>VONZ01000035.1:0-2538062 GCA_012976165.1 Labeo catla | reverse complement strand
CAACATAGGTTAGTGCTCATGCTTCACAGGGCAATGAAGGAAAAAAAATGGCAAAACTGAAAAAAGAGGGAAACATGACTGTTTAATCATTTCTTTGAGGAGGAGAGGAAAAAACACATGCAGGCTTTCGTTGACCGTCTTTCACTTTGCAGCACTGGGAGAAGGTAACGTTTATGTGAGAACAAATGTCGTTTTATGGATGTTCTTGTATTTTCTACAGAGGCAAACTTTAGCCTTTTCACACAGTCCTTCAGCTCTGTGCTAGGAATCACCAAAGAGGAAAGAGGTGTCAAAAAGATGATGGTGCGCTTCGATGGCCAAAAAAGGCAAGAACAAAATGAAATCAATTTAAAGAATTCATTACAGAAAAAAAATTGGTTTTGCGTTCATGCAGGTTTCAGGCTGGAATCTCGTTGTTAAAAAATGGAAAAAAGATGGAAAAAAATACCTTTATTTTCGCCACCCTCATTATTGGTGAAATCATCGCCTTTGACTGTGTTGGCTCCTACTGTCAACAACAGGGGAAAAGTGAAGAATATAAATGGGGGAACAGGTTTTAAAAAAGCAGCTTAAATATTAAATAAAAATCACTTGATTTATTTCAAGTTTGGAGAAAATCTGGTGAAAACTGTAACACAATGGGAATTAGTGATTACAGCCTGGAAATATACTTAGGAATGAATAAATACATTTTGTAGATAATTCCGAAATTTTCCTAAACATTATAAAAGAGAAATAATATTAATCAATATAGCTGCAAGCAGAAATTACGGGGTTCAAGCACTTAAGGTATTTAAGCACATAAGGAATAAGACATTACATATTATTTAGAAAGCCTATAACCAACAAAATCAATTATTAAAAAAGCATTTTTGTCAAATCCAGGTGATTTACCTTAGAAATATGATGTTTTTATAACATTTATGACTGGTATAGTGCCAACTATGGTTCGATCTTCCTGAAATGCTTGTTTAGAATCACCTGTCGCATGTGCTCAGCAGGTTTCGTGAAGTTTTGAGTTTTCATTTATGCTTTATAGGCTTTTGGGTATATTTGGACAGGCCTCCTTTTTAAAGGACCCCGTTATAGCTTTCCAAAGCGTAAATTTTAACATGTTTTTGATAATTATTGACCTAGAGAGTCCAGAGACTGCTATGTTATTTTTTTTTTCAGACTGAGCGAAAAACCTAGGACTAGTTTGCAAAAGTTTTTCACATCTTCTCAATAATTTACAAAAAAAAATGTTTGATTGACAGCAGTGGTTCTGGAGGCAAAGATGTTCGGAATGAGGAGTTCTATCATACAATACGAATATCGTGTGTATGTACGGAAAACCGTGCAATGTACAAACATTTACACCCTCAAAAAATGTGATACTGCCCCCCAGTGGCCGATTTCTTTCAAATTTCTCACAGACCTTCAGGGCTGTGAGTCAAACAGACCCACTGACTCGGTTAACCATGTCTAATAGGTTCTCAAACTTCATCTGCCAATGGCAGCCATGTTTTTTTTTAGATACGCAAATGTCTTGTGGCACTTTAGACCAAGACCGTGCACAGTGATTTTCATGTTGATAGGACAAATGGTTGCCTAGTTATAGCCATGTTTTTTTTTTATTTTATTTATTTATTTATTTTCCTGTTATAGCACCACCAATCTCTGAAATGTTTTCCTGTGACCTCAGCTTGAGCTCTTACATAAGTGTGCCGAGTTTGGCGAAGATATCTCATCCTGTTCAGGAGTTATAGGCATTTTACTAAAAGTGGCCCTGCACCTTTCAAACGTTTTGGCGTCCCTTTGCCACAGTGAGTCAAAGTTCAGCTTTTTTGATAATTATTGCTATTCACTCTCCAGAGAATCTTTCTGCACTGGTTTAGTTAAGATCAGGCGAAAAACCTAGGACTAGTTTGCAAAAGTAGGTTTTGCAAAAAAAATTTGAAATACCCGAAAATTTCGCAGACATAAGACACTTAAGCCTGCGGTTGACAGTTTAGGAGTTGTGAGCGATTTTGTACTTTCGATCATTGTAGTGCACCCATCAGGCCAGTTGGGGCGAACCTCAGTCACATTGTAGGTGGTGTGAGTTCTACCATCCCTCCAAGTTTCAAGACTCTCAGTCTTATGGTTTGGACCGCATGATCAGTTTTACGTGGAAATCGATCATTTGTGACCATTCTAACAATTACAGTAGGGTTTCAGTGCTACACGCTTCATACCCCAATAATCTTCAGAAGTCTTGCATTTTGGTGTGCAAATGAGGGGGGAAGAAAGTGCCTAAAAAACTGCTTTTAGCAAATGCAAAATGAGAATCAGGATTCTGGTGTTTCTGTAAATGACCTTGGCTCATTACATATGCAGCACTCTGTGTTAACATTGGCTCACACTGAGAGATCATGCAGGTTCCAATATTTCTTCAGTTAACAGGGGATTGTGGGATGTCAAGCTGTATAAACAAAAGCAAGTAGCATGTAAATCACTAGAGTGTGAACAACACACCCACCATGCTGGGTCATAAGCACTACACAACAGGGATTATGAGGCTGGACTGTAGAAAAAAAGATGTTTGCCAAGAGGTGATCATGAAATAGACCCTGAATAATTATACACTTACTTTGTCTTCTTTTGTTTTATTAGTTTGGGTTTATCACAAAATATGGTTTTAATAATACATTGCAGTAGTCTCAGCCTACAGACTAGACTTTTTAATCAAATAAATGACAGGAAAAAATAAAATAAAACCTTTGAAATATAGTGCTGGATTTAAAAACAGGATTTTCTGGCATGGTACAATTGGATGTCCAATGGATATTCTCTTCTTTCCTCTATAAATGATAACCTACCATGATTCAGTTTATATCAGATCAAATGGTTTTCTCTTGCATTATTTCTCTGCATTGTGCCTTCCATTTTTCCTTCTTGTAATAAGATGTTTGGTTCCTGCTGATGAAAAGTAGCCCTACAGCATGATATTTTCACCACCATACTTTATTGTAGATGTAGTGTGTTTGTGCTGTGTGGTGTATTGTTTGGTTTGTGTCACACAGATCTATTTGGCTTCTAGCTAAACAGCTCTGTCCTGTACTCTAAATCTTTCCCTTCGCCAATGCATCAGTGTTATGAATTTTGGCAAACTCCTGAGATCCTTTTACATGGTTCTTTCTGAGTAATGACTTCTTTTGTACCACCCTCCTAAAGAGGCTTGTATTATACAAAGCTTTGCTATGGTGCAGCTTTACAGTATGTGTTTCCAGCAACAAAAGTGAATGTTGCATGGCTCTCATATGAGAGCAGCGGGATCCGTGCCAAGTTCTACAGATGGGGTTAGGAATGGGTAGACATACATAATTTTCATAAGCAAATGTAAATTCACATTAACAACAGCAAAACAAGAAAAAAAAGATATATTGTATATTTTATAGATAAAAATATAACTTTGTAAAGTTTATTATTGTTTTCTATTGTATCCATATAACCCAAAACCATGCATATCTCTTAATCACCATGGTAAAAAGTAACTACATCTTTGTATTTTTTGTATTTGTTCAATTATTCTACATTACTTCCTCTGTTCTCAGTGTTAATGCTGTTGAGAATGTCAGCACTCTTTCATCTTGCTTTAATGTGCTCCTATTATGCCATTTCCAATATTGCCTTTCATGCAGTATGTAATGTAGCTGTATGCGAATGTAAACAATCTGCAAAGTTGTAAAGGCGAAAGTTATTGTCTCCCAAAATAAAGAATCAACTGAAACGAGTCATTGGTAATTCGAATCCCACTTCCAAGGCAGCTGTACATCACTGTGTAACACACTTGCATAATTTCCCTACATTGGCCAGCCACAAACAACTTGACATCGCCCACAAACACGTCATTTTACTGTTGACTGCTTCTCTAATCTCAAGGAGTTCAATGCAGGATTCACAAAATGTTTGCTCTTGAAAGATGGCTCAGTACCCAGTTTATTTGGACCAGCTGGCTCCACTGAATCACAACCTGTAAGAATGATAAATAGTAGATGTTTATATTTTCTATGGAGCGTTCAAAATACAAACTTTGGCAATGGGGGAATAGTTTCTTTGACACGCATTGTAGGCGGCAGACCAATCACAACAGACCTGAGGTGCATTTCCCAAGAGCATTGTTAGCCAACTATGGTCGTAAGTTCCGTCATTACCAACGTAGTTCAAACAAACATTCGCAAACAGCGTCGCAAACCTGCGTGGTTGGAACTACTGCTCTCGACCTGTGGTTAGAAGCGTAGTGTCTTGTTAGTAAGACATATGGGCTTAAATAAATTATGCTCTTGGGCACAATAAGAAAGCTAATATGCAGTACAATCTATATCTTCCATTCTATCTAAATATAAATGCATTTAAATATACAGTATGTATTTTTGCGTGCCTCGTAAGTGCCGTTTGTGAAGAGTGCACACGTGCATAAATGCCTAAGGGAACCCCCGAGTATGACGTAAGAAGGAACCTGCCATGAATCAAACATCAAATAAAGCGAAGTGACAGGGAACAAAAAAAGTAAATTAGTCATCAGGTGCCATGTCCAATACAGAAGCATCTCAGAGATTTCTAATCAGTTAAACAGCAGGAGTTATTACTCCTCATTAACAATGAGAATCGCTTTGAGAATCGCTATAAAATGAGGTGATATTAAATGCATATTTTGAGGAAACAAAAGTGTTTTTTGACCTTGCGTGCATGTAAACCTATTGCAGAAGACTCCCAAAACAATATAAGGGACCTTAAAAATAGCATAATAGGGCAGTATAAGATACAGTACAGTTTAAATTACAGATATATTTGTAGTTTTTAATAGAGAATTGCGCATCAAATTCAAAAATGTCTTACTGGATCTTGCTGTGCTGTTTAATACTGCTGTTGTGTGATCAAGATCAGTCCATGAGTAAACCACTGATCAGCAGAGTAAACACATCTGCTCTGAGGTAAATTTGACCTGATGTTGGACTTCTACTGTCACTTTTTCTTCTTGTTTACTCAGGGGGGTTTGAGGTACAACCAGAGGTTGTCTTACTATTGGGAGATGAGTGGGTCTGTATTACTTACTATTGTAACGGTCAACTTGGATCACAAGTGCCTTGATAACCAATCAGATTACAGCCCTGACGTCATTGAATTTCAGAGTTGTGTGACACTTAATCGGATACCATGGAAATGAATGGGAAGTGCTGTAAGCTGAACCCACTTGTCACAAAAAGTCTGAAATTTCTCTTATAAAACAACATTTCTTACGGTGTGAAATCTAAAACTAGTTCCAAAACCATTGTTTAGTGTAAAACATGTTTGGGGCAGCCGTGGCCTAATGGTTAGGGAGTCGGGATTATAACCGAAAGGCTGCAGGTTCGAGTCCCAGGTCCACCAGGGATTGAAGGTGGGGGGAGTGAATAACCAGCACCCTCTCCACCCTCAATACCATGACTGAGGTGAGTCCCTTGAGCAAGACACCAAAACCCCAACTGCTCCCCGGATGCCACAGTGATAGCAATATGCCTGCCCACTGCTCTGTGTGTGTGTGTGTGTGTGTTTGTTCAGTACTCACTACTGTGTGTGTGCACTTGGATGGGTTAAAAGCAGAGCACAAATTCCAAGTATGGGTCACCATACTTGGCCACACATCACATCCTTTGCTTTCCTTTAAGATTAGCTGATAGGCTGTCAACTTAATAAATGATAAGCTATTTCCTTAGAAAAGCTATTTATTCAGCATAGTGAAGCCTCTCTTCCATTGACATCTATGTATCTATATCTATAGCTATGTCTATATCATCTATATCAATCTCTCTCTCTCTCTCTCTCTCTCTCTCTCTATATATATATTAAAAAAACATCCGATCTCGTTCACTGTGCCAGGGCTTTAGCTTTAGCCGTTACGCTTTTTTGGCTTAAGGTGGCTTTGGTACAACCTTTAAACTTCAGCAAACAATGAAAAAAAAGAATCAAATGTTTAATTCCACCCCATAATGTGACACATTAATTTATACTCCTTCCCACTCTGGTTTGTCATACATGTTTAACGCAAAACTTATTTTTATTTATTTATTTATTTTTTTTATTTTAATAAAACCAACCAATGGATACTACACTAATAATTTTAAGATTTAATGCTAAGAAACATTCAGATATATAATAGAATTAATTAAGCCATTTACAGGCTTCTTATGTTTAAACTCTTTGTAATTCAAATGAAAAATCTTGAAAACTTCTTGAAATCAATATTTGGCAGGATTTTGAAGGTGGGGGGAGTGAATAACCAGCGCTCTCTCCACCCTCAATACCATGACTGAGGTGAGTCCCTTGAGCAAGGCACCAAAACCCCAGCTGCTCCCTAGATGCCACAGTGATAGCAATATGGCTGTCCACTGCTCTGTGTGTGTGTGTGTGTGTGTGTGTGTGTGTGTGTGTGTGTGTGTGTGTGTGTGTGTGTGTGTGTGTGTGTGTGTGTGTGTGTGTGCACCTGGTATTTAAATCCGCGTTATGTAGAGACCAAATGTCCCCTGGGATAGTAATACCAGTAAATTTTGACCTTGTGGGGACATTTTGTGAAAAGATCCCCATGAGAACAGGCTTATATAAATCATGCAGAATGAGTTTTTGAGAAAGTAAAAGTGTGCACAGTCTCACACTGTGAGGGGCTAGGTTTAGGTGTAGGGTAGGTGTGGGGTGATAGAAAAATCACGGTTTTGTACAATGTAAAAGGAAAACCATTACGCCTATGGAATGTCCCCATAAAACATGTAAACCCAACATGTGTGTGTGTGTGTGTGTGTGTGTGTGTGTGTGTGTGCACCTGGTATTCATCACGTTATGGGGACCAAATGTCCCCACAAGGATAGTAATACCAGTAAATTTTGACCTTGTGGGGACATTTGTGAGGTCCCCATGAGGAAACAGGCTTATAAATCATGCACAATGAGTTTTTTTGAGAAAGTAAAAGTGTGCACAGTCTCCTGTGAGGGCTAGGTTTAGGTGTAGGGTAGGTGTAGGGTGATAGAAAATACGGTTTGTACAGTATAAAAACCATTACGCCTATGGAATGTCCCCATAAAACATGTAAACCCAACATGTGTGTGTGTGTGTGTGTGTGTGTGTGTGTGCGCGCGTGCGTGCGTGCGTGTGTGTGTTTGTTCAGTACTCACTACTCTGTGTGTGCACATGGATGGGTTAAATGCAGAGCACAAATTCCAAGTATGGGTCACCATACTTGGCCACACATCACATCCTTTGCTTTCCTTTAAGATTAGCCGACAGGCTGTCAACTTAATAAATGATAAGCTATTTCCTTAAAAAAGCTATTTATTCAGCATAGTGAAGCCTCTCTTCCACTGACATCTATGCATCTATATCTATAGCTATGTCTATATCATCTATATCAATCTCTCTCTCTCTCTCTCTCTCTCTCTCTCTCTCTCTCTCTCTCTATATATATATATATATTAAAAAAACATCCGATCTCGTTCATGGATACCACACTAATCATTTTAAGATTTAATGCTAAGAAACATTCAGTTATATAACATAATTAATTAAGCCATTTACAGGCTTCTTATGTTTAAACTCTTTGTAATTCAAATGAAAAATCTTGAAAACTTCTTGAAATCAATATTTGGCAGGATTTCGGCAGCACTGTTTTCATACCAAACAGGGCAAAACGTTTTAACATTGTAGTCCCTTTAGAAATTATGCTTCTTATTTTATATTTCACATTTATTCTTTCATTTTACTGAATCACAAAAGTAGTGGAAATTACTATCTGGTAACACTTCATAACTGACATTAACATCAATATTAATTGTATAAGATTTAAGATTATTAGTTAAGATTTAGTCTACATTCATGCTTTAATACATTTACAGATCATTTTGTAACAAACTACTGATCTGTTTAGTCAGCATCATATAAAAGTTTCTAATGACTATACATACATATTATAAAGTAACGGCTTCTGGCTAGATGTCATGAGCTAAAGTGTTAGTCTTGAAATTGATTCATATTCTAACACACTGAAATATCGAATCAAGCATGACAGTGCTAACCAGGAAATTTTAGTTCCCCTTCAGTCGTTTCACTACGACGTTACATATGGGAACTCGCCTGAGTGACCAATCACCTCTGAGCTTTACAGAAAAGGCCAATGAAATTGGCGAGTGGAGTTTGCGTGCAACGCCACTCCCCCGTACATACGGGTATATAAGATGGCGGCGCGCATCCACTCATTCAGATTTTCGCTTCAGAGCCTCACCGCCTGCGAGCTATTTCACAAAGTGAAGACAGAAGAGAAGCAAGCCTCTCCCGACACCTGCAAGAAACGCCGTGTCAGATCCTGCGAGCCGGCCGCCGACAGAGAACGGAACGTGCTGGCTTCTCGCATTTCCAGCGAGTCTGAGCGCACGGTTGTGCCGCGTCCTCCCTGGGCGAACCGGGATCTAAGAGAGCAATTTCCTTACGGTCGTCGAGAGCCATTGTCCCGGTATGGCTTTCCGACCGTGCGTTTCTGGGTGCGGTAGTTTCCTCACCTCCGTTGACGGTCATGATCGCTGTCTCACGTGCCTGGGCCGAGCGCACGTAGAGGCAGCGTTTGTGGATGGTTCGTGCGTTCATTGCGAGCGCATGTCCATGGCCACGTTGAGGTCCCGCCTCTCGTTCGCGAGACGGCTCCCCTCGTCGTCTTCCCGAGGTAGTTCGGCGAGCCGTAAAGGCTTTACGGCTGCTTCGGCGAGGCGCTTGGGGGACCTCCAGGTGACGGTGCAGAATGTCCCGCCGGCTGATACCCCGCGGGCTTCCGCTCCACCGCGTGGTCCCGTGGTGATGCCCAAACAGACCGCTCCCCCGTCTAAAAGCGGGCCCAGCGTCTCTTTTGGTGCTCCCCCGGAGGAAGAGATGTCTATCTCAGCATCAGAGGGTGAACGGTCGGCAGATGAGGCGGGCACTTCGGCGGAGCAGCGCCCCTCTGCGGTCGCTGCTCCGTCTGAGGCGGACGCCGAACTGTCGGCCATGCTCCTCCGGGCCGCCAAGGGGATCGGGCTGGAGGTCCCGAAGGTGCCTCCTCCCGATCCTTCGAGGCTGGATGATTGGTTTCTGGGGACGAGGTCTGCGGCGCCGCCGCGCTCGCCCCCAGTCCCTTTCTTCCCGGAGGTGCACGATGAGCTGGTTAAGGCGTGGCGGGCCCCTCATTCGGCTCGTTCACGCCTTACCTCCTCAGCCCTCGCTACCCTTGATGGCGGGGCGGCCAGGGGGTACGAGGGGGTCCCTCAGGTTGAGCGTGCGGTTGCGGTGCATTTATGCCCGCAAGACGCCGCCACCTGGCGGGGCTCTCCGCGCCTCCCGTCCAAAGCCTGTAGGCTTTCGTCGGCTCTGACCGGCAAAGCCTACAGTGCTGCGGCCCAGGCCGCCACCGCCCTGCACGCCATGGCCACCCTGCAGGTCTATCAGGCCAAGGCGTTAAAAGAACTGCACAAGGGTAGTCCTGACCAAGCGGTTTTGCAGGAGCTGCGTGCGGCGACCGACTTCGCCCTCCGGGCGACTAAAGTCACGGCGCGGTCCCTTGGTCAGGTGATGTCCACACTCGTGGTCCAGGAACGCCACCTCTGGCTGAACCTGGCGCAGATGGCAGATGTCGACAAAGCACGCTTTCTCGACGCTCCCGTCTCCCAGGCCGGCCTCTTCGGCGACACTGTCGAGGACTTTGCCCAGCAGTTCTCGGCAGTCCAGAAGCAGACTGAGGCGATCAGTCACATCTTGCCCCGGCGTGCGACTCCCACGAAGTCCCCGGGTGCCCAGCCTCAGCCTGCTCGTCGCCGAGGGCGCCCCCCTGCGGCCCCCAAGAAGCAAAACCTACCTGCTCCGTCTCCGGCTGAGGCCCATGATGCGCGCCTCGCCGCCAGACGTCGTGGCCGCCGCAGGGGAGCGGCGCCGCCCGCTGCTCAGGAGCCCCCTCATACACCTAAGACCCGCAGGTCTGCGCGGCGCTCCTGACACGGGCAGCCTGGAGATGATGGAAGCTGCTCTTCGGGGGACGACAACATCTGCCCCCCCGCCCCCGGTGGAGGGCCGGGGCCGTCTGTGCGCTCAGCTGCCGTCGACCTACGGGTCGGCGGTACCCACCCACTCACAGAAAGAGCAATTTTCCACATCTCTGGGCCAAGTGCCCCGAGTTCTGTTCCTGTCAGACAAGATGTCTCCTCGGGTTCGGACTCGGAGCCAACATTCGCCAGCGCGGGAACCTGGGAGGAAGGTAAGTGCTGCTCAGAGCGGCCAGACTGCTCTCCAGGACGTTCATCCTTCTGGGACCAGTCCCCTTCCCCTTCCCGCAGGCCGCCCCACCGCGGTCACGTCGGTCAACGCTCCGCTGATCCCACTGGTGACCAGGCTCGCAGCCTGGCTAGAGCTGCCCAGCCCGTCCCGGTGGTTGATCCGGACGGTACGTCTCGGCTACGCGATTCAGTTCGCCAGGCGCCCGCCCAAATTCAGAGGCGTCCTTTTCACCTCTGTCCACTCGGACACGGATGCCTCTGTCCTGCGTGCGGAGATTGCTGTCTTACTGGCGAAAGACGCAATCGAGCCTGTCCCTCCAGCCGAGATGAGGTCGGGGTTTTACAGCCCTTACTTCATCGTGCCCAAGAAGAGCGGTGGGTTACGACCAATCCTGGATCTTCGAGTTTTGAATCGGTCCCTTCTCAGGCTGCCGTTCAAAATGCTCACTTCGAGGCGTATCCTTTCGTGCGTTCGACACCAGGATTGGTTTGCGGCCATAGACCTGAAGGACGCGTACTTTCACGTCTCGATTTTGCCTCGACACAGACCCTTTCTACGGTTTGCTTTCGAGGGTCGAGCGTATCAGTACAAGGTGCTCCCATTTGGCCTGTCCCTGTCCCCCCGCGTCTTTACGAAGGTCGCCGAGGGTGCCCTGACTCCGCTATGGCGGAAGGGCGTTCGCATCCTCAACTATCTCGACGACTGGCTCATCATGGCTCACTCGCGAGATCTGTTGTGCGAACACAGGGACCTGGTGCTTCAGCACCTCAGCCATCTGGGCCTTCGGGTCAACCGAGAGAAGAGCAAACTCTCCCCAGTGCAGAGGATCTCTTTTCTCGGTATGGAGCTGGACTCGGTCAATATGACAGCCTGCCTCACCAACGAGCGCACGCAGTCAGTGCTGAACTGCCTGAAATCATTCAGGCACAAAACAGCGGTCCCTCTCAAAACATTTCAGAGGCTCCTGGGGCATATGGCAGCTGCAGCCGCGGTAACGCCGCTGGGCTTGCTTCATATGAGACCGCTTCAGCGCTGGCTACACGATCGAGTCCCGAGATGGGCATGGCACCGTGGCACACTCCGGATTGGCGTTTCCCCGCAGTGTCGCCGCCTATTCAGCCCGTGGTCAGACCCTGCCTTCCTACGGGCCGGAGTCCCCTTAGGACAGGTCTCCAGGCATGTTGTGGTTTACACAGATGCCTCCACCACGGGTTGGGGTGCTGTATGCAACGGGCAAGCAGCCTCGGGCTCCTGGACAGGACCTCGACTGCTTTGGCACATCAACTGCCTGGAGTTGCTAGCAGTGCTTCTCGCGCTGCGTCGGTTTCTTCCGATGCTCCGCCACAAGCACGTGCTTGTCCGCACGGACAACACTGCGACCGTAGCGTACATCAACCGCCAGGGTGGTCTACGCTCCCGTCGTATGTCGCAACTCGCCCGCCATCTGCTCCTGTGGAGTCAGACGCGGCTGAAATCGCTGCGCGCCGTTCATATACCAGGGGAGCTCAACCGTGCAGCCGACCAGCTCTCACGGCAGCCCACCCACCCTGGAGAATGGCGACTCCACCCCCAGACAGTCCAGCTGATTTGGAGTCGATTCGGCAAGGCCCAGATAGATCTGTTTGCCTCCCCGGAATCCTCCCACTGCCAGCTCTACTACTCCCTCAACGACGCTCCCAACAGCCTCGGCAGGGACGCACTGGCACACAGCTGGCCTCCGGGGCCCAAGTACGCCTTTCCCCCAGTGAGCCTCCTTGCACAGACCCTGTGCAAGATCAGGGAGGACGGGGAGCAGGTTCTGCTGGTTGCGCCATACTGGCCCACCCGGACCTGGTTCGTCGACCTCACGCTCCTCGCGACAGCCCCTCCCTGGAAGATTCCCCTGAGGAAGGACCTTCTTTCTCAGGGGATGGGCACGATTTGGCACCCGCGTCCCGATCTATGGAACCTGCACGTGTGGCTTCTGGACGGGACACGGTAGACCTCGCCGGCCTTCCACAGGCCGTGATAGAAACTATCACTCAGTCTAGAGCCCCCTCCACGAGGCAGGCCTACGCACTGAGGTGGGGTCTCTTTGTTGACTGGTGTGCCTCCCGTGGGGAGGACCCACAGAGATGTCCGATCGCAGTAGTGCTTTCCTTCCTGCAAGAGAAGTTGGAGCGTAGGCTGTCTCCTTCAACTCTCAAAGTGTATGTCGCGGCCATCGCGGCATATCACGATGCAGTCGATGGAACATCCATCGGGAAGCATCAACTGGTCGTGAGGTTCCTCAGAGGTGCGAGAAGGGTTAATCCCCCTAGACCGCACCTTGTACCCTCTTGGGATCTCTCCGTCGCCCTTCGGGGCCTGCGGGGACCTCCCTTCGAGCCGCTGGTTTCAGTCGAGCTTAAATTCCTGTCGCTTAAGACAGCGCTCCTGACCGCGCTCGCCTCCATCAAGAGGGTCGGGGACCTACAAGCCTTCTCTGTCAACGAAGCGTGCCTGGAGTTCGGGCCGGCTGATTCTCACGTTATCCTGAGACCCCGGCCCGGTTACGTGCCCAAGGTTCCCACCACACCCTTCCGGGATCAGGTGGTGAACCTGCAAGCTCTGCCCCCGGAGGAGGCAGACCCGGCCTTAGCGTTGCTGTGTCCCGTTCGTGCCTTACGGGTTTACGTGGACCGCACCCGGAGCTTCAGACGCTCCGAGCAGCTCTTTGTTTGCTTCGGAGGACAGCAGAAGGGAAATGCTGTCTCCAAGCAGAGGTTGGCCCATTGGGTGGTAGATGCCATCTCCCTGGCCTACGAAAGCCAGGGGGAGCCGTGCCCCCTAGGAGTTCGAGCTCACTCCACTCGTAGTGTTGCCTCCTCCTATGCGCTGGCGCACGGCGCCTCGCTAGCAGACATCTGCAGAGCTGCGGGCTGGGCGACACCTAACACCTTCGCGAGATTCTATAATCTCCGCGTCGAGCCCGTGTCCTCCCGTGTGTTAAGGTAACATCAGGTAATTTGCGGGAGGCCGGCAGGTGTCGGCTTGCTGCGCCATTCCCACGGGATCCGTGCGCTATCTCCCAGTATGTTCCCTCCGGCGAACCTGGGTCCTCCATGCCCCGCAGTCAGGACTAGATGCGGAGTAGTCCGCGACTGTGCTCCGACTGGGTCTCCTTCGCCCAGAAGGTTGTGGCAACATGTCTCAGTATTTCTCCACAGTCAGCCAGAAGGCTGTGTTTTCCCTCATACATCTATAACAGATTAGATGTATTCAATTTCTTTATTCCACATGCCTAAACCACATGTGCTCCGCCCCCCCAACCCATGCTTCAGTACATCTGGCACCCCTATGGGGCCCCTCTACTGGTCCCTAGGGCGTTGGGAAGGTTACGTAGTGACTCCACTTTCCGACACGTCCGCCTGTCGGCACTTGGTGTCTTGCGTAACGCAGCCTCAGGGTTGTGGCCTTTTCCATGGGTCTGTTCCCATATGTAACGTCGTAGTGAAACGACTGAAGGGGAACGTCTAGGTTACGTACGTAACCCTCGTTCCCTGAAGGAGGGAACGGAGACGTTACATCCCCTGCCACAACCCTAGGCTGCGCTGACGCCGGGCTGCGGCTCGGCTCCTCAGCAAAAACCTGAATGAGTGGATGCGCGCCGCCATCTTATATACCCGTATGTACGGGGGAGTGGCGTTGCACGCAAACTCCACTCGCCAATTTCATTGGCCTTTTCTGTAAAGCTCAGAGGTGATTGGTCACTCAGGCGAGTTCCCATATGTAACGTCTCCGTTCCCTCCTTCAGGGAACGAGGGTTACGTACGTAACCTAGACGTTAACCTCAGATCCTCAGGCAATTTAATTGACTTGTTAGAAGGGAGGCAGTTTCTTTCTTTGTTTTCTCTTTCAACTAAAAATTACTGGCAATTCCTAGTAATTAGGGAATGTGCCAAATCTAAAATATACAAGATTTCAGAAGATGACAAAGTTCAATAATCAATCATGAGAAACCCCATATTGATCAAGTATACTGGGTAAGACATGCCCCCCTCAATATAGTTTTGTGACTTGAATAAGACAAACCAATTTCATTTTTTTAGAATCTCCTTATAAAAGAATGAGAATGGCAGATTTGTAATAAATCAAGCCTAAAAATTATACATCTGTAGTACTGCCCTGGCTGCTCAGTAATTAAGCTAAAGGCTAACTGTCTATGCCAATATTGACCTGGTGGAAAAGTAATTGACAGTGGGCCATGCTTATTGATGTGAATCAAAGAATAAATAATTAAAGATTTGCTAATAATTAAACTGCGTAAGTAATAATGCATTATCAAAGATCCATAGAAATGTCTTTGCTCCCAAATAAGGCCAGAATTATTAGTTTGTCTGCATAAAAGTGTAAAATCTTGATAGCATGCAAAATATATCTGAGCTTATATCCTAATATAGTCTACCCAGAATTGTTTTACATGAGTAAAACAACGTTTTAAGGGTTTTCCGTGCTGAATATGTAATCTAAGACATGTCTCCACAGAAAGGCCAAAATACAGAAAAGTCTATTAGATTGCACCTGTCTGCAAGACTGCAAGTCATTTCAGTTTATTTGTGAATTCAGGTGATATTGTCTTTCTGAAACTGATTTATGAATGTCCAACAAAGGTATTCCAAAAGATCCACTGATATATACTGTACATATATAAATCCTAAAAAATAGTATTACTCAAAACTCATTCAGCTACATCTGATAACATTTGGTATTACTGCATGGAAAAATCTTCTTTAAATATGAATCCAAATATTTGCACATTTGGCTTTGTGTGCAATTGCTCTTAGTAGATCAGCAGCAACATACCCACAAAGCTCACACACATCTGTTAGACTGGACATTCATTCAGCACCCTTAATCTTAGTACACCAGATTCTTGGAAAAGGGCAATGGAGACATTCCAAATGCATTTATAATGCAATAATGCAACATTAAAAAAGAGGGTACTCCAAACTGTGCTGACACACGCACATTTTGTTTGTATGTGTAATTGGGCATAGGTATATGCGGCTATGAACACATGACCTCACATGATGTGTCATCCAGTGGTGAAGTTCTAAGACATCTGCAACCAATTCTATGGTTGACCAGCTCCACAGACACTTACCCACTCTACTGGCCCTACACACTGCTGTGTACTCGCTCGGACATATTCCACAAACTTATGAAGCAGTTTTGTGACACCAAGGTTCCTTTCACAGTTTACATATTAACCTGATCTCCACAGCCACACTGAAAAGTTCTGAAGTGTCACTAGTGGGACTAAATAGAACTGCAAAAATAATGATAGATATCAAATATGTATCCTAAACACTTTTCAAAACACTATTGCGCATTGAAGCATTAATCCACCACAAAATTTAAATTCTGTCATCATTAACTCATGTTAATGATGGGGTTTCAGACCTTTATGAGTTTCCTTCTTCTGTGAAACACAAAAGAAGATATTCTGAAGAATGTTGGAAACCATTTCAGTTTCCACTGACTGTTCCCATTCATTTTTCCTCCAAACAGTGGAAGTCAGTTGCTGTTGATGGTTGTCAAAATTCTCCAAAATATCTTAATAAAGACAGAATTTTCATTTTTGGGCAGACTATCACTTTAAGCCCAACTCCTGTCGACCAATGTAACAGGTGGTTTTTACACTGTATCACATGCCAACCTATAAGTAATTAACCCTTAAAGGAACACTCCACATTTTTTTGAAAATAGGCTCATTTTCCAACTCTAGTGTTAAACACTTTTACAGTTTTTAAATCCACTTTTAGCATGGCTTAGCATATTACGCAGCATCTGAAAATAGTGTCCCTGTGCAAGCAGGTGGTGACGTTGGTTATGTTGACGGAAGTTAGCCTAATTGCTGGTGCTGCGTAATATCATTTCTGTCAGTCTTAGTACACTATGTAACTACAGAAGAGTCATGTTTTAAATAGGAAAAATATCTAAACTCTTCGTTCATTTTCGAGCGAGATGCTAATGGTCTAATCAGATTCAATGATCTATGCTAAGCTTTGCTAAAAGTGCTACCGCCAGACCCGGAGATCGGCTGAATGGATTTGAAAACGGTTTAAATCTAGGGGAGTTGGAAAATGAGCCTATTTTCAAAAAAGTGGAGTGTTCCTTTAAATGCATGAATGTTTCGCCAATCATTATTACATATTCAGGTCTTTAGCGACCGGACCTATATATCCAGCAAGGATGGATCTCTAACTGCTGCAATTGCAAAATCTTTATAATTTAGGAACAATAACAGAAGAATAAAATCAAGCATATTTCTTTATCTTTTGAAAAGGTTCAGTTTGGGCAGATGATTGAATCATCTGTGTCATCGTCAGAGCGCGCTTCCACAGTGCATTCAGCATCTGGCTCGTATTCGCCATTTCAACCATATTTGCAAAACTATCTTTTCAAAGAATTCAAAATCAATAGTTTGATCACTGTCAACTTATTTACCACATCCCCCATCAAATGACAGTGACATTTATATTTTATGGCATACAGTAATTGTTCTGCAGTACAGCCATTCAAACCAGTTCAACCTGCAGTAATTATGAGTGAAACATTACAAACAGTGCCACCTTGAGGAATAAAGATGAACTGCATGTACTGAGTCATCAGATATTTAAATATTGTTGTGCAGAGAAAATATATTAACATTAATACATACCTTGGGTTTATAGTGACCCTATACACCTTTTACAAAAAAAAAAAATAATAATAGTTACATTGTTTATAATAAATAGATTGGGGATGTCTAACTTGAAAGGAGGGGGAGGGTAGTGAATGACATCCCAGGTCGCCAAAGACCTGAGGTATGCATTTAAGGGTTAATTAGAAAATATAAATTTATAGAATATACTATTCTAATTATAACACTACTCAAACACAAACTCAGTGCAAAATGAATGAACATTAAAATATGAGTCAGGACAGAATCAAAAAAGCCGGGGGCCCTTTACTGTATTTAAAAATAATATTACAGTAAATATAGGGACCTTGCATGGTCATATCTTTACTGAATTCTCTGCTATTTTGCAATCTCATGTCTCAGCCAGGGCAGACATTTTTTGGAGGGAGTTCCCTTTCATGAATAATGAACTGTAACCTCCACCAAATCACAATTACTTTCTGGAGATACATTTAAAGATTCTATATAATATCTACTACTATAACAACTTTGTCAGTGTTTCTTCTCATTTTGTATAGAGCAACCAGAATCAACAGAATTGTAGCTAGATTGGAAAATACTTAGCATTTAGTCATGCTGTTGATGATATAATCTGCAAAGATAGTTTGTGGTTATCTGGATTTGTGTAGGCATTCGGTGGAATTTACTTCAAACACTATGATTTTAATAATGAATAATAAAAGCAAATTTGGCAAATCAAAACCATGTTTTATGACTTAATATTTATTTATCTTAAATATATTCAACATTATATTAAAACCTACAGTCAGTTGCATCTAATTGAAAATCATAAATTTGAATTGCTGTTATTTTATGTATTGTCATTTGTTTACGTGCCATAAATTCTGTGGGTTGCAAATAAATAAATAAATACACTATATTTTACTCAAACAGAGGTAAATATTCTGTAATGCTGCTTCAACTATCGTTGGGTTTTTAAACGAGAAAAACACATAAACAGTACCTGCTATATTTATATTATATTTATTTATATTTATATTTTAAAAATACCTTAAATATAACCAATTGCACACCAAATCACCCAAGGTGACTCCACTGGTGAAAATGTAAATGTACTAGCAGCTTAAAATACACAAAAAAATATTCTAGAAATGTTTATTCTTTGCCCTAGAGTCTTTCAGCATTAGCTTACACAAATGACTGCATAAGTGATGTTATGGTTGCATTGGCTTAGACAGATTAGCTTGATGTGCTTACATAAAATTATTTAATTAATGTCAAGACTGAGGAGAATTTCATTCAGAGGTCGCAAAAGCAATTTTAACAGCTAAATGTTCATCTCTATGATTCTGAAGTGCTATTAACCCAATGTAAGATTCCACATAAAACAAGACGTTCCCCATTTCATAACTGGAAATCTTATTTTTGTTTAATTTCAAAGATGGAAATTTAGTGCTATTCAAGATTTTTCTGAATAATGTTCAAATGGTGAAAAGGGAAAAAAAAAGTGAAAATGTCTATATGATTGCTAATTTTATTTTACATGTAAATGTCACAATGATAATACACATTAGATATTTATTTTGTTATTTGCCTTGGATTGTTATTTGTCTTTGATTTTAATAAAATGCTCATTTTAGTTTTGCATAATTTGTTGGAGAGAGATTTAGTTACTTTAAATTTAATGCAGCAACCTTTCAGAATACTATATATATCATATCACATACCATATTACCACATACCATATTGTGATAAACATATCACAACAATATTAGTGTTAAATAAATAAATATATATATATATATATATATATATATATATATATGACACTAATACGGTTGTGATATGCCACAAAAAAAAAAAAAATTCACAGGGATACCCACCCCTGCGTGCTGGGTTTGACACTTAAAAAATCTAGTCACCTTATAGTGTATGAATGCACTTTTTCTTTTTCTCCTCAGCACAGGTTGAATCAGTATTTTTAGCATGTACGAAGCACATTTATTAATCCCTTAGTTCAGGAGCTCATTACATTATATTCATTAATAATTCAACCTGAAGAATATGAGGAACTAAGTTACACTAGCTTTGAACACTTTTTTTGGGCTGAGCTTCAAAGGACATCTCATTACCCAGCAGTCGATACTATCCCCACAGCTCAAATAAAGGTTTCACACAAAACACATTAACCACAAGCAATGGCCAATTATTCATAGATGATTGACAGCAACAAATTAAAAGCCACAGCAGGACGCAATATGAGAGAAGATCATACGTGATTGTATGAGGTACCGCAAAGATTCACCTTACAAGAACCATGCTACCAAATGTAATATTATTCATGTTTTAAATTCTAAACTAATTTAACCAGCTTGAATTCTTTACGGAATGGATTCAGCAAGGTACCAGACACTTTCCTTGGAGATTCTGGTCCATACTGACATGAGAATATCACAAACTCGCACTGGCTGCACATTCGTGCCACTCCCAGGAGATCATTGTACTAAACTCAATGACATGGCATATTATCATGCTGAAATTTACTACTAGAAAATGGGCAGACTGTGTCCGTAAGGATATGCACACGGTCAGCAAGGATGCAGATCACAGCAGGTTGGATGTGGAATTTAAATGAGGCTCAAATGGCCTAATTTTACCACCACCAGCAGCAGCAGCAGCCCGATCCATTAAAAAATGCAGGATGGATTCATGTGGTTAACACCAAATTCTGACCCTACCATCTGTATTGCATCTGAAATCATGATTCACAAGACAAAGCATGTTTTTCCAATCATCTAATGTCCGGTTTGACAACCATATGCCCAGTGTAGCCTCAGCCTTCTGTTCTTAGCTGCCTGAGGTGTCTCCTGTTTGCTTGCTGGTCTAACCAGCCACTTAAACGTTCAAGGTGTGCATTTAGAGATGGTTTGTGGGATAGCACTGCGGTAATACATTGTTATTTTAGTTATTGCCACCTTCCTGACAGCTTGAACCATTCTAGCCATTCTCCTCCAAACCCTCTCATTAACAAAGCAATTTCACAAGCAACTGCTGCTCATTTGATGTTTTTTTTTTTTCCTCCAACTCTAGAGACTGTTGTGTCTGACAATCCCAGGAGATCGGCAGTTGCTGAGATGTATTCTGAGATATATTTAGTGGCGTGAAGAAGTTTGAGATGACATTGAAAGTCTAGGATACAAAATACAGCTTCAAGGTGAAAAAAGTTTTATGATTTCGAGAAAGAAAGAAATGTTATGACTTTAAATAAGAAGTAGATATTCGACTGTTCCCTTTTCTAGGTCATTTAACAAGCACATTTGAAAATATGTGAACTGCTTGGTGCAAAAGGTCAGATTTTGTTGCTTCCATTAAAGTTAGGAATATTATAAAATGGTGCTGAATAGCAAATGTTCCAGTACTGCACAAACTTTGTAAAATCCATGTCAACCTAAAGTGCTACTCTTATCAAAGAAAGAACATACAAAGGCTAGGAAATTATATTAAATTTCTCAAATTTATTCATATTTAACCTTTTCTCAAATTGTAACGCCACTGAATAAATATTAATAAATTACATAAACTCAAATTTAGTGCACTAAAATTTGCTGATGTGTTTATATTGAATAAGTATGTACTTAGTTACTGTAAAATGTATTGATATATTCAAAACATTTGCATATATTGACATATTTTTGCATAGCACTGTGGCAATGCATTGTAAGCTTACACAGTTTATTAACTACTATATGATCTTGGCCACTATGATGGTTTTTGTATGTAGTTACTCCAATGTTTGCATTTTATAATAGTTTCATCTTAAATTTAGCTGAAAATCTTAAAATAGGCCAATTCAATTTTAAAGTATTTCCGAAAAAGACAAGTGTGACAACTAGTCCCAGCCACTAATGTAAATGTATAGGCTTACAGGCTGTGGAAGAGCAGTGAGTGGGATTAATTACAGTACAAGATCATAGGTGTCAGTTCCCCATTTGCACTCTACAAGTAGATCTCAATTATCTTTAAAACAACACTGGATTTCAGATGTTAGGTTAAAGAAGTCCACCCATTGAGATGGACAATGAGGGTAACAAGCGCTGATTTGTCGTGACTGCCTCTTTTCAGCGTCTTTCTGTTTCTCTGAATGGGTTTTTTTGAATAGTCCAATAGAAATTAAATTGGTTAGCTTTCCCAATTACAGAGTGGAAGGGAGCCGGCATTGTCTCTTCGCCCAGACCCTTCCGTCCCTTCAGGCTGAAGCATTCATTGTGATTAATTCACAACAAAACAGGATGCCACCTCCACAGCCTTCACTCGTAACTGCACTGAGAGATAAAGCTGACTCCGTCACTAACAGACTGCAGTCTCTTTTGTGCGTCTAGCTAACAAAAGAAGCGGGCAGCTAAAACACAAAGAGAATTTATGTGTCTCTAACCTGTTTTCTACAGATCAGGAAGTGGTGATCCCGGTTTTCCATTCTAGCCTTGAACATCATGCTTTTTCTTTCGATATGTTCTTTGCACTGAAGGGCTTTTTTATAGCTGTCATCCTGTTTCAGCAGTGGCACAACTGCAGACCAAGTCCCTCTCTGAGTCAAAAATGCCAGGATGGTCCCATATTACACAGGATTTTGAAAAGGGCAATTTGGAGAGCTGAAGCATGATAGGCGGTTAGTGTTTGAAAGCTAACAGGGGATGACCATCTTCAGTACGGCACAAAAGAGGATTGAATTTCAGCATCACAGAAGGGACTTTTTTAAGCAAAACTGTAGGCTGTCACAATATTCTGACACATACTGAAATTTACTGCACATTGGTGCAGCAACAGTCATGAATTCAGAGAAATACAGTAACTTTCTTTGATTTCAGGTCAAAAAAAGAAGAAGGTTATTGATTTTAGTTGTCAGATTGCAATAAACACTACTATAACAAAGCACTATGTACTGAGCAGCAAGATTCATAACTTTTCAGTTTCTTCTCAAATGGCTGACTAATCAAAATGTTTCATCATCATGATGTCACAATAATAAGACAACAATAATTTGAAGATGCAGACATGGCTGCTCTACTGTTTGAGAGATTTTCAGTTGCAAATCTCTCTTCCTTAATCTTTTAGTCCAGTGTCCAAGCTAAATTTAGCACACTTATGCAATTCAAGACTATAGGATAAACACTCTCAAACAGCTGAGTGCTATCTGTAAATTGTTACTGTTATTCACACCATACGTGCCATTTTTACGGGACACTATATCCCTAAAATATCCAGGATTTGGCTGTTTGCGCTGCATAGACCGTTTGCTGTATGACATCCGTGAGAGCTATAGAGAGCAGACGGCGCCTTGTGCTTTCGAATCGCTCTCACAGCACTTTGATGTCATACAACGATCAGTCTGCGCAGCACGCTTTAAGTCGAACGAATAAACGAACGAACACATCTAATATGTATGCGTATTTGCATCGCTTTGACCGTTCTCTGTAGATCCCACCTTCTCATGTGCCACGATAGGTTGATTATGCACAATGCCTGCATGCTAATGGTCAAACTACGTTTCGATCATTATCTTCTGAAAGTATGAAAACAGGAAACAAAGCCAAATATAGAAATCCTGGCCAGGACGTGTCACGTAAATATGGCACGTATGGCCACCCTATTTACACTTAAAAGATTAGTTCACTTCCAGAATAAAAAACTACTGATAATTTACTCCCATGTCCCATGATGTTCATGTCTTTTTTTTTTTTTTTAGTCGAAAGGAAATTAAGGTTTTTGAGGAAAGCAGTTCAGGATTTTTCTGCATATAGTGGACTTCAGTGGTTTCCAACGGGATGAAGGTCTAAATTGCAGTTTCAATGCAGCATCAAAGGGCTCTACATGATCCCAGCTGAGGAATAAGAGTCTTATCTAGTGAAATTATTGGTCATTTTCTGAAGAAAAAAGATTCACGCATTACGCAATCACGTTTGAAAGGTCACACGTGATGTCAGTGGAGATACAGAGAAAAGTCAAAGAAAGTCAAACGTCCTTTCCAAAAAAAGAAAATGAGTTGGAGTTTTTCACCCTACCCTACATTTGACCTTCCCAAAATGATTACGTAACACGGGAAGTCGTAGATGTGCATGGCAGAGTTAGTGCAATACAAGCATTTGTGGTTAAATGTATATACTTTTTTTTTTTTTGTAGAAAATGACTGGGATTGTGTAGAGCCCTTTGAAGCTGCACTGAAACTGCAATTTGGACTTTCAACCAGTTGATCCCCATTGAAGTCCACTATACGGAGAAAAATCCTGAAATGTTGTCCTCAAAAACCTTAATTTCTTTGCGACTGAAGAAAGAAAGACCTTGATCTTGGATGATATGAGGGTGAGTAAATCATCAGGAATTTTTTATTCTGGAAGCAAACTAATCCTTTAAATAACAGCAACTTGAAAATAAACAAGTAAGATATATAATATACTTTAAGATATACAGTAGCCAAGACATGCAGGCTCACATTTATTACAAAACATGTAGACTACTCAGCTAAGCTTTTGGACTTTTTTGAGATGATATTAACCATTCCAAAAAAACTCATTGTGGAATGTCAGCAACAATTAGTCAAAAAGCCATTTAGGAATTCTCAATTTGCTGAACTTGAAAAAACTTCATAGATCAAGTTATGAGGATGCAAACCAAGCAAACTATGCTGCTAAAACAACTTGCATGAACCAAATCATCAAACAAACAATGATGATACTTGCCGAGAAGAAAACATTAAAGGTATGCATTATTATTATCATTTTGTTTTGTTTTTTTTTTAAAAAGGAAATTACATACCATCCTCCGTGGGAACATAAATGTTTAAGTACAGGCAGTCTTCGCTTTGATCTTGTACGTAGGTTACAACGGTATCCAAGTTGGCGGTGAACCATACTGGTAACATATCATTGAGTAAAAAACGATCTTCCAGAAACTGAGGACAAACTGGAGCAAACTGTGTGGCATTTCGAATCCCTGGCCACGACATGGGGGGCTCTGGGGGCTGAAATCTTCTTTCCCCCGTGGGTGGGAGGGCATAGGGAATCCCCAGATACTGTTCCACAGGCCCTAGAATCTCATTGGGCAGAGCCGTTTTCAAGCCTCTTAGCTTGCCGTAGTTTGTGGTGACAATAGGGTGCTGCTGGGACCATGTAACAGCTAGCCAAGCAGCTGCAAGCACAATCCAGGTAAAAAGGCGTAGAGTAGCCAGCGGACGAACCATGGTGAGTGGTATCCATGGGGTTCCTCTGAGCGGTGACATGGTCCTCCAGCTGTGGTTGGCAGAGTTGGTTAAATTCACAGTCCTCCACTCCTTCCACAGCCAAGGTGAAACCCCGCCCTCAGGCTGCAATGGACAGATGATTGACAGCACGCCCACCAATCAGATCAGTGATTATGTCATTCCCCCATGCCATGAGGGCAATTCCGGATCTCAGTTGTATTTTCGTCGTCTTTAACTGCTATCCTTTTGACAAGAAACAAACCGCTGCTCCTTCCCCCTGAGCTGTCCTCTGATGTAACTACTCCCTCCTTTCAATACCTTCTTTATTGGTTTGCCTGTGGGAAAGAAAAACAGAGGAATTGCATTTCCTTCATTATTTTGCATGCTTTGCGTTAAGCATCTGAGGCACCAAGGTAACCTTGTGCTGCCAGAGAAAACATACAATAATAGACACAAATAGCAAATAAATGCTAACACTTAGACATCATTATACTCTAGATTCAAACAATAGCTATTCTGAAATACGACTCCACTGACTAGGCCACAATTTATACAGTAAGTGGTCTGGTAAATTGATAGGCTCAAATAACTGTGTGCGTAGCATTGTAGTGTATACACAAAATATTGTATAGTGTATCCATTTATGAGGTTAGTTGCACTAAATAAGGCTGCTTTAGAACATATTGATCTATTTGTTTGGAAACTGTCTATCTATGATTGAAGCAGTTATGTTTTAGAACAACAATTGAGTTCGATTGATACATTCTCTCCTCTATTTCTCATCGCTTAGTGTAGAAATGGCCAATCTAAGATTTGAAGTGTTTTGATGTCTTGGCCCTATAATGGAAGCTTTCTTTACATTCTTTATATTTTCATTCAGAGACTTTTATCCAAAGTAACTTACAATGCATTCAAGGTAAACATTTTATCAGTTCATGCATTTCCTAGAATTAAATCCCATGACCTTATATGAGTTTTGTATTGCTAACTATTTAAACTACATGAATACTCTTCACAGTCATCATCAGCAAAAGTGTAGCATGTTAAAAGGAGTAGTTCACTTCCAGAACAAAACATTTACAGAAAATGTACTCATCCCCTTGTCATCCAAGAAGTTCATATTCAGAAGTTCATGAAGTTCTTCAGTCGTAAAGAAATTATGTTTTTGAGGAAAACATTTCAGGATTCCTCTCCATATAATAGACCTTAATGGTGCCTCTGATTTTGAACAGTTTAAATGCAGCTTCAAAGGGCTCAAAGCAATCCCAGCCGAGGAATAAGGGTCTTATCTAGTGAAACGATCGGTTATTTTCTAAAAAAAAAAAAAAAAAGACAATCGATATACTTTTTAACCTCAAACGCTCATCTTGTCTAGGTCTGCGTGAACTTTTTTTCAGTTCAAGACAGTTAAGGTATGTAGAAAAACTCCTATCTCATTTTCGCCTCCAGCTCCAAAATCGTCCTAAATCGCTTCAGAAGTACCGACCCAGTGTTTACGAAGTGAACATGCAAAGAAGGTCAAACGACCTTTACAAAAAAAGGTAAAACAGTGATGTATACTCTTAAAAATAAAGGTGCTTTGAAAGGTTCTTCATAGCAATGCCATAGAAGAACCATTTTTGGTTCCACAAAGAACCATTCAGTCAAAGGTTCTTTAAAGAAGAAATAATCTGAAGAACATTCTTTTGACACAAAGAACCTTTTGTGAAACAGAAAGGTTCTTCAGATGTTAAAGGTTCTTTATGGAACCATTTAAATAAAAAGATTATTCTATGGCATCGTGAAGCAGCTTTATTTTTAAGAGTGTAAGACAATTTTGAAGTTGGAGGAGAAAATGAGATAGGAGTTTTTTGACATACCCTAACTGTGCTGAACCAGAAATAAATTCACACAGACGAGCATTTGAGGTTAAAAAGTATGTCAATTGTAATTTTTTTGTAGAAAATAACCAATTGCTTCACTATATAAGACCTTTCTTCCTCGGCTGGGATCGTTTAGAGCCCTTTGAAGCTGCATTTAAACTGCATTTTGGAAGTTCAACCTCGGCGGGCACCACAGAAGTCCACTATATGGAGAGGAATCCTGAAATGTTTTCCTCAAAAAAATAATTTATTTATGACTAAAGAAAGAAAGACATCTTGGATGACAAAACATTATCTGAGTACGCTATTTTTGTTCTGGAAGTGAACTACTCCTTTAAGACATTGAACATAATCAGAGAGTGAAATTCATCATGCTCTGGCTGAGTCATCTACACAAATCCAAACATGTATTCATTATCCTTTGACTCTGGTCTGTTGTTCAAGTACAAATTTGTGAATTTAGCAAAAGGAAAGCTTCTGTGTAATTACAACAGAATGAATGACACAAAAAACATTGGTTTGAGACTCCTCTTGACTTGGAAATGCTAAAGGTCATGGTGTTTCCAGGAATCTTTCCATAAAGATCCTCTGGAATAAATCAACTGCATTCAAAAGAAATTTCCTTAGAGACATAAACTGGAGTAGACGTGAATACAAATCCGCCTCTTATTTAAATATATGTGAATTGTAAAATGGTATGTCTGCATCACATTTATTGTCTGAACAAATTATAATCTTTCCACCTGAATGAACAAACAGAAGAAGCACACAAAGCTGAGAGCAGATTATGCGCAAGAAATGCTACCCTGCGTGTGAATTTGAATAATGAATGCTCTATGCATTTCATCCACAAGAAAGAGGAGGAAGAGAGTGGGTGTGAAACAAGAATCGAGAAGATCCTCGTCAGTTGGTGTTTTTTGATACTCTTGAACTTCAACAACACAAACTGTAGCTCTAATTTGTTTAACTTCATATACAGTTCAAGATCATCACATGGATTGCTCATGCACATTTGCCTCAAATTACTGAACTAGGCTCGATGGAGCCTCTGGAGGGAAACTTTAATGACTTGAGTCCTGAGTAAATCTACAAGTGATGAACTCTTTGGTTCGCTCTGATCCCTCCATTAATAGCTCTGTCAGTGAAAGCGAAGTGAGGTTTCCTATGAGACTGTTCTCGAATCAGTACCTCTTATTTACAGAGTAATCTAAAGTCATAAAAGGGCATCATTCTGGCAACATCTTTAAAATATGGTGTTTTTAACAGATGTCACAGCCAGCGTTATCTACGCTGTCATTTTCAAAGCCCGTCTAAATAATTCTTCAAGAATCTAAGATTGATTGATATAACTTCTTCATTTCCTCATATCACAAAGCAATTTCAGCAGAGATCAGATGGTAGATAGTATAACCCATGGAAAGTTAATTGTGCGAACAAAGCAGTGATGATATAATAGACTCATTGAGACAGTCACATTAACTTAAATTGGTGTTGAGCAATGCTAAATTGCAAAAGGATTAGGGTTATCTTCGCTTTTCCACTTCATAACAAAATGCTTTACAACGACAGGATGTTTTAAGCACTGTCAGTCACAAGAGAAAACAAGAAAGTGCTAGAAAACAAACAACACGGAGGCATTATCTCCTTTGTACAATGCAGAGAACATCCCCAGATACTGTAAATGACTGTAAAATATTATTGTGATAAATATTTAGTGGGAGTTTAGAGCATTTGAAAGGTGTTATTCCTCCAAGGCAGCATTTAATGAAGGAGTACGACTTTAATAAGGCTTGAGTCCCAGTACACATGACATGCTTTAAAAGATCTTTATTGGTGGTCTCAGAAAGACCCATCCCGTAACACCCTGGGGTTTTAAGTCCACCCTTTTTTAAAATTAAAACCATCATTTAGCTCAGATATCAAGACATGTGCTGTGCACACAGCAGTGGCTTCATTATTAAGAGATACCCAAAAGAAAGTGAGAAAATTTGATCTCTTAAAATAAATCACATTGTAATAGACTTGGTAAACAATTAACAATTAAGACAGCATGATCCATCAACAGGCCTGTGTTGATCTAAGAGGTAGGCCTGCTGATTTTTAAGTCCTAAGCTTTCATTACTTCTCCCTTTGCTGTTTATCATTATACATCATGACATTGAGATGGGCATTTTTGAAAATCTTTCACGTACATGTTTGTCCTCCGAAGCAGATGGGCCTGAATGTCTGGCCAGCAATTTAATTTCCAGCGCAGACAAAAAGCTATGTAGCATCCACCAGTTTGCATGCACTCTCATCTGGTGTCCAGACAAGCCAAGAGGGATTTATTCAATAACTTTACGCCAATATAGCTACATCCTCAAGCAATGCTTACATTCAAGAGGCTCAGTATATGAAGTCACTTTCTGCCAAAACACCATATTACAACAAAGAAGAACACAGAATTAAGCTGTCCATACTGGCTACCAGCCCAAATAGATGAAAAATTGTGTAATTTACTCACCCCTCATATTGTTCAAAACCTGTATGAAGGCTTTTCATAAAATTATTTTATTTATTTTTTTTGTCCACACGATAAGAGAAAACAACATTGGACCCCATTGACTTTTAAATCGATTGTCTGATATTGAATAAAATAAAATGAAATCATCTTATAAATTAATTAAGGTATAAACCATGCTATTTTCTAGCATTAAACGAGTAAATTAAGATGAGAGAATGTGAGTTTCTGTCAGTTACATTTAGATAAGGTGACTGGGTGGAATTTCTGTTGTAAATGTATCAAACACTTCCCTTAAATGCACCCTCGATACATCAGTGAGTATGACAAATAAAAAGAAGGGAGAAATGAGACCAAAGAGAATAAAAGGAGAGAAAATAGCATTCGCTGCCTGTGTGATCACCGAAGATAACTCACGCGAATCTCAATGAAGGCACCGGGTCTCTCTCTGAATTTTAATTATAATAAATGATCTGCTTGAAGGAGGCTCTAACAATTGCACTGTTCAAAGAGTGACTCATGACTTAAAGGAGACAGTATTGATTCGGTCCAAGCGATACACAAAAGACCATGGAATAAAGCATAGAATTTGCTGTGACCTTTGGGTGAACTTCGGATAAACGTGGTGCGATTCCACCGCAAATGCACCTGCTATGACTTATTCAACATGGCGTCTGGGCTGGTAAGTCAGCTGGAATTTGTTTTCTCAAGCTGTATTCTCTCCTTCTATCTTTCTGTCAGTTGACCAAGTGTGGACAGGAACCCCAGAAAGCAAAGAGAGAGAGTGAAAATTTATTCAAAGGTGACACCAACAGCCAACCACTGATCCTATGAGTTAGTGAGCGAGAACACAAGAGAAATACTGAATACTAAAACCAGAATTATTTTGCTTATACAAGCACTATGCCTATTTAACTACATACATTTTTGTGATTACAAACTCAAGTAGCTCCATCACATTTACTATGGTTCTTTTTGTATGTGACTTATTTAAAACAACAGTGATCAGAAGTAAGAAATAGTAAACTGGTATTTCTTATTGTCTATCCAACAAAAGATTCTCAAGCTCATTATCCGTTTATGCCTAATTTTATATACACCCCATTATGCCACTGAAACCTGTATTCAAGATTTTAAAAAATTGTCTATTTTCTTTCCAAGTTTGAACACACCCTTGTGTCAAAATATGCATGCTTTGCACTATATATTATGCAGCAAGCAGTACATCAATGAGTTAGATATCACAAATATTCATGAAACAGTAGGAGAGCAATACCAAGATGACGCACAATATTTGGTCTGCTATCCAACAGTACCACAGGAGCTAAGGAGCTGAGAAAATAGCAGAAACAACTTATTTATTTCTTTATATATATATATATATACAGGCGTAATAAAGAAACCAAGAAAGATTACAGCACACAATCAAACTACTTTCAGTTTTTTTGTTGGCGAGTTACAGGTCAAAGAACAATGCCAGCATGGTGGAGCAAGTATTAGTATTACACACTTACCTAAAGAGCATACTTTATCACTATTTTTTTTTCTACTTTGAAAGTACTAATCAATGTTTTTTATTGATCTACCTTATAGAAAGTCTGAACTTGTTGACATTTTTCAATTTACGTGAATTAGGAACCATAATTCACTACTTAAAACGACACTAATGTCACGCAGTTGCCGCGCATTCTGACAAGTGAAGGTTAAAATGCTGTACAGTGCGAATGTTCGAGAGGCGGCCCAATTTCCCCTCCTCACTCCATCCCAAAAACACGCACGTATGCAGGAGATGTCCACAGTACCACCTTGTGGTTCACCGCTGTATAAGCGGGACAGCTTGGGTTGAAACAGTGGTCCCTGTGATGAAAGTCTGGACTCACCGCATCTTTTGAGGAGAATGTACTTCGTCAGTAACCATAGCAAAGCCAGGCGAAAGTTAAGTGACAAAACACGCCATATCGTCCTCAGTTTGAGCGCGCTTTCTAAGTGTCCCATCACAGAATGATAATTTTATCGCAAATACACTACGTTCTAAATAATAACCTTGCATTTCTCTCAAATCCTGGCCCAACATTATGGCTCTCGAGAAGCGAAATCTCGAAAGATTTATCGCCACCACATTTTTAAGCCGGGCGATTAACACGCGTATGGATGAGAACGGCTATAGACGTACGATAAGGAAAACAATCGTATATCAATCAACACCTCACTGTACCGAGGTTTGGTTAGCCACAGGTAAGTAGTGATATACCAAAACACTTATGCCACACGAAGCCCTTGCTAAAAAATATTTCCACTCATCTGCTGAGTGTCGAAGTGCGTACATGTATTAAAGATTCTTTCATGCTGTGTACTTGAGCTTCATCTTTAAATGTAGATGACACTAATGGTGGAGAGTTGAATAAGGGCTTTATTGATCCTAATAATAATTTCGATGACGAAAAAATGTCAACGCAAATTAAATTGGCCAAAAACTACTGAAACAGTTTGTACGGTCAGCCTTTTTCATGCAAATCAGCGCGAGTAGCCGGCGCGAATTAAACACTCAAAGCAAAATCGTTGCATCGTTCGTCCGGATGGATGAAGCTTTCAGAGAGCGAGAAAGAGAGAGAGAGAGAGGGGAAAAATCCTGGGAACCAGCTGGAAATAAGCGCGTACGCGGCGTCAGGCAAACAGTTCAACTCTGTATAAGCACAAAATAGAGATACTTTCACTTCCAGGGCTGCTTGTGTGGCTTACCTTTGCGGTATCTGCATTGTACGGCTTCTGTCCTGCCGCCCCGACTTCCTGAGGTACGGTCAAAATGTATGTGCCACACAAGGGAAAAAAAAAATCAAACTCCGTTCTGCCCCTGTTAAAATCCAACGTGATGCTGCCGTCCGAAAGAGAGGTGGCACACCGGGGACTGTTCAGCAGAGACGCGGCAACATATCTGATGTAAATGACCCACATAGATTAAGGTAATTCATTGAAATCACTGCGGAGGAACAGTAAATTGTAGAGAATCTGATTGTCTCCATAGAAAGAGGCAGCACAGACTGGAAAAAAGAGATTAAAGGGAGAGAGACTGAGGCTGTATCAGGCGTCTCTCTCTCTCTCTCTCTCTCTCTCTCTCTCTCTCTCTCTCTCTCTCTCTCTCTCTCTCTCGTTGCCATTGGACTGCACTGAATGAAATTTACAATGCCTACAACCAATAGATTGCCGCATTCACTCTTTTACCCTTTAACCAGCTTCAATATATGTATAATAGCAGTGTGTTTGTGGTTGTTTTGGGTTAGAACTACATAGTGGATGTGATTTAAGCAATATCACACAAGTGCTGTTGTACTGAATATCAACATGGCAATATACTTATGATGCCGCCCTTGATCATCACAAATCAAGAAGTTTACTTTTTAAAAAAGAAATTGGCCAGTTTCTCCTCGACCAATGGAAGTAGTTCTAAAAGAAGCCAAACTTCAAAAACTGAATATTTGGCAAGCAATGTACAGACTGAAAACCAGTCTGGAACAGTGTATGAGTGGAGTGGACTGGCAGATATTTTCCCATCACTCAGTTTGAGATCCACTCCAGGTTTTTCATTTTTCTCTTCCTAAAGAGAGAAACCCAGCTCCAAGTGGTCTGACTTTCAACATCCTCTTTAAATTTTCTATGACAGAAAAGACTAAAGGTGCAATCAAAGTAATTTCAACAGGAATTCACATGACTGGGAATTCCACAAAAAAATCCACACAGATTTCATAAGGTGAATGTTGATCATGCAAATGTGCCGTGTTGACCAGTGGAAAGCTAATTCGGTGTCACTATATTCAATGTTTACAAATGACTGTTTCTTATCTCTAGAGTCTTTCCGCTGCAGACAATGTATGTTTCCACTGTGCACTGCTCACATGCTCTTGTCTATGAGGAGTAGCTACGTTTACATAGATACTTCTTGCTTCCATCAGAATGAATTCATTCTGATTGACGAATCTGAACATAGTGTTTACATGAATGCTAAATAAAGTGATCGGGTTGATATGCACCTTTATGTGTCACAAGCTTCTAATCGGATTTAATCTTTTGACATGCGCACTGCATGAATATACAGAGTTTCCCGCTGCTGTCACATACTGTTAAAAAGCTCACTTGATATTTATTTACTTCGGGTCCTAATTAGGCGACGACCAGCACATGAACTGTTGTGCTGTGCTGCTTACTAGAAAACAGCAAAAGTGCCCCTTTCCGCACCCAAAACCAGTCATCTGTCGATGAGAGTCTTAAACAAGGACTTGTTGTGGGATGTTGTGCTGCTCCACTTCACAGACGCTGAGTGAAAGCAGAATTTTAGAATGACCGAATAAAGCAATAACCCCCAAGAAGCTGTGATTTACAGTGAATTTATAACAGCTAAGGGACATTATTAGGCACAATGCGAAGTGGACTGGGCTTATTGCTTTTATAAAACAGTTATGCCATATACATAGTAAGGTTTCATAAAATAAAACAGAGCAAATAAAGTGTAATGTTATTAATACAAACATTATTCTTCCGCCAAACAATGTAGAAGAAACAGTTGTGGTTGGAACAAAGGGTTTGCCGAGCAACACACAGACGTAAACATGTTTGTAGAGTAATTTACAACAGCTTTGAACACGGGTCAACCATTTAGAATCAAGGACCGGAACTATCCGTTTAATAAACTTATTTATGACACTTTAATCACCAGGAAGGTGAAGTTGTGGAAGTGCTATAAAAATAAAGGTGACTTAAGTAAAAGTAATATATATTATAAACGCTTTACATACAGAAGTATTGCTGCTATTACTTTCCCTTTTTCTTGCAAACGTACAGTCACTGAACTTTAGATTAACTGAGACCAGACTTTATATTATGAGTGCAGTATTACATTTTTAGGATGACAAGGAGCATTGTCATTTTCTGGAGAGCTCGCTCTATTGTCATTTATTAACTAGTTTGTTTTAATCTGTGATATTATTATTACTGATCGCAGCTGTAATTGGATGTTTACATTAAAAAGGCCATCCGTTATGTAATTTGTGCAGCTTGGAAGGTACAATTACCAACAGTGGCTGATGCACTGTGGTGCTGTGGCTGTAGTGGAAATTACCGAGCGTGCCTAAGTGCTTCGGATTGCAAAGATACAATCACGCGCGAGAGACTTAGATCAAAGACCATGGGCGCTCATTTCTCCAGGCGTTCAAACTCCCGGCACAGATGAAGCTTGTTGCCTCAGGGCAGCAAATGGATTCATATGGCAGCCGAGGGCCCACGCGAGTGTAATGTGAGTAGATCCCTGCCACTGTTTACTCCCTATTCTTCATATCTGTTACAAAACATTACTTTTAAAAAGATAGTCATATACCAGATACTTTATAGTTTTGTCTCCCCAGCGAAAGCCTGAGGAAAAAAAAAAAAAAATCCAGTCTCTGGCTGACACTGAAAAAGACTTTTCAAAGGGATTGTGCCAATACAACAACCAGTAAAAACTTTATGGGGAATACATATTACTGTATTGCATACATGTTTCACATATTACTTTTTTTTTTAGATAAATCTTGTTATTATTAGTAATAACAAGATATTCTCACTTGTCCTGAAGTCAGTGCTGAGACTCCAGCCCATTCTTCCACCATTATTGTATTTAAGTAACCCAGCAACAGAAACCTTTCCACATCTCACATTTCTAAAATTTTCTCATGTCCCGTGTTGCAACTGAGTCAATGCAGCTCATTTTGCCTCGCTGTCTCCCTCATCCCAGTCTAATAGCAGGGATCTGTCTAGTGCCTGCTGACCCCAAACGCAGTAACACATTTAATCTGGCCGCGTCCCGCAGCCACGTAACAATTGCTACGTCTCTAGCGGAAAGCTTGTGATGTATCGGACATGACACCCGCATCAATGGCTGCTGAGAGCTGGCCAAGTGCTATGGGCGGTATGGAATAGCATATCAGCTTTTACACCTGAAGTGCGCCTGTCAAAAGGAATGAGAGTAAGAGTAAGACTGAGCCGACTGTTCTTTAATAATTTATGCTCTGTACTTGACATATAGCACTGTTTGTATTGATTTGATATTAAATATTACGTCTGGCTGTGGCATAGTGAAAAAGCGCACTGTTAGTGTGAATCCAACCATGAAAGGTTCAATTTTGGGGTGAGAGTTTGAATACACAATATCCTTTTGAAAGCAATCTGCGTAAACATTGTTTTATGAATGGCTGGAATTGCAACCGGAAATGAAATGTGATATTGCCATATAAGGCAATGTGTAATTTTTACAGACCATATGCACATTATCTGGGTAGATGAAGATTTAAGTTTATAACATATGATACACCTATAATTAGGGGTACATGTCATGTCCATAGACTCTATTATACGTTTTTTCAATAAAGTTTCACTTCAAGCAATGATAACTTTTATATCAGGGGACATTTCTAATTTATTTAATATAAAAATCGAACAGATACCCAACTTTTATCTTGCAAAAAATGACATGTTCTATACTGGAATTTGCTGTCTGATTTGGTAAATGTGAGGTTTTGCTTTTCAGATTAGCTCTAAAATACATGTTTCTGTATATTTCTTATAAATATTTGTCCAAAATAATTATTAAATTATGAGAAAGTGTTTTAAAAAATATTTTGCTCATGCATCTACACTAAATCATCCATTTTGTGTATGTCCGAGAAGTCAGTGTCAACTGTGTTACTCCCTATAAAACCCCCTATAAATCAGCAATGGTTTGTTCCAAAGTCACAGGTCCAATATCAGGTGATGTAATTTACTTTTTTTTATAGGGACATTTGAAGACAGTGTAGTAAATCATCAAAATCATCATCGTCAACAGTGTTATCAACATGTTCTGGTGAACTTGCGTTCCATGTTATATTTATAAGTATGTAGAGAAAGAATCTAAAAACATAAGTTAATCAAGGTCATGTACTAACTAGTCCAAGGTCAGCAGTTTGCACAAAGCCCAAAAATGACTGAAATGTCAACTGTGTTACCTGTCAACTGTGTTACCCCTTAGCTGTAACACAGTTGACAAGGATTAACATGGTTGACAATGTTGGCAATTTAGTGTCAATTTATGCTCACATTGAGTGTTGTTGAAAAAATAAAATAAATAAATAATGTACAAACTGTTGTCATTACACAGAAATTACGTAGGAATTGCCTAAAACCATGATTTGCATTACAATGGATAAACTTAACTGATCTAATCACAGCCACATTTTCTATTAACTCAGTATCCATAATATTTTATACATTATATTTACATTTGTCAAGGGTTATAAAGCATTAAGAACTGTTCATGATTGACTTAAACCTATATAATATTATAGATTTGACATCTATTTCTGCTTGGTCATGACTGATGAAAATGAACTGAAAAAGTTAAGGTATATATATATATATTAGGGTTGTATTGGTACACAGATGTCACGGTTCGATACGTACCTCGGTTCGAGGGTCACGGTTCGATACGATTTCGGTACAACAGGAAAAAAATCTACTATGCTAGGTTTCTTTTCATTTATTTTAAACAGAAAGTAGTACAAATTAATTTTTTTTCCACCTACATGTGAAAATACTAAATATTATATCAAATTAATGTCATATACAGGCTATAAAATCTGCACTACATTTATATATACAAGGAATAAATATTTGAAATATATTTAATTTAGTTAACTGATAGACAAGGGGGAAAAAAACTGCGCGACACGTAACGTAGCCTATGTTTGCTCAGTTTCAGTTCAGTTTTGTGACAGAAAGGAAACTCAAATAGCAGAAAGCAACATTCTATTTATTTTTTGTTTAAGTTGATTTTGCTGGTATAAGGAAAGTTGAAATAATCGTGCCGGTGCACACAAACACAAAACATATCTGTTCCAGGCTTCTAGCATTGCTAACTTGACAGTGCAGTTGGTACTTTATCAAAATAAAACACAGTGAACCAAACATCAGTGCACCTGCCTTACTGTGTCACCGTTAGAACGTGACTAAAGTACAAAGTCTAAAATTGACATAATAAATAGTAGTTTAGCATTTGGATGCATCGCAAATATGGAAATATTATGGAATATTTAAATTTGTGCCGAATGAGAGAGGATACATGAGCACAAAGGCCCATTTCGCAGACAGTTGAGTGCGCAAGCCTTTAAAGTAACATTATACTCCTTTGTCAGTGAGAGACGCGTTCAGAATCTGCACATGGTCACTGTCTAGTGGGCTTTGTTTTCAAGTGCGCAACTCCTGGCATTCGCTGTTCTTCTGCAGGCGGTTATCAAACAGCGTTTCATTACTGCGGGCGTCCCCTTCTGGATTGAAGATGAATTGCCTGTATTCGTTGTAAGGCCTCATGCACCGAAACAAGATGGCCGTGCCGTGACGGTTCGGTATGAATACATGTATCGTTACACCCCTAATATATATATATATATATATATATATATATATATATATATAGTACTGTGCAAAAGTCTTAGGCCACTAGTATTTTCATCAGCTAAAAATGGTTTAAAGTCAGTTAAAGTCGGTCTTTTGCTGTAGTGTGTCAGTAGGAAATATCAGATTACATTTCCAAACATTCATTTTGCCATTAATTGTAATAATCCAGTGAGATTTTGTTTGCACAGAGATCTGATCTCATCATCATCCAGTCTGTCTGGAATGACATGAAGAAACAGAACAAACTCAGACAGACTAAATCCAGAAGAACTGTGACAAAGTCTCCAGGATGCTTCAAGAAACCTACCTGCAAAGCTGCAGCACTGTTAAAAGTTTTAGGCACTTGTGTAAAAATGCTGTAAAATGAGGATGCTGTCATAAATAGATTTTCTTTATCAATTTCCTTCTATTAACTAAATGAAATCAACATTTGGTGCGACCATTCTTTGCGTTTACAGCAGCTTTTGCCCTAGGTGCACTTGCGCAAAATTTGTCAGGTAGCTTTGCAGGTAGGTCTCTTGAAGCATCTTGGAGACGTTGCCACAGTTCTTCTGGATTTACTCTGTTTCAGTTTGTTCTGTGTCTTCATGTCATTCCAGGAAGACTGGATGATGATGAGATTAGATCAGTGATGAGCACTGGCTGTTGTCAGACTCCATGTGCAAACTAAAAAATCTCACTAGATAATTACAATTAATGGCAAACAGAATGTTTGGAAATGTAAACTGATATTTTTTACTGACACACTACAGCAAAAGATAGAAATAACTTACTTTAAACCATTTTTTAGCTGGTGAAAATATTAGTGGCCTAAAACTTTTGCACAGTACTGTATATATTTATCTTAAAGAAATTTTCTTTTTCTGTCCTGTCAACTGTGTTACTTTGTCAACTGTGTTATGTGTGGTTTTTATGTCATAAATCTTTTCAATGTGAACTAAACCGTCAGAAAAAAAAAAAAAAAACACATGGGGATATCTCTGGAGATGGAAGTCTTGGGTAAGGATGGTGAATAACACTAAATTTAGCATACTGCGGACTTATGTTAAAGAAAAGTTTCATACTTCATGATAGCATCCACAGAGCGCCCATTTTGAAGCCCCAAATTCATATTTTAAATCAGTATAGACAGATAACCTCAAAACTCTGGTGAATAGACTCAAACAAACAAAACCACAAACAAATGTGTTATCAAACATGTGGTACTTCATTCATGTTTCATTAGACACCTCATTTGTTAAGTAACACAGTTGACAAAATAATGAATCAAATGTTAATTTGTTAACATGCTTAAAAGTCATTAAGCTTGCCAAAAATTAATTTAGCACATCAAGGGGATATATTATTCAACCTAGTTTATTTATAAAAAATTTTGGCTGACATGAAACATACCCTAAATATGGAATGACTCATATGTGATTCTGGACTACAAAACCAGTCATAAGGGTCTTTTTTTTTTTTTTTTTTTAAATTGAATTATATATCATCATATTGAGAAATTGCCTGTAAAGAGTTGTCCAAAGGAAGTTTTAGTATGGAAGCCCGTTCCGCCACTGTTGAGAAAAAAAAAGCAAATCATAATTATGAGAAACTTTCTCGTAATTATGACTTAGTATCTCGTAATAATGAGAAACTTTCTCGTAATAATGAGTTAAAAAGTAATAAGATTCTGAAAAAATAAATTCGTAATAACAAGAAACTTTCTCATAATAATGACTTAGTATCTCGTAATAATGAGAAAGTTTCTCGTAATAATGAAAAAGTTTCTCGTAATAATGACTTAGTATCTCGTAATAATGAGAAAGTTTCTCATAATTATGACTTACCGTTTTTTTTTTTTTTTCTCAACAGTGGTGGGAACAGGCTTCCATATTTTAGCAATGCATATTACTAATTAAAAATTAAGTTTTTATATATTTATGGTAGGAAATTGGAACATGATCTTTACTTAATATCCTAATGATTTTTGGCATAAAAGAAAATACAGCTGACCCATACAATGTACAGTACTCAAAATTTAAAGTGGATTAAAAGAAGTACATCAAGTTGTCCTAAGACAAGAATGGGTATTGTTTTGGTTTTAGGACAACTTTGATGAAAGGTTTTAATCCACTATATTTGATCTACTATATTTTTGGCTATTGCTACAAATATACCCATGCTACGGCTGGTTTTGAGGCCAATATCACATATATAAAATCCCCATAGTAAAATTTGTATCTGCACATATGTTATTTCTGCTATATCTGCTGTATGTTTAAATTTAGATGGTTTATATTTGCTTAATATCAACATGTAATGACCAGGATGGATATAAATATACATGACATATATGTCCGAAAATGAATCACACATATATTAATGCATGTTAATATATGGAATTATATGGAAACGTTTTTTATGTATATTTTAGTGTTCTTTATTGCTTTTTTTTTTTTTTTTTTTAAGATGATTGACAAGGAGATGAAATGAAGCATGTTCCAGATAATCTGCGTAAGAGATTCCAAGATATCTATAATACATCTACTTTATATGATAAATATGGATTCTTAGTCTCAATGAATATTAATATGTCATTTAAATATTGATGTATGCATGAATAAATAATCATTTATTAACTCCCTCTGACCTCACAGATTTTTTTTTTTCTCTGAGCATTAATTTCACAAGTTTTCTTTATCAATTTAACTAGATTGTAAAAACCATGTGACAAGTCAGTGATGAGGCCTGATAAGATGATTTTCAAGTTCAATTTTCAAGAAAATTCCATCCATGTAAAATGAGACTGAGCAGAATGTAATTTGATGAAACATCACAACCTTATTAACGTTCACATTGTTATATGTATATTTGACCTCTTTACTATTCACCCCATGTAAGGTTCCAGCTCTCTGCATGAGGGTTATTGAAAATGGTTAATTTTTCACCATGGTTTTCAATACTGTTTAGTTTTAGTTAGCTTTAATGGTGCTTTTTTATTGCATTTAGCACCAGTTGATTTATTGGAAACAGCATTATAATTATTATAATACCAAAAGTACAGGTTCAAAGTTTCATGTGTCATCTTCACAACAACACAGCTCCATTTAAAAATAAAATAAAATAAAATAAAATAAAATAAAATAAAATAAAATAAAATAAAATAAAATAAAATAAAATAAAACAAAATAAAATAAAATAAAATAAAAAATAAATACTGACAGTCATTTTCTCTGTGATGGTATTTAGTTTGTTCATATTGTACTGCACTTAAAAATAAACAAATATATATATAATTTTTTCCACTACTACACTGTAAAAAAACAATTTGTTGAGTCAGCTTAAAATAATTTGTAACCCGCCTGCCTTAAAATTTTAAGTTCAGTCAACTCAAAAGTTTATTCAACTTGAAATGTTAAATTATACTAAGTGACAACTTAGATATTTGAGTTGTCATCAACTTAAAAATTTAAGGCAGCTGGGTTACTTACCCATCTGTTAAGTTTAGCAAACACAAATATCTAAGTTGTTACTTACTACAACTTAACATTTCAAGTTGACTAAACTTATTTTAGTTGACTGAACTTAAAATTGTAAGGCAGCAGGGTAACAAATTATTTTAAGCTGACTCAACAAATTGCGTTTTTTATTTTTTACAGTGTAGTTTTCTCCTTCATAACAGTTTTAGTTAGCAATACTAGCTTTGCTCTGCATCACCTCACAGTCACTCACATGGACATAAGGAGTTAAAAAAGGACAATGCAAGGTGCAAAATGACACACAGAGGATGTGACCTTTCCCTCACCGAGGATCCTTGCCCAGACACTGACCACAGGGTCTATATCATCCCACATCAGACTGAAGCATTCCACATCGCACTTCCATGCAAAATCTTTGATATGAATCCTCTGTGACATCTGCCAGTCTCACAGGGGCTGATGGACAGATTGAGTGGTCCAATTCTGAAGGATCTCCATATTCAGAGAGCAGCTAAAATAAGCACTGGAGTGCTGCTGTCCTTCAGCAGCAACAGATATGGAAGGCAAAAGGGGCAAAAAGATCAATGTCAAAACGGAACGTGTTGATGGATAAGGACGATGTGGTTTGACCTAAGCCGTTAATAATTTATGGACTGATGATATTGTTCATGTTCATGAGTGCCTTTTTCCTTCTAATGGTGTATGAATAATTGCATTCCTGCATTACACCTTCCTTTCCATTTTTTAATCATTTATAAGATGATATTAAAAGATGGTCAGAAAATTCAGTAACACTCTGAAAGAGTGTAACTCCATCCTTATTTGACTGAGTATCAGAGTTTGCATGTTTAACAATTTTGACGTCACTGACTCTCATGCGAATTTGTTGACACAATTCAATCAGGCAAATCAGATGAAAATAAATAAAACATTCTTGTGCAACACTTCCACAGTCAAGCATAAATATTTGCAATTCTCATTTCACCTGGGTGCATAATTTTGTGCCTTCAGGCAAATATGCAACAACAATATTAATTTTCATTGGCAAATGTGATGGCTATAACAGAGTGTTGAACTCATTTGTTACAACCAACAAATTATTATCTTGCAGGTGATGCAGCTACTTTTTAGGTAGTGACCTTGATATTGATATTATATTTAAGAAAAATGGATTGTGTGTCACTTGTGTAATTGAGATTTTGTATTTGCTTTTCATTTCTAAGGTCAGGAGAGTCTGTTCCACTTTCTTGGAAAATAGTGCTGGATCATTAGTGGTGGTGTGGAAGTCTTTCTGGTTTCCTCAAGGGGAGCTTCAGAAGACTGACCTGCTTACAGATGTGGTGATTCTGGCTCCATATATCCCACAAAGACACTCAGACACACAAGCATAAACACTGCATCCTAAATACAAGATTATTCAGGCAAACGTTCTCCTAGGGAAAAACACATCCATCTGCACATGGTAGTCACACATACGCTCATAGGTATTAATACATGCATGCATACACATTTGCATGGGAACATAAAAATAGGTTTTCATCCAATGCTTCATGGCAAAAAAATGCTGTAGCTGTTTAACACAGCTGATGTCTTAGAGTCACCTGAGGTCCAAAGCAATAAGGATTTTTTTTTTAATTGTTTTAAAGAATTAAGGGGTTAGTTCACCCAAAAATGAAAATTAGCTCATTATTTACTCACCCTCATGGCATCCTATGCGTATATGACTTCCTTCTTTCACACAAATCCAATTGGAATTATATTAAAAAATGTCCTGGCTCTTTCAAGCTTTATCATGGCAACAGGCGGGTGTTTCTTTTCAACACGTCAAACAAGCCCAATAAAGTGCATACATCCAAAATAAAAAAGGGCCTCACACGGCAAGAAAAGAAAAATGCCCATAATCAAAATGCAATAATCACTTTAATCTAGCTGACGCTCACTGTTGTACACGGAAGCAGCTCCGTGCGAATGGCGTAGGACGTCGGCGTTGTGCATACGCCTGTGAGTCTCGTAAAAATTAGCTCTGTTTACAGGAGCAAAGGAAGCAAAGTTGACTTACTTTATCAAACCAGTCTCCTCTTGGCTTATATCAAAATGCTCTGACATTCTTCTTTACAAATCCTCTGATTTGTGACCATTTTTTTGTTTTGATCTCTTCTCTCCACCCCCGATTTTGTCACTTCTGAGCGTTGTATGCGCAATGCTGACATCATACATCATCTGCCCAGAGCTGCTTCCGTGTACAACAGTGAGCGTGAGCTAGATTAAAGTGATGATTGTGTTTTAAATATAGATATTTTTCATACAAAAATGCATCACCCTCTGGAGCCGTGTGAGGCACGTTTTATTATGGATAGATGCACTTTATTGGACTTGTTTTGACCTGTTGAAGAGAAACACCCGTCTATTGCCATGATAAAGCTTGAGAGAGCCAGGACATTTTTTTGATAATTCTGATTGGATTCATCTGAAAGAAGGAAGTCATATACACCTAGGATGGCTTGAGGGTGAACAAATGTTAATATGTTTTTATGAAAGTGATGTAAATAATCACACTATATTCCCTCCCTAGCATTTGTAAATGTAATTTACAGAATCCTTTTCATTATTTTAGACAGCTATAACCAAAAAAAAAAAAAAATGCAAATACAAATTCATACATAAACTTTTGAATACCTAAATTAAATACACTTTATACACTTTAAATTGAATACACTTTATTTTAAGGTCCAATTCTCACTATTAACAAACCATTAACTATTACTTTTGACTGCTTATTAATAGTTAGTAAGGTAGTTGTTAAGTTTAGGTATTGAGTAGGATTAGGGATGTAAAATATGCTCATGTATAATAAATGCTTTTTAAGTACTAATAAACAGCTAGTGTGTTAATAATAGGCATGCTAATAAGCAAAATGGTTAACAGTAAGATTTGGTTCCTATACTGAAGTAAATTTTGAATTTTGCACTATAAAAATGCTCAGTAGAGGTCAAAGGTCATAGTGAAATATGGACAAACCCAGTGACTGGGTTGTTTTGAGCCAGTGGTTGGGTTAAATGCGTAACCCAACCTTCTGGGTTGTTTTATTTAACTTTATTTAAAAATTATTCCATGGTTGGCTAAAATGAACCCAAAATAGGTTGTAAATTTATTTATTGAACATATTAATACATGTTAATTTCCGATCATTTTTGAGTTCATTTTAAGCAAGATATATAGTAATTTTGGTAACACTTCACATTCTAAAAAACGCTGGGTTGTTTTTTTAACCCAACTGCTGGGTTATGCCTGTTGGGTCATTATGTTGGGTTATTTTTCCAGTGTTGGGTAGTTTTTGTGTAAGCTGCTGTTGGGTTAGTGGCTCGGTCAGTTTCACTGACCACTGAAACTATACACCCCTCCCTTCCCTTCAATGAAACAACACAGCTTGGCCTCACTTCAATCCAGCTGTTGGATTACAGTCAGAGCGTGGGCTTTTCATTCTTTTCAGGAGAATCTTACTGTTAACCAGTTGCTTATTAGCATGCCTATTATTGACATATTGGCTGTTTATTAGTACTTATAAAGCACATATTCTGCATGACCATATTCTACATTCCAAATCCTACTCAATATCTAAACTTAACAACTACCTTACTAACTATTAATAAGCAGCAAAAGTCGTAGTTAATGGTTTGTCAGAGACCTGGATTTTAAAATAAAGTGTGACTGTAATTTGTAAACAATATTTTAGTTAACTAAAACTACCTAGAAGGTTGGGTTGGGTACAACTACTGTACCTTTAACTGTTTATAAGCAGCAAATTAGGAGTTTATTGAGGCAAAAGTAGTAGTTAACGGTTTGTTAATAGTGAGAATTGGACCTTAAAATAAAGTGTGACCGTAATTACTATATACAGTAAGTTAACGTAATGGTTCTGATCATTTTTACTACAATGAATATGTTATTACAGTATGTATAAGGAAAACATAATTGAAAATTTTGGGCACAGAGAAAGTTTTGGAAGAGCTTTGGCACACAATGTTTATGATGAGAAAAAGAGAGAGAGAGAGAGAGAGAGAGAAAGAGAGAGAAACAGATGATTTGATAACAAGAATAGTACTATTGATTTAGCTTTGAATGCACAAGAACAGTGGCTTTGAAAAGAACTGGGAACGATACCATATGGCTCGGAGCACCAGATAATGGTAGAAAGAGCAGGTATTCAATTCCCCATAAACCAGACAAACCAAATTAAACTGAGCCCAGACTGACTAAGGGAAAACACTACGGACATTCATCGGGAACTCATGAAGAATGTTTCCAGAGGCCAAATCAAGATCATCACAATGGCGACCACACATGAGGTGTTGAGTCTACAAAGGCGATGCTCCTCTGAATAGACATGAAAAGCTTCAGTCAAGTCTTCATTAAAGGTTCCTATTATACCCTTTTCACAAGTAATATCAGTCTCAGGTGTCCCTAGAATGTGTCTGTGAAGTTTTAGCTCAAAGTAACTCAAAGATCATTTATTAGTCCATGCTGTAAATGCCCTTTCTTTGGTGGAAGCAAAAAAACACGCTGTTTTCATGTGTGCCTCTTTAAATTGAAATGAGCAGCCCTCCTTCATTGATCAGATGTCAATGAAGGTGAGGCTTCACCATGTTGAATAAACTGCTTTTGTGGGAAAACGGCTTATCATTTAATAAATTGACTGCCTATCAGCTGATCTTCAACATGTTTACCATTAAACTGCATTAAACAGTTATAAGAGAAATAACAGACAACTTTGTGACAGGTAAGATTGGGCAGCAGCGACTGACTGTCACACAGCAATAAGGGCTACCTCATTGGGAGGGAGTTCAGAAAAAGTGCTTACTGATACAAAGAAAAACTCCCTTTTTGTAACTTTGCAAATCGGCAAACTAAAAATAGCAACATTCTATACTATAGGAGGCTGAAAATGTGGAAAGCATAATAGGATCCCTTTAGTGGATATAAGCTCAAGACTATATGGTGGATGCTTTTATCCACTGCCTTCAAGGTTGGCCTATACAATTTATCACTTTATGCACTCCCTTGGAGTCAAACCTATGACCTCTACTGTTTGAGCTAAAAAACAATTCATACGCCCTGTCAGTTATCCTAGTCAGTTGAACAAAAGAGTAACTGAAAGCAGTCAACATTAACAAAAATAAATTCTGCTGTGCAGTAGGAAATGTGTCTGGCATTGCACCTAAAGTCCTGTATCTAGAAGCTGCATACAAGTTGAAAAGAAGATGACAGGATTTATACAGTGTCAAGGCCAGTAAATGATGAAATGCAAAGCATCTATGAATACATCATGGATACATCATCAGCACCAGATCAATAAACAGTACTCAAAAAAATGACCGGAGGTGCAGACTGCAAAGAGGCCTCCAGCTCCTAATGCAGCATTAACAGCACACACTGATTAGAAGCAAACAGGGTGACGGAATGGATCACCTAATGTACATCTAAATGGAAAGCTTCACAGAAAGTGATAAAAAAAGCAACAAGGCAGATAAGTGCAAGATGTACCAGGCAGTGAAGGAGGAGCTAGAAAAATTGTGGCAGGTCAAGCACAAAGTTGTTCGGAGGGTGATAGGTGTTCTCAAGGCTGTGACACACCAGCTGGAAAAATGGTTTCAGGTAATTCAAGGTAAAGCATCTTAATCAATCCCTTACTCTCTTTTACTTCTCTCTATCTGACTTTCTTGCTCTCTGTCTCTATCTCTCTTTCTCTCTAATTTAAGTTATAGATCAATTTGTATTAAATTGAGATACAAGTTTGGGGTCATAAAGATTTTTTCATGCTTTTGAAAGAACAAATATAGTGTTCATCCAGGTTACATCTATTTGATTACATATATACACTAAACGCATTGCCCACATATGTCCAAGAAACATTTCATCCCCTTGTCTCTGAAGTTTGGCTAATATTTGTACCATACACACTCAGGCTTAAAGAGACAGTTCACCCAAAAATGAAAATTACCCCATGATTTACTCACCCTCAAGTCATCCTAGGTTTCTTTTAGATGAATACAATCAGAATTATATTAAAAATGTCCTTGCTCTTACAAGCTTTATAATGACAGTGAATGGCTGTTGAGATTTTGAAGTCCAATAAAGTGCATCCATCCATCAAAAATGCTGGATGTTCTGTGCTGTACACAGCTCTGGGGGTTAATAAAGGCCTTCTGAAGCGAATCAATGTGTTTGCGTAAGAAAAATATCCATATTTTTTCTAACTATCGTAGGCATGTTCACGGAAGAGTTGCTTTGCAGTGGATGATGTAGGACGGCGTAGCGTAAGCTCCGGTAAAAATATGCTAGTCTCGCAAGCACCAAGTTTTGTAAAGAAAAACTAGTCTCCTCTTTACTTATAATGAAATCTTCAGACATTTTTCTTTAAAAATCGTCGCGAACAATGTCACGAACAACTTGCCCGCCCACAAACACATTACAGTTTCCATGTGGTTTACGTCATGTCAAGAAGACGCTGTATCCTAAGTACAATGCAGGATTCACCAAAGGCTTGCTTTTAAAAGATGGATCATTAACCAGTTTATTTGGACCAGCTTGCTCCTCTGAACCTCTACCTGTAAGTGATTAATAATTGATGGTTGTATTTTCTAGCGATCGTTCAAAATACGTAGTTGTGTGTTATGTTGTGTAACATTATGTAACGTTACTCTGTATCATGCAAAATACGTATTTAGTTGTGTGTGTGTTGTGTTCGCTCTGCGCAGCTCGTAGGCTCTGGCTCACCGGTTGACAGCTTTATCTGTTCACTTGCTATTGTCTAGAAATGTGCCGTTGAATAGTGAATGTTTGTCGTTGTTATTACTTGAAGTTCTGACAAAGAATAGAACAATACGTTTGTGTACAAGCTGCAGTGCTTTATCAATACGTTTCTGCATTGGGTTGACGCGTATAATATGGTTGTTTGGGTGTTGTTGTTTACCACTGAGTTGTGGGCTAGAGTAACAGTGATGGGCGTTCCGTGTTTGAAATTCGCTGCATGCAGTAACGTTAAACCAATCACAAAAGACTGGTTCATTGGACCAATCACCGCAGATTATTGTCACGCAAAGGAGTGGTTTGGACAAATGATTTGTTTTAACGAACTGTTTGGGAGTCGTTGAGCAAATAAGGTAAAAATAAATGCATATTATAAGACAATAAAAGAGTTTTTTTAACCTTGCATGCATGTCAGCTTCTTGTCTGGGACTCCCAAAACCGAAATATGAACCTTTTATAATCCATAACAGGGGCACTTTAAATATAATTCTGAGTGTATTTGTCTGAAAGAAGAAAGTCATATACACCTAGGATGGCTTGAGGGTGAGTAAATCATGAGGTAGTTTTCATTTTTGGGTGAGCTATACTTTTAACATAAATGCATGCACATCTGGACAAATGCATTAATCCATACAAAATATTAAAGCAAGTCAGAGCCGACTTAAATGCAATTCTGTTGTCATCTTTGCTCTGATCAACCTTGGTTGACCCAGAATCCCAATGAATACATGTACAGTAATGCTCACTCATCAGAACCCAGATGGTCTTTAACCTGCACTGGTCTTCTACCATGTTATCTAGACAAACCAGATTGAGTACATAGAATAAATTAAATCTGCAACAGCAGATATTAAAATGACTGTGAGGCTTTCATTGTTGTTGATCTCATATGATATACATTTGACCTCACATGAACATGACTGGTCATGTTTGTTGCTCCAGGTACAAGCTGCCCTTTCATCTTAACTAGGACCATCCTCCTCCTTTTCTTAGGGATTCCAGTCTGAAAGGTTATTAAAGCGCTTAGAATCTCGGAACAGCACAATGGGGCAGCTGTTACCGAAACCCCATGGATTAAACATCATAAGAGTCAGTAATATGACAATGTCAGTTCACACATGCTCAGAGAATGTCTGCTTGACCCATACAAGTGCCAGGGTTTGGATTTACACACGGAGGTCTTTGGGGTTCAGGAATAATTCCAAATGTGCACAGTATGGATCTTCTAATCTGCCCTTTGAAGGACAGAAAGTTGGGGGGAAGGTCTGTAGTGCAACACACAGCACTCTGACTCACACTCTGTTTCCCATCCATCTCACAGTGTGGACGGGATAGAGCTAAGTCTGACAAGCTCGCTTGCTGGGGCAGTGTTTGCGTGTGTCTCTGTGTGTGTACATATTACACACACTATATGTGATTCAGAACTGTGGACAAGGCATTCTGTGGCAGTGAATGCACAATGACTGTGCAAGTCCTTTTTTCTCATGGTTGTCATAATGTGTCTCACCAGTCTTTTCAAACAATTACCTTTGCCCAATATTTGATTCTAGAAATTCAAATGAAAACACTGTTTATCCAAAGGAAACCTTAGTAGATTCATGGGAAAATATGGTTAGTTTAATTTAATTATAGTCTGTAGCTTCTCTCAAAAAAACGTTTTTAGCTTAAAGAGAACATTTAGTGATTTCTTCATATTGTCCTCATTATGTTTTTCTTTTTTTTTTTTCCTTTGTATATTGCAGTGGTACAAGATTTTATGTTACACTTTATTTTAATGTGTCATTGTTACATTAAAATTATACAATATTATGTACTGAATAATGTTAAATAACAGCACATACTAAAGGGTTCGGATTAAGCATTGGTTTTGTGTTAGTTGTTTGTAATTGCACATAATTTACTGTTATTACCCTTACTTGGGTAAAATATACATTCCAAGTTTCCATGCATCAGGTTTAACAGCAACAAAAATCTACTAAAACCTCCACCAATTACAAATGCCCATGAATTTGCAAACATTAGAAAGAAATGACAAAACATCAATGCTTGAGACCACAAAGACAGAATTAGATTTCCAAACAATGTCTGAGTTTAAGCTATTAAAGTTCACTTCCAGATTAAAAAGTTCCTGATATTTTCCTCACCCTTGTGTCATCTAAGATGTTCATGTTTTTCTTTCTTCAGCTGCAAAGAAATGAAGGTTTTTAAGTAAAACCTTTCAGGATTTTTCTCCATATAGTGGACTTCAATGGTTTGAAGTCCCAAATTGCAGTTTTAGTGAAGCCTCAAAGGGCTCTGCATGATCCAACCTGAGGAATAAGGGTCTTACACTCTTAAAAATAAAGATGCTTTAAAAGGTTCTTCACAGCGATGCCATAGAAGAACCATTTTTAGTTCCACAATGAACCATTCAGTCAAAGGTTCTTTAAAGAACCATCTCTTTCTTACTTTTTTATAATCTGAAGAACCTTCTTTCATCACAAAGAAACTTTTGTGAAACAGAAAAGTTCTTCAGATGTTAAAGGTTCTTTATGGAACCATTTAAACAAAAAAGGTTCTTCTACACTGTAAAAAACAATTTGTTGAGTCAAATTAAAATAATTTGTAACCCGGCTGCCTTAAAATTTTAAGTTCAGTCAACTCAAAAGTTTATTTAACTTGAAATGTTAAATTATACTAAGTGACAACTTAGATATTTGAGTTGAATCAACTTAAAATTTTAAGGTAGCTGGGTTACTTACACATTTAATAAGTTTAGCAAACACAAATATCTAAGTTGTTACTTAGTACAACTTAACATTTCAAGTTGAATAAACTTATTTTAGTTGACTGAACTTAAAATTTTAAGGCAGCAGGGTAACAAATTATTTTAAGCTGACTCAACAAATTGTGTTTTTTGGCATTGTGAAGCACCTTTATTTTTAACAGTGTTCCCAGTTCTTAGTCATTTTCTTAAAACAAACAATTTGTATTTACTTTTTAACCACAAATGCTCGTCCTGCACTATCCCAACCTTGTGCATTACGTAATCATGTTGGAAAGGTCACGCGTGACGTAGGCGGAAGTACCGACCCAGTGTTTACAATGTGGCTACGCAATGAAAGTCAAATGCTCTTTACAAAAAAAGGTAAAATGATGTCTGAAGATTTTGAAGTTGGAGGAGAAAATGAATCAAAGTACACAGACAAAGGACAAACTATATTACTATAGTATGTATAACAACGAAAAAAATAAGGTATTACAGAGTTCACAATATTAAAAGAACAATCATTACACACAATTGCAAACTAAAAGAAACCTTTGGGGTTTTAATAAAGTGATTAATAGTATATGATAGCATTAGTGTAAGGGAAAAACAGAACTGTTCACAACACATTTGCTATGGTTTTAATCAGTTAGTTACAATCAACATTACAATGACCTGAATCGATAAGTAAAAGAAATGGTGTTAAATTATTAACAATAATTTGCCTTAAAGAAAATGTAGTGCCCTACTGCTGTTCTACGTGGAAATTCATTTGGAAATGAGGGCCATTTCATTCACAGCATGCACTTCTAAAGATGTACTACATTTAAAGATTTTGTATATTTTCCATAAACCTTTATTTAACAGACAAAAATACCCAGATCTCTCACAGATGTACATTAGAAAAGAGAACATTTTTATGGCAACAGATGTTAAAGTAGGATTACTCAGTAATGATTTCGAGGTGGGCCTAGCAAAGGGTCAATTCAGGGTCAGTCTGTCAGAAGTAAAAAACAAGCATCTGATTAGGACACATCAGGGAATGTTAGACTGCATCTTCGGCCTCCAAAAGGATGGGATGGACTCATCAGTCAGAGGAGGGAGAGACTGATGTCCAGGCCACCGAATCCATGGGACAGCTTCTTGGAATGACTTGATGAGTTTTTGGGCCCGATCAATACGCCACCTGCATCCCATCTGTAACACCGTGTTCTGTGCATTCCCTACGTCACAAACCAATGCGTTTCTCCAGACAGCAGTGATACTCTTTGTCTGCTGAGGACAGCTTCCTCTTACGGGATAGGGTGGGAAAGATTAGGAAGGTAGATTGAATAAGGCTTTGTGGAAAGAACGAGAAAGCACAGAGGAAAGAAAGAGAAAATTGAAGGAAAAAGAAAAGCATGGGGAGAAAGAAGGAGAAATAGATAGAGAGACAGTGAGATGGAGAGAGAGAGAAAGATATCGAGGTTCTTAATCAAAAAGCTATCCGCGCCCTGCAATCGATTTGCGAATCAGCGCTTACAGATTGCAGCATGCTGCGCAGCAGGACTGAAAACAGCCTCCCCTTTTCTAGACAGAAAAACATCCTTGTATCTCATTATGGCAATTTTATGTAATTTGTTTGTTTCCCACCAATAATGGATTTGTTCAATTGTACAAGAGAGAGTTATTTTCCGTATCCACTGTAACACCTTGTTGCACTTGAGATAAGAAAAGCAATGACTTGCTAGCTGTTGCATGAACAAGAGCAAGGTCAGTTGTTGGTCGTGTGCCTCCCGTGAAATGTGAGGTATTGACAACCATTTAATTACAGAAATATAGACTATTTGATGGGCAGCAATCATTGCTTCCTGCACAGTGACCCTCCCAGTATTGAACCATATTTTCACCAATATGGTAAGATACAAAGAGATGTGTTCACCGAGAAACAAACATGCTGGAAAAGAAGTAAGCTTTACTCTCAGATTGGAGTGTTGATATAGCTAGAGTACTTTAGGCTTTCTAAAGCCCACATAGGTGTTTTTTTTTTTTTACACATAAAGAGTGAGGTCACAAGATGCTGTTTACACTTCACTACAAATCACATATCACAGTCTGAATACAGCCAAACAAACCTACATTCAACACAAACTGTTATGTTGGGTCAGGGCACCAAGAGATTGAATCCCATTAACTTAAATGCAAAAATTAGTATTATCTTTTAAAATTAGCAACAGATTTTAGGAAAACCTTAATAATTTTACCCAGTGACAACAACTTATATCAATATCTACTTACTTAGGTAAAATATATAAATTCCAAGTTTTTATGCATCGGGTTTAACAGCAACAAAAATCTACTAAAGCTTCCACCAATTACAAATATTCATGAATTTTCAAACATTAGAAAGGAATGACAAAACATCAATGCTTGAGACCACAAAGACAGAATTAGATTTCCAAACAATATCTGAGTTTAAGCTATGAAAGAAGTTCACTTTCAGAAAAAAAAAAAAAGTCCTTGCCCTCGTGTCATCTAAGATGTTCACGTTTTCTTTCTTCAGTTGCAAAGAAAGAAAAAAAAGTTTTTTTTTTTGAGGAAAACCTTCCTAGATTTTTCTCCATATAGTGGACTTCAATGGTGGCCAATGGTTTGAAGGCCCAAACTGCAGTTTTAGTGCAGCCTCAAAGGGCTCTACATGATCCCAGCTGAGGAATAAGCGTCTTATCTAGCAAAATGATAAGTAATTTTCTTAAAACAAAAAAAAAAAAACAAACAAAAAAAAAAGTACTTTTTACCCACAAATTCTCATCCTGCATAATCCTGACCTCATGCATTACGTAATGATGTTGGAAAGGTGATGTAGGCGGAAAAAAAGTAAAATGATGTGGGAAGATTTTGAAGTTGGAGGAGAAAATGAATCGAAGTACACAGACAAAGGACAAAACGTGCATGACTTTTCCAACATGTTTACGTAATGCATGAAGACATGCATCGCAGAGCTAGTGCAAGAATAGCATTTGTGGTTAAAAAGTTTATATATTTTTTTTTTTTTTTAGAAAATGACTGATTGTTTTACTAGATAAGACCCTTATTCCTCGGCTGGGATCATGTAGAGCCCTTTGAAGCTGCATTGAAACTGCAACTAACCTTCAAAACGTTGGCCACCATAAAAGTTCACTATGGAGAAAAATCCTGAAATGGTTTACACTTAGGCCCTGTTTACACTAGTGTGTTTTGTTTTAAAACTGTGTTTTAAAATGAAAACGATCCTTGTCTACTCTAGCGTTTTCACTGGATTTCAGAAGCAATCTCTGTGTACACTTTATAACCGAAAACGAAAGAGTAGTGTAAACGATAGGCGCAGCCGTAGCAAACGTTGTGCATTTTAAAACAAAAACGCACTAGTGTAAACGTAAACGTAAGCCTTATTTCTTTGCGACTAAAGAAAGAAAGACATGAAGATCTTGGATGACAAGGGGGTAAGTCAATTATCAGGACATTTTTATTCTGGAAGTGAACTTCTCCTTTAACACAGGGTGTTTGGATTTTTACATGACAGCGTCTTTGAAAAGTTTCATGTACAGACGTCAAAACAATCCTTGTTTACATGGATCTGCAAAAATTACTAAAAATGCTGTATTATGCATGCCAGGCCAGTAGTTGGTGATGTCACTTTTTAAAGAAACACTACATGCATGTGCACATACCTGAGCATGTAATATACATGCCCATGATGTCACTATTGGCAAAAGTTAGCATTTTTAAATAAAAACGGTGGCGTGTAGACACCCGTCTGTGATTGCATGAATTGATTCAGTCGGATGGGTACTTAGCAGGGAGTATGTGGGTGTATATATATATATATATATATATATATATAGAGAGAGAGAGAGAGAGAGAGAGAGAGAGAGAGAGAGAGTTGTGGAAAACAACATACTTTCCTATCTAATAAATAGAATTAGAAGTCTTAGAGGATCTTTGAATTAGCTGAAAAAACAATATTTTGAATCACAGTTTTTCCTAGGTTATGTGAAGGGGGAAAAAAACAATCCGCATGGGATTCAAATCATGAAGTATATCTGTAATCATTCAAAGTCTTTTCCTCCTGCTCAGGTAAAACTATGTGAGGTGAAAAAAAAAGTTTTATATGAAGTGTATCATTTTTTTTTTACCTGTGACAGGTTCTAATAATATCTTATAGTTCAGAGTGATTCAGACTCTATTTTAATGAATTAAAAGAAGCAGCTAGTAAGAGTTATTTGTTCAGAAATCAGGTTATACTCATTCTGCTGATGTTTTTAATTTACTAAAAATAACCAACGCATAAGCGTCTTTAGTTTGTGAATCAAATTACAAAGGGCACGCTGCGTATGCATTCAGTCTAAATATGCCTGCTGTTGAGTAGGTAAAAAAAAGAAAAAAAAAATGTGTCAGAAGAGTATGCTATTCATTCATAATTATATATAAATCATAATCCATAATTCTGAATTCATAGCATTCATAAAACAGTACATGAAAAGTCTCTGACCTACTGCTGCCTAAATTTCTGAAGTGCACATCCAGTGATCTTTTCTTGTTTTCTAATAGTGTTACAGTTTGAGATAAATGTAGCACATACACACAGACATTACAGCAAAAACGTATTACAGCCCAACCTGAATTGTCAAATACAATCAAAGAATTCAACAAACAAAGAATCTTTATGTACACTTTAAAAAAAAAAAAAAATGTTTCATAAGGAGTGGAGAAATCACAATTTTAAGCTCAAAAGACTGCTGAAAAAGAGTAAGTGCAGGCTTAGCCACCAAAATCGGTTGCCTTTTTTTCCTCTTTAAATCACTTAGTCTACACTTATGCTTGACTGACACTTAATAAACATTACTGTGCCACAGATATTTCTAACTACAGTCTTTTATCTGACTGATAAGACCAATCAGATTACATAATTTCCAGGAAGCAAGCAGCAGTAGACCGTGTTGGCATCAGTTAATGCATGACTTCCACAATTTCATTCTAAAATATATACATTTTATCCTAAAATTACATTTCCAAAGTAGTATCTTACATAATGCTGACTTCAGTCAGTATCTTACGTATGGGTTCTTGTGTAATATGAAAAATTCCTTAAATTCTGCTAAATAAGAAAAAAAAAGTACAGATATTGTTAGTTTGCTGGTTTAGCTGGTCTTACAGACTGGTATGGTTTGCTGGTTTTAGAGCAAAGAGGTTTGGGGCATTTTTCAGCTTGTCAGACTGGCCGTCTAGCAAAATCAAAGACCAGCCAGAACAGCAGTGTCCAATCCTGCTTCCGAAGGGCCAATGTCCTGCAGTGTTTTGCTTCAACATACACAAAACACACTTGCCTGGAAGTTTTTAGTATTCCTGAAGACCTTGATTGGCACAGGGGTTATTGATTAGGACTGGAGCTAAACCCCCCAGGATTATGGCCCTAGAACCCAAGCCATCCTAGGAGACCCCAGAGCTAGACCAACTACGACCACCAAACCATGTCTGGTTTAAGGGTTTTTTTAAGCACAGAATTTGTGATAATCTGTAAAGATTACCTTCCATGACTTTTGATGTTTGATTGAGTCGGTTAATGTTGTCAATTCCACTTAATGGAACAAGTTGACAGTGCCAGAGAGAATCATAAGCATCAGAGAATCTAACACCTTCTTGATTGATCTGTCAGACTCAGCATTAGCGCCCAGGGTTAAATTAGTTATCGAACGCCCCTAGGCTAATATCATCTATTTCCTGACAGTCCATACTGTGAGACCTGCAGCAGTTGCATAAATCACAAATTAAAATCTATTTCAGGTCAAATACCAGCTCCTCTGCTCCTCATCTTCTGAAGGATAGGAGAAGACAGCAGAGCTATTTGTTTCTTCAGTGACATGGTCTAAATGTAACTTTAAGTGCTCTGAGCTGTCCACAAAATGATTTCCGTCGCACAAAGTATCCACTGTACCACTTCTCAACTTTAAAATTGTATTTTGCCTCTTAGTCAAAGTGAAGTGTCCTCATATTTTGTTAGTGGGGGCTGAAAGTAGACTAGACTTTTCCTGACAATCATTGTTTAAATGGTTGCCTTTTTTTATAGGCTGTATATGGGTCCTGTTTCTGGAGTGGTGTGTCCTTTCCGCAGTGCTGCTCATAGGCTTACTGCTGTTAGTGGAACATAGTCACCCCTTCTGGCTTTATTTAACTAGTAGAGATGATTTCTGATGTGTTAGAAAGTTGAACTGTGCTCAAAACCAAATACATTATTCAGATAAGCACGAACAACAAATACTCACGGATAAAAGAAAACATAATTAAACTGAAGATCTAACCACAAGAAGTATACAGCAAAATTATGTTTCTATCTATATACATAATGCATAACAATAATATTTAATGTGAAAGTCTGTAAATAATTGAAGGTGGATCATCTATTATAATAAGGAATATAGAAAAACATGTTTGCTTTTATATGTTTTTTCTTTCCTTTATGCATTTCTTTGACGCTATAAACTATCAGTAATATTTTCCATGTTTTATCACAGAAGCAAATAAATGTTTTGCGTGTGAGTTTCGGTACTGGAATATATGTCTGTACACACGCAAACAACTTTGTCTTTCTATTATATCGGGAACTTTCCATGAACTTTCTATCAGCTGATTTCCACAATATAGGTTTACTGTCCTTGTGGAGATATTCAGTCCTTACAATGTAGATAAACTGTAACCCACACAAACACACAGGGTCTGTGGTTTTGTGTCATTTATGATTCTATAGATATGCTTGCCAGATATGTGTTAAATAAAATAGCTATGCTTTTTAGACATTTACTCTTGAATATGTTTTTTTTTTTTTTGTATTGGGAACCTCAGAATTGTTAGCAGACTCTTTTCATGGTCGGGTGCTAAACCTTGATTAATAAAATGCTGATGTTAGGAGGTCAAATTAAATAATGCTTTTGTTTCCAATTGATTTTTAAATAGATTTGTCATTTTAGCAACCTAGGTGCAAAAACCATTAAGAATAGGTTACTGCAATGAATTGTAAATATATTTAACTAGGATTGTACCATATGTCCTCCTTCCCCCTGGCATGTCCTGGCTGGGATTTCTAAATTGTCTAAAATGTCCAGGTTTGTCTTTGTTTTCCCATTGTTTCTTTTCCTATACATGCTGAAGGTAATGACTGAAAATAAGTAAATAAATAAACAAATAATTGATCATTAGTGTGCAGCCATTGCACATAATCAGCCAGCTGTGGTGTGCAAGAAGGTGGGACCTATGATGAAGCGGTCAAAAGAAATGCAGATATGTACATATAATATATATGTGTAATGTTTGGAGTAAAGGCAACTGCGATGTGGATCCAACTGCAGAACTTTATTAAAAGCATAGTCAAAACAGGCAGGGTCAACAACAGCAAACAGAAACATCCAAGGTAATCCAAAGGGTAATCCGAAGAACAAGCAGAGGTCAGGGCAGGCGGCGAAGAATCACAAAAACCAGAAAACAATCCGAGTCGAAGCAAATAGGCAGGGCAAGAAAACTAGGAACAAAGGAACACGCTACAGGCTAACAACAATCAGCAAACTTGAAGAGAGAGAGAGCAACTTATATACTAAACAGGGAAACCACATGACAAAACAAACCAATGAGAGCAGACACAAGTAACCAAGGAACCAATCAGGACATGACACATGCAACTGAGGAACCAATCAGAATATAGCACACAGACAAGGGTGACACATGACCAGATAACATGAGAGGCAACATAGTCGTAACAATATGAGAACCATAGAGAGACAGAGAAGACAGAGAAGACAGAGGAAAACAAAGTCAAAAATGTAGCCAATTTAGAAATCCTGATCAAGACATGTCTGGGAAAAAGAGAGGTATAACCCTATTTGTGTCATGGTAATGTACATGACAATGTTAATGTGTTATGTGTGTTAATGTGTTAATGTGCAAGTACTGAGACTTGCTACTGCCAATACATCCACAACACACTGCTGTGAGCATGTAAGAAATACTGCTGCTGCACATATAACATGTATGAATAACCCCTAAAGCATACATGATCACCCCGTAGCAGATCTATACAGGTGGAGCTGGGGAAGGTGGAGGGTCTCTGAAGTGTGCTGCTACTGCTACAAGAGAGAACCAATCAGCTGTGCCATGTGATAATGATGTCATTATGTCAGATTGAGTTAGACCGATCGGACTGTGCCATCTAGAGTTTCATGACAGAACTTTGGATTTAAATAGATGTATAATTAATTACAGTAAGACAGTCCATGTCACCCTAACTCTGCTGTATAATTTAATTTGTTTGGTAAGGTCATAACCTTGGTTGGGAGGCCAAAATCCTCATTTGAAGTTTGTTAAAACTTATGAAAAGTTTATGTAAATATGTTCGTACCTTTAATGATTTTAACCACTTTTGAAGACCAATGATATTGGACCCACCCACTTTTACTGTCTCTAATTTGGCGAATATGTCTGCGCACTTTTTAGAGTGCCATCAGTCAAATCTATTCCACATGACGAATGCGCTAATAGATTAAACTCTATGCTCACGTGTATGAACAGGCAGCATCTGGGGTAGAGGAGTGGATCGCAGTGGATCGCGGGCGCATCAGGCGCAATCCACATCGCTGTCTTTACTGGATGTGTTTAGGGAATATTTGCATTTATTCACATGCGATTTGATTAATGTTAGCTACTAGTGGACTGTAGTGATTTTGGCTAATACAGGATAGACTACCACTGTATGATGCGCATCAGAGGGGATTTAGAAGTGGGCATACGCAAAGCCGCCTGATAAAGAAGTGGATATACGCAGTATACTTGGGTATACCCTGCACTACACCACTACATTTTAATTAAACTCCATTTTGTGTTCTCACTAGTTATTAGCGCCTGCTGCACTCCCGAAACACAGCAAAGTAAACAAAGCATCTGAGCATATCTGCTGCTCAGACACACCTAACCCTACCCGATACTTTATTCAAACTTTTTGATTATTTCCTTCATTTTTATTTTTATTGAAAACAAATGCCTTTCCGATGTAAAATGAGATGTGAAAAGACAGAAGAACGATTTTGGCAATAGGCGGACAGGAACTCGGGTTGTTTGCGTCAACAATCACTAGTTTCTCGCTTTACCACTTACGCCACTGGAAACGTGTTTAAACAGCCGTCTTTTGTAATGTTGTCACGTTAGTGGACAGAGGTACTATACATAAACCCTGCCAGCAAGGCGGCCTATTCTGTTATTTAAAAGGCACCAGATTACAGAAAATGGCATATACTCCAGTAATTTTTTGGGGGGGTGGACCCACCCACATTTATTTTGCTTCCGATGCCCATGCTTTTAACAAATGTGAGTGGTCACGAAATGTACTCTATTCTTAGAACATGTAGAATGCAGGTTGCTGAGGGAGAGCAAACCACAGCAGTCAAGTATCTTCCCACTGGTAGGAAGAAAAACAATGGTATTATTTCAGTTTATTGGTATTATTTCACAATGGTATTATTTCAAAATAATCATAATTTTCCAATGCATAAACACAAATGTGCTGGTGACTTCCAGGTTAAAGGGATAGTTCACCCAAAAATGAGAATTACTCCATGATTTCCTCAACCTCAAAACATCCTAGGTGTGTATGACTTTCTTCTTTCAGACGAATACAATCAGAGTTATATAAAGCTTTATAATGGCAGTGGGTAGTGGTCCAGATTTTGAAGCAAAATAAAGAATGTCAATCCATCATAAAAAGTACTCCACACAGCTCTGAGAGATTAATAAAGGCCTCTTGAAGCAAAGCATTGTGTTTGTAATAAAAAAATATACATATTTACATATTTTTTAATACATACTTTATAAACTGCAATCTCTAGCTTCCACTAACTGTCGTACATGAGAGAGTGAGCATCAAAGGGCTCTAAACGATCCCAGCCAAGGAAGAAGGGTCTCTTCTAGCGAAACGATCAGTCATTTTTTTCAGAAAATAAAACTTTGTATACTTTTTAAACGCAAAAACTCGTGTAGTACTAGCTCGTACTATTAAATCATGTCTAAAGGTCACGCGGAACTACAGAGCCAGTGTTTACAAAGCGAACGCGCAAAGACTAAGGAAGTGCAATTAAGTCAAACGCTGTTTACAAACCAAAAGGTACAACGACGTCGGATGATTCTGAAGTTGTAGGAGAAAATTAAGAGTTTTTTACCATACTCTACCTTCGTCATGAACGTGCATCCCTGAGCTACACAAGCTTTTGTGCTTAAAAAGAATACAAATTTAAAAAAAAAAAAAAAAAATTACAGATTGTTTTGCTAGAAAAGACCCTTCTTCCTCGGCTGGGATCATTTAGAGCCCTTTGAAGCTGCATTTAAACTGCATTTTGGAATTTCAAAATCGGGGCACCAATGAAGTCCATTATATGGAGAAAAATCCTAAATGCTTTCCTCAAAAACCATAATTTCTATACGACTGAAGACAGAAAGACATGAACATCTTGGATGACAAGGGTGTGAGTAAATTATTTGTAAACTGTTGTTCTGGAAGTGGACTTAAGTGGTACTGTAAGTACTTAAGTACACCTAGGATGGTTTGAGAGTGAGTAAATTTCACTTTTTGGATGAACTGCCCTTTAAAGCCATCAAATCCATTGCCTTGGTATTATTAATGCCATGTTCTACTGTTGCACAGGGACACAAACTATAATTTTTATATTCTACAGCAATTCTGCCCCTCATGAAAATCTGTAATTTTCCAATACTGCCATGGTTAACTAAACGGTATGTACTGCAGTGAAATCTAATTGGAATTTGATTGCTCTTGATAGTGTGCCACCCTGTAGTTTGAAAATTAATTCTTACAGCTTGCCTGCAGCCTTCAGCCAGCACTCATCAATTTACATAAACTAACAACCATATTTGTTTGGTGTAGCATTAACACTTCAATGCAATTACACAACAATCTGCTTTATGAAGTGAAACTGTCTTATGTGCCCCCTGACATTACTGTGGTTTTGGTCCACCATCTTTACCTTCTGTCCTCATAAATCTGACTTATCAGCTTGTGCAAACAGCATCTTCAAACAAAGACTTAGTCTGTTTACCAGAGTGATTCGTAGACAAGAAGCTTCATGTTGGCAGCTGCAACCTTGAGCATACTACTACGCAGTATGTGCCACCACAGTAGCAGAAGCTGTTTTAGAGTTGAAATGATCATTTGAGTCCCAGAGTTGGGAAAAAAATCTGAATTTAAGTTGTTTTTATTGTCAAGTTCTAAAATTGGCCTTAACCCACAGACTGTTGAGTAGGAATTTAAATTCACTGGAGAGACAGAGAGAGAGAAAAAAAGTACTTAAAGGACTTAAAGGACAAATATCATGAGAAACACTTAAGATTAGTTCTTATTTTAATGAAAATTAAGTTTATACTAAAACATGAATGAATGAATGAATGAATGAATAACAGTAGAGTAAGAAAAAACGTCTCAGTTACAACTGTAACCCTCGTTCCCTGAAGGAGGGAATAGAGATGTTACGTCATAACTGATGTATTTGGGGCCCAAATGTCATAGAGTAACGTCATAGAGTGCGACTGAAGGGGAACAAGAAAACAAGATTTAACATTATAATTTGCAATGCACTGCAGGTGAATAGGGTAAAAAAATTACTAATAGTTATTGCCTTATTTACCTAGTTGATTGATTACATTGATAATTGCAAACTTTTTTTATATTACAAGTTTTCTAAAATGTTAGGTTTAAATATGCAAATGAGGCATTATATTATATTATATATTATATACATTATATATATATATATATATATATATATATATATATATTTATTACATATTAGAGTCACAAAGGGATTTTAGGGTATGTCATTTTGTCACTAAAATATTAAATAAAAAATATTTAGAACAGACAGAAAACATATTTTTTCACAATTTTTGGGGGAACAAAATGTTGTGTATAATCAAGCAAATTATATATGAACAAATCCCTCTGTAAAAACATTCAGTATATAGACAGGAATAAACATGTAAAGTGTGGTGTGTGTAAGTGTTACTGAAGTGGAGATTTATGGCTCAGTGTAGAAGAAAAAAGCTAATTTTGAAAAAAAAAACAGTCTTTAAAAATACTGGTCTTTAAAAATACTGGTTACACAGTGATGGGAATAACAGCGTTACTTACGGCGTTATTTTTTCAGTAATGAGTAATCAAACGAATTACTGTTTCCTACGTTACAACGCCGTTACCATTACTGCCAATAAAATACGACGTTACTATCATTTATTATAATATTATTTTTCAGTTCATCTGAATGGATGCGCAGCGGACCTGTATTTGACCAGCTGTAAACTCTAGTGTGAAGGCACACGACTAGCCGTCACTTTGTTTCACACACCCAAAGAAAGATACAGAGCGACAGAGTCTTATACCATGCAGAATTGACGCGCTACGTGTAAACGATATTCTTTGTTGTATTTTCCTCTCAAAACAGCGGAGCTCCTTTGAATACTTCAGCTTTTAAGAACAGCTGGTTTCTCCGGTAGTAGGCGGAACTAATGTGCAAACAGCAATCTCATTGGCTGGCGCTCACCTATTATCGTCCCTGTTTTGATTACAGCAAATCAGTTAGAGCGAACGCAGACAACGTGATTAATATTCATGAACGTCTCGGTTACGTATGGTAACCCTCGTTCCCTGATGGAGGGAACGGAGACGTTGTGTCGAGTAGTGTACGACACTAGGGGTCGCCCTTGAGAGCCCAAACACCTCTGACAGTTTTGAGAAAGGCCAATGAAAATTGGGTGTGCAGATTTGCATAGCTGGCCACGCCCCGGACATCCGGGTATAAATAGGGCAGCGTGTGCATCTGCTCACTCGTTCTGATTCTGAGGAGCCGAGCGTCTCAGCTCACTCAGAGGCGGACCAGAGATGTGGCATGGGAGACACAACGTCTCCGTTCCCTCCATCAGGGAACGAGGGTTACCATACGTAACCGAGACGTTCCCTATCTGTCGTACACTCCGAGTTGTGTCGAGTAGTGTACGACACTAGGGGTCCCCGTAAAAACACGCCACATGTCTGACCGCGTCACGAGAGACAAGTGCAGAAGTAACAGGGCAACGTGTTAACGTAAGTGCAGCTCACCTCCTCTGTGACCATCCAACGTCCAAGGACTGACCTGTACAGCGGGGTCCTGCAGCCGGGCCTCCCTCAAGGGTGGCTGAGTGTCCTGAGATCGTTGGGAAAAAATGCCTGCTCCCAAAGGAAAGACATTACGGAGTTCACGACCCGCCCGACAGGGGGGGTTAGAGTGACATAGTTAGACATGGGACCTGAGGTGGGTCTCACACCCGGGAAGACAGCCAGACTCAGATCCTAGAGAACCTGTTTTCAGGGGAAAACACCGCACCACAAGAGTTATAGGTGGAAATACACATATGGGGCCACATAAAGGGGCCACTACATATGGGGCACAATCCAATCAAAATAAGGGTATTCATACCTTGTGAAGGGATTCCATAGCGAGTTTCTCCGCTAAACTCCGCCATGTGCAGCAGTGCCAAAGATGGAGATGGTGTCCAGGGTTCGCATCGGGAAACCTACTGAAACTCAGAAGCGTAATCACCACTAGGGGAAGCGCTTTATGCAAGCTCTACACCAACCAGTGTGCTGAGTCAAGAATTAGCAATCAAGACTCTAGCTGACACTGGTTCCGTGCGCAAATTATAAAATCTGGCAAATGTGTTAGGTGTAGCCCAACCCGCAGCTCTACAGATGTCTGTTAATGAGGCCCCATTCGCCAGGGCTGCTGAGGCAGCGATGCCCCTGGTTGAGTGGGCTCTTACCTCCAGAGGGCAGGGTAGGCCTCTGGCCAGGTAGGCCATACGGATCGCGTTTACCAGCCAATGGGAGATCCTCTGTTTGGAGACAGCTTTCCCCTTCTGCTGTCCTCCGTAACAAACAAAGAGCTGCTCCGAACGTCTGAAGGGCTGCGTTCGTTCCATGTAGATGCGCAGGGCACGGACTGGGCATAACAAGGTCAGGTTGGGGTCATCTTCCTGGGAAGAGAGAGCTTGCAAGGTCACTACCTGATCTCTGAAAGGAGTGGTGGGGACCTTGGGCACATATCCAGGCCGGGGTCTCAAGACAACGTGAGAATCCGCTGGTCCGAATTCCAGGCACGAACTGTTCACGGAGAGGGCTTGGAGGTCTCCCACTCTTTAGATGGAAGTGAGCGCAGTCAAAAGAGCTGTCTTGAAGGAGAGAGCATCGAGTTCGACTGACTGAAGGGGCTCGAATGGATCTTGTTGTAGACCTTGGAGAACCACAGCAAGATCCCAAGAGGGGATGAGATGCGACCGAGGAGGGTTCAGCCTCCGGGCTCCTTTAAGAAACCTGATTATCAAATCGTGTTTCCCCACCGATCTGCCCCCCACCAAGTCATGATTAGCTGATATAGCTGCGACATGAACCTTGAGTGTTGAGGCAGACAGGTGCCTGTCCAGGCCTTCTTGAAGGAAGGATAACACTGATTTGATGCCACAACTCCGTGGGTCCTTCCCGTGGGAAGAACACCAGTTCACAAAGATGCGCCATCTTAGGTCATACAGCCGTCTGGTAGAGGGGGCTCTTGCCTGTAGAAGTGTGTTTACCACTGAAGGTGAAAGGTCTCTGAAGTCCTCCTGGTCGCGTCCAGGGACCAAAGGTGGAGGTTCCAGAGATCGGGGCGCGGGTGCCAAATTGTGCCCTTCCCCTGAGAAGGAGGTCCTTCCTCAGAGGAATGCGCCAGGGAGGGGCTGATGCCAGGAGCACCAGGTCCGAGAACCAGGTTCTGTTGGGCCAGAAGGGGGCCACCAAGAGAATCTGTTCCTTGTCCTCCCTGACTTTGCACAAGGTTTGTGCGATGAGGCTCACTGGGGGAAACGCATACTTGAGCCGGCCCCTCGGCCAACTGTGTGCCAGTGCGTCTATACCGAGGGGGGCCTCGGTTAGACCGTACCACAGCTGGCAGTGGGTGGATTCCGGTGAGGCAAAGAGGTCTACCTGTGCCTGGCCGAATCGATCCCAAATCAGTTGGACCGACTGGGGGTGGAGTCTCCACTCGCCTCCGAGCGAAACCTGTCGTGACAGGGAATCGGCCATACGATTGGCTTCGCCCGGAATGTGAGTGGCTCGTAGAGACTTGAGTCTGTGTTGACTCCAGAGCAGCAGGTGGCGGGCTAGTTGTGACATGCGAAAGGAGCGTACACCGCCCTGGTGGTTGATGTAGGCCACAGCCGCAGTGTTGTCGGACCTGACCAACACGTGCTTGCCCTGAATCATAGGTCGGAACCTCCTCAGGGCCAGGAGCACTGCCAACAACTCCAGACAATTTATGTGCCAAAACAGTCGGGGGCCTGTCCAGACCCCGGAAGCTGCCTGCCCGTTGCAGGTGGCACCCCAGCCTGTCTTGGAAGCATCTGTGGTGACAACGATGCGTCTGGACACCTGTTCCAGGGGAACTCCTGACCGTAGGAACATAATGTCTGTCCAAGGGCTGAGTGTCTGGCGACACGATGGTGTGATGTTCACTCGAAATGTGCCTCGATGCCACGCCCACCTGGGGACTCGAGTATGAAGCCAGTGCTGCAGCGGTCTCATGTGCATCAAACCCAGTGGCGTGACCGCAGCTGAGGATGCCATGTGCCCTAGGAGCCTCTGAACCTGTTTTAGGGGGACCGCTGACCCGCATCTGAGTGTTGCCACACACCTCAGAACTGACTGTGCACGCTCCGGGGAGAGACGCGCTGACCGAGTCCAGCTCTACACTGAGAAAAGAGATCCTCTGTGCCGGGGAGAGTTTGCTCTTTTCCCAGTTGACCCGAAGCCCCAACTGAGCCAAATGGTTGAGAACCATGTCCCTGTGTGCGCAAAACAAATCCCACGAGTGAGCTAGGATCAGCCAGTCGTCGAGATAATTGAGAATGCGTATGCCCATTTCCCTGAGGGGGGAAAGGGCGGCCTCTGCTACCTTCGTAAAGACCCGGGGCGACAGGGAGAGGCCGAAGGGGAGAACCTTGTACTGATATGCCCGTCCTTCGAAGGCAAACCGCAAGAACGGCCTGTGTCTTGGGAGGATTGAGACATGAAAGTACGCGTCCTTCAGGTCTACGGCCACAAACCAATCTTGAACCCTGACACACATGAGAATGTGCTTGAGGGTTAACATCTTGAACGGGAGCTTGAGCAGGGCCCGATTCAAGACCCTCAGATCCAAGATTGGTCTGAGACCGCCACCCTTCTTGGGTACAATGAAGTAGGGGCTGTAGAACCCTTTCTTCATTTCAGCTGAGGGGACAGTTTCTATCGCACCCTTCGCCAGAAGGACCGCGATTTCCGCCCGAAGAACCGCGGTGTTGGGGCCCTGAACCGACGTAGTGAGAACACCACGGAACTTGGGTGGACGCCGTGCAAACTGGATGGCATAGCCGAGCCGAATGGTCCTGAGGAGCCAGCGGGAAGGATTGGGGAGATTTAACCAATCCGAAAAGTTCTCCGCTAAGGGTCTCAGAGGAGTTACATTCGGTGTACCAAGGGTGGGGGTACCGTCGCTGGGAAAACAGTGTGTGGCCGGAGGTGAGAAGCCCCGAACCACACTGGCTGTTCTCCCTGGGCTGCCCGTCTCAGGAACGCTTCGAAGTCTGACGTGGGTTCTTAGTGGCCTGAGGACGGGCTGGCGGTGCCACCTTCCTACGAGTGCTGGACCGTTGGGCGGGTCTGGCTGCAGGACCGGCAGGTTGCGGGGCCTGAGCCACCCTCGTAGGGGGTCTTCCTCGGCGGGGGGCAGGCGGAGGTTGCTGCGTCGGCTGAGCTGGGCCAGCGCTCGCTGCACGCCGAGGCAGGATGTGTTTAATGGCCTCCGTCTGCTGCTTCACCGTGGAGAACTGTTGGGCAAATTCTTCCACGGTTTCGCCGAAGAGACCAGTCTGGGAAATGGGAGCGTCAAGAAAGCGTGCTTTCTCGGCGTCTCGCATCTCGGCCAGGTTTAGCCATAGGTGGCGCTCCTGGACCACCATAGTGGACATCGCCCTCCCCAGAGCCTGCGCCGTAACCTTCGTAGCTCGAAGAGCATAGTCGGTCGCAGAGCGCAGCTCGTGTAACAGCTCTGGGTCAGGAACACCCTTGTGCAGGTCTTTGAGAACCTTAGCCTGATAGACCTGCAAAATCGCCATAGCGTGTAAGGCGGACGCAGCTTGCCCAGAGGCCGCATAAGCCTTCGCTACAAGCGCAGACGAAAACTTACAAGCCCTGGACGGGAGTCTCGGGCGGCCCCTCCAGGAGGCGGCGTTTTGCGGGCACAAGTGCATCGCAATCGCTCTCTCCACCTGGGGACCTCCGTATACCCCCTCGCTGGACCGCCATCGAGGGTGGTGAGGGACGGGGAGATAGCGTGCCGTGAACGAGCCGACAGAGGGGCTTTCCACGACTTCGTTAACTCCTCATGCACTTCCGGGAAAAACGGGACCGGGGAGGAACGTGGCCTGGAGTCACGTCCACTGCCCAGGAACCAGTCATCCAGCCTTGAAGGCTCAGGGCTGGGCGGGGGAACCCACACAACCCCAATCTCCTTGGCTGCCCGTTTTAGTGCGGCGGCCATTTCGGCATCCGCCACAGACTGAGACTCTCCCGCCGGAGCGGTAAGTTCAGCCGTGACGTCAGCCTCTGACGGCTCTCCCTCCGATGCTACAGACCCAGCCTTTTCCTCAGCAGGAGCCCCGAACAAAAGATCCAGCCCATACTGAGACGAGCTTTCAAAATCGTCCTGAGACTCCATCGGTGGACACACAGGGTGAACGGTTTGCGAGGACGTACCCGGCAAAGCGTCGTTCAAACCCTGCCGCTCTTCTTCAACGCACATCGCTGCGGCCTCGTACCCGGAAGTAGAAGGACCGGAGCGGGAAGCAGTTGAATGGCGCCGCGGCTTCTTCGAAAAGAACGCGGCTCGTGAGCGGAGCGTGCCCAAGGGCATGTCCTCGCAGTTCTGACAACCTCCCTCAGCGAACGCTGCTTCAGCATGCTCACGCCCCAAGCACTAAACACAGCGATCGTGCCGATCGTTAGGGGAAAGGTAGAATCCGCAACCAGTTGGACACGGACGGAAAGGCATAGTGAAACACACAATCCGCCCGTGGAGCTCTTTTAGAGAAAATTTGCTCAATTAGAGGAAAATCTTCTCCTGAAGATCGCCGTCGACGCACCCAGGGGAACTCTCACAACACGAGCCATGTCAGAGAGGGAGAGACCGCTGTCTGTGCCGTAGATCCAACGACGAGAGAGGTGAATGTTGCTGCTTCTCACACAGAGACGCTGCATTCGGCTCCGAAGAACAGAACGAGTGAGCAGATGCACACGCTGCCCTATTTATACCCGGATGTCCAGGGCGTGGCCAGCTATGCAAATCTGCACACCCAATTTTCATTGGCCTTTCTCAAAACTGTCAGAGGTGTTTGGGCTCTCAAGGGCGACCCCTAGTGTTGTACACTACTCGACACAACTCGGAGTGTACGACAGATAGGGAACCCAGCAGCTCATTAAACCTTAGTGTGTTTAATATTGTTATTAATAGTAGAATTCGTGGTAGTAACAAGACGTTCATAGAAACACTAAATTACAAACAATATCACCACCAGTCCTAAGTTTAGTCAACATGACAAACATGCATTCATACATGATTATACTAATTACTAAAGTTCTAATGGCTAAAGTTGAATGCTAATTATAATTATAATATTATATCAGATATTTAATATTAGTCTGGTGAGTAAACTAAAAATTTAATTAATTTCATTAAAATTTCATTCATTTAACATATTTAATATTGGGGTCATCCAAGTTATTGAATATATTTAATTTTTTTTATTTTTTTTAAAGCAACACAATAGTTACTTTCCCTGGTAATTAGCTACTTTTATAATGATGTAACTTTGTTACTAACTCAGTTACTATTTGTGAGAAGTAACTAGTAACTATAACTAATTACTTTTCAAAGTAACATTCCCAACACTGCCCACAACAACATTAAAATAGTGTAGATTAGTGTAATGTTTTATATTTATTTTATAGTTATATTAAATTAGTTTTATTAGTAACTAGTAACTATAACTAATTAATTTTTTAAAGGTACGTGCCCAACACTGATTGTAACTGAAAGCTACTGACACAAATAGATAAATTGCTAAAAAAAAAAACAACAACAAAAAAAAAACAAAAAAAAACAAAAACAAAAACAATACTTAGCAGTGTATTTTGGATGTTTTCTTTCCACTAGTCTGAAAAAACACTTTATGAAAAACCAAAGAGTCCAAAATCTCAAATTTGACAGGTGCATAAAAAAAAAAATAAAAAAACAGTGTTCTGCAGTGTCTCCCCTTAATTTGAGTACATTTGCTTCTCAAACAAATGTACTGTGATGGGAGGAGCAAAACGACAGACACAGTGGGCGTGACGTCAGGCCTCGGAGAGGCTTTTATTAAACAATATAAACAAAAGTGTCCAAAAGGGGAAATAAAAGTGTCCAAAATAAATAGGGGATCTGGTGTCCTCGACGTGCAGGGGTTCCGTGAAGGAGGGGCAGTGTTCAGAAGGGAAGGGTCCAGGTAAGGGGCGGAGTCCGGCGGCCGCACTCGCTCCCCGCTGAGGTCCGCGGCACGAGGGGTAGCGGCTTCCTTCAGCGGCTTCATCCACTTTTCATCACGGCACTTCCTGAGGCGGGTAAATCGGCCCGGCATCCTAGCCCGCAGCCGTCTGGGTGCGGCTTCACGTCCGGACCGGCAATTACGGACGGGGTGACGATGATAATAAGGGGGGAGGCAGCCGACTCGTCACAGTACCTTCATTTAATAATGTTTAGATGTTTTTTTTTACTGGAAAACAAAGACAAAGCACTGACAAAACAGAACACAATTGCTGAAGTTTAAAAATAAATGCAGTGTTAAAATGACAGGAAGTGCAATTTCATGTGTCTCACAACAGAGAAATAAACTTATTAAACAAAGAAAGAGAGAAAGAAAGAAAGAAAAAGAAAAAGAAATCATAACTGCACAAATAAAAAAAAAAAAATTACATTTTGCTTAATGATCTTTAGTTAAAGGGGTCATCGGATGCCCATTTTCCACAAGCTGATATGATTCTTTAGGGTCTTAATGAAAAATCTATAATGTACTTTGGTTAAAAATTCTCAATGGTTGTGTAAAACAACACCCTTTTTACCTTGCCAAAATGAGCTCTGCAAAAATCATCTCATTCTGGTCGAGGCTGCTTTAAATGCAAATGAGCTCTGCTCGCCCCGCCCCTCTCTTCTCTCTGTGGAGTGACCAACTGCTTGGGGAGATTGTTTACTTTAGCCACATTTAGCGCATTTAGCCGCTAAACTTGCTAACTAGCACATTATTAGGAAAGGCGATCCAAAGATTCATAAAAAGAACCCTTATACTCACTTCTGCAGTAAGTGAAGCTGGATCATGACTGATTCGCATGAACAGACTGATATATGTAGATCAGGAGGTGCAGTCCCTTCACAAACAAACGTAATCTACTGCATCTTCAGCGGCTCAGATGTCAGGAGTAAATGATGACCACTTTGTTCATTATTACATCCAGCAACACAACACCTCAATGGCTCAATCGGAGATATACTTGTCTAACTTACATCCCTGCTCCGACATCGAAACAAAGAGGGCGGACTGTTACAGCTGATCTGAGGTAAAATGCTAATGTCAATCAACTATCGTGGGAGCGGCCTCTGTCGGTGTGATGCCACAACGATAGGCATCTGAGAATGGCTCGATTTGAAAAAGGGGATATTATTTTTAGAGATTAATTAAAAACCACTGCATGGATTTTTATCATTATAGGGTAGATTTGTACATACACTGCCAACACACATTAATGTTCAAACAACATGAAAAAGTGAACTTAGCATCCAATTACCCCTTTAAATTTAGCTGTGAATGGCACATAATGAATTACAACATTTTCAATGTATTTCAGCCTAAAAGTATTTATAAATGGACTGTAATGTTTGCAAACTGTTTATGGCCTGTCGTGCAGAAAAAGTATATGTATGAGTGAGAGAAAAAAAAAATTAAAAACATGTATTACATTCATAAAGCACCATGTCATTTTCAATCCTCTTATCTATTTTGTTATGCCAGAGTAACAAGTCCTTGGCTTTGCAAGGTGCTGATGAAATTTTGCGTTCTGGAACAAAGGCTTTGCCATGGTGACGCATCAGAGTCATTGTCAAGGCTCTGCGAGAGTGGATGTCACTGGTACAGCAACTCACGCCACATCCTTCGGCTCCAACAACGATAGACTGACAGGGATCTCCGTGCTTTGCAGATGTAATTAAGTTCATGACCATACACATGCCTTGGTGTAATTGCTGTCCGAGCCTCTTTGGACTGAGTATTGATGAATTATGCACATTGCTGGGTTTGCAGAGGCTGCTAACAAGGCATGACAGTGAAGAAATGAGTTGGGGCGACACTGTAGTGCAGCATATTGCTTCAGCACTTTTCACTTACAGTACATGCAGTTTCGTCTGGAGGAATGGTGGCTAACAAGTGCAGTTCTCCATATTCAAATGAGGACATCTGAAAATCTAATTTCTCCAAATGTACATAATTTTCAACAACCAGTCCTAATGGATGTTGTTTATCAAAGCCCTGTGATCGCATATAAACCAGAGCAGACCAGCCTGAATATGTATGTCTCGTTAGTCTATTTGAAATATCAACAACTACCAACTGACTTGGCATTCCTTACACACACACAAATTGGTTCTTCCGCAGTTCTTTGGGGTGGTTGAGGTGCTATATAGCACCACTACCGTATAAAGAACCTGTTAAGCCAAATATAGTTCTTCAGCGGTTCTTTGGGGTGTGGTCACATGATGTTGCTACAAATTACATTGTTATTATTGTTGTGTATTTGGTGTAATGCAATGTTTTTATGTGGTTTGAGGTTCAAAAAACACATAGAGCTTATGCTCTGAGGTATGCTCTGATTGGCCAGCTATCCGGTGTGTTGTGATTGGCAGAATACTTCAAGCATGTGATAGAAATGTTACGTCCCTGACCATGTTGTGATGCTGTTTTCCTTGCACAATGAGACAAAAACAATAAAACCCATTATAAATTAGGCATTTGCTGCATTCAGTGGGGATATAACTACTGATTATAATGACTCATACTGTCTTTTTATGCATTGCGTCGTGGCGTGTAAACATAACACCATGTCTGCATTTCTGATCATAGAAACAGCAAACAAGCACTATTCTACACTGCTCAAATAGCCAGCAGCAAATTCTTAAAATATGAAAACATACTTACAGGCTGTGAGTCAGAAGTGCCAAACTGTCCTTGCAATATAGGAACTGCCCCATTTTATAGGCTTAATCCTTTGTGTACAGCCGGCATTGTAGGCTTCTCTCTCAGCTTCAGGAAACAGTCCTCCATAAAATGCGCTGCACACACTCGAATATTTGTGTTGTACTGTTCATTGCTGGAAAAACTGAGGCACATTTAGTGACATAAGACCTGGCTCTGTGGTGGCTCTCTAGTCCATGGAAAAACAAATCGGTTCTTAGAAGGCTTGTCAGTCGAACCTACTTCGAACCGGCAATAGCACTAGCTCTGAACTAGCACCCGGTTCCAGCTGGTGGAAAAGGGGCCTCTTTAAGCTTTTGAATTGCTCTCGTAATACTTTGACGCCACATGCTAACCGGTCTGTGCAGTGCTGACACATCCCGAACAAGTCTCAAGGCTTCACGTGTTTTGCAACATTGAGTAATGTATCACATACATATCCCATAAGAGATTCATTGTGCAGAGTAGAGAGTTTTGTTGATTATAATGGAACTTGAGATCATGAGATCATGGTGAACTTAGATGAGTGACAGCTTTTAATGATTTTTAAGGGAGTTTGTAAATGTTGATTCAATACAACAGTTAAATAAACAAGAAGTTAATATTAAGTGACTTACATTGTCTGACTATAACACTATTTCATAGCAGATTTGTAAGAGTGGAATGACATATCTAAAATCTAAGTAGGAGATTCTAAGTAGGGTTCCTTTTATGGTTGTACAAAGCACCAGTTTACAAAGGTGTTGAATAGCACCTTTAAAGATAGGTGCTTTGTAGCACTTAAAGCAGTTCCCCTATGATTACAAGCCAATGAACCACTTTTAGAGCTTTTTAGCACCATTTTTGTTTAGAGTGTAAGAAATTACTGCCACTGTAACCATTTTTTATAGATACTATTTACACTAAGTGAAAATAGCAAAATATTTTATTTACACTATTTAAAAAAAATATATATATATATATATATATATATATAATTTTTAAATTTTTTTTTTTTTTTTTTTTTGCTATGTATACTACTTTTTGCAAACATGCATATATCTGCACCTCAGTATTGTAATACATGACAAACAGTATACAGTAAAAATATAGTGTGTGTAAATTATCATTTTAATTAAAATTATTAAATGAATGCTGCCTTATTGGGACAATAAAGACCACCCTACACCTACACCTACACCTACACCTACCCTAACCCTAACCGATACTTTATTTTCAACTTTTCAATTATTTCCTTCATTTTCACTGAAAATAAATGTTTTTATGTGATATGAGATGTGAAAAGGGAAAATAAAGAGTTCGGCAACAGGCGGAATCGAACTCCGGTCGTTCACGTCAAAATTCATGTTACGCTCCTTACTGTCTTTTTTATTAATCAATCATTTTAGGCCAAATCCTAATTATGCTAGGTAGAGTCCTAAATTAATCTAGGAATCTAATTTATTTTATTTATTAATTTAATTGATTGATTTCTTACTTAATTTCCATTATGAAATCAGGATAGTCAACCTAACTTTATACATTATCAATGTTGAAAACAGTTTTTGTAGAAATCAGGATTCCTCAATTAATATATGGTAACAAAAACATGAAGCAGCACAGCTGTTTTCAATATTGATAATAACAACAAATGTTTTTTTAAGCAGAAAATCATCATATTAGACTGATTTCTAAAGGATCATGTGACACTGAAGACTGGCATAATGGATGCTGAAAATTTAGATTTGCATCACAGGAATAAATTCAGATTACCTCATTACAATACTCATTGTCTCATCATTTACTGAATTTTTACAGTCTACTATGGAATTAGATCCCTTGTGCTGGATAATTCACATTATACCTTAAAGCCAATGCTGTACAAGAAGGCCTGCTGTAAAGGGGCGGCACACTGAACCAAGAAGTGCTTATTATGCCATGTTCAAGCACAGGGCTCATCAAGACTGATCCTTAGCAAATGGTGCCGAAACAATTATTAATTTAAGGGAAGAAAAATCCCCCAAAAGAGAGCTAAATGCAACTGGAGCCACCCTATTCTTCCTTATTGCAGTGTTGCACTCGCAATTTAATAATCCAGCGGGGAGTGTCAAGCAGAGCTATTCTCTGTCAGGCTTAATGAACACCAATGGGCTTTCTGTTTTACACTCTGAGAATTCCCTGAGGAAATGTATCTTAAATCTCTGCACATGGGGCTGAGTTTGTAGGCCACAAATGTCCGCATTTTAATGTGTACATTCCTACAGCCCTAGCTCAGATTTTTACATGAGCACTTACACAGCACTGCAAAAAGACCAGTCAGCCACTTTCTCATAAAACCGGCATGTGCATCTCTTTCAGAATTATATTTATACATGCATACATGCAAGCAGACAGAAAAGCTGCATATTCAGTGGCTTGTCTAGACTTTAGCGTTCTCGATCCCAGCTGTCGTCTCATTATGATGTCATACAAAATCAGGTTGGTGCTCTGACTGCACATGAAAGGAGACAGTTGAAGTTTCCTATTCACGCTGGTCCAAAATCTGTTGTACTTGTTCTCCTCTCACCATGAAGGTAAGATTTACTCAGGGGAAGCCGTTCCTAAATCAGCTTGAAAGGACAAGCTCTACCCAGAGGAACAGACAGCATGATATGACTCTCAGAGAGACGCTGCTCCCATTCTCTCACAATCCTGCTGACCTTTAGAGAAGTATACAGTATTCAGACTGCACTGCATTCATCTGCAAATCATTCCACTTCTAAAGCTGTTACAAAACTCCCATATCTATGGCCCGAAGAGCTTGAGAAGTGGAATGGATAGAAGCGTTTGGATGACTTTTGAGAACATACAGGTGCATCTCAATAAATTAGAATGTCGTGGAAAAGTTCATTTATTTCAGTAATCCAACTCAAATTGTGAAACTTGTGTATTAAATAAATTCAATGCACACAGACTGAAGTAGTTTAAGTCTTTGGTTCTTTTAATTGTGATCATTTTGGCTCACATTTAACAAAAACCCACCAATTCACTATCTCAACAAATTAGAATATGGTGACATGCCAATCAGCTAATCAACTCAAAACACCTGCAAAGGTTTCCTGAGCCTTCAAAATGGTCTCTCAGTTTGGTTCATTAGGCTACACAATCATGGGGAAGACTGCTGATCTGACAGTTGTCCGGAAGACAATCATTGACACCCTTCACAAGGATGGTAAGCCACAAACATTCATTGCCAAAGAAGCTGGCTGTTCACAGAGTGCTGTATCCAAGCATGTTAACAGAAATTTGAGTGGAAGAAAAAGATGCACAACCAACTGAGAGAACCGCAGCCTTGAGAGGCTTGTCAAGCAAAATCGATACAAGAATTTGGGTGAACTTCACAAGGAATGGACTGAGGCTGGGGTCAAGGCATCAAGAGCCACCATACACAGACGTGTCAAGGAATTTGGCTACAGTTGTCATATTCCTCTGTTTAAGCCAATCCTGAACCACAGACAACGTCGGAGGCATCTTATCTGGGCTAAGAACAAGAAATGGACTGTTGCCCAGTGGTCCAAAGTCCTCTTTTCAGATGAGAGCAAGTTTAGTATTTCATTTGGAAACCAAGGTCCTAGAGTCTGGAGGAAGGGTGGAGAAGCTCATAGCACAAGTTGTTTGAAGTCCAGTGTTAAGTTTCCACAGTCTTTCCACAATTTCCACAGTTCCAAAAAATTTTAGAGCACTTCATGCTTCCTTCTGCAGACCAGCTTTTTAACGATTTTATTTTCCAGCAGGATTTGGCACCTGCCGACACTGCCAAAAGCACCAAAAGTTGCTTAAATGACCATGGTGTTGGTGTGCTTGACTGGCCAGCAAACTCACCAGACCTGAACCCCATAGAGAATCTACGGTGTATTGTCAAGAGGAAAACAAGAAACAAGAGACCAAAAAATGCAGATGAGCTGAAGGCCACTGTCAAAGAAACCTGGGCTTCCATACCACCTCAGCAGTGCCACAGACTGATCACCTCCATGCCACGCTGAATTGAGGCAGTAATTAAAGCAAAAAGAGCCCCTACCAAGTATTGAGCACATATACAGTAAATGAACATACTTTCCAGGAGGCCAACAATTCACTAAAAATGTTTTTTTTTTTTTTTGGTCTTATGAAGTATTCTAATTTGTTGAGTGAATTGGTAGGTTTTTGTTAAATGTGAGCCAAACTCATCATAATTAAAAGAACCAAAGACTTAAACTACTTCAGTCTGTGTGCATTTGATGTATTTAATACACGAGTTTCACAATTTGAGTTGAATTACTGAAATAAATGAACTTTTCCACGACATTCTAATTTATTGAGATATTGTAGTGATACTGCCTGACTGTTTCACCACTCTTTAGCATTGTAATATCCAGTGACCAGGCTGCCCAGGAGCTCATTATTTGATTAGTGACAGTTGACACAGGTATTTACAGTTTAAATGGATGTTGAGCAGACTAGCAATCATGAGGACACAGAATCACATGCAATCTTTTTGCTGAGGCTGTTAAAACACACCAGCCGCTGCAAAAACATGTCCTCGAGTTATTTTTGGCCTTCAATCTTTTCCGCAAACAGAAATGTGAGTTGCACAGTAGGCAGAATGGGTTTAAGCTGAGAAATCGCAAAAGCGATGCAAAGAGGCATTTCAAATTTAACTTAAAGGGTTACTCCACCTCAAAATGAAAATTTTGTCATTAATCACTTTCCCCCATGTCGTTCCAAACCCGTAAAAGCTTTGTTCATCTTCGGAACACAATTTAAGATATTTTGGATGAAAGCTTGTGACTGTCCCATTGACTGCCAAGTAATGACCACTGTCAAAACCCAGAAAAGTATGAAAGGCATCACCAAAATAGTCCATCTGCCATCAGTGGTTCAATTTGAATTTTATGAAGCAATGAGAATACTTTTTGTATGCAAAGAAAATAAAAATAACTTACTAATTGTATTCAACTTTATTTGTCTCATCTGCATCACCGTAGCGCCATTTTGGAGAACATCCGCTGGACGCAAACTGCGTACGCTGTTCTGTGTCAGCCCCACCACACTGATACGCTGTTTTTGTTCAGATCAAAGCATAAAGAACGTAGAAGACGTATCCATGTGGTGCAGCTAACAGAGAACAGTGTATGCAGTTTGCGTCCAGCGGATATTCTCCAAAATGGCACTACGGTGACGCAGATGAGATGAATTGTTGAGTAAAGTTGTTATTTTTATTTTCTTTGCGCACAAAAAGTATTCTCGTTGTTTCATAAAATTCAGATTTAATCACTGATGGCAGATGGACTATTTTTACGTTGCTCTTCATACATCGGCACGGGGGTAAGTGATTAATAACAAAATTTTCATTTTGGGGTGGAGTAACCCTTTCATCATTTTGATCTGAAATGTAAGACGTTTGTTCTTTGGAAAGATCAGAGAATGTTTTGGTCTGCCAGTGTTTAGTCTGGTTTGGACTAAATGATGAATTTTAAAATGGATCATTATTGACCATTGACTGTTGAATCAAAAACCTTTAACATCCATGGAAATTTCCCGTTACACAAAAGGTTCTTTGTAAATGTTCTTTAGATTATTAAAATCTTCACACAAAGAAAAAAACGGTTCTTTGATGAATCCGAAATCCGCTTCTTCTATAACTCCGCTGTGAAATACTCAGCACTTCTCTTGAGTAAGGCTGACGTGGCATTACATAAATTATTATATAGACTCAAACCTCTGGCTATTCCTGTGCATAACATGGTAGTCAGATCAGCACTGCTTCTGTTTAGCCATTGGCACAAAGCAGCACATTCTGACATTCTGAGCTCTTATGTAATGTGGTGTGGTGAGGCTCTGTATGGACAGTGTTATAATTGGGTGTGTCTCAATTTGTTTTTCTGTTTTTCCTCAACTTTTTTATCTTTCTTTATCTTTATGTTGTTTTTACAAGGGGTAGATGGGCAATGTATCTATTAAGAAGCCTCCATCCTCCGGCTTTTTCTCATGTTCTGCAGATGAAGAGAGGAAACAAGGCAATTGGGGACATTAAACAGCAGGAGATCAGAAACCTCGACCCAAACACCAAGGGTGGTACCAGTTTAAGACAGTCTTACTGAGGCAGATTTCTGACTACTTTGGTTCTAGTTATAGACAGGACATTTTAATTGAATTTTGAATGACATGTCTCCGGGTATGATCGGCTGTGGTTGATTCATGCAATAAATCCCGCCTCTCTTGTTGTGGTGATATAATGGTATTAATTGGAAGACAAATAAAAAGTAAGTAAACAACTAACACACTTACATATCACCACTTTGTCAAGTCAAAATTGAACTTCAAATGGCCTGAAAACATGATCTTTGGTGTTTTTAGTGAGTAATCGGCTTGTTGAAAATAAAGGAACATCTCCATGAGTACACTGTAAAAAATAATTTGTTGAGTCAACTTAAAATAATTTGTAACCTGGCTGCCTTAAAATTTTAAGTTCAGTCAACTAAAAAAAAGTTTATTCAACTTGAAATGTTAAATTATACTGAGTGACAACTTAGATATTTGAGTTGAATCAACCTAAAATTTTAAGGCAGCTGGGTTACTTAACCATCTGTTAAGTTTAGCAAACACAAATATCTAAGTTGTTACTTAGTACAACTTAACATTTCAAGCTGACTAAACTTATTTTAGTTGACTGAACTTAAAATTGTAAGGCAGCAGGGTAACAAATTATTTTAAGCTGACTCAACAAATTGTGTTTTTTATTTTTTACAGTGTAGTTGTGAGATGGCTGCATATTAGCATGGCTTTGCCATAGGTAATTACAGCTGGCACAATAACAATAGTAACAGTATATTTAACAAAACGGAATCTTATTTAAGAAATGGCACTCCAGCGACTGGTTATAAGGACAACACTAAATACATTAGTGTTAAATATTTTACAACATAACACAATACAGTTGAGGTCAAAAGTTTACATACACCCTGTAGAATCTACAAATTGTTAATTATTTTACAAAAAAAAAGAAGGGATCACACACACACACACATACATATATATATATATATATATATATATATATATATATGTATAGTACTGACCTGAATAAGGTATTTCACATAAAAGACATTTACATATAGTCCATAAGAGAAAATAATAGTTGAATTTATAAAAATGATCCCGTTTAAAATTATACGTATACTTACCTGTTTTGTTTGTTTGTTTGTTTTTGGTTTGTTTCTTTGGTTTAGTGATAGATGTTCATGAGTCCCTTGTTTCTTTGGATTTTGTGGGACCTGAAGGTTTTTCTCTGAAGAACAATGGGTAGTTTAACTGTTCACGACAAAAAAGGGACTGATGAACAACTATCACTAAACAAACAAACAAACAAACAAACAAGCAAAAAACACAGCTGTGGATCATTTAGGTAACAACACAGTATTCATTTTTATAAATTCAACTATTGTTTTCTTTTGTGGATTATATGTTATAATTATATATATTATTATACCTCTTTTATGTGAAATACCTTATTTGGGTCAGTACAAAATAAAAAATAACATGCATTTTGTATGATCCTTCTTATTTTGGTAAAATAATTAACATTTTGCAGATTCAGCAAGGTGTATGTAAACTTTTGACCTCAACTGTATATGCACACGTTATATAGTTGAATAAAACTATTTTTCTAAAGCTTTGGTCATTGAATTCTAATCAGCTAAAAATCAGCTAAAAATAGCTAAATTAAAAAATAATAATAATAATAATTCAGGCTTTATCTTTAATTTCTCCATAATCAATGAGAATTTCATCCCTTATCATAATCCATAATCAAAAAATGAATCTCAGTGCATCAAAGATCAAACCATTTGCCCCCTTCTCCAGTTCATGCTCTTAAGTCTTTGAGTTTTCATAAACCAGCATATTTTTAGTACTTTCACCATCCTCTATCCTCTATCCTCTATCCAAGACTCATGATTTGCTGTTGTTATGAAGTCTGTCTTATCTCTGGCTCAGGGGCTCAGAGGGAAACTCTAGGGTCGACCAGCCGAGGCTTTGATGCTTCCTGAGCCTGCAGGATCTGATCCTCTCTCTGTGGAGCACGTCGCCTTGCCTGACCTAACAGGCCACATGTGGTGCGATGCTGCAAGCAGACTCACTAGATAATAAATGCACTTCCTAAGTCACGTACATGTCTGTAACTCCATGAGAGCAAATCATGTATGACAGCAAATATTCATGCCATGTTTCAGAATAGCACAAGGATTGCTCTTCACATACAGACAGACAGTAAGCCATTGATTTGCACATATGGATGAAAAACTGTGCGAGCAGGAACGTGGGGAGATGTTTGCTATGACACAGTGGGTAGCGATAACTCCCCACTGGACTCTGTGACTGCAAATAACTGTGCAAATAAGCTGCTGGCGATAACATAATTTTTGATGTGTATATTTATTCATGTCTTTAAAGGGATTTAAATGGGTTTGTTAAATAGTTTGATTTGCTTAGATCTTTAAACAATGAACTCGATGTTTTGTTTGAATCCTCTGTGGAAAGATCTTTATAAGTCAACATTTATTCAACATGTCTGGCAAAAGTTGTTTTTGAGTACACATATATAAGCATCCTATATTTATTTTTATTACATATTTTTAATAATAATTCATCCAGATTTTAGATGACCAAACACCTGAGAAGAGATGATACTAAACCTGAACCGTTATATAAAACGACCATATTTTCCTTACATTACTATGATTTTGATTACAACATAATCATTTCTGTTCACCATTTCTGCTTGAATACATGCCATTAAAGTTTGCATAAAGCAATATTACATGTGTGTTCTGAGTTTGTCACACCACAGAAAAATGTGTTATTAACTACCCAGCCAAATTTAAATACTTAAAAAATACTTAAATTTCTAAATCATTTAAAGTAGCGATTACGGGGTTAAAGCGCTTAAAGGCATTTCAGCACATATGACAAAAACCAGCTAAATCAATGATTTAAAAAAGCAAATCCAGGTAATTTGCCCTATATTATGTTTTTAATGGTTATGGCTGCTATAGCGCCACCTGTGGTCCAATCTCCTTAAAACTTTGCATGCTTGTTTAGAATTAGAATCACCTGTTGCATGTGCTCAGCAGGTATCTTCATAAAGTTTTGTGTTTTCCTTTAGGCTTTGTAGGATTTGAGGTAAATTTGGACAGGCCCCTCTTCTAAACAACCCAGTTATAGCTTCCCAAAGCATAAATTTCAACTTTCAACTTTCAATTTCAATTGTTGACCCAGACAGTCCGGAGAATAGTACTGCAGTGTTTTTTTTCCATGCAGAGCAAAAAACCCAGAACTAGTTCGCAAAAGTATTTTATTTTTTATTCTATTTATTTTTTTTTTACGTCTTCTCAACCATTTAACAAACAATTTGATTGACAGCAATGGTTCTAGAGGCAAAGTTGGCAAGAATGAGGAGTTCTACCATATGATACGAATCTCGCATGTGTGTGCAAAAATCTGTGCAATCATCACAAAACGTACAATCATTTACGCCCTTTAAAAAAGCGAAAGGCCCAACATATAAGGAATATTTTAAAGGGGTCATCGGATGCCCCCTATTTTCCACAAGTTGATATGATTCTTTAGGGTCTTAATGAAAAATCTCTAATATACTTTGATTAAAAATTCTCAATGGTTTTGTCCACCTTGTCAAAATGAGCTCTGCAAAAAATCATCTCATTCTAAGGGGTTGTTCCTTTAAATGCAAATGAGCTTTGCTCACCCCGCCCCTCTCTTCTTTCTGTGGAATGACGATCTTGTTTACTTTAGCCACATTTAGCCGTTAAACTTCCTAACTACCACGTTATAAGGAAAGGCGATCACAAAGATTCATAAAAAAACGCTTATACACACTTCTGCAGTAATCCACTGCATCTTCAGCGGCTCAGATGTTGGGAGTAAATGACGACCACTATGTTCATTATTACATCCAGCAACACAACACCTCAATCGCTCAATCGGAGGTATTCTTGTCTAACTTACATCCCTGCTTCAGCATCGAAACAAGGAAAGTTACTGGACTATGACAGCTGGTCTGAGGTAAGAGCTCATGTCAATCAACTGTCGTGGGAGCGGCCTCTGTTGGTGTGACGGCACACCGACAGGCATCTGAGAACGGCTCGATTTGAAAAAGGGCATATTATTTTTACAGATTAATTAAAAACCACTGCATGGATTTTTTATCATTATAGGGTAGATTTGTACATACACTGCCAACACACAATAATGTTCAAACAACATGAAAAAGTGAACTTGAGTGAGCATGCGATGAACCCTTTAAAGTCCCCATGAAATCAAAGTAAAACATTTTTTGGCTTTTAATATGGATTTGATAGCGTTAAGGTTATCTATAAGCTAGTGTGCTCCAAAACAATGAAAAAATTAGCATTTACAAGATACAAGCATTCAAAACTTACAGTCTCTCATTTCCACCAATATGAATCAACGATTTTGATGACATCACCCTGCACTTCAGCTTCTCATCACACTTTCTGTCCAATCAAATTCTCTCTAGAATCTGACACAGCCCGCCCCCTATACTATAAATAGATATTGATGCTGCGGCTAAGATCAGTCACTTTTTCGCAGTGTTAATATTTTCTGTATGGTGAATGGCATGTAGCCATTAATCCATAGTTTTACCCCATTGTCTCTGTGTATTTTGCAAGTCTTTAAATTTTGACTTGCAAAAGAATCTGCATCTCCTTTCCTACATGGGCTAAACACCCTCTGGCTCAGCCTGCTGCAGCAGCCACACCCTAAACACTCACTTAAAAAAAAAAAAAAAGAAAAGAAAAGAAAAGAAAACATTGCCTATCCTAGCTTTAAGGCTGATGATACACAGGGCAATTTTTAGAGCAACGTTGCTTGGGCAGTTTCCCATTGAGAATGGGTAACAAATTTCTGTTCAGATACTTTTGATCAGTTGTGGGTCTTGTGTTTCACCTGGTTGCCCGTTGACAGCAACATTGCCCAAAGTTGCCCTGTGCATCATCAGCCTAAGGGATACTAAAAGGGCATATCTATCTATCTATCTATCTATCTATCTATCTATCTATCTATATATATAAACCCTTCTTTTTACCTTGATTAACCCAAATATGCTAACATTTTGCACTCAATAAGAGATTATTATTTATTACAGTGTGTTACTTTATAACTGGTTGTTGTAGGTTAATGGGTTAAAAGAGTATATTATTTGCTTGACTATACTAATTGTAATTGTGTGAAAATGTAGTCATTAAATATAATTTAATTTAATAATGCATATATCACAGTGCTTAAGAAGCCGTTTCAGTCATAAAAAGGGAAATATAGTAATTGTGCACTGAGCATTAACACATACCACTTCAGGATAAATCTGATTGTTAAACAAAAATACTGACCTGAGATCAGTGTAGTGCTTTTTATTGTATAGCTTGATATATGATATTCAGGTCAAATTAAACCTGAAACATTTATATATCAGAAGCACCTCTAAGCAGACGCACAGCTTTGCTTTGCACAAAAAGACATGCTTGAATTGTATGAAATGGAGGATTTGAAAATTTAATAAGGTTTTCAATTAAATATAACCAGGAGTAAAAATTCGGAAATGTACCGCATGAGCTGGTGAAATGGAGACTAGGGATCTAAGATAAGACAGATAGCATCTTTTTTAGTGCTGGGGAAAAAAGGAAGTTGTCACAGTATGACCATTTAGGGATGTGGGAAGAATAAAAAAAAAAAAAACAGAAATAGGAGTCCTACAGTCTTATAGAGTTATAAGTTTAAATATCAAAGCCAAAATATTAAAGTTCTCCCATAATTATTTTGCATCGAAGTGGTGGGCAAATAAACCAGTGTATACTTCCACTGACAAGAACCAAACAGTGTTGCAACCAGTTATGTGACTAATGTACTGTACATGATACACAATCATTTGGGAAAACAACATCCCTGCTGTGTGTTCTGTTGTACAATGGTTCTGATTCAGATTTGTTTGGAACTATTTTCACTGACAGAGCAAAGACAGACAACGCAGATAAAAATATTACTTTCAAAATGCAAGTTTTTCAGTTAACTTCTTGTTTAAGGTGTTGTATACATTTTAACTGGAGTATCTTCAACATTTTTCCCCCCACAAAGATACCTTCTCTCTGGCATATACTGTACACTGACATAGCCCTACACTCACACCATTCACCACACATTTAACTGCATTATTACACCATGTCCCTCAGAAGCCAGAGTGGTTTTGCAAGTTGAAGTTCTACTTCCCAGCAGCATAAAATACTTACCAATAACCACTTTTCCCTGCTAATCACTAACTTCCTGCCCCTCTTTTTGTCTATATCTTATTCACTCTCTTAATCATCACTGTCTCGTAGTCTGGTTTGACAGTCTTGTGGCTATGCACCCATATAAAACATGAAAGGGCTGCCAGGTCATTGCAACAATTAGTCATTTCAATTAGCCCAAAGCCATCTAAAGCTCTCTCACTCTGCAACACAATTTCAAGACTGTGACAGTATTTCAGTGCCACAAGCAATTACACTAAAACTTCTAACCAGAGAAAAAAAGATGTGGTACTGAATAGTTCAGACACTCACTAAGTGTCATTACAGCATTTTCCTTGTAAAAGCAATAAAAAAGCATTTTACCAAAAGGACAAATTCACAGAATCCATTACGAAAAAAACATCTTTTTAAAAAAAGGCATTTTATGTCCCTGTCACTTGCAGCCTGCAATTAATCAGTGGGTTTTTCACACTAAAAAGATTCACAACCATAACCATGTCCCTTGTTCTGTTTTAATAACCGCTACTTTGATTACCAAAATGTCTTGCTGGATTTATGTTGCTACAGTATATTCAGCTACAGTATTTTCATAGAAGTGTAGCTTTTCCAGTAACACACTATTTTTGTAGCATGACCAAACGGTATTGAGTTAATAAATAAATGAGGTAAATTAATGCTGTTTATGTTTTTAGTAAAAATGTACTTGTTGAAGTTTGATATAGTCAGCCTGATTGAGCTCATTCAGAAACTTACATGAACACATTTACTAAATGCAATTTATTATGCCATTTTATTTCACTAAATGTATATTATGTAAGATGCTATTTTGGTCACATATACTATTTGCATCAGTGTAAACATACAGCTATAAAACAGTTTGTTCACAGCTTTTCAGTGTATATTTATAATGTAACGTTCAGCTGCATGTCAGGATTCAGAAATGCATATTTTGCTATCTCTCAAACTCAGTGAAAGTGCCCCTATTATGGATTTTTGAAAATTACCTTTCATCCAGTGTGTAACACAGCTTTAAGTAAATGAAAACATCCTGCAAAGTTTTAAATCTGATAGTGCTCCGTGTATAAAGTTATTGGGCTTCATTCATGAAACTTGCGTAAATATTTGAGTAAATTCTGAGTAATTTGCATGTAAAACTGACCTCGAAATCTCTCCTCCAGATTCATAAACACATTGCAAACGTCAGATTGGAAAGTTAAACGTGTATGTTTATGAATTCCAATCATTCGTAAATAGGGCACTCATGCACCCACATTCACAATTAGCATTCTCACCTATGAATTACAGCTATCCAGGAACACAGTGGAATATTCTGGTCTACTTTCCCAGGTTTGGCTCCAGTATAGTGCATTAATGCAAAAAAGACTAATAGGCCATATGCCTAACAATAAATATTCAATAATTTGTGTCCACCAAAGACTTTTAGCCATTCATCACCCCCCACCCCCTCTATTTGTGGCTGGGTGACAGTGACAAGCACTGCATTTTACAGTTATTGACTCAACTACAAAAATAAATAAGACAGCAAGGGCAAATGAACTTCAGAATTCTAAATTCAGTGTCATCAGTTTGCCAAACCCCCCTGCATTAAGCTAACGCATATACCATGGCTGTTTGGGTGTTTACTACTGAGCTGTGGGCTAGAATAATGGTGATGGGCGTTCTGTTTCTGAAATGCGCTGCATGCAGTTGACCAATCACAACAGCCTGGGTCATCGGACCAATCACAGCAGATTAGTGTCACGCAAAGGAGGGGTTTGAACAAATTATTCGTTGAGTGAATTGTTTAGGAGACGTTGAGCAAATAAGGTAAAAATAAATCCATATTATAAGACAATAAATGTGTTTTTTTGACTTTGCATGCATTTTGACCTGTTGTTGGGGACACCCAAAACCAAAATAAGAACCTTTCATAATCCAGAATAGGGGCACTTTAAAGAGGTCGTGACCTGGGTTTTATTATTGTTTTAATATGTTCTTTGAGTTATTTTGTTATTACCATTTGTTATATTACTAAAGCTTTCACACACACACACAAACACACACACACACACACACACACACACACACAAAATGGGTTGTCATTTTTATGGGGATATTTTATAGGTGTAATGATTTTTATACTGTACAAATTGTATTTTCTTCCCTCATACCCCAACCCTATAAACTTTTCGCATTTTTAGATTTTCATAAAAGATCATTCTATATCATTTGTAAGCTGCATAGGGACCAAAAATATCCATACAAAGACAAGGATTTTGGATATTGCCATCTCTGTGGGAACATTTTGTCCCCCATAACATCACACACAGAATCCACATAAAACCATTAGACAAAGCATTTATGAAATCGTTTACTGTCAGATCCAATGCTTTTGGCTGCTTCAGCTTTCAACTTGACTTGTTTCTGGAGTCAAATGCTCTGAACAAACATCTAATCATCTGATGCAATCCGGGGCGCAATATGTAAATACACCATCCACTTGTTCCTAATACTGAGACCCTTCTGAAGTCTGTACAGAGGAGCAAACAAGCTGTTTAAACAGGACGCGTCAAAAGCAAACAGTGTTTTACTCTTTCATTTTTCCTGTTGTCAGCAGACTCAAGCATGTGAAGTATCCGCATACTAGACAGTGCCAAGTCAGTAGTTGGGTTATATATTTGGTTTTGACACAATACTTAGCCATGAAATCATTTTATGATTTATTAGTATTTAAAGTTCAGTAACCATTTGACACATTGAGTTGTGGTAATAAATTCTTATGTATTTAGTAACCACCAAAAGTTTTCACACTAAGTGCAAGGAGTGCTGTTTTCTTTCTAAATAGATTAACAGTAGATGCTATTTTGGTTTTAGTCTAAACTGCAAATAGTGGCATATATTGTGTGCAATGATAAAAATTTCAATATATCAATCCACTATCCTCATTATTCATGCTACTTATTCATTCATACATACATTCACACACATTCAAAATGCCCCTTTAACTTGTAGTTAGCTAATTTTGTGTTTGTAGCTCGTATTGCAGTTAACTACTTTTATAAGACTAGCTTGGCTGAAATTTAACTAGTCTTGACTACTACTAAATTATGATTAGCTCATACATTTTCAAAGTAGCTTCCTACACACTGCTGTCTTTTTCTTTTCCTCTTTTTGCCACGGCTTGTACCAGTGTTTCTTTTGGTTTTTCTGCAGAACTCTTTGAATTTTAATTGCTTAATGTTGTTTGTCACTTCCTTCATGGTTATTATGCCCAAAGAGACCCAAGCGTCACATCAAAACAATATCTAAAACTTTAATGGGAATAAAAACAGCATCAATTTGCATACAACTCTGTGCTGTGCAGGGTTTTCTGTAATAGGTGGGACTAATGCAGAGAATGTAGACTTAATAATACCTGGAGGAACGCACATGAGCATAATTATATGTGATAGCTTTATTATATCTCTTAATGTGATGCAATAAATATCAGGGAAACTAAGCCACACATTTTACCACTGAATTTCAGAATATTTCAGAGAAACATTTCAGAGTATTTCACAAATTGTGCTAAAAGGGAAAGGCACATACTTGAGGGTTAATATAGTCATGGATTCATTTTCTAATTAGAATATGGAGGTCTGAATCATTGTCAACATTTTTTACGTAACCCTTTTAATGAAATATGGAGTGTTAAGGAGTCAGTTCTAAACAATATATTCATTCCTCCTGTTAAATAAATCAAAAAATGTTACCCACCAGAACAAGAATCCAAAAAGCTGATAAAAACATCACAATAATCCACATGACTCCAGTCCATCACTTAACATTTTGTGAAGTGAAAGCTTTGTGTTTATAAGAAACAAATCCATCATGTTTAAGTATCGTGTTTAACTTCAAATTGTAGCTTCCAGCTAAAATACTGTCCATAATATTGCTTTCTCCAGTGAAAATGTCATCTCGTCTGAATCAGGAGAGAAATATGCACAGATAAAGCACTGTTTACAAGCCAAAACAATTCTAAACTAATATGTCAGTGGATTTTGATGTTAGAGTACAACAGGAGATGGATTTTTTTTTTCCACTGGAGAAAATATTATTATGGATTATGGACTAATGAAGAGAGAATTTTGGCAGAAGCAATGATTTTCAATTGGTGATGTTTTTATAAGCAGTTTGGACTCTCATTCTGACGGCACCCGTTGACTTCAGAAGATCCACTGATGAGCAAGTGATGTAATGCTAAATTTCTCCAATCTGTTCCCATGAAAAAAAACAATCTAATTCACATTTTGGATGGCCTGAGGGTGAGTACATTTTCAGCAAATTTTCATTGTGGGGTAAAGTATTTTGTTGAAGATTATTAAAAGTTTTTGTGGTTTTCATTTTTAGTCTATCAGTGTTCTCTGTCCCAGAATTGTTCAGATACCTCAGCATGTGTACCTAAAGGCCAGTTTTAGCATATGCTACAATCAAGCCCCCAGATGGTTTGTAATATATTGTAATGTATGCCATTTACGTCCAACTGATTGTGATTAAAATAGACAGAGGAAAGCAGAGCCTAGATTAGACCCCTAATGCCAAACATGTACAGACTGAGCCATACTCTTTCCGTTGGCCTAAATATAGCAGTACAACAATATTTACTTTAAAATGTGAAAGCCATGCTACTACATGGCCTGCAGAGGTGAATCGACACTGAAAAATACCTCCTGTACAGTGGCTGAAAGAGCTCTTACTCCTGCTGAGGAATTTCTATAGGAATTTGTAGTTCGCTTTGGACATGAATTAATTCATGCTGATTTAGAATTCATGAGGAAAGGTTGGCAACATATTTCAGCAAGTCAACAAGGCCTGTCTCTCGCACATCTCCACACTCTCTTCTGCGTGTGTTTTACCTGTCTGACAAATGAAAGCTGTAATTCATGCAGATGTAGATGCAACAGAAGCCTGCTGGTGTGTGTCGGTTCAGTTCCATTTCCATATATTCACACACAGCAGGAGTGGGGTTTGAAGGGGAAATTGTTCTGTACAAGATTTTTTTTTTGGAAGAGGAGGATATTGAGGAGGACGGACTCTATTGTTACTCAGTCTCCTAACAGGAAAGACATCCGACCTGAGGCAGAGCTGCACTATAGCACCTTTTCGTTTGCCTCATTCGTGGTGAGTGCTTTCTTGTCAAATCTTCGATCGCCCTGAGTCAGTCTAGCCTTAACAGAACATTTGTGGTCTTTTCAGGTTTTAGCTGACTTCCATATCCGCAGTTGTATCAGAAATGTGCCATAAAAAATTTCCTCCAGTGCCGTAAGTGCATCTACATTCCAACATCCCTCTAGTAAAGAACTGCATTAGCTAAAACCTATAGGTCAGTCTGCCATTTGTTATTCCTGAATCCCAACCATCACTGTTTCTTTTATAGTAAATTCAGTGACATGACATAATATAAAACACTTTGTATATTATCTATCTATCTATCTATCTATCTATCTATGAATGAGTGCATGAATTAATGAATATTAGGATGATAGAACTGTCCCGATAATGAATAAAAAGGTCTCATTAAAATAATGGAAGTATTAAAGAAAACCCAAGTAGCTGACATGATCTTTTATTATTATTTAATGGTGGGGGACCTTCACTGCTTGTTAATATTTCAAAAGTAAACTATGTGGTGTAATCAAGCACATAATTATCATAATCATCAAGATTTATTTCGGTCCTCATACACAATTTTCCATACTAAATATTTATTCTTCATATTAGCCAAAAAAAGGTCTATGCTGAAGCCTTAGCTTATTTTACCTAAAAATAAAATAAAATATGAATGCTAATATCAGATCATTTGACCTCTTAACCACAAGACAAAGTTAGTTCATGTTGTAAAATGTCACGTGGTGTGACTTATCAAAAACATAATGTATGTTAATATATGTGACCCTGAACCACAAAACCAGTCATAAGTTACATGGGTATATTTGTAGCAATAGCCAACAAATATGGGTCAAAATTATCATTTTTTTTTATCATGTCAAAAATCATTAGGATATTAAGTAAAGATCATATTCCATGAAGATATTTTTTAAATTTCACACTGTAAATATATCAAAACTTAATTTTTAATTAGTAATGTGCATTGCTAAGAGTTTCATTTGGACAACTTTAAAGGCGATTTTCTCAATATTTAGATTTTTTTGCACCCTCAGATTCCAGATTTTCAAATAGTTGTATCTCAGCCAAATATTTTCCTAACAAACCATACATCAATGGGACGTTTATTTATCAGCTTTTAAGATGATTTATAAATCTCAATCTTAAAAAATTAACCCTTATGACTGGTTTTGAGGTCCAGGGTCACATATATTCATTGTACCTCGGAAAACATATTTAAAATAAATTTAATAATTCAAATAAACAATGAGATGCATACACAGTGTATTCAAGGTACAAAGAAAATATGCCATTAAATTGAAACTTTTCTTAAAATTAGTATAAAAGTTTTTCAAAACTATGGTAACACTTCAATAAGGTTCAGTTAGTTAATGTTAGTTAATGTATTAACTAACATGAACAATACAGCATTTATTAATTTTATTATTAGTTAATGAAAATACAGTCATTCATTGTTAGTTCACAGTGCATTAACTGATGTTAACAAGAACAACTTTTGATTTTAATAATGCAAAAATACTGAAATTAACATTAACAAAGAATAATAAATGCTGCAGAAGTATTGTTCAATCTTAGTTCATGTTAACTAAAGTAGTTAAATAATATTAACTAATAAACCTTAAAGGAGAAGTCCACTTCCAAAACAAAGATTCACATATAATGTACTCACACCCTTGTCATCCAAGATGTTCATGTCTTTCTTTCTTCAGTCGTAAAGAAATTATAATTTTTGAGGAAAACATTTCAGTATTTTTCTCCATATAATGGACTGATATGGTGCCCTGAGTTTGAACATCCAAAATGCAGTTTAAATGCGGCTCCAAATGATCCCAAATGCGGTTGTAAATAATCCCAGCCGAGGAAGAAGGGTCTTATCTAGCGAAACGATCGGTTATTTTCCAAAAAAATAAATAAATACAATTTAAATACTTTTTAATCTCAAACACTCGTCTTGCCTTTCTCTCCCTGAACTCTATGTATTTTCTGTTTCAAGACGGTTAGGGTATGTCGAAAAACTCCAATCATCTTTTCTCCCTCAACTTCAGAAATAATTTCAAAATCATCCTACATCGCTGCAGAAGTACCGACACAGTCTTTGCAAAGTGAACATGCAAAGAAGATCAAACACCCTCAACAAAAAAGGTAAAACGGCCATATAGGACGTTTCGAAGTTGAGGGAGAACATGAGATGGGAGTTTTTCAACATACCCTAACTGTCATACCCTAAAACAGTCCAGGCAGAGTAAGACAAGACGAGCGTTTGGCATTAAAAAGTATATAAATTGTATTACTTTTATGAAAATAACCGATCGTTTCACTAGATAAACGCTTTTTTCTCGGCTGGGATCATTTACAACTGCATTTGGGATTGTTTGAAGCCGCATTTAAACTGCATTTTGGAAGTTCAAAATCGGGGCACCATATCAGTCCCTTATATGGAGAAAAATGCTGAAATGTTTTCCTCAAAAAACATAATTTCTTTACGACTGAAAAAAGAAAGACATGAACACTTGGATGACAAGTGGGTAAGTACATTATATATGAATCTTTGTTTTGGAAGTGGACTTCTTTAATGTAAAGTGTTACCAAAACTATATGAAACCAACATGAATACAAAGAGTCTGGAACATGCTAAATGTTTAAAGGACCTTCCCCTTTTTTATCAAACACTCATGTCATAAACCATGTTTTCTTTCAGGACAAGCCAGAAGCTATTCACACTCAAAGAAGGGCCTCAGTTTCCTGACGTCCTGCTTCTACAACAAGAGACACTCACACTTGCCACAGTACATAACACAAAACAACAATGTCCTATTTCCTCAGCCTTGTGAGAGCATGAAAACCTGGCATGCTTGTTAGAAAGTGTGTCACCTGCTTCAAAACAAAAAAAAAAGTGCATCTGCTACTATTCTATATTTCAACATGCAGCCAAATAAACTGACTATAGGCTTTGTATACAGAATTCTACCGTCTTTTCTTTTTATAAGCTTCTTGGCCTTTTTATTTGGTGCATTACATAACCTCAGAGGAAATACTATTTTTAAGAATAATTCCTGGAGATATAACAGAACGCTATAACATCCAGCCCCAAGCGTTCTGGCTTTCTTTCTAAAGCAAACTGTCTGTCCATCTATCGCTTTATCCTGTTTCTATCCTGTCTCTAACTCTTTCTCCTTATGCGGGGGGAATAGAAGATGTCCCAGGGGGAATTTTAAAGCGCCCTGGAACCAAATCTCCTCTCTTTCCCCATTTCACCGTTCCCACCATGAGGAGGCTCCCCGGCTGCCTTTGATGAGTCTGGCTTCCGTCTAATTAATGAAGGGAAATTAGAGGATATGGCTCTTTTTTTATCAGTCTTAATATGTCTGATGGCTCATTAAAAACCATTCTGTCCGTGGCCTGTGATTCGATAGCTGCTCCTGCTGGGAGAAGAGAGAATCAGCGTGGAGAGTCTCTAATCTCCCTCCCCTCCTCCTCATCCCTTGTTCGCAGCATGCACTTGTATTCTGATGGGGAAAATGAAGGAGAGTGGATCCACACGGCTTCTCTTGACTTTCTGCAGAACAAAGGGTTTCTGTAAAAATGCCACTCTTTTTGTCCCGAGCCGCATGGGACATTGCTAATTTATCCCTGTGATAGTTCCGTTTTGTCTGGGTCCCTGTGAGCGCTCCTGCGCCGGATCTGGAAGCTGTGAGGTCAAGAATGGAACAACATCAATGGTGCTCAGCTTCCTAAGAGACCGTAAAAGAACTTTCCGTGTTTCTGTTCCTTCGAATCGCTATTCGACTAACAACTTGAGGGACAGTCTTTGGAGACTGTCGCAGCAACACAGCATGAATTTATTTACCAAAGCCTTCCTGTTACCTGTTTAAACTTTTCAAGTTTTAGCGCAAGCGATGAGTCTCTGACCCAGTTTTTAATTCAAACCAATTTATTCAAAGGTGCTAGGCGAATTGTTTTCCTGCTTTACAGAATGTTCTGTGATAGAATAGAAAGTACATTTGTACCTTCACTGAACCCAGGTTGTTGTTTTTTTGTAAAGAGGATTTGACTGCCCATTTTTAAAAGGCAAGCTAGAGCTTTGCGGTTACACCCACTCTCAATTTTCTCTCTATTCCTCCAAGTTTTCTAGCATAAGCCCGATTCGGACGGTAATCATTTCTCATGGGGACATAAGCTATTTTCAGCATTTACATGGGTTAGTCTGTGATTTTGTTGCTGTCCGAATCCAAAACGCTGGTGTTTTTTTTCACACCACCCGCATAAAAATGGCCAAATTGCCTACTGTTTTTTGACAAACCAACACGTTCTCACTCCTAACTCATCACACATTGACGCTTGGTCAGGACCCCTTTGGCATCACTTCTTGATGCTCATTTTTCAACGTTCAGGGTCTTTACATAAGAAACCCTTGGCGTCAATGTGCTGACGTGAAAGACACTGGGATGATTAAATTATATATTGGGTAATAACATTGCTATTATTGCATATATGTTGGGGTGTGATATTTTTTTCAGTGCAAACAGTCACAACAGTTTCATTTATTTTACACTGTTTACACATTTAACCCAACCCTAAACCTAACCATTTGTCATCAAAACACAAGATATAACAGGCAGATACAACTATATTCATAATTTTTTCAAAAAGTATTAATATTCCAGGGGTTCTGAAGCAAAACGATTGATTTGTGAGAAGAATAGACACGATCGCCGCCTCCGTCCGCCATCCTGTGTGCTGCACTGCAGCAAAGACTATAGAACACCCAAGACTTGTCATAGTTTTGAAAGGGGAAAGATGCAAAGCTCATTATGGCTGCGAAGCCCCGCCTTCTTAATGAAAGAGCCAATCGTTAATTAGTAAAGTCAAAACTGCAGTCTCGGTTGCTATAAAAACAGTCTGCATTCTGAGACGTGCACTCAGTACTGCACATGCGCACTGGCTGATCTAGCCTGAAAAAGAAACTTTTTTTAATGCTATTGGAGCATAAGGAACAATATTTATGAGGCAGTTTTGTCAGATTTCATTGGTGATTTCAAATATGAAATGTAATCGTAAGTTTGGTGAACAGTTTTAGGGAATTTGATGTTTCCCCATTCAAAGTTATAGGAGCAGCACTGTCTCGTGACCGATTGCGTCATGCTAATGTTCGGAAGTATCTGTTTGAATGAGATGTGAGCGCGTTAACGAAGCGGGATCATTTTAAGCTATTAAAACCTTCTGTTATTCGCATAAAGATATTGTACGGTTTCAGAAGACTGGAATGCAACAGGACTTGTTTGTAATGCTTTTATCAGTTTTTGCAATAAATACCTGTGACTGTACTTATATTTGTATATTCACCAAGGGGTCCTGACCAAGCGTCAATATGTGACAAGCTGGGAGTGAGAACATGTTTAGGACAAACACCAAGGTCGTTTGGTAATTTAATTGCCGTTCAAATCATCTCTGAGTTTACAGGAAGAAATATATTCAAAATTCACCATTTAAGTCCTTTTTAAACACTACCAAACACCGTGCGGTAACTGTTGCAATTTGCTGTAATTTGCATGACTATTTATTATTGAAATGCTATAAAGTATTTACATAAACAATATTTCATAGTTGCTTCACCATAGCGAGTGGGAGCTGTTAAGAACAAAAAGAAGCAACAGGAAAATACAATTTTAAAATATTTACAAGACATACAATTGCACGCATAACTATATTGTGTACTACTAATTGTATACTACCATAGCACATCTATTTTCCTATGTTTTAAACAGGAGATTTCAATAATCAAATAATTAATACCATTATGTATTGTAAAATATGCTTAAAAAATAAGAATAAATTCATATGACATTTTCTAAACCTCCTCCCTGAATTCATCAACCTATATTCAGGATACAGCACATCTGTATTGTCTGATAAAATACTTCTAGCTTGTCTGCTCATGGCCTGCTCGAACAGCTCTGGATTAAGGGGAACAGGAGTACCCATTATTTGTCCTGCCATTCTAACTAAGCTGGAGATCTGTGCTTTAGATTTAATTGTTAAATGACCAAACCAGCTAGTCATACCATACCTAAAGATCGATTCAATCACTGCTCTGTAGAAAATCAACATGATATGTATACAAACCCCAAAGAGTCTGAGTCTCCGCAAAAAATGTAAAGACGCTGGTGAATTCTGGTGCACTTGTCACGTGTTTGCGCCAGCTCAAATCACTATCAATGTGAACTCCAAGATATTTAAATGAGCTCACCTGCTTGATCTCATGGCCGTAATCACCTACTGAACCAGGGTCCACCAGCATGTCCACAGTCTTACTTATATTAATCTGCAGTTTATGTGCTTCACACCAAGCCACAAGATTTTCTACCGCTGCACAATAGGTGTTCAAATTGGAGTGTTTTGGTAACAGACTAAGTAAGACAATATCATCTTAAATTTTCACTATATCTTGATTCGATTCCACACTGACACAGTCATTTGTATAAAATGTAAACAAGAATGGTGAAGATACAGGGGTGAGGGATGGAAGTATTACATACTGCTATGTCAGATAAAGCAGAGTTAAACCTCACCTGCTGTGGTCTATCATACAAAAAAGAATGATACCACTTGATTAAAAAAAGGTTTTCCTTTGCTTGGGCCAACCTACTAAGAAGAATATGTGGCTGTATTACATTAAAAGCTGAACTAAAACCAATAAAGAGTAATCTGGCATGTGCAGTCGGACATTCAAGATGCGTCAACATAAGATGCATTATTGTTGCAATGGCATCACTTGTGAATACAGAAGTCATACTTGAGTATGAACGATAGCTCCGTTTTTCAGATTTTATGATTTTTATATTGCCTAAAAGTAAGATACAATTTAGATAAAGTAAATGAAATGTAAAGCTTGTAATGTAAATCAGTGAGATCTTTATAACAGTATAGCAGACTACTGACATAAAATGATTGAAATATCAGTTGTCACTCTATAATAACTCTATATAATAAAACTAATAATATTAATTTTATGATCAAAGCTTTGTAGTTTTAAATCATGTAAAGCAATGCATTACATTATACAGTGATGAGATGAACAAATAAATGCTCCTCAAAAGCCTGATGGGTCATATTTCATATCCACATTTTAATATGAGTTTAATATAATCAATCAATCAATCAATCAATCAATCAATCAAACAATTCCGTAACTTTAATGAGGATTGATCTATATGTTATTTATTGAAAGCATACTATGCAGTGTTTTTAATTTGTTTTACTTAAATTCTTGTACCTGCACTGTTTTATCAATGACTGTTTGTCTTTAACAATTTAATGTTTGAAATTTATATTAGTCTAGTTGTTTTTGCTGTGGTATTTTTTTTTTTTTTTTTTTTTTTTTTTTTTTTTGTGAAAACCATAGATAAAAGTTCCTCTTCGGCCTCTTAAGTGTTCTGTATGCTGCTGATTTTTGCTCATGTCATTCAGCTGCAACAGAAAGCCTTGTAAAAATACAAAATAAAATGTTTGACTTCATTTTTTATTGACTTTTTTATGTTATTGGAATCAAAACTAGGAATCATTAAGAATTGGACACCCAAACCTAGTGTTCAACAAGTTTTGCAGCGAAGTGTTGATCATGTTGATCATATAGAAGCCTTAGAAATTTGCATATCAAGTATGATATGGTAGGCTATAAGGGGGCAACCCACTGCACATCAGTAATTTGAAAATAAATAAAATACAAACAAATAAATACAATAACAACAAATTAATGGAAATGGTTTAAATGACCAATATCTCCCTAACTGAACATATACAATTCTTCCACATTGATAAAATGACAGGTTTTGCATTATTGGTCCATGCTGATGACAGATCCCAATATAGTATTTCCAGTAAAGGAATGTAACCAATGCTTGACAGAAAAGCCACAAGGAGGTTTTCACCTTTGAACTAAAAGTTTCTTTGCAGCAATCAAGCCAGCTAACCAAAATTTTCAGACTTTCTCATTCAGAGGAAACTGAGTTATAATTCAACAGGATCTTTGGGAAAACAAATCCTAGTGACCTTGTTCATCATAGAAGAGATGTTTTATAAGTTTTTGCATGTGAGAGTTTTAATGTAGGGGAGAGCAGGGACGAAAGTACCATTTTTCAGAAAAAAAACATAAATTAAAAAGATAAAGTTGTAGACAGAGATATATTTTTGCTGTGACCTATAACTCAGATGTGTGGTCTATTAATACCAGGTGGTATTTTGTAAAAATGTAGAAAGACTTCAGTATAATTTCAGTTTGAGCATAAGTTGCACATTTTTACTTTTGACCCCGTTGGTTGGGACGAAAGTAACACAACAATACAAGCTAGATTTTTTGTGTTATTCTTTTTTTTATTAAATATACATGACTATGACCTTGATAACATGTAACTGCAAACATATTTTGTCCTTAATCTTTGCAAAAAAATATTACATTTTCCTTTTAAATTTAAGTTTCATCAAATGTTTCAAAACCTGAGTGTACAAACTTGAATTTGTTTAAATTATGTATTTATTTATTCAGCTCATTTTTATAAAACATTTTTTTAACAGAACAAACAATATGAAAATTAAAATTAAATTAAATTAGCATAATAAAAAATTCTCAACATAATGTAACAGTAGGCCTATTCATGTTTCCATTTAGTTGTTTGTATGCATAAATAAAAAATAAAATAAAATAATAATAATAATAAACATCTGGAAACACTGCAAATTCATAGGTTGAGGTGGAATAGCTATATGGCTAAAACCTAAATATGACTAAGGTATAATAAACGTTTTAATAAATGATGCAAGACACAGAAAGTCACCAAATTGGCATGCTGCGGGACAAAAGAAACACTTGTTGTCACTGTAGGGGGACAAAAGTAGCAAGTGTTACTTTTTTCCCTGAAAGGAACTCCTGACATTTAAATTGGATGTACTTCTATATTGAAAAGCCAAACTTCAGGATGCATTTCAGCACTAATAACATGTAGATTGATCATTACTGTGACACATGAAACGAGAAACAACACAACTAATAAAAAAAAAATACCGCTTCCATAATTTACTTACTGTATTCGAAAACTGCTTTCCGGACCTGACAGCGGGAAACAATGGCGAAATCGTGTGATATTTCTTGGCTCCGTCAAGGATTGCGTGCTGACTGTGCTGTCAAAGCTTGGAAAGCAAATATAGTTCCAAATGAGAATGAGCATGTCAATGACACATGTACATTACCAAACAAACCTGTGTGAATAACAGCATTCTTCTCGTATGTTGCTCCATCCTTCCTTCATTTCAATCAGCCTTAAACCTGTTTCTGAAAGGACACACGACACAAACCACACAAATAACACCTGAACTAAAAGTGTTTGACCCTGATAAATGTTTAAGCAGTAATTGTTGCTACTGAGTTAATCTAGATAGGGGAATAAAAAGATATGCGGGTTTGTTTAGATTACTGTTGAAAAACCTTCCCCACCAGAAGCTCAGGTTGACAGTGACATGGCAGAGCTTAATTGTGAATCACAGACGTAACAGCTAATCATAGCAGAGCTGCTTTTTCTGTCTGTGCCCCCTCACATTCTCCACTTCCTGCCTGTGTTCACCCCATAAGAGGCACTTAATATTTCCACCTTCCCGTATTCTCAATTCAGTGTTTATCAATAGCTCGTAGATGGATTTGTTTGCCTCTGCGCTCCTAATGTAATTGATTCTTTTATCCTGCAAATATGTAAGGCCGTTTGCTAAAATGCTTTCACAAGAGGGCCGTGTGTTCACAAAAGGAAAAACTTTAACAAAACCAGCAAAGTAGAGGTGGTCTCTGTCTTTGTCTTCCAGCCTTGTTAAGGATTTCACTGTTTTTCCTTCTCCTTTGTTTATCCCTTCATTTGGGTTGGTTGATAAATAACAGTTATTATATAGGTTTTGCAGGTGTAACTGGAGAAGGGATAGGACAGAAATAGCCAGAGTGTGAGAGAGATGCGTTCCCACTTTCACTAATGTAAATTTCACCTCACTCTTGACAACAAAACCGAATAATACACAACATTATGGCAGACTGGGAGGGTTTTTTGCACATTCAGCAACCACTGAAAAAGCAATTTTGTAGAACAGCTCAGTGGATCTCTAGTTCTCCAATGCTCTGAAAACTCAACTAACATCTAAGGATTTAAAAACGGTGTGTCTAAAATGAGCGATAAAACATGGTTGTAGGGCATCCTTTGGTAAAACATTTGCTTTGATCTGTTATCTACATTTTTATACAAGCTTGTTCCTGAGAATAAAAAAGCAGACTTGACACAATCCGCAGTATCACCTTATATATCTTGGAACTGCGACTTTATATTGTGTTTTTATATATCAGAAATGCAAGTAAATGCTCATTTATGTGACATAGCTCACAATGCAACTTTGCTATCTTATTTTATAGCTTTTCTCAATTGCTTTGGCTCAGTTCTCTCTTTTTTTTCCTCAAAGAAATAAAGTCTGAACAGTTAGTTTCTTGTTTACCTCAGATGTGAATTTCTTATTGAATTAAGCAAATTACACGTTTTTTTCTCCACATGCGTGCAAAAGAGCAACGCAATAACTAAATGCATATGGCTTGTTGATCGAAACTGATACACTGGTTTTCACTGAAATTGGCAAACTCTTCACAACTAAACATTTTCATTGTGTGAGCCATCACATGCTAAATTTATTCTATTATCATAATCTGACATGAGCACATTCCATCATTTTCTGATATGGAATGGCTGTAATGTCTGCTAAGCTGGAATGTGGCTTGCCATAAGGATTGCAAAGGAAATTTTTGGAAACTTTACAGTTTTTTTTTTTTTTTTTTTTTTGCCCATTTGCAATGGTACTTGCCATTGTAATGAAATAGGAATCACAATTTTGCCAATCATCCTAGCTTTGAAGCATATCAGTTCAAACCAAAATTTATTCAGACACCTTCAGACGGTTTCACAAATGAATTCATTTTAATAGCTGCTAAATTTAAGTACACAATTAGATAATACCAATTTATGTCAACCAATTACCAAGCAATGCTTAATTATGTTAATTCTGTGGTGTAAAAAGGTCACATTACCAATTTAAGGGAAAAAAAAATAAATAAATAAGCAAAACATGGTCAGGTCAAAGTGTCTGAATAATTTTTGGTCTCAGATTTTAATAAATTAATTGAAATAAATTTACTGGTAGTCCACTGTATGAAGAATTTTTGGGTATAACATCACAATTTACTTTACTTTACTTTTATATCAAAAATGGAGTTTGCACACGATCACTACTGTTTTTTGAAGGAGTGTCACGACCCTAAACAACAGCAGCTACAGCAGTACTGTATACATACATTTATATATGTACTGTACATTTATCTGTAGAACTGGGTTACATGTAAACTGAACATTCACAGTTGCTTGTTGTGGAAGAGCAATACGAAGATTTGTAACAATGACAACAGAGTGTGTAACTCTTTTCAACACCATCTATGTCTCCACGTCCACATGTCTCTCAACTGAGACAACAGAGTATATAATGAACAAGGAATGGTGAATTTTCAGTTTACATGTAACACATTTATACATAATCCAAATGTATTGTGTATAAAATATATTTTTGTTTGCTACAGCTATTACCAAAACATTTACCAACGGTTGAAATCTGTATCTAAAATGCTGTGTGCACAGACAAAACTGATATTCTTGTATAGTATAGAAAGCAGTATGTCAACAAAAAGTAGAAAAAAATAGCATATAACAAATGTCACTCACAAAGTGACTAATGTACATGCAATTGGAGTTGAGGTCAAAAGTTTACATTCGCTTTGCAGAATCTGCAAAATGTGAATTATTTTACCAAAATAAGAGGAAGCATACAAAGTGCATGTTATTTTTTTATTTAGTATTTAGTAAAATAATTTTGCCTATTTTTTATTATTATTATTTTTTTTTTTTTCCATTTAGTACTGCCCTGCAGAAGCTACAGAAGGCAAAATAAGTTAAATGTACCCTGATATTCAAATTCAATTTTTTTTTTTTCATTAATGTGACGTTCACACAATGTGACTTTATATTTTGAAAATGTGAATTTATTACTCACAAAATGACTAAGTATCTGTTTTCTGTATCTATAACTATGATACAATATACTGGTATGGAAAATAATAACCTTGACACAATAAAGCAGGGGGAAAAAAGACACAGTGTGTAGCTACAAATGCCACACAAAAAGTTTGCATGACTATATTTGTTTTTGTGTTTTTGTAAAATTATGCTTACAAACTCTCTATCCACACCTGTATTTTGGGTGATTCATTATCCAAAAAAGAGAAAACATAAAATAAGCAAGGTTAAAGACTGATGCATTATTTATTAATTTTGGCCACAATAATTATGTAGTGAAAATCTGATATTGTTACAAATACTGAAACTTTTAAACTATACGGACTAAAGCTCCAATGCCCATTTGTTGGAGTGTAATGTTAGTTTGATCAGCATTTGGACAGAGCCAGAAGACCATCATTCACAAAGTGCTGTTTCAGCACCACGGACAGCAACTCGGCTCAGCATAATTCACCTACACTAGCCTGTAGTTTTCTCTCTGTAACTCTATTTCTGTAGTGACATTTTTTATAAAGAATTTAAAATAAGACATTGGTTACATCCTCCCTTAGTGAGAGGAAATTGTCCATTTTAACCTTTAACTCATTTATTCCAGGCGATTCCAAGCATTTACACTGCCAACACCACATCCAAATGGGGTGTAATTGTAGCCTTGGGCTTGCTTGGCCATGTGTGATATATTTGCAAACAGAGATGCAAATGTTTCCAGAAATTCAGAATAATTTTGTTATTATGCTTTGTTGATGTCTGTTTGCATATTTGTGATTGACGGGAGAAAAAAAATGTTTTCTGAAAATGTGTCTGCAATAAACTTTAATTATACATTTATTCATTAATGAGTGTACAAACAAACAGACAAAAGAAAGTATCTATGAAAGTAGTATTTATGATTTTTGAACCCTGAATGGCATCAATTAATAATTTGACTGTGTGCAGGTGTGCATGTTTTTGTGTTCGTCCATCATCATTCCACCACATCCGTTTCCTGCTCTCTCCTTCATGACATTGATTAATAGTCTTTTTGAAATTCGTTTCTCAAGCATGAATGCGGATATATATTCGTAACACACCCCCGCTCATTAGCCTTGACATCACTGTTGCTCACATACACACAATCATGCGAAAAACCAAATACACTGTGTTTATTTGCTCATGAGGCATGGCTGTCAAGGATGTTCAAATAAAACTTTCTGCTTGGAAAACAAATTCCGCTCATCAAGATATTCCCTTTGTGAAACACAACGTGTACTGTGGCTTTGATGACGACAAAACATTGATTTCGGTCCAAGATACTAATGTGCTTTATCAGTGCTATTAACGGAAAAGTATAAATAAGAGTATCGCATGAATAGGCTCAGTTCAATATCCGTTTGATAGCAGCAGGTAGTGTGGACCCACACACACTTGTAAAGTGGCTGTCAGCAAGAAGGACTTTTGTTTTAAAAGCCGAGACAGTTTGCCAGCGCTGTTCAACAACACTCTCCCATGGTCGACAATCTATTGATATCTCAGCAGGCAACAAGACCCAACAGCAACAGAGCCATCGACCGGCCCCAACCCCCTCCTGAGCCAGGCAGTGGGACGAGGAGAACAAATGCGAATGATAGAACGGAACAAATACTTTTTGAATAGTCACAAGGGAAAATACAGAACCGATTGGGCAGATTCACAAATCTGCATAATTCTATGGGAGAACGAACACTGCTATGAACAAAGCAAAGTAAAGAAAGGGAAAAAAAAAAATAGTAATTGGAAGACAGCAATATCACTTAACACTTTGAAAAGTGTTTTTTTTATTTTTTTAATGCATTTATAATAGTGCTGTTGAAAGCTTAGTAAACCACATTGAAAGCTCCCATGGAGTGCAATTTGCCATTATAGAAAAATATGCTTGAGAATGTTCACAATTAAAGGATGGAGGAGTGAACATGGAGGAATGGGCAAGATTTCTCCTACTGAGCCTGTGACAATTATAAGAAATGTCTACAAGAAGTTATTTCTGCCAAATGTGGACAATTACAGTTAAATCTAAGAGTTAACTTTTCTCTTTTCCACAGATAATGTTTCAATTTCTGTAGATATTTTTGTTGAATAAAAATGTTTTAATCAGATTTCATATACAGTGATGGACAAAAATATCAGCACCCATGCAATTCTGTCAGAAAACACAACACTTCTCTTAGAAAAGTGTTCAATTGCAAATGTTTTGGTATTCACGTGCTTATTGTTTTTGTTTGCAATGCAACAACACACACACACACAATAAAAATGAAAGAAGAACAGTCAAACTTGATAAAATTTCACACAGAACTCAAAAATGGACTGGACAAAATTATTGGCACCTTGTCAAAATCGTAAGAAATAATTGCTTTTCAAGCATGTGATGCTCCTGTAATTGGTATTTAGACACACCTGTGACGGAAGAGCAAAATTAATGAAAAATTACAACGAAGGATTGTTCGAATGGTGGATAAAGAACCCTGATTAACCCTGGGTAGGACACCACTGCTGACACAAAGGCATAAAAAAACAAAACTGGAGTTTGCCAAAAAATTCTGTGACAAAAAAACGACAGTCCTTCTGGGAGAACGTACTGTGGACAGATGAGACAAAAGTGGAGCTTTTTGGTAAAGTACATCATGGCACCGTTTACAGAAAAAGAAATGAGGCCTTCAAAGAAAAGAACACAGTCCCTACAGTCCAAAATGGTGGAGGTTCAAAGATTTTTTGGGGGTTGCTTTGCTGCTTTCGGGACTGGATGCCTTGACTGTGTGAACGGTATCATGAAATCTGATGATTACCAAAGAATTTTGGGATGCGACGTAGTGGCTAGTGTCAGAAAGCTGCGTCTCCACCAGAGGTCATGGGTCTTCCAGCGGGACAATGACCCGAAACACACTTCAAGAAGAGAAATGGTTACAAACAAAGCACTATAGAGTTCTGAAATGCCCAGCAATGAGTCCAGATCTGAATCCCACAGAACACCTGTGGAGAGACCTCAAAACAGCAGTTGGGAGAAGGCATCCTTCAAATCTGAATGACCTGGAGCAGTTTGCAAAAGAAGAGTGGTCCAAAATTCCAGTAGAGAGGTGTAAGAAACTCATTCATGGTTACAGGAAACGAGTGATTTCAGTTATTTGTAAGGGTGTGCTACCAAATATTAAGTTAAGCATGCCAATATATTTGTCCAGTGCATTTTTTGGGTTCTGTGTGGAATTGTATTAGATTTGACTTTTTTTTGTGTTGATCCAATGCAAACAATAAATAAATAAATAAATAAATAAATAAATAAATAAATACATACATAAAATAAACATGTGAGTACCAAAACATTTGCCAATGCAACAATTTTCTGAGAGAAGGGTTGCATTTTCTGACAGAATTGCAATGGTGTTGATATTTTTGGCCATGACTGTAAATATTAATGTCAAATTTCACCTTTAAATACTTTTCATATAATCTTCCAAAATTATATGCAAAGGTGTGCTGAAAAAAGGACAAACTGTTCACAGTATAATTTTTGATTAAATGTACACTTCTATTAGATAGTTATTAAAAATAAATTAATACTTTTATTCACACATTAAATTGATATATTAACAGTAAATGCATTTATAACATCACAAAAGATTCTGATTTGTGATGTTCTTTTGAACTTTGTATTCATAAAATAATTCTAAAGAAAAAAAAAAGTTTTATGGCTACAAAAATGTGAAGCAGCACAACTTTTTCAACACTGATAATAGTAAAAAATGTTTCCTGAACAGCAAATCTATTTTATTCTCATATTAATTAGAATGATTTCTGAGGGATCATTTGACACTGAAGACTAAAGTAAAGGCTGCTGAAAACTGAAAATTGAACAAAGCAAACTAGACTAAAAACACACACACACTGGAGAACAAAAACAAAACACAGCATTGGAGGAAAAAACAAAAAAAAAAAAAAAAACACAAACATACAAGTGGGAGAACAAACAATAAGTTCAAAACAAAGCCAAAAATAAAACTAAACAACATTGCATAAAAAAAAAACAAAAAAAAAAAACAAACAAAAACTAATCAAACAAAATTAAACTAAACTAAAAACAAACAAACAAGACGCTGCATTGGAAAACAAAACAAAACAAAACAAGTTTCATGGTGTCTACAAAAATCATTTGACTCTAAAGATTGGAGTAATGGCTGCTGAAATTTCAGCTTTGCGTCAAAGGAATACATTTAATTGTGTAAACATTAAAATAGACAATTATCTAAAATCGGAATAATATTTGACAATATTACTGTTTGTTCATTCATTTATACATCTATGTTCACCTGCCAATTTCTCTTACAAAGAGACAGCTGTGGGCTCTTACATAGACACTGTTAGTCCTGGGTGTAATAAGTTAAAAAAAAAAAATGAATATGGAGCACAAACCAGTGGAGCAGTTCATGTAGGTTTCTGACCATCTCACATGTACAGGAAGGTAGGCTTGGAGACCCAAATGTACAGTAAAAAAAATCATCTTAACTTTTAAGAGCACCTCTTGCTGGCTGAGCATTTTTCTCATTGGATTTCATTCCTGCTAAAGTGTCATCTCTTAGACAGGCACTCCAGTGATAGAAAGGGAGTTATTTGGCTTTTGTCATGTAGTGGAAAAAGAAAAACTGTGAAAGAGAGAACTGGAAAGAGAATATGTATGCTAATACCAATCACATATGTGTTTCTCATTCATATCTGTCAAGTACCACCCTATACTTTATAAAGCCCACAGGACATCAGATGGCATCATATAATTATATATATATATATATATATATATATATATGTGTGTGTGTGTGTGTGTGTGTGTGTGTGTGTGTGTGGATATATGTGTGTTATTTATAATATATATATATATCACACAATGCATCTTGACCATTATAGTCATCCCACCTTCTCCTTGCAGGGGAATAACTAATTTGCTAAAATCAATGTAGTACAATCTTTTGTTGCTGCAATCCTCCTGCTAAATGTATCTTGTTTTTTCTTTCTTTTTTTTTTTGTCTCTTCCCCATCGTTTATGCTCCACCACCTGCTGTCGTAATAGAATTTATAATAGAATTAATTCACTCATCAAGCTCATATAAATAAAGGATGCCACAACCTTATGTCTGATTTCTCTGGGTGCTTTTCACTTACAGCAAAATTGCAGAGCAATATTTTTACTTTTCTTCATAAACAAAGGCATATCCTTCAGAAGCAGAAGCCTGTGTGCATTTATTTTCCTTCAGTATTGCAGGATGCTTTGCTTTCCACTTGAGACACAATGTTGAGGGACAAAATATCCAAACAGTTGAGAGTTGTAACATCTGATCTTGGTGATCTCTAGTTTTTGCTTACAATCTTGTATATCTAAGTCTGGCAATGAGAGATGGGAGGCTTGTGTCGTTGTTCCTTCAGGATGATTATTTCATGTGGGGTCTAAAATTCAGTGACCACATTGGGAAAACAAAACAAAACCACATTGGAGAACAAAAACAAAACACAGCATTTGAAAACAAAACAAAACAACATCACATTGGAGAATGAAAACAAAACACCTCATTGGAAAACAAAAAACAAAATAAAACAAAAACAAAGCAAACAAAATTAAACTAAAACACACACACACACACACTGGAGAACAAAAACTAAACAAAACAAACACTGCATTGGAGAACAAAACCAAAACAAAACAAACAAACAAAACAATCATTCTGGATGATTATTTCAAATGGGGTCTAAATTTCAGTGACCACATTGGGAAAACAAAACAAAACCAAAACAAAACAAAACACCTCACTGGAAAACAAAACAAAACAAAACTGCATTAGAGAACAAAAAAATCACAGCATTGGGAAACAAAACAAAACAAAACCAAAAGCAAACTAAACTAAACTAAACTAAACTAGACTAAACTAGACTAAACTAGACTAGACTAAACTAGACTAAACTAGACTAAACTAGACTAAACTAGACTCAACTAAACTCTAAACTCAACTCAACTCAACTCAACTCAACTCAACTCAACTCAACTCAACTCAACTCAACTCAACTCAACTAAACACACGCACACACTAGGGAACAAAAACGAAACAAAAACACTGCATTGGAGAACAAAAACAAAACAAACAAACACACACACACACACACACACACACACGCGCAACACTGCATTGGAGAACAAAAACAACAAAAAAAAAAACCATCACATTGAAGAGCAAAAACAAAACACTGCACTGGCAACAAAACAAAACAAACAAAAAACTAAACAAAAAACAGCACTGGAAAACAAAACAAAAAAGAATTGCATTGGAAAACAAAAAACAAAATGTCACATTGGAAAACAAAACCAAGCAAACAAACAAAAATAAACAAACAACATAACACAACACAACAGAGAGAAACCATCTGAAATCTTAATCTAAAATAATATTAATATTGATGTAATAATAATGTTTATTGCACAAGTATGGCATTTGTTCGATTAATCTACATGCAAAATGCGAAACTTTACACATGAAATTAATTTAAATATATGTGAGACACAAGACACTTTTTATAGCTTTTTTTAAGCTTTCATTTCATAGTAGAACCTAGCAATGACACGTCTGAATGGCAGTTTTAAAATATGAAGGACTGCCAGTCTTATCAGATGAGTTCTTCTTTATTATTAAACAGTAGAATCACTTGTCAGTCTCTAAGAGGATAAAAAAGGCTTTTATGTTTGAAATGAGGTCATCTATACCAAGAGTCTCTTGGAAGAGCATGTTCTCCTGGTCGATGTAAGGGCCGGATCCCCGAGTGTTGATAAAATCCTGACAAAGACTGACATTGTGGATGAATGTAGTCCACACACTATGCCCCTCCGGCATTGCAGTGAATAGAGGAAGAGAACGTCTGAAAAGAGCCATCTTTCCTAGTTTCTGCTCCCTGCTCTTTTTCCTATATATCACTGTCACCCTCCTGCATTCTTTCCTAAAGCTCCATTGCCTCTTTCCTTATCACTTTGCTTCTCTTTAAGCGTTCCTTCTCCATATCTTTACTAGCCATATATTTCCGTCTCTCTCCATCTCTATCATTCTGCTCTTACCCTGGCTATTTAAACTGGCCTCAAATAATGCAGGCTGACCTCCCTACAGACCTGCTTATTATACTCTGCCTACTGGCGGTCAGGTGACAGTCACACTCCTGACCAATCAAAGTGTTCCCAGGACAGATTTTCAGTGCTCCGGTCAGGCAGAGGTGGCTCATTTTTACATAAACTCAGGACATGGCCGCTGGCCAGCCTAAGGCATCTCCCCCCATCTGTCTCGCTGCGCATAGACAAATGCAACAGCTTCTACACCAGTGCACAGTGACTCCATGGATTTATGTTATTACATAAGGTGAGTATTTTGATATTTTATGGTTTTCTTTTGAAGCAAACAAGTTCAAGACATAAACAACAACAGCAAAAAACAGCAACACTGCATTCAAGAACAAAATCTAAACAAACAAACAAACAAACAAAAAAACAACAACACTGCATTGGTGAACAAAAACAAGATGGTTAAAAAAGGTAGGGTAGGGAGAAAAACTCCCATCTCATTTCTTCAACTTCAAAAAAAAAAAAAATAATAAAAATCAACTGATGTTGTTTTATCTTTTTTAAAGGGTGTTTGACTTTTTTGCACGTTTGCTTTGTAAACACTGGGTTGGTAGCTCTGCATTTTTTATTCAACTGTATATACAACTTTAATTTGTTTTAGAAAATGACCAATAGCTTCACTAGATAGGACCCTTATTCCTCAGCTGGGATCGTGTGGAGCCCTTTGAAGCTGCATTGAAAATGCAGTTTGGACCTTCAACCCTTTGATCCCCATTGAAATCCACTATATGGAGAAAAATCCTGGAACGTTTTCTTTTTGACTGAAGAAAGACAGACATGAACATCTTGGATGTTTTCAGGAAAATTTTAACTCTGGAGTAAACTAATGCTTTGAAACACCTTAATAATGTATTTGTTTCTTACAAACATATATTTTTCACACAGATTAGCTTCAGGTTTGCTTTTGAATTACTGTTTTTATCAGCTGTTGGGACTTTCATTCTGACGGCACCCATTCACTGCAGATCTCTTGGTGATGTCAAGCTAAATTTATCCAAATCTACATCTTCGTTGGCCTGAAAGCAGGTTAAACTATTCCTTTAAATATTGTGCTGTTATGATGGCCTGGAGAATAAAATACAGTTTGTTCATTACATTATGTGTTCTTACATTATGCAAAATGACACTGGAATCAGTCCTAACAAGGGTTATGCATTTGTGCATATGTGTCAGTTGGGGATTTAACTCACGAGTGCTCTTTCAGTCCCAGCTGTGTTTTCATTCCTGGTTTGTATTGGCTTAGTGCTGAGAATCAGTAGAGTCAGGTGGTGTTTATATAAACAATTTATTTGGAGGTAAATCCAAAAGAAAAAGAGCAAGACACTTGCATTAAATTGTGATATGTGTCATGCTTGTGACATGCTGGCATGCTGTTCCTCATTAAGTCACTTTGGATAAAAGCATCTGCTAAATAATATAAAAACCCTGCAAGGTCAAATCTGCACACACAAACACTGCCCATGGAGGTTACGAAAATCTGGACCCTGCTTAAAGAGGTGGTTTTTGTTGTTGTTTTCAGAATCTACATTGTTTATGCATGTGCAGTGCATATTATTAATCACAGATGAATGCAGGGTATATTATGCATGTTTAATGGAAGACTTTTTTAGGACATTTTAATGTAAAATTAAATTAATGAAAGACTTTTAGGCCATTTAATGCAAATAAAATGAGAGTTTAAGACCAATCTTACATTTGCAAGGAAAGATAAAAAAAGATAAAAATCATTAAATAATGAGGGAAACATGGCTTTAAACACTTTAATCAACTGAACTGGAACATAAAGAGGAACAAAGAGAAAATAGTCAGCCTTATGATGACATTCTGAAATGGAAATTAAACATTTCTTTCTTTCTTTCTTTCGGAACAAATGCACAGATGCATAACAAATTTTGTTAACATTTATAGAATTATCAACAATAATCAATGTTTCAGAAACTTTAATTTAATTTAATTTAATTTAATTTAATTTTATTTTATTTTATTTTATTTTATTTTATTTTATGTTTTAACTATTAAATAAAGTATTGCTAAATAAACGTACATATTTCTTCTTTTGGTTCACATTATTTAGTATTAATTTATTATAATGTCATGTCTCTAACATGCATGAGTCATATACTATTAAAAGTACATTAAAGAGGTCAACATTATAAACAAGTTATTTAATTTGTTGAGCCATACGTTTACAAAAGAGAAAAATAAAGAACATGCAAAGTGTGCTTCATTCAAGTATGCTTCATTAAAATTGAGAGTGTAGTGCACAGCACATAGTAAGCTCACAATTGGCACTACGGGTGCTTCAAATTCATGTTTTTTCATAAGTCTCATCCTATTATTATTGACACACAGTACAGATATTCTCCCTGACAATGCATTAAAGTGAATGCATTATACACAAAAGTCCTTCCAATACATACAGATATAATTGTGTGTGCAACAGGGTCAGAATTTTAGTGATAGTGACAAAAATGCTGTAGATATTTATATTTTGTGATATTCTGTTCTATGCCTAACCATAATCGGTTTTGACATGTTACACTATGCAGTACAGAGCTGTGCAATCTAGGGACTGAAAAATGATTTAAAATGCATTGTAGTATTTAAGTATTTAATGTTTAAATTGACAATTTATTTCAATTATCTGATTCAACTGAAGTATTCAACATAAATTAGTGACAGATTGTGTTTTTATACATATTAAAAAATGTACTTAATCATAAAGTTAAAAAATGACCCTGAAAATCTGTTTTAGCAAGGCAAATTGTTATCGTTTAGATTGATCGCTTATTTCAATTAACTAATTAAACTAAAGCATTTGACAAATGGGCAATACACTGTGTTTTATATAAAAGAATATGCCTTTGTACAAGTAAAAATGCCCCTGAAAATCAATTCCAGCAGGGACATATTGCTCCTTAATAAAAAAGTTAATTTCTAACACTGGTGTATGCACATATGCCCCAGTCGCTCACACCCTAAGCCTTAGATCCTTCAGGTGTGAAATGACATGTAAAAGGCCTTCTTGGAGTGGAAAGTCCTAAAGAAGGAAAAGCTTTCCAGATTACCCCATCTTTAAGGATGAAAGGATATGGCATATGCGGAGGAAGAAGAGGATGCTGGCAAAAACCCTTTTCTTCCTACCTGAGGGGAAGGCTGAAAGAAAACGGGCTTGAACTCTCAGAGATGTTGGACAGCGCTGAAGTGAGTGAACATGCTAACTCCAGCTCTGTGAGGGCGGACATTGGAAGAAGATGAAAGACGACTGTGCTCTCGGATCCCCTTTATTGGATTACGCCACATGGTTCAAACTCAAAAATCTCTTTGGTATTTTAATAGACCTCTGCAAAGAGGAAAGGTAACGCTAATAGAAAACACGGCTGGTCGAGCGGGATTGTTAAACCGCCACTTACTGTAAATTTAAACCATGACCGGCAAGCTGTGAGCCTGAAAGCTAAACCAAATTAGAGATTTATGCACTAAGGAACAAACTCAAACACTCAAAACATCTGCACTTGGATGAAAGAAAAAAAAAAAAATGAAAAAAAAGAAAATGACACCCTGTAATTGGTTGAAATGCAAAATGTCAATATGGCCTAATGGTTCAGCTGAGGCTAATTGAGCAGCATAATCAAAATTTGTCTCGGTGTTATTTGGGTGGTCAAAGGAAAGAGATTCAGGAGTTGTGATCGGCTAAAAAAAAAAAAAAAAATTGAAACAATCAGCATTCTGTTGTGTCCCTGAACAGCAAATCCATGGCTGACAGAAATAATGGTTAAGATTAGTCTCTCCTGTTTTTGATTGCAGGAGCTACACTGCAGCCTGATTCCATTTTTTCAAAAATTGACAAGATAGAGCGTAGTGGAATTTAAATCACTGTGGTGATTACTGTCCTTACGGGTAGGCTGGGAGACTGAAAAGTTCTGGTCTGAACTCTTCCATGCTTCTAAGCAGCAAGGTGGCCTCCTGGGTGAGGCTGCGGTCCAGGTTATCATCTGGGATCATCACCACCTGCATTCCAGCTGCCAGACCCGCCTTTACCCCATTTGGAGCATCTTCAAAAACCAGGCACTGTGAAGGCAGAATCAGAACAGACTAATCAATTAAAACATAAATGCATAAATGCTCATAGAACTCAATATACTCACTAGTGTTGTCATGGTACCAAAATTTTAGTAGTCTGTACCAATACTCCATGGTAATATTCAGGGTTCTATGTTCAGAACAAGGTGGATTGAGTAAATTCTGACTTGTACACCTCTGATTGACCATTGTTTCAACTAGTCATCTTTAGACAGAATATTGCCTGTTTTTGCTCTATTTCGCAGACAAAAATCATTCCAAACACAGCTACAGCACTGTTTTGCGTCTCTGAGCAACATGAAGGTGTTTCGTTTGCTCAATGACTCACTTATTAACTGTGACTTACAGACATCTACTGGTGGTTTTAATCCCACATTTAAAGTATATTTTTATGATACAATATGATTAAAAAATGTCAAATATCAGTATTCAATGTTTTATATTTAAAATATAAAAAAAAAAATTATGCATCTGTAACCGCAGGTTAAATGCATTCATTACCTGCATTAAACAGTGTGTAAATGCATCTTAATGCCACTTCAGATGCAGCTTCTGTGTTTCCTTTGCATTGCAAAGATGAATTTTGTTGATACTGATTTTATTTTCTTGGTAACAGCCCAAGAATTTTACTCAAAAGATAATGCACACTTTCAGAAAAAATGGCTTTTTAAAAGTTAAAATGCCCATAAAAGGTAAAAATCTATTTACACTTATTTCTATCAGTGTGAACTGACCACCACAAAAAATAAATAAATTAGGAGTCAGCTGTCCAAGGTAGTCATTAAGATACTTGTAACTGAAAGGTTGCGGGTTCGAGTCCCAGGTCCGGCAGGGATTGAAGGTGGGGGGAGTGAATAACCAGCACTCTCTCCACCCTCAATACCACGACTGAGGTGAGTCCCTTGAGCAAGGCACCGGACCCCCAACTGCTCCCCTGGCACCGCAGCGATAGCAATATGGCTGCCCACTGCTCCGGGTGTGTGTTCACGGTGTGTGTGTGTGTGTGTGTGTGTGTGTGTGTGTGTGTTTTGTTCACTACTCACTTCTGTGTGTGTGCACTTGGATGGGTTAAATGCAGGCACAAATTCCGGAAGTATGGATCACATGTCACGTCCTGGTGCGTCCGTCCATACCAGCACAATAACACACTCAGCAAAATATTGTGTCTAACTACTTCTCCGATAAAATCTCTTTTTTGTAATGTCGGTACACCCCTAGTGTCAACAGGCTGATGTCTCTGAATGGCGTTGCTCAACCTGCAAAACATCTTGTGAACCAATATATTGTGTACACCAATCCAATCACTGGTAAGGACCCTACACTGTAAAAAACAAAACAAACAAACAAACAAACAAAAACATGGGTTATTTGAGTCAACTTAAAATAATTTGTTACCCTGTTGCCAACTCAAATAAGTTTAGTCCAACTTGGAAATGTTAAGTTGTAGATATTTGAGTTGACTAAACAAAACAATTGGTTTATTAACCTTAAAAGTTTGGCTTGTTACCCAGCTGCCAAATTTTAAAGCTGAATCCAGCTCAAATGTCAAGTTGTCACTTAGTACAACTTATTGGCTCTCTTGGGGTTTGGTGACTCCAGCTCAATACTCAGTACTGTGCAGTCTCAGGTTCCAACGTGAGGAAGATGACAATTGGCTATATTATTTAGGACATCTTGGCTTCTCTTTTCTACAGAGGGAAGAAAGTGGAGACACATTGTCCATCATTTTAAAGTCTATATGCGAAACTTTTGATTCTCTCTTCACAGAGCGGACACACAAATATAGGGACATCTAAAGCGTGCTGCTATCAGAGAGGGTAATGGTGCCCAGCATTATCGGGAGTTCTGGGGAGAGCTGGTTTGTTGCATTTAAAATTGAATATAAACATTTCAACAGGTACTGAAGTACTGGTACTTTGACAACACTAATACACAGACTATGTAGAGAGAGATCAAAAGTAGGAGATGGAAAAATCCAATATTTCAAGCATAATGAGTACAAAAAGTAGGCTTACAATATAGTAGTAGATAAAATATATTACAGAGCCATGTTACTGATGTGCATCATCATCTGAAAATGATTCTCCTGTTCTTCCACAGGCAATTTATACAGGGAAAAGAGGTATCGGGTTTAAGGTTTAGATAAAATGACTTCCCAATTGATTTGTTAAAGAGTTTGACAGCTGCTGTCAAATGCATTTAGAAGTTTAAATGTCAGGTAATCTGTCTCTTGATCAGCTCTCCCTTTGGTCCTCTTAGTCATTCATTCACCTTACAAGTTCAACAAACCATGATCAAAATTAAGTTCATTTGAACCACATATTGTAGAAAGTTCTAAATATCAGCCCACAATGTCAAAACTGTACCACACAAACCATCATCCTTCCACTCTGTGGGCACCATTTACAGCTGTTTGACATTGTTGTGACCACTATATGACACAGCTTGTAACAGGACTGTCACCATACAACAAAGCTTTTCCAATTCTTGGGTAGAAGATTTGATTTTGCTAGTGGAGGTTATAATGGTGCTGGAATTCATTTTGCACTTTGCTAAAAAAAAAAAAAAAGTCACTGTATTTGTTGTCAGTGGAAGTGAATCACTTAAATGAGGGATGAGCACTCCAATACTCATGGTTTTGCATGACTTGCTATAGTTTTAATGGAATCATTAGAAGCAAAATAACAAAAATGCAAACAAACATATTAGTGCTGCTGATAGCCATGCACTGAGGTATAGATGCATTTTTTATATTATATATATAATCCTGAAAATTCATGCATTGATCCTACTGACCTTCAAAATCATGAGATGTAAGGTGGCAGGTGTAAAGGGATGGTTACCCAAAATAAAAATTCTGTCATTAATTACTCACCCTCATGTCATTTCCAAACCTGTAAAACCTTTGTTTATCTTGAAACACAAATTATGATATTTTTGATGAAATTCAAAGGCTTACTTTGTACTATATACACACAGACTTAACTACCATGTTCAGGGCCAGAAGAATTAGTAGGACATGTTAAAATAGTCCATGTGACATCCAGTGGTTATCGATGTGTTATGAAGCTACAATGCTTACAAATGACTTTATTCCACAATTTCTTCTCTTCCGTGTCAATCTTCAAGCATATTCCACAAGTACCCGCGATGCAGCATTCCTGGCGTTTGGAATGACATGATGGTAAGTAATTAATGACAAAATTTTCATTTTTTGGTTGAATTATCCCTTTTAAGTAATTAAATAACCAACCTGGAGTCGTTTCCCAAAGCATCGTTAGCTAACTATGGTGATTGGGTCCATTGAACTCTGTTAGTAGCGATGGAACTTGCGACCCTAGTTGGTTTGGGAAGCACCCTGGTCTCATGACAAAAGCATTACCTGGGAGCACTTTTTCTAGGCAATCATTCCAATGAGGTACATATCACTGCAGTTTCCAAAGAAATGAACACTAGAGGTGGTAAAACAGCAAAGCACTTTTAATCGTTTTATGTTATGATTGCAGCTTCATATGTTTTTGCTCTTGATTCTGACAAACAATACTACCTATCAGATTATGATATTACAGTATAAGAAACTTGCTCGGTAGCTCAGGCAATACGGTTGGACTTAAGATGTAGAGTAGCAGGTACAAATCCTGTAAGCATGACTCACGATGAAAGAGCTGAAAGTTGAGATCAAAAACAAGCTGAAGCGGCATGCTTGCGGTGCGATTTTACATCACATTCACTTTTGTTTATATACTATCACCAAGGTAGTTTTTTCACGTCTATGTGAGATGCCATGAGGATAGGTAACAGAATTACATCAAATCTCAAGCTTTACAACGGTGAAGATTTTCTTTATTTTTATTTTTTCTTTCATAAAACACATAGATTTGTCTTGTTAAAATCTGTATTTCCAATATTGTAATTGTTAGAATTAGTGGTCGAAAACCAACATGGGTTTTCACCGTCACAGTGCTGATATCTAGAAACCAAGAAGTGATATATAAACCAATCTTGATGTAATATGGATTTACTGAATTAGTATAGCTAATGAAGTAGAAAAATTGCACAATTATTAAACTATATTTTCTTATAAACACAAATATACATCATCCATCCATTGATATAGCTTTCATTATATCTTGAAACAAGGGGAAGTGTGTGTTTCCTTGATTGATAGTAGGCATGCCCGATCATTGAATCAGAAATCCTGATGTGTGGAGACCCGGAGACAAATGCGTCGCGATCGGAGATTATCACGTGAAACAAAACAATATCCAATCCAGGCGGGCTGACGGAAGACGGGGCATAACAAATGCAGTCATAGCAATGTCTACCTGCCTATCATATGCCATGTTTATTCTCAAGAGTCCCTAGAGATATTCCGTGTTCTGAAGGTCGGGACTCTGGTTGAAGAAATCTGTTTGTGTGTGGGTTGCTGTCTTTTGTCACCTTCATTGGCACACCACACACTATGGGAACTAAAACATCCAGGTCATTTGTCCTCATATTTGTGTTCTCTCACATTTTGGAAGATATTATAAGATTTTGAAAATGTTTTCATGTGTACCCAATTATTACATGAATCGAGCTCCTTAACAGAGTAGTTGTGAATCACAGGTGTTTTATAACTGAGATGAGGTGTGACTACAGCCAGCAATGAGACTGAAACCAGCACATCCAGTGCAAAGGCTTTTCTTTATTTTGTTTTTGTTTTGTTTTTCGGTTATGAGGTGTTTAGTTTTATTTTGGTTTTACAAAATTAAACGTGATTGCTCTCCTCACAAATCAACTCTTTCTTGTTAATGTTACATGATATTCTCTGTGGCCGTTTCTCAAACAAGCTGTATCCTCCAGAATTAAGCATTTGTAGGTTATTGTGTCATAAAAGATTTTTATTTTAGATATTAACAGTTATAAATTTGACCATTATTCTTAATAAATTTATTCTTAGTTAAGAAGGAAGGAAGGAAGGGCGTGACATGTGGCCAAATTATGGTGACCCATACAGAATTTGTGCTCTACTGTCCACTGCTACATTTTGATTTACAAGCCCGACTTCTAACCATTAGGCCACTGACTGCCCCAACAATTTAAGCATAAATATGCATATTCTTATGACTTGTGAATGTAATGCTCAGATAACTTCAAATAAACCAGGCTTGATGTATGCAGCCTTTGGCTTGACCTGGCCATGTCTTGGACTCTTATGTCTCTTCCTGTCTCCGATGGTGAATGTAGTCCAGTTTATAGTCTGTTTGTTCATTGGTTGGCCTTGATTCCAGCCTCCCCAGGTGTGTCTTGTTATCCTGTTAAGCTTATTTAGCCCTCTGTGTGTATATGAAGAGTTCAGATGCAAAACCAGACTAAAAGTATCTCGGTCAAAATGAGATAATGATACTCAGTGAATGCTCCTGACACATGAAATGATGATCCATCAAATACTTTTACTTCAAACTCACTAGAATTCAACCTCAGCCCAATCAAGTACCAGTACTTACATGAAACCCTATACAAAGTAGCCAGAAGAAATGCTAATTTATTTAATTTGTTAAAGAAATCGTCAGATGGATTTAGAGGCTTTGCATCTGAACTCTTCATATATGTATGTGACCCTGGACCCACAAAACCAGTCTTAAATTAAGCTGGGGTATATTTGCTTAGCAACAGCCAAAAATACATTGTGTGGGTCCAAGGTGTTGATCTTCCTTTTATGGCAAAAATCATTAGGAAATTAAGTAAAAGATCATGTTCCATGAAGATATATATTTTTAAATTCCTACTGAAATATATACAAACTTATTTTTTAATTAGTAATATGTTATTTAGAACTTTATTTGGACAACTTTAAAGTGATTTTCTCAATATTTTTTGATTTGTTTTACCCCTCAGGTTCAGGTTTTCAAATAGCTGTCTCTCAATAAATATGGTCCTATCATAAACCATACGTATTAGAAAGCGTGTTATTTGGCTTTCCCGACTGATGTATAAATGTCAATTTTGAAAAATTGGCCCTTATGACTAGTTTGTGATCAGGGTCACATATAGCCCTAGTGTTTCTTTAGTTCTTATGAGCTGTTGAATGTAATGGTTGTCTGTCCACCGACATCTCTGTTCTTTGTTCCCTTTGGTTTTGGCTTATTGTTTTGTTCTAGTTTTCCATTAAATACCTGCATACAGAGCCTGTTTTCCCCAGCTTCTCTCCAACGTTACAGTTTTTACTGGCATGTCTCTTTTATTAGTGCATCTATGAGCCTATATTTAGTATAAGTGAAATACTTAAGTACTGTTAAAATCAGATACTCCAAGACTTTTACTGAAGTTTGTTTGAAGTGGTGACTTGTAACCTGCGTGGTGGGGTAATTTTCCTGTAAGGTATCTCTACGTTTACCTCAATGTGGTTTCAGGTACTCTTTACCACTACAAAATATCTCACATGTTGGTCTATCTAGAATCATAAAAGCCAGAGTCAGGAGGTTTTGCCAGGAGCCACTCACTGCATTGACCCTCAGAAGCAGACCCACATTTTTCATCCACTCATCCCACAGGAACAAATAAAAAGGCACTTGAGTTTCCATGAATGGCTGTAATTGACTAGTGTCCCTCCAGCCAGTTAATCTGATGGTGGAAGTGCCACAACCAAAGAGACCAAAGCGAGACACGAGCTCACTGAGTAAAAGCAGCTAATTCCCTTGTACGGGGCACAATTAAAACTTCTAATTGCATAAAGAGGCCAACAAATGACCCATAATTACTAAATTGCGCATTTCTGTGAACATAAAGGAAATAAAAAGCTTTGGGGACAAAGCTAAGTAGCACAAATGCTGGCTTTTCTCTGTCAACAACAATTTGAAGTCTGGAGCATCTTGTTGGATTAGAAATGGTCCAGGACATCTAACACAAGAGAGATTCAGTAATTAGTCATAGCTAGTGTATGAGAGCAAGATTCTGCATCCATGAGCAGACAGCTGGGGATGAGAGAGGGTGAGGCAGCGGTCTCAAACACCTCCCTAATTAACAAGAGTGAATCAGCATTTGCAGTGGATTTGCTTCTCACCTCAGAACATGGGGGAATGCTAAAAGGTGAACTTTGTTGCCAGTTTATTTCAAATCCTGCTGGTAAGGCCCACATATTACATCATCAGAAAAAGAATAACTTTTATTGGTGCAAATGGAGCCAAATTAATAGGAGGGAGAATGCATGACAATAAAGAGAGAATAGAAAAAGAAGTAAAACCATGACATAACCTTTCATCACAATTCTTCCGTCATACACCTCCACAAATCTGTCTACTACCATTTTTCTTACCCAGAGAGGAGTCAAATTGGAGCTGCGTGGCAAAACATACAGCTATTTTTATATATGTAATATGTATTGACAATAACTAGTCCAACACAATCTTCAAAACAAGAGCAGTGCAATATGTACAGTCCAATTATGAACTTTACTGGTTGTTTGGTGCTGTTCTTTTAATGATTCAGTCAAACTGGTCCTGAATCCTAGCTGAATCTAGTTGGGATCCTCTCATATGTAGCAGATAACGTTATTACATGGCTCTGCATTTTGAAAAAAAATTGATTATGCAGCCCCAAACCGTGAAGTTGTAGAACTTGAAACTTGGAGGGATGGTAGTACTCACATCGCCGACAAAAAATGACACCAAAGGCTCACCCCAATTGGCCTGTGGGAGGCAGTACAGCAATCAAAACTACAAAATAGCTCATAACTCCCAAAGTGTCTTATGTCGTTGGAATTATGGCTCAAGTGTCTTATAATGGTTAGAATTCTTTGCTCATACTGGACACATGCCTCAGATTCAATTGTGAGCCTGGCAAATTTTCAGGAGTATTTTGTTTTTTTAGAAAACTGTTTTATAAGCTAGTCTTAGGTTTCATTGGTCGGAATAAACCAGTGCAGAAAGATTCTCTGGAAGTGAATGTCAATATTAGCAAAAAAGGTGAACTTGACTCACCATCACAAAGGGATTACAAATGTTCAAAGGGGCAGCCACATTTAGTAGACTGCCTATTACTACTGGATGGAATAAAATCTTCATGAAACTGAGAACACTTATGTAGAGCTAAATGTAAGGGTCCACAGGACAAAAAATCATGGAACTTGGCCACATGGGGGTGCTATAAGAGGAAAAACTTAAAAAATGGCTATACACTGTAAAAACAATTTGTTGGGTCAACTTAAAATAATTTGTAACCTGGCTGCCTTAAAATTTTAAGTTCAAGTCCAACTAAAAGTTTATTCAACTTTAAAAAAATGTTAAATTACACTAGGTGACAACTTAGATATTTGAATTGAATCAACTTCAAATTTAAAAGTGATGGGTTACTTACCCATCTCTTAAGTTTAACAAACTTGTTACTTAGTACAACTTAACATTTCAAGTTGAATAAACTTGACTTCAGACTTAAAATTTTAAGGCAGCAGGGTAACAAATTATTTTAATCTGACTCAACAAATTGTGTTTTTTTTACAGTGTACAACCATTTGTCCCTATCAACATGAAAAGAGCACAGTCTTGGTCCAAAGTCAAGCTTGAGAGTGTCTATAGGAGGAACCACTGCTATCAATCAAAATGTTTCTTAAAGATTGAGAGATGTCAAAAACCTACTTTTGTTAACTAGTCCTAGGTTTTAAGCAGCCTGGAGGAAAAAAGAAAAGGAAAAAAAAAACACTGCATTACAATTTTTCTGGACTCTCTAGGTCAGGTGTGTGCTCAACCCTGGTCCTGGAGATTGACTCAACCCTGACCAAACACACCTGAACCAGCTAATTAGGATCTCAAGGAGCACTTGATAATTACAGACAGGTGTGTTTGATTAAGAATTGAACTAAACTCTGCAGGAGAAGTGATCTCCAGGAACAGGGTTGGGCACCTGCTCTAGGTCAATAGTTATCAAAAAAATTAAAATTAAATTTACCTTTGGGAAGCTATAACAGGGTCATATAGAAAAGGGGCCTGTCCAAATTTACCAAAATCCTATATGCGTAAGGGAAAACTCAAAACTTCACAAAACCTGCAGGCACATGTGACAGGTGATCCTAAACAAACATGCAATGTTTTAAGGAGATTGGACCACAGCTGGTGCTATAACAATGTGAAAAACTATCATGTTTCTATTTCTATTTGCCAAAAATGCTTTTTTTAAATGTTGATTTAGGTGGTTACTGGGCTTACTAAATGTCTTTTTCAATATTTGCTTAAAAGAAAGGAACAGTTCACAAAAATGAAAATTACCCCATAATTTACTCATCCTCAAAGCCATCCTAGGTGTATATGACTTTATTCTTTCAAAAGCGAACACAGACAGGCCTTGTATATCGTCTAGCACCCCCGGGGGTTAACATATCTTCTAAAGCTGACATCAAGGCGTTGGGAGTCAGTGATTTGAGTTTATAATTTTAGAAATACCAAATGTTTTTGTTCCAAAACCCATCGATCCGCTTCAGAAGATGTCGTTAACCAGCTGGAGGGCATATGGGTTGGCACAATGGATATGTGGTAACTTTGAGCTTCAAAGTAACAGCCACTATCCACCAACATTTACATTATAAATTTTAAGAGCAATACACAGTCGTTGTGTTGGAGTCTGAAAAGAATAAAGTCAGATACCTAGGATGGCTTGAGGGTGGAGTAAATTGAGGTAATTTTCGACCTAATGAACTGTTGCTTCATCTGTAAAGCGTGTGAATTGGTAATCACTGCTTGCAGCTATGTTACTTTATTTATTTATTTTTATTTTATTTTTCTCCACACAATAAGAAAAAGTTTAAAGAAGTTCAGGATTAAAATCCGTTTATGTCAAAGTCAAAATGCCTTTTTTTTTTTTTTTTTTTACTCACAAGCTCAAGAACAGCAACATGAACACAGAACCATAGAAATCAGGATTTGAACTTAGATCCCATTTATTTAAAATAAATAAATAAATAAATGAAGAATGCACTGCTGCCTACTGTTGTACACCATAAAAAAGGAAACTTCACAAAAATGTCAAAGGCAATAAATTGAAAACACCTGTTGGACTAATATGCTGTTGGATCTCTCTCAGCACATGCCAGCCAACTTATATCTCATTGTGTTTAATGTGAGTTGACGTTGTACTCGCCATCACAAAGAGTTATTACAGTAATGGGCATTGATGAGGAAAAAACTGCGAGGAGCCCTTTCACAACAAATCTGTTGGCAATAATAGTAACCTCCCACAAAATGCAAATAACAAAAATTAAAAATTATTTATGCAGCAAACATCTAGCAGGCATATGTCCACCTGTTTAATTTCAGATAAAAAGCATGGTGGGATTTAAACAAATGGTACGGGTAACATAAGGCGTAATATGTAGCACTTCCACGAGATGCCCAAAAATCTCTAGCACGTACATGCAAACGTGCCACACTTAATGACTAGACGTGAATTCTGGGATGATGCAAAGATGACCTGACACAGTGGAGTCCATCTACGGTCCAACGCTCTGGGAAATGTCAGGGGCCAGATGACCATCTCGGCTAGGCAACATCAGAGTGACTAACATCACGTGTTATATAGAGAAGACACATCACTGATGTGTTTCTCATGCGCACAAGCTAACACAGGCACAGCGGACTTAAATAAAACTGACAGACTACACAAAGTATTTTAAGTTACTTTATTCTTGTGAGATCTCACAGATGGAAGTGTGCCTAAGAAACACAATGTACATCTTATGTGCACAGCATGATGCAGCCCTGAAGGAATATGTTAGTATAAGTCCCCACAAGTCTGTTAATAATTGACAGGAGAACCTCTTATTGTTCCCTCAGAGAATTCATGTAACAACAAAAACAACAACAAACAACATAACTATACAAAACTAAAGACTCGTGTTTACAGCATTTCAAAGAACTGTCTGTATTTAACCACCCATACTCTTTTTTTTTTTTTTTTCTCTTCGTTTTTAGCGCAAACATGCCTATTTCCGTGCAAATTAAGCTCATTATGCATTGTGCCTTATTCACAAAACTCAGCATTATTTTACTTAATTAATGTGCTATTATCTCTGACTAATTTGCTGATTTGCTGCTTAAGAAACATTTTTTATCAATGTTGAAAACAGTTGTGCTGCTTCATATTTTTGTGGAAAGCTTTTTTTGATTTATTAGGATCCATTAATGCATATTAAGTGCAAAACAACATCATTTATTTGGAAAAAAAAATGCATTGCAAAATGTCTTTACTGTCACTTTTGGTCAATTTACTGAATATTAGTAATTAAAACAAAATAAAATAAAATAAAATAAAATATACAAAGATAGAATAATTGAATAAACATTTAAATAGATTGGACAGAAAGAACACTTCAATGAATGACTGGATGCACAGAAAGAATAATTCAATGAATAAATAGAAGGAATATTTAATAGACAAATATTTAATGAATAAATGGATGAATGGCTGGATAAAATATTTTAATGCATTGAATAGCTAAAATATTTTGATGGATGGATGAAATATTTTAATGGATGATAGAGCAATTTAATGGACAAATGGATGGACGGATGGACGGACAGATGAACTAACAAACAGATGAAATATTTTGATGGATGGAAAGATGGATGATTGGAAGAAATATTTTAATTAATTGATAAATGCATAGTATATTTTAATGCATGCATGGATGGATAGATGGAATATTTTAATGAATGGATAGATATAATAATTTAATGGATGAATGGATGTAATATTTTATAGACAGAATAATTAAATGAATAAATGGATGGATGAAATATTTTAATGAATGGATGGGTAGAATATTTTGATGGATGGATGGATGAATAGAATAATTTAACGGATGAATGGATGAAATATTTTGATGGATGGATGGATGGATGGATGAAATATTTTAATGAATGATAGGATAATTTAATGGATGAATGGATGAAATATTTTAATGGATTGATAGATGGGTAGTACATTGCAATGCAAGTCCAATGCATAAATGGATGGATGGACTGATGAACAGATGGATGGAAGCAAAAAAAAAAAAAAGATGTGAATCAGGTAAAGCTCTTTCTTAGTGAAGAGTTCTAGCATATTCAGTTGGTCTATCAAGGAAACAAACAACAATTTTACCACATGCAAAAATGGCTATTCTGTAGCATGCAAGAGTGTCATGATTAAAAACGCACATGACAAATAACCACAATTTAATGGCTTGGCGCCAGTTTTACAAGGCTGTGGTCATTAGCCTGAGTCCATCTGCTCTGATATGGAGCCAAAACTCAGACATGACAAGGCAGAGATGACAACAACAGCCTCATCATCAAGTGGATTAACATGTGAGTCACGTTAGTGACTATACACATGCCACGTGACTATAGGTATGTGTGAATATATGTGCCAGCAAACAAGGCTGTTAAAGTTCTGTCGAGACTTTGACAGATTGCTGACAGCATCTTCTAAATGATCAGTGGGCCTGTGGCTAGGCCGAACAAAGATGGCGTGTAATGGAGAAAAAGCAGACTGATGACACCCACGCTTCACACAGAGTACTTTATTTGGTCCAGATGATCAAAACTCCATGGCTACTGTTTCACTCTAAAACTTAAACATCATTGGATAAATGTAATCTTCAGCCATCACTGCCTCTGCCTCAGCCTCAAATGGCCTGTTCTACCGAATATGAAAAACCATTTTTAATGGAACCCTCAGAGGTCGGAAAGGCATTTTGGTCAGCATTTTTGTTTTTATAGACGACAGTTTAAATAGACTTTCACAAGTTCTGTGCTTGATGACAAAGTCTATTCAAAAAGTGCTTACTTAATTTCTCCATGGACACATCTCTACATATTTCAAAGGATTCAACGAACAATTGGGGCCTGTCGTTGGATGATATATTTGGTCTAATCTTAAATTGCATTTCTCAACACCCAGTTGGCATGTTCTTCAGAGGGACTTGGGTGGGTGATCGATACAGCAAAGCTCCTCAATAAACTCACACACACTCCACTTCTTCAACCCACTCACACTCTTCATGAGGTCTTGAACTCGGCACGGTCTCCACTCTGCACAAAGCTGTGGGTTGATAAAGTACTAAGAGGGATTGTGAAGCACTGCTTGGTTAAGGAAGATTCCAGTATCAGTCTTGCACAGACATAGGAAACTAAACACACACACTCACACACACACACAAAATGCTGTATTACTGACTTAAGCAAGCCAAGATTTCTCTGTATTCAACATAATTTGGAATGTGTACAATACAACACAATTTGTTTCTCTATTCTTTATTCTTACCTGAATAATATTTAAACGTAACCTACCAAAAAAGTTTAGACATTTTTCTAATTTAATTAGCATTCTGTTTACCTGGTGCTAGTTTTCAAATACCGGTTTTCATTTACTAAAAAAAAAAAAAGAATTTACTAATTACTTTTACTTTTACTAATTTAACCTACCTTTACAACACTGTATGATTTTGGCCACAATTCTGCCATCTGAGACAAATTTGGGGATGTAAAGTACTTCTTTTGTCATAAGGCAAAATTATTGGTCTTTGCAATAAGACTTTTGATCCAAAGTTTTCACAGAGCTCCACACAGGGCACTCAAGTGCAAGCTTTCTGCAAAACAACGGCAAAAGTTATGACTATGAAATGGTGAAAAATAGCAAGGGGATATTTTAATTATTTATTTAAAAATTAGTGAGTTCTTAGTCAGTGTGTCGGCTGCAAAGATGAAAGTCGCTGACTCGACATCTCCGCAGTAGACACGCCTTTAAAGAGAAATGCACTTTTCATATGGATTACATAATCAGAGACTATTTTGTTTTCTATTTGAACTGGTTTGTTTTAAAGTAGACATTTCAAGTAGATAAATTCTTCATGTCTCTGAGGCTATACGCAGAGTTTCGCTGCCCTTGAGTTGTGTGCCATGCTGCAGCACACGGAGACAGAGATGACAGAATTTTACAAAAGCAACGTCTTGTTGATACTGAGTGTATACACATAATAATAGACCCTTGACAGTTTTGAATGATGTAGTGAGTTAACAGCTTTCACACTTCACACAAACACTTGGATATGTGCCTAATAACGTACATTTATCTAGGGTAGAGCAAATGTCCAAGTAAAGTTTCAGTGACAAGCCATATTTGAAGCTGAAGAATGATAGGCGAATGTTTGGATTTTCTGCCCAATATACTGTAGGCTAATTACCTCAAGGACCAGCCATAATTGATCTGTCTGTCATGGCCATGAACAGATTTTTGTTTGTTTTTTTTTTTCCTCTAAAATTGACTAATAAAATTTTAGTCAACTAAGCCTCTTCTAGTCAACTAACATGTAGCTAACTACTAGGGGGCAGCCCTGCTCCACAAACAGTTACAACATAGGCTCACTGGAAATACACGCCTCTATATACATTTTTGCAAAACTGAAATAAAGGTACCTATATGTACAATTCGCTGCCGTTTCCAGTTGAAATAAATACTAGAGGTGAGTAAAACTCCGACAACTTTTATTCCTTTTCACACAAAGTATAATTTACAGGTACAGAGTTTTGAAATAAAGCCTAATTTTCACACAATTACTTGCAGAATATGATGTTATGATCAAAACAAATGCAACATCCTGCATGATTTGTAAACTGATACTTTTGAACATTGTGGTCACATATACCGCTTCATATACATGAGTTTTCTAAGGCTACGTTTACACAACGTTAACAGAAACGTATACGTTTTTTCCTTGCATTTTAAAAAAAGTTCCACGTATACACGGCAACGTTTTCAAAACGATTCACGTTTACACACATCAGTGAAAACTGGCAAAAACGTTGTAGTGCGTATGCAAGGCCAGTAGTTAGTAGCGCTGTTTGTTTACGCTTGCCTTCAAAATCGACACCTACTGCACTAGTCTACATACCTAACAAGTACTATGGACGTGCATGATGACAGGGTTTTTAAAGATTCCCATATTGGGTGTTTACACGGAAATGATAATGGTGGCATTGAACTTGCACTTGTACTTTGAAACCCATCCTCATCTACACTGGCATTTTCACAGCGTTTCAGAAAAAATCTACATCAACACTACACAACTGAAAACACGTCACATTACCATTCATGCAGGTACAACCACAGATATGTATCGGTAGATGTCCTATTATTTAGATGGCAGATGCGTCTACGTGCTTGAAGCGGTTGAATGGGGAATCTACCTATACATATCTATGGGTACAACAATGAGCAAGATGTTATTGTTTACACGGTCGTCAAGGATAGGCAAAGCAAATGGGGGCAGCCACGCCATCGTTTTTAAAAGTTTCCGTTTACACTGAAACGCAACCCCGGAGTTTTTAAACTAAAACGGGGTCTGCAGCATTTTCAAAAGTCTCCGTTTTCAAGGGTCGAAAAATGCCAGAATAGTAGAAACGTTAGGCATAAATGTAGCAAAAAGTTATGCATTTTAAACAAAAACGCACTAGTGTAAATGTAGGCTAATTCAGTAGGTTTGCTCGGTAGCTCACGCAATACAGTGTTGCACTTGAGTGATAAAGAGCTCTGGTACTAACCCAAAACTGAGGTTCGTCAAAACAGCTAAAACAATTAAAATATCATGGCTGCATCAACAAATGCGTTTTTATATCACTTTTGCATTTGTTAACACTATCGGGTGGATTACGGTCGGGTTTGGTGTAGGGGATTGTTACAGTCCTTTAAATGTCTAGGGAACTGGTTCGCATAGAATGGAGAGCAGAAACAGCCAGAACAACAGCACATAACAGCACAAAAAAAAAATCAACACGATGGAGCATTAACCTTTAGCAACACTCCCCAGGTATTTGAATTTTGAACAGCCACAATATGTACCTCAAGCAGCTTAATAAAAATGCAGCAATACGTGCATGTACCAGCGTAATAAAAACTTGCCATGGTCATGTATTGAACATGTGTTTTAGCACCACTCTATGGACATTTCACTTTGAAACTGCCACGAAACGTGCAGTAAGGTACATAATTATGGTGTTGCAGAAATGAATATAGAGGCATGTGTTTTCATGAGCCTGGGTTGCATAATTATCCATCATATCCATCCATCCAAATCATTGTTATTGTACATAATGATTTCACCTATTTTTAACTATACATTTGTCATTTTAGTGCCTGAGTGAAGTTAATGTGTATGCAGAAATATCGTAATATAGATTGCACATTCTTTCCATCTGCACTGTTGTGTGTGTGTGTGTGTGTGTGTGTGTGTGTGTGTGTGTTATTTATTTATTTTTTGCAGTGTTCTCATCCAGTGTGACGGAAATGGCTAGATGTCTTGGCTACAATTTATTGTACAGTCTGGCATGAAAGACTGTAAACTGCCTTGTCAATCTGTTTGAGATCACATCACTTTCCTTATTTTTTTGCGAACAAATCTCATGTGTGTAACACTTTACACTAGTGTATGAAACAGTCTGTCGAATAATCAACTTTATATGTTTTCTTTTGGAAAAATGGTGCCTTGAAATACAACCTCTTGAAAGCCTTACCACTAAAGCCACACACATGCAGATGGACATCTTTGCCCATGGAGTCGCATCTTGGATTGTTTTTTGAGTATCCTGTTTTGAGGGTTCCACTGCACCTGTTTAACCATTTTATCTGAATTTGACTTACGTACATGTTCCCAAAGAAATCTGAAAATTAGGCCAATTATACAGGGCTTTATTAAGAATCATTGACAAGTCATTGGGATAAACCACCAATGAATCAAGTTTAAAACTATGCAGATCCCTAGTTTTCTAGCAGCTCACATCACTGACAAATTCATAAAGTTTGAATCCAATACAAAAAGAATCTTGGTTCTTCCTAAAAACCACATTCTCTCATCTTTTGTCCTGCTCCATATCAAATATGCTGGATCACACCACTCTTTCTCTGTCATTATGATAGATGATGGGAAAATGTGACTTCCCTTGTGTTCACAGAAGAACATGAACTTCTGTTCCTCTATGTTTCATTAATCTAAGCCGTGGGACTGAACCCACCTTTTATACAGCTCCACTCCCTTGACTGCAATGCTCAGCACTGAGGGATGCAAAATGCCTGACTCTTCCAGAAAGAGGTGGTCCACTTCTTTGCCTCTGGTCACAATGGAGACAGATGACTGGGCATACATACATTACTCACATGCATGAGAGGGCCTCCATGCCTCTGGAAAGACTACTCAGTATTCATGTCATGCTGGCCTTCCTCACATCACCACGTGCATGCAATGGATGGAGATCAGAAAGTCGCCTTTAAATTTCCCCTCTAATGCTACTCTGCTCTTAGCTAGCATGAACTTGAAAAGGTTGAGCTGATTAATGGCCCTTATGGTTTGGTGATAGTTGGGCCTGATCTCCTTGATATGGGAAATACACGGGTTTCTATGTGCTTGAGATTTATCAAGTTCGATCCTGAGAAAAACGATCTAAACACCAAAGCAAAACGAGTGTTTTTTTTTTTCAAAGGGAAACTATATATTGACCATGTCCAAGGCCAATGCATGCACAATGGAGAGGGATTAATTTTTGATCTGACGTTCCCTTTGAAGAGCAGGAACCCACATATATTATTAAGAGTATTCTGGTGCAGGGTGATGAACAGTCTGCGATCTCACAGACAGACAGACATCCATGCTTGGAATATCTTTCTCATTGATTTCCAGACCTTCTCTCAGATGTCAGTGTTCTGAAATGACATGAATCACATTGGTTTGGTTCTGGTAACTTTCGTTACCTGCTACGCCCTTGAGCTTTGATCACAGATATAATGTTTTAAATCAGCAGAATGTTTCAGAGGGGTTTCACCTTTGCAAGCTTCCATGTGAGATGATAGCACAAAGTAATGATGCCGTTTCTTTGAATTTCAATGTCTTTTCACAGGTTTTAAAGGTTGAAAGATAATTCAAGAGCAACTCCTGAACCGCTGACCTCCTGAAACGACAGCTACATTAGCACCAGCAATTGCCTTAACAAAGAGGTGGCACTCTGGCATTTCTTCTCAAACTTTTTCGCTTTGCCCCAAGGACATCTCATCTGGTGTGAAAATACATGGCAGAGAATTAATAAATTGTCTTTTAAAAGCGTATTATAAGAGTTAAATGGAAAAAATGAATATCCTGTCATGATTTACTCACCCTCATTTCACTCAAAATCTGTTTAATCTTGGCAGAATATTCATGCTGCTTTTTTCCGTACAGTCGAACCGTAAACGGAAGCTGCCAAGTTCCAAAAATGACCATAAATGCAGTATATCAGGGGCATTTCCTCTGAGGAGGCAAGGGAGGCAGTGTCTCCTCAAAAAAATTGGATGAGAAAAACTAAAAATAAAAATACAATATTCAAGTGTATAAATCACTTGTTTTTCTAGTTTTGTAGTATTTGTCCAACACAGACACCAGCAGGTAAAGTTAACAGACGCCCTAAACTGTGCCGCGACTTTTCTGGGGGGTAACTGAGAATGAATGGGGGAAAGTCGGGTGAGAGGAGGCAATGCCTTCATCGCAATATGACTGGTTTTCTTCAGCTCTGCTTTTGTCTGTGTGTGTTCTGTGTTCATCTGAATGAACAATATAATGGTGTTAATGGGAAAACAAATTTTAAAAAGTATACAACTCACACACTTAGATATAACCACTTTTGTTACGCCCAAATAAGACTTAAAATGGCATGAAAAAAAGATGTGTGAGTTTTCAGAGTAATCAGCAATAGGCCTTCTTTTTCTGATAGTGTAAGTAATGTTTAACCAAGAAAATGTGACATGAATTTACATTTGATTTAAAAAAAACACTTTGAGGAATTTGCTTCCTCGTTCCAAATTTTTTATTCAAACAGCAAACATAAATATTTAATTCAAACATCAAACTTCATTCACACATCAATGATGCCAAATATCACTGGATGGGGACTTTCAGTTTCAAAACTGAGTTTCGGATGACAACAGCTTATTTCTAAAAAATAAAAAAATAAAAAAATAAAATATTAAATCTAATTAATTACATGTTGTATTGATTAATTAAGCTAATTAACTGCTAAATAAATTTGACTGTGAAAATACCCACAAAAGATTATTTAAAGCTATTTTGTGTTAAATGAGAAAGTATCAAGTAGACATTACTAACTGTAGCTTTAGAAAGAAATATTTTATTTGATTCAACATAAAATTTCTTACACATAAAAATGTAGGCTGCAACAGCCTAACATAAACTATGGAAAAGAAAGATACTTTGAGAAACATCTCAGTATTTTTTGTTCATACAGTGAAAGTCAATGGTAACCAAAACATATTATGGTTATTATGATCAAAAAAGATGCTATGTTCCACAAAAGAAAGTGACATGAAATGAAATGACATGAGGGGGAGTAAATGATGACAGAATTTATTTATTTGAGGTGAACTTTTAATGAAATGATGTTGTAAATAAGAAACTAAATCTGCCAGCAGGTGGCAGTAAATGTCTTTATAAGTCATCCATTCATTCATTTGATTCATTCAAATGGCTGATTCATTCAGGAAATGACTCTCTTAAATAGGCCTCTGAATCATTAATTCACATGATTAGTTCAGAATCTTTAATTCACATGCAGATTCATTCAGAAACTAAACACAGCTGTTGGTCGGAGATGCGCAACAATTCTGCTATTGCTTCAAAGGTAATATGTTCTCTTCAAAATTGAGCAAAAACACATAATGTTTAAATATTATTTACTTATTTACTAAACTGTTGTATAAAATCACATTTAAGCTCATGACCGATTGGGACAAAGTCAGCACTTGCATCATATTGCTCTTCCTGCCCATGATATTGTGTGATATGTGAGAGAACACATATACAGGGGCAATTTTTTTTCTTGAATATCTTGAATTTTAGAGCATAACTGCATTTATGGAGTTGTTGCCCCGCATCACATTTGTCAACAGTCAACTGTATGAAATATAAGATGTCGTACAGGTCTGAGGGCAGGGCCAGCTCGTTAATGGTGTTAAAATATTTTAATTGCGTTATTTTTTCATAACTAATTAATTAAGTGTTAATTCACAGCCCTAGTTCTAATATAATTGTGTTACTCAACATAATTCTAACATGAACAAACTGAAAATTGTCCAGAAAAAATTGGCAAAAATCTTCTTGTAAGGGTGTGAATCTTTGGGTTGAGAGCAAACGAAACTCAATTTATTCTTTTGATTCTATTTTATCTGATTCTGAAACTTTTTTCTTGGTTTGTTTAAAGTCATATGAACTACATAGACTGCATGCACTTTCAAATATGAAATAGGTAAAGGAGTGTCACGCCAGGTTTGCTGTCACTGATACAAAATTTGACAAGATATGAACCCAGCCGCATTACAGGAAGATTTTCCATGAATAACAGTCTAATCCTCACACAGAGCTTTCATATTGCTTCAGAAGATGTGCAATATCTCTGTAAGGGGAAAAAAAAATGTTCTGTAGAAAATTACTAGTACCATTTAACGCAACACTAAAACACAACTAAATGCAATGTGTAATTTAAAATACGCATACAAATACAACAGAGACAATTATATAAAGACAATATATTTGGTGTTATTTTACAGACCTTTTTATATTGTAGCGCACAAGTCATATGGATTTTTCTGGAGCTTGACAGCCTCTGGCTATTATTCTCTTTAAATATATAAAAAAGTAGTATAAACTTCTAGCCAAACATCTCCTCTGTGGTCTACAGAAGAAAGAAAATGATTTGGCTTTGGAAAAAATGATGACAGAATTTTCATTTTTGGGTGATTCATTTAATATAAAGTGCTCATGGGGATATAGAAAAAGAGAGAAGCAGAGACAAAGAGAAGCAGATGACTTTTCTGCATTATATTAGATTTTCTTCAACCATTTTGAAAAGGATAAGAAATTCATGGTGCATACAGAGAAGCAGTGATGCTGCAAACGTGCAAAGTGCTGAACGGCCACTCTCCTTCCCTTTGTCTTTGTCCTTTTCTATCAGTCTCTTGGATCCTTCCTCATTCTAAATGCCCCTCTTCCTCCACTGTTGTTTCATCTGTTGTTTCTCCTTTTTTATACACACACACAAACAGGTTGAACACTGAAGCCCACAGTTCACATCAAGGTAGGCACATGACACAACATCATTTATTATTCCCTTGATCACTCTGTCGATTTCCTCTCAGCACCACTTTCATATCTTATCTGGGGAGATGCAGGTTTTAATCACAATTTAAGACCCTGCTGAATGGACCACAAATCTCTCAGAAAAGTTCCAAGAAGAAACAACATGCTAGACCATGTGTTACCTCCATGTGTTCCCGGGAAAAAAAAAAAAAAAAAAAAAAATATCACACAATGGGCTACTAAAGGCTACAGCTGTTGATATTAAGCTGATCTAAGACTGATAAAGCTCTTCTAACAGAAAAGTATGAGGAATGAGATGCTTGATGCAAAGCTTGAGTACTCTGCTGTGATTTCTCAAGCACTCTAGAGCAATATTTGATGGCGGAGGAGAGGTATAATATGTAAATCTGTGCTGTTTTATTCAAAAAGAATGTCTAATGAGTTTATAAAAGTTTAATAATTCAGAAATGTAATCAAAATTTTAAGGCACAAATTAAAACAATTTACATTAAAACATGGATGAAAATTGTATGACATTTTGTGACAGCTTATTATGTTATATTATATTCTCTATAGATATATTTTTCATGTCTGTAAGCAGTATACACAGAGTTTCAAAGTTTCACGCTCAAGTTCACAGACACCAAGACGGCATGTAGCAACTATTTTACAAAGGCGCAACATTTTGTTGTTATTGTAAGTGCACACAAATAAACGTAGAGTCTTTACAGATTTGAAAGATGTATTACTTTCATCTGTATGACCAAAAATAAAAAGTATTCTAAAAGAGCAAGTGACCGCACTGGTGCCTCCATCTGTCATGCAGTAAGTGCGCTATTGTTCAGCTTCCGCACTTTGCACAGACACTTCGATAGTGCAAATTTTTCTAGGTTAACATTGAATTGAGCGCCCATGTAAAGTTGCTGCTACATTATTCAGGTTAAAAGCCATATTTGAGGTTGATGAATAGTGTTTGTTTGTCCTGCCCAATGTATTACCACATAGACCAGCCGTTAGCGATCTGTCACAGACTAGGTGACTTCGCCAGTTCCTGTGGATTTTATTTTATTTTTTCTGTGATTAAAGCCTTCTACACACTGTACAATTTTAGCAATCCTATAAGATCATTGCTGACTACACTGTGCGACATGGATCTAATAAACGACATGCATGTAAACTACGAAGATGATACCCATTGACTCGTAGGCTATGACACATATTATAGAAGAATAAAATGTCATCAGCGTTGCGCTAGTGGTAAACAATAAGAGCAGAATGAATCACACTTTGGCAGCTGTAACTTTTATGTGCACTGAAAAAAGTGAAAGCAGTGAAAGAGGAAGGAATATGAGCTTGAGGTAAGCAGTTTTAAATTTTAGCGCCATGTCGCGTTAATTTCATGTCACATTTTTATTGGCTGGTCAGTAAACTTGGCTCGCGGTTGCAAACGCACTGTACGATGATCAGGCTGAATTTCTGACACAGTCAGTGTGTCTGAAAACCAGTCAGTATCTGGTGTGACCACCACTGCCTACGCAGTGCAACACATATCCTTCATATAGAGTTGATCAGGTTGTTGATTGTGGCCTGTGGAATGTTGGTCCACTCCTTTTCAATCGCTGTGCGATGTTGCTTGATATTAGCAGGAACTGGAACACGCTGTCGTATACGCCGATCCAGAGCATCCCAAACATGCTCAATGGGTGACATCATGTCCGGTGAGTATGCTGGCTATGCAAGAACTGGGATGTTTTCTGCTTCCAGGAACTGTGTACAGATCCTTGGTCCATGGTCATGGATGAATGGCACAACAATGGGCCTCAGGATCTCTGTACATTCAAAATGCCATCAATAAAATGCACCTGTGTTCGTTGTCCATGACATACCCCCACCGCCACCATGGGCCACTCAATCCACAACACTGACATCAGCAAACCACTCACCCACACAACGCCATACACGCTGTCTGCCATCTGCCTTGTAGAGTGAAAACCGTGATTCATCCGTGAAGAGAACACCTCTCCAAAGTGCCAGACGCCATCGAATGTGAGTATTTGCCAACTCAAGTCGGTTATGACGACGAACTGCAGTAAGGTCGAGACCCCGATGAGGACGACGAGCATGCAGATGACCCAGCCTAAGGGCACACCTGTGCAATAATCATGCTGTCTAATCAGCATCCTGATATGCCACACCTGTGAGGTGGATGGATTATCTCAGCAAAGGAGAAGAGCTCACTAACACAGATTTAGACAGATCTGTGAACAGTATTTGAGAGAAAATAGGCCATTTGTGTACATGGAAAAAGTCTTAGATCTTCGAGTTCAGCTCATGAAAAATGGGGGCAAAAACAAAAGTGTTCCGTTTATAATTTTGGTCAGTGTATTGTATCATATCATATATCATATTATATTATATTATATTATATTATGATGTTAGTTTTCTCAAATGAATGGTCAAATGCTGGTTAAGTGACTCTCGGAGCAGCTCTGGAGATGAAGTTCATGTGTTCAATAGTTACAACAGATGACATTCGCTATGTAAAAAGGGGAGTTATTGCACAGCATAACGTGCAACCATTTAAACTGGGCACATATTAGGCTTAAAATAGTCGTACAGTGCACAACAGTTAATAACGAATCTAACGATCTAACTTAGCATTCATCATGAGATTAACTATATAAACGGTTGATCCACAATGAGTGTGTGCTTAGCACAAATTTGATTCGACCATAATACTGCATCATGTTAGAAAACATTCACAAGCAATATCATAGAAAAAAAAAAAAAGCTTTTCAGTCTCTGTGTGGCAGGAGTTCTCAGATTACACAGATCAAAAACACCTGCAAGGCCACAATTGCCTTACAATTGGCCTCTACCTGTGAGTCAACTCCCACAGTTAGTAGATCATTATTCAGTTTGTGAATCCAAAAGACTACTGAACCCTTTAGTGTTCTTTGTGAACACAAACTCTGAAGAGTGCCCTGAAGAATTTAAAGAGATAAAGTAAAACAAATGTATAAATTAGAAAATGGGACAAAATATTAACTAGTTGGGCATCCCAGTGAAGCCCTTTGGATCATTGCTAATCAAGAACAGAAAGCTACATCAATTCTTAACTGCACATTAGGAAAACAATAAAGGCATATCATTCAAATATAATGAGAGCTTTAGATGTAACACTGGCCTGTATGAGAGAGTGGCACAAAATGTTACCCAAAAAGAACTACGTTTAGACTAAACAAGCTACCAAAATAAATAAGTGAATAAATAAATAAATATGGATAACACCAAAATAGACACTGGTATCCAAAATTTGAAGGACGTGGCAGACATCTGACACTGCCCACAATATAAAAACGTGACTGAGACTTAAATAAAGGGAAATAATGCACCAAAACCTGTCTGTAAAAGAACTTAATGATTTAGTTCACCAAAAACAACCTTTGGTTATCATTTACTCATCTTCACGTTGTTTCAAACCTGTATTATGTTCTGGAAAATGGAGCTTTTAATCCTAAAAAAAGGACTTGTGTTCCATAAAAGAATGTCATACAGGTTTGGAATGACATGAGAATGACTAAATAATGACAACATTTGCATTTTTGGGTGAACTTCCCTTTCACCTTGGAAGACTCATCTTGCAACAAAACAAATAAACAAATTTTTTGGAGCAAACCAAAAAGGAAACAGTCCTACTATGGCCCATTTAAACTGATCTCTATACAAATGAGAAACTATGGTACTAGACGTATGGCTCACTAACCAGAAGCAACTAAAAATATGTCAGGAAAAATGGGTAAATTCATATTTGAATGCTAGGCGTGTGAATCTGGGTTTAGAGCAAATAAATTTGATTTGCATTTCATAAATTTCCACCATTGTGGATGATTCCATTTAATGAGAATCACTGAATAGGTGATTCAATACAATTCATAGCATTCTTAAACTTTTAACTAACGTATAATAATACAAAAATTAAAATAAACAAATAAAAGGACAAAATGATATTACTGTAAACACTGTCTGCATTTCTAGATTCATGGGAGACCTCTGAATGATTATAAAAACACTGATTTTAAAATATCCCCAAATATTGTCTTTATAGTCATTCATAGTGTTTACTTTTGGTGCAGTAATGTCATTTTGTCCTTTTATTTGTTTATTATTTTACAAATAAGAGAAGATGAGAAGACACTGCAGTACTGAAAACTCTTATCAAGCCACCAAACCGATCTTATGGCAAAAACGTACCTGTACGAACTTTTTGACAGACACGAAATACATACCAATAAGAACATATCACTGCAGTTTCCAACAGAAATGTCCACTGAGTGGTGTTAAAAGAGCGTTCTTATTTTTTCCTGAACAGATCAACAGATGAACATACATATGGTACGTTTTATGTGACGTTGGTTTTGTATGTCACCGCAGTTCTGTCTTGAAATGTCTGTTGAGTGGTGCTAACTCTAATGCTCTGTGACGTTATAAATAACGTACCATCTGCACTACACCTAAACCTACCCGTTTTTCGATCTCTTATCTTTCAGCTCTTTCATCGTGAGTCATGCTTTTCATGGGATTTGTACTAGGGCTGTCACTAACGATTATTATCATAATCGAGTAATCTGTCGATTATTCTGACTATTAATCAAATAATTGGATAATTATAATTAAATTTTAGTAGTAATAAAAAAAGACTTAAGTGAACAATAGCCTTTAAAATGACTTAAAATACATAATAGCAATGTGGCAATAATAATTAGTTCAAATAAAGTAACAAAACCAAGTAATTATGTAGTTTTATTGAAAAAAACTTAAAATGCATAATGTATTATAATCAGAGCTAATGTGCATTACGCATTATAAAAAAAATGCCTGCAGAGGGCGCCAATGTCCTGAAAACTGTTTTTACATTTTACTGCGGGATCTAATCCGTGTTTAATATTGACTCAACAACATTTGATTTAAATGTGCACTTACTCTAATATTTGGCCATTTCTTTATGATAGAAACACTACAGCCAAATTCTTGAATATGTGGACATCAAAATGTGTAAACTCGGAGTGAGGGATTAAACTTTTACTTCGAAATCGTGATGAACAACTACAACAACATGCAGAGATGGAGTCTGAGATGCTCCACACATGTAAATGATAACAGTTCGTAGAGTAGCATTTACTGTGAATGGAGCCACTCTGAGATGCACGTACCTATGCGCATGTAAATAATTAAAGTGAATATTAAACCCACATCGCAAATATTTATTTAATCGAATCGTGGCGTTTGTGATTCTTAATAGCATTATGCTTTATTATGATTTTTAAATGGGTTTAACCCTTAAAGACCTAGAACATTTTCGGGGACACCTGACATGCCTGCACTTTTCTTAGCTTTTTTTAGACCTATTCTTGCAGTCAGCATCAAGTGCTATATATCATTGTAAACAGGAAAACTTGAAGTTTCAGTCTAGCTAACTTAGTCACAATTTTCCTTTCTGTCTTTTCTAAGAATGAATGAATTTCCAAAATTAAGAAAAAAATGCAACAATTGGAGGGTTTTTTTTTTTACTGTGTACTCAAACAGAAACTCCTGAAGTTTAGATTTTTATTTCTTTAGAAAGTTGTAGTTGGGTGTTTTACACAAAATTTTGTCTACATGTAACATTCCCCAAGCAAGTTATAGCCATTTATTACAATATTGTTATAGTCGCTCTTCAGTGAAAAACAGGTATATTTAGTTTACTGACAATATAGATGTGTCAGGGGCGTAGATTTAGGGTGGACGGAGGGGATGTGTCCCCACCAATATCCTCCAACCATTGAGATGTCCCCACCAATAATTTAATCCACTTAAAAAAAAAACAACATTGTGCTGTCAACATTAACCTAGACACGCAGAAGGGATAAATCACGTTCTCTCCTTGAGTCCTCCCGCCCCCAAAACACATATGAACATTTTGATTGGCTATCATGTGAGAGGCTATGGCTGCGTTCAGATACAAGCAGCGCCAAATGCAGTGGATTTTTTTTCCCGTGCAAGAAGGTGTGTTGGGTGACATACATGTGAGGATGGCGGCAGCAAAAAAAAAGAAGCTGGACATAAGGAGCTTTTTTTCAAAGAAAAGTGTAAGTCACTTCAAGTTCGCTAGTGAATCCATCAAAGTCCATCAAAGTAACAACAACAGTTAACGTTAATGCTAGTGTTTTTTTTTTGTTTTTTGTTTTTTACCGCTTTGACGCACATTCATTATAGCAGGGCAGGCTATAGTCTGTGAGAGGGGGAGAGGGGGAGAGGGGGGGGGTCATAGGTCCCCACCAATGTCTAGAGCAAATCTACGCCCTTGAGATGTGTTCAAAAATGTTTAGGAAGTAAAGTAAATGAAAACAGTGTTACATATTAACAAAAAAAAGTGAGGTTTTTTTTTTTTTCCAGATGTATAATTTTCAGTCAGCTTGTGCACAAACGCAAACAGTGCAGCAAGTAGTGAAAACAACTGCACAAATGGTCTTGTGCAACAAATATACAAACAGCGCAAATGGTTCACAAACTACTCACAAAATGAGAGAAAAAAATACAGAGTGCGACAAAAAAATCTTTATAAACTATATAAGAATAATTTACATAATATAACAGCCAAATGGATAGATCCGCTGGATGCATTCCGCGTTTTACCGGGACAGCGCACGGCCACGTCAAAACATAAATTCCAGTGCTTTATCCGATATGTACACCTGTTCATCCTTGTTTTTGGTTTGTTTTATGTCAAATTGCTCTGTCGTGTGTTTTTCTGTGCTTTTTCATAGAGTGCTGTAATGCAAATGTGTTATTTTGTGTTTATTTTCATGCACGCACGACGCATTTTACTTTCTAATTAGTGGTTCATAAGTGCAAAATCTATGTTTATTGGTTGAATAGATGAAAGTTTGAACCAATCTGGGCACGGGGGTGGGACTAATCGTCAATCGTTCCTGTTTGGCTCAGAGGGACGAAATGCATTGGTTTCTTCCGACGAATCAATGGGATCAAAATGTGATGACGTTCACTACGGAAATATTTATTAAATATTTAAGAACAATAGTTATTTTTTTAGCCACGGGCAGCTGTCTCGGTATTTGATAGTTAATATGTGGAATGCAACACTTATTTTGCACTATTTTGCCGATTACTCGATTTAATAATCGATTTTTTTTTTTTTTTTTTTTTTTTGCTTTTTGTTTTTTTTTTGTTTTGTTTTTTTCCTAATTGAATACTCTAATAGAATCAAAGAATTGTTGGAGCCCTAATTTGTACCCAAGGATTCCGCATCCTAAGTCCAATTTCGTACTGGCTGAGCTACCATATGGCTGTCCATATTTGACCCCCTGCCAAATCATTACCCCTTCTCGTTGAAATCGTTACAAGATGTCCTAATCCTAACCCCTTCCCCACACCTAACCCTAAACCTATCAATACTAGGGGGGTAGTAATCTGGCAGGTGTCAACACAGGAAAGTAAAACATATGGAGCTGTAATCATAACAGTGTACGAAAATGATTACAAGTGCTCACTGTTTTACCACCTCCAGTGTTAATTTCTGTTAAAAGCTGCTGTGATACGTGCTTTTTGATACTTATTTTGCATCTTGCGAAAAAGCTCCCACAGGTATGTTTTCGTCATGAGATCAGGTAGGAAGCCACACTTCTACACTTCTACTTGGACAGCTACTCGCCAGATTTGAGTTCTGTCTCATGGGATCTCTACTAGCCAATTCCACTGTAAGTTAATGGCAGTGAAGCATTGGATCTGTATTTCAGTGCTTCGTCTCTGGAGACCCTGCCAGTGGACTGTGATACTGGAACATGTTCAATGATGCTGCGGAAAAGCTAATCCATGGATTTTTTTTTTTTTTTTTGTATGTGTGTGCCATCTCACCTGAATTTGTATTTGTATTTTTTTTAAAGTAAGCTGCGGGCTGCAGGGAACATTTTGGAGAGCTATATGGTCTCAAATAGGTAAAAAAAAAATGCTGCATTTATTTGTTATTTATTAAAAAGAGAGAAAGAGAAAGACAGTTCTTAAAACAAAAACGCACCACTTGCTTGATAATAGATATTTTGTAGCTGATTGTCAGCGTAAGCATTGCGTAGTTAATATGGTTACTTTACCATACTTTAAGTAACCATATAATCATAATTTATTTTAAATAACGGCTATTTTTAAGACTTAGTCTCAAGACCCTCATTGTGTTTCAATCTGATGCACTGAAGAACAAATCTCGTGAGCCTCTCCAGACAGTTTAGCACTGTTGCTGTGCCATATGCAGTGCTAGAGAAAACTGTTATCTAATGAATTAAACCCCACAACATTCCTAAAAATTATTGTATAATCACAAAGCTAAAAATGAACTTGTTTTTGACACGTTTATGTAGCCTGTAACTGAATTCTGAAAAAGGTTAAAAGCTACATCATGCACGATAATAGTTGATGATTGTTTTTATGATCGATCATTGGTGTCACTTACTTGAGTTCTCGGGTAACTTGTGCTATGTAAATATACCCTCTCATGAAAATGATCTATTACTTCTTCAGCTGTTGATGGCTTTTGAAACTCTAAAGCTGAAGAAACAAAATTCAAGTGCCAGTCAACAGCCTTTCATCATTTAATGCATAGTTCACCACTAAATTAAAGGAGAAGTCCACTTCCAGAACAACAATTTACAATTAATTTACTCACCCCCTTGTCATCCACGATGTTCATGTCTGTCTTTCTTCAGTCGTAAAGAAATTATGTTTTTTGAGGAAAACATTTCAGCATTTTTCTCCATATAATGGGCTGCTATGGTGCCCCGATTTTGAACTTCCAAAATGCAGTTTAAATTTGTTTAATCCCAGCCAAGAAAGAAGGTTCTTATCTATCGTAATGACCGGTTATTTTAATAAAAAGAATACAATTTATATACTTTTTAATACTAAATACTAGTTAATACTAATACTACTCTTACCTTACTCTGCTTGGACTGTTTTTGTTCCGGTTCATGACCGTTATATCACTGTTTTACCTTTTTTGATAGTGTGTTTGATCTTCTTTGTTCACTTTGCAATGACTGGGTCGGTACTTCTGCAGTGATGTAGGATGATTTTGAAAAGAATTTTTAAGTTGAGGGAGAAAATACGGTCTGAGTTTTTCGACATACCCTAACTGTCTTGAGTCAGAATACACAGAGTTCAGGGAGAGAAAGGCAAGATGAGCATTTGAGATTATTATTATTATTTATTTTTTTTTTTAATAAAAATAACTGATCGTTTCGCTAGACAAGACCCTTCTTCCTCCTCTGGGATCGTTTACAACTGCATTTAGGATTGTTTGAAGCCGCATTTAAACTGCCTTTTGGAAGTTCAAAATCAGGGCACCATAGCAGTCCATTATATGGAGAAAAATCCTGAAATGTTTTCCTCAAAAAACATAATTTCTTTGCGACTGAAGAAAGAAAGACATGAACATCTTGGATGACAAGGGGGTGAGTAAATTATATGTGAATCTTTGTTTTGGAAGTGGACTTCTCCTTTAAAATGTGCCACAATTTACTTGCCTCTATGGCATTCCAAACCTGTATGACTTTCCCTCCACTCCAGAAGAAAAAAAGAATATTCTGAAGAATGTTTGAAATGTTTTTGTCCATACAATCATAGTCACCTGTGTCTAAATCTACTTAACTCTTCAGCTCTCAATTCATTTCAACAAAGCTGTTCTACCAACTAAAGACATCCTAATTTGGTTTGTGTACTTGCAATGTGAAAAGCTGTTTCTTCTCACAAAGTCTGTGAAATCTGTCTTACTCTCCCCAATGATTACTCTTCACTGTTCACTCACAAGTCCTTTTGAGTCATCAGACTAATCGTGTCCAAAGGAAGTGATGATGTCGATAAATCCACCAGTTACACCTACCACAATCATATTGCAAAGGTAATTTAAATTCAGAATGGCCTTACCAGCTTCTTGCTTCAAAATAATCCTGCAGCCCACTCATGCACTGTATCCAACTGGCTTAATTGAAGCTCAATGACACACTGTAGCAGTAGTTCCCACAAGTAACCCAATTATTGCAATATGTATATATGCTTAAATAATGTATGTTATTTTAACTAAAAGCAATCCATTCAGATTTTTTGTTTTTTTAATTGATTACTATGATTATTAAGCCATATTGGAGAACTGATGTTTTTGATCCTGTCAAAATGCTCGTGCAAGTTTAATAAATGCATTAAGAAAACAAATGAACATTATAGTGACAACAATATGTGAAACTGGTACATTCTCTAAAACAGTATTTTCTTGCATCCACCCCTGGGGTCCATCCAAATTGCTAGAAAATTCCTGATTGTGAATAAAATCTGAAAAACCATGCCAAGTGTGATTTGTGATTAAAATGGTACAATAGAGGCATGTATTTTCCCATTCATTTAACAAAAACGATTTTTTGAAGTTCTTCAAAGTTCTTCAATAAAGAGCACTGAACCAAACCAACCAGTTTTAAAATAGAAAAAGAATACTATACATTTAAAATGTAAAATACTGTTTATATATTCTAAAATGTTTAACCGCAATACTTTTTTTTTTTTTTTTTTTTCTAATGCCCTTTCACTTTCTTGGATGCTTCATATTTTGTGAAGATTGGTTGGGGCGGGGAAGCGACTTGAGAAAAAATGTTAAGAAAAGCCTGAAAGACATTAACTAAAGCTGTATAAATTGTTGGATAATTATCCAGTTCTGTCAAAATATTGTGTTTTTATGCTTTAGTACTTTAAATAAAAATATCACACAACATATTCTGAATTATACTAATATGTGTACAGTACACATAATATAAACTGGCAGATGTCTAAGATATAAATAGTCCTCAAGTACACCCTCTGTGTTTTCCATTTTAAACTCAAGTCCTGATTCTCTCCCTTATTACGGGTATTATCGTACTAGAGGAAGCTGATCCAAGAACAGAACACAATCCTGAAGGAGTAAATACCGGTCCCTCAAGGACAAAAGAAACAAGTCAATTCATAGTCCTGTTTCTTCTTCCAGCCACTCTCTTCCCTTCTTTCAATGCTTGTTTTTTTTACTATTTTTCAGGGAAGGGTTTTATGACAGTGTAAAATGAAACATGCATCTAGTTAATCCCTATTTGTGATTGATTATTTCCTGCTAGACTTTGTTAGCAAGCATCATGTAAGGCAATTAAAGAAGAAAATGAGCAGCTTGCCACTTACAGAACAGACAAGCGGCTTTAAACAGTTCATCTTACCATACAGATTTCCGAATGAATTAATGGCACTATCATTTGCATTTTAATACTGCCAACTAAGAGGCATGCAAGACATAGATAACTCAAACATTCAGTTTTGTATAGTGTTCATAAATTCACAGCACTTTAGTATGTGTTGGTTTGTGGAAAAAAAACTGGAGGGTGCAATGGCTTGCTAATTCTCATCTCACATTCGGGTTTAAAGTCTTACATGCAATTAGTTGCTGACTTACAGAAGAAAATTAAAAGACGAAGGAAGGAGCATTATCCACTGATTTGGAAAAAAACAGAATTGTAAACAAAGGAAGTCAATTTGTCTTTGTGTAAATTACACAGCACACACACCCGTTTAAACAGCTTGGGGTGATGTCAAGCAAAGTCCAAAACTTTTGACTGCATTACTAATTAATTTTAAATATTATATTATGCAACAGTTAGTCCTGGTCCTCTAATTTGATTGGTCAAGTGGTCATGCAAAGTCTAGCTGCTTTTAAAGAAATAACTCATGAAAAAGTTACATTTTGTCTATATTAACTTCTTCATAACTCACAAAAGCAATAAATAATCTATAATAATGCTTGTGTATGGCTTCAAAAGTTTGGGATCATTAGGACAAGAAATTTTCAATTTGTTTGGGGTCAGTGAGATTTTGTAATCTCTTATGATCACAAAATCTTAATGTACACAATCATACATAAACAAACAAACAAACAAACAAACAAACAAACCATTGTTTAAACTGTAATTTATGCCCGTAATGGCAAATCAGATCCTTCAAAAATCAGTTTAATGCAGTGGTTTTCAAACCAATCCTGACTCGCCATGTGCCCATTAGATGAGCCTTTATAGAGGAATACATAATGAAAGAGTTTTTTTTTTTTATTTTTTTTTTTTTTTATTTTCAATTTGTTTTATTTCATTAAGTAGTAATTAAAATCTTTCTATAGATATGTTTATCATGTCTGTGATGCATGTATCCGCTGAGTTTCAGCTCATTTTGTGTGAAGCTCTCCTGTTCAAGGCAGAGACGGCAGAGCGCGCATTATATTTGTTTTCTTTATTTTATAAAAGCACAACATTTTACTGATATTGTGAGTGGACACAAATAAAAGTAGACTCTTTACAGTTCCGAATGATGCATTACTCTAACATTTATGGGTGACTGCATATAAAATGACAACATATTTTTAAGTTGTTTCCACTTAAAAAAAATGCAAGTTATCGCACTGGCGCCTCCATGTCTTGCGGAGCGCGCTTTAGCTTCCACTCTCTGCACAAACGGTTGGATATGCGCCTAATAGTGCACATTTATGTTTAACATTTATTTTATGAAAGTCATGATGATTTGAGAAGGCTTCATTGATCAAAGATAGACTATGTTCAACTCACTGTCTGCCACTGGCTGCTTAGTCGGTAGCTATTTTAAAAAAATATATATTTATTTTATTTTATTTATTTTAAACATTTAAACTGCATTTCGGAAATTCAAACTCTGGGCACTATATCAGTCCATTATATGGAGAAAAATCCTGACATGTTTTCCTCAAAAAACATAATTTCTTTATGACTGAAGAAAGACATGAACATCTTGGATGACAGGGGGTGAGTACATTATTTGTAAATTGTTGTTCTGGAAGTGGATTTCTCCTTTAATAACAAAATAAACAAACAACAAAATGGAAGTAAGCAGCAGTTGCCTGTTTCCAGTGTATATTTGTGTTTGTGGCCACAAGAGCAAATTTACAATGCTGTCTTGCAGTAGCCAATCACAGACATATCCATTGATTTGTGGAAGGCAGGTGGCCAATCAGAGGTGTGAAGTGTAAGATCACACCGGTTTGATTAGAACATTCAGTGCGTCACATGATCAACTGCTAAATTAAATCTGCTTTTGTGCGTTTCCTGGCACTTAACCAGAGGCAGACTTAGACATGTTGGATAGTCACAATATCAGAAATTTCATAGTATAGTTAACACGTCTGTGAAATATTTTGAATTAAAAAAAAAAAAAGAAAAAATTAAATAAAAGCAATACATCATTCACAGCTATTATGGCTGTGGTGTGTCACGTGACAAGCATGGCATGTCGCCATGGAAACAATAGCCCATTTCACACAGTAATACCAATAAATTGCCATAAAATTACTATATTACTTTAAATACAATGATAAATACAAAACAATGTGCTGTTCACACAGACAACGACAATCCCTCATTTACTGGTAATGCACATTTCGCACAGCTGTTTCAAAATACCGGTAAATTCTATAACATCATTAACCAGAAATAACCTCTAAACATCTGCACCTCCCAGTGTTGCATTTGTAAATGGAGGGGTATAGGTGGTCAGTGCTTTTGTTGATGTTTTCTTTTTTGTCAAACGTTAACATTCATCCAGCTACTTCTGGCCCAAAGACATCGTATTAGAGGACTTCAAACCGAGCTACTGAACTATAAGAACATATATAAAAAACATGTTCCTGCGTCATCTGTGTCAGAATGTTTTGATTGGCCCAGCACGTTCTGAACTTGCACATGCTCATACAGTAATCTTGTTCTGCATTCACACAGAGCACATTACCTGTAAATGAACTTCTCATACTAGAATTGCCAGAACGAATTTATTGCAATTTTTTGAAAAGGTCCTGTTCACACATGAGACCGTATGTGTGAAAGGGGCTATTAAGTCAACACATTCTTAAATAACGGTTGATGGGGGGTCAGCTATAATTAAACAGAGCTATTTATAATCCATTCAGAATTTTAAAAAAAGTTTTGTTTTTTATACTGCTCAATAGACCAACTTGGCCTACACACTGCAAAGATGCAGGAGGGACACATATAAATAGGGGATTTCTCCTCTCGAAATTGCAGTGATTGACATACAGTAGCATGTTTTGGCACCACACAACCCACACAATTACAGTGGCCCCATGGTCCAGTGGTGTCCCCATTGAACGCAATTTCTACCAAGGGCGATCGCTATTAGCCCCCTTCCCCCAGAACGCAATTTCTACCAAGGGAGGACCCCCGGGACCACTTGGTGAGGGACCCTAAAACTCTAAACACATCGTTATTGATCATTCTGAACTGGAAAAAATATTATATGTGACCCTGGATCACAAAACCAGTCATAAGAAGCATGGGTATATTTGTAGCAACAGCCAACAATACATGGTATGGGTCAAAATTATGGATTTTTCTTTTACGCCAAAAATCATTAGGATATTAAGTAACGATTATGTCCCATGAAGATATTTTGTAAATTTCCTACCATATCAAAACTTAATTTTTGATTAGTCATATGCATTGATAAGAACTTCATTTGGACAATTTTAAAGGTGATTTTCTCAATATTTAGATTTTTTTTGCACCCTCAGACTCCAGATTTTCAATAGGTGTCTTGACCAAATATTCTCCTATCCTATCAAACCATACATCAATGGAAAGCTTATTGGTTGAGCTTTCAGATGATGTATAAAGCTTGATTATTAACCCATATGACTGGTTTTGTGGTCCAGGGTCACATGTCAAAATAGATGTGCATGAAGGCTAAGCACCCTCACTAATTTCAGAGGCACCCTCAGTGATTTGATTTTGGAACAGAGCCTGATCCTTCCAGACAGTGCCGTAGCTGGGGTTGTACTTGTGCACACTGTTTAAAATCATGTAAATAGCACAGAACAAAGACAGAATTAAACAACCTCCAAACAAACTATCCTGGTAGGTGTTTAGGATACGAACAATCAAATGTAAAATGCATTGCATAGACTTTGCTAATTAAATATATATATTAATTCTGGTTAAAATTACAAAAGTAATTCAGTTAAGAGCAGTTAGTGTTTTTCATTTATTTATATATTTATTTTTTACTCTCCTTTAACATTAAAGACACAGACAGCAGCTAGCAACTTAGGCACGATCACTTTAAGACACAATGCATGGATCCAATATAATCATACACAGCCGATTTCTTTCTCAACTGTTTATGTTCACTTATGACATAACAGAGTTTTTCAAAGGTTACCTGCCAAGATGCAAAACAATTCTGTGTTTTAAAAGAAAGTTTAAAAAGTTACCATAGAAAACCATAGTTCTAATGTGCTCCTTTTCTCTCTCTCTCTCTCTCTCTCTCTCTCTCACGATTATTTTATGAATAGAGAGTTCAAAAGAAAAGCATTCATTTGAAAAGGAAATCTTTTGTAGCATTAAAAATGTCACATTTGACCAATTTAGAAAACTTCTGTGTATAATGTCTGTTGCAAATAACTGTTCAACTTCTATTCATCAAATAAAAAAGGCACTTTATCATGGTTTCCACTTACTTTCAGAACAACCATTTAACTGTCATAATAAGAAAGATTCCTGAGCATTAAATCAGCATTTTAGAAAGATTTCTGAAGCACCAGGTAGAAAACAGCTTTTTAAACTAATAATATTTCATATATAAATATTTCATATATAAAAACACAGGGGAAAAAAATATTCTAAAGTTTCCAGACCTACACAGCAAAACAGAAGGGCTCATATACTACAAAAAATGGAAAATAACAAAATGATACAACAGAACAACAACCCAGGAACAAACGCATTACTAGATTTATGCCATTATTATTACTGTTTGTTTTAGTAGCAATATAGCTTGCACCTGCTCAAGACAAATCTAAAGAGGGCAAACTTATATTACAATTCCTGACAGAGCTTGTAGGGAAACCAGAGCCTTCAATTATGCATATTATCATACTTCAGGATGCCAGCAAACTGTTTAGGTATGCTCTTGTAGTACAAATCTACTCTTGCTACAGAATTACCTTTTCAACAGCCGCTACTGTTTGCACTTGACTATATACTGTCAAAAAAAAAGAGGTGATAGCCAACATGCAAACTCACTAATGGCTGGAAGCTTACGTCTGCTGAATGGCTAAATATGTAAAAGAACATTAGGATGAACTGATTGGCAAAACAAGAATAGAATAGAATAGAATAGTAGCTTTACTCCTACCTGTTCAGGGTTGGCTGGGGGAGAGAATCTCTTGGCACAAACCACAAAACTGTCAGGGTGTGGCTTGCCATTCTTTACTTCAGGATCATCTCCAAGAACAATGTGATTGAATAGGCTGAAGAACTCTTTATGACGGCTGGTCTTCATCTCAAAAGTTAGTCCTGCTGAGCTTGTGCCAACAGCAATAGGAATGCCATGCTTGTGCAGATGATTGACAAGCTTTTCTACACCTGAAAAGATGTTAGGAAATGGTCACTTAAATCAATAACCAAGCAGTGTGACAAACTTCAAGCAGTTTCTTTGGTGATTCTGAGGCAAACATGTGGCCTAGCTGCTTCACCGAGTCCATCATTCACCACCTTCTGTTTCACAATCACCTTCAATAACATTACCTGGCAACAGAGAGGCTGTGGGAAATAATCGCTCCTGAATTTTTCTGGTCTCCTCCAGAAGCTCTTCGGGGGTCATAGGGAGACCAATTTTGTCTCTTATGATCCTGGCGGCCTCTAGAGCTTTCTTGCCCATCACGGAGGACTTCACTTCCCAGGTATACTGCTTATTGAACCTGTCACAGACTTCCTGGAACGAAACTGTGTACAACCTCTCTGTATCTGTAAGAGATATGCAGTACAAATAAAAACATACAGTAACGCAGTCTAAATGGGACGGACAAAAGTCATTACATTAATGACGTATAATCCAAAAAGTGCCTTGCTTAAGAGTGGATGACACCTGCCAATTAGATCGAATATACAATTTTTTAAATACTTTAGATGTAAACATGAATGTTTGGCATTAAAACTGGAAGAAATTAATAAAGCAAAATAATGATAATAAAATTACAATTAATCAAAATAAATAGATTAAAATGTAAAATCTTTAAAACTATCAGAAATATATATAGACTCAATACGTTGTCTTTCTAATTATGCTGCATGCAAACAGAAAGACAAGCGCTGAGTTGATTTAAAATCTTGTTTATTTTAACTGGATTCTCACCCACCTAATAGTAATCCGTCCATATCAAAAAGCACGTGTGTTACTGGTTTATAAGACATGTTTTAACGATACTTTTGCTTTACTGTGTGACTACACGGAACTTCATTGAATCAGAAGAGACAGCGTGTAAACTGCTGGACAATCGAAGTTACACTCAAATATATCAGTACCTTCAATTTTAAAGAACTGCAGTTAATATCTTGCTTGATAGATTTAAACGTTAAGTCAAATGTAAATGCTTTGATAAAACATGTACGATTTCTACCTAGCCCTCTTCCTATCTGCGATGAACTTTTAAATAAAAACTCAGGGCAACTTTTAACTCGTCATTCGTGTTTGCAAAGGATTATGGGAAATGGAGTTTTTTTTTTAACCCATCGTTCTATCAGAGTTCTTCAGCCTGTTAGAGGGAAGAGGGAAATTTAAAATAATAATAATAGGTAATAATATAAACAATCAAAAAATAAGGGCATATTGTTTATATCAACTTTTTGTTTATTTATTAATTTATTATTATTATTATTATTATTATTATTATTATTATTATTATTATTATTATTATTATCATTATTAAATTAAAATTTTACTTTTTTTTTACATTTTTAAATTAAAATTTTACTTGTGCACTTTCATTGTTAATATTTTTTATTTTATTTTATTTTTATTTTTACTGTTTTTATAGATTGCTCTTAAATCTGCTTATGTTACACATTTATACATTTACAGACAATATTTTTAAAAAATTATACCATCAGAGGGTACAGTGATTAGCAAATATTTAAATAAAATAAAATAAATTAAAATATTTATAATTTAATAAAAATGTATATATAAAAAAAACATAATGTAAAATTAATAAGAAAAAAATAATACAACTCTGCACTATTTCTAGGTCATTAATCAAATAAGAACATTTGCGGCATTGCCCATATTATCTAATTTGTACAAAAGGTCAGTCTCCTCGCTTCTATTGAAGCAAACAACATGCTCTTTTGAAAATCATGCTGGGATGGCATGAATCATCAGGTTTTGCACCAACATGAGGAGACCATGCCAACTCAAGGGAGACCGAATGCTAAAATAAATGCTTTATTTATTATTATTAAAATAGGGGGAAAATGGAAGAAGCATTTTCACTAGTGATTTTTGACAATTAAATACCTAGTTGCATTTTATGTGTGTGACTATGAGCTGTTGCAAAACAAATTTCTTGGAGGCCAGAAGTTTTATGATTATGATTTTATTGCAGTTATTATTAGCAATGCCCAGTAAAGCAAGCAACACTATTGGCCACTATTCTCTTGGTCATATAATTATTATTCTCTTAATATTTTCAGCACGTAACTTGTCATGCATGTGCATGAATGCTTCCTCCCATTGTGCAGCTTATTGAGCTTATTGAGGTGTGCTATACTTTTCTAACCTATCAAACTTACAATTACTGAAAAGGGGGTCATTACTTTTTTTTTAACTTGGACCTTTTTCACTTGCTGCCGTGATGAGCATAAAAGGCTTCTTTCTTTCCTTTTCCATAACAAATAACATCATACGTTTAATAACATAAATACATTATGAATGTAATGCATTGCTATAGACAAAACAGCGTAATACTATAAACTACCTAATATATAATAAGAATATACCTAATAAAAACCTCTTAAATCAGGTTTCTGTTGGGTCCTGTTGTATTGTAATTTTGGAAATTATTATATTAAACATACATACTAAACATACTATTTTTATCCGTTCCATGTTATTTCGCTTTATTTGATGTTTGATTCACTGTGTTTGATGCACTATTCAAAAACGTCGCTTGCAGAGGAAGCTTAAAAATACATACATTAAAATGCATTTATATTTAGATTGAGTGAAAGATACAGATTGTACTGCATGTTAGCTTGCTTATTGTGCCCAAGAGCATAATTTATTGAGCCCATATGTCTTACTAACAAGGAACTATGCTTCTAACCACAGGTTGAGAGCTGTAGTTCTAACCACGTAAGTTTGTGACACTGTTTGCGAATGTTTGTTTGAACTATGGTTTCAGGAAACAGCAAATCGTTGAACTATGTTGGTAACGACGGAACTTGCGACCATAGTTGGCTAACGATGCTTTTGGGAAATGCACCCCAGGTGGGTTATTTTATTTTATTTTATTTTATTTTTCAATGCACGTTCACTATTAAAGCTTTCTTTTGTATAAAGAGAGTACCACCAGTGTTAATATTTGGGTTAATACCCAATATTACAGCAGGATACTGTATTTTATAATTACAGTACTATACACTGTAAAAGGTTTTTACCAATTTCAACTTAAAAACTTAAGTTTGGCAACTGCCTTAAAATTTTAAGTTAATTCAACTTAAAACTACAGGTCATTTCAACTCACTACAATAAAGTGAGTTAAAATGACTTGTACTTTTAAGTTAATTTAACTTATGAGTTGAACTGACTTGTACTTAAGTTGATTTAACTTAAAATGTTAAGGCAGCTGCTGAACTTACATTTTTAAGTTGAAACTGGTGAAAACATTTTGTGTACTGTAAAGGATGTTTACAGTAGTAGATCTGTAACAATGCAGTAAGTGGCTAATAACCCAACTGTCAGTATTTTACAGTAAATATTGAAAGGAGGTCAATACTTTTTTTTTTTTCCCACTTTTTGCACTCTTTGCTCTTGGACCAAAAGCATACAGTAGAGGTGTAATCGGGCTTTAAAAGTTAGGCCTGACAGTGCCGGAGCCGGACAGAATTCGGCCCCAGCCCGACAAGTACATTTTGACTGACAGCTTTTTAAAAGCCCGAACCCGTTTACAGCCCGACATTATTCAAATGTGCCCCAGAACAGCTCTTTTGCCTTTTGTCAAGAATGAGTCATTTATACATGTTTTAACATAATTTATTCATGACTAACTTAGGCTATAGGCCACTTGGAAGTTGGAACAAATAAATAAAATAAGTCCTCTGTAATATCGTAACATCTCAGCACTCTAAATAGGCCTAGGCATACACTAGGCCAACGCGCCAATAAAAATTAGCCTTTCTTAACAAATTAAATTAAGATAAATTCTAAATTAAGATGGGTATTTGGCAATAACGAAATTAAGATAAAGGCTCCGCGGGATTTGCTTCGCTACTTTTCTCAACAATCCGGCCTCAATGCGACGGTGAATAGCACCTGAAATTTAATAAAAGAATAATGCCAACATTATATACTCTGTCTACATTATGCATTTAAGACTCAATTAATATTTAGTTATAATTTGAAAAACCTTTACTCACCAAGATTAGGCTACATGTTTTTGTGGAGGAAATTTATTGAATCCACGGTAGATGGCTTTAGCGCGGCCCTGCACTCACTGATGGTGCGTCCAGCAGCACTGAACACCCTTTTACTGCTGCTGCTACTGGCCGGCATGCATAGTACTGATCTGGCTAATTTTGCAAGTTTTGTAAATTTTGCCAAAACGTAATCGCCAGAGGCAAGCCTCCGTTTCACCTCTGCAACATCCATTTTCGCATCTTTCTCGCGCTAACTGAAACGCATCACGACCGCTCATTTACCGCGCAAGCCGGAGCGCAAGCCCGTGTCCGGCCCGAGCCCGGGTAAAATGATATAGATTCAGCCCGAACCCGACCGAACCCATCGGGTCCCGTCGGGTCCTGTCGGGTTCGGGCAAAGATCTTCAGCTCTAATATACACACCACCAACAACACCCTAGAAATCCAACCACATTAGCAACAAATCTCAGCCACATCTCGCCTTTAAAACATCAAAGAGACACGTGCTTTGCCTTCTTTTGCTTGAGGCAAACAGCTGTACATAAAAACGCTAAATATTTAAATTGTGTGTGTGCGCATGTATATATGCATGTTTGTTCATCATTTCAGCCATTTTTTTTTTCCCCTGGCTGAAATCCACACACCAGCCTCATTGAGGGTCATCACACAGAAGCACCTACCTAGACACACCTGCCATTCCTGCACTCCGTCCACATTTCACGAGGTAATTGGAAGCACAATGTAAAGTGCGAGGGCCTCGTTAGGAGCAGAGGCATGTTTGGGGAGTGGGGGTGTCCTCCAGCATGGGGCAGCTAATGAGGCTATGGATTCCAGGTCTAATTGGGTGTAGCGGAAAGTAGCCCCACTTTCAACTCTGGCTTGGCTCTGGTCTATTGTACCGGCTGCCTGTTGTGTCACAGTCACACTGAATGCCCAGCTAGACAAGAAGTGCTTCTCATGGATAAACAGAATGAGTGCACTGTGCTTTTTCTCTGTGGAAGGCTGTATTTTGAAATGGCAGATTTGAATGAAGTACAGTAATCTACCTGCTTAACACTTTATTTTCAGTGGTTCCCAGTACACATTCTACTGACTATAAGTAACTTTGCAAGTACATATCAGCTTATTCTATTAACCCCAGCCTGTCTAATAATCTAATGAGAGTTAGTTGACATGTATGAATGCACACATTTTATGATGAAATTAAAATTTCACAATTAAAGGGATAGTTCACCCAAAAATAAAAATTCTGTCAGTAATTACTCACCCTCATGTCACTCCAAACACTGTAAGGACATAGTAAGGACATTGTTAAAACAGTCCTTGTGACATCAATGGTTTAACCATAATCTGAAACTATGAGAATACTTTTTGTGAGCAAAAAGAAGATGTTTAAGAAATTGTTAATTGAAGTCATTATGCTTGTTTTCTTTGCACACAAAAAGTATCCTCGTAGCTTCATAACATTACGGTTGAACTACTAATGTGATATGGAGTAGTTTAATGATGTCCTTACTACTGTTCTGGGCCTTGAACATGGTAGTTGCATTGCTGTCTATGTAGGGTAAGAAAGTTCGGATTCTATCAAAAATATCTTAATTTGTGTTCCAAAGATGAACGAAGGTCTTACGGGTTTGGAATGTCATGAGGGTGAGTAATTAATGAAAGACTTTTCATTTTTGAGTGACCTATCCCTTTAAATTTGTTATTTGATAGATTTGGAGGGCATAAAAAGGGCAGAAAGTGTCCAAATGTTATAAAGAAGAAAGCCTCATTAAAATAAATTAATTATTTAAAACCTTATTACGTACTCTGGCATTATTTCTTAGGGAAAAAAAAATCTGAAAACTTCAGAACTTTACATGTACTTTACATTCAGTGCAGTTAAAATGCATGAAAACAAAACAAAAAGAAAGAAATTATAAAACAGACTTTTGCAGACCATATGTACTGTGTGTATAAATCCAGAAACCTTATAATATTTTAAAATCTCAAATAATTTGACCATTTTATGACAACATGGTAAGGTACTTCAGGTTAAAATATCATGTGCTGCGACTTCCTGAAAATCGAAGTAAATCTAAGTAGTTAAGAATTCATATATCTGTGTAACACACACACATTTTATCACAAGCATATATGGTTTATGGATATCATAAGCATTTACTCTTGTTATTTACTCTTCTATGTTATTACCATAGCGTGGGCTTTTATACATCCTTCAAGCTTCTTTTTATTGGCTGCTTATCAATATTGGTAAACACACACATTACACTGACATGTTGTGTGATATTGACATAGCCCTAAATGATTACAAGGCCATCAGTCTTTGGATAAACAAACAGCATAGATTTAATCTACAGCACTCCATCATGTTGAAAAACTGTGCTGTCAGTCTGAGACATGCAAGAGTGTGCAGTTATACTCAGTTCTATTTTTAGATAAACTCTGAAATGAGCAATTGCTCTTTGCCATTAACAGTGATCTGTTTGTTACCCATATTCTACATTTGTGAGAATTATGAATATTTGACCTTTAAGTAAACTTTTTATAACACTCTCTGCTTGACACATCAATCCATGGTGCTAATGAGTATTTGCGTGTAAAGGTCAAAAGTGACAAACCCTCATCCATTAGTCAAATAAAGATTACAACAAACAGTGTATGAGAGTTACGTCTCAGGTAGCGGCTCATGTTAATCAAATTTATTAGTTATGTGCTGGTAGGAAAAAGACCGGAAAAACAAATGAAGGGACAACAAAAAGCAGTGATTAAATATAGATGTGCAATTAATGGAGCTGAATAAAAACTGGAAAGAAATTGGGAGGTAAAAGTAGGTGTGAATCATAGTGGTAAACATAAATGCCATTCAATATGGCAAACAGACAACAGTTTTCCCTTTGAACAAGGTGAGCAAGTGAAGATTTGGGGCTCAGAAGTGACTGGTGGAATAAAGGAGTAGAACATTTTTCAATTCCTACTCACACAATTATACTGAACCTGCTGGTTTTCACAAAATATGAATATGATATCTTCAAAATAAACTCATTTTTTAACACAAATCATAACCCACAGCGCTAGTGGAATAGAGAAATAAACATATCAAAATATGAAGCTCTAAGTAATCAACACTTTATTTTGAAAACACTTTTGGCACATCAAGATTTCAATAGGGCCATGGAAGAGGCTAAACAAACCAATAGCCTCTTTTTATCACAAATTTGTGCCCCATTTCATGTAAAGCAAAACAAACCATTCATTATCACCTGCCTTACTGGGACTTGACCCTTTGCAGTGAGTTTGACTGACAGGTGATCTGACCAATCATAATGTTGAATACCATTTTTGTCTGACAAACAAACCAGTAATAAGAGTAGATTAACATCGGTGGACTTGAACTTGAAAAATTGTGTGTATTAATGTCTTTCTGCGGTTGAAACGTGATCTGATTTTCATTCATGTTTATTTCACTAGTAAAGAGGAAAAGATGATCGGTTCATGTGCTGCTTGAACTGAGGCGCTACAGTGATCTGTCACAACACATTAACTCACTCCGTGAGAACATGATGTGTGGTGTGAGAGGGATGTGGCTTGTTGGACATAGCAACAGTAACGGGACGGGTCTTTGAGAATAGTGTATTGTACGTATTCAATGCCAAAAACAAAAAAAAGAGAACATACGATGATTACATTCTTTAAAATGTTTCACTGCTGGATTGGTTATATCACCTCTTTTAATATATTAACTAATACAATCTTTTATTCGACCAGATGTTTCCCCACATATTTTTGCCAGCTCATATTGGGTTGGTTTTAGTTAATAAAGAAAATTCCTGTTGTGTGCTGTTCAAGTATCAACCCAACCACACATGATAAAGTAGATAAATAATTTGAAGATTTCTAGGCATCTTGCCTAAAATTAATTAGCAAAGCTCTTTTTGTCTGTGCTGACCATGATGAAACACTCAACAGGGACTGTGTGCCACTTGACTACCCTCTGTTCTGTTCGCCTCTGCAGTCTATATGGACCACAAATGATGTCAAGAGTAAAGCAATTAACTTTTGTCTATTCCAGGGCCTCTACAGTATACGGCCACTCTAAAGATTATGGAGATACTCAGAGCAAGTACCTTTGCAAAAAACGTATGGGAGACAGACACTGCCATTGAAAGCTTTCAGAAATAACTGGTCACAGCAGCAAATCTTGAAAAAACATGGCTTATCTCCAGTGTATTACACCATAAACCACCAACTGATGTCATACTGTTGTCAGTCAGGTATTTTATGTTATATGTCTAACAATGCTTATATTGGTAGTATACCTGCTTTAGCTGAGAGCAGAATTACATTGCTCACGCTAATTATTTTTACATTTTTACATACAAGTGACTTTATAACTGACTGTTATTCTGTAATATGTGTGTGCTATTAATGATAGATTGGCAAATAGTTTTGCTAGAATCATATGGACAATAGCAATGATTGTTAAGCTTTTTGAACTAAAGGGCTCTCATGAACGTGCATCGAAGACTGACGCAGAACAGAAACATTTGTAGAATAAAGTAATTAATTTTGTTTCCTTTGCACACAAAAAGTATTCTCGTAGCTTCATAACATTACGACTGAACCACTGATGCCACATGGACTATTTTAACAATGTCCTTACTATCTTTCTGGGCCTTCAATGTGGTAGTTGTGTTGCTGTCTATGCTGGGTCAGAAAGCACCCAGATTTCATCAAAAATTGAAAAGATTGAATCCAAAATTTAGTAATAATATATCATAATTTATAACCAATTTTTTTTTTAAAGGCCAGTGATTTTTGACTGGGAGCACCTTGTTTTTGGTTAAAGAAATTAGCCCATGCATATGCGTAATTTAAACGCATGTACATTTCAAATGTTTTGAAATAATTAGGTAAAAATACATGTTACAAATACAATTAAATAGTTTTAAGTCATCTTGTGGCCCCCTTAAAATTTTGCTGAGCCCCCAGCAGGCCCTGGCCCCCTGTTTGAGAAGCAATAGGATTTAGTAGTCTTCTGTAAAAGAAGTTTTATTTTATTTTATTTATTTATTTAGAAGGTTGATGTTCACAATTATAAATCAATCAATAAGTAGCCTGACTGTAATAAATAATTTGCTGTAAGAAGCATCCTACATCATGTAGTAATGTTTTGACACCAATAGCACATTCTATTTATAAACTGCTACTCCTACAGCTGCAGCTGTGTCACCTTCTCAAGTTTCCTATAGAAACTTGACTCTTCTATGCTATGTTTGCACCAGTTTAACTCGGAGGCTGGCCCCTATTATCCTGATCTCAAATCAGTTGGTTTTCCTCAGCCTTTTCTCAATTATTACTCCTAAAAAAAGTTGACTAAATCCATTCATTAAAAGAGGTTTAGTTAGGTCAGTTTGACCGGTTCAGAGTAATGTTTGAAGAGCGATCAGGAGTGAGTCAAATCATGTATGAAGGTGTGGATGTTCTTGGAGAGGGATTAATTAAAGACTGTGGTCTACGGCAAACAGATTAAACATAAATTATTTGGGCTGGTTTCATGAAATTACAGACTTGGTAAATTTACATAGATTACTCACCTCCTGAGCTGACCTTGCTCTAAATATACACCATGCATAAAACAAATGATTTATAATAGGAGGAAAAAAGATATACGTACAGAAATGCGTTCCTTTTGGATCCTATGGTGTGGAGGGAAGACAGTCTCCCTTGCATTCAATTTCCAGAAAACAGAAGGCTATTAACATCTGAACTATTTACATAATGCAAATATGCTCGTTAATTTGAGTAGCTGATTTGTATCGCTACTTCAGCAGTTGTTTCTACACCTGTGAGAGGTATAGGTAATCACAACCTCTGTTTAGAAAAAAAAGTGAGTTGAAATGCTCATTCAGCCGATAAAATCAATATGAAGAACCAAAGTCAAGAGAGAACATCACAAACACCACTCTAGTGAGTCATTTGTGAAGGGGATATCCATGTTTGAGTATGTGTATGTTTGTTGCAACAAGCACAGACAAACACTGTGAAAATGTCATTGTGAACATGTAGTCTCTAAAAAGGTGGAGTGTGCAAATAATGGGTCCGGCAGGTTAGGCAGTTCATAAAACTTCTCCCAGGTCTGCAGATTAGAACATTTCCAAACAGATGTTCCACAAGTCCAAGTTTTTAACATCTGTGTCTTCTTACTACAAATAGGAGAAGGATCCCTGTCTTCTCTATTAGTTTCTGTGAAAAGTAAGTGCATAAGGCCCTCCGATACCCTTCAAGTGAATTCAAATGGACTGAGAAGAGTCCCAATTATAGGATCCGGGATTGTTAAGGTCTTCTTTTTTATTAATTGGCAAGAGCTGGGGAGCAAAAACCCTCAATATTCAAATCTATGCCTGTGCCTGTGCCAAACATATTCAACAAAGCAGGGTTTTAAACAAACTGGAGACCAAGAAATTGGAATAGCTTTGCCGGCTTATGGCAAATGTATTTATTATGCTATGTGGAGAAATACTTGGAACAAATGATCAATACTTTTTACATAAAATTACACACAATGTGTTAACTTATTGATTTATGTTTTTTTTAAGAGGCCTTTTAACCCAAAGCCTTTTTTTAAACTTAACCTGTTCTACTTAATGAGACCCGGAGAGTGAAAAGAGTACTTTCCTCAAATTTTTCATAATAAAAACAATGTGTCATTTCTAATAAGTAGAGTGAGCATAGGCAGTTTTTGGTCAGTCATTTAGTTGGTGATAATGTTTCAGCACATTTCCCAGATTGTCATGCCAAAAAAAAAAAAAGCCTAATGGGTATTTAAATGTCAAAAGTCTCCTTCTCGGTCAACAAAATTGTTTAACTAAAATGGGCCCTGGTGAATTTGCAGAGCAAATATAATACGGTATAATGCGGTATTGCAAGAAAAGTTTGACATGTTTGAAAATGTGTGTGTGTGTTGGTGATGGAATGAATGAATGAATAAATGAATGAATAAATATATATATATATATATATATATATATTTTTTTTAGGGCTGTCAGTTTAGCGTGTTAATTAATTAGTAATGAAAAAACAACATGATTATAATAACGCAAATTGGAACATAAAAGAAGGTATTTTGAAGACAAAGCTGTTTAGGTTAACAATGACTTCCATCGTATGAACAAAATGTACTGAGATGTTTCTCAAATGATCTTCTTTTATGTCCCACAGTTTACGTTAGGCCGTTGCAGCCTAAATGTTTTTGTGTAATAAATTCTATGTTGCATCAAATAAAATATTTCTTTATAAAGCTAAAGCAGTCAAATTTATTTTGTGATTAATTAGATTAATTAATAGAAACATCATGTAATTAGATTAAAAATGTTATTTTTTTTAAAAACTTATATTATTATATTATATTATATATTATTATATATATTATATACTCTGATTTGGTACACCAAAACAAAAAAGCTATTGTCCTCAAACTTTGGAACAATAGTGTAAAATAATATTCCTTCTTTTAAAATTCTTGAATAATTTTTATTACAGCAATCATCAAAATATTACTTAAAGTTTAAATATAGGTTCCTGTAATAAGATATTGAATCTTAAGGAACTATGATGGTGAAAACCTTATCTGGCCTATTTTACTTGACATTACCTGACATAAGTCATATAGCAGTGGCATAAAAGACATAAAAGCAAGAAGGCTTACAATTTAAATGTGTTATATCTTGATGTTTTATTGACTGGCAGGGAATTTCCAGTTCGAGAAAATGAAATAGTCATAATCATATTTTTACACACATAACCTCTCGCTTAAATACAGCTGCTCAAAAAGCCACCATTTCACACGGGCTGATAAGCAGAATGGCAGTGTGACAGGAAACAAACAGTCATTGGGCACATGGGAAATCACAGGCATGTCAGACACGCCTCATACCACATCCAGAAGAGAGTGAAATCATAAAGATGTGTGGAGTTAGGCCTTAATTCAGTATATGAGAGAACAGAGAGGGCAAATGACACGTGACCTACACATATTAAAAACTGCTGGTGCGTTTAACAGTCATCTCTCACTGCGACAGATTAGAGATGTGGTAAGATGTTCCAGGGAATGTGTGTTTTTGTGTAGTTCGCACACATACACACCATGAACACAGTGATTGGAAAGATTAGGTTGGGTCATGTCTGTTTCCTCCAGATCTTTCACATGCCAGACATTTGCAAACACACATGAATATACACACGCACCTACGTGCACACACACTCCTTCAGACTAATTGAACAGACGGAGGTCTGCGCCACTTGAAATTTAAGAGTACTTTCATCTCTACACTAATGATAATAATGGTGATTATGACTCTCGACTATGGCTTCTCTTGATTTTTAATTATAGACTCTCTTCCCGCTTAAACAACATGGAGGGGAATGAGGCAGAGTGTGAGTCATGTTAAACAGCACTGGGGAGGAGTGTGAGGTGCTAGGATCTCAGTGGGCACATTATAGGACATGAACTCAAATGAAAATAGATGTTAGTGGAGGAAAGCACACAAACACAAATATTTACAGCGACAGTAAATTTTTCCACATTATACATTTAAAATACATTTAAAATTATGTAGATTCATGTGTCACCAGTACACCAGGCTTTTTCACAACACATAGCCAGCCATTCCAGTCACTAGAATAAGCACGCACCACAGTTCACTCAATGTCTGGCCTCATCAATGGACACAAAAGTGTGTTACCCACCTCTCCAACCATCTCCACTGTTATCTCCACCGATCTTCAGTGTTATCTCCAGTGTACTCCCTAGTGTTATCTCTTCATCTTTTCTGCTCCCTTGTGTTTTGTTCTGTTCTGATTCCCTGCAAAGACATCATTATTAGTATTGTTATCCCATCTTTAAACTGTTTAATCTAATCCGATACTCACCTGTCATCCCCCTTCATCTGAGAAATGAGTACCACTTATCGTAAACCCAATCCCGATCCCCGTTCTCAGAAAACCACATGCACTAACCTTCACCAGCCATGGTCAATCCAGGGCCCTACATTGACTCAGCGGAGGACTGCAATGGCTTTCTTCTCAAGAGCTGAATTACCGTTAGGATGGAACCTTAACATTAAAATATCTTACATCCTCTTTTTACTCACAGGAAGGGCCCTTGAGTAGGCCAAAACCATATGACATCTAGGTGGTCCTGCCACTCAGGTCACTCCACAACTTTTCGTCTCATTTCCATGCCAGGTTGGATATCCTGTTTTTGATACACATGTAAGTGAACAACTGCATCATTTACTTCAAGGAACAAATTTGATCAGACCCTTACTAATGGATGGAGTGGTCAGCGATTTTGACAACTTCCTGCCAATGAATCAAACCAGTGTTGTTGCTGCAGCTCGCTGCCTATGTTGACTCCATCCAGCTTAAGTGATTTATTCAACTGTCCATCAGAGTGATGCACTGGATGAAGAATTACCTTGAAGATACATCTTGTTTGCAGTCCTCCTATCTCCATTGCCAACCAGTTTCTCTTGGCTCTCCAGAAACAGGCCAAAAACCCATGCAAATCGTTGCAAATAAACACCTGTGCAATATCTGTCATGTGATATTAGATGGTCTCATCAAGGGCTCACAACCTTTGGTGAATTTGATTACTTATCAAAGGGGTAGCGAACGTCGGTCCTGGAGAGCCGCAGCCCTGCATAGTTTTGCTTCAACCCTAATCAAACACACCTGAACAAGCTAATCAAGGTCTGAAGGGTTACTAGAAAGCAACAGGCAGATGAGTTTTAATTAGGGTTGGAGCTGAACTCTGCAGGGCTACGTTCGCCACCCCTGACTTATCACAACCATGCCAAACCTTTAACCACCCTGGTAACCCTTAATGTCTTCTAATGCCTCTCTCTATCTGTCTGCTCTCATAGATTCAGGACAGCTGGCAGACTCATCTCTCTGCCTCCAGAAAAAGGCCATAGGATTGGTAAAATGGTTTCAATCCCACAGAAGTCACTTTTATTATGAGAAAGATTGAAAATGTATAAGAATTCTGTTTTGCTGTTGAGGGGTATGTCTACATCAGGGTCTCTGGTGAGAATGTTTTCTTAACTCTGGTCAGGTGTGACCCTTGGGTCTTTTGTATTTTACAACTTTGAATTGAAGATTTCTTTGTTCTAGCCTGGGTATATAAGGAAAAAGTAGCAAAAAAAAAAAAGTCATTGGAATTCTGTACCAGAAAAAAACCCACACAGAGCTGTGTGAGTCTCTGGAGCTCTACATCCAGAACTCAGACATGCTGCTGTGTCTCTTTCCATGGTCTTCATCTTTGATTGATTAATGTTATGTATTTATGTCTGAATTGAATTTTCATTGTTTAATTATGTCATTAGCATGATACATTCTTACACAATGAATAAATTGTTATATTTGATTTATTTTGGATTCTCCTAAAATCATTATGGCTAGTATGTGGAGGCTGATGTTACCTCAAATCTGTGGCCAGGATAGAGAAAACTGGAGGAATGGAAACTCATGATTGAATAGACCAGTAGGCACATCGTTGGAGGTCTTTGGGTTTCTATCATTGGGCCAATGGGTGGTCCTTACAACATCACCCTGCTGGTTCTGTAGAAGTCTACTGTGGACATCAACTTGGGGCATCTGCAGCTTGTTAAACATTTGCCAGTAATATCCTGGTCTACCCTGGAGACAGGGTCCACAGTGTTTCTTTGACTGCTTTCTGTTACTCTCTCTATCCAAGTCTACCATATTGTAAAATAACACCACATCCATTGAGAGCCTGATCAACAGTCTGATGATGATCTTCTGTACCTGAGTAAGCTTCCCAATTATCACCTCATGAACCACAGGATTGCGCTATTAATCAGCTGCCCAGTGCACCAGTGTCTACCACTCTCACTCCCCAAGCTGAAAGCCATTGAAAAATATGTGGGAGAAGAACTACATCAATGCAACATTTGTCCATCCACATTCCCTAATGCTTCTAGTTTGTTTTTTGTGGTGAAAAAGAATGGAGGCTTGCGGACCTGCATCTACTACCGGTCCCTCAACAAGATCACTATAAAATGCAGGTAACTCTTCCTCTCATCCTGACCGCTTTGGAACTGCTGCTTGGCGCCAGCCACCATTTTTATGAAGTTTGAAATTCATAGTTGTATGCACTATGAATTTCAAACTTCATAATTTTTTTATATGTGATGCCATATGGCTTGTTCAGTGCCCCTTCCATATTCCAAAGGTTTATTTCAACAACAATATAAATAACTCCAATGTTTACTCCCACTGCAGTAATGTGGTTTAGCTTCCGAAAAGCTTACCCTGGTGGAGCAAAACCACTGAAAAATAGAGAACTCCATGCTGTCAGACTGACTCTGGAAGAGTGGCAGCACTGGATGAAGGGGGCCTGTCATCAGTTCTAGGTGTTTACAGACCATTGTAATCTTGTGTACATCAGTGCAGCAAAGCATTATAATTCAAAACAAGCTAGATGGGCCCTCTTCTTCACGTGATTTCAGTTCAACCTCTCCTGTTGCTGGGGCACCAAGACTGTCAGAGCAGATGCTCTCTCCCTTCTCTTTGCTCCAGAAGAGAACTCAGAGGAACATGAAGCCAAGCTGCCACCACTGAGCCCATTCTGATGGGTTGTCCCATCAACCGCACATACGTTAAAACATTTCAGTTGATTTCCCCCTTCAAATCCACTCACTCTTCTGTAGGCACTGGTCCCTCAGTTACTAATCAAAGCCTCTTGCTTCTCCTGGATTAGTTCTGGTGGCTGGAAATGGTTTAAAACATCAGAAGGTTTGTCCTAGGATGTAAGCAATGCGCAATCACTATCCAGGAAAACTTCTCCCACTTCCTGATCCATATTGTCCATGGGCACACAGATTTCATGAACAACTTGCCTCCCTCCAATGGTTGCATCCTGGTCATAGTAGATTAGTTCTCTAAAGCATGTCTTCTAATTTCCCTCAAAGGTCACATCTTCAACAACTGTGGCCTCCCAGAAAATATAGTATCTGATTCAGGCCCTCAGTTTATCTCCTGGTTATGGAAATCCTTCATCTCACTCCATCACCACCATAACTTTTGGAAGCTCTTCCTCGCCTGGACTGAGTTTTCTACTTGTAGTTATGACTTTGTGGCAGGGCTCATTTGCGATATAGTGTTTCTAACATGACTTGAACACACCATATGTGTTTTTGTTTAATTACATTCTGTGATTATATACCGTATAGTGCAAACATCATTTGAAATGAGTAATTCAGATGCTTTTTTGTAAGATTTCTCTTTCTTCTTGTTAACTCAACACCCATGCACACATCACACAAGTGCATACATTTCACTTTAAATGTTTGTAAAAGCCCATCAACCTTGAGGGAAAAAAAGAGAGTTCACTTACCATAAAGGATCTAATTTCCACAGTATTGACTTTAATAGAGAACAGAGACACAACAGAGGTTACAGTAAGCTCTGGGCCTACGACGGGCCACATTCTGTGCTGCAGTCATTATGGTGTCAGACTTCACTATAACACAGCCAAACATAATGGACATCCCACTGAGTATTCATTCAAGGTCAAGTTATATGATGCATGTAGTTTCAGCTCTCAGTGTATCAGAACACATTCAACCCTCGAAAACCTCTCCAACAGCAAGTATAGATTTTATAGTGAGAACATTGTCTCTTCACTGACAATCGTTACATTTGGACATTATCTTTGTTTAGACTTTCACAGTTTTAAAAATATTTATTTTATTTTATTTTATTTTATTTTATTTTATTTTATTTTATTTTATTTTATTTTATTTTTAATGGCTGAAAGATTAAAAGCCTGGGTCTAGGACAAGGGTTAAAAATGCATCTGTACATAAAAGGCATTGAATAGTAACAAAAACTAAATAATGTAGCATGGTAAAATAAAACACAATTTTGATGTGCAATTCAAACAACTAACAGAAGAAATGAATGAATGAATGAATGATGTCTGACTTAGTTGAGTATTTGAATTCATATGTGGTGTTTATTAATCACAATGCATGCATACAGTCAAACAAGTAGCCTTTCAAAGTGTACTCCATTTGATGTTGTGTGCGAACGTGGGCAGTCAACACATGCGCTCTAAAAAGCTTCATCCATGTCCAGTGTCTGCTCTATATTCTTCTATAAGTTGATGACCGATAACAAATACTTTAACTCTTTTAAACCAACACTAAGCTGTCGCTCACAAGCACTTGTTAAACGTGTCATCAGATGCAAAGTTCACTTTTTCATGTTGTTTGAACATTAATGTGTGTTGGCAGTGTATGTTCACATCTACCCTATAATGATAAAAATCTATGCAGTGGTTTTTAATTAATCTGTAAAAATAATATCCCCTTTTTCAAATCGAGCTATTCTCAGATGCCTGTCAGTGTAGCGTCACACCGACAGAGGCCGCTCCCACGATAGTTGATTGACATGAGCGTCTTACCTCAGATCAGCTGTAACAGTCCAACCTCCATTGTTTCGATGCTGGAGCAGGGATGTAAATTAGACAAAAATATCTCTGATTGAGCGATTGAACATAGTGGTCATCATTTACTCTCGACATCTGAGCCACTGAATGTGCAATGGATTAAGTTTGTCTGTGAAGGGAATGCACCTCCAGATCTACATAAATGCGTCTATGTTCGCACAAATCATTCATGATCCAGCTTCACCTACAGCAGAAGTGAGTATAAGGGTCTTTTTTATGAATCTCTGCAATCACCTTTCCTAATAATATGCTGGTTAGCAAGTTTAGTGGCTAAGCGCGGCTAAAGTAAACAGGCTCGTCACTCCACAGAGAGAAGAGAGGGGCAGGGTGAGCAGAACTCATTAACATTTAAAGCAGCCTCTATCAGAACAGGATGATTTTTGCAGAGCTGATTTTGGCAAGGTAAAAAGGGTGTTGTTTTTGAGAATTTGAGAATTTTTAACCAAAGTATATTATAGACTTTTCATTAAGATCCTAAAGAATCATATCAACTTGTGGAAAATGGGCATCCGATGACCCCTTTAATGTCAGCGTCTGTTGTTGCTGCAGCCTCCGCTATTTTGTTGTTTTTTTGTTCCGTCTCCTTAGTTTTGTTTTCTACTCTGGCTACTCTACACCTGGCTGAACAACTAATTACTGCAAAATAACTTCATTGTGCATTAGGGTTGTGCCAATAGACGATAGTATTTTGTATCGACAATAGTCAGAGATATCGCCTGTTGCTGATGCCTTTGATGATAGCAAGATGCTTATTATTATTTTCCATCAAAAATAGACTAGGTGCCTAACTTTAGCAATGCAGTGCAGAGAGTAATTTCTGGGGCACCTCAGAAACTTGCCGCGAAGTGGCTGGTATAAACACAAAGGCAGAAATCACGGTGAGACGGAGGGGGTGTTTCGGGTGGGAAGCATGTAATCTGTAATTGGAAGCAGTTGCTGACGCTCGCAAAAGCGTGCAATCGCTTTCTTATATGTGCTGTTTTTCCGGTTTTCCGGAAATCAGTCGCATTCAGTAAGGAGGGGAGAGGATGGAAAAGGGGCACACAGTAACTTGTTTTGGGGGGAACGGCCCCCCATTCGCGCCGCAGACGTGTGCAGTGTAAATATGGGGTAAGAAATGTATTCACCATACTGTGATGTAACTTTTGTATTGTGTTTTTAAAGTGCTTAAACTCGCACTAGACTAGTGTTGGTTCATTTGCCGGCAATGAAACTAAGTAAGTAGGCTAAATAATTAAATAAATTAGCACAATAATATCGTGTGTCACCGATCTCACAGGCTGACGATAAGACAATATGAAAATTGAGCGTATCCCCCAACACTATTGTGCATGTGCAGCCTGTAGGCAAAAAGTATGCACGCAAACAAAAATCTGGTGTTGCGAGTACAGTATGCGCATACTATTCTGATGGCGTAATTCATGTTACGTGCACTGTAGCCACAAAAAGTGAAGTATACTTTGGGCTTAAGTTGGAAGTGGGATATTTTAACTCGGATGTTCCCTCTTTAGACTTTGTTTGGAACACGGCATTATAACTGATAGGAAAATGAAGTGAGGCAAGAGGAACAAGTAATCATTACTCAGGGGAAGTCTCCCTCTGGTGGTTGGAGGAATGGACGGTGGGCACAGAAGTTACAAAATTGATTAATTAATTTTAAAAGTTTTAGAAGTTTCAATAAAACTCAACCCCAAAATGTTCATTTTTAAAACGCCAGTGCATAGATAACAGCAACAACAAAACTATGCTAGATTTTCACTTTTATTAGTTATTTTTGTAATTACTGTTAACCCACAAGTCTGAAGGTAATTTTTGTAGATATATGAATCCAGTTTCAAGTGTAGCTTATCAAATTTCCTGACTGACAACTAGAAATAGCATGCGTTTCCTTTGGTTTGATGTTTTATTTTATGCAATTACATTTATACATTTGAATTCTGGATTAATGGTTTGAGAAGTTTTAGCATTCCTGTCAATCTTTAATGCTGTCATTTAAAAGCTATGGTCTTTAATTAGACATCTCTATAAGAAGTGTAACAATTCAGCACTTCACTGACATATTCAACACTTACACCCACACACATATTAACAAATGCCCTACACATTCCCATGCACTATAACAGATTTGCTTGTTTCTTTTCTGTTAGTTATACCCGCAAGAAAATATTTTAGTCTTCCATGTGAAACTGAACTGATTAATAACACAGCCTTCACCCTCTGATACCTCAAGCCAGATTACTTTTTGCGTAGAGCTCAGTGATGGCTTCATTTAAATGCAAAGTCATTCGACTGCGGATTGTGACAATGCACAAAAGAACAGCTCTGGCCTCGGCAAACCGTAAAACACGATAGACAAAAGGTTTGACAGGCCTCTAGAGCAGCACAGGCGTATGGGTAATTGGTCTCTGTTGCTTTTGCCTCAGCCCAATTAAGTCCTCATGTTCTCACAGGTATGCAAACACACACACACACACACACACACACACATTTCTACCCAGGTATCTGAATGAGGCTTTAGACCTGCATATGAGATAATGGTTTGGATGGTGGTCAGTCACTCGAGATCTCACAGACACAGTATGGGAACTATCAAATGTCAATCATGATTTCCACAAAAATATCAACCAACACAATTGTTTTTAGCATTGATAATAATAATAATTCTTTCTAAAGCAGCAAATCAGCATATTGAAATTATTTCTGAGGACTTTTGAAGACTATTCTAATTGTTTTAAAATGAAGAAAAGCATTTTTATCGAACAAATTTTACAGCCTAACCCTCTGGTTGTGTTCGGATTCCTGTCACACTAGTGGTGTTCCCAGTCAAAAATGACCGGACTCCAAAAAAGTGCTTATAAATCTGTCATTTTGTTATATTATCACCAAATATTGGATTCAATCTTTTTGTCAGCTTGTTTTCTTTCATTTAGGACTGGTTTTGTGTTTCTGTTTGGATCTGATTAATCGTAGGCCTCATTTATCTGAGAGTAGGTACCTCATTTTTTGAGTGAAAAAAAAAATAATATTTTTTTATGAAGAATTTTCACAATATGAAAAAATTATTTAAAAAAAAAACAAAATAAAAAAATTGCACGGTTTCTCACACTAGTGTGCTTTAATGTTAATCAGGAAGTTTGCTTTTAAATGCTGTTGTTTTGTTCAAAATTGCAAAAAGTCACACTTGTGGTATTCCCAGTCAAAAAATCTCTCATTATGCTCATTATCACCAAATATTGGATTCAATCTTTTTGTCAACTTGTTTTCTTTCATTTAGGACTGGTTTTGTGTTTCTGTTTGGATCTGATTAATCGTAAGCCTCATTTATCCGAAAGTAGGCACCTCATTACTATTGTGAGTATTATACCAATTTTATCCTACCCCCTGCTCCATTCATTTTCAGTGGCTGGCCATTTTTGACAAGTGTGACTGTGCAAATAAAAACATTTAAAAACAAACTTCCTGATTAAACATTAAAGCACACTAGTTTGAAAAACAAATCTCACACTGTGAAAATTATTCATAAAAAATGATTTTTTCACTCAAAAAACGTGGTACCTACTCTCAGAAAAATTAGCCCTACGATTAATCAGATTCAAATAGAAACACAAAACCAGTCCTAAATAAAAGAAAATAAGTTGACAAAAAAATGAATCCAATATTTGGTGATAATATTGCATAATGAGAGATTTATAAGCACAAGTGTGACTAGGTGAAATAAAACCCACAGAAAATGCTGAAAATTCAAAAAAAAATCTGAGAAGTACTTTTACCCTGTGTGAACAAAGTCAGAAAGTTTGAGTCCAATGCGATAACGTTAACTAGTATTAAAAAAGAAAATCTTCTCCAGGTCAATTTGACCCAAACACAACCAGAGGGTTAATATAAGCAAATAACAATTCTAATAATAATTGAAGTAATTATCCAATTGATTTATTTAAAAAGCATTTGACCCATATCTCACATATTATTGCATGAATATCTCATATTGTAACAAGAAAGAGCTTATATTATCACACTGAATTTCCAGTATTGATAGTATCACTGAACTGCTTGTCACTGCAGATTAGCTCTTAACAAGCCCAGTTTAAGCTGCCATAGTCACTATACTTCTTCTCAGACACATGTGCATCAAAGCAGAAACGCAACAGCACCACCAGCCACCTAATGGCCTCCACCCATCATTTTATAACGGCGCAAGTCATCAGTGAAGCTATAACATTAATTGACTTGAGCGCCATTTACTCATGAAGCTCAATTAATTTATGCCGGTTGGAGATGTCATGCTACATGCCGTGCCGTGGATCAATGCATTTTAGCCTTTGTTCCCTGGATTTGATTGATCATGTTTGCATTGACTTTAGATATGCTCTCCACCAGCTCTCTGAGGGTGGTTTTATACAGAGGAGAGTCTCATGGGATTGGATGTCAGTAATGTTGTTTAATTAAATGGACTGTGAGAAGCGTGACATTTTGTTGATGAAAGTTCATGGGGGTAAAAAAGATAGGATTGTGAAACATGAAAAAACATGAAAAATAAAAATAAAAAATTAATTCACTTGAATTTCTAACCTAATCTGGGATTTCTTTTCCTTTCCTTACTTCTGGTTTTCTATTTGCTGACTTTTACTTAGAAAGATCTCCCATCTCTTCTATCTTTAATTTCCATCATTTTGCACTCAGAAGGCCCACTTTAATGCGTCTGGACACATACCCACAATTCTGTTCAGTTTACACATGGGGCAACAACCACAGAAATAAACATGTCTGTCATTAATAAACAGCTAAATCAGAGAGCTGAAGTGCCCTGAAAAGGATGCAAAAAGCAACAGGGTGCCTTGCAACTGGGGATATACAGTTCCTTTAAAGTCCCTCCAATACACATTCATTTGCATGTGCAGAAAAGGTTTTGATCATTAAACCACACAGATTTCTTTGGAAAAGTTATTTGGAGCTGCAGTCTCCATAATTCAATGCATAATGCAATTAGCTCAAAATATTTCTTTTTCTGCTCTCATGTGTTAAAAAAGTTGAGACTTTTTAATGTTTTAAAAACGGGATGAATTTGGATTTAGAAAACTGTGTTTAAGAGGTCTTGTCTTACTCTTTTGAATTTATTCTAATCAATCAAAAGGCAGTTTTGTCTAACTTTTCATATCAATGACAAGGTCAAGTCTTTAAGGTCATGTTCATTTCAACATTAAAAAGAAAAGAGGCTAGCTGTCACATGAGCTACAGTATCTCAATAGTTATATTAATTTATATGAATTTGATTCAAATTCCAGTCATACATTTCTACAACAAAACTCTTTTGTATATAATTCTGTATATTAAAGCTATGAATCTCATCAAGTCAGTGTTTTTAAGCATTTTACATTTAGTCCAAAATAATAACCTAAGGGAGTAACAATTTAAATAATATATCTTATTTGTGAACATATGTTTAGCTATTCTTTTAAATACTTAACTTTAAACTGTTTTTGAATTCTTAGGATCGTTACTCATCAAGGCTCGGTAAATATTGATCACAGACACTGAGATTTACTTAGAATTTATCAAGCTGATTGCTTACTAAAAACTCCCACAGATTATGTTTTCATGCCATTTTAAATCTTATTTTGACATAATGTGGTTTTCTCTAAGTGTAAGTTGTTTACTTACTTTTTTAAAATTAGTCTTCCCATTAACGCCATTATATTGTTCATTCAGACTGATTCGCAAACACAGAATGCACACGAACACAAGAGGTGGGATTTTTCGCATGAACCAATCACAGCTGTTTATAACCAGTCATATCCAATCATATCGCAATGGAGGCATTGCCTCATTTCACGTAACTTTCCCCCGTTCATTCTCAATTACCCCCCACCCAGTCAACGGTTGTGAAACATAATGTGCCAATATTGAAAACTGATTTAATTAAAAAGTTAAAAGTATGACAAGAGCTGGTTTTCCCAATATTCTTCAGTAATATCGTTCTAAAGATATTTTAGCCATTTTAAACCCACTGTTTTAGTAGACTATTTGCTTAAAAATGGCCTGGATATGTTTACTTTCTCAAGTTTAGGTCTCAGAAAGCAGACAGTGATCTCCCATCTTTTGTAAACAGGATTCTAATTAAATATGATTAATACATTACCATATTAATGCAATCTGCAAATTAAACACTTTAGCCTTGATGGGGAGGGAAAACAAGGTAAATACCGAGAGCGAGAGAATAAGTGATGCATGTGGTTGTATTTTGCATGTAGATTTCAGCCCACTTATGAACTTGTGGACATAAGAAAAAGACATTTGTATTCTCAACACATAATCAGTGTTTTTCAATGAGGTGGGGTGTGTATTTGAGGTAGATATTTGTATTCATTACTGCACAGGCATTTGCTTTAAAAGCATCTCCGCAACATTACCACTCTCTTGCTTAATATGCCACTGATAAATTCTGTCTTTCCTCTTCAATACGCTGTCTGTTCCATCGATTTTTCATTTAGGAGATTCACCCAGTACCTTTGCACACTCCTCCTGCACCGCATCATAGAAAAAAATGGTCTGGGGGCTGTGTAGAGAGGGATGGATGGAGAAAGAAACAGAGAGAGCAAGTTTAATGATGTTTTCACCCACTGTGTACATTTAGCTGAGGACATTGTTATCCCTCTGAACAACCTTCCGTCTCTTCTTCATGATGTCTGTCATCGGCTCTTGCTCTGCCCAGCTTTCTCTCACCATTAAGGGCTGGAGATACACAGTCATACCTGTGAGTCTTTCTATGAGATCTTCCTCTTCACCATGTTATCAGCTTGTGGAATCCGTGTGAGAGAACAAACCGATGGCGGCAAGTTACGGTTCAAAGTCATTTGGAGCTGTAGTCTCTATGATTCAATGCATAAAGCAATTAGTTCAAAATATTTCTTTTCTGCTCTCATCTGTTAAAAAAGTTGAGAATGCTTTAAAAACAGGATGCATTTAGATTTAGAAAACTATGTTTAAGAGGTCTCACTCTTTTGAATTTATTCTAATCAATCAAAAGGCAGTTTTGTCTAACTTTTTATACCAACGACAAGGTCAAGTCTTTAAGGTCATGTTCATTTTAACATGAACAGAATAGAGGCTAGCTGTCACATGGGCTACAGTATCTCAATAGTTATATTAATTTATATGAATTTGATTCAAATTCCAGTCATAAATTTTTACAACAGAACTCTTTTGTATATAATTCTGTATATTAAAGCCAAGTATGAATTTCATCACGTCAGTGTTTTGAAGCATTTTGCATTTATTCCAAAATAATAACTTAAGGGAGTAACAATTTAAATTATATATATATATATATATATATATATATATACACATATTAAAGGCTTATCTTATATAGTTTTTTTTTTTTGTCTTGTTTTGTTTCCAGTCGAAATATCTAAAAATTCTTAAATCAAGATGCACTTCCTAGATAAGCAAAGATATAAAATATTTAAGCATGTTTCCTGTAGAAAAAAAAGAAAGAAAAAAAAAAATCTAAATTAAGTGAATTTTGCTTAAAACAAGTAAAATGATCTGCTAGTGGGGTAAGAAAATTCCTCTTAAAACAAGATTATTTTTCTTAGCCCGCTGGCAGATAATTTTACTTATTGTAAGCACAATTATTTTAATTTAGATTTAGTGTAAACTATCAGCAATTTGATTACCCATACTTTTTTTTTTTTTTTTTTCGCTCCCCAAAAATCATGTTCAGATATGAGTATCAAATATGATCTATCAGGCTTTTCAGGAACATTTATTTGTTCATCTTTCAGTCATCAGTGTATTGCATTTCAATATGTGTTTTGAAACTACAGAGCTTTGATAAAAAAAAAAAAATAAGACAGAGATATAGAGTGACACATGATATTTATACAATTTACCATATTTAAGTAGTCTGCTGTACTGTTATAAAGATATCATTGATTTATATTTTACAATCAGAATTTCAAATTACTTTTTGGCCATATAAACAGTTTTATGCCTCTGACTTTTTTTTTTTTTCTCGAGTGTGAGATCAATATCAGCTACACACAGTATCATAGCACACTATATGGGCCACAAAAGCCTGACGTATGAAATATTATACAAAAAAAGCACATATGCAGACTTTATTTGTGTGTGATTTACTTTTTTCTTGAGGTTCAATAAACTGTTCCATTTCTGACTATTATTTCATACTGTATGTTAGGCTTTACAGTGTTAAATAGCCTGTGACGTTTATCTAATAACATTTCAATTGAATTTAAAAGTGGAATGAGTGAATGAATTTCATTTATGTTGTAAAATAAACCTATCCAGGGTGATACTACACTCTCTGCTTTAGAGTGGGATCTTGACCTTGTCAGGTTTTTGTTTATAGTAATGACCAGCTGACTGCACATTATTCTTTACATGAAGCCTGGCCAGGTAATGACACGGTCAACCAAGCAAGTATTCCATATAGTAAACCCTACGTTATGGGGACAAAATGTCCCCACAAAGATGGCAATATCCAAAATCCTTGTCTTATTTTGGTCATATTTTGGTCCCCTAGGCATAGCCGCGAGAACATATTTTGAGCAGGGGTGGCTGAAAATAACTGACTTTCATTAAAAAAAAAAACGATGAACCACAAATTAAGCATTCATTTTAAATAAGGGAAACCTTTACAAAATTGTCATTTTGTTATTAAAACTTCAGTTTCATGTATGTGAATATCTTAATGGTACTATTTTATTGCGGGCCTATACAGTGACAAATAAAGTGGCTAGATTCTTAACAAAATGTGCATATTAAAAGCTTTCTACAATTACTTAAAGATTAACTGAAAATGTGGCATTTGTGATGTTTTTTTTTTTTTTTTTAATCTCTTGGATGATATTTAAACTTTAACACAAACATAATATTATTTATTGCTCACATTTTCATCTCACGTGTATATTCACCAGATTTTGTGATGTCTTTGTAAAATTGTAATTACTCCATGGTTTCAGGAAAAGAAGAATGAGAAGAATGAAAACATAAAATACAATGTATCTGTTTATGTATTATAGTAATTATAGTTAGCATTTATGTACCATGCATTGTGTATTATTCTTCTTGTTTTTATGTATTATGTTTGTAGCGCTTGAATATAAGAAAGGCACAACATAAATAACATATTAGTATTCTTTTATTCTTATTCGTTATTGCTGTACATTCATTATATATGTTTTAGTTTATTATTATTTCTTATGTGATGTGTGAATAAGCAATGAAGAAGAGATGACTACATAACATAACTACATAAGTAGTAAAAAACAAAATAAAATGGACACACATTAACCCATGATCATAAGTTCTGAATCATTCTGTATATCTAAATTGCTTTTATGTTGTACTGTGGATATGGGTACTGTACTGTAAAGGAAAGACTGCATAAGGCTGCATTACTTTTTATACATGGCTCTGGATATAGATTTACAAGACAAAGCATTCTTGAATTTATACATCTGACAAAGCGTAATCAGTAAGTGTGACCTCTGCCGATCAGTATTCATCAGAACCGTCCCCGCTGCACTGATTGCCTATGATTTATAAGCCTGTGCCAAGGATGCCAGGCTCTGGCCTGACACCACCCTGATCAAATATTCATCCCACTGCTGAGGAGACCGCCCAAGGTCCCTATATCTATCCCTCCAGTCCAGCTTTTCCTGTTTCTTATTTACCGTAAATGTTTCATGCCCAAATAAAAATTACAGGTCTTGATTTGGTCCAGCAACAGCAGTGGCCCGGAGTGACTGTGGCTTAGCTGGAAGATTGCCATACCCGAGGGTCTGCTAACACAATGTAATTATGTGTGTAAATCGGACTGCATGAGGTGAGGGGAGAAATTCTCGCTTCTAATTGCGCGTGGCGAAGAAAAAAAAGATCCTAGGGCTATAAACGCTTGTGTCATTTTAAACAAAAGACTCTGTGAAGAAAAGGTAGGCTTGGACGGGCTTGTCAGTATTATACCAGACAGCAAAAGCCTCAAAAATGAGTAAAGATCCAGAAGCTATCCAATGAGTGAGTGTAATACACATTTGAACATTGTATTACTATGTTTGCTCATTGATTGTTTTTAATCAATACAAAATTGACACCTAAACCCACCCCACACACTGTTAGTGCTTTCTTGATTTGTTCACTGTGAATTTCATGTATTTACACTCCAGTAATTAGGAATTAGCGTGTCACATCTTTCATCAGTCAGATTAATTGTCTTGTCTTGAGTAAATAATTTAATTGGCTGACTTGAAGCGCAAGAAAAGAAAATGTCAGAGAATGGGGAAGAGACACAACACATTAATTATTGTGCAGTCAGCACAGACGCTACACAGTGTTTTAACCATTAGACTAAATTAATGACTTTTAAAGCTGTGTAAAGAAATCCGAAGATTGGACAAATAATTGACTATGCATATTTGGGATTATATGATGATGACTTTATACATAAACATAAACACGCTATTAACTTTTTGTCAGTTGCTGAACTGAAAATCTTTAACTTATATCTGAAGGCAAACTATTATATTAATATATGTTTTAATGTTGAAAAATGATTTAATACAGTGAAAGAAAGGAAGAACGAACAAAAGAAAGGAAGGAAGACAGAACGAACAAAAGAAAGGAATAACGAATGAAAGGAAGCACGAATAAAAGAAGGAAGGAAGGAAAAACGAACAAAAGAAAGGAAGAACAAATGAAAGAAAGGAAGAAAGAACGAAAGACAGGAGGAACAAACAAAAGGATGGAAGAAGGAAGGAAGGAAGGAGGGAGGGAGGGAAAGAAGGAAGGAATGGCGAACAAAAGAAAGAAAGGAAGAACGAGCGACAGAAAAGAACAACAAACGAATGAAAGGAAGGAAGGAAGGAAGGAAAAATTAAAGAAAGGAAGGAAGGAAGGAAGAACAACGAAAGAAAGGAAGAATGAAAAGAAGGAACAAAAGAATGAAAGAAAGAAGGAATGAAGGAACGAAGGAAGGAAGGAAGAATGTAAGAACAAAAGAAAGAATGTAAGAACGGAGAAAGAAAGAAAAAACGAATGAAAAAGAGAATTTTATAGGATTCTATATAGTGAAAAATGCTATGTAGATAATTTATAAATACATATCCTTATTAAAATACATTTTCAGTGAAACATTACCAGGGTTATGGAACCATTAAAAAAAAACTTAAGTGACTAAAATAAAACACATTTTAACTTAAATAAAATAACACAAAACATTTAATCACTTTTTTCTGCACTTGCTAGTCAAAATTCTAATTTTAATTTCAAGTTGATGTACTAAATTTACTAAAATTAAAACTGAAATAAAATGAATAATAATTATTAATATAATTATTTTTTTAATTGTGAAACCACTTGCATTCCACAATCAAAGGCAAGTGTTAATTTTGGAGTCTGATTACTGTTCTTAGACTCTTTACGAATCCTAACGTGGACAAAGAAAACTGGTTTTCTGAAAATAATGAATGCACAGGATGTGTCTGAGACACAGCTACATTTAAAGACTGCTATTTTAACACACACGAATGCAATATAAATGTCCCTTTTTTGTCAGCCATCATCTTCTTCCATCTACCTCGTCACATACTTGGCAAGATTTCCTGCTGCCATTAATGACATGTATAGATTACACAATCACAGCAGCACAGAGTCTAGTGAGGAAGGACAGGCAGCGCTAATAGCATCTGAGAGGCAGCACTGAAGAAGAAGAAGAGAGGAGGGTGATTAATATGCTTCTAACTGGGACTCTCTCAAGAAGGTTGGGGACTTGGTGAAAAAAAATCTTTTGCAATATTCAAGACGACAACAACATACCATCAATTCATCATCAATCTCCTGCTAGGACGTACATGTGTATTTATGCTATGTGATCTGGCCTTCTGGGAAGGGAGATTAGGACTGTGTATGCATGAGTAAAGAGAATCTGTCTGTCAGAGGTGTTGAAATTTACAGCGCTGAGAGATAGGCCAGTCTGGTTACCAATCAGCATAGGGTATAAAAGAAACATGCATACACTGATATACTCACGTATCGGTCAGAAGGGTGTGATTGGCCAGTAAGTATAACATTTGTATAGCAAAAGCCTATTAGAATGATTTCTGAAGTATCATGTGACAGTGAAGTCTGGAGTAATGGCTACTGAAAATTCAGCTTTGCATCTTAAGTATAAATTACATTTTAAAATGTTAAAATAAAAAGTACTTATTTCAAATTGTAATAAAAAAAATCATTAGATCTGATATCACCCAGGCACAAATATTTGCATAAACACTGCCTCCAAAGCAAGGCATCAAAGAATAGTCATCTTCTGGATATGCTGAATGCGAGTGTCGTGTCGCCTCAAAAGCAAATAGAAATTACAAACACTGCCGCTATCTTGTCTGGATACAGTATACAGATGCATGTTCACTTTCTGACACAGTCAGCGTGCTTGAGTCTGTCATCAATAGGACAAATGGAGTAAAAGAATGTTGAATGCGTTTGATTTTTAAACAGGTCTTTTGCATCTTTGTACAGATATAAGAAGGATGCCAGCATAAGGAACAAGTAGTTTATTTTTAATGGCATCACGGATCGTGTCTGAGGATTTATAGGAGCATTTTGTTTTGTAAATGAGGCATAGTGTCATGGAAAGTTCACAAGAAAAGTTTGATGAAAGATGAAGCGATACTAGATCTGACTGCAGCTGCATCACAAACCGTAAGTAAATTATTTCATGCTTTGTCTGGAAATGACCCTTTTTTGATCATGTTGTCAAAACACTCATATGCAATAGCACTCTAAAATGCACTCTAAAAAAAAAAAACAAAGCTGGGTTAAAACAACCCAATCTGGCTTATTTTGGTAACCCAACGCTGGGTCAAATATGGACAAACCCAGCGTTGGGTTATTTTAACCCAGCCAACTGGGTTAAATCTTTGACCCAACATGCTGGGATGTTTTTATTAACTCAAATATTGAATGAAAATGACTATTGCTGGTTTAAAATGAACAAAAAATAGGTTGGAAATTAAAAGGCAGACAGTAAATATCAAAACATGAACATTTATTAACAAGTGAAGACACCAATGGACAAAAATATAAAACAAATTGAAATATGCAGCATATTTTTCAACTTTGCATACATTTAAACTCAAAGCATTTTAGAAATAAAAATCTAAAAATCGAGCTTTGCAATTGAATGTACAAAGAGATTTGACAAGAAACCTGAGGTATATTTTTACAGGCTGCCAAAAGCTACAAAAGAGAAAAGAAAATGGATGCTGCAATTCAAAGAAGCAAATGGACTCCAGGTGGCGAAACACGGACTTGCAGTTATCATTTCATGTTAATATGTTGAATATTGCAGTAAAATCACACCATATATATTGTACTGTCATATATCATATTTACAACTTGTCAATTAAATATTTACCATCTTAAATTCTGCATAAATGGACGTTTTTTTTTGAAATAAACACTGAAACACTGAAACTATATAAAATTTTGGGCTGGGCCATATGGCCATATATATAACATTGATATAAGTGTTTAGGCCAGCCTATTTTGTATTTACTAAATGTGTTCACAGGCAAATCTGCCTTGTTTATTTCCCCGGTGTTGAAATCAGGCACATATAAATGTCAGGAAACACGATTCCTGGCTGCATATAAATATCCATGGACCACTGGATATTTGGTAAGTTGTAAGGAACATTATACAGAGTCCAGCAAAATGATTATGGTTTTGTTTTACTCACGTTTTCACAGCTTCCCTATTAAATCCATTCACGCAGCTGCTTCTTTTGCCACTCAGTCCGACTGAGGGGGCGTGTTTCAGCGGGAAAGCGTCGTCAATGCATACCCTCTATTGACCCAGCCACTAACCCAACAGCTGGGTTACACAAAAAACTACCCAACACTGAAAAAATAACCCAACAGGCTCAACCCAGCAATTGGGTTAAAAAAATAACCCAGCGTTTTTTAGAGTGTACTGTTTCCTATGCAATGACAATAGCCAATACCTGATAAGCCTTAAAGGACCCACCCCTTTTTAGACAGAGGGTGAGAATGAGGGTTAAAAATAATTATTTTTCCACATATTTATTTATTTATTGTGCAAAAAACATTATTAACATTATAAGTAAACCTCAAGGAACACATTAAAATCATTTTTAAAATCCATGTCATGCTGTATTGTTGTTGGCTGTCACAGTAAAAGCATGAAGCCTAAGTAATTCCTGCGAAGAACTATCAGCAAATGTATCTGTGTTCAGTGCTCTATGCCTTGCATAAACTATTACAAAAGAAAATAAGCAGCACTTAAAGGGGTCATCAGATGCTTTTACATGTTATTTGAACATAAATGTGTGTTGGCAGTGCGTGCACACAACCACCCTATTATAATAAAAATCCACCCAATGGTATTTTTGTAATCTTTATAAGAAATATCCCCTTTTTCAAATCAAGCCATTCTCAGCTTCTTGTCTGTGTGACGTCACACAGACAGAGGCCACTCCCACAATAGTTGATTGACATGACCGTCTTACCTTAGACACACCCTGACTGAGCTGTAACAGTCCGACTCCTACCGCAAAGGAAGACAACAATGTCTCAGATTAAGTGATTGAGGTGTTCTGTAGTTGGATGTAATAATAATACATCAGTACTCATTTACTCCCAACATCTGAACCACTGAAGACGCAGAAGATTAACATTACTTTCATTTTAGAAGAAAATGCACCCGGCGACCTCCATAAATGCGTCTATGTTCATGCAAATCATTCGTGATGCAGCTTCACCTACAGCAGAAGTGAGTATAAGGGTTTTTATGCATCTTTGCAAATTGCCTTTCTTAATAATGTGCTAGTTAGCAAGTTTGGCAGCTAAACGCAGCAAAATGTGGCTAACGTAAACAGACCGGCTCCTTACCCCACAGAAGAGAGGGGCGGGGTGAGCAGAGCTCATTAGCATTTAAAGGAACACACACTAAAATGGCTCACTCTGAACAGGGTTGATTTTGACAAGGTAAAAAGGCCACTTATAAACTTAAACCAAAGTATGTTATAGACTTCTCATTAAGACCCAGCTTGTGGAAAATCGGCATCCAATGACCCCTTTAAGGTGAAATACTGTGTGTGAAATAATAAAATAATGTGTTATAATAATGTGTGCTTTTATCATTTTGTGGACAAAATCCCACAAACTTCGCCCCGATTGGGAGCTTATATATGTGCTAATCTGTTTTCTAATCTGTTTTGCTTGCATCGGTTCATGTCATCTGCTCACTCATTTAACTATGACAGGTGAGTTACTGCAAAAAGATGGTCACTGCAACACTGTAAAGTGATGAAACTATGGTGCCATGTGCTTTTTAAAACTATTTTCATTGGTTTAACATTATATTATCGGCTCTGAATATACGTCAAGCATTGTTCCAATCGTGCGAAATGTCCACGTTCAGGAAAAAGATGGATATTCTGCAAAGTCAAGCAATCTACTTGTATAAATGTCTCTGTGTAAAGACACATAAAAGCCATACTAAAATATACTGTTTCTAGGCATGCTGCACATTTCTCAATATTTTACTACCCTCATCGCTTGCTCCACTTTGATGTCAATCCCGCAATCCACCATGCATCAGAGCACTTGAAAGTTTGACCTTGAGCATGTCTGTATCAATACCACAGAATGCATCATATAATGATCCATTGTGTATTTTTTCCCCCAACTTGTCACTCTATCAACACACTATTTTGTAGTACAAACGTATGCTGTTGCATTCAGTTTAAATGAACACACAAAATATCTGCAAGGCAACCTGCGATTCTGGAAGAGGGAGAGGAAAAACTGCTGCACTTTAACTAAAATGAAATAAAAAGTAACACGTTGTTTTACATCAGATGTAATGAGGCAACATAATTTGGTACTTTTATAGGAGTAACAAAATAATGCAATGCACTTTTAAAAGTTCCTCAATACCAATCTGAGGGGACATGAAATTTCAAACTTAATTTTACTTTATGGGAGATAATTATCTTTCTCTGAATGCCTCACCTTTTAAATTGCTCCTGTGCCCCTTGAGATTTGCTGAACTTAATGCTCCTTCTCTACTGCAGTGAAAAGAAAAGGATAATGTAATAAATGTAATAATACTATGTTCTGTCATCGTGTTATGCCAACGTAGTTTTTTTTTTTTTTTTTTTCCCCTGTATGTTATACACATTACCATCAAGTCTGTCTACTCTTCACTGGTCAGTATGTGAGTAACATAGGTAGTGATTAGTGATTAGTAGAGAGTTTTTCTCTCTCTCTCTCTCTCTCTCTCTCTCTCTCTCTCTCTCTCTCTCTGTTGGGCCAGTTCTGTAAAACATCTCTTTCCTCACACTTATCAGGTAGCTCCCTCCAAAGGTCAGTCTAATTAGCTTGTAGCGCTAGTTCAAAAGAGCAGTTCAATTGCTCAATTAAGCCTAAATGCAAAGTGAAGAAAGGAAATTTACCCTTCGTGCTGGCCATAGACATTGTTTTCTCAGGCTAATCTGATTTTCGCAGAATCTCTTACAGTCTTTAAAGTTATGATCAGGGTTGGATATGCTAGTGCATGATCAGCATGAAAAGGGTACTGAGGGAATTTCTCATTCAGAGTGAAATTCGGTGAAAATAGATCATAGGCTAGAGGTAATGGGAGAGTTATGTAACATAGTCTTAGCGTGGTATGCACTGACTAGTGTTAAATTTATGCTAATTATACGAGGGCTACATTTTTTAGTTACTTGTCAACCATCTTGCAAGGATGACAGTTATCTGGGGCAAGAATTTGCTGAATATATACAACATTGATCATGTGTTAATAAATTAATACCTTTTTAATAAATCATTATTATGAAAAATACTAATAAAATATTAAACAGAATGCATTTTGACAATTTTGTTGAATAATTGAATAATGATTGGCAAATCAAATAACAGAATCCCAGTCAAAGCACAGGCTGAAAGGTTAAGTTATTCTATGCATTATTTAAAGGGTGATTTAAAAATGATGACATAAAGAATAATTATATATAAGTATATATAAAAATATATTACATTCATGGAATAAATGGAAAATAAATAAAAACAACACATTTTAATAATAATTCATATTTAATATAAATCACACACACACAATATATATATATATATATATATATATATATATGTCAAAACTCTTCAGGTGGAAAAAGTCCATGGAATAAGTCCAAATTAATAAGAGCATACAGCGCCTTGCGAAAGTGTGTTCATGTTTTATGTTGCTAATTGCTTTAAATTATTTTTTTTCCACATCTATCTACCCTCTATACACCAAAGTGACAAAGCAAAAACACAACTGTCACAACTTCGTAAATTTATTAAAAAAAAAAAAAAACTGAAAATAAGTATGTTGCATAAGTATTCATACCCTTAACTCAGTAATTAGCTTAAGCACCTTTTTAGGCTCAAGTCTTTTGGGTATATATGACAAGTTTTGCACATCTGCAGTTGGCAATTATCTGCCATTCTTCTCCTCACCTCTTCACCTCTCAAGCTCTGTCAGGTTGGATGGGGGCAGACACACATTTTCAGGTTTCTCCAGAAATGTTTGATTGGGTTCAAGTCCAGGCTGTGACTGGGCTACTCATTGACATTCACAGTTGTCTATAACCCACTCTTGCTGTGTTCTTAGGGTCATTGCCCTGTTGGAAGGTGAACCTTCTGCCCAGTCTGAGGTTCTGAATGCTCTGGACTGGGTTTTCATTAAGGCTATCTCAATACTTTGGTGCATTGAGCTTTTTTTCTACTCTGATGAGTCCCTCAGTCCCTGCCGCTGAAAAACAGCCCCACAGCATGAGGCTGCTACCACCACACTTTACTTTTGGGATGCTAATCTTCAGGTGATAAGCAGTACTTGGTTTCCTTCAAACATGAATCTTGAAATTGAGGTTCATCAGACCAGAGAATCTTGTTTCTCACAATCCGAGGGTCCTTTAGGTGTTTTTTGTTTGTTTGTTTGTTTTTTTGTTTTTTGCAAATTCCAAGTGTGTTTTCATGTGTCTTCACTAAGGAGAGGATTGAGTTTGCCCACACCACCATAAAGCTCAGATTGGTGGAGTTTTTCAGTGATGTTTGTCCTTAGGTTTCTCCTGTCTCTATATATGATCATGGAGATCAACTAGAGTGACCATCAGGTTCTTGGTCACCACTCCAACCAAAGCCCTCAACTCAGCTCAGTTTGGCCAGGTGACCAGCTCTAGGAAGAGTCCTGGTTGTTTCAAACTTCTTCCCTTGTGGATAATGGGGGACACATGCTTCTGTGAACCTTCAATGCAGCAGAATTCCATCTGAACTCTTCCCCAGATATGTGGCTTGTAGCAGTCCTGTTTTGACCTCAGGGCTTGTTTTTTCGCTTTGATAGGCATTTTCAGCTGTTAGACCTTTTATTAAGACGTGTGTCTTAATAAAATGAAGATCCTACATACAGTAATAGGAATTCTGTAGTGTGTTATCGTTCACAAGTTTAGAAATATATCCATGTTAAGAAGACCCCGAGTGACACATTAGTCACTGTATTAGTGCAATTGCTGCACTGTTGGAAAACCAAATGTGTTCACACATCAACACAATGCTGTAACAGTGGAATTAATAATAATGTGCAGTGGAAGAACCTCATCATCAGTTTAACCTTTGCAGAAAGGACAGCATCATTTGGAAACCACTTTCCCCTTCATTAGAGTAATTTCGAACTCATAATAAGCACTCTGAATGTTTGGCTTCTTTCGCATCAGCCTTGATATGCATAACTCTGCTTGGCCTCAGTGGTGAAGGTGGGTGTTTCTTCTGTTTCTGCAGTTTGCTGTTGAGTTAACCTATCCCAGTGTGTGTGTGTGTGTGTGTTTATGTGGGTGTGTGTTTAAGTTAGGGTCAGTAAGCAGCTTCTGTTGATTTGTTCTACTGTACAAAAACACCCAAAGGACCATCAATGATCTTATCCAGATTAGAAAACAATGCTCATTATACTCTTAAAGGGATAATTCACCCAGAAGTGAGAATTCTGTCATTAATTACTAACCCTTGTGTCGTTCCAAACCCGTAAGACCTTTGTTCATCTTCAGAACTCAAATGAAGATATTGTTGATGAAATACAAGAGCTTTCTGACACTGCATAGACAGCAACGCAACTGGCACATTCAAAGCCCAACAGTAAGGACATCATTAAAATAATCAGTGGTTCAAGTGTAATTTTCTGAAGCTACAAAGCTACTTTTTGTGCATTAAGAAAACAACAACGACTTTATTCAACAATTTCTTCTCTTCCGTGTCAGTCTTCGTCAGCACGTTCTGGTGTAAAACATCCATCTCTCTTAATTCATTGTCTGAGTATTTTGGTTCAAACAAGTAAGGCTGGGCAAAAAATTGCAAGTCGTCCTCTCTCTGTCAAAATCTTCAGACATGTTTACAAAGACTGTTTTATGTACAGTGTGCATCTTCTTCTGCTTGTAAAGGTAATAGATTAGAGTATGAATACTTATGCAATGGAATCATTTACGTTTTTTTTGCAAAGATTTTAAAAACTTGTTTTGGCTTTGCCATTATGGTGTAATGCCATTTTGTAGCAAGAATCATAAACCATTTGTCAACACTTGTAGCAAGTGAATGTGAATGACACCTTATGGCAGAGGTCTCAAACTCAATTCCTGGAGGGCCGCAGCTCTGTAGAGTTTAGCTCCAACCAGCTCCAATTCACACCTGCTTGGAAGTTTCAAGTGATCCTGAAGACCTTGATTAGCTAGTTCAGGTGTACTTAATTAGGGTTGGAGCTAAACTGTGCAGGAGCTGTGGCCCTCCAGGAATTGAGTTTGAGACTAGTGCCTTATGGGAAAAAACACTTGAGACCATAAAGCATCATAAACAAGGTCCATGTGACTTGTACATCATAATCCATCTTCTAAAACCAAAAAATAGCAATGTGTGACAAATTGATCTTATTTTAGCTTTTTTTTGTTTGTTTGGTTTTTTACAAAAAATGTTGACATTCACTTTAGAGATCCTCTTCATGTTCATGAGAGATGCAGTGACACTGAATTTCTTAATGAATCAACTGAGTTGAAACATTTCAGTTCATCCAGAAAATATGTCAGACTCACTGACTTAAAGAGTTTAACTCACTGACTTAAAGAGTTAGATCACGCAAAAATTATAATCATGTCAATTGTTCAAATATGCATGCCTGATGCATGAGAACCTATTAGCTTTTGAGCTTTGATAAGAGCCAATGAGGTTTGCTTTTACACATCAGGATTGATAAGTTAATTGATCAATCTCAATAAAAGCCTAAATTAAATCTGTTCACCTCTTTAGAAAGCTTTGACACACCTGCCTAGAAGTTTCAAGTCAGATTGTCTTACTATTGGAAGATGAGAGTTTACAGATACCATAGGAATGAATGAGAAGTACCGTAAGCTGAATCCCACCTGCCGCAAAAAGTCAGTGACTTCTTTTATAAAACAAGATGGTTTTTGATGTAAACACTAAAAATTGTTCAATCCAAAATTAATGTTAAGTATAAAACTAGGGCTGTCAGTCGATTAAATTTTTTAATTACATGATGTTTAGATTAATTCATCTAATTAATCGCAAATTAATCGCACATCAAATGTGGCTGAGAAATTACTCCCAAAGATGATTTAAAGTCTGAGGTAACTTCAGCAAGAAATAATTTGTTTAATAAAATGTATTTTATTTTATTCAAAATAGAATACACATAAACATAAACTATGGAAAAGAAGATCATTTGAGAAACATCTCAGTATTTTTTGTTCATATGATGTAAGTCACTGGTAACCAAAACTTATTTGAAATTATTAATGAAATTATACTCTAAATAAGAAACTAAATCTGCCAGCAGGTGGAGGTAAATGTCTTTGATTCGTTCAAAACGGCTGATTCATTCAGGAATTAAGTACATGGCTCTTTGAATTAATTGGTTCACAAGATTCCTTCAAAGCGCCGGTTTATTCATTAACAGTGTTGCCAAGTCTATGGTTTTCCCACGGAATTTGGCTACTTTACCACTGTTGCCGGGGGTTGTTTTTGATGTCCGCGGGTTGAAGCGGACATATGAAATATGAATTTACCAGGTGAACCCCGACAAAAATTGTGTTTTATCCTCCAGAAAGCGATTTTTAACAGGGGAACCCCCTCGAAACGCATCGGGCTAGTTATGGGCTACTTTTGAGGAGCAATTGGGGTTTTGTTGTGAAAACCTGGCAACCCTGTTCAGAAACTAAACACGGTTGTGTTGCTCAGAGGCGCGCAACAATTCTGCTATGGCTTCAAAAGTAATACGTTCTCTGCAAAATTAAGCAAAAACACATAATATTGTGTTTAGAATGTAACACAATATAAACTTCTTATTTACTGAACTGTTGTATAAAATGACTAAGCTTTTGATAGATCAGGACAAAATCAGCACTCGTCTCATATTGCTCTTGCTGCCCGTGTTATGTGAAATATGCAAATATGAGACAAAACACATATAGGGGACAATTTTATATTTTTGCTCCAGTATCTTAAATTTTAGGGCATAATTGCATTTGTGGAGTTGTTGCCCTGCATCACATTTGTCAACAGTCAACTATGAAATATAAGATGATGTACAGCTCTGGGGGCGGGGCCAGTGCGTTAACTGCGTTAAAATAGTTTAAATGCATTATTTTAATTAATTAATTTAATTAATAACTAATTAATTAACACCTTAAACTGACAGCCCTATATAAAACATGTTGGAGATTAGCCCATATGCTGCTGATTCAATCTTAACAAAAAAATAAAAAAATAAAAAAATAAAAATAAAAACTGTTTATTTAGCATAGCGAAGCCTCTTCTCCATTGCCATCCATTAAAAATAAAAAGGCATCTGGTCTGGTCTTAGGGTTGGAGATAAACTTTGTAGGACACTAGCCCCACTAGCCCAACCGAGTCTGGTGACCCCTGTTCTACACAAAACAGCTCATTCTATTGCATATTTAAAGCATAACATCTCTAATTTTGAATCCTTGCATATGCAAAAACACAAGGCCACATTTCATTTTGGGACTTTCAAATGAAATTAAATTCTTGATGGAGTCCTGCTGGTGGATTACATCACTTATATCCGGACTCATGCATTCTCTGTCATCAAATATCTAAGCAGTGTTTTATTAACTATGCATGGGAGGAACTTTAAATTGCTCTGAAATATGATTTTCTGCTTCACTTACTGCCGGCCAGCCAAGATTATGGCCACATGAAGATTCACCAGCAAGATCTTAATTTTTCCATCAAGGTGGGCGGTAGGGTTGATGGATAAATGGACGGACGGATGGCAGAATAAACCAGTGAGAAAGAACATGAATGAATTAGAGTGAAAGCTGTTCAAGTTCTGTGTAAGTGAGCCTACCAACCATTAATACGATGACAGTGTGCGTCATGAAGGTGAATTATGAATAAGCTAATTTATGTAAATGCATTTATTGGTCTAAGTACCGGTGGAGCAGTGATTTATGTAATGTCTGCTGTGACTTTATAACATGTTGACAGAAGTAGAGCATGTCAGCACTTGGGGAGTTAATCCTGAATTTTTCAGCTTTATATCTCTCTGAAAATGCTAATGATTTATGTTGCTTTCCCTCAACTAGTCCCCTGAGGCTTCTCATACAGATAAATGAACACACACACACACACACACACACACACACACACACACACAGAGTATTCGTTCGCATGAGACTTCAGTCTACACTCAACCACAGAAGCTCATATTGACAGCTAAAGATGTGTGTGTGGTGGCAGTCATCAAACATTAGCTGTTAGCTGTCTGCTAAGTAAATATACACTCTTCAGAGCGTCCCATCGGTCATGTCTTAAGGTGTTGCTTTTGTGGTACAGTTTCCTTTTGTGTGTGTGTTTTCGTGTGTGTTCTGAGGCATCACAAATAACAGCTTGGACTGTGCAGATCACTTGCTTTACAGGCCAACTCTCAGTAGGCATTCTGAGTTTAACACCAACTCAACCATCACAACCTCATTTGCTCAGTGACTTCTAGTGATTACTTTATGCATCTGTACACGCCTGATTTGGTTTGTTTTTCATCATCAGAAATCTTTTGTATTACCTGCAGGCTGCATGCGGATATTAATACATCAGGATCACAGTGCTCTACAAGTCAGAATAAGAATTTGTGGCAGGAATTCCATGTGTTAGCTTTGAGGCTGTGTATATGCTCCTAAAAAAGTACTTTCTGGAAAAACTGAGAAAAATATTGATCACTACACAGATTACACGAATGCTTTTGAGTATAATACATGCACTAGAAAGTAGCGTATCATGGCCTGTTGATGATTAAAGGCACAATATGTACGATTCTTTTATTAAAATATCCAAAAGCCACTAGAACAGTGTTATATATTTTGCTGACTCCTTCATCATCCTTCATTAGCAATCATTTCAGCATCCCCGTTTCGCTTCCACGGCTTTCAGACCCACCCTGCTTCATACTACAGTGACCTTAATAAGTCTTAGCTCATCTATGGACATGATCCATGGGCCGAGTCCCGTCGGATTGCATTGACTGTGGGGATAAAGACAACAACTCCCATGATTCTACACGCAATCATGCCGTCGTCAAACTACGCCTTTAGTTCTTTCTTTGTTTTGAATATGCACCCTCTAGCGGTGAAAACTTATATATTGTGCCTTTCAAGGAAAGGATGAAAGGTCCTTCAATGTCCCATTTCTTGATGTCCAACCCAAAGTTCATGTTTCAGTAGCAGAACTTTTAACACAGGAAATAACATTGGACATAAAAAGCACTTCCATGGCTTCCTAAATGGTTTAAAAGTGTTAGTTCACCCAAAAATTTTAATTATGTCATCACTTACACTCATGCCGTTCCAAACCCATTAGACCATTTATCTTCAAAACACAAATTAAGATAATGAAACTTGAGAGATTTATAAAAGACAAACTAATGAGAGTTTTATAAAGAGACTTTATAAAGTCTCGTCTAAAGAGAGACATTATACAATGAACAGATTTAATTTACTTTTTTTCACTAATTTACCATTACTAACAGTAAAAGGAAGCTTAAACATACTTACTTGAATTGACAATGGAACCTTGCAAGTGCATTTGTGATGTTCTTTGTATGTGCATTGATCAATGTTTATTTGCAAATAAAAGCCTAAAGCCTTGATTTAAACTGTTTAATTCATATGGATCTCTTGATGAACTTTTATTCATAAAAAAATGCAATAGCCAATCAGAGGCATCACTGAAACACAGTTTTTTTGTTGTTGTTGTTTTTTGTTTTTTTTCAGTGTGCACACTCACTGAATGAATTCTGCCCCAAATTCTCTCATCGTAAACAACAAAGTGCAGATGTACGAATGATGTAATGATGTAATTAGATGGACTTTCATCTTTTGAAGATGGAAAAAAAAATCTTAAGGGTTTGGAACAAGGGTGATTATTTGTCTACCGAATTTAAATTTCTTTGTGAACTATCCTTCTGAATTGTACCACTTGTGAGGACAACATCTTATGTGATCAATATTTTTCAATAGAAGTTGAAAAATGTTTAAAATGATAATATTTAGTTATAATATAACAAAGAAGCCATTTAGATATTTAACAAATATTTAAAATAAAATAAAGTAAAATTCCTGTTTCAGTAGCAGAAATTTCAGCACAGGAAATCAGATTTGACACATTGAGCACTTCCATGGCTTCTTAAATCGTTAAAAGGGTTAGTTCAACCAAAAATCAAAATTGTGTCATCATTTACTAACATTCATGCTGTTTCAAAAACATAAGACCTTTCATTTTCAAAACAAAAATTAAGATAATGAAACTTGAGAGATTTATAAAAGAGAAATTACTGAGAGTTTTATAAAGAGACTTTATAAAGTCTCTTCTAAAGAGACACATTATAGACCTTTTTCCTGAGTAAACGATGAGCGCCGCCATTACAAATTCTAACTTCCGATTGGATGCTCTTCTGTTCTGGTCTACTAACTCTCAGAGCAGACTGTTAGATTAGGTTTAGAAGATAGAAGTGTTAGATTAGTTAGATTAGTGTTAGAAGATATTAAGCAGACAGTCTACTAATACTCTAATGACTAGTTGACATGCAGTTGCAAAGTTACTTACTGTTAGTAGAATGTCTAAAGTGAACTATCAAAATAAAGTGTTACCAACGTCTATAACGATTTACCATTAGTAACAGTAAAGGAAGCTCAAACATACTTGCTTGACTTGACAACCCACGAGGTTCAATTGATGTTCTCTGTATGTGCATTGATCAATGTTTATTTGCAAATAAAATCCTAAATTAAACCTGTTCATCGTGTAAAGCAGTCATGTCTTTTCAAAAACCCTTGATATAAACTGTTTAATTCATATGGATCTCTTGTTGAACTTTTATGCATAAAAAAATTGATTACATGGACTTTCAATGAAGGGACAAAAATCTCTCAGGTTTCAATAAAAATATCTTCTTTTGAAGATAAATAAAAATCTTAAGGGTTTGGAACAAGGGTGATTAATTGTTGACAGACTTTAAGTTTCTTTGTGAACTATCCTTTTGAATTCTACCACCTGTGAGGACAACATCTCACGTGATCAATATTTTTCAACAGTTGAAAAAAGTTTCAAATGTTTACATGTAGTTATAATATAACAATTCAAAATAAAATAAAATAAAATAAACGTTTTGAACATTCAAGGCTCCACACTGCTCTAACATTCACTGACAGACTAATGCAGGCAACAGGTTGTGGAAGCACATTAGTTACGCATGACTGGTGCTTGAATGAAAAGGCTCCATTTGTTTTCTTATAAATAACCCAAAGAGTATTGTGCAGGCTGCTAATTCTTAACTTGAGTTTCCTGAGATGTAAGAGCCACAATAAGCCAAACTAAAACAGAAGACATAGAGATTCACTAAGCAATCATGTACATAAATCCATTTAAAAATATCAACAGAAGAAGATCAAACACAAGAACGTATCCTTTACTCATCACAATTAAGTAGACAAATTCCTTTTTTAATTAGTTTTCTTTTTGACCCAATTCTTTGACTCAAACCTTGTTCACTGTGGGCATGGCTGCACCGCTACACTTTGACGCATTGACTACCATTTTTATTAACTGACAGACCTTAATGCACAGGTAAAATGCCTTGTTTTCCAACTCACTTTTATGTTCACCTCATGAGAGTGCTTTCTTTTTTCTTGTCTCCATGGGCAACTGAGGTACAGATATTAATATGGTGAGATTAACATTACAACGTGGTGTGGTTGCTCTGAAAGTCCATACTTGAAGCCTTTAGCTTGATCAAGCATTAAAGCTTTTTGTAAGAATGTAAAATGAACAGTCAGATTTCATTAAGTTCTGATAAATGACTTTGAGACTTAAGTCTTCGCTCTCCCTCCAAATCATGACACTGGTAACTAAAGTCATGCAGCTCCAATTTGAACAGAACTACGCAAAAAGGTTCAAAGAGACTGTGGACCATGGGTTAGACAGAGTTGAACTAGTAGCTTAATGAAAAAAAAGGCACAAGCAATCACCAGAACTGACAAACAAGTACTCTTAGCAGTGCATCTGTATGTAATGTGCAGAGGAGACCAACCAAAATAAACACAAGGTCTCTGAGAAGAGAGAGTGGGGTGTAAATGGAAAAAGTTTAAAGGTCGATAACACAGCATAAAATCGCTCCTTGTAAATGCTGGCAGCTGTGGACAGAATGGGTGCTGATGTGCAAAGATATTTGTGTGTGTGTGTGAGTCCATTGCTGGTCATAATAAAGGTCCCGACATGGACAGCATCCAGAATCACACACACACTGCTTGGGTACTGCTTCACTGAGATTGGCCATCAGGGCAGTGGGAAAGAGCCAACTCACTTACTGAGGACTCAAGAGAGAAGTGATTTTATCGACCACCGTCACCATGCCACTCTTTCTTTTCTTTCTCTTTTTCAGGTCAAATTGTGACTGCTTTGTGTGTGTGAGAGAGAGAGAGCGATGATGAGAGACTAAAATAAAAGAATAAGAAAGATAGGAAAAACAAGCTTTGCCAAAGCCTAAAATTTAAACAAAAATCTATCTAACCATGGGCATCGTTAGGACACGAGCCCTATAGTAAAATGTTACTGATGAATCCTTATGCGTCAGTGGGATTGACGTAAATTGTTCGCAATTCGCAATTCAGTTTGAGTCATTTGAACGGTTTACTCACGCACTTGATCTTTGCAGCGGAGAACGGAAACAAAAAAAAGAGTGCTGAATGAGGTGGATATTTATCTACAATCCATTGTTGGAAACAAAATTGCAAATGTCTATGCAAGTTCTATCATTTGTCAAAGACAAAGCAGCTCTTTATTGTGTGTGCAGCTTGTGAACAACTCGAATAAAAGACCAGAGGTGCGGCGTCAAACTCTGCAGTGTCTTTTCAAAAACTTCAGTTCAAATAATTATACATCTAAAATGTAAAAACATACAATCTACTCCATACTCCTGCAGTTTAAAATTAATGTTCTTTTAATTCTTCTACAAGATCATGCTGTGACATATAGATCTGCTAATGGTCACACGGTTTCACGTGATTCAAATTTGCAAGTTAGAGGTCACAGAGATTGATTGCAGCGAAATGCAATACTATTTGTGCAAGCGCGTGTTTCCGGTCTGACCCAGTTTGCATGCGAATGAATGGAAATCAATGGAATGAAAACTGCAGTGTGACCGGCCCTTAAGGCTGCTGGCCAAAGGTTGGAAAATTAACAGGGGCTTGAGACAAAAATGCCCCTGCACAATTAAACTAACTCTATTATGGCTGTCGCAAAAAAAAATGATGTTGCATCGTATTTCTTTTTACGCACTTCTTCAGCGTAGTGAATTCTAACCAATCACACACAATTCCACTGAGTTTATAAATGCAATAACCAGAGGCATTCAGATGAGTCATTGCTGAAACACTGTTTTGTTCAGTGTGCGAGCTCGCTGACTGAATTCTGCCACGAATTCTCTAATTATAAAAAAAACAAAAAGTGCAGATGTACGTACGATGTAAGTAAGAGATTCATTCTTCATACAATGTAGACAGCTTCACTGATTATAATGGAAATTTTTTGAGAGTGCTTAAACTCTCACTAGACTGAACTGTTCTTTGATAATGTAAAACAGGGTTGCAAACTTTGGTAGCTCAGCTGGAGTGAGATTTTGATGACTGAATCAATCATATACCCCTAGCTGGATCCAACAATTTATTTTTAATTTTATCTTAATATTATAAATCACCACAATTACCACAATATTATAAATTACACTTTTTAGAAACTTTCCTGACATCTGCTGATTGGATGCCTAATTTACCATCAAGCCTGTTTTCTTTCTTTCTTTCTTTCTTCCTTCCTACCTTTGTTCCTTCACAACCCTTTTGATGTATTAAGACATTAAATCTAAAAAGTAAATATAAATATCAAATGTTTTATGTCTGGCAAAAAGTGTGTATACATGTTACAATATAAGCTGCAAAAAAGCTTGTTTGTCTATTATATCTTAATAGTTTGTCTGTTATATCCTTAATAATATCTGATTTATGTATGTATCAGCCACATAAGTCAACAATACCACCCCTTAAGGCTGCTGGCCAAAGGTCAGAAATTAACAGGGGTCTTGAAACTAAAATGCCACTGCACAATTAAACTAAATCCATTATGGATGCCGTGAATAAAATGAAACCAATCACACACAATTTCATTGCAATAGCTAATCAGAGGCATTCAGATGAGTCATCATTGAAACCCAGGTTTTTTTTGTTTTGTTTTGTTTTTTTGTTTTTTTCTTCTTCGGTGTGCACACTCACTAAATGAATTTTGCCCCAAATTCTCTCATCGTAAACAACAAGTGCAGATGTACGAATGATGTAAGTAAAAGATTCATTCGTCATACAGTATAGACAGCTTCACTGATTAAAAACTGTCATTTTTTATTGTCTATAATTTAGTCATTTAAAACTGCCTTTCTGATTTACAACTGCAGACAAACAAACTATTTGCAGTTTTGCATATTGTAACGTTTATATACTATAGACTTTTTGCCAGACATCTTTTTTTTATTATTATTGTTAAGAATTGGCCAGTAAATAAAAAAAAAAAATGACTTGATGGTAAATTACCTTAGAAGAACGCTAATATTAGGCATCTAATCAGCATAGTTGGGAGAAGTTTCTAAAAGCGTATTTAGTACCACATTAATTGTAAGGTAATTTATAGTATTAAGATGAAATTCCAGCTAGGGGTATTTGACTGATCCAGTCATCAAAATCTCATTCCAGCTGAGCAGCCAAAGTTGGCAACCCTGTTGTAAGTTAATTATAGCGCTTTTATGTCCACTGTTATTCATACAGTGAATAAAATGCATACAGAAAGCGAGCAAAGAGCATTTACATTATCAAAGGACAGCAGCTCGAGTTTAAGCACTCTCAAAAAACCCATAGCAATTTAGATGCTAACATGTCACACGGATACACTGCTCTGTGTTTATACGTTAATAAATCTATTATCTTATATGGTATTATATGTAGTAGGCATATAAGTCAACAGTATATATTGTATTTATATATGCAACTTTATTAAAACAACATATAAACTAACAATCTACACGTATGTTTATATTTATGTATGAATTTATTTATTTTTTAATGCATGTCTATCATTTTTGTTTACTTGTAAACATCAGCACATATTGGCAGGATTTGAGATGGATGTTTGTGACATATATATGTCCAAAAATGGATTATACATGCATATTTGTATGGGCTATATATGTGTGTAAATATATGAAATTGTTCTAATTTGTAATAAGTTTTGTATGTTTTCACTTCATTCAGTTATGCTTATTATATTTAAATACCAAATCCATTCCAACATTTAACATTTTACATCATGAATGATTCTGTATTTCTAACTTCACTAGCGAATGTCTGCCTTAGGACACTATGGCACTAAAAGCACCTGTTGTCATCATGTTTGAAGTGCTGCTGTGAAATACAGGAGAAAATGACCATACATTCTCACAGGAGAAAAGAGTGACAGATTTCACAAGAGACCCTTTTATCTAAACACTGTTGCAATATTCAGAGACAAGACCCAGTGCTCACAAGACTTTCATTTGGACTCCATGCCAAGTCTCAAGTCAACTGCTAACACTTCTAAAGCAGCATTTTCACTCCTTATGACAAATGATATGACAGAATTGATCGTCTGGATTCATTCATTTCCAATGGAGAGTTGCATGGGGGCTGTGAGGTGTGATGATCCACTGTGGAATTGGATTGTCGAAACTTGGCTGCAAAATGATGTTTTTGACTTATGCAAGAAAATTATGTTATGTATCCCAATCAAAACTATTGATACTTTTGTGCAGTAAAAACTATTAATACTTTTGTCAAACTTTATTATAAACGCTTGCTACTTCTGTAGAGTGGACAGTTGTGAAAAAAGACATTAGAACATTTAAGCATAGACCTTTTGCATCAGAGAAACAAGTGCACAGCCATCTTTAGAATTATGTTTTTGAACTTCTGTTTTTGCAGTAGCTCTATTTCTATAGCATAACTGTTTAAGAGTAATTAGCTTGTTAAGTGATTTACTTATTGTAGAGGTAAAAATTCAGTTCAGTTTTAAATTCATTTTACCTTCATGCTGTGGAAATAGAAACCAATAATAATAGTGAGAATTCTTCCCTATACTAAAGTGTTACCGGATTTACTAAAGACATGCAGTAAAAAATCAGTGATGAAAAGGTAGTTTCTTTCATATGCATTTGTAGGAGTTTTCCATTCAGACAATTCAGAAAATTTATGGGAGGAATGTAGGCCTTTTTAAATAAATCATGCAAGGTGATTTACTAAGATAGTAGTTAATTTACTGGTAAAAACTGGTACAGTCATGGCCAATAAAACCGGCACCCTTGCAACTGTCAGAAAATGCAACCCTTTTCTCTTTTGTTGCGGTTGCAAATGTTTTGGTACTCACATCTTTATTTTTTTGTTAGTTTGCATTGGAACAACACAAAAAAAAAAACAGAGAAGAAAAGTCAAATCTGATACAATTCCACACAGAACCCAAAAATGCACTGGACAAAATTATAGGCACCCTTAACTTAATATTTGGTAGCACCCCCTTTGGAAAAATAACTGAAATCAATTGCTTCCTGTAACCATGAATGAGTTTCTTACACCTCTCTACTGGAATTTTGGAGCACTCTTCTTTTGCAAACTGCTCCAGGTCATTCAGATTTGAAGGATGCCTTCTCCCAACTGCTGTTCTGAGATCTCTCCACAGGTGTTCTATGGGATTCAGATCTGGACTCATTGCTGGGCATTTCAGAACTCTCCAGCGCTTTGTTTGTAATAGGGATGCACCGATACCACTTTTTCCAGTACTCGCCCGATACCGATACTTTTATTTTTGGTACTTGCCGATTCTGAGTACCGATACCGATATTTTAAAATTTACCAGTAGATTTGTAAAATATAGGGTACAGAAACTAAAAGAATATGTATAATGTTAGTTGGTCAACTTAATTTATCAAATAGATACAGTCAAACCAAAATGTATTTAAATCACATTATCATAAACTGTGTCCTGCACCCACTAGTAAAAAAAAAAAAATATATCAAAAATTATCAAAAGATGGTGTATATCTGCTGTCTGAATAATTTTTGGGTTGACTATATATCCCTTAGTTATTTTTATTTTTACACTTAATTACGCCCATTAAAATGTGTTTTGTTACTTTCACTGTTTTTTTTTTCTTGCTCTATGGTACATCATCTTCAATTTAATAGCATTAAACTGCTCCATTGCAGCGGCTCAGTACTGTAATCACGCGAACCACTCATTATGAATCTCCTAACTATGATATTTTCACGTTTTTTCATCTGAAATATGCTGCTATTTGGGCTATAATCCAAAGCGACTCAAATAATGGAGAAACACTCGTGAAGCAAGCAAAACATGCGCAAGTACAGTACTGCCTATCGCATTTCACACAGGCTGCTATAGTTTCACTTTCGCCGGACAGTCGTGTATGCTTAAGGTTGAAAATAAATGATGTTTATAGTTATATATATATATATATATATATTTACGAATTTGTTTTAATCCAAAAGATGCGTGTGCTAAATATGCGAACATCAATAAAGATCACGCAACAGCGCGCGCTCTCTCTCTTTCTCTGTCTCGCGCTCTCTCTCTCACTCCCTCTCTCTCTATACCGTTAAATAACTTGTGCATTGATTTACTTAAGTTGTTTTTGACATATCTCACCGAACTACAAACTTTCCAGTGATGTCAAGGCGGGATATTAACTCGACAAGCCCGCACATCTTGGCCGCTGCGCGCTCAATCCAATCTGCGTGCTTTGCCTATCAGCTGACGCGCACCAGTTATACAAGCTTAATACTGAATGTTTAACATTATATTACTTGCATACATACACTTCGTAGACATCTCTCTTAATCTCTAATGACTCCATTCTGCTGTCTGTTGTTTTGTTGTTGGTGTTTCTTTGCCTGCATACGCACTTGTCACATGATGTGGTATCGGCGTTTGGTATCGGGGCATTTTAACGAGTACGAGTACAGGAGCTCGGTATCGGTGCATCCCTAGTTTGTAACCATTTCTGAGTGCTTCTTGAAGTGTGTTTCGGGTCATTGTCCTGCTGGAAGACCCATGATCTCTGGTGGAGATGCAGCTTTCTGACACTGGCCACTACCTTGCGCCCCAAAATTCTTTGGTAATCACCAGCCCACTGCGCAATGTGACGTCGTAGTGACGTCTTTTCCATGTCATTTTTGGACGTCCAATTTCGGTCCATTGATGGGGTTGTTTTGTAAAAACATATGGGCTACCTAATAAATAAATAGTAATACAGATAATAAATCTTGTTTGTTTATAAATAATCTGTATTCATATATATAATCATGTTGACAGGCTCTATTTTGTAAAACACATTTACTGCAACTGCCATAGACGTCCAAATGACGTCCAAAAAAACCCAGATCAAATGTTGAACGTCAAAATGACGTCCAAGTTGGGTAATGGATAGACGTCCAAATAGTGGACCTAGTTTGGACGTCGAATAGATGTCCATAATTGGTCATGGACCGACGGACCCAATATAGACATGATCTGTACGTCTATCCGACGTCCAATGTTTAGTGGGAGATTTCATGATACCGTTCACACAGTCAAGGCATCCATTGCCAGAAGCAGCAAAGCAACCCCAAAACATTTTTGAACATCCACCATGCTTGACTGTAAAGCTGGGACCGAGATGGGTCTTACACATGTTGCCCAGTTGGGTCAAACCAAGTGGCAAGTGCAATCCCATATGGAATCCATGTGGGCAATTAAAATGGGGCCATTATGGAACCCATGGACAATTCCCATATTTTCAGTCCATTTCAAACCCACATCATATGTTAGCTGGGTTAAAGCTGGGACCGAGATGGGTCTTGTGCATGTTGCTCAGTTGGGTCCCACCTTGTGACAAGTGCAATCTTGTGGGCAGTTAATATGGGGCTTTTATGGAACCCATGGACAGTTGGGGCCCATGGGGCCCATTTTGCCCATTTTGCAGCCCAGTTCATACCCATATGGGCCCCACATACAAATGTTGGCTGGGTAGGGACTGTGTTCTTTTCTTTGAAGGCCTCATTTAATTTTCTGTAAACAGTGCCATGATGTCCTTTAGCAAAAAGCTCTACTTTTGTCTCATCTGTCAACAGTACGTTCTCCCAGAAGGATTGTGGTTTTGTCACATACGTTTTGGCAAACTCCAGTCTTGTTTTTTTATGCCTTTGTGTCAGCAGTGGTGTCCTCGTGGGTCTCCTACCATAGCCTCCCTTCTCATTCAGATGGTGACGGATAGTGCGAGCTGACACTGTTGTACCCTGTGTCTGCAGATCAGCTTGAATTTGTTTGGAAGTTAACTGGGGTTCTTTATCCACCATTCAAACAATCCTTCGTTGTAATTTTTCAATAATTTTTCTCTTCTGTCCACATCCAGGGAGGTTAGCTACAGTGCCGTGGGCTGTACACCTCTTGATGATATTGCGCACAGTGGACACAGGAACATTAAGATCTCTGGAGATGGACTTGTAGCCTTGAGATTGTCTATGTTTTTCCACAATTTTTTCTCTCAAATCCACAGACAACTCTTTACACTTTTTTCTTTTCTCCATGCTCAGTGTGACACACAACATTCTTGAGTTCTGTGTGATATTTTATCAAGTTTGACTTTTCTTCTCTTTTTTCTTTTTTTTTTTTTTTTTTGTGTGTGTGTGTGTGTGTTGTTGCAATGCAAACAAAAACAATAAGCATGCGATTACTAAAACATTTGCAATTGGAACAATTTTCTGAGAGAAGTGTTGCATTTTCTGACAGAATTGCAAGGGTGCCAATATTCACATCATTGGTCAAGCCAAAAGTTCATATGACAGATAATAAACAGAAACATGATGTTTGATAAGGCCACACATGTTTCTTTTAATAATTGGCTTACATGCTCAGGCTGCAGTCAGATACTTTTTGTTGCTCTTTACAGTGTATAGAGCTGTCACAGAAACAAGTGTGATTCCTCACAGCACTTACTTCAGTGATATCTGTCAGACAGTTGGAACATTTTATGTGAGCTTTTTCAAAACAATTGTTTGTCATACCATAGCAATGTTACTGACAGTAAAGTGTCTGTGGGAGTAGCTGTAATGTGTGTCAGACAACAACAATTACTGTATACATTTAAGTGCGAGGAGCACGCTCTTAAATATATAGCTTGCCAACTGTGAGAGCTACAGAACCTGTAAAAAGTCTATCATGAAAAGGAATATTTTAAACTTAAGCTTTTGCTGAAGTGCTGGATGGCTTGAATTCAAAATTGCACTGCAGGGAATTTAGGGCCCTTGTCAGAGAGAGAAAATAAAGAAATGCACTTTTCTTTTCAGCTGTTGTAGGCTGAATTCTATCTCTAGAGCCCCATGTCCCGAGTTTCTGAATTTCTTACATAATGGAAGAGAAATTACAAGATCCTGCCCAGATCTCTGCCTAAATTATTCCCCCTACAAACACTGCATGTTAAAACTGGAAGTAAGCTCCCAACTCAATAAACTTGAGGCAAGAACAAGATGATTGAGTTAAAAAAAAAGAAAAGAAAAGGGAAAACAAAACATCATTTATTGAATTTAAAGACAGAGCTCTTAAGCATTTATGCTTGGTTAAATGTTCACTACATTGGTATGCGTATAGAATTAGGTCTACAGTATATAATAATATCCTTAACATACCAGTTGGTTTGTTAACAGTTTGGCTTAACCAAACCAACCTAATAAGGAAATGAAAAAAAAAAAGTAAATAAAACAATCTGACACAAATGAGTGATACAGATACTTTTCAAAATTCAAAACTGTCCATCTACCATCCAATAAGAATTCAACTAAGAAGAGTTCTGGTGGGTAAAGCCAGCATTTTTGCTATGACTCTGCTGCCCCTCTATTTCTCACTCCACTCCATCCCTAACTCTCTCCTGTTCTTTTTCTCTACCACTTGCTCGCTCTTTTAGCTCTCTCAGTGTGAGGGCTGAGTTCTAAAAAAAAATAGTCGATTCGAGAGTGGCAGCCAGCAGTGAAGTTTCATTGTAGTTTTTTTTTTTTCTTTTCTTTTTAATCATTTGTGTTTCTTCTTCAGAACAATCCCATAGTGCAGAGATGCAAAATGGACCACATTAAGACAACTTTTGAATATTTAACAAAACCAAACCCCCATGTAACTTTTTTTCTCCATTTAAAGTAACGAATACCCCTTTTGTATATAGTATTAATATTAATATAATCACTAGTGGGAAGTGCTAAATACATATTTAAATGAAGTTTAGCAATCCAGCCCTCAAACCACATTAACATTTTTGTATTGTAAATGGTGATTCAAGTAAATCCATCCTGACAACAATAAAGGTGTGTCTAATTTATTAACCAACCACTGGGCTAAAACAAACAAATAAATAAATAAATAAGGTGCCCTGAAGAGCTTAGTGAATTCAAGCATGGTGCTGTGATAGGATGCAATCTTTGCATTAAGTCAGTTCACAAAAATGTATCCCTGCTAGATATTCTATCGTCAACTGTAATTATTGCTATTATTGGAAAGTGGAAGTGCTTAGCAACAGTAGCAACTCAGCCACGAAGCCAAAGACCAGAGTGGTTTTACGAAGTGCTTAGGCGTATAGTGTGTAAAAGTTTCTGATGCACTACTGATTCCATTGTCATTATTATCAGCACAAAAACTATGCAGCGGGAGACTCATGGAATTGGTTTCCATGCCTCACATTTCCAGGTGCAATGCCAAATGTCAGATGGAATGGTGTAAAGCATTCTGACACTGGACTCTGGAACAGTGGAAACCTGTTGTATAAAGTGACAAATTACGCTTCTCTTTTTAGAAGTCTGTTGGGCAAGTCTGGGTTTAGCAGATGCCAGGAGAAGGTTGACTTCATTGTACCTACTGTAAAATTTGGTTGGAGAAGGGATAATGGTATGGGGTTGTTTTTAAATGCCCCTTACTTCCAGTGAAGGGAAAATAACCATTTTCATTTATATATATATATATATACACAATACAATAGATGTCTATCCATGACCACCAACCTTAGAATGGTACAACTCATCAACCACCTCAGAAGGCAAACCCTTAACTTTATCCAGCTCCTTAAGTAGGTCTTCCTGGTAGACCCGTAGCACTGCCATTGAGTCCAAAGCCTCCTGGCATGACCTGCTACTGCATATGCCCTGCCATTCAGCTGCAAGGTGGTCTGAAGTGGCCTAGGTGGCTCAACAGGAAATGACTCACCTTGGGAGAGATAGTCCGTAAGTGTCTCTTCCACAGGGGGGAACTTCACATATCCATGCACAGCCAATCCCTCCACATTAGCATAATTTGCCCACAGTCTCTCAAGTTCAACATGGAGATGAGGACAAACAGAAGACTCTTGGGGGAAGGACGATCATGGCCGGACAAAAAAGCACTCGACCAGTCTGCTGCAAGGAGGTTTCTTCTTTTTTTCCTCTTTCGGACTAGATCAAGCCTCTTCACAGCATGAGTCATGACTTCCAACATTTTCCCGTTTGCAGGGCTGGCAGGTTGATACGACTCAGTACTTAGGCTCTCCTCGTCATCATCAACCATCAATCCAAATCCTCGTTATGACTGGATGATGCCATCAAAGAGCAGACAACTTCTAGGCGGACCAGCTAATGACATCGTGGCCTGTGTTGTCCAGTGGATTTGGAAGTGTTTTCACACATGCTTCAGACACCGGTCGTGCTGATGACCCCATAGTGTCCACTAGATAAGGCAGAATGAGTTTCCTTTGAACTGGAATGGAGACTATGAGCCAGGGCTTCTGCTATAACATCAGTGCCTGACCTCACAAATGCTTTACTGGATGAATAATTCCCAGATAATATTGTGGAAAGCCTTCCCAACTATAGCTGCAAAGTGGGAACCAACTTCATATTAATAGCTACAGTCATGGCCAAAAATATCGGCACCCTTGCAATTCTGTCAGAAAATGCAACCCTTCTCTCAGAAAATTGTTGCAGTTGCAAATGTTTTAGTGCTCACATGTTTATTTTTTGTTTGCATTGGAACAACACAAAAAAACAGAGAAGAAAAGTCAAATTTGATACAATTCCACACAGAACCCAAAAAATGCACTGGACAAAATTAGTGGCACCCTTAAATTAATATTTGGTAGCACTCCCTTTGGAAAAAAATAACTGAAATCAATCGCTTCCTGTAACCATAAATGAGTTTCTTACACCTCTCTACTGGAATTTTGGACCACTCTTCTTTTGCAAACTGCTCCAGGTCATTCAGATTTGAAGGATGCCTTCTCCCAACTGCTGTTTTGAGATCTCTCCACAGGTGTTCTATGGGATTCAGATCTAGACTCTGAACTCTCCAGTGCTTTGTTTGTAACCATTTCTGAGTGCTTTTCGAAGTGTGTTTTGGGCCATTGTCCTGCTGAAAGACCCATGACCTCTGGTGGAGACGCAGATTTCTGACACTAACCACTACATTGCGCCCCAAAATTCTTTGGTAACACCAGACTTCATGATACCGTTCACACATCAAGGAATGCAGTGCCAGAAGCAGCAAAGCAACCCCTAAACATCTTTGAAACTCCAACATGTTGGACTGTAGGGACTGTGTTTTTTTCTTTGAAGGCCTCATTTCTTTTTCTGTACACAGTGCCATGATGTCCTTTATCAAAAAGCTTTACTTTTGTCTCATCTGTCCACAGTACATTCTCCCAGAAGGATTGCGGTTTTGTCATATACGTTTTGGCAAACTCCAGTCTTGCTTATTATGCCTTTGTGTCAGCAGTGGTGTCCTCCTGGGTCTCCTACCATAGCGTCCTTTTTCATTCAGATGGCGACGGATAGTGCGAGCTGACACTGTTGTACCCTGTGTCTGCAGATCAGCTTGAATTTGTTAGGAAGTTAATCAGGGTTCTTTATCCACCATTCAAACAATCCTTTGTTGTAATTTTTCATAAATGTTGCTCTTCCGTCCACGTCTAGGGGAGGCTACAGTGCCGTGGGCTGTACACCTCTTGATGATATTGCGCACAGTGGACACAGTAACATTAAGATCTCTGGAGATGGACTTGTAGCCTTGAGATTGTCTATTTTTCAACAATTTTTTTTCTCTCAAATCCACAGACAACTCTTTACACTTTTTTCTTTTCTCCATGCTCAGTGTGACACACAACACAAAGGTTGAGTCAACTTTTCTCTATTTTAACTGGTTGCAAGTGTGATTACTATATTGCCCACACCTGTCACTTGCCACAGGTGTGTCTAAATACAAATTACAGGAGCATCACATGCTTGAAAAGCAATTATTTCTTACAATTTTGACAAGGTCCCAATAATTTTGTCCAGTCCATTTTTGCGTTCTGTGTGAAATTTTATCAAGTTTGACTTTTTGTGTGTGTGTGTGTGTGTGTGTGTGTGTGCACCTGGTATTTATCACGTTATGGGGACCAAATGTCCCCACAAGGTCAAAATTTACTGGTATTACTATCCTTGTGGGGACATTTGGTCCCCATAACGTGATAAATACCAGGTGCACATTTGTGAGGTCCCCATGAGGAAACAAGCTTATAAATCATGCAGAATGAGTTTTTTTGAGAAAGTAAAAGTGTGCACAGTCTCCTGTGAGGGCTAGGTTTAGGAGTAGGGTAGGTGTAGGACGATAGAAAATAGGGTTTGTACAGTATAAAAACCATTACGCCTATGGAATGTCCCCATAAAACATGTAAACACAACATGTGTGTGTGTGTGTGTGTGGGTGTGTGTGTGTGTGTTGTTGTTGTTGTTGTTGTTGTTGTTGTTGTTGTTGTACAAACAAAAACAATAAGCATGTGAATATCAAAACATTTGTAATTGGAAACTTTTTCTGAGAGAAGTGTTGCATTTTCTGACAAAATTTCAAGGGTGCTGATATTTTTGGCTATGACTGTATGTATTTAGAATGCAATGTCATGAAATTCTATGTTAGTGTAATGGTCAGATGGCCCAATATTTTTGTCCATAGTGTATATTATACTTTTACAACATTTCACAGAACATATTCAGTACACCTGACATCCTTAGACACCCTTTAGTCATCTGGCCTGTTTTCTCCACTGAAAACTATATCATAAAACAGACAACTATACCAGAATTTTAAAAAGGGCACCTTCTGTCAAGGCCTGTTCCATTTAATTCAAGCTTGATGTCATTCTATTCCATTTCCTTTCAGCTTTCATTGCATTCTAATTCAATTATTTTTCATTCTGTTTATCACAAATAGGTTCTCTTTCTGTTTGCTAGACTCTGTTCAGATGGGGTTGCGAGAAATGCATTAGTATTTGGGTTGTTCTTTTGCCAGGAGAGATCTTCATTTCAGTTGTCATGTCTTATAGTGGATCTGAAAGCAGTGTGTGTGTTAGGCCCATGTTTTATCCTTGATATGTCAAATAAATATGACATCTTACTGTTGCTCCAATTTAGAGAGGCCATAGCCTCTCAAGAGACTCCTGCTTCCTGTGTAAATGACAATAACAAATTCTCATCACAACTGTGCATGGAAGAATGAAGCAAATCTATTCTCTCATATCTGTTGGCTTTTATCTCAAGAGCAGTTGTGTAGCGGGAGGTGAAAGACGCACTGCTGCTAGTTCAATTAGCACTTGTGCAAGAAGTCACGAAGAGCTGTGAATTAGAGTTTGAATGCAGGATGAAAAGGCTCCATACAGAATGTTCTAGATGCAGGAAGAAGAAGAAAAAAAAAAGAATTTCCCAAAAGGCATTCCAAAACAAATCATATTTGAGATTTGAGAGTTGGAGCAAAACATTATCAGTATTACAACTTAAATTTTGAGATTTTTTAACTGATTCAGAAGACTTGGGATATATGAATTAGCTCTATTGGTTATTTGTATTATGTGTATATGCTTTTTGTGACAGATTAACAGCCCTGATTCACTACTCACTTTCACTGTATTGAAAAAATCAGCGTGAACAACCTGCCTAACACCTCCTTGTGCAGTAAGAAAAAAAAACATCATATAGGTTTGATGACATGAGAATGAGTAAATGATCACAAGCCTTTCATTATAAATGAATTCTTCTCTCATCTTTCTTTCTACAAGTCTTCCGTTCGCAACCTGTAGCTATTTGGATGTCAGTATTGTGATTAAAAACCACTTAAGATGCCAGTTTCTCACGCAACATTAGCTCCATATGGACTTATACACACAAGCAATGTGGTGTTCTCCCTAAAGCCCTTAGCCACTAGAGAGAGAGAACGAATGAGCGCAGAGAATTCCTCCATCATCAAACAGATGGTTTGAGGCATCATTAACATGTTAATATGAATGTCTCTCTCCCCTCTCACTCCCTACTTTTCTCACACACACACATACATTCAGTCACAATACAGTGTTGTTAAGTTCAGTGGTATATCTTAAGATACAATAACTTTTAGGTAAAATCTTTTATCAGATTTTACATAGGAAATCAAGTTGCAACCCAACTTGTAACCCATATTTAATGCATTTTATTTGGCTTTATTCTAGTTTTGCTCATGGGTTTTGGAAAGGAAAGGAAAGGAAAGGAAAGGAAAGGAGGTGTTGAAGGCTATTGCTTCTACCAATTCAGAAATGAATTTGGACTAAAATATCTTAGAGTTTAACTGGATGCAGAGTCAAAAGATGGGAAGCATTTTTGCCTCCCGTTTAAAAGTTGATAAGCCTAACTATCCACAATTACGTGGTTCATTGCATATTACCATTTGCATTTTTCTTCCCTGCTTCTCTCAACTGTACAAGAACTGCATCCTACATCTATCTTCAGCTGTTGAAAACCACTGCTTTAGATTATCTTGTACTTTCATTTACATTTATGCATTTGACAGATAATTATATCTAATTGCATTTAGGAAACACATCAGTTCCCTATAACGTTGGCATTGCTAACACCATGTTGAAATATTAGAGCAACAGGACTGTTTTACTGAATACAGTATTGTTTTTTTTCCTATTTGTATAATCAGCTCCATATGATCTTTACACTAAAGATTGAGAAATAAAGCTTATACATTTAGTCTGAAACACTAACTAAAATTTTGGTAGCACCTAGCTGAAAATGTATCATTTTATCATCTACCCACTCTATTTTTTCCCTGTTGAAACAAGCCAAAGCTGTTCTTTACCATTAAAAATTTAATTTAATTTAATTTAATTTAATTTAAACAATATATATATATATATATATATATTTTTTTATCTGTGGTCATAACTTATCTTGCCTAGGGCACCAAGTGAGGCTGGATGGTCACTGGTGTCTCTTCAAAAAAATGGATACTTCCTGAGTGCAGCTGAAAATAAAATTCATTTTAGCCTAAAGGCCTCTGTGCAGCATTTCAGATGATTCTGTGCTTTCATATACAATAGCTGAATAAGGCACTTTGTTTTTTTCTGTTTTTCTGGATGTACATTCCCAAGGCATCTCCAGGTTTTCAGTTTTGGACCTAGACTCTAAAGATAAAGGCAAGAAACCTACAGTAGATCAGTGGTTCTCAACCAAGTGTCTGGGGCCCAGTAGGGGGTCACTGCAAACTTTCAAGATTGCCCTAAGAGTGCCTTCTTAAAAAAATCAAATAAAATCAGTGAAAGTAACATGATCCTCATTAAAATGCAAATTAAACACTTAAATAAATATGTACAACATTAAATAAACACAAAATAAGAGGCCCTTTAAATATTGTCTTGGACAAAGACGGGACTTAAAGGAGAACTCCACTTCCAGAACAACAATTTACAAATTATTTACTCACCCCCTTGTCATCCACAATGTTTATCTCTTTCTTTCTTTCTTTAGATGTAACGAAATTATATTTTTTGAGGAAAACATTTCAGGATTTTTCTCCATATAATGGACTGATATGGTGCCCCGAGATTGAACTTCCAAAATGCAGTTTAAATGCGACTTCAAACGATCCCAAGTGTAGTTGTAAATGATCCCAGCTGAGAAAGAAGAGTCTTATCTAGCGTAACGATGGGTTATTTGAATAAAAATAATACAATTTATATACTTTTTAATGCCAAACACTCATCTTGTCTTATGCCTGTACTGTTTTTGTTTCGGTTCATGACAGTTAGGGTATGTCGAAAAACTCCCATCTCATGTTTTCCCTCAACTTGTTCTATATCGCTGTTTTACCTTTTTTGTTAATGGTGTTTGATCTTCTTTGCATGTTCACTTTGTAAAGACTGGGTCGGAACTTTTGCAGCGATGTAGGATGATTTTGAAATTATTTTTGAAGTTTTTGGGAGAAAAAAAATTGAGGGAGAAAATAGGGTTTTCGACATACCCTAACTGTCTTGAATCAGAATACACAGAGTTCAGGGAGAGAAAGGCAAGGTGAGCATTTGAGATTAAAAAGTACTTAAATTGTATTTTTTTAATGAAAATAGCCGATCGTTTCGCTAGATAAAACCCTTCTTCCTCGGCTCGTTTCACTAGTTAAAATGACTTACTTCACTGTTTTTAAACATTCTTCGAAACATTTGGGATAATGTAAGTACATAAGTCTGTATACAAAATACATAATATACAAAATACTGTAAACAATACTGTTCTAGTGGTTTTCGGAGATTTTAATTAAAAAAAATAAAAAAATAAAAATACGTATTGTGCCTTTAAAGTTAAAAAGACTGAGAACCACACACCTAAATGCTGTATTTCAATAGTATTTAAAGGAAATATTTATAACCAGCCAGTGTTTTCATTATCATACCCTAAACAATACATTGCAATTTATACAAATGAGACACTTAGAAAACAAAACATTCCTCTCACAAGAGACCATTTTTACATCTAGTTTCATGTATGAATTAATTATGCTCCATAAATAACCTTCCGGGTTGTACCGAACATGAAAATGTTTGTAAAAAAAGGCATTTTTGATCTTGTCATGAGCAGTATGGGCGACATTAACTGAGGTTGACCCCAGTGTTTGGCTGGTTTGAGCCCGTCATGCTTTCCTGGTCTCATAGCACTGGGCTCTCGGAGTGACTGTCATTTCTGCTCAATCTCTATTTTTCTCTTTATTTATAGCCCACTATAGAGTGTCCTGCCAAGCTTCAAAACACATGCCAGGAAGCTTACAAGTTTGTTTTCCTGTTAAGCCATGGCGAACCTGTCTACGTTTCAGACACTACTGTTGGATTTCAAAAATGTCACCGCTCTTCCTGTAGTTTATTTGGAGGCTTCTTGCAGCAGGAAGCAAAGCCACTTCAGAGAAGTGTGTGGGTGTCAGAATAAATAAAAGCAGTGGTGAGGCACGACAGGGATCCACATCATTCGGTTATTTTGCGTCAAGGAACAAAATTAGTTTCCGCTATGCATGGACTTGCTGTCAGAAGTGACACAGGAAACTAAATGATATTGCTAACTCAATAAGCCTTTGGCATATTATTTATTATTCAATACTTTGGCACATTATTCACATTTTTCCGTAGGCGAGAGTTAAAGTTCATTTATGATGGATATTGAGTGGTACAATTGTAATTGTATATGTTTAGATTTCAGGTTTAATTTTGACTTTGGAAAATAAGTTGTGAACCAGTTATGTCCATTTTCCCCTAAGTTGTAAGCAAAGCTTATTATGGTATGTTTTACAAGAAAATGCTATTTCAGTCTTTCTACTTTAACATTTCAGGTTTAATTTGGTGTGTTACTTGCGGTTTCTTTGTAAATATTTGTGAAATTTACTACCAATTTCTGAGTGAAAAACTGTTTCTCCACTATTTTTTTCCTTCAATGTACCAGAATGGGTAATATGACTGAAAATGTAGCCTAAATGAAGCCATTCAGTATAGGGTAAAAACAGTAATATTATGAAATATTATTAAAATAACAGTTTTCTATTTTAATATATCGCCGCCTTGGAATTGTAAGATTCTATTTGACATTCACATGTTCTTATTTCTTTTGTAAGCTGCATTTTTTTTTGAAAACAAAAAGGGTTCTAGAGGTCTATAGAATGCAAAAACTTTGAGTGCTCAGAATGCAGAGAGAAATGTATAATTCCAAGGCAGCAATATTTTAAAATGTGAAAGGAACATGATCCTTTAGAAATCATAGTAATATGCTGATTATGCAAATATGACAGAACATTACCTGTTATCAGTGTGAACCGATTTTTCCCTTGCCCATTCTTCTAAGTGTTTTTAAGCATTATTTAAAATAGAAATCTTTTGTAACAGTATAAACATCTTTGCTCTCACTTTTGATCAACATAATGCATTCTTTCTCAATAAAATTCATTTTCATTTTACTATAATAAAACGCCTTTCCCACTAAAAAAAAATGCTAATAATGCTGAATGTAATATATTTCTTGATTGCATATTATTTTGAGCACTGTATTTCTCTGCACTGCAGTTTACTTTGTTTTTCTTTCTTTTCTTGTCTGTGCACGCTCTTGACTGGCACAAGTTATGTTTGTTTAAGTTGTATGTAGCTCCCTAGGGGCATAGCGCCTTTAAAAACCCTAAGCCTCTTAAGTTCTTGTGATGTTAGAGTTTTGTTATTCTTTTTCTTCTTGCGTTGTTCTTTTGCGACCTGCATCTAAAAAGTCGAGGGTGCAGGTCATAACAAGATGTTCTCTGAAGTGGAGGTATTATTTGAGCCAAAAACCAGGAAGGTCAGCTAACATTACTAAATAGTCTCCATGTGAAGTGCATCAGCAAAGCATATTCAGAATATTCATGGACTGTGGAGAGAAAAAAACAACACACCACTACACCTGGCAAAACCTGAACCATTTTTAGCCTACATATCTAGAGGAGCAAAGCACATGCAGAACAAAATGTTCAGGCTTCTTTCACAGCACCATCCTGTGAAATGGCTTCCTTTCAGCAGACCTTGATAAACTCATCACAAGCTAAAGTAGGGGTGAAAAATAAACAAAATTAAGGGTGGGCTGCTAACATGTGCAATCAAGAGTAATTAAGGTGGGTTATTTGCTCGAGCATTAATTAGCACTTTGATCATCTTGCTCTTGTTCAGGCTTGTAAATAGAAAAATCATCTTTGGCTGTATGCTTTACTTCGACAAGCATGGAAACAAAATGTGAATAATGATTTTAAACATCAATAATATTAAAGAAATTCATTGTCATATTCCCAGCAATGACATCTGTGTGTGTGTGTGTGTGTGTGTGTGTTTGCATATTAGATTGTGTGTGAGTGCATTGCAGTTAGCTTGTTTATACTAATACTGTACATCTATTAATGACAACAATCAAAACGAGTCATCCTTATGGGGGGAAAATATAGCCATCAAAAACCTCTTCTTAAAAATTTATGGTTATTAATTTCAGAAGGGAACTCAGTTGACTTTACAAAAATACATGACTGACAGCCCAAATAGGCAAATAAATTACTGTGCTGACCTTGTTATCCAACATTTTGTTTGTCAAACTTAATAAAATGTCTGTGATATACAAACCTCCCAAAATTTTTGTTTTTACGATACATCTAAATTGGAACCAGACATAAACTAACTAAACAACTAAACATCTACGTCTGCTTAAAATAAGCAAACAGTAGAATATAGGATTCCACTTTTAGTATTAAGGCCACCATGTACTAACATCAAATATCTAAAAGACTGTTGATTTACTGTGTACACTCTTAAAAATAAAGGTGCTTTAAAAGGTTTTTCACGGTGATGCCATAAAAGAACCATTTTTGGTTCCACAAAGAACCATTCAGTCAAAGGTTCTTTAAAGAACCATCTCTTTCTTACCATTTTATAATCTGAAGAACCTTCTTTCGCCACAAAGAAGCTTTTGTGAAACAGAAAGGTTCTTCAGACATTAAAGGTTCTTTATGGAACCATTTAGACAAAAAAGGTTCCTCTATGGCATTGTGAAGCACCTTTATTTTTAAAAGTGTAACTATATGTTGTTCTGGAAAATTCCCACATTTACTGCTAATGAGTTTGGGTTTCAATTTGAGGTCAAAGTAACAGTGTAACTACAAAGATGTTTAAATGCAAGTACTTACAATTTACCAGTGTTGGGAAGTAACTGGTTACATGTAATGGCATTACATAATTTATTTACAAAATGAATGTAACTGCAATATGTTACAATTACTGAGAAAAATGTAATTAAATTACCATTATGAAAATTTGAATGATACATCAGAATATTTGTGAATATCAAATATCAGAATCAGTATATTTTCTGTAAAAAACTAGGATATATTAAATATTTTTATTTTGCTGCTTTGTCTGTTTTAGATGTGCACAGAGCTTACTGCCATTTAAAGGCCGTTTAGTACAACAGTGTTGTTCTGATGCATTTGATTGGTTCTTTGCAGTGCACCACTTCTGCCTATTACATCAGTCTACATTGCTGTTGAAAGCTTTAGTCTACGAGTTGCCAGCCGCCATGGTGAGTGATAAAAATGCATTCCAGGGCTTTGAAAGAGCATTCTAGTGCTGTGCTTTAAAATTAAATTATCATAATATTAACTCAAGTGATGAAGGATTTTAAAGTCATATATTAATTAGTGTAGAGTATTACTTTAAGGTTAACCCTGCTGGGTTTAAATGTTTGAAAATGATTAGCAGTTAAAAACATTGGTTAGAAATGTAGAAAAGTAATCAAATGTAATCTGTTACATTACTTTAATAAAGTAACTGAAATAGTTACATTACTTATTACATTTTACATTAACTTGTAATCCGTAACCTATTACATTTCTAAAGTAACTATCCCAACACTGGGAATTACCGTATTAATTTAATCTAATTATGATGCACCAACATTGTAAGTAAATTGTATCAAATTAGTCAGTGAGAAAAAAAAAATACAGTTTCCATCTGCTTTTTTCCTTTGTGTTAAATGCCAATTTCTTTCATGAAATTATGGCACAGGCTGATTTCAAACTGATGATATTCACAGCGTTAAACTACTTGGCACAAACTGATTTGTTCATGTTGCTTTACATTTAAATGACTGGTTAGCATTCACTAGAGCAGAGTTCCTCTGAAACCCTCCACCTTTCCCAGCTCCACCTGTATAGACCTGCTACAGGTACAGCTGGGTAGTAACTGATTACATGTAATCTGGATTACCTAATCAGATTCCAAAAAATAAGTACTTGTAATTGGAGTAAGTTACAGTTTCAGATACTTGTGATCAGACTACAGTTTCAACATACTGATGAACACACTCATTTTTATTTGAATTATCACTCAGTAGGTTAATAATGTATTATGATGTATTATTGAAAGGCGTTTGTCTTGCAAACTCATTAAAATGCACAAATTCTCATTATTTATTATCTGCAGACATTCTCAATCCTTTTGTCATCTGAACCACTTTCACCTAAAATATTTACTTTTAAGGGGTGGTCAATCAGCAATTCTGTAAAAGACAATATCTCCCTTTGCATTGCCGATGTTGTTTATGCTCAAACAGCAACATTACACACTAACTAAAGTTAAAAATGTGAAATCATAATCAGTGACCCCTTTAAGTACCCTTGAGATTTTAAAATAAATATTTGAATAATTAAATATCACATTTGCATGTTCACTGTTCTCTGACATTGGTTAATGTACATATGGCATGCAGGTAAACATGAAATATTTCTTCTTTTTTAGTAAGTGAATTATTTTGATTTTCATTTTAAAATGGTTTATTTAAAATGGTAAATTTACATTTTTATGATTTAATTACTTGTTAGCCTTTCATTAGACTCACAAACCCTCTGCAGTTCCTTAACAAACCTCAGTTTAGGAAACCTTGATGTAATTTAACGTTTAATGCAACTCATATTGTTAATTATAATGAAATTAATGTATTTTCTCACTCTTTGTATTTTTACATCATTATGGTAAGATTATCCTGTTTAAATCAATGTGATAAATGGGTTCAGTCAAAAGTAATCTAAAAGTAATCAAAAAAGAAATCTGATTATATTACCTAAAATGTGTATGGTAATGTAATGTAATGTAATGTAATGGATTACATTACTGACTACAATTTTGGTAATGTAATTTGGAATCAGTAAAAAAAAAATTCAAAAAATTATCCCACAGCAATTACAACTTCAGTACTACCACTATAAAGTTCCTAGGGTCAAAGACACAAGCTGTAAAATGATAGTCATCCTGATTTAGCTTACCCCTGTCCCACCTCTCCCACACTCCAGCAATCCAGATCCTAGAAGCACTTTTAAGGAGAAGGAAGAACTGCACAAGAACAATACCAAACAGGACAAACAATTAAATTTGCGTGAAAAATAACTGACTGGGTGATCAATCCCATCCTCCCCGACATGAAGGAGTACCGCCCCTGCCCCGACCTGGCTTGCATCCACTTGTATCGTAAAAGGTTCATCAAACTGCGGCGCCGCTAAAATGGGAGCAGAGGAGAGCAAGAGCTTTATGTTTTCAAAAGCTTGTTGGCAACCAGGAGAGCAGACAAACTTAGCAGAAGCTTTCAACAAATTAGTCAACGGACCAACAACTGACGAAAAATTCGGGCAAAACCCCTGATAATATCCAGCCATACCCAGGAAATGCATCAGTTCCTTTTTCGTAGATGGAACAGAAAATTGTTCAATAGCGCGCACTTTTTCCTGTAAGGGACGTACACTACCATGTCCCACCTCCCTTCCCAAATAAACCACGGTTGCTTTGGCAAATTCACACTTGGCTAAATTGACAGTGAGGTGAGCTTCAGCTAGACGGGAAAACAAGGCACGAATGCGCTCCAGATGCTGTTCCCAGGTATCACTATAAACTATTACGTCATCCAAATATACTGCGCAGCCCACAAGTCCCGACACAACACGGTTCATCAATCTCTGAAATGTTGCCGGCGCATTCCTAAGGCCGAAGCTCATAACTGAATAAGAATATAATCCAGAAGTAGTAATAAAGGCAGTGATCTCTTGCGCCCAAGATGTTAGTGGCACTTGCCAATATCCTTTTAATAAGTCAAATTTACTGACGAATTTAGCGGCACCCAACTGGTCCACACAATCCTCGACTTGAGGAAGGGGGAAAGCATCAGGCTTGGTTATTTTATTTACTCTTCGATAATCCATACAAAACCTGTAAGAGTTGTCAGATTTTTTTACAAGTAAGCACAGAGAAGCCCAACTAGAGCATGATGGTTTTGCCAACCCGTTATCCAATAAATACTGAACTTCAGCCTCTAACGCCTGCTGCCTCACAATTGGCCCACGATAAAAATGTTGTCTAATCGGTGATGCGTCCCCCACATCTACGTCATGTTCGATAAGATGGGTACGAGATGGAGTATCTCCAAACAAAGCTGGAAATTCGTGTATTACCTTTGTTAATTCCCGCTGCTGAGAAAACGACAAATGGCTCATTAGGTTTCCCAAATTGAGCAAAGTCTCTGAATTTGTCAACTTAGGTTGCAACACACACTCGGGAGGAGCTTCAACTCCCTCCTCCTCTCCAGACGCGGTACCACCACCCTCAGAAACCGTTAATACAGCCGCAGCTTCAGAACTGCGAGAGAAATATGGTTTTAACAAGTTAACATGACAAAGCTGCTCAGTTTTTTTCCGATTGGGAGTAGAAATAAGATAATTCAATTCAGACATGCGCCGAGTGACAGTATAAGGTCCCGAGAATTTTGTCCGAAAGGGTGACGCAGGCACAGGTAGTAATACCAAAACCTGATCACCTGGAGAAAACTCTCGCATCTCAGAATCATAATCAAACAATCTTTTCATCTTTTCCTGCTTCTTCTCCAAATTCTCTCGCGCAGCTTGACCAGCCAAAAACAATCTCCTCCTAAACCCATTCACATAGTCCAATAGGCTTATTGGAGGCTCTTTCCCCTTCAAACTGTCCTCCAAAACGGCTAAAGGACCACGAATTTTATGCCCAAAAACCAGCTCGTTAGGGCTAAAACCTAGACTAGACTGCGTCACCTCCCTTGCTGCCAAAAGGAGCCAAGGCAGCCCCTCCTCCCAGTCACGATTCAGTTCAGAACAATACGCGCACAAGAGAGATTTCAATGACTGATGAAAGCGTTCCAGCAACCCCTGGCTCTGTGGATGGTAGGCGCTGGACTGTTGGTGCCGCACTTATAATTGTTTCAATATCTCAGCAAACATTTTGGAGGAAAAATTTGTTCCCCGATCACTTTGAATAATTCGCAGAATACCAAAAATGGCAATAAATTGTGAGAGAGCCTTAACTATGGCTTTGGTGGTAATTTTCCGTAACGGAAAGGCAGCTGGATAAGGGGTATTCTGACACATAACTGTGAGCAAAAACTTACTCCCCGATTTTGAGGGCGGCAATGAGCCCACGCAGTCAATCAAGAGATGTTCAAATGGTTCTCCCACAGCAGGAATGGGAAATAATGGGGCTGGTTTAAGAGACTGATTTGGTTTACCCGTCATTTGGCATACATGACATGTTTTGATAAACTTAGAAACATCCTTTTTTAGCAGGGGCCAATAAAAATGTCTTAAAATTCGGTCATAAGTTTTCCTAATGCCTAAATGCCCTCCAACGGGACCATCCGCTACATCAAGTACTACCTCTCGCAACTTAGTAGGTACTACAATTTGTACCACCAACTCACCACCGCGGATTTCACTATGGGACATCCATTTTCTTAACAGCATCCCATCTTGCAGGAAATACTTGCTGCACTTTGCACGTCATCTGGAGGCAAAACGGCGCTAAATAACAGAGTTAATGTCGGGTCCTCCTGCTGCGCAGCCACGACTTCTGCACGGGACAAAGTGGGAAGAAAAGAGAAACCAGAAACAGTGTAGTTACAGGACTTTTGCAAAGAAGTTGGCTCAAAATCTCCCTGGTCAAAATCATCAGCTGCTTTCGCTTTTGATCGAGTCACAGCACACGATGAAAAAACATTTAACAATTCCTCAGCAGCAGCATCAGCCGGACTGGCCACAGACAGCGGAGCAACAATAGGTAAAGGAGACACATCTGGCCACACGCGCTCCCCAGCCAAGTTGTTTCCCAAAATCACTTCTACTCCCCTGACTGGCAATGATGGGCGAACACCCATAATGACCTCGCCGTTCACCAATTCAGATTGCAATGCCACTTTGTGCAATGGGACAGACATACATGTAAGTGCTATTCCTTGAACTAATACATTCTTCCCCAAACTCGACGCAGTTGAAAAAGGCAGGGTAGATTCCAAAATAAAATATTCTGAAGCACCTGTATCACGCAAAATCTTCACAGGTACATTTTCAGCTCCCCCCGGTAATGAAACAAACCCCTCCGTCACAAACGGAATGTAACTCGGATTTAATCCGGGCAAACATTCATTGCGTGAGACAACCTCAAGCGGTTTCTCATTCGGACAAAGTTTGGAGTGAACAAAATCAGTCAACAACACGGGCGAGGAAACATTTTGCGACCTTAATAATCCCTTGCCACGCGCCTGTTTACTTTTGAGGATGGGACACTCTTTTTTCCAATGCCCTTCCTCAAAACAATACCGGCACACAGAATCAGGCACATCTCTTTGCGGCCCCAATTGCACTTTATCTGCTTTTGACAAATCGGGTTTCCGAAAATTCAACCTCAAGCCATCTTCACTATAATTCCTACCCCTATTTAATCGATAGTCACTCGTTCTATTTTTGTGTGTTACCACGAAATCGTCGGCTAACACAGCAGCTTCACCAGCAGTTTTAGGCTTGTTCTCATTAATATAGGTGGCAATATTTTCTGGAATAATGTTTTTAAGCTGCTCAGTGAGAACCAACTCTCGCAGGCTCTCAAATGTACGAACATTGGAAGTAGAACACCAGCGGTCAAAATGAGTAGTTAACTCACGAAGCACTTCAACATGCGTTTGTCGGTCATTTTTTTAACAAGTGCGAAAACGTAACTGATATATCTCCAGGACTAACTCAAAAGCTTTAAGCACTGCAGCTTTTACCTTCATATAGTCTTTACGATCATCCACTGAAAGCGCAGTATAAGCTTCTTGAGCTCTACCCACCAACACTGACTGTAACATAATTGTTCGGTCAGTGCTAGGCCAACCTCATTCATCGGCCACACTTTCAAATAACAAAAAAAAAAAAACACCTCAGGATCCCTTTCATTAAACTTGGGTAGCAACTTCAAATTACTTACTAATTCCCCGGACCGATCACGTTCTCTAACACCGTCTGCTGACAGTCTTCTTTCAGCCATAAGTTTCAATCGTTCTATTTGTAACTGATAATCTTTAGCTTGACGATCCAATTCCAATGTTTTACCAGCTCCTCAGCCCTCAGTTTTGCTAACTCAATTTCCTTCTCTTTTAGTTCTCTCTCACGTTCCGTAGCCTGCCTATACATTTCTTTTTCATGAGCCTGCCTTAACTCCAACATTACTTTACATTGTTCAGATGATAAATTACTCATTGACTTTTCTACCTATATCAGCCGTCTCGGACACCTCAGTCAGCACGCCACAATCAACCAATTTCCCTTTGATCAGTACTCTTAACTCATCTTTTCGTAAACGTTTATCAATCCCAACCAATTTATAATGTTCTACAATCGCCCATAACTGCTGCTTCGAACACAGATTTAATTTTTCATCTGACGGGGAACTAACGAATTCTTCTACAAAGTCATATCTAAAAAAATTTCATCCTAACAAACAAATAAATGCAATAACTGACAAATAGTACCACATTATTTACTAACATCAGACAAAAAAAGCAATTCCGGCTCACAATTAAATATCCCCCTAACTATTCCACCCCCCTCCCCCCCTCCCCCCCCCCTCCGGCTAACTAACTCAATCCTAACTCTTCTGTATTTTCCCAAGAGTCAAGCCTCTTTAAGCATCTAATACCGCTGGTGCAAAGCTAAACTATCAGTCCAGACCTGCAACCACGGCTGTGCACTCAACCCAGGAAAACACTAAAAAAAAAACCATAACAACCTGTCCGGGGAGTATTATGAGCCACATTGACTTACCTGTCCGAAGCTAAACACGAACGAACTGTTCTATCCTACCACGTGCGCACCCGATTCTCTTTACTAATCACCAGTCCGTGTGCCTCTCGCAAAAACAAGCCCCCACATGTTACAACCGGCTCAACATTGTAACATAAACGAGAGCCAACACGGACCAGCAAACAGCAAAATAAAGTAATTTATTTAACAAAAGCATAATTAATAAATAAATTTCAACAATCAGTAGTCAGTAACAGTGGAATACAGTAACAAAAGAATGCATGACAGAGGACTGTAGCTGAAGGTCTGAAGTGAATGTAACCAAAAACAAAGAAGAAAAGAAGGAATCGTCAACAGCAAGCTGGCTAGCGTGGTAACATCGCGTCTCTCGTCCTCATCAACACCGCAGTTTTTAATAGCCCCACATGATGAGCCTCAGGTGGAAAGACACGCCCACAACAACCACCATACCTGCAAACCAAAAGAAAAAGAAAAACAGGCCCAACACCCGCGGGGACGTAACAGTAAGTAATCTACCCAGCTCTGGCTACAGATTGTTATATATGCTACTTGTGCATCAGTACACTGTAAAAAACAATTTGTTGAGTCAGCATAAAATAATTTGTAACCTGGCTGCCTTAAAAGTTTAAGTTCAGTCAACTCAAAAAAAGTTTATTCAATTTGAAATGTTAAATTATACTAAGTGACAACTTAGATATTTGAGTTGAATCAACTTAAAATTTTAAGGCAGCTGGGTTACTTACCCATCTGTTAAGTTTAGCAAACACAAATATCTAAGTTACTTAGTACAACTTAACATTTCAAGTTGAATAAAATTATTTTAGTTGACTGAACATAAAATTTTAAGGCAGCAGGGTAACAAATTATTTTAAGATGACTCAACAAACTGTGTTTTTTATTTTTTTACAGTGTATATGCGTAGAAGATCTATATATCCATTACCAAATTAAAATCTTTCAAGGGTTGTCACAATAGAAATCTCAATATTTAAGACATAGACAGTTCACCTTCTTTAGAGTAGGTTTTCCCAGGCACACTTTAGTTTGGGCACCAATTCTCATTAATTATATTAACTAACTTTCGCTAAACTCCTAATTTGCTTACTTAGTAAATTAGTTTTTAAATTTAGGTATGGTGAAGGATTGAGGAATCTGAAACATAGTCATGCAGAACAAGGCATTAATATGTGCTTCATAAGTACTAATAAACAGTCAATATGCTTATAATATGCATGCTAATCACCAACTAGTTAATAATGAGAATTGGTCCCAAAACTAAAGTGTTACTATTTCCTCTTGTAGTTTCACTGTTTTCTCATCTCCTGCCACGAGTCGACTCACGACGTCATTTTGATGGACACAGAGTACCCGCCCTTGGAAAGTAGTAGACGTCACTGTCGTAAGGGCAACAGTAAAAAAAAAATGAGAAGATGGTCACAGTCATCTAAGAGAAATCAGCAGTTTAACCAAATTTTTCTCACCATTAAGGATATGAAATAAAAACAGCGCATTTCTGACCGCAGTAGCATAGAGGAGCACTTAACTCACCTGAATAATTCATTTTAAAACATGTACAGAGCCACATTTGTGACTTCTTGTGTCATGTTGCAGAGGTTTGCGAAAGGAAATGAACTGTATCAGCAGAAACTCTTTTCAACCTAGGTCACCCGTCCCAAGATGGTTCAATTGCACAGGCCTTTAACCTTCATTTCTCATTGAAGTCAGTCTCCCAACCCAGCTAGTATGAACCCATGTTTCTGAAAGCCTCTGTGTGGGTTGACTTCTATCGCATGTGATGTTTTTCTAACCTAGGGATGTGCTTCAAGGATTTCTTTCTGTAAATCTCCAGTGTTTTGTTGGATGGGAATGATCTAAAAGCTTTTTGAAAGTCAGCACACGCTTGAGTCCTTTAGAAAATGGGATAGAAATCTTAGTTTGAGGAGATTTCCCACATACATTCAGTTTAGGTATACCTTAATATATTCCAGCCATTGAACAAGCACCCGTTTCGATGTTTACCCAACACCTGAAGTTAAAGGACTTGTTCTCATTGATCTCTCAGTGATCTCATCCTTCAGCTCTAAGCTAGTCCCTCTTAGAGCAACCGTAGATTACCATTCACTGACCCTGGATCTGTGATCAAAGCTTCTTATTCTATCTGTGATCTCTGCTGATGGAGGCTCAGTCTGTGTCCAGACCTCTAGAATTCTCCCTCCTTTCTCTCGGTGTGTGATAGGGATCTTAAACACTTCACCAGTGTTCTGCTTTTATCTGGAGCGAGCGCTAATGTGCCTCATTACTTGCCTAGCCTGTTCCTCATGCACTGTGGAAGAGCGATGGATGGAAGGAGCAGAAGGAAGGGAGAGGGGGGCATAAAAACCGAGGGGGAGAACCACCGTGAGCCTTAGAGCAAGAGAATGCTCCTTTGGGATTTGTTTGAGAAGCTGTGGATTGGCGAACTCAGCAAGGCGTGAAGTATGCACATTTTTCTTATGCTGCTGTGTTTTAAATATGTGCAGTGTTAAAAAAAACAAAAAAAAAACTACTTACATATCTATACTATATTCAAAAACTCATGTGTGCAGTTACCAAAAACAAATAGGGCAATCAGTATACATTACCTGCAGAAATTCTGTTTAATTTTCACTATTAACTAGTTACTTAGCATGACAATTAATAACATATTGGCTGTTTATTAAAACTTATAAAGCACCTATTCTGCATGACCATATTCTACATCCCTAATCCTATCCAACACCTGAACTTAACAACTACCTTACTAACTATTAATAAGCAGCAAAGTAGGAGTTTATTGAGGCAAAATAGTAGTTAATGATTTCTTAACAGCGAGAACTGGACCTTAAAATAAGTGTGACCAATGATTTTTAAGATCCTTCTTAGACACATTTTCAAGAACTTCAACTTTTTTCAATTCTGAAAATAATGAATGTTTACACTTGTATTCAGGGTGCTGGGATTTTTATTTATTTATTTATTTATTTTTTTTTTTATAATGTATGTATGTGATTACTGTAAATGATTTTAGAGTCATTAAAACAAGACTAAAAATACTTTTTGTGGCATCTGTGTTTTAAACTAGATTTATTAAAACATAGAAATGACTTGTTTATGGAGTTTATAACTTCATGGTTTTTTTGTTGTTGTTGTTGTTGTTGTTGTTTGTTTATTTATTCCTCTTTTTTTGCCCATTTTTTTAGAAGAACATAAAAAAAACAAAACTGTCGAGAAACGATCTGCCACAGTTGGCTCAGAGGAGTTCCAAACATCTCCTTCAGTGACTATATGCATAAGGGAGAGTTTTAGCAACTGCATCACCACGGTTCATGCCATCAAGAGAGGCAGGAGAAAGGGGGAGGGGTTGAAGTTTCGACAGGTGTGAGAGCTTGTTTCACACTAGAGCGCACAGCAAATAAACATACTGGAATTGGTGTGTGTGTTCACGCAAGGCTGGTTCACAGCTGGTTATGAGAGAGAAATGCAGTGCGGTTTTCCTCTTTGACAGTATGAAATAAGAGATGGGAGTGTGGAATACAATATTTATCAGGAGAGACAGCTCCAGAGTTTTTTTCTTTTCTTTTTTTTTCATAAACACACATTTATGTTTGCATAGCAGGTCCACATAGTAGACTCTTGGAAAGGTGGATTCTTAAATATTAACTTATCAATTCAAAACTTGAAGTTTTCGAATATCTTTTCCAAGTTGAAAAGTATTTCTTGCAAAGATTATGAAATTTTACACAAATTCATAAATATCGTTACATTATTTTATGAACTTACGAACATGAAATTGCCTTTTCAAATTGTCTGATATTTTAAAAGATTTATCAAGCGTGACATAGTTATGAGAGTCTGCAGGGGTCTTCTCTGTGATATAATTTCTTATTTTTCTACTTCATAGATGGAAAATATAACTTGGTCGCACCACATGACTTTGATTTTTCAAATAGCCATGGTTTCATTAAAATATTTTTTCATTCTTTAAATTGAATTAAACTATATATATCAGGACAGTTGTATTGTGTCTACAGAAATATATATATATATATATATATATATATATATATATAATAATCAGAAAATATTTTAGGGGGAAAAAAACACACTACATAGCTTGACAAAAATTTTGGTCACAATTTATTTTAAGTTCTCACTATTAGTCCAGTCCAGTTCAGTCAATTCCAGTTCTCGCTATTAACAAACCATTAACTATGGCTTTTGCAGGCTCGTAGCCAGCTATGAGGTCACCGAGGTAAATTTTTCAATTTCAAAAATAAAATTTGTTCCCTGAATTACTAATTTGCTACTAAGCTCATCATATGGATGTCTGCATGACATATAATTCAGTTCAGATAGTTTGCAAGAAAGTTTAGCGTCCGTGGTATGAAAATGATCGCTGCGAGACGAAGCTGGAGTGAAAGAGGTTTGAGAGAGGGAGTTGTGAGTTGAGGGCGTGGGTGTGGGCGCAGCCTATGTGTTGCCAGATCCAGCTATTATAAGTTTTTTTTATACTTGTCTTTTCTACTTAATTTGACACTTTAGAAAGTTAATAAAGTAGAAAGTTGCAGTTTATGGTCAGTGATATATTTATTTGATCGTATTTGCAAAAGATTTTAAATAGTTTCACTTAATTTTTATGTACTTATTTGTTTTTTGGTTGTTTTAAGAGCAATATCTGGCAACACTGCATCGCCCACGGTGGTTATTGCTGACAGGATACCAAATTCGATAAGAAAAAAAGCAAAAAATAACATGATATTATCTGCCATAAATGTTATCAATGCTGTCAAAAACAGTAGCATTTACCACCAGTACACAGATTTGTAAAACAAGTAGGTTGCAGAATGAAATGAAATACACAAACACTAGCCATGGAGAAGACTATGTCTGTATAGTTATTAAATTTTCACAAATCATGCTATAAACAATCATAAGAGCACCAGACAAAGTTATAAGCTATATGGCAATAGTTATTAATAAAAACTATAACTGTAATATGTATTGTTGCATAAATAATAAACAACTGGTAAATGATCCACCCCTAGCCGAACTATAGTAAAGTATTAACACATTTTGATGCAATAGAAAGCATCTTTCACAAACATCCACATGTGTGTCTCTTTTAAAGTGTTTATAGTGTATTTAGTGTAGGCTAGTTGTATTTGTACCCCCGGGCCTCACTAATTTTCTAAACCTGGCTACGGCTATGGGCTTTTGCCTCAAAAAACTCAATTTGCTGCTTATTAATAGTTAGTAAGGTAGCTGTAGAATATGGACATGCAAAATAGGTACTTTATAAGTACTAATAAACAGCCGATATGTTAATAATAGGCATGCTAATAAGTAACTAGTTAATAGTGAAAATTGTTCCCTATACTAAAGTGTTACCAAATTTTTCATTATGTTGATGTAAGTTTTTATATATTTTGGAATAGGCTAAATCAATAGCTAGGATATACATTTGAAAAAAATTAAAAATAAAAATAAATAAATAAAAAAATCAAGTCATTGACTTGATATTCCAAGCCTCCATAGTCTCAGATACTGATTTGCTGAGACACAACTTTAAATAAGAGAACGTTGATGGTTGGTTTAATGTTCATTTCAATTGCAAAGCCTGTCAAAAAGATGTTATACACTTTCGCAGTTGTGCCAGCTGAAGGGACCCAGTCATGTCACTCTCAGCTCAAGATTCTTTGATTTTAGACAAATCGCAGAGGATCTGTGTTTTTAAAACCGTACAACAACAAGGAAAGCTGGTGTAGAACCACTGCTCCCCCACATGGAGATCGTTTGTAACTTCTCCCTCAAGTCCATGTTTACAGTCTTGAGAAGGCAAGGAGTCTCTCTACTGACAAGTTTTTTTCTCTCTTTTAGACACACACACACACACACAAAACGTTAAAAGAGCCTCGTCACCAAGCTTTTGGTGTGCACTATGGAGGCCTTCCAGACAGGATGCTTTTGAAAAGCCAAATGTCAAACGCTGAAGTTGTGGACAGGTAGGAAGGTGATTGAGGTAAAGATCAGTCAGGTGTACACAGGGGCATTTACAGACTATAAAGAAGAGTGAAAATTACACAAAATGGCACACCTGCAGGGACAAGCTAGCATGAATCTCAATAACTGCCACTTTGTTGACTTTGAGCCTATTTTACAGCTTGGTATATGCAGACAGAGGTTGTTGCTGTAGGTGACAATTAGCCTTTCATGCTTATGAGGGTGATGATCTTTCCTTACCCTTGGTCCAGAGTATAATGACCAACGCTGAGCGTGTACAAAGATAATCATGAAAATATGTTGATGACACCAAGTTGAAAACCTCATTAGCATAGTCCTTAGATGTGACCTTCAACATGATATGGGGTATAAAGCCTCTCGGTGTACGCGTGGGTGCGGGCGCACCTGTCTTTTTATAGCAAGATTCAATAAAAGCTGCCCTCGGTTGGATTTATCTTATGAGCCCTATGATAACAATCAGGCTGGTATACAAAAGCATTGAGGGTGCTGGTCTTTGAGCTACAGATGGACAGAATCAGTTTGATAAATGTCCTGAGCCCTGTTAAAAAGAGAGTGGCATTCAATGGCTGTCAAATCTATCATTGTGTGGTTAGAGTTCAAATGAGAGCGTGATGTTGTTTGTGTAAAGACTGAAGCAGCACATATACACTTGCAGGCACACTCGCTGTCCTGTGCGGTTATATAAAAATGTTTTTCATTGAGAAAAGAAGGGATATGTCATTTGGCAAAGCCGTGAGAGCTGATGATGTACTTGTTACCAGGGCAACTTGGACAAAAAACACATTGTATGTTTAGTTCTTTGTGAACACAGATCTGAATGTCCCTCTTGACACTGACAATTCATTTGTACTTCTACTTTTAAACTGATCAGTTTGTGGTTTGCACTTGTAATATGTGTACTTACATTGCAGAGATTAAATAAGGTTATTAAAGGCATAGTTCTCTTGTCATGTATCGTGTGAGGAAGGGCGAACGAAGACGAAGGTCAAAGATAAAGTCTTTATTATATTCCACAAGTAAATCCAAAACAGGTAAATCCACAGCAGGAGGGTAAAAACATGCATACATTGACGAAACCGGACACCAAACACTGAACAGAATGCAGACAGAGGATAACGATGAACTTAATTAAGGCACAGGAGATACAAGGTAAACTAATCATGATTAAACGAGGACAGGAAACAGGAACAACCAAATATGGGCACAAGAGGGGGAAACCAACATAAACAGTCCACAGGGGTGTGACATCACCCCAAAATGACAGAATTATATGACTTTAGGGCCCTGAAACAACACAGGCTGTCTGTACAGTAGTTTTTTTTAAAGTTTATTGATCAGAGCATCTGAAAAATGATCAGCATAAATGTACTTTTCTTCAGACCATCTTTGATGTTTTATTAAATATTAAAGTCACAATAATTGTTATGGAAGCGGACAGACAACGTAATAACGTAAACCAAACTGTAATTTATTCAACAAAGGTTCTTCGCAGGATGCGGCAAAAAGGTAACTGAAAAGAATAGAAATCCAATTCAGAAATAAGAAGGTAAACAAACTTAAAGTCTTTCTTGAACTTAGGAGGAATCGTTGGAGCACACAACACCGAAGGAGACACACCCACACCACAGAGACGGAGGAGGAATGGAGAGGGACCACGAGGAGTTCACACTGGAGGCGAAGGAGAGCTCTGGAGGAATCACAGGAAAGTACAAGGTAAGTATATCCACAGGGAGAGAGCTATGAGAGAGTCCACTTACGAACAACGAGATCGGACAGTGAGTGAACTGGTGAGTGTGCTTTTATGTGGTGTGGTGATGGGTGTCAGGTGTGCTGAGCAGGTGTGGCTGGTTAATACTCAGGAGAGGGTGCTCGCTGCGTGTCTGTGAGGGTGGAGCCTGGTGTGGACGTAACACTACCCCCCCCTCCAGGCCCCCCTCCCGAGGCCGGGCCTCTCCGACGTCGTGGTGGTCGACCTCTGCCTCGGGGTGCTGGACGATTTGGGTGAGTTTCATGGAATTCACTGAGTAAAGTTTCATCTAGGACGTCCTCTCTTGGAACCCACGATCTTTCCTCAGGTCCGTATCCTTCCCAGTCAATAAGGTACTCCAAGCGCCCACCACGACGTCGGGAATCCAATATCTCCTTTACTTGATAAATGGTTCCTTCCTCGACAACCATGGGAGGAGGGGTTTCTTCGACACCAGGCTCTGTGGGAGGAAGGAGAGGGTCGTGACAAGGTTTGAGGAGGGACACGTGAAAAGTGGGGTGAATTTTGTAGTGAGGTGGTAAGTGTAACTTATAGGTAACCTGGTTGACCTGCTCCGTGATGGTGAAGGGACCAACATATCTGGGACTTAGTTTCTTGCAGGGCAGACGTAGGCGAATGTCCCTGGTAGAGAGCCAAACCTTTTGGCCCACCTGGTAAGTAGGGGCATCAGAGCGACGACGATCTGCTGTGGTCTTTTGCCTACGCACTGCCCTCTAAAGATGTTGGTGAGCCATGTCCCAGACCCTCTCGCTCTCCCGGAACCAGTGGTCGACGGCAGGTACATCAGATGGTTCTCCTGACCAGGGAAAGAGTGGGGGCTGGAAGCCGAGTACGCATTGAAAAGGGGTGAGGCCGGTAGTGTCTTGGCGTAGGGAATTTTGGGCGTACTCGGCCCAGCCCAGGAACTGGTTCCAGGTGTCCTGGTGGTCATGGCAGAAGGTACGGAGGAACCGCCCCACCTCCTGGATCTTTCGTTCGGTTTGTCCATTAGTTTGCGGATGGTAGCCAGAGGAGAGACTTACGGCCACACCTAGGAGTCGGAAAAATGCCCGCCAAACCCTGGATATGAATTGTGGTCCTCTGTCAGATACAATGTTCTCAGGTAGGCCATAGGGTCGAAACACGTGATGAAACAGGTTCTGTGCCGTCTCCCAGGCAGCTGGTAGTCCCTTTAAAGGAATGAGACGACAAAACTTGGAGAAACGATCAACTATTACGAGGATGCACGTATTACCTTCTGAGGCGGGCAAATCCGTAATGAAGTCGACCCCTAGGTGTGATCAGGGGCGGTTAGGTGTGGGAAGAGGTACCAGCTTTCCTGCAGGTAGATGACTTGGTGTCTTGGCCATGGCACATTCCCGACACCCTCTCACATACCTCTGCACATCTGATTCCATCCTGGGCCACCAGAACTGTTGTTTTAGGAGCGAGAGGGTTCTGTTGGTCCCTGGATGCCCAGTGCCCAGTGAAGTGTGCGTGGTATGTATGAGGGGAATGCGTTCTTCGTCTGGGACGAATCGGAGGTTCGGAGGGCACCCCGGCGGAGGCGTCGGAGCAGGATCTGATGCAGCTGGAGGGGTCACCCATTGGATGGGACAGGAAAACAATTTCTCAGGCAGAATGGGTTCGGCTGGTTCTGGTTCCTCTTCTGGCGCATGGAGACGAGAGAGAGCATCTGCACGGGCATTCTTTGAGCCAGGTCTGTATGAAATTGAAAACTGGAATCTGTTAAAGAACAAGGCCCATCTGGCCTGTCTCGGGTTAAGTCTCTTTGCATCCCTTAGATATAGCAGGTTCTTGTGGTCAGTTAATACCTGAAATGGTAGAGCAGACCCCTCCAGCCAATGTCTCCACTCTTCCAACGCTAGCTTGATGGCCAGAAGTTCTCTGTTTCCGATGTCGTAATTCCTCTCCGCCGGGGTAAGTTTCCTAGAGAAGTATGCACACGGCTTAAGTTGAGGTGGGTTCCCCTGCTGCTGCGACAGGATGGCTCCGATTCCCGTAGTTGAAGCATCAACTTCAACGATGAACTGTTTGGATGGATCTGGATGACAGAGAATTGGGGCAGAAGTGAAAACCGCCTTTAATTGGTGAAACGCTTTGGCGGCGTCGGACGACCAGGTAAGGGTTTTGGGTTTTCCCTTCAGCATGGACGTGAGCGGACAGGCAAGCATACTATACCCCTCTATGAACCGCCTGTAAAAGTTGGCGAATCCTAAGAACCTTTGCAGTTCCTTAATTGTCCTGGGTTTGGGCCAGTTGGTGATTGCCTCCACCTTTCCATGGTCCATGCTCACTCCAGCCGGGTCGATGTTGTATCCGAGGTACTGGGTGGATTTCTGGTGGAAAGAGCACTTCTCGGCTTTAAGGTATAATTGGTGTTCACGAAGTTTGGTGAGTACCTGTTTGACATGTTGGTGATGGTCTTGGATTGTGGAGGAAAAGATTAAGATGTCATCTATGTAGATGAGTACAAACTTGTCCAGATACTCTCGGAAAATATCGTGCATACAGTCCTGGAATATAGAAGGGGCGTTAACGAGACCATAAGGCATCACAAGATACTTGTAGTGGCCAGTAGGGGTGCTAAAAGCAGTCTTCCACTCATCCCCGTGTCTTATTCTGATCAAATTATAGGCACTACGTAGGTCTAACTTTGTGAATACCTTGGCCCCTCGTAACTTCTCCAGAGCAGCAGGAACGAGGGGTAGTGGATATTTAAAAGGGATGGTTACCTTGTTGAGAGCTCGGTAATCAATACATGGTCTGAGTCCTCCATCTTTTTTAGCCACGAAGAAAAAGCTTGAGGCAGCAGGGGATGTGGATGGTCGAATGTAGCCGTGTGCAAGAGCTTCTCGAATGTATTCCTCCATAGCCTTTGTCTCCGGGATGGATAGAGGATATATCCTACCCTTGGGCAACTGGGCATCTGGGAGCAGGTCTATCGCGCAGTCCCATGGGCGATGGGGTGGTAGTCGAGCGGCTCTCCTGGGGCAGAAAACATCCTGAAAGGAATGATATTCAGGGGGAATGTCAGTAGATTGTTTCTCTATAGGACTCTCAATGGATGTTGTACAAACCGCAAGAGACGTTGGAGCCCGTAGTGGAAGTTTGGGGAAACAGGTAAGCCAACATTGGGAACCCCATTTCATAATCTCACCCGTGCCCCAGGAGAGGATTGGCTTATGTCTCGCCAGCCACGGACGTCCAAGCACTATGTCGACCATAGAACCCTCCAGAACCAAGAGCGATATCTCCTCTTGATGACACACCCCAATATCGAGACGAATAGGACCCGCGCGACGGTGCACCTCCCGATGGGAGAGGGGTTTCCCATCTATTGACTGGACCTGATACCTCCTCTCCGTGGGTTCAGTCCGTAGACGTAGTTGTCGTGCCAAGTGTCCCGCAATGAAGTTGCCAGCTGATCCAGAGTCTATAAGAGCAGCCACAGAAAGGGAAACTCCCTTAGCAGTAAGAGTTACTGGGTAAGTGCATGGGTGCATATTCTCAGTGATAGTGATAACTTGACTCACCATAGTACGAGGAAGTCGAAGGGGACAGTTCTTTATCACGTGATTGGGTTGTCCACAGTATAAACAAAGTCCGGAGGACAATCGTCGTTGACGTTCCAGAGGTGTGAGCCGACGTCGACTGACATCCATAGGCTCAGAAGGAGGCTCGGTCTGGCCGGTGAACTTTGGTGCACAGGGATTTTCAGCTTTTACGTGAGAGGTTGGTTGGGTGTAGGCAGTGACTCGGGCAGAGCATCGGAGACTGAGTTGTATGAACTTTTCTAGTCCAATAGAATCATCATAAGGAGCCAGCATCATACGGAGATTCGGTTCCAGACCTTGTCGATACGTGGTCACCAGAGCTCTCTCGTTCCATCCACTGGCAGCTGCTAGTGTGCGGAATCTGATAGAATAGTCTTGTACAGTGAGGTTATGTTGACGGAAATGGTATAATTCCTCACCAGCGGAAGAATCGGAATCGGTTCTTCCGAAGACTTCTTGGAAATGAGAAGCAAAAGCCTTGTAGGAGCTGACAGCGGGTCCCGCTTGGTTCCATATCGACTCGGCCCAGCGAAGAGCATTCCCTGATAAACAAGAGATAACATATCCTATTTTTGTATCATCCGAATTATATACGTGAGGGTAGGTAGTGAATGTGATGGCACATTGAAGTAAAAACCCCTTGCAATCCCCCGCCTCGCCAGAGTAGGGCGTCGGTCGCACCATGGGGCATACAACCGCCGCTGGCGAAGGAGGGTTGTTTACTTCCTGGTTTTGGCGTGGGGTTTGTGATAGCGTGGGCGCCGTGGGTGGTAGTGTGGAAAGGATCGATCGCCTGAGAGCCTCAACGAGCTCCTGGAAGGGATCGGCGGTGCTCATGTCGCCTTCTTTATTTTATATCAGGTCCGATCTTCTGTTATGGAAGCGGACAGACAACGTAATAACGTAAACCAAACTGTAATTTATTCAACAAAGGTTCTTCGCAGGATTGCGGCAAAAAGGTAACTCAAAAGAATAGAAATCCAATTCAGAAATAAGAAGGTAAACAAACTTAAAGTCTTTCTTGAACTTAGGAGGAATCGTTGGAGCACACAACACCGAAGGAGACACACCCACACCACAGAGACGGAGGAGGAATGGAGAGGGACCACGAGGAGTTCACACTGGAGGCGAAGGAGAGCTCTGGCGGAATCACAGGAAAGTACAAGGTAAGTATATCCACAGGGAGAGAGCTATGAGAGAGTCCACTTACGAACAACGAGATCGGACAGTGAGTGAACTGGTGAGTGTGCTTTTATGTGGTGTGGTGATGGGTGTCAGGTGTGCTGAGCAGGTGTGGCTGGTTAATACTCAGGAGAGGGTGCTCGCTGCGTGTCTGTGAGGGTGGAGCCTGGTGTGGACGTAACAATAATGCCAAGCTACTGTATTTAAATCACCAAAACCATCTTTTAAAGTTATATAGGTTTGGGTGAGAAATAACAACATAATTTTGGTAACACTTTACAATTAGGTTCCATTAGATAATGTTAGTTTATGGCTTAACTAATATAAACACAATAAACACTACATTTATTACACTATTTATTATTTTTTGTTAATGTTAGTTAAAGGGATCATTGGATGCCCATTTTCCACAAGTTGATATGATTCTTTAGGGTCTTAATGAAAAGTCTATAATATACTTTGGTTAAACATTCTCAATGGTTGTGTAAAACAACACCCTTTTTACCTTGTAAAAATGAGCTCTGCAAAAAGCATCCCATTCTGAGGGATTGTTCCTTTAAATGCAATGCCCCCTCTTCTCTCTGCTGCTCTGAGAGATTGTTTACTTTAGTCACATTTAGCTGCGGAACTTGCTAACTAGCACATTATTAGGAAAGGTGATTGCAGACATTCATAAAAAAAAACCTTATACTCACTTCTGCTGTAGGTGAAGCTTGATCACAAACGATTTGCGCTAACATAGACGCATTTATGTAGATTGGGAGGCACATTCCCTTCACAAACAAACGTAATCCACCTCATCTTCAGTGGCTCAGATGTCGGGAGTAAATGATGACCACTTTGTTTATTATTACATCCAGCAACACAGCACCTCAATCACTCAATCGGAGATATTCTTGTCTTACTTACATCCCTGCTCTGGCATCGAAACAATAGAGGTCGACTGTTACAGCTGATCTGAGGTAAGACGCTCATGTCAATCAACTATCGTGGGAGCGGCCTCTGTCGGTGTGACGCCACAATGACAGGCATCTGAGAATGGCTTGATTTGAAAAAGGGAATGTTATTTTTACAGATTAATTAAAAACCAATGCTTAGATTTATCATTATAGGGTAGATTTGTACATACACTGCCAACACACATTAATGTTCAAACAACATGTAAAAGTGAAGTTTGCATCCGATAACTCCTTTAATGAAAATACAGTCGTTTATTGTTAGTTTGTGTTAATTCACAGATGCATGGTACTATCGTGAATGTGCATCGAAGACTGACACAGAAGAGAAGAAATTGTTAAATAAAGTTATATTTGTTTTCTTTGTGCACAAAAAGTATTCTCATAGCTTCATAAAACTACAGTTGAACCACTAATGTCACATGGGCTATTTTATCAATGTCCTTACTACATTTCTGTGCCTTGAATGTGATAGTTGTGTAGCTTTCTAAGCAGGGTCAGAAAGCTCTTAGATTTGATCAAAAATATTTTCATTTTTGTTCCGAAAATGAATGAAGGTCGTACGAGTTTGGAGCGACATGAGAATTTTCATTTTTTGGTGAACTATCCCATTAACGATAACAACATTGGTAAATAATGACATGAATATAACTTCAGCTATTCCTTTAAAAGATCCAAAGTGTGTTTACAGTACGAGGCAACATTTTCACAGATGGTCAAGTAGGGATTGTGTGCCCATTGCGTGCTGCATTAGTCCAAAAAAATGTAATTAACCTCATAAATATGTAATATGTAAGTTTGTGAAATCTCTACATCTGACCGCAAGGATTACTTAGTAACCCAAGGCACAGATAAACTTAAGTATATACTGTGAACTGTAAAATTTGAAACAAGATAACCCAAGTTACCAAGGTTTATGAATGACCCTGTAGGTTAACAACTATAAGTGTGAAAAGCCAAGTTTTAAAGTTAAAGGGCAATGTCTTCCAAGCATAAAGGTCACAAGTAAGAAGTTTTGTTTTAAATAGATCATTTCACAAAATCCATCTCAAGAGGCTCCAAATCTGGAGTGTGAATCCTGATAGCCACCTCTATGGATACCTTAGAGGGCATTGATTTGAGTGACACAGTTACTCTTCCTGTTCTCTAAGTGAAACATTAGGATGCTTCACTGTGCTCTCTCTCTTTCTCTCTCTCTCTCTCTCTCTCTCTCTCTCTCTCTCTCTGTCTCTTCTCCTTTTCCTCCTTTAGGAAGAATGGTCATGTATAGACTTAAAGTGATAAGCTACACTAAAAATCTAGACAGAGAGAAATGACTTTGCTATTTTTAAATATTTTAATTGAAGGCACAAATGGCTTGACATGTTCATATAAAGCACATGGAAGATATTGGCTTGTTGCCTCCAACAGAGGTGCTTAAAAATATAGTTCACCCAAAAACTGAACTGAACTGAACATGTTTACTCACCCTCAAGTTGTTTCAGAGATTCTTTCCATACTATGTAGGAACTATTTGGTTATGAATATTCTGCAAAATGTATGCCAAGTTCATGAAACTATAAATGTGCAGGCTGATGGGTCTTTAAATTACAAGCACAAGCTGATTGGTTCATGTTGCATACACAGCCAATAAGCTTGCTGCTTTACATATAAATGGCTGGATAGCATTCACTAGCATTTCGCAACGTGCTTTCAAAGTTAGTCTGAAACCCTCCACCTTCCCCAGCTCCACCTGTATAGATCTGCTATGGGTTATTTTATATGCTTCAATAAAAGTTCTGTACTTCTAACATCTTGTACTTACTTTGCAGGCAGCATTAATCAAAAACAACAACTGCAGCAGCAATTCAGCAGTGTAGCAGATCTATTCTGCCAAGACCAAATACATTAACATTGACATATCCATTACCATGCTAAAATCTTCATAGTTGAAAATCTTCAAATCTATTCGGTTGTCATGATAGAACGTATTTTATGTTCAGCAGAAGAAACAAACCCATACAGGTTTGGAACAACATAAGGGTGAATAAATAATTACAGGATTTTCATTTTTTGGTGAACTATCCCTTTAAGCAGAGATACAACTTAAAGATCACATGGCATTAACTGTCCCAGGAAAAGCAGATATCAGTGACATCATGCACTGCAGATCCCTTCATGTCATTTTCTTAAATGCAGTTCAGGCCAATGTTCTATAAAAACTGGACTTCAAATGGTAAGTTCACAGCAGGAAAGGCGCATGGATGGAACTTTCAGATTAAAGTTTGCAGTATGATTGATTACAGGCCAAGTTATCTTTACATGTGAATTTATTGTAGGCATACTTTAGATTCAAACATATTATTATCTGTTAGGACTGAGGTATGGATTTAATTGAAGAATGTGTGTAAGATTGAAGTCTTTTGCATAAAAGACAGCAGATAAATTAAACATAAAACCATTCATTGCCTTGAGTTGGTGTGCTTTTAAATGGATCTGTTGAATTTTTCCACTCCGTTCAAAGATCAATTAATGTATCAAACTTGCTGTGTGAAAGAGCCTTGGGAAATACATGATGTTACCAGCTTTTAATCAAAGTCAGTGTCATTGTTTGCATGTCTAAAAGCTGCATTCAGTAATTTTAAATATGTAGACAGAAAAACGTCAACACTTCATTTTTTAAAGTTTTCTTTCATTCATTTTTCATTTTATCTTTTTATGTCATTATTTATGTATGTGTGCAGTACTTCACACACAAAATAAAATGTTAATACTACAGTGTTCATAATTACATACAGTAATGTGAGCGATTCAGGTATTGGGCTTTGACACTGAGATTTATATTGAACTATTACTATATAATTATTATTTACAAACAATTGGCACATTTACCTGAACCTGTTCGATGTGTACATTTTTGTGTAGTAACATGGTGTGTACCGCTTAGTGTCACTATCATAAATGTAAGAGATCATTTGTTACTTATCCTATATTAAAGGGTTAGTTCACCCAAAAATGAAAATTAGCCTATGATTTATCCACCCTCATGGCATCCTACGTGTATTTGACTTTCTTCTTTCAGACGAATCCAATTGGAGTTACATTAAAAATTATACTGGCTCTTCCAAGCTTTATAATGGCAGTGGGCGGGTGTTTCTCTTCAACAGTCCAAAAGAAGTCCAACAATGTGCATCCACCCATAATAAAAAAAGTGCCTCACACAGCTCCGGGGGGGTGAATAAAGGTAATAGCAAATAACAATATTCATCAATACTAAAAACGTAGTAATCACTTTTCTTTAGCTTATAGTACACAGTAGCCATTCCAGCCAGATGACGTGGAGCAAAATAAAACAACGGTTACAAATTAGAAGTACAAAAGGAGGATTTGTAAAGAAAAATATTGGAGGATTTTAATATAAAACAAGTGGAGACTTCTTTGCCTTTGCTAAAGTATAAGAAAACTTTGCTTCCTTTGCTGTAAACATATGCTGGTTTTTGCAAGATCAGCAGCGCATGCAATGCGCATACATCCTACACTGTAAAAAAAAAAAATATATATCCGTAAAATTTACGATAAAAAAATGGCAGCTGTGGTTGCCGGAATTTTACCATAAAAAATGCAGTAGTAACGTTTTACAGTTTTCACTTAAATTTACAGGTAAATACTGTAATTTTATTAACTGATATAATGTTAATGTACCAACCTATTGAAGTACTGAAATCTGTTTTGTACCTCTGTAATACACTGATAACCACCAAAAGCAGGTGGTGATGAGAAAGTCACATGATGAACTAAAGCCCATCACACACAGCTTTGAAATATTAGCATAGAAGGTGTACAGTGTCATTCACACAAGCACTAAACACCATTATAATAACACACATGAAACTGAAATAATGCCAGAAACATTAATTTAACAACATTAGATGTAACATACAACCCTATTGCTGTTATAAGAAAAAAACTGAGAAGAAAGAGTTATTTCAACAAAAACACAGGGAATTCTGGGAATGTCAATTTTCGTTTATTTACTGTAAGTTTTATGGTCTTTTACTGTTAACAATTTAACAGGTTTTTACTGTAGCATTTTAACAGTTTTTTACCGTTAAATTCACGGTCATTTCTGACAGTGTGCATAATCCACCTGGAACGGCGTACACGTATTATAGTTGCCATTAGCTAGAAAAGTGATTATTATGTTTTAATATAGATATTTTTCTTACAAAAGTGCATCAATTGGCTACAAGAGGCCTTTATTCACCCCCTGGAGCTGTGTGGAGCACTTTTTATTATGGATGGATGCACTTTATTGGACTTCTTTGAACAGAAACACCCACCCACTGCCATATAAAGCTTGGAAGAGTCAAGATCATTTCTAACGTAACTCCAATTGGATACGTCTGAAAGAATAAAGTCACACTGACCTAGGATACCTTGAGGGTGAGTATCATAGGCTAATTTTCTAACCCTTAAAGAATGTTCAGTGTCGTATTTTGTCGGCTTGCTTCATTAATTCATAATACAGCATTGCTTTTTTTATTTGCATGTGTGAAATGAACACCTATTTGTAAGCGTGTTAAACGTTTTGTTCTGTGTAATGAGACTAAGGTCAATTAACGACAGGAGAGTAAAACCAAATAACCCTATTCCCAAACTGTATTGGCTGAGTGATTTTCCTCTGACCTGTCATCCACACTGATGTTTCTATATAATGAATCAGTTGCTTAATCCCACATCCAAATCTTCTCAAATCCATCAAACATGCAAGTTGTTTTGTGTCTAACCCACTGAAAATAATCCTGTATGTAAACAATAAGGATAACTAAAGCGCTCTGGAAATGAACTGTGGGATTTGACAGATGTACAGAGAAAACTCTGGTAAGACTCATCAGATGTAAACAGAGGCTCATCAAAAGGGGTGAGAAGGATGAATGGGTAATTCAGACAGAAAGAGAAAGGATAAACTCACTGGCAGCAGACAGACATTTAAAGATATAAATATGCTTAAGCTTGATGAAACCTGCATCACACAATGTCTTGATGAATCTCTGCAGAGCACCAGCAAATGAAACACATCAAAACCAAAGAAGGTTTTGTTCAGTTCCAAATATGGCTGAAAATGGATTTGACTAATGTAGCTCATTAGAGCCAGAACGAGGTGTGTAAGCTCTAAAGGTGGAGAGCTGCAGACGCTGAGGAATATTAACGTTTTGGATCGTTAAGGTCTTTCCCATAATTTGCAACTGGTTTGTGTTGAAGAAAATATTACACAGTCTTATTACACACTGTCTTGTGTTTATCTGAAATTCAACGAACATATTGCCTCGTGTTTCAATTTTAATGTAGAAATAGATTTGTTTGTCTTCCTAAGTTTTCTGAACGGAGATACAATCAATCCAAATGACTTTTTTTATTATTATTATTTATTCTTTAAGAGAGCTTAGAGTTTATAAAGTGCACTGCAAAAATATTTGCTGCATTTTAAGTCATTTACCAGATGAGACCTGCATAATGGAAAGAATGTGCAAAAGGTCTTCTAGAAATTGTGGCTGCTTTTATGCATGTTTATTTATCAGGACTAATTTGCAGGGATGAGCGAGACAACGCTTTACCCACCCTTCTCACCAGATGGGCTCTGTCTGACAAGCACAGCTGAAAACAGATCATCTGAATTTCGGAAATGCATTCCGGTTTATTTTTGGAATCAAAGATTAATATTTGATCAGGTCAAATACTTCAGACAAGACAACAGAAATATGCAATGGAGCTCAGTGTTTGGGTTATGCATAATTCATTATTTTCAGCTCTCATTTATGAAGGCATGGCAGAACAGGAAGGGTGGAAAATAAACAGAGATGTTCAAATGATGTGGTGTGTGTTCTGTCTCATGAAATGAATTAAAACTAGGGTAAATATTTGGTAGCTAGTCAGGACTAACTATCCCTGACTACTTAACAACAGTCTTTCACAGATATTTCATTACAGAATGCAAAATTGCTAAATACTTGTTTTAAAGTAAAGACTAATGTGATAATTTTATTATTGCTTTTGTGCCTGACCCAGAGGCAACATTAATTGTCAAATAATGGATTGACTGGACACCTTGGCCTCAATTACAAATGTACTCACCCTGTGTGACGTTCATTTGTCATACAGACAGAGTCATCAGATATTCTAGACAGTGAGAACTGCAAAAATTTAGGCTCAGTTCATTCTAAGGCACCACAATAAGTGTAATATACAAGTGAGGTCAAAAGTTTACATACACCTTGCAGAATCTGCAAAATGTTCATTATTTTACCAAAATAAGAGCAATCATACAAAATCCATGTTATTTTTTTTTTTATTTAGTACTGACCTGAATAAGATATTTCACATAAAAGACCTTTACATATAGTCCACGAGATAAAATAATAGTTGAATTTATAAAAAATGACCCCGTTCAAAAGTTTACATACACTTGATTCTTAATACTGTGTTGTTACCTGAACGATCCACAGCTGTTTTTGTTTGTTTGTTTGTTTGTTTGTTTAGTGATAGATGTTCATGAGTCCAACAATGATTTTGAGGTCCATCTTTTCACACTGAGGACAACTGAGGGACTCAAATGTAACACAGAAGGTCTAAATCTCACTGATACTCCAGAAGGAAAAACAATGCATTAAGAGCAAGGGATGGAAACTTTTGAACACAATGAAAATGTGTACATTTTATTATTTTACCAAAATAAGAGCAATCATACAAAATGCATGTTATTTTTATTTAATACTGACCTGAATACGATCGCTCAAAATCAAAAAAAAAAACTGCTGTGGATTGTTCAGGTAACAACACAGTATTAAGAATCAAGCGTATGTAAACATTTGAACGGGGTCATTTTTATAAATTATTTAAATAAATATAATAAACTGTATGTAAACTATATAAGGTATTTTATGTGAAATATCTTATTCAGGTCTGTACTAAATAAAAAATAACATGCATTTTGTATGAGTGCTCTTATTTTGGTAAAATAATAAAATGTAGGCCTAAACATCTTCATTCTGTTCAAAAGTTTTCATCCTTGGCTCCCTCTTATTTTGGTAAAATAATTAACATTTTGCAGATACTGCAAGGTGTATGCAAACTTTTGACCTCAACAAATCAAACAAATAAAATGACAAAGATTATTTGATGACACCACTTATTTCCATAAAAATATCATCTTTTTTTCTTTTTTTTTTTTTCCTTGTAACAGCACATATAAGCTTGTGGTATATTGTAGGCAGCAAAATATACATCTTCTTTCAATAGATAAAAGGGTCATCTTAGTAGACAGGATTTTACATAAACACCACAATGCCTTGAGACATGCCTTGAGGCTCTCTTTTATATAGTATATTTACTGAGAAATTTTAAGACTGTAGACAAACAGTGTTCCAAATGCCATAAATTACGCACCGCACTTAAGAGGAAGTAGCAGCAATGATTAAATGTTGTATCAAAGATGCGCTCAAAAATAACCACATTAAAGGTCATTCAAAACAAACTTTTTCTTAAAAAATGTTTCTCACAAGTTCATGTGGACACTTGGCATACAATGTTCTTTGCAATGTTTTAAAAGTTCTTAGTCACCACTAGAGACAGTTGATGTCAAAAGTTTGCATCCCCCTTTCAGAATCATTAAAAATAGTTAATTAGTTTACCAAAATAAGAGGGATCATACAAAATGCATGTAATTGTTTATTTAGTACTGACCTGACTAAGATATTTCACATAAAAGATGTTTACATATAGTCCACAAGAGAAAATGGTAGTTGAATTTATAAAAATGATATGATTCAAAAGTTTACATCCCCTTGATTTTTAATAGTATGGTATAATAACCCATACTCAGAATCTGTGCACACACACAGCAGTGATAAGTGAACACACACACACACACACTGTGAACACACAGGACACAGATTTGATGCAGCGCCAGGGAGCAACTGGAGGCTCGGTGCCTTGCTCAAGGGCAACTCAGTCATGATACACCCATGTTTCATGCAATCAAACTCTACTGTTCTTCATAAATCTGCACATGGTTTACCTAGTGTAACAAATTAACTGCTACTGCAAACTCTGGTTCTGTAAACAAAAATGGTAAAAACCCTTCATCTGTGGTTTTATAAAAGCCTTGTTCACTATTATGAACCTATAAAAACCTTAAATGCCTGGCTTTTTTGTTTTTGTAACTTTTATAGCTGTTGTTATTATGCTGTAAATCAGTTTGATCAGTTATTCCAATAAAGAAGGAGAAAAACACTGTATTACAGAAGCACATACAGCATTTTATTACAGCTTTGATTTAAATATATTTTTTTAACAACACACATTAAACATCTTTCATATCTCTCTCCATTTGATTAACTGAACTAATGACAAATGATTAATTAATCAATTGTTATTTAAATAAAACTAAATAGCCTTCAAATGAATAGGGCATTAGCATGATTGCTTCTGAATGTAACACACAGCCAGAGTCAGTCTAAGCAGTTATTTCTTCACATGGCACAGCACAGAAGACAAGGTCAGAGGGTGAAAAAAAATAACGCACAGCTGCGAGCAATAAATGTCCATTTACCGTTCAGCCCCATGGCTGAGAATGCTGCCCAGTTTTTGACCTGACCTGAGTGGGAAGAATGGGGACCTTTACTGAATAAATAATAAAAGAAAAGCTGGAACAATAGCACATAATTGTTTTGTGTGGCCTTGTGGCCGACCTTGTGATCGTGCTGCACATGCGAGACATACAAGTTCAATAATAGCCGCTCGATAACAGCGCTGAAAGAGAAAGGACACGTGGGGAGTAAAACTTTTTTTGCTTCTATTGTGCATTAGGAATAGATTTCCAGCTGTTCTGTTCCAACTTCATGTCCATTTGCATTTTCAGAAAGCTTGGCTGAATCGTCACTGATAAACTGAATGAATGAGTAATTCAAACAGTGGCGCAGATGAATGTCATCATTTGCATCCAGTGTTATAGCCCTCGATGCATGATACATAAAACAGTCGTCAGGCTCATTCATTTCTGGCTTTTGCAGTGGACCTTTACGGATAACAAATCAGGAGCTTTTGTTTTAAACGACACTTTCGATGTGATCCTAATTTTTGTATGTACTATTTAAAGCATTGTAGCTGGATATCTATGGCTCATATTCACATCAGCCGTTCAAGTTTAAGGTACCTATTTATGGACTATCGCAATTCACAGTGTAAAATCCATTACAGATTCAAACTTGAGACTCCCATAAAAGTGCCACTGCACAAAATATGGAAACACATGTACTACTCTCTAAGTCACAACATCTGATTTGCATTTCCTTTTCTGGCTCCACCAGACTATATGGATCCTCTTTGCATTTTCAGGTTCTCAGAAGTAGAAGTCATCATAGTTGGGTAAACTTGGAGGTGAACAGAAACTACAATAAATATCATATTTCTTGTGTGTTCTCATTTCCCCTAATAGCAAAATGGGGTGGAACACCATTTATTTGGCTTCCCAAATGTGAGAGTCTTCTTTCTCTCTTTAGACCAAAAGTAAATCCCATCATGCCCTACGCTGATTTAGAAACACTCATGCAGTGGCAGTTACTAGTTTTTAGAAATTTAATGGCATAAAATAAAGTGTAGTGTAATAAATGAGCAATATCAAACAAGTAGACATGAGAGTGCCAGGTGTTGTAGGTAATCACAGCAAGCTGATATACAGCCATATCTCACATCTATAAGTGTAAAATTGCATTTAAACAACAGTTCAAAGGCACAAGTGTGTAAATACATAAAATAACAACAGAAGTACTTTGAAAGCCTCCTTTTGTGCAGAACTACTTCCTTCCACCACTGATTTAAATCTAAAGTTGACAGTTTAACAACTGAGACCAAGCCTCCGTTACTAATTCAAAATTGTCACCCTTGAACTAGTAATGATGGAATGTTAAGTTGCTTTATTAAAGCTTATTGTATTATTGAAGTAAAAGTAGTGTATTATGTGTAGTAGAGTATTATAAGAGAGAGATGGACTGGGCGAGTGTGATCATCTGATACAGCATTCATTCTTCAGCTCAGTCTCATATTAACAATAAACATTAGGTTGAATATCTGCTGAGGAAAGCACTGTCTTTGTCGTAACATTATTATCCTTTTATCTGTTAATGGTGATTTCTGGTGACAGCACTGCTCAGTGCATTTGTTAGCTGTGTCAAGCTATTGTTGAAACTAAAAATAACATCAGTTTAAAATAGTGTTTATTTTTCAGTATATAAGTCTTTACTGCTGACTCGTAAAGACAGTCTCTTGGCTCCATCTAATGATGGAACAATGAAACTAAAATCACTATCATCAACACTCCACAACTCAGCACCATTTCTCAATACTAAACACTATTATCAAATACTATTATAATTATAAAGTACTATTTATTAAATATTAATATTTCATAAACAACAACAACCGCCATCATAAAAGTTGCTATAGGCAATTCAGTCAAAAATACAAAGGCAGTGCTCTGATAGACAAAAATTGAATCTACATAAACATGATGAGATATTGCCAAGCTATTTGCTCTGGAACAAATAATAGATTAACAAGACCAAAGACTGCCCATCAGATTTACTCAAAACTAAATATAGCACAAACCCCTGATAGCACAAATACATCACAGAGATGTCTATTTGACATATGCAGTTACATCTGGAAGACACAGTACATCTATAGGAGGTTTCCTATCACATGTAAAGACGTCTATTAGATATCTTTAAGATGTTTATTATTTAGAATGTATGTAAAACTGACATCTTACAGACATCTGTCAGATGTCTGTACACAGCAGATGCTTTCCAGATCAAGTGATCTTTTACAGACATCTTGCAGACGTACGTGTGCTATCTGGGTCATGTTTAACCACTATAGAGACATCAGAGCCAACAGTAAATTTGGGTAAATTTGTGAGCGCTGAACGTCCACTGATGCTCTGGAGCTTACATGTTCAAAAACATTGAAGCAAATTTCCAAATAGATGTTTATGTAACCACATATTTGAAGATATTTATGTAACCACATATTTGAAGTCTAAACAAGTACATTCTTGCCTAAAAAAACTCTTAAAAGTCTGTGACACAAAACAGTATTATTTTTAAAATTATAGTAGATTTGGGCATCTGCCATGACACTCACTATGAGAAATACAGCAACTTCGGCAAGCGGAGTGATACAAGCGATGAAACGACTGTTGGAGTTTTGTTGGACTCTAATATCAACATTCTTATCAGCCAATCAGATTCGGAAGCCAGAAAGAACTGTTGTATAAATGTGTATATTACATTGTAAATGTAGAATAACTGTGGAAAAGCATCTACTAAGGTGCAAATAATCAGCTTTCCCCTTCAGTCGTTTCACTACGACGTTACATATGGGAACTCGCTTGAGAGTCCAATCATCTCCAAGCCTTATTCAAAAGGCCAATGAACATTGGCGAGTGGTATTTGCATGCCGAACCACTCCTCCGTACACACGGATATATAAGAGGGCGGCGTGCAACCACTCATTCAGATTTTTTGCTTCAGAGCCTGTCAACCGAGCCTGATAATAAAAAAGAGTTCCTGCGAGTTCATCACTCTCTCCGCTGGCGTGCTGTCAGACAACCTAAAGAGCATTTCTAAAAGAGCGTTTGACAGCCGCCAGCGTAATCCTGCGGGCTGCCGTTTTCACGGCACATGAGAGCCTCCCGCATTCCAGCGAGCCGTCCGTTTGAGCGCACAGTTGTGCCGCGGTTCCTCCCTGGGCGGACCGGGATTAAAAAGAGTGAATTTCTCACGGCTGTCGAGGGCATCTTCCCGGTGTGTCTCTCCGGCCGTGCGCTTCCGGATGTGGTAGTTTCCTCGCCTCGCTGGACGGACATGATCACTGCCTCACGTGCCTGGGTCGAGAGCACGTTGAGACAGCGTTTATGGATGGTTCATGCGTTCATTGCGAACGCATGACCATGGCCATGTTAAAGTCCCGCCGCTCCTTCGCGAGTTGGCTCCCCTCGTCGTCTTCCCGCGGCAAGTCTTAAAGGAGCCGTCAAGGTTTTTTTTTTTCGGCTGCAGCGGCAATGCGCGGGGGGGACATCCAGGTGATTATGCAGAATGCTCCGCCGGCCAGCAAAGCCCTGCGGACTTCTGCACCACCGCGTGGTCCCGTTGAGTTGCCAAAGCAGTTCGCTTCCCCGCACGCCGGGCTGAGTGTCTCCTTTGGCACTCCTCAGGAGGTAGAGATGTCTGCTGCTGCGTCAGAGGGAGAGTCGGAAGGTGAGGTGGACAGCTCGGCGGCTCGGCGCCCCTCTGCGGTCGCCGCCCGTCTGAGCTGGATGCTGAACTATCGGCTATGTTCCTCCGAACCGCCAAGGAGATCGGTCTGGAGGTGCCTAAAAACACCTCCGGCTGATCCTTCAAGGCTGGACGATTGGTTTCTGGGGAGGGCCTCCGCGGCACTGCCGCGCCCCCCCCCAGTGCCTTTCTTCCCGGAGGTGCACGAGGAGCTGGTGAGGACTTGGCGAGTCCCGTACTCGTCTCGTTCACGGCCCAGTTCCTCTCCCCTCGCCACTCTCGATGGTGGAGCAGCTGGGGGTTATGTGGCGGTCCCACAGGTTGAGCGCGCGATCACCTGACGGGATCGGCCGCATCTCTCCTCCAGGGCGTGTGAGCTTCGTCCGCTCTGGCGGGCGGGGCTTACCACGACGCTGGGCAGGCTGCTACCGCCCTGCACGCTGTGGCAACCCTGGGGGTCTACCAAGCCCGGGCGTTGAAACAGCTGCACGAGGGTGGTCCTGACCAAGGGATTATGTAGGAACTCCGTGCCGCCGCCAACTTCGCCTTCAGAGCGACGAAGGTTACGACACGTTCCCTTGGCCAGCTGATGTCCACAGTAGTGGTCCAGAAGCGACACTTATGGTTGACCTTGGCTAGATGGCAGACGTCGACAAAGCTCTCTTTCTCGACGCTCCCATCTCCCAAGGCGGCCTATTCGGCGACACCGTCGAGGACTTAAAAACAAAAAAAAAAAAAGCAGTTCTTGGCGGTTCAGAAGCAGATGGAGGCGCATCCTGCCCTGCCGCGACATAACGTCCCCGGGGCTTCAACCTCCGCCTGCCCGTCGCCGAGGGCGCCCCCCTGCGGCTCCTAAACAACCCAGCTCCGTCCCCTGCCGAGGCACACGGTGCTAGATTGGCAGCTCGACGTCGAGCTGGCCGCGGGTGGCGCCACTCTTTCAGGGACCGGCCAGGAAAACCCGCAGCAGAGCTGCGAAGCGTCCCTGACGCGGGCAACCCAGAGGTGACGTCCTCACTCCCGTGGAGGGCCGGGAGCTACTGTCTGCTATTTCACAGAAGGATTTTCTCACCTCTGGGGTCCGGCCCCGAGTTTCCTTTCTGAGCAGCGCCTTGCCTCCTCAAATTCGGACTCGGAGCTCGACATCGCCAGCGCGGGAACCAGGGAAGAAGGTAAGCGCTGCCCAGTGCAGTCAGACTTTTCTCCAGGACGTTTTTTCCTTCTGGGATCAGTCCCTTCCCCTTTCCCCCCCAGGCTGCCCCCCCGTGGTCACGTCGGTCAACGTTCCTTTCATTCCACCTGGCGACCAGGCTGGGAGTCTGGCTTTAGCTCCCCAGCCCCAGGTCCTCAGCCATCGACCTGAAGGACGCGTACTTTCACGTCTCGATTTTACCTCGCCTCAGACCCTTCCGACGGTTTGCTGTCAAGGGTCGAGCGTGTCCGTATAAAGTGCTTCCATTTGGCCTGTTCCTCTTTCCCCGTGTCTTTATGAAAGTCACGGAGGCTGCCCTGTCCCCCCTAAAAGCTGGCTGACGGGCATTCGCATTCTCAACTATCTTGACGACTGGCTTCTCATAGCTCACTCACGAGATCTGTTGTGCGAACAGAGGGACGTGGTGCTCCGGCACCTCAGCCATCTGGGCCTTCAGGTCAACCGAGAGAAGAGCAAACTCTCCCCAGTGTAGAGGATCTTTTTTCTCGGTGTGGAGCTGGACTCGGTCGATATGACAGCCCGCCTCACCAACGAGCGCGCGCAGTCAGTGCTGAAGTGTCTGGAATCATTCAGACACAAGACAGCGGTCCCTCTCAAAACATTTCAGAGGCTCCTGGGGCATATGGCAGCCGCAGCCGCAGTAACGCCGCTCGGCTTGCTTCATGAGACCGCTTCAGCACTGGTTACAGGATCGAGTCCCGAGATGGGCATAGCACCGTGGCGAACTCCGGATTGGCGTTTCCCCGCAGTGTCGCCGCCTGTTCAGCCCGTGGTCCAGGCATCTTGTGGTATACACGGATGCCTCTTCCACGGGTTGGGGTGCTGTATGCAACGGGCAAGCAGCCTCGGGCTCCTGGACAGGACCCCGACTGCAATGGCATATCAAATGCCTAGAGTTGTTGGCTGTGCTTCTTGCGCTTCGTCGCTTCCGACCGATGTTGCGCCACAAGCACGTGCTTGTTCGCACCGACAGCACTGCGACCGTAGCCTATATCAACCACCAAGGTGGTCTTCGCTCCCGTCGCATGTCACAACTCGCCCGCCATCTGCTCCTGTGGAGTCAGACGTGGCTGAAATCGCTACGTGCCGTTCACATTCCAGGAGAACTCAACCGTGCAGCCGACCAGCTCTCACGGCAGTCCACCCATCCTGGAGAATGGCGACTCCACCCCCAGGTAGTCCAGCTGATTTGGAGCAATTTCGGCAAAGCCCAGATAGATCTGTTCGCTTCTCCCGAATCCTCCCACTGCCAGCTGTTTTATTCCCTCAGCGAGGCTCCCCTCGGCAGGGACGCGCTGGCACACAGCTGGCCTCCGGGGCCCAAGTACGCCTTTTCCCCCAGTGAGCCTCCTTGCACAGACACTGTGCAAGATCAGGGAGGACGAGGAGCAGGTTCTGCTGGTTGCGCCATACTGGCCCACCCGGACCTGGTTTCCAGACCTCATTTCCCTTGCGGCAGCCCCTCCCTGGAAGATCCCCTTGAGGAGAGACCTTCTTTCTCAGGGGATGGGCACAATTTGGCACCCGCGTCCCGACCTATGGAACCTGCACGTCTGGCTCCTGGACGGGACGCGTCAGACCTCTCCGGCCTTTCACAGGCCGTGATAGATACTATCACTCAGTCTAGAGCTCCCTCTACAAGGCAGGCCTATGCACTGAGATGGGGTCTGTTCGTTGACTGATGCTCCTCTCGTGGAGAGGACCCACAGAGATGTCCGATTGCAGTAGTGCTTTCCTTCCTGCAGGAGAAGTTGGAGCGCAGGCTGTCCCCTTCGACTCTCAAAGTGTACGTTGCTGCCATCGCAGCGTATCACGATGCAGTGGATGGAGCATCCCTTGGTAAGCACCAACTGGTCGTGAGGTTCCTTAGAGGTGCGAGAAGGGTTAATCCCCCTAGACCGCACCTCGTACCCTCTTGGGATCTCGCCGTCACCCTCCAGGGTCTACGGCAGGCCCCATTTGAGCCACTCGCGTCAGTAGAGCTGAAATATCTGTCTCTTAAGACAGCGCTCCTGACCGCGCTGGCCTCCATCAAGAGGGTAGGGGACCTACAAGCCTTCTCTGTCGACGAAGCGTGCCTGGAATTCGGGCCCGGCGATTCTCACGTCATCCTGAGACCCCGGCCCGGTTATGTGCCCAAGGTTCCCACCACGCCTTTCCGCGATCAGGTGGTGAACCTGCAAGCTCTGCCCCTGGAGGAGGCAGACCCGGCCTCTGCGCTGCTGTGTCCAGTCCGCGCCCTCCGTATATATGTGGACCGCACTCGGCACTTCAGACGCACCGAGCAGCTCTTTGTTTGCTTTGGAGGTCAGCAGAAAGGGAATGCTGTCTCCAAACAGAGGTTGGCCCATTGGGTGGTAGATGCCATCTCCCTGGCATATCAAAACCAGGGAGAGCCATGGCCTTAGGTGTTCGTGCCCACTCCACAAGGAGTGTTGCCTCATCCTATGCATTGGCTCATGGCGCCTCACTAGCAGATATCTGTAGAGCTGCGGGCTGGGCGACACCTAATACCTTCGCTAGGTTCTACAACCTTCGCGTTGAGGCCGTGTCCTCCCGTGTCTTAACATAGACATCAGGTAAACGGGAGACCGGCTGGTGTCGGCTTGCTGCGCCACTCCTAATGGATCCGTGCGCTATATCCCTCAGTTGTTCCCTCCGGTGAACCTTGGGTCCTCCATGCCCCGCAGTCAGGCCTAGCTGCGGAGTAGTGCCTGACTGTGCTCCGGCTGGGTCTCCTTCGCCCAGCAGGTTGTGGCAACATGTCTCAGTATTTTTCCAAGGTCAGCTAGAAGGCCGCTGTTTCCCTCATATATCTCTACAAGTTATAGATATATTGAATTATTTTTATTCCACATGTAGACATCTCATGTGCTCCGCCCCCCCAACTTCTGCTTCAGTAACAACTGGCATCCCTGTGGGGTCCCCTATTGGCCCTCAGGGCGTTGGGAAGGTTACGTTCATATCCATCTGCTGACACGTCCGCCTGTCAGCACGTGGGTCTGTGCGTAACGCGGCGTCTGGTTCGTGGCCTGTTCCATGGGTCTGTTCCCATATGTAACGTCGTAGTGAAACGACTGAAGGGGAACGTCTAGGTTACGTACGTAACCCTCGTTCCCTGAAGGAGGGAACGGAGACGTTACATCCCCTGCCACGACCTGACGTCGCGCTGACGCCGGGCTGCGGCTCGGCTCCTCAGCAAAAACCTGAATGAGTGGTTGCACGCCGCCCTCTTATATATCCGTGTGTACGGAGGAGTGGTTCGGCATGCAAATACGACTCGCCAATGTTCATTGGCCTTTTGAATAAGGCTTGGAGATGATTGGACTCTCAAGCGAGTTCCCATATGTAACGTCTCCGTTCCCTCCTTCAGGGAACGAGGGTTACGTACGTAACCTAGACGTTCTCCTTGGTGCAAATAGTTCCTTGGAATTGATTATTTATAACTAAATAGCATACGTAAGTATCTTTGAATTTCAGTTGACTAAATTAAATACAGGATTATTCTAATATTCACCTATTTGAAATATATAGTCTATAGGTACAGTTGCACATTAAAAGAGAACTCCACTTCCAGAGCAAAAATTTAGAGATTATCCAATGTTCATGTTTTTCTTTCTTCAGTCATAATGAAATTATGTTTTTTGAGCAAAACATTTCAGGATTTTTCTCCATATAATGGACTGCTATGGTGCCCCGAATTTGAACTTCCAAAATGCAGTTTAAATGCAGCTTCAGACGATACCAAATGATCCCAGCCGAAGAAGAAGGGTTTTATCTAGCAAAGGACCAGTTATTTTCATAAAAATAATACAATTTAAATACTTTTAATCTCAAATGCTTGTCTTGTCTTGCTCTGCCTGAACTCTGTGTATTCTGGCTCAAGAGTCAAGACAGTTAGGGTATGTCGAAAAACTCCTGTATTTTCTCCCTCAACTTCAAAAATCATTTCAAATTCATCCTACATCGCTGCAGAAGTACCGATCCAGTCTATGCAAAGTAAACATGCAAAGAAGATCAAACACCCTTAACAATAAAGGTAAAACAGCTATATAGGACATTTTGAAGTTGAGGGAGAACATGAGATGGGAGTTTTTTAACATACCCTAACTGTCATGAACCGGCAAAAAAAAAAAAAACAGTTCAGGGGGAGAGTAAGACAAGATGAGCATTTGAGATTAAAAAGTATATAAATTGTATTATTTTTATGAAAATAACAGATCGTTTCGCTAAATAAGACCCTTCTTCCTTAGCTGGGATTGTTTACAACCGCATTTGGGATCATTTGAAGCCGCATTTAAACTGCATTTTGGAAATTCAAACTCGAGGCACCATAAAAGTCCACTATATGGAGAAAAACGCTGAAATGTTTTCGTAAAAAACATAATTTCTTTACGACTGAAGAAAGAAACACATGAACATCTTGGATGACAAGGGGGTGAGTAAATCTTTGTTCTGGAAGTGGACTTCTCCTTTAAGACGAAACAAATTAAAGCAGTGAGGAAGTACAACACAAGTATCTGTTTGGAAAACTTGCGTTCAGTGAGGAGGCAGTCAGAATTAAAAACGTAAACGTGAATGTGCACTAGATGTGCCCGGTGCTGCTCTAAATTGGCTACAGCCTTTATATTCTTGGTTACATGGCTTAAATATTCCTGTTTGATGTTGGCAGATATATATTTTCTCTTTTAATCTTTCTATATAAATTTGGTTTTGAAAGCTGACACTCCTCTACACTTGCTGTAAAGCAGACCCATTTTTTCTTTGGTTTATCCCTTGCCAGACAAAGATTGAGTTTAGCCTTGACCCAGGCTTAAATTTGATACTGATTTCATCACACAATCCACAGCATCCGCTATAAGACTCCCAATTACAATCTCTCCCTTCCTCTTTCTTTCTTTCTTTCTTTCTCACTTCTCGGAGATATCCAATTTTCCTCCCCTTAATGGCCCTTCCTCGCTTTATCTTCTGGGACACACAGAGATCTCACAGATTGTTGGAGGCCTGCAGTACCTATAGCTGATGCTTGAGATGACACATTGAACAATATCTTGCGCCTGTAATCTCACTAGGACGATGCTGTTATATATTACATTTCCTAGATTTTGTTGGGATACTATCTGTAAGAAATGTAAGAAATATACAGGATTATGTTCATGTAGCTCAAATGGGGGGTTCTGGTAGCCAGGATTGCATTTAATTTAGAATTGGAATTGGAAAAGAAAATTACTGATTTCAATGTACTTAATTGTAATTCAAAATTATTATAAAGATTCAACATAGGTAATGCATTATGGGAAAGTGTTCTTTCATTCTGGCCAACAAATAACAAGCATTTTTTATCAGACTCCTAATAAAACAACATCGAACATTTCTCAAAATAAGGCATTCAGTAACTGACTAATAACCTTTCATTGTCATTAAAGTGAAATTACTGAACCTAGACATAGGAGCCACATAAAAAATAAATAAATAAATAAATAAAATAAAAAATCCTCATTTAAAAAAAAAAAACAACTCTCATGGACTTGTATCTGAAGTCTTCAAATGTTAATTAGAGTGTATATTTACACTAAATGTAAAGAAATTAATTAACACTATGTGCAAATAGCCTGTCTTTGCTGGCAAAAACCATCTTGTCCAGGTGACAGTGTGGTTGCTTTTAATAAATATGATAATATACATTGAATATGATATTATTGCATACTGTTTTACAATGTACTACAACACACCATACAGTATTTGCAACTATTTGCAGTAAGCATATTGTAAGTAGCCTTAGCATTATTTACTTTGCTAAGCATTTAGCATTTAAATAGAATTATTTACACTTAGTGCAAAGAAAAAAAAATATATATATATATATATATATATATATATATGTGTGTGTGTGTGTGTGTACAGACACAGGTGCAAAAAGCCCCCACTTAAATTAATTTGTGAAATATGTCAACTAAATACAATTTTCAGTCCCACTTTATATTAGGTGGCCTTAACTACTATGCACTTACAGTTGAAAACTATGCACTTACAGGTCAAAAGTTTACATATACCTTTCAGAATCTGCAAAAATGTTAATTATTTTACCAAAATAAGAGGTATCATACAAAAAGCATGCTATTTTTTATTTAGTACTGACCTGAGTAAGATATTTCAAAAAAAAAGACTTTTACATATTGTCCACAAGAGAAAATAATGATGCTCCAACAGTGACTGTATGATTTTGAGATCCATCTCTTTCGCAATAAGGACAACAAGGACAAGTGCTTTCAACTTAGAAAAGTAAGTGTTAATGCTGCCTTAAAATTTTAAGTTTTGCCAACATGAAACGTTGAGTTGCACTACATAAAAACGTGTACATTTGAGTTGAGTGAACTTAAAATGTTACTTTTTTTTACAGTGTATGCAACAATTACAGAAGGTTCAAATGCTCGCTGATGCTCCAGAAGGAAAAACAATGCATTAGGGCTGTTAACTTTTGAACCGAATTAAAATGTGTGCAGTTTTCTTAATTTGTCTAAATAATTTTTTTTTTAGTACTGCCCTTCAGAAGCTACAGAAGATACTCACATGTTTCCTAGAAGACAAAATCAGTCAAATTTACCCTAATCTCAAAATTCAAAAAGTTTTCACCCCCTCTCTCTTAATGCGTCATTTTTCCTTCTGTAATAGTTGCATATGAGACCCTCAAAAGTCCTCAGTGTGAAAAGATGGATCTCAATATCATACAGTCATTGTTGGAAAGAGTTCAAATACACAAAAATGCGGAAAAACAACCTGAGACCTGAAGGATTTTTGACCTGAACAGTGGACAGTTTAACTGTTCAGGACAAACAAAGGACTCATGAACAAATATCGGCTGGTAACAACACAGTATTAAGAATCAAGCGCATGTAATCTTTTGGGGTCAAACATATTTTTTAAGAGACAGTTCTCAAGGGAGACAGTTCTCTTCCTAGTGCATAAATGTGTAATGTAAATGTATATACATTCTATTTAATAAAATACCAAGGTTGTTATTCACAAAAGGTGTTCTTTGTGAGAAGTAGAAATACAATGGTGCTACATAACTTTTGAATCTGCTGAGGAGAGTTAAAACAGTCCGTTAAGTACAGCACCGCTTATTCCAAAATGTGTCAAAATGCATGAAATTAAAAAGGGACTCCCGTTCCTATCTTGTCTGCTGCTCACTGAGAACAGATCAGTATATATCAGCCCTGTTCTTACAATTTTGAAATATTACACTCTATGCATCACCTTCTCATCATCATGTTCATGTCACACACTATCATCTCTTCTTTTTTTCTTTTCCACGGAGGCCCATCACCCTTCTATTGTGTCCTCTCTCTCTCTCTCTCTATTCCCACTCCTCCATATTTCCTTTCATCCTCACTGCCCCTTGAGTAGGCTTTCGGCTCTATCTAAAGGGGCCATTTGATCTTAGGGGCAGATTTTCACTATCTACAGTACGTGACCTTGCCCCGACTTTGTCAGCGACTGTGTGAAAACAAGCACCTTAAAGCTCAGTTTATCCATCTGCTGGATGAGAATTAATCCCCCTATGATAGGTATTAGCTAGGAAAGTTTAATTAGCTGTGATTAAGCATGACATGGAGTATTAAAAAAAGTATAATTTTTATTGAGGCACAGGCAGAGACAGCTTATTTTCGGCAGACATATATCTCTGAGAAGCTTTTCATGATTAAGAATTTGTCCTTATTAACTTGATGCTGCCAAAAATGTATATTGCCTCTTGAGGAAGATACAGGAAGATCACAGAGAAAAAAAATTTACGTTAGGGACTCATTTACGTTAGGGACTCAAATCACCTCAAAGTGAAATCAATTGTCACATGTATCATTCTTATAGCCTTGAGTTGCTTAAGAAACATTTAAAGAACCCCTGTGGTGAAAGTTATTTGATACCTGGTGTTTTTAATATGGCTAAAGACAAATCATGTGCAAATTAATTTTCTCCTTAAAACTGCAGTGCAAAGACTGTCTCAAAAATATGTTTTGAAACTGCCTGTTTCCCACCATCACAAACAAGTAACCAATCCCATCAACTTGCAGAGTTGTAACGGAATACTAAATGTATACTAAATGAGATAAGGGTGTTTAAAGCATGAATATTTAATTTTGATTATGCAGCGACTATTTGCACTATGTACATAGCGATAGATGCTATTTACACTAAGTGCAAATAGCGATAGATTATATTTAAACTATGTAAAAATAGGAGTATTTTCTGCAAAAAAAGTAGTTACATGCTATTTATACTACTTAGGGCAGACAGTATTCAATAATAATTAACTGAGTGTAAATTATATTTTTTATTAAAATTATTAAATGGATGCCTCTTTGGGACAATAAAGCCCTTCCTACACCTAAGCTTAACCCTAACTGATAACCACCCAAGAGGCACATTATTTTCCACTTTTCAATTGTTTCCTTCATTTTTTATTAAAAATAAATGCCTTTCCAATATGAAATGTAATGTGAAAAGGGAGAAGAATGAGTTCGGCAAAAGGCGGATTCGAACTCGGGTCTATTGCGTCAAAAAGTAAGTGCTAAGCACTTTACTACGTAAACCACTGGAGCTACTGTTTAACCAGTGTCTTTTGTGAAGTCGTCTAACTCTACCAGATGCTTGTGGGCGGAGTTAGTGTAAATGGCCTCTGCCAACAAGGCAAGCTATTTGCACTTTGTGTACATGGACACTTTGTTTTGATTATCAAAGTGTGCTGTTGCTATCAAAGAGAACTCAGGCTGGCCGCACTCTAGACGATTTTCAAATCTTAATCAATTTTACCATGGGAGACCACTGACATGCAGACAGTTTCGACCAATTTTTAGCCTTATAATCCTCTGAACATGCACACTAGGCGAATTCACCAGACTGCGAGACCACACACTTGTTGATTGTAGGAACGATTTCACAGTGACATGTGATCTCACAGAGACTCGCGAGATCAAGAGAAGAAAAACAAATGGAAGACAATTGGCATTGTCAGCTGGCTCTCCCAGCACGTGTTTTGTTTCACAATGAAAAACAAAGTATAAAACAGTATGGGTGATGTATTCTGCTTTCGTAGCATTTTTGTGGCTGCCAAGTTACAGCTATAAAAGCATGCAACACCCGGTAAATGACGCTTGCTCGCTCTCATTGGCTATCACGGGTATCACGTCAGAGGAAGCCCAATCAAGAATCCTAAATATCAAACATTTTTGGGGATGCTTCATCTAGATTGGGAGCAATTAAGTAATCATAATGACACCACACAACAGAGGACTTTTTGGACAAAAAAAAAATTGTTTGTGACATGCCTCGAATCAGGCCACGGGCTTAAAATCAGCCTTAAAATCATCTAGTGTGAGGCCAGCTTAAGGGCCTTATCATGCTCCCAGCGCAGTGCGGCGCAAGGTGCGACTGAAGTGTTTATTGCTAGTTTCATAGCGTTGCTATTTTGAGGCAACCGAAAGACACTTCACCATTGACCTGAAACCTGGTCTAATTTCAATGTCACAATATTTTTTTGTTATTTAAAGAGCGCACTAGTAGTATGTGCCTATAGGCAGGTGCTCAATGCACATACACTCTGCATATTACACACACAGAAGCATTCTTAATGAATAGTTCGCTATAGAGTCGGTCAAGCCGAGATACGCCCAAGATTTACCTGAGGCATCATTTGAAAGACCTCAAGTTTGTTGATTTCCATTTTCAGAAGGTCCAAGTCTCTAATCAGCCCGAGTAAATGATTCAGTTAGTGTTTCTGAATCTGAAAAGCTGCATCGGTCTGAGCTACTGATGTTTCTAGGCTAGAGTTCTCAGCATTAAATGCAAGAATGAGATGTGAAGTGTCGCTGCAGAGTTTAGTTCCAACCCTAATCAAACACACCTGAACAAGCTAATCAAGGTCTTCAGAATTACTAGGGCTACAGAAAGGTGTTTTGTTTTTTTTGTTTTTTTTTCTCAAGGTTACAGCTAAACTCCGCAGGACATCAGCACTCCAAGACCAATGTTGCCTATCCCTGGTCTAGGAACTTCTGCAGCCTTGCTCATGGCACAACAATAATTTCAGAATTAATTTGTGAAAAATACTTTATCTTAAAAAAATCTGACTTTCTATTCATGTAAAATGGTGAATAACAACCATCTGTAGTCTCCCAGTGGAGCACATTACGGTCAGTTTAAGTCAAGTCAATGCAGGTTTACAGTGTCAAAGAGGAAAATAGTTTGTAAATATTGCAAGAGGACAATAACAAACAGTCAAATGTTCAGTTAAACTCAGTTCATTGTTGATTCAGTCATCATTCAGTTCAGCTCTCTTCCAATAGTGTCTATAAAAACAAGCTGACAATATTGCCAGAAATTAAGCATTATGTGATTAATTTATAACAAAAGAAAATATGCCTTCATCTCCAAAATCAATTTTGTATTGCATTTCATAATGAGCATTGGACAAACTCAGTGCCGACTCATTTTCCATCAGTTTTTGTGAATTGAAATGTGCGCCAAGGATTGTGGGTTATTGGATGATGCAATGGATACACTTGATGCATCCTTCACAATACTCCAAATTAAAGATCCAAAATGAAGGCTGCCATCCAAGGATCCTTGAGACTAAGTCGGCCTTTGAAGGAGCTTGAAGACATGGCAGCCAAGGTATACAGCCTTACTAAGATGCATCCCATTTGTTGCCACCTACTGGTAAAATGATACAAACTGCTGAAAAAGGAAAATCCTTACCACAATGGTGCACAAACGAACAGCCTGTCTGGAATAAAAACAAGACAAGCAGTGTGATACAACAGTGTAAACTGCTATTGCTGTTGGACTGTATATTAGTATTCTTCATACCGACCAATCAAACTCAAGGAATGGAATGGAATGGAATGTTTGTATTAAATGCAATCTTACACATATTATTGTTACTATGAAAAGCTTTTCAAACACATGCTTTCAAAGATTTCAAAGATTCAGATTTCAAAGCCTCATGCAAGAGCTTGAAATGTGATTGTCATGTAAATGACAACATCAAGAAGTGTTTGCAGTCCCTTTTCTGTTCCTACTTACACATTCATGCTCATCTGTGTTTTAAACCTGGAAAACATCCATAGAGGTGTGCTAACAGGCACACACACTTGCCAGTTTTATGATTCTCTCCTGAGCCATAACTTATCTTCAGCACATTACACGTAACCGTAAACAGAAGTAAAGGAGCAAGAAATTTATGCTGACACCTCAATAAGCAGCCACAGCGATGGCAGAATGAGCATTGTTTTGGGTCTGTGAGAAATAAGTGCTGACTTAAGAATGTACTGGAGGAATTATACTCCAGGGACTCAAGATAAAAGACAAAAAGCAATCTGACTACATATGGGGGAATGCCCATAAGCATTTATCCAAAAAAAAAAAAAGGCATGAAAGGCATCCTTACAGACAGACCTGGAAATAGCTAATTGTAGTGCCTATATTTAGCAATTTATTTGAATTGTAACAGTAACCTCTAAACAGTTCCCCAGTGGTGTCCTGAAACTCATACAGTAGATTGCTAAAACGTCACAAATCGTACCCTCAGCCCTTGCAATTTCCCTCCAATTGTACAAGATTAGTAATTCATTAAAAGCTGCAATGCTATAACACTCACTCGATATTTTAGTGAGTCACTACTAGTCAGAAATCTCTACTGGTCTTTGTGAATTGGTGAATGTGATTAATTCTGGTGAATCAGTTCAAATAGTCCACTCACATATTGTAAAGTTTGATACATTTATTGAACCGTTATTCATCCAAATGGTCCTTTATCTTTATATGTTGCGTTGGAAAGTTGGATTCATTCATTCATTCATTTTACTCCAAATATGGTTTTAATTAAGGGATAGTTCACACAAAAAAAAGAATGTTGTCATCATATACTCACCCTCAGGTTGTTCCACACCTGTATGACTTTCTTTCTTCTGTGTAACACAAAAGAAGATATTCTGAAGAAAACTGTATGAAGAAAAAAAAAACATTTCTCTGAATATATTCTTTGTGTTCTACAAAAGAAAAAGAGTGCAATGAGTAAATAATATTATTTAATTTAACTAACTATTCCTTTAAATTATAAGTAACATTACTGGATGGTTAAATATTTCACCCTTAAATAACGTCAGTGTTTTTAGCTACTAGTTTCTTCCGACCTTATAGTTTATAGCTAACGATATCTTCAAAACAGTAGCTTTCCAAGGTACCATTTCAAAGCAGCTTCCTCAACACAGCTCACAAGCACTATTCTGAAATCTAAAATGACAAATGGGACACCCTGCAGCCTTGTGGACTTCAGGAACACATGCGTCAAAGGCCATGAGACTTAAAGTCCGCATTAAGTGCGGCAACTGGGACAAGGCCTAAGATATTTCATGGGCAGACAGTGAGTGTACTCACACACACAACCTCTAGCACCTTACATGCTTGTGAAGTGATTTTGAGCAATAAAGAGGTGATCTAGACAGGGCAAGAACAATTAAACCACAAAGGCCCTCTCAATCTTAGCCAAGGTTATGCTTCTTAATAACTAATGAGAAGTCTTTATCTCAGGGGCTTCACTACATAATGCACTACTACATCTGTTTATTGCAAGGCTGGGAGAGACACTCAAGTCATTTGAAATCATGAATTAATGCTCAGTACATTTAGTCACTCTGTCTAAATGTACTGTGCTCGAATGTTGGTGAAGGCTGTTCAGATCTCACTTTTGTCTACATGACATTTTATCCATTACGTGTGATATGTCATGAGATCGTCCATTCAGACTGATTCACGAACGCGGAACACATGAACAAAGGAGGATTTATCACATGAAGCAATCACAGTCAAACATAACTAGTCATAGGCCATTTCTTAATATGCGTTCTTAGGCGATCTTGCGTCCTCGTGTTCTCGCTCTACGTCAGTGGTTCCCAAACTGGGGGGCGCGGAGTTATGATAAGGGGGGCGCGGCTAGTGTACAGCCGATTTTTATAAAATTCGAAAAAGATAAACGGCCGAAAATATATGCCGCGCAGTCCGGCAGTATTCAGCGCACACCACTTAATGTGAGACGCTCCGCTCAATATTTCGCTCTATGAATGTGCGTTGGTTTGCGTTGCGCACGGCCCATATGAATGCTCCACTCGTGTGCCGCTTATGCTCAACGGCACAAAGACCGCTCAAATAACGCGCCGACAGAAAATTTCTATGTATACTTGTTCCTGTTTGCAATAGCAATGCATACTGTGCTGTAACATGCTGTAGTACTGCTGTACTGGACAACGCTGGTAAAATGACGCTACCCTCTCGTGACGGTATGCTCTGCTCACATGCTCTGATAATAATAGCTTTGTAGGACTATACATTATTTTGATAATTAGTCAAAAAAAGTATATCTGATTCTGTTTCATAGAACTGAATAAAATATGATATTTTTTTTTATTCAGTATCATTAATATTATTGAGTTAAATTAAAAAGTCTAACAAAATGACTATATTAATTAATAAAATAATAAATAATTATTACAAAGCAGTTTCAGTTTCAGCCAATAATTTACATTTCGGTACATCCCTAGATTTTTATGTAAAAAAAGAAACATTTTCAGGGTGATACAAGACCCCAGTGTGAAATTATCTTGCTTATTATACGGCTACTTGCCACATATGTAAATAATTTAACACAAAATATGAATTTCATCATATTTTATTACCTCAAGACGACTCGCAGTACCCGCTGCAGCTGTCTGTTATCAGTTGTAGCGGTTTTTGTCGTAAAATAACAGACCACTAGATGGTGCAATTGATATCAGAAATGAGAATTGCCATTAGCCGAGTAAAATTATGAATGAATGACCCATAGTAGTTCTGATCTAAGCATGGACAAGTTTTTGAAAAGACAACAAGTGCCAGGTAAACGTAAAGTAGATGATGAATCTACTTAAAAGGTCACAACTACAAAGAGAAGAAAATATGAGAAAATCTGTTTAAAAAACAATGAATGCTGTTACATAGTTCAAAAAATAGTACATAGTAAAGCTGCATGCTTTACTTTTAATGGTTGCATTCTTCAATTCTTTGCATTCCTGGAATTGAGAAACAGCCATATTCAATCATATCACATCATTGCTTCCTCTCACGTGACTTTGTCCCAGTTATTCTCAATTACCCCCTGCCAAACTCACCGCAAAAAAAGAGCCAAAAAAGATTTTGCCACTAGATGGCGGGCCAGAACATAGTCAAGGGATAATTTAAGAAATTAATTCATGAAAAATGCAACTAGATTTGCCTGTGACAGTGTCTTTTGTAACTGGTAGTGAGCTGTTACTCCAGGGAATACAGGAATCATGAGTTAAATTTAATACCTTTTTAAGACCTTTTTAAGACTCTTACCACACATTTCAAGACCTCATCGCCACTTCAGGTTTTGACTGGTTACATAGGCAACACTTTGATTTACATTTACTATTGGTTGTAAGATGGAAGTGAAGTGGGTCTGTTATAACTCAGTGGGCTCAGGGTAGAGACACAGACTTTACAGACTGTTGGTGTCACTGTTGGACAATGTTTTACACTTTATAGACACACTATATTGACACTGTCTTGCCTTCTCGGAGGAAACATCCTGATGTACTTTATATACAGGTGCATCTTAAAATATTTAAATATGGTGATTTTTTTTGTAACTTATTTTATAAAAAGTAAAACTTTCATATATTCTAGATATATTACATGTAAAGTAAAAGTAAATCAAAAGTTGTTGTCTGTTTTAATTTTGATTAGAGTTTACAGCTCATGAAAGTCAAAAATCTAGTATCTCAAGTACAGTATAAAAATATTTACATTTGAGTTTCATTAATGACCATCCCTACAATATAAATTCCAGGTATCTCTTGTTCTTTGAAACCACAATAATAGGGAAGACTGTTGACTTGGCGATAGTCCAAAAGATAATCATTGACACCCTCCACAAAGAGCATAATTCACAGAAGGTCATTACTGAAAGGGGTGGCTGTTCATATAGTGCTGTATCAAAGCATATCAAATGCAAAGTTGACTGGAAGGAAGGATTTGGGTAGGAAAAGGTGCACAAGCAACATGGATGACCGCAAGCTTGAGAATACTGTCAAGCAAAGCCCATTCAAACACGTGGGAGAGCTTCAAAAGGAGTGGACTGAAGCTGGAATCAGTCATCAAGAGTCACCACGCTCAGACGTCTTCAGGATGCTGAGTTGCTCAGTGGTCTAAAGTTCTCTTTTCAGATAAAAGTAAATTTTGCATTTCATGTTGAAATCACTGTCTCAGAGTCTGGAGGTACACTGGAGAGGCACAGAATCCAAGCTGCTTGAAGTCCAGTGGGAACTTTCTGAAGTCAGTGATGATTTGGGGTGCTGTGACGTCTGCTGATATTGGTTCATTGTGTTTTATCAAGTGCAAAGTCAATGCAGCCATCTACCAGGACATTTTGGAGCACTTGCTTCAATCTGCTGACAAACTTTATGGAGATGCTGATTTCCTTTTCCAGCAGGACTTTAGCACCTGCCCACAGTACCAAAACCACTTCCTAGTGGTTTGCTGACCATGATATTACTTTGCTTGACTGGCCAGCCAACATGCCTGACCTAAACCCCATATGGAATCTATGGGATATTTTCAAGAGAAAGATGAGAGGCAGTCAATCCAAATACACAGATGAGCTGAAGGCTCAAAAGTACCTCAGCAGTGCCAGAGGATGATTACTTCCATGCCACACCTCACTGATGCTGTAATTTGTGCTAAAGGTACATAAACCTTTTCATGATATTCAATTTTTTTTAGCTACATGCGCACGCACACGTTTTGTTTTTGTGAATTGTGGGGACTTTCCATAGACTTCTGTAGTTTTTATACTGACTAAACGATATTACAACAGGGCAGTGCACTCCGGGTGACTATACATTACGGAACTTTTAAAATGACTTTTATTTTGAAACGTCTAAACAAGGAAGTTGGCACACGTGTGCTTTGCTGTGTTGTCAAACAAAACTCGTGCCCTGAAAGCACAAACTAACGATGTCCCGTATATGAAGTAAGTAACGTTAAACAATTTAATTGGACAGATAAATATTACGTCCACATTCTGACACCTTACTAAATGGCTTTAGTTTATCAAATCTAACACGTAATAAAGATTTGTAAACAGCAGACGTACACTATTTGATCGCACAGACAATATCAAGGTCATACGTGAAATCATGGTCTGAATTGTATGTCTCTCGAGAACTTTCCAAGCCAAGCAACACACAGATTCCAGTTTTAATCTTTAAACTTGAAGTTAAAATATCTATCTATCAGTTTACAGGTATGACGGCGGTGAATTTATCTTTTGCTGCGGCTGGGTTTTTAGGAGCATATCATCTGGGAGTAACAGAGGCTTTTCTGAGACATGGAGATAAGCTGCTGTCCTCTTTAAAAGCCTGTGCTGGAGCCTCAGCTGGTGCTTTAGTGGCCACTGTGATGATCACTGCTCCTGATAAACTACAGGTAAAGACAGCTGCACCCTAGAATATTTGAAGAAACAACAACAACAAATCTATATGTACATAAAATATATAGGATCCCATATATATGTAGAGAGAGAGAGTACAATTTTTTTTATCATAATTAACTGATCTTGGCATTGAATTTTAACACATTTTACTGCTGCATTTTTTTGGCCATGTTCTTGGTGGAATTCCAAATGGAAAAAAAAAAAAAAAAACAGAGCTTAAAAGTTTCTTCATAACAGCATGGACCTTCATAGTGTTTCAGAAACAGACTGACCTGTTTAGACTTGAAACAGATTGAGTGCCGAGCCAACAGATCTATAGAAAATACAGATTTCTCGCAGTTGCATCACCAAGGCTCATGCACATAAACTGACTGAGTTCTTTACCTGTATGTTCTGGATTTGTGTTTTCACACAGAATTGTAAGGAATTCACCTACAGGTTTGCTAGCAATGTAAGGAGTCAGAGGTTTGGAGCTGTGACGCCAGGATATGACTTCATGCTTGAACTGAGGTAAATGCAGCTCTCAGACATAATTTTTTGATCGAACGAAACACAATTCACTAGGGTGTTGAAATTAACCCCAGAGGGCTTTTTGAAACCTTTTTTTCCCCTGCAATGTAGAATTTTAGTCAGAAAGGTTGTCTAGGTAAGATATCCTACTCAGCTGTTTTTTTTTTTTTTTCACCTCATACTGATATTCACCTCATTTCAAATCAAATTAAATTTCAAAATGGTGTTAGAATATTGTGATAGATAGTACCGGGGCTGGATCAAAATGATCCTGCACTGAAACTCCTTTTCACACACTTTAAGAAATTTCAGTTTTTTGTAAGTCCTTCAAGTTAATTGCGTATGGCTTAAAACATTTTTACGCTACTGTTGTCATGCTTTCATGTTTTTCCCTGTTGCCAAATGCAAGTTTTAAATAAATCTGTCATTTAACATTATATGGCTTGCTTTATTCTGTGGAACATCAAAGGAGAATTTTATAATAATGTGCTGGTCACCCCAATTCATTAACAAATTGTTTGCTTGAGTCTCTCCCTTTCAGTGAATCTGTTTATTTAGAACACAAAATCAGCTTAATTTGTTAACAAACCACACTGATTTGGTTGTGAAATAAACTTATAAATAATCATATTAGGACTTGGATTTGAAGCTTGAAAGCTCCAAGCTTTGTTGCAATTAGAGGTCTCATGGAGTTTTCAAGCTTTCTATTTCCTAAACACAGGATATCTGTTAAGTTCACTTGACAAAATACATTCATTTGGAACAACCTGCAAACACCTGAGTTGCTCTTTTTAGAATACAGCTAAAAAAAAAATCTAAAACTATGAGAATAAAGTCGAAATGTTTCGAGAATAAAGTTGAAAATACCAAAATTAAATTGTAGCAAATAAAGTAATGTCTTGATGTAGCCTGCGCATGCGAGCACCGGGAGATGTTGCTTGGAAATAGTATTTCGTATCTTTGATTGCATTCATTAGGCCTATTTTTAGTGTGCCAGCCAGCCAATAATAGCAATACACATTGTGCTTTTTGTACTTTTGATATAAAACAAAGTCTCAGCTTTCAAAATCCGATAGTTGTAGGAAAATACATGTCTTGCAATAATGTGTTTCACAGTCTTTAATGTGGCGGGACAGATTGCTGTAGTCGTGAATCAGCTGTCTTTTTGATTACAATGAAACATTCTTTTCATTAAATTCTACTGATTTCTTTGCGAAAATTCCACCACCTACTCTGCAAAAACGTCTGTGGCATCCAATCTTTCATTCCTCAGATGTATTTATTAAAAAAACAAAACATTCTAAATGTTAAAGTGGACTCCAAATCCTTAACATAAGTTATTTTTTGTCTTTTCTGAGGTATATAAGTGACTATTCACAAGCTGTTTTATTCACAGTGTAATACAGTAAATGATTGGAAATAATATTTAACGTCTTCTATTCATTATTTGTAGCACGCCAGCCACCCAGTAATCACAATAATTTTGTGCTTTGTTACTTTTATTATAACACAGCTCAGCTTTCAAATTCCGTCAGTATTATCAAGAAATGTATAAATGTGTTTTTCCTCTTTGGTTCAAGTTTATAGCATGATATAAACGTGAAGGAACATCAGAAAGAATTTAAAATAAAACCGTATAGCCTAATTTAATGAAACAAATGTCTCATTGCAAAGACAGAAAGACATGAACATCTTGGATGACAAGGGCGTGAGTAAATTATTTGTAAATTGTTGTTCTGGAAGTGGAGTTCTTCATTAGGAATGCTGTCCCTTTAAGACAAAAGACATGCATGTAATACTGACACAATCAGTTTTCACCCACCTGTTAATGTTCACTTAAGCCATAACTGACTGTATTTACGAGATACTCAACACGATAAACATTTAGACATTAGACTGGCCACTGCGGCTGTCATACTGAGACTAGATATTCAAACGTCCCTTATGATCCAATGACAGGGTTAACTTAGCCTATAGGATATATTTTGAATGTTCCATAGTCCTTCTCGTCTTGTTAACGAAGACGCGGCATAAATTTCGTCATCATTTTTATCATCAGATATTAGTTTTAGCCAAGCGGGAACCTCCCGATCTCCCTCTTGAAGCCAACACGGAAGTGACTAAAACTGCAATTCATCGACTGGCTGCTAGAGACTGGCTGCAAAAGGGAGTCAATCCCATAGACTCCCCATGTTAAAATGCCCAACTTCACAGCAGAAAAAATATGTTTACAGCCTGGTTCAAAAAGTGGTTTTGGTCTATATAGCTAATTTTGCCCTTCATGTCAACTGTGAGGGGGGTGATTTTTTTTTTATAACTCATCTGTTTAATTTATATATTAATTTATATTATACCATCGTCGTGCTAGGTGGGCGTGATTTGAGCAACCAGCTCCACCCACGTCCTGCCTATTTGCCCATTTTCGATTATCCAGGAGTGACGTGCAGTGATGCGATTCAAAGATGGTGACGGCCGACTCCCGCCCACTAAGAGTTTCAAAAATGCTCTTCAGAAACCTACGGGTGACGCCACGTCCATATTTTTTTTACAGTCTATGGTTTTAGCTCGTCAACGTCACAGAAAAAATGTTCGCTAACGAATATTTTTCATCGCCGTCTTTGTTGACAGAATTAACACTGCAGCAAGTGTTGATTTAGAGAAAAGGGGAATTACCATTTAAAAAGTGCAGTCATGATAGGGTACAACAGACCATTTTAATTAGGTCATACAATTAGAAACTGACATTTAGAAAACCAAATGGTGCCAAACATACGTAAAAAAAGTTCTGGGGCCAAAGTAGGAACAAGATCTCTTTATAACAAATCAGTGCAGTGAAGCGCAAACTCCACTGATAATTTCCTTCTTTATTGCAGTCATTTTTGTAAGAGAGTTGATTAGGCAATGTTGCATTCTTGTTTAATTGGCCTCTGTGAGTATTAAGCACTCTTTTTAACATTAACTTGAAAATGTTCTTTAAAGAGAGAACATGTGTGTGGAGGTGTAAACTGATGTAGTGAAGAAGTAACTTAATGCGTGCTTTTCAAAACTCATTCGTTTCACACGTACATGAAATCGATTTTTTTTTTTTTCCACACTCAGCCTCGCACAGCTGTGGAGATCTATAGGAAAGAACTGGCTCCAGTAGAATGAGGTCTGAATGGTCTGAAGATAGTGCCATTCTGATGCTATAATGTGTCACCTCCTCAGTGCTACTTGTGAAATCTCTGATACTGCTGGCATGAAACGGTAGACTTTTTTTCTCTCTTTCTGTTGAAGGAAATAATATCTGTGATGTGCGCAAACCTCTGAGGGCTTCTGATAATCTTGACGCACCGCTTGGAGCGGATAGCAGACTTCATCCATTTTGATGAAATATCCTTGGAATGGAACATTGAGTTTTTTTTCTTTCCATATTTCTCCTCTGTTACCTCAGTGGTTCGGTCAACAGATTGTGTAATTACGTTATGATGTTGAGGGAAAAATGGTTTTCACTGAGGTTGTTAATTATGCAAACACAACAAACGAGCATCTGTCCCTTGGTTTTCCCCTAGGGAGGGTATCGAAGAGATTCTCCCGCCCAATGCCCACCAGTTAGCCAATGAACGTCTCCATGTTTCAATAACACACTCAAAGACACGCAAGAACAGCATGGTGTCCAGCTTCACCTCAAGGGAACATCTCATTAAGGTATTCAAGTCTGAGGTCAATAGACAATGATTTATCTTTCAGCTAGCAGTGCAATGCCCATAACCCAAAGGGAACTTGCCTATTCAATTAGACACATCATAAGTGCCATCACTGGACAGAGTTACTGCTGTGGAAAATTGCTGCTGAGTTCATTAATTCATTCCCATCTGAAATAAAGAACAAATTGCACTGGTGCTGCAGTAGTCCATCTAACGTAATGATACAAACTGTATTTTCTGCCTTCTTTTTCTTTATGTGTAAAAGATGTGTCTTTATTTAAAAAAACATTAAATACATTTATTTTTTTAATTTCTTAAGTAAAAATCACTTTTTTTTCCACTTTTTATGGAAGCCTGTTTCTGCCACTGAATAAAAAATGTAAAAAAGGTAATTGCGACTTTTTATCTCATAATTCCTAATTTTTTTTTTCTCATAACGGCATTATATAAACTCGTAAATCTGACTTTCTTTCTCAGAAATGTGGCATAAAAACTTGCAATTGTGAGATTAATCGCATCCAAAATAAACATTTTGTGTACATTTTATATGTGTGTACTGTATATATTTAAGAAAAATATGTTGTTTTTATATTAAATGTTTATATATAATAAATAAATATATACATGTAAATATTTTCAAAATATATACTGTATGTGTGTGTCTTTATATATACATAATAAATATACACTGTACACACACATATATTATGTACACAAAACCTTTATTTTGGATGTGATTAATCGTTGCCCAACACTAATATAAAACTCATAATCCTGGCTTTTTTTCCTTGTAATTCTGACTTTTTCTCAGAACTGTGATGAGTTTCACAATAATGCATTATAAGGTCCACTTCTGATTATTTCTCAGATTTGCGACTTTATATAACGCAATTCTGAGAAAAAAGTCAGAATGCTGAGTTTATATCTCACAGAGATATGTGAGATAAAAAGTCGCAATTACCTTTTTTATTTTTAATTCTGTGGCAGAAATGGGCTTCCACAGATTTTTTTTTTAATGGATGATATATTAAAGCAGAGTATTTTATTGTTATTATTATTTATTAGAGCAAAAAATAATTTAACAAAACATTTTTACTGCTAATTCATATATGAAGAACTGCAAGTGTGATCAAGAAAATCATGTGTTACCATCATGCAAAAAAAAATGCATTTAAAAATGCATGCATTTTGATTTTTTTTTTTAAATATTAAATTTGTATTAATCAAAGAAAACATACAAATCTAAAGTCTGTAGTAATGGTGCTGAAAATTCAGCTTTAATATCACAGTAATAAAGTATAATTTAAAATATTACTATTATATAAAATATATAATTTATTTTCCTATAAAATATTTCATAATATTTCACAATAGTAGTTTTTACTTTATTATTTTTTTCCTTTTTTTTTTTTTTTTACTTTATTTTCGAATTGGTGAGCATAATAGACATTTTAAAAATCGTGCTGACCTCATGCTTTTAGACAGTAGGGTATATACAACCTTTTTTACGTGTGTATAAAAAATAGTTGTAAGGAAAATATGTTCATTTTTACAATGTTTACACAAGTTTTTTTTTTTTTTTTCCCCTTCATCACAGACACTTTTATCATTTCATGTACCAATTCATGTACCCTTATAACCTACTAGCCCTCTGTCTGTCCATTCTTCTGATGTATTATGACTGTATTGTTTTTAAAGGTGCTCTTGGCCAGCTGCTTCGTGCCTGTCTACGCTGGAGTGAAGCCAGTGGAGTTCCAAGGGCAGGTAATGGTGTCTTGCGACCAACTGTCTTGGCTTCAGTACTTTATGTGGCTCCGCTGAGAGCTCCTGTTTAGATTTGAACTGTTTGGATTTATTTAGATGAATGAGCAGACCAATTCTCTGGTTCTGCTTGTTCTCTCCACTGACAGAGGTCTGATAAAACTACATTAGCAGCCAAATGCTGTGGTAGTTTCCGCCAAAGCAATTTGGCATAATTCAAGTGTGCAGTCGTGGGAAAACATCAAGTTGTTCTATTCTTTTAACATGATGAAGACTTGTAGACTCCAGACAGAAATTCTTGGCGGCTATGAATTAATGTTTTGTAATGCTCTGTTTAACATTAATTTAGTTTAAAAAAAATTAACGATGCTTTAAAATGTGTTAAACAAAACAAAACCAGAAAAAAAAGAAAAAACTTAGTGGTAATGTATAGGTAAGCAGAGAATATGCCCTTTAAAATCCATTCACCTACAACAATTGTTATGAATGTATAAAATTAAATACTGACATACATGGTTTCTTCCCAAGTGGAAAGTCTTACAGATTGTTTTAAAGTTAAAAGGACCAATGTGGCAGTGTAGAGGCAGGCTTTTCGCTTTAAAATACATAGTGTGCTTTTTGACTGGATTCTAAGTTTATCTGAGACAAATTGGCAACTTTATTGTAAAAACATATCATATTGGCACCCTTGGTAAATATGAGCAAAGGTAGCTGTGGAAATAAATCTGCATTGTTTATCTTTTTGATCTTTCGTTCAAAAAAATCACAAAATTCTAACCTGTCACTGAAGTAAAACAATGGAAATAAATGTTTTTTCTCTAGTTCACGTTGGTCACAATTATTGGCACCCCTAGAAATTCTTATGAGTAAAATATCTCTGAAATATATTCCCATTCATATTGCCATTTTTTTAGCACACCAGGGTGGAGCTGGGAGCATGAAACTGTCCAGCCATAACTTCCTGTTGCACATTTAAATATGAGGAACACAAAGGCTGAATTCCCTTAATTGTCCATCACAAGGAGTAAAACCAAACATCTGATGTGCAGAACAAGATTGCTAGGCTTCACAAAATAGAAAGTGGCTGTAAGAAAAGAGCTAAAGCATTGAAAATTCTCATTTCCACCATCAGGGCAATAATTAAGAAGTTCCAACTAAAGATGTTACAAATCTGCCTAGAAGAGGACATGTGTCTATACCGTCATAATGGATGGTGAGGAGGACGCTTTGAGTAGCCAAAGACTCTCCAAGGATTACAGCTGGAGAATTGTAGAGATTAGTTGAGTCTTGGGGCCAGAAAGCCTAAAAAAATTCAAATAGCCCCTACATCATGTTGTTTAGGAGGGTTTCCAGAGAAATCCTGCTTGCTCATCCAAAAACAAACTCCAGCATATTTAGTTGTCAGATACGGCTAGAACTTCAAACGGGACTGGCTTCTATGGTCAGATGAAACTTAAAAAAATGAGCTTTTTGGCAGCAAACACTCAAGATGGGTTTGGTGCAAACAGGGATAAAAAGTACCCAATGCCCACATTTAAATAAACTGCTGGATCTTTAATGTTCTGGGCCTATTTTTCTGCCAGAGATCCTGGACATCTTGTTTAGATACATGGCATCATGGATTCTGTCAAATACTAAAAAAAAATCTAAACCTGACTGCCACTGTTAGAAATCCTATAATGGGCCATGTTTAGATATTCTATCAGGACAGTGATCCAAAACAAACACAGAAATGTGTTACTGAGGACAAAATGAAGCTCAGTTCCCTGACCTGAACCCTTTAGAAAATGAGTGGGGTAAACTGAAGAGGAGAAGCACCAATGTGGAATTGGGAATCTGAAGGATCTGGAGAGATGCTGTATGAGGGAATTCTCCAAACTCACCAGGGATTATAGAAGAAAACTCAGAGCTGTTATCTTGGGAAAAGTACTTTGCAATAATTGGGTGCCAATAATTGTGGCCAAAGTGAACTTAATGAGATTTTCCCCTAACTTTTTATCTTTTTACTTCAATGAAAGATTGGAATTTTGTGAATTTTTTGAATGAAAGATCAAAAGGATAAACAATGCAGATTTATTTTCACAGCTGCCTTTGCTCATATTTACTAAGGGTGCCAATATTTGTGGAGGGCGGGTAAAATAAGTATTAAACACGGCACAATTTTTTCTGGTTAATATATTTCTGAAGGTGCTGTTGACTTGAAATTTTCACCAGATGTTGGTAACAACCCAAGTAATCCATACGTACGAAGAAAACAAAACAAATATGTTCATAAATTAAATTATGTGTAATAAAATGGAATGACACAGGGAGAAAGTATTGAACACAAGAAGAAAGGGAGGTACAAAAAGGCACGGAAAGCCAAGACGCCAGCTGAAATCTATCAGTAATTAGAAAGCAATCCTGCCCCTTGTCAGTGGAAATTAATATTAGCTGGTTCAGTCCCAACAGCTACAGTACCAGAATGATGAAGATGAAACAAGGGTGGACATTTCCACAAGACAATGATTCCAAACACAGCCAAGGAATCTCTCAATTGGTTTCAGAAAAAGAAAATAAAGCTGCTAGAATGGCCCAGCCAATCACCTGACTTGAATCCAATAGAAAATAGGAACTAAAGATCAGAATTTATAGAAGAGGCTCACAGAACCTTCAAGATTTGAAGACTCTGTGGAAAAATGGGCCAAAATCACACCTCAGCAATGTATGTGACTTGCATAGTTTCTCCATACAGGAGGCGTCTTGAAGCTGTCATTACCAACAAAGGCTTTTTTACAAAGTATTAAATAAATTTCAGTAGTTCAGTACTTTTCCCCATGTCATTCCATTTTATTACACAAAACCTAATTTCTGAAATTATTTGTTTTATTTGTATGTATGGATTCCTTGGGTTGATAGTCGACATCTGGTGAAAATGTCATGTCAACGGCATCTTTAGAAATATTTTTACTGGGAAAAATACATGTTCAGTACTTACATGTTCAATACTTATTTTACCCGCTGTATATAAAGCAGAATAGCTGTTTCAACATTGATGATAATAAATGTTTATCAAGCAGCAAATCAGCATATTAGAATGATTTCTGGAGGATCATGTGATACTGAAGACCGGATTAATGGCTGCTGAAAATTAAGCTTTGCATCACAGGAATAAATTACACTTTACAATACATTAAAACAAAAATGGGATATTTTAAATTGTAATAATATTTTTCATTACTGTTTTACTGTATTTTTGATCAAATAATATTCAGTTTTGGTAAGCATAACAGAAAGGTGAGACTTCTTTCAAAAATTAAAAATCTTAACCAACCCTAAACCTTTTAATGAAAGTGTATTTAAAAATGTCATTTTCCTCAGAAATGGATAGATGGGGGATTCACAGACAGTCTTCCTATACTTCCTGTGGGACGCACAATCACAGTGTCACCATTTAGCGGCCCTCAGGATGTTTCCCCGGCTCATAAAGGCATAAGTAAGCTTCACCTCAGACTGGCCAACATGAGCGTTGTGGTAAGTTTTTAGCATAACAGGCCTTCTTCATTATTCCTAATATCTAAACAATTTAAACATTTAAAATAAATATGGGAGAGCGGGGTGATTAGCGCTTGTGGGGAGGTTTCTAGGCAGCCTTAAGCCAAGTTCACATTACACGACTTTAAATGTCAACAGATCTCTATGCTGTTCAGACCGCCTGACTTGCTCTCTAGGAAGTCGTTGTGTTCTCACTACGTGACACCATGCAAATGATCTGCAATAAGGGGTCGCACACTACACAAGCTGACAGCAACTCTGGGCGCGTTTACATTACAGATTTGCGCCAAAACTTTGGCGATATTTTATAAATGTCGATAAAAACTATTGCGAAATGACAACGTTTCCATTAACCGATGTTATGCGTTATCCATTTCTCCTCTTCGACACTTTTCTTAAAGCCATGTTGCTGCTGCCGCTTTTCTTCCAGTGACCTCAACCCATGCCTTGCCCTCTCATTGGCGGTAGCTTGTCGTGACACCAGACAAAATGTGATCCAGATATATAGCATGGCCAACCGGTCCAGATATATAGCATGCTAGATATTTGTTTGGCGTAGACAAGTTGTCAGCAAGCCTCTTATGTCGTTGAGTGGTTAAAACATGAAGACTGACGAGCACTGATCACTCCTGCTGATTTTCCCCCAATTGGCGAGCTCATTGACTTTAGGCTTAAAATCCTACAGTTCACTTCCAGAACAAAAATTTACAATGTACTCACCCCGTTGTCATCCAAGATGTTCATGCTTTTCTTTCTTCAGTCGTTAAGAAATAGTTTTTTTTTGAGGAAAACATTTCAGAAATTATCTTCAATAATGCCCATGAGTTTAAACATCCAAAATGCAGTTTCAATGCAGATTCAAAGGGCTCTAAATGATCCCAGCCGGGGAATAAGAGTCTTATCTAGCGGTCATTTTCTAAAAACAAATAAAATAAAAAAAGAAATGTATATATTGTCCTCAAATGGTCATCTTGTCTAGCTCTGCCATGCGCATGCGTAAAAAAACTCCCATCTCATTTGCTCCACCAACTTTAAAATTGTCCTACATCGCTGCAGAAGTACCGACCCAGTTTTTACAAAGTGAAAATGCAAAGAAAGTCAAACACCCTTAACAAAAAAAGTTAAAACAGCGATGTAGGACGATTTTGAATTTGGAGGAGAAAATGAGATGGGAATTTTTCAACCTACTCTAACTGTATTGACCCGGATTACACAGAGTACGTATGTGCATCGCAGAGCTAGACAAGATGAGCATTCGTGGTTAAAAAGAATATAATTGTTTTTTTTTTTTTTGTTAGTTAGTTTTTTTTTGTTTTTTTTTAAATGACCAATCGTTTCGCTAGATAAGACCCTTATTCCTTGGCTGGGATCATTTAGAGCCCATTTTGTTTTCTTTAAACAAAATTGGTGATGTGACCACAAATATGTGAAGAGTTATCCATTTTACTCATGATGTTAGCTCTAAACTGCAGGATGATACAAGTTTGTTAAAATGGTAGGAGTTGGGGTAATTTGAGACTAAAGTTCTGGGGTAGATTGAGCCAGCTGTTTACCCTTTCTTATGATTATAACATATTATTTTACTGCATTTCTACATTATATTTCACTAATTTTAGACCAAACATTTTTGATTTTGTTCTTTGATTTTGTTTCAAACTTCATTTTGTTCTGAACTTTTTACATAGACATTGTTTATGAAAATTGCCCATTGAAGTTGAAATTCTATTTCCCTGCCTTAAGTGGCATGTTGAGTATTATTAGCCAAGTTCTGTAATGTCAGTTACAGTATTCATTTGTTCATTCATTTTTAGCTCTTCACTTTTAACTTTTTGCTCCTGAAATTCTTAAAAAATTAAAAAAAGTTGTGAACTGTATCTTTAAATAAAACTTTTAAGAAACCATCCATCCATTCATTCTGTAATCCACACCTCTTTATCCTATGTCCTTATTTGGGTTGCAGGGAGCTGGAGACTTAGCCATCACCAGGCTCACAAGACTCCAGGCCATAATAAGGCTCACATAGATTTATTGATATTATTAAGTCATTTTTATTGAATTTCTTTTCCTTTAATATAGAATGAGGTGAAAATGTTCCGTCTTACTTAAGCATAATCAGTGGCACAGTTTAACTCCATGTGGCTCAACTTAACCCTCATTGGGGGCAAGTTGAGCCATAAGACCACTTTTTTTGGAAAGCCATATTTTGAAGGCACTTTATTTAAGCTCCAAAGTGATTATTTCCAAGGAAGCACCACATCCTAAAATTTATGTACATATTTAAGTTGGACCCATTACTGTCATATGCTCGCTTTAAACACACTGTAAGTAAAAACTGGCTTAACTCTCCCTGCTCTCCTTCCAAACTGCTGATATGTCATAACCTGACATGTTTTGAAATTTCAACTGTTTTCCACCCTCAGTTCTCAAAAGACAACATCATACGGCTGAACCAGGCTCTGTTTCCTCCCTCATTACCCAGACTCAAAGCACTGGAACAGGAGGGGTACCAGGATGCAATTCGCTTTTTAAAGAAAGAAAGATGGATGCAATAGATTTTCTCATTTATAGCTCTTTCAACACCTTGAATGTCTAAAATGTGGCATATTGACACCACTTTCCTGATGTGCAATATTTTCTTTTAGTGTTATAATAATACTTTGATCCGGTGTCTACTTTTATTCTCCAGATAAAAAAAGCACAGTAAAATGCATCATGTATTTTGGGAGACTGAATGATCATTGTCATAAACAGTCATTTTCTATTGCACAGCTTTGAAATAACTCCATTTCTCAGGGCACTTACAATATCTTTGCTTAAGAATGACTAAATCAAGTGTTTAAATATTTCTGAAACTCCTTTTGTTGGATTCTGTTTATAATGACCTTTAAACCTCAGTCAGTTCCAAGAACAACAACTCACCTTTTGCTAACATTTGCTGCACATATCAATGCAACGTCTCTGTAGGTCCTTGAGGACAACCATGGAGAATAAGCCTTTGAAGTAAAGCCACAGGAGAGGCCGTTTGAACTCCATGAATCTCCTCACCTCACAGAACAATCGCTTTACCTGCACTTGATTCCGCGAGAGAGTTATGATCATTTTTCTGTCTGGGAGAATAACTTCTCCCTAGGGAAGTTTTGAGGATTAGCAAAGGCTTGTGGGTATTTGTGATGTGGCGGTGTAGAGAGAAACAGTGAGAGCTGACGCACATACCCTACTGCATCAACTGTGAGTTATCCAATCATATGGAATAAATTGTACATTTTTGCAATCAAGTAGCAATTTTATTGATTTAGAGCAGTTACAGTTGTCAAAAGATTAAAAAGATAAGAACTGCTTATGTGAAAATATATCAATTGTAATTGGTCTTCATTAGAAGCAAGAGGAATGGCATAAACTGAGCACCATTAGCTTGATAAAGATGGATAGTTCAGCACGTCGCTCTGTGGCGGCATGGGACATTTACATCAGTTTTAAATGATGCACAGGTTTATATGTGCTGGGTTGATCTATGAACAGCAGGCGATTCTAATGGAAGTTATCACAGAGATGGTTTTCTCATACCTCATTTTCGTGATGTCATGTTCAATGGACATTTTCAGATATGCTGCATGGGTTTTTTTGTGCTGTGCAGCAATGTGCATGGAATGATTTTTTTTTCTCTGTCTAAACAGATATACAGTCAGAATGAAGCTAGATGTATAGAAATGAACACAATAAATGGTTAGTTCACCTAAAAAATGAAAATTGTGTCTTTAATTACTCACCCTCATGTTGTTCCACACCCGTAAGACATCTTCAGAACACAAATTAAGATATTTTTGATGAAATCCAAGAGCCCTGATAACACACATACATCACGGAGACATCTATTTGATGTCTGCATTTACATCTGGAAGACGTATTTTTTTACAGTGTTTGCTCATCTGCAATACATCTATTGGACATATCCTAGATCTCAAATAGCAGAAGTTTTCCAGATCAGGCGATCTTTAACAGACATCTTGCAGATGTACGTGTGCTATCTGGGAGCTTTCTCACCCCAGAAAGGCAGTTGCGGTACTCTCGATAATGGAGGCAGACAGTAACTCGGAGGAGAATAACTGTTGAATAAAGTGATTACTTTTTGTTTTCCTTGTTCTCATAGCTCCGTAAAATTACGGTTGAACACTGATGTCAAATGGACTATTTTACCAACATTCTTACTGTGTTTCTGGGCCTGGGAACATTTCAGTTACATTGCTGTCTATGGAGGATCAGAAAGCTCTCTGATTTCATCAGAAGTATCTTAATTTGTTTTCAGAAAATGTAAGGGAGAAAACTATCCCTTTAAGTCCATAAAGGCCCGTAGTACTGAATCAGCATTTGTGAAAATCAATTGAAGGACTGATTGTTTAAATTAATGTACAGGGTGGGCCATTTATATGGATACATCACACATCAAACTTATTGGGAATTTCACAAGAAAAACAATGGTGTGCTTGGTTTTAATGTAACTTTATTCTTTCATGAGTTATTTACAAGTTTCTGACCACTTATAATGTGCCACAAACAGGACGTTAATATCACCAACCATTCCCATTTTATTAAGGTGTATCCATATAAATGGCCCACCCTGTATAATGAAAGTTATTTGATATAATAAAGTTATATAACAAAGTTATATTATAAATAACAGCATTGCAATCCACTTTGTAAATGTGTGAATTAATTTTGTGCAATTCAGCTCTGGTGGGACATGTCTTTAAATGACTGCTTTAATAATGTAATTAGATTCTGTCTTTCTATTGTTTTATAGTGAATCTGACCCCTCACAAAGACCCTTTAAGGAGAAACTCATGACTCTGGGATTTGCATTATTTACTTTTGATAAATCAAGTCTGTATTGATCTCTGCATTAAGCTCTGATTTCTTTTTATAATTTTTAATACATTTATTTAAAATATGGTTTTATGATTGACTTAAATGACACATACTGGAAACATTAAAATATTAATATTAGTAAAATAGCTGACTTTTTTTGAACAAAACCACTTCTGGTAACATCAGACAAGAAATAGCAAAAATGCTGGACAAACCTTAAATATTAAAGCAGCAAAACATGAAATAGAAAATAAAAGTATTTTCTGGAGCGCAGAGTACCCGGATAGAGACACTGATTCAACCATGTAAAAGTCAGTATTTACCATCAATCAGTTTTCAATGTTAAAAAAAAAAAAAAAAAAAACGTGCTATTTGGTTGATTAGTCAGAATATTTTTTGGAGGAAAATAAAACATCCCACATTCTACACTAAAATTTTCACATCTCTTCAACGTGTACCACCAACGTATGAAAAATTATAATCTATGTTGAAACATGGTTTGATAAATCTGTTTTCCACATCATTTGGATCATATAGTCAACTCTCACTGCTGAGGTAAAGGTAAGCAGTATGGTGCTTATGATGCATTAAAGTAGGCATGAATTGAAAATTGTGACCGACTTCTTCCCAGTCCCCTTGTCACCATTATCAGGTCTAAACTCGATATTGGATGTCAAAAGCAAACAACACAATTGCTACTACATTCATTGTGGCAATACCAAAAAATTATGATTCTAATCTATACTGAAATCTCAGAAGACCAGACAGTAATTCATCTGTTATGAACCTAAAATATTGGTTTCCAGGACACCATGAGCCCATACGCCATGATTTTTTAAAAGCTTAGCTTAGTGTGATATGAATAAACAGTTTTCAGAGACCAATTAAAGCAAAATGTTCTCACTCTCAACTCGTCACATATTGACGCTTGGTCAGGACCCATTGGCATCACTTTTTGACACTCAGGGTACCCCTTTAGCGTCACTTTTGGGCATGTAGTGTCCTCCATTGCTTTTAGTTGTTTGCATTATGCGTCACATTTAATGGTTTGCATGCATTTGCAAAAATAGAAATCAATTTATATAAATTTATACTTTCATGTATATTCTGGAGCTCCTAAAACCCACCCTTACTCCTACCCTAAACCTACCCACTTCTGAACAATATAAAACATGCAACAGACCAATAAAAGTATGGTGACAGACAATTATTGCAAAAACTGACCATAAAAAGCAGAATAAAGGTATTACGAACAAGTCGTGTTGCATTCCAAGTCCTCCGATATCTTAATGCGAAGAACAGAGTAAAGCATAAGGTTTTAATCACTGACGATGATCTCTCTCCTGCACATATCACCTTCAAAAAGATACTCCCAAACTTCTTTAGCACGATAAAATCGGTCACGAGACACACAAGCCAATGGCATTTCACAACCAAAGCTGACATAACACTTCTTCTGGCAGCAATTTTCAAATTTGTGCACAGACTGCACACAGGATGAGCTTTACGGCAGATAGACACAGGGATCACATCTATTCCTCACAGAAATTAATCATTTTGCATCAGAAGAGTTGAAATATTAATACTTTTTTTAAATCAATTCTGACTGTTGTATCCTGTGTTTTATATTGACAAATGGTTAGGTTTGAGGCAGAGGCTGGGTTACATGCTCATAAATGTGTAAATAGTGTAATGTAAAAAAAACAAAAATGGTTTACATAAACACACACACACCCCAACATATATGCAATAATGGCAAAATTATTACCCAATATGTAATTTAATCATGACAACAGAATTCCCAATACCTTTCACATCAGCATATTGACGCCCAAGGTTTCTTATTTAAAGCAATGGAGGACCCTGCACGTCAAAATCTGATGCTAAAGGGGTACCCTGTACGTCAAAATGTGACGCCAAGGGGTCCTGACCAAGCATCAAAATGTGGCGAGTTGGGAGTGAGAATGTGTTGTTCGAAATGAGTAGAGCTTGGATCTTCTTACATTAAGACTTAACAAATGGATTGTGATGTATATCCCAGTGCAATGGCTTCTCAAATGGAAAAAAAAAAAAAAAAAAAGAAACAGAAAAAAAAATTGGGGCGGGATTTGCTGTTGTTAAAGCATAGTTCACCCAAAATTGAAATTTCTGTCATTACTCATCCTTATGCCATTCCAACCCCGTAAGACATTCGTTCATCTCCAGAACACAAATTTAGATATAAGGAGTACAAAAATAACAACTTGATTCAACAATTTCTTCTCTTCCGTGTCAGTTTTTGATGCGTGTTCACAAGAGTACCGCGCACGTACCTGTGCCTTGTTAAAAGCAGAAGAATTGTTAACGAGCATCAAAGAATGACACAGAAGAGAAGAAAATGTTGAAAAAAAAATTGAGTTTTGTTTTCTTTGCACATTCTGGAATTCCGGTAGCTTCTTAAAATTAAGGTTGAACCACTGTTGTCACATGGACTATTTTAAGAATGTCCTTACTACCTTTCTGGACCTTGAACGCGGTAGTTGCGTTGCTGTCTAAGCATGGTTAGAAAACTCTCGGAATTTATCAAAAATATCTTAAATTGTGTGACAAAGATAAACAAAGGTCCTACAGGTTTGGAACATCGTGAAGGTAAGTAATTAATGACAAAAATAAAATTTTTGAGTGAAATATCCCTTTAATCTGGAATTGATTTGATGGTTGGATTGTTGTTGTTTGTTAAGTACTGCAGGTTGCTGGAGGGAAGGGAATTTTGCCAATCCCTTGCACAGATGCACGCAACCTCATTAAAGAACAGACCTATACTTGGCAGTGAGCAAAGGAAACATGTTTTTATTAAAAATTACAAGGAAACCGATCTATTGAAATAATACGATATTCTATACTGCAGATACAGCCAATTTCATGATCCCTTTAAATACTTAAGTCTTTATCTATTACGCAAATTTTAAGCACAAGTGAAACCAGCATTCATATAGGTTAATTGCACTGGCACAACATTCAGCCGCAGGTAAAACAAATCTACAGCAATCAAACAGAACAACCTTTAATTGTTAATTACAGAGGAAAAAACAAAACATTGCAGCTCAATTATGTAGTGATTGTCAAAATAAGCCATTCCGAAAAATTGTAATGTCATTCAGAAGTTAAAAAAAGAAAGAGAAAAGAAAAGAAAAATATGAGAATCTCCAATCTCAACTGGCTTATGAAAGGAGCATTTTAGTGCCGAACAGACGGCACTTTATGGATGCAAAAGAGAATATGTTCTTAGATAGGGAATGAGATCAAAGTGTATGCTCAAATACGCTTTGAGTCACATCTGCTGAAGGAAACGATCAGAGTGAGTCAGACAGCTGGACAGAGAGGCAAAAACAGCTTAACTGCCAACTGCCATAAGAATCTATTGTTAAAACGAGCTTTGAGTCCATAGCAGACCCTCTCGCCTCTCATCATCTCTCTATTAATACATACTTACTTAACTTATGGACTCGCAAGATTCAAATGTGGCTACAGAGAATGTCAAACCAAGTCTTGTGTTACATCTGTCACTTACAAGCATAGTTTTACCTGTTTCTCCTCATTCATATTCCTCTAATGTGTAAATATCAGTGGTCCCGTGTGACAACGACATACCTTGAATGAGCGGTAAAGGTTGTGTGGTGCCAGGCGCAGTGAATAAGGCGACTCTTTATGGTCCACGTGGGCATTGGCCTTGTCAGACAGCGTGCCGTTAATGATAATTTTGGGCTGAACTGCCAGAGGCTGAAAGTGGTTACAGGAAAAACACATAAAAACACAGGAGCCTCGCCAAAGCCTGTCTGAAATTAACAGCAGTTAACGTCAAAGCAGAGGACAGAGCTGACTATATCTGCTTCACCGCTCAGATAAACAGTGAATCTGGCTGTCTGAGTCACACACATTGGCAGCATCGCTGAAACATGTCAGTGAGGAATCACAGGTCAAAAACTGTAGAGATGCTTCTTTACCCTTGTGAAAAAGAAGTGTGCTTAAGTGTACTTAAACTGCACTTGTGGTTTACTTCAAATATTAAAAGTGTATTAAACAAGAAACAAAACAAAACAAACAAACAACAACAAAAAAAAAACGTTCTAAATGTTTACTTTTTCATTTAATTTAAGTACGCAACACACAAAATCAGTAGAAATTGTTAATATTATGTTTTTATTTTCTGAATTAGGTTTTTATTTTGTCCCATCTACCCAAACACAATTTGGGTGGATGAGACAGCATAATTTTGGGTGATTGGGACAGTGCTTAAAGGCTTTCCTAATTAAGAAAATGATTGACCTTGTAATAGAGATCTATTGTGTATGCTGTTTATGCCCTAAATCAATGGTTTTCATCCTTTTTATTTGTGCAAGCCCTAATCAACCACAAAAATATTAATGAACTAGCTTGCTAAAATAAAAATTCAATACAAACCCTTGAAAAGAAAATATTCTTACACTACCCTAAATCAATGAAAAAATGTGCTGTCCCAATCACCCAAATGTTACAAAAAAAATTTTTTGGGGCTCAGTTTACAGAAAAGTGTATGCCACACATCCTTTCATTCTAATATAACATTGTTTCCTCCTCAAATAGGTAGTTTACATCTTCAGTATTACAGAAATATATAATGTGTTGGGCTGATGTTTTAAAGGGGTCATCGGATGCTAAGTCCACTTTTACATGTTGTTTGAACGTTAATGTGTGTCGGCAGTGTATGCACAAAATTATCCTATAATGATAAAAATCCATGCAGTGGTTTTTAATTAATTTGTAAAAATAATATTCCCTTTTTCAAATCGAGCCATTCTCAGATGCCTGTCATGGCGTCACACTGACAGAGGCCACTCCCACGATAGTTGATTGACATGAGCGTCTTACCTAAGATCAGTTGTAACAGCCCAACCTCCATGTTTTGATGCCAGAGCAGGGATGTAAATTAGACAAGAATTGAGCGACTGAGGTGTTGTGTTGCTGGATGTAATAATGAACGTAGTGGTCGTCATTTACTCGCGACATCTGAGCTGCTAAAGATGCAGTGGATTAAGTTTGTTTGTGAAAGGAATGCACCTCCCAATCTACATATATCCGTCTATGTTTGCGCGAATCATTCATGATCCAGCTTCACTTACAGCAGAAGTGAGTACAGTTTTTTTTTTTTTTTTTTATTATATTTGCGATCACCTTTACTAATAATGTGCTAGTTAGCAAGTTTAGTGGCTAAACGCAGCTAAAGTAAACATGCTCGTCATTCCACAAAGAGAAGAGAGGGGCGGGGCAAGCAGAGCTAATTTGCATTTAAAGCAGCCTCGACCAGAATAGGATGATTTTTGACAAGGTAAAAAGGGTGTTGTTTTACAAAACCATTGAGGATTTTTAACCAAAGTATATTATATACTTTTCATTAAGACCCTAAAGAATCATATCAACTTGTGGAAAATGGGCATCCGATGACCCCTTTAAATTTATGTCAAGAAACCTTGCACAAGGCGGAATTTCAAAAACTGTCCCAATCAGGGTGTTTTTTTTGTGTAAAAAAAACACCCTTTTTACCTCGTCAAAATGAGCTCTGCAAAAATCATCTCATTCTGAGGGATTGTTCCTTTAAATGCAAATGAGCTCTGCTCGCCCCGCCCCTCTATTCTCTCTGCTGCTTGCTAACAAGCACATTATTAGGAAAGGTGATTGCAGAGATTCATTAAAAAAAAACCCTATACTCACTTCTGCTGTAGGTAAAGCTGGATCACGAATAATTTGCGCGAATATAGACGCATTTATGTAGATCAGGAGTCACATTCCCTTCACAAACAAACGTAATCCACTGCATTTTCAGCGGCTCAGATGTCGGAGATTGGAGATATTCTTGTCTAACTTATATCCCCGCTCTGGCATCAAAACAATGGAGGTCCGACTGTTACAGCTGGTCTGAGGTATGGCGCTCATGTCAATCAACTATCGTGGGAGCGGCCTCTGTGGGTGTGACGGCACATCGACAGGCATCTGAGAATGTCTTGATTTGAAAAAGGGGATATTATTTTTACAGATTAATTAAAAACCACTGCATGGATTTTTGTCATTACAGGGTAGATTTGTACATACACTGCCAACACACATTAATGTTCAAACAACATGTAAAAGTGTAGTTTGGATCCGATGACCCCTTTAAATAATTTCCTTTTTTAAAACATTACATTCAGTTCACATTTAAGTATATTCTATTAAAGTATTTTATTTCCAAAGTATGCTTAAGTGTATTTCTTTTTCATAATGCTTTTTTATAATGCAAAGCTGAAGCTTTACATGTATTTATACTTTCCAACTTCTCACAAGTCATTATAAATAAAGTTTCTATAGGTATTAGATACCTATCCTTAAGCAGAGCTCCTGTTCCCTTTTGGTGCCTTTGATCATTTAAGCCAGACCGACCTCCCATAATGCAATTGATTGATCTCTCCCCTCTGCAGAAGTGCCCGGAAAATCAGAATGATTGAACTTGTCTATTTTGACATAGACCTAGATCTTTTCCGGTTTGAGGAACCCCATGGTTCAATCGCTTTCAAGGCTCCCCTGGGTAACGCCATCTGCTCTTTTAGCTGTATCTTTAAAAGTCTGTATCTGTTCACATAAAAGTGATGCAGTTTAGTAGATATGCTGTAAAAGTGGTCAAAATATTTTCAAATTTGATTCAGAAAGATGCTAGTAAGAGATACTTGATCATATGTCAAGTAACACCCACTTGAAATAATTTAAAGAAGCTGCACTATTTTTTCTTTCTTTTTTTTTTCTTTTCAATCTTGAGGAAGTTATGAAACTATCAAATGGTAAACATTAGTTAAGGATGAAAAGCTCACAGAGTTGGCACTCTGAAATAGGAAATTTACCTCATACAAATGACTATCAATATCTTATTAGCAAATACGTTAAATATTTCAGAAACAGTGATAAATACATCAAGCCATAAGGCACAGCATAATACCAATAAATATCACATCTGGCTCTTAAAAAATTAGGCAAAACATCTTTTTTATTTCCTGATTCAGACCATTTTTAATGTGATGAGATTAGCATAATGAACATGATGTTGAGAGCGTGGAGAGCCTCTTATGGCTGGCAAAAATTGTAAACCATTCAGTGCAGCCTGATTAGTCACAAAAATAAGCAAAACAGATTGGATACCAAAAATACCACAAAAACCCTTAGAGCACCAAAGCCTGTAAGAGGCATTACGGGTATTGAGTCGTTACCGGTTGCATGCTAGATCAAAGCTTACGAGCATAAAGGTAGTAATTACTCCTTCACAAAATCCCTGACCTTACGATGTTCAATCAGGATGATGCATCTCCAGACTAGGAGGAATACAGAACTCAGGGCAGAGAACCTGGCTGTGACTGCAAACACTGGTGCAACAAATGATGTGCTATCTTATGGCAGTTTCCGCCACTAAATAATAATAAGAAAAGGTAATTATGACTTTTTCCTTGCACCATTCTGACTTTTTCTCCTCGCAATTGCATGACACAAACTCGCATTTCTGACTTTTGTTCTCAGAATTGTGAGATACAAACTCGCAATTGTGAGTAATAAAGTCAGAATTGTGAGATAGAAACTTGCAACTTGCAATTCTGAGAAATTAAGTGAGAATTGCATGATTGTGAGTTATAAAGTCAGAACTGTGAGACAAAAAAAAAAGTCAGAATTGTGAGTTTGTATCATGTAATTCTCGGGAAAAAGTCAGAATTGTGAGCTTATATCATGCAGTTCTGAGGACAAAAGTCAGAATTGTGAGTTTGTATTCATGTTTGTATTCAATTCTGAGAAAAAAAAATTGAACTGTGAGTTTGTATCATGTATTTCTCTGAAAAAAAGTCAGAATTGTGAGTTTGTATCATGCAGTTGTGAGAAAAAAAGTTGCAATTCTAAGAAAAAGTCAGAAATGGGAGATATAAAACACAATTCTGACTTTTTATCTTAGAATTGTGAGTTTATATCTCACAATTCTGACTTTATAACATACAATTGTGAGTTGTTAAGTCAGAATTGTGAGATAAACTCGCAATTCTGAGAACAGTCTCATTTTTTTTTCCATTAACCTGGACCTTATAACTCACAATTGTGAATTTAATTCTGGGGAAAAAAAAAGACAGAATTGGGAGATATAAACTCACTCAAAATTCAACTTATCTCGCAACTCTGTCTTCATTTGCAACAAATTTTATTCTTTGGGATAAACCCCTTGAAATGCATCTCATTTTCAAGGGGGTCCTATATTTCTTGCAAATGAGTTTATATCTCACAATTCCGACTTTATAACTCACAACTGCGAGTTTATATTACACAGTTTTAGAAAAAAGTCAGAATTGCAAGTTTTATCATGCAATTCTGAGAAAAAAAGTCAGAATTGTGAGTTTTCATCATGCAATTCTGAGAAAAAAGGTCATTTTTTCATTCAGTGGTGAAAATGGGCTTCCATACTATTTTAATAAACATTTGGCTAGAAATTGTGTGCAGCACTGGTTTTCCTTTGCATGTCTTCTCTCTTTCAAACCTGTATAGAATATTATTGTTCTTTACAATGTTTACAGTGAAACTGCACATTTAACCTGTTACGTTTCATTAAAATCAGCCAATATGCCAATTGCACGCATAAATTTCAACAGAGCAGCAATGTATGAAGCACGGCTCACACAGAAGTCACTTTTAAACCAAGCAACTTTCTGTGGTAAACATGGCAAATCCGAACATAGTGAACTCGTTGCGAAATGTATATTCTTTTTTAAAATCTGACCACAATTTTAATTTACCAATTTAAACTAATATTATAGAGACCACCCAAAAATGAAAACTTCATCTTTACTCACCCTCATTTTGATTCAAACCTGTATGACTTTCTTTTTTTCTAAATAAAGATCACAAAAGAAGACATAGAAGATAAAAGTCGTCAATGGTCACCAAAACTGTTTGGTTACCAATTTTCTTCTTTTATGAACCAAAATAGCTTTTTGTGTGTATGTTCTGCAGGGAAATTAAGTCATACAGGATTGGGACTATCCTTATAAGAATTACATGCCCTTCTTGTGCACTAAAATCATAGGACTTTGAGTACCAGTCTATTCTTTTTGAAGCTTATTTCGTATCTTATCTATCTGATGATCTCGTTCACATGCGCACAGCTGACTAAGAGACGAGCAGCAGGGCTGGAGCCAGGGCTTCCACACTATTTGTAGAGGAGAAACTTGTACTGGAACAGGCTTCAGGCTCTGTGCATGACGGCTTACTGCTGCCCTTATGACCTCCAGAACCGAGTAGAACTGGGGCTCGGTGTCAGGACTCAAGGGGGTGCTTTCTGTCGGGTCTTTCGACAGGTCATAAAGCAGCGGAGGGTCATGGAACGTGACGAATGGCTTGATGCAAAGGCAGATATGAGTGTGGAAGCAGGCAGAGCTATTCTCTGGGTGGAAGTCAGGGGTAAAGAAAAAGGCCTTCCAGATTGCATTACCTGGAAAAACAGGAAAGCCAGCTTTCAAAATTTAAGGAATCAGTCATCATCCATCATCCAATATCTATCCATTTCTCAAATCTTATCTAATCATATCAACGCATTAAAATATTTTACAGAAAATATAACACTTTACAATAAGGTTCATTAGTTAAAGGAAAAGTCCACTTCCAGAACAAAAATTTACAGATAATGTACTCACTCCCTTGTCATTCAAAATGTTCATGTCTTTCTTTCATCAGTCGTAAAGAAATTATGTTTTTTGAGGAAAACATTTCAGCATTTTTCTCCATATAATGGACTGCTATGGTGCCACGAGTTGGAACATCCAAGATGCGGTTGTAAACCATCCCAGCCGAGGAAGAAGGGTCTTATCTAGCAAAACGATCGGTTATTTTCATTAAAAAAATACAATTTAAAATTAAATTGTAAAAGTTAATCTTTAACGCTCGTCTTGTCTTGCTCTGCCTGAACTCTGTGTATTCTGGCTCAAGACAGTTAGGGTATGTCGAAAAACTCCAATCGTATTTTCTCCCTCAACTTCAAAAATCATTTCAAAATGATCCTACATCGCTGCAGAAGTACTGACCCAGGCTTTACAAAGTGAACATACAAAGAAGACCAAACACCCTTAACAAAAAAAAGGTAAAACAGCGATATAGGACGATTTTGAAGTTGAGGGAGAACATGAGATTTTTTCGACATACCCTAACTGTCATGAACTGTAATACACAGATTTCACACAGAGCTAGACAAGACGAATATCTGAGGTTAAAAAGAATATATATATATATATATATATATATTTTTTAGAAAATGATCAATCGTTTCGCTAGATAAGACCCTTCTTCCTCAGCTGGGATTGTTTACAAACGCATTTGGGATCGTTTGAAGCCACATTTAAACTACATTTTGGAAGTTCAAACTTGGGGCACCATAGAAGCAGGGTTGCCAGGTTTTCACAACAAAACCTGCCCAATTGCTGCACAAAACTAGCCCGATCGTGTTTCAAGGGGGGGCCCCGGTTAAAAATCGCGTTCCAGGGGAAAAATACACATTTCTTTGTTGGGGGTTCCCCTAGTACTTCAGGGGCTAAATATGAGGTTATTGAGGTCGCTTCAACCTGCGGACATCAAAAACAACCGGCGGAAACAGTGTTAAAATAGGGAAAATCTCAGACTTGGCAACGGAAGTTCATTATATGGAGAAAAATCCTGAAATGTTTTTTTTTTTTTAAAAAAACAATTTCTTTACGACTGAAGGATGGACAAGGGGGTGAGTACATTATCTGTAAATTTTTGTTCTGGAAGTAGACTTCTCCTTTAACATTAGTTAACTGCATTAGTTAACATGAACTAAGAATGAACAATACTTCTACAGCATTTATTCATCTAAGTTAATGTCAATTTCAGCATTCACTAATGCATTATTAAAATAACAAATTGTGTTTAACAATTGTTAATGCATTGTGAACTAACATGATCAAACAATGAACGACTGCATTTTTATTAACATTAACAAAGATTAACAAATAGTGTAATTAATGTATTGCTCATTGTTCATGTTAGTTAATACATTACCTAATGTTAACAAATGACAACTTATTGTAAAAGGGTTACCAGTATAATTTATATTACAGTGTTAGTTCACGTCAACTAATGTACTGCTCCATGATTAACTAAAGAAGTTTATTGTAAAGTATTACCAAATAGTTACTAGGTACAACCCATCACAAGAGTGTATTGAAGTTAGAACTCACTGTTAGGTGGGTGCCATCTGACGGCATTCAGTTCTGCATTGCAGTAATGAAACATAAATTCATGTTCAGAACGCTCCACTTGCCCTTGCAGCAGAGGCAAGAGATCATGACCATCTATGACTCTGTAATGGAAACAAGTGGTAATGCACTGCAATTACTAGCCTAGTTATTGGGTAGCCATGAAACAAAACATCATTATTCTATACTAATGATCTATTGGGGATCATCATGTTCATCTTACAAGTTGACTGAAAACAAATTCTAATCTTTTGACTTCTGTATATCCCAATATTTCAATCTACCTCCAGTTTAGTAACATCTATTGTATTTGCATCTGTTGTCTCAGTAACCGAATCCTTGACTGGCAGATCTTGTTGCTTGGTGACAGATTCTCACCTGTCGCTGGGTATGGAAGCACCAGCTAAATTCAGCACTGTGGGGAAAATATCCATGTTGCTTGTGGGCTCATCAATGACCTTCCCCGCAGGTAAGACACCTGGCCAACGAAGTATCCCTGGTATCCGAATCCCACCTTCCCAGTTGGTTGACTTGCCAGCTGCTCGAGAGACAGCAGAGAGAGACAAAGGATGTGAAAATGGAAAAATTGCAGTCGCTGTTCACTTCATATTTAAAACTGAAAATAATATTGAAATACAATGCTTTGTCGGTAAACTGGCTCTTAGAGCAATTCTAAGGACAAACCCTTAAACAGAATACCTTTGTATATGCCGCTAAAACCCCCATGCATCTCTCCGTGGATGGAAATTTCTTCCAGGTGAGGCCCCTGATCTGAAGTCATGTACACCAGTGTGTTTTCCTTCAAGTTTAAGCGCTCCAAGGTCTGCATGATCTGACCTAAGAACAGCAACAACATTGTGAGAAGTCAGACTGACAGTTAGATCAATATTAAAATACTTAAACCAACCTGGTGCAACCTTTAGATGTAACTACTGTAAAAGTTACATCTTCCAGCGCAATGCAGTAGTGTATTGATTTTTCTTAAAATTCTCATTTGGGGTTTGTTTAAATCCATATCACTAAAGTAGAAACGTTTACAATTTATTTACACGAAGTACACAGTATTATATAAACAACTTACAACTGAGAAACACCACAAGCATTTTATCATACAAGGTCCAGCAAGCAGAAATATAGATAAAGAAGCGGGATTAATTTTTATAGTAAGTGCTCTGAATTCACTTACAGTTTAAAGGTGACCTACAGTGGGTACAGAAAGTATTCAGACCTCCTTAAATTTTTCACTCTTTGTTATATTGCAGCCATTTGCTAAAATCATTTAAGTTCATTTTTTTTCCTCATTAATGTACACACAGCACCCCGTATTGACAGAAAAACACAGAATTGTTGACATTTTTGCAGATTTATTAAAAAAGAAAAACTGAAATATCACATGGTCCTAAGTATTCAGACCCTTTGCTGTGACACTCATATTTAACTCAGGTGCTGTCCATTCCTTCTGATCATCCTTGAGATGGTTCTACACCTTCATTTGAGTCCAGCTGTGTTTGATTATACTGATTGGACTTGATTAGGAAAGCCACACACCTGTCTATATAAGACCTTACAGCTCACAGTGCATGTCAGAGCAAATGAGGATCATGAGGTCAAAGGAACTGCCTGAAGAGCTCAGAGACAGAATTGTGGCAAGGCACAGATCTGGCCAAGGTTACAAAAACATTTCTGCTGCACTTAAGGTTCCTAAGAGCACAGTGGCCTCCATAATCCTTAAATGGAAGACGTTTGGGATGACCAGAACCCTTCCTAGAGCTGGCCGTCCGGCCAAACTGAGCTATTCGGGGGAGAAGAGCCTTGGTGAGAGAGGTAAAGAAGAACCCAAAGATCACTGTGGCTGAGCTCCAGAGATGCAGTCGGGAGATGGGAGAAAGTTGTAGAAAGTCAACCATCACTGCAGCCCTCCACCAGTTGGGGCTTTATGGCAGAGTGGCCCGACGGAAGCCTCTCCTCAGTGCAAGACACATGAAAGCCCGCATGGAGTTTGCTAAAAAAAAAACACCTGAAGGACTCCAAGATGGTGAGAAATAAGATTCTGTGGTCTGATGAGACCAAGATGGAAATTTTTGGCCTTAATTCTAAGTGGTATGTGTGGAGAAAACCAGGCACTGCTCATCACCTGTCCAATACAGTCCCAACAGTGAAGCATGGTGGTGGCAGCATCATGCTGTGGGGGTGTTTTTCAGCTGCAGGGACAGGACGACTGGTTGCAATCGAGGGAAAGATGAATGCGGCCAAGTACAGGGATATCCTGGACGAAAACCTTCGCCAGAGTGCTCAGGACCTGGGCCGAAGGTTTACCTTCCAAGAAGACAATGACCCTAAGCACACAGCTAAAATAACAAAAGAGTGGCTTCACAACAACTCCGTGACTGTTCTTGAATGGCCCAGCCAGAGCCCTGACTTAAACCCAACTGAGCATCTCTGGAGAGAACGAAAAATGGCTGTCCACCAACGTTTACCATCCAACCTGACAGAACTGGAGAGGATCTGCAAGGAGGAATGGCAGAGGATCCCCAAATCCAGGTGTGAAAAACTTGTTGCATCTTTCCCAAAAAGACTCATGGCTGTATTAGATCAAAAGGGTGCTTCTACTAAATACTGAGCAAAGGGTCTGAATACTTAGGACCATGTGATATTTCAGTTTTTCTTTTTTAATAAATCTGCAAAAATGTCAACAATTCTGTGTTTTTCTGTCAATATGGGGGGCTGTGTGTACATTAATGAGGAAAAAAAAAAGAACTTAAATGATTTTAGCAAATGGCTGCAATATAACAAAGAGTGAAAAATTTAAGGGGATCTGAATACTTTCCGTACCCACTGTATTATGCCCCTTTTTATATTATGTAATATATGTAAGTCTGTTGTCCCCAGAATGTGTCTGTAAAGTTTCAGCTTAAAATACCCCACAGATCATTTATTATATAATTTTGAAAATGCCTATTTTGAGTGGAAGCAGAAACATGCTGTTTTCGTCCATGTCTCTTTTTAAATGCAAATTAGCTGCTGATTTTGACTATCTTATCTATTGCACTGAAATCGTGCATTTTAGCGCCATATTAGTTTAAACTTCTGATCAGAGGTCGCGTTAACTGAAAATTGTCGGAATTTTTTAAATCAGTGACGGAAAAATCTCAAGGCCGTCCGTCACTTTGACAGATTACACTGAGGGAGATCTACTGTAACCTGTAACTGTAATTCCCACTCCTGTCCTGTTGGTGGCGAGTGCGCTCCAGTGTAGCAGCAGAGGGCGGGATCCAGAATAAAAACGAAACTGTCACAAATGTGTTGCTATGAGTTTTATTATGCACAGGCGAGTACTCAGAAGCTACAACGATCTATCACGCCACATTAAAGAGTGACAGAACAGTATTTATTGCTTGAATTTCCTAATGAAATGGACAGAATTTGACATCTGAGACTTTGTTTTATATCAAAAGTAACACAAAGCTTACCCTGTCGCAATGTGCTGGATGGGAGTACATGTACTGTTCATTTATTAACCAAAAAAAAAAAAGTTGTTCAGTGGTGTTGAACACTGAAAAGTTACGCAGTCTTATCTATTCATCTGTTCTCTGCAAATTAAATGCATAAGCCTATATCGTCCTGTAGGTTCATAATTATAAATGAAAATGTGAACAAAAATAAATGCAATTAAATGTGTTATTATAATTAAAATATGAAAATTAAAATGACGGGTAATAATAGATTATGACAGAATTTTTAAGACCCTGATCGTCAAAATGACGGACAATGTTCTGATATAGGGTTTTCTGAGCGCAGACATCTGAAGCTCGCAGACATCTGAAGCTCGCACACAGAAAGCGGCTCTCACTTGGCATGCAAGTACTAAATTAAGTTCTCTTTCATGTTTTATTGCACTTAAACTGTCAAATACATACATGTTAAATGTTAAAAACACACACGAGTTACAAAAACAGTCAGTTATGTCTGTAAAGGTAAACAGCTGGAAAAAAAAAAAATCACATTTATATTAGATCTGTATGGCAGCAGTGTAATATACAGTAAATCAATAAATGCACTGCACTCGTCTCCTGTGAGGCTGGGACTCTAAAAACTTTTCTGGGCTCGTCTGTGCAGCAAAAAGACAGAACAGTTAGCATGCTTTGCTCTAACTTTTGCCATGGTGTTAGAACTGGTACACCGTTGTCGCTTGTGAAAACAAAATGGCAGCACCATGCAGATTAAGGGGCGGTAATATTACAACGATATCTCCCTCCTTAGGGTCAGCGATATTTGAGCGGCTCGTTTTTTCACAGTCTTGGTAAAACAAAGTTACTTTGTTGTCCTTTTTCATGTTTTCCAGGTTGGTAGATGCACCAGAGACCCATGTATAGCACTTAAATATGGAAAAGGTCAGATTTTCATGATATGTCCCCTTTAAGTGATGACGGAAGAGGTGTCTTTAGTTGTGACTGTCTGCAGATCTAGTGATCTAGTTATTCTATTCTTTAATTGTGACTGGCTTTTTTCATGCATTTACAGTATTTAAAGTAGGGGTGCCCAAACTCAGTTGTGGAGGGCCAGCGCCCTGCAGAGTTCAGCTCCAACCAGCTGAACCAGCTAATCAAGGTCTTACGAGGCATACTAGAAACTTCCCAACAGGTGTGTTGAGGCAAGTTAGATCTAAACTGGGCACCCCTGATTTAAAGGGATAGTTCACCCCAAAATGAAAAATCTGTCATAATTTACCAAACTGTATGACTAAATTTATATCCTCATAATATATCCTTTTATGTTTATGCAGGTTTGGATTGACATGAGGATGAGTAAACGATGACAGAACTGTCATTTTTGGGTGAACTATTATTTTGTTTCCTTTGGGTAATACAAATGTACAGTAGTTTTTGATGTTACACTAATTTGTTTCTGCAATTTACTTGTGTCAAAACCCCCCATTTACTAGTTTTAACACACTGGCTGAATGTTAGTCATGGTCCTAAAAAACAAAACAAAAACTTATATTTAAAAGCTTATGCTTCAATGCCTGAATAAAGCCAGACAATTAAATTACGCCTAGACACGAATTTCTTTAAAATATCTTGTTACTTCCAAAACTTAAAATGTACAATCCAATTATCTGGTTACCAGCTTGCAGTTTGCGAAAGACAGAAAAATCAATTCATTCCTTCTGCTTATTTTCCAGAACACTCAAGTATGACTAAAAGAACTGTCCTTCGCTTTAAAATGATCACTCTCATGCAACAGTGATGACAGCATCTATTCTGTGCTATAAACAATGTCCTTTTTGCATTTACTGTATATGGTAACTACACCGATTTATTATTAGATTTTTTTCACAGATATTTTTAGAAACCATTCATTGTGCCCTTTTAAGGAACACGCTCATTGGTTTATGATGAATTTGTTCTCGGCTCTGCTGCCTCAGAAGATAAATTTAGCAAATGCAATAAGGATACCTTAATTGAAAGTAAAAAACAGCATATACTAGTACAGTTTGAAATAACAGTTATTACCAAGACTTTTTCTGTGAAACCAAAAGACAATTTATTGTACTTAGATTAAACTATCAGTATATTTATATTATTCACGTCACAAGTCAAAAGTCATTCAGTACCTACGCTCCAGTCTACCTCCATGACAGCATCACCATAGAGACCATGCTGACTCCTTCCCCTGAAGGGATGAGAGGCAAAAAGTCCAGTGTGGACTTGAAGGAATGAGAAGAAGAGCAAGAATGGCCTCTCTGAATTCCTATTATGTAAAGAAAAAAAAAACTTCATTGGACAAACCATTGGACAAACACAACAGCACATAATTTCAGGGTTGGGTCATACCATCAGATCAGGGATTAAAGCCTGGCTAAAAAGGGATTTGCTTTAACGTGAGTTTTCACAAGGCTTTGTTTTGCATTAAGGCAATGTCTTACAGTGCCTTACAATGCATACAATACTGCATAGAAAGAATTTAAACTTGCTCATTACTATATTAATCTTTTATCAGTTCTGTGGCTTCTCTGTGATATAGCTAAGAGTTGAGGCTGAGGCTGTTTTTAATTGAACTATTAAAACAATAGTTCACCGAAAATGAACATTTTCTGTCATTATTTACTTACCCTTGTGTCATTCAACCCCGTATGACTTACTTTCTTCCGAGGAACATAAAATGACAAATTTTAAAGAGCTGTACTAGTCATTCTTTTCCACACAATGAATTTGGTTCAAACTTCAAAAAGGACTCAAAAGCACCATAATAGTATCATAAAAGTGGTCTATATGATATTTAAATCCATTTCAAATCTTCTGAAGCCATGCAATAAACTTTGGTTATTATTCTAAATAAAATGATACATTTATGGCATTTTTGTGTCCTTTTTGAAACTTGAAAGCCTTGAGGCTGGGATATACAACATCACTTTTTTCAGTCATAGTTGACAGACTTCACAGAAAATCACATATGATGCAACATTTTGATATTACAAATACAAATTGGAACAAATATTGTTTTCATTTGTTATGCATCTAGCAATAAGGTGCTAGTTTCTGCATAAGTTTGTTTGAAACAACATAAAATTCTGCTACACTCTTAAAAATAAAGGCTCCAAAGAGGTGTTTTTGTGGTTACACCATAGAAAAAACATTTTTGGTTCCTTAAAGGTTTTTTCAGTGAACCATTAAAAGAACCACTTTAAAGAACATTTTTAAAGATCTAAAGAACCTTTTTTCCACTATAAAGAAACGTTTCTGCAATTAAAAGGTTCTATGGATGTTCTAGGTTCTTCATGAAACCATCAATGCCAATAAAGTACCTTTATTTTATTAGTGTAGGGTGTTATCCTCAGTCGGTTAGTATATCATGCCCAGTTTCTCTATAACCACTTTCAAGTTTGTAGTGTTTTAAAATCTATTACGATTTTAGTTTTGTAGAATTCCAGCATTTAGTCAAACAACCTGTACATTCTTCAAAATTTCTCCTTTTACACTTAAGAAATAATGTAATAAAAGTTTGGAATGAAAAGGAGAACAAAATAACAATTTTATTTTTAGTGTACTCTACCTTTTGAGGGTTAATCAAATTAATAATGCAGAGGCTTAAGCAAGACCTTCATTTTTAATACAGACCTTTCAAATGGATTGACAATTTCCATTGATATTAATTCAGTCACTGCATTTGTTAAGCTCAAAGCGAATCCCTGAAAAAGCTTTTTGCACCTTACTTAGAAATGTTAGAAGCTGACACATACCTTTCCAGAAACTCTATGGCTTCACTGGTCATCCTTTGTGTGAAGTTCTCTGATGAATATGGTTGCTCCACAATCTCCGGCCCTCGCATGACAAAGCAATTTAGATTGGGGAATGTGTACACCAACAAACCAAAGAGACTCACCACTACCCCCACCAGAACCAGAAAACCAAAAACTACCCTCCTGCTCACAGTTATCATCCCTGCAATATGAAGTAATGCCACGGAAACTAGACCAATACTAAGAGCATTGTATGGGATGTAACCACGGACAAAAAGTAGGACTGTGCCATGTCCAGGCTGGCAGTCCCGAATGTGCGTCATAATGGTGCCGTAGAAGTAGTCAAATCCATGAGAGTTAGGATGGTGGCAGCGGTCGGCACTGTCTTCACAGTTGAGACCCAAGTGCCATTTCCCTAAAAAATGAGGTCATTAAAATCAGCAACTGATGACAGGCAGAACATTACATTAAAGCCAAAAAAAGAAAGGATTTAAAACTGAATTTTACTATTTGTATGATATCTCACCATGGAAAATGGCTCAGCCATAAGCAACAACATTCTTGCTCTCTTTCTCGTGAAGATTACTCACCGCGTTATAATACAATATGAAATACAATTGTAAATTTAAGAGACTGAAACATTATCACAACTAAAAATAGGTGAGTATATTTGAAAATCAAATTGGTTCACATTTTTTCACACAGACATTTACCTGCTAACAACAAATTTACTAGGTTTGCCTGGAAAACGGGACTCACAAATATCAAACAATACCTTTCGGGCTCTCACTTGCCCCTTGCGTGTTACGGCGTCTTTAAGAAATGTCAGTTTCAGAGTGTCTCCTTATTTAGACAATCTGTTTCTCTGCACTCCCTCTCAGAACGAGGAAGGGGAAAGCTGATTTCCCCACGATGTGCCTTCGTCTGTTAGACCTAATGGTTTTGACATAAGCTGTTATTCTCCTAGGGTTTTTGCCTAACTTGGGTTACTTTGGACAGCAACACAGCACTGCCCAACCCTCAACCAACTTTCAGTTGATTCTTCAACTTGCATTCAAGACCCCTTATTTCTAAAAATTGTAGCTTTAGGTCTTGATTCACAAGAAAGGTTGATAAACATGAACACTAATTTGCAGAGGGGCTGTGTTTGAGGGCAGAGCAGTGAAGGGCTTACAACCCCTATAATTTCTAAAGACATAAATGATCATGAATTATTCTTCTTGTTTCTGGTTTTGAATCTCTGCACACTTTCTCTGAAAACACTGCATTTTGGTCAGATCAGACAGCGGTGGCATGCATGAATCTGCAGGAGAGTAGCCACTCGTCACAGCTGCACAGTTTGGCAGCTGAGTGGAGGAGTGCACGTTCCCATTCATTATATGCAACTCTAATCAACTGGTGAATTAAGTGAGCGAGAGATACGGATATGTCATTTTATGAAGGGCAAAAATAATCTAAAAACCACTAAACCCATTCTCAGATCTAACTGTGATTCTAAACACACTTTTTCACCCCCCTTTTGATTCAAACAGTGATTTCCTACAAAAGACGAAAAGCCAATACTGTTTCGTGTTTCCTGCAAAGTGAGTGAGCAAGCTGTATACTCTGTCTCTCTAGCCAGTTGCATGCATTTTGTACTTTTTTTAAGGTGTCTTTAGCCGAATGCACTTTGGTCCCTGAGGTGAGCCAATCATTATATCATTATATTTACTCATCTGTAGAGATGTTAGCTCTTCACCCAGTGGCATATCACGCAATGTCACTGATTTTTGAGACGGGGATAACGCAAACTACATTGAACAAACAAAGTGAATAAACAAACTAACAAATCAATACATCATTATTATTCAGATTTTTTTTTTTTTTGGATTAATCAGTCAAAGATGTACAGAGGTTTTGGTGAAACCTCCTTTTTAAAATTTTAAAAATGTATCAATATGTACTATCAGACAAGATAGATATAAATATTGAAAAAAAGTAGCATATAAATGAGAGAATTATTTTTTTTATGCACTTAACATGTGACATTGAAGACTGAAGTAATGGATGCTGAAAATTTAGCTTTGCATCACAGGAATTTTGAATCAAGTAAATGCAGTCTTGGTGATAAGACATAACAGACTATGTTTAATAAGCTTATAGACCCCGAACTTTTGGACGGTATTTGTTTCATAAATATTTACATTTTTTAAATATGCATCTCTATATTTCTATCAATCTTGATCTATATGAAGTATAAATTATGGTCTGAGAGCTTAAGGGAGTTTTTTTTTTTTTTTATGGTAATAATTTGACAAATAAAATAACACAATAAAATGGTGCATGTGTGTTAAGAGCATACTATTAATAATCTTCGATTATTTTTAAAGCCAAAATGTTGCTGTTTTCAAATCGAATGACAAGTAAAATTTATGTATAACTTTTGTTCCATGTCTCAAGGATCAATGATACCAAAATAATAGCATGAGCTTGCAACCCCAGGACAGCTTAAGCAATCAATCCACATTAAAGATGCTATTTAAGTGCATATCTCTCCAAAGATATAAGCGTCATGTCAGCTTGGACATCACTGCACTCATTAGATTTTATGGGTTGAATAATACCACACTTCTCTCAGCCAGTTCAATGTTTAAAAATAAATGTATATATAATTTATTCATTTTGATTCAGACAAGCTATGAAAAGATAATTATTTGTCATTAACAACACTGGAATTTCTGAAATAACTATGAGCGGTTTGAAATGTGGAGCTGTTTATATACCTAATGAGATACCGAACAATTTTAAGGTTAACTGCGTAACTCTAATCCTCTGGTGATAGTGATCTCAACAACCCTTCCTCCTTGCAGTCAGAACAAAGAAGAGATATGTGAAGAATTGCACAATGACATGTGACCCAATGACATGTGTCGGTCAGCCACCACATGTATTGTCATTGGTCACGCCAGAGGCATTTCCCACAGTGACAAACTTTACAGGACCCTGTTAGTGAGTTATGCAAGTTACATACCAATTACAGCAGTAGAATAGCCTTGCCCTTTGACAGCCTTGGCAAAGGTGATTTCTTCTTGTGGAAGGCCTCCTGATGATGCAGAAAAGAGAAAAACTCCCATACGCCCACTTGCTGCCATACCTATGGCATCCAAAAAAGAAAAAAGAAAAAGTAAAAAACAAATGAAATGAGAAACCTAAACCAATGTTAAAGCTGACCATTTTTTATGAACGTGCTGCATAAATGTGACTAAAGGAATAAAAAATGAATCTACTGAAGTGTATAAATATTAATTCAAACCTCCATGTGCCCCCATTACCACTACTACCACTACTAGTACTTCTACTAATATAACTGAATTATTATACTTCTTACTGTAATTACAATAATAATAATTATTATTATTATAATACTTGCCCTGCTAATTAGCAGAAATCTCTCATACACAGAATAGGGTTTTGAACATTTAAACACTAAGTCTCAACTATGCTTCAAAAATAGCACCTATCGCTTATTTCAGCAGAACTTCATTTGCAGTAACTCCTGCACTGACCTGACCGGATAGGGTATCTGCCCGTGAGGAAGGCCGCCCTGCTGGGAGTGCAGAGCGGTGCAGCAGCTATGTGTTGGGTCAGTTTCACGCCTTCCAGGGCCAGTCTGTCAATGTTAGGTGTCCTGCAGGCCAGGACACAATCTCATTATGCCTGTAAGAGACATCTATTCACTTATTCACCTGGGTTTCAAACTTATGGAAGCCTGGCTACTCTATGGAATAAAAATACTGATTGTTTTTTTTTTTTTTTTCCTCACAATTCAGTTCTTTTGTGTTTGTTTGTTTTGTTTTAACCACAAAATGTAATTTTGACTTTTTATCTAACAATTCTGTTACACCTTACAATTCTCAGAGTTGCAAGAAAAAAAAAGTGAAGACAGAACTGTGAGATACAAAGTTGCAATTACTTTTTTTATTTTTTATTTTTTTATCCTGTGGCAGAAACAAGCTTCCATACGAACTTTATTCATATTTTAAACTGTATACTATACTGTATACAAAGCCACCAAAAGGAAAATACCATGCAAACCACATTTTCTGATCTTGAATCGTTCTTACACAGCATCTTTTGACACTGCTGGTCTAATTATACATTATTTCACAAGCAGAGTACATACACGTAACAACTAAAATGTAAAATGTGGTCCATATAAGCAGCCAGTTAGTATGGATTTCCTGGAAGAACTCTGAATAAAAGCAATAAACTCAATTATGTGAACAAACCTGAGGGTTGTGTTTCCGTAGCATCCAAGGTCTCCAATTCCTAAATCGTCCACCATCATAAAGACAAAATTAGGTTTTCTACCACTGTCTGCATCAGCAGTACAGAGAAACAGCAGGACAAGGGCACACCAGATCCATGTAAGGGATTTCATTGTACACCCTGAAAGAGAAGGAAGGTAACAGAAATTGAAAATAGATGAACAAACAAGACTGTGTACATCAAAATGTTTAACATCATATACATACAGTTGGAGTCAGAAGTTTCTGCAAAATGTTTTTTTTTTGTTTTACCAAAATAAGAGGGATCATATAAAATGTGAGTTATTTTATTATTTAGTACTGACCAGAATAACATACTTCACATAAAAGATGCTTATTCACAAGAGAAAATAATAGTTCCATTTCTAAAAATGACCCTGTTCAAATATTTACATACACTTTATCCTTAATACTGCGTTGTTACCTGAATGATCCACGTTATTTATTTATTGTCATAGTTGTTCATAATTCCCTTGTTTGTCAACAACAATTTAAATTAGCTTTTATCATTTTTAAGTTCTACTCTGTTTCTTTCTTTATTTAGTACTCCAGTTCAAACTTATTTCAACATCATCTTCAACATCGTTTTTTGTTTTGTTTTGTTTAAAATATATACATATATACTCCAGTTTTAATAAACAATTACAACATTGCTGGAAGCTTTGAAAACTTCATTTTAGTTACTGAATGGTAGTCAATAACATTTTGAGAGTCTAACTAATCATTTAGGTGCCGAGTGCAATGACCGTGCATGCACCCTATCTGCAACCTATAGGCTATAATCCAATTTTTGCATTGCTACATTGCCTATTCAAATGCTAAACTAGCATTTAAAACTAACTAAATACGTTTTGAGTTCTGACTAAATACATTTTCTCCTGAGTCGGTCGGTCTGCCGTAGCCTACCTGCTGCATCCAAGACGACTGAGACTAGAGAGAAATCATCTGACTGCTGCCAGAAACATAAGTTCAGCGTCGCTGCAGATGCCAGTTAATGCCTAACATGCTCTAGGTTAGTGTAAACAAACACACTCACGATATAAGGAAGTTGAATACATGAGGTCACGTGCCTCACGCATGTTAGAATGACTGGTCAACTGATAGAGCGGAAATGTATTTTTATATTCAACACTTTTTACCAGTAATCTTTTTTTATGTTTCAGCTTGATTTGAAGAAAGCGCTAAAGTGGTAACCCGGAAATGTCGTGTAGCGCACTGTAGCAGCAGTAATTTTCAGGAACCCTGTTCTCTCCGACGAAAAAGTCTTTGGTTCCAGCTTCTGGAACTCCTAGTTTGTTGGGAGGCTTTAACTTTTGTTGCGTGAGCTTGTCTGCCGCAACATGCGTAGAGATTATAATTATAGGCTTTCAGTGAAACAGCGCCACCTCTCGCTCATTTTTAATATACAAGGAAGCCAATTTTCCATCCTCTGTTTCAGCATTTCTGTGGTCTACTGTTTTCTTGACAGGCAAGAGATCATGCTATGACAAGCTTGTCAAAACACCGTTTGCAACCGATAATCCTTCTGCATATTACCATAATATTTAAATTTTAACTTTTAAAGCTCCACATCAGAGCCTGACAAAAATTGCTCTGAAATTAGCTCTTTTGAGGTTTATCTCATTGTGCTGGGATCATGTGCGATGATGGAAAATTAACTCCCTCAGTGAAAGTGTGTTTTGGTTTCTTCTCTTTTATATTAGGCTAAGCATGCGACAGATCCCACAGATTTATTTTATACAAACACCAGCAGTCTCACGCTGTTTAGCTTATATTCTAGGTTCTGCAATCGACAGCACTTGAGGCATAATGATTACCAAAAATTATCCAGTGACTTTGAGAAATGCCTCAGGTATGTATGTATGTATTATTTGTTTGTTTGTTTAGTTATTTAATTTATTTTTTCTGTTTGGTCACCAGCATTTTTCAAAATACCTTCTTTTGTGTTCTGCAATAGAAAGTAGAAGATGCAGGTTTAGGACAACATATCTGGCAGACCATTGCCTCTTTTCTGTTCTTTTGATCTCAGCCATTCTCTTTCTACAGCATCTTTATAGTATTTATCCATCTAGTCGACTAGATCCACCCACCCACACTGTTTGCAGACACAGCCTAGCATTTATTTTCATAGGATGCATCCAGCCTTATTAACTGCATTACTCTTCTGTTAAACTCCGAGGCCACTGGGGCTTCCGGGGGTCATTTGCTAATATTCATGCTCAAGCGCTCAGACTGTGCTGTGAGCTGCTAGCCAGCAGCTGGTGCTGAACACATTTCACATTAAAGTACATAAAAATGGAAAAGCTAACTATGCTAAACAGCATTAAACACATCCAGGCCATTTAGCTGCTTTGCTTGTATGCAGATCTGGCTCTTGGCCATAAACGTGCCAGCTGCCTTTACCGTCTAACATGATTTCCTGATTAATTGTGTAGGCTAATAAAACACCATTCCCACAGCTTGCTGCCGCACATCAGTGCACAAGCAGTTGTGTTGACATTATACATTACACTGTTTTACAACATCACTGCGTCTCACAGTTAAATGCCCTCTTCATAGGCCTCTTGCAACTCTGAGGCACTGACTTATAGGTATCATTCGGAAAAAAATACTGTCAGTTGCTTTCCCATATGAATTGCGATCTAAATAAACAGTAAATTAAATCCTAACTGCATCAAAAGTTAAAGGATTATCTCATTCAAGTGAAAATGCTTATGGGAAGTTATTGACACCTGCAACGCAGAGTACAATGATCAAACACGGATACTCTTTTTGAAAACTGCAGGGAGAAAAATTAGATTTGTCTCACTAGTGTCACTTTACAAAGTCTCCAGAGAACCTTTCACCAGCAAGCCTCCTGTTCTTATTTGATCAAAGGACCATAGTGAAGATGCATGATGTATATTTGTAACACATTTGTTGTTGTTGTTTCAGTTTATCAGCAGTATATATCCTGTTTTTACATTTGGATTTCCCTTGAGGTTATCTAACGCTCACATAAAGTTATTGTTTAATTAATTTAATAACACTGTAAAAATGTAATCTAGCAAATATAAAAATGAATCAGTTTTTTATGCTGAACAGTATAATATAATTCACTTTTCAATTCATTTTTTTTTTTCAAATTGCATTAAAAATAGTTTATTTAATTTTTTATATTTAATCTGAAATGCACTGAATAGAGAGAAAGAGAGAGACATTATTCAGCAAGAATGCATTTAATTTATATATGCACTGCCGTTTCAGTAAGATTTTTAATCTTTTTTTCTTTCTTTCTTTCTTTTTTCTTTTTCAAAGTTCCATTTATTTGATCAAAAATACAGAAAAAAGTAATGTCATGAAATATTATTGCAATTTAAAATAAGTTTTCTATTTTAATATACTTTAAAACATAATTTATCTCCGATATAATTTATTCAAAAAAAAAAAAAATGATTAAGCCATGTGACACTGACAACTAGAGTAATGATGCTGAACATCCAGCTTTGCATTACAGTAATCAATTATATTTGCATTACAGGAATTAAAATATTCCAAGTATATTACAATAGAAAACCACTATTTTAAATTGTAATAATATATATATATATTGTGACGAATCGGCTGCCTCCCCCCTAATTGTCAGCTTCACCCCGTCGGTAATCGCCGCTCTTCACCAGGCTCCCGACGGGAGTGGGCGTGTGGGAGGAGGAGGGGCGCTGAAACATCCAGGTCTGGCGGCGTGTGATGAGGCACACCTGATGTGAATGAAGCCTCATCACCGCCGCTGTTAAAATGCCGAGTGCGCCTCTCCTCAGGAGACCGGTCTCTTCCCCGTGCATGCACGCTGGTGTCCTCGTGGGTCCAGGAAGGGTGCGTAGAGGGACGAGCTGCCGGACCCGTGGTCCGAGTGCGAGCCGCATGGAAATGGCTGCGGGCCAGGATGCCGGGCCTTCTCACCCGCCTGAGGAAGTGCCGCCGCTAAGGAATGGATGAAGCCGCTAAAGGAAGCCGCTACCCGTCATATTGCCGCGGACCCCGGCGGGGAGCGAGTGCGGCCGCCGGACTCCGTCCCTTACCTGGACCCTTCCCTTCTGAACACTGCCCCTCTGTGTGTATATGTGTGTGTATGTGTGTGTGTGTGTATATATATATATATATATATATACACACACACGCACACTTTATTTATTTATCATGATCAAATAAACGGTGCACTGATGAGCAGAAAAAAAAAATACTTCTTTAAAAACATTCTTACTGATCCCAACAGTCTTACTGATCCCGTACTTTTGAATGGCACACACAGATACACATATCTTGGGCAATTTTTGGGCAGGAAATCTGCTTATTAGAATGATTTCTGAAGGATCATGCTCTTGAAAATTCAGCTGTGCTTCACACTTTCTCAGAGAAAAGGGTACAAAAGCTGCCCGTGGGGCACACTTTTCTACCTTTTTGTCCCTAAAGAGTACATATTAGTACCTTAAAGGTACATATTACCACCTAAAATGTACATATTGGTACCTTTTTTCTGAGATTGCAGGATTAAATAAAATTTTAAAGTATATTTTAAATTGTTTTTAATATTTCACAAATTACTAATTTTATTACATTTTTGTTCAAATAAATGCAACCTTTCTTAGCATTTCAACATTTATATATTTATATTGTATGGCATTTTATGCACTGGATATTATATACAGACAATTTGTCACCTTAGAATTATAAGGTTCTGTCTGACATTTTTGTCAAAATTGAGGTTTTCACATATTCTTATTCTGTGACAACTTATTTCCATTATGTGATGTTTCTTTTGTAAGCTGTGTACATTTTGGCCCTTTTTTAGAAAACATTTTTTTTGTTGTTGTTGTTTTTATCTACAGAAGTCTATAGAACGCATAAACTTTGAAGCTCAATATCTCAAAAGTGCTCAGAATGCAGACAGAATCATATAATTCTAAGGCGGCTAGTTGTATATGGGTATCTCTCAGTAATTCAATAAGTCTCAGTAACCAAAACTGTTTATGTTTAATGCATGAACAATATCACAATAAAATGGATCATTTAGTCAGTGTAACATGTTGACCAGTTGATGGCAGTATCAGCTTTCTGACATGGACTGAAATTTTGATCACTGCATAGTCTTGTCCTGTAACTGTTGGCCATTTCCTGCAATCTTTAAGCTTTTTTGTACTGAAATAGAAGGTATAAAGTACCTAGGCTACTATATGCATATTTCAGTAAAACATAAAACCTGTATGCCATGTCCCCGACTTTTAAAACTGAAAAGCTCAGCACCAAACAAAGAGTTGGCCATCAGAATCACTTTTCTTTACCATGTATAGAACAGAACTGAAAGCAATGCGGTATCACACAGAATGTGCACTGATGCAAGGTGCACAACACAAGAGCTTATTTAAAGAAGCTGCTGGGCATCACAGTGCATTAATCTTCAGGAAATTTTACACAAACAGACTGAATAAAAAAACTCTTTAAGACCACAGTGGCACACTGATTCCTGGGAATTCTGTTGAATTTGTCCTCAGTGCAGCATACGTATTAAATAGCAGTCTATAGTAATACGATCCACCCATTCTCTCTTTCAAAAAGACCAGATCTGCTGATAATTGTTTGCAGTTCCTCCACCTTCTCCAACCAGGGTCATGCCACTGTCACTCAACACATGGGGGTCTCCTATCAGCAAGAGCCCAAGGCTCCTGTCTCAGCAGGTAGACCCCTCTGGCTCGTGTTGGCGCGTTCCAGCACAGATGGCCCACCCAGGTGGAACAGACCATTGTATATCATGTTAGGGTCCTGAACCCACCTTTCATGCTTGGTGGTCGATCTTATCATAAAGGGGCTCTGAAAGACAACACACCTGCACCAGGCTCTGAATGATAGCAGGGTGTTTGAAAACATTTTAAACAGGGTTTATCAACACTTATATTTTTCGAAAATTCAATTGTGTCGAAGTAATCAGTTAATTCTGTTTTTCTCTCTTTCTTTTCTCTTTTGACTCTGTCTGAACAGAGCCTGGTGCATTGCTAGAGGCCCATGTTCCCCGAACTCCTGTAATGACTGAATAAAGACAATTTGTCAAACATGAGTGAATGCCTTAAGGCAGATAAAAGAGAAAGAAGCATCTAACAAAGTTCCTTCACAAAAGCCTACACAATGCGTCATAGAAAAGGGCCCCTCAGAAGTGTCCGAATGGTTTACTCTGATCTTGTAGTAACGTGTCCTTATTTTGAAAGTAATATGGTCCATAGAACCTCAGGGTACAAGGATATCAATATCAAGAATATAATTATAAGATTGACCCCCATGTAATTACATGTGTTATCAGATTTTATTGGATTAGTAGTAATATGCCTATTAGATTTCTTAACATTTAGATCTGCTGAACAGGCACTGTCTGACTAAATATGTGTAAACCATTCTCTTAAATTTAACCAAATTTCACCCATTCTCTTTCAACTGAAAGAGAATTTTGTTTTTGTTTTGGTTTTTTAAATCTGAAGTCTCTACGCTTTTTATTAGGGACTTTTAGATCTATAGATCTTGCGTGAGGCATAGGGCAGTGAAATAGAGAAAAACCCCATATCTCGAGACGTTTTAAAAAAGTTGACTTTTATTTTGGTGTGTATATGTGACCCTGGACCATAAACCCAGTCATAAGTAGCACAAGTATATTTGTAGCAATAGCCAACAATACATTGTATGGGTAAAAAAAAAAAATTTCTTTTATACCAAACGTAAAGATCACGTTCCATGAAGATGTTTTGTAAATTTTCTACCATAAATATATCAAAACTTAATTTTTGGTTAGCAATATGCAATGTTAAGAGCTTGATTTGGACAACTTTAAAGGTTTGTTGTCCAAATGTCCAGATTTCAGATTTTCAAATAGTTGTATCACGGCCAAATATTGTACTATCATAACAAACCATGCATCAATGGAAAGCATATTTATTCAGCTTTCAGACGTATAAATCTCAGCCCTTACCACTGTTCTACTAACATGTTTGACAAAACAGCCAATGAATTTCAGCAAAAACCTTGATTTTGTGGAAAACTCAGTAAACAAAATCATAAAACCACAAAAAGTTTGAAGGGTTACAGCTGTCAGAAATTAGTAGAAAGCGTAGAAGCCTTTGCTCTGAATGACTTCAGCACATCTGTGACTGCAGGACATCACTAGTTTCTTACACTGCGCTTGTCTTGGGCCACTCTTCTTCCAGTCTCTTCCATAGTTTGGTAACTGTAGTGGGTTTCTTAGCCATAGCTTTGTTGCCAATGTTTTCCAGAGATTTTCAATTAGGTTTAGATCAGGACTCTGGCCTGGCCTTTTTCATTATTTCAGTGTTATTAGCTTCAAGGACCTGCTTTACCCGTTTTGTAGCATGACAGGGAGCACTGTTTTGCATGAAAATTGCAGGCTGATTGGGAGGTACTTGCAGGGTAGGAACTGCATGTTGCTGAAGGAGGTTCTGATAAACATTTGCACTCACCCTGCCATGTATCTGTATAAGAGGCCCAACTCCCGCTGCAAAAAACATCCCCCAAACCATGACACTTCCTCCTCCACCTTTCACTGACTTCTTTACACGCTTGGACATTAGTCTTTTCTTAGTTTGATGCCAAACAAAATGTTTCCCTTCAGACCCAAATAAATTAAACTTGCTCTCATTGTTAAAGTGAACTTTGAACCAGTTCTCTTCTCTCCACACAACATGCTTCTCAGCAAAGGTGAGCTTAGCCCTGATTCTTTCTGTTGAAGAGAGGCTTGGTCACTGCAGGGTGCGCTTTCAGTCCGACTTTTCTTAAACATGCTGAGACAGATCCATACCCTGTTCAGCACTGGCAAGCAATTCCAGCTGCAGTGTTGAACCGATTCCAGAGAGTCTTCGCATTGTCCTGTCTTTTTGTGCATTTGTCTTACATGGACGACCAGCTTTTTTGTGCTTGAATGAATTAGCGTCATTGTAAACCTGCAATATTCAAGAAATCACATATTTGGAAAGACTAAATTTCTCTTGCTATGGCTGAAACGGCCATCCCTTTGGCCTTTATTGGAACAACCTCCTGTCGTAGGGTTTCAGTTACCTTAGAGCAGCCTGTAATCTATATATCAGATGGGAATTAGTTAATTCAGTATAAAATAATCAAATAATTAATTCAGCAGTGAATGATAAATGAGTGATTTTGCAGTTATTTTAATTTAATGTACTTTTTTAGGCATGACTGATGAACAGGTTATTGACAAGTGTAATCACTCACATTTCACAGTTTGCTTCATGTAAAACAAACATTTAGCATTGATGCCATGTATAAATTATGATAGAAATTAATCATTTTCATCCATTTTAGTTTGTATGGAGTTTTCTTTTGTTTTGTTTAAGCTACTACTGTGTTTGCGGTACTTCTTGAAGAAAGCAGTAGACCCAATGTAAAGTACAATGTAAAAAAAAAAAAATTAAATATTAAAGAAGGCCTTGTGACACTGTATTTATTTTCCATCTGCGCTTCTTCTCCGTTTTTAAATACAAAAACACATTCTATTTGAACAGCCCTTATTTTTCTTTTGATTCAGTTTTGTTCTGGTAACTTAATGGCTTTGGTGTCTTCTCAAAGATGAAGATGGTCTCAGGAAATCCCATTTTGAATGTAAACAGTTTTTATTAGGTGGGGTGGTTCTCTTTATAGAAATCTGAAATGCTTTATGAGAAGAATGCTTTTAAGAGTAGATAACTTCCAGATTTGCTCTTTTTTTTTTCTCGGTTCATCTGATGTCACTTTTGGGAAATATAATTTGAGACATCAAACTGTTAACTGGAAAAAGAGCAGTAAAACAATTTGTACCAACAGAATGCTGCTTGACAACTTTGAAATAAATAAGATAGTTTGGGATTTTTTTTTTTTTTTGGCACGCTCATATTGGCCCATGTTTTCTATATAATCATTGGACATATTTCTGTGGCATGATCATTTTGTTCTATTATAACAAATTGCACAACCATTGGCTTTCTGGCTCGTAAGGGCTCTCGTGGGAAACAAGGCCGTTTGTTGTGTATGAGGCTTTGTCATTGGTAGACACAATACTGGCTTGTGTCCACTGCTATGTCCCATTGCTTTGACCAGGAATCATACTCATAAGTGGTTTCACACTTTTTAAAATGTAAGCAACAAATACAATATCAAAATGACCAATTCGCTTGATGAGCTTAGTAATTTAGGCAATTTATTTATTTATATATGTATTTATTTATTTGTTTATTTGTTTTAACACAGGAACTGTCTGACCCTCTCTGGTGGTGTAAAAACCACAACAAACGCTTTTATAGTTTTTGTAAAAATTTCACAAAGGACAAAATGCAACAATCTTTTCTGCTTAGATTCAGAAAAGAGAGCAAGCATGGACTATTAAAGGCAAATGACCGTTGGTTTATTGCAAGAAGGATCTATTGAACCAGTCAAAACAACTTAAAATTATGTAGACATAAATTGTAAATGATTACCAGATAATCAAGGAGTCGTGTTAGGACTAATCTTCATAAAGTCTTCAAGTACAGGCCCACAGAACACTGCCCAAGCAGTCATTTTTTTGATTATGTGTAACAAACTACAGTGGTATCAGACTTTGAATTCTGTGAAGAACTGTCACTGGATGTCAGGTAAATTATAAACATAACAGAGAAAGTTTTCAACAAGCATAGTCAATTTTTCTTCTATCTGCAGTTCTACAAAAAATAAGGTCGTGACAAGAACAGCCTTTCTCCCTCTATTAGACGTCATGTCATCACTTGTCGCTTCTTGTTTATTCTGCTTGGGCTGAACTCTCCCTCCTGCTTTCTTTTCATCTCTTGTTGTTTTTCATTTCTTGTTCTGTAGATATTATTACCCCATTGTATCCCTTTGAGACCTGAATATGTATAAATATATTGCAAACTGCAGGCCTACATTTGTAAAATGATTTACATGTAGTTATGTGTCACATTAGGATTATATTCTATGGCTCTACCCTGACTATAAAATGGATTTTAGCTGTATTTTCTCTTTAACCCGTTGTTGTGTTTCAAGGCATATATCAGCTGTGCATCTCTGAGCTACAGAGCTCACACATGATATAGATATTGTATCCACAAATTAAAAGTTCATTCCTACTTATTCATCTGTGGTCACATTTTATTATTTCCTATTATTATTAAAGGAATAATTTATTCAAAAATTAATTAATTAGCTAAAAATGTACTCTCAGACTATCCAAGATTTAGTTTGTTTCTTCATGGGAACAGGTCTGGAGAAATTTAGCATTATGTCACTTGCTTACTGATCGATCCTCTGCATGAATGCATGGGTGCCATCAGAATGAGAGTCCAAACAGTTGATCAAAACATCACAACAATCTACAAGTAATCTACACGACTTCAATCATTCAGTCAATGTCTTTTGAAGTGAAGCGTTCATCCTTTGTTGTCCTCTCACATCAAACATATTTGTTTAAAACTCTTTTGACTTGTACATTGTCCTTGATCTGTGCATAGTTCTCTCCTGATTCAGATGAGATAAAAGCAATATTATGGATAAAGGGCTCATATTTTAACCAAAAGCAATGTTTTTAAAGTTAAACCATCTTAATTTGTTTTGTTTCTTACAAACATGCAACTTTTTTTACTCCAAAAGATATTAATGTTTATTAATTAACTTTTTTAGGCTCTCATTCTGATGGCACCCATTCACAGCAGAGGTATTTAATGGTGAGCAAATGATGTTAAATGTTAAATGCTTATGCTAAAGTTCTCCAAATCTGTTTTGATGAAGAAACAAACTCACCTACTTCTGGATGTCTTGAGGATGAGTACACCCTCAGCAATTTGTAACTATTTTACGCTTTGGCAAATTAATGGCTAATTCGCATAAACTACTACAGTCTCAATCATAAGTTTCCATACAATCTGCTTACACCTTATATCAGGTTGGCAAGCCATGTGCAAAGCTCCATTCTGAGCATCACATGTTTTGTTTGAACGAATCAGTGTGTTTGGACAAACTGGTTGACACATTTTATGGTTTTATGATTTAGTTGCCAATTAGTTGCTCACGCCTCTGTTTTAGTGCAGACTGTACAATCTAATACTAAATCGCCAACTCGTAATTCTTATGAATACTCACAACAGCATGTCTGGAACACAAACATGCAAATGGAGTGATTCAAGCTGTCCCAGTCCCTCTTGGAACACAAATCGGTCAATTAAATTTAAAGACCTAAAATATATATATATATATATATATATATATATTGTGTTTGAGGGCTACATGTAAAGGTTAAAAATGAAATTGGAAACAAATGTATGTTTTATATTAACAAGTCAAATTAGTCCAGGACCCGGTTTAGTCCAGGTATAATAAACTAAACATCACTGTACCTTCTTGTGTGGTCTTGAGGAAATAGATCATTGTGGTATACAGCAGAATCCACATCCCCCACTAGAATCCACAATATTGTTTAGACACAACACAAAAGAGGTGGCCTTGAGCTATGTCTGCATGCGTGTGTTCTGTGATTGTCAGTCGCCCACAGTCCAGTAATGCTCTAGAAACGTAGCACGTGTTTGAAGGTCGATGTGGCCCCATGTCCTCCACGCATCCAGCATCAACCAAAACGAACCACTTAACTTCAAGAGTCATTTCCTGCACATCCTTTTGAAAACAAGTGGTTTGATCCCTCTCCACAGGGCCATGCCACAATCTCAGCGCTGTAGTCTGGAGAAAACGGAGACCATTAACACAGCAGGCAGTGACAGTCTCTATTTTTTCTTTTACTATGAGAAAAATGTGGCCTGGGGAAGCAATCACACTTCCTTCAAATGGTGGCATATGTTTTTTGTCATCAAGCTGGCCTATGTTTTCATGCAGTATAGAACATCCTGTGAGCCTTTTTTTTCCTGACCAAAAAATATAGGCTAAATCTGTTGCAAATAACACAGGCTAAAATACATACATATATACAATTGAGGTCAAAAGTTTACATACACCTGGCAGAATCTGCAAAATGTTCATTATTTTACCAAAATAAGAGAGATCATACACAACGCATGTACTATTTATTTAGTACTGACCTGAATACACCACGTAAAAGGTGTTTACATATAGCCCACAAGAGAAAATAATAGCTGAATTCATAGAAATGACCCTTTTCAAAAGTTTACATACACTTGATTCATACACACAATGATAATATTATTTTGAGATCCATCTTTTTACACTGAGGATGACTGCGGGACTCATGCAACTATGCAACTATTACAGAAGGTTCAAACACTCGCTGATGCTCCAGAAGGAAAGACGATGCATTAAGACCCTGGGGGTGAAAACATTTTGAATTTAACTTATTTTGTCTTCTGGGAAACATGTAAGTATCTTCTGTAGCTTCTGAGGAGAAGTATTAAATGAAAAAATATTTAGGCAAATTAAGAAAAATGTACACATCTTCATTCTGTTCAAAAGTTTACACCCCTGGCTCTTAATGCATCGTTTTTCCTTCTGAAGCATCAGTGAGCGTTTGAAACATCTGTAATAGTTGCATATCCTCAATGTGAAAAGATGGATTTTAAAATCATACAGTCATTGTTGAAAAGGGTTCAAATACACAAAAATGCTGAAAAACCAAAGATTTTGTGGGACCTGAAGGACCTGAAACAGCTGTGGATCATACATGTTAAACACAGTATTAAGAATCAAGTGTATTTAAACTTTTGAACTGTTTATAAATTTAAGTTTATAAATGCAACTATTATTTTCTCTTGTGGACTATATATTTTATGTGAAATATCTTATTTGTGTCAGTACTGACTAAAAGATAGCCACTTCCTTCTGCAATGGATTCAAATCTTAAGTTGACAATTCAACAGCTGGACCCAAGCCTCCGTTAATAATTCGAAAACGCACTTTACAACTAGTAAAAAAGGAACTTTGAGTTGCTTCATTGAAAGCTTATTGTATTACTGTATTAAAAGCTCATTATGAGAGAGAGATGGACTGAGCGAGTGTGATTATCTGCATCTGATACAGCATTCATTCTCAGCTCAGTCTCATATTCACAGTAAAATATTAGTTCGAATGTCTATTGAGGAAAGTGATATCTTTGTCATACTGTCCTTTCATCTGTTAAGGGTGATTGTCAATGACAGCACTGCTCAGTGCATTTGTTGGCTGCGTCTCTTACAAGGTGTTGGTGAAAGTAAATAAAAGTTTGTTTACAACCTTGTATCAGTCTCTTTCAAAATAAAAGCTTTTACTGCTGACTCACAAATAAAACAGTCTGTTGTTGCCATCTAATGGTGGAACTGATCACAACAGCCATTATTAAAGTTGCTAGGCAATTCAGTCAAAAGTACAAAGGCAGTGCTCTGATATACAGCAATAAATTCTGAGGTTTCCGTCTTCTTGCTCTAACAAGACAACAAATAATGAGACCAAACACTGTCCGTTAGATTCACATAAACAAATTATATTCAAGAAGATCTGTCCGAGGTAAACCTGTTCTCAGTGGGTTCATGAGTGCTGAAATGCCGCTGATGCCCTGGAGCTCACATCTCTGAAAACGCCAAAGCAAATTTTCATATAGATGTTATCTTTATTAATAAACAGCATATGTGAACTATATTTAATATTTAGGATTTAATATATTCTATTTTGTATGAACCAATATCAATTTGTAAATCCCAATCAATCTTTTGGTCTATGCTGTTTTCAGTTAATGAATGAACAGTACATAGTGCGCTGCCTCCCATTCAATAAATCGCAAAAGGCTAAGCTTTTTGTTACTTTTGATATGAAACAAAGTCTCCGATTTCAAATTCTGTCCATTGCATTAGGAAATTCAAGCAATAAATACAATTGTGGCATTTTTTAATGCGGCGTGACAGATTGTTGTAGCTTCTGAGTACTCGCCGGTGCATAATCAAATGCATAGCAAAACATTTGTGACAGTTTCTTTTTTGTTCTGGATCCAGTGCTCTGCGGCTACACTGGAGCGCACTCGCCGCCAACTGGACAGGGGTGGGAATTACAGTTAGAAGTTATAGATCACCCTCAGAGTAATCCGTCAAAGTGACGGAGACGGCCTTCAGATTTTTCCGTTTTCTGTCAATGACAGACAATTCATGGTTAACGCGGCCTCTGATATATACATAAAGTATATATTTGAATATCTGGTCATCATCCATCTTTCTGAGGAGAAACAGAGAAGTGTTGCTTCAGCAGTGACAGAGCCAAGGTTGATCAGAGGATCTCTGCACTGTACAGCCGGTACTGACAACTTAATTGTTTCTTAAAAACACTTGTGAATTGATCCAAAAAAAACTGCCATCAAGGTCTGCTAAACTCAATGGACTCTTTGTTAGTTTTACATAAATACTCTGTAATTGTCAGCGTGCTTTGCTCGAGGTGTGAAACTTGTCAAGTAGGTTATTTATTTATTTATTTATTTTAGGAACAGATTTTTTTTTTTTTTTTTTTCAAAAGTAGTGACATGCTGTCTGAGGGGATTAAGTGCCCAAAAAATGATTTCACTCAAGATTACATCACTACATCATTACTTTGAAGTCTGCAGTTTATGGTTTGTGCAAAATTAACTTTTCTCTATGACGCCGTAATGTTGACAGTACATTGTCTTATTTCACGTCTCCCCCCTCGCTGCTCTGCTTCTTCCTGGGATTCATTCCCTAAAGGTGGCTTGTCTAATCTCTTGAGAAGTAGTTGCTGAATTCTCGGTTTTCACTTCAACCGCATTTTTGCCTTCAGCAATGCTAACTGGGACAGTATACAGAAAATGCCAGTTTTGAGGGATGACTGGCACTCGTTGATGTGCTAGCATTAAGTTTTCATCACCTCAACCCTCTGTCTCGCAGGTTTAGCAATTCTATAAACAATCATACAGGTGTGGTGAGGACCAGGTGCCCTTCACCATCTAAACATCTTGCACATGTCATCAATTCTCTCAGGTATACAGTATCTGCTTTGATGTCTTTGGAGAGCTTTTCCTCTGTTGAAGCTGATGTGTGTTTGTTGTGAGGCTATCTTTGGCAGCAGCTTTGACTTGTTTTCATTTTAATGTTGATTCAGAGTAATCCCAGTACTATCATCACCGTCAGGCTGTTGTTTTCTGAGGATTCTGAACAAAAACCACACCCTAGAGAAGCATCTTAACATCTTAGAGTCTTCCAAGTTTGACTGTTTTAGGGCAAGCATTGTCTTCATGTCTTCTCTTCATATAAATCGGAATAATCACTTTTTCACCAAGTGCTAATGCTCTTGTTATGCTGTTGACAAGTCAAGGATGGCCACGTTCTTCACTGACCTCATGACTACAGTGAGATCTTCATTCATTAGGTCTCCTCATACGATATGATAATGCTTGATCTGCAGGGGATAGTTGAGGGTCAATGACAAATAACAGTGTTCACAATAAAAGGAAAAATCTTTTAAAAATAAAGCGTTAAATGCCAGGTTAAGTGTATTCTTCATGTTGGTTTCATATGGTTTTGAAAAACTGACCTTCCTTTGTCATAAAAAGCTCCAATTATCTGATATTTTAAGAGACTTAATGACCTTGACATGAAGTTATGAGGGTCTGCAGGGTGCTCTTTATGATATTTAATACTGTTTTATATTTATTTTTCTTTCATGTTGGCGGCACACATGACTTTGATTTGGCGGACAAAGGTTATTCAGAATATTAATAAGAGGTAAGGCAGTTTTGTTTAAAAAAAAAAAACATACTAAAAAACTCTTTTAATGAGGTATATCTACATCATGATGTCAGGCCAGTTTTATCACGTATGTATGTATTTTTGCTTTCCAAAAATATGAACAATGAATTTAATTCAGAAATGAAAAACATACTTATCATATAAATGGTGTATTCACGTCACTGTATGTATGATAATCATTTACATTTTTATTCATAATGCAATAAATGTAAGTTGAAAAAAAAAATACATAAATACCATCTATACCCACCTCTGTAATGAAAGTTGACTGCAAAATAAATCATTTGGCCATGATTGACGTCAGTCAACCTTGAAAAAATAAAAATCTTCAACTCTGGATTGGCAATATTAACCCGTTTAACCAGCATTTTCAGTTCAAGATGAATCAGGTCAACTTGGATGGATGTCAAGAAGAAAGTCTTTGAATAGAACTGGAACATTAAACCACATCATTAACATACAGGAAAGAGAAATAAAGAGCAGAATCATAGAATCATTAATCATAAAGAGTCTGACAGCGGCAGCAGTTCAGAATGATTGATGATGAGCCAAGATAAATTTGATCCCTTTTCACTTTACCGTCTGGATATGACACACTTCTGAACTATGATTTGTTTAGTACACAAAATCAATATTTTGACAGCCATGCAGACTCAGAGGAGATAAATGATGCTATAGTCACCAGTGCAAAAATAAGCTTAAATGAAAATTAGGCTTTACCAACAAGTGTTTAAATGTTATTTTTATAGTTGTCATACGTGTTTTGTCTTCATTTTTCTGTAGTTTTAGTACTAAAGCCCTTTAAAGGTGTTTTGGTTGAGATTAATTTACACAGAAGAAAGCCTTTTACAGTTATAAACCCCGCTTTTGACGCCGGGTAGAAAGGAACGTTTTACACTTGTTAATTTAGAAGCGAGATTAGCACCGCATTTTTTCCCAGGGTTACGAAAGCTCCTGAGAGAAACCTGCAGTAGCGCATTTGCGGTGTTAACCCGCATTGCGCTGTCAAACTTCAGTTTAAAACGGTGCGGTGTTTAAATGTTACAGCTCCGTGTTTAGCAACAGAAACCCAGTCATGTACTCACATTCACGTGATCTGGACAGTCACAGAAACAACCCGCATTATAGGCTATAAACTTTCGTTTCAGCATTTGAGGGGAAAAGTGTTGACGGAAAACACGTTAATTTGTGTACCGGAACGTCCTTTCAGGGAAACTTGATAGTACAGTCGGTAATATAGGCGTAATAATAGGATGTGCAGTGCTAGAGCCGTTATGAAAACAGCTTGGCAAATATTTAAATATTAATGTTAACCCTGGGTTTAGGAACGTCAGCGTATGAACAAAGCTTTAAAGGGATAGTTCACCCAAAAATGAAAATTCATTCATCATTTACTCATCCTCCACTTGTTCCAAACCTGTATGAGTTTTTCTTTTGTTGAATCCAAAAGAATATATTTTGAAGAATGTTGGTACCTTCCATAGGTTTTTTTTTTTCATATTATGGAAGTCAGTGGATAACGTCAACTGTCAAGGCACATGTGATCCAAGTTGGCCATTACTCTTTCTCCAATAGAGCCATGAACCTTGATATCTCCCAATATCTGGTATGAATATCCAGGGGCGTATAGCGTCTGGGTATGCAGGTGCATATGGGCCCAGGCAGATTGGGTGCCCGCCTAGCAGGCAAGGAGGGAAAGAATAGAGCCCTGCTTGGGCCCTGGCCCGAGGTGCTCAGGCAAAGCCACTAGAAGGCAAGCCTGCAACCATTAGCCAAAAAAAGCGTAACAGCTAAAGCCAACGCTTTCGGTCTGGCAGTACGTGACAAAGAAGAGAGGCCGTGACAAAGAAGATCAGAGAAGTCAATTTTTGCGACAGGTGAAATTCATCTTACAGCACTTCCCAGTGTCGCACAACTCTGAACTGAAATTCAATGACGTCACGGCTGTAATGTGATTGGTTATCAAGGCACATGTGATCCAAGTTGACCGTTACGCTTTTTCCAATAGTAAATAGGGGTGAGCGGGGGACAACCTACCGCGGGGTCAGTTGTAACATTCACGGTTTAAATATTTCCACACACGCTAGCGTAATCAAATTTACGGCGCTTACTAGTTGCCATAGCAACACTATACAGAGAAAAAAGTGCGCCAAAATTCAAAAGCCTTTTGAAGATATCGCTGAATATTTATTTTACTATAGTAAAAGTAAATTTCTGGCTGAAGTAAGTTTTTTTTCTCAGTTTTTAAGTATTCATTCAAAATGAGACAAATCTGCCATTATTTTAATCTCCAATCTGTATTTATCAGTTTAGGTCATTTATTAATGCTTGGCAAACCATCAGAAGACACAAACCACTTTTATATTGCAGTCGTGCTGATGGGAAACATTGTAATACTGTGTTACAATCTGCCCCGCTATTATTAAACTATGCTTTTCTATGACATTAGCAATGTAAATTTCACTATTTACTTTTATGAATTTTAAAAAGAAACCACAAGAAACAGGTGAATAAAGACTGACAATCGATGTTTAATGTTGAGAAATTATCATTTCAAGAAATGTAAAGCATTTTTGCTCGTTTATGTGTCTCGTGTTCTATGAGAGCTGTGTTTGGAGGGAGGGGAGTGTTTTTTTGAATGTCTGAATGTGTTTCTTCTATTTGCGCACACTGTTTTCATCTATACTGTATAGCTGTATGCATGCCCCACGCATGGTTGCGATGTGTTCATTATGAACCTCAAAAATTAGACATTTTTATTTAATTCTTAAAAAACACCATTATTTTATTTGAAAATTTTAATCATTTTATTTTATTGACAAAATATTTTAGTTTGTCGTGTATATTTTTTTTAATTTGTTAACATGTTACAGTGTACCCCACCTACGGGGCATGTTGTCACTTTTCACTTCCTTTCTTTTGAGGTAGATAACAACACTGTAATTATGAAACAAAGCTACATATTTGTACTAGACAAGTGTGAAAATAACGTGGATAAAAAATTATACTCTGAACCCCACATAGATTTACATAAACTGAGAGATTTAAAAAGTGTTAGGTTGTGCCCCGCGTTTCATCTCCCAATAGCAAGAAAAACTCTGGCTCAGGCCCTCGCCCGGCCCTTGTCTGACAGTTTATCAGAATTCTCGACCCGAGTCGAGAAAAAAATTAATCGAAACTCGGTGAATACTTGCCTTGCATACATGATAAATATATCCATTGAAAGCTTTAAATTACTTTATTAATTAATTATGAATTAAATAATTCAAATCGAAAACAAAAACTCTTTCAGTATGTAAACCCTAAACGTGCCTTTCTCTCCAAAGGCGCATCCAATGAGGTTGGTACATGTTTTTTTTGGGCCTGGGGCTGACTTGCTACGCCACTGTTGTTAAACCTATGAGCAGTGTGAAAAGCCCTACTGAGCAGTATAACCCAGGATTCTATTTAACTCGGGTTTAGAATGGTTATGTATTTAAGTGTGAAAAGCCCTTCTAGAATGTGTTCGCCCATACCTCTTATCTCTCATTTTGTTGTCAATCTGAGGAGCAGTTTTAAAATATTTAATGGCAAAATGCAATATTTTCCACACATTCTAAAAATAAATGTAAAACAGTGATGTCAGCCTTCCAACACTGTGTCAGATGTCAATTGTGGTTGTGAAATTGAGACGCTCACATGCTGTCTCATAAGATAGTGTTAGCGCTGTTCATTTTCCCGGGCTTTGGGGGCAGATGTGCAGTGGGAGTATCTCAGTGCAAAGTTTCTCTGAGTCTGGAGCTGAAGCTCCCCAGAGGAGTGCTTTCAGTTGGTTTGCCATGAAGTCTGGATGACTATCTAGATGATTGCCAAAGTCAGAGACTTATTTCAAAGAAGCCAGTGGTCTCCGATGAGTCAAAGCACGCAATATTCATGAAATGCGTGTATGCGCGTCAGTCTGCGCTTTAACACATATCACTCTGTTCTTGTTCACAGCCCATCTGCTGCAGTGTTCCTGATAAAATCCAGAGCATCATGGGGGAGATGGATTGAGTGTCAGATGGTGTATCTCTCTTTTTGTGTAATTCGGGTCAAAACAGTTAGGTTAGGTCGAAAACTCTCATCTCAATTTCTCCTCCATCTTCAAAATTGTGTTTTGAAGATGGAGGGTGTTTGACCCTTCTTGCACATTCACTTTGTAAACACTGGGTCAGTACTTTTGCAGCGATGTAGGACGATTTTGAAGTTGGAGGAGAAAATGAGATGGGAGTTTTTCAACATACCCTAACTGTATTGACCCGGATTACACAGAGTACACGTGCATCACAGAGCTAGACAAGACGAGCATTTGAGGTTAAAAAGTATATCAATTGTCTTTTTTTTTTTTTTTTTTTAGAAAATAATCTGTTGTTTCACTAGATAAGACTCTTCTTCCTCAGATGGAATCCTTTAGAACCCTTTGAAGCTGCGTTTAAACTGCATTTTGGAAGTTTAAACTCATGAGCACCATTGAAGTCCACTATATGGAGAACATTCCTGAAATGTTTTCGTCAAGAAACGTAATTTCCTTACGACTGAAGAAAGAAAGACATGAACATCTTGGATGACAAAGGGGTAAGTACATTATCTGTACATTTTTGTTCTGGAAGTGAACATCACTATCAAGGTTTCCACAAAAATATGAAGCAGCACAACAGTTTTCAACATAATTATCAGAAATATTTCTTTTGCATCAAATCAGCATATTAGAATCATTTCTGAAGGATCATATAGCTGCTGAACATTCAGCTTTGCATCAATGAAAGGTAGTGTGTAGGTATAACAATGCATACTTTGAAAATGAAACATAGTAAAAAATGTAACTTTCATATATGCTATTTACTGTATTTCTGTATCTCAAATGTCACATTAAACACACATTATTTGTGTCCTTAGAAACCAAGTACACTAACTCTTAAACAAGTTTATTGGTGGAAAACTGTTTGTTGTGGTGGAAATGACTTCACAAATGTGGGACCGCTGTACTTTTTGACAGAGAGAGAGAAAAAAAAAACTACAAATCATCGGATCTTGAAATAGTTTGTTCCACTTTTTGCTTAGACAATCATAGATTTGATTTTGAACATATGAATAAATATTTTTAGATATTTTTATAGATGTGTCTTAGGGATAAATAACATCAAACTTGATTTTATAAACAGTCATTTTTAAATCCAAATGATCTAAACTCTATTGACAGAACTTACTGAAACCTGAAATTATTTAAAAACATTCAACTCAGTTCAAAATTTAAACATGAAATTATGTTCATGACATCATGATATAGCCATGAAATGTCAGTGTCCCACTGGCAAAGACTTAATGATAACTGGCACCTAGGTTTATTTTTCAAGTTCTTCAGAGCAAAATAACTCACTCCAGCTCCACATATCCATCGGTTTTTCCATTACCATGGAAACACACACACACACACACACGCACAATGTGCTGCCTCATACTGTGCTTCGTGTCTGCCAACACCTCCACCGATCAATACTCATCTTCATATCATTTGGTTTGAAAATTGATTTGCAGCCTTGTTGGTTGGTTGTAAAATAAATGAGCCTATGGATCAATGCTTTCAAGGTTGGCCCAAACTCCATGTCCCATCAGCTGATATAACGCTCACATTTCACACATTCATTCATACTGCACATCTGTGCTTTCTAGGATACAATATACCTTAGGCATTATTACATCTCTGATTAATAAAATCAGAGAAAATTAATAAAATCAACTTAAAGCCAGTTTATTGTGGACATTGTGTATGAAACGTTACAGAGAAGATTGATTGACTGAGTTTCTTTATAAGACACATCAGATATGAGTCTGTGGTCTTGTGGAAAGAATCCTTGATTAAATATTGATTTTTTTTTTTCAGCAGGCATCAAGCTCTTTTTAGTGAGACTCATCTCGATTGTCAATCACAGTCGTGGTCTGTGCCCGTCAATGTCTCTTCAAAGCCTCTGTCAATCTGTTTGGTGCCATTTGACAAAATGATTCTAAATCTGGGTCATATTAAACATTATTGGTATGATTTAAACACAACTTCAGCCTTGGAGTTCAGGAATGTGATTGCGCCTGTTCATACGGAGAGCAGATGTCTGTTTATGAAACCAGTGTGCTGATCATTTGCATTATTATGTAAAATGTTGTGTAGGGTGTTCAAGATCTTGAACTATCAGTTCTGAATTTTGCGCTTGGCATATTTTAAGCAGCTTAAATAGCTTGCCAACAAGGCATAAAACATTTCGCTTTAATGGCCTTCTGATTTACAGTACGTTATTTTGCCGCACTTATTAATTCCTTAAGTTAAGTAGGAAGTCTTCTACAAAGTGCACTCCACACTCCAGTGCACAAAGTACTCTAAAGGTGTTGTAAAGGGCCCTTCGCTGTGCTTTCAGTGCCATGAGTTGCATTATAAGCTGCACTCTGCGCTTCACTGTAAATTTATGACTCCCATCTCCGGAGTGTGATTCCACAGCCTCTGCTTTTGATTAAGCGCCGATGTGTGCCTCATCAGCACTATCAGAACAGCCATCTCTCCGGCTGTCAGCAACACCCACACACGCAAACAAGCATGTTCGCTTTTGCTCTCACACATACACAGATATGCCCACGGAGGAAATATATCTCCCTCTTGGCCGTGAGCGAGGTCGGCAATCATTCGAGAGAGTCTGGATAAAGAGTCGAGGCCGCACCGAAAGAGCTGATTGTTGTCGACATGGCTGTCTGGCACAGAACTGAGTCTCATCTAGGAACACGACGTGTCGTTTTGGTTTGAACGACTCAATAATCCAAACAACATTGAGGTCGTCCACATTCTTTCATGGTTACTGTCATACTGTTACTTATTTGATCAACAAAAATCATGTTAGTAGCATCAGCTGTGATTCATTTGGAAAATGCATCTCTACCTACATTTCGGCAAAACTCCAAATACTAGTGGTAATAAAACGCCAACTTTTATTGTTTTTCACGTAAATTATGATTACAGGTGCAGATTTTATGCGGTTCCTTACTCAATACTATTCTATGAACTCTTCTGCCTCAGTGCAATATTTGTAAACTATTACATTTTGGCATTTGCATCACGTAACCAGTTCCATATGGCTTTTGTTGTGCAGTAAACTTGCTCCGTAGCGCACCTGGTACAGTATTGCACCTGCAGTGTGGAACGCAACTCCTGTAAAAAATTAGCTCAAAGATGTGTAGAAATGAGCAAAAATAGCATGGTTGCTTAAAAAAAAAGTGTGTTTTGGTCACATGTTTGGTTTTGTTAACACTGCTTAGGTTTAGGGTTAGGGTTTAGTGAAGGTTATATGCAGAGCTGGGTAGATTACAGACTACAAATTGTAGTCCGTTACAAATTCCAATTTAAAATTATGATTAGTAACATCTATTACATAAGTGAATCTATTACATTACACGTTTTAGGTAATATAATCAGACTATTTTTGCATTATTTTTGACTTAACTCGTTTACCTCATAGATTTAAATATTTAAATACAAAGAGAAAATATATTCCATTCATTGTTATTAACTGTCACGGAGGCAAGACAGGAAGTGTTCGATCGAGGATAGGTCCCTGTGTAGCGTGACGGAGAACTCAAACGCGGATACACACGAGTGAGTAGGTTGACCACGCTGTTTATCTGAGAACGCTCCAGCAAAGGAGTAGAGATTTCCACCAGGAAACCCGCGTTCTCACACGCACACAGATAGGTATATAAATAGCTCCGTAGAGCGGTACTCACGTGAGTTGGTTGGAGAGGATAAAGGCGACCTACACAGTAGTTCAACATGAACTCAATGTCCAGTGCCAGCTGAACCTTACTTCCTGTTTATATACCCGCGGAGATTACTTCCGGGACCTCGTGACCTCACGTGATCCGGTGCATGTGACAGTACCCCCCCCTCCAGGGCCGGCACCAGACGGACCCGGAGCAGAGGATACCCGACGACAGTAGTCCTGGATGAGGGCTGGATCCAGGATGAACCGTCCGGGAACCCACGACCGCTCCTCCGGACCGTAGCCCTCCCAGTCTACAAGGTACTGGGTGCCCCGGCCACGGGGTCGCGAGTCGAGGATTCTCCGAACGGTATAGGCAGGACCACCGTCCACGATCCGGGGTGGGGGGGGAGCAGGGACCTGGGGAGACAGGGGAGAGAAGAAGACAGGTTTTAATTGGGATTGATGGAATATGGGATGGACCCGGAGGGAAGCAGGCAGCTGGAGCCGGAAGGTGACAGGGTTCAGACGGTGGGTGATCTTGAAGGGGCCGATGTACCGGGGGGTGAGTTTTTTGGAGTCCGTCTTGAGATTGATGTTCCGGGTGGATAGATAAACCCTGTCACCTACGTGGAACAATCGTCCCGGAGGGTGTCGGCGGCGGTGCTGTGTGACGTAGCGTCGGTTAGCCTTCTGAATGGCAGCACGGGCATGGTTCCAGAGCCGCCGACACCGGCGGACCAACTGTTGGGCAGACGGAACTTCAACCTCCGGCTCTTGATGTTCAAATATGGGAGGTTGAAATCCGTAGCATACCTCGAATGGGCTTAGGCCGGTGGTGGAGGTGTGGAGGTTGTTGGATAGTTCGGCCCAGACGAGGTAGCTAGCCCAGGAGCGCTGATGTTCACTGGCAAAGCATCGGAGGAAGCGCTCCAGTTGTTGGTTGGCCCGCTCCGTCTGGCCGTTAGTCTGAGGGTGGAAACCGGACGATAGGCTGGAGGTGGTGCCGACCAGACGGCAGAAGGCCTGCCAGAACTTGGCCGTGAACTGGGGCCCTCTGTCCGAGACGATGTCCTGGGGAAACCCATGCAGGCTCTACATGTTCGAGAATTAATTCCGCGGTGGTCTTAGCAGAGGGGAGTCCAGAGAGAGCCACCAGGTGCACAGCTTTGGAGAAACGATCCACGATGGTGAGGATGGTGTTCTTTCCTAGGGACTCGGGGAGTCCAGAGACGAAGTCGAGGGAGATGTGAGTCCAGAGGCGTCTGGGGACGGGGAGGGGCTGCAACTCCCCGGTGGAGGGCGCGTTGGGGTTTTTTGAGCGGGCACAGATGTTACAGGCCTGGACGTACTCCTGTACGTCCTTCCGCAGCGTCCTCCACCAGAACGCCCGGCCGATGAAGCTGGTGGTTCTCTGAACTCCCTGATGTCCAGCCAACGTGGAGTCGTGTCCCCACTGGAGCACCTCCTGACGTAGGTCGTTGGGAACGAAGAGGCGTCCAGCGGGTGTGTCAGGTGGAGGAGGTTCTTGGCTGTGACTCTGGCACACTCTCTCTTCTAACCCCCACCGGATGGGAGCCAAAATGATCTGGGGAGGTAGGACAGGCGCGGGTTCGGAGGTGACGGTGTCTCTTTGGTGTTGTCGGGAGAGTGCATCAGCTTTAGTGTTTTTGGATCCGGGGGGTAAGACAGGTGAAAGTTGAAGTGTTCAAAGAAGAGTGCCCACCGCGCCTGCCTGGGATTGAGTTGCTTGGTTTGTTTGATGACTGTGAGGTTCTGGTGATCGGTCCAGACGGTGAACGGCTCACTGCCGCCCTGGAGCCAGTGACGCCATTCCTCCAGAGCCCACTTGATGGCCAGCAGCTCACGGTCCCCTACTCTGTAACGTTGCTGTGTGGGATTAAATTTTCTGGAGAAGAAGCTACATGGGTGTAACTTCTCATCTGGACAGCGTTGCGAGAGGACGGCTCCTACACCCACATCGGAAGCGTCCACCTCAACAACGAAGGGCTTGGTGGAATCGGGATGAGTGAGAACTGGAGCTGTGGTGAACTGATGACAGAGAGTCTTGAATGCTTGAATGGCTTCCGGGGTGAGGTGGAATTCTCCGCGTGATGGTTTTGTGAGAGTAGTGAGAGGTGCTGCAGTCGAACTGAAGCCCCGGATGAATCGCCGATAGAAGTTGGCGAACCCCAGAAAGTGCTGTAACTGTTTAAGCGATGTGGGTAGGGGCCACGAACGCACAGCTTCCAGCTTCTGGGGATCCATGGCCACACCCTGAGCAGAGATGATGAAACCCAGGAACGTGGTGGAGTGCTGGTGGAAAGCACATTTCTCCAGCTTGCAGTACAACTGGTGGGCCAGCAACCTCTGAAGAACTGCTCGGACATGCTGGGTATGCTCTTCTAAGGTTTTGGAGTAGATGAGGATGTCGTCCAGGTAAGCGTAGCACCATCTACCCAGCATGTCCCGGAGAACATCATTGATGAAGTTCTGAAGTTCTGAAATGCGGCTGGACTGTTGCAAAGGCCGAAGGGCATCACAAGGGTCTCGTAGTGACCGGTGGGGGTTATGAAGGCCGTCTTCCACTCGTCGCCCTCCCTGATGCGTACCAGATTGTAAGCGCTCCGTAAGTCCATCTTCGTAAAGAAGTGGGCACCAGAGAGGGCGTCCAGGGCGGTGTTGGTGAGAGGGAGTGGATGGCGGTTCTTCACAGTGATCTGATTGAGCCCTCGGTAGTCAACACACAGTCGGAGACCCCCGTCCTTCTTCTTTACAAAGAAGAACCCCGCGGCCACCGGAGAGCTGGAGGGTCGGATGGTACCTGCGCGAAGACCCTCCGCTACGTACTCCTCCATCGCGAGTTGTTCTTTAGCCGAAAGGGAGTACAAATGACCGCGGGGTGGCACCGCGCCCGGCACGAGATCGATAGCGAGGTCGTAGGGGCGATGAGGAGGCAGCCGGGTCGCGCTGCGCCTGCTAAAAACCTCGGCCAGGTCGCGGTACTGGACGGGGATAGCCTCGCGGTCGACATCAAGGGCCCCGGACTCCCCCGAACATGTCCCAACCTTGGCCTGGAGACAGAGCTCCTGACAGGTCGCGCCCCAATGAATGATCCGGTGTGACGTCCAGGAGATGAGGGGGTCGTGAGTGACGAGCCAGGGGTGACCGAGAATGATAGCAGGTGAGGGAATTTTAGTGACATAAAATTGGATAGTCTCTGAGTGGTTGTCGATGATGAGAGTGAGCTCTTGGGTGCGGTGAGTGATGGGACTTAGACTTAGGGGGCGACCATCAATGGCGGTGACTTTCAAAGGTTGGGATAACGCCTCAGTTACAATCCCCAGGTGGGCAGCATAAGCCTGATCGATGAAGTTCCCAGCCGCACCCGAATCAACGAATGCGGTGGTCTCGATCCGTTGGTGGCCCATGAGGATTGATACCTGCAGCAGCAACCGGGAAGTGACGGACTCAGGGTAGGTTTTCGCAGCAGTGGGACTAGATGAAGACCTCCCCCTCTTCACCTGGTCTGTCCGTTTCCCGGACGCAGAGGGCAGATTGCACGATGGTGGTCCGGGGAGGCGCAATAGGCACACAGGCCCTCGCGGTAGCGTCAGGCCCTCTCCCCCGCTGACAGGGAGGTGCGCCCTATTTGCATGGGTTCCCCGGCTCCGCTAGAATGGGCCTCTGAGGTTGGCGGACTGGTTCAACCGGAGGAGCCGGCGCAGCGGCCAGGTCATCATGATCCGCCTGCAGGGCGGTGAGATCCGAGCGGAGCGCCGCGCACTCCGCCTGAAGACCCGCGGTCTCGGCGCGCTCGCTGTAATCTCCGCCCGGGAAACCACCAGCTCCTGCCGCAGACTCTCGATTTCCATAGCCTGTAGCTGCACCATTCCCCACAGCTGCCCCAAATCCGCCGGGGCCATCTCGGGACCGGACATTCTGTCACGGAGGCAAGACAGGAAGTGTTCGATCGAGGATAGGTCCCTGTGTAGTGTGACGGAGAACTCAAACGCGGATACACACGAGTGAGTAGGTTGACCACGCTGTTTATCTGAGAACGCTCCAGCAAAGGAGTAGAGATTTCCACCAGGAAACCCGCGTTCTCACACGCACACAGATAGGTATATAAATAGCTCCGTAGAGCGGTACTCACGTGAGTTGGTTGGAGAGGATAAAGGCGACCTACACAGTAGTTCAACATGAACTCAATGTCCAGTGCCAGCTGAGCCTTACTTCCTGTTTATATACCCGCGGAGATTACTTCCGGGACCTCGTGACCTCACGTGATCCGGTGCGTGTGACATTAACAACATGAAGTCCATTAAACATCACATTATGTCAAGGTTTCCCGAACAGGGGTTCATAAAGGAACTGCAGGTTGTTTGTGAATGTAATAAAAAGTGTAAAACTAAATAGAAAATAGAAGAATGTAAAATTAAAATGAACCCTATTAAAATAACAACAATCAAAATAAAACGCATATTCTAAAATATTTTATTTGATTGCATGTCATGTCGTGTGACCATAGTAGTCAGTAGTTCATACAATGTAGGAATGTTCAAAAACACTAAAGGGGTCTCAAGGAAATCACTGATCCATAGAACATGAATATGTTCCTTGAGGTTTAGTTATACTTAGTATAATTTACTTATACTCATATAGGGTTATTTTTTTAACTAAAATGCTTGGTTCAACTTTTGGGGTTATTTTATTGGGTAAATATTTTTTACCCAGGTGCTGGGTATTTTTTCTGTAACTAAGTTGCTGGGTCATTTTTAACGCTGGGTTATATTTTTCTACACAACTGCTGGGTTAAGCCTGTCTCTGACGAGAAAACCCAGCTGCTGAGTTACAGTCAGAGAGGAGAGAGGTGCACTTCTTCAGTGAAATAAAGGTTTGTATACATTTTATTTCATTTATAAAGTTTTACTGCGCTGTAAATTTTATTATTTTATGCAGCGCAACATGGACAGTCACTTTTTTCACAGCTACGAGTGAATGCGAGGCCATGGTCTAAAGTTCGCTGTTACCCCAGCAAATAGCAGCCATTCACCGGCTCAGATTTCGGCGGCACACCGGCATGAGAATTAGCGCTATTTCGGTAAAAAGAGATTACAAAGAAAGGTTAAATACACTAAAATTAAAGTGCTACTTTTAATTGTTATTTCTTTATGTCTAAAATGCTTGTTAAACGAATTTAAAAACATTTAACCCAACCAGCTGGGTCAAAATAACCCAGCATGTCTTCCATCCAATATTTACCCAGCACTGGGTTGCCAAATAACCTGGGTTGTTTTAACCCAGCATTTTTAGAGTTTATTGTGTGAATAATATGTAATCATATAATCATTAAAAATGTAACTGTATTCTGATTAAGAGTATTTTAAAATCTAATTACAAGTACATCATTTTTGAAATCTGATTATGTAATCCAGATTACATGTAATCAGTTACTACCCAGCACTGGTGGTATGTTATTTTCAAACACAACAGAGCATTAATCTTTAATTCGCCACTTGTCCGACATTTCATTTCCGAACTGCCACAACACATACAGCAACCAGCATAAAACACTGAAATGATCGCGCTCATTTGTTTCGGATAAAACTGAACCTGCTTTAATGCCACTCTCTGGACATTTCACTTTAAAAGTGTATTGAGAGATGCGAGAAGCAAGGTAATATCATTTTACAGAAATGTCGCCACAGGCATGTATTTCCAATGAGGTTGGGTTGGTGATTAATGTATCGCCAGTGGAATACAACAAGATGTTGCCATGGGAACTGTCTTGGGAACATAAATAATTCAAAATGTGAATGAAAACATTCCAGTTAATTTGCTGTGATGAGATAATCCTCGAAAAGATGTAGAAAAACACAAGCGCTAATCTGGTACTTTGTCATAGTGGATCTCTTAAATGAGTGCGCAAATTCACCCAGTCAGCTGAATTTTTCGCTTCAGGCCATCAAAAGGGTAGAACTGTATTGTTAAAAAGATTATGCAGTGCTGTGTATTGCTGTCAGCTCTACTCGCACTAGTCCAGTCAGCCACATTTTTAATATCACAAATCAGCTATTTAACTGACACAGACTTCATGCAGTGCCTATAATGCAGGAGACAAAAATATCCTGTTTTGCTGCTATTTTGTTATGGAACTCATCCCCAGTAATCCCAGTGCAGACGACATGCATAATCCATATTAAACAGGATTTGGATGGGGAAAAGCCTCAAAGGAACCCGACAAACAAAAGCAGCCACGATGCAGCCATGCGCTCCACAAAAACAAAGTTTCAAAACATTAATCCGCATGGAAAAGAAGAAATCAAGGCCTCCAGATGTCCATATGGGACTATAATCTCTTTATCTCAGGAGGCTTCCCTTAAACATCGCCTGTAACGTCGCCACATCGCCGCCCTCTTTTTGTAGGATCTGATTTAATGGAGTGAACAGTTCTTCATAATAAAATCCTCTGTGGCTGATATCGGATAGTATCAAATATACAGCGCTAAAGTAATGGCTCCCAGTACTGGGTGCTGATGGGAGAAACCAGCATCAGCCATGTGCCATAAAACTCAGAGTAATAACTGCACATCTGCTCACTATTCTCACGGACACAAAGCACATGCACTTGTGCGAGCACACAATAGAGGCTTACCGTAGCAAACATACGGATACAATGTTGTAAATCCATACAGAGCACACATACACCACCTAAGTTGTTTTCTCATTTGTCCCCGATGCTAGATAACAACAACATTGCAGTAATGGCCAAAAGGTTTTTCTCTGGAGTACAGCAAGACCCATTTTACAATCCAGAGCGTATCCTATTAGATTAGACTGGACAATCCCATTACTTTGAATTCATTATCGTTCAAGCAATTTTTATTAAATCTTATTTAAAGGTCCTGTTCAAAAGCGTACTGAATGCAGAAGAGTCAAAAGCTGAGAAGAGAAGAAAGTATTATGCTTTGAACCCCATATTTTAGCAATGATTTATTCTGACAGCCCTCACCTGTAGGCCTATAATCTTCTGTAGCAGTCTGGGATGCGCAAAGACGATATTGTGATGTTTGGAAGAACACATTGTACCTTTAAAAACTGCTTTGAAATGTTGCCAAAATGAATCAAATAAACAGAGAAAACATCAAGTGTTCAAACCCGAATGCAATTCTGTTTCATCCCTGGTGATGTGCAGCCACTTTTCTCACGCATTTGGGGTTTTAACGCTCATGAGCGCCAAAATTTTCAATACCCTTGAGGGAAGTCGCTCCATTAATCCATGAGCTGTATGCGCCTTCTTTTCAGTACAGCATGCGAAATAACTTTCACCCTGAGAAATGACTGTCATTCAAGTTCATGAGCGTTTCTTCTACTTGTGGGTCCCACAGATTTTCAGCTCAAAATGTAATAAATATTGAATAATCAAAGCAGCTCTTTGCAAACAAACAAGCTATAAAATGTCTCCCTCCTCTGCACTGTGCAATGGATTTATTTGAGTGTGGATTTCACACGAACTGATTATGAAACACATCTGAGGGATTTTAAAATCAATATAGAAAGACTGGGTTGGATAAAACACCAAAAAAGTCTGTCATCCCTGGTTGAAAACTTAGACTTTGAGACAAACTGCTAAATAAAAACAAGTGTGCCAATGACATGCCTCTCATGTTTATGACATTTGTTGTTGTTGCAGTGATAAACTAACACTGAAACATTGCTAAAGCAATGTTTAATGCTAAAGGATGTTAATAGTTAAACTAAATAATTAAAATTCATCTTTGAAATGTTAAGATCTACGCAAAGTAAGATGTTTAAACAATGGTGCAATATCACTGGTTCAAGCCTCAGACAGCATCTGTTAATTCATTCAAAAATATATTAAACATGCAATTCATACATAGTACAATGGCTTGAATACACCTGTGTAACAAGCATGTGTAATATCTGAATAAAATTATATCATAATAAAAATAAAATAAAATCCTTGCAGACCCTTAAGACTTAGGACTTCATCAATGTCAATAACTCTCAAGGTTAGTTCAGCTTGTAAAATGTCATGTGTCAGTAATAAAAATGTTTTTCTAAAAACAAAATGGAATGCAGAAATTATGCAGGAATTGAAGCTGTAATGCTGTAAGTGAGAACACAGGCCAAAGTGCAATCATTTTTGAAAATGTTTCTTATGAGATTGGCCAGTTGTGAGGCAACTCGTCTAGGAGGCTCATGGGAAAGTGGGAGGAGGAAATATCATATCTCCCTCTGGTTTAAAAAGTGTGAAGTATTTTGATACATATTTCATCTGCTCACACTTTCAGTCCCTGAAGTCATCTATTCTCCCTTTCTCTCGTTGTCCCTCTTTTGCCTCTTCTCCCCTTTGGTTCCTTTGGTTCCTCTCGCCTTAAGGTTTCTTTCTTCCTGATGCTGCTTCCCTTTTAGTCTCACACTCTCTCTATACCATTCTCCGGCCATTCTCTGGAGCATCATAAATGTGTTGCAAGCAGATCGAGTCTTCCCAAACTCTCTAACCCCCACCCTTCCTTCTCTCTGTTTCTTCTAAATCCCTGTCTCTGGGTCACCAGAGTCCAGAAGCACTCATAAATCCTGAGGCACAGTTCAACACTTCAGCAGGGAAGCAAGAAGACACTTCCAACCAGGCCATTACGTTCTCTAATGTTCTCACTGCGCTCCAGATGCAACATGCAGAGCTCCATCGATTTATTCAGACAGCCTTTATATCGGTCAAGCTAATAACTTTCGCCCTGGATTCAAACAACTAGCAATATTTTCTATTTAACTGAATCCACTGAGACCTCATTGACAAGAGAATGATTGCTTTAACAATGCGGATGATACTGATGTGCCTCATTATCAGACAATGTGACAAAACAACAACTTTTCAGATAGACAGATGAGATACATGTTTAATTTTCTAATAAAGAGCCATTTAAAGTCTAATCATAAAAATGTCAGCTTAACCCAGGCACACACACACACACACACACACACACACACACACATGACATGCAAGGTACTACATATGGAAGTCATACCCCATCACCCAAACAAGCCACATGTAATAACCATCACCAAGCCAGACTCTGTGTAGAAAGGATGCCTGCTGAAAAAATCAGCTTAGACTAATATGAATTTCCATGCTGGATTATGTTGGTAAAGCTGGTTATACCTTGTGCTTTTATGGTAAACAACCCTGAAGTCTTTCCAATGTTTGAGTCATTTTTTGTCTTTTTTGCCCATTCCAGACAGACTGTTAGTCAGTGCTTTCCCACCCAACAATGAACTTTCTTAGAACTTTGGATAACAGTCTGGCAAGATTCTTTTAAAGCTATGAATGTTCTTTGAGCAACATTAATAGAACATTTGTTCAAAGTTATATTGTCCTCAATAGAGTTCTCAAAATGACAGTTCAAACAACATAATTTATACATTGTTTATGGAATGTGCTTTATTTATTTATTTATTTATTTATTTATTTATTTTAAGTTGGATGTTGGTCTAACTTTTTTTTTCATGCAACTTGTTTCAGAGGACATTTAAAAGTAACAATCCCATAGTGACTGCAAAATTAGAAAATGGAATGGTTTCTTAAAGTTTGCATAACCAAGAAAAAAAGTTTTTTATTTATTTATTTTTAAAGTGGATGAATATTCAGAAAATATAGCTGCATATTGGGGTTCAAGCACTTTAAGGCATTTAAGCACATATGAAAAAATACATTATTTAGCAAGCCTATAACCACCTAAATCTATGATTAAAAAAGCATGTTTGGCAATTTATTTTTTTATTTATTTATTTTTACATTTATGAATGTTATACTGTTTATATTGTTATAGTGCCAGCAGTGGTTCTATCCCCTTTACCTGAATCACCCGTCACATGTGCTCAGCAGTTTTGAGTTTTTCTTTAGGCTTTGTAGGATTTTGGGTAAATTCAGACAGGCCCCTTATCTAAATGACCCCGGGTTATTGCTTCCCAAAGAGGAAATTTCGACATTTTTTTTTGATAATTATGGGCCTAGAGAGTCCAGAGAATTCTACTGCAGTTTTTTTTTCCAGATTGAGTGAAAAACCTTGGACTAGCTCGCTAAAGTATAGGGGTTTTTTTTTTACATCTTCTCAATCATTTAACAAACAATTTGATTGACAGTGGTGGTTCTAGAGGCAAAGTTGTTCGGAATGAGGAGTTCTATCGTATGATATGAATATCGTGTGTATGTGCAAAAAACGTGCGCGTACAATCGTTTGCGCTCTTGAAATGTGCGATTTCGCTTCCCAGTGACCGATTTCTTTCAAACTTATCTCAGACCTTTGGGGCCGTGAGTTGAACAGGCCCACGGAATTTCATTCCATTCGGCCTCCGTTAACCTTGTCTACAGGTGCTCAAACTTAGTCGGCCAATGGCGACCATGTTTTTCGAGATACACAAATGTCCTTGTAGACACTTGTGGCACTTCGGACCAAGACTACTGTCTAAATGTACACTGATTTTCATAGGACGATGGTTGCGCATTTATAGCCATTTTATGTTTTGTTTTGTTTTTTTTTTCACTCTTATAGTGCCACCAAGTGGCCAAGCTCCGTTTGACCACAAAAGTGTTCTGAGTTTGGCGTAGATATCTCATCCTGTTCACGAGATATAGGCATTTTACTAAAAGTGGCCCTCCCCCTTTCTAACATTTTGGCACCAAAAGTTTAACTTTTTTTGATAGTTGTTGATATTCAAACTTCAGAGAATCTTTCTGCACTGGTTTGGTTCCAATTGGGCTTACAACCTAGGACTAGTTTGCAAAAGTAGGTTTTTTAAAAAAAATGTGAAATACCCGAAAATTTGCCAGGCTCATGACCCAACGATATAAGACACTTGAGCTTGCGACTGACGGTTTAGGACTTATGAGCAATTTCGTACTTTTGTTCACTGTAGCGCCCTCGTCAGGCCGATTGGGGTGAGCCTTGGTCATGTTGTAGGTGTGGTGAGTACTACCATCCCTCCAAGTTTCAAGTCTCTACGACTTAGGGTTTGGTCTACATGATCAGTTTTACGTGGAGATCTTTGATCTGTGACCATTCTAACAATAAACAATAGAGTTTCAGCACTACACACTTGAACCCCTAATAACATTTTCAAAACTTAATGGTAATGTTAGCAATACCTATTGTATTTTCCAAATACATATTTTTGTTAAGGCTGGAATACACTACACAATTTTTGCCCTGATTTTCCACCGATTTACAGTCTGGAAAAGTTGACACTAGTTGCTGAAAGTCAGAGGCAGTCTGTGGATTTGAGTTGACAGATTTCATTAAAAATTGTATAGTGTATGATGGTCACAGACTCCGATTTTAGCTAGCTTCAGACTATGATTCAGTCAAACATGTTTGATAATTTGAGCTGATTTTAGAACGCCTTGTTTTCATTTGTTATGCATCTCCTAGCAATAATGTTTCTGTGTGAGTTTGTTGTGATCGGAACAACTTTAGTGTACAATGACCAGTTTAGTGTATGATGACTAGTTTTTTCTCTGTGACTATTACAAAGTTGGTAAGTGTATGATATTCAGTATTTTAAGATCTGTTCAGCTTTTAAAAGTTGTGTAGTGTATTCCAGCCTTTAGCTGAATAACTTGTGGGGATTTTTCAGTGACTTTTTTCTTCAAATTCCATTATTATGGCACAGTAACTTGTTAAAAACATTGATTTATACAGGAACAAGCAGTCTTTAAAGAGGATGTCTAATGTAATTTCATGCAGTCTTAGTTATTTACACTGCTAAAGAGTTAGATTCTCATGCTGAACATGACAAAAAGTCTCAACAAAAATGAGGTGAATGTATGACAGAGTATTTCTGTGCCAAAGACACTCCTTCAGGGTTTGTATCCACCTTATTTTTCCCATAAGACCTTAGGGGGTCATTTGTGACAGGGTCACTGAATTATTCACTCAACCGATGTATTCAAAAACACTAATTCATGTTATTTTCTGCGTGAGACTTTTAATCATTCACTCAAATGATTTGCTGAAAACAAATGAATTGAAGAATGAAATAGCAACTGTATGGAAGCCCGTTTCCGCCACTGATTAAAAAATAAAACAGGTAATTGCGACTTTTTATCTCACAATTCTGACTTTTTTCTCACAATTTCAAGTTTACATCTCGCAAGTCTGACTTTTTTCTCAGAATTGTGTCATATAAACTGACAATTCTGACTATTTTTTCTCAGAACTGTGAGATTTATATCTAGTCAGAATTGTGTGATATAAAGTCAGAATTGTGTGATATAAACTCAATTGGAAGAAATAAAGTAAGAATTGCAAGATATAAACTGGCAGTTCAGACTTTTTTTCTTGCAATTGTGACTTTGTATCTCGCTGTTCTGACTTTTTTTCTCAGAATTGTGAGATACAAACTCGCAGTTGAAAAAAAGACTGATATGTTCACAGAATATATCATGCAATTATGAATTTATTTCTCAGAATTGCGAGTTTATATCTAACAATTCTGAGAAAAAAGTCAGAATTGTGAGTTTGTATCACGCAATTCTAAAAAAAAGTTCGAATTGTGAGATTTTTTTTATTATTATTATTCAATTGCAAAAACGGGCTTCTATACAACTGTGTGTTGTTCGAACATGAGCTATGATTGATTCTGCTGTGGCTTTGTCTGAACCTCTTTTAGCTGGTGGAACAAGCACAAAGAAAGTAACTGGCAATATCACACTCGCAATCGTACTACAAGCTTTTGGTTTGAATATCAAGGCAATAGCAGACCTCCTACTCATGTGATATTGCTATAACATATGCTGGTGATAGTCCATTGTATTGTGTGACATCTGTAGTGAATGTACAATATATCATACAATCTCACTGAGGATCTCCACAAATGAATATTGTATACAAACGTCCCCGTTGTCTTCAGTCTTGTTCTTGTTTTGACATTATCCGAAGGGTAATGACAACAGGGCACATCAGTATTCCATATAACAAATAACACACACACACACACACACTTCCGTTGTGACATGAGGGCCAGATGTGGGGTTGAATTCTAATGAAAGTGACTACAGAGCTATAAGGGTAGAGTTGCCTGCATGCATATGTGTATGTTTGAGTAACCACACACTTGTCCCTTGAGCTTAGGGCTTTATGAATGCTTTGTTTGCACACACACACACTGAACCACAACAGAAATAGAAGCAGAACACAATGTAGATGCATCAACAGAACATCTCATTACTCTCAACCTCGATGCTTTTTTTTTTTTTTTGTTCCAAAGTATTGTGTACATTTGCATTGAAATGAAAAATAAACACAATTATATACAGTATGTATCCTGTATATTATTATTGGTAAGGACTAGAAAAGTTCCTAGTCTTGATTGTTTTGTATGAAATTGTTTTAGTAGTAAAATGAACACTGGTGGCATTTATATGTATAGATTTTGTTTATTTTACATATACATGACTGAACATTGCTTTGTGTGACATGATAGAATTAGATAATGCACAGTTATTCATTATTAAACATTTCAGAATTGTTCTCCACATAGTGGACTTGAATGGGGATCAGTGGGTTGAAGGTCCAAATTGTTTCAATGCAGCTTCAAAGTGCTCTACATGATCCCAGCCGAGGAAAAAGGGTCTTATCTAGCAAAATTATCTGTTATTTTCTAAAAAAGATACAAATTTATAACCACAAATGCTCATCTTGCAATAGCTCTGCATCCACAACTTCAAGCATTGCATAGTCATGTTGGAAAGGTCATGCGTAAAGTAGGCGGAAGAAAGTCAAACACCCTTTACAAAAAATAGTAAAACAACAATTATGGACGATTTTGAAGTTGGAAAACAAAAGAGTTTTTCACCCTACCCTACATTTTTGAACCGAAGTACACAGACAAACAATAAGCCACGCGTGAACTTTCCAATGTGATTTCATAATGTGTGAACTCATAGACAGGCATCTCAGAGCTAGTGCAAGATGAGCATTTGTGGTTAAAAAGTATGTAAATTTTTATTTTGTTTTAGAAAATTGCTGATTATTTATCTAGATAAGACCCTTACGGTGCTTTTCCATTACAGCGTCAAATCCGCGCTCAGTGCCGCTGACCACGCTATAACGCCACAGCTTAGGGGTGTGTGACATTTAGGGCAGAGCACGCCTCTGTTTACACCCTGTTTGCATTTCGTCTTCTTATTTTAACGGCGGTTCGCAAACTAAACACTAGCATATAATGAAAGCATGCACAGTGCATTTACTTTTGCATGACTTTTTCAATTATATGTGATTTCAACTTGGTAATCCACCAGTTCCTCAAACACTCGGAAGCATATGTCAAAACCTACTCTCAAAGCCACTCTCAACGCTTTCTCCGCGCAGCTTTCAATCCCATAATGCACCCCGTGAGCGTTTACGCTCAACTTCCATAGGAATGAACAGAAAATGCTCGCTTTGCCCTGCTCACTACGCTGTAGTGGAAAAGCACCATTATTCCTTTGCTGCAATTTTGTAGCAGGGTTGCCAGGTTCTCACAACAAAAACACAATTGCTACTCAAAACTAGCCCAACCACATTTCAAGGAGGGTCCACCAGTAAAAATCTCATTCCGGTAAAATACATGTTTTTTGGCGGAAAAAACACCCCGTAGTAACAGTGTTAAAGTAGCCCAATTCTACTAAAAAAATGCGGACTTGGCAACACTGTTGTGTAGAGCCCTTTGAAGCTGTATTGAAACTGCAATTTGGACCCCATTGATCTCCTTTAAAGTCTACTATATGAAGAAAAATCCTGGAATATTTTCCTCAAAAAACTTAATTTCTTTTTGACTGAAGAAAGAAAGACATGTCATCTTGGATGATATGAGGGTATATAAATTATCAGGAAATTTTAATTCAGGAGTGAACTAATCCATTAAGTGGCTTGATAAATTTAGAGAACACATAGTTGACTCCCATTTTATTACATTTACCCTTGTAATTACACAACACACAACCAGCTTGGTAAAGGGAAACAAGGTTTAACAGCTTTATTCATATAAAATATGTACATTAATATTCATTATCTATGGGAATTTACAAATATATTTATACAAAATCTTCTTGCAAGGGTTTGTCTGTTTGTGAATGATGCTGGGGGAACACGCACACACACACATACACACACATTCATGCACTCACACAGTTACAAATCCATATGACACATTTGTATTGCATACATAAATAAATAAAAAACATACAGTATATACAGGAATTACATGACTGCAAACAAATATCTCTACAGCATATTGAGCACACACCACACAAAACCCTCATAAACTTAAATGACATTTTGTTTTTAAAGAGCTGCAATATTTTTTCATTGATTCCTCATTTGTTGCTATTGACACAATGGGGATACAAACAGTAAAATTCCATGCTTAACGAACACATGCAAAACCACAAACAGTTGTATTGAGTCAGGCTTATTTACAAGTCAATCCAAATTAGTCATCACATGCAATATTGGATTAAAGAGGCTCCATTTGCAGCGCTTAGGGTGTGGGTAACCATTTTTTTAAGGGACGGTGCAATTCAAAGCATGTCTTGTAGGCATATAACCACAAAGTTATAATTTCAAATCTTTTTTTATGTACTTGCACTTGTTTTGTTTTTATCCTATGGCTTTTGCTGTTGATGCCGTAGTCTTTGTTGCATACTCAATTCTAATTAGTTTGTGAAAGCTGATCCCCCACAGGAAATTACTGGGGCTTTAAATATCGTAACGTCAATCAAAATTTGATCATCAGATTACAGCAGTTCCCCATCTTGAGTTATGAGGCAGCTGACTGGCTCAGGCTGAAACGCGATTCGCAATTAACTGTTCTTTGGTTCGTCTGGTTCTCTGTGTTCCTGAGGAGTCAGATCTGGTCCAGGATGATTCATTGTAGTGTGGTCTTCAGTGCCGTTCTATCACCGACCTTAGATGGTGTTTCTTAATCCTGGGTTCTGTGAAGTTAAATATACACTAGAGTCAAGAGAGGAAAAGCAATTCATCTCAATTACATGATTTATTGGTTGACCTGCACATCAAGAGCTGGGGCCACTTGCACATGACATTTGACCTCTTATATGCCCCCTGACCTTTTCCTTCCGATGAACAAGAATGACTTTTCAGCCCTCCCTTATTAAGATTTAAGTACTGGCTGCGGTTCTTTGCACTGGAGAGGTCAGTGACATACAGAAACCGCAAAAGATGTTCAATGATAAATTGTGAAATAAGTAAGAGCGATGATGCTATTATAAAATAATATGTGCTGTGGTGGCACACAAATGTCAACTCTTAAGTTTAAATAACTTACTATAGTGCAGGACTGGCTTGCTGTGAGCCGGTGTCTGGAAGGTTCTGGAGGTTGCTGGGCCTTGTCCTCCTGCAGTGATCACCTGGACCTCAAGTCTGTAGAGAGATGCCAACTGAAGACCAGAAACTACCAAGATATTACGCTCCTGTTTGTGAAAAAAAGAAGATTTTTAGCTCATTCAAATTCGAGTATGAGAAAAAATTAAAATACAAATACACTAGCTTTGCTGCTCACCTCTTATGCTTACCAAGGTGGCATTTATTTGATCAAACATACAGTAAAAACAGTAATATTGTGAAATATTAATACAATTCAAAATAATTGAATTTTCCATTTGAATATATTTTAAAATGTGATTTATTCCTGTGATGCAAAGCTGAATTTTCAGTAGCCATTAGACCAGTCTTCAATGACACAAAATCCTTCAGAAATCATTCTGCTGCTTTATTATTTTTTTTTTTCCTGTTCATGACAGTTAGGGTATGTCGAAAAACTCCTATCTCATGTTCTCCCTCAACTTCAAAATCATCCTATATGGTATGTTTTACCTTTTTTGTTAAGGGTGTTTGATCTTCTTTGCATGTTCACTTTGCAAAGACTGGGTCGGTACTTCTGCAGTGATGTAGGATGATTTTGAAATGATTTTTTTTTAAGTTGAGGGAGAAAATACGATTTTTTTTGTCTTGAGTCAGAATACACAGAGTTCAGGGAGAGAAAGGCAAGACGAGCATTTGAGATTAAAAAGTATTTAAATTGTATTTTTTTAATGAAAATAACCAATCGTTACGCTAGATAAGACGCTTCTTCCTTGGCTGGGATCGTTTACAACCGCATTTGGGATCGTTTGAAGCTGCATTTAAACTGCATTTTGGAAGTTCAAAATCGGGGCACTATAGCAGTCCATTATATGGAGAAAAATGCAGAAATGTTTTCCTCAAAAAACAATTTCTTTGCGACTGAAGAAAGAAAGACATTAACATCTTGGATGACAAGGAGGTGAGTACATTATATGTCAATCTTAGTTTTGGAAGTGGACTTCTACTTTAATGCCAGCAATTCATTTTTTTCAGTTTAACGGCGTTAAAAACATTTAACGCAGGGGCGGGGCTAAGGTTGGCCATCCCACTTACAACTGCTGCTTCTGTCTCTTTTTTCTTGACAAGAATTGCATTTATTTAGTCACAGAATGTCTTTACGACCACATCGAACAGGAGACTTTTCAGACGCGCACTGAACTTTGCTTCAGTAAAGCAATTCCGGAAACGGTATAGGAGACGAGGCAGTTTCAGTTTCAGTGGACAGATGAGATGTTCTCAGGCCATATGTCAGCAAAAACTAATTTTCCTGTCCTGTCAGCGATTATGCTATGCTCATAGCACGTGTTGTTCAATTGCACACACAAATGCAGCCTGTGTCCTACTTGCTGAAGGGCACAGGTAAATAAAGCGTTTACGTAAAGATTGTTTTAAGCTCACTTAAATTTGAAGTCTAATTAAGTCTAATAAATCGTATAATTGATTGCTCTTATAATGTTGAATGGCTATAGTCAATGGTTAAATATTAGGAAAAAAGAACAATTTCCTATAGACATGAGTAATAATGGAATCAGTGGTACTTGCCTTCAGTCATAAAAAAAGGTGCAGTTAAACAAATATTAAAAACATACTGTCTTATGTTGTTTCTACATTAATTTGAAGATTGAATTTAAATTGCAATATAAAACAACATTTTAAAACCTTAATGTTAGGTACGCTTAATCGTGATTAATTTCAGAAAAAAAAGTAGATTAATTACTTTTTTTTAATCAATTGATAGTACTAATTACTATTATTAGTTGTGCTGCTTCATATTTTTATAGAACTGATACATTTTTAGGATTATTTGATGAATAGAAAGTCCAAAAGAACAGTATTTATTTGAAATAGAAATGTATTTATTTATTTATTTATTTATTTATTTTAAAAAACTGACCCCAAACTTTTGAATGGTAGTCGACATTGTAGAAGAACTCTGAAATAAAAAATAGCTACATTGTAGAAGAACTTTCAATATTAATATAATGAATACAATCAATATTATTGTCCTATCCTAACAAGCCATACATCAATAGAAAGCCATAGGATCACATATATGGAAAACATAATATAACAGCATGAACTGAGTTTGGAATGGTATGAATTCAACTCGGAACTGTATGAAGTCTAGGTTGGTTTGCTGGTGAACAGTGTGCAAAACACAACATGTATGCTTGTGTCCAGCAGTTATTATTAATGTGACTTACTGGAGGCAAGATTTGAGACTGGGATATGAGGCTGTTGGGCAGATTATTTCTGCGGCTCTCTGTGATGACCTCTGCCCATGTGACCTGATATCCTGTGACCTGCTGTGGTGGTTGAGGCATGGCCACCACCCATGAGAACAGTCCTGTCACATTCCCCATGTAGACCGAGAACGCTGCCGTCAGGTTCTCTGCCTTAACCAAGACCTTTGGAGGAACCACTGCTGATTGAGAGAACATAAAGAATCAAAGACACATGAAACCATATTCAAGTAATAAATACAGCACTTAAGTGCATGCCGTGTGATTCTGAATTTAAATTCATTTTAAAATTTAAATTAAATTACCTGAGGCTGTCGAGCAGGGAATGGGTTTGGGACTCTTGCTCTGTATGGTAGCACAGGACGGAGTGTAGAAGGTTGTACTTTCTGCCTGGGTTCTACCCTTCGATCCTACGGGCTGAATGATCACCTTATACTTGCAAGAGAACTGAAGGCCTGGAAGGCTGGCGAAATTCTCCTGCTCAGTGACATGAGAAGAGAGCAAAAGTGAGACTTTATTCCCACTCCACTGAGAGGAATTCCAGTAGAAATATGATGACTGATCACCTATCACCACATCCAGCATAGCTGTTGGCCACAATGGGAAAATCTATAGTTCATGTTTTGCATATGTCAAGAAAGATTTATTTCCATGCTGATAAAGATATTCTCCGCTTTTTCAAAGATTTTAACACAATCTCTCACATTGTAAATTAAATAATTACGCTGATGAAAATCTAAACCTAAGGAACCTATATAACAAATAATCTAAACCTGTTTCTCTGTAGTTTAATAAAGAAATCTGTCTAGAATTAGGATTGGGAGTTATGCACCATGAATGATCAAAGGACACCACATGAACACTCTCCCTGGTAATTCATCTTGTGTATGAGCTGTCAGAATGTGGCCTCACACCTGTAGAGAGGATAGAAGACACATTCCTGTCTGGTTACCTGAGTGATGAGCTTCTCCTGTGTTCTGGATCCATTATGACTGCAGAATTCCGGAGACCACTGCACACGGTAACGATTCACGGTGGGATCTGAAAAGGACGGTAAAAGATGAAATGCCAGATTCTGAATGTGATTATAGAGAGCTCTGAGTGGGGGATGGGGAGTTTCTTTTGTTCCACTCCACTCACATATACTGTTCCAGACCTTTAAATTTATTTAAAGGGATAGTTCACAAAGAAATGAAAATTCTGTCATTAATTACTCACCCTCATGTCATTTCAAACCCATAAGACCTTCGTTCATCTTCGGAACACAAATTAAGATACTTTTGATGAGATCCAAGAGCTTTCTGACCCTGCATAGACATCAACGCAACTACTACATTCAAGGCCCAAAAAAGTAGTAAGGATTGTTAAAATAGTCTATGTGACATCAATTTAATTTTATGAAGCTACGGGAATACTTTTTTGTGGGGGACCACAACTTTATTCAACAATTTCTCAGTAAGTCTTCGACTTATTTTAACAATGTTTTTACTATTTTTCTGGGCCTTGAACGTATCAGTTCCACTGCTGTCTATGCAGGGTTAAAAAGTTCTCAGAAGTATCTTAAGTTCATCAAAAGTATCTTAATTTGTGTTCTGAAGATCAACTAAGGTATAACGGGTTTGGAAGGACATGAAGGTGAGTAATTAATGACAGAATCTTTATCCCTTTTTTAAAAAATGTTCAAATATGTCAAACAACTTGAATGAATTTAAATATGTTAAATGAATGAAATTTAAATGACTCACCAGGCTAATATATATATATATATATATATATATAATATTATATATAGAAAAACTATGTATAAAATATATATATATATATATATATATATAGAAAAACCATGTATGAATGCATATTTGCCATGTTGACTGAACTTAAGACTGATGTTGGTGCTAAAGATTTTGTTTGTAATTTAGTGTTTCTATAAAAAAAAGGGGGAAAAACTAAAAATAATACTGATAAGATAACAAAACTACTACGAATTCTACTAATTTGCTGAAATCAAAACAGGGACAATAATATATGTGCGCAAGCCAGTAAGATTGCTGTTTGCACATTAGTTTCGCCTACTACCGGAGAAACTGGCAGGTCTTAAAAGCTGAAGAATTCTAAAGGAACTCTTATGGCTTGTGTGCCTTCATACTAGAGTTTACGATTCGTCAAATACAAGTAAAGTTACGCAGATGAACTGAAACAAAAACTATAATAAATTATAGTAACAGCGCATTTTATCGTCAGTAACGGTAATGGCGTTGTAACAGGGGAAACGGTAATTAGTTTGATTACTCGTTACTGAAAAAATAAGTAACAACGTTTATTTACAACGCCGTTATTTTATATTATACACTGACTACTTGAAATTGTACCCCAAAATTAAAATTAATCAATTTTTAATCATTTGCTCACTCCCATATCATTCAAAATTGTTTGCATTTCTGTCTTTTTTGAAACTCCAAAGAAAATATTTAACAATGTCCTTTTTTTGTTCATACAACGAAAATCAGTAATGAAAGTCAGACCCCACTGGCTTTCAAAGTATAAGCGAAAACAGTGAAAAAATCTTCAAAATATCTTCTTTTGTGTTCCACGGAACAAAGTCTTGATTTGGAACAACATGAGGGTGGGAAAATGATGACAGAATGTTCATTTTTGGATGACCTATCCCTTTCAACACATCTGAACCTTTTTGACAAAAATTGATAACTTTGATACGCCTTTCATTATATTATTAAACACTCTGAGAATCTTTATCAGTAAACCAACGGTTTATGATTCACTGATAATCATCAGTAATGATCCATTGAGTGTCAGGGTTCGGGTGTGTGGGATGAAACCGAAACTTGACATGTGTCCCGGGATCCGAACACCACGCTCCAACATGAAACAAAGCACGCAGAAAAGAGAGCGCACAGCTCGAGCACACTTGAAGCCGCGCACTCACAAGAAACCAAGAAGGGAGTGTCAGGGCTCTGTCACGAAACCACAAATAAACTAGACCAAAGTGACAGAACCCTGACACTGAGACCTTACAAGTAATCAGTGCTCAGTAATACGCCCTGTAGAAATCCATGCTTTTCATTCATCCAGAAAATATGCAAAACAAGGCAAACTATGCAAAGCAAAGCAATCTTGATAATGTGCCTGACAGATCAGTATGAGATAAATCTGCTGGACATCCATTAGCGAGATTAAGGGATTTGACATGTGGCCAGTGTGACTCTCAAGTTATTGAAATTCAAAACAGAGGTCAATGACAAGATTTCAAGCACCATTTTACACGGCTTGGTATGACTAAAATGTTTTCGTTTCTATGACGGTTTTCATTTGTGGGATTATCTCATCACTCTTTGACAGAACGAACTGTTTAAAAGTAATTTGTTGCATGCGAAGTTAGGCTGAGACATGCCTCATCAGTTCATGTTAGCACACAAACAGCTCCACACTTACTTCAAGAGCGGTTCTTATCACTTCCCAAACAAAGAGCTATTGTTCTTCATTTAATTGCATAGAATTCTGATTCTTAACTCTTTAATAAGCACTATGTTTACATAATTACACAGCATAGCTTTGAGGAAGGAAGGAAGACAGCAACAGGAACAGTAACAGGAACAGGACTGTTTTACAGATGAAAGACGTGGTCTATTGCATATGTCATACCTTTCTTTTTCCAGTAGACGCGGACCTGAAGCTGTCCATCTTGATAGAACGGAGTGCCTACGTCTAATAGATCTGACTGGGCTTTTATAAAGACAGGGCTGTCTGTGGGTTCCAAATCTGAATGACATCAAATATGGGGGAACAGTATAACGTTACAAATGGAAAACATTTACAGCTGTTTTCACTGTATTTCACAACACCCGAATGAGTGCTGTTATGTATCAAGTAAAAAATGTACAGCAATTAAATAGTTTTGTACCAGATTGTCTTTGGCTTGTAGTAAACTGAAAAATGGCCTTGGAGCTCTTGAGAGGGACCTGACCCCAGTATGAAACCGCCTGCAACTCCACAGTGTAACTCCTGTTCTCTCTCAAGTCGTCCAGCTCAGCAAAGGTAGAGTCCTGCACAAACACACACACACACACACAAAACCCACAGGCAAGGATTAGGATAGTCACGGCAATCCAAATCCAAAAAAAAGAAAGAGAGAACAAATGGAAATGGAAAGTAATCCAATTTAGGATTTTTAACTACCCAATAATCTCATTTTTGGTTTTGGGCCATACAAAACAGCACCTTGTGCATGAATGTGAAAAAAAAAAAATAATTATTTGTTAATCCTCGATGAAGCCTAATCACAAAATTAGCAAAAAAATATGTTCTTCTGGAGCAAATCCAGAATCAACTGGCCAACACTGGGATAAATTTACTGATTTTAGTCAACAGGGACCTTTGGACTACATTTGCAAATGAAATAAGTAATTAGGGAATATTAATCAAATAAAAAACTGACAAGAAAAGAAAGAGAAAACCACTTATCACTTATTGGTCTGCTTGGATAACTGGATAACAATATTTGGAAGTATAACTGACCATTAACATAAAGTCAAAAAAAAAAAAAAGAAAAGAAAAGAAAAGAAACTGCATAAAATGAAGGTGCCCAAAGGGATGTTTGCAGTGAAAAAAAAAAAAAACATAAATAAAATAAAATAATTTTACAGGCCTGCTGCTCAAATTCGGACAGCATTAAATTAGCATTAATGCATCAATCATATTTATGTAAAAATATTTGGCAGAAATAATAATTATTACACTATTATTACAAAAATCTCCTTTCAAGAACATTAACCCTTTAACGGTTCACCGTCCCCTCTGTGGGACGCCTAAGTTTACTTCACCATATTACAAATAAATCCTAATCTAATCATGACAAACTATACATCACTGGAAAGGTCTAAGACTCCTAAATAGATATTTTACCATATTTTTGTGTTACAAATTATGTAGGAAAAGTAGTATATGTCAAGAGTGCAACTTAAAAAAATCTACATCATAACATGAGTTCTGACCTTTGTCACAAAGGACTTTCTTCATTGCCTTTTTCATAAGAAACCATAAGAAATTATATATCAGTTCTAAACTTAAAATCTCAAAATTCATCCTTTGAAAGGCATTTTAAAAGCAGACATCAGACTTTTTTTTTTTTTTTTACATATTTTAGGGTTTTTCCCTCTAAAATCATCCCACAGGCCAGATTAGACTTTAATTCAATAACATGAGATCTAATTATGTAGCTGAGTTACAGAAGTTATATTAATATTAATACTACTATTAATCACATACTGTAAAACACAGCAAAAAAGTAAGCCAACAAAGAACTGTACAGTTAGCAAGATTTTTTGCAGATCGTGTTGTAATCTTCTAACCATTGTGCGCTAGAGTAATCTGTTTAAAATCAATTTTCATCATATTTTTTTCCTATCATCTTGCAGAGCCAAACAGTAAAAGCAATGTGGTTTACATTTTGTCCGCATTCACTCAGCAGCTATTTAAAAAATGTCATTTTCGGAGGAAATTTCCATGTCCCTCGACTGACAGAGCCCTCAAAAATAAAACATGCAAATATGAATCAACTGCCATCTCTTGGATTCCTAAAGGAGGAAAAAATAAACTCTTCAACATGATCTCATTGAAAGAAAAACAATTCAGCTGTTATTGAGAGATTTCCTTTTCTCAAGCACAACTAGAATTGATATGCTGTTTTTGGCTACATATCAAATGGCGCCCAGAAATGTTTGCGTTTGCCAAGAGTGGTGATGCAATCCTGTACCACCCTAGTTTGGTGTCTGAAGTCCTTGAAAAAATAGGGCTTGGTGTGATCAAAGGCCCAATTCTCAGTTGTTTATCTTGCACTTATTTGCACTAAGATTTCTAATTTGTTGTGGCTTGCTGAAAGAAGGAGCTGGGAAGCTTAACCCTCGAAGGGGTTTGGGAACAATCCAATATATAGGAAAATTAAAGTGTTAAAGTCTGAGAGAAAAAGCAAATGGGCAGACAGGGAGTTGTGCGGGTAGACCATATGAATTACCCCATTTGTAGTCTGTCTCCTCTTGAGTTTGGATGGCATAGTATGGTCAGAACAGCTCCAGGACAGTTTGTAGTGGTTAACGGGGATGTCTAAATCTTCAGACATGCTCCAGCTGAGGCGGACAGACATAGAGTGATCTGCGCCAGAGGTCATGTCACTGACATGAAGTTCAGATGGTGCCGGGGGAGGGGCAGGATCTGAGAGAAGGTGAAATAAGAAAATAAAATTTAGCAAAAGCTTAGAGTGCAGACATTTTAGATAATAATATCAAACAATCTCATTAGACTATAGTTTCTTGATCTCACCTTTAGAGGATCTGAAGTGTCTGCTGGGTGTGGTGTATCCTCTAGTTCCATGAACATTAACCGCTGCCACTCTAAACTGGTACCAGCGACCGGGACGAACATCTGTCAGCCACACACGCTCTTCTGATGTCTACAGTACAGAAACACAAATGAATGAGTGTAGAAGGGAGCACAAAACCAGTCATAGGGGTCTTTTTTTTATTGAAGTTTATGCACCTGAAAGCTAAATAAATTTCCAGCTTCCCCCTGATGTATGATTTGTTAGGATAGGACAATATTTGGTCGAGACAGAACTATTTGAAAATCAAAATATTGAGAAAATCACTTTTAAAGTTGTCCAAATTAATTTCTTACCAATGCATATTGCTAATCAAAAATAAAAAAGTTTTGATATATTTACGGTAGGAAATTTACAAAATATCTTAATGGAACATGACCTTTACTTAATATCCTATTGATTTTTTGTGGCATAAAAGAAAAATTTATTATTTGACCCATACAATGCATTGTTGGCTATTGTTACAAATATACCTGTGCTACTTATGACTGGTTTTGTAGTCCAGGGTCACATATAAGTGTTCAAGGATCGCGAGGGAAGTTATTTTACAAAAATGTGCTTGAGATCAAACCATAATTTTCAAATTTCCCACAGTATTACACACACACACATACACTTACTCTAGCCACCACTTGCCACTCAGTTGCTCCATCCTCGCTGGGGTGGATGCCGTAGTTCCACCTCCTCTGCAGAACGTTCAGCACCGGCTCCGCTGACACATTGAACTTGGAAGACCAGCGCACTTCCAACACGCCGGACTCCAGCTCTTCAAAGACCAGCTCCTTCCTGGGCTTCAGAGGAGCACCTGAAGTTCAAGACAAGAAAAACAACAAATCTCAACCTGAGAAAGAACAATCTACATATGCCTTTATTCCATCCAGCAATCTATCAAAAGCAATGTATTCATATTTGCTTTAGTTTGCGCAACAAATATGCTTGATGGTTTCTTTTTGCTGTGACCTTTCAAAGGATATAAGACACATGATAACCCAATCTACAAAATGTTTTTCCCATATCCTATTATGGTTCATTTAAAATGGAACACCATTTTAAATTTGTAAGAAAAATGAAAAATTAGAGATTGTGTTCCTTCATATAGTTTTTGACTCCTTCTTTGACTCCTATGGATTACTTGTGGATTATTTTGATGTTTTTTATCATCTGTTTGAATTCTGATGGCACCCATGCACTGCAGAGAAACCATTGGTGAGCAAGTGATGTAAATCTAAATCTATTCAAATCTGTTCCCATAAAGAAACATCTACATCTACGTCTTATCTACATCTTGGATGACCCAAGAGTAAATAAAAAATTCAGCAAATTTAAAGGGATAGTTCACCCAAAAAATAAAATTCTGTCATTAATTACTCACCCTCATGTCGTTCCAAACCTGTAAGACCTTCGTTCATCTTCGGAATACAAATTAAGATATTTTTTATGAAATCTGAGAGCTTTCTGACCCTGAATAGACAGCACAACTACCACATTCACCACAACACAACTACCACATTCAAGGCCCAGAAAGGTAGTAAGAACACTGTTAAAATAGTCCATGTGACATCTGTGGTTCAAAATCAAAAATATCTTAATTTGTGTTCCAAAGACGAACAAAGGACTTCAGGGTTTGGAACGATATGAGGGTGAGTAATTAATTACAGAATTTTCATTTTTGGGTGAACTATGTCTTTAAATTTTTGGGTGAACTTTTCTTTTAATAAGCAATCCGCTCCAGAAAACAGGCAAAAAGGTACAGTTTATTGGTATTGTCCACAGCTTGGGTTAAATATCTGATAACTGGGTTAAGCCAGTTGTTTACCATCAGGTTCAGTAGCAGGTCTTACCCCTGTAAAGGTTCTTAGGGGACTGGCATGTGTGTCCACAGCCATTTGGGCAGCATTTCTTCTGGGCTGAACACTCTCCGTCTTCCTCACATCCCTCCACGCAGGCAGCTGCAAACCCACTGGCTTTTTCTGGTGCAGGACAGTCACCCTGTTTCACCACCATCACTGATCGCAGGAACTCACAGCTCGTCACGCACTCGCCATGACGCTTGGGAAATGCATTCTGAGGAGATGTCATAGTGTAAAGGACCAAACTTTAACACTTGTATATCATCATACATTCTAGCAATTCATTTATGTGACATTCATTTGTCTATGGATTTTGAACTCGCACTTTTGAGTTTCATTCACCGTGTGTATGCATGTATTTTTACACATTCCCTTTGTACTTACAATTTACATTATATATAATATAATGTAATGTAATATAATATAATATAATATCATATAATATAATATTCATGCAAACATTTTTCAAACCCCTTGTCCTATGTATGGTCTTGAGGATTCTGGAATCTTTGCCAGCTTATATTAGGAATGTAATTTTTAAAAATTATATTATTGAAAATTTAATTCAGAGAAAAGTATGGTCCAGGATACAGTCTACACAAAAATGACTTTCACATGCAGTTTAAATCTACATGAAAGGTGTATTGTTTTTTAGCTGGCTTTGAGAACGAATTTTCTTGTTTTTGGCACTGTTCAACACAAGATGATTACAAGATTTACGTGTGTTGTGAATGAGTGGATTTCATGTTGCTTAATATTGTACAAGTCTAAAATGACGGATGAAGGTCCTGATCAATGATGGCAAATGGAAGAACTAATATTCATTGTGTTAAGTCCCTGTTGCCCTCAACAGTGCAGTTACAGCCAAAGAAACAGGAAAAGCTAGATGTTGCTAAGCCAAGAGTTTTAAATTGCAGAGAAACGACACAATAACAGGGCTCAATAAGACCATAGAGAAACGATCAAAGAAATTCTCAGACTGTTTAAAAAGAAGATCAGAGCAAAACATTATCATGTTGAACAATGGGAGACCACTTAAACGGTAGCCAAGTCTGTCAGGAAAAACAATAGAGGATTAATATTTGGAAAACCAGAACACAGAGGTCGGCCATTTTGAATCATTTTTTCTTGTTGAGAGCACATCCCAGAAACTACTAGATCTGTTAAGAATGCTGCGGTCTGTACCTCACATAAATCTCGACAAGGTCCGTCTTTCAACTCCCAGGAGTCTTTGCATGGCTCCAGGCACTGTGAACAGACAGCAGAGGTTTGAGTATAAGAAAGCAGCTTTGAATGACTCTGGTATTAGTCTTTTTCATACAATCACAGTCAGATATGTTAAAGTCAAAAGGATTCACAATATACCAATTGTAACGGTGATATTTCAAGAATGAAATATTGATATCATGTAAATGTTACACGTACAACAATCTCGTAAGTAAACCATCACTTGTAACTGGTTGACACTCCAATATAGTATGTCGGCACTCCTTAAAGGAACACTCCACTTTTTTTGAAAATAGGCTCATTGTCCAACTCCCCTAGAGTTAAACAGCTGAGATTTACCATTTTCGAATCCATTCAGCCGATCTCCGGGTCTGGCGGTAGCACTTTTAGCATAGCTTAGCATAGATCATTGAATCCTATTAGACCGATCGCTCAAAAATGACCACATATAATGACGATATTTTTCCTATTTAAAACTTGACTCATCTGTAGTTACATCGTGTAGTAGAACTGACGGAAAATGAAAAGTTGCGATTTTCTAGGCTGATATGGCTAGGAACTATACTCTCATTCCCGCGTAATGATCAAGGAACTTTGCTGCAGCAGGCGCAATGATATTACGCAGCACCTGAAAGTGACCGGCACTACGTTTGTGTAGATGCAGAGTTGCAGCCAGCAGAGTTGACGGCTGCGTAATATCATTGCGCCTGCTGCACCGTCTTTGTACACGATGTAACTACAGAAGTGTCAAGTTTTAAATAGGAAAAATATCTACACTCTTTGGTCATTTTTGAGCAAAATGCTATCGGTTACAGATTAGATTCAATGATCTATGCTAAAAGTGCAGACCTGGAGATTGTCTGAATAGATTCGAAAACGGTAAAACTCAACTGTTTAACTCTATGCCAGTTGGAAAATGAGCCTATTAGTGTAAAAACACCCCTTTTACCTTGTCAAAATCATCCCTGTTCACAACCATTCTATTGCATGTTCCTTTAAATGCTAATGAGCTCTGCTCACCCCACCCCTTTCTACTGGGGTGACGAGCCGGTTTGTTTACTTGCTAACTAACACATTATTACGAAAGGTGATTTGCAAAGATGCATAAAAACTAGTGGTGTCAAAATTACCGCGTTAATGCAGGCGATTCATTTTAGGCTATAGCCTAAAGTGCTGCATCACATTCAAACCCAAATGAAACTACGAGTATGCAATGTCGTAGTTATATCGTCAGTCAAGTCAAGAAGTTACAAAAAAGCAATTAAAGCTGCCTTAAAACTGTGCATGTAAGTATTTATTATTTATGAGTCACATTTAAAAGTATCAGATCCACATCAAGCTCAGCAGCGGCAGCTTTTAAAGTAACAGCACCCAAAATATCCTAATAACCAGCTGCTGTGATGTCTGCTAATCAAAGAACAAGATTAAAAAAAGGAAATCAATAACTTATGTAATTTTAAGCTTTATCTCTATTTAATTTAGAATTTAGTGTTCGATAACTTTATTCAATTAGGCTATACTTTCTTGCTGAAAGACACAGGTAGATATATGACATTTATTATCATGGGGTTTATGTGAAGATTATTTTGAGTTCACTTAAATTAGAAGTCTAATTAATGTTAAATTGATAGCTCTCAATTATACTGTAATGTTGAATGGCTATAGTCAATGGTTAAATAATAGGGACAAAATCATAGAGACATCAGTTGTTATCAGTGATACTTGCCTTCAGTCATAAATAAGATGACATTAAACAAATATGAAAAATATACTTTATGTTGTTTCTACATTAATTATTGCAATATAAAAGTATAATGAAAAACTTTAATGTCACGATTAATTGCAATTAATTTCAGAAAAAATGTGCGATGTTTTTAATCGATTGACACCACTTATATACACTCCTGCTGTAGGTGAAGCTGCATCACGAATGATTTGCGTAAACATAGACGCATTTATGTAGATGGCCAGGCGCATTTCCTTCTAAAACAAAGTAACGTTAATCCTCTTCAGCGTCTCCAGCAGCTCAGATGTCGGGAGAAAATGATGACAGCTATGATCAGAACACCCCAATCACTCAACCGGAGACATTCTGTCTTCTTCGGAGTCGAAACAATGGCGGTCAGAGTTGAACTGTCTGAGGTAAGACGATCATGTCAATCAACTATCGTGGGAGCGGCCTTTGTCGGTGTGACATCACACTGACAAGAAGCTGAGAATGGCTTGATTTGAAAAAGGGGATATTTCTTATAAAGTGTACACACACTGCCAACACACATTTATGTTCAAACAACATGTAAATGACCCCTTTAACGCTGGTTGGTACCCATCATAAAAAAGGAAATATGACGTGGATGCAATGCGCCACACAAAATCCTGTTAGTGAAGTTAAAGATGAATTTTACTAATAGTATAATAGATATTTTCTGAAAAGTATTACAGATAATGCAATAACGTCAAATGTGAATTCATTTGTCCATGATAATCGTGTAGTGAAAATCTGCTGATCTGAAGAGCTACAGCGATTTGCAGTCAGCATTTTTCTAGTTCGCAAACTGTTCAGACAAAGGTTCTTTTATTATTTTTTGATCATACACAACTTGTAGGTGTTTGAAGTCTGTCATTACCTTCTCAGCAACTTGGAAGTGTCAAAGGAGAGATCCCTGAACGTTTTCCGTTCACTGACATTTGCGTTCAGCATTTAAATGACATGCCAAAATTCTTTCATTTCAATGTCTACACCTGCCTCGCTCCCTGGCTCTTTCTCCTTCCCTTTCACTCCCTCTCTCATCTTCTATTCGCCTTTCCTTAAAATTGACACTTCACTTCCTGCATGAGTGAGCGTGGCTGCCTCTGGGGAATTCACATTTCCAATTTCATGCCAAGATGAGACACAGCGGTCACTGTGGTGCTGGGGCTAAACATTGCTCTGCAGGAGCATGCTGGGAAAGAGATGTGAACATTACACATTATGCTGATCTAGTAGTCATCTTTACTCCAATGGTCACATTTTCAGAACAGCATGAATGGCCCTTTACCACCACCTTGGGAAAACGTACACTTCCTTCCGAAGGAAAGATTCTGCAGACGTCAGTTAGAGAGGTGCACATTAAAATGCTTGTTAATCCGGGGATTTAGTATCAAGAGGAAACGATAAGGCGTGTGTCCGTTGGTGTGTGCGTGCTTGTGTAAATTGCTAATATATGTGTGTTTGCGTCGGAGGGAACCGATGTTATCCTGAGGCCATGTTTCTGAGTGAGAATGAGAGCGGGAAACACATTTATCTGGGAGGGCAGTAAAAATGCACACCTTTTAAAGACGGCTCGGGCTCGGGTGGTGCAGTCGTCGGAAACTATGAATAATGGGAGAGGCACAGGGGCAGTTAGAGGCGGCAGAGGAGGCAGTTTTATGGAGCTCAGAGCGGCCAGAGCCCTGCTGAGATGGCCTGGAGCTTGTGTGCTCGAACACACGAAACGCTGTCTCAGAGTCGCCTGTGCAGCTGAGAGAATTTAGCCTGCTTCTGTTTCCCATGCGTGCAAATATCAATTTATCATGCACACCACAATATGCCACAGTAAATAAAACAATGACATTTCAAGCGCTGCATAATTAAATTTTAATTCACAGTCTAGACATAGTGCCGTACTAATGTTTACTGCATGTTTATCATTTGCAATAAGTGTAATACACAAGTAAATGAGTATGAAATGACCGGGGTTACAGAGATCAATGACATGGCCCTTATTTTCATGTCCAATTTAATACTTTTATTTTTATTTATTTAATGAATACTCAGTAAAACATGTTTATTTAGCTGTTCTTGAATGAGAACACAAAACAAGTTAATTAAACTGAGATAAAATAATGACACTATATTGTCTCCTGTAAAGCGGTTTTATACTTGATACTGATGTTGCAATTACAGCCAATTTATTTTCCCAATATAATAATGAAGAATAAATATAAAAATAATAAAGAAAAATGTCTTAATAAAAAAATTTAATTACTGAAAAGAAAACCTTATTGAGTAGTTTAGCATAATATTTTATTACTTACAAGAAAAAAAAAAAAAAACTTGAACAAGCTGCTTCATTGCTTATTAATCTTTGAAAGACTGCCAATTCAAGGCCATGCGGAGCAGCCAACATGCAAGAAAGAAAGAAAGAAAGAGAACAGAGCCTTATAACTGTGTGTAAAGGTCAGTGAATCTCTTTAAAATAGTTGAGGTCAAAAGTTTACATTCCCCATTCAGAATCTGCAAAATGTTAATTATTTTACCAAAATAAGAGGGATCATACAAGGAAACATTCCCTTGTTTGTCCTGAACAGTTAAACTGCCTGCTGTTCTTCCTAAAATCCTTCAGGTCCCACAAATTCTTTGGTTTTCCAGTGTTTTTGTGTATTTGAACCCTTTCCAAAAATGACTGTATGATTTTGAGATCCATCTTTTCACATTGAGGACAACTGAGGGACTCAAATGCAACTATTACAGACGGTTCAAACTACACTGATGTTTCAGAAGGAAAAACCAATGCATTAAGAGTCAAAACTTTTGAATTTGAAGATCAGGGTAAATTTAACTGATTTGTCTTCTGGGAAACATGTAACTATCTTCTGTAGCCCCTGAAGGGCAGTACTAAATGAAAAACAAAAAATGATTTTTAAGCAAAATAATAAAAATGTACACATCTCCAGTCTTTTCAAAAGTTTTCACCCCCCAGCTCTTAATGCATTGCGTTTCCATCTGGAGCTTCAGTGAGCGCTTGAACCTTCTGTAATAGTTGCATATGAGTCCCTCAGTTGACCTCAGTGTGAAAAGAAGGATCTTAAAATTATACAGTCACTGTTGGAAAGGGTTCAAATACACAAAAATGCTGAAAAACCAAAGAATTTGTGGGACCTGAAGGATTTTTCTGAAGAACAGCAGGCAGTTTAACTGCTCAGGACAAACAAGGGACTCATGAACAATCAAATAGTTTGACCTTTTTATAGCAAGGCAAGGTTAGTCAAGGCAATAAACTTTCATGCAGTATGGCTCCCCAAAAACATAATGGTATTTTTTAAATAATACTTTCTTAGGATGTGTACCTTCAATTCAGTGATATTGCATTAACAAGACTCTGCATTAACTGCAAGTCTGCAGTTTTCCCACAGAATTGGGCTACTTCAATACTGTTGCTGCGGGTTGTTTTTTATGTCTGTGGGTTGAAATGACCCCAAAAATGTGACATTTAGCCCCTGGAATGCGAATTTTACCAGGGGAACCTTGCCAAAAAAAATTTGTATTTTACCCCCGGAACGCGATTTTTACTGGGCAATTGTGTGAGATTTTGTTGTTAAAACCTGGCAACCCTAAAAGTGATAACTGCGGAAGCACAGAGGAGAGAGCAAAACAAAACACCAGTTATGAATTATAAGTACAAAGTGAGGATTTGTAAAGAAAACTGTTGAAGGATTTCGATATAAGCCAAGAAGAGAGTGGTTTTCCTTTGCTGTAAACAAAACTTGGTTCTTGCAAGACTAGCATATCCTCATTAGAGCTTACACTGTGCCTACATCGTACGTCATCCGCTGAAATACCACTCTCTCGTGAGCGCATGTATGCCAGTTAGTGGAAGCTAGAGATTATAGTTTATAAAGTTCTAAAAAAGAATATTTTTCTTACACAAATGCATCGATTCAGTTTATTTTTACTTAATATTTACTTAAGGCCTTTATTAACCCTCTGGAGTCATATGTAACACATTTTTATGATGGATGGATGCCCTTTTTTGGGCTTCAAAATCTCAACGACCTAGGAAAAGCCAGGACACTTTTTAATACAACTTAGATTGTATTCGTCTGAAAGAAGAAAGTCATATACACCTAGGACAGGGATTGAGGGTGAATAAATCATGGGGTAATTTTCTTTTTTGGGTGTATTATCTCATTAAAAATTGTGGAGTCTTATTCATTACATTGATTTTAGAGAATTATATGCGATATGTAATGCAGTCTTTGATAAACATCTATTTCTCCTCACTCAATACTCTGCAGGTGATGTGTTTTTGTGCAATGTTGATGTCAATGCAGGAGAATTACCTCCTAACCACATACTTTATAACCGATCAGATATAATTCATACCTCATATGACAAGTAGATTCATTGACCTCTTTATAAAGTACAATCTCATTTACCCTCACCCCTAAACCTAAACCTTTGTAAACAATAGCTTGTTCTGAGGAACGCCACATTCACAACCCTAGTCTCATTTATCAGACTCTCAAATACAGCACTCAATGGCTCATTCCCTTTGTGTAGCGGCCCTTTATGATGCATTGCATGTTGGTGGAAAAAGCACAGCATAGATCTAAGCTATAAATCACTTCAAGTATTCCAATCCTGCAATGCTGGCTTTAAATCGCTTTCACCTTTCTAAAGCCACCTTTTGGCTTGTGCCAAACCCACTCCGCTTTTGTCCGTGAGGCACCTGTAATCTCCAAGAAAGCATTCGCTCCCAGTGTCTTTATTGTACCCCAGCGCCAGTTAGTTTTCCACCCCATTTCAGTCTGAAATCAACCATTCCCTTCTACCGTGCAAAATAAAGGTTATTTAAGAGCTGCGGACATGGAGATTGAGCTGAGGAGAAGCCTTGGGTGAGTTCCAGTTCAGCTAGAGGCACTGCCCTTGAACAAATCAAAACAAGTTTTGTACTATTTAGCATTGTATGAAAAAAATGACCTGTCTCTTTTGAATAAAATGCTAAAATCTGACACAGCGCCCTCCATAAGTTAGTTTTGGACGATGCTTGCTTTGGGTGTTTAATGCTAGGAGGGAATGCATGAATCCCACCCACGTCAAACGTATGGCAAAAGTTCGGCCAGATTGCAGTTACAAAAGAAGGTTCTAGGCCTTGTTTAATCTACCACTGAGACATTCACTTTGCCAGCCTCAGCAAATTATGTAGAGCAACTGTAATTGAAATCTTGCCCATGTCATGAAAATTGCTTGCACTCTCGGTTTTGCAATTGCATTGATGCTGCAGCATTAATACTTGAGCCAGCGATTAAACTGGAGGGTAAGAGAATTGTCAAGGCACACTAATTATTTCCGTGGCATTTGAATATCAAATGCCTAAAGGCCACTAGCTGGGAGAGCATAATAACTTTCAAGAACAGATCTTCGATTTGAGAGCCGTCTGTGTACTTTAACATTTGTCGTTTGAAAAATGGAAGAATTGCTGTATGTAGTTATAGCATGCTAATCGCTTTGAAGAGTGCTTCAGTGAAGAGCTAGCCAAGTGCTGTCTGAGTACAGCTATTAAAATTCGAAAGCTGATGAGAGGAGACCACTAGGTTAGCTGTCAGTTCTACAAGAAGCAAGTTACCTGGCCATTCTGGAAGTTAACTAGCTTCCACAGACAGTTTAATGTCTGAGACTGCATTTTCAAGCACAAGTCTAGTTTGTAAACACTCTATTAGGAGTATTAATGCTTGTTTGTGTACACATGCTGAATGCAAATGCGGAATGAAGTTCCGGAATGAAGTGGTAAACAAGGTCAGGAAAACAAAAGCTGCAGTCTGCTTTGTCTGTGATATGATACAGCTCTTTAATCAGAGGCGCACACTTTGTTGTGAGAATTAAACACTTTTAGAGGCCTATTCACCTAAATGTGGCATAAAAGCCAGTGGAAGTAAACGAGGTCTGTAATTCCAGTGCAAACCAGTAATGTTATGCAAAATGTTTATTAAAAGAGACGTTCACTTCCAGAACAAAAATTTACAGATAATTTACTCACCCCCTTGTCATCCAAGATGTTCATGTCTTTCTTTCTTCAGTCGTAAAGAAATTATGTTTTTGAGGAAAACATTTCAGGAACTTTCTCCATATAGTGGACTTCTATGGTGCCCGCAAGTTTGAACTTCCAAAATGCAGTTTAAATGCAGCTTCAAAGGGCTCTAAACGATCCCAGCTGAGGAAGAAGTGTCTTATCAAGCAAAACGATCGGTTATTTTCTAAAAACAAATTACAATTTATATACTTTTTAAGCTAAAATGCTCATCTTGTCTAGCTCTGTGATGCAGATGCGTACTCTGTGCACTCCAGTTCAATACAATGTTGAAAATGTTGTATGTTGAAAAACTCCCATCTCATTTAACCGACTGTTCCACTAGATAAGACTCTTCTTCCATGGCTGGGATCATTTAGAGCCCTTTGAAGCTGCATTTAAACTGCATTTTTGGAAGTTCAAACTCGCAGGCACCATAGAAATCCACTAGATGAGAGAAAATCCCTGAATTGTTTTCCTCAAAAAACATAATTTCTTTACGACTGAAGAAAGAAAGACACAAATATCTTGGATGACAATTGCGTGAGTAAATTATCTGTAATTTTTTTGTTCTGGAAGTGAACTAATCCTTTAAATCCATGAATCCCATAGGCCAAATTTTAATGGGAGATTACGCATGACACACATTTGATTGTACTTTTTTACACTCACCAAGGCTGAATTCAAAGTAAGGGTTCACAAGTAAAATTGTGAAATATTATTACATTTTAAAATCATTGTTTTCTATTGAATATATTTCAAAATGGAATTTATTCCTGCAATGCAAAGCTAAATTTTCAGCATCTATTACTCTAGTCTTTACTGTCACATGATCCTTCAGAAATCATTCTAATTTGCTGATTTGCTGCTCAAGAAATATTTCAAGAACTTTACATTAGGGCTGTCAAATGATTAATCGCGATTAATCACATACAAAATAAAGAGTTTGCGTAATATATGTGTGTGTACTGTGTGTAATTATTATGCATATATAAATACACATAAATTAATGTATATATTTAAGAGAAATATTTATGTACAAAATATTTTTATTTATTATAATACAAATTATATAACATATAAAAAATATGTATACTAGTAAATATTTCTTAAATATATACATGAATGTGGTTGTATGTATATATTCATAATAATTACACACAGTACACACACATATATTAGGCAAACTCAAACTTTTATTTTGTATGCGATTAATCGCGATTAATCGTTTGACAGCCCTACTTTATACTCATCAATGAATCTTGAAAAAAAAAAATCACAAAAATATTAAGCAGGTTTTAAACATTGACACGAATAAGAAACATTATTAGTAACTGATAAATAAACATCACAGAAATATATTTGTTCAAAATCTGTAAGTTATTCTACTGAAACACTGTGCAGTCAGGCAACCCAAAAAATAAGAAAATATGTAGTTTTGCACATCTCTACTCGGAATGTCAAAACCAACCGCATTATGAGACAAACACAAGGTTTTAAAAGCACGCTGTCATGAAGCATTTGGGCTTCTAACTGACTGTGGATCCTGTATAATGAGCAGAAAGATTTTAAAAGGCATTGTCCTCATTTGAATCCAACGCAGGAAACTCTCTGCAGAATGCAGTAAAACTCCATGAACCAGTTGGCCAAATGTTTTCATGGATCGTAGAAGAGAGGTCAGAACCCTGGCTGTTCCAGTGAACTTACCCCGAGGGTGATATGAAAACACGTGCTGCACTCTTTCCAACCATATGCACACATACATCAATGCATTAAAGATTTCAAATCCTTAAAGCCATGAAAAGTCTGCTTAGGCACTTAACCGTAACATGCACAATCATGAACTGTTTCAAAAAATTCGAAAATGTCCAGATGTATTGTACATTCAAGAAGGTTTTCTGCACGGCATTGTGTGGACTGCAATAGCTGGTTGATATGTAAAGGAATGCAAGCATTGAAAGCATTGAAAGGAAAGCGGCCCTCGTCTTGAACAATACATCAAAGGGAGCTTTACATAATACCACAGTGAAATGTGTGGAAAATCTGCATTGGCAACATGTCAGCTCTGTTCCCCCCGTGCTACCGGCATATTATTGTTATTTAATGACTAGGCTGCTAGAGCATGTTAATGTCCTCATTAAGAAAAGTGGGTTGAGTTCTTTACTGAAATTAGCATTTCGCCTTGAAGTGAAAGGGGAAAATAACCCCGGCTGTATAATATAATGCGAATCAAAACACATAGCCTTTCAACTCCATTTGTATCAGTCTCATTACAGACGTGACCTCTAGCTTTGCTAGTGAATCATAATCTCATTTCTGTACGACAACCAGCTAGCGCAGATATAATAGTCCAAGGCGATAGCTGACAAATACAGTAGCTTTTACGATGATGTATGATGTCATTACAGGAGGTGCGCAGACATACCAATGTTTTATAGTGACAGATCTGTGTTGGCTTTTATGTCAAGCTGCTGTGAAATGCTGTGTAATTTTGACAGAAATTACCTTTGCACACTGTTTATGGCTCTGACACCATCCAAGGGATCCATTACTCTGCGGACAGAAAAGACAGATGGAATTGCGTGTCAGAAAGCTGTAATCACCAGTCACATCAGACAGCCTCATTTGAATCGCGTTATTTTAATGTGCCTCTGCTGAGCAGAGAGGCTTTAAAAAGGAAATTTCCTATTATGAAGGCATTACTCTTATTTAAAAACACCGCCCTGACGACGGCGATGTAAAATTGCTCATAAACCAGAACGGATCCCCTCCCTTATTAAGAAGCCTAGCCAGGGCACCCGAGCACAGAAACATCAGAAATCACTCATCAGCACCTGGAATCACAAACTTGTTTGCATAGCAGATCTCGGAATGCTCCGTAGCGTGTCAGGAATTGTCAAAGCGTTTTGCTTATCTGAATAACACTAGCTTATATGCAGCATTTTTGATTGGCAGAGCGCAGGAGAACGCCTCTGGCCAGTCTCGTCGGGCTCTGAATAATGGGTACTGAATAGCACAATAACAAAAAAGGATAAAACGTTTAGAATGCACTGTATATTTTATTGCACATGCTGGGGACTCTAAAGCAACCACAATATTATCGTTGCCAGGTCTTACGACTACGCCACTGTGGGGAATAGAGCTATACAAATCCATTTTAGCCTGTGGTGGGATCAATGGACTAAGTGGGCAGCATAAGCATGAATTGTTCACATGCACATTATGCATGTGCTCACATCTGAACTGCACAAACATATTCTTATATAAAAACTACTGGGTGTCAGTGACATATTAGAGCATGCATTATTTTTTTTTTTCTCTTAGAAATTTGCATTTATATTTTGTGTTTATATCTATTTGTAACATTTTTCTACATTCAATATCATATGGTGCAACCATCAAATAAAAAAGTAATATATTTTCCTAACACATTAAATATAGAAAAACATGTATTAAAATTTTCTAAAATCTATTTAAGGTAAAAAGTATTTGAAACAAATCAGAAATTATCAACATTTTTGAGAAGTCACACCACATGACATTTTACAACCTGAAATTACCATTGTAAAAACATAAAATTGTTTGATATTTTAAGAAACATATTGACCTTAAACACTGTTATAAGGGTCCTCTCTATTATAAAATTTACTATGTTTATTTTTTCCTCTTATAATTTTCTTCATGTTGGTCGGGTCGCAAACTTTGTTGGTCACTCCATATGATTCTGAAATGTCCTTAATAAAAACTGTTCTTCTTTATCAGGAAAATTGTATCACCCTGACATTTTTTCGACATCCCTAAAAAATTTTTTAAATAATTTAAATACAAAAAATAAAAGACATGATCATCCTTAAAGTGATAGTTCACCCAAAAATGAAAATTCTGTCATTAATTACTCACCCTCATGTCGTTGCAGACCCGTAAGACCTTCGTTTATCTTCAGAACACAAATTAAGATATTTTTGATGAAATCTGAGATATTCTGAGCCTGCATAGACAGCAACACAACTACCACATTCAAGGCCTAGAAAGGGAGTAAGGACATCGTTAAAATAGTCCATGTGACATCAGTGGTTCAACCATAATTTTACGAAGCTATGAGAATACTTTTTGTGTGCAAAGAAAACAAAAATAACAACTTTATTCAACAAATTCTTCTCTTTTGTGTCAGTCTTCGATGCGCATTTACAGTATTGTGTGTCGGCGCTGACGCTCGAGCTGGCTCTTAATATCTCTCTTAGTTTATCGTCTGTATATTCTGGTTCAAATAAGTAAGTCATCCTCTCAGCTGAAATCTTCAGACATGTTTACAGAGACTGTTTTATGCACAGCAAATCCGGGTTCAACATCAGAATGCCTGCCCTGCTCATCAGCACCACATGCATGCGGCGTGGTACTCTTGTGAACGTGTGTGGAAGACTGACACGGGAGACAGGACATTGTTGAATAACGTTATTTTTGTATAAAAAGTATTCTCGTAGCTTCATAACATTACGGTTGCACCACCGATGTCACACGGGCTATTTTAACAATACCCTTACTATTCTAGGCCTTGAACGTGGTAGTTTTTTTACTGTCTGTGGAGAGTTAGAAAGCTCTCGGATTTCATCAAAAACATCTTAATTTGTGTTCTGAAGATGAACAAAGGTCTTACAGTTTTGGAACAACAGTAACTAATGAGAGAATTTTCATTTTTTGGTAAACTGACTATTTAGAACAGAAAAAAATTATGTCAAGCCATTGGTTTAATTTCTTTACGTTATAATTCTGTACTCCATCTGGCTTCTGGTAAAGAGGTAGTGAAGCAAAGACTGAAGATCAAATAACAAAACAATGGCAGTCAAACAGGATATTGAGACAGCTGACAGATTTATGTATTTCTACGTAACTATCTGCATAATGCTGACAGATCAGACGTTCTCCAAACCACATCAAATAATTTCCCATAATCATTAATCATCAGTGAAAGCTGCTCATAGCTCGATGTTACAGCATAACTTGACATTCAGCTCAGCCCATTCAAATTAACCCATGACCCCAGCCTCCATTTGATACTAGAGGAAGGGGGGTAATTGCCAAAATGGCTTCCCCCCTCGGGAGACAGCGTAAGTAGGCTTTAGGGACGTGGACACGAAGACAATGATCGGCAGATATGAAAAGCATTCATTCTGGTTTCGTCCATGCCGGACAGCAGAATGAAGGCAGCTGTTCAGGAACACTAGCTGCTGTTCGAGCTCTGGAACGCTTTGAACACATGGTGGAATCAGCGAAGACAATGAAGAGCTTCTAGACCAGTGTCTAATTTGATAGCATCTCCAGATGGACAGCTTGCTGTAGAATAAAGCATTTGATAACAGAGACTGATGTGCATAGCTTCCTTCTGCACTGATGTCTGGCCTAGATAACAACAAGAGCGTCAGTGTGACAGGGCATTTGAAGATAGGAAATGATTTCATTTGCAATGGATATATAGATCTGGATGATCTATTAGATGTCTTTCAAAGGTCAGTCTAATTACAGGCATTGGTTTAGTCCATGTTTAAAGGTTTAGCATGTCAAAAACACCTTGAAGTTATTACTGTAAAACAAATTAGCCTATGCATGGAATAATAATAAAGGGAATAGTACTGTTGATACTGAATAATGTTTGACACTCGCTCAAACACTGAATAAAATAGGTGCAATGTTACAGAATTTCTGCATATTGAAGAATTGTGTATTTGTATAACTAGCTAGTCTATTTCTGGGCCGGACTTCAGTGCTCATGATAAAGATCAGGCAGGACACGGGGATGAATATAATCACAGTAACAAGGGAGTTTGTTGACAGCAGACAAAAAGTGCAGACACACGCACAAAGATCCCCCTCCACATGCCTATGTGCACACACATAAACATATAAGGCATGCGCACACACATACACACAGGAAGCCTCTAAAACACACTCCTCTTCTGCACTCCCACCCAAACCCTCCCACGGTCTGTCATAACCAACATAAACAGAGAAGCAAGTAACTTTAAACTTCTAATGAAAACCCCAACCGCAGTGTTGAGACTGGGGCTGGCAGAGATTTGTACAGTTGTGCCTCCAGTTTTCCAACCTTATGCATCTGTTTGTTTATAGACAGAAGTCCTCTGGGTGAATGCTTAGGAATTCAAATGGATGAGCTGGTGAGTGAGTTTTCTTGTGTTCACTGGTAAAGGGTATAACTCTGCAAATGACTATCATTTAACTAACAAAAGCGAAAGATCTGAGGTGTAGAACGATGGTACATTTACACAGATTTCTTTATCTAAGAGATGAGATAACATGCCACTAAATTGTCTTCATGGAGACAATTATAATTAGTATTATTAGAGTAACATATTTATTTAGTGTTTTGTTTTGTTTTGTTAGTTTTTGTCTTTTTTACATAATAATTCAAGTAACTCATTTTAATATATTATTTGTATAATTTTGGTACTTTTACAATCATTCAATCTTTGCTCTTTCTGACCATTCTGAGACCATGAATTTAGACCATTTTTTGCATTTTATATACAAAATCAACCTTTTTAACATATCAACATATTATCCTTTTAATACATTTAGTAAAGCTGGTATCATGATTGCGTCAAAAGCAGAAGTAAAACAGTTATTTAACACAATAAAAACTATATATATATATATATATATATATATATATAGCTATAGTTATAGTTATAGTTAAATATAAAATATAATTTGTTATTAATATCAGTTAGTATGATCAATTCTAATAGTATTATCAGCTGTTTAAAGCTGTCGTCTGGTGTGGAACTAAACAATATAAGTTGATTGTTAGTAATAATAAAGCATACTGAATAAATAAGGCAGTGTAAGGCACTTATTAATTCACACCTGGTTGTCTTACTTGGTACATTTGAATACAATACTCAATAACATTCACTTTTTTTCAACTTTTATTCTTCCTTACCTGGAAATGCCTTGGAGAGAGAGCGATGCGCGTACTGTGAAGGCTCAGGCACCTGGCGGCGCACCTCGTACGGAAAATACTACCGAGAGCTGAAGACGAGTCCTGCCTCCTCATAACCACAAACCCGCTGTTTAATAACAGTATAATCCCAATGCACAAACCGGTGAGCGCGTCGCGCATCTTGACCAAGGCAAAGTGCTCTGCTGAACCGTCTGCCGAAGAGCGTGAAAGTAAAAGTGGATGTGCGGGCGCTTGATGCAAATAATGAAAGTTCAATGAGCGCTTCTGGGCGGGGCTTGCGGAAAGACGCGCCCTGCTATTGGCCAAGGAATGCGCCCGTGAGACGCGCGGGATCAGGTGCACCGACCGCGCACAGCAGCTGTTCAGTGGAGAAGATACTGTACACAGCTCGATGCTCTCTGTGGATTGCTCACTTCATGGCTGTACACAACACAACTGTTTGGATTTGACATTTAACGTTTACAGTTGAGAGTAGTCTACTTAAATTAGTCTACTTAAAAAGAAACATAAATACCAAAAAAAACTAAAATTTATCTATCTATCCAAATGTGGTTTTCTCCGTCTCAAACTAATAAGCATTAATTAGACATTTGGCACTGCTGCCATCTTTTGGTGACAGATTACAAGTAGACCACAAAACATCACATGGAAATGATTCTTGCTTCGAGACAGAAATATGATGGCCCACATGATTTATTTATTTTATCATGAATGAAAGATTATTTGCCCTTTACTTGGTTTCTCACCCAAAGTACTATGTTCATTTTTACTAGGGCTTTTACAATCTCAGCCAACATGCCATGCAGTGCACACATTTTCCACTCAGTCTCATCTGTGTTGTTGAAACGCAGCTGTGCACGTGTGTGTCCGCTAGAAACCCCACAGCATCATGGGCCAAACCCTGAGCCCATGCATCTGGAGGGGAGCAGGAAGCATCCAGGGAACCCCACAACTATTAAAAGGTTTCACTGGTAGCGGAGAACAACAACAGTTTTATATGCAGAGCGTTTAAAACGACCACTAACGTATACCACAAGGTATCTCGAAACATTCTGGCACTGCTCCCTCGCCCAAGGAATGGAGAAAATATGACGTGTTGGAAATATTGAACAAAATGATGTGCCTTTTTTCACTCTGTCATGCGAGCTGCTGTAATGAACTGGGCTTCACAAGGGAGATCCCAGGGTGTTAACGAGACGCCCATCCTCCTCCCTACTGGGTTTTATGAAGTAGCGAAGCTTCCTGGTGTCGTGGCAGCAATTTGGAGAACTTTTTTTTTTTTACAGGTGAATCACAATATTCCTTTAGCAGACTGAGCTGACATCTAGTTAGCGGTAATTATCAACAGCTGATTACTGCTCTCACGCTGTATAAGACTGTGGGTGTGTCTCAATCAACTCTCTAGCTCCCTAGGTAGTGAATCAGTGCACTGTGTACTGTATATGAATTTGGACCCTGAGTCACTAAACTTTGGCTCTGTTCCAATACCCACACTTGCAGTCTTTGAGGACTTAACTTACATGACATGTTCCTGTACTTGTTCCTGTACTACTTGGCTCAAGTGTTCAAGTGTGTGTAGAACGTTTGATTACCCAATGGGACGCACTTACAACACAGTGTTGTAAAAATGCAAATAAACAGTGCTTTATTTACACATTTAGATTTTTCATACTTTGGACTTTACAGTAAACTTCTAAACGTCTGTTTAGTAGTCCCTATTTAACAGATGACTGAATTTAATAGTAGTGGTGCTACTAATTAAATGTTAAAAAGCAGTTGTGCAACATTTTGTTTTTTACTACCTAATGTAATATCTGATTAAACCAACTTACACTGAAATGTATTCCTTGAAATCTTGTAATTTCAGGCCGTGTGAGTTCCTGAAAATGATGAATCGTGACACGTTTTTCAGACCTTACTTCCTGTCACGCACATGCTCTCAAGTGGCCTAAAAATGCATGCAACCCTGCATCCAAATATATATACATTTATACATACTATAAAGTATAGATGAAAAATAGTAGTCTATATGAGCCAAGTAATAGGCCTGAATTTATAGTATTCATAAAACAGTAAGCAAAAAGTACCCAGATGACTTACAACTTCCAGCGCGATTCTGAAGTCTGCATCCAGTGGACACAGATTTATTTGTGAGCCTGGACCAAAAAAACAGTCATATGGGTCAATTTTTTGAAATTGACATTTATACATAATCTGAAAGCTGAATAAATAAGCTTTCCACATTGATGTATGGTTTGTTATGATAGGACAGTATTTGGCAGAGAGACAACTATTTAAATATCTGGAATCTGAGGGAGCAAAAAAAATCTAAATATTGAGAAACTTCCCTTTAAAGTTGTCCAAATGAAGTCCTTAGCAATGCATATTACTTTAATTAAAAATTAAGTTTTGCTATATTTACAGTAGGAAATTTACAAAATATCTTCATAGACCATGATCTTTACTTAATATCCTAATGATTTTTGGCATAAAGGAAAATTTATAATTCTGACCTATACAATGTATTTTTGGCTATTGCCACAAATATACCCATGTGACAGGGTCACATTTCTTTTGCTGTTTTTGCCCTTATTAGGACAGTATTTACACAGAGAGCGAAGTGAGAGAGAGAGAGAGGGGTGCGGAAAGGTTCGCAAACTTGGACCCGAACTCGGGACGCCTGAAGCGCAACAGCACTATATTTCAGAATGCTGCAGCCAGGCAATTGGCACCAACCAGTGGATACTTTTCTATCATGTAAGGCCACAGGACAGGATTCGAGAATAACAGTGAAGCACTGCATCTGATGCCATAGGTCACATGACAGTGACAACATGGTAGATTTCAAACCAAATATAGTACTTATTAAGCAGTATACAAATCTAGACGAAGTGCATTAGGGGTACTGGAACAGGCCACCCAATCTTTTTCTATGGCCTCATAGGATAGAATCTGGGCTGAAAGGGATAGTTCACTCATTTACTCACCCTCACGTCATTCCAAACCTGTATGAGCTTCTTTCTTATGTTGAACAAAAGAAAATATTTTAAAGAATGCTGGTAATCAAACAGCTGGTCCTCACTGACTTCCATAGTATTTCTTTCCATCCCTACTATGGAAGTCAGGGGGGACCAACAACTTGGTTCTTCAAAATTCTTCAAAATATCTTCTTTTTTTTTTTTTGTTCAACATAAGAAACTAATTCGTCATCCCGGGACTTTTTGCCTACTGTTTAATGAATAGTCAACACTCTCTCACGGCTATCTCAATTTGTATGTATTTTACGAGGTGGCTAATTTATATGAATTCGTACGACCACACTTTTATGATTTTGTACGATTTCTGTGATGATTAAGTTTAGGAGCAGGGTTAGTTGTGGTCGTTCGTACAAATAGAGTGTTTTCACGACGCGTCATCAATCACCCATATTGGCAGCATAGAATATAAACAATGCCACCGAACCGAATAGAACTTGCAAATTTAGCTGATTATTGCTGCTGAAAATGGCCAATTATTGTCATATTTTGGGCTGTACTAATCGGTCGGACCAGGAAAAACATTTGGAGCACTATAGACTGCCAAAAGTTATAACGAATCAAGGAGAAGAGTGCAAAAGACTGTCTGAGGAAAGAAAACGTTTGTGGTTGGCCAAACTGAACCAGGATTTCCAGGTTAAGAATCTTGACAACATTCATTGTTTGTTTGTTCGTACCATTTTCGGTCAAGCAGGCAAAATATTAGGCTAATATCTTAATTAATACTGCTCGTACGCATCTTTACCACTTAATAACTTTAGTTTGTCAAAATATTGCACCCTTTCCTGCTTACTTCCTGCTTAAGTCATTCTCTATATGATTTAGCAGCTTCCACATGTTTTTTTTTTTTTTTTTCCCCGTCTTTCAGACAGCATAAATTAGCAGAACGACATATTGCATTCAGTAGTACATTAACTGTGCAATCCATGCTGTTGTTTACATCCGAGTATCTCCAGTATGGCCACATATCCAGGTACCTGACCAAACCATGACGTGAGTGCAAACCCTCTATTCCACCTCATAAATAAGTATGTTTTTTCACAAATTGTATGAATTTGTATGAGTAATGTATGAATTAGTCACCCTATCAATTATGTACGAACTGCAGTGAAACCAGGTTGGAATACTATGAATTCAAACATTACTGTTTCCTCATTTTTTGCCCACTATACAGTAGGGAAGTATGCGTATTTAGATAGAGCCAGTGACGCCATGCTTACATTCAAGTGTTCTTTGAATGGAAGAAATAATTCATTTGGCCAGGTTGGTGCTCCTGGTGAGCGAACCACACACTATAACATTTAGGAGGTGAGGTGTCACTCCTAAAAATGTCTTTATGCATCAGTCCATGCACATAAAAATAGCCGTCTGTGACGTCTTTGCGGTTTTCTTACAGCTGTGAGTTTCTATGTGTATACAAGTGTGTGTACTTCAGCAGGATAGTGTGTAGCATTGGCAGTTGGTGTGTGTGCACACATACTTATGAAAAGCAGTGTTGGTGTGGGGTCCTCTTTTCTCCTGCAGCCTACTAAATGGTATTTCCCATACCCCCTTCTGTTTCCAGGGAAATGCCTTGGCCGTTGGGGAGTCCAGCTCGTAAATATGCAGTGCAGGGAGATCCTTGCAGTTTATTTAGGCTTAGTAGGGGAGCATGAGGTAGGTTGATTTTGTCATTTCCCTTTTTTTTTCCTCAGCGTTAGGAAACGACCTGCTAATACGCCTTAATAACTTTTTTATTGTGTTATTTTGGGAAAACTGAATGAACACATGTTGATGTCAGTCTACAAATGAGTCACATTTACCAGAGCAAACAATCTGTGTAGAATTAACCAACACTGATCCTCTGTAAATTATGAACTGTTTTTCTTCTTAAACTGATCAGAATGATTAAACTAGTCAGCATCTGGCAGGAGAAACCAAGTGAAAACTAGGATAAAATCAAAATGGAATAAATGAGGGGAAGTAGGGAGAGATTTCATCATAGACACTCTGATTTATTTATTTTTCAATCAAGTATAAATGGAATATTGGCAGTGGCACAAGGAAACTCATTTTTGTGTTAAATTAAGACATTTTGAGGTCTGTCAGCTCAGAAAGGGTTATTAGGCCTGACAGTGAATCCGTGCCGTCTTTGTTTAATAACTCTACTGTCATCTGCTGGGCATTAAAGCCATTACAGATGTATATTCTGTCTTTTCTTCAGGACCGGTTACTGTGCAGTTAAATGAAAGTGAAATCCTCAGTGCACTCTGATACACTCACTAATAGATGCAATATTAACCATAATGCCTGAGGTTTTCTTTACCCAAGTCATCTTAGATCATAAATTCTGCAGATCACTGACACAGTGAAGCCTGGACTTCATTTAGAACTAGACTTAATTTGAAAACACTGCTGTCAGAAACACACAACAAAGTATTAAAAATCGCTGTGGAGATGGGAAGATCTCCATTTCAAAAATGTGAAACTATTATCTCCTTTGTACAATCTTCCAGCTTAGTTTTGCCAAATCATCTTTCATTTTATTCCAAAGCTTTTTCAAACTTTTGCTGTATTACAGTAACAGTTTAAGACATTTGGAAATGAATGATTATATATAATTTAACTAAAATACAACACAAAAAGAAAATAACTTTATTACATTTCTTTAAATCAGTTACCATGGCACTATAATAAACATCTTAGGCTGTTATTCTGTGACAATATTGTGAAACGAAATAGAAATACATGTAACTGAATTGACTGTGATGTGAAATTTTCTAGTTAGAACACACATGAAAACTGACTATAAAGCTGCAATCACCAGACACTGATCTGTTGTCAATATTGAGATTCTTTGTTGAACTAAACATGTTTTACATTAATCTGGATCTTCATGATTCAGTTCCATGCCTCTCATATCTATTCAGAAGAGCAGTATCTTCATCGGAGTCAGGGAGAAGCACTTGCATCTGTTCAACTCTGTTAACTCTGTTAATCAATTCATGGAAATGTTTATAGATTTGATGCCAACAGTTGACATTTCTAAACACGGGAAAATTCACCGTCATGCTGATATTCAGAACCACGAAATGTTTGTGTCTGTGATTATTTCTTGATATTTTATCTGTATTTATAGATTTTTAAAGAATAATAATATTTTATTTAATTCCATTATTTTATTTTTGTAAGGAAATCATTCCAGTTCATTAAATTCAATTAATATGCATTGCATCACAGATGAACATCAACATTGGTCTCCTCATATTTGGTCTTTATATATTGATAAAATGTCATTACAGTGTTCAGATTATGTTTATTCATTCATGTGACTGTTCTTTTCAAACTTAAGTCATTTTATTTGTATAACACTTTTCACAAGCCATGCACTTTCTTTTAATGCATTCATTCATAAGGTATTCATAAATTGACGTCTAAAGCCTTAAAGCCAAAGAGCAAACCAAAGTCAACTGTGGCAAGGAAAAAAACTCCACAAGATGTTTAGGTAGTGGAAGGAAAAAACCTTGAAGCAGATTCAGCTGGAGGAGCTCGTCTTCCTCTGTCATTACAGTGAATGCACATATGCTAAGTATTATCTAGTTATGTGAAATACAATCATCTGCTCTGAATAAAATAAAATAAAATGATTTTATTTTCACTATGCTAATATTGAAGGGAAAGTACAAACTATAAGCATAATGATAAAATTGCAAGAAGATTTTTTTTTTTTAAAGGAAAACTCCACTTCCAGAACAACAATTTACAAATATTTTATTCACCCCCTTGTCATCCAAGATGTTCGTGTCTTTCTTCAGTCGTAAAGAAATTGTTTTCTGAGGAAAACATTTCAGGATTTTTTTCATATAATGGACTGATATGGTGCCCTATTTTGAACTTCCAAAATGCAGTTTAAATGCAGCTTCAAACAATCCCAAATGTGGTTGTAAACAATCCCAGCCAAGAAAGAAGGGTCTTATGTAGCATTATTTTAATAAAAATAATACAATTTATATACTTTTTAATGCCAAACGCTCATCTTGTTTTTGTTCCGGTTCATGACAGTTAGGGTATGTCGAAAAACTCCTATCTCATGTTCTCCCTCAACTTCAAAATCGTCCTATATCGCTGTTTTACCTTTTTTGTTAAGGGTGTTTGATCTTCTTTGCATGTTCACTTTGCAAAGACTGGGTCGGAACTTCTGCAGCGATGTAGGATGATTTTGAAATGATTTTTGAATTTGAGGGAGAAAATATGATTGGAATTTTTCGACATACCCTAACTGCCTTGAGTCAGAATATTCAGGGAGAGAAAGGCAAGATGAGCGTTTGAGATTAAAAAGTATTTAAATTGTATTTTTTTAAATGAAAATAACTGTTCGTTTCGCTAGATAATACCTTTCTTCCTCTGCTGGGATTTTTTACAACCGCATTTGGGATTGTTTGAAGCTGCATTTAAACTGCATTTTGGAAGTTCAAAATCGGGGCACCATACCAGTCCATTATATGGAGAAAAATGAAGAAATGTTTTCCTCAAAAAATATAATTTCTTTACGACTGAAGAAAGAAAGACATGAACATCTTGGATGACAAGGGGGTGAGTACATTATATGTGAATCTTTGTTTTGGAAGTAGACTTCTCCTTTAAATCTGTACTAGGCTGACCACAGTGTGGTACTGTGGTAAATCCAAGCAGAACCCATACGCACAAATAATCTCAGTATTTCACTGTTCCTAAATATCACAAACAGTTCAGGTCAAAAGTTTACATACACCTTGCAAAATCTGCAACATGTTAATTATTTTACCAAAATTAGAGGGATCATACAAAATGTGTGTTTTTTTTTAAATTATTTAGTACTGACCTGAATCAGATATTTCACATAAAAGACATTTAGTCTTTAGACATGTAGTCCACAACAGAAAATAACAGTTGAATTTATAAAAATGACCCTTTTGACTTCTTACTGTTGTTACCTGAATGATCCACAGCTGTGTGTGTCTTTTTAGTGACAGTTGTTCATGAGTCACTTGTTTGTCCTGAACAGTTAAACTGCCTGCTGTTCCTCAGAAAAAGCCTTCAGGTCCAATAAATTCTTTGTTTATCAGTATTGTTGTGTATTTGAACGCTTTCCAAAGATGACTGTATGATTTTGAGATCCATCTTTTGATACTGAGGACAACTGAGGGACTCATATGCAACTATTACAGAAGGTTTAAATGCTCAAGGAAAAATTATGCATTAAGAGCCAGGGGTGTAAACTTTTGAACAGAATGAAGATAAATTCATAAATTTTTCTTACTTTACCTAAATATCATATATTTTTTTCTTTTAGTACTGCCCTTCAGAAGTTACAGAAGATACTTACATGTTTCCCAGGAGACAAAATAAGTTACATTTATTCTGATCTTTAAATCCAGCTCATTTAAAGATTAATTTTTTTGGCATTTTTAGCCTTTATTATGGCAGGACAGATCAGTATGGACAGGAAGCGAAGTGGGAGAAAGATAGGGGATGGGATCGGAAAAGGTCCTCAAATCAGGATTCGAACACGAGATGCCCGTAGCACACATAGTCACACAAGGATAAAGGTGAAATCCAAAAGTCTTTAATATAATACACAATTAAGTCACAGGAAGGCAGCAAAACACCTGCACACAGACAAGACTGGACACAAAGCATTGAACTCAAACAACTAATAAAGGGTGGCTAATGATACACAAACAGGTAATATGAGTGGACACAAGGAGAGCAGGAAGAACCAAATATGGGCACAAGAGGGAGAAACCAACATAAACAGTCCACAAGGGGGTGACACCCTGGCTCTTAATGCATGTTTTTTTTTCCTTCTGAAGCATCAGTGAGCATTTGAAACTTCTGTAATAGTTGCATATGAGTCCTTCAGTTGTCTTCAGTGTGAAATATGGATCTCAAAATCATACAGTCATTGTTGAAAAGGGTTCAAACACACAAAGATGCTGAAAAGCCAAAGAATTTGTGGGACCTGAAGGATTTTTATGAAGAACAGCAGGCAACTGAACTGTTCAGGATAAACAAAGGACTCATGAACAACAATCACTAAAAAAAACAAAAAACAAAAAAAAAAACATTCATGTGGATCATTCAGGTAACAACACAGTATTAAAAATCAAGCATATGTAAACTTTTGAACAGGGTCGTTTTTATAAATTCAACATTTTTTTTTTTTCTCTTGTGGACTATTTTTAAACATCTTTTATGTGAAATATCTTATTCAGGTCAGTACCATTATTTTGGCAAAATAGCTTTTTGCAGATTCTTCATGGTGTATGTAAACTTTTGATCTTATATCGCATCCTATTTGTCGCCTACTGATTGGCAGTTCCTCATTCTCTCAGAGGCATGCAACTGATAAAAGACAGATACCATTATAAAAAACAGCCTCAGTATTCACCAGTCTAAATTGGCTTGAACAGAACCTGTTTGCATTAGCTTGTGGCAATTGAATCATTCAGTTCTTTTGTTTTAATTATATTTGATTTGAATGAATCCAGGCAGGTAAATGACTGGGTTGGACTAGAATAATATACCATTATCTGTCCTCCATACCTAACCTGATTTTATCCATAAGGGGTTAAGACCTCTAGGGCACAGTAATAGCAGAGCTTGGTTTGATCTCAATAATAATTCACATTTATGGCTCATTCCTGTTTACTACTGCACCTGATAGCTTTGCAAAACCCACCAACCTATTGTATTTAGATTCTTGACATTGTCTGGTGTTTCTGCCATCCTATAAAGAGTTTTGTTTTATTTTGTTTTGTTTCGTTTTTTGTTTCGAAAAGGGAAAATAGCATGCGTATGATTTATATGGAAAGCAACGTCGTTTATCTATTTTGTAACTGTTGTAACTTACCAACAGATGGCGTAGCAGATCAGCTATTGCCGTTGAATACTAAAGCGGCAAAGTGTGGGATAATACGTGCAGTTTATCTTAAAAAAAGAATATTATATAATCAAATTATTTTATTTAAAAAAAAAAAAAAGATGTATTTGTAAAAGTTGCAATTCTTAGGGAAAAATAGTCTGTATATTGGCCGTAGCAAATGTTTAATTCTCCAAATAACTCCAAATGTTCAATATAATTAATTACTTTTGAAAATGACCTGTTTCTCATTAATGTCTACCTAAGATATGAAAAAATAAAAAAATAAATGAATAAAATAAATCAGTAAATATATAGTATCAGTATATTTTGAAATAATTCCGAGCACAAGGGAATAACTTATTCTTTACTATTCTTTAGGGTATGTTTATGCAAAGGACATCCAATGGCCAAATATGTTTGTCAAAGTCTGTGCTATTCAGACTGAGTGTGACTTAAGCAGTTCACACCATCATTCTGATCATCTCTCACAGACACAATGATCAACCCAAATCTGTTACAGTCGGCTGCAGTGCTTGATTTAGGGATGTGAATTTGATGAGATGATGGCAGAACAGTTGGCTGACTGTGAACAGTGAAGGGTGCAAGAGTTGAATGATGAAAGTCACATATGAGATATGTGTTAGAGAGTCACTCTCTGGCGGTGTGTTACATAATAACTGCAGTGCTGAGTGTAAGAGAGAAATAGCAGGGAAAAGTTGCAGTCTAACATCAGGGTGTGGTCATACATGGATTTTGCCTCACAGTGGGTGTTCATCAATACTCTCATCTGGTTCCTTTAAAATGGACATTCCATTGTTGGACAATCTATGATCAGTATAAATATATATAAAATATTATCTGATAATATACTTGATATATTTAGGATGTTTCACTATTTCAATAGGATACTCTTCAGATAAGCAATTTTTCACTCAGCTGTGCTTCTAACAATTTAACTTTATAATTGCAATTCAAATTGTTATTTGCATTAATAGATAAATGTAAATAGAATTATTTTTACTAGTGGAAACTGGCCTTAGACCTTTGGACCTGTGCATGGGTTTGAGTTTCAAACTAAACCTTAGGTTATTGATTTTGGATCAATTGCTACGTTTTGCTTTTTGATCAATTGCAATTAAAAGGAAGAGACAGCTATTGGCAGTCTGCAATCATTACTGCTGCATCTTCCATCTACCTTTTGTTTACTGCTGACTTGAGATCAGTTCAGCATCTGTCCCTTGCAATACGTCAGTCTGCCCTCCGCATCTTGTTTTAATCAAATACTGTGAGAACATAATAAGGGTTCCACTGTAAGCAGATCTAACAGTATTCGTATTAAAAGGAATGAAGATGAGGATGTGAAGAACAGCCTACTTTTTTTAGTGCTACACACTAAAACTAATGGTGCAGTATTGTACCGTGTTTGTGTGTGTAGGTAGATTCATTCTCAGTATTTTATGCATGTTTTATATGCATTTAGGACCTTTTTATGTCCTTTTTTGTTTGTCACCTCCCTGGGTTACTATGATGTGTTCTCTCTAGGTGTCAGGGCAAACATCCCCCCACTCTCTCGCTCTCTTTCTCTCTCTTTCTCCTCCTGTGAGCAGAGACCTCCTGCCAGGCTGTCAGGGTGTGGCTCCCACCAGCTCAGAATGATTTCGCTAGGCACCATAGCAAATACATTCCCACAAATCTTCTTGTAACACAGGCTTTCCCCACTTTTATTAAAAAATGTATGTGTTGTTGTGTGTGTGTGTGTGTGTGTGTGTGTGTGTACATATGGCGGTGTCTTTACCAGTTTATAACTCACAAAGAGCTTATAAAATGTGTAAAAGAGTCAAAGCAGAGAAAGGGCTTCCTTTGTTGCATACATGGATCTGCCGTAGGGAGATGACAGTTCCAACGCCTGTGCCAAACTGTAATGAGTAACATGATGAGAAGAGCCAGGTATGCTTGTGACATCATGTCCTGTTTTTGGTTCATTTTGATATCTTTGGTTCATGCTGCGTTTACATATCAGTCGAGCCACACCAGAGTTTGTTTGGACTTGTTCGTCAGAGGTCTCTGTCTGCTTCTTTGGTGACGACCAAGGCTCAGAAGGCAGTGTTCACACTTCTTCAAATGAATCGCACTAATCAAACCAAACTTGGCAAGTGTGAGCACACCCTAAGAGTGATTATAGCCATTTTTAACTGGAATGTGCAAGGTTTCTGTCGTCAGCCGCTTTGAGTTTAGCTGCACAAAAACAGTCCATTGTGCTGCTCGATAGTGCGAACTATAGGCTATATGTTATCATATTATTTTAATATATAGTGGAAATTATAAATAGTCTAATCTCCTGCCAGCTATGGTCACTAAGCAAACCACGCCTTGTTGGTCCTTCACAATAAGGCACAAAGGCACTCTCCAAAACCTGCTGTTCCACACTGGTAAACTACAAAATACCCATGGTTTTGCTACACTAGTAAAACTGTGGTTACACAAACGGTAGTCAATACGGCAAAAAAAAAAAACAGAAACATGGTTACTACAGTTTTACTATAATAAAATCGTGGTTAATTTTAATAAAGGTGTTTAAAAATGTGCTTTTGTAAACAACCTAGCATTGTATATTATGAATATTGTTAGCACTGTGACAAACTGCTAGTGGGCATCTATCATGTTGGAAAAAAAATCTTATGCTAAATGCATGGATGTAAATGGAGTATTAAATGATACACTTGTTTGTAGCACAAATAGTTTTACAGTTTATTGCAGTTTGTTATTCTTCTAGTCATTTAGCTATAGTGGCTAGTGAATCGAAAGTCTCACAGGAAAATCACAGGAAAATACCTTACCTCTGTGTTTGCAAAATAAGGTGTATATGAAAGATAGTGAATATAGGCAAGTCTGAATTAAATCTGTATTCTGTGAGGTTGTATGCCTGGAATTTAAAAGGGATACTCCACCCTTAAGCAATATTCTGTCATCGTTTTCTCACCTTCATGTGGTTCCAAATCTATATGACTTTCTTTCTTTTGTGGAACAAAAAAGAAAATATTTTGCGATGTTGAGAACCAAACAACAATGGAACCCACTGGCTTCCGTTAGATGGAAAAATAAATAAATAAATAATAAAAACAACTTCTTAAAGGGACAGTTCACCAAAAATGAAAATTCTGTCATTAATTACTCACCCTCATGTCATTCCAAACCTGTAAGACCTCTGTTTATCTTCGGAACACAAATTAAAATATTTTTGATAAAAATCCAAGAACTTTCTGACCCTGCGTAGACAGCAACACAACTGACACGTTCGAGGCCCGGAAATGCAGTAAGGACATTGTTAAAATTGTCAGTATGAAATCAGTGGTTGTGAACCATAATTTTATGAAGCTATGAGAGTAAATTTTGTGCGCAAAGAAAACAAAAAAAACTGTCATGGTACTCTTGTGAATGTGCGTCGATTGACACAGAAGAGATTGTTAAATAAAGTTATTATTTTTTGTTTTCTTTGCGTGCAAAAAGTATTTTATAATAAGATAATAAGTTAATATGATTGATGATAATATGAATATAATAACATAATATGATTCGTTAGGGTCTTAATGAGAAGACTATAACATACTTTGGTTATAATTTCTCAGTGGTAGTGTACAAAACAACCTTTTACCTTGTCAAAATCAGCCCTTTTCAGAGCGAGCCATTTGTTTGCATTTGCCTTTAAATGCTAATGAGCTCTGCTCACCCCACCCCTTTCTTCTGTGGGGTGACGAGCAGTAATGTTTACTTTAGCCACATTTAGCCACGTAGCCACGAAACTTGCTAACTAGCACATTATTAGGAAAGGCGATTTGCAAATAAGCATAAAAAACCCTTATATTCACTTCTGCTGTAGGTGAAGCTGGATCACGAATGATTTGTGCGAACATAGATGCATCTTCAGCAGCTCAGATTTCAAGAGTAAATGACGACTGCTATGTTCATTATTACATCCAACAACAGAACACCTCAATCGCTTAGGAGCCATTCTTGTCTTCCCCTGCACCAACGTCGAAACAATGGTGGTCGGACTGTTTAGAGCTCACTCAGGGCGAGTCTAAAGTAAGACGGCCGTGTCAATCAACTATCATGGGAGCGGACTGGTCGGTGTGATGTCACAGAAACAGGATGCTGAGAATGGCTTGATCTGAAAAAGGGGATTTGACTCATAAAGATTAAAAAAATTATCATTATTTTTATCATTATAGGGTGGTTGTGTACACACACTGCCAACACACATTTATGTTCAAACAAGATGTAAAAGTGAGTTTTGCATCCGATTACCCCTTTGATAAACATGTAGCGAATATGTATATTTGTCAGGTCAGACATTGGCTGATGGTAGCATTTCAGATGAAAAGCCTTTTAAATCTGTCTGCGTTAAGCCTGCTCTTAATCATGTTCCTGTGCTTTCATTATGAGAAAATGCTATGGCTTCGTTCCACACAGTGATCTGACATGCGCCGGGACGTTTTATGGCTCTGTATGTGCTAAAACTGTTACAGTGGCAGTTTTATTTGTGAAAATAGATGGGACTGCTTGTGGAAGGAGGTGGAACATGGAAGGCAGGAGTTTTCTGTAACTAGGATGTGTTTGTATGCGTGTTCATGTCTTGTAATGAAGACTTGCTACAAGGCAACAGCAGAGCTGACAGAGTTTAATTACTGTCAGTCTGAACATCCATTAATCTTTTGTCAGATCGATAGTGCTTCCTCTAACAATCAAATACAGGCCCTTTCCCAAAATGCACTGTAGGTGATTTTGATTAAATAACCTGTATAATTAAGATTCTTAGACCAGTGGCTTTGATTAATAAATTTGTGTTCTGACATGCAGAATGAGGAAATAACACTAAGCGCTAAGGTAAAGAACGACTCTGTTGGAGTCCTGTTTTTCTCATTTGATCAAATGGGTGTTTCCCATTGCATATTTTCTCGGGGGAGGAGAGTGAGGAAGAGAGAAGGGGGGAAAGTGAGACTGCGAGAAGGTGGGTGGATGAGAGAGAAATTTAAATTTGAGACCGAGGTTGTGAAGGGCATTAACATTTGAAATTCAGGTGCCTCCTCTTTATGTTTCTGATGTGCAGTATTGACCACTGATGTGAAAACGTTGGTGTATTAATGTCATTTTATGTCAATAGAAATACACTTAAATGTGTCCAGTTAATAGGTTATGCAGTGAGATCCATACATGCATTAGGAATTATGAAAAAGACATTGTTACCTCTAAACGGAGTATTACTAATGAGTTGTGGTTTGCGTGTTTTCAATTAGCCTGACACATTAAGATGACAAATAGATCCTACTTCCAACCATGTATGCATAATTCATTATCTCTACATAAATGTCTTATGCTGACCTGACTAACACTGTACTTGCACCACACGCCACAAATATCACAGATATCAAAATAAAACCAATGAAATCATTTACATTTATTATATTGCAGATGCTCTTATATTCAGATGAGGTTTCAAAAAAAGGGTGACATCATGTTTCATCTGAGGTTTCTTGAAACATACGTGCAGTTCACTTCAAAAGCCTTGTGCTTCGATGTTTCCCCTGCAGAATAATTCCTGCAATATCTATTTTCTGCAAGGAACAATTTTAGAATGTTTGGAAACTTATAACAACAATAAAGGAAACATCTCTCTCTGTCTCGCCGGAGGTGTTTTCAGCTTCATCTGTTCAACCTAACACATTAATAATTGAGATTCGCATAACTACAGAGAGTAAAACAACTTTACAGTCAACCGCAGATCCACTAGTGAGAGAAAATAGAGGTGGCACTTGAGAAACATAAAAAGAGTGGCAATAAGCATTCTGATAAACTGATAAACAAAACTAAATAAATAATCCTAAAAAACAGGTAAATATCCTGTTTTGTTCTATTTTAAGCACCAGAGAAAATTAATTTCTTGATTTTACTCGTTCCTTCTCACTAACGAGGCATATTACATATCACTTCTAAAACAAAAATCTACAGATTATTTACTCACACCCTTGTCGTCCAAAATGTCTTTCTTTCTTTAGTTGTAAATAACTTTTTGAGGAAAACATTTCAGGATTTCTCTTGATATAGTGGACTTCTATGGTGCCAACAAGTTTGAACTTCCACTATGCAGTTTAAATTTCAGCTTCAAACCTTTTTAACCTCAAATGCTAGTCTTGTCTAGCTCTGCGTGAACTCTGTGTAATCAAGGTCTATGCAGTAAGGGTAGGTCAAAAAACTCCCATCTCAGTTTCTTCTCCAACTTCAAAATCGTCCTACTTCGCTGTTTTAACTTTTTTTTTGTAAAGGGTGTTTTATATTCTTTGCACATTCACTTTGTAAACACTGGATTGGTACTTCTGCAGCGATGTAGGGTGATTTTGAAGTTGGCGAAGAAAATGAGATGGGAGCTTTTCAACATACCCTAACTGTATTGAACCGTAATACACAGAGTTCACGCAGAGCTAGACAAGATGAGTATAAAAAGTTAAAAAGTATGTAAATTGTCATTAAAAAAATAAGACCATTTTTCCTTGGCTGGGATTGTTTAGAGCACTTTGAAGCTGCATTTAAACTACATTTTGGACGTTCAAACTCGCAGGCACCATAGAAGTCCACTATATGAAGAGAAATCCTAAAATGTTTTCCTCAAAAAAAACAATTTCTTTACGACTGAAGAAAGAAAGATACGAACATCTTGGATGACAAGGGAGTGAGTAAATTATCTGTAAATATTTGTTCTGGAAGTGAATTTCTCCTTTAAAGTCTTGTGATGCATAAAGCTTCATGTTTGTAATAAACAAATCTGTAATTATGGTGTTTTAACTTTAAACCGTTGCTACATGTGATTAAGGCCTGTAAATATTGAATTTAACACATTAAGGCTAGTCAAAGTGCTAAAAAGTCACTGTAGTTATTTATTTTATTTTATTTGTAAAAAACAAAAAATACAATTTGTTGAGTCCGCTTAAAATAATTTGTTACCCTGCTGCCTTAAATGTTAAGTTTGGTCAACTCAAATGTTAAGTTGTTATAAGTGACTTAGATATTTGTGTTTGTTAAACTTATAGGCTGGGTAAGTAACCCAGTTGCTTTAAAATTTTAAGTTGAATCAACTCAAATATCTAACCTGTCACTTAGTATAACTTAACATTTCAAGTTGAATAAACTTTTTTTGTCAACTTTTTTTGTTGAGTTGACTGAACTTGAAATTTTAAGTCATCCGAGTACCAAATTATTTTACGTTGACTCAAAAAATTGTTCTTTACAGTGTATCTGTCTTCATCTTGATAACATGTTATATGGATCTATGCACCCAATGAACAAAAAAAGTACAAGCTGAGACAGCTCAATGCAAAATGGACCTCATCTGAAGTTTTCATTTGATGGGGTGGTGGACTTTCAGCACTTATGTGAGTCTCTCTCTATTTCTCTTTCTCTCTAGTGAGTTGGGGGGTTGGATGGCTGTTACCTTTAGTCCAGTGAGGCGTAATAATGGCAGGCTGATGCTTGCTGGAACACTGGGAACTTGAATCACTGTGCACTGAGAAAATGTTAGCCTGAATTATTGAACAAGGCCTCTCCGAAATTACGGCACAAAGCATCACGCAACAGTATCTTTCTTTCCCAGAATAGAGATGGAGACAGCAATGACTGCGTAAAAATGAATCAAAGCACCTAAAAAACCTTCAGTGTGTGACATCAGACTGATCAGCTGGTGAATTTAATTCAGTGAAATCGATTCATTGCACTTGTTAGGTTTATTTATATAGACCAGTGGTAAACCTGCAGTGCAATTTGATGGAAATGGTTTATGTATCTTTAAATGTATTTACTGTATTACTGTGTGTTAAGTGCTACTTAAGTACAAAGGATAATCATCTGCTGACATATTAAACAAACACATTTGCTTCCTTGAGATGTTATATTTATTTTGTTTTATTGAATAATTCAACAGCAGCTGACATTTGCAGGCACTTTCAGAAGAACCGCAGGCACACAGCACAGCATGGCACTGCACGCTACACTCTTAAAAATAAAGGTTCTTTATTAGCATCAATAGTTCTATGAAGAACCTTGAACATCCATGGAACCTTTCAAATGCACAGAAGGTTCTTTATAGTCGAAAATGGTTCTTTAGATTTTTAAAACGAACTTCAAAATGGTTATTTTAGGAACTGTTCACTGAAAGGTTCTTTGGGGAACCAAAAATGATTCTACAATGGCATCACTGCAAAAACACCCTTTATTTTTAAGAGTGCAATACAATACAGAATATTGCATCACTTGAATTTACATCTGACTCGTGTCATTTTTCAAATGACAATTATTACTTCAAAGAGCTATATTAAATATGGGTTAATATATTAAATATTTAATCTAATTTAGATGTTACCATTTTTAGGTTACCTATCTTTCAGTGTGCATAATTTATATACAGATAATAAAGTGCAGATCTCAAAGAGTGTGACAGGGCCAATTTTGAGTTTATAGTTTGATTTTTGATGTTGAAGATTGTCACTTTTGACCACCTTTGAATATTGCAATTTAAAACATATTCTTTAAAATTGATAAAATATAATAAAATAAAATAATAAAATAAAATAAAATAAAATAAAAAACATATTGACCCTACATAAAATCAAAATGGACCCTAGTTATTTTTCTCAATGCACCTGTCTTGTCTCTTGTGAACTTTTGCATGTGAATGTTATTCTGAATTAAAAAAAAAAAAAACCCTGAGGTTTTTGCAACTTTGCAACTTCAGCCAAAGGTTTCTTTTGTTACTGACATCACTTGACATCAGCCCACATGGACTACTGTATCATGTAAACCAATAGCCAAATAGCTCTATTCTGGAAATGCCCACTTTCCGGTTTTATTTTGTAGGAAATATGGAAACACTAAAGGTGCTTTATTTTGTTATGCATAGTGTTAAATGTATCTAGTATGACAAAACAGCATTGTTTTACCCCACATACGCGGGCCATTCCATGAAAATTGGTGCCTTTTGCATCTGTAGCACTTTCCAAAACATCTGCTTTTCAAGATACATGTGCAAATTTGTATGATCGTTGACGCGGTCGTGGGCAGCAGCGCAAAGTCGATTCTGTGCTTACTTGATGTAATATTTGATGTTTTTAAAAATGTTGTAGATTTAATTAGCAAATGAGAATTGCTAAAATTTTTAAATATATCTTGAGACAAAGGTCTTCCTAATGATTTTCAGTTTTGTTTAAGATAATTAAAGCAGCAGTTTTTAAATAAGGAAAGAATATGTAAAAGTATGGTATTTGGGGTAAAAGCACTCCTGCTGTTGGGGCTAAAAGGCACAATAATTAACATGATAAATTATAGAAGGCTTACTCTTCCATTTGTTGACATGACATTGTTAGATTCAGGTGGTAAATATGTCCATCTTAGAGATAATCACCATATTTATTCAAAAACATGCTATTAATCATGCATAGCTTAATAAAATATCATTTGTTGTTACTGTAAATCTGTAATAAATTACTACGGGATCTCCTTCAATGCTTTAAGAATCTTTACATTTAAATGATTTAATGATTTTATGTATTTAAAAATATGTTTTATATTAATGACAATATATTTATTAAACAAAAAATAATTATTTTATTTAGCAAAATAAGCAGAAAATAGTACAAACTTTGCTGAAGTGATTGTTTTTAACAAGTATTAACTTAGATATATTAGACATTTATATTTAAAAATAACTATTTTAGCTAAAGTATTTGTATTAATACTGTGTGGCTTATGGCTTTTACCCCATGCTGGTGAGCCCTTTATCAGCATAAATCCTTATCATTTTTTGGTGCAAATACATTAAAGTAACTTGACATTATCATTGAAGACCTGCAATAATAATTTTCATTTTGATTACATAATAATGGCAATATATACATGTCAAAGTCAGACATGCCCCTTTGCCAGCTGTGATGTCTGGTTACTGGTTTAAACTTGGCCCAGGTTTTTAAAAGATTTTTGGGTCAGCACACCTTAATAGCTTCAACAATTGATTGCCAATTAAGTTTAGAATACAATGAATTTAGGCCCAGATTATGCAGAGCTGTAATAGCTGCTAATGGTGGATATTTTGATAAATCGAAAATGTAAGTTTTTTCTGGTGCTAAATATATAAACCGTTCATGTAATAAAATATGTTTTCGTAGTTTGTGTTGTCCCTTATCAGTGCAAAATTATCACAAATTAAAAAGGATTCATGCCAATATTGTCCAAAACAGACTAAACAACTTGTATGATTTATTTTTGCACAAAATCTGTTGCTGATTAAATTTCCAATACAAACATGTATATTTTTTTGCAATCATACACTTTGGGCGCAGTGAAAAACACATTTTTTCTTAGGGTGTGCCTTTAGCCCCATTGTACCCTATCATTCAGTGGCATATAAGTTCTAATAAAATATAGTATGTAGTAACGCTTGTGTTGGGGTTGACTTGAATACAAAAACATGAAATAATAAATGACATGAGATGGCACATATTTAAAAAAATATTGGTTAAACTTATTTTATTTTTACTTTTTTCCAAGTGGGAAAGGCACTGATTCGTGGAATGACCCACGCATGACTGGAAGGAGCGGAACTGGTCGACTGTGACATAATAAAAGCTCCGCTGCTCCAGAGGCCTTATTTCAGCCCCACCCTGCTTCATACTACAGTGATGTTAATAAAACTTTAGTATATTAGCTCATCCGTGAACTTGATTTCTTGCCGAGTCCCATTAAATTGCATCAGCTGTGGGGGTGAAGATGACCTTTCCCGTAATTCCACACTCAATCACGGCGTCACCAAACTACGCCTTTGTTTCATTGTTTGTTTTAAATAGGCCCAAAATTACATATTGTGCCTTTTACATTGATATTAGGTTATAAATAAGAGAGGAAATAAAGGCAATTGTGTTTTTTTGCTAACGTACCCATTAAGTTTCAACTCTCTCTGCCCAGAGAGAACATTACTTCTACTTTCCCTGTTAGCTGGGGTGGTTAGGTGTTTTATTTGTATACATAATACAATATGCAATATATTTTATTCACTTTATACACCTAATTGTGCGCTAGAACAAAATTGAAAAAAAATAAAAAATAAATAAATAAATAAAACAGTTTAATTAATCCAATAATGTCTTAATTACAGTCCATAGCTGTGTTGATTTATGTTGTGAAAGGCAGCTGCTGAACTCTTTGGGGTGTTGTTTTACTTGTATGTCAGCAAAGACCTACTGCAGGGAGTGTTTGCCAAGGACGTCTGCCAGACCGCAACTTTATGGGCTTGGCGTTGATCCACAGTTCATTTGGTACAGAACCAACTACTGTGGGGTATCCCAAAGTACATTACAAATACATCACCCTCTATACATCCAATACACTTTAGGCTTTACATAAATCTGTAATAACCTCATTTAATTCTTTATTATACATTTCATTGAATTCATTTAACCATTTCATCTGATTTGCTGTGCCTGTGAGGGTAAAGCTCAGCTGTGGACTCAGATGTATGTTTAGAGAGCTCTGGGGTGTATGACAGGGAAACCCTCCCCTGAGACTGCTTTGCCACAGACAGCTCTGAGCACCCTCTGCTTTCTAGACTACTAATGATCACTAGCTTCCTTCATGACACAACAGCATAGAAACAGCCTCATTTTAGAAACACATGAGTGCAGACTGTGACTAAAATGGCTTGTTATTTTAATTAATGGTTGAGGTAATTTGGAAATAAAGGAAGAGATCTGACAAATTCTGTGATTTTTATACTCACCCTCATGTGGTTTCAAACCCGTATGCTGTTGTTTTTTTTTCAAAGAAGCATTAAAGATAAACATTTTGAAGAAACCGGGGATATCAAGACCTACTTTAAAAATAGTACATACTGCTTGTGTGCTTAGTCTTAGGAACTTGTGTCACAGCTTTGTATAAGAAACAGATTGAAATTTAAGACATTGTGCCTTGCACTGTAGGAAAAACAAATTCACAGAAAAGCACTCGCATTTAATATATTTTAACACTAAAACAGGGGTTTTCAATCTTTTAGATGCCGCGGACCCCCAAATATGATCATCATCATACGAGGGACCACCAGTCAAAAATGTATAAATACCCAATTTACACTGTGAAAATAAGCAAAATATTGACTGGAAAATATTTAGTTTCTATTAAATTATTATATATTTTTTCAAAACAATTATTTAAAATGTATTTATTTTGAATATTTATTTATATAATCAAAATTTTATAATTCATTTTGCTATAATTTGTATACTATTATTGTATACTATTGCATACTATTATTTACTTTATTTGTATTTTTTGTTGTTGTTGTTTTCAAATCAATTATTTTAATCAACTTTTGGATAATTCATTTCTTTCATTCTATTTGTATTAATTCATATTTAATTAATTCACATTTTTTGTATTAAATAAATAATCATAATAACAAAGTTATTAAAAAAGGTTAACATATTTAGTTTACTTGTATTTCATGTGATTAGGCCTACAGTATTATCCAGCATTAGAGAGAATATCTAAATGCACTGTTAATTTATTGGCATATAAAAAATTTAAGGGGGTACTTCTAGTAAATATTTTAGGTCAAATTAGAGTTCATCTGACCAAGAAAAAAAAAAAAAAGTTTGGCTTTTTATGGGTCTGGCTTCAGCTCTCGTCCACTTCCAGATTTATAGCTGTACAAAACAGCTTTACTTCCACATTGAAAAATAAGGTGGACAGCAGGTGCTTTCAGTCTTGTCGCTCATTTACTCTAGGAAATTTGAGTTTGAATCTGGCTTGAGACATTTCCTGATCAAATTAACCCCTCCTTCTTTCTCCATAAAATTTCCTGTCCATTCTAAACTATTTGAGAAACATAAATGGCATTAAGACTTAAAATCATAATGTAGTTTTGCTTTAGTTTAGATTTGTCCCTTTTGTCCTGACAGTGGAAGAAAAAAAAAGCTAATCGTGTTTTCCCAATTGCACAGATGAACACACAGAAGGTCACAGACACGCGCTGCAGAAGTGTCAGAGGTTTTGCACAACAAACAGCCGCATACTTCTAATGTCCCAATACACTTTTTTATTACAGTCAGCCTATTGATTTTGTCACTACTGTTGACTCACCACCAAATACTCAGCCTTTCCTGAGCACAGCACATTTGTGTGTGTGTGTACCTGTTATTTATCATGTTAGGGGAACCAAATGTCCCCACAAGGATAGTAATACCAGTAAATTTTTAGGGACATTTTTTAGGTCCCCATGAGGCTTATAAATCATGCAGAATTTTTCAGAAAGCAAAAGTGTGCACAGTCTCCTGTGAGGGCTAGGTTTAGATGTAGGGTAGGTATAGGACGATAGTTTCTACAGTACAAAAACCATTACGCCTATGGAATGTCCCCATAAAACATGGAAACACAACATGTGTGTGTGTGTGTGTGTGTGTGTGTGTGTGTATGGACTAAACTGGCAGTTTAATCATGCTAGAAGTCCTTGACATGTCATTAAGAAAACGACGCAGGTGGTTCAGACTGGAGACAGGCTTCTAAACAGCTTTCTGTGCGCATGTGTGTGTGTGTGTGTGTTTGAAGATGGCTCTACAAATCACACCCCCACCATTAAGCTTCAGAGATGTGGCTTAAAGCCAGACCATCTGACCTCTGTACGCTTATGAAAACAGGGGTCATCTTAAACAATGAAAGGAGCACCACCGGAGAAAACATCTATTCACTCAGGAAAGAATAGGTTCATAAGGTGCTGGCGCATGATCTTTAGTTAAAATTTGGGGAAACAATAAATGTTACAGTACATTGAACATAAACAAATGTAATGCATTAATAAACATATGCATCAGCAATACCATTGTTATTTATTTATTTATTTATTTATTTATCCATCCAAATAGCAAGTTTTTAAATCCTAGCTGAAATCCATATCACAATGAGACATTATACAGAAATATTTATGAAAATCTTTTTAAATGTCATCTAATAGAATTTGGCAGCATTATTTGCATAGTGTGACAGTTATATGTAATGTAGTCTGATTTGTTAAATGCCATGAAATCTCTTTTTTCCATTCCATGTCAAAATATTTTCAAATTGACATCATTTGAATTTGTCAGCTTGCCTTTTGAATTACATTTCTACAAGCTTTGAAAAGAATGCAATTGGCTCTGTGACAAATCTCATTTGCCTGTGGAGAGAAAACAGAGAAATAATGAATAATAATTTCACAGAAGCAAAGCAGATAAATTAGCTGAAAATAAGAAATATTTCGTTACAAGTTTGTTAAATACAAAAAATATTAAAGAGGACCTATTATGCAAAAATCACTTTTATAAGGTGTTTGAACACAGTTGTGTGGCCGCAGTGTGTGAAAACAACCATCCTATAATGGTAAAAATCCACCCACTCATTTTTTTTATAATCCCTATAAATCATAAACAGTCTCTCAGAAAAAGCAATTTCAGATTCTCCCTACATACACGTCATCGTGTAGGGAAAAAGTCTAAAAAGCATAAACACAGCCCTGAGTGAGAAGCAGCAGTCCGCCATTACTGGAGATAATGTCAGCACCAAAGAGGCATTACAAGTGTTGTGTTTTCTGATGCACCAACGAACACAGAAGTTTCCATAGACTTCCTCCATCTAAGCCGCTGAGGACACTGGTTAAATTTCTTTATCGTAGGAAATGTCCCAGAAAAAAATCGGCAAAGTTCCCTTTATGTTTAGGGATCAGTACCAACACTTCATGCATGAGCAAGCTATAAAAAATTGTTAGGGTATTTTGTAGCTAAAACTTCATTTACACACTCATCAGAGATGTATTTTACATCTTTTAAAAAGGGGCATAATAGGCCACCTTTAAAATAACCTCTGATCTGTTTGAAAATAGTACAGTCTGTACTGTAAGTACTAACTAAAAGTACCCAGTCACAGTCAATAACATAATTTGTATTAAAGGGGTCATGAACTGCCTTTGTTTTTTATTTTGTTCTATTTTCTGAGGTCCACTTATAATGTTATTAAAGGGGTCATCGGATGCTAAGTTCACTTTTTTATGTTGTTTGAACATTAATGTGTGTTGGCAGTGTATGTACAAATCTACCCTATAATGATAAAAATCCATGCAGTGGTTTTTAATTAATCTGTAAAAAGAGTATCCCCTTTTTCAAATTGAGAAGTTCTCAGATGCCTGTCTGTGTGCCGTCACACCGACAGAGGCCGCTCCCACGATAGTTGATTGACATGAGCTCTTACCTCAGACCAGCTGTCACAGTCCAGTAACTTTCCATGTTTTGATGCCAGAGCAGGGATGTAAGTTAGACAAGAACATCTCCGATTGAGCAGTTGAGGTGTTGTGTTGATGGATGTAATAATGAACATAGTGGTCGTCATTTACTTCCATACATTTGTTTGTGAATGGAATGCGCCTCCCGATCTACATATATTCGTCTATGTTCACGTGAACAGCAGAAGTGAGTATAAGCGGTTTTTTTATGAATCTTTGCGATCGCCTTTCCTTATAACGTGGTAGTTAGGAAGTTTAGCAGCTAAACGCGGCTAATGTAAATGACGGCTACAGAGAGAAGAGAGGGGCGGGGTGAGCAGAGCTCATTTGCATTTAAAGGAACAACCCCTTAGAATGAGATGATTTTTGCAGAGCTGATTTTGGCAAGGTAAAAAGGGTGTTGTTTTACAAAACCATTGAGAATTTTTAATCAAAGTATATTAGAGACTTTTCATTAAGACCCTAAAGAATCATATCAACTTGTGGAAAATGGGCATCCGATGACCCCTTTAAGAGTTTACATAAAAAAGCATCATCATAGAAGTAATAAGCTATTTTCTGACCTGTTTTTTACTCCCCTCATCAGAATACATTGTTTGAATAAGCGTGGCGGATTGTAGACTCAGAAGTAAACGCCCACTGCAACTGGCCCCCATTTGTGTGTTGAATGTTTGACAGTGTACATTCTTCATAGTTGGACGCTGCTGTGATTTAGGTCAAAAATGCATAAATAGCTGAATACATATCAAACAATCTGTAATAACAGACAAAGCAATATTGACCACGTAATGAAAAAAGTTACTCAGACTTGTGTTGCGACATTACTGTCGGGTCCAATATAGTCAGCACATAGACATTTTTCTCCATAGAATGGACTGCTATGGTGCCCCGATTTTGAACTTCCAAAAGGCAGTTTAAATGCAGCTTTAAACGATCCCAAATGCGGTTGTAAACGATCCCAAATGCGGTTGTAAACGATCCCAGCCGAGGAAGAAGGGTCTTATCTAGCGTAACGATCTGTTATTTTAATAAAAATAATACAATTTATATACTTTTTAATGCCAAACACTCATCTTGTCTTACTCTGGCTGGACTGTTTTTGTTCCAGTTCATGACAGTTAGGGTATGTCGAAAAACTCCCATCTCATGTTCTTCCTCAACTTCGAAATCGTCCTACATTGCTGTTTTACCTTTTTGTTAAGGGTGTTTGATCTTCTATTCTTGTTTATGTTGCAAAGACTGGGTCAGTACTTCTGCAGTGATGCAGGATGACTTTGAAATGATTTTTGAAGTTGAGGGAGAAAATAAGTTCGGAATTTTTCGACATACCCTAACTGACTTGAGTCAGAATATTCAGGAAGAGAAAGGCAAGACGAGCATTTGAGATTTAAAAAGTATTTAAATTGTATTTTTTAAATTAAAATATCTGATCATTCCGCTAGATAAGACCCTTCTTCCTCAGCTGGGTTCATTTACAACCGCATTTGGGATCGTTTGAAGCAGCATTTAAACTGCCTTATGGAAGTTCAAAATCAAGGCACCATACCAGTCCATTTTATGGAGAAAAATGTTTTTCTCAAAAAATATAATTTCTTTACGACTGAAGAAAGAAAGACAAGAACATCTTGAATTTTCTGGGAAACACTGAATCATTGAACTATGCTGGTAACGATAGAACTCAAGGCCATAGCTGGGTAACGATGCTTTTGGGAAATACACCCCAGGTCAGATGTGGAAGTATCATGTCGCTATCCAAAGAATCAAAGAGAATATAGTAAAAGAATTCTGCTCATCACTTGAAAGACATGTCTGCTTCTGTGAAGAAGTGGGTGTAATATCTGACCTCAGTAGAATTTTCATAAGTTCTAAGAAAAGGGCATAAGCAGATTCACAACCTCAGTTATATAAATGAGACACGATTAAGTAGAAGCACTTCCTCATATGACAGAGAAAACGTTTGCATTTGAATACACAAATCAACTAGCAAAGACTTTCCAAAGAATTCCACCAGCATATAATTGACAATGCCATTAAAAGGTTGTTTCCTACTTTGCTAGCTTCTGCTCTGGGGACTTCAGAAGTCTTATGGCAGAGCAGCATATTGCTTATTTAATTACGTCTGGATCAGAGTAATGTGAAGAGTGGTTGCTGGGCTAATCAATAGCTGTTTATGTTCACACACAATTCTCCCAGAAGCCCTTCGACTGCTGTCAGCAAATCAGCATTGGTGGCAAAGGAGACCTAGTGGGTAAGTGAAAAAGGCAGTGTGACATTAAAACTGGTGAACTAGTGTGTGTGTGTGTGCGTCAGCTTTAACCATCATCATGTCCCCACAAGGATAGTAAAACCTTAAATCACCTGCAGTGGACATGGACATTCCAGCGGTCCCCTCGAGAACAAAAACACCTTAATAGATATAATAAATAATGTTAATAATGAAAATCTAAAAAGTAAGAAAATAGGGTATAGAAAATATCATTAGCTCAGTATAAAAACAGTGTAAATCAGAAAGTCCCACCATGATTGTAAAACACACTTGTGTGTTTTTATGGAGGGTTTGGGCAGATTTATTATGCCTTTGTGTGCACCGAAGAAAGCTAGTGCATGTGAACACACTTTGCACTAAAACATTATATAATGCGTCCACCTAATGGCTCCTTGCATCAAGCAAGTATGTTGTTAAAATTAAAAAATTTATAAAAGATTCTTAATATCACAAATAGCACAAATACCACATTCCTCATACACACACACACAATGCGCCTCTGCTTTGCCGCTTTGCTGAAATGTTTTGCTATGATCCAAAACCCAGTGAGCCTCCCAAGATACCATTATGTCTAGTTTAGCCAAAGGCAGCATGACATGAATCTTTTGTAGAGAAGGCAATCTCAAAATGAACTACAACTAGGGCAATTAAAAAATAAATTCAAACTGTGTATAAAATTTCATCTTAACAAAGCAAACCCAGACTACCAGTCAAAAGTTTTTGAACATTAAGATTTTTAATGTTTTCTTTAAAGAATTCCCTTCTGCTCACCAAGCCTTTTTTTATTTTAATCCAAAATACAGCAACACAGTAATATTGTGAAGTAGTTTTACTATTTAAAACAACTACTTTCTATTTGAATGTTTTAAAATGTGATTTATTCCTGTGATCATAGCTAAATTTTCAGCATCATTATTCCAGTCTTTAGTGTCACATGATCTTTCAGAAATTATTCTAACATGCTGATTTGCTGTTCAAGACACATTTTATATTTATTATTATTATTATTTTTAATTATTATTATTATTATTATTAAGGATTCTTTGATGAATGGAAAGATCCAAAGATCTGAAATAAAAAGCTTTTATAACATTATATACTATACCATACAAAAGTCAGTATTTTTATTTTATGTATGTATGTATTTATTTATGGGGAAAGAAATTATAGAAATTAATACTTTTGTTTAGCAAGTAATGTTTTAATCAAAAGTGATGATAAAGACATTTATAATGTTATTTCTATTTTAGATAAATTGTGTTCTTCTGAACTTTCTATTCATCAAACCTGAAAAAATTCTACTCAGCTGTTTTCAACATAATTATAAATGTTTTTAAACAGCAAATCATAATATTATAACGATTTCTGAAGGATCATGTGACTGGAGTAATGATGCTAAAAATTCAGCTTTGAAATCACATGAATAAATAATATTTTAGAATATATTAAAATAGCAAACAGTTATTTTAAATAGCACAAATATTTCAAAAGTTCACTGTTTTTGTTGTATTTTGGGTCAAATAAATGCAGGCTTGGTGAGCAAAAGAGACTTCTTTAAAAATATTAAAAATCGTACTGTTCAAAAACTGTTTGTTCACTGTTTTGACTGGTAGTATATGTGATTTTTTGCATATGTGTGGTTTTAGTTGTTCCCTCTGTACATTTTTTCATAAACTAAAAAAATACATTTTAGGATGAAAGTTAATAATGAATCAGGATCTGTTGGTTAAAGCATTTCTGCACATGGTTAGTGAATGAGACCCAATGCATTTTTTAGTTTTGTAATGCTATTAAGTTATTAAATAGCTGATTACTGTGGATTGACATTTGAATGTGCTCTGTATATTTATGCTTATTGAAGCTTTAGAGGGTTGTTTGGCTTGAGAGTGAGTACATTTTCCGTGGATTTTCATTCTTGAGTGAACTGTTCCTATAACAATACATACTGCCCACTTATCCACTGCAGCAAATAAAGTGTGAAGGATTCATGTGTGTCTATATACACCTGCGGTGAAGGGCAGTGCAGCAATACTGCTCTCCCCTCCCTCTCCTCTGCGGTATGACATGTATGCATCACGGGTGGGATGTGCTGGTGTGTGCAAACCACTCTCTGCCCTGCTCCCTTCATGCATCGCATCACATCCCCCCACCACGCACACACACACACACACACACACACACAACCACACATTTCACAGGGTGTGGCACTCCAACACTTTTATCTCCACATTACCATCTTCGCTGTTCCCGTCTAGCCTGTGTTGCCTTTCCCAACCTTCTCTTTGTTTCCGGCACAGTCTCATTATTTTCTCACCCTCTAAGCATTCAGAAATATCCATCATAACAAAAACAGTGCATTGAATATGAACAAATGGTCCTTCACCTCTTTTTCACTTATATTTAATGAATGCTGAATATGACGCTACTGTTAATTTAGTGCTTTTGTCATATTCTGGAATTGTAAATGTCTATCAAGTCAGTAATATTTTAGCCTTATGTCTTAGCTGAGCCTAGATGATTATTTGTGACCCGCCTCCACAGACCTTTGTGTGTGTGTGTGTGTGTGTGTGTGCATATTCCTGTGCTGATTTGTAAGATATTTTGTTGATTTAACATTTTGGCATCTTCAGATTGAACAACTACTGCACAGATCCCATTATCAGTATTGTTGTCGGGGGGTTAGAGTATGTGGGGTTGAGCTGCACCACCCCAAAAAAAACAAATATTACAAATATTACACTTATTTAAACAGTTTTATGTGAAAGTTTGACAACCCCTTGCAGAATCTGTGAAAATGTGAATAATTTTAACAAAATCCATGTTATTTTTTTATTTAGTTCTGTCCTGAGTAAGAAATTTTATAAAAAAGATGTTTACATATAGTCCACAAGACCAAAAAATGATTAAGCTGAAATTATTAAAATAAATTAAATACTGTGTGTGGTTACCTGGATGACCTACAACTGTTTTTTTGTTTTGTGATGGTTGTTCATGACTCCCTTGTTTGTTCTGAACAGTTAAACTGAGCACTTTTCTTCAGAAAAATCCTCCAGGTCCTGCACATTCTTCAGTTTTCCAGCATCTTTTGGATTTTAACCCTTTCCAGCAGTGGCTGTATGGTTTTGAGATCCATATTTTTTTTACACTGAGGACAGTTGAGGGACTCAGAACAACTATTTAAAAGGTTCAAGCATTCACTGATGCTCCAAAAGGGGACACAAGGCATTAATGGGGGTGAAAACTTTTGAACAGGATGAAGATGTCCACATTTTTCTTGTTTTGTTGAAATACATGTGTTTTTTTTTTGTTTGTTTTTTTTTCCATTTAGTATTGCCCTTCAGAAGCAACAGAAGATACTTGCATGTTTTCTGGAAGACAAATTAAGTGCAATTTACTTGTACTTTTTTTACTTTTTACAATTTAAAAAGTTTTCACTGCAAGGGATTCACAAACTTCCACATAAAACTGTACACTGAAAGAAATGGCAACCTGAAATGATTGTATCTATATTAACTGGTTTTATTAACATCAACAATATTATTTAACATCACTGAATCAATCTAAATACATGTATGCTAACAAAACGTACATTTCTGCCAGCAAAAACATTATGCCAATAATTTGTATGGGTTAAATCAAGTAGAAATAGCTCTTTAAGGCAACAATTGCAGGTCACCAATGAACAGTGTTGTTTTAATATTATTTCTATACTCTTATAGTTTATTAATATTTTAAATTATCTCTTATTTTTATATTTTTCAGTTTTTATTTCAGTTTTTAGTCATTTTATTACGTGCTTTTGTCATTTTGTCAAGTTTTTGTTATTTTTACAATTTACTAAATATTACTATTTTATATTTATTATTTTATTTTAGTTTTTTGTTTTGTTTTGTTTTGTTTTTCAGTTTAAGTTTGTTTTTCATATAATATTTATGTTTCATTTTATTTAATTTCAGCTTTATTTCAGTTAACAAAAATGCTTTGTAGTTAACAATAACCCTGCTTTACAATACATTTAATTTTTAATAGCTAAAACATGTCGTATCAAGAACTAATGGTGAAAAGCAATATTTTACAAGTCATTTATTAATCTAGAATATTTTTATTGTTCTTTATTCATTATACTTTCCATTTTGTTATCTAAACTACGCTTGAATTTGTTCTGGGTGATCAGATATGACATAATTATGGTGTCTTGGAAGGCTGTCTGAAACTGGTTTCCTTTAGCAGTGCCTTCAGACTCGAATACAGGCTGTAAAGTCATTGAGTGACTGGGCAGTGATGCAGTAAGGCAGCTGCCTTAGGTTTTGGACACAACCGTTGAGGACAGCAGAGAATGACTCCTGATTTTGCAGTGCGACATGTCAGTTTGAGTTAGTGTCAACAGTCTGAGAGTCTGAGTTCCTACTCTACATTTCTGGTGTTTTATTAAGGTGTTACAGTAGCTTCCTCTGGTTCACCTGCTCAGTTGTCACCTTCCTGCACGATGCTGTTAGCAGAAATAAAGGTGTGAACTTTCTCTGTATAGCTTAAAATATATGCAGCTTGAAAATATGGAGGCCATCTGCTGTGAGCAAATGTTCTCACTAAAGGACGCACCCATCAACCATAGTGCATTTGAGGAGAGGTCTCAAAGGAAAAGCTTGTTGTCTGGTGCCACTGCAGCCAAAATAATGAGCCTCCTCTGAATAGATACGTACCTTTGAAAGCCATTATCTAAAAGGCTTAACTGTCAAAGGCTTGTTTCAACAAAACACTAAGCTGGAATATTTGGAGAGAAGAGAGAAAACTTGCAAATCTCTCTGGAATTGCAGATGAACGTGAAATACGATTTCGGTTGGCTGAAAATGTTGCTGCAGGGAATGTCAGATCAAAACTCTAAATGTAAATGTTTCCCACTAAAAACCGGTGCATCTTTGAAATTTCTGTGAATGGCTTTGCAAGAAATTATATATGCAACTATTACATGTACATATTAAAATCATATGCAACTATTACTGAAGGTTCAAATGCTCACTAATGCACCAGAAGGAAAACCATGCATTAAGAGCCACGGGGTGAAAACTTTCTGCATTTGAAGAGCAGGGTAAATTTAACTTATTTTGTCTTCTGGGAAACATGTAACTCATGTAAATCTTCTGTAGCCTCTGAAGGGCAGTACTAAATGAAAAAAAAATAAAATAAAAATAAGAATAATGTAAATAAGAAAAATGTACACATCTACATTCTGTTCAAAAGTTTTCACCCCCTGGCTCTTAATGCATGGTCTTTCCGTCTGGAGCATCAGTAAGCGTTTGAACCTTCTGTAATAGTTGCATATGAGTCCCTCAGTTGTCTTCAGTGTGAAAAGATGATCATACAGTCAAACTTACATATATAAGTATTATTATTATCATTATTAAAATCCGTCACATCTGAAATTTCTGTGGACAGTTTTACAACAATAGGAATATTCCTCATTACATAATTTTTGTATGGGTTAGGGACAGAATTAATTATTATTAATGATAATCATTGATAGGTTTTTTTTGCGCTATTTTTAATCATAAATAAAATCATAAATAAAAATTTAATCATAATACATATTAAAACATGATGACTAAGATGAAATACCTTTCAACATTCATATAATAAAGGCTAGCATTTCTTGTGACAGTTCTTTTGTATTTGTGTGTGTTTCTGTGTGTGTGTGATTCAGGTATACCCTACATTAGATACAAAGATAGCAATATTCAAAATCCTTGTCTTTGTGGGGACATTTTTTGGTCCCGATGAGGAAACAAGCTTATAAATCATAAAGAATAAAGTTTTTTTTTTTTTTTTAATCTTAAAATGCAGAAAGTTTCATGCGAGGTGTTGGTTTAGGTGTAGGGTTATGGTAAGGGAATTGAAAATACAGTTTGTATAGGGGTCAACATCACTGCAGGGTGCCTTTTGGTGTCCTGTACATAACTCATTTGCCATGATAACTTAACATAAAAATGACTATGAAAGGATGTGTTATATTAGGTTAAGTTTTTATATTCATAACAAGTCCATTACTTGGCTCTTTAGATACATTTTCTAGATTTTTTTTACGTTTTGTGTAGGAGGATATGTGTTATTTTGCTGTGTCCCATGCACTGCTTATGGGTAAATGGGTAAATCATGGCTAAATTTGAAAGAGAGTAGAATATAATCAAATCATAAAATTTTTGAATGTAATATTTTGTTAAATAAGTGATTACTCAATTTGAGTGTATTGACCATTTGTTAAAAAAAAAAAAAAAAAATATATTTTTATTTAATAAAAAAAGAATATTGTCCATGTCTCTTGAAGGGTTGTCCACCCTGTCATATTGGGGAATCCTCCCCTTTAAGAAAAGGCCATCCCCTTTAGCAATATCTGGACAACAGATTTTTTGTCTCTTCAGTGGCAGGAATTTCAATGGCTGAGGTGAGTAAGTTGGTGACTTTTAAATTGACAAATTTCCCACATGGAAAGAACCTATATGAGGATATATGCGCAGATATGAAACCTATATGCAGTATATATGCACATATATGATAATATATATGCTGCATATATGCGTATATATGCCACATATAGGCAAAATTGAGGTGCATATATGTGCATATACAGGCCATATAGGTCTCCTGTATTGCTTCTTTATATCCACAAAAAAGCCCTATATGTACATACAAGATATGTCTCCTATATAGCTCATGGCAGGATCTGGTCATTTTAGCTCATATCTCACTTTGGCAACTGTCATACATGATGCCTAGCTCATATTTTCTATTATCAAGGCAATAACTAAGAACTAACTAAAAAAAAAAATGCAAAAAACTTATGTGCGAACACGTGAAATTGGTATCACATGTAATTGGCATGTTATGGAATTTACCCACACGGAAATAACCTATATAAACATATATGTTTTAATATAGGTTTTGATATAGGTTTTTAATATATGTGACATATATAAAATTGGCCGTTTTCCTATATTATATGTACATATATGTACATATATGCACATATATGTACATATAATATAGGAAAACGGCCAATTTTATATATGTCACATATATTAAAAACCTATATCAAAACCTATATTAAAACATATGTTCATATAGGTTATTTCCGTGTGGGTTTCTTAGTATGAGTTTGCTTACTTGCTTTTTCTAAGCTTAACAGGTCCACCCTGTCGGCATAAAATATGCCGGAGGTGATTTAAATATAGTATTTTCAAAATATGTACGTTTAAATATACCAAATTCTCTTAAACAACCAAACTAACTATTTAGCTAGTCACAGTTTGTTGTAAGGTAATATGCTAATTGAAGCTCAAAATGTCCACCATGTCTTTGTTCTAAAACGTCCACCCTGTCGGCCACTTAGACTTGATAGGGTGGACATACACATGACAGGGAGGACATAGAATTTATTTGTAGTTAATATTGCTGAAAACTAAAATGAATGTGGGGTGAGGGGGTGAGGGGGGCGTGGGGTATAGTGTGATTGAGAATGTAATTATATTATTTATTTTATTTTATTTTTTTTGTGTTTGTGCTTGTCCACCCTGTTATCTTGAAATTTTAAAATAATATTTTAAATAATAATATCTTATAATAAATTGTATGAGAAAAACACATGGTTTACATAAAATCTTTTAAATATTTATAATTTCAAATAAAAGCAAACAAATAATAAATGTTAAGGAAAGGGACAATACCTTTCAGAAAATATCATTTGCATCTTAATATTGCAATGACAACATATTTAACAGTAATATATATGTCCATGACAGGGTGGACATATCTTATGGTTTATGCTTCGAATAATGGCCTATAATTATCTAAAATACATGTGTGGGAGCTCAGCTCATATGTTTCTATAGTACATGAGTGTCTGTTATTCATGACATGACATAAAGCGAATGGTAAATTAAGACCAACATTTTTGAGTATTGTGAGGGTTGAAAGGCACTCAATGATGACATTGATATTTCACTGATGGAATGTGCCCATAAAAAATGGAAACCCAACATGCATGTGTGTGTTTGTGTGTGTGTGTGTGTGTGTGTGTAGTATTTTGTGAGGCATAAAGTAGACTGGTGTCAGTGTCTGTATACAGTCGCTCAGCCGTTACGTCTGTCTCATTCTGTTATGTCTGTTCTATTTTTAGCCCAGTTTCTCTCTCACGATCACACACACATACCGCAATCCAGAAAAAATGACAGCATCCTCATGTGCGTTCTTCCGAAGCACAAGACATGGAGGATTACATTTCCATCGTTTCCTTCATAATTCCCAGTATCAGTTAACAATCATTTTGTTTTGTCTCCGTTTTCTCAGTGTTGTATTGCATACAACAGATATTTCTGTTCAAGGAGCCTCATTCTGTCTCTCCCCAGGACACCCATAAGCTGATGACTCATGGTAGACACTATACAGTCTCATTACACAGTATCTAGTGATTTCCCTCAGGAAAGCCCTGCAGGTTACTAATGCTGATGAGAACTCAGTTCAGCTGCATCAAGGGGCCTGTATTATTTATCATTCACAAGGAAATACCATTTAACCCTCATATTGTATTCCAGTCATTCTGACCAGAAATGGATGTACTTTTTTCCCAAAAATGCTAGTTAAAGGGATAGGTCATCCAAAGATATAAATCACCCCATGATTTACTCATACTCAAGCCATCCTATGGGTATATGACTTTCTTCTTTCAGACAAATACAATAGGAGTTATATTAAAAAGCCCTAGCTCTTCCAAGCTTCACAATAACAGTGAATAGTGGACGAGATTTCAAAGGCCACAATCTCCATTTATCATTAAAAAGTGCTTCACACAGCTCTGAAAGGGTTAATGAAGGCCTTTTGAAGCAAAGTGATGTGTTTGTGTTATAAAAATATCCATATTCAAAACTTAAACCATAATCTCTAGCTTCCGCTAACTGTCGTACACTCGTTCATGAAAGAGTGGCGTCCAGCCAGTGGACTTAATTTAGTTATTAAAGTAATTTAGTTATAGTTTCTAGTTACTTCTCACGAATAGTAACTGAGTTACATCATTACAAAAGTAACTAATTACCAGGGAAAGTAACTGTTGTGTTACTTTTTTAAAAAACATTTGTTCAAATATGTCAGATAATTTGGATGCCCCCATTATTAAATATGGTAAATGAATAAAACATTGCACACTAATCTACACTATTTTAATGTTGCTGTGGGACAATAAGGGACACCTTCCAGGGGCTAAATATCATGTTATTGGGGTCAATTTAACCCACAAACATGAAAAACATCATAATAATATAACATACACATAAACAAGAGAGTGGCGTTTCAGTGCATGACGTAGGATGTAAGCGTAGCGTAAGCTTCCGTGAGAATATGCTAGTCTTGCAAGAACTAAGTTTTGTTTACAGCAATGAAAAAAACAGTCTTCTCTTGTCTTGTATCAAAATCCTTCAATATTTTTCTTTACAAATCCTGGTTTTGTACTTCTAATTCACGACCAGTGTTTTGTTTTGCTCCATGTTCGTCACTTCTCACCATAGCTTACGCTATATGCTTACGTCCTACGTCATCCACTGGAACGCCACTCTCTTGTTCCAGCAGTTAGCTGGAACAAGAGATTATGGTTTATAAAGTTTTAAATATGGATAACTTTCTTCCACAAATATAGAGCTCCTTCATATTTTAATGCACTTTTTTCTAGGGTAAATAAGCAACATTGTTAAAAAAACACATTATGTATTACATTATGTCGCTTTAAAACTATGTATGGTCGTAGGTCTTTTAAATATTCTGGAGCACTTTTGTGGAATAAGTTACCTCTGGATAGTAAAGGTATTTCAAATATGGCTAGTTTTAGTTTAAAAGCTAAAAGTTGGCTTTTAAGTAGGTTGTTTTGTTGATGAATTCTATTACGCACGTGGCTTTTTGTGACTCTGAATTTTTGTAAAATGTAATTTTATTATAATTTTTGTATTTATAATGCAGTGCCAGTGTTACCGGGAGTGAAGACTGTGTTTTACATCAAGGACCACAATGGAAACAAGTTTTGTCTTTAAACTTTATTGTGTCATTCTTGACGAACTGAGTGCATTTACCACTTTTTTGTCTAATAAAAACAAAACAAAACAAACAAATGCATTGATTCACTTCAGAAGCCCTCTATTAACCTCCTGGAGCTGTGTGGAACACTTTTATGATGGATGGACGTAGTTTTTTGGGCTTCAAAATCTTAAACCCCATTCTCTGCCATTATAAAGCTTGAAAGAGCTTGAAATAAAACTCTGTATTGTATTCAACTGAAAGTATACATCATATACACCTACACTGTAAAAAACAATTTATTGAGTCAACTTAAAATAATTTGTTACCCAGCTGCCTTAAAAATTTAAGTTCAGTCAACTCAAAAAAAAAAAGTTTATTAAACTTGAAATGTTAAGTTGTACTAAGTGAGTTGATTCAACTTAAAATTTTAAGGCAGCTGGGTTACTTACCCAGCTTTTAAGTTTTAACAAACACAAATATCTAAGTTGTCACTTAGTACAACTTAACATGTTAACAAGTAGACTAAACCTATTTGAGTTGACTGAACTTAAAATTGTAAGGCGGCAGGGTAACAGATTATTTTAAGCTGACAACAAATTGTGTTTTTTTTTTTGTTTTTTGTTTTTTGTTTTTTACAGTGTAGGATGGCTTGAGGGTGAGTAAACTATCCCTTTAACGTTATTGTATCACATAATATTTTTTGTTCTTTTTTTTGCACTTTTTTCTCACCTTGTTACAAATGTGGTGATCCTGGGATTGGTTGCATAAACTGCTTAGACTAGTCTTGGTCTAATTTGAATTTGTAAAATACAACTGAATTGGCTTACTGCTAGCTGGTCAAACCACTTCTTAGTGGCTTTGTGTAGGTAATTGGACCCTGGTTAAAAACAATGGCCTACAAAAATAATAATAATAATAATAATTGCTAATACATTTCTTGGTGAGCTATATGGGAATATGCAAATATGGGATTCAACTTGTTTTCTTTCAGTTAGCACAGGTTTTGTAAAGACTACGACCAATCAGTTTCTAAAAAAGAAACTGAATAAAACTGAAAGAAGCTGACAAAAAGATTGAATCCAAGATCTAAAGCATAATGAAAGATTTACATGCAATTATTTTTTATAACACCAAATTAGGTAATTTTCAGAACAGAATAAGGTCTAAACTAGCTGGATTTTATCTGTTAAGCAATAGTTTTCACGCAGTGGTCGACAGACAATGCCTTGTAGGATTAAAACACATCCATTTCCCTCGTCCTATTTTTAAGATCCATTTCTATCTACATTTGAAACATTTTTCTAGGGGTGACACTGGAACACATCACTGAAAGCAGTTTAAGTGACTATGATGTACCTATTGAGGACATCGAAAGTGTTATTTTGTGCAGAACTTCAGGCTGCTCTTTCATCTGTCTCCTTATAAATCCATTTTCTCTTGATTACGCAGTGTCTGTAGGGTGGGCTTGTGAAGTGTGCGTGCAGCTTCCCACAAGCATCTCTCACTGCTGCAAGGGCACAGTGGGTTGGGGCTTGGCAACAGTATCCACGGCAACAGCTGCTGCAGCAGGCCAGTTAACACTTTACTGGCAGGTAACTCGACAGTCTTGTGCTCTTCACTGACCTTCTGTTTCATCTCTCTGTCATTCTGAGGGACATTCATAATGATAACATTGATTGGTTTATAGAGCCTAAGGGATTGACTGAAGAACTGATAAAGTGAGCTCTTGTTTAATGACTGATGTTTTAGATTGTGTCTTATCATATAGATAGTTATTCTTCTTTTGAAATAGGTGGTGATTAGATTAGGAGGCATCAGCTGGATCAGCAGCCTATTTCCCTAAGATTATCAAGAACGGATTGCCATGATGTGCAAAATGTAATAATAAAATATCTTTTGTTTCAGAAAATTATTCTGACCATGTGCAAGTTGACTGCTCTTTGATAGCAGAAGGTCATGGTGAGGACACCAGTGAGATTTCCCTCTGTTGCCTCATCCAGTCATTGTCCTTCCACCAGCTCAAACGCACCAGGAGAAAAACATGAATAATTCAGCAGTGTCTGTGTGCATATGCATGTTTGATTGGGTTAAAGGGATAGTTCACACTAAAATGAAAATTCTGTTCTTATTTACTCAACCTGTACAACGTTCATTCTTCTGTGGAACACAAAAGAAGATATTTTGAAGAATGTTGCTATCCAAACAGTTTTGGTGACCACTGACTTCCACTGCATTTTTTGTCCACACAATAGAAGTCATAGGAACCCAATCTTCATGTCATTCCAAAACTTAAAAAATGTTATTGAAAATAAAATGTTACTTTCTGGGGAACACAACAATTTTTTAAAAACAGTCTCAACATTTTTCTCACACAGTTATGGTTTATAATAAACAAGGACAAAAAAGCACCATGAAAGTGTGACTTTTATACAACTATACAGGTTTTTCATACACTAAGTTTGTGTAATGACAATCATATAAAAGGAATTATTCTGTAATCGTATTCCTGCAGTACTTAAATTACATATATAGCGGAGGTTGGACGACAAAAACATCATATTTGGTTTTCGAGAGGCTTGTAGTAAAGCTTTGGGTGTGCAATTTTTACTTAATTACAACGTAAGGAACTTATACAGATAGAACATTATTTTTGATGATTTTTTAATGCATTTTCATCTCTCTTTTTTGAGATTGTTGGATTTATAAATGTATAAATGCTAAATGCATAAATGTAAATAAAAGTTCAACAGTTCTGTATTTAAGTTTTTTAAAATTTAAGTTTTGCAGTCTTGCTAGTAGTGCACAGCATAAATGAGTACGCACCCTCTGAATAAATAAAAGATGTAATTTCTTAATGAAAGATTGGCCAAATTGAAACATATTAAACATATACTTAATAAAAAATAAAAATATATGCCACTATTTTCTGTAAAATAAGTAAATTAGCCAATTTTGTTTAAATGAGGTTTTTGCAGAAATGAGTACACCATAGATTTAATTCATCAAATGTATAATATTCTAGTACTTAGTATGTCATCCAGAACTTTAATATACTGCTCTGACCCTTCTTGACACTGAGTGTATATGTTTATGACAAAATGCCACATCTGTCCTGTTTAACTCCTGGAGGATGACCTCCTTAAACACCCTGCTCTTTAATGGTGACCGCTGGTCAGCTCGTCTCTACAGAATCCCCCACAGCTGCTCAAGAGTGTCACTTATGCTGTTTACTATATATATATATATCTCAAGAGTGTTAAGATTGAGTGAAATACGTGTCCAGTGAAGGACCTTATTTTCCTATATCTTATTTTCCTATAATAATTATTATATATTATATTATAATAATTTCAACATTCTTCTTTTGTAATTGATCGAGCAGGCTTGTTGGAACAAGCTAAAAGAAAACTAACGTCTTCTAAGTAAAGAGTATTTGCTGAATTTGTTAAGTTTTAGAGGGGGTGTGCTCACTTATGCTGTTTACTATATATATATATATATATATATATATATATCTCAAGAGTGTTAAGATTGAGTGAAATACGTGTCTGGTGAAGGATTTTCACCTTGGGAGAATGAATACCTTCATTGTCATATTGAAAAAAATGCCCAACAATACAGGGAATGGGGGGGGGGTAGCATTTCTGTTTCAAGTTTTTGTATTACATCACACAGTGGTGTGTGAATTCATGACAGCACTGAAAAAAGCACAACTCCCTTATTTCTTCAGCACTCATCCCTACAGAACAGCTTTACTACCACTGAATGTCACTGTGGGAACCAGGCACTTCTCACTGTACTCCTCCTCTAGCAACACCATAACATTTTGAATGCTTTTAAAGTTTTACTTAGTAACTTTCAGGAGAGTGTATTCATTTTTGCAACACAACATTTTATCACTTTAAAAAGAAAATCTTATTTTCCTATAATAATTATTATATATTATATTATAATAATTTCAACATTCTTCTTTGGTAATTGATCGAGCAGGCTTGTTGGAACAAGCTAAAAGAAAACTAACGTCTTCTAAGTAAAGAGTATTTGCTGAATTTGTTAAGTTTTAGAGGGGGTGTGCTCACTTATGCTGTTTACTATACATATATATATATATATATATATACATTTCCATTAGACAAATTAAGTGTCTGAACCTATCTAAAACTACATGTTTAACAAATACACATGCATTCACACAATGTCTATCATTCTAACCTTAGGGCATGTCTCTTGCTTATCTTGTGATGCCTGGCTGCTCATGTCAGTCTGGTCTCTACAGGACATTTGAGGAGGTCATTTAGAGTCTATGTGCACTGAGGTGTGGATAACACATCCAAGTCCATTTCTACTCTGTCTCTGTCACAGAAAGGAAAAAAGATAAACAATTTCATGCCTGTCCATAATAAAGAAACATGCTGACACTATACAGTAGGAAGTCAGTCATCAATAGCATCAGAATTACAGTCTCTAATGATGTTAGTCAGGTGAAGTCAGATGTACCAAATGATACAGAGAACAGCAATGGTATATGAGCTAAATAAAGTCTCTCTTTAGGCTTTTGGTGTGAGAGGTGGTTTTTAGAGTGCATTTGTCACAATGGGACGTTGGCAGCATTGCAGGGATATAAATCTTTGAATAACTGCAGTGTGTATTATTGCCCACACAGCTGTCTACGTCAGCAAACAGCACAGAGATGCAGTCATGAGTGTTACCTACCACACACCGTATGTGGGCTTGGGAAAACCAGATGTGTGTGTTCACATGGAGCAGTGATGTACTGTAGCTTATTTTTGTGTCCTTACAATCAAATTGTTCACAATTATTTTAGGATTTAGAGTTCATTGCTTTTCACTAAGAAAGAAAAAAAAGGCACAATGGAATTGTCCTTGTCCTCTTGACTCCTGATCCCTAAAGACTCACATAAACTAGAATATGATGGATTATGGGGTCGCTGCAGGATCACAACAGGCAAAGTTGAAGGTGTGCTGCCTGCTATGTTATCACACTCTATCCAAAAAAAAAAAAAATAAAATAAAATACATCTGTAAAAAAAAGGCACATTGTTAAGATTAACATTAGTTAATGCACTGTTAATTAACATAAACCTCAATATTTTTACAAACATTAACAAAGTTCAATAAATGCTGTACAAACAGTGTTGGGACGGTCACTTTGGAAATGTAATAGGTTACAGATTACAATTACCCTGTTTAAAATGTAATAAGTAGTGTAATTATATTACTTTATTGTACAGTAATTTATTGAAGACATGTAACTGATTTGATTACTTTTTGATGCAATAAGATCTGAGGGGTCATATTTTTTGAACAGGATGAAGATGTTCAAATTGTTCCTATTTTGTTAAAATATCATTTTTTTTCCATTTAGTATTGCCCTTCGGAAGCAACAGAAAATACTTGCATGTTTCCCGGAAGACAAATTAGGTACAATTTACCTTGATCTTCAAATTCAAAAAGTTTTCATCCTCCCCGGCTTTTAATGCCTCATGTTCCCTTCTGGAGCATCAGTGAATGTTTAAACCTTGTTTAATAGTTGTGTTTGCGTCCCTCAATTGTCCTCAGTGTGAAAAGATGGATCTCAAAAACATACAGTCACTGCTGGAAATGGTTCAAATATGCAAAAGATGCTGGAAAACTGAAGGAGGGCAGTGTATAGGCTTACAAAACACCAGGCAAATGGGTTTTTCATCAAGCCCTCTCATTAATTATTGCACTTGAGACCGTTAGCATTCCTCCTCCGCTCTAATCGTTTATTGAAAAGAGTAAGCCATAATTCGTAAACATAAAAGTTTCAAAAGGCTTGCAAACAAAGCTAAGTGTCATACTCCCACCACACACTGCAAACAGTGATAACCTACCTGTTGTCTTTTTTTTTTTTTAAGATCTATTTTTGGCATTTTTTGCCTTTATTGATTTAACTTGTATAAATTAATATATTTAGGTTGATTCAGTGATATTGAATAATATTTTTGACTTGAATAAAACCACTTAATATAGATACAGGCTATTTGAGAAATGTAAGTAGCTCATCATCTTTCAGGTAGACAGGAAAGTTGGCAAAATTGATTATTTCTCATATTTTAAGTGGCTGTCCATGATGAAATAGAAAGTTTAAAAATGATCCATAATAATATTATGGATATTGACATTTAAAGTCTTGAGTTCTACTGCAAACATGTATTATTTGTTCTGATGCGTAAAATAGAAAACTCTATAAGTTTCATCAGCCATTTCCAATGAGATTTCAGAAATCACATTAAATTTAACAAGGACAGACACATTAAGGTGAGCTTCATAATGTCAAGTCTTTATTGGTCATGTGCCATATAGCAGTACAATAATGACTAAATAGAAATCACGTCAACTACATTCAGCTCCTAAAGTTTTCAGTCATCCAGTACACAGTGGCCCCTACACACCAGATAGCAAACAAAGTCACATTCTTAGCAGAAATAATAGGTAAATGCACACCCTGCCAGATTCAGAAAGCTGCTGGTGGCTTAAGGCATTTTTTTACAACCTAGAGCATTCATACATGTAAGTAGCATTTTTAGATGGATTGTTATTGGTGTAAAAGTGGGTTGCTTTTTTATGGAATGCTGATCGCACATGCATTACAAAAAGTTTGGCAGTGCAGGTTTGAAATTCTCCTTCTTCAAACTGCATTCTGTCACCACGCTTTTAGCAACCACCATTCACCCTCTCAAAAATAGCAGAGCAAATCTCAAAATGTTCAGATTTTCATGACAAGGTTACCAGGCCTAGTTAAGAAGCATCTGTGAGAATGGAAAGACAAAATTCCAGATTTGCCTAACATTCCTTCGCAGCTAAGCATGCCACTGCCACAGTGTTCATCGGAAAAATGAATTCCGACAAAGCAATCCAATCGGATTCCATCATGCAGTTCTTAAACTGACTTAAGCCCAACTATATCAATCAGTTCAAACTGTCTATAGAAAGAGTGCAGCAAGTCAGGCTTAACAAAGCCATGACATAGAGGCAAGTGGTATCAAAACCTGGCAGTGTAGCAGAAGTGATATGAAGAAATTTCACTAGCATTAAACTTTCAATATAAGTTATTGACCCATAGTTCATAGAGGTTCACTGTGACAGTGACTTCTTTGTATGAGAGTACACTAGATTCAAGTGTTTCAGATTGTGAAAAGTGTTAGTGACTGCGTTTCCACACTGTCAGTGTGCTTCAGGCATCCACGAACATACAATTTTGAAATATTTATGCATTTTCTAACTTCTAAATATACTGTTACTTCATAATATTTGTATTATCTGCCCAAACACAACCAATTCTGGACTCAGAAGCGGCAGGCTAAACTGAACTTAAAGCTGGCTCAAACAAGCCCTTTCTTTCTATTTCTTGTTTCTCACTCAAACTCACACTATTAATCATGGTTTTACATTTATCTTCCTATTTTCCCAATCATTCCATATTCCTTCATTCTGACAGTTGATATGAATGAGATGCTGTTTACATACATTTAAGTGCCCTGACTTGATTGGCTATATAGTATTTGTCAGAATTTGTATTCATCACAAGCATTTAGCAGCATGTGAAAGGCTTCAGCAGTATTGTGTAACATTTTGCTCTCAGTCTTGCCCATTGGCTGGTGAACTAATGCAGCCTTAAGTACTAAGAGGGATGGCAGGCACACTGCTATGAAAGTATAGGTAAACTTCTGTTGGACCCATATACAGTCACCATGCAAACAGCAAAAGCACCTCATGCAGTGAGGACTTGCTATTAGGCTCAAATCCTCATCGCTTTTAGTCAGTAGAATATGTTTAAGAGCAGTCTTGGAGAGGAATTTGGCTGGGTGGAGTGTTTTCGAAACTATGCATGTCTAGCATTTTTATTTATTTATTTATTGCCAATAATGCATTATGAGCATGCCGAGAAGTTAACCGGAGTCAAGAAACAGATGCAATTCTGATGCGATGATACTCCCAGATGGCATTGTTACTAGGGCTGACATAATGTAAAGACAAGACAACAATAATTGCTTTGCTTACAGCTTATGCTTTAAGACAATATTATTGCGAGTCACGTTTTGTGCTGGCTCTTGGAAAAACTGCAGCACAGTAAGCTACCTTCACCAAAGCTAAACACAGAGACACTTTCTTAACACAATGTGCTGAGAGAAGCCTGTTATAGTGCAGAAAAGTGGCGATACGACTCACAGTGCAGCCCTGGAAACAGAGAAAGAGTGTGTATTGAGTAGTTAGTGGTTTGCTACAGAAGGACCGCTGCCCTGTGACTGAGTGGGAGGTGAACTAGTGGAGAATATGCTAGATTCCTCTCTGAGACCCTCTTTGTGGATGGGAGTTGCTTGGGAAAAGGAAAAAGAGGGTAATGGAGAAGGCAGAGGGAGGAGAGGAAGAAAGAAAGAGGGTTGAGACATTTAGTTTTTCTGGTTGGTGGGGTTCACGTCTCCAGAGTCGATCATTTCATTCTTCTTGGAGTCGTCGGACTGGGAGGAGCCTTTGCTGGGTTTGCTTTGTTGATGCTTGTCGTCGTCATCCTTGACCTCCTTCTTTCCACTAACGCTGGTGCTGCTGTACATACGGGACTGGTAGCTGTAGCTAGACATCGAAGGAGGGGCAGGGTAGGTGATCCCAGTGCTGATACGTGTCTCCTCCCCTTCCAACAGTTTCCTAAAATGAATAGTAAACGAGAGGGTAAACAAAGAAAGGGTGGTGAGGCAGGATTTTTGGGTGTTAAACATAATGAAGAGAGAACAACAGAATACATTTCTGTATCACATTAGCTAATTCCATTAGAGCAATTCTCATTTTTTATTTTAGGTTACAGTTATGTTGAAAAGAATGCACTAGCATTCACTGTTGCATATTAATAACAAGCATAGTTTATTACCTGTAAGCAGCAATCTCTATGTCAAGAGCCATCTTGACATTCAGCAGGTCTTGGTACTCCCTAAGATGACGGGCCATCTCACTCTTAGTGGTCCTTAGCTCATTCTCCATCTGTCCAATTGTATCCTGGGTGATGTTACATGATATAGTTATAATTTAAAAAAAAAAAAAAAAAAAAAATGCTGTATGTAGATTGAATTATTTGATTTGATGGTAGAAATCTCTAAAGACATCCAAAAAACTTTTTTTCGGAAAATAAAGAACCTTTATTTTTGAGACACTGCACATGTATTGCAGAAAGAAAGAAAGAAAGAAAGAAAGAAAGAGAAAGAAAGAAAGAAAGAATTGAAAAACAGTAGGCTTCTTTAACCTAAGCGCAATGATGATTGTGAAACAAATTTAGATTTTAGTATTTTTTTTTTACAGGCTAAAGCACTTGCATTCATTATTTAGTGACACGTTGTCATCATTATTTGATGATAACTGATTTATTAAAATGTTTGGAAAGCCTTATGAATAAAATATCCAATACAGGCTGTTAATTTAACTTAATAACTGTCTGAAATCATTTTAGCACCATGGACAGAGAAGCAGTAACATTCACAGTCACTTGCTGTGGTCACGCCCATTTCATGGGGATCTTTTGTCTGCTGCCTGATTAACAGAAGCAAAAGTTTCAAACACTATTCTATGTCTAAACAAATATATATAGCGAATATTTGTGATAATTTTAAAGAAGTGAAACTCTTTGTCGATATCCATTATTTTTGACTCAGTTGAACACGTGTAAGATTCAAATTGAGGAAACCAACCTGGTAGCCCATGACCTCAACATTGTGCCTGTCCTCCATCTCATGAATCTGCCTTTCCAGGGATTCGTTGGTGCCCTTTAGGCTCTCGATCTCGATGGTCTTGGACTGCAGCTGCCTCCTGAACTCGTTGAGCTCTTCCCTGCTAGCGCGAATGACCTCATTGCTCTTGTTGGCCTGTTCGCTAAGATCAGCGAATTTGGACTTGTACCACTCTTCGGCGGACTGCAAGTTCTTATTCGCCATAGATTCGTACTGGCCGCGAATCTCCTTGAGGGCGGAGGTGAGGTCGGGTTTGGCCACTTCCATCTCCACGGACACCTGGGAAGCCTGGATCATGTTCATGAGCTCAGTTACCTCCTCCTCGTGCACCTTTCTCATAAAGTTGATCTCGTCCAAAAGAGATTCGACCTTTTTCTCCAGGTCTAGGCGCACCATTGTGGCGTTGTCCACGTCTTTCTTGAAAGCTCTAAGCGTTTGCTCAGCCTCCTCCCGCAGTCGCATCTCCTCCTCGAACTTCTCCTGGAGTTTCTGGAGGTCCTCCTCAATGTTGTCGCGCTCGAACATCATCTGGTTCTTCTCCGCGTTAAGCTCCTCGAGTTGGGAGCGGAGTTCTCGGATCTCCTGCTGGTAGAGTTCGGCTAGACGGGACGGTTCTGACTGGCGCTGGCGCAGGGTCACGAGTTCGGTTTCCAACACTTTGTTGTGTTGCTCCAAATTGCGAACTTTCTCGATGAACATCGCGAAACGGTCATTGAGCCCTTGCATCTGCTCCTTCTCATTGGTACGGATGATTTTGAACTCATTATTAAGCGCGGTGCTCTGAGTGAAGTCGAAGCTTTCCAGAGTCAAGGATGAGGATGGGAAGGCAGATCGGGTAGTGCGCTTGTAGGAGCTTGGGATGCTCGTGCGGGTCGTGGACTGGGACTTAAACCCGCTCCGGGAGCTGCTCAGCCGGGATGGAGAGGCTGAGTAGCGGGTAGAGTCCCCGAAGATCTTCCGGTAGGAAGAGGCAGAGTAGATGTCGGATCCGTAGCTCATCTTGGCGTTTGAAGACAAGGAGCAGAACCAAGGCGGCGTCTCCTTTTATAGCAGGACTGTCCCAATCAATAATTTACCCGTGCTGCTCCTCGCATTCAACCTTCCTTACTGCAGATGTTTCAGATGAACCCGAAGAACTACGACAAATAAGCTGATCTATAGATTATTTTTAACTTTTAAAGGCACAACGAATGCCGAATTTTTTGCCTGTGGAAGGTGTTGTGCTCAGTGTTTCACTGGAAACTCAGGTCGGCAGCAGCGAGCGGGTGGAACTGTCCTTTTTGGCGCAGTGCTGATGTCAGCAAAATATCATATCGTTTATTTCTCACTCATAGGCTACATCACGTCACATCTGTGAAGAATACCTACTACCACCCACCCCTGAAAAAAACACACACACCTCTGTCAAGAACACACATTTAAAGACATGTCATTGTTAAAAATAATAATGATAAACCAGCTGTGGTTGTAAGAAAAAAGTAATGGTGTTATAAACATTGAGCATGGCAATTATATTAATTCCTATATTATATATATTCCTTCACAGGTATAATTAAATTATGTTAATATATACTTTCATGTTAAATTTGCTATTAAGATCTGTTCATCAAATCGTTCTTGTAGAATGCCAAAAAGGTTTAGATAAGTCTGTTGACGAGTTCATTGAGTTCAACTGCGATGGGTAGTGCAAGGAAGTCTGGGAATGCCCCCTTTTTACAGTAAAAAATATAAAGCGGTGATTTGATTTTTATGACATCCGTTATTTTTATTTATTTTTTTTTTTATGGCCAATAGGATAATATAAATAGTTCTCTGTAAATTTGTAGATAATTCAGACTACTGTGGCATTATTATTTTTAAGTTGCCTATTTACTACCTACATTTTTAACATGTGCACCAAGTAGATTAGTAGGCCTATTAATATTTTACTTTTGACCGTTTTGACCTGTTTTAATATTAATGCAAAAGGAATTTACCATCTGCAATTCGTGATTATAGGCTAGATTCTCACATATCGAATAAAAATGGCAAACAGCCTATCGTAGATTCACCCTCTCTATAGTCCGTGAATGTAATGCAGACATAGCCTAAAACTATATATGTTAAATTCGTGAGATAGGGCTGCACTGTAAATAATGTCTATGGCAAGGAGACAGCAGTTATTATACAGTGCTGCCATCTGTTGGGCGCTTCGAGATCTCAGGAGATTGCAGGCAAACAAACAACGCAAGGTTTCACCAACTTTCTGTCTTGCATGGCCTTCAGCTTCAGATAGTATTTGTGATACAGGCATTTTGTTTAAATGCACCACGTGAACTAATAAACTAATAAATGAGAAACAATATGAGAAGAAAGGTCTAGATCTGTCACTGTGGGTAGAAAAGTACTTATCATTAAAATATTAATTTTATTAAATAACCTTAAAATGGATGTCATACTACATGAGATACATTTTAAGTTTATTTAATACGATCTAAAACATCTTAATTAATTGTTTTTACTAAATATAATAAATATATTATTTAATCTAATTAAATCATCCTACACTATATCAATATTTACATCATTCATCCAATAAAAAAAAAAAAACATATAAAAACACTAAATTGATAACATATGAATGACCATAGATCTTCTTTCTTTCTTTCTTTCTTTCTTTCTTTCTTTCCTTATGGTAGAAGATTAAGCATGCACTTCAGCAAATTTAATTTAGCATTAGTTAACTAGTTTAATTAACAGGAACTAACAATAAACAATACTTCAACAGCTTTACATTTTAATTATTGTTTTTGTGTTTTTTATTTATTTATTATTATTATTTTATTTTATTTTTTACTTTGGTGATATTTTACATTAAAGATGTACATTTTTTTTTTAGAATTTGTAGTGCAAAAATCCAAACTGATCGCACTGCTATCATTTTAAAACTAATCCTTCATTACAGTTATACAGAGTTTCGGTCCACACAACCATTGTTTAAAAAAACAGGCTATTATACTATGTAATCAGAATATTTAGTTTAATCATTGAAACACTATAATATGATCTTCTTTCAGTTTAGTACTTTTAACAATCAGTTTATTCACTCGCAAACAATGCAAGATACATGTTTCAAATCACCCTTGTTAGTGAATTGATGTTGCTCATGTTTCAGTAATACAGGCTACCGTTGTTATGTTATAAAATACACTCACATTACCTAACTTACATAACTGACATATAATCCATAATGTCTGTAATAGTATCTATTCAGTGCGTTAAGTTTGCTGTAAATACAGTAAATGTTCTCACTGCGCCATATGATTGAATCTACCCTAGTTGACCTTTTCAGATGAAGGGTGAGTCACGCCAGTTTGACAGTCTTCACCCGGGCATCTCTGATCAATTTGGGCACAGTCATTAATTGTTTCTTCTCCCTTCAACTCTGTCCTGTTCAATGTTCATAAACTGCAAATGTTTTTATCTCTCTCTCTCTCTCTCTCTGTCTCTCTCTCTCTTTCTATCACACATACCCACTTGCTTTGAACATGGTTTTCATCAGAGAAAAATCACTCATAAGCTTATGAACAAGAACGAACAAGAACTCATCATGTTTGGCTGTCCGTTTCAAAAACTGCAAATAAGTTTCATATAATCTATAATATCTTGAAATTTATAGCTGTATCAATGACTCATTGATTAACAAGATCAGGTAGGTTTAAATGATGTAAGGTGGGTTAAATGAAACAAATGTATTAAACTAAAGATGAGATGCAAATCAAAATGCAAATTTTGATAATAATAGCATTGAAAGGCAGTTACTGTAAATGAAAGTTCCCCTTCGGGAACTCGAGCTGCGTCCGAAACGCTAGGGGAACGCTTTTGGCGGAACCACGCTCTGAACACATGTGTAATCTGACCAATGAGAAAGCGGGACGTCACGGGCGGGTGACGTCACCGACCAGGAAGCATAAAAGCACGTGCGAAGCCGGCCGGCGTCAGCTTCTGTCTTTCAGTACATCACTAGCGGGGATACACACAGCATGTGCGTGGTCTGCTTGGGAGCGGAGCATGCAGCGTCAGCCCTTGAGGGGGCTGATTGCCCGCATTGTGAAGAGCTTCCTTTGCGGACGCTCCGCTCCCGGAAGGATCTCTTCGAAGAGGGATCCTTCATCAGCGTTCCTCAGGGTGCGGGTCCCGCTTCCGCCGAGGCGGAGCGGGCACTGCATTCCTGGGGTTCGCAGTTGGATCTGTTGGAGGGAATGGAGACGGGTAACCCCCTATCTCCCTCCTCACCCAGCAGATCCCCAGCCCATTCCGTGGGTTCGGAAGCCCGCTCTGCGGCTACTTCCTCCCAGGGGACGGGCTCCTCTCTCCTGTTGTCATCCTCTGGCGAGGGTGACTTGGAGAGTGTTTGCGAGCCACTCCCTCAATCCCCACAGTACGAGGAGCTCTTGGAGGTGGTTACTCGTGCGGTAGCCAAATTAAATATCAGTTGGCCCGCCGAGGAAGAATCAACTCCGCAGAGAAGCAAGTTGGATGAGTGCTTTCTGCGGAGTAAGAATCCACCTCCAAGAAGGAGCCTTCCTTTCTTCCCCGACCTCCACGATGAGATCTCGAGGTCGTGGGTTAGACCATTTTCGTCTCGTCTCTTCGTCCCCGCCTCTGACTATTATGGAAATGTGGTGGGGCTCGATGAGCGAGCCTATAAGGCGATGCCCCGGGTGGAACAGACGCTTGCGAGCTATCTGTCCCCCGGCGAGGCATCGTCATTGAAGGCTCCTACCTTACCCTCGAAGCCGCTACGCACTACATCAGCGCTTCTTGGTAAGGGGTACACGTCAGCAGGTCAGGCCGGAGCGTGTCTTCACACCATGTCACTGCTCCAAGCCTATCAGGCCGACCTGCTGAAAGAGCTAGCAGAAGGCGATAAAGTAGATCTGGAGGAACTTAGAAAGACAGCAGATTTAGCTCTCCGCGCCACCAAGGAGACCGCCCGTGCAGTGGGGCGGTCTATGGCAGCCATGGTGGCGGCGGAGAGGCATCTGTGGTTGACCCTGTCCGATATGAAAGAGAAGGACAGGGTCTTCCTCCTGGACGCCCCGCTTGAGTCTTCTGGCCTGTTTGGCGACGCAGTAGATTCTGTCGTCAACAGGTACCAGGAGGCACGCAAACAAGCAGCGGCGTTCCAGAAGTTCCTCCCTCGCCGTTCACTAGCTCATGTGGCTGCTAGGCGTGAGCAGCCACAACCGTGTACCAGCTCCTCGTACCGTGAGGTTCAGAAGTTGAGTGTCGCCTCTCGTGCTCCCCCGTCCCGGGGCCGAGACTCGCGGCACTCTAGACCGGGGTCCTCTAAGGCGAGGCCCGACCTGCGGGTCGTGCTTCAGGCGAAGAGGGCCCCGGCCCAAAAGCGGTCCTGACGCCAACCCAGGACCGCCGAGGGTAGCCCCTGCCGGGGAAGGGTGGGTTTTACCGCATTACACGGTACCCACCTCTCCTCGGTGCCCTCGGGGGGTCAGTCTGACGTTTCTGCCAAGGTTACAGAACTCAGCGGCCTCCGACGAGCGCATGCCCTGGGTCTTTCCGCCCGGTCTCGTAGCGGAGCCAGGACGCTCGTCACCCCCACGGGGGTCTCTAGAACAGTTAGTTCGGCAGTCTCCTGCCGGTCCGCCGTTACAGGTCTCCGAGCTAGCAGTTCAGTCAACACCAGAGGCCAGCCTCGAGCGGCTGGTTCCCTTAGTAGACTATCTGGCAGCGTGGAAGCTACTGCCAAACGTGTCTGCATGGGTCCTGCGTATAGTAGAAAAAGGCTATTCTATTCAGTTCGGCGCTCCGCCGCCGCCCTTCGACGGGGTTTTTCCCACAGTGGTGGGCCCCGAGCAGGCTCTGGTTATGGAGCAAGAAGTAGTCACCCTTCTGAGGAAGGAGGCCATCGAGGTGGTCCCTCCTCACGTCAGGGAATCCGGGTTTTACAGCCGGTACTTCATTGTTCCAAAGAAGGATGGAGGGTTGCGTCCCATCTTAGACCTTCGTCGTCTCAATCGTTCAGTAATGAAACTGAAGTTCAAAATGCTTACAATCAAGCAAGTCGTCTCACAGATCAGGTCCGAGGACTGGTTTGTGACGATAGACCTGAAAGACGCTTACTTTCATGTCTCCATCCTTCCTCTACATCGGAAGTTCCTGAGATTTGCTTTCAGGGGCGAAGCTTATCAGTTTCGGGTTCTTCCGTTCGGCCTAGCACTCTCCCCCCGCACTTTTACGAAATGCGTAGACGCTGCCCTGGTCCCTCTTCGGCTCCAGGGCATTCGCATATTAAACTACATCGACGACTGGCTGATCTTAGCAGCGTCCGAGAGTTTAGCGGTTCAACATCGAGATGTTGTTCTCGCACACATGAAAGCGTTGGGGTTAAGGCTAAACGCCAAGAAAAGTGTGCTTTCTCCATCACAGAGGACCACTTATCTGGGCGTGGTTTGGGATTCGACCACGATGCAGGCACGTCTGTCCCCTGCTCGGATCGAGTCGATCCTTGCCGCAGTCAGGAGAGTCAAAGAAGGCCGGTCACTCACTGTCAAGCAGTTCCTACAACTGCTGGGTCTGATGGCAGCTGCGTCCAACGTGATACCTTTTGGCCTGCTGTACATGAGACCCCTTCAGTGGTGGCTCAAAACCAAGGGGTTCTCCCCGAGGGGAAACCCGCTCCGCATGATCAAGGTCACGCGCCGAGGGCTACGTACCTTAGATATGTGGAGGAAACCTTGGTTCCTAAATCAGGGCCCGGTGTTGGGAGCTCCTTGCCGCCGTGTCTCACTAGCGACGGATGCATCCCTCACCGGTTGGGGGGCGGTCATGAGTGGCCGCTCCGCCCGGGGTCTGTGGAGTGGTCGCCATCTCAGTTGGCACATCAACTGCCTCGAGATGCTGGCCGTATTTCGAGCTCTGAAGTACTTTCTTCCAGACCTGAAAGATCGCCATGTGCTAGTACGCACCGACAGCACAGCTGTGGTCTACTACATCAACCACCAGGGAGGCCTGCGTTCGCGCCCCTTATACAAGCTGGCGCACCAGATCCTTGTGTGGTCCCAGGACAAACTCCTCTCACTTCGAGCAGTTCATATTCCTGGGTATCTAAATGTGGGAGCAGACATCCTGTCGAGGCAGGGGCCGAGGCCCGGGGAATGGATGCTTCACCCGGAGGTGGTGAAGCAGATTTGGAGAATCTTTGGTTCAGCCCAAGTAGATCTCTTCGCCACGAGGGAGAATGCTCAATGTCCCCTCTGGTTCTCTCTAGTTCATCCAGCTCCCCTGGGACTGGATGCTATGACACAGACGTGGCCGAGGCTACGTCTGTACGCTTTTCCCCCGATTGCTCTGCTCCCAGGAGTTCTGGAGAGAGTGCGCCGGGAGTCAGTCTACTGTTAGTAGCCCCGCACTGGCCGGGCCGAGTATGGTTCTCGGACCTGATATCTCTCCTCGACGGCTCTCCATGGGAGATTCCCGTCAGGAGGGATCTCCTCTCATGGGGGGGGGTACCATCTTGCACCCCCGCCCGGAGCTATGGAAGCTGTGGGTGTGGCCTCTGAGGGGGCACAACTCATAGCTTCCGGTCTCTCAACCGAGGTTGTTGAGACCATCCTCCAATCCAGAGCTCCCTCGACGAGGAAACTGTACGCCCTGAAGTGGAAGCTTTTCACTTCATGGTGTGGAGAGCGCCAGCAAGACCCAGCTAACTGCCCAGTTGGTACAGTACTGGAGTTTCTGCAGGCCCGTCTCTCCACAGGGTTAGCCCACTCCACTCCACCTTGAAGGTCTACGTGGCGGCAATTTCGGCCTACCACGCCCCTCTTGGTGGCATGTCAGTGGGTAGGAACCCCCTGGTTACACGTTTCCTCCGCGGTGCACTGAGGCTGAGGCCTCCGACGCAACCTCATATCCCTACTTGGGATCTGGCTGTGGTGCTTGAGGCTCTCTGTAGGCCTCCATTTGAACCTATAGAAGAGATATCTGATCGTCTTCTCACTATTAAGACAGCTTTGTTGCTCGCTCTTACTTCCCTCAAGCGGGTAGGGGACCTGCAGGCCCTTTCGGTGGCCCCTTCTCATTTAGAGTTTGCTCCTGGTATGACCAAGGATTTTGATAACAGAATTTTGAAATATGATAAAATGTTTGAAAAAAGTGAATTTTTGATGATCCTAAAGAGTTTTGAAAATGTACTTGCTTGTGAAAACTGTAAACTTATGAAAAGTTGTATTTTAACTAATATTAACAAAGATTAACAAATATTGTATGTATTGCTTATTGTTATCTAATGCATTAAAAAGTTTTAACAAATGAGACTGAAATTTGTTACAGAAATTTCTAATATTAGTTAGTTCTAAAATTAGACATGAACTAATGAGGAAAAATAATTTTTACACAAATTATTAATCAATTAATGTCAATTTATAAAATATTCATTAGTTCATAACAGTTCAACATACAGTGTTCAATGCTAAAAAAAAACAAAAAACAAACAAACAAAAAAAAAAACAGGGGTTTCCAATCTTTTAGATGCCACAGACCCCAAATACTAATGATTATCCTGGTGCATGGACCCCCATCTGAAAGTTTTAAAAGACAGCAATACATTCTGTAAATTATGAAAATGTATCATTAAAACACATCAGAGTATTATTTGGAAACTATTTTGTTTCTATTATGTTAATTATGTTTATTTCTACCAGAGACTTTTTGCCAAAGGGACTTTGATTCTACTAACTATAGTACAGTGCTGTTATTGTTGTATTAGGATGTATTATTTGTTCATTTAATTATACATATTTTGTTTAAAAAACATAAAATATAAATATAATATTTTGTTAATTTGTTAATTTAGTAATAATACATTACCAAGTTAGATTTTTAATGTTTTTTAAAGAAGTCTCTTCTGCTCACCAAGCCTACATTTATTTGATCCAAAGTACAGCAAAAAATATTACAATTCTGATGCATTTTTAGTATTTAAAATAACTGTTTTCTATTTGAATACCCTATATTTTAATTTTAATGAAAAGAAAGTTCAGAAGAACAGCATTTATCTGAGGTGGAAATCTTTTGTAACATTATAAATGTCTTTATCATCACTTTTGACCAATTTAAAGCAAATAAAAGAAAAGAAAATTTCTTTCCCAAAATGAATGGTATAGTGTATATTGTTACAAAAGCTTTTTATTTCAGATAAATGCTTATCGTTGGGTCTTTCTATAAAAAAAAATAATAAAAAACTGCTCAACTGTTTTAAATATTGATAATAATAATAATAATAATAATAATTATTATTATCATTATAAATGTTTCTTGAACATCAAATCAGCATATTAGAATGATTTCTGAAGGATCATGTAACACTGAAGACTGGTGTAATGATGCTGAAAATATAGCTTTGATCACAGGAACAAACTACATTTTAAATTATATTCAAATAGAAAGCAGTTATTTTAAATAGTAAAAAAAAAAAAAACTTCACAATATTACTGCTTTTGTTGTATTTTGGATCAAATAAATGCAGGCTTGGTGACCAAAAGAAACGTCTTTAAAAAACATTAAAAAATTAAAAACTTTTGACAGGTAGTGTATTTTATTTATTTGTTTATTATTATTATTATTATTTTTTTTTTTTTCAAATGTTTTATACTTTATTTAGTTGTTTATACTTTTAAAGTGCAGTCTTACTTATATAATTTATTTATTTACACGGTTTTTCTCTAAACTTGTCTACGGACCTCCTAACACTACTTGAACCCCAAGACCCCAGTTTAAAAAAAAAAAAAAAAATAAAAAAATAAAACCTTATACAGTATGTTGAACAGGCTATATTAATCAAAAATCAAAAGTCAGTTAATTTTAACTACTGCATTAACTAATGTTAACGAATAACACCTTATGGCAAAGTGTTGCTGTAAACAACCTGGCTTAAAAACCCTGTAAACAATGAGCTGTCATTACACCAACCACCTTCAAGAGGCTGACGCGGTCCCGCCTTCGCATTTCTCCGTCTCAGATGTGATGACAGGTTTTGCTCCACCTCCTCTGGATGTAGCCACATCGCAAGCGCCGCCTCGTCCTGCCCCTGAACAACTGCTTACAGCAACGGTTATGAAAAGACGAGCTTTTGATTCACGTTAACAGTAAGACTTACAGCTTCACTAGAGTACTGCAGTGCATTCTGTCTCACTGATATTTCCCGAAGTGTTTACAGCGCTGCCTCTGCACTTGAGTTTTAGTGTATTGACGGAAGGTAAGCGAGCGAATATGGTTGAACTTACAGTTGTTGTTAGTGTCAGTGGTTTGTTTGTTTGCATGTCCCTTTCCCTGTGTTCAGCTTGAAAAGATCGGTGATGTTTGATGTTTTGCGCGAATCTCACATTGATGTTTATCAGTGTGCTGTGTTCAATCCAGGGTCCGGCGAACTCCAGTGAAAATATATTTTACACGAACGTAAATAAACAAGATACTAGGCGCGATACTGAACACAGTAAATGCTTAATGTTAAAACATCCTTTACACATCAAAACTGTCTAAATATGCTGGATTGTCAAGCTCTGTTTCAGCCATTTTCGTGGGAAATTCTGTGGCTGCTTACCAGCCAGCTCTTCAAACGTCTTCGGGGGCTTTGTCCTTGTTTTTCAGCTGCTAAATGTAACTTTCTATGGTTATGGCGTGCAAAAAAGCATGTAAATAGTGTAAGTCAACAAACTGGTTCAGTTTAGATGTTTACAGGAGTGCGTTTTAGTCTCTTACTGCTGCTGTCAGATGTTGTGTGTAGGCAATGGCTTACTATAACATTTTAAGCTAAATGTGGCTCAAACGATGTTTGGATATTTGTTAACATATAATTTCCACTATTTGTGGAATAGATAGTGTTAAATATTGCTAAATATAGAGATACCTGCTGTAAAGTTACCAAAACCCATCAACTTATCCCATGACAGCTGAACATCCTGCCAATATAAACAACTCACAAAAAAAGAGAAGGTTTTTCTTTTTTGTGTGTCTGTTTGGTGTTTAAGGACCAAATGCACTCAAAAGAAAGAAAAACCTTCTTTCTCTTTCTGGTTTTCCCAAAAATGTAGATGCAAATCAGCCTGATAGACCACAGTGAGTCATTGGAGCTACCTGCTTGGGGTATTTTTCATTTCTGGAAGGAGGCCTATTTTTCTGTTGTTTGTTCTAAGGGGCTTGTCTGAATATTTCAAAAACAGTGTTTTTTTGTTTTGTTTTTATATATATATAGTACAGAAAAGAATGATGTCAGTACCGCCTGAAGTTCTTCTCGAACTCTACTCTCTCATATCCCCTTTTCCCTCAGCATACCGATCACAAAATAGACGGCTGGTGGGAAAATCTCCTTCCTTTGCCCTTAAGGTCCCCAGCTTGTTTGTGCAAGTCAGCCTTTGTGAAGGCCACCGGCCCCAGTATGCTGACTCAAGCTTCTATGCTGCGTGTCATTCATTTTGCTTCAATAGTTTGGATGGTGCTTACATTTTTTTGTGAGGTGTAATTTAACTTTGTTCAAGAGAGAATAGAAAATATCAGGTTGTCTGTTTTCTGGTTGCTTGCCTGCGTTTTATTCACGTACGTGAACCATTTCCATACCAAAACCAGTATTTCAGACACAGAGGTTGTTTGTATTGGCAAGCTAATTTGGAAGCATAGTATCCTTACAAGAAGTTTTGAAAATGAAATACAAGACTAATGTTTGTCAAACATTTCAGTCAGCAGTACGAAATTGATTTGAGTGGGAGATTGGGTTTTTCTTAAATGAGTGTTACAAGACTTAATGCTATCTGTTTAAATCACTCAGATAATCAAATCAAGTCGTTATTCTCGTCTTTCTTGATTCTGATGCAATTAGATTAGAAGTTGGCACATAAACAGGCAGAAGTGTGCATTGGCTTGTTTAGTAGGTGATAAAATCTACAGAAAGTAACTAATCCAATCTATGAAATCTGAGTGCATTCATACTTTAATGTGATCTTTTGATGCCTAAGATAGATAAAAAGGAAGAACCACTTAAAAACATTACTTAAGGTTTTCTCAAAGCATTTAACAGATCTTTAAATCTTTTAACAGGTTCAGAACTGAGAGATTTAATGATGACGACATCATGGAGCGATCGACTTCAGGACTATGCAGATCTCCCGGCAAACATGGATGGCCTGGCAATGAAGAAATACAGGAGAGAGGCCTATCATAGGTATATCAAATAGACTGACTCTGGATTTGGGTTTCTGGCTTAGAAAGTTTTGTCAGTTGGAATACAGAGACATCGTCTCCTCAAAAGGAAATTGCATTTTGTATATTATCTTTAATTCTTTCTGTTTAGATGAAGTGTCGTTTGTTTGCAATCCACTCATTTCAGAAGAGCCCATTCAGTCTGAGAGTTTATAATAGTTTTCGCTGAGCATTCCATACTCTGTGATTTTTATATTTATGTCACGTTGAGAATGTAAGCAACTCTGTCAAAAAAGATCCTATTATTTAGACAGCAGCTCCTCTGGTAAATTGGGATTTTAAGTTCAAATAAAGAAAGGAGCTACCTAATTATAGGCCAAACCCTGCAGCGATGTTTCAAACTACATACTGGAAATGGGCACAAGGAAAACGTGACTGAGGAACATAGAGAAGCTTGTGCAACCCCACAAATATGGAATTTGCCATGCAGTGGCATTATGCAATCTTCAATAGATAAGAGGGGTGCCATTTGGTTTCTTTAGCACACACCGTCAGTTGTGGCATTAATCCAGCCAAAGGTCATGTCTGTAATAGCGTGTAGTTTACTCTTTCTACTATATGTGAACTTTGACTTTACATTTCTCTGTGCTAAAGCCAAAAGTTCACTGCCTTGTTCCATTACCCAGATAAGTGGGTTCAGATAAGGAGAAGTAAATGTGAGTGTCATGGCAGGGATTCCACTTTCTGTACAGTCTATTTGAGGTCCAAAGGCAGTGGTGTTATCTGGTTTGTGAGAGTGTAGTGAAAAATTAGTTAACTCTGTGGAACATAGTGGTGGTATATTAATGGCACAAAATCTGTGACCCTTACTGCTGTGTAGGGAAAAAAAATCATGTTTCTTTTAAGATAAGTCTGTTTTTCCGGCATCCATCTTAGTAACACTTCCACCCAGGCTATTTATGTACTGTTGGTAAAAAGCTGAGGTGGAACTGAGATGGAATTCATCCAAACTGTTAAAGGAGTAGTTCATCTCCAGAAAAAAAATTACAGATGATTTACATTGTCATCTAAGATGTTTGTGTCTTTCTTTCTTCAGTCGATAAGAAATTATGTTTCTTGAGGAAAAAATTTCAGGAATTATCTCCATATAGTGGACTTTAATGGTGCCCCCAAGTTTGAACTTCCAAAATGCATTTTAAATGCAGTTTCAAATGGCTCTAAATGATTCCAGCTGAGAAAGAAGGATCTTAGCAAAACGATTGGTCATTTTCGAAACAAATTGACAGTTTATTTACTTTTTAACCTCAAACGCTAGTCTTGTCTAGGTCTGCGTGAGCTCTGTTTTTTCCAGGTCAATACAGTTAGGGTATGTTGAAAAACTCCCATCTCATTTTCTTCCCCAATTTCAAAATCGCCCTACATCGCTGCAGAAGTACCAGCTCAGTGTTTACAAAGTGACCATGCAAAGAAGATCAAACACCCTTTAAAAAAAAAAAAGGTAAAACAGCGATGTAGGACGATTTTGACATTAAAGAGATGCATGCACATCGCAGAGCAGAGACAAGACAAGCATTTGAGGTTAAAAAGTATATAAATTGTCAATTTGTTTTGAAAATGACCGATCATTTCGTTTGCTAAGACCTTTCTTTCTCAGCTGGGATCTTTAGAGCTATTTGAAGCTGCATTTAAACTACATTTTGGAAGTTCAAACTTGGGGGCACCATTGAAGTCCACTATATCGAGAAAAATTCTGGAATGTTTTCCTCAAGAAACATAATTTCTTTACGCCTGAAGAAAGAAAGACACAAACATCTTGGATGACAAGGGGGTGAGTAAATCATCTGTAAATTTTAGTTTTGGAAGTGAACTTCTCCTTTAATATCTTCTATATATTTTATGTCAGGAAATCCTATTGTATATTAATGACACAAAATCTTTGACTCCTACTGCTGTGTAGAGAAGAGTCAAAGTCTTTTTTTATGTGGCAGCCATGGTAAGGCTACAGGGGACTGAAAACTTCCAGTCTGTTTATCAAGATGACATTTCAACTAGTGATACGCTATTTCGGCAACCAGAAATAATCAGCAGAACCTGAACAAACAAGACTATTTTTGGATGAAATAGTTTTGGAGGGCAATCATTAACCAAAAAGATGCTAAAATGGAAATATGTAGTTTATTCAACAGAGATGTTAAAGGATTAAAGGATTCCAGAACAAAAATTTCCTGATAATTTACTCACCCCCATGTAATCCAAGATGTTCATGTCTTTCTTTCTGCAGTCGAAAAGAAAATTAACATTCCAGGATTTTTCTCCATTTAGTGGACTTTAGTGGGAGCCATTGGACATAAGGCTCTACATGATCCCAGCCGAGGAATAAGTGTCTTATCTAACAAAACGATTGGTAATTTTCAACAAAGGTAAAACAACGATATTGGACGATTTTGAAGTTGGAGGAGAAAATGTGAAATGTGAGAAAATGAGAAAATCCTTTGTGTGTTTTTTGTCCTACCTTTCTGAACCGAAGTACACAGGCTAAGAACTAAGAATGCGTGACCTTTTTAATGTGATTACATAATACATCGCGGACATACATCGCATAGCTAGTGCGAGATGAGTATTTGTGGTTAAAAAGTATTTGTTTTAGAAAATGACAAAGATAAAGCTAGATAAAGGTCCGTTCACACCAAAAACGATAACTATAAAGGTAACTATATTAGCGTCCACACCAGCAGAGAATATTTTCTGTATATTCCTTTTTTTTTTTTTTTTTTGAAGATTTATTTTTTGGCATTTTTGCCTTTATTGTATAGGACAGATCAGATATGACAGTAAGCGAAGTGGGAGAAAGAGAGTGTGAACAGGCCTTAAGGCTCTTATTCCTCAGCTGGGATCGTGTAGAGCCCTTTGAAGCTGCACTGAAATTGCAATTTGGACCTTCAACCCATTGAGGTCCACATTGAGGTCCACTATATGAAAAGTACTGGAATCTTTTCTTCAAAAACACTTTTTGACTCAAGAAGGAAAGACATCTTGGATGACATGGGGGTGAGTAAATTAACAGGAAAGTTGTATTCTGGAAGTTAACTAATTTGTTAAATAAAATCGTTCGTCGGCTTAGTTTCGGTTTCTGTGTTTTGGTTAAAAATTAATTTTGGCGTGTCCCTATTTTCACACGCGTGTTTCTAAGTAAACAAACTCAAAAAGTCAATTGGCTCTTTTAGCTGAAAGGTAGGACTTCCCACTTTTACAGCCACATCATATATCTTTCATTCATTTTTATGTGAGTGGTTCGTCTCCTCCCCTTTATACAGTATAAGTAGCCTATTACAGAATAGGGCAACAATGAAGATCCATTTGAGATACAAGAGTAATCTGTTTACCAGCTGTCTCTAACTAGTGATGCACAGCACACTCTGTTGTCTGAGCCGCTGCACCCGCCTGGTTCTTCCTGCTGTTGTTGATTTGTTCTAGATGTCTTTGATGGGAAGCAAACAACCCCTAACTCAACAACTGGCACAACAACAGAGAATGCTATAGAACTGGCACAAACATTTTTGCAACAAGTCAGAAATTCAATGACAAGAAAGCAGAGAGAGGGGGCTATTGTTTGCTGTGGGGGTAACAGGGTGAACAGGGAAATGGGCTTGACAGTCCAGCTAGAGCAGTGACATCCACTCAGAATGCAGCGTGCAGGTCCTACCTGGAAAAGTGAATCATGGGATGTAGTCCAATGTTATGCCACCACAAGGTAGGATTGATCAAAGTAATTTTTTGGTACCAGTGATTTTCTTTTTAAAGTTAAAGTTTATTTTTATGGGGCTGTAAAAGCATTTAACACAGGTATGACATCTCTGATTATCATTTCCATTTGTTCTTGTTTTTATGTAGTAAAGATATATTTATTCAGCTGTTATATGAATGTTTAGAATTTATTGTATGTTGTTGAAATTGTTTCTGGTTGCAATACAAACTGTGAATCTATGATACAATGGCAGTGCAAAAATCTGTCATTGTGGTTTATCAGTGTCAGTATCAGATTATATTCATGCACAGAGAGTGATTCAGAATTTCCTTTGTGTTCATATCTTGGCATTGGATATCATGGCTTGTGGACTAAAGCATAAATCTGTCAGTGTTCAAAATAAATGCAGATCACTCTTAGCATATTGCCATCAGGATTGGGAGTTTGTTTATTGCTTGGAATACCATACTGTAGTAGTGTGTGATATAGTTTTCTGAAAGTTAGCCTTTTTTTCCTGAAATGTAAGTATCTTTAGAAAAGACAGTCCCAGCATATTTTATTTTATTTTATTTTTCAATCAAAATTGAGAATGGCAGAATATTGCAAGCAAACACAACTCTAAATATTTTACATTCTTCCCCAGAGTGTTTGTGAACAGAAGTCTGGCCATGGAAAAGATTAAATGCTTCGGCTTTGACATGGACTACACTTTAGCAGGTAAGTTGTTCCCTACTTCCTTTGATGATTCCGCTTAAATTTTCACAGTCCAGTTCCCCCTTTGCGTCTACAGCACTAAAAATGTGCCGATTTCTAAAAAAATCTTTCAAGATCTGTTCTTATGTTTGGGTGTCTCTTGAAGCCAGTAACACTCTTGCTTAGAATCTCAGGGTAAACATACATTAGAATTCTTGAGAATGTTTAGCCACTCCTCGTCTGGCTATGGAATCTAGAAAATCGAGGTGATGTCTCGTATACACAAAATGCCTCATTTTATGTGATCTAAACCCTGGAGTTTGTCTTTGGCTAGGGGCTTAGTTTGTTGGACCGACCATCAACATAAACAAGCCACCTTATTTACAGCTTAATTTATTTATGACATTTAGGTCAGCCAAGAACCTGAAATAAGAGAGGCTTTGGTTCTATGGTGCAACAGTTTAACATGGATCAGATGCATTGGGTTTCTAAAATCCCTTTGCTTTCTGTTATTGGTCCCAGGGACGCTGCTAGTGGTGGATAAGGTCCCCACTAAATCCAGGCTGTGGGCCCTGAGAAAGCAGATCAGCTCTCTGACAGTTAGAATGGATGACTCTTCAGAGGTGGATAGCGTGTATCGTAGCCAACAGTTAATATGGCTTAAGCTAAATTCTGAGGCTGCTCAGCTGTTGACATCCTCCACATTACAGCTGGCTGTAACCAAGTGCAAATGTTTACAGATATGAAGCTATATTGTTTCTTATCCTCTGATCAAGTTGCAACCACAGTTTAGAGGTCCTCAAAAATTCATAACAGTCAACAACAGGACACAAACACAAATACTTTGGCAAACGTGCTGTAGTTGTTCATGCCTGTTCACACCAAGAATGATAACTATAAAGATAACGATTAAGATATAGTTCTAAAAATCTTTCTCAATATTAAAGATTAGCAGAGTCCACACCACAGCTATAACGCTACAGGCACAAGAAAAAACAAAATCACTTTCAGAACGTTTTTTTTTCCAGCTGATGGAAGATGAAAACACTGACATCCAATCAGAATCAATCTTCTTATCACAAACTTGAGAATTTAAAGTGGCAGACGAAAGTGTGCTTAGAATAAACAGACGATATCATCCACTCGTGTAGACGCTAATATACAGTTGAGGTCAAAAGTTTACACCCCCCTTTCAGAATCATTAAAAATGTTAATTATTTTACCAAAATAAGAGGGATCATACAAAATGCATGTTGTTGTTATTTATTTAGTCCTGACCTGAATAAGGTATTTCACATAAAAGGTGTTTACATATAGTCCACAAGAGAAAATAACAGTTGAATTTGTAAAAATTACCCAGTTCAAAAGTTTACATCCCCTTAAATCTTAATACTTTGTTCTTACCTGAATGATCCACAGCTGTGTTTTTTTGTTTAGTGATAGTTGTTCATGACTCCCTTGTTTGTACTGAACCGCTAAACTGCTTGCTGTTCTTCAGAAAAATCCTTCAGGTTCCACAAATGATTTGGTTTTCCAGCATTTTTGTGTATTTAAACCCTTTCCAACAATGACTGTATGATTTTAAGATCCATCTTTTCAAACTGAGGACAACTGAGGGACTCATATGCAACTATTACAGAAGGTTCAAATGCTTACTGATGCTCCAGAAAGAAAAAGCATGCATTAAGAGTCGTGGGGTGAAAACTTTTGAACAGAATTGAGATTTTTTCATTTAGTATTGTCCTTCAAAGGCTACAGAAGATAGTTACATGTTTCCCAGAAGACAAAATAATAATAATAAATAATCTTAATGCATTGCATTTTCTTCTGGAGCATCAGTGAGCGTTTGAACCTTCTGTCATCGCTGCATATGAGTCCTTCAGTGTGGAAGATTTGGTAAAATATTTATTTTTAATGATTCTGAAAGGGGGGCGTAAACTTTTGACCTTGTTTTGGAAGTGGACTTCTCCTTTAAATGAATAGATGTCTTTTTAACCAATTAACTTTTGATATATCATTTCTGATATATAGAAAAAAATTGAATTCTTTCATCATTTACTCCCTCTAATGACTTTCCAAGCCTGTATGAATTTCTTCTACAGATTGCAAAAGAAGAATGTTTTAACGGTCTATAAAATAAAAGTCCTAGGGTTCAAAACCACACTGGATCACAATGACTTTAATTGTATGGTCAAAAAAGCATAGAGACATTTTTCAAAATGTGTTTTCAAAATGTTGACAGTTTTCGTTTTTGGGTCAACTATCCCTTGAAGGTGTAATAAATTACATAAAATTCTTTAACTTCATCATTATTATTATTATTATTACATAATAATGTTATAAGCCAAGTTTTCACTGTTCAGAGTTTTCTTTTTCTGTGGCTACACAATAGATTTGAGCATTTATTGTTATCTTAAATCCAGGCTTTGAGATCAAGAAGCATTATACCAAACCATACAGGGTTTTAAGACCACTTTCCAAGCCCTGATTAATATTTCCTGTCACTTACTGAGTTCATTCCATAACCAAATCCCTTTTGTGATTGGGACCAGCGTGCAAGATAATACCCTGCACGTGGCCAGAGCTGTGGCACAAACTCTCCATTTAAGCTTGGTGTTGACAGCTCTTCAACCTGACAGTCCATTAAATCATCGAAGAAACCTGTCACCTCTGCATTCTTTGTACAGACCAGATGGTTTTTCACAGAACGGAGAAATTAAATCCTGTTTCAGTGGTATTTTAACTTCAGAATCCAGATGTTTATATAAATTTAGCAAATTAAAGACACAATCCTTTAAGGGTGAATTCTGTTGTATAAAAACCTGACAGGATAATCTACACTCAGCCAGAGGCTTAGCAGCTGAAGCATGTTAGCTAGAAAGAGCTTGATGGACAGACTGATGGGTTGGGGGAGTTTGTTTACCTTGCAAGACGATACAAATTTTATTTTCTTGCTGAAGGTAACCTGAGCTATGAACTAAAGCCTGACATCATACTCTTATTCTGAACACACATGCATATGTAATAATCTCTCCAGGAAGAAAGTGGGGGAAGAAACATGAATCTTCATGGCCTAAGCCAACGCACAGGTCATTGCAAACAATTTTGGAGCTGGAGAAAAATACAGAAGTATTTAAAATTTCATGTAGAGGTGTAAAGTTTTCTTCACTATTGACTTTTAATCAATTTGCCTCAATGTAATAGTAGAGTAGAAAAGTAGAAAACTCATTTGTGTCATATATACTTAAGACTAAGGCATCATCTTACCGCCTTCAGTAATACTGGTGAAAAATACTGCTCTTTGGTGTCAGTTTAAATTGGTGATGATGAAGATTCAGTCTTGGTCATGAAAACTCATATCCCTGTTGAAAAGGGAGTTTACAGGTCTTAGCTGATTACCAGGAAAGGTTTTGGTCACGGACCAGTTAAACCAGTTGAACAACAGCTTTGCCAGGTTAGCAAACCATGTTTGGTTGGTTTAGGGTTAGTTTACCCAAAAAATGAAAATTCTGTCATCAATTACCCCCCTCCCCCTTATGTCATTCCAAGCCTGTAAGAACTTCGCTCATCCTCATAACACAAATTAAAATATTTTGATGAAATCTGAGAACTTTCTGACCTTACATAGACAGCAACGCAACTAACATGTTCAAGGCCCAGAAAGGTAGTAAGGACATTATTAAAATAGTCCATGTGACATCAGTGGTGCATCGGTAAATTTATGAAGCTACAAGAATACGCTTTGTGCGCAAAGAAAGCAAAAATAACTTTATTCAACAATTTCTTCTCCACGTCAATCCTCAATTTGCACTAACGAGAGTACCACAACGCATGCGTGTTGTGCTGCTGACGTAGGAGCCAGCGTTCTGACATAGAAACATTCATCTCTCTTAGTTCATCGTCTGTATATTCTGGCTCAAATAAGAAAGGCTGGGCAAAAAATGACTAGTCATCCTGTCTGTTGAAATCTTCAGACATGTTTATGAAGACATTTTATGTTGTGCCACTTCCTCTGCATGTAAATAAGGCACAGCACATCCGGGTTCTATGTTGTTAAATGATTGAAATTTCCAGGGCTACTTCAAGGAGTTATTTTAGATATTTTAAGTATATGTACAGTATATGGTATGTTTTTTTTTTATTATCAAAGGCTGTTTTACTTCACTTGAACTGTAAATACATGAATGGTCATGTTAACTAAAGTTTGACCTGTGTTTTACAGCAATGCATACATCATAGCCTTTTTTTTGTCGATATAATCATAAACTAATTTCACCCCTCAAACCTTTAGCCAGTCTTAATGTAAGCCACGTATAATGAGGTATAGATTTTCTGTCTGCAGACCTCAGTAAAACTGCCAGAAATATTTTCTTTTCACCCTAGCAGGAGTACGCTAGCTCAAGGCCAACATTGTCCAAGGTCAACACTGGTGTGTGCAGTTAAGCAAAGAGTGATGATGGGAATAGTGACTGAGAGGGAAAAAGAGGCTCAAAATAGGTTTCGCTGTAGCTTCGTGGAACATCGCAGGGAGGAGAGAGAGAGAGACCGAAAGGGCAGGGGCAGTTGAGTTTGTGTACAGCTGCTATCTGGGTGGAAGAATCTGGCCTGAGTTAGTGACTCTGTTGGGGTTTGCCTGCCTGTGAGCGCCTGTACTTCTGGCCGTGGCTCCATGGGGGATTCAGTTCTATCCGCCTCTCCCTCAACAGACTGTCTATCATACATCTGTAGAGATACAAAGCCTGGAACAGACCATGAAACTCACTGGAGGCAATCCTACAAATAACTTAATATAAGGTCTCAAAAACTGGTAAATTGTAAAGAAAGTTAGATTGAAATTGAAAAACTAGGCTATGACAATTTGTATTGATGAGGAAAATAAAGTAGCTGTGGCTTGTACTAAATAACAGCTTTTTGGTCAAAGGTCAACCAAGGTTTACGACACTGTGTGGAATCATTGGGATTTTTTCTGTTATATCGAATTTTTAACACCGTTCCATAGTCACCAAGAAATTATTTTTTTTGTGTTTATTGATAATAGTTTGAAAGGTTTGAGGTTTGAAAATGATTAACTGCACAGAAAGAGACTAAAACTTCTCCTTTTAGTTAACTTATCTTGACAAACAACGTTCAGACGTGTGCAAACTCAAGCCTATTGTAGAAAAACAGCATTCCTGGAAAAAAAAACAAGCAGGTTGTTGTGGTCAAACATGTCTTAGCCTTCATTAGCAGTGGACCCAGGAGTTCACCCTGAGGCACTCCTCTTCTTCTCATTCCCCTACTCTGAAGAGACCCTTCTGGGTTTCTGCCCTTTGACCTGCCCCCTCATCAACAACAAGCATAACACATTTCCAGCTCTGCCATAACAACATGTGACATGAGCTGAAGTGTGTCGGCGTACAGTTTAGTAACCCCACGCTTTGGTGAAACTGTTGTTCAATACGTGTTGGTTTTATTTTAAATTCTTTTTTAGTTAGGTGTCAGGATGGAAAAACAGCCTTGGTGTTTATGATCTTGCAAAATGCCTTTTGTTTCTGAAATACCACCCAAATCCCCTCTGCAGAGGCTTGGGGATCTAATTGGGTTTAAATCTTTTAGGGCAAGTGGGTCCGGTTTCATACTGGATTAGATCACAGGGCATACATGGCCCTGCTAATCCTTTGTAACGCGAATGTTCTGGTACCCTTTGCTTGCTCTGTGAAAGGACAAGGTTGGGTCGACACGTATCACAGGTGCTGTTCTAAAGAGTGCTCCCAGAGAGTGTCTTTAAATACAACACTTGCGCTGCCATGCATGCATCTTTATGTTTTATTTTTGGTCAGTTGTTACTGAGATCTCCTCCAGAATAAACTTAGATTGGAGGGATTTTACAGTAATTTTAGCCAAAAAATATTTGTCATTGTGCCAATAGTTATTAGTAAATGGGAGAAGTGTTTGGGCAACTAATAATTTAGCATATAGCAAAATACAGAGCCATAAGTACTAATAAGTACCATTTAGTGGTAAACTAAAATGTATCTTTTAGGTTTTAGCCCTTAGGGTCAGAAATAAACTTTTCCATTAAGAGGCAATATTTTCACTGAAGCTATGAAATAAATCTTTTATTTACATTGTATCTGCACTGTGTTGTTTATGATCATCAACAGCTTTGACTTTTTCAGCGCTGTCTAATCTAAGTGCCTCTGATTGGTCAGTGCATTCCTCAGTTCAACAGAAACGCATTTGATTGGTTGTAAGGCTCAACGTTGCACAAAACAGAGCTTAAAAGCAATCTGATGCAGTGTGAGCGATTTTAAAGGTAATTCCGCGAATTGACACTTTTCATTCATTTTCATATTTAATTTTAATCATGACAGCCGTAATATGATGTTGAATTGTGCAAGGGCATTTTTTGCCCCTTTGTCTTGAGTTTATGGGGCATTTTTGTTAATTTCCCCAGGTTAATTTCCAAACCTGATACTGCCACTGTGACAGCTTTGTACCTTTACTTCTAAAAGTGCACATGGCATGCAGGGAAACACAGGGGATCACAAAGGGGAAGATTTATGTAAACAATTGTCATGTTGTAGTAATTTATTCCCTCATATACAATATCATTGTGCCCACAGTTTAAATAAAATCTAGGGAACTAATTAGTACAAAGAGGCTACGATTGAACTAAAACGTGGAAACTTATTAGAACAATGTGGCCATCAGTGAACTAAAAAGGGGAACAAAATCTTAATATGTGACCAGAATATCCTTTTTTTTCTGTACACATCATGTCTGGGGCTTGTAGCTAGTTTTGGACCCCATTTACTGTATAGAAATTGGCATAAAAAAATCTCCTTCTGACAAACAAACTGGCAAAAAAAAAAAAATGAAGTTTTAAAACACTATGAGGGTGAGTAAGTGTGAGTAAAATAAGGAAACATATTTCAATATGTCTTAATGAATATCTCTTTATTAACAGTATACAAATCGCCTGAATATGAATCTTTGGGCTTTGATCTGACTGTGGAGCGGCTGGTCTCCATTGGCTACCCACAGGAACTGCTTGGTTTTGTTTACGACCCCACTTTCCCTACAAGGTAATGAACTCTCATTGGCAGACCATATTTGTAACAGTTGCCAGTACGAAGACTATTGTTTGATACAGGGGTTCTCAACTTTGGCCCACGAAATTCATTTTCCTGCAGATTTCAGCTCCAACCCTAACCTTAAACACACCTGAACAAGTTAATCAAGGTCTTTAGCATCACAAGAAAGTTACAAGCTGGTGAGTTTGACCAAGGTTATAGCTAAACCCTGCAGGAAAATAGATCTGGTAGGCCAGAGTTGAGAACCCCTGGTTTGATATTATGTTTGTAGGATAAATAACACATTAACCCTATATTAACCTCTTTTTATATATATATATATATACAGAGGTCTGGTGTTTGACACCATGTATGGCAACCTCCTGAAGGTAGATGCTTATGGAAACATCCTGGTCTGTGTCCATGGCTTTAACTTCCTGCGAGGGTGAGTAATGAATCCAGTCAATCCCTGCCTAAATGGTCTTGATTACTGATCACTGACGAAACCTATGGAGTATGTGCTCATAATGTTCCTGTGTTCCCTGCCAGCCCTGATACCAGAGAGCTCTATCCCAATAAGTTTATCCAGCGTGATGACACAGAACGCTTCTACATCCTTAACACACTCTTTAACCTTCCAGGTAGGCTCTTTATCACTGTGCCACATAGCCCTGTCACTGGCTGTCGTTCAGAAACACATTGACAGTGGCCTTTTTAACTCCTAATACTTTTTTAACTCTTAATACTGTTTATATCCTGAAATAAAGGAGAAGTCCACTTCCAGAACAACAGTTTACAAATAATTTACTTACCCCCTTGTCATCCAAGATGTTTATGTCTTTCTGTATTCAGTCGTCAAGAAATTACGGTTTTTGAAGAAAATATTTCAGAATTTTTCTCCATATAATGGACTTCATTGGTGCCCTGATTTTGAACCTTCAAAATGCAGTTTAAATGCAGCTTCAAATGTCTCTAAACGAACCCAGCCAAGATCGTTTAATTTTTTCCGAAAAATAAAAATTTGTATACTTTTTAAGCACAAAAGCTTATGTAGCACAGGCTCTGGGATGCGTGTCCACGATGCTATGGGGCTGTCACATGATGAACGACTCGAACCCCAAGACTCGAGAGATGAACTACTCAATTCTTTTTCTGGGTCACACTGCATTGGTTAAGCTTATGGGGCTGTCACGTGATAAACGAACAACTCAAACCTGAAAACTTGTCAGATAAGAGGTGAGGTGAGCTTATCATAGATTAAAGACCCAGGTTAACAATGAATTCATAATTTCTGTTTCCTATAGCATTATAGTTTTGTCTTGTTTGTAGTGTGATCAACATCTGTGTAAGCAGTAGATGTGTTAGGGAAGTAACACGTAACATTTTAATTATATTTTGCTAAAATGAACAAAATGACTCGAAAAAAGATTCATTTATTTTGCTGAACAAGACTCAAAGGTCCGAGTCAGTAAAATGATCCGAACTTTCCATCACTACTACGAATCACATGTAAGTTCATCGTCTGTGTACTCTGGCTCATAAAGGTAGAGTATGGCGAAAAACTCCGTCTTATTTTCTCCTACAACTTCATAATCATCCGAAATCGTTGTACCTCTTTGTTTGTAAACAGCGTTTGACTTACCTTGCACTTTCTTAGTCTTTGCACATTCGCTTTGTAAACACTGGGTCTGTAGTTCTGCCTACGTTCCGCGTGACCTTTCGACTTGATTCAATAGTACGTGAACGCGCATCCCAGAGTCTGTGCTACACAAGCTTTTGTGCTTAAAAAGTAACACATTTTTATTTTCCGAAAAAAATGACCGATCGTTTCCTCCTCAGCTGGGATCATTTAGAGCTCTTTGAAGCTGCATTTAAACTACATTTAGGAAGTTCAAAATCGGGGCACCAGTGAAGTCCATTATATGGAGAAAAATCCTGAAATGTTTTCCTCAAAAACCACAATTTCTTGACGACTGAAGACAGAAAGACATGAACATCTTGGATGACAAGGGTGTGAGTAAATTATTTGTGAATTGTTGTTCTGGAAGTGGAGTTCACCTTTAATTTCTGAGTTACATACTGAGAATCTTTGTTCTGACTAACTGCTATAATGTTTACAATCATCATAAACCGGTTACAATTGTATTTGTAGTATTGTTTTGTATTGTAGTACAGAATGAGTAATGAGTGATTCATTCAGGTGATTCATGCTTGTTTTGAAATTTAAGGTCATAACTGTAACACATTAATTATATTTACATTTTTTAAGTCATTTTTTAAAAAACATTTTCTAAAGCTTTTAATAAACTATGCTAAGACCAAACTGAACTTGATCAGTAATCATTACACATTACTAGAACACATGGAAAAAAGCAGCTTTGCCATTTTATTTGGGGAAAAAAGACGTGTTTAAAATGACATTCGGTGAGTACATATTGTCAAAATTTTCAGATTAAACCAAATTATTAGTTGGACTGGTCAAATGACCTGAGAGTTTTAGACAAATGCCGTTTTACCTGCAATGAGTGCGTTGTTGGCAAGATATTTATTTGTTTATTTATTTAGCATTTTCAAACGATTGCTGTCAGTTGCATACATATATATGCACTACTGTTCTGGGTCAGTAATATTCTATATTGTGAAATATTTTACTAATAATTATTTAAAATACAATTATTTATTTTCTATTTGAATATATTTTAAAATTTAATTTATTTCTGTAATGTAAAGCTGAATTTTTAGCAGCCATTACTCCAGTCTTCAGTGTTACATGCTCCTTTAGAAATCATTCTAATATGTTTATTGGATGCCCAAGAAATATTTCTCATTATTATCAATGTTAAAAATAGATTTTGCTGATTAATATTTTTATTATATTTTTTATAATTATATTATATAATTTTTTATTTTATTCTACAATATTTTATTGTAGAAACCATAATACATTTTTTTTTCATAATTCTTGGATAAAAAATTAGTAGGATATAAAGTTCAAAAAGACAACATTTATTGGAAATTAAAATATTTTGTAACATTATAAATGTTTTACTCTAACTGATCTTTGCTGAATAAAAGTAATTCCTTTCAAACAAACAATAAATAAACACTGTAAATAAATAAAATCTTACTGACCCCAAATGTTTGAACAGTAATAAATAATTTAAATTATTCACAAAAATTAACTTGTTGTTCGTGCTTAGCTTCTCACTCTCTGTATTTCTGTCTCTCTCTCTCTGCACAGAAACATACCTTTTAGCCTGCCTGGTTGACTTCTTCTCAAACTGTGACCGATATTCAAGGTATGAGTACCAGTGATATGATTCTATTACTTTGTTGCCTTGGACACTGCATACAGCCATACCACTGATTCCTAATCAGTATCATGTACTGTGGGTGAGGACTATTTGCCGCTCTCTATATCAGTTCATCAGCAAACACGTTACGCCTTGATAAAAAATTCCCAATACAGCATAAAAAATTTACAGCTATGCTATAAAACAGGATGACACAAGCAGATCTGTGGTTCAGCTTGGATTCATGTTCCTGCATGATATAATTTATCACCCATTTACTGTAACTTGCTAATGACTAATCATAGTGCATGTAAAAAGTAGGTAAAATAAACCATTTAAAATGATTTTAAACGGCATGGAAATAATTCTACTCATGCTCTGAGAAACGAAAGAGAAAGAAAAAGAAAAACAGCCAGACTTATTTCGTCTAGATAAAATCTGTTAAAACATAATAGTCTGTGATTTGTGTTTTGGTATGGATGCATGTCCTCTGAAACACCTGTTGGTCCTTTTAGGGGGAGAGAGCTTTCCTGTTTGGCTCGGACAACCTCAAACAAGGGAAGACTGTCCCATTTAAACATGTCTGACTGTCGATAAAATGTGTCAGAGCTGCCACTCGGCCTCTTACTCTGCTGCCCCTTTGTTCTTTCTAAACCTTTAGCTGTGAAACGGGCTTTAAGGATGGAGACCTCTTCATGTCCTTCAAGAGCATGTTCCAAGATGTCCGAGATGCTGTAGACTGGGTGCATTTTAAGGTACAAAGGTTCTCTGTTTCTCTTTTTGTCAGAGTAATTTGCCAAAGTAACAATGCTGTGTGCACTGATAGCAGGCAGCTATGATTAACTGTGAAATGGATATAAATTGTACAGGTAGGCACTGGATTCCTAAATTTACATGTTTAAGATGCATGTCATAAACTTGGTGTGTGGTTAAAGGTTTTGTTTATTTCCCAGGGAACGTTGAAGGAGAAAACAGTGGAAAACCTGGAGAAGTATGTTGTGAAAGATGTAAGTTTGTTTTTTGTTTTCTGAAGTTACTGACTTTTTGTTGTATTTCTGAGAATAACTGATTTTTTTTCTCATTTAAAGGGCAAGTTGCCATTGCTGCTGAGCCGCATGAATGAAGTCGCCAAAGTTTTCTTAGCCACCAACAGTGACTACAAATACACAGACGTGAGTTTGCTGATGCAAATACATACATAAGCTAACATAAATTTTAGAACCTAATCATCTGCATATTGGGAACATGGTTACCTTAAGGTAACCTCACAAATGAGACATTTGGATCACTTTACATTGGCAGATTTACGTAAGCTACTCAACAACTCAATACTCTAGTAACATGCCACACAAAAAAGTTGGTTAAACTAATACATTTTAATTTAACTTAATCAGGGTAGATACCATATTGAATTTAGATCATGTAATTTTCAAAACTCACAACTTTCAAAACTGTTTTGTTGTACTGAAAGTGTTTTCCAGCTGAAGAATCAACAAAATAATCGCTAAACAATTTCAATAATTTACGCTCACTACATTTTTTTTTTTTAAATTTACATATCTGGCTTAGCTTTTCTTTTACGTACAAATAGCAGTTTACTAGGAAATTTAGTAGTATTTATATTAGTAATAATACTAATAGCAATAATTAGTAATAATACTTTGGATTTTTTTTTCTCTAGAAAACACATTTAAATTTTGTAAAAAATAATGTAACTTTTATATAAAAAAAAAAAGCATTTTGGACTTAGCAACTGTTTTTTTTGTTTGTTTGTTTGGGATTTTTTTTGTACAAATAGCAGTTTAATGGGAAATTTATTAGTATTCCAACCCTGATTTGTAAATAAAAATAACAGTTCTTTGTTGGGAACAAAATAAAATAAGAAATACAATGTCCGCTTGCATTCTGATTTTAGTTTTTAGCAGTTTGCTAAATTTTAATTTTCTATTTACAAATGGCAATTTATGAACAATTTGTATCCAGTAAAATATTTTAGATTTTATTTTTTTAATTTCAGTTATTTTTTCTTGTATATAGAAAACACACTTTTTAAACTCTGTGAAAGCCCTGGTTCATAAATAAAAATAGTTTAAAAATGGACAATTTTTCAACAGTTTGGTGCAAATTAAAATAAGAAATACCAGTGTTGAGGTAACGCATTACAAGTAACGTGAGTTACATAATCAGATTACTTTTTTCAAGTAACTAGTAATGAATTACTTTTGAATTTACAAGGAAATATCTAAGTTACTTTTTTTTTCAATAAGTAACGCCAGTTACTTTGTTTTACTATTTACTGATTAACAGCTCTTCTGTCATAATGTTGTGCAGAGGCGAACTCAAAATATGCCAGAATCCAGGAATAATTAAATATGTTAAATAATACCTATATTTTCTATGGATTTAATCCCATTGTATTAACTAATGTTTTTGCTGCTAACCTTCGACGATCCAATTAAACCATATTAATAAGCAAAAATTAAGTCAGACTAACATTAAACTAACATTTTACACTAACATTTGTGCTTCTTTTTTTTTTATATTGCTAAAGAGTGTTGAACTTTTTTCTCCTGCGTTCTACTGTACAGATTAGAATTCAAAATTTCTTTAGCCTGAGGCTTATTCATTTCACTTTTGGTGGGCTTTTACAATTGACAAAAATAGAACTTTTTATATTAAAAACAAAAAAGCAAGCCCTGCCCAGATTTAAAAAGTAATGCAAAAGTAATAATATTACTTTACATAAAAAGTAACTAAATAGCTTAATTAGTTACTTTTTAGAGAGTAACACAGTTTTGTAATGCATTATTTTTAAAAAATAAGTAACTTAGGAGGCAGCACAGTTAATCAAAGCAGCTTTGTGTCGAAACAGTGCTTTAAAAAATCCCTCTGTATGCAGCTCACTAGGTTTTGAATCAGCGCAATAGACAACTGCACATGCAACTGGTTTGTTTCATACTTGAACACATAAAACCATCATCGTTTTGTTTTGATTTGTTTTACAGAAAATTATGACATACTTGTTTGACTTCCCCCATGGCCCAAAGGTATTGACATTGTTTTTCAACCTGCTCTTAAAACTTTCAAAAGTGTTTCCTGTCATTTATTGTTGCTCATAATAATGTTTTATGTCGTAGCATGGCACTGCTCACCGTCCATGGCAATCATACTTCGACCTGATCCTAGTGGATGCACGAAAGCCTTTATTTTTTGGAGAGGGAACAGTTCTGAGACAGGTGGATACGGTGAGTATATCCAACTAAAAGCTCTACTATTACAAAAACAGAAGCAGAATCTCAAAGTCAGCAGGTGTAGTATTGCACATTCTGGAACATTTTATCCTGCTGAACACGATCACACAGAAGGTTAGTCAGTGCTGAGTATTGAGCTTTTATACTGAGGTCTGCTGAGCATGATTGAACTAATTAGAGAAAATTAGTTCAATCCCCTTTCCTGTTGGCCCTTTTACAGCTTCCCTTTGCAGTGTTAACAAGCTAAACAGTTCACCAAACAGTTGTGGCACTTTTAAGAGATATTTTAGTACAAAAACCTATAACAATCCATTTTAACTATCCTGTACAAGATGCAAAACGAGCAGTACAAAATGCAAAACTGGTGTATTTGCACCATTACCTGATTTGCATAATTCATATAGTGAGTCAGACAAGCACAATTTATTCTTTTTGAGTTGTGCTGAAATAAATCCAGTAATAGTAATAAAGTTTATCAGTGTTTCTTGAACTTTTTGACTCTTAAGACCTTCTGTCATTAAAGAAAATATTCAAAGGTCACCCAGAATAGATAGATAGATCACCTGGACCACTAGTTGAGAACCACTGAAGTACATGGAATGAATATTCAGGCAGTCTTGACATGTAAATATTAATCATTCTTTTCTCTATCACAGACTACAGGGCGACTGAAGATAGGAACATACACTGGACCTTTACAACATGGCATTGTTTACTCTGGAGGTACTGGGAGTTCTTGGATAAATATGCAAATGACACACTCATATTTACACACACAGGCACATGTATCTCCTCAAGGCCTTGAAACATAGATCACAAGGCCACATACAGATCAACACTTCATCACATTTTTCACTGCAAGTTTACAGTCGCTTTGTTGAGTAATACTTACATTAGTTAACTACATAAATAGTACTGGGTATTATAAGGTAACTAAGGGTCAGGACTAGTACCTAGTTATTATCCAGTTACTGTAATTTCTATAATGTAATGTACACAGTATGTACATGCAAAACAAAGGCATAAAACCACACTGGAAGAGCAAATATTGTAATGAAATGAATTTGGTACATTGTGCAGCTTTTTCTGGGTATTGAGTATGCATTGCATGTAATGTGTAAAAATCACTAATTTCTGAAAAATGTATGTTTCATCTCCACCCAGGTTCTTCTGACATTGTGTGTGACCTGTTAGGAGCAAAAGGAAAGGATATTTTGTACATTGGGGATCATATTTTTGGAGATATTCTTAAGTCCAAGAAGCGACAGGGTTGGCGGACATTCCTGGTGATTCCTGAATTGGCTCAGGAGCTGCACGTTTGGACAGACAAAAGCTGTGAGTGTTGCCATACTGTAGTAAGCAATTGGCATGTTTCACACTGCACGTAAGCAGCACGCATTTATTTTGGGTGCCCATAATAACAGGTTACAGCATTGTCGCTGTAAGCACATAACTGCAAGTGGGTGCTGAACTCTGCAGAAAATATGGTGAATATCCTATGTAAACCTATTCATCAATGGAGTCTTTTGCAATATATATGCAGATTATAGCAGTTTATAGTGTTTCATGTAGATTTATTACCATTTGGATATAAATATAACCTCTTTTCGCATATATATTATATTTGATGATGATTAGTTTTATAATATTTACAGTTGAGGTCAAACGTTTACATACACCTTGCAGAATCTGCAAAATGTTAATTATTTTACTGAAATAAGAGGGATCATATAAAATGCATGTTATTTTTAATAAGATATTTCACATAAAAGGTATTTACATATAGTCCACAAAAGAAAATAATAGTTGAATTGATAAAAAAGACCCAGTTCAAAAGTTCTTAATATTCTTAACATCAAGTGTTGTTACCTGAATGATCCACAGCTGTTTTTTTTTTGTTTTTTTTTCAAGTGATAGTTGTTCATGAGTCGCTTGTTTGTCCTGAACAGTTAAACTTCCTGCTGTTCTTCAGAAAAATCCTTCAGGTGCCACAAATTCTTTGTGTAGATTTTGAGATCCATCTGATGGACTCATATGCAACTATTACAGAAGGTTCAAATGTTCACTGATGCTTCAGAAGGAAACACTATGCGTCCTCAGTGTGAAAAGATGGATCTCAAAATCATACAGTCATTAATGGAAAGGGTTCAAATATACAAAAGTGCTGAAAAATCAAAGAATTTGTGGAACTTAAAAGATTTTTCTGAAGAACAGCAGACAGTTTAACTGTTCAGGACAAAAAAGTGACTCATGAACAACTATCACTAAACAATAAAATACAGCTGTGTATCATTCAGGTAACAACACAGTATTAAGAATCATGTACATGTAATCTTTTGAATAGAGTAATTTTTATAAAATCAGCTATTATTTTCTGTTGTGGACTATATGTAAATGTCTTTTATGTGAAATATCTTATTCAGGTCACTACTAAATAAAAAAAATAACATGCATTTTGTATGACCCCTCTTATTTTGATCAAATAATTAACATTTTGCAGATTCTGTAAGGTGAATGTAAACTTATGACCTCAACTGTAGGCTTTAATAGCGATTTATAGCGTTACATGTAGATTTATTACCATTTGGATGCAAGTGTAATTTTTATTAATATTAATAGCCAATTTCCAATAACCATTTTATAAAGCATGGCCATAACTACAGGAAATTTTTATTCTCGTAACCTATAACTTGATTTATATTCTGAGAGGGCTGCAGTTCTATCAGCACAATATGTGCCTGCTGTCACAGTTACACTTAGGTGTCTAGTGTGAAACAGGCCTTCTTGTGAGAATCTCAGTAAAGAAAGGAATGCTCACACAGAGAAAAAGAAAGAGTGAGATGAGATGTTCACACTTGAAAGGCTAAGGAAAAGAGATGTGAAACCCAATCATGACACGGTTCTGCCCTCTCTTTCACAGCTCTGTTCGAGGAACTGCAGGGCTTGGACATTTTCTTGGCAGAACTATACAAGTGAGTAAAGCTGCCTCTGTTTCTCAGCACAGGTGTGTGTTTGTGTGTGTGTACATTCAGAATTTAAAAATGGACTCCCTTTTTATTTCATGAGGTAAAATTTGAATTGAATTGGCCATGCCCTGCTAGTGGTTTGGCAGGAAAAGAAGTTTCTGAAAAATTCAAGAGTCACACAATTACATTAGCCCTACACAAGATCAGCTACGAAGCCATCAACACTGATTTCATTTTACATTCATGTCCATAATGTTGTTTTTAGATGACTTTATAAAAACAAATGTTGACTTTAGAGTTTGAATATATTGACTGTTTTCTAAATTATTGTAATTAAGAGATTCTGACTTGTAGAAAGCACTTGTCACTCAAAATGGTGGCCGTTTAGCAGTCTCAAAATATTTTGTTGAATAATTCCTATAATTGTCTGTCTGTAAAACTGTCATTTCTAATGTTTTAATGATGCGAGATTAATATGAAAATAAAGCACACAATACAGTTTTACAGACATATATACAAATAGCTAGCACAGAGTTGGATAACTAATGCATAATGCCCTGCTAAATAAACTATTAAACAAAATAAAAAGTTTATTAACAAGGCATTTCCATATCGACTGTTACTTGTTGTATTGTGGTTTTGTCTGAATCTGAATATTCAGATTACATCAATTCATATTGGCGTTAATAGTGTTGACGCAGAAGTGCATAATTCTGAGTCAGAGTAGCCTACTGTATGTGAACAGCTCTGAGTAGACCTTTGAAGTCATCTAGTAATTACAATAATTAATTTATAATGCACCATAATAATATATTCAGGGAAATTAAGTGTTATTCTGTCATAATAAACAACAAAAGTTTTTAATTAAAAATAAGTAAAAGCTTATATATATATGTTTTTTCATCATAATCAGTGTTGGGGAAAGTTACTTTTAAAAGTAATGCTTTACAATATTGCATTACTCCCTAAAAAAGTAACTAATTACATTAGTTACTTTTCATGGGAAGTAATGCGTTATATTACTTTTGCGTTACTTTTGAATTACTTTTTGAATATGGGCAGCGCTTACTTGTTTGTTTTTAATATAAAAAGTACTATTTTTGAAAATGCAAAACCCTTCTTATTCATCAGACCAAAAGTAAGATGAATATGGTTCAGGCTGAAGTAATTGTAAATTCACATCTGTACAGTAGAATGCAGGAGAAGAAAGATCAACACTCATCTTCAGTAAAAAATAAAAAATAAAAAAAAGACACACAAATGTTATGTTTATCTAATTTAAACAAAGTAATTTTTGCTTATTAGTATGGTTGAATTAGATCATCAAAGGAAATAAAATGAATTTAAATACAAGGATAATTGTGGTAATATTTAATTATTGCAGGTTTAGTCTAAAACTATAGTAAACGTTTACATTGTGCACACAATGTACACATTTACTCCCGATTTCTGTCAACATGGGGACAGGAGAGCTGTCAGTCAATAAATGGGAAAATAAACTTGCGTTACTTATTTGAAAAAGTTTAAAAGTAATGCGTTACTTTACTAGTTACCTGAAAAAAGTGATCTGATTATGTAACTTGCGTTACTTGTAATGCGTTACCCCCAACACTGATAATAATTGATATTTCTAGAATTAACCTGTTGTGTATGTGTGATTAAGATTTGTATTGTTAAAGTCACTTATACTTACAGCAGTTCTATTTTAATGCTTCCTTTATTCTAATTTTGCATTGTGTTTTTTAACTCAGTTCAAATTAAATTAAACTTAAGAATTGGAATATAAAAGGGTTTCGCAGTTTGCTCAGTTCTGATTGGTGCGCAAGCCTGCTGAACTGCTGTACAGGGCTGTTGATAAGCAAAGACTTTAACTCATTGACTTCTCTATTTCTGACTGCAGCTGATGTCTGTCCTTTTCCCCTCTTCACTTATTTTTCTCTTTACATCCACAGAATCTGCTTTTCTCTTACTCACATTCTCTCTTCCTGTAGGCATTTGGATAGCAGCAGCAATGAGAGGCCAGATATCAGTGCCATCCAGAGAAGAATGAAGGTGCACACACTAAATCACTCGCTCGCATTCCTAACGTTTCAATTATATCTGATTGTACTAGGCTGAGCTTTTATCTTAGTTTACAGTACAGGTCTATCAAGTGTCCTAAGAACCTTTAAAGAGTTTGAACTTTAGGTGTAAAGTGGGATTTTTTGAAAAAGCCTCTGTGACATGCTCTTGAGACTAATTAATTCTTGAATCATTTTGACTCAGCCCTTAGTTTGCATGAACAAACAAGAAATTTGTTTACAGTAAATGGCAGTTTATAACTCTTGTAAGTGTAAATATTGTCCATGGTAATCAGTAGCCTGTCACATAGGCTGGCCATAGATAAAATGAATAAGCTACTTTAAAAACTTTAAAATGTAAACAGAAAATCTAAAATCTAATTCAAAATAATAACAAAAACTATAATGGTATATCAGTGATACTGAAATGACACCGACATGTTGATTTAGTCATTTTTCTCTGCATCATCAGAAAGTGACTCATGACATGGACATGTGCTACGGGATGATGGGAAGTCTGTTCCGCAGTGGTTCTCGGCAGACTCTGTTTGCGTCTCAGGTGATGCGTTATGCTGATCTGTATGCTGCCTCATTCATCAATCTGCTCTACTACCCATTCAGCTACCTGTTCAGAGCCGCTCACGTGCTGGTGAGGACACACCCAGAAACATGTACACGCTCATAGACATACACACCTAAAAACATTGGGCTGGATTATTGATACAAATACCAGTGAAATTTCACAATAGATGAATTCTGATACCTCTGACACAAATAAATTACAATCAAATGAAATGTTTTTTTATTTAAAACATAATGTTTCTTAATTAATTAAACGGGGGATATTTTGATGTTTTTAATACAATGATTTAATACAAAACATGGCTCAACCTTTTGATATTTTTAATACAATGGGGCTCATTTATGAAACTTGCTTAATATACAGTTCAAGAGGTCAAAAGTTTACATACACCTTGCAGAATCTGCAAAATGTTAATTATTTTACCAAAATAAGAGGGATCATACTAAACGCATGTTATTTTTTATTTAGTACTGACAATGAAAGGCCAGTGTCCTAAGAACTTTTAAAGAGTTTGAACTTTAGGTATAAACTGGGTTATTTTAATTTTCTAAAAAGGATCTGAATAAGATATTTCACATAAAAGACATTTAGTCTGCAATAGAAACTAATGGTTGAATTTATTCAAATGACTCAGTTTAAAAATTTACATACACTTGATTCTTAATACTGTGTTTTTACTTGAATTATCCATAGACATTTTTTTTAAAGATAGTTGTTTATGAGTTCCTTGTTTATTCTGAGCAGTTAAACTGCCCGCTGTTCTTCAGAAAAATCCTTCAGGTGCCACAAATTCGTTGTTTTTTTTTTTTTAGCATTTTTGTGTATTTGAACCCTTTCCAACAATGACTGTATGATTTTGAGATCCATCTTTTCTCACTGAGGACAACTAAGGGGCTCATATGCAACTATTACAGAAGGTTCAAACACTCACTGATGCTCCAGAAGGAAGAAGGTGAAATCTTTTTTTAATTTGAAGATCTTATTTTGTTTTCTGGGAAACATGTAAGTATCTTCTGTGGCTTCTGAAGGGCAGTACTAAATGTAAAAAAGATATTTAGGCAAAATAAGAAAAATGTACACATCTTCATTCTGTTCAAAAGTCATACAGTCATTGTTGGGTTCAAAAATGCAAAATATGCTGGAAAACCAAAGAATTTGTGGCGCCTGAAGGATTTTCCTGAAGAACAGTGGGCAGTTTAACTGTTCAGGACAAACATGGGACTTTTGAACAGGGTGATTTTTATAAATTCAAAAATAATTTTCACTTGTCTCTTGTTAAATATCTTATTCAGGTCAGTACTAAATAAAAAAATAGCATGCATTTTGTATGATCCCTCTTATTTTGGTAAAATAAGTCATTTTCGTTTAAAACAGATCTTCCCGAAAACTTTCCTCTAGATTCACAAATGATAATGATTTTTATGGGTAAAAAGTGACAGTGATGAGTGCTGCGTTTACCCAAAGTTGAAAAGCTATCAACCCTAAGCTACAAAAAAAAAAAAAGAGAGAGAGAGAGAGCAAACAAACTTGTAAAATATTATGGCAGTGCTTCAAAATTCTGTCATCAGTTTGGCAAAAAGAACACAAAACATTTTACACACGATTTACACGTGTTAGGGAGCAGGTGTACATTTATTTCGTACTAACATTTTGAAAATACAAACATTGTCATGAATTTGAAAATTTACGTCAGAATGGCTGTATGAACGAATTACACAAAAATTCATTCTGCGTCATGAATGATTTTGTTTTTATTTTTATGGTCGTTTACATTCACCAGACTGACTGTTTCATATTAAAGTCTTTTGGCATTTTGGTCATGAAAAGAGCATTTGAAAGCTTTTTGGAAAATACAAAAAAGAAATGAAATCAATTATTTTCTTCAGCAAGGATGCATTAAGCAGTGATGACAAAGGCTTTTTTTTTAATCCTGGAGAAAAAAAAATGATCACATTTTTACAAAATATGAAGCAGTACAACTGTTTTCAACATTAATAATAATACGAAATGTTTCATGAGCATCAAATCAGAATGATTTCTGAATGATCATGTGACACTGAAAACTGAAGTAATGGCTGCTGAAAATTCAACATTGGGTAACAGGAATAAATTACATTTTAAATTACATTTACCTAGAAAATTATTATTTTAAATTGTTACAATGTTTCACAGTCTTACTGCAGTTTTAAACATAAACGCAGCCCTGGTGAGCAAAAGAGACTTCTTTCAAAAACATTAAAAATTCTTACCAAACCCATGTGCTAGGCATATTTGCAAGAGCCAAATTGAGTTAGTACTCAGTACTAACAATAGAAAGGCCTGAAATGGAAAGACAGGAATTGTTACATTTTTCTAAAATGAATACCACAATACTGCCTAGAGGACACACACCCATACGAACCCACACTACTCCTGAACACTTTGTTCTCTCTTCTTGACTTAGTGCCCTATTTAACGTACCTGTTAAACGTGTTTTTTGTTGATGTTTTTCTATCTCCTCTTTTCCAGATGCCCCACGAGTCCACGGTAGAGCACACTCACGTAGACACAGAGACCGAATCTCCTCTGGCCACACGCAACCGCCACTGTGTGGACTGCAAGGACATCGACTGCAAAAGAAACCAGCTCACACGCTCCATCAGCGAAATCAAACCGCCCCACCTGTTCGCTCAGCCGCCGCAGGAAATCACACACTGCCACGACGAAGACGATGACGAAGAGGAGGAGGAGGAAGAGGAGGAAGAGTAGATGTTTTTGACCTATTCTAGGGTAAAGACCTGTAGGATGATGATGATAGAGTGATGAGGATATCATGTGAGCTAGAAAAAAAGGGTGAGTGGATGTATGAAGAAGAGTGAAATTGACAAACCAAGCTCAAAAAGCTGATGTTTATAGCACCAGACTTCAGTTCACCCTAACTGACAGTTTCCTCTGATAACTAATACATACGTTTTGGGATCTGGAATTGTTTATCAATCATTATTTAAGCACATAATGTCACGTGACAAACATCACATGGAAAAACACATGGGAAGGGATACTTACTTTACTGTGAACTGATGGTAAAACTAATGAGTTTACATGCTTCATACAGGCAGCATGTTGGCAAAGACTCAGTTATTGGATCCTCACAGACACACATCCTATTTTTTAAATACGTTATAGTCATATTTTATTATTATTTTATAGTTTTCAACATTTTAGACAACTTTCGAGTAGCCAGTCCATCCAGTCAGATTAGCTTGGTTGCTACCTCCTGCAAAGACTGTATCCAATAACTGTTCCTTTAAAAAAAAACACTCTGTGTGTGTGTTAAAGCTGTGTATGTTGGCAGGGTGTTTGTGTTGAAGTCCTGCGTGTGTTGAGAATCTGAATGAAGCACAAAAAACCGAAGCATGGTTCATTGTGACGTTCGTAAGGAAGTGCAGCCAACACAAGAATCCAGTTACTTGGCAACAGCATGCAGCAGCTTTTTTTTTTTTTAGAGAGAGGTTTGTTGTTAACCTCTTGTTTTTCATCTTTTTTTAATGCAGACAATTTGGCTAGCACTAATGCTACAGAGTAGCAGACAGATGCCTCGTGTATTAGGGCGCAAAATGAGTCCGAACACACACACAAACACATCGTTTTAGTACCTGCTCTAATTTTGGCAATGATGTCACATTGAACAATGACATACTGTATTTTTATACTCTTATATAAGCTAAACAGAACAGCCTAGTTTTGTCTCAAACGTTGCGTGCCATTAATATCTGCCTCACATAAGACAGATGCAAACTATTCAGATATCATACATACAGTAAGTGACCTTGTTATGCAAAAAATATTTGTAAAACTGTGTTTTATGGCCTGGGCGGCTTATTAAACATCAGTTGCTGGGAAAAAGTACAATGAAGTAAACACTTGGTGACTGTTTTTTTTGGAAATTAACGTAGTCCAGGCTAATGTTTGAACTCTGTTGATGGTTTACTCTCACGTGGACCAAAACGGTGTGGAGAAATTGTTTGATTTAGCTTCAAGGGTCCCTTTAGACACTTTTAGGTGTCCTCACAGTGGAGTTTTAAAGACATAAACGTTGTTCTTGAGTAAAACGGTGGTTCACGGTTAATAGAGGAAGCGGTTTTAGCTGTGGGAAGTGTTCCAATTGCATGAAACAGGTAGATTAGAATGGTTAGTGTGACTTTTATATGCATTACTCAAAGATAGTATCTAGGATCTGTTTGAATGAAGATACCCAATCCATAGCGCAACATGTATTACACATATGCATATTATAACTGTATGTTGTTGTTGTTTTTTTAATGCAAATGTAGTTTTTCACCTTGGGTCATTTTTTTTAATGGGGAGACCAAGTAGGTTTTTGGTGAGGCCCTTGGTTGTTTTAAAGGAATCAGTTAAAGAGATATTTTTAAACGTACAATGCGTATTTTATATGTCAGTTTTCGTTCATAGTTTAAAAACAACTGGATATCCTACAACGGGGCAGCTCTTTCAAAAATATACTCGTTTTTGGTTCTTCAGAGACAACGGTATAGAGAAAGTGTTTTTATGTCCTGATAAAAAAGATCCAGCGTCTCTCTTTCCTTTGTTTTCATTAGCCTTTCATATAAAGCTCAGTATTGTGGGTGTGTGGATACGTATATTCATAATACAGCCGGTTCCCTGGACATGGATTAAAACTAGTCCTGGGCTAATTTGCACTGGTGTTGGTAGATGTCCTTTTTAGTTGTCTATGCAAGGGAAACTGGCTTAGATTAATTAGAGATAATATATTATAGAAAATGCGTTGAGTTTAAACAGTATTCGTCCATTTTTCCTAGTAGTGTATCTTAGATACCTCTTTAGCGGGTGATGTCTCATCCGTATAGACATAGGTAGCATTGCATACATCTCTGTTTGAACCAGTGTTTTCATATTACACTTTGGCATAGTTTACAGTGTAGCTGCGTGTTAAACGTGCCAGTAACTTACTAATATACAGAGTATTTGTTCCTTTCTGTTTTTTACCTTTTTCCTAATTTCTGATTTTTTTTTTTTTTTTTTAGTTCATGTTTAATACAAACTATATTTTTGTGACTTTATTAGTTTTCAGTTTAGCAAAAGGAAAAGGTACAAAACTGTTCTGTCTGTAAAAGAGATCTAGCAAAATAGACATGGCATTTATTAATCCAATTTTTTGTTTTGTTGTTTGTTTGTTTGTTCAGGGCATGTGATTTCATGTCTTCAAAATTCACTATTGTTCCTTGAATTATGATAGCTTCTGATTTATAGAGTTCTAAACTTATACATATGGGAAATTGCATTGCAATGTAAAATAAAAATAATTTTCCATAATAAATTCACCACTGGTCTCCTGTCTCTTTACTTCGAACTCTGACTACTTTTACAGTGCCTTGCCTTAATTTTTTTTCACAATTTATGTTGCAGCCTTATGTTAAACTGCTTTAAATTACTTTTTTCTACATCAATCTACACTCCATAACCATAATGACAAAACACAAAAGAGGTTTGTAACAACTTTGGATATTTATTCGAAATAAAAAACTGAAATGATTCCATTGCATAAGTATTCATACCCTTTTCTGGGACACTTGAATTTCAGCTTGGGAGCACTCAGATTGCTTGTAGATGTTACTACACTTTGAGTGGAGTTACCCTGTGGCAAATTCATATGAATGAGTATGATTTGGAAAGGCACATACCTTATAGTAAAAAATGCATATCAGAGGCCAAGAACCAGGCCCTGATGTCAAAATAACTGCCTGTAAAACTCAGAAACAGGCTTGTGTCAAGGCACAGATCTGGGGAAGAACACAGAAAAAAAAATCTCCTGCATCGAAGGTTCACAGAAGCATGTAGCCTCCATTATCCATAATGGAAGAAGCTTGGAACACTTAGGACTCTTCATAGAGCTGGTCTCCTGGCCAAACAGAGTAATTGATGGAGAAGGGGCTTGGTTAGACTGGTGACCAAGAAGCTGATGGTCACTCTAGTTGAGCTCCATAATCATATATGCAGATGGAAGAAACTTACAGAAGGATAAACATCACTGCAACACTAGACCATTTAAGGAGGTGCGGCCAAACTCAGGCCTCTCTGCAGTGAAGACACATGAAAACCCACATGGAATTTGCAAAAAAAAAAAAAGAAAGAAAAAAAAGCACCTAAAGGACCCTCAGACTGTGAGAAACAAGATTTTCTGGTCTGATGAATCTCTCAGTTCCAAGCATCATGTTTAAAGGAAACCAAGCACTGCTCATCACCTGCAGAATACCATTCCAAAAGTAAAGTGTGCTGGTAGCAGCCTCATGCTGTGGGGCTGTTTTCCAGGGACTGAGGGACTCATCAGAGTAAAAGAAAAGCTCAATGCACCAAAATATTGAGATAGTCTTAATGAAAACTCAATCCAGAGCATTCAGAACCTCAGGGCAGAAGGTTCACCGTCCAACAGGACAGTGACCCTAAGCACACAACAAGACTGGCTTATAGACAACTCTATGAATGTGAATGTCGTTGAGTGGCCTAGGCTTGAACCCAATCAAATATTTCTGGAGAAACCTTAAAATATCTGCCAGCCCCCATCCAAGCTGACAGAGCTTGAGAGGTGAAAAGGTGAGGCGAAGAATGGCAGATAACTGACAAATGCGGTTGTACAAAGCTTGTCACATTATACCCAAAAAGACTTGAGGCTGTAAAGGTGCTTCAACTAAGTACTAAGTTAAGGGTATGAATACTTATGCAATGCACGTATTTCTGTTTTATTTTATTACATTTGCAAAGTTGTCACAAATCTTTTTTTTTTTTTTTTGCTTTGTGATATGGTGTATGGAGTGTAAATTGATGTGGGAAAAAGTAATTTAAAGCAGTTTAACATAAGGCTGCAGCATAACAAAAGGTGAAAAAAATGAAGGATATGAATACTTTCGCAAGGCACTGTATTGGCAGGTTTTCTGTTCTTAGAATAATGAAGAACAGCATGGAACATGGCTTCCTAACTAGCCTAAACCAGGATATGTAACAAGCAACAGGACAATACATCAGCAGTGTTGCCAGATTGGAAATGACCAAGTATCGCACCGGAAGCTCAAAATTATTATAATTACAGTATTTGGAAGAACATTACTGTATACGAGTCAAACATACACAATACACCGCTTATCTAGACCAACAACTTTTTGACACGACCTGCAAATTACCACAATACATAAATAACTAGGCATACCTTAGTGGGGAGGTCCAAACTCCACCTCTGAGTCGCTGTCACTGAAAGCCTGTGTGTTGCCAGATGTTGGGGCGGTCCTCAGATTTGATGCCGTCATGGACTGCAATATACTTTTTTTTGTTTTGTTTTTGTTTTTTGTTTTTTTTTTGTTTTTTTTTGGACCGCAATAAACTGCTCATTGGCTTAAACGCAGGGCACAGTGGACGTAGGATCCACAGCAGGATTAATAAGCATAGAAGCCCTATGATTACAACAACCATCATTTGAAGTGTCAAAAATTCTTGTTACATAATTCTGGAATTTTTTCTTTATTGATTCATTATTGATAATTTACTCAAACCCATGTGATTCAAGACGTTTGTGTCTTTCTTTCTTCAGCTGCAAATAAACGGCAAACATGCAAAGAAAGTCAAATACCCTTTACAAAAAAAAAAAAAAAAGGTAAAACAACGTCGGAAGATTTTGAAGTTGGAGATGAACATGACCTGGCGTTTTTTGAACTGAAGTACACAGACGAAGAACTAACCACAACTGACCTTTCGGACATCATTACGCAATGCGTGAAGATGCTTAGAGCTAGTACAAGAGAGCATTTGTGGTTAGAAAGTATTTTATTTATTTATTTATTTATTTTATATTAAATTACAAATAGTTCAAAACCCTTATTCCTCGACTGCGATAGTCCTTTGAAGTGCATTGAAACTCCAATTTGGACCTTCGACAAGTTGGCCACCACTGAAGTCCACTAAATAGAGAAAAATCCTGGAATGTTTTCCTCAAAAACCTTAATTTCAGAAAGACATGAACATCTTATATCACACGGAGGTGAGTAAATTATCATCAAATTTTAATTCTTGATGTGAACTTCACCTCGAAATATCCTGTTGTTTAACAGTGTTGAAGCTTGTGCAAGTTGTAGGGTTTCTTTATAAAAATGCAAATTGTAGATTTGTATGAAAGAACAGCACAAAGAACCCAGTACGACAGTGAAACTGAAGAATGTTTAATAGCACTTTCTAGAACCGTTTTCCTCCCTAGGGTTTACATTTTAGTTACAAAGTAGCTACAATTCATTAACAAAGCAAATTAGAAAAAAAATGTAAAAAGCCAGAACCTGTATTTATCCCCATAAGAGCATGTGTCTAGGAAAAAATATAATCAAAGTTGGCTTTAATTTACTAAATAAAGCCCAACAATCTCTGATCTCACCTCTTAAGTAAAATCTTTGGTATAAAGAGCATCAGTTTTAAGATAACAACCTTGTCAAGGTTTAGTTTGGCTAAATTGTTAGACCATAGTGCCAAGCAGTGGCTGTCTGTGGTACTGACCCATGTATAAATCATGCAAGTAATGCAGTACTGTTGTTTATCTACTGTGGTTCAAATAACCATTTGAACACATGAAAACATCTAGGGCAAAGTCTTAAAAGCTGCCTGAATCAGATTTACCACAAAGTCTGACATTGTAGAAACAGGGTCACGCAGCTGCCACCTATAACAACATATAGGAATGGTTATAGGAATAAGTTGTATGCTGTTTGATGATCTTGGTGGTTTGGGTCACTGAGGAAAAAGAAAAAAAAAAAAAGGAGGGGGTGGGGTGGAAAGTATGGCAATGGAGAAAATATAAGTGGTTCATCTTAAAATGAATAGTTGACCAAAAAATGACAATTTGCTAAAATGTACTTGCCCTCATGCCATTGAAGATGTAGATGAATTTGTTTCTTCATGGGAACAGATTTGGAGAAATTTAGCATTACATCACTTGCTCACCAATGGATCCTCTGCAGTGAATGGGTGCCGTCAGAATGGGAGTTCAAACAGCTGGTAAAATACAGTAATCAACACGTAATCCACACGATTCAAAATCCACCTACATATTTGTTTAGAAATTTTGGGGGCTGTTTTTACATGTAAACGGTGATTTATCTATGCATATTCCTCTCCTAATTTAGACAAAATGACTTTTCCACTAGAGAAAGCAATATTATAGACAGAGGACATTTTAGCTGGAAACTACAATTTGTTATAAAAAAAAGTTAAAAACATCTTAACAACAGATTTGTTTCTTACAAACATGCAGCTTTTTTCTCGAAAAGACGTTAATTGATAGACTGGAGTCGTGTGGATTGCTTGTAGGTTTTTATCAGCTGTTTGGACTCTGACGGCACCCATTCACTGCAGAGGATCCACTGGTACATTTTTTCAAATCTGTTTCCAAAACAAACTCTTCTACATCTTGGATGACTTAAGGGTAAGTACATTTTCAGCAATTGTTCATTTTGAGTGAACTATTACTATTACTACTACTAAAAAAAAAAAATAAAATAAAATAAAAAATAATACAGCTATATGCATAGCAGGAGTTTCCAGCATTCATATAAATAACCATTAAAGTCAACATTATATACATAAAGGTAATACACACAAGTACAGCCATTTAAACACTATGGCACCTTTCTTACAGATGTATGATGGGTAAAACAATTTAATATAGTAGTTATTTTAATAACGTGGTAAAGACTTATTTTGTTACGGCCTGGATTCAGTTAGGAATCGCACGGATGCATATTGATTCTCCCTTGCATAAAGTCCTGACAGGTCTGTCGTTTAATTTAAATAAGACTGCCTTCAGCTTTAAAAGTAAAGTTATTGTGCCTTTGATAGAATTAACATTTTAAAGCGGACAAAATAGGACCTGTTCATCCTTGGAAGTGAATCCAAAATATCTCAGAACAAATATACAAATGTGATACAATAAATGCATACAAATAGAACTATAATTTACTATACAGTAATCATGATAAATCATCTTTTAAATAAAATGTGTTTCATTGCACATGTTAAAAAATTAATATGATTTTTTTAAAGGCAATATAATGATTCATTTTTTTAAAAAGGTGTAAAAGGTATTGTTGGGATATACCAGATTTAGAACAATAAAAAGAAGCATTTCTGAAATATACATGTAAAAGACCCTCACCGGTACAGATACAATGCTGTATTTGTAACTATGTATATATATATAGCATGTGCATGATATCAGTGACACTCATAGAGGCACACACATACACATGCACAATTTACAGACAGGTGTTTGCATGTGCCGACAATTATATCCTCAGACATGTATGTACAAATGCATACAAAATAAATAAATATGTGAGTAGAATTGGTTCACGGTTCACGGTTTCCTTCAAAGCGGTATTTGGAACAGTCTTTGATTTACCCTATTACACCATCTGCCTGGAGTATATCTTTTGTGTTTTGCCAACGTCACGGGGCAGTTTGAGTGTAGCTGGAGGGGCTCGTCGGAGCACTAAAATGTCCATCCTCCAAACTCTTTGGTCTGGGGGACATAAACGCTGCGGTTTATCGGAATGAATGGGACCGGAACGGGTCACTGGATTATCCCATTTTGCCTTGGGTCAGCTCAAGCACAGGTCCCAGTAGCATCGCGCTACCAGATCGGAGTGGTTTGGGGTGGTGAGCAGCTCCAGGGTTCTGCTATCTGCTTTGCTCCACCACCCCACTGAGGGCTAGATGGCCCCCTCGCTGTGGCCTGTGTGGTTCGCCTTGTTGTGGGCCACGCAGTTCTGTGTCTGGTTGAACAGAGTGGTGGTTTCATCGGTCAATCCGTCGTGGAGGTCTGTCAAAGTCATTTCGATTTTGGTGTACTCGCTCTCTGAGGACTGTGGCGTCTTGTCCATGCGTGAAGCCATGACGGCGTTCTGATACTGCTGGCGTGTTACCTGTTAATAACACACAGAAAAGGGGTTACGGAAAACAAAATGGGTTCAAACCAAACTAAATCATCAAAATAAGGTGGACAAATTGTCTGGCTTCTTGCTTCTAAAAGGCACAATATGTACGTTGTCACCGCTAGAGGGCGCATATTCAAAACAAAGAATTAAAAGCGTAGTTTGATGACGCCGTGATTGTGTTTAATCATGGGAGTTGTAGTGTTTATCTCTCAGGACTCTGGCAGAAATTATATCCATGGATGAGCTAATGTATTAAACTGTAGTATGAAGCATGGTGGGGCTGAAAGTTGTAGAAGTGAAATGAAGATGCTGGAGCGATTGCTAATAAAGGACAAGTGCGATACACGGCTCGGAAACAGCAAAGCTTTTATTATACCACAGTCGATCGCTTCCGCCCCTTCTGGTCATGTGTATGTGAGGTAAAACAGCGCTGTTTTATCATACTAGATACATATGAGTGTGTTGAAAGTTGTGTTATAATGCTATTCTGTGCGTTCGTCACCTGTCTAATAAAATGCATGACATATTGTAGTGTCTTTGGGGTTTCCATGTTTTCTACAAAATAAAAGTGGAAAATCAAGGGTGTATGACGTCACTGGCAGGCGACGCAAGGACACAGTCCGTTACACTAGTTAAAATTGCTTATTTCTCTGGATTTAAACATTTGGGATAGTGTAAGTACACAAGTCAGCAAAATATATAACACTGTTCTAGTGGTTTTTGGATATTTTTATCAAAAAAATTATATATTGTGCCTACTGTTGTATCACGAGTAATTTTATTTCATGGTAACAATATATATCACGATACAGTTATACACCAGTGTCAATATCACACACACACACACACACACACAAAAAAAGTTCACTGAAGACAAGTAAACTATGAAAGCCCATTTCCACCACTGAATAAAAAAAATAAAAAGTAATTGCTTTCTTTTTTAGAATTTTGAGATATAAACTCGCAATTGCGAGTTATAAAGTCCAATTTTAAGGGAAAAAAGTACTGATACATTATGTTTTAAGAATTGTGAGTTTATGTCTTGCAGTTCTGCTTTTATAAGTCACAATTGCGAGTTTATCTCACAATGCTGAGAAAAAAAGAACTGTGACTTTATATCTCTCAATTGCGCGTGTAAAATATTGCAATTACCTTTTTAGTTTTTTAAAAACACTGTATATTCGTCACTGTGTATATTAAATATAAATTTCTTTTTATTAAAGTTAAAAAAGTGATTTAGTCAAGAGCAGTGAGAGATTTTTTTTTTTTTGTTGTTTGATTAACATGAATGACAGACATTAGACTGGAATATTAGACTGCTGTCACTTTAAGAGCTGCCCAGATCCAATATACCGTTACATACCGGCACGCACTGAATTTTCGGCCACCGAAAAATTATTGGCTGAAAATGTCTCTGGCCAAGAGAGAAAAACGGCTGAAAATATGAGCCAAAAATATATATAAATATAAAAATATACGGGTCTATATAATATAATTGCTTTGTAGGACTACACATTATTTGGATAATGAGTTAAAAAAAAGTTATATCTGATTCTGTTGCATAGAACTAAATAAAAATAATATATTAATATTTAATATTATTATATTTTCTGTCCAACTTTATTGTGTTATTTTCAGTAAATCTGTGGTTATTTTATTGGCTTTGTGTTTTTTTTTTATTTTATTTTGTTTTTTATTTAGTATCAAATTATTCAGTTAAATTAAAAAATCTTACAAAATGACTTTGTACTATTTAACAAAATAGTAAATAATTAGTGCATCCTGAATTTTCGGTTTCAGTTTTCATTTCGATACATCCCTAACAAAAAACCCATGTCTCCATCTGCCACACACCCCTACCCAGTGCCCAAGTTAACGTCTGTCCCAGAGCCAACACTCAAATCCACATTTGCCACTGAGCCACAGCCAGCAGTTTGTAACTAAGCCACATTACATGTTCATCCCTGAGCAATAGCCCCAGTCTGCCAATGGACTATAGCCATTAGGCCGCAGTTTAGAGCAGGGATGGGCAACTTCAGTCCTGGAGGGCCACTGCCCTGCATAGTTTAGCTCCAACCCTAATCAAACACACCTGAACAAGCAAATTAATGTCTTCAAGATCACTAGAAGCTACAGGCAGGTGTGTTTGATTAGGTTTGGAGCTAAACTCTGCAGGACAGTGGCCCTCCAAGACCAAAGTAGTCCATCCTTGGTTTTTAGACCAAAGTCTGAACCCTGAGCGCCACAATGGCCGCCACAACAATGTAAAAAAAATACACAATGAATGGTTTCTGAAGAATTACATGGATTTTGTTTTGTTTATGTTGGTTGTAACTACAAGAAAATGTGCAGAAACTGCAAATACACTTGCGTGTTTGTGCAATTCTGTTTACCTTAATATACTGTATGTCTGTCACAGCTTTGACAGAATAGTCCGGCACATATATCTGCAGGAAGGCATTTAGCTGGTGGTTACTGCTGCCCAGCGATGGTGTGATGGCTTCAATCCGCTCGCTACGACTTAACGAGTCAGAATGGTTCAGTCCAAATGACCGAGGAGGGGATTTGTTTTCTGCACAGGAAAAAAGAAAGCATCATTAATGTATTAATCATGGAAAAAACAAACGAATACAACAATGGCTTAACCAATGGCATAAGAACAGGGGAGTGATGGAATAGGGGTGTGTTTGAAACCTTTTTTTAAAGAAGAAGTTCACTTCCAGAACAGAAATTTACAGATAATGTACTCACCCCCTTGTCATCCAAGATGTTCATGTCTTTCTTTCTTAAGTCGTAAAGAAATTATGTTTTTTGAGGAAAACAATTTCAGGATTTCTCTCCATATAGTGGACTTCAATGGTTTGAACTTCCAAAATGCAGTTTCAATGCAGCTTCAAAGGGCTCTGAACTATCCCAGCCGAGGAAGAAGGGTCTTATCTAGCAAAACTATTGGTTATTTTCTAAAAAAACTGACAATTTATATACTTTCTAAACTCAAATGCTCGTCTTGTCTAGCTCTGCGTGAACTCTGTGTATTCCAGTTCATGACAGTTAGGGTATGTCGAAAAACTCCCATTTCATTTTTCTCCTCCAACTTTAAAACCGTCCTACATTGCTGCAGAAATACCGACCCAGTGTTTACAAAGTGAACATGCAAAGAAGATCAAACACCCTTTACAAAAACGGTAAAACAGCGATTTAGGACGATTTTGAAGTTGGAGAAGAAAACTAGATGTGAATTTTTCAACATACCCTAACTGTCTTGAACCAGAATACACAGATTTCACGCAGAGCTAGATAAGACGAATATTTGAGGTTAAAAAGTATAGAAATTGTAATTTTTGTTTTGGAAAGTGACTGATTGTTTTGCTAGATAAGACCCTTCTTCCTCAGCTGGGATCATTTAGAGCCCTTTGAAGCTGCATTTAAACTGCATTTTGGAAGTTCAAACTTGCGAGCACCACTGAAGTCCACTATATGGAGAACAATCCTGAAATATTTGCCTCAGAAAATAATTTCTTCACGACTGAAGAAAGAAAGACATGAACATATTGGATGACAAGGGGGTGAGTAAATTATCTATACATTTTAGGTCTGGAAGTGAACTTCTTTAAAATGATTAATGTTTATTGAACAGCAAATCAGCAAATTAAAATATATTCACATATAAAATAGATATTTTAAACTGTAACAATATTTCACAGCAGTACCGTATTTTTGATCAAATGCATGCACTTCTTTCCAAAACATTAACAAAGCTAATCGATCCAAAACATTTGACCAGTAGTGTACTTTTGTAGATATTCATGGCTTTTCCAGCATACTAAATCTTTTAGAGATTAGACCCTCAAATCCAACTTTATAGAGACGCTAAGTAGCACATGGTATATTATCATTTTATAATAGCTTGTAACAGCTTTTTAGAACTCAATAATAGCGTCGCTCGTTATGAAGGGGGTGTTTCATGTATGTAAAGTGTCGCCGCTGGCAAGAGTATGATAAAAAGCCTAAGAGCTTTCAAAGTGAAGACTGGCTTGTTTTTAATTAAACACAGCTTATGTTTTCCACTTCATAAAGAGGGGGGAAATTTACAAGTGCACACACACAAACATTCTCTTTACTCGCACACACTAACACGAGCTAACAGATGCTCTAATATGCACACTTTCGCACTTCAGTACACACATTTATGCTTTCTTTCACGGTCTTACACATACATACACATGTAACACACACAGGTTTCAACAGCGGGGGTGTGTTAATGCCACAATTTGGTTGGAATGTATGTAATCCGTGTTTGGATGTGTGAGTGGAGTGAGGGAGCCACCACGTCTTTAGTTCAAGGCTCCAATGCTGGCCTGAAGGGGCCCAACTCTGAACCCTACATGCTGGTAGTCAGCATGAGGTATGTGAGAACAGGGAACAGTATGTGTGTGCATGTGTGTGTGGGTGACTATGTACAGAGGGGTGTGTGTGTGTATGGCCCTGCTGTTGGCCTTTACTCCAGGACGCCTGTGAAGTAAAAATGTGTGGGAGGGATTCTGTGGTTTTACTGTAACATACGGCATGGTTTACAATGAGTCACAGACAGATGTCTGACCTTTCCGTTGTTTGATTAGTCACAATTGATTATGACATTGTTTCAACTGGACTTATAAGCATTGAAACTAAATTTAGGAAACGTGTGTTGAGCCACACAAGGATGTTGGTTTAACTATACCTGGAGATCCACCAACAGACTCAGCCCTACTGACCACAAAGGTACGAGACAGGGAAAGAGGAACTGCAGAGAAGAATAAAGAGTACGAGGAAGAGAAAAGCATCACAAGAAGGTGGAAAACACAAATACAAGGTGACGGAAAGTTAGAAATGAAGGGAACAGGACTGAGGAGATCAAAGAGTGGAGAAAATCACTAAATACCACTTTTTTAATCTGAAAATCATAATAAAGCATTATAAGTATTACTGTAGGTCCATGTTGTCACCAGCAGAGGTCACCTATGTTCTGTGGTATTTTCCCTAAACTAGTAGCACATGGTTACAATTTGGCAGAGTATTGATCTCCTACAAATTTCTAATTGATCTAAAACTTTCCAAAATAATTTGAAAACACTCCACCATTTATACATGAAAGTCTTTCATGTACCTTCTGTTGTGGATAAATGAAATATTAAGATTTATATTATATTATAATATAACTGTAGTTACCTGAATGATCCACAGCTGTTTTTTTTGTGATAATTGTTGAAGAGTCCATTGTTTGTTCTGAACAGTTAAACTGCCTGCTATTCTTCAGAAAAAGCCTTCAGGTCCCACAAATTATTTGTTTTTTCAACAATTTTTGTCTATTTGAACCCTTTCCAACAGTGACTGTATCATTTTGAATTCAGTCTTTTCACACTGATGACAACTGAGGGACAATGTATTAAGAGCCAGGGGTGTAAACTTTTGAACAGAATGGAAATGTATTTTTCTTATTTTGACTTTTCTTATTTTGCCCTAAATATCATATTTATTCATTTAGTACTGCCCTTCAGAAGCTACAGAAGATACTTACATGTTTCCCAGAAGACAAAATAAGTTAAATTTACCCTGATCTTCAAATTCAAAAAGTTTTCACCCCCCGGCTCTTAATGCATTGTTTTTCTTCTGGAGCATCAGTGAGCGTTTGAACCTTCTGTAATAGTTGCATATGAGTCCTGCAGTTTTCTGAAGGACACTGGGCTGTTTAACTGTTCAGGACAAACAAGACTCATGAACAACTATCACTAAAAAAAAAAAAAAAACAAAAAAAAAAAACAGAGCTGTGAATCATTCAGGTAAGAACACAGTATTAAGAATCAAGTGTATGTAAACTTTTGAACAGGTTCATTTTTATAAATTCAACTATTATTTTCTCTTGCGGACTATATGTAAACATCTTTTATGTGAAATATCTTATTCAGGTCAGTACTAAATAAAAAAATAACATGCATTTTGTATGAACCCTCTTATTTTGGTAAAATAATTAACATTTTGCAGATTTTGCAAGGTGTACGTAAACTTTTGACCTCAACTGTATTACAATTATGGTTTATTTTAGCAAAAAGTCAGCAGTAACAGGACTACTAGAGTAATTTTATATCATGGCAACATATTTAGACAATATATAAATATAGTTTTTTGTTTGTTTGTTTCTTTAAATTTAATAAAAAATTGTTTATCATCTGTTTAATCAAGTGTTTTTAAAATAACACTTTTTAAAAAGCTTAATTTAGAGTATGTCTAATAAACTACTGTATAATAGTTGGCCAAAAAAGTTGTTTATTATGATTAATAACAATAATAATTCCATCCATCTTGTCACATCCCACTCTGTATTGCTGCATTGCTCTCGTATGTACAAACGCAGGATATGTGCACAAATATGTGTAGTGTGAAATAAACATATAGCAGAATGTTGATCATTTCACAGATTTCAGGTGTACTAATATATGTACCATCATATTGCTCACCCCTACAGATTACATTACTAGTACTTTTAAAAAAGTACAAGACCACTAGCAGTTGCAAATTCTCTTACCATTTGACCTTTGGAATGAGACCTTCTAAGATATTTTTTGAATTTCTGATATATTCTGATATAGTGTCTCAATCACAATCTTCATACAATAGTGCCTGACTGGGGTTAGTGCATTTCAAATCATAGCATATTGAAAATAGTATGTCAAAGGTGCCAGAATGAGGCTCCGCTTCCTGTGGATCTTCAAAGTATGTATCCCCGCATACTTTTTGGACTAATACAGCCCACAACCTTCTGCACTGTTGTAGGGTATGTGGGTGTATCATGTGGTAACAAGATAATTTTGCATTGCAGTATTATTTCTTAAAGAAACAGTTCACCCAAAAATAAAAAATTGCTGAAAATTTACTCACCCATGCAAGATGCAGTTAAGTTTGTTGCTCAACAATGGATTGTCTGAATGGGTGCCGTTAGAATGAGAATCCAAACAGCTGATAAAACATCACATTAATCCACATGACTCCAGTTCATCAATTAATATCTTGTGATGCTTGAAGCTGTTTATTTATAAGAAACAAGTTAATTATTAGATGTTTCAACTTCAAACTTCTGGTCAAAATATGAGCCCAAAATCTATAATAATGCTTTCTCCAGTGAAAAAGTCCAACCACTGTTGTCCTCTCACATCAAAATCCATTTGGTTTAGAACTGTTTTGGCTTGTCTAAAGTGCTTGATCTGTGTGTTTTTCTCTTTTGGTGCAAACTAGACTTTTTTTACTGGAGAAATCAATATTATGGATTGAGGACTTTTGCCGGAAACAAGGATCTGAAGTTAAAAATATATTAATGATGGATTTGTTTGTTTCACTTCACAGAACATTAACTGATGGACTGAAGTCATGTGGATTACTTTAGGAGTATTGTGATGTTTTTATCAGCTCTTCAGACTCTCATTCTGATGGCACCCATTCACTGCAGAGAATCCATTGGAGAGCAAGTTATGTAATGGTAAATTTCTCCAAATTTGGTCTCATGAAAAAACAAACTCATCTACATCTTGGCCTGAGGATAAGTACATTTTCATTTTTAGGTAAACTATTCTTTAAAACCACAAGGGTGATGCAAGTATGACGTTTTTCATTACTAGCACATTAAGTACATATTTTTTGTTCTTTGTACAGGTATTAAAATTGGGATTCAGTAAATGAAATCGAAGACATTCGGACTTAGTCGTGCTTACCTGGAGAAGCGGTGAGAGCCATCATCCCATACGAGGAGAAAGCTCCAGCTTCAAACTTCATCCCCTCCTTCCCTGCCTCCACCTCCACCTTCCCCTTAGAGAACAGATGACATTGAAATCCAGATGTTCAATATAGCTAGTAACTTTTTTTTAAGCATCTTCAAGTAGATAGTATTAATACTGATGTAGATTTTTAGTTTCGGTTTTTCCTTTAGAAGCAAGGCTGTCTTTCGCAATACTTACTACAATATTCTTCTTTCACATAGGTACATTAGTTGAAACTGTTCATAATGGGCGTGTTAAATACTTGTGAAAATCCCAGCTTGTTCTAGGCTAATAACCTCAATCCCTTCTCTCTATGCCTTCTGCGGCCCTGGACCAAACAACCAAGCTGACCTGCAGAATGAGGATGAAATAGTCCACAGGTTTGTTGCGGTGGAAGAGGTAATGCTCAAGGGCCTTCTTATTCTTCTCATTATATTTGAGCTCCTGGATGACGTTGGGGTGCTTGAGGAGACGCAGAAGGATCTTTTCAGACATCTGGATTGGACTAAATGCTTCAACTTCTGTAAAGAAAAGGTGACATGATCATTATCTTCCTGTGGCCATTTCAAACCATGGGTAAAGGTAATATTGCATTTTCAGGTTTCACAAAGTATATAGGTAAACCTTGGATTGATGATGTTCTAGAATTTTTTGGACAAATACAGCTTTTGACAGGCACATTATGTTTCAGTAACTGCTTATCAATTTAAATGCTTAAATGTTGCCTTGTGAATCTTCTCTAAACATTTTAAGTCTTCTGAAACATTGAAAAGCAAAAACAGTTTTCTTTTTTATTTCAGTTAACACCTATGATATTTTTATTGTCTGTTGCTAAATAACTCACTGTAACATTGTTCTGTTTACAATATCTGTAAGCTGGCAACTGGTCCCTCCTTGACCAGGAAACGCTAATAGTATTGTATTTGTTAATCAATGATTAGCGTAAGCCACAACGGGAAAGTTCTCACCAAATCCCGGCATTAGGTTTAAAGGGGAACACCAGTCAGAATATGTTTGGCATGCCCTTTTTGTCTCTATTTTGCACAACCACCCTTGGGACCTTTTAACAGCGGCTTGATCGACAGTATTGCAAAGGGAAATGACTTGTAGGAGGTTGTGCCAAATGCCTGAACAGTTCTGCAAGAATGCAAGAATCAGCAACTATACAAAAATATAATGTACATTACCATTCATAAGTTTTCGCTTACGCAAGGATGCATTTATTTTATCAAAAACAGAGTAAAAAGATTGTCGTCAATGTTGAAAACGGTTGTGCTGCTTCATATTTTGGTGGAAATCATATTTTTCTTAGGCCTGAAGTTGTAAAGAATCACATTTATTTGAAACAGAAATCTGCTGTCAAATTATAAATGTCTTCACTGGTACGTTTAATCAATTTCATGCATCCTTACTGAATAAAAGTAATAATTTATTTTCAAAAATACTAAAAAAAAAAACTTTAAAAGGTAGGGCAAATGGATGATCTTACGACGGTGTTTTGGTGTCACGTAAAAAACAAACAAACAAACCAAAAAAAAAAACAAAAAAACAAAATTACAAGATTAAAGTTGAAATATTACGAGAATAAAGTCAAAACATTTTGAGAATAAAGTTTAAATATTTTGAGAATAAAGTTGAAATTACGAGAATAAAGTCGAAATGTTTCTCGATTAAAGTTATAATGTTTTTAGAGTATATTCTAGCCTTTTGCACACAAATGGCCCAGACTGGGAGCACCGGGAGATATTCCAAAAATCTCAGCTATCAAAATCTGTCAGTTTTATAGTGAAATACAACCAATATGTCTATTACAATAATGTTTTTCATTACTTCTGATGTTCCTTCATGTTTATATTGTGTTATAAACTTTAAATAAAGAGGAAGACACATTTATAATTTGTATTTCATGATAAAACTGGGTAGCTGGCGTGCTACAAATAATGGAAGGACTGGAAGACGTTAAATATTATTTCTAATCATTTACTGTATTACACCGTGAATTAAACAGCTTGTGAATAGTCTCTTTTTTATCTCAAAAAAGACAGCAATATAAGTTATGTTAACGAGTTGGAGTCCACTTCAACCTTTAGAATGTATTATTGTTTACACGTGAAGAATGAAAGATTGGATGCCACAGACGTTTTTTTGCGGAGTAGGAATTTTCACAAAGGAAACAGTATAATTTAATGAAAATAATGTCATTGTAATCGAAAAGACGACTGATTCACATCAATAGTGATCTATCCTGCCACATTAAAGAGCATGTAAAACACTTTTGCTATAAAACTGACAGATTTTGAAAGCTGAGACTTTGTTTTATATTAAAAGTACCAAAAGCACAAAGCTTATTGCTATTAATGCGTCGCTGGCACACTACAAATAGGCCTAATGGATGCAACCGAAGACGTGAAATATTATTTCCAAGCATACTGAGTATGACACATGGTATGTATTCAGCTAATAATTCTGCATATATTCAAATAATTCCGGTAGCCTGGCTACTTCTCGTGGTGCTCCCAATCCGGGCCATTTGCATGTGCAGGCTATACTCTCATAATATTATAACTTATGTTACTATGATTTCTCATAATTTTGACTTTATTCTCAAAACGTTTTGACTTTATTCTTGAATCATTTCAACTTTATTCTCGAAATTTTGACTTTATTCTTGAAACATTTTAACTTTATTCTCAAAATATTTTGACTTTTTTCTCAAAATTTCGACTTTATTCTCGAAACATTTCGATTTTATTCTCATAATTTCGACTTTATTCTCCAAATATTTGGACTTTATTCTTGTAATATTTCAACTTTATTCTCATAATTTCTACTTTATTCTTGTAATATTTGGACTTTATTCTTTGAAATTTCAACTTTATTCTCAAAATAATACTACTCGTAATCTTAGATTTTTTTTATTTTTTAACGTGGCACAATTTCAAATTTTTAGGTGAGTAAGGTATGTTTTCAAAAAGTTATACTTTTATTTAGTAAAGATGCATTAAATTGATAAAAAGTGATAGTAAAGACATTTATTTACAAAATAGTTTCAAATAAATAGTTATTTTCTCTAATCTTTAAAGAATCCTGAAAAAAAAAAAACTGTTTTTTAACACTGACAACCCACAGCCTGATGTCATGCGTTAACACTTCCGGGTCCAAACACCTCCATCAGATGCCACAAGAAAACATCAAATGATGCTAATATATTAGGATCATTTGATGTTATATACATTTAGAACAGTGCTAAAACATACATATTTTTAAATGTTTGGCTTAAATGTGTAATATGAATAAATTGTTTTCATAAATGGCTGCTGAGATACTATTCTCAAGTGAAACAGTTAGAGGCTTGGACCCTGAAACAACATTTCTTAGGTTACGACTTAACAAGCGGAAAATAAGAAAAGTTTACTGAGCAGCAAATCAGCATATTAGTCTGATTTCTGAAGGATCATGTGACATTGAAGACTGTAGTAATGGCTGCTGAAATTCAGAGATTCAACTTTGCATTACAGGAATAAATGTAATTTTACAATATATTACACTATTTTTTGTATTACTTTTTCCTGTGTTTCTGCTGTATAAAATCAGCTTTGGGGAGCAAAAGAGACTTCTTTCTAAAACATTAAAAAATCTTACCAACCCAAAAATTCTGAACTGTAGTGTATGTTATTTATCTAATATGATATTTCATGTTTAATCAAATTGTTTTCACAGCCTGACTTTTAAAAAAATCTGTTAAAGCAGTACAGCAACATAACCTTTGACAACACAAAACCATAACAATATTTCTACTGTGGCTTCTACACCAAATCTTCTTCGCTTCTTAAAAAAAAGTTACATTATGAAACCGAAAACGTAATAGAGGAAGCTTTTTTGCCAGTGTCAAAGATGTTTTTAATTCTTACTCTTGGCTGTTTCCCCGAAGGCATTCTTTTATATGCTAACCCAAACAAGTTGCCCCTCTCTAAATGCACAACCTTAGAATGCAAACCAAAAAAATCAAAACCAAAAAAAAAAAAAAAAATCAACATCATGGCACAACTTTTACCAAAAACCAGAGGCCAAGCTCCTCCTCTGTGTGAGCAGACTAACCATACTACAGTCACAGGACACACTGGGATAAATCAAGCAGCAATGCAGTACACTTGCCTGTTGCTAGGAAACGCAGAGTAGCCAGTAGAAGCTGAGGTGATATTTTAACCTTCATTTCATTGTCCATGTGCTTGAAAGCCGAGAAATCCTGCTTCCTCTCTCGATGGGTGATTTTCTTTTTTGTTTTGTTGTCGGCTTTAGGAAAAGTGGGATGACGGGAAGAAAGTTAAATGCTGTGTAAAACACCTTCCCTTTTATGTATATTTACAATGACACCTAAGAAAGTTTTTGTAATGTTAAGCTAGTTGAAAGTGAAAGCTGAAAGAATCTGTTGAAATTTCACTACAGAAAACTATGCCATAGCAAGAAACTGAAGAATCTGTTAAGTATTTTAACAAGCTAGTATTGTACAACTTATACTTATTTATCATTTTATAATGTCCTATTTAAACTGTTTTGTAAAGAAAACACAAGACTTTCTTGGCACATACTATATAAGTCTGTCTCATCCAAGATTTCAGACTTGATGATTTCTTCAATGACATCCTCCAGGGTGACAATGCCAAGCACTTCATAGAATGGGTCGCCTTCTCCTTCATTGTTGACCCGCTGGACTATTGCCAGGTGAGATTTACCTAGGAAGTAATAGAGTTGTTAAGAAGTCGGTTAAGATGCAAATCATTCTTATTTTAAAAAAGTGTATTTATACATACACAATGTGTTTTCTAACACATTACAGATTGCAAATAAGGCAAATGTAATAAATGAAATATATTGCCCTATATCAAGAGGGATATTGCTTTGTATGTCACTAAGGCATTATATAATTTTAACAGTTCCTTCTGGTCCTCGAATCTGATTGGCTGATAAGAGTGCAATATTAGAGTGATATCAGAGCTCCTCCAACCGCTTCACCGTTTGTATCATGTATCACTCCGCTTGCCGTATTTCTCACAGCGAGTATCATGACGGACACCCAAATCCACTATAATTTACAATAATACTGTTTTTGTGTTACAAAATGTAGTTATAAGAGATTTTAGGCAAGAATGTACTTGTTTGGACAAATATGCGGTTTGTTAATAAAGATTGCTTCAACATTTTCGGAGATGTGAGCTCCAGGACGTCAGCGGCCGTACAGCGCACATAAACCCGCCGAGAGCAGCCTTATCTCGGCCAGATCTTCTGGAATTTACCGCTGGCTCTGATGTCTCTGTAATGGTTAAACATGAGATATAATTCATTTTGGGTGAGTCTAATGGATAGTCTTTGGTCTCAGTAATCTATTATTTGTTCCAGAGCAAATACTTTTGGCAAGATCTCAGATGACTAAATTGCCTAGCAACTTTTAGGACGGCTGTTGTTGTTGTTTACTGAATATTATTATTTAATAAATGATATTTTATATAAATTATAGTAGCATTTAGTATTAGGAAACAGTGTGTGTGTGTTCATGATGGTGATTTTAGTTACATTGTTCTGTTATTAGGTGGTGAAAAGAGACTCTTTCACAAGTCAGCGGACTTTTAGATTGAAAAAAGTGCAGTTTTGAACAAGGAAGTTATTTTTTCTTTCGAAAAGCTTGTGCACAGCCAACAAATGCACAGAGCAGCACTGTCATCAGGAATCACCCTTAACTGATGAAAGGATAATACATCGGACATTCAAACAAATACACTATACACTATACATAATACACTGCTTTTAATAGAGTAATCCAGTAATACAATAAGCTTTCAATAAAACAATTTAACATTTCTTCGTTACTAGTTCTAAAGTGATGTGTTGGAATTAGTAACGGAGGCTTGGGCTCAGCTGTTAAACTGTCAACTTGAGATTTGAATCTGTGGCGGAAAGAAGTAGTACTGCACAAAAGAGGGCTTTTAAAGACACTCCGTTGTTATTTTATGTATTTACACACTCTTGCCATCAAACTGTTGTATAAACGCAACATCACACTCATAAATAAGAGATATGGCTGTATGTGACTGACTGACTTGTGTGATATTGCTTATTTACACAGTTTGTTCTGGTCCTCGAATCTGATTGGCTGACAGGAGTGTGATATTCTAGTGATATCGGAACCCCGATCATTTTACTGTTTGTATCACTGTGCTTGCAGTATTTCCATCATGCCAGACAACCAAATCCACTACCATTTTATAAATAAGAGATTTTGCCCTTAGCCAAATGTTCGAGAAGAAAATAAGACCAAAGACTGTCCTTTAGATTTAACCAAAACAAATTATCAGGGGTATAACGGTTCACAAAATTCACGATTCGGTTCGATATGACACAGTGGTGTCATGGTGCAGTATGTTTTCGATACAGCAAAAACAAAGAATTTCCAATGAAAGGTTCCTGATTTTTGTTATTATTTATTAAAACTAACTATCATCTGATTTTGGAAGCTTTTTTTAACATTTGTTTCTTATTAATTTGGTTCCACCGTGATTGCTTCTTTTCAGTGTTTTATGTTTAAAATTGGCATAAGTTATTTGTTATTTTAATTTAGGCCTAAAGCATGGTGTATTTGTACTAATTTTGTTAATAAATTAAACATTCTATGTTTAATATAAGTGAGTTTGTCATACTGTTTTGTTGTTGTCCATTCAATCAATTGACGCCGAAATGCCACTAATTCGAAAGTGAAAGTAAAATGCGCACAGGCATTTACATTTACTACCTCACCGTCACAACCCTACTGGAGTACATTATATTTCAAACACTTTAAGCTCTTTTATTGTCCAAATGTAATAGGATTAGTCCAATGAATCGTTTGGTTTATAATGCGTACTGAACTGAAAGCCTCGTACCGAACGGTTCAACACGAATACGTGTAACGTTACACCCCTACAAATTCTAGCTCATGTTTAACCACTACAGAAAAATCAGCTGCCAATTCCAGAAGATCTGGCCGAGGTAAGGCTGCTCCGAGTGGGTTCATGGGCGCTGAACAGCCGTTCGTTGACGCCCTGGGGCTAACATCTCCAAAAAACACTAAAGCAAATTTTCAAATAAACACTATCTTTATTAACAAACCACATATTTGAAGTGTAAACGAATACATTCTCACCTAAAACACTGTTAACACTACATTCTGTGACAGAAAAATAGTATTTATAAAATTATAGTGGATTTGGGCATCCAGCATGAAACTCACTGTGAAAAAAAATACAGCAAGCGGAGTGATACAAACAATAAAAGGGTTAAAGTTCTGATATCACAAGAATGTCTCAGCCAGTCAGACTGGAGGACCAGAAAGAACTGTTATTGTTAAAATTTGTATATGCGCATACGTTAATATCTATATGATAATACCATATATGTTAATGATACATTTTATTTATATATGCAACTTTATTAAAACATCTTGCATACAAAAATATGCCTAATTTTTAAAAACAATTTTTTTTATATTTCCTTATATAATATCAACATGTATTGCGAGTTTTAGGACGTGAACATACATATGACAATGTATTTAATATATGGATATATGTTATATTTGTGTATGGGTATAAAGGAATATTTACACATATGCAATGTGTTTTCTAACTATATCAAAGTGTAATCGAGCTTAAAGGTATTTCCATTTCAAACCTGCATGACTTTGTTTTCTGTTCAGAACACAAAATAACACTGGACCCAATTTCCTTTCAATATTGTGTTCCACAGAAGAAAGTCATTCAAAAGGTTTAGAACAACATGAGGGGGAGTAAATGATGACAGACTTCTCATTTTTGGCCACACGCACAGATCCTACAGTGTGTAACGGCTGTTGGCAGGCTGATAATGGTATTAGCATCAAAATGTTTGACGACAGCAACAATCCTACTGTGGCTTCTACACCAAATTTTAACAAATTATACATCAACCACTTACTTCTTATTTCATTACACTCTGTACCTGTACAATCAACACTCTAGAGTGTCTCTGGCATGAAGCCACGCTCTCTTTACTAAGTTCAAAAGTCTGACCCTGTTTCCCAAAACACTGAAGTGTTTTGTCTTTGATATTGAAGGTCTAGAGGTCTGGAGTAACTGGGTTCAGTCTCAAAACATTGTCTATTGTGTCTCTGAACAAAAGTAGTCCAGTCTTGGTGAGAAATCTCCACTGGAGTGGACAAACATGTTATAAGCCTCGTGCTTTCTAAAAAGACTTTCGAAGAAGGACCGAATTAGCTCCTGTTTCTGATAGCTGGTGTTTATTTCAACTAAATAAACACCGGAAGCCTGTAAAAGGACAAGCGTGAACCTTTAATGCATATCCCGAAGACAAAGGCAAAAACTCGTTTTGTGTATACTGTCAAGCAAAACACCAAACAAATTCTTTGCCTTTTCTCAGCTTGTGAACTTTTAGAAGGAATTTTCCAGAGGGCCAGGCTAATATTAGCCCTGAAATGAAGTTTCCATTCCACTTGGGCAATATTCTCACCAAAGCGACTGCTGGGTGATCTGATCTGTCTCAGAGCTGGTCGTTTACATGCAGATGGCCATTTGCTGAAATACTAGGAAGCCTGGGACGCACTTGTGGCAAACCCCATGACAACACACAAACAATGATTGGGTATAAATCTCAGCTTAAGGAGTGTGGCATTAACGCGAGTGTGTGTATCTTCTTTTCCTTATTTTGCCTCTGCAATGACTTCAGTGAACCTGTGTAGCTTGATACACACAACATCCAGCGATATCTAGATCTACAAATCTCATTCAAGGTCAGATAAACTTAAAGAATTAAATCTCAAAAAGAAACCTGAGTTACAGTAGTTCTGAAGTGTGACTATGTGATATGTGCCAATGAAATCACTTGATTGCAAGGGTTACCAGTGTTACCACAGAAAACAACGCCACAACATAGTGTTTTAATAACATCAGTCAACCCTTTGTATGCAAGTGGAAATGAATCACCCTTGAAGAGAGGACGTAAGGGCAAGGGTCAAGGGGTAGTAGAAGCCACAAGACTAAATAAATAAGTGCTCAAGCATTAAATCTCTGCACAAAAGAGGGGTTTATTCAGGCCACAGTGGAAAAAAACATGTTTACTTTATGTATTTTCCTTCATAGGTTCCCTTGAGTACACCATATCTCACCCCTTCAAGGAAACAAGGATATTAGCTTCTCCTCTGTTCTCTGCGGGGATTATTTCTATCCCAAGGTAGAAAAAAAAGAAAAGATTACAATTTGGTTCCATTATTTGTGAAGTCACAGCTTGAATAAAAGAAAACTCACTTGACTGAAGCTACTACCATTTTTAGAAACATTTTGTAATTCTGAGGACAGATACGCTTTTCCAGAAAATCATTGCAGGGGGATCTCATGAGTATTTGTTTACATAATCGAAGACAGGAAAACAGACGTGATCATTATATATGCCATTGGATGCTATTGGTGCAGCAGAAATTATACACAGCAGTTTTAATGTTGTTTTGATGGCTATTGCATTGTATATTCTAAAGGTGCATCACATTTGCAAAATTTTGTAGGCCATGAAGGTCCACTGTTGCTTGTTAATAGTGCTTGCATTATTTGTAAAGTACTGCACTCACAGAAGTCACTTTAAAACCGACTGAAATTGCTGTTTTGCCCCTGACAGTTTGCAGAAAAATTGTCCGAATTTTTCAGAACAATTGTGAAAACGCAACTTAATTTCTCATAACTGCGACTTTATATCTTACAGTGTGACTTATTTAATATTAGATTTACCTGTTTTATTTCTTACTCTGAGGCAAAAACAGACTTTAATAATATTATGTGTGCTTTGTACTTAGCAGTATGCAATATACAGGTGCATCTCAATGAATTAGAATGTCGTGGAAAAGTTCATTTATTTCAGTAATTCAAATCAAATTGTGAAACTCGTGTATTAAATAAATTAAATGCACACAGACTGAAGTAGTTTAAGTTTTTGGTTCTTTTAATTGTGATGATTTTGGCTCACATTTCACAAAAACCCACCAGTTCACTATCTCAGCAAATTGGAATATGGTGACATGCCAATCAGCTAATCAACTCAAAACACCTGCAAAGGTTTCCTGAGCCTTCAAAATGGTCTCTCAGTTTGGTTCACTAGGCTACACAATCATGGGGAAGACTGCTGATCTGACAGTTGTCCAGAAGACAATCATTGACGCCCTTCACAAGGAGGGTAAGCCACAAACATTCATTGCCAAAGAAGCTGGCTGTTCACAGAGTGCTGTATCCAAGCATGTTAACAGAAAATTGTGTGGAAGAAAAAGATGCACAACCAACCGAGAGAACCGCAGCCTTGAGAGGCTTGTCAAGCAAAATCGATTCAAGAATTTGGGTGAACTTCACAAGGAATGGACCGAGGCTGGGGTCAAGGCATCAAGAGCCACCACACACAGACACGTCAAGGAATTTGGCTACAGCTGTCATATTCCTCGTTAAGCCGCTCCTAAACCACAGACAACGTCAGAGGCGTCTTACCTGGGCTAAGGAGAAGAAGAAATGGACTGTTGCCCAGTGGTCCAAAGTCCTCTTTTCAGATGAGAGCAAGTTTTGTATTTCATTTGGAAACCAAGGTCCTAGAGTCTGGAGGAAGGGTGGAGAAGCTCATAGCCCAAGTTGATCCACTGTGTTTTTTGAAAACCAAAGTCACTGCACCCGTTTACCAAGAAATTTTAGAGCACTTAATGCTTCCTTCTGCTCACCAGCTTTTTAAAGATGCAGGATTTCATTTTCCAGCAGGATTTGGCACCTGCCCACACTGCCAAAAGCACCAAAAGTTGGTTAAATGACCATGGTGTTGGTGTGCTTGACTGGCCAGCAAACTCACCAGACATGAACCCCGTAGAGAATCTATGGGTATTGTCAAGAGGAAAATGAGAAACAAGAGACCAAGAAACCTGGGCTTCCATACCACCTCAGCAGTGCCGCAGACTGATCACCTCCTTGCCACACTGAATTGAGGCAGTAATTAAAGCAAAGGGGCCCCTACCAATTACTGAGTACATATACAGCAAATGAACATACTTTCCAGAAGGCCGACAATTCACTAAAAATGTTTTTTTTTATTGGTCTTATGAAGTATTCTAATTTGTTGAGATGGTGAATTGGTGGGTTTCTGTTACATGTGAGCCAAAATCATCACCATTAAAAGAACCAAAAGTACTTCAGTCTGTGTGCACTGAATTTATTTAATACACGAGTTTAGGGCTGCACGATTTGGGAAAATTTTCATATTGCGATTATTGAGGTCAATATTGCGATACGCGATTGCGATTATAATAAATGGTATTGTGAGTCAACTTGATGGGTTGAAAATGCACACACAGATTAGTGATAATGCGGAATGTGTATTTGTAACACTAGAAATGGTTTCAAAATAAATTATTTTTACCAAATGAAATAGCATTTGCATTAATGTAAACTTATTTTCTCAAAAGTACAGCTAAATTAAATAAAATAAAAACAAACACATTTCACCAAAATAAGATATTTTAAAGATTTTGCCCAACCAAACGGACATTTATGAAGAATGTAAAATATACTCTGTGTAAACTCTTTTGAAAAGGAAACTGGATATGTTTTTGGTCGGATCACAAGTGGACAATGGAGACACAGTCGTTTACACCTGGCGTTTTAATCCGTCGCTTCTGTCCACTTACGACCACTTCTGATCACATTCCTGCATTTACATACATTACAAACTCAACTGACTGGCTGTATGATTTCATGTGATTCTCTTCAGACATTAGAACTGTACATAACTTATGAGCTTCTAGAACGTTTGACCTCCTAACTGAAGATCTTTTTTACAAATATAAATAAAAACAGTATAAATTAAAATCTAATCTAATCTAAAATCTAATTAAAGTCTAAACAAAAAATAGCGGTATTAAGTGCAAACAATAGTGCAGCCATAATCAAAGTAGGCTAGGCTACTCTCTCAATATTCAAAGTGCAAATAGAGACCAATTTTTTCAAGCATGATACAGAGCTATAGACAACTACACAACCTATTATAGGATACATACAAATAACAACATATATATGTTATGTAGCCTAATTTGCACGCACTGTGGAACCGCTCTCTAAAAGCGGGTATTAAAATTGCTTTTGAAGGCGCGTGCGCGTTTTACTTTCGGTTTCGTGCGAATTCTCAGCGGCGCTGAGCGTGCTTTCTACAATACAAGACATTAATTTAACAAACGAATCTGAAAGTGAGGGGGACACAAACGGGATTTTGAAAAGTGGATGTGGTCAAAAGTGGACAAGCTGAAAACGTTTTACACCCCTATTTACACCTGTACTTAGCATTGTCCACTTGTGATCAGATCGACGCATCAGAAAACGCATGTTAATACCAGGTGTAAACAGGGCCTCTAATTCTTGCACAGTACCTCTCTCTGGGTCAATGTCAGTAATCTCAAATCCAAAATATCGCCATATTTTTTTTTTTGGCTACCAGATCAGTGTCGATCTCCTCGGCATCCATCCACGCTGCGCACACAAGTGAACACGCACGCACACGCGCACGCCACACGTGCACTGCCTATACTGAGAGACTGTCAGATTTTTTGTTTTAATCTTTTTTGTTTGTTTGTTTGTTTGTTTGTGTTGTTAGCGGTACGGAAAATCAGCAAACTGTCTCAGAAAGTAGGTGTTCTCAAGTCCACACTTATTTAATATAATCGCAACATTTTGCCGTCATATAATCGCACAGGCTGACATCGCGATTGCGATACGATTAATCGTGCAGCACTACACGAGTTTCACAATTTGAGTTGAATTACTGTAATAAATGAACTTTTCCACGACATTCTAATTTATTGAGATGCACCTGTACTAGTAGACCAGATTAACCAGTAGAAATTTGTCAACCGGTAGAGATTTTCTAGTATTGTATAATTTATCAGAGAAAATGTTCACTTCATTACATTCCAAAGCATAATATCATGCTTTTTATATTACATTACATAAAACATCATTCCTTGTCATTTTGAGGGAAAAAAACAAAAGAAATCACCACCTCCTCTAAGACAAGAGTGATGTCTGCTTAATGCACAAGCTGATTCTTTGCTATCAAAATGTTGAACTGTCTTACAAATCACACTAAATGATTCATTTGTGAATCAGATAGATCCAATAACAGCTGTTCTTAAGTCAACAACTCAAATTAGCCCAAAAACCAGGATATCATCAGAGCTTGAAGTAATGTGTGATTAACACCATGAAAAGTATGTGACTAATGCCGAATTTTAGCACTGATTGTAAATAAAAATCATATTGGGTCATGACTGTCAGTTATTTGTAAACTAAATCTGCTGCAAAAGAGCGAGCTGTTAAAGGGTTAGTTCACCCAAAAAATGAAAATTCCGTCATTAATTACTCACCTTCTTGTCGTTCCAAATCTCTAAGACCTTCGTTCATCTTCAGAACACAAATTAAGATATTTCTGATGAATTCTGAGAGCTCTCTGACCCTACATGGACAGCAAGGGTCCTACCATGTTCAAAATCCAGAAAGGTACCAAGAACATCAACAAAACAGTTCATGTGACATCAGTGGTTCAATCATAGGCACTAGGGTGATGCGGAGGAGAAGAATTGTTGAATTTTAGTTTTTTTTGTGCAACAAAAAATATTCTCGTAGTTTCATAAAATTACGGTTGAACCACTGATGCCACATGGACTTTTTTGTCAATGTTCTTGGTACCTTTCTGGACCTTGAACGTGGTAGGACCCTTGCTGTCTATGGAGGGTCAGAGAGCTCTTAAATATCTTAATTTGCGTTCCAAAGACGAACAAAGGTCTTACAGGTTTGGAACAACATGAGGGTGAGTAATTAATGACAGAATTTTCATTTTTTTGTGAACTAACCCTGTTAGTACATGCCTGTGTGTAGCCAGCTGTGACTGCAACATATTACAGGACAATGCTCCTTCAAATATCAAACAACCTAATTCACAAAGATTATTACTGAATCAATGTAAATCAATATAAGTTCAAAGTGAAATGCAATGTAATGATAAATCAACATTTTAACTTCATTTGTTTAAATCTTCAGCACTATCATTGTCAGTGTCATCTCCATAATCATAAAAACAAGTATATTAGGTCAAATTTGGTACAGACAATAGCTCAGTAGTAATGTGTGGATGTGAGATGGCTCCACAACCCTTCATGAGAACGTCTACTGCTCCCCCTCAGCTCTTCTGAGACTCACTGTGTGCTCTTTTCCACCATTTCCAGTTTAAGTCTTGGAATGCAGTTTGTCATATTTTTCCATAGCGTAATTCCCACCATAAATAGTCACATAAGGCAACAGGGACACTGTCTCAGACAGACAGCGATCAGCCTTCTCAGAAAATATTTTAGTTCTAACAACTACTGGGACCATGGAAATGAGCAGTGGGATATCACAGAATAAGTGACATGTTTCATAAGAGGACATTCTGTGTCGTTATCCAAACCCTGAGTTTCATTTGTAACCTTGTAGCCATAACATATAAATAGCTCTAATCTATAGATTGCAATCAAATAAATAATAAAAATATGGGTCAGTTCAAATCATATATTTATAACTGTAATGTTTTGATAGTTTTGATATTTTTTTGGATGGCATGAAGTGAAAATATTATGAGTTTGGCATAATGTTTTATTATTTTGTAGAAAATAATGCAAAACTGCTTCATGCCCATTAATGTGTGTGTCAGTATATCATTGACTGTCAGTCAAAGTCAGTAAATAATATTAGAAAAATAATAATCTTAAAATATCAGGCAGTTTGAACTTTTTATGACAAGGTTACTTCAGATTGTAAAATAATGTGGTGGAAGTCCCCAAAGACTTATGATATTTATGAATTAATAATTCATGATATTGTTAAAAAACACTTTTAGCTTAAAATAATAAAATATAGATGTGTACACACATATACAGTTGAGGTCAAAAGTTTGTCATTAAAAATGTTAATTATTTTACCAAAATAAAAGGGTCATACAAAATGCAAGTTATTGTTTATTTAGTACTGACTTAAATAAGATATTTCACATAAAAGATGTTTACATATAGTCCACAAGAGAAAATAATAGTTGAATTTATAAAAATGACCCTGTTCAAAAGTTTACATCCCCTTGATTCTTAAAACTGTGTTGTTACCTGAATTATGCAACTATTACAGAAGGTTCAAATGCTCACTGATGCAGAAGGAAACACGATGCACCCGGGGGTGAAAACTTTTGGAATTTGAAGATCAGGGTAAATTTAACTTCTTTTGTCTTCTGGGAAACTATGTTCTGTAGCCTTGCAGGGCAGTACTAAATGAAAAACTATATTTAGGCAAAATAAGAAAAATTTACACATCTTCATTCTGTTCAAAAGTTTTCGATCCCCAGCTCTTAATGCATGTTTTTCCTTCTGGAGCATCAGTGAGTGTTTAAACTTTCTGTAATAGTTGGAAATGATTCCCTCAGTTGTCCTCAGTGTGAAAAGATGGATCTCAAAAATCACACAGTCATTGTTGGAAAGCGTTCAAATACATAAAAATGCTGAAAAACCAAAGAATTTGTGGGACCTGAAGGATTTTTCTGAAGAACAGCAGACAGTTTAAATGTTTCGGACAAAAAAAAGGGACTCATTAACAACTTTCACTAAACAACAACAACAAAAAAAAAAACACAGCTGTGGACCATCAGGTAAAACACAATATTAAGAATCAAGGGGATGTAAACTTTTGAACCAGGTCATTTTTATAAATTCAACTTTTGTTTTCTCTTGTGGACTATATGTAAACATCTTTTACGTGAAATATCTTATTCAGGTCAGGACTAAACAAACAATAACATGCACTTTGTATGATCCCTCTTATTTTGGTAAAATAATTAACATTTTTAATGATTTTGAAAGGGGGATGCAAACTTACGACCTCAACTGTACATAATGTGCAGTATAAGGAAAATCATCATATATATCATCTTCTACTTGAAGGTTTTTACTTCAGTCATTAAATTTATACTATTCCAGAAAAGTTTTTCAAAATATGAAACCTGAATGTTAAAAAAATAAAATAGCACTACAAACTTGGCACAAGTGTTTTAAACTAAAGATTATGTATTTATCTTGAATACTTTTCTTGTCCACAAGATACGCTATAACTCACACAATGGGTGAATTAGGTTGCCAGAGTCATATTTATTCACAATGAGGGATCGCGGGTCACAATAAATGCTGATTCATTAGAAAAGTTCAACATGGTAGTTGTAGAGAAAAACGTTAAGCATCTGCACGTTCAGAAAAACCACAGTTAGAAAGAACTAGAGTTACTCTGTTATTAATGTGCCCTGGAGCAAGACTCCTAACCTCAGGCTATTCCAGTGGGGACTGTCCTGCAACTGCTCTACTGCTGTTCTGGATGAAAAAACATCTGCTAACTTAATAAGAAACACTGAAACTAATGTGCTGTTCATTAATAATGATGGATGCTGTGTAACATACTAAGATATAATCCAAATCCAACTAAATAAAATATAGAGGGAAAAAAAAAAAATCAAAACAAACTCTTTAACCCCTAGAAATGTTGAAGAAATCAGGTCAAGTCTTTTATAGATTCTTTTTTAAGTCATTTTAAAGTCCCAGTACAAACCCCCACAGTGAATATGAACTCCAGCCAAAACAACCTCCAGATAACGCTGCCGCAAATCAGCCGTTTTCTAAATATAAGCTCCTCAGAGCACGTCACTAAACTCGTTCCTTTCTTCCTGACAAATATAAATGGACTTCAAATAAGATTGATATCATCTGAGGAAAACAAATTTAGCAATTTCATCTCATGGCTTTGTTGACATAAACCAAGCTACTGAGTGCAACAGTCAGTTTACCCACTACAATGACCTCCAAGGACCTCTGTTAAAAATGACTCATTTCTTTACTCCGTAACTAAACCAACCAACATCTTTGTTTCGGTTAACAATGAATAACAGTGATCTGTCAGTGAGCATTGTGTTGCTGGAGCCTGAGCTCCGGGTTAATGCTGCTTACAGATTCAGCATCATTAAGGGGCCATTTGAGCACAGACGGACACAGTCACAAGACCTCTCCACTATTTTAAACACTAACATGGTATTGTTAACCAGCAAGCAGTGCCCCATGCAATAAGTGAGCTTCTTTTGGCAAACATTTTAGATAATGCTCTATTCGGTTTATTTCCACTCAGCATACACTGGAATGATCAACAACAATGAGCAATAGAGCAATGGCATACTAGCACAGATAACATTAACAAAGCAACTTTTTCAAACAACACTGGATGGATTCATCAGGTGCATTTTACTGCATAGAAAAACAATACTACTCCCTTAACTTTTTATCACCATGGGTTAGACTCCCTCATTCCATTCCCAGGATCTGCAAGACTTTGGATAGGCTAATTCAGGAAGCATCATCTTAATAGGTGTCCTTGGAGCACTTATCTAACAGCAGTCTGGTGGAATAATGAACTATAAGGAGGTACAGATAAAACTGGCAAAGTGAATGAAAAGGATGCAAAGTTGCTACAAATAACTTTTTGTAAACTCTATTTGATATGCTGTCTGGACTGTTGAGGTTGAGAATTCAGTCTTTTTATTGTTTTGCTTTTGAGTAATTTCTTTTGCGTTGGTGCACTTACAGGCAGACGTAATTCTAAAATTACTAATAAATCTTGAGTATCTGTATCCATTTCTTCTGCTGAACACAAAAGAAGATATTTTAAAGAATGTTCATATCTAAATAACAGTGGAGTACATTGACTTCCCCTGTATGCAAAAAAAAAAAAAAAAAAAGTAAATGTGGGGGTGAGTAAATAACAACAGAATTTTTATTTTGAGGTGGAATAGCCAATTCTCCAGCTTCAGCAATAAATTAATAAAACTATGGTCAGCTATTACACTGATCATGCACCTTCAGTACACATAGATCACTCATGTGTTTGAAATTAAGTATTTTTGGGTGATTTATTACAAAAACTTATTGTAACAGTCATTTGTTCACAAATTAGAATTGGTTGTGTGTTTGTTTTTGCATAAAGACATTGAGTATAACACAAACAGTTTATTTCTGTTTATTTCACTTAAAGGGCTCATATGATGCGATTTCATGTTTTCCTTTGTCTTTGGAGTATTATAAGCTGTTTGTGCATATATAAGATCTGTAAAGTTGCAAAGATTAAACCCAAAGAGATATTCAGTGCACTTCCAGAATAACAATTTACAAATAATTTACTCACCCCCTTGTCATTAGAAGATGTTCATGCCTTTCTGCCTTCAGTCATAAAGAAATTATGTTTTTTGAGGAAAGCATTTCAGGATTTTTCTGGACTTCATTGGTGCCTCGTATCGGAACTTCCAAAATGCTGTTTAAATGCAGCTTCAAAGGGCTCTAAACAATCCCAGCCGAGGAAGAAGGGTCTTACCTAGCGAAACGATCGGTCATTGTTTTCAAAAAATAAAAATTTGTATACTTTTTAAGCACAAAAACTCTTGTAGCACAGGCTTTGGGATGCGCGTTCTTGAACGATTCGTTCATTTTGAACGAATCTTTAATGTGACTCGGGAAGAACGAGTCATCTCAGGGAGTGATTTGTTCAGTCGTGCATGCGCAACATCCTATTTGGTTCTGTACTGGAATTAGTTCACCTGTTTCGAGTCTTCGGGTTTTTCGGGTCGTTCGTTCATCTTATGGGGCTGTCACGTGACGCTGATTTTGCTAAAATGAACGAAATGACTCGAAAAAATATTTGTTCATTTTGCTGAACGAGATTCAAAGGTCCGAGTTGGTAAAATGATCCGAACTTCCTATCACTACTACAAATCACGTCTTTGAATCACCACTAGTTCATCGTCTGTGTACTCCAGCTCAAAAAGGTGAGAGTATCTCGAAAAACTCCATGTTATTTTCTCCTACAACTTCAGAATTGTCCGACATCATTGTACCTTTTTGTTTGTAAACAGCGTTTGACTTACTTGCACTTTCTTAGTCTTTGCGTGTTCGCTTTATAAACACTGGGTCTGTAGTTCTGCCTACATTTCGCATTACCTTTGACGTGAATTAATAGTATGTGAATGCGCATCCCAGATTTTTTCCAAAAAAAATTACAGATCGTTTCGCTAGATAAGACCCTTCTTCCTTGGCTGGGATTGTTTAGAGACCTTTGAAGCTGCATTTAAACTACATTTTGAAAGTTCAAAATCGGGGCACCAATGAAGTCCATTATATGCAGAAAAATCCTGAAATGCTTTCCTCAAAAAACATAATTTCTTCACGACTGAAGACAGAAAGACATGAACATCTTGGATCACAAGGGGGCGAGTAAATTATTTGTGAATTGTTGTTCTGGAAGTGGAGTTCTCCTTTAAGACTCAGCCACGCCTTCCTAAAAAGGCTCATTCAAAAATGCCTCACAAATCTAAGTCATGGTTTACGCAAATGTATACCACCCAAATGTATACGCAAAGAAAGAAGACGTAACTTTTATTCTCGCTGTAGTATTATTGCAGCAGCCACCATGTTGTGGAGATGTTGTGTGTTTCGTTGCGAAAGCAAAAATAGTTTGTTTGACCTTCCAAATGAGCACACAACTAGAAATCAGTAGTTAAGTTACATTTACAACACTGTAAGTATGTTTTCATATTTAAGGAATTTGAGCAGTGTAGAGTAGTGCTTGTTTGTCCTTTCTACAATCTCAAATGCAGACATGGTGTTATGTTTACACAGCACGATGCAACGCAATGAGTAAAAAGACAGTATGAGTCATTATAATCAGTAATTATGTTCTCACTGGATGCAACAAATGACTCATTTCTAATGGGTTTTATTGTTTTTGTCTCGTCACGCCAGGACACGGCATCACAACATGGTAAGTGGCGTAAAATTTCCGTCACGCGGTTGAGGTATTTGGCCAAACACAACGCACTGAATAGCTGGCTAATCAGAGCACACCGCGCTTTTCAAAACGATGAGCTTTGTAAAAATCTAGGCATTTCAGAAAGGTGGGGCAAAGAGGAGCAACAATAGTGTACAGTATGTCGAAAATAATGTGTTATTGAACCTCAAAACACGTAAACACACTGCCTTACACCAAATACACAAAATAATGTTCTTTTTAGTGACATCATATGACCTTTAAGGCCTGTTCACATCAAGGACGATAACTATAAAGAAAACAATAAAGATTCTAAAAATCTTTGTCAATATTAAAGAATAGCAGAGTCCACACTAAAGCTATAACAATAAAGACACATAGAAACAATATAATTGAAATCGCTTTCAGAATGATTTTTTTTCCAGCTAATGAATGATAAAAACATTGACACCCAATCAGAATCAATCCTGCTATAATGAGCTGGAGAATTTAAAGTGGCAGACGAGTGTGTGGTATCGTCCGCTAATCTTTATAGTTGTTTTTGGTGTGAACGGGCATTTAATTTCTCATCACATTCCGTTTTAACTGCAAGTTCACATCTCTATTAAAACTATTATTTTGCTCTGGCGATATACTGTACATTCAGTAGGGACACTGCCAATGCAGCCAAATTAGGAAGCAGGAAAACACTGTCAGAGTTACTGTTATGTCTGCATGCTGACATTTGTTAACAGAACTAAATATTATGAATATCCTTTAGTTTCAGCATTTATTTATTTATATTGAAATTGGTTCTGAACAAGGACCAGCTCCCATGTCATCATATAATTTTTGTTGACACACTTTACAGTTTTATCTTAAAAATATAAAATAGATAATGGAAAAATAATGTAACTTGATAACTTAAAGTATTTTCTGTCCGGACCGCTATCGACAAAGACAACAGACAATTAGCATACAGTTTAGATTGGCGGTATGGTTCTGATTTGGGTAAGAACTCTCTGCGCATCCATGCTACCTAACATGGATAAGAGCAGGGAGATCAGCAATAACCCCTTAGGGAAAACAGAACAGAACAAATATAATTGTATTACAGATATCATTACAGAGCTGGGTAGAAACTGTTAATCTGGATTATATAGTCAGATTCCAAAAATAAAGTACTTGTAATTAGATTATATTACATTTTAAAATACTTGTAATCAGACTACAGTTAATTTTTTATGGATTACATGATAACATATTATTTACACAATAGCAATAAATTATTCATGGGTCAATATCACTGTAGGGTGCCTTTTGGTGTCCTGTACATAAATAGCTCATTTGCCATGATAACTTAACATAAAAATAACTGAAAGCGTGTGTTATATTAGACTACGTTTTTATATTCATAACAAAAGCATTACTTGGCTCTTTAGATACATTTTCTACATTTTTTTTTTAAACATTAAAGTTTTGTGTAGGAGGATGCATGTTATTTTTCTATGTCCCATGCACTGCTCATTAAATTTGAATGAGAGTAGAATATAGTCAAATCATAACATTTTTAAATTTTGTTCTCCTGTTAATATTTTGTTAATAGATTACTCAGTTTGAGTGTATTGATCATTTGGTAATAAAACAATAGTTTGTCTACGTCCCTTGAATGGTTGTCCACCCTGTCGCATTGGGGAATCCGCCACTTTAGGAAAAGGCCATCCCCTTTCGTGACATCTGGACAACAGATTTTTTGTCTGGAATTTCAACAGCTGAGGTGAGTAAGTTGGTGACTTTTAAACTGACAAAATTTCTTCATATGAGTTTGGTTACTTGCTTTGCCAAAGCTTAACATGTCCACCCTGTCGGCATAAAATATGCCAGAAATGATTAGAATACAGAATTTTCAAAATCTGTTTAAATATGCCAAAATATCTTCAACAACCAGGGGTGCGTTTCCCGTACAACCAAGTAACTCACTGATTAAACTCCACAGTATGATGCACTGTTGTGGAAACGAATAGCTAGTCACGACTGTTTCCTGAAAACGGTTGCATCACCGTCGTTTGAACCACATTAGTAGGGCCGTTGTTAATGACGTCACACACTGTGGTGGGGTAATAATTTCTGCTAGAGATCTCTAAAATGCAGTTATGTTGAACATGGCACCTGATGACTAATTCACTATTTTTTGTTCCCTGTCATTTTGCGTTATTTGATGTTTGATTCATCGCGGGTTCCCTCTTACGTCATACTCCAGGGTCCTCCCAGGGCATTTCTGCACATGTGCACTATTCAACAATTTCGCTTATAGAGGAAATGCAAAAATACATAGGTTAAAATGCATTTATATTTAGATAGAATCAAAGATATATATTGTATTGCATGTTAGCTTGCTTATTGTGCCCAAAAGCATAATATAGTGAGCCCATATGTCTTACTAACAAGGAACTATGTTTCCAACCACAGGTCGAGAGCTGTAGTTCCAACCACGTAAGTTTGCGACACTATTTGCAAATGTTTGTTTGAACTACTAATCGTTGAACTATGTTGGTAACGACGGAACTTGCGACCATAGTTGGCTAACGATGCTTTCGGGAAACGCAACCCAGACTGACTATTTAGCTAGTCACAGTTTGTTGTAAGCGAATATGCTAAGTGAAGCTAAAAATGTCCACCCTGTTGTGTCGGCCACTCATAGCATTCATTTGTAGTTAATATTGCTAAAAACTGAAATGAATCGGGGGTGGGGGGGGGTATCAGTATGATTGAGAATGTAATTATATTATTTATTATTATTATTATTATTATTATTATTTTAAGCTGTTTCATTGTCATATTTTGTCATGGTTTGTGTGTTTTGCTTTTTGTGTCCACCCCGTCCTGTGCTGGTCCACCCTGTCATTTTGATATTTTAAAATAATATTTTAAATAATAATTGAATAATATCTATATAATCCAGTGTGTTCATTAGCTAGGTGTGGGGGCAATAACATTTAAACAAAATAAAATACATGGTTTATATACAATCTTTTAGGTATTTATAATTTGAAAGCATACAAATAACCCTGTTTAGGAAAGGGACATCATACCTTTCAGAAAATATATAAATATATAAAATACAGTAATATATATGTCTACTACAGGGTGGATATATCTTAGGGTATATGCTTCAAATAATGGCCCATAATTATCTAAAAATCTGTGTGGGAGCTCAGCTAATATGTTTTATAGTACTTGAGTGTCTATTATTTATGGCATGACATAAAGCTAATGGGAAATTAAGACCAAAATTTTTGAGTACTGTGAGGCTTGAAAAATTGATTCTAAATCCTCTTTTTCATCTTTTAAATTTTTTAATTTCTAAAATAGCCTACTGCTTATAAACATTCAAAAAGTATTATGGACATTCACACAAAGAAGAGTCAGTGGTGAAACAGCATTTGACCACTAACTTACAAAAAATCATTTCATTTTTAAGAAGTGTTTCAGCACTGTATCAAGCCCTGATAAACAAATGAATTTTTATTTCAATTATTAGTCAGTAGGTTATTTGCCAATGCATTTCTAACTCTTTGGAAGGCTTTTTGTCTAACACATCAAATGCACAAATTCAATATATTTAAAATATATGTACCCCTGAGATTTTAAAAGAAATATTTTAACAATTAAGTAACACATTTAGATGTTCATTGGTTGTCTGACATTGGTTATATTCACATGACACACAGGTAAACAAGTAAAAAAATATTTTCTTACTCTTTGTATTTTTATGTTAATATGGTACAAGATTATCATATTTAAATCACTGTGATAACGAGTTAGGTCAAAGTAATCTGATTATATTACCTAAAATGTGTAATGTAATGGATTACGTTACTAACAACAAATTTTGTCATGTAATTTGGAATCAGTAACAGATTACAATTTGTTAATAATCTACCCAGCTCTGTATCATTCATTTAATGAACACATTTTAGAAATTAGTCTTTTTAAAAGGAGAAGGCCGAATCCTGACTGGACGTCAGGAAGAGCTGGAGATGGGGGAGGGTAATTAGATATTAAGTAACGTGAAAGCTGCTGATGAAGGACCTTATATATCGTATTCCTATAGGCAGATGTGGATCAGCTGAGAGTCAGCTAATAAGAGTTTAACAGACATGACCTGCCAGAACTAACGCTATGCTTGATTTTTCATTTCCATTTCCATTATGATTAGAATGAAGTGATATTTTGGACCCTGAATATTTTTTCAATATGTGGGCAAGTGTAAGGATCAGTAAATTAATATCAAGTATGACTTGTTGTAGTGGTAACATTTTTGTTTTGAGTATAATTTCTGTGGGTCATATTTGCTTGTATTTTATTTAGTGATTTCACTATAACAGAAAGCATGCCATGGGAAGGCAACAGAGTGGAGAAGACATCTGAGGGGGTGACTCTGCTGAACAGAACAACAGCTTCTCTCTCTTTCCATCAACTACACAGCAAAAAAGACAAATGCACTGATACAGCATTCATCATAATGCACACCAACAAAAATAACAGCTCCTGCTGTCTCCTGCATGTCTCCTCTGTACTAGATACATCCAAACTCAGCTATAGAAAACAGTGTTGGATCCAACCGTAAATGATCCCTGTGATGGAAATGTGCAGCATGGACACTCTGCTAGACAATTCCTTACTCCTCAACATAACCAAATAATGGTACGACAATGAAAACAATTGTGACTGAACACTATTAAGCTTTTTTTTTTTTTCTTTTTTAATTTTTGGCATTTTCACCTTTATATTATGATAAGAAAGTATAGACAGGAAGCGAAGTGGGAGAGAGAGAAGAGGACGGGATCGGGAAAGGTCCACAAGCCAGGACTTGAATTCGGGATCCCTGAGGAGCAATGGCGTTAAATGTCAGAATGGTTATTGGCGCAGACTAAAAGTCAAAGTTTTTAACTGTTATACCTTACCTTTTACAAGCAGAGTATATTATTTATTTTTTGCCGTACTTGGTTTTCATTTTTTAACTTCTATTCATCTCTGCATGTAGTTCTGTCCCACTTTTGTGTACGCAATTTTTACATCCAAATTAAAAATGTATTTTTTGGACTTTCCCTTCCTTTTCTTATTTTTGTGTCCTTTTTTATGCTAAATAAATACAATTGATGTCAAAAGTTTACATACACCTTACAGAATCAGCAAAATGTTAATTATTTTACCAAAATAAGAGGGATCATACAAAATGTATGTTATTTTTTATTTAGTACTGACCTGGATAAGTTATTATCACATAAAAGATGTTTACATATAGTCCACAAGATAAAAAAAATAGTTTATAGAATTTATAAAAATGACCCTGTTCAAAAGTTTAGGCTACATACACTTGATTCATATTACTGTGTTATTACCTGAATGATTCACATCTGTGATTTTTGTTTTGTTTTGTTTTGTTTAGTGAAAGTTGTTCATGAGTCCTTTGTTTGTCCTGAACAGTTAAACTGCCTGCTGTTCTTCAGAAAAATCCTTCAGGTGCCAAAAATTTGTTGGTTTTTCAGCATTTTTGTGTATTCGAACCCTTTCCAATAATGACTGTATGATTTTGAGATCCACCTTTTCACACTGAGGACAACTGAGGGACTCATATGCAACTATTACAGAAGGTTCAAATGCTCACTGATGCTTCACAGGGAAACACAATGCATTAAGAGCTGGGGGTGTAAACTTTTGAACAGAATGAGGATGTGTACATTATTCTTATTTTGCCTAGATATCACATTTTTTAAAATGTAGTCCTACCATTCAGAAGCAACAGAAGATACTTACATGTTTCCCAGGAGACAAAATGAGTTACATTTACCCTGGTCTTCAAATTCAAAAAGTTTTACTTGATATACAAAACCATGATCCGCACTCACATATTAAAGCTGTCTCTTTTTGTTTTATTATACATAGATCACCAGTGGGATAAAGACACAAACGTTTCGGCTCAAAGGCCTTCTTCAGTGCGTAGATTCTACAAGATGTATGTAAACTTTTAACTTCAACTGTCATTTTAATATTATGTAAGTATTGTTGGGGGCAATTTCTTGATCATGCAAGAATTGGCTGAAAATATGATAAATGCAAGAACAAGCCTACCACAACCATGCATCTTGAGACTCACAAGATAAACTGCTTAATGTGAGTTAAGTTTAGTCATGTCTCTAGCTGACACTAGTGCTGTATTTTATAAACCTCCATGGCAGCACCCGTTTTGGCATGGCTGTTTTTCCTCTCACTAAGAGAGTGAACTGCTTACCGCAATCATTGATGCCAGCCCAGAGCTCCTCTGGTTGGAAGACTTCCATGCCAGAGCATTAGGCAAGGGTTTGTGTCGCTTGTAATTTACGACATTGAGGGAAACGGGCAAAAGGACAATATGGGGGGAGGGGGCATGGCACGGAAGGCTTGGGAATGCCAGGGGGCAGTTTTGAAACCCAAGTGGGTTCTGCGGCTCTGAATGTGTTGTGAAGTAGATGGCAGAGAGAAAGAGAGAGAAAGGCAAAGGAGCGGGAGTTAATGCTTGAAAGAGAAGTGTTATGCTGAACTTGCTTGATCTTTAATTACAGTAAAGAAGGAGAGCTGGATCCCAATTTTCTTTCCAGGAATTGAAGTACAGTGGCAGACCTGAGACTTTCACTGACTGGAGTGGATTTAGGCAAAAGCTTAAAGACTGCAATAGTGACATAATATTCCTCTGATCTTCATAAACATTAACGACCAAAAACTAAAATAAAACTTGTTAAAATCTCAAAATAGCTACCAAAAACCCTTATTACCTAACACCAAATGACCTTGTCCAATTTGTTTCCCAAAATAGCACAAACTGTCTGTTTGTAAATACTAACATCCCAAATGTATTTCTGGAAAGCACATGTTTCCATTTTTTTATTTGTTTGTTTGATTCTGAAGCGTTTCCCGTTTCCAAGCGGAGACAGATTAAAGAGTGAGGATACGAGCAGATGTCTGAATCAGAGAACAATCCGATTGCATAATAGTCAGGAAAAATAAAAGCCCATTAATCAGCACTCAGTGTTTGATTTGACCTAGCTTAACTCTATTAAACATGATTTTGCCAAGCAACTTCTAAATAAACAATTTTTTCGAAACACTCATCCATTAATATAATGTCCGTACGACATTAATATAAGCTTGTTATCTTTGTTGAAATAAATAAGGCACAGCAGATGCTAGAAATGTTAGATCAGACGGACTTTGTGGAGGTACTCTGGCCACACTGGCACTACTCAATTGTTTTACTAATCGGTTTTAAGGCCATTTCATGTTCATGTACCAGAATTTGTGGAATGTAGGCCATTTGAAAAGCCACGTCTTAGCATGCGCTTTGCACTGCACACATGGAATGACAATGGAGGGAATGCTCACTAACATTTAACCCTGACAGAACTGACAGAACCCTACTACTGCCAATAGCCTGCAACAGCACTTCAGTTCTTTCATATTTCATTCTAGCACTCATATTCTATGACTATAGCAGTCAAATCCTTTCATACATACCATACCATACACATATCAATTATTCCGCTTATACTATGGTTACCACACTTCAAGACATTGTTCAGATTATGTATTTCAAGACATTCATTAGGTTTGTGGGACTATATTCTGTCATAAATCCCATACCATTCATTCCTGAACTTTCTACCGTCCGTTACTGAAAATGAAATTACTGGTTGATATATCCCAATCTTAATAAAGTTTACACACGCACACGTTTTTTGTCCATGAACAAGATCTCACTCAGGACGTGCGCTGTCTGTGGAAGTGTGATCAGGACCAGTTCCAGAATCACGGAGTCTGCTCACATATACTGTACATTTTTTTGTCTTGTGCATTCAATCACAGCTATTTCGTGAAGGAATCCAGCATAAATATGTGGATGTCATTCCCGAAACTTTGCAGCATGTTATGTGTCTGAAAAACAGAAGTTTCATAAAAATTCTAAATGGATTATAGCCTAAAAAGTGCGCTCCCATTATTATCACTAAAATGTCACTCATCTTAGTTCAATCAATGAAGCTCTCTGAACTACATACTGAATCTCTCTTATTTACAACACGTCTGTGCTTAGTTTATGAAACAATTCACGAGTGTGCAAAACTCTGGCGCTTTCAGTGGGGAGAGAATTCTGACAAACTAAAACGTTTCTGACTGGATATTGCGTTCAAGAAATTAATGTCTGTGATTTATGGAAGCCTGTTTATACAACTGTATAAAAATAAAAAAGGTAATTGCGACTTTTTCTCTCTCACAACTGTATTTACATCTCACAATTCTGACTTTTTTTCTCATAATGGCATAATACAAACTCGCAATTCTCCTTTTTTCTGAAAATTGTGAGATATAAACCCACAATTCCAAGTTCTAAAGTCAGAATTGGGAGATATAAACTTGAAATTCTGAGTAATGAAGTCAGAACTGCGCGATATAAACTTGCAATAGCAAGTTAAAAAGTCAGAATTGCAAGATATAACCTCGCAAAGAGTTTATATCACGCAATTCTGAGAAAAAAAATCAGAATTGTGACTTCATTTCTTGCAATTCTTACTTTATAACTCCCAGCTGTGAGTTTATATCTAGCAATTCTGAGAAAAAGTCAGAAATGCAACAATTCTTGAAGTTAGAAAAGTTATTAAAAATGTAAATAAGAAGCAAATCACAAATAATGGTACAAATAAGATAAATCAGTGCTATGTAATAGTCAGGGGTGTAACAATATGTAATACTATGTAATAGTCAGGGGTGTAACAATATTGCCATCATGCCATAATTCGATTTGATGCATGATGCCGATCTCACAATACTGTGAACAAAGCTCAATTAGACATAGAATGGTATTATTATGATTATTATTATTTTAATTATTACTTCTAACAAATATTGTAAGCATTAACAAAAAGGACTGTTCACTAAATGCCTAAAGGAGACGTTCAGTTCCAGAACAAAAAATCTACAGATCATTTACCAACCCCCTTGTCATCCAAGATGTTCATGTCTTTCTTTCTTCAGTCGTAATGAAATTATGTTTTTTTTGAGGAAAACATTTCAAGATTTCTTTCTATATTGTGGACATCAATAGTGGCCCTGAGTTTGAACTTCCAAAATGCAGTTTCAATGCAGCTTCAAAGGGCTCTACACGATCCCAGCCGATCTAGCAACATGATTGGTTATTTTTATACTTTTTAACCTCAAATGCTTGTCTTGTCTAGCTCTGCGTTTGCTCTGTGCATTCCGGGTTCAAGAGGGTTAAGGTATGTCAAAAAACTCAAAAATCTCATTTTCTCCTCCAACTTTAAAATTGAAGCTGCATTTAAACTGCATTTTGGAAGTTAAAACTCGCAGGCACTATATCAATTTTGTAACTATGTAAATTAATGTTCTGGTAGTGAACTTTAATTTGTTATTACTTGAACGTGGTCCTGTTCTCTAAAGCACAGGGCAATGATATTAAGATTCTGCTTCTGCATTCAACAAAAATGCTTGCACTCTCTCCCTGACTACGTATATTTAAAAAGTTTTAAAGGTTGTATTTTGTTAAAAAACATATTTTATTTTTTATTTATTCACAGTGCCTTTTTTTGCTATCCATGATACATATTGCTGTGTTTCTATATTGCAATACATTGTGACACAATATATTGTTACTACTCTTATAATAGTGTATATCTGTAAGAGTCTAAGTGTGAAACCATAGTGAGCTCAAAGGGGGATCCCACACACTGCATCCAGCACAGTTCCTGCCAATATGACGCCACGTAATCCCTACCAGCATAAGCAAGTGTTACTAAGCATACGCTCCAACATCTTAGCAGAAGTCAGCACACTGGTTGATTGCTTATCAGATGCTTATTAAACTTAAAGATGCAGGATGCCACAAAAATGACTCTGCTTTTATTCAAGAGGATGCTTGGATTGAGCATGACATTAAAAGAAGCAGGGATGTCCTCTATTATGAGATATAATGCGGCCCAAACTGGGCCAAGTGAAGTGAAAAAGAATTCCCACGTTAAAACAAGAAAGAAAGGAGGTTGCTGAATCTGAATTAAGCATAGATTGGCCTACATTAGCGGGTGGATTGGTTCAATACGTGCAAAAACTCATGTGGAGGCCAACCACAGTGGGTCTGCGGTACGAAAAAAAACAGCAATTGCTGTACTGTAAATGAATTACAGTGGATTATGACATCTATAGATGTGAACACTGATAACATGTCTAGTGCATACTGATGTGCAGGCTGATTTTTTATCTTTTATGGCTTATTTAACATTTGTGGTATATTTTTGAACATAGCAACATTAAGTTATAAGATAAAGTCGGTCTGTGTAATAGATTCTTATAACCACAATGACAAAAACATGATCGCAGATGGAGATACAGATGAGTCATTTGCTAAGAAAGAACTGAAGGCCAAGAGTTCATCTGTATGAAGAAAATTAACAGATCTTGCATAAATCAACAGATTGATCGCATCAAGAGGCTGATAACAATGCTGGCACTAAAGTCATACTGAAGGTTAGTGGGTTCAGAAGAATTAGGCTCTAATTTCACGACCTTTGTCTTTATGTACTTTGTTCTGTCTGTTAGCAATGAAAATGGTTTCTACATCCTTTGGAAGGTGAATGAGTTTGATGAGGCAAGTACTACAAAAAAAGACATTACCATGTTCCTGTACTATGGTTCATGCACTACTATTCCTGGGCTTATGGAGATTTGACAAAGCGTAAGTTTTGTGCATAGTTTTTAAATGCAAACATGCACTAAATGGACATACTTAGCTTGGATACTTAAAAGGATAGTTCACCCAAAAAATTTAAATTACCCCATGAGCTACTCACCCTCAAGCCATCCTTGGTGTATATGACTTTCTTCTTTCAGATGAATACAATCAGAGATATAAAAAAATGTCTTCCAAGCTTTATAATAATAGCCCAAAAAAATGCATCCATCCATCATAAAAGTGCTCCAAACAGCTCCGGGAGGTTAATAAAGGCCTTGTGAAGTGAACTGATGGATTTGTGTAAGAAAAATGTCCATATTTAAAACTTTACTGCACTCATATGCACGTTCATGAGAGTCTGGCGTTCCAGCGTATAAAATAGGATGTAGGCGAACACTGTGATAAAACGAGTATTTACATAGAAAAAATGTCAGAGGAAGCCAAAAGGAGACTGTTTTTCCTGTGCTGTAAACAAAACTTGGTTCTCGACAGTACTTCTGCAGCATTTATTAATGCATTATAAAAATCTAAAGTTTTGTTTGTTAACATTAGATTTGAACTAACAAACTACCAATGAATGACTATTTTTGCTAACATTAGCAAAGATTAATAAATACTAGTGGCGATTCATTTTTTTTTTATTTTAACGCATTAAAAATATTTAACGCAATTAATGCTGGGGCGGGGCTTGGTTTAGCCACTCCACCCACTACCACTAAAGAATTAAAGCGTATATTTAGACGCAGAACGTAATAATGATCACATCAAACTGGAGAGTTTTCAGACGCGCACTCTATCGTAATCTCAGCGCCAGGCGGAGCTTCAATAGAACATTAGTGAACTCTGGTCAGATGAGATGCTGTCTGTTTATTTGTCAGTAAAAATTAATCTTCCTGTCCCGTCAGCCGTTATGGGCTTGTTAAGTGATGACGTAATGTGTGCATTAAACGCACAAATGAACGCTGTTTTCGGGTCCAAACTTAACTTATTTCACTTGAGAATACTATCTCAACAGAAGTTTATGAGCACTGTTTATTCATATTAAACATTTAAGCTAAACGTTTTCAAATGTACGGTTTACACCACAGTCTCCATGCTCACAGCATCCCAAACAAAATCATTTTTATATGTATTTTTTTATATTTATATTTTCATTGTATGGCTATCTGGGATTTCAGTATGGAGTTAAAGGGTAGGATTATAACTTTTTGGTAGTATTATATCACATTGTGAGTGTATTAATTAGTACCATCTGTTGTTTTCTCATGTCATCTGATAGAGCGTTTGAACCCGGAAGTCACGGAAGAGGTGACGCTTGACGTCAGACTTAACCAGCGAATACTGTGTTTGTAGAGCGTGTTCTTCAAGTGCACGCACAAATATGCTGGTGCGTGCCATATTAGGCTCTTAAAGCGCTGTATCAAATTCAAGTCACACTTAAAGCAGTGTCAGATCCGCTTCAAGTTCAGCAGAGGCAGCTTTTAAAGTAACAGCAGCCAAAATATCCTAATAACCAGCTGCTGTGGAAATCAATAAGTGTAGTTTTGAGCTGTATCTTTTATTTAAATTAGATTTTAGTGTTTGATAACTTTATTAAATTTGACAATTTTTCCTCCTGAAGGGCACGGGTTATATGACAGTTATTATAATGGGTTTATGTGAAGATTATTTTAAGTTCACTTAAATTACAAGTCTAATAAATGTTCAATTGAAAGCTCTCATACTGTAATGTTGAATGGCTATAGTCAATGATTAAATATTATGAAAAAATTCATAGAAACATCAGTTGGTGTCAGTGATATTTGCCTTCAGTCATAAAAAAGATGGCATTAAACAAACATAAAAAATATACTTCCTTTATGTTGTTTCTACATTAATTTGAAGATCGAATGTGAAATTATTGCAATATAAAAGTATAATTAAAAACTGTAATGTTAGGTGGGATTAATTGCAATTAATTTCAGAAAAAAATGTGTGATTCATTTTTTTTTTAATTGACTGACACCAATAAATACTGTAATAAATGTATTGTTCATTGTATTCTCATGTTAGTTAATACATTAGCTAACAATAATTAAATCGTATTGTATATTGTTACCATATAGATGTATAGGCCTCAAGATATTTCCGATTTGAGCTTGAGCTTCAGAATGCTTTGCATAATGTAGCTTTTGTTGACACTACTGCGATACTTGATTCAAAAAAAAAAAGAGCTTTGTTACTGAAAAGCTATCTGATTAAGAAAACTGTGACGCTACCACCACACCACTGAGAAATGCAGTTAAGCCAGTAGTGACGCTACTGTCCATCACTGGTTCTCGCGAGACTAGAATATTCTTACCAGAGCTTACACGCCTACATCATCTGCTGCAATGCCACTCTCTCATGTATGTACGTACTACAGTTAGTGGGAGCTAGAGATTACTAGAGATTGTCTATTTTTTTTAGACAAATGCATCGATTCATCTCAGAAGGCCTTTATTAAACCCCCAGAGCAGTTTGGAGTACTTTTTATGATGGATGGACAGTTTTTTGGGGTTTCAAAATCTTAAACCCGATTCACTGCCAGTATAAAGCCTGAAAGAGCAGGACATTTTTTAATATAACTCCAATTGTATTCATCTGAAAGAAAAAAATCATATACACCTAGGATGGCTGAAGGGTAAGTAAATCATGGGAAAATTGTTATTTTTGAGTGAACTATCCCTTTAAATCCTCTTTTGTAGCTTAAGAGAATAAAATCCACATATTTTTTTTAATGAACTAGTTTAAAATTAACTGCACCGACACAAACAAAAAATGAGGTGCAAATAACTACAAGTATAAACAGTACCTTACAGTAGTTGTACTTTGTGTAAGTAGTATTTATCACTATTGATACATCCTCTGGCTATTTGTTGTCTTTTTTTTAAACCCTTGTGAAGGTAAAATGGGTTTCTCATAATTATTTTCAGTGCCTCCACAGTCTAGTAACTTAGATCCAAAAAACTAACAACCAAAAAACAGCCTTTGACAGATTTTTATTGACTGTGAAGCTCAGCTAGATGGTAAAATGGTTTCCTTGGATGATTCAATAGACTATTTTAAGGAAATTTTGAGTCTATAGGTTCTCATGTATTTTATATTTTAGTGTTAGACAAGTTACAATAAAGGTTTTCAGTTTTTTACCTGACTTATAGTGTATTTCAAATTGTTAATTTTTAGCAAATTGCAGGAAAACCAATAGGGGTCAGTTTGACTCCCAACACAAAACATTTTTTTTTTACGTTGGCTAGTTGAGCCAATAGTTTTTACTTGCCTTGTCAACCACACAATAATGATGGGTTTTTATTTTTTCGCAAGACATTGGTAGAAATATTCATATTTTTAATGCAGCACTGTCCCACACTGATCCTGGGCCAGTGGGCCATCCTTATTGTTTAGCCCTGAATTAACTTAAATATTTCATCACACAAATATGTTAAATATGCACCTCTGTTTATCATAGGAAATATTCTTACAAATAAACATCACATACTAGCATACTACGAGAGAAAACTAATACGCAGTCGACTTAACACGTAAGAATCTTTGCAGCAAATGCCTCCTAAACCATCGCTTTGGGTTAAGCCCAGATGATGAACAATGCCATTCTCATTAAACACAAAACTGCTGTTTGGCAGGGGTCCCTCTATGACACACTAATTATTTCAATCATAAAGGAACTAGTCTGTAGTTCCAGGAATTTTAAGGCTGACCTTCAAGGTCACAATTGCAGTCAAAAGCCCTTCTCATTTGGACCCCCAATTAGCTGACCATTACAAGACATTTGAGTCCATTTTCCTCTGTCAGAATTGAGTATCAGCTATCTGATGTTTCAAAGTTATCATGTAAGTCAGCTGCGGAAAAGCAACTTTTGCCACTCAAAAAGCAACATCAAACAGAAACAAATTACAGTTTGAAGGTGTGCTTGGCAAGAGTGATGTATTTTGTTCCTGCTTTGGATGGCTGTGCAGCTCCACAAGAGGCATTAGATTAATTAACACTGACTTACAATACAAAGCACTTTGAACTGAGAGAGTGCTCAAACCACAGCCAGATTTGTGCCCACTCCCCTAAACAGTCATTAGAAAACCAACAGCCAATGGTGAGTTTCCTCTGGAGAGCAGCCAACAACAAAAGAGCCACAATCACAGCCAAAGTTTCTAAAATTCTTATAATGGCTGCGCACTGTCATAGTTGCCAAGTCAAGAAATATTTTAATATGATACAATAAAATACACTAATATAGTTCATTTTGATACTAATTGTACACTGGTTTGACTTTAAATAAAACATCAGATGTGCAGAGGTGGGCATGCTGTCATAAAACATGAGGCTATGTCTAATGTAAAAGCGATTATTACGTTAAGCCCCTACATTAGAATCTGATTTGCACCACAAACTGTAAATCTACTCTTATTTGTTTGTTTTGGGGGAATGTGCTGCTATATGCAATTTAGCTTACAGTTTAATTTCTTTACACCAAAATAGCAATCTTTTAAACTATATTCTATAGTCTTTCCTCAACTACTTACAAAGAAAATTCCCATCAAGATCCTCCTTTTACCCACATAACACAGACTGTTGAAGTGGCGTGTTATTTCATTACACCTAATAACCCCCCTGAGTCATCCTTTAGCAACTGTGAGTACACCTGCAGTGTATTTCCATTGCATCACTACATTCTCACCTCTGCTGCAAGCATTAACCCTTAGCTATGTGAGGGCACATCGAGATACAGCACTTAGTGCAAGCACTTCCACGCATTTACGCATATTATAACACGTTTGTAGGGTCCTGAGGGCAGCAAGTGAAGGTCAAAATTAGCTCCAAGTAGTTTTAAATCATGTAGGAACACTCAAAAAGGAGCAAACAATAGGTATGGAGAGGAAGTATTTAGCAAACTCTGAAATGAGATTGACCTGCCTCTTTATTCCCACATATACTGTGAAAAAGTTCACATTATGATGATATAACAAATTATTTCCTTTATTGTGATACAAATATGTGACCCTGGACCACAAAACCAGTCATAAGGGTCCGTTTTTTTTAAATTAAGTCATCTGAAATAAATAAGCTTTTCACTGATGTATGGTTTGTTAGGATAGGACAATATTTGGCCGAAATACAACTATTTGAAAATCTGGAATCAGAGGGTGCAAAAAAAATCTAAATATTGAGAAAATCACCTTTAAAGTTGTCCAAATGAAGTTCTTAGCAAAGCATATCACTAATCAAAAATTAAATTTTGATATATTTTGCAGTAGAAAACTTCCATGAAAATATCTTCATGGAACTTGATCTTTACTTAATATCCAAATGATTTTTGGCATAAAAGAAAAATCGGTAATTTTGACCTATACAATGTACTGTTCGCTATTGCTACAAATATGCCCATGCTACTTATGACTGGTTTTGTGGTCCAGGGTCACATATGAGTTCATTTCTAAGAAATTCAATTCAAAATTGTCCCAAAAGTGCAATGTAAGTAGTAGTGTAAGTTGTATCTTTGGCACCATTGATTTTACTTAAAAATTTAAGACAATATTTAAACGGAAGTTTCATCCCAAATTTATGGGGTTTAAATCATTACAGGTGATAAAAAGTGGGAAGACAGAAGATTTTAAAGGTTAGCAAGGGATGATATTGGGGATGATATGAAAACTCACGTTACTGCAATATTATTTTAATCAGTAAACTTAAACGTAAGAGTGCCTTTCCTTACTGAACTCAAAGAATAAACTATGTAGGCTGCCTGACAAATCAATGTGTAGCTATCTGAATGGACAAAAATTTATCAAAAACAGCTAAAATACATTTGGAGAATAAGCAATATTAATTCTGTAAATCTGAATGAAATCTCCTTTAGTCGTGCGTAAAAGGCATGGGACTGCTTTAATGCACGATATGCTGCAAAACTGGTCTAGCTTTCAAACAACTTTAAAGTAGCTTTCAAACCTCTTTGTAACGTTGCCTAAAATAGTAAGACAGCCTCCAATGCAACCAACATTGTCAGCCCGCGCAAATCAAAGACTCGTCTTTAGCATCCGCGCCAGCGCTCTCTCACCTTTCTTGAACTCCTCCAGCATAGCGTCGAGTTTAGTGTCGTTGAAGACGAAATGTAAAGGATGGCTGTAAAACTTCGTTATCGTCTTCAGCGGGGTGCAGTCGTCTGGATCCACAAACGCAAGGTCCTTCACGAACAGCAGGTCCACGATGTTGGACCTGTCGCCCTCGAACACCGGAATGCGCGTGTAGCCGCTCTCCATGATCTCGCTCATGGTGTTGAAATCTAGCGTGGCGTCGCCGGTGATCATGAAGCAATCGCGCAGCGGGGTCATCACATCTTCCACGGTCTTAGTCCTGAGCTCCAGGGCGCCCTGAATGATGTTCAACTCCTCTTTCACCAAGTCATTATAGGGATCCGTGACCCTCAACATCTCCAAGAGCTTCTCACGGTTGTACACCGTGCCAATCTCCTGACCGAGGAGATAATCGAGCAGTTTACTTACCGGATAGGACGCAGGGAAAGTGAGCAGCATGAAGAATTTGGTCAAGAAGATTGTATTCGCACCCACGGCAAGACCGTGTCGTGAGCATATCGCTTGAGGCACAATCTCTCCAAAAATGACAATGCCAATGGTGGACATCACTACAGCTATCAATCCAGAGCCGGCAATATCATCCAGCAGAATGGTCAGGGTGGTGTTGACCAGAACATTCCCTAGAAGAAGCGAGCAAAGCAGGTAGTTTCCTTGACTCCGGACGGGTTCGATCTTCCTGGCGTAGTTCTTCTCCTTCTCCGTCCCGCAGTTCTGGACGATCTGCAGCTCCATGGGATCCAGCGCCATCAGACCCAAGTTCAAGCCGCTGAACATGCCCGAGAGGCAGAGCAGCATGGAAATGAAGATGACTTGAAGCCAGAAAGGGAGCAGAAACTTTTTCTCCTCCACCACGATCACTTTGGTGTCCTCTCCATCGTGATAGATCCACGTGTTCTCCGTCCAGGGGTCGTGCGTGCCAGCCACAGCAGGTGTGGAAGTGGCGATGCACAGGTAGTACGCTTTGCTCCTCTCAGTCTTTCGCAGAGGTTTAACCTCGATTTCCACGATGCCAGACGTCTTGCGATTCAAAATGATGTTGGGCAAGATGAGAATATCCGACGTCCTGATGCCACAGGGGTGCAAGCCCGACGTGTCCTCCTGACTCTTGTTGTCCCCCGAGGAGCTGTCGATAGTGCCAATCACTCGACTCCTCTCGTGTTCCGTAAAGGCGATTTTGGACCACGTCTCGTTGTTGATGTTTTGCCCGTACACCCTCAATCTCACCCGAGACCTCTCACTGACCCGTAAATAGCCCCTGTCCATGAAGGAAATGTCGTCCGTGTCCTCCAGCCTCAGCCCGATGATGACCGTCTCCTCTCCCCCTCCTTCCTTGCCACTTGTGGGAGTAATTAAATAACTGCTTGCAGTTAAGAAAATCAGAGTAAAGGCTCGGACCCGGCTAAGTGACGCCATTTTTTGAGGGGGTACTGGAACCGACGGTTCTGCCATGTTGATAATGGACAGCCTCTTGAATGAAAGGGCTTTTAAAAATCAGAGCCAATCCGGCTTCATGTCCGCTGCGCGTCGCCTTGACTTGTGCATCAGGTCTCGCTGAGTCCCACTACGCGGCTGAAACTGATCACACTTCAGCAAGAGCAGCGCGAACTCATGCCTCTACTGATGGCTCGCTGACAGGCGACCGAGGCGTCCAATCCAGAGGCGCAGCTGGACAGGGGGCGGGGCTTTCGCTGCCCGAACAGCCAATGAGCTCCGTAAACAGTCGCACTTAATGCAAATGAGCGCAAACAGAAGTTCCTCGTGACTGTTTTTGGTGTTTTCAGAAGGATCTTTGCTGACAGCATCTTTGAATAGTGCCAAGATACACTCAAGAAATGTAGTAAATAACTTACAAGATTATAGAGTGTTTGTTCAACTGCCCAGAGACGACCTGTGGACTTTTAGAAAATAAATACGCATGCATCTCAGGAGAATTTCTGTCAATTTTTGTGTCGGATAGTACTCTGTGGTACAAACGTCACTGGTGGAAATCACATGTATTTATTTATTTATTTGTATGCTAAATTACATCACCTGAAATGATACACAATAAAAAAGACAAATAACAGATATCTTCCTTGGTTTTTCTTTGACCATCTCAAAAAAACCTCTTTACTGTTGTCTCCACACTAGCTATATTAGGCTTTATGCTGAAAATATTGTGGACAAAGTGTAGACAGAAATGTAGGGGTCAAAGGAGAAAGTGGGATCACAAAATGTCCCAGGTTGGGACCCGACCTCTGGGGACTCACGGACAGTGCAAAACGTGCACAGTCTACTGCACCACATCTCATGCAAGAAGTCATACATATGTGACCCTGGACCACAAAAGTAGTCATAAGGGTATTTTTTTTTTTTTAATTGAGTTTTATACATCATCTGAAAACTGAATAAGTAAGCTTTCCGTTGATGTATGGTTAGGATAGAATAGGACAATATTTGGCCAAGATGCAACTATTTGAAAATCTTGAATCTGAGGGTGCAAAAAAATCTGAATATTGAGAAAATCGCCTTTAAAGTTGTCCAAATAAAGTTCTTAGCAATGCATATTACTAATCAAAAAATAAGTTTTGATATATTTACAAAATATCTTCATGGAACACGATCTTTACTTAATATCCTAATGATTTTTAGCATAAAGAAAAACCTATAATTTTGACCCATACAATGTATTTTTGGCTCCTGCTACAAATATATTACTTAAGACTGGTTTTGTGGTCCATGGTCACATTAATGTTGATTTTTAATAGTTTGAGCCTATAACAAAGGTAAAATAAATTAAAAAAAAAAAAAAAAAGAAAAAGAAAAAACAAAGAATAGTAGAATAAAAAAAGATGACAATCATGATAAAAGGTTGATGTGAACTTCATGTACTGTAACAATAAGAAAAAGAAGTTTGTTATCAGCCCCTGAGATATAAAAGTGCTTATAGCTGGATACCCAAGAACTGAGCCATCAGTCATCCTAAAGAAATTAACAAAGCTATATATTTAACCTGAGTACACAGAAACCTATAAAAGGTAACTATTTACCTTCCATAGATAAGGCAGGGATACAGATCTTTAAAAATGCAAGAGATGCAAAACTTATGAAAGGATGTAAAAATAATCATGGAGTCAGATCTTCATAGAACCTTTTATCATTATCAGGGATCAGAGATCAGTCCAGACCAAAGGAGAGTTGATTGATTATGAGCTATTTCACAATCCTACAGTTTTCACAGGCAGTGAACTGTACTGTTCCTGTAAACTCAAATTCTGTGCTTTTTCAGAAAAGAACACTGTCTCAGAATCACAGCAAAGGGATTTGGCTATAGATTACATTTTATAAAACGTGATTTGCATGTCAGAATCATTAAATCAACCTTATTCATAAGTATATCACAACTGAATATCCTACAGCTGTGTTTGGATAGTAATACCCAAGCAGTCAGCTTGCTCAAACATATTTTTATTACAGCAATGGAAAAAGTAATTTGATTACAAAAGTTCAATAAACCATTTGTTTTTGGTTAGCTTATGTTTAGCAATACAATAAAGATCACAATAAAGATTAAACATGGCAGGTGAACACTTTAGATTATGCAACTGTGTGAGGTCTATACCTGGTCATTGATATACATCTATCAGTAAGATTGAAGACTTATTTAAAACATCACTAGATTGATCGATTTCATCTTGCTTTTCTATGTCTTTGTACCTTTCACGAATTATAAAAGTAATTCTATATAATAGAATGTATAGTGATATTATATTCGTACAAAATCACAGTCACAATTAGCAACAAATTACCTGTTCTTTTAAGGTCAAAATCAAATAATACTTTGCCAGGAGTTACTTGCAGCACGATTGCTGGTCTCCACAGCACCCCCCAGTGGAAGGAGTTACACTTGCACTGCCCAACTGCTGGACCAGCTCAAAAGGATTCACAGACACTGCCTGAGGAGAGAGGACGACTCTCGTAAGTGACATCAGTTTGGTTCCATAGTACTTCAGTATTCATTGACGTTGATTTATTACGCAGCTGCATCCCGTAATATCATAGGCATGTTAAAGTTCATTACATTCAGGATCTGAATAAGATTATGGAATGTTTTGAATGAAAACATACAGGCAGATCTCTTTGATCAACACAACCAGAGTTGTTTATAACAAGGGTTTTCAAACAGTATAAAAGTCGCCATCTGGATTTAAATAAGCAGATATGTAAGATTTTAAGATTGAATCACTATCGCAGTGATTTATACGCTTCGTGCATGTTGTATGTTTGGCAACAGTTATTTTAATATTGATGCAGTGCCTGTCTTTTTATTGCTTATTAAACAACCATGTAAAATACCCATGTATATAAGAAGAATCATCAGGCTCAATTTGTGACAGACTGGCCACTACAGAGTTCTGACCTTAACCCCACTGGAAGTGTTTGGGATGTGCTGAAGTCAACTTTACACTGCCTGTCAAAAAAAATATTTAGTGGACTGTCTTTAACTTTGTCTATTGTGCATTAATTGTAGCATTGTTTTGACAATTGCATGCGACATCACAGCATTTAAAGTTGAAGTCAAAAATTTACATATACCTTGCAGAATTTGCAAAATGTTAATTACTTTAGCAAATAAGAGGGATCATACAAAATGCAGCTATTTTCTGTAGCTTCTGAAGGGCAGTACTAAATGATAAAAATAAGAAAAATGTACACTTCATTCTGTTCAAAGGTTTACACCCCTGGCTCTTAATGCATCGTTTTTTCCTTCTGGAGCATCAGTGAGCATTTGAACCTAGTTGCATATGAGCCCCTCAGTTGTCCTCAATGTGAAAAGATGGATCTCAAAATCATACAGTCATTGTTGGAAAGGGTTCAAATACACAAAAATTCTGAAAAACTTTTGAACAGGGTTTTTCTTGTGGACTATATGTAACCGTCTTTTATGTGAAATATCTTATTCAGGTCAGTACTAAATAAAAATAAAAAAAATAACATGCATTTTGTATGATCCCTCTTATTTTCATAAAATAATGAACATTTTGCAGATTCTGCAAGGTGTATGAAAACTTTCGACCTCAACTGTATTCCCATCAAGAGCTACATTCATTTTTGGCTGCGGTCTTATACTTACAATGGTAGAGTCAGACCAATCTCTAAAAAGTTGACTCCAACACATCCTAAAGACTTTCAACAGGGTTAAAGGGATTGTTCACCCAAAAATGAAACTTCTGTCATTAATTACCCACCCTCGTGTCATTCCGAACCCACAAAACCTTTATTCATCTTCAGAACACAAATTAAGAAATCTGAGAGCTCTCTGACCCTGCACAGACAGCCACAGAACTGAAATGTTTTATGGCCCAGAAAAGTAGTAAGGACAAAATAGTCCATGTGACATCAGTGGTTCAACCATAATGTTATGAAGCTACGAGAATACTTTCCGTGCACAAAGAAAACAAAAATAATGACTTTATTCAACAATTTATTTTCTTCCGTATTAGTCTTTGCCGCACTTTCACAAAAGTACCACGACACATGCGTGTGATGAGAAGCAGAAGACACGCTGTATATAAAACATTCTTCGTAAACATGTCTGAAGATTTTGACAGAGAGGACAACTTGCAATTTTTTGTTTAGCCTTACTTACTTGAACCAGAATATACAGATGATAAACTAAGAAAGATGGACAAGTCAGCAGCACCACACGCATGCATCGTGGTACTCTCGTGAACAAAATGAAAAAATTTACACAGAAGAGAAGAAATTGTTGAAAAAAGTGGTTATTTTTGTTTTCTTTACATTCATAACATTACGGTTGAACCACTGATGTCACATGGACAATTTTAACAATGTCCTTACTACTGTTCGGGGCTATAAAATGTTTCAGTTGTGTTGCTGTCTATGCAGGGTCAGAAAGCTTTTGGATTTCACCAAAATGATCTTAATTTGTGTTCTGAACATAGATGAAGGTCTTACGGGTTTGGAACGGCATGTGGGTGAGTAACTGAGTATTTCACAAATTAAGCCTGGTGAATATTGACATTGTCGTCCTGGAATAAGTACATGGGTATGTTTAAGAAATGAAAAGCGATGCACTGCATCAGTTAGGATTAAAAGAACTGTTGCAAACATGTCAGAAACATGTTAATCACTCCAATAATGATCCAATGCTTAACTCTTCAGTATTGCTTGTTTAAATCCCAATGGCAACTAGTTTTCACATTATAATACTTTGGATCTTTATACATGAAAATATATATTCGCCTGTAACTGGGTCCCTTGGATGAGCAAATTTTGGTGGGCCAGGCCATCCAAAAGTCTGAAAAACTGTGGTCTAAACCAACAGAAACAGCATCAATCTGAATTGTTGTTGTAATTTAAATCAGTTATTGTAACAAAAATTGATCTTACAATTGAATCTCAACTGGACCATTATGCACAGGAGTAAAATACTATTATCCAAGATGTTCATGTCTTTCTTTCTTCAGTCGTAAAGAAATTATGTTTTTGAGGAAAGCATTTCAGGATTTTTCTCCATATAATGGACTGCTACAGTGCCCCGAGTTTGAACTTCCAAAATGCAGTTTAAATGCGGCTTCAAACAATCCCAACCGAGGAAGAAATACAATTTAAATACTTTTTAACCTCAAATGCTCATCTTGTCTTGCTCTCCCTGAACTCTATGTATTCTGGCTCAAGACAGTTAGGGTACGTCGAAAAACTCTGATCGTACTTTCTCCCTCAACTTCAAAAATCATTTCAAAATCATCCTACATCACTGCAGAAGTTCCAACCCAGTCTTTGCAAAGTGAACATGCAAAGAAGATCAAACACCCTTAACAAAAAAGTAATATAATATAAATACAATATAAATTGTACTATTTTTACGAAAATAACCCATTGTTCCGCTGGATAAGACCCTTCTTCCTCAACTGGTATTGTTTACAAATTGATTTTGCTACATTTAAACTGCATCTTGGAAGTTCAAACTCGGGGCACCATATCAGTTCATTATATGGAGAAAAATGCTGAAATGTTTTCCTCAAAAAACATAATTTCTTTTACGACTGAAGAAAGAAAGACATGAACATCTTGGATGACAAGGGGGTGAGTACATTATCTTTCAAGTGCATTACTGAATATAGACTGAGAAAATGAGGCATGTTAACACACTGGTAGAAAACCTTACCTTGGGTTTGTCCCAGCATCCTCCAGAGCCGGAGGGTTTCAACCCCTGAAGCTGAAATGTAAATTCTCCAGAAAATCTGGAACTGCTCAAGATGTTGGCCACATCATCGTCCACCTCCATCTCTTTATCTACCTACAGAAAAACACTGAAGTGTCATGATCATGCTTGTTTACAATTGGTATAGGTTTGGAATTGGTAAGAATTTTTTTTTTTTAAAGACGTCTCTTCTGCTCACCGAAGCTTCATTTATTTGTCCTAAAATACAGCTTGACTGTAAAACATTTTAAAATGTAATTTCTTCCTATAATGCAGCTGAATTTTCAGCAGCGATTACTCCAGTTATAAGTCTTACATTATCCTTCAGAAATCATTCTAAAAAATGCTGATTTGCTGCTGAAGAAACATGTATTATTATCATCAAGTGCTAAAAACAGTCGTGTTGCTTCATATTTTTGTGGAAACCATGATACTTTTTTTAGGATTACATTACGTTTAAAAGAAACTTTTTTTTTTTTTTTTTTTTAAATAGAAATCTTACCTTCTGTAATATTATAAATGTCCTATTTACCCCAAACTTTTCAACAGCAGTATGTGTTAAAGTTTTTTGTGACACATTTAACATAAATCACATGTAAGGCGTTTATTACATATGCAGATCTTTTTAAAAAACCTCATGTGACCAACAGACAAAATAAGCCTGGGAACACAGGGTATAGTTATTAAGATATAGCTAGTCATGATTCAAATACAGCTGAGCCATTTTAACATTACTATTCATTTATTTAAAAACATTAATTTTAAATTAACTATTAACTATTGGGACAAATAAGAGAAAAATGTGCTGGACCTGACATGCATTATGAGCTCTGTTGAAGGAGTAATGCACATCTGCTACACACCTTAAAGTCATACTGGGCATCAAACTCGAAGTTTTCCTCCGCACCTGTAATTTCTCCATTGTACATGACCAGACAGGACTTCTTCTCTGAACCTTTTGGTAACTTGAAGAGCCGGTATGTGGCTGACACAAATTTGTAGTCACCTGAACAAATTTTACAATTCAAAGTAAGACTATGAACTAACACAATTATGAGCAATAATTGACACAATCTAAAGCAATATTCTGAGTTTGTCACACCACAAAAAATGTGTTATTAACCACCTAGACCAATTTGAATGACCAAAAAAATGGCAAGTAAATAAAATGTTATCAAAATCTTGAAAAAAATAAGCAGTATTCTCTGCTTTCAAATGCTGAGGGCGTGTCTACTGTCTGCTGAAACCACGCCCACTCACCTCTTTCAACTGTTTCAACAGCTTTCAAACCGAGCTGTTTTGTAAATTGCAACCAGGTAATATGCGTTTACGTGACGAAGACAGCTAGCTAGCAAACTGTAAGCTGTAGTAACTAATGGTAATGACAGGAACTCACGATTGAGCGAACGAACCACTGATGTTAACGCGCTCTAGTTATTATAGTGTTTGGGGAGGGCTCATACTAAATGGCTCTAGCGTTTCATCCAGACATGATTTCAGGCCCGCCCAAAAAATCCTAAACACAAAAATGGTGTAAAACTGTTTAACAGTCTAACTCCACAATTCAGTCCTGTTTAGTTCACAGTCTTTGTAACATGCTTGCAGCAATACATTTCTAACATTTATAATGTGTTTGCAAACTATTCTCTGAATTGCCTTTACACAGACTACAAAAAAAATAAATAAATAAATAAAAGCAAGAAATCATTCATCTTTATGATGCATTATGCACTGATACAATTTAACAACAAATTTCAGTTTTAGTGCAATTCCTCCAAAATGATCAATGCATATTTTTATTTTGTCTTTTCTTCTTTTCCTTTTTTTCTTTAAAATACAGTTTCAGAATTGTAAAGAATTCCTAAACTAGAAACAACTTTCAAATTATCAATGGAGCTTGGGCTTTTTTTTCTGGTGGCAGAAACTCAGTAGTTCTACACACAATAATTTTTTTTGGTACAAAACCCCACATGTGGTACATTTGTGGTAACTGGTATAAGAGTAGTAATTTCCTCCAGACCACTGACTTAACCAACATCAGAACAAGAGTGTTGCTAGACTATGTTTAGCCAGTGTGTCATCAGTGTTTTTTTTCTCATATCATTCCAATGTCATTCTTCCATAGAAAATAATGATATTTTAAGAAATGTTACTGTTTTTTTTTTTTTTTTTTTGTATAGTGCAAGCTAGGGGTGTGACGAGACACTTATCCCACGAGACGAGACTGGGTTCACGAGAATGAGACGAGATGAGATTTTTAAACTTTTCTTAAGAAATCCTCAATGATGAAATATATAGGGAAAATAGTCTTTTATTCAACTGAAAAAGACAAAATGCAAAAAAATGTAGGTGCATTTTGAACTTTATGGAATTAAACTTCCATTTTAATGAATTAAATGGATTAACATTTAAACAAGAGCTTCACGATTCTGGATAAATTGAGAATCCCAGCTGTTTTAATAAATTAAAGACCATGATTCTCTCACGATTCTGGAGAAAAAAATTAGAAAACAAAATAATTTACTAGTGGTTCTGACAAACTGTTCATTGCATAAGTCTTTTAAAAACATACATTCATTTAAACAAAACAAAAAAGATATGTTTCACTATTGGAATCTCCTAAATGAATGATTCAATGACATACTTTTTTAAAACGGGCAGTTGTCACCACCTCCTGGCGGAAGAGGATAAGCGTTACAATACATACAAGTATAAGATACTTTCGTTTTGATCGCTACTGTAGACAATAAGTGTTTATACCCAAATTATAAGCTTTTATCCCAGTACTTCTACTATTTAAATGTCTGTAACAGAAATAATGATTATAATGTGGTTGAAAAGACTCTTTCTGCGTTCACATTTACCTCGACCCTTTTGATTCGTTAACGTGGGCAGCGACAAAAAATGCTTCTCACGCTCCACTGACACTCGCGATGTGAAACAGTCGTAATAGACATAGCTAAATCGTTGTCATTCAGGAATAAGACCACGTAGGTGTTCGAATCCAGATCTCAATATTTTAAGGACGAATCGTGCAGCTCTAATGTAAACACTGCAAAATGTTTTGCGAGGATATCGTAACGAGATCTCGTGCCACCAGATTTTGTCACATCCCTAGTGCAAGCCAATGATCACTAAAACCGTTTGGTTGCACTATTTAAAATATCCTTTGTGTTCAGCAGAAGAAAGAAATTTATACAGGTTTAGAAACAAATTTCTTTTTTGGATGAACCTTTAATTATACTAATAAATACACTAATAATATTGTTAACACTGGCAACTCAGAAACAAACAAAAAACAGAAACAAATCTGGTAATTTTTGCTCCACCAGCAACAAAACTTTTAGAGGAGAAACTATGGTTGTGCTGACAGACGACAGTATAATATCGTCGTGAAATCGCTTTCTTATGCACGCTGTTTTCCGGTTTCACTTTCGAAATCGATCACCTTCAGCAAGGAGGGGAGAGGATGGAAAAGGGGGGCACGGCCCACGAATGTTTTTTGCTCCTTTTCTGTAGCTGCTTTTTGAAGAACTAAGGAAATGTAAGCATTAGTATTGTTATCATGTTAAACACAAAAAAAAACATTAGGCTGCTTTCAGCCTTATGGTGGAGTTGGTTCACTTTCCGGCAAAGTAAATAATTAAATAAATTAGCGCGATAATATCGTGTAATGACGATCTCACAGGCTGACGATAGGACGATATGAAAATTGAGCATATCGCTCAACACTAGGAGAAACCCCCTCTTTGTTTGCAGCAAACAGAAACAAATCAAGCCTATAGCTTTTATATTATAATCAGAGGTGCACATAGGTTTTTTAGCCTGGTTCTCATAAGAGTACCTGGAGATTTGGTTTGGTCCTCATACTGCACATAGTGTGACCCATTGTATCATTGGACTTTATTTAGTTGTTTTTAATAAAATAATAAAGTGTGGTAACACTATTACTATATTTAAAAATACAAATGGAGAATTAGATAAAAAATACAATCATTTTGTAGTAATCCTAAAAATAAAATGACAATATTTACTTTTTTATATGAATTTTCATCATTTTCAAACCTTACATTAGCAAGCTTTTATTTTGGTGGCTGGCCAGCAAGTAAGTCAGGGTTCCCACACCTTGGTTAACTTCAAATTCAAAGACCTTTCAAGAACTTTCCAATACCCTCAAATTCAAGGACTTAATGTGGGAACACATTTCAAGTGAGAACAAGGTTACATTGTGTTCCCTTGCAAGATACAAAAACAAATATGCAAAAAAGCATTTTTTTTTTTGCATTTATTTTAGGCCACAAGACAGAGATTTGATATTCTATTTGTCGCATTTCTGTTTTGCATAAAACTGAAGAATATTCGGCTCTGCACCTGGCCAAGTGATGGTCCTTTGATTGTGTGGCAAGCCATTCTTTGTAATTTTAATTAAAAAGCCCCCAAAATAGCACAATGACCATATCCTATATCAAAGCTCAAAATATTTTATTTTCATACCTAAAATGTATATTTTACAGTCACCCTTGTGCAGATGGATCATAAACACAGCTAAAAGGCCTCCTACCGGTGGTCAACACAAAACTTAACATCTTGCACAGTTTTATCACAGATAGAATGCAAAATGTTTCAATACAAGCATTTCAGTCAAATGTATTTTATGCAATATTTCGAACATTTAACCCACAGTAGAAAATCAATCATTCCCAATAGTTTAAAATCAGCCCAATTCCATGCAAAAAATGCAGATTTGGCAACTCTGCATCCAACAAAAGCTGCAGGAATCAGATTTAACTGATCATGGGTCAGGACAAGAGTAAGGAGAGATGACTGACAAATCATGCTGGAGGATTTGCTGCTCAGCAGATAACGTGCTCATATCTGGTCTTGTAAAATATGTTCCCTTTATACAGAGTGCATGTAATTGCGAAATTAAGTGTAAAAATTAATAGCCGCTCATTCAAACGAGATTTAAATACTCTGCATACGATAGCGTCTCCCTGAAGCGTGAAAATTATATTCAATATTAGAATGATTGCGTGAACCGACGGTAATAGCGGATAATTCAACGGGAGCAGGATAAAGAAAACAGTCCCGTGTAGGGCTTTACTACAAAAACGCACACAATCAGTAGGGACTGTAGAACATAAAAGAGGACATGTCTGGGGAAAAAAAGGATGTTTGGTCACCCTAACTAAAGTAAATCAAGCAGGCTGGTATTCATAGGGCACGACGTGTTGGTGAAATAACACATTAGCGGACTGGAGGGAATAATGTGGATTTTTTTCCATAAAACTTCTTCCACGAAATAAATTCAAGCACTTTCAAGGACCTGTATCTATGTATGGTTATTTCCACAAAAACTTTACAGAGCCTTGAAATTGTTTTTTCAGATGACAAGGGGGTGAGTAACTTTCAAGGATTTCAAGGACCCGTGGGAACCCTGGTAAGCATACTCCTGGGTTTAACATTTCCGATTGAGCAGTAGTGAATAAAGTGAAATGAAAATAGCAGCAAATAACCTAGAATTATGCTTTGAGTTTAAAATATAAATCTTATACAGTATTACAGTTTGTTAATCTAACTGGTAATCGTGTATTAACAGCTGTCAACCATGTCGGTACGCAAATGCGCGCTCTGAACTTATTTTCACAGTGCATTTCTTATTTTGGTCGTGCATGCTGGCCTGCGGACCACTTATGTGCACCCCTGATTGTAATTCAGTATAAGGTCTATTCAGTATTATTCAGCAGGTTTGTCACTTGCTCAGAAGCAAAGTACCCTCCTCCATCCCCAACTCCTCCTTTCGCCACAGTCAGGACTTGGCTTTCTGATCTTCCTCGTTCAATCAGACTCCTTTTATCTTGAATAATGTTGTTACACTAAAATATCATTAAGAACACTAATGATATCTGCATTTTGTTATGTTCTGTTTACCCTAAGGGTGTTATTGCTGCTCTCCCTGCTCATTCATGACAGGTTGCGTGGATGGGCAGAGAGTTTTTACTCAGAACAGAACCATACCGCTAATCCAAACTGTATGCTAAATGTCAATCATTTTGACGATAGTGGTCCTGACAGAAGTAGAGTTAGTTCAATACAGTCTGGTGCTAATTATTTTTTGCTTACCACTACAAGGTGGCATATTTTAACACAAACATCTCACCGAGCAGTTTCTCTAGTTCCTTGTTGCCCACAGTGATGATACTAGCAGTAACCAGTCTGGGTTTACAGAATCCAACCTCTTCAGCCAGTCGTATCAGGTCTTCCCAACACAATGCTCCACTGAGGCATTCACCTGATCAATACATGCAAAGACGTCTGTATCAGTGTCATTTTATTAAATGTGACACTGAACACAGTGGCACAAGTAAAGTTAAACTGCAGCTTGCAACATTCAGAAAGCAGGGTTTCTGCAGGTGATATGATGTTAAATTTAAGACCAAGTAAAGAAAATGAAAGGAATAAATTTAAGAGAACACAATACATCATGTTCTGTTGTATTAGTTGTTGTAAGTTTTTAAATACAAGCTTCCTATAGATGTCCATTACTTTTTTATTTGTTTTACAAAAAACAAACAAACAAATAAAAAGTTTAGGCTTAGGGCTGGAATAACACTGCTCTAAGCTACTATAGTATGGAAATAATAAAAAGTTCTTTCTCAGTGTTATTTTCTCATTTTCCAATGCAATTGTTTAAAGATGATTAAATCAACATAAATAAATCAAGGTATAAATTCACTTCATTTTGTCCAGTTCCTCAGAAAACAAGACTTCATATCATTTAGCCAGTAAATGTATTTAATTTAAAGATGTTTAGATATGTGTATTGGAAAACATGACAAAAACGCCAAGGAAGATTTCGTTCAATATTTCAATATTAATCAATAACTTTCTGAATTTAAGACTTTCTGCTCCAATTTAAGATCTTTTAAAGCCTTAAAGCAACAATTTACAAATAATGTACTCACCCCCTTGTCATCCAAGATGTTCATGTCTTTCTGTCTTCAGTCGTAAAGAAATTATGGTTTTTAAGGAAAGCATTTCAGGATTTTTCTCCATATAATGGTCTTCATTGGTGCCCTGATTTTGAACTTCCAAAATGTAGTTTAAATGCGGATTCAAAGGGCTCTAATCGATCCCATTTGAGGAAAAAGGGTCTTATCTAGCAAAACGATCTGTCTTTTTTTTTTTTTTCTGAAAAATGGGGCTGTCACCTGATGACCGAGCGACTCAAACCCAAAAACTTGTCAAATAAGAGGTGAGGTGAGCTAATCATAGACTAAAGACCCAGGTAAACAATGAATTAATCTTTTCTTATTGCATTATAGTTTTGCCTTGTTTGTAGTGTGATCAACGTTTGTGTAAGCAGTAGATGTGTTAGGGAAGTAACACGTAACATTTTAATTATATTTTGCTAAAATGAATGAAATAACTCGAAAAAAAATTTGTTCATTTTGCTGAATGAGACTCAAAGGTCCAAGTCGGTAAAATGATCCAAACTTCCCATCACTACTACAAATCACATGCAAGTTCATCATATGTGTACTGAGTATCGTGAAAAACTCCATCTTATTTTCTCCTACAACTTGAGAGGAGGACATTGTTGTACCTTTTTGTTTGCAAACAGCATTTGACTTTCTTAGTCTTCGTGTGTTCGCTTTGTAAACACTGGGTCTGTAGTTCCGCCTACGTTCAGCGTGACCTTTCGAAGTAATTCAGTAGTACGTAGCGTCGTGAACGCGCATCGCAGAGCGTGTGCTACACAAGCTTTTGTGCTTAAAAAGTATACAAAATTTTATTTCCCTACAAAAATGACCAATCGTTTCGCTAGATAAAACCTTTCTTCCTCGGCTGGGATCATTTAGAGCCCTTTGAAGCTGCATTTAAACTACATTTTGGAAATTGGAAGTTCAAAATTGGGGCACCAATGAAGTCCATTATATGGAGAAAAATCCTGAAATGCTTTCCATAATTTCTTCATGACTGAAGACAGAAAGACATGAACATCTTGGATGACAAGGGGGTGAGTAAATTATTTGTGAATTGTTGTTCTGGAAGTTGACTTCTCCTTTAATCTGATAGATAAATTGAGAATTTTTACGACTTTTTAAAGAAAGAAAAAAATGCCAATTTTGACAAAAGTTATGTTCTTTCTTACCCCATAACACTTTGTTGGCCTTGAGGTCTTCAGAGATTCTAGCATCACTATAAACATCACTAAAGTACAATTCCCCTCCATCCTAAACACAAACCGAATCAAAATTCAGAGCTAAAATATAAAAAAATATACTGAATTCTGCATAAAATCAAGGTACCTTCAGCACACGGTAAGCCTCCCTCAGTACACTGGCTTTATCTGGTGACAGGTTCACCACACAGTTTGATCTTTTGAAACAAGAGCACAAAAACGGCCAATTAATTGTTTAGTTTTGCTAAAAAGTATCCGTTTCGTGTCAGCTAAGAATTTCAAAGTAATTTTTCTTCATCAACAGACTACTATTTTGAAACTGTGAAAACTTACATGATGATATCATATGATTTCTCCTCCAGACCTGCTTCTGCCAAGGCCTCAATGTAGCCTTGAACAAAGTTTACATTTGGCTTTTTATAGCCAAATCTTTGCATGTGGTAGTCGATGTATTTCCTAGCCACCTCAAGCTGTAAAACAAAGACATCTGTGCAGTTCACACACTGTTTTTGTCATTACGTCAAATGCATTTAGGATAGTAAAGGAAAAACATACATTTATTAGCTCTGTCAGTCAATTACAATATTTAATTGCTATTAATCTCATAATCTGCCTGGAGAGAACTAAACAACAAACTGCCATATACAGGTGTATCTCAATAAATCAGAATGTCGTGGAAAAGTTCATTTATTTCAGTAATTTAACTCAAATTGTGAAATTCTTGTATTAAACAAATTCAATGCACACAGACTGAAGTAGTTTAAGTCTTTGGTTCTTTTAATTGTGATGATTTAGGCTCACACTTAACAAAAACCCACCAATTCACTATCTCAACAAATTAGACAAAAAAAAAACTACTTCAGTCTGTGTGCACTGAATTTATTTAATACACAAGTTTCACAATTTGAGTTGAATTACTGGAATAAATGAACTTTTCCACGACTTTCTAATTCATTGAGATGCACCTTTATATTAACTAGTAGCAAAAGCCTATATTACAGCATTAAATTGTTATTTAAAATCTTAAAGGATTTTACCTGATCTTCAGTCATGTCGATGCCTGTAACATGTCCCTTCTCTCCTACAAGCTGGCTGAGCATGTAGCAGTCCCGTCCGCTCCCACAGCCAAGATCAAGCACCCTGCTGCCCTCCAGACACTCAGGGACCACCAGACCACAGCCATAGTACCTGAGAGGAGGAACACGTTATAACACCAAGAGGTCTGTACTGAAACATAATGAAAGGCAATACGTAAAACATTTTAATTTCAAATGTCAAAATATTTAGGAAGTATCATCAGAAAAAAGTGCAATATAACTGTAATTAGACAAAGTCTAAGTATCTGTTGTATTTTAAAAAATATCTAAAAGTGAGCTTTTCAATCATCTTATCATCTTATATTCATTATACCATTGGTTACATTTTTAAATATATTATTATAATTATATATCATCAGCAGAAGTAACTTTGTTAAGCACACTAAAATCAAAAGATTAATAGCTTTCCAATAAAGTAGGTGTTTAGGAACAGCTTTATTTAATAGCAATATTAGTATGTATGTATGTATGTATAGATATATGTAAAGATTTTTTTTTTCTTTTGAAAGAAATTAGTACTTTTATTCATAAAGGATTCATTAAATTGATCAAAGGTGACAGTAAGTGACATTTAGAATGTTGTAAAATATTTGTCAATCAAATAAATGTTGTTTTTGAACTTTCTAATCATCAAAGATTACAGATAAAAATGTATTACAGTTTCCACAAAAATATTAACCAGCAAAACAGCAGTTTTCAACATTGATAATAATAAATGTTTCTTGAGCAGAAAATTAGGATATAGAAATGCTGAAAATTCAGCTTTGCATCATAGGAATAAATCACATTTTACAATACAGTGGCTTGCAAAAGTATTCATACCCATTATTTTTTTTCATGGTTTGTTATGTTGCTGCCTTATGTTACTTTAAACTGATTTAAATTACTTTTCTTCTCACATCAGTCTACACTCCATACACCATAACGACAAAGCAAAAACAGAATTATCACAACTTTGTAAAATTATTAAAAAATAAAAAAACCTTAAATAAGTACACTGCATAAGTATTCATACCCTTAACTCAGTAATTAGCTGAAGCACCTTTACGGCCTCAAGTCTTTTTGGTTATGATGCGACAAGCTTTGCACATCGGCATTTGGCAATTATCAGCCATTCTTCTTCTTCTCAACTCTTTACCTCTTAACTCTGTCAGGTTGGATGGGGGCAAACCATAGACTATAAAATCAACCTACACTACTGTTCAAAAGTTTGGGGTCAGTACATTTTTATTGTTTCTCTTTTTTTTTTTTTTTAAGAAATTAATACTTTTATTCACCAAGGATGTATTAAGTTAATAATTAAAAGTTTATTAAAAGTTAATAATAAATAATTTACATTGTTATAAAATATTTATATTTTGAATAAACACTGTACTTTTTAAACTTGTTATTCATGAAAGAATCCTGAAAAAAAAAATCACAGGTTCCAAAAAATATTTGGCAGCACAACTGTTGATATTATCCAACATTGATCATTCTAATAATAAATCCGCATATTAGAATGATTTCTGAAGGATCATGTGACACTTAAGACTGGAGTAACAGCTGATAAAAATTCAGCTTTTCATCACAGGAATAAATTCTATTTTAAAGTATGTTAAAATAAAAAACATTGTTTTATATTGTAAAAACATTTTGTAATATTACTGTTTTTTTTTTCTATATTTTTAATCAAATAAATGCAGCCTTGATGAGCATAAGAGACTTCTTTAAAGACTATTACAAGTCTTACTGACCCCAAACTTTTGAACGGTAGTGTACGTGACGTCACCCGTAGGTTTCTGAAAAGCATTTTTGAAGCTCTTAGTGGGCGGGAGTCGGCCGTCGCCATCTTGGAATAGCGTCACTGCACGTCACTCCCGGATAATCGAAAATGGGCAAAGAGGTGGGACGTGGGTGAAGCTGGTTGATGAAACCACGCCCACCTAGCGCGACGGTGGTGACAGCAGCGGCAATCCTCCAGTCACTCAAGTGGCCACGCCCTAAATTATGCAGAACTTTAAGGCTTAATATAATTTGAACAAATGAGTTATAAAAAAAAATTCACTCCCCTCACAGTTGACATGAAGGGCAAAATTAGCTATATAGACCAAAACCACTTTTTGTACCAGGCTGTAAACATATTTTTTTTCAGCTGTAAAGTTGGGCATATTAAAATGGCGAGTCTATGGGATTGACTCCCTTTTGCAGCCAGTCTCTCAGTCACTTCCGTGTTGGCTTCAAGAGGGAGACTTAGAGGTTGCCACTTGGGGCATACGCACATTTTCAGGTTTTTCCAGAAATGTTTGATTGGTTTCTAGCCTTGGGCTGGGCAACTCACGGACATTCACAGAGTTGTCTATAAGCCACTCTTGCTGTGTGCTTAGGGTCATTGTCCTGTTGGAAGGTGAACCTTCTGCCCAGGTTCTGAATGCTCTGGACTGGGTTTTCATTAAAGCTATCTCAATATTTTGGTGTACTGATTGACTTTCCTTCTACTCTGACTAGTCCTACAGTCACTGCCTCTGAAAAACAGCCCCACAGCATGAGGCTGCTACCAGCACACTTTACTTTTGGGATGGTACTGTGCAGGTGATGAGCAGTGCCTGGTTTCCTCCAAATATGATGCTAGGAACTGAGGTTCATCCGACCAGAGAATCTTGTTTCTCACAATCTGAGGATCCTTTAGCAGATTTTTTCCAATTTTCCAAAAGTGTTTTCATGTGTCTTCTCTGAGGAGAGGATTGAGCCTTTCCACACCAATATAAAGCCCAGATTGGTGAAGTGGTGCAGTGATGTTTGTCCTTCTGTAGGTTTCTGCTATCTCCACTAGGTTTCTCCTATGTCCACATATGATCATGGAGCTCAGCTGGAGTGACCATCAGGTTCTTGGTCACCACTTTAACCAAAACCCTTCTCCATCAAATGCTCAGTTTGGCCAGGAGGCAAACTCTAGGAAGAGTCCTGATTGTTTCAGACTTCCTTCATTAAGGGTAATGGAGACTGCATGCATTTGTGAACCTACAATGCAGCATAATTTTTTCTGAACTCTTCTCCAGATGTGTGGCTTTGATGCAATACTGTTTCTGAGCTCTACAAGCATTTTTTTTTTTTGGACCTCAGGGCTTGGGTTTTGGTCTGATATGCATTTTCACCTATAAGACGTTGTATTAAGATGTGTGTGCCTTTCCAAATCATACCCATTCAACTGAATTTGCCACAGGTTAACTTGACTCGAAGTGCAGTAACATTTACAAGCAATATGAATGCTCCTGAGCTCATTTTCAAGTGTTCCAGAAACACCAGTTCTGCTTTGCCATTGTGGTGTATGGAGTAAAAACTGATGTGGAGAAACTAAATAATTAAAACAGTTTAATAAAAGACAGCAACATAACAAAATGATTTAAAAAAAAATGATATGGGGTATGAATACTTTTGCAGTGCACTGTATATTACAACAGAAAACCAAAAAAACATTACTGTTTCTTATAGTTTCTTTTTCTTTTCTTTTTTTATTTATTTATTTATTTATTTATTTTATTATTTTTTAAGTAAAATCAGCATGGATGAGAATAAGAGTAAAACCATTCTCTCTCTTCTTTAAATAAATACCAAGTAAATAAATTCAATATATAACTTGTCTTTCTTTCTATGCTAATACTGTAGTTAAAACTACAAGTGGGCTTGGTTTGTGTATGGTTTGTGGGTATATTAAGGTCATCATGTTCCATATTGGTTATATATTTGATTATATTTGAGTTGTACTCAGAGACATGTATGTACGCATTAACTAAATCATCAAAACATTTAACAATGTAAATCTCACTTTGCAATGACATCCGGATGGATCTCAGCTATCACTTTTTTCACGTATGCAGGGACAGGCTTGCCAGACGGAACACAGGCATTGCTTTTCAGGTCAGAGGTCTTCTTCAGCGTCTTTCCATAGTATTCCTATATTAAAGATTCATTATTGCAACACTGTGACCATTAAGCGTGTCCAACACAATCCAGCAATTAAAATATTAATGTCATAATGGTGACTAGTGTACTGGCTGCGATGTGAGATGTAGAAAATAACAAACAACGTTACTTTCATTTTGTTATACAAGATTACTTTAAGTCATAAAGCCCTTAACAGTCTACACAGTTACATTTTTAAAAAGTTTGGAAAAAGCATACCTTCACGTCATTGTAGACACTTGCACCAGTTTTGTTACTGTGAAAAATAATTAAACAGAAATTGTAACGTTACTGGGAACACTTGACTTTGTTTTGTACAGAATAACGTAAGCCTATGATGGGCGACTCCAGTCGCTCGGTAACGTAATAATCCTTTTGTTATTACAAAATGAAAGCCCGGTTACTTTGCCATCTTGAATCATACTACAGGTCAAATATTCGAATGATAAGCAACATAAAAAGTTTTACCTCGCGTCTGCCATGATTAAACGTTGAACGAGTATGTGTTTTAGCCTTTCTCGACTTCCGTAGCTTGACAAGTTCAGCCAATCAGTGAGCAATATGCTGCAGCCCACGGAGCTCATTTAAATACTGAAGGAGGAACTGTCATCATGATGATTCTGCATAAAGTACCGCAGTAAATGATTGATAAGATACAGTGTAATAAAGAATAGTACTATGTTTAATACAGCTGCTACTCTGAGATTGTCGCATTTATTTAGCATGGTACTAATATCTGCTTTTGAGTTGTTATAGCGTTCGAAGGCAAGATAAAGACACGAAGCATAAATCATATTTCGTTCATGTTCCTGATTTCAAATACCGCGAGAAAGTGACATTCGAGTGAGTTTTTAAATATTTAATTAGTAGTTGGACCATCTGAAGAACAAATGCGCTCTTCACTAAACGAATCAATGTTTCGAACTTGACCTAGAGTCGAAGTGACACTGACTGACCGATTCATCTCGTTTGTAAACTAACTGAAATATGACATCTCCTTTGTAAACAAACTAAATGTACTCTGACATATCTTTCTTGAACCAAGGGCCTGCTGACGTACTGAATGAGAGGTGGTGTTGATTTAAAACAAAAAAAGGGTACAGTTAGTGATGTAAAAATAAATAAACATGTTGTCAAATGTTTTTTTTTTTTCTTAAGTAGAAAAATAGACAAGCAGTTTAATAAATAATTATATATATTTAGATTTAACTTCCTCTTAACTTTGTTTATACTCACTAACATAAGGCACTGGAATCTTTAAACCCGTTCACTAAAAGATCCGTTCCTGCACTATTCAAAGGGCCACTGAATGGATCTCGTTAGTGAACTGATTCAAAGATTCGATTCACTAGCATGAATCCGAATTTGTAACTCTATTAAAACACAACGAACAGAAAACACTTACACGTGTTGTTTTGAATAGCGTTTAATGGACAGTGTAACGATTAGGTTTTTTGCATAACACAAGATAACAGATAAAAATATGAACTGCGGAAGAACTCATATCATTACATAGATTATTGCTATTTAGACAAAACAGCTGCAGGCTGTACAATATGACATCATATTTTAAGTCTGTGAGCATTTAAGACTTTGAAAATCAGCAGCTTGTTATTTATATCAGAGACAGATTGATTCATAAGCATTTGTCTCCAAGTTAGCTCTAATGTTAATAGATTGTCATCACAGAGACACCAGTAAGAGCAGCAAATCTCTTTACTAATAACATTCATTAGGGCAGTGAAATAAATTAATGTGTTAACATGGAGTCCTTCAGTGATCATGGAGGAACTTGAAACTGAAGCTACTTTGGTGCAGAAATACAAAAATAAATCATTTGGTAATTACATATAATTACATACATTAGCTTGCATGTAAGAGGCACTTTGAAAAGCATGTGATCTGAAAATCAAACACACAGCTTATAGTATAAAACTATGCATTCTGTGAGAATAATGTTCATGATACTGGACAACTGGCATGTGAAACTGGTTGTAACAGTGCAAAAATTATATATATATATATATATATATATATAAAGGCACTTGAAAAATAATGTTACCATCATACAGCTTAATCAGATCTGTACCCATGTGTCATCTAACATTAAGTTCAACAAGCTTTACACATAGAATTATGTGCATATTATCATTTCGAAAACATCTTTGGAGTTCACTTGAATGACTATTTTACTTGGCAGCTTATATCAATGGCTAAGCACCTAGAAGAACTGACTTAAAGCAGTAAATGCTTGTGTACTAAAGACACCTCCCTTTGGCAAGGCTTCAATCCCTACACGTTTAAAGGAATATACATTATGTAGTGTTTGCATGCAATCAAATCTGTTAGTAGTAATAACACAGCATTTATAAGCTTCAAGCCTAATTTTAACATCTGTCCCATGTCATATGTATTGCCTTTAATTTGGCTTTAAAACTTTGGCTCTGAATACCAAATACACATGAATAATTAATCAGAGCATACAACAGCCAAAGAGACAATATAAACAGACAAAATATGAATTAAGAAAATGTAAATACTTTGTATTTGAAATGAATTATCATGAAAATGATTCATTCAGAAGAATGTGATTGTGCAAAACAAAAACTTAATACACACCAATAAGATTTGTCCCACTTCAAGAGGAAAAGTCAACATGGATATTAAAAGCACATGGTCTGTTTTTGGTGTTCAGTCAGTTTTTAGATTACTCTCTGAATGTCCTGAGACACTGAGAGTTTAGCACACCAGTGTTTACATATTTAGAATCTCAGTTCTAAGACTGCACAGTTAAAGTCTGGTCACATTAGTAATTTCAGCAAGATTTCGAAGGTAAAAAAAAAAGGTCCATTCTCAATAGTGTAGCGATGCATGAAGCACTGCTTACACAGAAGGCAATTTCATACCGAGCACCTTTCCATTGGTGAACGCAACAAATCTGCATTACCAACTTGAACATGAGTAAAATCTACCCATTCAGATGGATTGCAAATGAACTGAAATGAATTCACCCACCAAGTTTAGCAGAGCAAATGTGGGCACACCTGGTGGATATCTTATGGTGCATAAAAAAAAAAAAAAGTCTTGTCGTAAAGATTGTATTTACAAGTTGAATGTGTGTGAAAGTCAAAATTATGGAGAAGGAAACTATATAGATTCCAAGTTGCAGACATATTAACTGTATATTTGTTTTAATTTTTTTACAATAAAACCAGCTATGTTGCATGAACAAAAGTGTTGTACAATTATGACAGACTATGATTCAATTTACAGCACCTCCTTAATAGTGCTGTGACAATAAATCAATACATCACGGGTTGTGAATGGATTCTTTGATTTTCCAAATGCATCGCGATTCTCTAAGAAAACGATTTTGAGCTTACTTTTTAACAGTAGATGGCGCTTTAATCTAGTTTCTGATTGCACACTCAAATGCTTATGAAAAACAGTGATGAAGAACTCCAGATAGCACACATACGTCTTCAATTCTAAAACATCTTAAATAGATGTCTATTTGACATCTGACATGAAACTTATAGATGTATTGCAGATGAGCAAACACTAAAAAATGCGTTTTTTTCTAGATGTAAATGCAGACGTCAAATAGACGTCTCTGTGATGTATGTGTGCTATCAGGGAGGCTAATGTTTTTATGAGGCGAGATTAATGTAACACATGTACGTCTGCAAAATGTCTATTAAAGATCACTTGATCTGGAAAGCATCTACTGTATACAAACATCTGACAGACGTCTGTAAGGTGTCAGTTTTACATACATTCTAAATTACAAACATCTTAAAGATGTATGCGTGATGTATGTGTGCTATCAGAGAGCCCATTGTGAACACCCTTCCCAGATAGCACAAAAATGTCTGCAAAATGTCTGTTAAAGATCACTTGAACTGGAACGCTTCTGCTGTGTACAAACGTCTGGCAGATGTCTGTAAGGTGTCAGTTTTACATACATTCTAAATCATAAAAATCTTAAAGACATCTAATAGACGTCTATTTGACATCTGATAGGAAACATCCTATAGGCGTATTGCAGATGAGCAAAACTCTATTTAAAAACACATCTTCCAGATGTAAATGCAGACGTTAAATAGACATATCTATGATGTATGTGTGCTATCAGGGACGTTAATGTTTTTATGAGGCGAGATTAATGTAAACAGCCCAGATAACACACATGTATGTCTGCAAGATGTCTGTTGAAGATCACTTGATCTAGAAAGCATCTGCTGTGTACAAACATCTGACAGACATATATACGATGTCAGTTTTTACATACACTCTAAATCATAAACATCTTAAAGATGTGTGCGGGATGTATATGTGCTATCAGAGAGCCAACTGTGAACACCCTTCCCAGATGGCACAAAAACGTCTGCAAAATGTCTGTTAAAGATCACTTGATCTGGAAAGCAACTGCTGTGTACAAACATCTGACAGATGTCTGTAAGGTGTCAGTTTTACATACATTCTAAATCATAAACATCTTAAAGACTTAAAGATCTAATAGACATCTATTTGACATCTAAAAGGAAACGTCCTATAGACGTATTGAAGATGAGCAAAAAAAAAAATGTGTGTTCCAGATGTAAATGCAGACGTCAAATAGACGTCTCTGTGATGTATGCATGCTATCAGGGTTGTAATTCAACTCAACCTTTTTTGAACATTATGAATTATTATTTTATGTTCAAATGTGCATAAGGAATTGGAAGCAAGCACAGTTTTTAAAGCAAGCAGTGAATAGATTTCAGAGAGAATGACGTTGCATTTGGAAAATCTCAGAATCGATGCAGAATTACTTGTCGATTTACGATGCATCGATTTATTTTTCCAGCCCTTAATCTTAAATTAAATAAAAATATTTTAAAAAGGTAAAAGCACACCTTATGTGCATTCTTTTTTCATCATTTTGTGGATTTTTTTTTTGTTGTTGTTGTTGGTAGAAAAGGTACGACGCATCTTTCGCTGACCATAGTGATTTAAACACATCTGATGTCATAATTACGGTGACTCAACTCATAAATATGAATCTCCCAGGTGTACCTGAACGCACCATAGAGACAGAGTGGTGCGTCATAATTGTCAAAATTGTCACGCGACAATCCAACTCTCTCCATTGGCTCTGTATTTTGGGAAGTTGCCTCTTTGTCAACAATCTCTAAAAGCTGCTATGTGACAAGGTGTACAATAAACAAGCTAAAAAAAAACAAAACAAAAACATGTGTTTAAGGATGCCAAAATAGAGCGCAACATGTCATATTAGTCTGAGAACGACGCTTAGTGGAGGGAAACATAATTGGCGACAGGAAACATTCATTATTTTTAACCATGTCAAAGGATTATTTCACCACCCTATGTGAAACTGAGAGGAGGAGATATATTGAGAAACTATATTTTATTGATCTATGTCAGTGTCCTTTTTGTTGGAGAAACCCAACTGAATGGCCCAACGTGAAATACCCTGACATCTACAATTATTTGTGTCCTTAAACACTTTTTTTGGGGGGTCGACAACGTATAAAAACAGTTCTGGGTTGTGTACTGTACACCTTGTCACACAGCAGCTTTTGGGCATTGTTCTGTTTTTGTTACAAGGCAGAAAAGACAAGGAGGCAGCTTTCTGCAATACAAAGTCAATGGAGAGGGTGTGGGCATGGCCTAAATGCACTCTGTGTCTATTTTAGCACCACATGTATTGTCTGGAGAAGCACGTAGAGCCCATTCTTGTGCACTTTTGGGCTTTTTTTTTAACGGCATAAAGAGCTACTCTGTACATAAATCGATGCAGAGAGCATTTGTTGTTTCGATCACACACTTACAAACAAATGTATATATTGTGCGATTACTCGGCAAAAGACTCCGTCACTGCATACTGCAGCTTCCCTGTATGTATGTCCTCCTCTTACTTTTTCACCATCTCACTCTTTTTATTTCTTTTTTTCCCCACAGTAATGTCACTAACTTTACGATTCTGTGTTACCATGTTGTGGACCCTCTTGTTCATTAACAGTATGTACATAGAGGCAAACGGGTTGAGGTTGGGATTGGGGTGAAGGTGATGCGCCACGCTCCACCCTGTTTTCTGGGGACAGAAGTCCCTGATTTTCTTCTTCGTAAGAACGAAGACCACATTCCTCGCAGAAATCTTCTGCGTCCTCTTGGTCCTCCTCGCTCAAAAGCCCCTCAAATTCTTTAGGCTCATGGCTCTCCAAGCCTCGTCCACAAACACACACCTCAATCCCAGAGTCCCCCGTAAATCTGCGGTGCCTTCCCAGAACCCTCTCCTTCTCGTCAGGCATCGCCATGTTCCTGAGCGGCTCCTTCCTGCACTCGTTCTGTTTGTCCGTGCTGGAAGGTTGCTCTATGGGCAGAGCGCTCTGTGTGGATCTGTCCCGCTCTAACTCGATCTCGCCTTTGCTGTCTTCTTTCTGATGGTACCCGTTAGAGGTGTGGATCTCCTCTAGGTTGGGTCTGGAAGAGAGCGTGTCAGATGCAGGCGGCACTGGTGTGGTCTGTCTAGGTGTGCAGTGCGCATCCTGCTGGTCAGTGGTTAAAGGGCCCGTGTAGGTTGGAGGGCCGGCGTTTAAGGCACTATATGGAGGAGGGGGCGTAGCAGGCCGATGCACCGCCTCCTCATATTCTGGAAGGAGATAGTTGGGTATGAATCCTGAAAGAGAAAGAATGGTGAGAAAATGTCTGAGAACAGCTGGGAGAACATGAAGCATTCATAATTAAGACTTTGTTTTGGTTGAAGAGCTACAGAGGGATACTCTCATGTTGTTCCAAACCTGCATGACTTTGACTTTCTAATAAAAGCCGATTTCTGCCACAGAAAAATAAAAAAAGACATTTATGAGATAAAAAGTCAATTATGACATAAGAAGTCATTCATGACAAGTCAAAATTATGAGAAAAAAGTCATTATCACGACATGAGTCTTTGTTAATTATGACTTTTAATTTCAACTCATCTCATAATTACGACAGTATATCAGTTTTGACTTGTCTGGATCATTTTTATTATCATTTTTAACTTTACTATACCTTATAATAGTCTTGATATTTTATGATGACTTGTCGTTATGTACAGTATGTCAATTTTGACTTAGTATCTCAATCATAACAGTATGTCAGTTTTGACAACCATACATTAAAATTTTTTGTAAAAATTATATCATCATTTTAACTTTATATACCATAATTTTGACATAATTACTTAGTATGCCATACTTTTGACTTTTTATCTCATAATAATGACAAAATGTCATACTTTTGACCTTTTTTTAATTGACCATTGAGATTTCCTTTTAAGTGAAATATCACTTTAACAAGATAATGTACAGCACTATTTTTTTTATTTAAATATGTACTATTTTTAACAGGCTGTTAATCAACAAAACTCAAAATTTAAGTTCATAAGCTCGTTAAATCAACGATCAGCATGATTCATCAGATTTTGTGATCTGGCCTTGATCCATGACTGATCAAAACAAACTGTACTTTATCACAAAATGTTTAGTTTTGTGCTTATAACTTTAAATTAAGCATTAGGGGAGACCAGGAAAATTGTTACATCAAACATATCTGTTCTCTCTACGTTTTTGACAACATAAAACATAAATGAGAAAGACTGAATGAAGATTACATCATGACTGTGAGGTCGGGTGGCTGTGCCAATAATTAGGAAATACAAACTGGGTCATTCCATGATAAATAAACCAAATTTCAGAATCTTCCCCGGCTCAAGTTTTTGATTTTGCTAATATTTTTACTGAAGAAAGATAAACGTATAGTGGTTTCAAAATGACAACTTTCACCTGAGATTCAGAGAAAAACTTGAAAAGTGCTCTTTCTCCATATTTGCAAGTTCACCATTGGCACATAATGCAACAAAGACTGCTAAAGTCAACAGATTTTACTAATAGACTTGCCAATCTCTGCATAAAAATAACATTACGATGCTGCAATCTTTCTTAATCATTTTAGGCCGCTGTAATTTGGCTCTGAATCCCATGTGAAAATTGTCATTTTGAACCCACTGTACAAAATAGTGAATTACTCACTAAATATACATCCATGACATTTAATATTTTGGCTTTCATCGACATACACTACCTACAGTTGTACAACTACAGTTGTGCTGCCAAATATTTTTTGTTACCTGTGATTTTTTTTTTTTCAGGATTCTTTCATGAATAACAAGTTTAAAAGTACAGTGTTTATTCAAAATATAAATATTTTATAACAATGTAAATTATTTATTATTAACTTTTAATAAACTTTTAATTATTAACTTAATACATCCTTGGTGAATAAAAGTATTAATTTCTTAAAAAAAAAAAAAAAAACAATAAAAATGTACTGACCCCAAACTTTTGAACGGTAGTGTACGTTTACTAAACGTTATTTAAAAATAAATAAATAAATAAATACATTTGCAAAATAAAAAAAATTGAGCCAGGGACCTCTGGTTGGCTTGACACAGAATGACCCACTTGTATAATTTTATTTTTTAAATATGTAATTAACATATTTTGATTAAAGTATTTGGCTGAAGACTGATCAATATAATTTAATAAGGATTTATATTTTTTTTTAAAAATGGGTCACTGTGGTTTGTTTCATTTAGAAGGAATGCTATATTTATCAATTTATAATAACAATATAAACCCACTTAGTTACAATGCTTTAGAGTTATACTGCAACAGTGCAAAACTACAGACCAAAATCCACTCTTACATCACATGGCTCCCACTGAGATTCACTGTGGTCTAGTGGTCACAGTACAGTACTGTACAGTACAGTACAAATCTCTGATCAGGAGGTCAACCATTCCCAGACCCACCCAATATTTAAAAAAAAAAAAAGAAAAAAGACATGAACCCAAGAAAAAGCAGTTATTTTACAGCCACTATAATCAAACCCAGTGAAGCTTTATATCTCTTCTACAATGTAGGTAATGTATCTTCAGATAGGTTTAGAATTGTGTACACTTCAGTTTTAAGTACTATTGTAAGTAAGCATTTATATGGCACTATCTTAAGATTAAATAATTAAAAAAAAGCCATAAATGACAAAGCAAAGAACAACTGATGTTGTTATCATCATGTGACGTGCCTTCAGCGTAACCTACGGGTCTTTTGTTCTAACATATCTTGACTAGATTAGATTAAAACTATGTCTGTACAGTACAGTGTATCCTTACTCACTGAAATGTGTCTAATTTATTCATTTTCTAGACTCTTCGTTTTCTAGATTTGTCCAGTGGTTCTTAGAGAACTGTGGGATGCCTCACAAAAGGGTTTTCTTTTTTTTTTTAAATAATCAATACTTTTTTAGAATGAATTCTTTTCAAACTTTTTTCAGCAAGGACGCAATAAGTTGTCAAAAGTGACAGTAAAGATATGTTACTAAAGACCTCTATATTAAATAGGTGCTGTTCTTTTGAACTTTCTATTTATTATAACATCCTATGGTTTCCACAAAACATATGAAGCAGCATAAATGTTTTTAACACTGATAAAATAAGAAATGTTTCTTGAGCAGAAAATCCAAATGATCATTTGACACTGAAGACTGGAGTAATGGCTGCTAAAAATTCTGTTTTGCATCACAGGAATAAATCACATTTTTAAAAAAAGCATTAAAATAGATCAATTATTTTAAATTGTAATAATATTTTACAATATTACTGTTTTTACTGTATTATGATCAAATAAATGCAGCCGTGGTAAGCAGAAGAGAATTCTTTTAAAAACCTTACAAAAAAAAGTCATACAAATTTCATTGTGATGAAAACATTTCATTCCCAATCCAAACACATACTAAGTTGCTATATGTACAGGATATTTTGTTAGTACAGTTGAAAGAGATATTAAAAATGATAGAGTGATATACTAATATTAACTGTTGGTATTAGCTAATATTAACTGAGAATATGTGATTAATTCAATTAAATCACATTATGTAATTAAGTATATTAAATGTTTTACTGACAGTCCCAACTTTTACAAATTATTTGATTGCTACTCTACACAAGCACTCACAATATCAACATTATCTAGCAAATGAAATATTTCTTCTACATATTGTAAATATATAACGTTAAAAGGATAGTTAAACCAAAAATCAAAATTCTGTAATTAATTACTCACCCTTATGTGGTTCTAAACCCATAAGACCATTCATCTTCAGAAAACTAAATAAGATATTTTTGACGAAATCCAAGAGCTTTCTGACCCTGCAAGTGGTGCTTAGTTGGCTCTTAGTTCATCGTCTGTATATTCTTTAAAATGTGATAAAATATCTTAATTTGTGTTCCAAAGATGAACAAAGGTCTTATGGGTTTGGAACCACATGAGGGTTAGTAATTAATGACAGAATTTTCATTTTTAAGTGAACTATCCCATGTCAGTTTTATTTTATTATTATTACTTCAGGTTTTAAATTCCCGTATTTTTCCAGGGATTCTGCTAAAAGAAAAGTAGAAAGAAAAGAAGGATAAATAAGAATGATGACATTACTGAAATAGAAGGGCAGTGAGGTTTGGTTGTGAACCTCTCTGTAGGCAATGAGGTTGATCTCATGCTGTCGCTGTTGTTGTTGCAGTCTGTGTTTGGTGCGACGATGATGACAAACGCAGCAGCAACTCAGGATGAAGATGATGGCCCACACCAGCCAGAACCCTGAAAAAAATAAACCACATGGAAATAATCCGGCATAAAAACCAACCAATTATTTCTTTGTACTCTATACTGTTACTTAAAATCTGACTAATTCCTTCTAGACTAAAGCCAGCTAATGTACAAATGGTCAAGGATTTGCAAGCATCGCTATTTTTACTCCACAGAATCTCAAGCATCTTAAAGCTTATATTTTGTTTAGTTATTCTGAGCCTCTTAAGGCTTGGTCTCATAAATTCTTGCACAGCAAAATTCCACAGGCAAAGTTATCTCAATGGCAGGAAATTTATCTGATTCATGTTGACTGAATTTTAAGTTTCATTTCATCATCACCGATGTACTTACACCAGAGTTCATAGTAGTAGCTACAGCACTGGGACTCTCCACAACAGTGTCCCGTCTCACACACGTAGCTTTTATTATTCACACCCTCACAGTGAAGTACCTGCTGGAGAAAAAAAAAAAAAAAGAAAAACAGGATACAAGATAAATGTCTTGTGGATTATTCAGCATTTATCTCTAAAACAGCAAATCTTAAAGGAAGAGTTCACCCTAAAATGAAGATTCGCTTTAAATCCACAGACCATCCAAGATGTAGATGAGTTTGTTTCTTCATGGAAACAGATTTAAAGAAATTTAACATTACATCTACTCATCATTGGATCCTCTGCAGTGAATGGGTACTGTCCAAATGAGAGTCCAAACAGCTGCTAAAAACATCACAATAATCCACAAGTAATTCACACAACTACAGTCCATCAATTAACATCTTCAAAAGCTACATGTTTGTAAGAAGCAAATCAATTATAGAGATGTTTTTAACTTCAAACCGAGTCCTCTATAACATTGCTTTCTCACTGCAGAGGATCCATTGATGAGCAAGTGATGTAATGCTAAACTTCTCCAAATCTGCTCCCATGAAAAAACAAACTTATCTACACCTCAAATGGCCTGAGGGAAAGTACATTACCAGTCAAAAGTTTTTGAACACTAAGATTCTTAATGTTTTTTTTTCTCTCTCTCTCTTCTGCTCACCTGCATTTATTTGATCCAAAATACAGCAAAAGTGGTAACATTGTGAAATCATTTTTAACACTTAAAGTAAGCGTTTTCTATGTGAGTATATTTAAAAATGTAATTTATTTCTGTGATCAAAGCTACATTTTCAGCATCATTACTTCAGTCTTCAGTGTCACATGATCCTTCAGAAATCATTCTAATATGCTGATTTGCTGTTCAAGGTACATTTATTATTATTATAATATTATTATTGATATTTAAAACAGTTGAGTACATTTTTGTCAGAATTCTTTGATGAATATAAAGATCCAAAGATCAGCATTTATCTGAAATAAAAAAGTTTTGTAACATTAAACACTATACCATTCAAAAGCTTGAAGTTTTTGTTGTTGTTTTTTTTTTTGTTTTGTTTTGTTTTTTTTTTATTATAGAAATTAATACATTTATTTAGCAAGGATGCTTTAAATTTATCAGAAGTGATGATAAAGACATTTGCAATGCTACAAAAGATTTCTGTTTCAGATAAATGCTGATCTACTCAGCTGTTTTCAACATAAAAAAAAAAATAATAATAATATATGTTTTTTGACCAGAAATATTAGAATGATTTGTGAAGGATCATGTGACTGTTGTAATGATGCTAAAAATTCAGCTTTGAAATCACAGGAACAAATTTTATGTTAAAATATATTCAAATAGAAAAGAGTTATTTCAAATAGTTTTTGCTGTACTTTGGATCAAATAAATGCAGGCTTGGTGAGCAGAACAATAAAAAATTTAAAATCTTACTGTTCAAAAACTTTTGACTGGTAGTGTAAATTGTCAATAAATTATTAAACTTTAAACTAAAAAAAAAAAAAAGCAGTGGATATATATTATGGTAATATTATGTTTTGTACAACTTACACCTTATGCCTCCCATTGGTATATCAATAATGTTATTATTAAGCATAATGTATATATTTTGAACACGGTATATAGTCATTCAATACCACTGTATTTCCATCTTACACCGTCACTGTACTATTTTACCACCAAAGCACATGCAACTGTTTACAAATAGCATAATGACTGAGTTTAGCTCATTTTAAGCAGCATAATCCAGTGATAAACTATTCACTCTAAAACAAAATGCCATATTTGAGTGCAATTTGTGTTTTACAGTAAATAGGTTAATCATCTGTGAAATAAAACAACAAATTTGGCAGGTAAAACCCTGAATCAAACAAACATTTTACCAGAAATAAGAATGTTCTGAAATTAAGAAAAATGTAATGATTTTTAGCTTGTTGAATCAGAACATTTTTATACCGTTCTTGAAAAATGTCATAACAATTTAAAAACATATTTTCCCTACACCTTAAATACATGCAAACATCTTAATCATAGTTTTCAAAATCATTGTAAACATATTATTCAAGATAAAAACATACTACTTTACAAATATATTATCACTGCATGATTTTCACAACCTGAAATGTTAGATCTGCAGAAAAAGTGTCATGTCAGTGAACAAAGCACTGGCTTCAAAATCCAAAAACTGATGTTTCATGTCAAATCCAAATTTAAAAGAACAAAAGCTGCCTGAACATTTCATATTTGATAGTGTCACACTGTCGTTGTTGTGCACAGCAAAACCTAACTATTACTTAACCTTTTCAATCAACTTTCTTTCTCTTTGTAAAGTAAATCCAGTTATACATTACGCACACCCAGTTACCATCAAGAATATAAAGACTACAGGTAGACAAGCAGAAACCTTCAAAAAGGCATGTTTGTTTCATTTCATGAATCAGTTAATGATTAAATAAGAAAGTTAGGTTATCCAGTTCTCTACCATTCTTGTCTCCCGCTGCAGTATAGACATGATACTCCTTCAGTCCTTCAGCCTTGTGAAAGTCCCTTCAGCACAACAGTCATGATACACAGGAGAGGAACAGGGGCACACGCACACACACACTTTACTCAAAGGCCAGGGATTGGTCTACGGAAAATTACAGGCAGCAGAGGAGTGTAAGGAGGACTACATTATAATGAGATGCTCCCTCAATATGCAAGTAGACAGCTCAAAATAAAACAAAGAGGTAACCAAAAAAAGTGTTTTTTGTTCTGTCTGAATGTTTTAGATCCTATAACATACCTAATTTTTCTTCACTTTTTTGTTCAGTCTGCCTATAAAGGTAGAAAAAAAAAAAATGTAAAGGGCTGCTACAATAATAATAATAATAATAATAATAATAATAATAATGTTTACTGAAATAATAAACATAAAATAATAATAAAATATACAACAAAATCACTTATTTCATGTAGTTTCCAAGGTAACATTTCTCATTATCATTTAGTTTAATTGTATGTACTTAACTTCATGTACTAAAATAATTAAACTAAAACTAAATTAAAAATAAAAATAATAATAATAATAAAATATTATATTTTTGTCTAAAGACTACATTAAAATCACTTGTGACAGTTTCAAAAAATAATACTACATCTTAATATATATATAAATATACATATAATATATAAAAAATAAAATAATATTTAATAATATAAAATTATATATATATATATATATATATATATATATATATATATATATATATATATACACACACATTTTACCAATTCCAAACCACAACAGTCTTAATAACTACTATTAATTTTGTATTTAATCATTTGTAAGTGATATATAACTGTCCGTGAAGGCTGGAAATGAAAAACTCCTTATATTCAGGTGTGCATAATTATTAGGCATGTTTTCTTTTACAGATAAAATGAGCCAAAAAAGATATTTAACCCAGACTGAAAAGCCCAAATTATTAAATGCCCATGAGAAGAATGCAGTACTAATGCATTACAAGAATTTGCAAAGTTAAGGCTTGACCATTGGACAGCGAAATGCTTGTTGAGTCTGCCTGGTCAGAAAAACAAGTGGAGAAGAAAAGATGCATGTTAACTGCAAAAGAATTAGCAATTAAGGTGAAGAATTAGGTGTGACACCATCAGGAACCGTTTAGTCTCCAGCGCCACCATTTTCCAGAACTGCAACCTACCTGGAGTCTTCAGAAGTACAATGTGTCAGGTTCTCAGAGACTTTGCTTGGTAAAAAATCCTAAAAAATGCCCCTGACTTAATAAGAATAACAAGCTGATGTGTTGTGAAATACATGAAGACAGTTTTTTTTTAGTTTTATAGATGATAAGTTGAGAGTGACTCTGAAACAAGCATCACATCCTCTTGTACCTCTGATTCAAGAATTTATCTTCCAAAATCTGGCAGTAAGTTTTGGGAGTTCATTTTAGTCCATCTCTGCAAGTCAGACTTTTCAGGATAGGAGACTAAACATGAACTCCCAAAATGTACTGCCAGATTTTGGAAGATAAATTCTTGAATCAGAGGTACAAGAGAATGTGATGCTTGTCCTTCAAGAGTCACTCTCAACTTATCTGTCTATAAAGCCTATAAAAAAAAAAAACTGTCTTCATGTATTTCACAACACGTCAGCTTGTTATTCTTATTAAGTCAGGGGCATTTTTTAGGATTTTTTACCAAGCAAAGTCTCTGAGAACCTGACACATTGTACTTCTGAAGACTCCAGGTAGGTTGCAGTTCTGGAAAATGGTGGCGCTGGAGACTAAACGGTTCCTGATGGTGTCACACCTAATTCTTCACCTTAATTCCTAATTCTTTCGCAGTTAACATGCATCTTTTCTTCTCCACCTGTTTTTTCTGACCATGCAGACTCAACAAGCATTTCGCTGTCCAATGGTCAAGCCTTAACTTTGCAAAATCTTGTAATGCATTAGTACTGCATTCTTCTCATGGGCATTTAATAATTTGGACTTTTCAGTCTGGGTTAAATATCTTTTTTGGCTCATTTTACCTGTAAAAGAAAACATGCCTAATAATTATGCACACCTGAATATAAGGAGTTTTTCACTTCCAGCCTTCACGGACAGTTACATATCACTTACAAATGATTAAATACAAAATTAATAGTAGTTATTAAGATTGTTGTGGTTTGGAATTGGTAAAATGTGCTTGGTAAAAAAATATGACCAGATTATCAACATGCCTAATAATTATGCACACAGTGTATATAATATGTATCTATATCTATATCTATATATATATATATATGTGTGTATATATGTGTGTGTGTATATATATATATATATATATATATATATACACACACACACACACACACACACACACATACACAAGAAACATTACAGAGTATATTAACAGAAAAACAAAAACAAAACAAAACATTTAATTGGCATAACATATATATATGGCAGTATATGATAATTTTCCTATGTCAATATCCTAATAGAGCTAAAAAATGGTTAGTCACGATTAATTGATTCAAAATAAAAGTTTATGTTTGCATACTATATGTGTGTTTACTGTGTACATGTATTGTGTGTATATATAACTACACACACGTACACGTCATTTATACATTTAAAAAAATGTATGTATGGTACGTATTTGTATGTAAACACTTGTATATAATTTATATTATATATAAATATTAATATTTTACATATAAATCTAACATTTTTCCTTAATGTATACATGTATGTGTATGCATTTACATATACATAATAAATATACACAGTACACACATATAGTATGCAAACATAAACTTTTATTTTTAATCGATTAATTGCGACTAATCATTTTGCAGCTCTCTATCCTAACAAATAAAAAAAATTATAGTTGCCAATATACATCGAGCTTTTCTTGCAATTTTGCCAATTTTGTGAAAGGTACTGTTCATACACAAGAAGCGCACTGAAACCTGGACACACAAAGCGGTTGCTGTGGTAACAAAAAACAATACCTTGCACAATACTTGCTTGCTGACTTGCCTGACTAACATTTATTTTAGGAATTATGTTTATAATAGGCTATTGAGTTTGTACTTTCTGGTCCTGCACTGCCTATTGATTTAGCAGATTTGAATAAATATGTCAATAGCCAAACATAGATTAAAGGAACATTTACGTTTAATGATAATAATGTAAGGCAAGCGCATCCCCAGTAAAACCTGTTAAATGAATAAAATATATTATGAAATATATTAGACTTAATTAAAAAATATTGATTGTAAATACGTTTTTTGGCAGTTAAATTCCATAGAATTTATGGTGCATTCATATATAAAATGATATATAAATATATTTAAGACATTAAAATCATTTTATGTAAACAGTTTTTAGTTTTGAAGTGATGCACATTAGGGTATTGTGTCATGTACAGTATTATGTTAAGTTTGTGATGTGATGTTTTGCCTCTGTGTGGGCAACATTGGTTAATGAATGTCAGTTCACATTGTTTATGGACGGCACAAATTTGATCAACTTTAAATCAACATGACCATCATTTTAACGTCTTATATTATAATGATGTATCAAGTATAACAATCAGTAAAAGCAGCAGATTTAAGTAGATCATAGGCTGTTAAATGAAATACAAAATATACAGGCACCAAAATGTCTTCCCATAATGCCTGAAACATTGCCGAAATATTGTTTTAAGACAGACTTTCTAGCATCCACAGCTGCCAATTTTTGCCACACAGTTTACACAACACAGTCATTACCAAGCTGTCCACCATAAAAGCCATAAAAGTCTAGATTCAAGACCAAAGTAGACATAGAATCCCAGAAATGTCTCCGTTCTGCTGAACAGGTCAAGTGTAGCTCCATGACCCTGTGCCTTTTCCTTGAGAACATTCTTTTCAAGGACAGTCACAGCACACTGAGTGTATTATTTATCACTAACCACAAATATCCACAATTAACCAATGCTGACTCTGCAACATGAGACAGGACATGCTGTTTCTGGATCATTAAACACACAGCGACCCAAAACAAGTATTTGGACACCTAAGCCAAACAGAATGAATCACATTCCACCAAATACTCAATATCAAGCCATGTGGAATCTGCAAACAAATGATGCAAGACCTTTTCTCAGAACGAATTCTGCTTTTCTGGCCTATTTTTTAACTACTTTCAAGCAAATTGTGTGTGTCAAGGTCATTTTAAGTCAATGTGAAGTCTTAAGTTCACAGAGTGACCACATACACTCTTGAAAATAAAGTTGTTTTTTTTTTTTTACAGTAATGCTAGAGAAGAACCATTTTTGCAAAAAAAATAAAAATAAATAAAAATAATAAATAAATAAAAATAAAAAAAATGGAGAATTACACTTCTTAGTACGAAGAATATTTTACTAATATGAAGAGACTTTTTACTCTAAAAACAAAATTTTGTGTCATAGAAAGGTTCCATTGATTTTTAAAAAAAATTATTAAGGAAGTAAACCTTTTTTTTTTTTTTTTTTTTTTAAATAAATGCCATTTGGTTTTACATTTTTTCAATAGTGGCCAAAAGCATGTGAGCAACATGTGAGGGACGCATGTAGACGTTCACAGATTGAGCTAATTATTTGCAGCTGTGGACATTCTGCCCATATCCGGTTTCGGTGCTAGAAAACATTAGATTAGAAAACTAATTCAAGTTAATAGGTTATAATGAGATGCTGCTGAAAGCAGCAGATAATGTTGGCCAGTCTAATAACGATACTTGACTAGCCAACACTGTTTTCCACAGTCTTAGTGAGAAGTGGAGTATCAGAGACAGCATATGATATGGTATTATATGATAATCCTGTACTAGAACTGGCTACAGCCACTTAAAGCAGTTGATTGATTTGGCCATCAGTGTGTAATATTAATCCCAGCTTTCATTCTCTTCAGCAATGTCAAATATCTTAATAAATAGCACAAGAGATTAATACTAACACTGAGTCAGCTAAAACTCAGTCTTATGGGTAAACATGTGGCTTTAATTCTTATTCAGAGGGAGGAACTGATCACAAAAGCACACTGTATTACACAATACACTCTTAAGTAGAATCCTGTTGCAGCTTGCAACTGATGAGTGATGTTTATCTTCAGATTATGTAGTCGTCTGATGAACCTACAGTCAGTTTGTAGTTTATCGACTTCAGTACTGTCATGATCTTGTAAGTGATTTACAGGTTTTGTGACATGTTTTTATAGCAATTCCAAATGCTGACTAGTCCTGTATAGTAAAAAAAAACATTTTACAGTCGAGGTCAAAAGTTTACATACACCTTGCAGAATCTGCAGAATGTTAATTATTTTACCTGTTGGAAACGTTACATTACCAAAATAAGAGGGATCATACACAATGTATGTTGTTTTTTAATTTAGTTCTTGACCTGAATAAGATATTTCACATAAAAGACATTTACATATAGTCCACAGGAGAAAATAATAGTTTGTTTTTTTTTGTTGTGTTCATCATCTGTTGTGTTTTTGTTGCTGTTTGTTTAGTGATAGTCGTTCCCTTGAGTCCCTTGTTTGTCCTGAGCAGTTAAACTGCGTGCTGTTCATCATAAAAGTCCTTCAGGTCGCACAAATTCTTTGGTTTTTCAGCTTTTTCGTGTATTTGAACCCTTTCCAACAATGACTGTATAATTTTGAGATCCATCTTTTCACACTGAGGACAACTGAGGGACTCATATGCAACTGTTACAAAAGGGCTAAATGCTCACTGATGCTTCAGAAAGAAACACAATGCATTAAGACAACTTGTGGAAGTGATGTTCGTTTAAGAACAAAGAAGTTTTTTGTTGGTGTATTTTTCTCTCTCACACTATTTTCTCTCCCGCACAGATCCAGACATGTGTCAGTCACTTTTTCTCAACTTTGCATTTATACACTGACAAATGACAAGTGATACCCATGTAAAAAGACAATTAAAGAAAACAACTTGAAAGACAAAAAAGTTCAATGACCCCAGCAACCCTATAGGAACTTCAAATCGACAAACAAGATCATCAGAACCTGCTTATGTCCTTTAGGAATAACTGTCTCTTTCACTAAAAGTTTCCTAGCATTGTATATTTCTTTTTGAACTTCAATTACATCGAATAAAAAAAAGAATAAAATGACAATTGGACCTCAGGACCAGTCAATGAAAAAACACCAGTATCTCTATACACAATGCAGTCAATCGTTTCACTAGATAAGACCCTTATTCTTCAGCTGGGATCGTGTAGAGCCCTTTGAAGCTGCACTGAAATTGCAATTTCAACCCATTGGTTCCCACTGAAGTCCACTATATGGAGAAAAATGCTAGAATGTTTTCCTCAAAAACCTTAATTTCTTTTCAACTGTAGAAAGACATGAACATATTGGATGACATGGGGGTGAGTAAACTATCAGGACATTTTCATTCTGGAGGTGAACTTCTCCTTCAAGCATTAATATTCTGTTTATCCAGCTCTATAAAATAGAACAAAAACCTACTTTGTACTAACTCATCGCCAGTCGGGGAAAAAAGAAATCACTCAGCACATTTTAATGATGAATTCACTTCTTTGAACTACAAGCAAAGATATGAGCACTATCTTCACCAGTGATCACAAAATCTATAGACCTTTGTAAAAGAGAGAGACATCATACTTGTGAAAGACGTATTAACGTTGGTAGATTATTGACTGCTTCAGTTTAATTGTTGAATCAGCCGTTATATTGAACGTATATAGTTATTATAAAAACACATGCTGACTCATTTATATTCACAACATAACTAGTTTTAGTTTATTCTAGTTTAAATTTATCCCTTTGAAATGTGTAACAGTTGAATTGTTAGCCACTGCTAACACTGTACACTTTTGTTTACTGAACTTGGCCCATACTTACTCTCAGGCAGTGTCTCAAATACTTGGGAGTTGCCTACCTAGACAGCATTTTGGCCATCATGTTATGTGAAAAAATGCTGACTAGTAAGCAGCCAACCACGATTTGAGACACAGACTTACACTTCCGTGACCTGACGCAAGATTATTCGTTAGCACGCAAGGCTTGTAACAAACAGATGTATCAGATTGCAAAAGAAATACAACGAAACTTGACCGCTGTTAAGAACATAACCTGTTAAAATGCGCTACAAACTGTGGATAAAAGACCCAAAAAAAGTTCAATCGGCGAGTCAACAAGTGGTAGAGCCTGCAGCGTGCACCAAACCCCAACAGTATAAATAAAGTTTGACACAAACAACCGGCATGACATGTGAACAAGCTGAACAAGACATGTAAGACTTTTCTCACCTCATAGACAGTGGCCTCGGTGGGATTGGCAGATCCAGCGATATATAAAAACAAGCCCATTTTAAACAGGCTGATAGGACATTACAATGTCTCAGTGTTGACTTTGGTCACAGCTCAAGAGTTGTAAATATACGTATTGTACGTAAATCGTACGAAAGCATAAAACGCTCATGCACCGCCCGCCTTCTGCTGTTATTGGGACATGAGGGGAGGCACAGCAGTGGAGCAGCAGCATGAGCTCCGTGCCACTGGTTGCCCCCAACTATTACACAAGCGAGTCCCTGCGAACTGCAGTTCAGGCACAGCTGGGTGTGGCGCAGTCACATCCTACGCCATGTGCGCAACGTGATGATGGGACAAATTCTGCTCCGATCCACCCACCGACGTAGCGTACAAAGCAGTAGTGGATTTGAATCATCTTAGTAACTCGATTCATTTGAATCAGTTTAGGAAAAAGATTCACTTTGAGAAACATCGAAACGCCAAAAGGGGGCGATACTGTGTTAATTTATTTATTTTTAGATCATAGACCTAGAGCTTACAAGCTTAGAACCACCAAACTCAGCCCTGAGACCTTCAGAGTTCAGACTATTCTGACTTGGGTTGCTATCTCCCGGTTTCAAAGACAAGGCTTAAGCCTAGTCCTAGACTAAAATGTAAGTCTGAGCTGTTTAAACTGAACGAAACTTTCATTGACTGATCTTAAAATATATCTGTGCCTTTGTTTTGTCTTAAGATCCACACCAGTAATGTTTTTTTCTAAGCACGTTTATAAAAATTACTTAAAAATCCTAATTGATCTATAGCCTAATCCTTGCTTAGTCTAAGCCCTGTCTGTGAAACCAGGCCCTTATCTTTTCAGACTGATCTGACTTACGTTTTTCCTAAAAATGATGATTAAAAATCATAAAAATCCCGTAGACTTCCACTGACGTAATGTTCAAATGAACCAAGACTTTTCATATTCATAACTGTCAAAATCTAAACTCCAAGAATCCTTTGAGACTCCTTCAAGATTACCCTCTATGCACTATATTTCTAATCCGTTTAAACTCATTTTAACTTTCACTCTAATATTTCTAATCCATCTATCATGCTAGTAATTTTCGAATCCTGCTAGCAACATGCTGGTACTTTGCTAATCATGTTAGAATCATGTAAGTAACTTACTAATCATGCTAAAAAATATGCTAGTAACTTACTAATCATGCTAACAAGATGCTAGTAACTTGATAATCATCCTAAAAACATGCTAAAATCATGCTAGTAATCTGCTAATAATGCTAACAACATGCTAGTAACTTGGTAATAATGTTAACATGCTAGTAATGCTAACAACACACTAGTAACTTGGTAATGATGTTAACAACATGCTAATAACATGTTAGCAACATGTTAGAATCATGTTAGTAATTTGCTAATCATGTTAACATGCTAGTAACTTGGTAATCAGGCTAAAATCATGCCAGTAACTTGTTAATCATGCTAACAACATGCTAACATTCTAATAACATGATAATCATGCTAGAATCACGCTAGTAACTTGTTAATCATGCTAACAACATGCTAGTAACTTGCTAATCATGCTAGAATCATGCTAGTAACATGTTAATCATGCTATCAACATGTTAGTAACTTGTTGATCATGCTAAATTCATGCTAGAATAATGTTAGTAATTTGTTGATCATGTTAACATGTTAATACACATGCTAATCATGCTAGAATCATACAAGTAACTTGCTAATCATTTTAAGAACATGTTAGAATCATGCTAGTAAATTAATCATTCTAGCAACAAGCTAAAATTGTTAGTAACTTGCTAATCATGCTAACATTCTAATAACATGCTAGAATCATGCTAGTAAGTTGGTAATCATGCTAACAACATGCTAGTAACTTGCTAATCATGTTAGCAACATGCTAGAATCATGTTATTAACTTGCTAATTGTGCTAGAATCATGCTAGTAACTTGATAACCATGTTAACATGTTAGAATCATGTTAGTAACATGCCAATTATGATAAAAACATGCTAGCAACATGCTAATAATGCTTGAAACATGATTAGGAACATGCTAATCATGCTAGTAACATGATTAACAACATTCTAATTACATGCTAATCATGGTAATTTTAAACTCAAGCTTTTACAGCACAGAAAATAATCTTCTTGACTGAAATGTTTAAAATGTGGTAAAACAAATACCCTACAGATGCTGAAATTTGAAAACTTTTGGTGTAAGAATGAAAATAAAAAAAAATAGCTGAGTGTGTTTTAGTGTCATGAGTTTATATGGCAGAAATAACAGCTGATATATTTACCAAGTTTTTAAGATAAAAGAAACAATTTAAAATAAGTTGTGAGATGCTTTAATAATTTATATATTTTAAGTAATATACATGAGGTAATAACATTTCTTTCATTAGAATACATCCAATAAAAAGTTTAAGAAACCTAATGCCATTTGATCAAAATTAAACAATTCATCACTATAGTGAATAACTCCTTATGCTTATGCCACATTAAAAATGTGATTACATCCACATGATTCCCTATAGTTAAAATCATAAGATGATCTCATGTTCTCAAGCTTGCAGTCATATAATTTAATACAATACGAATTTAGCCGTGTCACCAGTCTCGTTCATGCGGTTCTCTGTACGGTATGCCGAGCTGATTGAAGACATCCTTTTCCGTCGGTGTGTGTAAAGGAGTTCCCGCCACCAGCTTCACACCACGCCGCCGAACCACAGCACAGTTCAGTGAGTGCTCTGATAGGCTCATGTGTTTGGTCTTAGCCAATGCCCTCATTGAGCGGTTGAAGTGGGCGGAGCCAGTGAAGTACAGAAGAGCACATGCAAATTCAGCATAGGGCACTACAATGATGTCTAGGCGCCTGTAGCGCTGTGAAGGGCCTGGAAGCCGGCAGATGCCCATGTACTTCTTCTGCTCACCGTTCTCCTCATGGCTAACAAGGTCATCTGTCAGGAAACCTGGATGGGAATATAATAACATCATGAACACAAAATGGAAATTAAATAAAAAAATGATATGAACCATTTCTCTGTGATATAACAGCATACCACTCTGATGGAGAAGGTGCAACACTTTGTTAAAAACACCCTTGTGCGATTGTCCATCAGGGTGAGTGATGAGAACATCCACATCTCCGCATGTGCTCTTCCCCCTGCGGTATGAACCACACGCCATAACCACCAGCTGTGCATCCACACTGTGAGCTGCCTCTTTCACCTGTCAGTTACATAATATACTTTTACTTTAGTTATGTAATTTACTTAATGTATGTTTTTATATAATTAATATAATTATAACTTATATACACTACTATTATCTTTTTTTAATTACTACTTCAATAACAAGAATGCATCCATTTAATCATATGTGATAGAAATGAAAGAATGGAAGAAGAAAATCTTAACTATTCATTTCTGAAGGATCATATGACACTGAAGACTTGAGTAACGCTGCAGGAAATGTAGCTTTGCATCACAGGAATAAATGACATTTTGAAAAAGATTACAATTTGAAAAAAATGGTTATTTTAAATTTTAATATTTCACAATATTACAGTTTTTACAGTATTTTTGGTCACATAAATGCAGCATTGCTTAGCATAAAAGACTTTTCCAAAACATTTTCAAAAACACCTACCAACCCCAAACGTGTGTCAAATTATATCTCATGTGTAACCACTATAAAGACATCAGAGCTAGTGGTAAATTTCAGAAGATCTGGCCAAAGTGAGGCTGCTCTTGGTAGGACTGAACGCTGAGTGGCCGCTGACGCCCTGGAGCTCACGTCTCCGAAAGCGTCAAAGCAAATTTTCAAATTGATGTTTTCTTTATTAAAAAATTGCATATTTAAAGTCTAAACAAGTACATTCTCACCTAAAAACTGTTAAAACTACATTCCATGACACATAACAGTATTATTTGTAAAATTATAGTGAATTTGGGCGTCCACCATGACACTCGCTGTGAGAAATACAAAGCGGAGTGATACAAACGGTGAAACAGTTGGAGTTACGATATATCACACTCCTTTCAGCCAATCAGATTTGAGAACCAAAATGAACTGTTGTGTTTATTAGGGGTGGGAATCTTTTCAGTACCTCACGATTCAATTTAAATTGATTCTTGGTGTCACAATTAGATTAAAGATCGATCACAATTTTTTGATTTTTAATCATGATTCACAATTTTTCCATCAAATTGTTTGGACATCAAAATCAGTGTTCCTATTAACTATTAACCACCTAATAAATAATAAACATTTTACACTTGCCATTAGGGATGTGCCCGAATCCGATCGTATCCGAAGAGGAAATTATATGTATTACAAAACCCCTAGATGGGAGGAAAAAATGCATTTCAATGCTTTCTCTCGCAATTGTATGGTTGTGTAATTATAATGTATAGAAATTGCGGGCATCAGGGACCCGTTATTAATATGCACGGCCTTGAAACGCGCCTTTGAATGCGCGCTTGTGTTTTACTTTCACTTTCGAGATTCACGATCACATGGAGCAGCAGTAAGTCTACTTACCACATATTTTACAAGATTAGAGGTTTGTCAGTGGTGCTCAGGGTCTGCAAATCATTCGCCATTGACAGTTATATCACCTTACTCTGTTTATATGGTAAGTGAAATATATAATACGTACTGTAATGTAACAGGCTAATGCTAGAAAGCATCTAATCATGTGCCTTCAGTGGCTCCGTTGAACACATTGTTCGTTTTCTGTGCTGTTTTTGGTCCGACGACATCTATTATTATTATTATTATTATTAGATTAACTAGAAAATCCATTTTTGAAATTAGTGAATCGCTAGAAGACTGAATCACGATTCATATGTGAATCGATCCCCCCCCCTCCCAAGTGTTTATAGCACAAATAATTTAAGTTTTTATTTTTTATTTGGAAAAACAATGCATTTATGCCAATTATAGAAAATAATAAAATAGATGAAAATGTTTTAGTAGTGTTGTGAATGTTACATTTTTTATTTATTTTTAAACACTAATTTATTCCATAGCATTCCAGTAATCTAGAGCTGAAATACTGAAGGTAATAAGTTTACTTGCTCTACATATCATTCCTGTCAAGCTATGAGAGCACATGTTGCACTCATCTTCTTCATCTGCCCTTTTTATCTATCAGGTCTGTTAAGAGGAAAACAGTGGGACGTTCCAAGTAATAGTAAGAAAACAACTGGCTTGGGCCCAAGTCTCTGTAAGGGAGCTCAGTGGCTTCTGACTTATGAAAGCGCCAGCTTTCAAGAGCTCCCACTCTTCCTATGGGACGACAGACTCACTAACAATCTCTGTTATGTCCATCAGCTGACCGAGGAAGATTGACAGTTTTGTTGCCGCCAACACAAAACTGTTTTCCTTTTTTTTTTTTTCTTCTTCTTCTTGATTGCTTGTCTTTTAGAAATTTGGTTTTATTATTTACTGCTGTGAAAATCAAGTAGATACATTCTTGTTCTTCTCAACCGGACGACGTTGTTATTGATGGTAAGAACAAAGAAAATCCCTCAGTTTAATTGCTTGGTTATGGCTATTTTCTTTACTTCAGGCCATTTAAAATAAGGTCTGTACAAACCGTTTTCTCGATGGCATTTGCTTCACTTCTCGGCATTCGCTCAAGGAGGTCATCGTAGTGTTTTAGTCCGATCCTTAGAGTGTGATTCAAAACCGCCTTAGTGCGAATATCCTCCAATGTGCGAAATCCCTTTGATAGTAAAAGAAATCAAATCATCCGTTTAAACTTGTAAAATATTATGGTTGTTGCTTAATATTACTGAATATGTTCCACAGAGTTTAAAGAGAGTTTAAATGTTCTGTGCCACTTGTAGCACCGAACATACAAAATATATACAGTGCCTTGCGAAAATATTCATACCCCTTAATTTTTTGCATGTTTTGTTGTGTTGCAGCCTTATGTTAAAATGTCTTAAATTACTTTTTTTTTTTTGTTCATTTTTTTAATCACATCAACCTACACTCCATACGCCATAATAGCACAAAACAGGTTTGTAACAACTGTGCAAATTTATTAGAAATAAAAAAGTGAAATGATTCCATTGCATAAGTGTTCATACCCTTTTCTGGAACACTTGAAAATGAGCTCAGGAACATTCATATTGCTTGTAGATGTTACTACACTTTGAGTTGAGTTAACCTGTCTCAAATTTATTTGAATGAGTATGATTTGGAAAGGCACACACACCTCTCAATAAAAGGTCTAACAGTGGAAAACGCATATCAGAGCAAAAACCAAGCCCTGAGGTCAAAAAAGAACTGCCTCAGAAACAGGATTGTGTTAAGGCACAGATCTGGGTTTACAAAAAAATTCTGCTGCATAGAAGGTTCACAGAAGCATGTAGCCTCCATTATCCATTATGGAAGAAGTTTGGAACAACTAGGACTCTTCTAGAGTTGGCCTCTTGGCCAAACTGAGCAATTGATGGAGTAGGGCCTTGGTTAGACTGGTGACCAAGAAGCTGATGACTAGTCACACTAGTTGAGCTCCACGATCATACTCCCATGCAGATGGGAGAAACCTACAAAAGGACACACATCACTGCAGCACTCCACTAATCTGGGCTTTATGGCAGTGTGGCCAAACTCAATCCTCCTCAATGAAGACACATGAAAGCCACTTGGAATTTGCAACAAAGCACCGAAAGAACTCTCAGATTGTGTGAAACAAGACTCTTTGGTCCAAACATCTGAGGAAACCAGGCACTGCTCAACACCTGCAGAGTACCATCCCAACGGTAAAGTGTGGTGGTAGCAGCCTCATGCTTTGGGGTCTTTTTAGTGGCAGGGACATGTCAGAAGAAAAGGAAAGCTCAACACACCCAAAAAAAAAAATAAATAAATAAAAAATTGACATTTAAATAAAACCCAGTCCAGAGCATTCAGAACCTCAGACTGGGCAGAAGGTTCACCTTGATGGGACAATGACCCTAAACACACAGCAAGACTGGCTTACAGACAGCTCTGTGAATGTTCCTGAGTGGCCCAGCCATGGCCTGGGCTTGAACACAATCAAGCATTTCTAGAGAAACTTGAAAATGTCTGCCAATCCCCACCCAACCTGACAGAGCTTAAGAGGTGAAGAATGGCAGATAATTGCCAAATGCAGATGTACAAAATTTCTTGCATCATACCCTACTGAAGTACTGAATTAAGGGTAGGGTACAACAGGGCTAAAGGCACCCCTAAGAATACAATGTTCTTTTCACTGTGCCCAAAGTGTATGATTGCAGAAAAATACATACATTTGTATTGAACGTTTATGGAGCAACAGATTGTGTGTGAAAATAAATCATACAAGTCGTTTATTGTTTAAAAATCTCATAAATGTATGAGGTGGCAAGGGGGGCCTTTTACCCCACACATGGGGTAAAAGGCTCACAGCATGGGGTAAAAGGCACACAGTATTGATACAAATACTTTAGCTAAAATAATGTTTTTTTGTTTGTTTGTTTGTTTGTTTTAAATAATGTATAAGTTAATACTTGTTCAAAACAATCACTTTAGCAAAGTCTTTACTATTTCCTACTTATTTTACTAAATAAAATTATTTTTTGTTCAATAAATATACTTTCAACTATGTTAATATAAAACATTTTAAAATACAGAAACAAAATCATTTTAAAAGATTCTGAAAGCATTGAAGGAGATCCCATAATGATTTAATTTAGATTTACAGTAGTAACAACAAATTATATTTTATTATATGATATGATTAATAGCATGTTTTTAAATGTGATGGTTTCATTCTAAACATGGTGAATATCTCGAAGATGGACACCCAATATTATATATGATTTACCATCTGAATCTAACAATGTCATGTTAACAAATGGAAAAGTCAGCCTTCTATTAATTATCATGTTAATTATTGTGCCTTTTAGCCCCAACAGCAAAGGCGCTTTTTTACCCCAAATACCATACTTTTACATATTCTTTCGTTATTTAAAAACTGCTGTTTTAATTATCTTAAACAAAACTGAAAATCATTAAGAAGACCTTTGTCTCAAGATATAATTTAGCTATTCTCATTTGCTACTTAAATCTACAACAGTTTTAAAAACATTAAATATTACATCAAGTAAGCAGAGAATCGACTTTGTGCTGCTGCCCACGATCGCTTCAAGTATCAGACAAATTTGCATGTGCATGTTGAAAAGCGGCTCTTTTGGAAAGTGCTGCGCCACGTTTTTCTGCCACCTAGTGGTTTAGGGGAAAATAATATCAAAGACGCCTTTTACCCCGGGGCGCCTATTGCCCTGTTGAATGAATACCGATACAACATACATTATGGTCATTATGGTTTATGGAGTGTAGATTGATGTGGAAAAAAAAAAAAAATTGAAATCAGTTTAACATAAGGCTGTGACAAAATGTGAAAAAAATGAAGGGGTATGAATACTTTTGCAAGGCACTGCTTATATAGTTTCCCAAACATTTCCCATCTTGGCTGGGAAAGATGGCATAAAAATTCACATTATTGGTTGTATCTATCTCTATGGGTTTTTTTTTTTCTCTGATTAGCTTGCAGGCTCACTTTCATTTTTTCCTTTTTTTGGGCCATTTACATAGTCTAGGACTGTAAGACCGAACTGTGATTTCTCAAGACAGCTATTTAATGTTTCTATTAATTTGAGGGCATGCTGAATTAATTAGTTCCCTCATTTTAATCAAATCATGGCCAAGATGCACCAATTCACGTTAAGCCAATCGGTTTTATCGTTTCAGCTAAATTGTGGTCACATTGTACTAATTCATTCCCTCATTTTAGTTAAATTGTGGCCACGTTGTACTAATTCACTCCCTCATTTTTGTTAAATCCTAGCCACATTATACCAACTCATTCCCCATTAATGAAATGGGTTCTTAAAGGAATAGTTCTTCCAAAAATGAAAATTCTGTTATTAATTACTCACCCTCATGTCGTTCCAAACCTGTAAGACCTTCATTTATTTTCGGAACACAAATTAAGATATTTATTATGAAATGCAGGAGCTTTCTGACCCTGCATAGACAGCAACGCAACTACCACATTCAAAGCCCAGAAAGGTAATAAGGACATCCTTAAAACAGTCCATGTGACATCAGTGATTCAAACTTAATTTTATGAAGCTACGAGAATACTTTTCAGAGAGCTCTTGGATTTTATCAAAAATATCTTAATTTGTGTTCCAAAGATTGAACGATGGCCTTAGGGGTTTGGAAAGGCATGAAGGTGAGTAATTAATGACAGAATTTTTTATTTCTAACTACTATATCCATTTCTTTTGCCTTGCATGTCACGTGCAGGGCTTTGTATAGTTTATTAAATCATGTTGCATTACAGTGGAACCCAACACATACAAATTTTTTCATACAATTAATATTAATCTTTCAAACTAAAAGTTGAACTACAATTCCATGTGTGACAGTCTTACCTGTTGATACCACATCTGCGCAGTCTTGGCTCCAGCACCCCAGATGTTAGTGAACATTTCAAGAACAGGCACCTCCTCCCCAATGTGATCTAGTTTACGCAAGTGCCCACTTTCCATGATTTCCATGATCTTGTCTGCCATGCGTTTACCAATGCCTGGGATCTTACATGCTTCCTATAAATAGATGGGGTAAAAAACAATCTTTATGTCCAAGTTATTAATATTTTTACTCCATATTTTAAAATTTACAAAGTAATATCTGTTATCAAAGTATTTATTCATCACTGACGCATGCTTGAAACTAGTCATAATATGCAAACGGCCATGCAACGACAACCATATGTGTTCTTAACACAAATAAGCACCTCAGTGAACCCCAAAACCTATAGGGACTCATATCTGTATCTGAACTGACCTCATATGAAGTGATAGGCTTGTGGTAGCTCTTAAGGGCATTTATTGCTTTAGAGTAGCCCAGAGCTCTCCATTTATCGCCCGTGTGCGTATAGGCTTTGGCCAGCGGCTCCAGTTTGTCAGTAATGTGTTTGTTATGGTTCTCTCCTTTAGTTGTGGATGGTTGGGAACAGACCCACTTCCCAGACAAAACTGGATTCTCTGCCAAACTCTGGCTCGGTTTGCTCTCAGATGGTTGAACGCCACTGATCAAGGCCTCCAGATCATTCTGAGATACACCATCTTCCTCATGGTGCTCCTCCTGAATCTCTGGCAACTGTGAGTCATATTAATAGCACTGCATGAAGGGAAAAACAACTGATGGATCTTACAGATGGAGACAATTACAGATGGAGACAATTCCTCCCTTTCTTACCGTCTCTGTGAGAGTTTCTTGAGGATTTTCTTGATTTTCAAGGATTTTCAAAGGATCTTGTGCTACCGCTGCTGCTGCTACATCTGGAACTAGGCTGACTGCCGTCTCATTTGACTCCTCAGGGTGAGCAACTGTGGGACTGAGATGATGTTCAGTAAGTATTTATTTCTATACATTTTTACACTGAATAAACATTTACAAATGTATTCAAAAGTCAAACAATGCATTTTTACAAATTTCTTACATAAAACCACGGGCAATGCCACTACAAATTTAGTCTAGACTCCAGGGCCTTACCTTTCTGGAGGAAGAAGGCTGTAGTCTTCAGGGTCTAATAAGCTTTTCTCACTGATGCAGGTACTCAACCAAGTGCATTTGACCAGATGAGCAGCAGAGGGCAGTCTTTCTACTTTCAGAAGTCTCAAAGCTCTCTTACAATCAACTGAATCATCAACCACGACATGTGTGCAGCTGGGAGAGAATGTAGAAACTACCTGTCCTCCATTCTGGGTGATCTGCCGATGGAATATATCACACCTGGCTTTCCCTATACCAGTTGGAACTATGTATATTGTGACTCCTTGGAAAACAGAACCTAAGAATAAGCAAAAACATTTAAAGGGACAGTTCACCAAAAAAATTAAAATTCTATCATTAATTACTCACCCTCATGTCGTTCCAAACCCGTAAGACGTTTGTTAATTTTCAGAACACAAATTAAGAGATTTTTTAATAAAAGAGCTTTCTAATCCTCCATAGACAACAACGCAACAGACACGTTCAAGGCCCAGAAAGGCAGTAAGCACATCATTAAAACAGTCCATGTGACATTAGTGGTTCAACCTAAATTTTATGAAGCCACGACAATACTTTATGTGTGCAAAGAAAACAAAAATAACTGACAAGTAATCAAGTAAACACAGTCAATTAAGTCTTAAGTGAACGTGTATCAGTACCTTGCATACACTGCATCCATGCATTTGGTTTTAAAGGGATAGCAGCCTAATTTAGTTGCTATTGTCCGAATTATTGATGTTAAAGGAGAAGTTTATTCAACAATTTCCTCTCATGAATGTATGTCGAAGACTGACATGAAAGAGAAGAAATTGTTGAATAAGCCATTGTTTTTGTTTTCTTTGCACAAAAAAAGTTCTCTCGTAGCTTCGTAACTTTACGGTTGACCCACTGACGTCACATGGACGTCACATGGACTATTTGTCATTATTACCTTTCTGGGCCTTGAACGTGTCTGCTGTGTTGCTGTCTATGCGGGATCAGAAAGCTCAGAACAGACTGACATGAGTAATTAATTGACAGAATATTTATTTTTATAATATTTATTATATTTATTTATATTTAATTATTAGGGTGAGCTATCCCTTTAAAATACAACCACTAATACTAGTTATACACGATCAGCAGTTGAATATGTTTAAACATATATATCAGAACTACATGAAAGAAACATCAAAAAGTCAAGCAAAAAAGTAATAATAATAATAATAATAATGATATATATATAAACCATAAAATTACATAAATAATCTTAGAAATAGAAATTTTGACTTAACTAAAAATTATTTAAATTCTAATCCTCACATTTCAATTTAGACATTCTTAAACTAACCCCTTGTTGTTTTACTCAAATGTATTTTAGAGAGAGAATTATGAACCTGTTACTGATTCAGCAGGCGTTTTCTTGAGGGGAGGCGCGTCCTTTTGATCATTAGGCCTGGGTCTCTTTACTTTGGGGAAGGCTTTCAGGATGCCATGACTCTCCATTCCAGCCAGCGAAAGGCGAGGAGCTTTAAAAACAAAATGACTGTGATCAACAGGGCTCACAGAATACAAAAATACAGAGATCTACAGCAGAAAGCTTCATAAGACCAAAGTCCTTTTAAAGGCAACCAGCGCTGACTCATGTAAGGAAGCGAACGAACGGGTCGTTACATTACAACGATTATTAAACATCATCTTTAAATGCACAATCACACTGTAATAACAACTTACATTACTTAAAAACACCCCGACGTACCTCTTCCAGCACCTCTTTTAGAAAAAACCCACCACAAGTGTTTTTAAACGGATCAACTTCCGGGTCATAGTCAGAACTAGCGCTGACGTTTTTAAAAAACGACACATTTAAAACTCAAAATTTCTTTTTATACTTATTTTCGATACGTTTAGTTGTTAAAATTACATATATTGTTGTATATAAACTTTGTAAATCATTAAAAATACGAAATATATTGTTTGGGGAATAGCGGTTACCTTAGCAACCTCAGGCGTGGGGTTGTTTGAGGAAATGAAACTGCATGAAGCATGGCTGTTCAACACTGGGCAGATACACTAAGGAAAGCCAAGAAAACTGCCTTAATATCTGATGGTGCGCATATATCTTCTCTTTTATTTTTAGATTAGTTCATCTGTATGTGTATTTATGCTGGCAGTCGTGTTAATAGTGTTGCTAATAAGATTTATAAGGCTACATTTATAAGTTGCTACACGCTAATAGCAACGAGACCTGTGTAAAGCATCGTAAAATACCAGTTAAAAGAGTTGTTTGTTTAGTTTATAGCTTGAATATTGTTCCATGTATGTTAAAGTATAAATAAGAGCCGCCTTCATATGTCTTTCTCATTAGGGAAAAGGAAAGTTCATTATCTGTTTGAGGATGGCAGTGAGATGGCTGAGGAGTATGACCTGAAAACAGATGAACTTGTTTGTAAGTCATTTTTCTTTTCTTGTTTCAACTAACCGATTATCTAATTGCATGTGAATGCAGTTTTGTATTGTAATTATTTCATCTATTTTCAGTGCGAAAGTTGCGACACAAAACCACTTTTGGAGGCCAGGGACAGTGGACATTGGAAGTTGGTGAAACAAACCCAAACGGTGTTACCTCTGATTTAATAAAAGAGAGCAGTTCAAATGTAAGGGTAATATTTCACTTTCTTACTGAATAGATGATGCTCTTAATCTGTTTATAATAATATCTGGTTTTATGCACACAGCCAATGTTTATGCGTAGGGACACAAAGACCAGTTTCCAATGGAGGATCCGCAATATTTCTTACCCTGTTGAAGTCTACAGTGTGTCAGCAGAGCCGACGGAAAGATGTTGTGTCATCCGAACCTCAAACAAAAAGTCAGTTATTTAGTATGTTGTTTATTTAGTAAGTGTTTATTTGACTGTATTGTATGTGGTGAGGATGCCTGGTTAAATTGGAACAAGTATCACATTTAAAAAAAAAGAAAAAAAAAAAAAAAGAAAATTTGCTGAAAATGTACTCAACCTGTTGCTGTCTAAGATGTATTTGAGTTTGTTTCATTTCTTGAACAAATTTGAAGAAATGTAGCATTAATACATCACGTAAATGGATAGTTGACCCAAAAATTCTGTCATTAATTACTCACCCTCATGTCGTTCCAAACTCTTAAGGCCTTTGTGCATCTTCAAAACTGAAATTAAGATATTTTGGATGAAATCCGAGAGCTTTCTGACCCTACATAGACAGCAACGTTACTACGCAGAAAGGTAGTTCAACAGTGGTTCAACCTAAATTTTATGAAGCCATGAAAATAAAACTCAACAATTTCTTCTCTTCCATGTCAGTCTTTCATGCACAGTACTATGACAACTATCCATGTGGTGACATTCTTACGTAGAACCTCGATGTGTCACGCAGATGAATGAAGGTCTTACGGGCTTGGAACAAAATGAGGGTGAATAATTATTGACAGAATTTTCATCCCTTAAATCACCAATGGATCCTCTTCAGTAAATGGGTGCCGTCAGAATAAGACTCCAAACAGCTGATAAAAACATCACAGTAATCCACAAGACATGACCAACATTAATTAAAGCGGAAAGCTGCATGTTTATAAGAAACAAATCCATCATTAAGACGTTTTTAACTTCTAATCATTGGTTCTACCTAAAAACGAGTCCATAATCCATAATAATGCTTCCTCCAGTTAAAAAGTCATCTTATTGTCACTGTATACACATAGTAGCCCAAAACCATTCTAAACAAAAATGTGGGTGGATGTGAGAGGACAACAGGGGATGGACTTTTTCCTCTAGAGGAAGCGTCATTGTGAATTATGGAGTCTATTATGTATTTTCAGCAAGGGTTTAAAGTTAAAACATCTTGATGGATTTGTTTCATTTGTTTCAAACAGCTTTTCATATCACAAAATATGAATGCATTAATCTTAAAATTGGACAAATACAATAAACATACACTATCAGTCAAAAGTTTTTGAACAGTAAGATTTTGTTTTGATGTTTTTTTAAAGAAGTCTCTTCTGCTCACCAAACCTGCTATTTGATCCAAAGTAAAGCAAAAACAGTAAAACAGTGAAATATTTTTTACTAATTAAAATAACCGTTTTCTATTTAAATATATTTTAAAATGTAATTTATTTCTTTGATTTCAAAGCTGAATTCTTAGCATCATTACTCATTATTGTTCAGAAGAACAGCATTTATCTGAAATAGAAATCTTTTGTAACGTTATAAATGTCTTTATCATCGCTTTTGAAAAATTTGAAAATGTATCTATTTATCATAGAATCCTGAAAAAATGTACTCAACTGTTTTAAATATTCATGATAATAGTAATAATAATAATAATAATAATAACCGTTTCTTGAAAGGCAAATCAGCATATTAGAATGATTCATCAAAGGATCCTGAAAAAAAATGTACTCAACTGTTTTAAATAGTGATAATAATAATAATAATTAATAATGATAAATGTTTCTTGAAAGGCAGTTTAGCATATTAGAATGATTAATCAAAGAATCCTGAAAAAAAAATGTACTCAACTGTTTTAAATATTGCTAAATAATAATAATTAATAATAATAAATGTTTCTTGAAAGGCAAATCAGCATGTTAGAATGATTTCTGAACAATCTTGTGACACTGAAGACTGGAGTAATGATGCTGAAATTTTAGCTTTGGTCGCAGAAATAAATTACATGTAAAAATATATTTAAATAGAAAACAGTTATTTTAAATAGTAAAAACATTTTACAATTTTACTGTTTTTGCTGTGTTTTGGAATCAAATAAATTCAGACTTGGTGAGCAGAAGAGCTTTTTTAAAAAGCATTAAAATTGTACTGTTCAAAAACTTTTGACTGGTAGTGTATCAAATCAAATTAGTCTAAAAAGGCAACTTCAGCATGTAATCATCTTTGTTTCCAGTCATACCTAGTGAAAAGTGTGTCCATGAAGAAATTGTTTAGTTACAGTAGCCCTACTGTATCCCTGTAGGTGGCACTGTTGAGCTAGATGGAAGTTGCATAGCTGGCCATGAGGAATATTCTCTCATTCTTCATCTTCTCATTTCCCAGGTACTATAAGAAGTTCAGTATTCCAGATCTCGACCGTTGCCAGCTGCCTTTGGAGAGCACAGCCTTGAGTTTTACCCACGCCAACAACACTTTAATCATCAGCGTGAGTGAACTCTCACCGCTAGTCTCACTTAATCACTTTTTCTAAGCTCTTTCTGTAGTGTAACGTATGTAGTCACAGTTTTTTCCGCACAATGTAGAGGAACTTTCCCTTTTGCGTGAATCTGGGACCAAGTTGCCAAAGCCCTAATCCTCACTAAGAGAACACACAAATCTGGTCTCAGATCATCAAAAGGGCAACTATGCCGTCACTTTTTATTGGTTCACCTAAGTAGAGAAGGTTGGACTGAACTGCTCTCACCCCTGTCGTCTGCTTCAGTACTCAGCTATTTCATCCAGCAATGGGTTTTATATGGAGTTTCTCTCACTTTTGTTGTAGTACAAGAAGCCCAAGGAGATTATAACACTGGAACAGGAGCTGCTTGGGGAACTGAAGAAACTAAAGGGGACAAGTGAAGGAGATATCGACTGTAAAACTCAGTGAACTGCCTTGGATCCGGAGCCTTTGTGTTATTGTCTTTGTCTGTTTCTTCACATTCATTTAGACACTTTGGCACATTTCTATGGTATGTTTTTGTCAGCCTTGTATGTCCAAGCAGCTCACTTTCAATGTGTGATCTTTGTTTTTTTTCAATGTAAAATTTCAAATGTTATGCTGATTGATGTTCCTACTGTACAGTTGTTATTTGAGTCTAAATAATAAATTTCACTGATAAAAATAAATTAGTAGTAGTAGTAGTAATGTTATATACTAAGGTTATTACAAAGATAATCTTAATCATAAAATAAATATAGCAGATGCAAAAAAAAAAAGTAACAAAAAAATGTATCAAGAATGCCTAAAATTATTCAGTGCAATCAGTAGCATGGCAGACCAGCACTCATTCAGTAAATGTACAGCTGAAGAGCAAATTCATAAATTGACTGCTTATGCACCTACCAGTTGTACAGTTGTATTATTATTAGAGATTCATCAACAAATTTCTATTACATGAAGGTCACTGAACTTACTGCCGTCTTGACTTGTCAGTTTTCCTGAAGTGCATCGTGGGAAAATTAAATATTTGATTCAACTGGGTTCCTTGATTTTATCTGCATTCACCTCATGTTTATGTATGATGTTTGGCATGGACCACAGTGCAGTTGTTTGTATTTTTACTGTAAATAGAATACTGCAAACACAAACTCTTTGTTGCTTTAAGGCACAGACAACAATACCATGTGAATATACTGTTTCTAACTCTGGTGATTCTTTGCTTCTAGTTCCCACTCCACATCTTTTGTGCCAAACCAAGAGACTGTATGCATAAAACAGACACTAAACCACAAGTCATTCTCACTATTGTGTATAACGGCCTCCAAGGAGGATGTTTTCTGCCCTGGAATTCACCAGCCAGCATTCAGGGCTGACACTGCAGTCTCTCGTTCTGGCTTTTAACATGGAACGTGTAATATTTTAGAGTGACATTGAAAATATGGAAGATATGTTTTTAAGTAGTATTAATTATTTTGTGCATATTATTTAAGATGCAAAGCTTAAAACTTGGGAATAATCACGCTGGATCCAAAATAAACTGCTTTTTAAAAAAGATCTCTTGGCCTAACTTGCCCCCAGTGTGGGGTAAGTTGAGCCACATGGATTTCAACTATGCCACTGATTATGCTGAGGTAAAACTGAACATTTTCATCTCATGCTATATCAAAGGAAGAGAAATTAAAAATAAAAAAAAAAGTTTTTAAATCTATGTGTGAGCCTTGTGATGGACTGGCCATTCATCCAGAAAGTTTCCCAACCTGTGGCTCAAGATGCTGGATTAGGCTCCTTCCCTCCTCCCCAGATAATGCAATGGATGGATAGATGACTTCTTAAAAGTTTATTTAAAAATACAGAAGAATAAAAGTACTCAATATCCCACTTATAAATGTTACAGGGAAATACAATTTTATGGATGTTTGCCTCAAATTACCCCATTCCTACCATTTTAACAACCTTGTATCATCCAGCAGTTTATAGCTAACATAATGCTAACAGTATAGCTCATACTGTAACTTCTTAAAGCACAAACACGTGTGATATTTTTCAAATTTGTCTGTAATTTTTCAGACACAAGAAGCATGAGTCCTTGAACACTTTAGAATATGGTTCTGTCATTAATGAACAAATGACTAATACACTATTAACATTGTGGTAACTACTATTAACTAACAAGAAACTGATAGTGCTCAGCTGAAAGTGGTAGTTCACTATTAGCTAAGTTGCTACTATTTTTTTCATATCTCTCAGAGAACTACTATGAACTACTATATACAGGTTCAGAATTAATTCTAAAGTGAAGAGAATGGTAACTCACTAGTAATGACTCAAATATTACTAAATCCATCAGAAGGATTTATTAATTATTTAAATCAGTATTCAAAAGTGAAGATCATGATAACTCCCTAGTAATGACTAAAGTAATTGTACACTTTTGAGGTTTTTGTAAGGTTCTGGATTGTAATACTTCGGTATTTGGTAACACTTGAGTCATTACTAGTGGGTTAACATGATCTTTACATTAGAATACTGATCCAAATAATTAGTAATTCCTTTAGAAGGATGTAGTAACACTTAAGTCATTACTATCCAAAACCTTACATATACCTCAAAAGCCTACAATGGTTTTAGTCATTACTAGTGGGTTACCATGATCTTCACTTTAGAATTAATTATACATTTTGCATCATTCACATTAATTATGAACCTGTATACAGTAGATCTTAGTAGTTCTCTGGGAGATATGAAAAAAAATGCTAGTTAGTGATTAGCTAATAATGAACTACCACTTTCAACTGAGCGCTATTTCTTACTGAATCGTTAAGTTTTTGGTTAGTTAATAGCAGTTACTAAAATGTTAATAGTGCATTAGTTATTTATTCCTGTGTAGTTATTTATTGATAATGGAACAATATTCTAAAGTGTTACTACAAAAATCACTCTGAACAGCAAAAAACATCTCAGTTACGTATGTAACCCTCATTCCCTGAAGGAGGAAATTGAGACGTCACGTCAGTAACCGACGAATTGGGATCTCGCTTAGAGAGACCAATCTACTTCGAGTGTAAACTAAATGAAGTAGATTCTGATCACAGCACAGAGTATAAATAGGCAGCAGGTGCAGCACATAGTCAGGTTTTCGCTGAGGAGCCGAGCCGGTGACCCGGTGGTTCAGCAGTGGTACAGCAGCCATGGCGACGGGACGTGACGTCTCCGTTCCCTCCTTCAGGAAACGAGGGTTACATACGTAACCGAGACGTTCCCCATTCAGTCAGTCACTTCGAGTCACGTCGGTGACAGGCTACGTCGGGCTACGTACCATCTTAATGCTCGGATGGGACAAAGCAAAGCTAGGGCTGGGTCTGCTTCCTCCAGGGGCAGCGCTTGCAGGCTCACCACCTGGTCCCTGAAGGGAGTAGTGGGAAGAAGATGTGTGTTGTGTTCTTTAACATAACACCTAGAAAAAAAAGATGCTGTGATGCCAAACCCCCTTATGGAATGCCATTATGTTTACAACTGTGACAATGAATGCTTATCAGGATCAACTAAATGCTGGACTTTCAAAAGTATGTGAAATATTTAAAGTTTGCGGCACAAAATGTTTAAAATACATCCAAGAGTTTTACAAACCAGTCTGTTAACATGATGTGGACATAACGAAACGTGATTGGTTGCTTTACCTGTCTGTCATATGGCCTCTTGGGCCTTCAAAGCGGAAAGGCTCCCAGACCTTCTGCCATCAGTATGAAGGTCTGGCTACACGAGACTATTACTAGGCATGCTAGAATCTTCCAGGCAGGTGTGTTGAGGCAAGTTGGAGCTAAACTCTGCAGGACACCGGCCCTCCAAGGCCAAGTTTGAAGACCCCTGGTCCAGAGTTTTACCCCAACCCTAATTAAAGACTCCTAACTCTAAGTAATTAAGGCCTTCAGACTCCCTAAAAACCTCCAGGTGTTGGAGCTGGTTGTAGCTAAACTCTGTATATTTGACCTCCAGGAGCAGGACTGGACACCCCTAATATATATATATATTTTCCCATTTCAGTATACGCCCAGGATTTTGTCATACAAACTGATCAAGGTCAGTCTTTTGATTAAAGAGCCTACCTTAAATGAACTAACTGTAGAAGCAGTCAAAAATAAGTACATGTGAATATTCAAGGTTTTTAAAGCAGTAAACTCTGACCTGCTTGATTTAATCAACATCCTGTGACACATCTTGGAGCCTAATTTCTGGCATCAGTCTTCTGGCTCTAGTAATGTTAGGAACTGCAAGGACATGCCATTGATATGAGTTGTCAAAATGATTAAAAACATACTGACCGTTCACCTGAAACTGCAGCTTTTGCCGTGTGGCAACCTCTCATCGTAATGACCTCGTATTGACCACAAAGAGACGGAAACCATTGTGCATCATTACACTTGTGTGTTGACAAGCAGTGCTGCAAGCCAAACATCTGCACACATCATTGAAACCTTCTAGGAGCAAGAGTCCTGGCGCTGTCTTTACCCCTTCTCACACTGCCCAAAGATGGTACGCTCCAGTTCACAGCAATATGAGATTCCAGATTCAACCAATACCTAATGTCCGGGGGAGATTGTTGGCCTGAGGTCTGTGAAAAATTATTTAGAAATGTCTTACATGGAAGGAGTCAGATGTCTATCGGTTAACTGCTACCGAGAGAGATTCTTATAGTTCCTCCAGTCCTTGTTTTTTTAGAGGTACCGGCTTTTCTGACAGGCTCGTTTGGACTTTTTGGCAAATGTTGATTGTTATCTGTAGGTCACTGGGTCCTACATGAGCGATCTGTTGCTAATGCTGTTGTGAGCTGTTGATCTCTGTTACTTTATTTATTTATTTATTTTTTAACTGGGTGGTGGTCAACATTTGCATTATTTTGTTTTTTCTCAAGCATTTTGACTGGATGTCTGATCCATATTACAGCGTATTCTCGTAAAGAAAGGAAACAGTTTCAATTGATCATACACTGTAAAAAACAATTTGCTGAGTCAACCTAAAATAATTTGTAACCTGGCTGCCTTAAAATTTTAAGTTCAGTCAACTAAGTGACAACTTAGATATTTGAGTTGAATCAACTTAAAATTTTAAGGCAGCTGGGTTACTTACCCATCTATTAAGTTTAGCAAACACAAATATCTAAGGTGTTACTTAGTACAACTTAACATTTCAAGTTGACTAAACTTATTTTAGTTGACTCAACTTAAAATTTTAAGGCAGCAGGGTAACAGATTATTTTAAGCTGACTCAACAAATTGTTTTTTATTTTTTACAGTGTATGTGCAGTTAAAGGAGAAGTCCACTTCCAAAACAAAAATTTACAGATAATGTACTCACCCCCTTGTCATCCAAGATGTCCATGTCTTTCTTTGTTCAGTCGTAAAGAAATTGCGTTTTTTGAGGAAAACATTTCAGGATTTTTCTCCATATAATGGACTACTATGGTGCCCCGAGTTTGAACTTCCAAAATGCAGTTTAAATGCGGCTTCAAACGATCCCAAATGTGGTTGTAAATGATCTCAGCCGAGGAAGAAGGGTCTTATCTAGCGAAACGATTGGTTATTTTCATAAAAATAATACAATTGAAATACTTTTTAATGTCAACGCTCGTCTTGTCTTACTCTGCCTGAACTCTGTTTTTTTCCGGTTCATGACAGTTAGGGTATGTCGAAAAACTCCCAACTCATGTTCTCCCTTTGAACTCCCTTTACAAAAAAAGATAAAACAGTGATTTAGGATGATTTTGAAGTTGAAGGAGAAAATGACCTACCCTAACTGTATATAAATTGTACCTTTTTTTTTTTTTTGAAAATAACCAATCGTTTCACTAGATAAGACTCTTATTTCTCGTCTAGGATAGTTTAGAGCAGGAGTGTCAAACTCAGTTCCTGGAGGGCCGCAGCCCTGCAGAGTTTTGTTCCATCCTTGCTCCAACACACATACTATGCAGTTTTCAATAAAGCCTGAAGGACTTGATTAGTTGGATCAGGTGTGTTTAATTAGGATTGCATCTAAACTCTGCAGGGCTGCGGCCCTCCAGGACCGAAGTTTGACACCCCTGGTTTAGAGCCTTTTGAAGCTGCACTGAAACTGCATTTTTAACCTTCAATCCGTTGAGCACCATTGACATCCACTAAATGGAGAAAAATCCTGGAATGTTTTCTCAAAAACAATGGGTTAGTTCACCCAAAAATGAAAATTCTGTCATTAATTACATCCTCATGTCATTCCAAATCTGTAAGACCTTTGTTTATCTTTAGAACACAAATTAAGATATTTTCGATTAAATCTGAGACCCTGCACAGACAGCAACAAAACTGACTCATTTGAGTCCCAGAAAGGTAGTAAGGACATTGATAAATAAGTCCATGTCACATCTGTGGTTCAACTGTAAATTTATGAAGCTTTAAAAGAAAACAGAAAGAAAACTAAAATAACGACTTTATTCAACAATTTCTTCTCTTCCTTGTCTGTCGATGCACACACATGCATTGTGGTACTGTTGTAAACAAGCGTCAAAGACTGACACAGAAGATAAAAAAATTGTTGAATAAAGATTTTTGTTTTCTTTGCGCACAAAAAGTATTCTCGTAGCTTCATAAAATTACGGTTGAACCACTGATGTCACATGGACTGTTTTAATGATGTCCGTACTACCTTTCTAGGCCTTGAACATCTCATTGCATTACTGTCTATGCAGGGTCAGAAAGCTCTCGGATTTCATCAAAAATATCTTAATTTGTTTTCCAAAGATGATCAAAGGTCTTACAGGTTTGAAATGACATGAGGGTGAGTAATTAATGACAGAATTTTCTTTTTTTTTTTTGTTTAACTATTCCTAAGGCTGCCTGCTATTCACAACTACACAACTTTTGCCCAGATTTTTACACCAGTTTGCAGTCTGGAGGAGTCAGCGCTAGTTGCTCAAAGTCAGAGCCAGTCTATAGATACTGATTTCACTGAGTTGACAGATTTCACAGAAAATTGTGTAGTGTATGATAAGCATGAATCTCTTAGCAATGAGGCGTATGTTTCTGCCTGAGTTTGTTGTTTTTGGAAAGACTTTAAAAGTGCATGTTAGTGTTTGATCCTCAGTCATTTAGCATATGATATCAGTTGGAATTGTTAATATCAGTTGGAATTATGAGACTGCAAACATATACGTGTATGTGTGTATGTGGTATTCCCTAAGTTATGGGGACTAGACAGATAGATTGATAGATAGATATCTATTGTGTGTGTGTAGTACTTCTTAATTTGATCCTTTAGAAATTTGTGATCAATATTTAGAAACAAAAAACCTTTTAAATTATGAAAATGCAGTCTAATTTATCGAACGATGCAGGCCTGGTGTTAGCCAGGCGGTCTTTTGACAGGAACAGAACAAAGCAGCAATTTAAAGAGATCAATCAAATGCTTTTCTAGATGCTTTTCTAGCGAAACATGGCTGTGCACGTGGAAGCAGTCCAAGGGCCAACTGACAAATCAGAAGTCCTGGGAAAAAGGCGACAGGGGAAGAGCTCAGCGCTGTGATTTTTGTTCAGTGTCTCTTCTTCCCTTTCTCCCTCCCCATCCTGAGGCCTCAATGGTCATGCTCAACTGCCTCAACAGAGAGACACTCTTTTTTGGCCCTTTTCATTCGTCTGTGCCCCTCTTTGCCTCTTCCCAGCCATTTGCCCTCTTTCAGCCCCTCTCGCCCACATCTCAACCCATGACACCCCCCGAACGTTTTCTCTTCCCCCGAGTCGCTCTTGGTTTCTCTCTTTCGCCCGCCCTCACCCCCTCTGTGTGACTGGGCTTCCTTTTTTGATAGCTGACCCCTCCTTGTGTTATTATTCAGGTCCACCATTGTATAACATGTTTCTTTTCTACGGCGCCTACAAAGGGAGCATTTGATCAGAGGGTTACGGTGCGCGGGTCGCAGAAATGCAACTACACGGTGGTAACCTTTGTTTGGGACAGCAATGGTGGGTTGACCTCATCTCTTCTAAAGCGAAAGGCCCGAGCTATTCAAAGGCCCAGTCTCACTTGCTGAGCACATTCAATCGAGACCGGCCTGTCACAGATATTGCTTCACAGTTATCTGAGGCTCAGGCCTCTTTTTCTGGGAGTTCGACTGCTGCGCCAAAAAACATAACAACAGCTATACGGTCCTGGAAGTATACCTCTTGAATAGACCCGATCATGCCCTTGAGGTTTCTCTCAGGCTGCTGTTGTTGTCAACTGAATAAGCCTGACTCTGAAAGAAACTGGCTCCCAATTTGGCCGACTTGTTCCTGGAGGCCTTCGACTTTAACCCACACTTGTCGTGCTCATGTTCTTGATGCGCCCACACACATACAGTGTGATCTATGAGAGAGTGAGAATTCGACCTGTCAGCTAATGATCGCTGACTCCTTCAAAGCAAATTCAGCGTAGAAGCGCATCTCAAAGGACTCGAATCAATCACAGTCCGAATTTAAAGTTCCCACAAAGGCCGTTAGGGAGTCAATGAATCACCCATCCCGAGACCTTGTTAAATCAATACTTTTACATGAATTTAATACACGCTCTAAAATAAATATTTCCATTTTTTAAGTATCTTACAATCTTCCGATAAAAATATATAGTCATGTACAAACAATAAAGATGCTTTTCGATAATATCACTACACGTCATGGGATCGGTGTGTATCTGCATACGTTTGGGATCGTCAGTAGTTAGCTGCCATGCTCACTGTCAGAATAAAACGTGCAAAAAAATTGTACAACAGCTTGTGACCGGGGCAGAAGTCCTTACAGCGATAACTTTGTACCTTACTCACCTACTTAAAGATGCATATTTTTACCTTAGGGTAGCAATATGTCACCCTAAGGTACTACTATGAAACTTTAAGGAGTAAATACGGTACAAATGTATGTAATATAAATTTTAAATCACCATTCATTTGCCAGGTTCAAAATTCTTGTTTCATTTTGTTGACATATTAAAATTTTTATAGAGGGGATTTAGCAAATCTCTTTTTTTAATCACTCCGTCAATCAGAAAATACTCTCAACAGCCAAAATAAACATTTTAAACATGTATTTTGAATATAAATCAGGAGAACGATGTATGAACAAACCCCTCTATAAAAACCTATAAAAAAGTTTGGTGTATGTACAGTAAATGTCACCAAACAAATGTCTTGACTTGAGGGTTCTGCTTCCGTTACAAGCTGTTTTATGCCTAAAAATACCATTTTTGCACGTTTTTCTGAGAGTGTTTGTGTATTGTGTGTTCTGTTGTCTTGCTTCATTCCCAGAGATGTGTTGCTCATTATTACAAGGCTTACAGTGTCCTCTGTTCAGTCAACAGTTCAGTAATTGTCCCAGAACAAACTGTTCTTAGTACTGTCATTCATCCCAATTCTGAGCCTTTGCAGACTCCTTAAATTTTACACAACATCAGTTCGCCATGATGTCCAGTAACTCTGGATGCACATAGATTAGATAAGCTCAAATTAAAATAGCGCTCCGGTATAAGGTACGACTCTGCCCTCAATTTGCGCTTGTGCGCTGATGGTGCTTAGTCCTCTTGTTGGGGGGATATGGGATTAAATCGAAAGGCTTCTGTTCTGTTAACAGGTGTCCTCGAGGAAGACGTTTCATAAAATGGGCCTCTCGTTGATGCTGCCGGGTCTGCGTGGCTTTCCTGGGTCGACCCTTGCGCGTAAAGGCCATGTACCAACCTTTGTACTTGGCGTTCTGCAAAGCCGTGTAGTTATTTTCCAGAACAATCTCTGTGAATATGCAGTCCCTGCCACGGCCCTTCCTCTGGCAACAAAAAGAGACAGACAGCCGAGGACTGAAATGACAAACTCGGAAATCTGCTATTTAAGCCTGAGAGATTTACGAGGCTCAGTTTTGCTCTCAGAGCATGATGAGTTTACCTGTGATATCATTAGTGCCATTCAAGCCAATTTAATTATCTATGTTGTATTGAAATCCTATTTCAACAACATAATTTTGCAGAATAATTCAACATAAACAAACCAGATGTTTAATTACTTAAACTCACCCGTCCAATTAGCTTTCCTCTCTTGTTCATGCAAATGTAGTATCCTGTTTTTGCTCCTCGGATTCGAACCCGGCTTCCAAACGTGTCAGTTTCCACAACAAGTTTAGCTGGAATTGTTAAACCATTACAAAAGCTGTTAATTTTCCACTTTTAGGTGATACATACAAATGAATCATGATTTTGATTGTCTACTGGAGAGTTTTGAGATTGTTGTATTGGCTGAAAAAGCCAGTATTTAGTCTAAATGTGCAAATGTGTGTGTGTTAGGCCAAGACTACAAAGTGTAAGAGTAAGAGTAACAAAGAAGGGTATAAACTGATGATGCTGACCTCACCTCTCTTCATAAACTGACTCATACGTTGAGTTGTAAAGCTATGAAAATTCCTCATAAAATGACCCTCCAAAAAAGTGGGCAAAGTGGATGGACTGCACGAGTGGAAAGATGGCTAGACACGCAGAAATACTTCGGTGACAGGAATTCGTTCCCAGCGGACGGGATTCTAACCACTGTTTTGTTTGGAGAAGAAGTGCCGCAGCTCACTTAAAACAGGTGCCTTACTGTATAGCTTTAAAATGACATCGAGTTCAAATAAACCAAGATTGACTTTTCATTGCCTATTTGCAGCGTCAATGCACGCTATGAATCACATGTCAACCGTCCATTTAGCAGAGAAAAAAATACATTTTGGAGCGAATAGCTCTCGACAAGTGATTGAAACTTCAGATCGTCATCTTGCCTCACACATAATACAGGAACATTTGCAATAAACATATTTGTTTTGGAAGACATGAATGATGAAAACTAATGATGTTAGAAAAAGTTAGAAAATTGCATGTCATATTTCTGTCCTACAACTCTTTATTATATGGAGAACTATTCAGGAAATGTTAAGACGGCAGAGGTAAGATGAGTACTGATGTGTTTTCCAGAACCAAAACGGCTTTCTCTTGAGATTCCCAAACCTCAACAATATAGAATCCATTTCAAACTATGCAGGTTACTTTTTGGCAAAGACATTCAGTGGATATTCTGAAGCAATACCCTCAACTTGTTTTGTCCTATTGTTTAAAATAATGTGTCTGTAAAGACTGTGACTTGCCATGAATATCACCATCCTCGCCGTTGGCGTTGACCCTCTTATTGCCCAGAACCTGTACGTGTTTACCGCTCGTCCGGCTATAGAGCTGATAAGTCCTTGTTAATCTCCGACTCATCCTGTCCGACAGACGACTCTGCTCCGTTACATGGTGCTTAAAATTGGGTACAGAAACGGACTGCATCGTCATCTATAAAAAATATGACAAAAGAACATATAATCAAAACTGTGTTTTGACTATTTAATGTGAGGCATACAACATGTATAAAAGAACAATAAGGTTACACTGTTTCTAATCAGATTCAAATAATTTATATTGCAATGGAGGACACAAGATGGTTGGCACTCTCAGGGCAAGTGCACTATCCGCACTCTGGATGACATGCCAATGAGGGGTCGTTTCGACCAACACTGATCTTTCACCCCTGTCTCTCTGGGCTCTTTCTCATAACGATTTTCTTTTGTAAGTCAGCCATGCGCCGTGCCCACATGTTAGAGCCATTACCTTTAAAGCGAGGGGTTTACGTCTTTTCAAGATGTTTGACAATTTGCCAATGACTCTATTAATAATGAGTTGTTTGCACGGTTATAACACATTTACTGCACACATATAACAGCACAAGATTAATGTGTGTAAAAGTTTTATCGCTTTCAGCGTATCCTGCCCATGCTTGACTGGAAAATATTTGAATGGGGAGACTGAGTAGTGTTGTAACACTTTTTTGTTTCGATGACTGTTTTGTTTTGACTTAATTGCACTATTCCTAATATTTACAAATTTATGAACTATTCCTAAACTGTAAATGTTATTGTCAGATTTTTTTTTTAAAAAGTGTTGTTTTTATAATCTGACCTACAACTGGGAGGGATGTAACACTATGGCTTTTACGATACTATGGATTTTATTTAAAAATATTAAACATAACAGAAACATTTAATTGAAAACAGCACAACAAATTGAAAACTAATATTAAAATACACAGAATATATGATAACATATCACGAGATTTGTTTGACTGTCACAGTTGTCGCACCTGTGTTCTATTTTGTTCAGTTTTCATACATTGAAAAGTCTTGTCACAACCCTCCTTCTCTAGTCTGAGATTATATTTATATTTTTTAACATGAAGGTAAAAAGTTGTGGAAGTTATAGGCCTATTTAATTGCAGAAAACATCCTCCTGATTCGGATGAAATTAGTTTTGTACTTTGACATCCACACAATCACTAAAATTATAAACCAGATCTAACCTTTTAACATTTTTTTACAGAGGCACTTACAAATTATACAGTCTCCTGAGGGGGTGGTTGTCATGTATGATGGTGATTTCACCCCCTAACTAATTTCTAACTGGTTAAACTGATATTACACACTATTAGACATTACATGTTTTCATCAGTTTACCTATTAGTTTGCAAACACAAAATGCAGACTTACCTGAGTGTAAAAACACAAAGTCATAAACTGAAGTAATCTGAAATACAAAAAAACGTTAATTACTGAATTATTTTTTAAAATATAAAAAACGACTATTTAGCAAAAGTCCATATTAAGTACTTACAGATATCCTAACCTCGATGATTTCAGCCTCATTGTGAGATTTCCAAGCCCTCTCTGATTATTATCCGAAACAATAAGTTCTTCATTAATTCCTCTGTGCTTGTATATTATTGTATGAAGATGCTTGGTCCATCGGACTTTTAGCAAAAATAACAATAAACCGAATGACAGGATAAAATATATTGGTATCGACAGTGATTTATTCATCCACTGAGTCCACTGTCAAATGAATCCGTCAGGTAAGTTAACTTTTATTCCTTAGAGTTCAAGCACCTTACAGGCGACTGTTTTCACAAACATAATTCATGATCGATGTCCGATTACAGCGAAGATACGAAAAATAAAACATTCTTCATAGAAAATCAGCGACAACATCCGGCAGCGTGCGCGCGCCCGTGTTGAGACTTTGCATTATGTTTCCTCACGGTATGTCCAGTACTGATGCAAATGTCACTGGAAGAGTCTTAAGTCTCATTTAGGCTGATAAACTCTAATGTTTCCCTGGCGAGAGGTTTAGAGCAGAAGCCTCACTGTGTCTCTCTCCACTTTCAAGCTCCCAATGTCAAACCCACTCTTCACGTGTAGTCTGACTCCCGTTACCTCCACAGAAGCGCCATCCCACCCCTCAACATTTAAACTCCTTCACTGAGCGAGAAAGACATTTCGTTTAACCTGAACATTTACTAGAAGAGTTTATAAAGTTAAAGATACACTTAAAAAACTGACTGAAATGAACCTATTTTAGTCACAGTTTTATGAACAATAAAAATAATTTCATGTAAAATGCAATATATATATATATATAATTTTAATTAACTGATTATTTCACATTAAAATTGCATTAAGTGAAAGTATTAATTGAGTCAAGCTAAAACTTTTTCCTCTGGAAATATTGCCAAAGTAATAAAAATATTAATGTTACTTAAATAATTAGTTTCCAGTTACAATTCTAGCAAGAAATAAATAAAACGAAGTTTACCTTGTTTGAACTTTTCTATAACAGACATGTTATTTTTATCGAGCTATCCAATGATTAATGTGCATTTGGTTACTAAAATGATGATTGAAAGGGTTAACAGCACGTAAAAAGTATAATAAGAATCTTCATCATTAAAAATACTTAAATACACTTTTTTTTTCAATACTTAATGTTACCTGCATAACATTCTGAAATCATGATAGACATAATACTCATCATACACTGGTCTAAGAACACCCAACCAGCCCAAAGTAAGGAAATATATAACCCAGCCCCTAAAAGGAATTTTTGTTTAAAAAAAAATAAAAATAAAAAAATCTCCCACAAGGAAAAAGGGAAAATTGCAAATATTCTGATATCCACTCCAGAATATATACAGCTACATTAAGCTATTCCCTGGCTGCCTGTAAGATTTTGCTTCACTATGCCTTTGTGGTGACCCCAGTTTTCATTTTTTCATTCACAGTTCACACACTGCATGTGTAAGTAATATATGCTCCACGAGAGTTCTTAACATATAATGGCTAGACATATGCTGTCCAAACAGTTTAGTTAACTTTGATAGATTACATCCAACAGAAAACAAAGCATCTAAACTATTCAAATACATACATGAAGCCTATATTTGTGCTTGATAATGTAATACATGATTTTTTTTTTTTAAATCATGATTCCAACTGTATGCAATAAAATCACCATGTCTTAATGCAATGCTGGTATTCCAGTTGACTGGAATCTAATGGTGTATCTCAACTGCATATTGAGATGTCTTCATTTGCTAGTGGGATTTTTTTCTTCACATTCTGGCAAATAAAAGTTTTTACTTCAGCCTTCAATATGCTGCAATGACCATAACATGGATCACTGCAAGTACCACCAATCTCAAACTGCGACTATAATTCCCATGCATGACTCAAACCCCAAAAACGAACCGTTTTCACACCTTTGAGCGCACATAGGAGCGACAAACCAGCTGCTAAGCAGCATAGAAAATGTCATTATCGGTATTGGTTTAATTCCATCCCGTAAATCACTCATATCAGTCTGAGTGCTGGCTTAGAGGGTGAGAATGTACCTGATTGATTAGATCCAGAGGGAGACGGCCACGAGCGATTTTGCCACCTGGAATGATTCAGTGCACTAGTTAGTCAGGTCCTATCTCAGATATTACACTGAATTTGTGTGTTGGAAACTTTTGTTCAGGTTATGTCTTGGATTTCAATGTGTTTCTGCAATAAAATATGTTGAGGTCAAGAGCACTGACAGTGCTCATTTGAGAAACTTTTGGAACACCTATTTGGTGCTGATTTACTAACTTCATTTATCCAAGGGTAAAAATATTGAAATGACAAATGTCTTGACTGATTTCCATTGAATTTATCAATTACATTTTACAATGTCTCATTGGTTTACTACATTAGTTATTTACACTATACCAAGCATATGGTCTCATTAGCAGAAATTTCAGACTTCTCAGCTACAAAACCATTTCAGCTATGTGTATACACTACTTTCATTTCCTTCCTCCTTCAGTATATTAGAAATTGTATATATTGTTTTCTACGGTGGCCGAGAGAGCTCAACGCGCTGCAACTTAAGAAAACACATGCAAACAGAAAAAAACGACAACAAATTAAGAAAACATCTCCATCAGTTTGACAACACAGGCGCTGCAAATCCTCGCAACGCAAACACAAATACGGAAACGCGCTGCAAATTCTCACAACACAACCAAACACAGAAACGCACTGCAAATAGCACGGACCACAACGGAGATCGGGACGGGACCTCAAAAGTGATGAACCCAGCTGGGACGTGATTATTATTATTATTATTATTATTATTATTATTATTATTATTATTATTTTATTCAGTTTCATCATCGAACAAAAAAACAAGGCAACATTTCAAACTGCAAATTCAACTGCAAAAAAAAAAAATAAATAAATAAATAACAGCAAAAAGAGAAAACGTACAAAATGAACACAAACATACCAAAAGAAAGAAAAAAAGGAAATTCCAGGGCAGTTACATAAATTTGAAAAGCTTTAAAATTTGTTTTGTTTTTATGAGCTTCTTATTTTGAGATCTCATATTAGAGATTGTTTCAAGGTAAATTTTAAGATCAGTGTTACAAAATGTAATAAATAATGGTTTCTTCTGACTTACTTTTGACTTGTGAATATAAAACTTTGCTAAGATAATTAAGAGATTTACAATATAAACCTGTTTATCAAAAAAGAGGGGTTTTGAAAACAAAGTAAAATATCATGAAAATCTAAATTAAGGGATTTGCTTAATTTCGTCAATTTTTGAGGTCCCCCTGAAACATTTCCGTTGTGGTCCGTGCTATTTGCAGCGTGTTGTGTGAATTTGCAGCGCGTTCCGTATTTGTGTTTGCGTGCGAAGATTTGCAGCGCCTGTGTCGTCAAACTGATGGAGATGTTTTCTTAATTTGTTGTCGTTTTTTTCTGTTTGCATGTGTTTTCTTAAGTTGCAGCACGTTGAGCTCTCTTAGCCACCGTAGTTTTCACTGACTTGACTCCACATTATGTACCGGATAGTGCTTTCACAGTATCTTTAGTGTATTCACAATTGTTTTAACATCCTCTGTGTTTTCTTGGCTTTTGAGGCCTTAACATATTCTTTGTATTCTTATCTGCACACAGTTCAGTATGTTCATTTTATTGTTAGTCACTTTTACTGGACAGAAAACCATAATTGCCTCCGTCTGAATGTTAAACTGAAATCCCTAATTTGTTTATGTAACAGAACACAGTGTCTCCTTCATCTGACCCTGTCTTTTTTCATAGCTTTTAAACACCCTCTACAACAATGTAATATGTTCAGGGTGAGGAGCTTGTTTTCTTTCTTGTTCTCCCTCACTCTAACTCTTTGTGGTCAAACAGCCAAAATAATTCAGCAGTGGTTAACCAAGAGTCATGCTTTTGTCAAGTTTGAGGAAACCCAAGGGTGCATTTTAATATCACATCCAAACTGTTTCTTTTTTTTTCTCCCATAGACTTCTTGTTTTCCATAGTTGTATTACTCTTCTTGCTTAACCAGTTCTGGTCCAGGTCTGCCATCTGATGTCTGGTCATTGAGTGGTTGATGCTCTTCCAAACATTGTCTCTGTCCTTCTAAATAGCAGCGGGAAAATAAAAGTGAGAGACTGAGTGAAACAAGAACTCTGGCATGGGAATCTCTGGTTATTCTAAGAAGGAAGAGGGGAATGAGTAAATGTCTGAAGGAGCTAATATGAGCCCACTCCATTAAGTAAAGTGTTATTCACTCTGGTAGATGCCAAGCACAAAAATACACATGACTGTGAGACACAGAAAGACAGAGAGAGAGAGAGGTGGAAAGGTAGACACCATGGAGGAAAATAAAACGGAATGTGCCTGAAAGTGGAAACAAAGTTGGAAGTAGATCACAGGTGTCATCCAGTAACACCAATCACTATATACGCTTCTGGATGATACATGCTGTCAGAGGCTGTTCTAAACACACTCGATTCAGCTGTGATCGTATTGTAACTGCCTGGATAGCACAAGAAAATCTAAGAACTGTCTTTAAAAAAGAGAGAGAGTTTAATGAGAGTGAAAAAGCTGTTCCAAACTTTTGTTTGGTGCTAAAAGAAAATCTTAGTATCATCCTTGTTCCCTTGACCAAAACCTAATAGGATTTTTCCATTGGCTTTTGGATTATTGCAGAAAATAAGTTCTGTGGCCAATAAATGTTTCTTTTTTTACACGTTTTTGTTCATCATGATGAATCTTTAAAAATGAACCCAGCCCTTCTAAATTTTGAAGCCTAAATACAATTGCCGAGACAAAAAAAAAGAAGAAAAAAAGTTATAAATGAACTACACCACTGTTACATGACTTTAAGTAGTTATTTAAAAGTATAGTTTAAGTAAGAATAGTTTGCAAGAGCATGATTATAAACACACTGAGGCTGTGAATGCAGCTAGTGAGTACATGAGTTTTTCTTTTCGGTGTGATAATGGTTAATGTCCTTAAAAACCTCTATAATACCATTTAAAGAGATAGTTCACTCAAAAATTTTGATTCTGTCTTTAATTACTTACCCTCATGTCATTCCAAACCCGTAAGACCTTTGTTCATCTTTGGAACACAAATTACATAATTTTTAATGAAATCCATCACGTGGACTAATGCGTTGTTGTCTATGCAGGTCCAGAAAACTCTCGGATTTCATTAAAAATATCTAAATTTTTGTTCCGAAGATGAGCGAAGGTCTTACACATTTGGAACGACATGTGGGTGAGTAATTAATGACAGAATTTTCATTTTTGGGTGAACTATCCCTACTTGTTCACAATCACATTTTTTAAGAGAATTAAAAGTTTATAAAACCACAGAAGTGCAGTATCACTGATGTATTTCATGTCACAGAATAAAACATGAAAATATCTTGAGCTTGTGTTCACCAAAGACCTTATGTCAATCAATTAACAAAGACCTCATTCAAAAAACCCACTGACTTCAGGATGATAGAACCAGAAGTGCTAAAACGCAGGTTCAGTCAGGACCTCTTAAAGGGGTCGTCGGTTGCTAAGTTCACTTTTACATGTTGTTTGAACATTAATGTGTGTTGGCAGTGCATGTACAAATCTACCTTTTATTGATAAAAATCCATGCAGTGGTTTTTAATTAATCTGTAAAAATAATATCCCCTTTTTCAAATCAAGCCATTTTCAAATTGTGGCGTCACACCGACAGAGGCCGCTCCCACGATTGACAAGAGCGTTTTACCTCAGATCAGCTGTCTGAGTCCGTCCGCAGGGATGTAAGTTAGACAAGAATATCTCCGATTGAGGTGTTGTGTTGCTGGATGTAATCATGAACATAGTGGTCATCATTTACTCCTGACATCTGAGCCCTGAAGATGCAGTAGATTATACATTTGTTTGTGAAGGGAATGCACCTCCTGATCTACATATATCCGTCTATGTTCGTGCAAATCATTCATGATCCAGCTTCACTTACAGCAGAAGTGGGTATAAGGGTTTTTTATGAATCTTTGTGATCACCTTTCCTAATAATGTGCTAGTTAACGAGTTTAGTGGCTAAACGCAGTTAAATGCAGCTAACGTAAACGCGCGCGTCTATCCACAGAGAGAAGACAGGGGCGGGGTAAGCAGAGCTCATTTGCATTTAAAGCAGCCTCGACCAGAATGAGATTTTTGTAGAGTTGATTTTGGCAAGGTAAAAAGGGTGTTTTACACAACCATTGAGAATTTTTAACTCAAGTATATTATAGACTTTTCATTAAGACCCTAAAAAATCATATTAACTTGTGAAAAATGGGCATCCGATGACCCCTTTAAGTCAAAGAACACAAAAGATAACTTTTAAATCAATTTTATTGGCATGTTTGCAAAGTTTTCTGTGTCCTTTTCATGACATGAAAGTCAAGACAGGGAAATGGCAGCAGCTTCAGGGGTAACCCTCCCATTTTACGAATAGGAAAGCAGCACAAACCCCCCGAACAGAACAAGCAACAATGACAACGAAATGACATTGTTTAAGTTAAACATAAGTTGAAGGAAGAGATGGGGAGGAGGTGAGTTGCAAGCAGCGTGCAGAGGAAGCGGCAAAGCAAGCTAGCTGATTCTGCATTTAAGTAGGGCGCCCCGTTTGAGATTTGCCAATCGAGTGCACAGGAATCAGATCAGCTGATAGCGGAGGGGCTGGGTTTGAAATTTTTCAATCAGCTGATAGCAGAGCTTGACCACAACGCCTGCCTGAACCAACGCAGAATGCCTCACAAAAATATCATCCTTGCAAAAGCAATTTAGGAGTCCTGCTCTACATTTTGATACATTAAATCACGACTGCAATTCCTGTTTCATGCAGATGTTAACATTAGTTATTACAGTTCTCTGAGAAACTTGATTCTGAACAGTCGATCAAAGTCCTTGCCATCACAGCGCTGTATCTAGCGTCTCATTTAAAGATTCTATTGAAAATAAAATAAGAGGACTTCAGATGGCTATTAAAGGAATCATTTACCCAAAAATGAAAACTAGCTGAAAATGTACTCACCCTCAGATACTTCCTCCAGTGAAAAAAATCAGTCCCCTGTTGTCCTCTCAAATCAAAATCATCACCATTTTTGTTCAGAACTGTTTTGGCTTGTAAACAGTGCTTGATCTGTACATACTTCTCTTCTGATTCAGACAAAATTACTTTTTCACTGGACAAAGCAATATAATAGTCTTTCAGCCAGAAGCAACAGTTTAAAATAAAAAACATCTTAATTATAGATTTGTTTCTTACAAACACGCAGCTTTTCGCCTTCGATTGGAGTCATGTGAATTACTTGTGGATTATTGTGATGTTTTTATCAGCTGTTTGGACTATTATCCTGTTGGCACACATTCACCGCAGAGGATTCATTGGTGAGCAAGTAAGTGATGTAATGCTCAATTTCTCCAAATGTGTTCCCACAAAGAAACAAACTATCTACATCTTGGAAGGCCTGAGAGTGAGTACAATTCCAGAAAATGTACATTTTTGGGTTGAACTATTCTTTTCATTTCAGACCTACTACAATACTGATTTCCCATGTGTTTATTTAATTGATGATTAGCGGTGTGATTACAGATAATGTACAGTCAGTCCATCAACATTCCTTATGTTCATTTTTAGGTCATTATTAACCCCTAATTCCTTAATGTTAACAAGCTAAATCTCATTGGAAAGTGTTGGCAGCATCTTTTAGTCAGGCCAGGGTAGTGGAGTTCAGATTGAGGATGCTCCTGTCCTCGGCTTTTACTCTCCTCTCCATCGAGGGATTTTTCCCTTGACATGGGCGCTCCATTCCTCTGAATGAGATCTGATTTACTGTCTTGTAAACACATAGGAAGTAGCATTGAGAACGGTTTAACAAAGTCAATAAAAGCAGATATCATTCCTGGTATTGGGCGTGCATGTGGTCTCCCTTACGCACGCACCTAGCGCACTCATACACTAAAGCAAACACACACGTTTGTGCCTCGTGCTCCCCCTTTCTTCTGTTTTTCTGTTCTGGGCTGGAGAGAGCGATTGCTTTTGCAGGCCTACCTGCAAGTTTGCTTTGAGTCTTTTTCTTTTTCATCTGGGTGCAGAAAAGTGGCCCCTGGTGTCCAAACAGCTGTGTAGACCTGGGAGGGAAAGAGGCTTGAAAAAGGGACGAGAAGAAAGAGAGGAAATTCAATGGACCTCAGGGACTCTCCTTTTCTGCCTCTTTCCCGCTTTTTCTCCAGCTCTCTCCTCTTCATTTCTCTCTTCACATCCCCCCTTTTCTCTCCCTCTCTGTCTTATTTCACTTGTCCTCTCTCTTTAACTTTGTGCTCTTCATCTCCTCCCATCTCTGCTTTTCCAACCTTTTTCGCTCTCTCTCTCTCTCCCTCTGTACCTAAAACAGCTTTAGGCCTCTGAAAGATGAGATAGAAATGATTTTTTAAATCCTAAACATTTTTGTCCCAGGTGCATCATCGATCGGACTCTCTGGTATGATTATGTTTCCAAGCTTTGAACTTCTTTGAAAACCCCTCCAGAAAGAGCTTTCTTTAGTTTGGGTATGGTGGTGGAAATCCCATTTGCTTAAAAACTGGGAAGGCTTATACATATATATATATATATATATATATGGTCTGAATATAAACTGTTGTCCTTCCAAAGCGAGGGGGAGAAAGAGGGCTGAAATCTTCCTAGGAGCTACATGGGGGTGTTACCTCCCACAACGGAATTCGCTCTGGAGAGGGTCACTGCTACCCTGTCACTACCTGCTATATCATCTTTCATCTCAAAAAAGACGGAAAAGCCAAAGATGAAATGGCTTGCTTTTGACCCTAATACTTGGACTTTAAAATGCCTGTTTTTGGGTCAGAATACTCTAGTGATGAGAGACATATGGCGATTGATAGGGAATTTGAATCAGAGCTCTACTGATCTTTGTAGGCTTGTGTTCCAATGGAACAGAAACACTCAGTGATAGCTGAATGCTAATCAACTAAAAGACTACATTCACAATGTAATGTTCACAAATGCTAAATGTTTGCTTGAGGATTTGAGGTGCCTTATTAGATCACTTGTATCAGGCTTCAACTGCTCAAATTTCGAGTAATCACAAATGATAAAGGTTTATAACCCCCCTGTTCACTTTAAAACGTCAAGATTTTATTTTGCTGGCAATCCAGTGTGGACTATTTATCTTATATGCCAATTCCAAATTTGAAACACAGATCAGACAAGCTGCAAAATATGCGTTCTGACTCACCTGCTTCTCCAGAAAAGTTGCAACACATCTCCAGAGACTCTACAGTGCAAAAGAGCAAGAGAGGGAGAAAGAACATGCATATGTGTGTATGTGTGTGTGTGTGTGTGTGTGTGTGTGTACTTGCATGCAAAACAAAGCGAGAAAGCAGAAAGGGAGTCGGCTGGCCAACGTTTCAGAGGGAACTCATCGCGGAGAGGAGAAGAGGAGAAAAAAGGGCCGTGTTGAGAGCGGTAATGTTTGTTTAGTCCCCATCAAAGCCAAGCCTAATTATTTTACCATGCTGAGCTTTAGCCTGCTGCAGCCTCTGTCTCTTCAGCCTTAACCTCACCCTCACTGCCTGAACCTTACTGTCCTCATATCCTTCCGTTGCCCCATTAAAACAAGGGTTTTCAAAATAAGGTCTAAATCTACATGGTTATTTCTCATTTAAATTATTAAATAAGAATGATTATTAATAGTATTATAACATCACTAATAATAATTGTAAATATTATTAGTAAACAGTAAAATAAGTATAAATAATACAAAACATTAATTAAAACAATAATAGTAACAATTATAACAACAACAATTATAATAAAGCTGAAAATGGCAATCAGGTGATTAGTGATTCAACTGAAATATATTTTATGATGTGATTTTTACAGCAAAGTCCATTTTGAAACTTGACTGACAGTCAGAGTTTGAGGTTACAGCAACACACTGTTGTCAAAAGCAGCAACTGACTTTCAAAAGATAAAAATATGTGATGAGGAGATATGTGGTGTATGTGGACTCACATTCTACATTTAAAATTTATTAATTTAAATGTATAATTAAATTTACATCAGTTGTGTGTCATGGGATGTCACAGGTCAACACAGGTCAACAGTATATGCTTGCATGTTATTTTAGTCTGCAGATTTCTTGGTAAACTATATTACCAATCACCATAACTGGTTTTAAGCATTTATTTGCCATTTAAACTGATAGAAAAAGATTATACTTAAAAAAAAAACAAAAAAAAAAAAAACACTTTATTATATATATAAATTGTATCTGCTAAATGGTTCAATGCCAGCATTGCTGAGAGTTGACATAAGCAAACTTTGAGGATATATTAGAGGATATGTTAGGAGATTTACCAAAGAAGATGCATACTAATTTTAAACTTCATGCATCAGAGTTATAGTCATTTTTCGGGTCTAAAGCCCCCATAGGTGACTTTTTAGGAAACTTGCGGTGTATTCTCAGAATGTTCTACAGCATTGTTTGTGTCAAGTTTCTAGCTTTGAAACTTTGAACAACAGGGAATCCACACGCAAAACTAAACGCAAGAGACTTTAAGAAACGACAAACAAACGGGGAACTGAACCAAAAATACACAGGCCAATAAGACGAGGACAGGTGTGATCGATTAAACAATGACGTAATAATTGAAAACTGAACAGGAAAGACCAAATAAGGGCATACACAGGAAAAAAAAAAACAAAGAAACAGTCCACAGGGGTGTGACATTACCCCCCCCTCCGTAACAAATACACCGGGGAGGGGGGGTGGGCACCCTGGAGGCTCGTGCAGGGCAGACACAGGAGGGAGAGGAGGTATGCCTCCAGGGCGGATCAGGGAGCCATGGCGGAGCATACAGTCCGGGATACCATGGCGGGTCAGGGAGCTCAGGGAGCCACGGCGGAGCATACAGTCCATGTGGCCATGGCGGGTCAGGGAACTCGGGGAGCCACGGCAGAAAATACAGTCCATGCGGCCATGGCAGGTCAGGGAGTTCGGGGAGCCATGGCCGAGTACACAGTCCAGACGGCCATGGTGGATCAGGGAGCTCGGGAAGCCATGGCTGAGTACACAGTCCAGATGGCCATGGTGGATCAGGGAGCTCGGGAAGCCATGGCCGAGTACACAGTCCAGACGGCCAAGGAGGAGGTATTTTCTTGGGGGAACTTAGGGTATTGTCAGCCTGGGAGAATACAGGAAGGCCAGGCTTAGGAGGCTCTGGCACAGGAGAGCGCTCAGGAGGCTCTGGCACAGGAGGGCACTCGGGAGGCGCCGGCTCAGGAGGGCGCTCGGGAGGACGCTCAGGCTCTGGAGGGCGCTCGGGAGGACGCTCAGGCTCTGGAGGGCGCTCGGGAGGACGCTCAGGCTCTGGAGGGCGCTCGGGAGGACGCTCAAGCTGGCGCTCTGGAGGACGCTCAGGCTGGCGCTCTGGAGGGCGCTCAGGCTCTGGAGGGTGCTCTGGAGGGCGCTCTGGCTCTGGCGGGCGCTCGGGCTCTGGACAGCGCTCTGGAGGACTGGATGGGACCAGTGGAGACTTGGGAGGGCTGGACGGGACCAGCGGAGACGAAGGAGAGCTGGACGGGACCAGCAGAGACAAAGGAGAGAGAGATCCGTATTGGTCCATAGTGTCCTTATGGCATAGATGGCTTGCCATATTATCCGCCGTCAATCCAGAGCGCGGGGCGGCTGCAGGCTTACTCGAGCGCGGGGCCGTGGCTGGAGTCCGTGAGCTGGCCGCTGCCGGAGTCTGTGAGCGGGCTGGGCTGAGGATGAGGGAGGAGATCTGGAGAACTGGGGTGAGCGAGGGAGGACCGGAGGGAGTGAGCTCGTTGGAGCAGCAGGTGGAGGACGCTGGCTGGTGGTGAGCTGGAGCGGCCGCATGTTTGCAGATGGGGGGAAAATTAGAATCTTCCACATCGACATAGAAATTGGAATTACAGAGAGCAAGGACACCGATTGCGGCAATCGTCAGGAGTTACGGAACAGAACAACTTGTCATCATTTAGCCCCATCTGAAAACACGCATTAATCATCGCATCGCTCCAACTCACCAGGTGTACAACGCTCAGGAATTTCTCCACGTATTGCTCCAATGGCCTCTCCGCCTGCTGAATGTTCATCAGAAACTCCTCAGCCCAGAACATTTTGTTGGTTGGTTCTTCTGTCACACGTCGTCGTTTGCGGGAATGAGGAGTAGGGACGAGGAGATCAGGAACATACACTTTTTATTTAAATAATCCACACTAGGAACAGGAACGAACAGGAACAACAGGGAATCCACACGCAAAACTAAACGCAAGAGACTTTAAGAACCGACAAACAAACGGGGAACTGAACCAAACTTAAATACACAGGCTAATAAGACGAGGACAGGTGTGATCGATTAAACAATTACGTAATAATTGAAAACTGAACAGGAAAGACCAAATAAGGGCATACACAGGGAAAAACCAAAGAAACAGTCCACAAGGGTGTGACAATACGACATGTAAGTGTACAGTTTGTAGGGCCTGAAACAATGATTTATACAGATTTTTTTCTAGCACTTATGGTTTTAGAGTTATTTTAGCTCCACCTAGTGTCGGACGGATGTGTGTCAGATGTGTGTAAAGGGACAGTTCACCCAAAAATGAAATTTACCCCACGATTTACTGTCATGTTGGTTTGAGTTTTGTTTGTGTTCTTGTCTTGTAGTTTAGTCCTGGTTTGTCATGTGTTCCGTGATCCTCATGTTATACTGCCAAGTGTATGTGTCATGTTCTGATTGGTTGTCTCGTTCGTGTGTCTTTTCTCATTGGTTTATTGTCTGGTTCTCAGTTCTGTTTGCTCATTGGTTGGTTTAGTCATGTGTTCCCCTTGTCTAGTATTTAAGCTCTCATGTTTGCCATGTTAGTATTAATGTCATATATTAATGTTGTTTCCTGTTATCGCTGAAGGTGAGTTCTGTTCATGGTCAAGTTACATGAAGTTATGTTAGTGTTCACATTTATGGATTGTGAATAAACTGCACATGGGTTCTGCACTACACTTTCCTCAGTGAATCCATTACATTTACTGACCCTCAAGCCATCCTAAGTGTTCTTGTTTCAGAAGAATACAATTGGAGTTAAAAAAAAAAAAAGCCCTGGCTCTTCAAAGCTTTAAAATGGCAGTGAATGGGTGTTGACATTTTGAAATCCAAAAAAGTGCATTCATCCATCATAAAAAGTGGTCCACATGGCTCCAGGGGTTAATAAAGGCTTTCTGAAGCAAAATGATGTGTTTGTGTAAGAAAAATATCCATACTTAAAACTTTATAAACCATAATCTCTAGCTTCTGCTAACTGTTGTACATGTGTTCATGAGAGCGTTAATAGAACTTGTACTTGTATGCAAGAAGAAAAGCATATACACCTAGGATTGCTTGAGGGTGACTAAATCATGGAGTAATTTTCATTTTTGGGTGAAAGATCCCTTTAACATAACTCTTAATGGTGTGTAGAAAACTGATGTAGACATGAATATTTTTGTCACATATTAAATTTTTTACGTGTACTGTATTTTTCCACAGTATAAATTGGCTGGAAATATAAAAGCTGTCTTTATATTTTGGCAAGGAGTCCCTCATAATATTTGAGTGTTTGCAGAAACTAAACCTTAAAATACTCCTTGATATCCAGCATCAGTAATACTTAGAATGTCACGATTCATTCATAGTCTCATATATGCTTTGCTTTTATAGATAAAGAAAACATTATTTTTTAGAAAAAGTGACTTATTTTTATACAGTCACTCTTGTTGAATAGAAAACGAAATGTTTGTAGGGTGAGATATGCAAAGATCTGACATGATAAATCTTACCTGGTGGTTTTGGTTGGTATGTGGTATGACATTAGTTTGTTGGCATTCCTAGTCCTCCAGATATCCCATGGTGCATCAGTCTCTCTACAATTGTAAATGTCACTGTAAAAGTCAGCTATTGCATCATGGAAACAGGACTTCTCTCTCCCACAGCCAGCCTGGAGAACTAATCATCTGTCTGTCACAGAGGCAAAGCTGTACATGAGTGTGTGTGGCAAGGGGGTTAAATGTGATCCCATCTTGTGCTGTGACCCCCATCTGGGTGGGGGACAACCACAAGATTGTTAGGGGATCACAAACCCTATAGGACCATGCTCCTCTGACCCCGTTTTCACTCCATCCTCTAAATTCTTCATCTCATTTCAATCAACAGACCACACCTGTACCGTGTATAAAATTATGAATCTCTTAAAGCTCCTAAAGCAACTTTTAATGGAGAAGTCCACTTCCAGAACAAAAAGGGGGTGAGTACATTATCTGTAAATTTTTGTTCTAGAAGTGGACTTCTCCTTTAAGTAAAATAAGAAAAAGCTTTGTGGGTTTGTGTAAAAAAATCTCCCTTTCAATTCAGTGTAAAACCTTTCAAATTAAAATTTGCTGTTAATGTACTCACTCCCCTGCTGAAAAAACAAACAAACAATAGAAACCATCACAGACATTCTAATGGTTTCCACTACAAATACAATTACAAACATTCCCTTTACAATGAGTAAAACCATTGCAAATTCTGTGATGGTCTCTATTGTTTTTTTCAGCAAGGTCATCACTTCATCCAAGATGTAAGGGACTTTATTTCCTCAGTAGAATAGTAAACAGTTAGTGGAACTCATGGTTCATGGTCCTTCATAAATGGAAGTCATCTGGAGCCGTCAGTTTGAGAGTTAGAAAAGCAGACAACAGTTCAGCGTACTCACGCTCATGCGTGCAGCCGTGAACCCCCTGTTGAAAAATCCAGCATATGCTTTTTAGGTATGTTTTGAAGCATGGCTGCTGGTTTGAGCTGGTTTAAGCTGGTCCTTAGCTGGTCATGAGCTGGTTTAAGCTGGTCATGTGCTGGTCCTTAGCTGGTCCTAAGCAGGGGCTAATTGTGTAGGACCAGCACATGACTAGCTTAAACCAGCTCATGACCAACTAAGGTCCAGCTCAAACCAGCAGCCAAGTTCATCATTGCTACAATCCTCCAGGATAAAACAGTACTACTATTTTGATAAACAATACTACACAGTTATAAAAATACACCAATCAGACATAACGTTACGACCACCTTCCTAATAATGTGTTAGTCCACGTTTTGCTGCCAAAAGAGCCCTGAACTGTTGAGGCATGGACTCCACTAGACAGCTCAAGGTGTGCTGTGGTATCTGGCACCAAGATGTTAGCAGCAGATCCTTTAAGTCTGTAAGTTGTGAGGTGGGGCCTCCATGGATTGGACTTGTCTGTACGGCACATCCCACAGATGATCGATTGGATTGAGATCTGGGGAATATGGAGGCCAAGTCAACACCTCAAATTTGTTGTTGTGCTCCTCAAACCATTCCTGAGCCATCTTTGCTTTGTGGTAGGATGCATTATCCTGCTGAAAGAGGCCACAGCCACCAGGGAATACCGTTTCAATGAAAGGGTGTACATGGTCTGCAACAATGCTAAGGTAGGTGGTACGTGTCAAAGTAACATCCACATGGAGGTTTCCCAAGGTTTCCCAGCAGAACATTGCCCAAAGCATCACACTGCCTCTGCAGGCTTGCCATCTTCCCATAGTGCATCCTGGTGCCACGTGTTCCCTAGGTAAGTGACACACACGTACCCGCCAACCACATGATGTAAAAGAAAACGTGATTTGTCAGACCAGGCCACCTTTTTCCATTGCTCCATAGTCCAGTTCTGATGCTCACACGGCTACTGTTGACGCTTTTGGCGGTGGACAGGAGGTTAGCATGAGTACACTGACTGGTCTACGGCTATGCCGCTTCATACGCAACAAACTACAATGCACTATGTGTTCTGACACCTTTCTATCAGAGCCAGCATTTCTTCTCAGAACCACCAACTTCTTGAGCAATCTGAGCTACAGTAGCTCGTTGGATCGGACCACACAGGCCAGCCTTCATCCCCACATGCATAAATGAGCCTTGGTGAGATAATTTTCATTTAAAGGCATACAAACTGTCAAACTTGAGGACTTCAACTGTCAAACTAGGTTCTAAAAAAAACAACTTTGATTTTCTGTCAAAAATTGTGAATCTTGTTTTAATTATAAATTCATTTCCTTCCCATCAAAAATTGCAGTTCAGTGTGCTTACTAACTCAATTCACATTCATTTTAAATTTAAGAACTGCATTAGAATTTGAAAGTAATTCTCAACCTGTAAACCTGTAAATATACATGTAGGTGTTTTTTATTTGTGCTGAGTCGGGTCACAATAGCCTGGAATGCTTTCAGGAACATTCTGAGGGAACATGAGATTGGCACATTCCAGGGGCATTTCTGTCCCTCTTCAGGCGCCCATCATCTCCATTATCTGTACGCATACACAGTCGCTCTGCAGCACCAGTTAGGGACTGTCGATGTGTTAATCACCTAAGAATGCTTGCATGTACGCACATACACACACATACACAAACACTGTTATATGGGTCACCAAAAAACAAAATCAAATAGTTATAACAGTGATAGCAATGTAATCATAATAATCGTAATCATCATACCCCTTTAAAATAGTTTATTTGTCACACAGCCTGAAATCAAACCCCTTTCCAAATAACCAGTTTTATTTACAATTTGGTCTTACAACATCAAACCAGTGAAAGAAAAAACACAGCAGTTCTGCAAATTAATAAACAACAACAACAAAAATAGAATAACAGGGTTGGAAAAGTCATCAGTCCCTTGATTTAATACTTCGTTGAGCCACCTTTTTCTTTAATTACAGCCATCAGTCTTTTTGGATATGTCTGTATTAGCTTTGATTGGGGAATATTTGCCCATTCTTCCTTGCAGAATTGCTCAAGTTAAGTCAAATTCTGTGGTAAGCGGCAATGGGCTGCTCTCTTCAAATCCATCCACAGATTTTCGATTGGATTTAAGTCAGTGGTCTAACTTGGCCACTCAAGGACATTCACCTTATCCTTAAGCTATTTTGTTGTTATTTTGGCAGTATGTTTATAGCAGGGGTGGCGAACTCCAGTCCTGGAGAGCCGCAGCCCTGCAGAGTTCAGCTCCAACCCTAATTAAAACTCACCTGACTGTAGCTATCTACTTACCCTTCAGACCTTGATTAGCTTGTTCAGGTGCATTTGATTAGGGTTAAAACAAAACTCTGCAGGGCTGCGGCTCTCCAGGACCGACGTTCGCCACCCCTGGTTTATAGGGTCATTGTCGTGTTGGAAGGTGAATGACCTACCCATCTTCAGCTGTATAGCAGAGGGAAGCAGGTTTTCCTCAAGAATTTGGATGTACTTGGCAGCATCCATTTTCCCTTCAATCTTTACCAATCACTCAGTCCCAGCTGAAGAGAAGCACCCCCAAAACATAATGCTGCCACCACCATGCTTCACAGTAGGTATGGTGTGTTTTGGGTGGTGTGCTTTGTTTGCTTTTCGCCAAACATAGCGCTTGGAGTTCAGTCCAAAAAGGTCAATTTTGGTCCCATCAGACCATAGCACCTTTTGCCAGAAGGTATCAGACTCTTCCAAATGTGTTTTTGTATAGCGCAAACGAGACTGAGTGTGACACTTTTCTAGGTAAGGCTTCTTTTGTTTTGTGTAAAGCTTGAGAGACATCACATGCACAGACTGACCAGATCTGGCCATAAAGCCTTGTAAGTCCTTCAAAGTTGCTTTTGTCCTCCTGGTAGCTTTCTTATCAATGTCTTCCTGGCTCTGTCATCCACTTTGGACAGACGGACGACCTGATCTAGGCAATGTGTTGGTAGTGCCATACACGTTCCACTTCTTAATGATGCTCTGAACAGTACTCCGAGGGATATCTAAAGCCTTTGAAATGTTTTTGTAGCCTTTTCCTAACTTGTGCCTTTCTACAACATTATCCCGGAGGTCTTTTGAAAGCACTTTCCCAACCATGGTAAATTCTTTGCCGTACCATGCACTACCAGTGGAATCTTCAAGAAACAACTAATTTTTTTCTTAAGTAATCAACACCACTACTACTGATGTCAGGTGGGGCAATTAGCCTGGTGTTTAATCTGGAACTTGACTACTTGCACAAATAGTGGTGCATCACACACTACAAATTATTATTAAGATTACCACGCCAGAGGGATTGACTCACGTGATTTCACGCAACAGATCGTCATTTCAGCAACTAATGTTTACACATGTTAGCGTGCTTGCAGCTTTATGCACTCACCCGGTATGTTTAAAACTGAGACGATTTCACCCCAGAACGTCTTTTACTCCTTGCGGTTGTAGTACGTTTTCGACATATTATACAGTGTTACTACAAAAACTCAAGAAGCAGTTTCCCCCGTCTCCACTATCCAACGGACGTACAGCAGCTGTTTTGCGGTCACGCATTGGCTGTTGTGAAAGTACTGATGTAATCATAGCCGTGATCATCCCGATTTAAAATCCTTAAAAGTTAGACTTATTTATTATTATTATTTTTTTTTTTTTTTCCAGTAATGTGACAAAAGGTAAAGGTTTTCACAGGGTATGATTTTCTACAGGCACTGTATTATCTATACAATATATATAAATGATAAACATAATGTTTAGAAAAGCAGTCGTCTAAACATTATTACTAATGTATAGATTTATAAGTGATTATATATATATATATATATATATTATTTATTTATATACTTTTATTATTAATTATAATAAAATAATACTATAATAATATGACTTTATCAGAGAACCAGCATAATCCTTAAATAGAACACATTCTGTGTGCAGTAATCAGATTTTTTTTTTTTTTTTTTCCAGCAAAAATACCTAACTGTATGAAAAATAAGACTTGGCTCTCCAGGGTTTCCTGTGGATGAAATGTCTGGAGTCACAGGAAGCTTAGACAGGTATGAAAAACATGCTGTGCCATACTGGAGAGATAAGACAGAGATGGAATTCCATGGCAAGTTTTTCAAGTGTTGAAAGCATCTGACTGGTATGTGCTGGTACTCTTGACAGTGAATGGATGGCGGATTTGGGGAGATGGTGTGCGTGTGTGTGTTTAGTAAGGCTGAAGGGCGGATGGATTGATGTAAGTGATAAGGGCTCAGTGGACACTCGACACAATCTGTCAGTGACAGTGTGTGCTTGCATGTCTCGGGAGGAACTGAGCAGAGTGTCAATCGATCAAACACTCTCTGTATCTGCCGCTTTGTCACTCAAAGCCCAGCAGGCCATGTGATTGGATACTCCACCCCAATCTCAGGGTGATGTCAATGGTACAAGGTGATCAGGTGACAGCTCTACCATTCCTGTCATCTAAGGTGCTGGAAGATGCGATGATGAAGCTTGTTTTGTAAAGACAACTGTTTGTGTGTGTTCTTAAAACTTGAGAAAGTTGAGAAAGTGAGAAAAAGAACTAGTGCTATTTATTGTGTGAGTAACACTGCCTTCACTTTGAAGACCCCTGTCCTATATCAAACAGAAAGCGTTTTAGAAAAGTGTGGCCATATTTATGTCCTGGTACGCCATCTACTGTTTTTTTCCTGCAAATGTCAGACTGTGTTTTTTAACACATACTACACATCAGTAAAGTCACATGACATTACAACTGTATTAAACAAATATTGCATATTGTTGGAGAATATAGCTTACAACATATTTCACATTTACAGCACATTGACTTCATATGTGACCCTGGATCACAAAACCAGTCATAAGGGTCATTTTTTCAAAATTGAGATTTATACATCATATGATAGCTGAATAAATAAGCTTTTTATTGATATATAGTTTGTTATGGACAATATTTGGCAGAGATACAACTATTTAAAATCAGGAATCTGAGGGTGCAAAAAAATCAAAATATTAAGAAAATCACCTTTAAAGTTCTTCAAATAATGTTCTTAACAATGTATATTACTAATCAAAAATTAATTTTTCATACATTTACAGTAGGAATTTTACAAAATATCTTAATGGAACATGATCTTTACTTGATTTCCTAATGATTTCTGCCATAAAAGAAAAATCAGTAATTTTGAACCATACAATGCATTTTTGGCTATTGCTACAAATAAAGCCCAGCGACTTAAGACTGTTTTGTGGTCCAGGGTCTGGTAGCACTGGTATATTTTTAGCAATATCCAAAAATACACTGTATGGGTCATAATGATCCATTTTTCTTTTATGCCAAAAATCATTAGGGTATTAAGTAAACATTATGTTCCATGAAGATATTTTGTAAATTTCCTACTGTGTGTATATATATGTATATATATATATCAAAACTTAAGTTTTGATTAGTAATATGCATTGCTAAGAACTTTATTTTGACAACTTTAAAGGTGGTTTTCTCAATATTTTGATTTTTTTTGCACCCTCAGGTTCCAGATTTTCAAATAGTTGTATTTCGGCCAAATATTGTCCTATCCTAACAAACCATACATCAATAGAAAGTTAATTTAACCAATTTACAGATTATGTATAAATCTCAATTTTGACAATTGACACTTACGAATGGTTTTGTGGTCCAGGGTCACATATCTGATTTGCTTCATCATAATTTGGTTAATAATCTTGCTAACATATTTATTTAAAGTTAATTTACTATTATTAAGTGTACCCCATAAAGGCAAATACCCTTTATTATGGAATAATACTACTAATGTAGCTAAGAACATACTCCCTTATATAAATAAAGAAGAGGAGCGTGTAATACGATATGGCTTAAGAAAAATACTGAAGGGACAGTTTACTAAACGTCAGCAAAAACAACAATAATAATACTTTTATCCATGTTATACCTGACAGGTCACAGATTTCAACAGGTAGGAGGAATACAAATCATATAAAGTATAAACATATAAGAAGCACTTAAATGGTTCTTTGGTTATTTATCAATTAGCCTATGCATTCTTATTTAAAGGGGTCATCGGATGCCCATTTTCCACAAGTTGATATGATCCTCTAGGGTCTTAATAAAAAGTCGATAATATACTTTGGTTAAAAATTCTCAATAGTTGTGTAAAACAGCACCCTTTTTACTTTGTCAAAATGAGCTCTGCAAAAATCATCCCATTCTGAGGGCTTGTTCCTTTAAATGCAAATGAGCTCTGCTCGCCCCACCCCTCTCTTCTCTCTGTGGAGTGACCTGCTGCTCTGAGAGATTGTTTACTTTAGCCATATTTAGCCACATTTAGCCGCATTTAGCACGTTTAGCCATGAAACTTGCTAACTAGCTCGTTATTAGGAAAGGTTATTGCAGAGACTCATAAAAAAAACCCTTATACTCACTGCTGCTGTAAGTGAAGCTAGATCACGAATGATTTGAGTGAACATAGCGCATTTATGTAGATCGGGAGGTGCATTCCCTTCACAAACAAATGTAATCCACTGCATCTTCAGCGGCTCAGATGTCAGGAGTAAATGACGACCAACTGTGTTCATTGTTACATCCAGCAACACAACACCTCAATCGCTCAGTCAGAGATATTCTTGTCTAACTTTCATCCATGCTCCGGCATCAAAACAATGGAGGTCTGACTGTTACAACTGATCTGAGGTAAGACGCTCATGTCAATCAACTTTCGTGGGAGCGGCCACTGTCGGTCTGAGAATGGCTTGATTTGAAAAAGAGGATATTATTTTTACAGATTAATTAAAAACCACTGCATGGATTTGTATCATTATAGGGTAGATTTGTACATACACTACCAACACACATTAATGTTTAAACATCATGTAAAAGTGAAGTTTGCATCTGATGACCCCTTTAAAATGATCTGCAAAAAAGGAACAGTTTACCTGCAATGCAACTTGAGGTTATGATAAAAATAGAGTGTATCTTCACAAATCATTATTTTCTATATTACAAAAGTACACTAATGTTCAAATAAAGGCTTCACTGTAGTATAAAGCATGGTGCCTAAAGTCGTAGAAACGAAACAAGGATGCTGGAGCTATTGTTAATGAAGGACGAGCGCATTACACAGCTAAAAAGCAGCAGAGCTTTTATTATGCCACAATCGACCGCTTCTGCTCCTTCCAGTCAGGTGTATGTAGGAAAAAGCAGTGCTGTTTTAACATACTAGATACATTTTAGTGTGTTGAAAGTTCTGTTATAATGCTACTCTCTGCGTTCGTCACCTGTCTAATAAAATGAATAAAATATTAAAGTGTCTTTGGTGTTTCCATGTTTTCTACAAAATAAAACCAGAAAATTGAGGGTGTATGACATCATTGGTAGGCAATGCAATGAGACGGTCCATTACACTAGTTAAAATAGCTTACTTCTCTAGATTTAAACATTCTTCGAAACATTTGGGATATATAAGTACACAAAAGTATACACAAAATATATAACACTGTTCTAGTGTTTTTTGGATATTTGAATAAAAAAAATCTTTAAAATAACCAGGAGAGTTTTAAAACATGCAGATTTGACATTTGGTTACTAGAAAGTAATAAGCTCCATTTTCATCACACAAACTGTTGTATGGCTTCAGAAGTCTTGCAAACAAAAGCACCATTAAAGCTCCATATGACTTGTCATTTGGGCTACTTTAATGATGCTTTTGTAGTAAGTGATCTAATGACACAGGATAATTCATAAAAACATCACATCACAACACACAGAACAGTGTTTTGTAGCACCAGACATTGTAGCATAGAAACAATACTGCCCTCTTTCTTTACCACTATTTCTCTGTCCTGTCCATTTTGTCCACATCTCCAGGCTCCAGTGTACCATACCCATTCATTTTTTTGAGCTTGAGTTGATCGGTTGTTCCCAGCGGCTGGTTTTCAGTTTTAGATGCATTTCTTAAGGCAAACATCTGACTGATCTCCACAAAGGTTTTGTTCTTTGTTTCAGGGATGATGAAGAAAACGTAGGCTGCCACCCCCACACACACACCACAGAATACCAGATAACAGAACGCACCGGCTGATGTCTGAAAATACAATGAAAATCTGAGATTAAAAATCCAATTTAATGTGCAAATGAACAGTTACTATAGTGAGAATTTAATTTGTAATTAACCACACAGAAATGTAACATAGGACATATGTTGCCCTATATCATGAGTGATATTACCATATATTACCGATAGGACGATATATAATTTTAACAGATGAAGATATTTTTTCATAGCATATATAAAATCTCCATTGTAAGATGTGTATATTTATTTATCTGTATTTATTTATTTACTTATGTTAATAACATGCAGGAGAAACCTGAGCAGAGAGATGGGTGAGAATCATCTCATAAATACAGTACATGATTATTTTTTATTGTATTATATGTAGCAACCATATATATATATGCAACTTTATTAAGACAACTTATATGCAAAAATCTGTATGTTTATATATGTTTAGTAATTTTTGTTTTGTGAAATTATGTTCTTGTAATTTTTTTTTTTTTTTTGGGTCAATGTTTTATATTTACCTAAAATTTTAAGATAGATTGACAAAAACAGGCTTACCTGAAGAAATGGAAAGACAAATCCCACCATAAAGTTTGATATCCAGTTGAGAAAACCTCCTACAATGTAGGCAGAAGGTCGATGAGATTGTTTAAAAAGCTCTCCTGTCATGAGGAACGGGACACCAGCTGTGCAGGAGCAAACATATAACTACATTAAAGTCATATTAATAAGATATATTTGGTAACACTTTACAATAAGGTTCATTAGTTAACATTAGTTAACCACATTAGTTAACATGAACTAAGAATGAGCAATACTTTTACAGTATTTATTCATCTTAGTTAATGTTAATTTTAGCATTTACTAGTGACTTATTAAAATCGCAAGTTGTGTTTGTCAACATTAGTTAATGCACTGTGAACATGAACAAACAATCAATGACTGTATTTTTATTAACTAATATTAAATATGAATAAATAGTGTAATAAATGTATTGTTCATTGTTCGTTCATGTTAGTGAAAGGAAAATTCTACTTCCAGAACAAAAATTTACAGATAATTTACTCACCCCCTTGTCATCCAAGATGTTCATGGCTTTTTTTTTTACTTCAGTCGATAAGAAATTATGTTTCTTGAGGAAAACATTCCCGAATTTTTCTCCATATAGTGGACTTCAATGGTGCCCCCCAAGTTTGAACTTCCAAAATGCAGTTTAAATACAGCTTCAAATGGAAGGAAGAAGGGTCTTATCTAGCAAAACAATCTGTCATTTTTTTAAGAAATTGACGGTTTATTTACTTTTTAGCCTCAAACGCTCGTCTTGTCTAAGTTTGTGTGAAATCGTTTTTTTCGATACGGTCAATACAGTTAGGGTATGTCGAAAAACTCCCATCTCGTTTTCTTTCCCAACGTCAAAATTGTCCTACCTCACTGCAAAAGTACTACCAGTGTACCACCAGTACTACCAGTACTTTGTACCAGTGTTTACAAAGTGAGCATGCAGAGAAGATCAAATGCCCTTTACAAAAAAAAAAAAAACAAAAACAAAAAAAAAAGAAGGTAAAACAGCGATGTAGGATGATTTTGACGTTGAAGAAGAAAACAAGATGGGAGTTTGACATACCCTAACTGTACTGACCCGGATTACAGAGACTACGCATGCACATCCCAAAGAATAGACAAGACGTTTTGAGAATAGACAAGCGTTTGAGGTTAAAATGTAAATTAGTTTTTAATTTATTTAAAAAATTCAAACTTCAAAATTCAAAAAAGTCCACTATATGGAGAAAAATTTGGGAATCTTTTCCTCAAGAAACATAATTTCTTATCAACTGAAGAAAGAAAGACATGAACATCTTGGATTACAAGGGGGTGAGTAAATTATCTGTAAATTTGTGTTCTGGAAGTGGCCTTCTCCTTTAATATATTAATGTTAACAAATGACATCTTATTGTAAAGTGTTACCATATATTTTAATTAATTAAAAAAAAGCAACAGAGCATATGATACCTTATGTAGCACATACATACTGTAGCACATAATTCAAAGCATTTTTTCTTTTCCAAAACAAATACTCTTTCACCAGCAGGTGGCACTAGTCTTTCAAATAAAATGCTTTATGGCAGCAAACCTTGACCTTCTTTTAAGATCAGTAATTCCATGAATATAACATATTTAGACCATTACAAATACAAATGGCAACCTTTAAGAGTCAGATGTACACGAAGACATGATATGACAGGTATATTCCTGTTCAGTAAGATCCTCACCAGGTCCTATGCAGAATCCAGCGATGATTCCAACCACACAAGCCACACTAACATACCGCATAAAGGATACATGAGCCTAACACAGACAAAAAAAAGCAGAGATCAATATATATACACTGTCAGAAAAAAAGGTACAGTTCTGTCGCTGGGGCGGTACACTGAGGTACAAAGTAAAAAGGTACAAATACAATATGGTACAATATGTACCTTGAAGGTACCAATATGTACTTTCGAAGTACTAAAATGTACCTTTAGGGTACTAATATGTACTGTTTAGGGGTAGGCAAGGTACAAAAATGCCTTTTCACTTTTGTACTTTAGGGTAAGCATTAAAGTAAAGTAAGCATTTTTATCAGGATTCTATGTATAGGTTTCTACTTCTGATTGGGCTGAGGCTGGGATTTTGGTGAGTTTGAAGTAAAAGTATTTGATGGATGTATACTATGTGTCTAGAGCATTCACTCAGTATCATTATCTCTATTATATCTATTTGACTGAAGTGGCTTTTAGAGGGTTTTGCATCTTAACTTTTCATATATATATATATATATATATATACACACACCCCCGGCAAAGTGTGGTTTTGGACGATATCAGCATAAATCCTTATTTTGGTGCAAATACATTAAAGTAACTTGACATGATCATTGAAGACCAGCAATAATAATTTTTATTTTGATTACATAAGCCAAAGTCAGACATGCCCCTTTGCCAGCTGTGATGCCTGGTTACTGGTGGAGGGCAGTGAATATATATATATATATATATATATATATATATATATACACATACATACATACACACATCCATACATACATACACATATACTATTGACATTCAGAAATTTGGCTTTCACATAGAAAGAAACATTCACATAGAAAACAGCCGAATTGTAATAATTTTCATTTCACAATATTACTGTTTATACTGTGTTTCTGAGTTCTGTTATCTTCTTAAATAGATTACGACAAGAGCAAGTCCTGTCTTGTCCTGCAGATTTGCTTTATCCACACAACCATTTGTAAATTTAATTGGTCTGGCCTCCACTGTCATTCGCTTCCAGCTATTTTCAGCTGTACAAAACTGCTCGTTTTGCTGCTTGATATTGCAAACTGGTCTTGTCTTAATAATAAACACACTAGTTTATAGTGCAAAGAGTTTTACTGTTTACTGCACTTTGTTATTCTTTTAGTTTTAGAAAATTAAGGTGGATACAACATTAGGAAGATCAGTCCATTTCTTTCGTAACATGCTACACAACTCCTTGTTCAAGCTCTTATTCTGTCCTGGCAGGACTATTGCAATGCTCTCTTGGCAGGTCTTCCAACCAACCTCTACAACTAATCCAGAATGCTTTTGCAAGATTAGTCTTTAATGAGCCAAAAAAGAGTGCATGTCACACTTCTGTTTATCAATTTGCACTGGCGACCAATAGCCGCTTGCATAAAATTCAAAGCTTTGATGCTTGCCTACAAAACAAACACTGGCTCAGCACCTCTTTATTTAAATTCACTACTTCAGACTTATGTGCCCTCCAGAAGCTTGCATTCTTCAAATTAAAAAGTGCACTGTAGTGGCATCCCAAAAAGGCACAAAATCACTTTCATGGTCGGCGCCGATAGCCTTGCGGGCAGCACACTGACATACAGTGCCATTGCGCTACAGGTGTCATGAGTTTAAATCCTGGCTTGAGGACCTTTCCTAAACCCCCTCTTCTCACTCTCCCACTTAGCTTCCTGTCAGCTGTGATCTGTCCTATCATAATAAAGGCAAAAAGACCAAAAATAAATCTTAGGGGACCTTTCACTGACTTTTACCTTAACTATTCCCTTCTGGTGGAATGACCTGCCCAACTCAGTCTGAGCAGCCTTCAAGACTTCAAGAAATGGCTAAAAACACATCTCATTTATCTATCTACACTCTCTACTCTATTTCTATTCTATCTAATTGTTTTCTTTTTATTTATTATTATATAAAAAAACCTTCCTACGTTTACTGTGTTAGACTAACCTTGTCAGACCTGTGTGTACCATTTGGACTGTTTTGTGTGTTGCTTTCCCAGTGTTTGCCCATATTTGGTCTTCCTGTTCTGTCCTAGTTAGTTACGTCATTGTCTAATCATTCACACCTGTCCTGTTTTGATTGGTTTGTTCTGTGTATTTAAGTTTCCCCGGTGTCTTTGTCAGTGATTGTTTTGTTTAAGGTTATGTTTGTTTTGGATTAGCCTGCCGGTCCTGTCTGTTCCTGCCATCTTGTGGATTTACTAAATAAAGTGTGTACATTGGACACTCTCGTATGCTCCTCGTTCCTCGCACACCACTATAGCGTGACAAACCTAGACTTCTAAGATGTAACTTGTAATTTGTAAGTTGCTTTGGATAAAAGCATGTGCTAAATGACTAAATGTAAATGCAAATGAAATGTAAGTAAATTTTGGTGTTCGTAATTACCTGTAATAGCAGGGAGAAAGTGATTCCAGCACAGCAGATGCCCATAAAGCTGAAGCCACCAATCATCAGAGGCCTCCTACCCACACGCTCAATAGTAAAGCACTAGACAATATCCAGAGAATTATGAGATTATGAATTACTCACATTGTTACTTAGGAGCCAATTATATTTGCCATTCTAGAGAGTTTCGAAGCTGCAGGCATGTTCAGATTTTTACTGCTGCACAGAAGCTAAATGTATGTACACAATAATCACAATAATAATCACAGCTAAATTTGTAGTATGCTTTTGGTATCATTCATTGTGTTCTCACCCCTATGAGTCCAGCGATGACCTCTATGGCTCCAGTGCCCACAGTTGTGTACTGAATCTGATGAGTAGGAATGCCCGCATTCTCAAAGATGGCATTGGTGTAGAACCAGATCTGGAAATGAAAACCATTTTATTATCTCAAATAATGTTCTAGCCTTTTTTATGTTTATCATCAACAGTTTCCAATGTTATAAACACACACACCGCATCGATTCCTGACAGCTGCATCCCAGCATTAACCACAAGGACCGTAACAAGCTGCCAGCGAACAGACGGATCCCTGAAGAGCTGCAGTACTGAAACAGTTTCTACTGAGGACAATGAGCGCTGCTCTTCCTGCATCTCCTCCACCTCAGCCTGAATGTTACACTTGGCACGGTACCACTTCAGTGCTGCAGAAAAGAATCAGAATCTGAGTGTCATTATATAAGACCCATCAGATCTCATCAAAACGGTCAAGAATCAGGACAGGAGAATACTCTGGTAACCCTACACTTTTAAAAAGTGCCCCTTGTAATAATGTAAAATTAAAGGGATAGGTCACCTTAAAATGAAAATTGTGTCATTAATTTCATCAATGTCATGCTGTTCCAAACCTGTAAGACCTTCATTCATCTTCAGAAGACAAATGAAGATTTTTTTTGATAAAATACAAGAGCTTTCTTGACTCTGTATAGACAGCAACGCAACTGACACGGTGGCATTTCTGTTTCGCCTGTTGTTTTTTCTGTTTGTTTGATCACATGGCAGATGATGGTTAGTTTGCCTTGTGTGTTTCTGCCATGTCATTGTGTTTTGTGTGAGCACATGGTGTTGGTTCCTGTGTCATGTGCTCTTTTCTCTTATCTTGTGTTTGTGGGTGCACGTAGATTCTGTTGTGTGTGTTTTGCCATGTGCTTTAGTCTCTAGTCTTGGACCTGCCCTCTTCTTCCTCGGCTGGGATCGTTTACAACCGCATACAACCGCATTTAAACTGCATTTTGGAAGTTCAAACTCGGGGCACCATATCAGTCCATTATATGGAGAAAAATCCTGAAATGTTTTCCTCAAAAAGCATAATTTCTTTACAACTGAAGAAAGAAAGACATGAACATCTTGGATGACAAGGTGGTGAGTACATTATCTGTAAATTGTTGTTCTGTATCTAATATAAATATAGATATAGAAGAATAAAGGTGTGATTCACGTTTTCAGAGTCACTTTCCCAGTCTTTACTGTGTAACTTATATAGGTATTGTGATCATTTGAATATACATTCAAATATCATAATTCAGTTATACATTAAAAATCTGATCTCTTATTGCACTAATAACCCATCAATCATCACATCTGTCTGCTGATCCATAGTGACTGGCTATAAGTGCGAATTTCCACGCCAACATCAGCAACAGCTGCCTTATAGTAACGTTGTGATGACTGACTGGATGCAGTACACACACACTTGGGTTTGTTTGTTACCCAATTAGCCTATACAATTTAGATTTTTGAAAACTGCCACACTGACCCCAAACCAGCCCAAATTTTGTCCACCCACCCAAGCCAATTTTTACCCGCACAATCAAATTCAAAATTGGTACCCTGCCCATTCTGGCAACACTGGGTACTAGCTGTAAAGGCAGCCCTATTCTGGAAAAGTGGGCGGGGAGCAGCAGCTCATTTGCATTTAAAGAGACATGCGTGAAAAGAGCGTGTTTCTGCTTCCACTCAAAATAAGCATTTTCAAAATGATATAACAAATGATCTATGGGGATAAAACTTTGAGCTGAAACTTCACAGACACATTCTGGGGACAACTGAGACTTATATTACACATTAAATAAGAAGCCAAAGATCACTGTGGCAAGGAAAATACCATAAAGTGTGCAGAAAATAACCTTTGGAGATAACCTCTGGCTATATAACATAAGCATATGTTGATGCTAGTTAGCTAAGATATGTAAATGTGTAATTAATTATCTCATCCACCTAGTCATCCTTCAAAAAATACGTATGCTTACAGTTAAATCATACAAAAATGATTTTTTTGTAAATGGCTTAATGTTTCTGCTGTGACTCTCTTCTAATCCTGTCTCACATTCTTAGTCAGTAAGTTCTCCTGGCTGTCAGCTGCTGCGTGACCGATGGGCCTTTGTAGTGTCGGCTTCTGAAGCTTTGAGATCACAGTACATACAATAACAGCTTATGAGAGTCTGCTGGTCAATAATCCCTCCAACACAATTCAGTCAGCCTTAATGTAGGGAACATTCAGAAGAATTTCTAGAATTTTTTTTCATGGAAGATTGTAAGTTGTAAAACATAAACATTTTTTTCAAACTTTACACACCAGAGAATGCAGTGGTCACAGTTTTCCATACAATTACAATGAATTGCATGTAAATGAAGTCAATACAGTTGTCCATGCAATTTATTGTCACGGTTATGGACTTTTGTTTGTGTTCCTGTTCTCCTCCTGCCTTACTTTTCATTTGACCTAGGCTGTATCCCAAATTGCCCCCTATACCCTCCAATAGGCCACTATTTGAGGGGACAGCCATTTTTAGTGGCAACTGAAACTATAGTGGACATTCTCGAGTGCACTCACTCACTCTCACAATGCACAGCAAAAATTAGTGTACAACCGATGTACACTCACCGGCTAGAGAATACCCATAATTCACTGCAAGAGTTGGGTGCCGAAAGAATTCCTGCGTCTCGCCAGAAGATGGCACCCGCAGCTGAATCATCCATCCATTCATTTTAAAGGAGAAGTCCACTTCCACAACAACAATTTACATATTATGTACTCACCCCTTTGTCATCCAAGATGTTCATGTCTTTCTTTCTTTAGTCGTAAAGAAATTGTGTTTTTTGAGGAAAACGTTTCAGGATTTTTCTCCATATAATGGACTGGTATGGTGCCCCGAGTTTGACCCTCCAAAATGCAGCTTAAATACAGCTTCAAACAATCCCAAATGCGGTTGTAAACGATCCCAGCTGAGGAAGAAGGGTCTTATCTAACGAAATGATTGGTTATTTTCATAAAAAAATACAATTTAAATACTTTTTAATCTCAAATGCTTGCCTTGTCTTGCTCTCCTTGAACTCAACCCTATTCTGACTCAAGGCAGTTAGGGTATGTCGAAAAACTCTGATCGTATTTTCTCTGTCAACTTCAAAAATAATTTCAAAATCATCCTACATCACTGCAGAAGTTCTTCAAAGAAGTTCACTTTGCAAAGTGAACATGCAAAGAAGATTAAACACCCTTAACAAAAAAGGTAAAACAGCGATGTAGGACGATTTTGAAGTTGAGGGAGAACATGAGATGGGAGTTTTTCGACATACCCTGTCATGAACTGGAAAAAACAGAGGTTGGAAAGAGCAAGACGTTTGACATTAAAAAGTATATAAACTGTATGATTTTTTTTATGAAAATAACCAATTGTTACGCTAGATAAGACTCTTCTTCCTCGGCTAGGATCGTTTACAACTGCATTTGGGATCATTTGAAGCCACATTTAAACTGCATTTTGGAGGTTTAAACTCGGGGCACCACATCAGTCCATTATATGGAGAAAAATCCTGAAATGTTTTCCTCAAAAAACAGAATTTCTTTACGACTGAAGAAAGAAAGACATGAATATCTTGGATGACAAGGGGGTGAGTACATTATCTGTAAATTGTTGTTCTGGAAGTGGACTTCTCCTTTAAAAGAGCTCATCCACGGTGCACAGCGTAATACAATGCAGGTATAAATTCATTGTAAATTGATTATTAAATTGTTTAACTAGGGTTTGAACATCATTTGCCTGACAGAGTTCAGGAAAAATCCTTTGATCTTACTACTGGAGCTGCCCGTTTGCCAGTTTAAAATGATTATTATTAAATAGCAAGCACAAACTCTATAAAGTGGCCATCCTTCTGATGCACTTAGTGCCCAAATTCACTTAACTGTTAACTGTAACTCCTTCAAGTGAACTGAATAAGTGACCTAGTGTAAGGGATGGAATGAGGGTATAGGAGGCGGATACAGCCCCACTTTTCCTGAGTTGCCCTGATTAGTTCATTCAGTTTACCTATGTTCAGTTAATTAAGTCATTAGTTCCTCTCTTTTCTTTGTATAAATTCTCTTCCTTTAGTTCTGTGTTTTGCCAGTTATTACATGGACATGCTTTGCTGTTTTGGTCTGCTCCTGAATTTGCTGTGTTTGTCTTCCTTGGATGTACTATTAAAAACTGTGTTTTTGGATTACCCCTTCATCGTGCCTTTCTGATATTAGCACTGCATGTTACACTTATATGAGCAGTATATACGTTTTCTGAATTTATGCATAATTGTGAAGCATAATTTTATTACTTTGTATTCTTGGAAAAACAAAAAACAACAACATGTTCCACAAAAGAAAGAATGTATTACGGACGGGTGTAGAATAGTATGATGGTAAAAATATATATATATTTTTAGGTGAACTGTTATAAGTAAGAAAAGTCTTTTACCTGTGATAGTGGCGTGAATGTTCCGCTTTTCCATCAACAGATATCTCGGACTCTCTGGGAACCATGGCAACAACATGAGCTGTATGAATGTAGGCACCACAACTAGAGAAAAGAACAGAGGCCAGTGCTCTTCCTGTGTGGAACAACCAAATATTAATGTTAAAAACACTTAACAAGACTGAAAGCAAAGCAGATCTGTTTAAACTATATTGGCACAACAAAAGTTTGGAATATATCAATTAATATGTGGTGTTCATAACAGAGACAGATCTAATGTTGCCCAACCACCTTGCCCAGGAGCTCATGAAGCCCCAGAATCTGAGCGATAAACACTCCTATACAGATGAAGATGCTGGGAACTAGTCCTAGAAAGCCCCGGAGATTCTTTGGAGCAATTTCTCCCAGATACATGGGCACTACACTGAGAGAAATTCCTACAGAAGCACAACAGAGGAGCACATGTCAGTACAGCAGCTCGATACATAAAATTAATATTAGTGATGCCACTAGAAATTTAAATGAGAACATTCAAATCCAACATGAATAGACATAGTTAGATGTGCATATTTAAAAAAAAAAAATAGGACTACTCTAAAATGGTTAAATCTGCTTAAATTTAGCTGTTCATGAAAAACGAAACAGACTGAGACAACCATCAAAAAGTGTTCTTTTATGTCTCACAGAAAAAAAGAATGCTATATATTTGTGGAAATGACATGGTGGGCAAATGACAGAATTTTCATTTTTGGCATTTAAGGCCTTCAATATTAAATGATGACTGAACTAATGACCTGCATGTATCCCTATAATAAAGCGCCCAATGATGATCATCTCTGGAGATCCACACAATCGGCTGAAGCCCATCAGCCCTCCGGCGATAAACACCAGAACTGTGCTGTGTACCAGTGTCCCTCTCCTACAAATTAGAAAGATGCACAAAGCATTCAAGTAGCTAATGAACTTCGGTCAGCTGTTACAATGAGACATTTCAGAACTATTTGTATTATGTCTAATAGGAGAAAAAAAAACATATATAAGCTGCATACTGTACCTCCCAAATCTGGTAACCTGCATTCCCACCGTCAGAGAGCCGACCAGGCCTCCAATGGCAAATATAGACACAGTGACTGAATATATAAGTGTTAGAGTCTCCTCATCCACTCCTGATCCATTCCGCCTCACAATGGTTTGGTTAAAAAAGTCCTTTATGTACTGTGAGATAAACAAAGAAAATATGATTCTGTGTAGCTCTTATAATATACATTTCTACTACATTATCTGGGCATTGCCAGTCATGCTTCAACAGTTAAGACAGCGATATAAGATTCACTTACCTAAAGCATTTCAACTGACTTAAATCACACACTTAAAGGAATAGTTCCTCCAAAATGAAAATTTGCAGAAAATAATGTGACGAGTCGGCTGCCACCCCCTAACTATCAGCTTCACCCCGTCGGTAATCGCCGCCCTTCACCAGGCTCCCGACGGGAGTGGGCGTGTGGGAGGAGGAGGGACGCTGAAACATCCAGGTCTGGCGGCGTGTGATGAGGCACACCTGATGTGAATGAAGCCTCATCACCGCCGCTGTTAAAATGCCGAGCGCGCCTCTCCTCAGGAGACCGGTCTCTTCCCCGTGCATGCACGCTGGTGTCCTCGTGGGTCCAGGAAGGGGTGAAGAGGAACGAGCGCCGCCGTAGGACGAGCTGCCGGACCCCGCGGGTCCGGATGAGGACCGCACCCGTGACGGCTGACGGGCCAGGTTGCCGGGCCGTTTTATCCCCCAGAAGTGCCGCAGAGGTGGAGGAGGACGATGCCGCTAGAGAAGCCGCCGCCACTCGCACCCCGGACCTGAGCGGGGAGCGCGTGCGGCCACCGGACTCCGCCCCTTACCTGGACCCTTCCCTTCGGAACACTACCCCACCTTCACGGAACCCCGTCACGACGAGGACACCAGATCCCCCTGTTTATTTTGGACACTTTTTTTTTTTTACCCTTTTTGGACACTTTCTGTTTATTGTTTAATAAAAGCCTCTCCGCGGCCTGACGTCACGCCCACTGTGTCTGTCGCTTTGCTCCGCACCCGTGACAATATACTCACTCTCAGGTCATCCAAGATGTAGATGAGTTTGTTTCTTCATCGGACATCACATTTGGAGAAAATTAGCATTACATTACCTGCTCACCAACGGATCCTCTGTAGTAAATGGGTGCCATCAGAATCAGATTTCAAACAGCTGATTAAAACATTACAATAATCCAGAAGTAATTCACACAAGTCCAGTCCATTAATTAATGTCCTGTGAAGCAAAAAGCTTCAAATCCATCATTACTAAGGTTTTTATTTCAAAATGCTGCTTTCTTCTGAATCAAGAGGAGAAAGATATGCACAAATTGAGCACCGTCTAAAATTGTGTGGATTATTTGTTTAATATTGTGATGTTTTTATCAGCTGTTTGAACTCTCATTCTGATGGCACCCATTCACTGCAGAGGATCCATTGGTGAGCGAATGAAGTAATGCTAAATTTCTCCAAATCTGTTTGCATGAAGAAGCAAACTCATCTGCATCTTAAACAACCTGAGGGTAAGTAAATATGCAGTAAATTTAACCCTTGTGCGTCAATAAAAAAAGTTACACATAGGTCCTTAGTGGACAAAAATGTCCTTGTCAAAAAACTGTCATAAAAATTTGAAGCTACGGAGCACAGACTTAAGTTTGGCCTCATTTGAAAGAAGATTATTGTTGAAGTAGAAAAAGTTTCAAAAGTGAAACCAAAAAAAAAGCTATAGTGGTTTACGTTTATGAAAATGCTTTATGAACAATATTTTATATAAAATATATTTTATGAAATATGTTGAACTGTAAACCTGCTAGAAAATCAAAGCTCTAAATCTACACAAGTTGTGTTACAAATTTGAGGTTGATATCTCAAAAAATTAGCTTTCAGGAAGATTTTGTTTGGGCACAGTACCAAATTTTCCCCATTAGATGCCAGCAAAACTCCGCTGGTGCACACAGTGGTTGGATTTGTGATTTGCAGTAGAGTTTTTCTCTCTCAAATATTACACACACAATTTTTTTTTTATGACACGCATACAAACCACACTCTGACATCCAAGCATCATTTGCTTTATTGGCCAAATCTAAAAAAAAATGGCACCATCTGGTAAAAAATTGTAAAAAAATTTAATTCTGAAGCCTTGCCAACAGAATGAAAATCAATGGGGACGTTTTTTTCTTAAGGTCCTGAGAGGAACTATTTTTTGTACCTAGTGCAAAATAGACTCATTAAAGGAAATGAGGGTTAAATAGTAAAATTCCAATAAAAATACACACCTGTGCCAAAATTTATGCACCTGGCAATAACACAGGCAAAATGATCAAAAAAATAAAAAAAAACTAAACTGAAATTGATAAATGTCCAAAAGGTCGCACAAGGGTTAAATTTTTGTCTAAACTTTTGGAGTGACTTCTCAGCTGATCACAGTCAAATTTGAGACTCTAGTCTGCTGTAATTATACAAACAGCGAATCAAAGTAACACAAGTCGAAATTATACAGTGTAGAACAGACATTGGAATGGATGACTGTAATGAATGTAATCATTGAAGAGAAAAACTCACTCTCCCCAAAAACGTTATAGTGTCATGTCTCTAAATTGCTGTATCTGTATTTGAATGACCTTTTTTGAACCTATTTTTGTCATTGTCATACCTATTTCTTCTAAATGAGCATGAAGATGCTCAGGCAGTTATACTCTCAGTATGATCACATATGATATAGGCAGAAAGTATATGTACTATTTCAAGCCTCCACTGTAATCGAGAGTGAATTATTTAGCACCTGTGTTGTGGTACTGACATCAGTTGTAGTTTAAATAGTTGTTAATATGTTATGTCAGAATTTCATATTTTAAGAACACACCTTCAACACTTGCAGTGTTTCAGCAAGTGATTCAATCCAGCTGCATAAAAAGTTATGTGAGGCTACTATATGTGAAAAATTATGTTTGTCATGTCACTCACCACTGCAGGAGAATTAACAACAGCCAGGTTATAACCATACAGCATGGAGCTCCCAAAGGAAGAGAGGAACGCTACCGCCAACAGGGATGCGGTTAGATGCTGGAGAAACAAATAAAAGACAACCATGAGTCTGGTAGCCATTTGTAATAACATATATCCCTGTTTTTGGATTTAAAATTTTCATAAGATGTCTAGCACTTCTAACATGAAGCAGCTTTTATAAGGAAGCTGTTTTGGCTTTTAAAAAACTTTCTTTAAAAACTTTTCTTTAATCATAAATCAGCCTTTTTAAGCAGCTTTGGGTGTTAGGGAGAAGTGAATAGGGAATAGGGAGAGTGCGTGCATAGGTCCCAAAGACTTATAGAGGCCCACAGTAATGATCCTGGGGCGGGCCAGGCTGAGATTGAACACAATTCTGTGCAAAGGGCCAAGAATGTTTAGTGATGCCACTGTATATACAGAATCAGTAGATTACAGAGATATTTGTTTCAATAATCAACACTGCATTTTTCTCTCTGGAGTACAAAATCACACTTTAAGCACAAATGTTATATTGCTTATAAGCCGTAACTGAGCCTAAAGTATTAGACTCTGGCGCCAATCCAGTTAGCATGTGACTGCATTAACGTACAAGTGAACCATGACTAGATCTGGCATGAGTGTTCACTGCCCAGGCAAACTGAGTTACAATAATTACCCTGCACATGTACAGAATCACTATCACCACCTGCCAAAAGTGGGAAAGAATTTCATAGTTGAGAAGAAGTGAAAAACTCAAAGTATGAAGTGTGTCTTTCATGAGATAAATAAAAAATGTGTAAAAAGAGCAAACATAAAAATAAACAGTAACTTTGTTGTATCATGCATAGTGGGAGACTATTCTCAAAAGTATTCTCAAAAAGCAACTATGTTTTCCCCAACATGTTCTCATAGGCAGCTGAATTACACTAAAAACCTACAAACAGGTCTAAACGTAAATTTTACATAAAATGTTATGGTGGGTCCATAGAAAGAAAACACAGGGCTCTCAGAATGGTCCCTGATAGCACACATACATCTTCGAGAAGTCTATTTGACATCTGCAAGACGTATTTGTTACGTAGTTTGGACGTCTATTGGACATTTCCGGTCAGATGTCAAATAGACGTCTATTAGATGTCTTTAAGATGTTTATGATTTAGTATGTATGTAAAACTGACATCTTACAGACGTCTGCCAGACGTTTGTACACAGCAGATGCTTTCCAGATCAAGAGATCTTTAACGTACATGTGCTATCTGGGATAGCTTTTTCTGCACCAGGCACAAGATGTTTACAAGTGTCAAGGGGCAGTTCAAGGGGCGTTACAACAAGATAGAGTAAATATGTTTTTTTCTTCACAGGGAATTTAGGCAATAATGTGTAAACCTTTCAAGACAAGCCTACGAAGAGCTCAGGATCAATGACATGTAATTGCATAGTCATTTAGAATGTGAGTATATTATTCAATCACAATACTTGCTGGGATAAGTCTTTTTTTTAGCTTCAAATGAAAGTTGTAATGTTGTGATTGATCGCTTTAGTTGATTTGGGTTATCCTTACTAAAGATTTTTTTTCTAACCCACTCGCAGAAAATGAATGGGAACGCTCATGACAGTTTTCACATGACCTTTTTTTTTTTATGTGAACCATGCTCTGTTTTTACTAAACAGCCAGTGTGAAAGCCCCCTATACACATATCCTTGTGAAGTTAGGGTTATAGTTTGATGCTACCTACTGTACATTCACAGTACATTTAATGAGATTTTTCTTTTTCTGCCTGACAAGATTTACTGCTCATGTTGTTATTTTCTCTTATGATTTTATAAGATCTTGCTGCCATCTGCTCTCTCCTAGAGAGCTGCCTGTAGCTAGATAGCATCTTGCTAAAAATCTTTAGCCTTTATAAACTTGACCCTGAACTTTGAAAAAGCACAAAGAAAACGACATGTTATTTAATGTTTGTTTGATGGGAAATATACTAAATAAAGGCACATATAAGGACCATAAATTAATTTACAATCAAACTATAAGAATATTATTACACAAGCTGTAGGAAATACTCATATATTCTAAAATATTCTAAAATATTCTAAAATTCCTTCACAGAAGTGTTAAAAAAAAAACAGGTTCATGAACCAAACTGGCTAGTGCCATTCTGTAGCAATAAATTTGTTTTTGGTAAAATAAAAGAAGAGATATGTTATTCTAAGAAAGAGCAGACATAGGTTTAGCACCAGTAACAACACTATATGTAACGTAAGCTTATTCATTTTTGGCAACAATAGCGTTACGTAAGAATTGAGTGCCTCTTTAGCGTTCTCTGAAAATTATACAATTATAATTCTGTTATATATCTATTTTTTTTAAACCTTCTGTCAAAGACAATATCTGTCTGTTTTAGGTTGGAGAAATGCTATAAATAAACAGATAAATAAATACAATAAATTTAGATGAGTTACGCTTTTAAAGAGATTAGCCTAAACATTTCCAGACAATTACGAAAACAAAATAAAAAAGATGATTTCATTCTAACGCCAAACTTCTCCCTGTAAAAGCGAATTCAACAGATACGTCACGATGCGAACTGTGATAGCATTGTGATGCCTTTTTATCTAGAGAAACCATCAAGTTTTATAATGTTTTATAATGTTATTTTCGCCTTCTCAAAACTCTTGGTCGCGTCAAAAATTAAAGAAACACAGTATTATTATTATTATTATTATTATTATTATTATTATTAAATCCTAATATGCAAAATAAATTAGGCTTACTTACCCCTCCACTTTTCCCATTAGGTTCTATCAAAACCTCCTCCGCCATCTAAAAGCTCAAACGAAATTGTCTCTCTGACTAAAATTTGAATGAGAGCGGCTATTGTTTATACCACCGGCATCCCAGTGCAGGCTATTTTTGACTGAGTAATGACTGAATTCTGCACATTTAACAAGGAGGAGGGAGAGTGTGCGACGTTCAACCAACTACTGCTTGCTGTCAAATGCAGCTCCACCTACAAGCATTTCTATGGAGATAAAATAATGCCATAAAGATTTGCATGTGAAGAGTACGTGTTGTGCAAGTGTACATAAGACTGTAAGCGTAAATTAAATTTGCATGCGCAAGAGAAGCTTTGTAAAAGTGTAAATCGCGTTTCAAGCGTAAGAAAAAACAGATTTGCAGCATTTACTGTTACTCATAAGTGTAATTCATGTATTGTGAAACTGCAGCTTCATGCTTTCGCAAAATAAATACGATCTGCATTCTTCCGACTTCCATTTCTCCGCGCTTACACTTTTGGCACGTTCTTTTCGCTAAAATACGGTCAAAAGCACTGCAAGTCTGTGAACAGTGATTTACACACGAAAACAACAGTTTGCAAAACAGATTGACTGCGTAGGACCAATATGTATGTGAAAAAACAAACTGTTGCAAATGTCTAAATGACTTGTGTATGTAGGGCACAAAGTTGCCGAAATAATCTGATATGTACAGCTCCGTCTTTCTTTTTTCTGCGCTTACACTTTTGGCAGATTCTCTCACTCACTGAGTTTTGCAAGCCTGAGGGGGAGGGCGGGGCCACCACCTTTTTGTAGCCAATGAAATGAGACTCTCGCGGACTCCATTTACTCTTATCTGATTGGTTCAATAAACACATCACACGCCAAAACATTCATCTTCATTTAGTTCTTGCTGTTGCTCGCTTCCGATGGAATGGTACTTTTAATGTACATGTACATTAAAATAAATAAATAAACAACAACTTAATTAAAACATGATACTTTATAAGTTGTGTACCATTAGACTAGACTATGTGTTCATCCTGAATTGTTAGCTGGTGTTAACATTATTGGATTGGTTTGGCTTTACATTGAAATGCATATATCATATAATATAGCCTAATATATAGCTGATGTTAAACATTACGTGACAATGGTCAACAATAGTATCAGAGTGCTATACTTTTGATAAAACCTTTTTACTATAACAATAAAGCTACATAAATCTGAATTTGACGATTTTCCAGACCATGTCTCTGTTTATTGTATTTAACACTCAATTGTAAAAAAAATTGTAAAATCCCCTTAAATTATAACATGTTAAAGTGAAAAAAAAATATGTTATATTCACAATATTGAACCAAATTTTAGTTAAAAAATTTGAGTCGTCCCTGATCAGTAGACAGGTGAAATTATGCATGTTATTATAAATGACAAATTATGCTGCTAGTGCAGATACTAGGCCATGTTTAACACTAGCACCGCTAGGGGTCGCTGTACACCTAAAACCCTCCAGCGGGTAAATTCTACCCAAGCACGACTACCGTTTTTATACGCCTAAAGAACATTTTATTTCAGTGTATTATGCCACTGTTTTCATAAAGAAACATCTAAATATGAGATCACAGTCAGATGAGCCGTCAGATGCTGACTAATGGCATTTAGTGCTTCTACCTTCTTTTACTAATTTTGACTTTATTTTTGAATCTCAACTGCTAATTCAGTGAGTAAAAGGCGCTGCCTAGCAATCTAGTTACAATTAATACATAAGTAGCAAGATAATGACAGCACGAAAATATAGACACAATATAAATGCCACGTTTTTTATCTTTTTTTTTTACCATTTTTAGAGGATTGTAAATTACACCATTTTAGTAAAAGTCAGTGACTGGGAGACTTTAATGTTTTATTCAAAGTCTGTTATGTAGGCTACATTTAAAAAACAGCCACAAGTAAAATATACCCCATGGCAGTTTTAGTATTAGGTATCATCAAAATTACAATATTACAGTAAACTATCATATATTGCCTGTTGAGGACGATGACGACACAGCTCGAATTTCAGAATGAACACACAGCCTGGTACACAACTTATATCGTTTTTTTATTTTATTTTATTTTTAATGTATGTCTACATTAAAGGTACCATTCCACCGGAAGCGAGCGACAGCGAGAACTAAATGAAGATAAATGTTTTGGCGTGTGATGTGTTTATTGAACCAATCAGATAAGAGTAAATGGAGTCCGCGAGAGTCTCATTTGATTGGCTACAAAAAGGTGCTGGACCCGCCCTCCCCCTCACGCTTGCAAAACTCAGTGAGTGATAGTGATGGGAAGTTCGGATCATTTTACCGACTCGGTCCTTTGAGTCTCGTTCAGCAAAATGAACGAATCTTTTTTCGAGTCATTTCGTTCATTTTGTTCATTTTAGCAAAATATAATTAAAATGTTACGTTTTACTTCCCTAACACATCTGCTGCTTACACAAACGTTGATCACACTACAAACAAAACAAAACTATAATGCTATAATGCTTATAAGAAACAGAAAATATTAATTCATTGTTTACCTGTGTCTTTAGTCTATGATTCGCTCACCTCGCCTCTAATCTGACAAGTTTTCGGGTTTGAGTCGTTCGTTCATCACCTGACAGCCCAATTAGCTTAACCAACGCAGTCTGAGCCAGAAAGAGAATTGATTAGTTCATCTCTCGAGTCCTCGGGTTTGAGTCGTTCGTTCATCACGTGACAGCCCCGTAATGTTAACCTATGCAGCCTGAGCCGGAAAGAGAATTGATTAGTTCATTTCTCGAGTCCTCGGGTTTGAGTCGTTCGTTCATCACGTGACATCCCCGTAATGTTAACCTATGCAGTCTGAGCCGGAAAGCGAATTGATTAGTTCATCTCTCGAGTCCTCGGGTTTGAGTCGTTCGTTCATCACGTGACAGCCCCATAAAATGAACGAACGACTCTAAAACAGTTGAACTAATTCCAGTACAGGACCTAATAGGATGTTGCGCATGCGCGACTGAACGAATCACTCGCCGAGACGACTCGTTCGTCCCGAGTCACATTAAAGATTCGTTCAAAATGAACGAATCGTTCAAGAACGACCCATCACTAGTGAGTGAGAGAATCGTGCCAGAAGTGTAAGCGCAGAAAAAAGAAAGACGGAGCTGTACGTATCGGATTATTTCGGCAACTTTGTGTCCTACATACACAACAAGTCATTTAGACATTTGCAACAGTCTGTTTTTTCACATACATATTGGTCCTACGCAGTCAATCTGTTTTGCAACCTGTTGTTTTCCTGTGCAAATCACTGTTCACAGGCTTGCAGTGCTTTTGACCGTATTTTAACGAAAAGAACGTGCCAAAAGTGTAAGCGCGGAGAAATGGAAGTCGGAAGAATGCAGATCCTATTTATTTTGCAAAAAGCATGAAGCTGCAGTTTCACAACACATGAATTACACTTACGAGTAACAGTAAAATGCTGCAAATCGGTTTTTTCTTACGCTTGAAACACGATTTACACTTTTACAAAGCTTCTCTTGCGCATGCAAATTTAATTTACGCTTACAGTCTTATGTACACTTGCACAACACGTACTCTTCACATGCAAATCTTTATGGCATTATTTTATCTCCACACATTTCTCACCATTTTAAAAGGTCAAAATGCGAGACTGACATGTCACATGTTAACAACCCGCGTGATTTAACTCTTTATTTAAATTAACTACACTTTCACTGCGCGAGTGAACTCTTGCTTTTAGTTTTTTACAACTTTCATTTCCTTTTTTTTTTTATTAAACCTCAAAGCTTTGCATACTTTTAGTGAGATGTTTGTTATAGTAATAGTCTAGTATTGTCTATTTAGCCTATCCACCTTTTTGTAAGAGCAGCCATTTGTAAATTTAACGTGTCTTGCTTGAAAACTGGTGTCATATCATATAATTTTAATGTATTATCTCAATTATGAACACATTGGTTTGTAGTGCAAACAGTTTTACCATTACTCGACATTCTTCTCATTATTAAGTGTAACATATGACCAAAAAACTGCTTACTTCCACACTGAAAAATAAGGTGGATATGTTAAGTGCAACCACTCAGTCTGTGCACATAGAAAACCAGTGATTCATTGTGCTGTTACTTTCTCTGTGTTCTACATACAGATGATTGATACATGGACTATGCATCATGAAGACGTCAGACTAATGGAATTGAACCTCCTGATCCCATGGATCTCCATCATTTCTTCATGGTCATCAAACTCTGAAATTTACACATCAACTGTAACTGAATTGCTAAATTTTACATTTGTAAATGTCTTACTGTGCAAATTATTACTGCTATTTAAGCACTCACGTGAAACTAGGCTGCAAGCCTTAAAACATTAGTTACGGTTTGGTGACCGTAGCTTTGCATCAGGCCCATAAGGGCTTAAAGGGATAATAGTTCACCCAGAATTTATAACTCTTTCATCATTTACTCAGTGTCATCCCAAACGGCTTTCTTTCTTCTGTGAAACATAAGACAACATATTTTGAGAAAAGCTCCTCTTTTTATAGAATAGAAGCCAGTGGTAACCAAATCTCTTTGGTTTCCACAGAAGAAAATGTCATGTCAAGTCAGGTTTGGGACAACATGAGGATGAGTAAATGATGACAGAATTTCTGAATTTCTATTTGGGGCAAAATCCTTTTATAAAAGACTACATTAACACAGTTTAATGTCCATCACAAACACCCCATTCAAAAGAAAAATTATTTTCAATATCACTCTATACACTATCATGTGCTCTGCCTAAATATGTTCTCAATATATTTGTTTCCCCTCAGTTTCAAAAATTCTTCAGTTGCTCTGCCTTGTGACTAACCTTTGACAAATATTGAAATAATAGTTCTGTGTCTGTGTTTCTTTTGGCACTGTACTAGCTCCCTCTGGCTTTTTATTTTGCCCCTCTCTCTTCTCACATGAGTTTGAGAAGATGCTCCCACACAAATCCTCTACATTTTAAATAAATAAATAAACACACACACACACACACACACACACACACACACAAACGCACACACACAAGTAATTATATAAGTACACTCTTAAAAATAAAGGTTCTTTATTGGCATTAGTGGTTCTGTAAAGAGCCCTGAACATTCATGGAACTTTTCACTGAAAGGTTCTCTGGGAAACCAAAATGGCTCTTCTAAGGCATCACTGCAAAAACACCATTTAATTTTTAAAAGTGTACATGTTTATAAAATTTGATTTTGTGTGTTTTTTGTGGGATCATCACCACACATAAAACCTTCCTATATATATATATATCAGAGAGTGATGATGTGTGCTGACAGACCTGGCAGCCATTTTATCTACATGTGCTTTTCTAACTATGTTCTTGTCATATGACTCCCAGCATGAAGTCCATAGCATCAGACCATTTTTTGTGAAGAATCAATTATTGTCTCACATAGGAAGTTAATTCACTTTTTTTACTCTACTCTCGTCACTCATTCATCCAAGTATCTCTAAATCTAAACAGTAATGGGACGTGTTAAATTGCATTGGTAGGAACACGTGAAGGAATTAACTACAATTCTCACACTTTTAAGTGTTTAGTTTCAACAACCTGCACAGCATGGAACACCTACATTTAATTTCAATGATATTTAAGTTTTACAACCAGTGTCAGTGGCAAATTCCCCAATCAAGTGTTTGGAATCACATACAGTGTTCATGTATGCACACAGAGGTATCCATTGATTTCCGTGGTGTAACATCCATTAGCTGGTTAGTGTTACTCCTTTACCCCCCTGCTGCTAGATGCCGTAGCTACACTGTTATCAAGTCAAAAAGCAGGTTTCCCCATTGAAGGCTATTCAAATGTAAATGTGTATACTCTAAAATAGTTTGGTAGAACTTGTACCAGTGATATTATTTTTGGAGAGTTCATAAAAGTGTGAAATTGATATATATTTTACTTTGCCTTCAGCACTTGATGAGTGATGAATCACATGACACATGTTCAAACTAAGTGCCCAGGTGCAAAGACGACAGCCTCCAGGCTGTGTATTCCTAGGAAATCATTTGTAAGCTAAACAACAGCCATTTAGATGAATTTTAATAGCTTTTTTTCAGGTATTATAGGTCCTCTTAGTAAAAAGCTCTTGTCTTAAAGAAATTGTTAACCCAAAAATGCAAATTTGCAGAAAATGTGCTCACCCTCATGTGATCCATGATGTAGATGAGTTTGTTTCTTCATGGGAACAAATTTGGAGAAATTTAGCATTACACGACTTGCTCACCAGTGGATCCTTTGCAGTGAATGGGTGTCCAAAAAGATGATGAAAACATCACAATAATCCAAAGGTAATCCCACATGACTTCAGTTAATGTCTTGTGACGTGAAAGCTGCATTTTTTATTCATCATTAGGACGTTTTAACTTTAAACCAATATGATGCACAAGTCACAAGGACCACATTTCTGACACTTTTATGGTGCTTTTTTATTTCGGAGCTTAAAGGAGAAGTCCACTTCCAGAACAACAATTTACAAATAATGTCCAAGATGTTCAAGTCTTTCTTTCTTCAGTCGTAAAGAAATTGTGTTTTTTGAGGAAAATATTTCAGCATTTTTCTCCATATAATGGACTGATATGGTGCCCTGAGTTTGAACTTCCATAATGCAGTTTACATGCGGCTTCAAACGATCTCAAATGCGGCTGTAAACGATCCTAGCCGAGGAAGAAGGATCTTATCTAGCACGAATACAATATGTATATTTTTAATGCCAAACCCTCATCTTGTCTTACTCTGCTTAGACTGTTTTTGTTCCGGTTCATGACAGTTAGGGTATGTCGAAAAAAAATCCCATCTCATGTTCTCCCTAAACTTCAAAATCATCCTATATTGCTGTTACCTTTTTTGTTAAGGGTGTTTGATCTTCTTTGCATGGTCACATTGCAAAGACTGGGTCGGTACTTCTGCAGCGATGTAGGATGATTTTGAAATGATTTTTGAAGGTGAGGGAGAACATACGATCAGTTTTTTTTGACATACCCTAACTGTTTTGAATCAGAATACACAGAGTTCATGGAGAGAAATGAAAGACAAGCATTTGAGATTAAAATTATTTAAATCGTATTTTTTTTAATGAAAATAGCTAGATAAGACCCTTAGCCACATGTAAACTGCATTTTGGAAGTTCAAACTCAAAAAAACTATATTTTTATTTAATAAAAAAGAAGAGTTTGCCCATTGTCCATTTGTCCCTTGAATCATTGTCTACCCTGTGGTATTGGGGAATCTGCCCCTTTAAGAAAAGGCCATCCCCTTTAGTGACTTTAATTATTATTATTATTATTATTATTATTATTATTTTGGGTGACTTTTAAATTGACAAATGTTCTTTATATGAGTTTGCTTACTTGCTTTGCCAAAGCTTATATGTCCACCCTGTCAGCATAAAATATGCCGGAAGTGATTAGAATACAGTATTGTCAAAATATGTAAGTTTAAATATACCAAATTTTCTTTTACCAGACTAACTATTTAGCTAGTCACAGCTAATATGCTAATTAAAGCCACCACTTGCTCGATAGGATGGACATACAAATGACAGGTTGGACGTAGCATTTATTTGTAGTTAATATTGCTAAAAACTAAAGTTAATTATTTATTATATATATATATATATATATATATATATATATATTGTTTTTTATTATTATTCCCTGTCACGGAAAGCTCTTGAGAAACAGTGTCTCTTTCGCGGCTCGGTACGCTTTAAACTCGTTTATTTTTTGTCTCCATCAAGAGACAGCTGACCCACTTCGAAAATGAAACTAAAAATAAATCATCTTTGAGAGCAAGCTGGGGGCCCTACGCAGCTTGTATATTTTGCATATAGGGAGGATCGGTACTATATATATGTCCATGACAGGGTGGACATATCTTATGATTTATACTTCGAATAATGACCTATAATTATCTAAAACAAAATGTGTTAGCTCAGCTAATATGTTTCTATAGTACTTGGGTGTCTACTATTTATGAGAAGACATAAAGCGAATAGGAAATTAAAGGAGAAGTCCACTTCCAAAACAAAGATTCACATATAATGTACTCACCACCTTGTCATCTAAGATGTTTATGTCTTTCTTTCATCAGTCGTTAAGAAATTATGTTTTTTGAGGAAAACATTTCTGCATTTTTCTCCATATAATGGACTGATATGGTGCCCTGATTTTTGAACTTCCGAAATGCAGTTTAAATGCGGCTTCAAATGCGGTTGTAAACGATCCCAGCTGAGAAAGAAGGGTCTTATCTAGTGAGTCGATCGGTTATTTTCATTAAAGAAATACAATTTAAATACTTTTTAATCTCAAACGCTGGTCTTGCCTTTCTCTCCCTGAGCTCTGTGTATTCTGGCTCAAGACAGTTAGGGTATGTCGAAAAACTCCAATCGGTTTTTTTCCCTCAACTTCAAAAATTATTTCAAAATCGTCCTACATCATTGCAGAAGTACCGACCCACTCTTTGCAATGTGAACATGCAAAGAAGATCAAACACCCTTGGCAAAAAAAGGTAAAACAGCGATATAGGACGATTTTGAAGTTGAGGGAGAACATGAGATGGGAGTTTTTCGAAATACCCTAACTGTCATGAACTGGTACAAAAACAGTACAGGCAGAGTAAGACAAGACGAGCATTTGGCATTAAAAAGTATATAAATTGTATTCTTTTTATTAAAATAACCCATCGTTACGCTAGATAAGACCCTTCTTTCGTGGCTAGGATCGTTTACAACCACATTTGAGATCGTTTGAAGCCACATTTAAAGTTCATTTTGGAAAAATGTTTTCCTCAAAAAACATAATTTCTTTACGACTGAAGAAAGAAAGCCATGAACATCTTGGATGACAAGGGGGTGAGTACATTATATGTGAATCTTTGTTTTGAAAGTGGACCTCTCCTTTAAGACCAAAATTTGTGAGTACTGTAAGGGCTGAAAGGCACCATATGGTGATATTGACCCTCATAGGTTAGAGCACGTTCTCGATGGCGAGTTTCTGTTGAAGAGCAGCTGAACTTTCAAAGAGTTGTGGTGTTTAAGCTGTAGAGGGTGCTATCGTGCTATCAATAATATTATGCTTGCAAAAATGGCACATAAATGGAGCTCCTACTGACCCCTGCTGGACAATCCGTGGATGGCCAAATTACAATAAACAGATCACCCAAAGTTTACCCAAAAATGAAAAATTTGTCATCATTTACTCTCCCTCATGTCGATCCAAACCAATATTAATTTCTTTCTTTAGAAGATGTTTTGAACTGTTTTGTCCAAATAGTGAAAGATAATTAAATTAGGCTTATCCATCCATTCTCCAAACCACTTTTTCTCTGTAGGGTCATGGTTCAATAAAATGTATTTTTTAGAAATGTCTTCTACAGGTTTTTAACATCACGAGGGTGAGAAAAAGAGTAAACTATCCACAAATAACTATATATAACTACTACAATGAAATTTCTGATATAATTTCTGTTCACACAGGAAACTTACATTCATAAAAACACACATACAGGTACAGTAATAGGACCAGATCTCCATGGCTTCATGCTAAATGACTTCTTAATCACAGTCCATTAAGCATTTTAAACTCCTGTTGGCTGATAATGGCTGCTCTCCAGCGCTGAGTCTGGTGGTTATTTATTAATTTTCTGTCCTTGCGTGATTAATCATTCTGTCTCTCTTCTGCTGCCCTCCATTTCAACATTATAAGAGGTAATCTGTCTAATTGACTTTCATTAGGTGTACATCCATACAGCAGAAGAATTATATTGTGTATGGGTGCATACATTTCAGATTCCTTGAAAGGATTCTTAACCAAAAAAAAAAAAACTTTAAAGCTGACCTCAGATCAGACTACTGTCAGAGCAGTGCAGATGTGGCATCAGTCATTAGAAGCTGGGGAACGGCTCTCTTGGGTTGTCATGCTGTAAATATGATTAATTGGAGTGTACTGACTTAAGAAAAGGCTCTTGGTTTAACAAAGGATATGTGATTGTCTTGTAAGCAAATGTGCATATTTTTTGCACTGGGATTTTTTCTCAGATAGTGCTGATTTACGCAGATGTGTAGATAATGTGCTGTCTCTGCTAAAATAAAATAATAGCATACGTCAAAATAATTATGATTAATGTATTAGAATATTTAACGCTCAGGCATGCAGTGAAGCTAAGCATGAGTGCTGCTGGAAATGCTGGTGGTCATAAAATAATAAATAAATTCTAAATTTTATTACAATTTTGGACTTTTATTTTACGTTTCATCACTAGAGTAGCAGTCAAAACCAATTCTTTAAAAATTCATACCAAGGCTATATACCCCTTGAAGCTAGCCAAGATCTGTCAACCCAAAAACAAAAGCAGCAACTTTAATTAACTGAAACAGAAAGTTCTGAAAAAGTTCTGGTGTTCATTTGCGATATACATCAATCAGGTTTGACTTTTTTTTTTTTTTTAATCTAAATCTTTTTAATTTTAGAACGCTGTTTTTAAGCTGTCTAGAAACATCTCAAAACTAAAGTAAAAGGTTTTAGTACTGAAAAATATGTGCTATATTTCCATTAAGTAACATCTAATCAAACCTTTAGAATCCAGGTTCAAACTTATGAAACAACAGCAATAAACACAATTTACCCAAAATGTATTTATTCATTTATTTGTTTGTTTGTTATGTTTCTTGTGGTCTTCAAAAATTAAAAACAATCGCCTGGTTACTCTTACTATTTACTTATTACTTGTTACGGGGAGAGAGAGGCGAGAGGCGAGCGGATCCACTTGCGAGCTTTTATTGGGACGAGACAAAGACATGGTCGTACAGGCAGGGTCAAACAACAATAGCAGACAGGTTTAACGTAGGCGATGCACAATAGAAGTCCGTAAAACAGGCGAGGGTCGATCCGTGGCAAACGTAATCCGTAAGGGGCTGGGCTAGGAGAATTAACCAAGAAACAAGAGCGATAGTCCGAAAAGGCAGGCGGCAGTACAGTCGAGAACGGGGAGCCAGGCGAGGGGAATAAACACTGGGAACTAGGAACACGGGAACTAGGAACACGGGAACTAGGAAACGCTAAACAAAAGAACACAATAACAACTCACAATACTCCGTGGTTTGCATGGGGAAAGTCCGGGGTTTTTATAGAGCTGCTGATTGGTCACATGAATAGACGCAATCAGCGTGATGCATGGCGGGAGATGTAGTCCGGGGAGTGGTACAAGAGTCAGAGTGTAATGATGGGGTGAGAGTGACATCTGGTGGCGGGCGGACAGCGGGACACCGACCAGATTCGTGACATTACTATTCATTTATTTATTTATTAACTTATTTATGTTTCTTGTTGTCCTAAAAAAAAAAAAAAAAAATTACTGGTTACACTGGTAACTTACTTGCTTACTTTATTTGTGTATTTATTTATTTTTGTTTCTTGTGGTCTTCAAAAAAAGTGCCTGGTTACTCTGATAACCTTATTTTTTTATTTTTTTATTTATGATATAATATTTCTTGTGGTCTTCAAGATTCTAAAAAAAATGACTGGTTACTCTGGTAATTTACTTACTCACTTTATTTATTTATTTATTTATTTATTTATAATGTTTCTTGTGGTCTTTAAAAAATTAAAAAAAAACTTGACTGCTTACTCTGGTAATTTACTTTATTTATTTATTTATTTATTTTATTTATTCTTCAAAAAATGTCTGGTTACTCTGATAATCTTATTTATTTATTTATTTATTTATTTATTTATTTATTATGTTTCTTGTGGTATTCAAAAAAACCTGACTGGTTTCTCTGGTAATTTATGTATTTATTTATTTATTATGTTTCTTGTGGTCTTTAAAAAATGACTGTTACTCTGGTCATTTTTTTTTATTTACTTATTTCTTTATTATGCTCTTGTGGTCTTCAAAAAATGAAACTGATTACTCTGGTAACTATTTATTTATTTATTTAGGTTCCTAGTGGTCTTCAAAAAATCTATCTATCTATCTATCTATCTATCTATCTATTTGTGATGTTTCTTGTGGTCTTCACAAATTTTAAAAATTGACTGCTTACTCCAGTAACCTACTCACTTTATTTATTTATTTATTTATTTATTTATGATGTTTCTTGTGGTCTTCAAAAATAAAATAAAAAAAAATTCATTCATTCATTCATTCAAAAAGGCTTAATTACAAGAATTATCTTATTTTATTTTATTTTATTTTATGCTCCTGTGCCTTTTATATTAAGATTTCTATGCTGAGCAGCACTTCTACTTATTTCTGTTTTTGCAGAGCAATGCAAAAGTCAAAAAGTGGGACCTCAAGCGTTAAGCATGAACACACAATGACCTCCATCCTGCTGCTTACCAGCATGAACCAACAACCACACAAAAATGTTGGGATTTAATCCAAAAATGTGATGACACAGAGCCAAAAAAAGGACAAGAAAGCTTCCAGTGTGCAGTAGCAGCAGTTAATAAATCAAACATTGTAACAGACTTACTGATTGCACTTTTACAAATCTATCAATCATAATATTAACAAGAAGACTCAAAAAATGTAAATAGAACATTTTTAAAGAAACACATTTGAAATTCCCAGCACAAAGTCAGTATAATCATCATCTCAATGGGTGGTAATGCTATTAAAACACCAAAGGGTTTTAATTACCCAGCCTCCACCATAAAGCACACACCAACTAAGCTAAAGACCTCTGAACTCTGCTTAAACACGCCGCACATATTCTAGCTCGTCACAAAGACACAAGGCCACGTCGAGCCACACTGTTAGCGAAGCGGCCAAGAAAGGGGCCGCTGCAGCTGTCTGTCGCGTGTGACGAAGCACCCTCTCCATCACTGGAAATAGTGAGCCTTTTTTGCCATCCTTCTCAATTTCTCCCCAAAACTCTTGACTCGGTGCTCCAGAGGGGGCCGCTCAATGTAAGTGAACCCCCTGTCACCCCTCACCCTTCAGAAGCGTAGGGTGTACTGTGAGACAGCTGTGCTCTGCTACACTGAATAGACAGGACAAGGGCCTGTGTTAATGTGTAGCTGCTCTTTGTGGCTCGAGTCTCTTTAAGGACAATAGATCAAGCAGGCAGAAAAGCTGTACGGGGAGAATAGAGTTACTGGGTATTTAGGCCTAGTTCATAAAAACAAGACAACAAAAACCCCTTGGATTCATCACTGTCTCATTTGGGTGGGAAAGCGTGCAGTTTGGAGTGTAGAGGAGGAGAAATCAGCGGCTCGGATATAGGCAGGGAGCAGGTGTATATAGCAGAGATACACAGAGTTGGCTGAGAGTTTGAGAGTGATTACAGTAGATGTTTAGGAATGGTTTTATTCTGTTTTTGTAGAGACAATCCGCTAACACCAGGCTGCTAAACCAAGTGTCCAAAGAAATACTGCAGTAGAAGTTACATGGAAAGCAAGGGGTCCTTATACAAGTAATACTGCTTATTAATAGTTAGTTAGGTAGTTGTTAAGTTCAGGTATTAGGTAGGGTTAAAGATGTAAAATATGGTCATGTAGAATATGTTCTTTATAAGTACTAATAAACAGCCAATATGCTAGTAATATGTATGCTAATAAGCAACTATTTAATAGTGAGAATTTCTCCTTATACTAAAGTGTTTCCCCCCAAAAAGTAATGACTTTTTCCTTTGATTTATTTGATTTTTAGAATATTAATAATGGCTCAACACAGACATGTGCTTTTATGACGGGTTTGGACTTTGTGGGCTGGAGTATGTGGGGAGTGTTTAATGATAATAATAATAATTATTATATAATATAATAAAGTTACTGCTTTTAAGAGGCGTTATATAAAGGTAAAATGTAAGGACACATTTACCATTACATAACCACTGATCTGTTAAGTATTACACAACAACAACAACAATACATGCATTATACAACAACAACAACAACAACAAAAACTACTATTATTCTACTATATAATAATAATAATAATAATTATTATTATTATTATTAAATTTTGTAATAATGCTATTGTAATGTTATAACTATATAATATATAGTTATAACATTACAATGTCTCACATACTACTACTACTATTAATAATAATATAAAATAAAATAATATTAAAAATATAAAAATAATAAAAAAAATAAAATACATAAAACATTATGTAATAATAATAAAAATAATGATTCGTCTTCTTTTTCTTCTTCTTCTTGTTATTAAGTAAATTAAGTTATTAAAGTTATTAAGCTATTAAATTAAATGGTATATAATAAACAATAATTTGTGCATTATACAACAATATAAACAATATTATTGCAATATAAATGTTACTACTACTACTACATAATGGTAGTAACTATAAGGTAACTATATTATTATTATTATTATTATTATTATTATTGTTGTTGTTGTTGTTGCTGTTGTTATTATTATATAATGTAATAATGCTATTGCAATGTAATAACAGTATCATATATAGTTATGACATTACAATGTTTCACATAATAATAATATAATTTAATAAAAAATAAAATTATGTAGTTATAATAATAGCAATAATAGTTGTTGTTATTATTATTATTACGTTTTTAATTAAATTATATTATAAACAATAATACATGCGTTATACCACAAAAACTATTATTACTACTACTACTACTACTTCATAATGTTGTTTTTTATTACATTGTATATTATTGTTATTATTATTGTTGTTGTTGTTGTTGTTGTTGTTAAATTATATATTATAAATAATAATAAGTGCATTATACAACAAAACATAATTATTATTATTTTAATGCTACTACTAATGTTGTTTTTTAATTACATTGTATACTACTATTATTATAATAATTATTATTATTTGTTTTTAATTCAATTATATATTATAGACAATAACGTGTGCATTATGCCACAAAAACTATTATTATTATTATTGTTACTACTACTACTACTACATAATGTTTTTTATTACATTGTATATTATTATTATTATTATTATTATTATTATATAATGTTATTGTTTATTAAATTATGTATATATATATATATGTATATATATATATATATATATATATATTATAAAGGTAAAATATATAGAACACAACAAACATTACACAACAGCAATAATGCAATAATACATGCTTTTTACAACAACAACAACAACAGTAATAAGAACTACTATTATAATTGTTATTATTATATAATGTAATAATGCTATTGTAATGTTATAATACTATAAATATAATAATGTAACTACTAGTACTACTATTTTATTAAATGTAATGTAAATATAATAATGTCATTCTTTTTTATGAAAATTATTACAAAGTAATCCTGCTTTTTTAGATCGTGTTATATTGGATGTCTGGGCAGCCGGGTGGGAGATCCTGGCTTTATGCGAGAATAAATATCTATAGATGTATGTAAGAAAGTAAATCTACCTGCATTAACCTCATTTGAAAATTTTTACAAAATGAAAATTGGGTAAATAAGATCAATTACAGAATAAGATCAAATAGACAGAAAGGTGATTAGGAGAAGGAGAAAGAGCATGGAAAAGGAAAAGTGCTGTGATAAAAGTGATAAAAGCTAACTGTAGTAATGATGGAATTAAAGTTCCTGTATTTGTTTTTTTATTTCTCTGTTTGTCTTTTTGCAATATTGTTCAGTCACACAATCATTTCATCCCAGTCTTACAAAGTTAAAGCACTTCACAGACTCTGACAACAATGCGGCCAAACCTCCAGCAGTCTCTGGCATAAATGAGGGCAATTGAGTATGCTAATGCGCCTACTCTCGTGTGATTGGCCGGCTCGTTAAACTGCCTAAATGGCTTTTACTAACCCTTCTGATTGATGAGTGTCTGACAGGCTCAATGTGGGAGTATTTTGGGCCAAACTGCTAGGCGGGGGGTGACACACACAGATACTCCTCTTGTACAGTATACACACACAAACACAAAGCTTGATGCTGCTAAGTGACTTCACAAACCAAAACAAAGACACACTCACTCCGACACATACTTACTCACATACAAAGAGCAGCTGAGCATTCCTCTTCTCTAATGCCATCCCATTCATCAAACTGAGTGTAATTGATGTTAAAGGCTCAAAGCAGATCCCCACAGCCCTCCCTCTGTCTCTCTGTGATACGTAAAGCTGGGTTCAGTCATTGGTCTGACAAGAAGACCATATGACATCCAAGTGGCACAATATGTTCTGCTCAGATTCAGTATTCTACGTATTATGTTACTGACAAACAATAACATAGATATAAGTGATATTTGTCAATAAAAAGGGCGATTTTTCATTTTTAAACATTTTCTTTTTACAAATGTGGAAATATTGCCCTATATCAGGAGTAATATTGCTGTATATGTTACCTATATTATTTTCACATACATACATTAAGCAAAGGTATACGGTTATGAAATCCCCATAGTTTGTGTATGTACAAAAAATTAATAATATCTACACTACCAGTCAAAAGTTTTTGAACAGTAGGATTTTAAATGTTTTTTAAGTCTCTTCTGCTCACCAGGCCTGCATTTATTTGATCCAAAGTACAGCAAAAACAGTAACATTTTGAAATATTTTTACTATTGTTATTATTACTATGTAATTTATTATTGTGATCTCAAAGCTGAATTTTTAGCATCATTACTCCAGTCACATGATCCTTCAGAAATCATTCTAATATTCTGATTTGCTGCTCAGAAACATTTATTTGTATTATTATGTTAAAAACAGCTGAGTAGAATTTTTTCAGGTTTCTTTGATAAATAGAAAGTTCAGAAGAACAGCATATATCTGAAATATTAATATTTTGTAAAATTATAACTTTTAATCAATTAAGTATTCATTTCCATAATTTCCTTCCTAAAAAATTATACTGACTCCAAGCTTTTTAATGGTATAGTGTGTAATGTTACAAAAGCTATTTCAGATAAATGCTGATCTTTGGATCTTTATATTCATCAAAGAATCTTGAAAAAATGAACTCAACTGTTTAAAATATTGATGATAATAATAAAAATGTTTCTTGAACAGCAAATCAACATATTAGAATGATTTCTGAAGGATCATGTGACACTGAAGACTGGAGTAATGATGCTGAAAATTTAGATTTGGTCTCAGGAATAAATTATATTTAATTTTAATTACATTAATTTTAAATAGTAAAAATATTTTACAATTTCACTGTTTTTGCTGTACTTTGGATCAAAGATTTAAATACATGAGTATCTTTACTTATATAATATCTACATGTATTGATTTTTGGTTTTAGGATGGATACATGCAAATGACATATTTTATGTATTATGTATATATATAAACATATTTGTATGGGATAAATATATGCAATATATTCCAATTAGTATTGTTCCACTTTCTAATATGTTTCATATTTAACAATTTCACATCTGGAAATCATATGGAAATCATAAATTCAGGAATGTTATATCTGTACAAATATTATCAAATTAATATTAAACAGCATTTTTAAATGAGTGTTACTAGTAAACATGTGGTTAGAAAAGGATATCATGTTACTGTGGCCTACAGTGAACTGCAGTTTCCAATATGAATATTTTATATGAAGCAATGTACATTTGGTCATTTGGTCACATTTGCTCATTAGTCATTTATATACACACATGTGCTCACACGTACAGTATACATTTACTATACTTTTTTATTTTATTTTATTTACTATTGCATTTATGTAACATTGTTTGACATGTTTTATTATACCAGTATTGGAATGAGGAGTTTTCATGTTCGCCTAGAATACAAAGCATTCCCAATATGCCACAATTCTCAAACACCATTAGAGACAACTGGAGGTATTTTGATGGCAGGCTGTGTGAACAGCTTTCAAGGGGAATGACTGTGTCTGCTGGCAACAGGCCTAACCAGCAGACAGGCACAATGCCACATGGGCACAGAGTAACAAATGTTCTGCCATAGGGACAAAGAGGCAGCAGACTGCTGTGCAGCTTCAGCCTCACATTCAGTGAAATACATGTTGAATTTTAAGGGTTCAGTAATTTTGAAGTAAATGAGTCTGGTAAGTAAAATGTTCTTTTGTAGTGTATGCCTTAGAATTTTTCATATGTCGTATCAAGTATTGTTTTAATAAAACGGGGAGAGTTTTATATTTATCGTTCTTATATCTTTTGTTCTTCTGTGTGTTTTTATACACGATTCAGTCAGTTTAAGAACTATCGTGAACTATTTGCAAGCAACGTTAAGTTCCTCATGTCTCCAGTAGATGGCAGAGTTATGTTAGTGAATCTTCAGGACAGACGACAAGAGCTCAGGAAATCGCTCACTCACATACTTTCTGTGTACGGTTGTTGTTCAGAAGCATATCATTAGAAAAAGTATGTGTGTATATATATATATATATATATATATCGCTATAAACCATGCGTAAATATGAATAATATTTAATTAACATAAGAAAAAGAAAGGCTCGCCTCGATCTCCTAAACAATAAACAGGCACATATTCGTGACCCTGGACCACAAAACCAGTCACAAGGCCTAATTTTTCGAAACTGAGATGTTTATATATCTTTCCATTGATGTATTATTTGTTAGGATATGGCAATATTTGGCCGAGATACAACTATTTGAAAATCTGAAATCTGAGGGTGCAAAAAAATCAAAAGATCAAGAAAATCGCCTTGTAAGTTGTCCAAATGAAGTTCTTAGCAATGCATATTACTAATCTAAAATTCAGTTTTGATAAATTTACGGTAGGAGATTTACAAAATATCTTCATGGAACATGACCTTTGCTTAACATCCTAATGATTTTTGGCATAACATAAAAATTAATCATTTTGACGCGTACTATGCATTTTTGGCTATTGCTACAAATATACCTGTGCCTTTTACGACTGGTTTTGTGGTCCAGGGTCACATTTCATTTCAGTTTTCACCAAGGGGAGAAAAAAACTCTAATTTACAGCCCATTCACCTTTACCTTCAGGGGAAATACACAATTATATTAATGTTCCTTGCTTCAGTTCATTATTTAATGGTATCAAATCACTTTTTCAGTTTTGATGAGCTTTTTTCTCTTTCTTTTGTGATTCATCCTCTTAATTACACTGATTTAGAATCTAATTATTTGTGAGGCCTGAAGCCACTACATAATGTTGCACTAGTGCATGCCCATTTAATTTTGAGTCAAGAAACCTCTAATGTTTCTCAGTCTATACTGTTATTTGTTTTTAGGCTGCTTATTCAAAGCATGTTCTAAAGGTTACTGTTTTGTCATACTATTTTTTGGGCAAGACTAGTTTTCCATCACAATGGAAACTGTTGCATTAGCTAAAAATATTTAGTCTGGTAAAGAAGAGATTTTGTTTTATTGGTTTATAATTGTAATAATAAAGTAAATGACTTTGGTTAAGTTGTAAAATGTGGGGGAAGATTGGCACATTACTTGTAGTGTGTTTTCAGTTAAATCTGCATTAATGTGTTTTATGAGCATATTCTCTTTTCAGTTCAATAGATGTGTGTAATTTTACCCCCCATTGCCATTGGCTTATGTTTTACTGTGACTAATTTGAATGTTGTGACCCTCAACATAAGCCTGAGCTGTTTGTCCACATAGCAGTCAAGCAACATCGATCTCTGACCTTATATCCTGTTCATAAACATTTGTTGTTATGGAAGCGTTTATTAGTAGCTATAATAATAATGATGGTGATGGTACAACAATAAGAGCAATAACATGCATTTTGTTCTTTGTACAAATACATTTTTTAAAAATTTAAATAAATAAATGCACATTTCTACTTCTACTACTAGTACTACAAATAATAATTTTTTTAATAATAACGACATATAAGTATTTATACATAGATCAGGAAGTCTTTTCTGCAATGCACAAACAGCTGTTCAGAAAAGTGTTGTGTCTTATTAGCGTTTTGGAAGAAACAGCCTACAAATGATACGTTTATTACACTTTCCTGACTACTTTGAATGTAACCATGAAATTCTTGAAACTTTGAGAAGTGAAATTTGATACATTTGTTTGTTTGGCTGATTTATAAAAATGTGAGTTCCTTTGTGACTAATCCAGCAATTTCCTGCAAATTTCATGCAGTACATATACACTTTGCAGCTGTTCACCACATAACAAGAAAATTGAATAACTTCACATTCACATGAATATGAAAGCAAAATATTATCTCGTTTTTGGGACTGTGTGGGAAACTTTTGCAAGCTATTATTTTCAGTACAAGACAGAAATTTACTTTATTTTTTACATAGAAGATGCACAAAATAGCCTTAATTGAACCTAAGCACAGTGTAATTTGGATTCTTTCTTCATAAAGATGTATAAAATTTGTATATCAAAAATGTGCAACCAAAATCAATATGGTGACGGCTCTGTCAAGACTTGCAGCGGTTCAAGCTGTTCCCTACCACTGCTGACACATGAGATCAAACACTTTTACACAGAAATATATGTTGATCATACACATAAAAATGTCACATTTTTATGTAATTTAATAATCACTTGAAGGTGGTCCGTTTTTAGGTGTGGGATTTGGTGGATTACCACAAGCTCATGTTTCACTTAGATATTAGATACTGTTCAGCCTCCACTTCCTCCATTCCTCCAACAAACACGTAAGTAATCGTAAATCACATTCACTACCAAAGATCAAAGTCATCAGTGTGTTTTCATTTATTCCTCTATTCACTGCATCTTAACTTGCTTTTAATTTTTTGCCTTAATATTTGCCTTAATATCACCTCAGATTTACAGCTCTTTAGATCAGCTGTTTTATATGTGATTTATAAATAAAGTTCAGCTGACCTGACATGCACTCCCTGCGAGGGGCTCAGCTGCAAATATACTGTTGTCAGATGATCTAACATCTATAATTACTACAATGTTCATTTCTCCTTGAGCATGCTGTATGGTGTATATGGATCATATCATTTAAATTCATTTTGATCAATCTTTTAAATACATAAGGTTTCTGTAGCTATATATTTCACCCACTGATCAAGCAAATTAAGTGATTTAAGACAATGTGTAAGAGATAACAGCTAGTAAATGTTAAATTAACGTTATACATTTTAAATTAGGAATTTTTTAAAATGACTGTTCCTTCATATTACAGTGTTGTTGTTGTTGTTGTTGTTTCTTCTGTTTACTGCTAGGCTTAATCTGGAATTTTTATTCTTTAATCTGAATAATGCAGTAAAACACCCAGTATTTCTATTTATAGGTTACGTTTATACGCATATTAATAAATAGTATGGCTGCTTTATAATAATATGTTCTTATAACAACACTATAATTGCTAATATCAGATGTCACTTAAACACTGTTTATTCTCATAGAGGTGTATTATAGACTTTGCTGACCCAGTTAATTCATAACCACTTGGCCTAAAGAGAAACACTAAACAAAGAAGGCAGCAAAAGGTCAAGACTGCCATTAACTCAACAGTCAGACCACATTGACTGGGCTAATTCATGTTTCCTACTCAGCCTGTGAGAATAGAGTGTGTGTGTGTGTGTGTGTGTGTGTGTCTGTGTGTGCTATTTGACGGAAAAAAGAAAAAAAAAAAAGATTATCTGGGCGACTGACTCTCTAAAATTAAACAGACAAGTTTGTTGTCAAAGTTAAAGTTTGTTTTTAAAATCCTACATGCAACTGCATGTTGGCCATGTAAGTGCTCAGTGTGTTGCCTAAAATCATTGTCTCTATAAACTTATCTTGTTCTATTGTTGCATTTATATTGGAGCACTTCTATTAATCTCTGAACTGAGCATCAATTTTTCTAAAAAAATATTAATATACAAAAATGTAAAATGGTAACATCTAAGGTTTTATTCAAGTCAAAAATATTATTTAATATGTCTGAATCAACCTAAAGACATTAACTTATACCAACAAAACATTTTTTATAGATTAAATCAAATAGAAATACATAACTCTTTGAGTAACAGTTTGCCACACCACTTTTTAAAAGTGTATTTTTAATAATAATAATAATCTTGGTAAAAGATTGGCACTTAGTTAAGAACTTTTAAGAATGCGCTTTACAATTCTACTTAACGACCAAAATAGGTGCTGTTTGGAAAACGACTTTTTTACGTAATCTGAAAACATGAATTTAATATACATTATACCCTAATATATATGGTAATTTTTAGCACTCGGGACAAATGCGTGAGCTTCGATCTTAAACAGCCAACAAATATAATTCAGTATTTAATTCAATATCAAATGTCAATATATGTTTTATATTTATTATCTTATTCATGTATATACTACACGCAGTCTCATATGTTCATTTTATATTGTTCAGAAAATTCCCAACTTAGTCTAATGTCGATTCTTATGATGTCTGAAAATCTTACGAGAATAAAAATTCACTTTGATAAATGTTAATACAATGTTGCATTGGCAATATATTTTATGAATATATACATGAAAATGTAGAAATGATACAAAAGTTTATTGATTGTTGGTCAAAATCGCTATTTGGTAATTGGGAACGTTTTTTTTTTAGTAGTAGTAGGCTCATCATCAGAGCTGAGAATTAACCTATCAGCCGTCGTTTAGGACACTTTGTTTCTTTTGCAGAAGGCAAACAACAGCAACAAACACAAACCTTCATCACTTTACACGACTCCGCCTTTCCGTCATAGTTAATTAACGGAGCACTAAGTAGTCCTCAGCCTCCAGAACTCCAGAACAGAACTGCAGAGCTGTCAACGCACAAGGCTAACTACTCATTTGCTGTTGGATAGTGATGGTACTGAGAGACTAACTCGTTGGACGTTGCCATTGTTGTTGGGCAGCAGGCTACCTACCCGCTTATGTGCCAAAAGACTTTTGGGACAAGTGAATAGAAAGTGTTAGATTTTTAATCCAACATTATATACTTTAATCAAAAGTTTCGCCAAATCTGTACACAAATTTTATAACCAAAGCTGCTTTGCGACTGTTTGGATGACGACCACCAAAGTTGTCAAAGTCTGTGAGGCTATGGAGAGCCGTGGGCTGAACCCCCTGGACCACCTTCCACCACCCGCGAGTTCCAACAAGCCCTTAACCCCTTTCAGCATCGCAGACATCCTCAGCAAACCGACTGTCAAAAGAACTCAGAGGATTCACCGACTTCCAGCATCCGAGAGACCCCGGCAGAGCATCACTATATCACGGCAGACTCTCATCACTCAAACATCGCCTTTGTGTGCTCTGCAGGAACTGGCCAGCAAAACGTTCAAAGGTCTCGAATTAGGTGTACTCCAAGCAGCAGAAGGTAAGAAAAGATCATGTTTAGGGATTCTAAATTAAGTTTTAAATTGGAAAATACATTTTTACAATTCATGTACAAATTTAACACTGAAAAAAGGGATAACCTCTACCTTAACTGGTTTTATTCAAATAAAAATAATATCGCTGAATCACCCTAAATGCATTAATGCACACCAATAACACTAGATTTTATGGGTTAAACAAGGTAAAATAGCTCTTTCAGGTAGCAATTACAGGTCGATACTTTTTAAAACGTGAGTTTTTAGAAAAATAATTTTTGGGTTCCCCAAAGAATCTTTCATAAAAGAACACTGTAAAAAACATCTGTGTAATGGACAGATTCAATGAATGTTAAAGGTTATTCTTGGAACCATCAATACCAATTAAAAACATTTTTAAATGTTTAATTCAACTTTATTTTGATCAATATATTTTCATAGTCTGACTCATTTTAAAATCAACATCAACTTTAAAATTATTAATAAAGTTAAAATGGTTATAAACAAGTAAATACAGTTTCTTTTTCAGCAATTATTATTTATATATTAACAATATTCTAAGAAATTGATATTCTAAGACATAAACTGTCGGTGTCACCTAATTTTGCATCATTTTCTTTCATCCACAGGAAGGGATGGGTTGACTCTGTTTGGTCAAAGGGACAGTCCCAAAAAGCGCCGAAAATCTAGAACAGCCTTTACTAACCACCAGTTATATGAACTAGAGAAAAGGTTTCTCCATCAGAAATACTTGTCACCTGCCGACAGAGACCAAATTGCCCATCAGCTGGGGCTGACAAATGCGCAGGTTATAACCTGGTTCCAAAACCGACGGGCAAAACTAAAGCGAGACCTGGAGGAGATGAAAGCGGACGTGGAGTCGGTCAGATCCACAGGTATCGTGCCTCTGGATAAACTCGCTAAACTCGCCGATCTGGAGAGGTGTGCAGTTGGAGTCACGGGACATCCAGGGCCCGAGTGCTCGCCACGGCTGGGTCACGAGTACAAGACTGCGCACAAATTATGTCTGTCCCCCATGTCGTCTCTCTCAGACCACACAAGTCAAGACTACTCCGAGGACGAGGATGTGGAAATAGACGTCGATGTCTGATGAAAACCACTGCATATTGATTTGTAAATTTATATTTTAAGACACGCATGCACATAACCGCCTACATGATTGTAGTGTTTACTGAAGCTGAGTTAGTTTAATTTATAGCCAGACTATGCAAGTCTAACTCCTATTTGTTCAATACAGCGAGTGAGCAGCTGAAGTTTTTATATATAATATATTGTATGTAATAATGGCTTTAATGAGTGTAATAAAAGAATATTTCACGAATCAGGGCAACAAACAGCAATACAACCTCTTGATAAGAAAAACTATTTTTGCATTTGTATTTATTGCGTATATGCTTCATTTGTACACAATCGACAGTGACTGCTCTTTGTAAAGTTTTTGTACATTTTACTTAGTGCCTTTTAAAATTGTAAAATTGTAAGGCCATTGTACGAATACCCAATGTGTCGTTTAATGTATTGAGTTTGAAAATAAAAACATTTATACCTTTTATAAAGATGAACTATTGCCGAGTCTGTAAATCTGTAACAATCCTCATTTTCTGACAAAACATTCCTTTATTATTATTATTATTATTAACAACACGAATTGTGTTGTTTTGCGTATCCTTTTGCATAAATTGTAAATATTAAGTGATTGACAGAAATAGAGAAATTAAAGTCTGAGCTCTATAGCTGTCTCTATATACTGCTGTTTTTGTGAACTATATTTTTACGCATAGCCCTATACTTTTTTTAAATCCAAAAAAAAAAAAAAAAAAAGAAAAGAAAAAATGTAAACATTTTCGGACAGGTTAGTAGGCTATTATATAGCAGCAGTGTAAAAATCCGTTGACAGAAGAGCTAACGAACTTGTGCACGACAGCCAAGAGCTTCATACTTTTTTGGCAATTGCTAACTGCCTTGATTTCTTTCCTGAAAAAGAAAAAAGAAGGGAAGAAAAACATTCTTGCCCCTTTAACGCTATTGTTTTTGCTCTCTGCAGAAGGAACAGAGAGCCTTTGGCTTGCTCCGCTCTCTCTTTCACTTTGCAATAGCGTGACTTGGCTTTTGACCCAACAACGTGTGTTTTTCCATTCTGGGCGAAATTTATGTGAGAAACACAAATCTGGGGCGCTGGGGAGAAAAAGGAGAAGAAAGACACAAAAACATCAAGTTTTGGTCCAGTTTCTCCAGGGCTATATAATCCTTTTTGTTCACGGGTGAAGCTGTAATTTCCAGCGTAAAGCATGAAAGCTGAGGACAAATGAGCCATCCACCCTGATGTGACAAGTGACAATGGCGCATGGCTGGACTCCTGCGGTTCACCATACTGAAACAAGTGTGTCCAGCCACATAAAAAAGACGCGAACGTTTGGAGGCCATATGGTTTCTGAAATTTTCACACAATTTCAGACAATTTGATGGATTGCGTTAACCCCTCTTTTAAACAGTTTAACGCAGCGCGAACAAAGGCCATACATTGGAGTCTCTCCTCGAGAAAGCATCTGTACCCATGAATGTCCGCTCTTTTCTTCTCGCCTTTTTAGCTTGGCGTTTTGAACAAGTCAATGAATTACAATGAAACTCTCTCTTTTTTGTGAGGCACTGACTTTCGTCCCCCTTTTGGTGATTTTAAATGATTTGTTAAACTTGTGTGGGGGGACTTTTTAGTTAAAGAATACGTCCTCATTTTGTTGGAGTTTCATGTTCAGGAGGGGAGTCGTTAAGCGTTCAAACCAAGGCCCTCATGTCAGCTTTGCTAAAAGGGGTCTTTTGTTAATAATGTTTGATTCTCTCGCCTCCTTACCTTAAGCCTACTTAACTTTGAGGAGATTAATAACACCAAAAACTGGATAATGTGCTAAAGAGCGTGTGAGTTTGAAAAAACAAGACGCATTGAGTGTGCTGTCAGTAGCAGGTGTGTTTCATGTATAAAAGGAACAACAGTAGGCCAACGCATAATTTGAACGCTAACTGTTGTAGTAATAGATGTTAGACTACATTGTTTTGTAAAGAGGAAGATTAAGTTGTAAGGGCAGAGTCTTTTTTTCCCAGAAAGTAGGCTATAGTGTATAGTGTATACTATAAGCTATAGAAAGAAAGACAGAAAGAAAGAAAGAAAGAAAGAAAGAAGAAAAAGTAAACTTTATATTTTTAATGTTTTTTTTTATTTTCCATCTTTTTAAATATATTTCCAAAAACGAATATATAAACTGCTAGCAATGGAGTTAGAATGAAGGCAAAAGAGTGTAAATAAGTGTAAATAATTGTAAATAAATAAATAAATAATTACCATCATTATTTTTAATCACAAAATGCTGTAATAAATAGTTAAAAGTTCACGGCATTTCGAATATATATATATATATATATATATATATATATATATATATATATACTATAAGCTGTTCGTAAACACGTTAAACTAGTGAGAGTGTATTTTCTTATTTAAGAGAGTATATGAAGAGTTCAGATGCAAAACCAGCTAAAAGCCATCTCCATCAATGAGATAATGATACTGAGTGAATGCTCCTTACACACAGTATACGTCCATTAAATACTTTTACTTCAAACTCGCTAAACTCCAGCCTCAGCGCCATCAGAAGTACCACATAGAAACTTATACAAAGTAGCCAGAAAGAAATTTAATTAGAAAGAAATACGATGGATTTAGAGGCTTTTGCATCTGAACTCTTCATATTTTCTTATTTATGACTAAAAGGGCTTCTTTTTAGTCCAGTGGGTCAAAAGTGGCTGTAAACGCCCATGGCTATCCCATATCTGACAGTTTTTGAATTAAGACGTAATCAGAAAACACAAGTAGGCTATGTTTTTGTCAGAGACTTAATCTACGTCTAACAACCTCCATTCTTCCATATAGGCAAATAACGTCAAATAAATCGGAATATTGCAGAATATAAAGCTCTGTAAAACTACCAGCCTTACAGACAGGATAATAAACACATCAAAATTATTTCTATTTATTAATTTGTCCCCCCCCCCCTCTATTTGGTAAAATGCTTTAGAGAAGGCAATTTGTTTCTGACCACTCGCTCTCTCAGCCCAAGATCTATTCTTCTGCTGCCCTCTGGTGGACAACATTCTAGTGGGTTTTGCTCTCGTGTGTTGCTCTCACTTACCTCAGATCCGCAGATTTGTTATTTTCGTAAAATAAATGTTGTGTCGTTTTAAAATCCTGTTGATGCAAGTCTTGTGATATTTATATAGTTCTTTATACTTCTTATATAATTCACGCTTAACATTGCCATCGCATTGCCATTTAACATTAATGGCAAATATTCGTTTAAATTCTATTTCATATTTAGTCAAATGGGTGTATGATGAAATGAAAATACAGTATTTTCTTATTTGCGCACAAGCAGTGCAGTTACCAAACCCTTGAACAGCCACAGCGTGCGACGTCAGCATTACGTCATGACGTTGTTGCTGGCGGTATTTTTGTTTGGCATATAGCGTTCAGTGCCAAATTCGGGTGTAGCATTCACCTAAAAGTAAAACTGTACACGTTATATGGTAAGCACTATCGTGACTGTGTACATTACGTTTACCGTATGATCGCCACAAAATATACGAAGCTTTGTTCTTTTATTTGTACGAAACTGTTTTGCATACAGTAACTAGTCATTTGAAATCGTTAGCTAGCTAGCCGCATTGCTAACGTCACTCTTATGTACAGTCTCCTTTTGAATACCAGTTTGTATGTATCTGGCTGGAGTTTTTGCTAATGATTTACGCGTTTCACTTGCTTTTCTTGCTCTTCTGTTTGTTTCATATTGTTTGTCTGACTTTATCACAACTGCAGACTCCAACACCATCAAAACAAACAGAAATGGAGCAGGACATCCAGTCCTCTCAGTCTTCAGAGGCTGCTGCAAAAGCAGTGTTGATAGAGGAGTGTGAGCAGCAGTTTGGACTGCTACAGAAGGTAACTTGCCATGGTTTTGTTTTCAGTCCCGAGTTTGTAATTTAACTATACAAATCGTTCAAGTACACAAACAGTTTGTTATAAAAATATACAGTTCTTCATGGACCAAAAGGCGTACAGGTCAATCTAACTGTTCTCAGAACCCTGGCTAACGTTCTGGAAAGGTTCTCTTATGAACAAACGTAACGCACAGCGAAAAGTTCAACGTTCTGGTCTTTAATAATGTTCTCAAAACGTTAGCACAAAACGTTATTTGTACATTGTTCATGTAACATTATTCTTGTAAGACATTTTATTTTTAACATTTTAATTTTAAATGTTTAACATTAAAAAAAGAGCTTTTGAACCTTCAGACATCTTTCAGAGATAATGTTTTTGTAACTTAATGGGAATGTTAGCAAAATGTTTATAGATTTTTTTTAGTTAATTACCTGGGTGGTGAGGTATCATTGGATGTCATGACAATTTACATTACCTTTTTTAATACCCTTTCATTAGCTTTTTGATGTTGTGAATATTTTTAGACATCAGCTGCAGACAGAATGTAGCTAAGATGCAACTGCCGTGTCAACATACAGTAAGCACTTATATCTTTCAGCTTCAAAATGAGATAATTCTGGCAGACACAGAGGCTAATGATGATCAGACAAATGAGGTTTGTCCTTGTCCTTTCACTTGCTTTTGAGTTTAAATATCCGCTGTGTGCATGTTAATATTACCTTTTAGTTGAGACAAAAATATTCTCAAATAATTTTATTTATTTATCATTATTATTATTATTGTTATTATTATTACTATTATTATTATTGTTTTATTTAGGCAGTGAATCGCCTGATTGCAGTCACATCTGAGCTAGAGCAATGGCAAGAAATGGAACCAAAATGTAAGCTGTTGTCTGTTGTTTTATATACTATTTAAAAATTGTATAATATAAATAATGCAGTATTCAAGGTTACGTTTTTACATACTTATATGTAAGACTTATATTTGAAGACGTTTTTTTTCCCTAGTGCTGACAACAAGCCCTGAAGTGTTATTAGCTGTTGGAAAAGAAGAGGTACGTTGTCACTTTAATAACACCCAATAGGCAGCAGGACATATCAAAATTTAAATGAAGTTACAGGTTTTCACACAATTTTTCCTTGCAGTTGCAAAGACTCAATGGTCAACTTAAAATGGTTCTGTCATGCTCACAAGCAAAGCTGGATGTCCAGAAAAAGATTTTGAAAAGGTGCAACATGTTTTTAATTGTTTTTTTTTTTTTTTTAATAAGTATAATTGGTATACTATAACAATTGTTAATATTTTGAATTAAATTGTTTATATATATTTTTTTCCATATTTGTTTTAATTTTAGTTTAAGTTTTAGTAATTTAGCTGTTTTTTGTCATTTGCTAGTTTTAATTAATTTATTTAGTACATTGTGTTTTTTAACATTTTATTTCAGTTAACATATGCCTCCTTTCAAGTAAATAATTTTTTCCTTTTTATGGTTTCAGTTAACGATAATAACACTGTTAAGAATTATGTTTAAATGAATGATTTATGTCAGACAAAATTCATTCATGTTTAATTTAAACATATAAACTCTGTGATCATTCTGAAAATGTTTTTCAGGGAGCAGACTTGGCAAGCAGAGAAAAAAGAAGCATTAAATGCAGTGTGTGAGAAAATCACCAGATTACAATCTGAAAATGAGAAATCAGAGCACAGGTTGTTAATCACATTTTTACTCCTTAAAGGGATTTTTACCCAAGGAATAATAATTAATGTACTCATCATCATGCTATTGTAAATTAATATCTGTGAAATAGAGAAAGACAATTATTTTCAGGAATGTTCATTCATTTTGTTGCAATGTATGTAAGAGTTCATGGCACTTGATGTTTGGTGTTTATATGATATCAAGCCTGTTGTGACATTATGTTAGAATTGAACACAAGCTCAAATTTATTTAATCAAGAATACAGTGAAACAATAATATTGTGATATGTTATTGCAGTTAGAAAGAACTGTTTTATATTGCAATATCTTTTAAAATGAAATTTATTCTGGTAATGCAAAGCAGAATATTCAGACATTACACTAGTCTTCAGTGTCACATGATCCTTCTGAGATCATTCTAATATGTTAATTTGCTGCCCAAGAAACCTTTCTTATTATTATCAATGCTGTGCTGCTTTATTTTTGTAGAAAGTGTAGGTTAGATAAAAAAATAAAAAAAAACTAAACAGTATCTGTAATAATTCAGCATCAGATGCGTGACAATATATATATTTTAAAATGTTTTAAAACAGTTATTTTAAATTGTAATAATACAATGTTATTTTATTTATTTATTTATTTGTTGATATAAATGTGGCCTTGGTGAGTAAAAGAGGATTCTTTCAAAAACATTAAAAAATGTATTATTCCAAATTGGTGTGTAGTACATTATTAACCCAATTCTGTTTTTCCGCCTTATTCATATTTTTATTTATTTTGCAGCGTTCTGCAGGATATGAAGAGAAAAATTAACAATCTAAAGGACTATCACAGCAGCCTCATGGAAATGCTGAGCGATATGTTAGCTGAGCACTTCCCACTTCCTGATCCCCAAGGAAATGGCACAAAGAAAAAAAGAGTAGGTGTCACCTTCACAGTCTCAATTAGAATATTGGATTTAGATTTTTGTTAGGCTGCTGCATATGAATACTGGATTTTGATTTTTCAGGCTGCTGCATATGATGCAGAGATTAACCTGATTTCACTGAGTGAGATTATCGAGGTATGTTCAGATACCCATCACAATAAAACATTTCTTTTTTTATTGTTACTTTACGTCTGTAATCTCCTTATGTGGAATAAAATTTAAGATAATTGAACAGGAAATAAATGATTTCCTGATACAAAGTGCTTCTTTTACTAACCCTATGCATTAACACATTTAATCATGCACATTTATTTATTTATTGCAGAGATTGACCAATAAAACATTAGAAACTCCTCATGACCCTTATGTGACTACTGATGACACTTTCTGGCCACCATACACAGAAATGCTTCTTCGTAATGGTATTGCAACACGACATCCAGAAGACTGCAATAAAATCCGCCTGGAAAATTTCTTTTGAATCTAAAGAGCACTTCACTGAATCTAATATGAAAATTAGATTGTTTTGTATGTCTACAGTTAAATGTCAGTGTTTATATGTTCTTTCAAATTTGTGTAATTTTTATATGAAGCTTGGCCATTGTGGTATTTCTTTGCAATTCAGTGATGTATTTTCGAGTTGCGTGTCGAGTCCACAACTTAGAATGCATGTCTGTTTTCTAAAGTGTTGGTGGTTGTTTTTACTTTGTATATACATGTATACACAGTTTTTTTTTTTTTTAATGATGACTTAAAGTAACCATTAACATACATTATGACTTTTAGTTGTCTCTAGTGTTGTTTAAGTGACTTTGTCAGCCTGGGACATGGATTTAAAAATGTCCTGGCAACCACAGTTACAGGTTTTGTAAATTTAGCATGAACAGACAAAAATATTGTATATCCTTAGTATAAACCTAGCTATGACAATAGCCTCGGGGTATATTCCTGTGTAATGCCGTGTCCAGTCAACAGAGGGCGTGAGATAACTACTTTTTTTTTTATTTATTCAACTGGTGCGGCAGTTCTTGCATTTAGAAGTGCATATAACAATGCTGTATTATGTAATGTGTTTATTTTGCTATTCAGATACAATATTTCATTGAGCTGTTTAGAACAGAGTGACACCTGGTGAATAATTTAGCTTATAATAAGCCTCTTGGCGTTTTATATAATCCTTTCCCGATCCATCTTATTTTTCAACGCGGAAGTAAGCCTGTGGGCGAGGAAATAACTATGAATAACAACGCGCGGTAAACTTTGCACTACAAACCAGTGTGTTCATAATTAAGATAATACATTACAATTACATGGTAAGACACCAGTTTGCAATATTTTAGCAGGAAAACGAGCTGTTTGTACAGCTAAAAATAGTTGGACTTTGATGAGACCAGAAGCCAGACCCATGAGAATTACAAATGGCTGCGCCCGCTCTTACGGAAAAGTAAGTTGGAATACAGCCCATATTGTTGGTTTAAAGGAATTCACATTCTTTTAAAGAAACACAAACAATATGACGTTGTTCCTTATACTGACACTATACTTAGCAGATGTAAAATAGATGTATAGCTTAAGTTGTTAACCTCTTTGTTATACATCATAACAGTCATCTGGGTTTGTTTTGCCCTCCTGCCATTTCTCTCTGTGTATGTGTGAATTGTTTTTTTTTTTTAATATGTTTGAGTCTTCTTAAAAGCACTAGCATGTGTTCACTGCTCTGGTTGCATTCCCAATGTCAAAGAGTTTCTGAAACGTCCGCATTTCTCAACATCCTCACAGCTTCTTGTTATATATAAAGCATTTCTTTAACTCACCTCCGAATATTGGTTCTCTTGGATTTTATGGGATATATGACATCACAGGTGAATATATTTACATATGTCTGCTTCTAGTGGCCTGTTGCTTGAAGATAGTTGAACAAACTCTGCAGAGTAGGTTTAGAGTTGACAGAACCAAACAAATTCAGCCTGATTTAGATCAGGTTCAGTGAGCTCACAGCACTATAAACAATCTCTGTCAATTCAAGAATTTGATTGAGAGATTGTGATTATCTGACAATGCAAATGAATCAACTGAATTTAATAATTTATGTGGTTTCACAAAGCGTTTAAAAGAAAACATGTAAGTCATTTAAAAAGCTCTATATATCAAAAGTTATTTGTTTGTACACATAAGTTTAGTTGTTTTAAAAGCTTTATATATCAAAACATATGTATATACAGCTAAGGTCAAAAGTTTACATACACCTTGCAGAATCTGCAAAATGTTAACTGTTTTACCAAAATAGGAGAGATCATACAAAATGCATGTTGTTGTTTTTTCTTTAGTACTGACCTGAATAATATATTTCATAAAAAAGACATTTACATATAGTCCAATAGAAAGAAAAAAAAAGTTTAATTTATAAAAAATAACCCTGTTCAAAAGTTTACATATGCTTCATTCTTAATACTGTGTTGTTACCTGAATGATCCACAACTTTTTTTTTTTTGCGATAATTGTTACATGAGTTCCTTTGTCCTGAAATAACTGTAAAAAAAAAAAAAAAAAAAAAAAAAAAAAAAAAAAAAAATTCCTTCAGGCCAAACATATTCTTTGTTTTTTTACAATTTCTATGTATTTGAACCCTTTCCAACAATGACTATGATTTTGAGATCCATTTTTCACACTGAGGACAATTGAGGGACTCATATGCAACTATTACAGAAGGTTCAAACATTCACTGATGCTTCAGAAGGAAAAACATTGCATTAAGAGCAGAGGTTGAAAACTTTTTGAATTTGAAGATCAGGATAAATGTAACTTATGTTCTCTTTTGAGAAACATGTAAGTACATTCTATAGCTTCTGAAGGGCACTACTGTATGAAAAAAATACTTTTAACACTGTCGTCAGTGTTAAAAGATGGATCTTAAAATTATAGAGTCATTGTTGGAACAGGTTTAAATACACACACACACACACACACACACAAAATGCTGAAAAACCGAAGAATTTATTGGACCTGAAGGATTTTTTTCTTAAGAACTGTGGGCTGTTTAACTGTTCAGGAAAAAAAGGGACTCATGAACAAGTATCACCAAAACAAACAAACAAAAAAACACAGCTGTGGATCATTTAGGTAACAACACAGTATTAAGAATCAAGCATATGTAAACGTTTAAATGGGCATTAATTTCAACTATTATTTTCTCTAGTGGACTCCATGTAAATGTCTTGTATGTGAAATATCTTATTCAGGTCAGTGCTAAATAAAAAATAGCATGCATTTTGTATGATCCCTCTTATTTTGTAAAAGATAATTAATATTTTGCAATTCTGCAAGGTGTATGTAAACTTTTGACCTGTATTTAAATAAATTCCAAAAAAAATCCCAAAAATTAAAAAAAAACAAAAAACAAAACAAAACAAAACAAACAAACAAAAAAAAAAAAAAAAAATTGGAAAAACATGAGCGTTTGTAAACAATTAGAGAAAACCTCATTTTTGGCAGCACTGTTGCTTTACATACATCAAAGGCACATTTTTAAATGATGATTTCTAAAGCAGATATACACATATTATGACAAATGTTTACACTGTATGGGAGGCTACTGTAACCCTGGGCATGGAGGTTATCCTAAATAGCCTAACCTTAAGTGTATATACACATACTGTATAGACAGGTACATGCCTCTGTAAATACATGTCCCATGAAACTGTATGCATATTTTAAAAAAAAAAGAAAAAAAAAAGATATGAACTTGTATAAGTATATATCGTAAAAGAGTAAGGTCACTTACTTGTAAATAATTAAGGGAAGATAAATGAAGATTGCCACCTTAAGAATAATTTGCATTTACGACTAAGTTGTATGCTTCGATATGCGTTCAAAATGTACAATTTAATGGTGCAAACTAACTGCTAATTTAGTTGTTATAACACAACATTAGAATCCATGAAAAAGTCCATGCCTTACTAATAGGGTAATATCTCTAGCAATAAACCAGTCCGTTACAAACCTTGACATTCACAGAAAGTAGTTACAAAGTTGCTAAAAAATAAAAAACTTTTCACGTCTTGAGCAATAGTCATTATTAACAGTGAATGACCTTTTTTACTCTTTTACTGATCTAATTCGTTGCAAAATTGTAACATCTAAATTAACAGTTTTACTGAAGTCAGTTGCTAAATAATCCTAAATACATTTTTTATACCAACAAAACTAGTTTTAATGGGTTAAATAGGATAAATCAGTCTTTAATAGTAACAGTTGTAACACTTTTTACAGTGTAGTGAAATGGGTGACGGTGCGTTCTGCGTGACTGCGTCACGTGTCGCTGTCCAGGGTTCTGAAAACAACTACAGTTTGCACTTACTTTACATCTAATTGACCATATAACCTGGATTATTGTTGGATTTTCTTTTTATTCTCAAAACATGATTTCAGCTAGACCATGTATTAAATTTTACAGACCATCTGGGCTCCAGTAGCCAACTATTTTTTTAAAGATGTCTAGAGATGATTTATGTCATGCACACATGATACTTTCGCGGATAATTTCATTACAGACATCCCTCAGACAGACAAAACAGACGAATTGATTGTATTTAAAGGGTGCGCGGGAGCGATTCTAAAAATAGCCTGACGAGAGCGCGCTCTGAACTATTACCAGACAGGCTACTCCTAAAAATACAGAGACGAGAACAAGGTGTGCGTGGTCTAGCACACACACCGATATCAAAAAGAAAAGGGGAGTGTGACTATCACATATATGCTCTTTTGCCCATTTCACATATGAGTAAGCGTGCGGTCGGTGAGAGTGGTATACGCGCCGGTGGATCTGCATTTCCATTGACTCTTCTTTTTAATCTGAGAGCAACGAAAGAGAGAGAGAGACTGATCAGTGGGCAAGAGACGGACTCCGCCTTTGCCGTCGCCCAATACCGAGCCCCCGGTTCAGTGAAGGGGGAAATCACAGATCTGCTAGCTAATGCCGGAGTCCCTCTGTTTGCGTCGTCTCCGGGGGTAGAGATGATGGGCTTCCCGTAACTGGAGGTGGAGGGGAGAGGCGGGGGGTGGGGGTAGCGAGAAAAGAGGAGGGGTGGGTTGAAAAAAAAAATCACACACACACATACACACACGAAGAGAAACAAAAGCACAGTTGTGGGTGCCTGAAACCATGCGAGATTTGCACTATTCTCAAAGAACGCTGCTCTATCCGTGGACCATGTCGTGAGGTGTGGCTCCAGCGCTCGGGATACTGCCAATAGATACGCCTGGGAGCGGGGCAAAAGATGTCCGCCTCGGTAGGGCCCCAAAGCGGCCCTCGCCCACCCACCGTGCCGGCTCCCATGCCTGATATGCCGGACTTGAGTCACCTCACGGAGGAAGAAAGGAAAATCATCATGGCAGTGATGGTTCGGCAAAAGGAGGAAGAGGAGAAGGAACAAGCCATGCTAAAGTAAGGGCTGGACGATTTCCTTTGTGTATCCACAGACGTTTTCGGCACTTTCGCTTTCCTTTGAGTCACAGCTTCACGACCCGTAATGTGTGATTAACGACACCCTAAAATCGTAGTGATTTTGCAATTTGCGAACGCGTGATTCTTCAAGTCTCCTTAGTTGGATAAAACGTCTGGTTGCAGTGGCTTCTACTGCATAGAAAGCAGGAGTTCATGTAACAGATGAGCTTTGCATAGCTTGGTTTCAAACGCATTGTGTGAGTAGAAATTAGCTAGATTTGAGGTCAGGCGAGTTACAGGTGCACCATGGAAAGCAGACGGGGAGATGGGGCGTGACAGAGCGCGGGGATGAATCATACTTCGCAACTGCATGCCACCCCACTCCACCCGATGCACCTCCGGGGGCAACACAAGGCGCTCTTTACCCTTAAGCAAGCGCACAAGCACTCTTTTATATTATGGGGAAACATACAGCGAATGTTAACTTGGCTAAAGGCTACTGTATTAGGCTTGCGCGTTGGTGTATGAAGAAAGAAAACACGTCTAGTTTGGTACACGTTAAACGACAGAGAAGCCAAAACGTCTGTTTTATGCCTATTGACAATATATTCAAAAACATCCACAATCTGGAAAGGAAATACAGTCTTTCACCGCTTTATAACCGGGGTGTGGTTCGTGATTGGCCGCGATTATTTCGCGTGGCTCTGTCGATGCATGTGAGGACGCCTACAAACTAAAAATGTGTATCTTTAAAATACATGGATTACTCAAAGTTCCGACTGTAGCCACTATCGTGTGTTTCGAGATCTAAAATACAATTTCTTCTCATGTGACAAGCATCCTCTCCCTCTCGTCGGCATGAATGATCTGAAGAAGGACCTGACGTCGAGCGCCAGTGCTGGCTCTTGCGTTTCGCGTATTCCCTCACAGATATTCTTCAGACGGAAATGACGTGATAGAAAATTGAGGCGAGGTTATGTAATTTTTTCCTATGACGACTAATCTGCAACGGAAATGGTAATCTATAACTTTGACCATGCGATGATTGAGTCATAGGCGCCACTACATCACGACTCACCAGCCACATCTAAAAAATGTGTGGCAGTGGGGTATGTCAGTACCTGTGTAGTGAATGTCCTGAGAGGAGCAGCATAGTTCAAAATTAACGTTGGTCTCAGTATCTGTTTATATTACACAACTATGACTTCCTGTTTGTTCATATGTCAACCCTCAGGTCCACAGTGTAAAGGCAGACGTGTGGAAAATATGAATACAGATTTACCATAATCTTAATCCTACCTTTAATGAATCCTGTGCTTTTTGGGTGTTCACCCAAAAATGAAAGTGCTGTCCTCATTTACTCACCCTCAAGTTATTTCAAACTATATGGGTTTCTTCTGCTAAACGCAAAAGAAGATATTTTGAAGACACTGGTAACCAACATTTTAAAAAATATTTTCTTTTATGTTCAGCAGAAGAAAAAAAATGCTTACAGGTTTGGAACAACTTGAGGGTGAGTAAATGATGACACAAGTTTCATTTTTAGGTAAACTATTCATACTATACATAGTATTGGAAAAACAGTAGGCACATACTTTTTCATCCAGTGTAGCACCTACTAAGGCGGTATGCGATTAACTTATAGATGACAGAGAGCACACATATTTTCTCAGTTATGTTTAGCTAATTAAACCCATTATGCCCATTGATATTTAGTAAAGAAATGTGACTACCGTAGCTCCCGAGGGACCCTTCTGTCTTTTTTCCTTGTTAGTTGGTGGTTGATATATGCATTGGATGATTGTTAACATTCAGTGTTTTTAGTTATGGATTTATTTTCCTTTTGGTGTATGTTTGTTGCAGTCAGCATCAGTTTTTGATGAAATGCTTGTCTGAGATATTATATTGGTATATTTTTTGGTTATCTCTATCTTAGCTGAGAACAGGCCAGCTGGAACAGATAAAACCCTGTAATCAAGCTGTTCATACTGTATGTTGAGGAAGCCTTGAGAACAGGTCAGAGCTAATCATTGAGAGGTGATGTGTGAATGCAGCACCTGCTCAGGCTAGTAGTATGTGCCTTCACATGCTGCATGATCACACATATTTGTACATGAATAATAAAAAAAATCAACTGAAAGCTTTATCACAAGCATAACAAAAATGAAAATATTCCAGTCATCTAGTTCACTTCAAATCTGTTCCAACTCAGAAAACTCAACTTCCTCCTCAGGGCTCCTGTAGAGATTATGTTTTTGGAACTTCCTCCTGGTAAAAATTAAACCTTATGAAACTGATTTCTGAGTTTGATTTCTGCCTTAAATTTAGGCACATTGGAAAACTGTGCATCTACCAACATTTTTGGCAGAACCGCAAAGAACTATGTTTCTATAAATACACTTGACTGCAGTTTCCAGCTGAAATGAACATTAGTGGTAGTAACAACTTTTATTCTTTTTTTTTTTTTTATTGATTAATATTTTTGCACGGTTCTTTGCACAATACAATGTTATGACAAAAAAAAAAATACTGCATGATTTATAAACTAATGCATTTTGGCATTTGCATCACATACCCAGCTCCATATGTTTGGATTTTCTGATGTAGTAAGCTTGCTCAGTAGCTCACCTGGTACAGTGCTGCACTTGCAGTGTGGAGTGCTCAAGTACAAGTCTTGTAAAACACAAGTCATAATAGCTCAAAAATCAGTTGTGTCAAAAAATCAGTTATCAGTTGTGTTTTGTGTAGGTGGAGTTTCTTTCAAACTTTTAGTGCCAATCAACAGACAATTCATTTACAAACTGCCATAATATGTACAACAACCAACACAATAAAACACTGAGATGTTCACGTTCACGTGTTTTTGAAAAACACACACTATCCTCTTATCCTTCACACACTAGTAGTAGTACTACTCTCTGGGCATTTCAGTATGAAAGTGTCACAAAACGCGCAAGAAACAATATTTAATAACTCATATTTTTTCAGAAATGCCACCACAGGCATGTTTTTCCAATTAAACAGAGTTGTGTATTTATATGGAAGAACAAAAATCATGTAAAAAACAGAACCTTTTTGTAAAATGTCCCGTGTACAGACCTGTTCTCTCCCAGAACTTCTTGCTTGGAGAGCTGTTCTCCTTTGAACACCTTGTCCAGAACAGTGTTTTGCTTCTAAACCCTGCATCCAGCTTGCAGTGGTGTTGACTTTGAGTTTGTGGGCTTTGCAAAACCAAAACGAAGGGAATAAATACCACCTGCTCCGTTCAGAGAATCCAAAGAGGCATTGGAATTATTCAAAGGTTAGGATCAGATATACAACAGGGGTCATGGGTAGGCCAGTGTAAGATCACCCCACTACAATGAAGGCAACAGGTAAAGAAGAAACAGGGTTTTGATGGAGATGAATGTCTCATGGCCTAATGTACACAAAATAGACACTTGTACCCTTTGTAGAAAAACACATTTTTTTATTTGATCTTGAGGAGTTTAGTCTTGTCTGAGAATAAAAACAGTTTAACATCAACATAAACAGTATGTTTACTTTGCATCATTTTAGCAAGATGTGCTAGTCCTTGTTTCTTTTCCACTGTGACTAAACCAAGAGTGAACGAATGGCAGCCATTTTTCCATCTAGGCTTATGAAACCGGTTCAGTTCTTGAGGACAGCTTGCCAGACTCCCATCTCAGAACTGTAGCTTGGCTGCAGAAGAAAAGTCCTTATAAAAAGATAATGCGTGTTACTAAGATCAGTTTGTTGAAAAGACAAACACTGGATCATCTCTTCTTGTTCCTTCCTTTTTTTCTTAGCATAAGGAAGGTTTCAAGGTTTCTCGGAGGAAAACGTGAGCATTAAATTATGAATTGAAGCTGAAAATAGCTCACTTGGAAGTCCTTGCTGAAATATTTAAAAATTGAGCTCGTCATGGGCGTCTGTTGATGTTCCCTGTCTATTTTAAACCTGTTTATTTTTTACCTTCCCTCATGAATTCTTACTTTTAATTACGTGAGGCTTATAGCATAATGAGCCTGTTTGCTTTGAGATATGAATAAGTTCATCTGCTCTTCTAACACTAAACTACTCTGACTAAGCACTGTATTGACTGGTTAATAATTACAACCAGGCACTAGCCATTTCATGTTTACACATAAATGTTAAGATCATTTGACCTCCTTTGAGACACTTAGTTACAAAGTGATTTAGTAATGTTATTGGCTGTATTTCATGGTCTTGAAGGTGTCTTGTATTAGCATAGGTTATCATGAGACTCTTGTTAAAATGCTGGGAATATAAAAACAGGGCATATTCTCTTACTTGATATGGTGTGTTTGTGAAAAAAAAATGTTGGAAAAGTTGCCTTTTTAGCACTCAAAAACATGAAAATTTAATAAACAAGCATTCTGCATGGGTTGCCCGGGAATTCTGTATGTGTGTGTTTCTGTGTGTGTGTGTGTGTGTGTGTGTGTGTGGGACTGACTAGTCAGAGAATTCCCCAGTTTACCAATGCACCGTTCACCAATTCAATCACTCATGACATCCCATGGCATTTGAAATAGCTCACCTGAAAAATGAAGACTTGTCAGTGAACATTAAAAAAAAATAACAGGAGAGTGAGTGAGAGAATAAGAGAGTAGACATAGGGTCCATTACAAATGGCACTATAGGCACTTAGTCTATAAATACATAATACTTCCCTACAGCAACAGCAACACTATCAACAAACAGCAAAGTAAAACATGCTGCCATTTTTTATAGGTACATATATGTTTGTTTTGATTGTAATTACTTATGTTAATTCCACGCCTTTCTTAAAGGAATCATATATGCAATATAATTACTTACAGTTGAGGTCAAAAGTTTACATACTGTACACCTTGCAGAATCTGCAAAATGTGAATTATTTACCAAAATAAGAGGGATCAGACAAAATGCATACTATTTTTTATTTAGTACTGACCTGAATAAGATATTTCACATAAAAGACATTTACATATAGTCCACAAGAGAAAATAATACTTGAATTTTAAAAAAATTATCTCATTAAAAATTACCAAAAGTTAAAGCCTTTATTAGGATAGGACAGACCAGAACTGACAGGAAGCGAAGTGGGAGAGAGATAGGGGGTGTGATCAGAAAAAGGTCCTTGAGTTGGGATTCAGACTTAGGACGCCCTTAGCGCAATGGTGCTATATGCACTGCCCACGAGGCTATCGGCGTTGACAACAAAAGTTTACATAAACTTGATTCTTAATACTGTGTTGTTACCTGAATCCAACAGAACAGCTGTCTGTGTTTTTTGTTTGTTTGTTTGTTTAGTGACAGCTGTTCATGAGTCCCTTGTTTGTCCTGGTTAAACTGGCCGCAACTATTACAGAAGGTTCTAACACTCACTGATGCTTCATTAGGAAATTTTTTGAATTTAAAGATCAGGGTAAATGTAACTTATTTTGTCTTCTGGGAAACATGTACATATCTTCTGTAGCTTCTGAAGGGCAGTACTAAATGAAAAAAAAAAAAAGATATTTAGGCAAAATAAGAAAAATTCACACATCTTCATTCTGTTTAAAAGTTTACACCCCTGGCTCTTAATGCATCGTTTTTCCTTCTGGAGCATCAGTGAGCATTTGATTCTTTTGTAAGGTTGCATATGAGTCCCTCAGTTGTCCTCAGTGTGAAAAGATGGATCTCAAAATCATACCATCATTATTGGAAAGGGTTAAAATACACAAAAAATGCTGAAAAACCAAAGAATTTGTGGGACCTGAAGGATTTTTCTAAAGAACAGTAGGAAGTTTAACTGTTCAGGACAAACAAGGGACTCATGAACAACTTTCACTAAACAAAAACAAACAAACAAACAAACAAACAAACAAACAAAAAACACAGTTGTGGATCATTCAGGTAACAGCACAGTATTAAGAATCAACTGTACTGAACAGGGCCATTTTTATAAATTCAACTATTATTTTATCTTCTCGACTATAGGTAAATATCTTTTATGTGAAGTTTCTTATTAAGATCAGAACTAAACAAAATTTAACATGCATTTTGTATGATCCCTCTTATTTTGGTAAAATAATTAATATTTTGTAGATTCTGCAAAGTGTATGTAAACTTTTGACCTCAACTGCAATACATTTCCTAAAGAGAATAGCCTGTGCAAAAAGCTACTCCATTTGTTTATTGCCATGGGGTTGCTAGGGTGTTCAAAGTGGTTGTTTACTACTATATTATTGCAGGCCCGGTTCTATGTGGATGCTAGAGGGTGTGCCTCAAACAAAATTAATAGCACCCTCAGTTAACGTTGTAATAATAAAATTTCATTGCAGAATTTGGAAAAATATTCAGTGTGTTATGGTTTGCTTTATGGTTTACACTGGAGATGGTTTCCATTTTAAGATGTTTTTGCAGTGATTAGCAATGTAGCCAATCACAGACATAACTGTTGATTTCTTGAACCCAACAGCCAATCAAGTTAGAATCCAGTTAGAGTATTTTAGAATCCATTTACCGCTCAGATCGCCTCAGAGTTAGTTCAGGTGTTGCATGAATCATCTCATTATACAATAGTGAAGACACGATAAGACTTATTCTGCAGCGCAGAGACCTTAATTGATTATAACGATAGTTTATTCTGGAGCTGGGCCTGTATTACTGTATCTAAACAAACAATGGACCCCCCTTACAGGGCTTATGTGGTCAGGTTTCTATGTGTTCCCTCAGATGAAATCCTGCAGACCAAATTGTCCAAGTTGAACTATTTGTATTTGCATCATGTCTATGGCATCACTTGCAGTATACTCAGTTGTTTTTAGCCCTTTGATGTGAAGGTTTTAAGGTGTTGGTTGTTGGTTGGTTGCATGCAGGCCGAAGTCAGAAACACTCCCAATGATTTTCTGATCTCTTCTGTAGGCTCTAAACATGGCTTGATGGCTTTTATACACATTTGTGGTCATAAACTGACATACACCTTGCAGAATTTGCAAAATGTTATACAATAATAAATAAGAAGGATAAAAATCATCAGTTGTCCTCAGTGTGAAAAGATGGATCTCAAAATAATAATCATTGTTGGAAATGGTTCAGAATATGCTAGAAAACCAAAGAATGTGCAAGAGCTGGAGGATTTTTCTAAAGAGCCGTGGGCATTTTAACAACTCAGGGTAAACAAGGGGTTCAGTTAGTCTTGTGTAGCCAGACCTTCAGATTGATGGCAGAAGGTCTGGGAACTTTGGCCGCTTTGAATGGCCAAGGCCCGCCCAAGAGGCTACGGTCTGTGGGCTGAGACTAGAGGCTCAGTATTAAGAATCAAGAATATGTAAAATATTGAACAATATTTTTTTATTATTATTATGAATAGCTCTATGAATAACATCTCAGGTTACTTGTGTAACCCTCGTTCCCTGAGGGAGGGAACGGAGATGTTACGTTGACCCCGGCGAATGAGACCCAATTTGTGAGTCTTAACGTGACATAGAAAGTGTCGTATAAAATAGGGTAGTACTAAATAAAAAATAGGGCAGTACTAAATAAAAGCATGCATTTTTTTTTGTTCAAACTGTTAACATTTTGTAAATTCTGCAAGGTTTATGTAAACCTGTGACCACAAATTTATATATATTGTGCAGCAGACAGCTACTGTAGGTAATCACTTACTGATTTGTTCAATTATAGGTAGATTTAAAATCAGTTACTTTAATACTTAAGTGTTTTTCTTATGAGCTACTACTTGAGCCAATTTCCAAAAATGTATATTTACTTAAGTATGACAATTTTACACAACACTGTAAACAACTGGCCATAGTGACTGCAGCCTCTCCTTCATTATCACTACATTTCTACAGTGCTTTCTCTCTTTTGCCTCCCTTATGATGGATAAGAATAGATTTTAACCTATGAGCTGATTCACTGATCGATACACTTCTCTTTCTTTCCGCTGCTCTGTATCTAGTTTCAAATGGATGCAACGGTGGGTGAATATATAGATTGTACTTTTATGAATGAACTTCACTTATACACAGTATAATGAATCTTACTATAGTTAGATTTATGCACATTATTTACATAAATAATTAGTTAGAAATATTTTGACTCTTAAAGAGTACATAATTCCATAGGTTGCAAGACACTTCCTTTTTTAGTTGTGTAACTATACTTATCACAGTACAAATTAATTCATAAATTCACTTAAGCCTAAATATATGGTAAGTCCTCTTAGGGTTGAGTCCTGTTTGTGTGGTTATTTTTCTGTGTGTACTGTATGTGGTGTGTCCTGAGTGCTGATCTGGCTAGACACTTTCAATTAATTTGTGAAAAATCGAGGGGAAAAAAGAGAGACACGCAGTGAAGGCGGCAGCCGGGAATCGGCAAGCGAGATGGAAATAGTCCCTTTTCTCTGCTCTCCACCCTTTTCCGTGCTGCTCTTCTTGTCCCTCTCCCTCTCCCTATCTATTCTTCCATCTGTCCATCCATCCTTGCTGTCTTGCTCACACCTACTCTTCTGATGTAATCAACGGGTGATAATTACTAGCCAGGCTATGTCTGAGAAAAAGGAGAGAGAAAGAGAGAGACAGAGAGACAGAGAGAAATCTAATGTAGAACATTTTATGGCCATGCATGGATCATGAAAACTAGAGAAATGAGGAGTAAAGAGAATGCACAAAAACTACAGGGGATTTTCCTTTTTTCACAGTTATACAGATTACTTTTACTATTTGTCTCTTAATTAAACAATATTACACAAGTGATAGTTTTCACACTATTGTGAGTGTGATATTGCTTGCATAACCAGACCTTCAGACTGACGGCAGAAGCTCTGGGGTCCACCCAAGAGGCCATATGACAACAGGTAAAGCAACCAATCATGTTTTGTTTTGTGCCGCGTCATGTTTAGGGGTGTGGAAATGTCCCCACAATAACTCTTGGACATATTTTAAAGAGCCTATGCTGCGAACTTTACATATTTCATATACTTTTGAAAATTTATTTGATCCCGATAAGTGTTCATTGTCACATTTGTAAACACGACGGCTTTCTTCTCCCGGCTTTCTTCTCCCATCTCAGCATCTTTGTTTCCAGGCAGAACGTTAAAGAACATGACACACACTTCTCTCAGAAATCTTGTATATTTCAACCAATCCAATGAGGAATTCGAAACTCCTGAAGTGTTTCCAATTTTGTGTGCGATATGCATCAGACGGTCTGTGGGTGTGACGTCTGAAGCTGAGACTACCTTACATACAACAGTTAAAGAATTAGTTAACCCAAAAATGAAAATTAGCCCATTATTTACTCACCCTCAAGGCATCCTAGGTGTATATGACTTCCTTCTTTCAGACGAATGCAATTGGAGTTATATTAAACATTATTTTAGCTCCTTCAAGCTTTATAATGCAATGAGTGGGTGTTTCTCTTCATCAGTCCAAAACAAGTCCAATAAAATGCATCTATCCACAATAAAACGTGCCTCACACGGCTCCGGGGGGTGAATAAAGGCCTCCCGTGGTGAATCAATATGTTTTTGTAAGAAAAATATCCATATTTAAAACGTAATAATCACTTCAATCTAGCTTGTGTTAACAGTTGTACATGAAAGCAGCTTTGGGCGGATGACGTAGGACGTCAGCGTTGTGCATGCACCTGTGAGTCTCGTAAAAAACAACGTTTGTTTACAGGAGCAAAGGAAGCAAGGTTTCCTTACTTTAGCGAAGGGAGACCAGTCTCCTCTTGGCTTATATCGAAATCCTCCGTCATTTTTCTTAACAAATCCTTGTTTTGTACTTCAAATTCATGACCGTTGCTTTGTTTTGATCTCTCCTTTGTGCTTCTGCGTTCATCACTTCTAAGCAGTGCACGCGCATCGCCGACGTCGATTATCCGCCAGGAGCTGCTTCTGTGTACAACTGTTAGTGCAAGCTCGATTAAAGTGATAATTGCATTTTAAATATAGATATTTTTCTTACAAAAACACATTGATTTGCTACAGGAGGCCTTTATTCAACCCCTGGAGCCGTGTGAGGCACTTTTTATTATGGGTGGATGCACTTTATTGGACCTGTTTTGGACTGATGAAGAGAAAAATCTACCCATTGCATTATAAAGCTTAAAGGAGCCAGGACATTTTTATATAACTCCGATTGGATTCATCTGAAAGAAGGAGCTCATATACACCTAGGATGCCTTGAGAGTGAGTAAATAATAGGATAATTTTCATTTTTGGGTGAACTATCCCTTTAAAATTGTGTAAGTTGTATAGACACAATATTGCCAGTTACTGTAGCATGTCTATTTTTGATTCACCAGAAAAAAAAATGGTTCCATGCAAATCTCCAGGTTCACAGTAGTGTCATTGCTGAATGAGTCAGTTGAGTGAATGATTCGGTGTGTCACTCAGATAGTCACTTTTGTTTCTGAATAAATTTAATTTGAAAATTGTGCTAAGCTATACCTTTATAAGCTTTATTTTGAATAATTGTGCAGCCCTAGTGGTATAAATGATTTGTTTTAGCAAGTGATTCAATGAGTCACTTATAAAGACAGTTATTTGTTTTGTTCCTGAATGAATGAGCGTGTTTGAATGCATCTATGGAGTTAATGATTCAATGACTCAGTCATTAAGACTGTCATTTTTTCACCATTTACTGTCATAGCAGTGTAACTTGCAAAAAGGTTTAGTGAACAATCCCCCAATCTACTAATGCGGAGTCTATGTGGAACATGTAAAACAGAAGTGGATTGATAAAAACAATGAGTCCCATTGCTATTGGACTTTATCCTAGCACTCTTGTAATGAATCGAATTTGAACACTGGAACTAAATGATTTATGATTATTAATGTTTTCAGTGAAGTTGTTAAATCTGATTTTACAAAAAGTTTACTATATCTCAGTCAAGTATTTGGGTGTCTCTATGTTGTGTCTTACTTGGCAGAATGAGGTCATCCCCGTGTTCTCTGATCCCACAAGGAATTTTGTGCCACACAACAAACTTGAAGGAAAGCTTAAAGTTCTCAAAGGTTTCCTAATGCCTTAAAAGAGTGTTCTTGTTGTTTGGAGTCCCAAATACAGCATCTTTTTTGGTCTGCTCCTGGGATTTAGTACAGCTAAGTTACAAAGTTATAAGTATACCTCACAGTGATATCATCAGAGGCTGCCTTGGGATAGTTTGGGGATAGTTTACCCCAAAATTAAAGTTCTGTCATTAGTTACATTATTTACCCATTAACTTCTATAGCTTTTTTTTCCATAATATGGAAAATGGACCAGCAGCTGTTTGGTTAACCACATTCTTTGGAATATCTATTTTTGTGTTCAGCAGGAGAAAGAAACTTGGTTTGGAACAACCTGAGGGTGAGTAAATGATGACAGATTTTTCAATTTTGGTGAACTATCCCTTTTAGCAGCTATTTTAGAACTTGTTTTGCCTTTTGGGAAGGTGTAGAAAGACCAAAGTTCAGCCCTCAGAGCTAACCTCAGTCTGTTCTAACAGAAATCTATTGATGTCCACTTGTATTGGTGTTCTGTTTTGGTCCAGAGACCAACCAAGTAGTCAAGTGAATCACTAGATCTAGATTTAGCCATATAAGCAACCTTTTAAACTTTAAATCACTGAAATACAGAACAATTCAGAATGTAATTTAAACCTGACAATTTGTTAGTACATTTCTATTAAGATTTATAGTAGATTTATAGTTCCAGTCTAGTCTCTAAAGTGTACACTTGAGTGTCTTAAAAAAATAGCATTATTAGTTGCTCACCCTCATGTTGTTTCAAATTTGTGACTTTTTTTCTTTCGTGAAACACAAAGGGTGATTTTTTTTTTAATCACTACGAGAAGTAGTAATGTCTGATTTGTGAATGGATCAGTTCTTTTTAATAATTGGCAAACTATTAAACACCTTTTTTCTGCTATTGAGCACACTTTTTTTGGCAGTTATTCCATAACATTTAGTTTTTATATGTGTACCACTGCTCAGAACTATGCTAGCTAACCATGTGCTGATTAGCATCTTTGAGCTAGGTTCAAAAGTATCTAAAATTGTCACTACCGAAACAGTCACTACTGAAACATTTGGTGGAGTTTCGATAGTGGCAACTTTGTTTTTTTTATGTGTTATCCAATAAAATTTTAAAAACCGAAACAGTCCTGACCGAAACATGTCAACATCATTTCGATAGTGACAAAAGGGAATACATAGTCCTCATATTTGGGGGAAATAAACGAAACTTTTTTTATTTGTATTTTAGTATGTTTTAGCAGTATTTTAGTATTACTTAAAGCATTACTGTCACTACCGAAAATGTGCAGTCACTACCGAAACATGGGATGTTTTGTAAAAAATAAAGTATACTGAATTATCAACTAAGATGTTCAAACTAACACCATTCAAACTAATGAATACTTAACTTTGAAATCAGTATATTCAACTTTTTGCCTTTTACCAAGAAAAATTGGATTCAATATACAACAGTCATCTCATAAATGACACTTAATATTATTACACATGTAATTTTACACATGTAATTGTTATTGATTTACCTCTGAATTTTTTACCACGTAGATGTAAGCAAAATCTTAATAGGTCAATATAACCCTTCTAATTAAATTATTATTACTGTGTTTTGGTAGTGACAAATTTGGTGAGAGGACAAATATTCCAAAACTTCCTGAAAACACATTATGAGAATTAACTGCACAATTACTAGAAATGTATACCTTGGATATTATACAATTTGCATACATACAATTTTGTACCAATTCTTCAGAATGGCCCATATATATATATATATATATATATTACTTTTTATTTTACGGAAAAAAAAAATTGGTCAGAAGAAAGTTACATGGGTTCGAAATAACAGTGACCTGAGGGTGAGTAAACAATGACAAAGGTTCCATTTTTAGGTGAGCTGTTTCTTTAAGAGGTGTAGAGCTGGCTTACTTGTGTTTCCATGATGGCTGGAGACCTGGTCCCTTGCTACCATGACAGCTGTTCCCAGCTGAGAGCACTGACCTGAAAGCAGACTCAACTCTCTCTACCTCAACAGCGTTCTCAGAAGTCAACATCTTCAAACGTAACTCTAGTAAACTTAAAGTTTATCCATTAGTGATTGTATTACTTACCTTAAAAATGACTTCCTATTTAGAATCTTCATTCTTCTTGAAATCCATACACATTGTTGTCTTGTCGTCTTATTTAGAAGATCTGTTTGCCAACCTGATTCAATATGTGTGTATAATTGCACATAAAATGTCCATAGATCTGCTTTGGCACATCCACCCATAACCTTAAAGAGGTCACTTTTCTTTTCTTTGATTCCTCTGCCAATGATTCATCCTTGTCGCCACGCCTTCGACTTCCCACGTAACGTTTCATCCTGACTGCGTAATATAGCATCACTGGCCAAGACTCCCCAAAGTCACAACCTCCATCCAGATACCTGGGACTGCAGTCTGCCATCTGATTCCAGAAGGAAAACTGCAAATGTGGTCAAGGAAGAGAGAACGCTAGCATTTACAGTCATGAAGACCAGAAGTCGTGGGCAGTGTGCTTTTGTTAGAGAGTTTCAGTGGATTCTGGATTCGCTGTTTTATGCAGGTTTGGGATTTTGAAAGGAAATTGCAGATCATGGCTGTTCGCCACAAACAGAGGTGATGCTTTGCACTTGCTTTTTCAGTTTTGTATTCTTAAAGAACGATTTTTACTGCAGTGTAACTGATGTACATTTTCATATGAATCCATTGTATTAGGGTTGAACAAAACAGTGCGATATTCAGTAGATGAGGATGAACATTTTGGTTACCTGTCAGTCTATAGTATTGGAGACAACTTTTACACAGAAATGCGTGCAGTGAATTCACAATTTGTCTTTTTTTTTTTAAGGGGAATCTATTTTAAATGGCTTAATGTCTTTTCCGTGGTCATTAGAGCTGCTAACCACTTGCTATAAGAGAACTGTTATGCTAATGTGCTGTTCCTTTGAGAAATGTTTCTGGAACAAAGCCCCATCTTTTTAAAGCAGACAGCAGCGCCTCATTGGCAATTCATTAACAGTTTATTTTCATTCCAGTGAAGGGAGAAGACAAACAAAGTGGAGTTAGGTTACAATTCAGATGAAGTATTTTATATATACAGCTTAAATATGAATTGATATGGACCATATGACCCATTTCGGATATAATGTGCTAAATGCTGTTCATCACACAGATAGTTCATATATCACCAAGATGTGTTCATTAACAACTATGTTAATAGTTTTAGTTGTAGTTAACAGTAATAACACTGTATTCTAACAATACAAACCAATTAACAATCGCTTCCCATTTTGTTCTCTCTTTATTCTCCCTTTTTATTTTCTGTCAGGACACTGCACCAGCAGTTCGAGAGTTATAAGGAGCAGGTGAGGAAGATTGGGGCAGAAACGAAACGACAGCAGGCTGTCCATAAAGATGATGCACCTACCTGTGGCATATGCCGTAAGACCAAGTTTGCAGATGGCTGTGGGCATCTGTGTTCCTACTGCCAGACCAAGTTCTGCGCCCGCTGTGGGGGAAGAGTGTCGCTGCGCTCAAATAACGTAAGAACCCGCTGCGAGACTTTCATTGCTTTTTTTCCCACTCATCCTCCATGTTGTCTTTCTCACTGTAGAGTTCCATTTCATTTTAATATTCTGTTTGTTTTAATACGCTTGCTTAAGTCCTCTTTTATTTTTGTAACTACATTTCAGTTGTTTGGTTGATTCCCTGATGGGGAATTTGCTGAATCTGTATAAATCATGCAATTCGGAGCGATTAGAGTGTCCAAATCCAGAATCCAAACAGTTAATCTTAGTTTCCTCTATCTATACAAGTCTACAGATTTGGAGTGTGAATCCAAACCACCCACAGCTCCTCTGAGCTTTATAAAGATTCTTCTTTGAGTGAAATCTTCATTGACTTTGCTAAGAACCAGCAGGGTAATGTGTGGGACCGTTTCCAGCAGCACAACATGCGAGGGTCTATTTTAGGATCTCATCCTTGCCTGCTGTCTCTAAAGACGGCCCTCCCTCCTCTAGAGTGACTTACCTGAGAATGGACTCATCTCACTGGGCATGCTGAGGAACAATCTGCCTTAGTTCCGTCCTGCCCAGCTGGGTGAGGTCCCCTACTGTCACATATAGTCCATCTCAAAGTTTTCAATAGGAATAGTAACAGTAGGGCTCTAAAAGCAGTTTTCTGTATTTACTGTTAATATGACAGGAAGTAGATTATGGAAGCGAAACTCTATAATGCTGTTTACATTAGAGATGCACAATATATTGGCAGGATTGGTGATTTTAAAGGTTTACTTCACTTCCAGAACAAAAATTTATAGATAATTTATTTACCCCCTTGTCATTCAAGATGTTCATGTCTTTCTCTCTGCAGTTGTAATGAAATTATGTTTTTTGTGGAAAACATTTCAGGAATTTTCTCCATATTGTGGACTTCTATGGTGCCCACAAGTTTGAACTTCCAAAATGTAGTTTAAATGCAGCTTCAAAGGGCTCTAAATGATCCCAGACAAGAAAGAAGGGTCTTATCTAGCGAAACGATTGGTCATTTTATGAAATAAATTAATATTTATACACTTTTTAACCACAAATGCTCTAGCTCTGCGATGCACATGCATTCGGTTCAAGACAGTTAGGGTATTTTCTTTGCACGTTCACTTTGTAAACACTTCTGCAGCAATGAAGAACGAAGTTGGAGGAGAAAATGAGATGGGAGTTTTTGGACTGGACTAACTGTAATGATACCCTAACTGTAGATGTTCATTTATTTAAGAAAATGGCCAATCGTTTTGCTAGATAAGACCCTTCTTCCTCATCTGGGATTGTTTAGAGCCCTTTAAAGCTGCATTTAAACTGCATTTTGGAAGTTCAAACTCGTGGGCACCATAGAAGTCCACTATTCAAAGAAAATTTCTGAAATGATTTTCTCAAAAAACATTATTTCTTTACGACTGAAGAAGGACAGACATGAACATCTCGGATGACAAGGCGGTAAGTAAATTATCTATATATTTTTGGTTCTGGAAGTGAACTAATGCTTTAAGCTGATATCGGATTAATTGTTTTGTCTATTTTATGATTTAGATAATCATCTAGAACTAACTTTTATAGAGTTAATTCACCCAAAAATGTAAATTCTGTCATCAATTACTTACCCTCATGTTGTTTCAAAACTTAATTGATTGTCAAATATCTTTTGTCTTAATTGTCATTTTATAACTGGGTTTGGAACAACATAAGGGTGAGTACCTGATGAGTTATGAATTTTAATTTTTCGTTAAACTATCCTCTTAAAGATTTAGAAACATAGCATGGCAAAGATTTATAATAGCAGTGAATGGGTGTTGAAATTTTGAAGTCCAATAAAGTGCATCCATCCATCATAAAAAGTGCTGCACACAGCTCTGTTGGGTTAATAAAGGCCTTCTGAAGCAAATCAATGTTTGTGTAAGAAAAATATCTATATTTAAAACTTTATAAACTGCAATCTCTAGATTCTGTTAACTGTCGTACATGTGTTCACAACAGAGTTCGTTCCAACGATTGACGTAGGACGTAGGCGAATGCAGTGATGAACGCAGAAGTGCAGTAGAGAGAGCAAAACAAAACACGAATTAGTCACAAATTAGAAGTAGAAAATGAGGATTTGTAAATAAAAATGACAGAGGATTTTGATATAAGCTAAGAAGGGATTGGTTTTTCTTTGCTGTAAACAAAACTTGGTTCTCACAAGACTAGCATATTCTCACCAGAGCTTACGCTACGCCTACGTTCTATGTCATCCGCTGGAACACAACTCTTGTGAACACATGTACAACAGTTAACGAAAGCTAGAGATTACAGTTTATAAAGTTTTAAATGTGGATACTTTTTTTAAAGTAAGACTTTATTAACCTCCTGGAGCCATGTGGATTACTTTTTATGATGGATGGATGTACTTTATTGGACTTCAAAATCTCAACACCTAGTAACTGCCATTATAAAGCTTGGAAGAGTCAGGACATTTATTAATATAACTCTGATTGTATTCATATGAAAGAAGAAACTCATATACACCTAGTATGGCTTGACGGTGAGTAAATCATGGGGTAATTTTCATTTTTGGGCAAACCATCCCTTTAAACAACATTTTACTGTATTTATGTGTAAAAACAGAGGCAGAGTATGTGCAGATGTGTATGCTAGAGTTTTTTATGTGCTTTTCATCCTGTCAAGAGTTTCTGCCCAGCCTTGATCACTCAGACTCGCATTTATACTAATGAAAACTGTCATATCCTCTTAATGATCAAGATTAAGATTTTCTTCTAAGAATTAGTTTTTTCCCTTCTGATAATTCTCACAGTGAAGATCAATTGGTGTCAAATTCTCCCAGCCAGCATCCAGGATCAATCAATACCTTGAAAGGCCAAGGCTGCAAGAGAGCACAGCTGTAGTTCTTGTGTTTGCCTGTTGGGGGCATGACAGAGACAAAGTCATGTACAGACCTCCTAAATCAAACCCAATTTGTCAACAAATATGATGCGCAGGCACAGATTCAGCGAGGCCTTACAGTGTTGAATACGCATCCTGTGAGGTTGCTTGGACCCCTCATCTGTGTTTTGTTATGCTCTCATTTTGGTATGAGTGGAGAACATGTCTAGAGGTGTCAGTTCTGTTCTCACATTTCATCTCTACCAGAGAGCCATATATGACCATTGTTGGACATGTCTGTTGTTATGTATAAAACACAAACCTTTGATCACCCACAGTTCAGTTCATGTATTAAACATGTATTAAAAAAAGAGTTATTAAAGCTTTTTTGATTGCCCTTCTCACTCTCTATGCATATGTCTGTTTTGACGCACAAGAGAAAACGCGGTTGCTTCACTAACACTTTTTCCTCCCACTCTTCCCTCCTCCCATTTCTTTTTCACACACTCTTTCTTTCCATTTCTCACCATTTATTTTCAATTTTAATTTCACACTTTTTCTCTTCCACCTCCGACCCTCCTCCTTTCCCCCACTACCTCTGTTTGCTTGTCTTTCACTCTCTGCTTCCTGGACTGCATGACTCAAGGAGGATAAAGTGGTTAGAGTTTTTCTTTTCTTTTTGCTGTGTGCCCTGCTAATGTGATTTGAGGAAACTGTGTTACGTCCGAATGTGCACAATCACTGGATTGAATGGACTAATTCCATTTTTGTTGCTAATATAAGAAGTTGTGTATGTGTGTGAGAGGGTGATTCGAATCTCTTGCAAAACCTTCAGGACTGGCAGCTGTGGATGCCAGAAATTCACAGTAAAAACACTCTGACAATGTTTCAGTTATTGTGGGTTTGTATACTGGTGCTTATGTTTTACAACTTATAATAGTATAACAGTGATATAATGTTAATATAGCTACTATATTAAAATGCACTGATAACCACTAATAAATAATATAATATATATAATTAATAATACAGGTGGCACAATAGAAAGCCTGATGAATTATGATGAGTTCATCATATACAAAATATGTTGTTATACACAAAAACAAAACACCAGCAGGATAATACATTAATCTAATGCAGAAATGTTAACCAAAAAAAAAAAAAAAACAGAATATGCAACACATTATGTACATTTCCAATAACAAAAAGAAGAAGAAACCATTTAACTTGTGTGCTGCACTGAATGTTTTTTTCCCCTAATTTCCTAATAATAATAATAAAAAAAACTTGTAAACTTCCTATTTCATCAAATCTTACCAAAATATTATTATTACCAAATCTTGGTTCCTTTTATGCACCACAGTTTTTTACTGAACTTTGCCAGTTATCCACAAATAATGGTTTTATCACTAAAAAAATATTTTATTATTAAAGCCTGTCAGTCAGTTCCAAAAAGAAATACAAAACCTGTAACAATTGAAAGAGAAAAATGTTGATAAAAATCCCCTATGAAAAAAAAACAGCTAAAAACCAGCCTAAGATGGTTGGCTGGTCTCAGCTGGTTTTAACTGGCCTGCCAGCCTAGCTAGGCTGGTCAGGCTGGTTTTTGCTGGTTGTTCTCTAAGCCTGACCAACTAAGACCAACCTGGCCCGCTAAAGAAGTGGCCAAAACCCCTCTAAAACCAGAAGGGATAGCAAAAGATTTATATGCAGTTTCTTATGGTTGGTCAATTTTTATTGAAAACATCACAAGGGTAACAAAATAAATAAATAAATAAATAAATAAATAAGATTATAATAAATGAGCAATATCACACTCATAGACGTGAGATATGGCTTTATATTGGCACGGTTGTGATTCAACTGTAGGTAATCACAGCGTGCCGATATACAGCCATATCTCACGTCTACAAGTGTGATATTGCGCTTATACAACAGTTCAATGGCACGAGTGTGTAAATACATATGAAACAACAATGGAGCATCTTTAAAAACCCTCTTTTGTGTAGAACTACTTCCTTCTGCCACCGATTCAACTCTAAAGTTGACAGTTTAACAGCTGAGCCCAAGCCTCCATTGCTAATTCGAAAACGTCACTTTAGAACTAGTAACGAAGGAATGTTGAGCTGAGACTGTCTGTTAGATTTACCCAAAATGAATTATAATTAATGATAAACCACTATAGAGATATCAGAGCCAGCGGTAAATTCCAGAAGATCTGGCCGAGATGAGGCTGCTCTCAGCGGGTTCATGAGCGATGAACGACATTGACGCCCTGGAGCTCACATGTCCGAAAAATCGACACATCATACTCGCTGTGAGAAGTACCGCAGATGGAGTGATATAATTACAAATGATGAAAGGGCTGTTGGACTTTAATATCTCAGTCTTATTAGCCAATCAGATTCGAGGACCAGAAAGAACTGTTGTATAATATATTATATATCATAATATATAATAATTATATTATTTGAATTATTATTTTATTTATTTATTTATTTGAAAGTCTGTGGGAGCAAAGTCAGTAATTTAACATTAGCATGTTTATGAAAATGAAAATTCTTAAATGGGTCAAAATCCCTCCCTGGGTCAAAATGACAAAACACAACATGGGATTAAATAAAATATAGCCATATGTGATGTGTCATGCATGGAGATCTGGTAATGTCCTTTTGCTGTTGTACAGTAATTCATTCATTTTACTTGCAAAAATATATAAATTTGATTGTATTTTACAGTATATGGTAAGGTAACTTAAAATAAAACTATTAAACGGATTTTATTTTAACACTTTAATAAACATTATTTACCGTGTACTGGCATTGCCATGGCATTGTGTTGTAAAATTCAGTTGATTTTTCTTCTGCTATATTGAGCACAAAGAAAATTTGACTAATATTGCGCCCATTATTTGTCTTCTGTTCATGCAAAGTGTCTCATAGGGAAAGACAGGGTAAGACATTCTGAGTCTTGTAGATTCTGCATGGGCAACACCAATTCTTTCCTCATGAGAGCCAGCTAATAGGAAACTAGCATGTGTTGGCTGAACCCCATCCCCCTCCCTTCCTTGTTGCTACCGCCAGGGATGCCGAAGTTGTTGCCACAGCAAGGGGGTTAGGGGAATAGGGTATTTGGATTTGTTGGAATATTAATGTCTCACAACTGGTTGCTCTTTAGTCAAATGGGTTTAACTTAAACATTATGTAAGCTGCATTTACATGATTTCCAGCAGCGACATGTTCAAAACATGGAATGGATTCCCTTTCACTTAAAGTGCTACCAGTGATGAGAGAATGCTTATCTGTGCATGTTCACTGCACCTGCTTGTGCCCTGGGATTGCAATAGGCATGCCACGGGGTGAAAGTTCAAGGTTAAAATTCAAGGTTTTAGCACGTAATGCTATAGTTGCAATTCACTTTGTTAGTATTGATGAAAGCACTCAGAGAAAAATACTTACCCTGCACTCCAGTGGGCACTTGCGACTTGTGCGTTTTTATGTGTGTGATGTGTTTCCTGTCAGGTGTCTGTGTTTATTGCTGTTTCTGTGCTTGTTGTCTCTTTCTGAATGACTGGTAATGGTGTTGAATTTATGCTGCTAAAATAGAAATGTCCTTCCTTTTTAGCATATACTTCTGAATGTTGTGTGTGGTTGTACTTAAAGGATTAGTTCACTCCAGAATTAAAATTTCCTGATAATGTACTCATTCCATGTCATCTAAGATGTTTATGTCTTTCTCTCTTCAGTTGAAAAGAAATTAAGGTTTTTGAGGAAAACATTCCAAGATTTTTCTTCTTATAGTGGACTTCAGTGGGGTTCAATGGGTTGAAGGTCCAAACTTAAGTTTCAGTGCAGCTTCAAATGGCTCTACATGATCCCAGCCAAGCAATAACAGTCTTGTCTAGTGAAACAAGCATCTGTTAAAAAAATAATAATGATAAAATATGTATATACTTTTTAACCACAAATGCTCATCATGCACTAGCTTGACGCATTACAAAATCAAGCTGAAAAGGTCACGTGTGACAGTGCCGAAGTACCGACCCAGTGTTCACAAAGCTGTTTGTTTTTTTTTCCTCAGAACAGATGAACGTACATATAGTGCATTTTATGTGACATTGGTATTGTTAGTGTCACCACAGTTTTGACTTGAAATGTCCACTGAGTGACGCTATAACTCTAATGCTCCGTGACGTTTTAATATGATGTACCATCTGCACTACACCTACACCTACCTGATATTATCAACAAAAGTGAATGTGACGTAAAAATGCAATCGCAAACATGCCGTTTTAGCTTGTTTTTGATCTCTCATCTGTCATGTTTTTCACAGGATTCATACCCAAGGATTTTGCATCCTAAGTCCAATTGCCGGCTGAGCTACTGAGCAAGCTTATTGTGTCTGGAAAGCGAAACATATGTAGCTGTAATCATAACTACAACTGTACAAAAACGATTACAAGTGCTTGCTGTTTTACTAGTGTTCGTTTCTGTTGGAAACTGCAGTAATATTTGCTAAGTATTTCACGTCTTGCAAAAAAGTTCCCACAGGTACGTTTTCGTCATGAGATCAGGTAGCTTTTTGAACCAAAGTAAAGAACTAAAAGAACTAATCACGCGTGACCTTTCCAACATGATTACGTAATGCGTGAATTTGTAGGCTCACATCGCAGAGCTAGTGCAAGATGAGCATTTGTGGTTAAAATGTATATAAATTTGTATTTTTTAGAAAATGACAGATGCAGTTTTGTTAGACAAGCCCCTTATTCCTCAACTGGGATCGTGTAGAGCTCTTTGAAGCTGCATTAAAGGAGAAGTCCACTTCCAGAACAAAAATTTGAAGGCTCTTATCTAGCGAAATGATCGGTTATTTTCATTAAAAAAAACAAACAAACAATTTAAATACTTTTTAATCTCAAACGCTCGTCTCGTCTTTCTCTCCCTGAACTCTGTGTATTCTGACTCAAGACAGTATGTCGAAAAACTCGTAGTTTCTCCCTCAACTTAAAAAATGATTTCAAAATCATCCCACATCTGTGCAGAAGTACTGACCCAGTACCAGTGCAAAGTGAACATGCAAAGAAGATCAAATACCTTTAACAAAAATTTAAAACAGCGATATAGGATGATTTCGAAGTTAAGGGAGAACATGAGATGGGAGTTTTTCGACATACCCTAACTGTCATAAACCGGAAAAAAAGGCAGAGTAAGACAAGACGAGTATTTGACATTAAAAAGTATATAAATTGTGTTATTTTTATGGAAATTCACTAGATAAGACCCTTCTTCCTTGGCTGGGATCTGTTACAACCCCATTTGGGATAGTTTGAAGCCGCATTTAAACTGCATTTTGGAAGTTTAAACTCAGGGCACCATAGAAGTCCACTATATGGAGAAAAATTCTGAAATGTTTTCCTCAAAAAACATGATTTCTTTATGACTGATGAAAGAAAGATGAACATATTGCATGACAAGGGGATGAGTACATTATCTGTAAATTTTTGTTCTGGAAGTGGAGTTCTCCTTTAAAACCGCAATTTGAACCTTCAATCCGTTGATCCCCACTGAAGTCCACTATATGGAGAAAAATCCTGGAATGTTTTCCTTGAAAACCTAATCTCTTTTCGACTGAAGAAAGAAAGACATGAACATTTTGGTTGACATGGGGGTGATGAAATTATCAGGAAATTTTAATTGAGGAGTGAATTAATTGTAATCATTTTGGTAAAGAGCTCAGCTTTCATATAGGTGGGATCTTTCCAACAGTAAGCCCAAAGTATGTTTTGTACATGTACACTTATCATATGCATACTACCAAATACGTATACTTCATTTCATAGGGTACACTAACACAGACGGTCAACACATGTACACAAAAATCTTTTAGCGTTGTCCAGTGTGTACGCTATTTCCAACCCAGGCTCATGAAAATACCTGCCTCTATGTATATTTCTGCAACACCGTAATTACGTACCTTACTGCACGTTTCATGGCAGTTTCAAAGTGAAATATCCAGATAGTGGCGCTAAAACACACATTCAATATGTGACTGTGGCACGTTTTTATTACGCTGGTACAGGCACGTTTTGCTGCATTTTATTCTGCTGCTTGAGGTAAAAAGTTGTCTGAGTTTTACTGACACTAGTGTTCATTTTAACTGGAAACTGCAGTGATTTGTACATATAGGTACGTTTTTTCAGTTTTTGCAGAAATGTATATAGAGGCACGTATTTCCAATGAGCCTATGTTGGCTATTTCTCTCCAAACATTAGCAAATTTAATAGAAATAAAACCAAAATCAGTATGGCTTAGTGTGAATATCAAATCACAAAGCTATGATATAATGAAATAAATATATGGGCAACGTGTTTTAGAGTGAAGTGCGGCACTGTCCCCAAATTGTGAAGCCCTACTACATGTTATGGCTGATAAAATTGTGTTTGCACTCTGTTATTGCGGTCTCATGCAAAAAAAAAAAAATACAAAATTGACTGATGTATGTGCAGTTAGAAAAAAGAGCTGTACATATACAATATACGCATACTACACTGAAAAAAAAGGGATGTAGGACTGACTTCAAAACTATTTTCAATCTGAAATCAATAGTAAGTTTCACAGAAACCTTATGTACAATTGAATTAAACATGAATTTTTGAAGTAAACAGACTGAGATAGTATTTTCTTGTAAAACATACAAACATAATCTTTATTTACAACAGAAAATCTTTTTTTTTTTTACTGTGTTTGCTGATGTTGAAAATTTCATCATGCGCACTGTATGCACACCCAAGCATGTATGCATAAAAAACTAACGTATACTGTTGCCTTATAGCCATCAGGATGTGATTAATCACAGAGCAGATTGGACTTAGCATTTAGCCTATACCTACATACAGTATGTAAAAATTACTCACCAGCGGAAATGTTTTGGAAAGCTAATGCAAAGATGGTTCACAAGCAACATGGTTGTGGCTCGCTAACAAGATAAAGAAGCAATCTCTTCCTAACAGCCTTTAAGCGCAAAAACTGCTTAGCTTAGCCGTTAGCCATGTTGTTAGGGAAAGGAGTGAGTTTTATTTACCAGTGTAACACTTCCCTTCTGACCAGCAGCTGGCTAGGGACTCTATCCCTGTTCTGTTTATACGGCGTGCACAAATGCTGATGTGCGCACATGCTATTCCTCCTTTCAGTCCTCCAGTAGTAGAGCTAGCCAAGCAAATGTGAAAATCCTTTAGGAGTCTGTTCTGTAGATTGATGTGCGGCTGTAAGTGCATGGATAGTACGTTTTCTGAAACAGAATAGGGCATTATAAATATTGGGAATTCTGTTACAATATTTTTCTAAAGATCAAAGAACAATTTGGTTTCTCATGATATGACCCCTTTAAACTAGTACTGACAGCCTAAGCAACCTGTCACAGGTGTCTGTATGCTTTAATATTAAAATTCCCCTGAGTGCTTTATTGGATCCAAGCTGTGCGTGTGCTTGTGTGTGTGTGTGTTTGTGTGATGTATGAGCAAGTTTTCTCTTTGGGGTGTGCAATGGAGACTGTGTCAGCAGATCTGTCAGTTTTTGAGAGGAAGGCAGTTATTTTTCATAACCCATTTCTTCTGAAGTAGCACAGTTGAGCCCCAGTCCTTTTCCCCAGACCACTGCAGATGCAGTAGACTGCCTTATTCCTCTCTGTCCCACCTGCCTTCCTTTCTCTTTAGGATCAAACCTATGTCACTGCTTTTGTTCCCTACAACTAGTCATATCTTTGTGTTTGCATATTTATGTTTTGATTTGCTCATTTTTAGGGCTGAGCAATAGAACAAAAAATCTATCCTGAATACATTTTAACATTTATCAATAAATATATGAAAAATGCATAATGCAAATTAAATACTGAACTGAATCAAGTTTTGAATTAACTGACACAAACACATTTAAAGGGATAGTTTACCCAAAAATGAAAATTTCTCCATGATTTACTCACCCTCAAGCAATCCTAGGTGTATATGACTTTCTTCTTTCAGACAAATACAACTGGAGTTATCTAAAAAAATATATCCTGGCTCCTCTAAGCTTTATAATGGCAGTGAATGGCTGTTGAGATTTAGAAGTAAAATAAAGTGCATCCATCAATCATAAAAAGTGAACATTTACAACTTTATAAACCATAATCTTGAGCTTTCGCTAACTGCAGATGATGTAGAACAAAGACGAATGCGGTGACGAATATGGAAGCACAGAGAAGAGCAAAACAAAATACTAGTAATTAATTAGAAGTACAAAATGCGGATTTGTAAAGGAAACTGTCAGAGGATTTTGATATAAGCAAAGAGAAGACTAGTTTCCTTTGCTGTAAACAAATCTTGGTTCTTTCAAGACTAGCATGTTCTCACCAGAGCCTACGTCCTACGTCATCCACTGTAATTCCACTCTCGTGTACGCCCGCATGAAAGTTAGCGGAAACGGGAAATTATGGTTTCTAAAGTTTTAAATATGGATATCTTTTTTACAAAAATGCGTTGTTTTACTTCAAAAGGCCTTTATTAAGCCCCGGGAGCCATGTGGAGCACTTTTTATGATGGATGGATGTACTTTACTGGACTTCAAAATCTTAACAGCCATTCAGTTCCATTATAAAGCTTGGAAGAGACAAGACATTTTTTAATATAACTCCGACTGTATTTGTCTGAAAAAAGAGAGTCATATACACCTAGGATGGCTTGAGGGTGAATAAATCAAGGGGTAATTTTCATTTTTTAACTGATTTACAGACATAAATAGAACTAAACAACTATAACATAGTTTTTGTTACTTACGTTTAAATAAAACAACACATTCTCACTTCCAACTTGTCACATATTGACACTTGGTCAGGACCCCTAGGCATCACTTTTTGACGCAGAGGTTACCCCTTTGGGAATTTTATCATCATGATTGAATGACATATTGGATAGTAATTTTGCCATTATTGCATACATGTTGGGGTGTGTTTTTTAATGTAAACAGTCAAAACTATTTTTTTTATTTTTTTTTACACACATTTATGAGCACATAACCCAACCCCTGCCCCTAAACCTAACCATTTGTCAATATAAAACACAGGATATAACAGGGACATACAACTAGAGTCGCAATTTATTTAAAAAGTAATAATGTTCCAAGTCTTCTGAGGCAAAACGATTGATTTCTGAGAGGAATAGACATGATCGCCATCTCTATCTCTATAAAGCTCATCCTGTGCACAAATTTAAAAACTGCCACCAAAAGAACTGTTACGTCAGCTTTGGTTGTGAAATGCCGTTGGCACTTATGTGTCGATTACGTAAGGATAAACAAGTTTAGGAGTATATTTTGGAATTTGATATGTGCGGAAGTGAGATCATTTTCAGCGTTTAAATCATTATTATTTACTCTGTTCTTCTTATAAAGATATTGGAGGATTTGGAATGCAATGCAACTTGTTTGTAATGTTTTATACAGTTTTTTATGGTCAGTTTTTGCAATAAATTCCAGTCACTGTGTTTTACATTGTTCAGAAGTAAGTTGGTTTAGGGTAGGGATAGGGGTGAGGTTAGGTTCTCCAAAATATTTATGAAAGAATAAATTTATATAAAATGATTTCTGTTTTTGCAAATGCATGCAAACCATTAAATGCGACACATAATGCAAACAACTAAAAGCAATGTAGGACCCTGCACGTCCAAAAGTGATGCTAAAGAGGTGCCCTGAGCGTAAAAAAAGTGATGCCAAGGGGTCCTGACCAAGCCTCAGTATGTGACGAATTGGGAGTGAGAATGTGTTGAATAAAAGAGTATCAAGTTTCTAATTAGTTTTTAGGAAATAAAAAGAGCACATGATTTTGATATTCATGACTCTGTACTGGAGACTCACACAGTCCTCTGTACATCTCCTCTCTTTTCACTGATTTGGTTACCATGGAGAACAGTATTCACCAAAGCAGGGGGTGGCTGGCACACTTATGCTTGGAGAACAGTAGAGATTGTATTTACAACCATGTAAATGTGCACACACACGCACACAAACACACAACCTTCCTCATCCATCTCTCTCTCTCTCTCTCTCCATATGTGCTGACCTCAGGTCTGCAGTTAAATTAAATTATACTTGTTTACTGTCTGATTTTCATGGTCTCGTCTGATACTTAGTTACTAGTGATCTCCCTGCACTAGAAAATCCTATTCATGCTATTCAGGAACACAGTGAAACCACTGTCCCTGCCCTCTCTCAGATTTAATCTCTTTTTCTCTCTGTCTCTTAACAATGGCCAGGTCTTAGTGGCCTAGATTTTGAAATGTTTTATTTCCCTTTTCTCCTCAGTTCTCTAGTTGGGAGAGGGGCTCTAGAATCAAGTTGCAAGATGAGAAGCTTTAATGGCTTTAGCTGCCCTGGATATTGTTGTGAACTGGCCTTTGGAGGAAAAAAAAATGAATCAGGGAGAAAGTGAATCCTCCATTGTGCGTACGGCTTGAATTCGATCTAATTCAAGGATTAAAGCCTTGGATTATTTTACCCATCCTCGACTGCACAAAACTAATGATGACTAATCTAGCCATCTACGCATGTAGTCTTTTCCAAAGCATATTCACATTCAAAAGTTGTTGATTTTCTTCCTACTCAAAACCTTCTGACCATAAGATGGCAAACCAGTTTTCACCTATATGTGTGAATTTCTTTTTGTTTACCGATAAGAACATGTCATAGTTTTCCATTGAGACAGACTTAAAGTCTGTAGTCCATCTTATCAAGATCAGTGTTGCAGTGGTAGTTTCCCAGTGGCGGTGAGAGGAAGAGCACAGGCAGCATTGTCTCGTCACTGGTTTGAATAATGGGAAGGGCTAGCAATAGCGCGGTGGGATTAACAGGGATTGCTAATCCTTCCCGAGAGTGTTTCTCTGGCTGGCTGACAGCTGTGGGCCTCTGCATATCTGATTTACCTCAGATTACGCTGGAGCTGTGCCAACTGGCTCCAATCAGGCCATGATGCTCTCTCGTCCCTTCTCTCTCACTCTCCCTCATATCCATCCCGTCCTAGAACAGCCTCTCTCCTCTTTAAGATCAGGTCAACACCAAAATGCGAGGTATCTCGCACTGGCGGTTCTTCAAAGAAATTTGTTCTGGATGTTCATGGAGTTGAAGGTTGACCCTGTGAGAGGGGATCCATTATCTAGGAGGACGCCACCATGTGAGTAGCATGATATAGTTTGTTTGTCACCATTAGAAGTCAAACTATTTTTGACTTCGCAGAACTATCGCAGAACTCTAAATGAAGCATTTTTAGCCGCATCTGTTGTAAAATATTCTGTTTTTGTGCATCATATAAGCTCTTGCTTTCATAACCCATTTGCGACTGATCATCAGGCGTGAAAGATGACTAACGTTACTGGCTTTTCCATTCTCACACCATTCATCCAATCGATAAAACATGCAGTGTTGGTTGCAGGATGTGCATGTGATTTACACAGTTCTGTATCGCACAGACCTTTGGCTTCCTTTCCAAGCTTCAGTTAAAAAAAAAGGGTTCTTCTCGACCAAATGTTTCCTGTAGCCACATCAGGTATTACAACAGAAGTGGATTTACTGTCATTCTATGGTTGCTTTAAGAGCCTAATGCTAGATCAATAGATTGGACCTCTGTGCTTTTAAAGCCGTGAACTTGTTGTCAAGGCAAAAGCTGTTCATTTGATTTAGCATTCCCGCTAATCATGTCAGATCAGGCCTGTCTGGCTAGCTAAAAAAAAGTGTGAGGGAGAGGGAGAGGGAGAGAGTGTAAGAGAGAGGGTGGGAGAAATATGGGTAGAGGAAGTGAAGAAATATGGTGTCGGCTGAGGTATTTTAGGCAGCCTCTGCCATCCATCTCATGAATGAACCATTACAGGGCTCAATAATAGGGCTTCATTGGGGAAAAGGAAAAAGATGGGAGGAAGCAGATTGACAAATATGAGGCTGATGATATAATAACTTGTGCATTTGCAATGCAAAAATCTACCCAGATGAAGGAAAAGGATGGCTGATTTTTGTTTCTTGCTGTTCAGAAGTTAACCTCCACTGTAACATTTCATTTGCTTTCTTCTCATGTATATTTTATTTAGCATTAGTATTCTAGCAGTGATATTTTAATTAGCATGCTAGCTGCACAGTAAAACCATGGTACAGTTACCGTCCCTACAGCTATACATGTCTTTTTGGTTGTTTTGTCATGCCTTGCTCTGTATCTTGTGCTACTGTGGGTGCATTGTAGTTTTTCATATTTTACAATTCAATTTATTATTATGATTTTGCAATGCAAAAATCTACCCAGATGCAGAAAAGGATTTCTGGAAAAGGTATTTTTAATTAAAGGGTTAGTTCACCCAAAAATTAAAAAAAAATAGCCCATTATTTTCTCACCCTGAAGCCATCCTAGGTGTATATGACTTCCTTCTTTCAGACGAATCCAATCAGAGTTATATTAAAAAAATGTCCTGGCTCTTTCAAGCTTTATCATGGCAATAGATGGGTGTTTCTCTTCAACAGGTCAAAACAAGTCAAATAAAGTGCATCTATCCATAATAAAAAGTGCCTCACACGGCTCCACTGGGTGAATAAAGGCCTCCTGAATGCGTTTTTGGAAGAAAAATATCCATAATTAAAACGTAATAATCACTTTAATCTAGCTTGCGCTCACTGTTGTTTACGGAAGCTGCTCCTGGTGGATGATGGAGGAGGTCGGCGTTACACACAAATTAGAATAATGTAAAGAAGAATGTCGGAGGATTTCGATGTAAGCTAAGAGGAGATTTTCTTACAAAAATGCACCAATTTGCTACAGTAGGAGTATTCTACATGTAATATGCTATAGTATTCACCCCCCGGAGCTGAGTGAGGCACTTTTTATTCTGGATGGATGCGCTTTATTGGACTTGTTTTGATCTGTTGAAGAGAAACACCAGACTATTGTCATGATAAAGCTTGAAAAAGCCAGGAAAATTTTTAAAATAACTCAGATTGGATTCGTCTGAAAGAAGGAAGTCATATACACCTAGGATGCCTTGATATTGAGTAAATAATGGGCTCATTTTTATTTTTAGGTGAACTGTACATTTAACCTGACAGATTTCTGTCCCTCCATTGAAAGTCCTCACAAACAAACTTTGACGATTTAAAAAAGTTTTTAAAGAGATCATAAAAGTGATCTATATGAATCAAGTACCAAAAACTTGATTGTAAAGTTATTTATAGGAAAACTGTGCTTGTAAAGTTATTTATAGGGTTTTTAGGTACCACCAGCTTTCAAGGCTTGTACTAGGGATACTAGATCTACAAACTTTGAATGACGTGTTTGCTGCCAACAGCATTTAGTGCAATTCAGCAGATGTAGGAAACTATCATAAAGAAGCAGACTGGCTAACTTGAAAATAGACACTTTTATACTTTATAGCGCTTGATTGTTTAGTGTGGTTCACTTGTTTCTGTAATATTTACACCTGCTCTACATTGTCAGTTCATATCCCTTGCCTACTGCTGAGAAAAAAAAATTGCTAGATTGAAATTACGCTTTACGGCAAAAGTCAGTATGTTTGATATTGTGTGGATGTGTGGATGTACTGTATCTTTGTATTTTATGTGTTTATGTATGTGTGTCTGTCTCTCTGTCTTATTTTAAATGTCTTTAAAAAACTGTAAAATAATGTTTAAAACAATGTAATTTTAGTATTCTGAAGCCTAATATGTTACCTCATGGGCAGGAAATGACAGTCCTGGAGTGCCGCTGTCCTTCAGTGCTTAGCTCCAACCCTAATCAAACACACCTGTAAACTAATCAAGGTCTTCAGAATTACTAGGGCTACAGACAGATTTTTTTTTTTCAGGGTTGGAGCTGAACTCTGTAGGACACTGGCACTCCAGGACTGATGTTGCCTATCCCTGTACTGTAGATCTTGATCATGTGCAATGATGATCAATCTCTGCCTGCCTTAATAACACTTGTATTTGTCTATGCAGGTGATGTGGGTATGTAACCTGTGCAGGAAACAGCAGGAAATCCTAACTAAATCAGGAGAATGGTTTTCATCAGGGCCTGGGGGGAGGCCTCTTAGTGTGGGCGCTCCCCTCAGTGTCCCTGAGTTGGAGAAGGACAGGAAGTTGCGCTCCAGGTCACAGGCTCCGGTCACTAACGACACTCTGCCACCCAGCGCTGGTGTTGGTGACCCAACCAAGGGAGCAGATACGATGCCCGCCTCACGCTCCCGCAGTGAACCGCCACGAGAAAAGTAGGCCAAAAAACTGTACACCATTTACACACATGCCAATCCTGAGTTATATTTCTCACTGATCAAAATGAAGTATGCAATGCAGAAATGCGTATTTACTGGTGGCACTTAACTAAAATATGCTTTTGTATATTGTGTCAACTTGAGATGGGTCATAATGGTTGTCTTGTCTTGTCTTGAGATCAGCTAGGATATAGTTGGATTTTTATTTATTTAGTATTGCTACAGGGTAAAACCACAATAAAATTACTGCAGCAATCTCTGCAGCATCACATCCTTTTAAGGTGTCACCCCTGATTAGTATCCATATTTCGAGTGTCTTGTGCATTATAGTTTTGGAAACACTTTACAGTAAGATTCAGTTTCTTAACATTAGTTAATGCAGTAGGTATCATGAACTAATAATGAACAATACATTTTATTTCACATGTACTAATAGTACATTTAAATTGTATAAATCAAAGTTAAATTTCACCCCAAAATGAAAATTCTGTCATCATTTACTCTCATGTCATTCCAAACCTCTATGCGTTTTGTTTATCTTTGGAGCACAAATGAAAATATAACCAACATAACTGCTTTATATGATTAATAGATTTCACTCAGGCATTTACTAACATTTAAACACTGATCATCGCACATACATCATACATCCAATATAGTAAACAAGCTCAACCGTTCTTGCTTGACGCACATAAACAAACCTCATTGGTTCTTGTGGAAGCTGCTTTTACTTTTACAATACTTCCACCTTTTTACAATGTCTTTGACACTGATACTTAAAAATAATTATAGGTTGTGTGGGCGTGGAATGAACAGGCAAAAGTTATGGGAAAATAGCAAAAATATCTTCATTCGTATTTCATAGATGAAACACTTATGGGTTTGGATCAATGTGTGAGCGAACGATAACAGAATTTACATTTAATGTATTGTAAAAAAACACAAATTAATGAACAAAAGTATATTTATTAAGATTAGCTCAGAATAATAAATGCTGTAAAATTTGTCATATTGTTAATTGTTGTGGTTTGTTTTTAGTTGATACCAAATGCATTTAATGATTTGTCTGATTTATCTGATTTAAAATAAAATTTATTGCCATGTTTTTAAAGGGATAGTTCACACAAAAATGAAAATTCTGTCATTAATTAATCACTCTCATGTCGTTCCAAACCCATAAGACCTTCGTTTAGCTTTGGAACATAAATTAAGATATTTTTTGATGAAATCTGAGAGCTTTCATGGACAGCAATGCAACTACCACATTCAAGACCCAGAAAAGTAGCAAGCACATCAGTAAAATAGTCCATGTGACATCAGTGCTTCAACCTGAATTTTATGAAGCTATAATACTTTCTGTGTGCAAGGAAAACAAAAATGACGACTATATTCAACAATTTCTCCACGATGCATGCATGTAGTGATGCTGGCACAGGAGCCAGCGTTCTAACATAGAACATCCATCTTTCTCATTTCATCGTCTGTATATTCTGGTTCAAATAAGTAAGGCTGGGCAAAAAAAATCTCTGTCAACTCATTCCCTGTCGAAATCTTAAGACATGTTTACAAAGACAGTGCGCCTGTTCCTCTGCATGTAAACAAGGTGCAGCACATCTGGGTTCTACGTCAGAATGCCGGCTCCTGCTGTTTTAGCAGCCCTGCATCAGAGACTGACACGGAAGAGAAGAAATTGTTGAATAAAGTTGTTCTTTTTGTTTTCTTCGCACACAAAAAGTATTCTTGTAGCTTCATAACATTACGGTTGCACCACTGATGTCACATGGACAATTTTAACAATGGCCTTACTACCTTGAGCCTTGAGCGTGTCAGTTGCATTGCTGTCTATGCATGGTGAGAAAGCTCTCAGATTTGATCAAAAATATCTTAATTTGTGTTCCCAAGATGAACAAAGGTCTTATGGGTTTGGAATGATATGAGGCCTACTGACAGAATTTTCATTTTTGGGTGAACGATCCTTTACAATGGCATGTCAAATTCTAAGTAGCTCCAGGGTTATGTGAAGCAATCCAAATTGTAGAAGGCTCCGTTAAAGGAGTAGTTCACTTCCAGAACAAAAATCTACAGATAATAATTGTCATTCAAGATGTTTGTGTATTTCTTTCTTCAGTCGTAAAGAAATTATGTTTTTTGAGGAAAACATTTCAAGAATGTCTCCATATGGTGGACTTCTATGGTGCCCGCCAGTTTGAAATTCCAAAATGCAGTTTAAATGCAGCTTCGAAGGGCTCTAAACAATCCAAGTTGAGAAAGAAGAGTCTTATCTAGTGAAACGATCGGTCCTTTTTAAAAACAAATAAAAATGTATATACTTTTTTAACCTCAAATGCTTGTCTTGTCTAGCTCTGCCATGCACATGTGTACTCTGTGTTATCCAGGTCAATACAGTTAGGGTATGTTGAAAAACTCCCATCTCATTGTTTCTTCCAACTTTAAAATTGTCCTACATTGGTTCAGAAGTACCGACCCAGTGTTTACAAAGTGAAGGTCAAAACAAAAAAAGGTCCAAAACAAAGTAAAACAGCAATGTAGGACAATTTTGAAGTTGGTGGAGAAAATTAATTCAAAATTGTCCTACATTGCTGTTTTACTTTGTTTTGGACCTTTTTTTGTATTGACCTTCGCTTTGTAAACACTGGGTCGGTACTTTTGAACCGATGTAGGATGATTTTAAAGTTGGAAGAAACAATGAGATGGGAGTTTTTCAACCCTAACTGTATTGACTCGGATTACACAGAGTACACATGTGCATGACAGAACTAGACAAGATGAGCATTTGATTAAAAAGAATATACATTTTTATTTCTTTTTTTAGAAAAAGGCCAATTGTTTCACTAGATAAGACCCTTATTCCTCAGCTGGGATCGTTTAGAGCCCTTTGAAGCTGCATTTAAACTGCACTGTGGAAGTTTAAATTCACGGGCACCATAGAAGTCCACTATACGGAGATAGTTCGTGAAATGTTTTCCTCAAAACACATAATTTCTTTATGACTTAAGAAAGAAAGATATGAACATTTTGGATAACAAGGGGGTGAGTACATTATCTGTACATTTTTGTTCTGCTCCTTTAAGACTGATTTGTCCACCAGTCATTGGGCTCCCAGAAGAGAATTTTCAAAATATGCAGTGTTACATATCCCTACTGTCAACATACAATTTGTTCTATTTTAAGATGGACGTTTCAACAAAATCTGTTCATCCTGACCTGTTTTCAACTGGCAGTATGTGGACTGCTGCTCCTGCCTTATAATCTCTTTATAAGATGACGTCTGTTGCTTGTCTTCCTATCAGATGCATATTCAGCTAAATCCTTTTTGCATTTGAATTCCCACATTTTGAAAAACAGGGGTTAACAGGTGTTGTGCTGTTTATTATACAAATAACTGCCTTTGTAGCATTTGTAAATGCAAATTGGTTGTAGTGATTCCAAATGTTGTATCTCACAGTCTTTCCAACTTCTGTCTAATGAATAATAGGAAGAGACCCGTGTCCCTGCACGAGCAGAATGGAAAGGTGATTGGACGCGGAGAGAGAAGACGAGGCCCAGGCCGTTTGTCATCACAGGCCTCTGAAGACCGAGCTCCAGGTGAAAAGCGTGACAGCAGACGATTAGAGAAAGGTAACTCGCAAGAATACTCAGAGAATGAACCCACCCATCCCGAGCGGCGAAGGAGACAGGAGGAGGAAGAGCGAGAGCGTCAAAGACGAGAGGAAGAGTACCAGACTCGGTACCGCAGCGACCCAAACCTCGCCCGCTACCCTGTTAAACCGCAGAAGGAGGAACAGGAAATGCGTATGCATGCCAAAGTGTCCAAAATGCGTCAGGAGCGTCATCATAGCGACCTAGCCATCAACGAAGTTGGATTAATGCAAGACGGGGGCGAGCCGGCTGGAAATCGCATGAGCAGGCAACGAGTGGCTAACAACGAAGACCGCAAGGCCCTTTTAGAAAACCATCGAGCTTATTCTGTGGACAGGACCGTGGGGGGTGGTGTTGGGGGACAAGGATCCCTCAGTAAACAGGGCCACGGTGGCCCTCAAGTGGGCCCTCCTGGGCCTCCAGACCTCAGGGACGGACAGGACTGGGGCCCAAAGGGGCATCTGGAACCTGGGTCCGCAGCTTTTCTGCACAGGGCTAAGCGGGAAAAGGCTGCAGAAATCATGCGTAAGGATTCTTCTCTTAGCTCGGACCAATCTGAGTCATTACGGCCACCTCCACCTAGAGCCTATAGACCCAAACGAGGCCTCAACAAAAGGCAGATGTCCATCAGTAGCTCAGAAGAAGAGGGCGGCTCCACACCTGAATACACCAGTTGTGAGGATGTGGAGATCGAAAGTGTTAGTGAAAAAGGTAGGTGAACTTTGTTTATGTAGTTAATTTTATTGTCAAATAGCCACAGATTCACTAAACCCTATTACACACCCAATACAGTGGTAAATGATAAGCCATAATTTTATTTAAAATGTATATTTTTGCTGATCAGCAGTAAGTGTTGCAGATTAATGGTGTGTGTATTAGTGTGTGTGTGGTTTAAGACGCTGGGCCATGGGCAATGGCGCTATTTATTACACGAGGGTATTAAAGTAGCAGGTGTTCTTAAATTAAATTAAAAATTGTCTTTGATTATGAAAATCAATTTTCTTAAATGTAATATTGAAACAATTGAACAGTGCAGTTAGGAGAACTAATTCAATATTAGTCCAAATAAATTGTATACACTACCATTCACAATTTGTGTCTGTAATATATCCATCACCATGGTATATAACACCATAGATATTCACCAAGAATTCATTATGTTGGTCAAAACTGACAGTAATTTAGTTTATAATGTAACAAAAGATTTCTATTTCTATTTCTTTTGAACTTTCCATATATATATAATAGCACAGTTTTACTGTATTTCTGATCAAATAAATGCAGCCTTGGTTGAGCTGAAGAGGTTTCTGTAAAAATCATTAAAAAAATCTTAGCTTTGCATCACAGGAATACATTACATTTGAAAATATATTCAACTAGAAAACAGTTATGTTAAATAGCAATGATTTTTCACAGTATCACTATTTTTCTTGAATTTTTGATCACATAAATGCAGCCTTGGTTGAGCTTAATAGTTTTTTTTAAATCATTAAAAAAAGTCTTTGCTTTGCATTACAGGAATAAATTGCATTTGGAAATATATTAACCTACAAAACAATTATTTTATATTGCAATTATTTTTTTACAGTATCTCTATTTTTACTGTATTTATGATTGCATAAACGCAGCCTTGGTTGAGTTTAATAGTTTTTTTTATTTTCTCAAAATCATTAAAAATATCTTGGTTTTGAATCACAGGAATAAATTGCATTTTAAAATATATTCAACTAGAAAATAGTTATTTTTAATTGCAATAATTATTTTAGAGCATCACTATTTTTACTGTATTTTTGATCACATAATGCAGCCTTGGTTGAGCTTAATAGTTTTTTTTTATTATTATTATTTTTTTTTTCAAAATCATAAATTTTTTCAAAATATCTTATCTTGGCTTTGCGTCACAGGAATAAATTGCATTTTGACATATATTCAACTACAAAACAATTCTTTTAAATTGCAATAATTTGTCACAATATCACTGTTTTTACTGTATTTTTGATCAAATAAATGTAGCCTTGGTTGAGCTAAAAAGATTTCTTTTAAAAACATTTAAAAATGTATCTATGTTCTTTATTCTGCTTTCACACACACACACACACACATACACACACACAACAGATTGAATATTTCTCAAAGTGTCTTAAGACACACAGAAAATGCAAATCAGGAATAATTCAACAGTAAAACTGCTGCCCCACACTTTATGGATTTAATCTAAAAGTGCAACTTTCTCTTGTTCGGCTTCGATGAATACAAATAATTAACATCGCCTTACACAGCTCTATTTTGTATTTGCTGTGAAATGCATGCTCAGCTAGGGTGGATGTGAATGTATATGTGAATGTGTTCATGGACACTTGCACTGCAGCTTTGATCAGTTTTAGTCAGCTCCCAAAGTTATAATCAGTTTTTAATAATCACATGGATGTATATATTGATCTCAAAATTTGTAACTGTTATTTTTGCATAAATTTTCACATCAAAGCTATAGATAGCATCATGTTACATACGTCACTGAAGCTATTCAGCCATGATGATCAGTCCTGAGTCTGAGGTCTGTGAAACAAACCCTGCTGATTCATGCAGTGAAGCTCCATTTGTTTATTTGGAACATTTTTAGGGCACCAGATTTGGGAATTAGGTCAGCAGCTCTCTCATATAAAACCGCTGAGTGACTGACTGGCTTTCGTCAGTCCTCGGATGCAGCATGTTCCATTTGGGGACTTTTTCATATTCATCCTTGCCCATTCTGACTGTGCTTTGGCTCTTCCCATTAAGGCCACAGGGTTTTGAAAGTCCCTGACATGATATATTTGTATTTAATCAAGCTATAATTTCTTCAAATTATGTACAAATTTGGAAAATATGATTCCTTTTTGTGCATATCAGATCTAGAAAAAAAAGTGAAATTAACTTTAGCAAGACTAAGACGTTTGTAATTTTGTTCCAAAATTCATTGTCATTTTTACCACAGAATGCTATTAAACATCACATAATTTGAGATTTAATATACTATATGACATTGTGGTGTAAATATTTATGTATTTGAAGAGAATTTGAAGTTTAAGAAACACCCTGAAGCTACCATGTGCAAACATAATGTCCCCTGTCAGAGCCACGGCCTGATAGCAAACATGTTCCAACATGAATCTGACTCGGGTCATTTCCCAATCCCATCCTCCCATCTGTATCACCCCTGTCACCTCCTCCTGTGCTGTCCTAAAAAAGGAAAAGACAGTAACTACACCAACACTGGAGATGAGATAAAATAGCATTTAAGATTTTTGATTAAATTTATTGATTTGATGCCACTGGCATTCAATTCAGTGTTCACTCAGACTAATTCATGCACAAACACAAGAGGCGGGATTTATTGCATGAACAGCCGATCATAACCAGTCATATCACATATCTTACATGAATTTCCCCCATTCGTTCTCAGTTACCTGCCACCAAACTCACCACACGCTTTAGGGGGTCTGTTAAAACTCAATGGGCTCAGGGCATGCGTGACAGATGCAGACTCCCGCTGTAACTTTACCTGCTGGTGTCGCTGTTAGACAATGTTTCTTTAGAAAACAATTGATTTATACACTGTTGTGTCGGAGCCAACAAATAGCACAGTTGCACTTCGGGCGTCCCGAGTTCAAGTCCCTACTTGTTGACCTGGACTGATCCCGCACCCTTCTCTCTCTCCCATTTTTCTTCTTGTCAACTAACTGAGACCAAAATGCCAAAAAATAAATCTTTACAAAAAAAAATATATATATATCATTTGTAATATTAGCGTTGTTATATTTTTGTACTACGATTTTTTTCTCATCCAATATTTTGAAAAGACACTACCTCCCTTGCCTCCTCAGAGGAAACCACCCTGGTAGAGAGTGTGTATATGATAAATATAGGCCTGGGTTCACAGACAGGGCTTAGACTAAGCCAGGATTAGGCCATAGTTAAATTAGGACAATAAAATAAGTTTTATAAAAGTGTTTAGAAAAAACTTTACTGTGTGCATCTTGAGACAAAACAAAGGCACTGATGTATTTTAAGATCAGTCAGCACAAGTTTCTTTCAGCTGAAACAGCTCAGAAATACATTTTAGTCTAGGACTAGGCTTAAGCCTTGTCTGTGAAACTGGGGGGTAATGATTTAGAAGACCTGAAGAGGTAAAATAGACCCTTCAAATGAGTTGACATTCTATTTTGAGCAAGATATTCTTGATTATCAGTGTAACCATTATTATTCAGCCTTAACCTATAACATTTTTTATTTTAGATGTTACCATTTTTACCGCACCCTTTTTTTTTTGCAGCATCATCTTTAGCATTGGCAGTTGGGATTGTAACGGCAGATACAGAGCTAATGTGACTTTATTCCTGATAACTAGGACAAGCAAACACTGGACGGAAGCTTATAATGTCAGTGATTGCCAAGGGAATAGCTCATGCTTCATTCTGTGTGCGGAGGGTCTTCCTGGGCACTATACATTAGAGGTGTAAGACAGTTTTATGAACGCAATCAAGATGATCAAATGAGAGTGTAAAATGTTATACTAGGCTATATATTATCTTGTTTTTTTTTTTTTGTTTTTCCTCCCACCTTTGTGAGGGAAAAGATACTGTGTAATATGCTCCCCTCAAGTTAGATGTACTCTCAAATTTATAGCATTTATAGTATAAATTTGCTAGATACTATCATTATAAATGGTTTATAAAGTGAGAGAATTCTCTCTTCCTGGAAGGTAAATGTCAAGATCTTAGCCTCATGAAGCAACCACATGTATTGATTAGGCCTGTCAAAATTGTGCGTGCAATTAAATGCTTAACACAGTTCTTTTTTCTTAGTGCTTTGAAGGCATTTATTTAATATGATTGACAGGCAAAGGGAGATGAAGAAAATCCTCTTTTATACATTGCATTTTATATATGCACATACATTTTCTCTAGAGGTGTAATTCACATAAAATTGCTGAAACCATTTTTTCGTTAAAAAGTAACTTAATGCACTAACATGTTAATTACAAAAAAAGTTTACAATGTTCATAATGTCAATTTCTATTATGCAGGTGACTGGGACTGTCATCCTCTGGACCCAACTGTGTGGCATGTAAGTATTTCACTTGTATTTTAATCATATATTTCACTCATGTATCAGTGGCAGTGGGTAATAGCAGAAACAGCAGTTGTTTGATTACAGTGTTTACGTAGCTGAACTCACTGGATTGTATGTTCACGTATACATGTCATGTCAGCGTGTGTGCAGCATTAATGGAACTGAAAAAGCATTGTTTGGTTCCTCACAGCATCCAGTGAGCTGGCAGCCATCCAAAGAGGGAGATCATTTGATTGGCCGCATCACTCTAAGTAAGCGCTCCACCATGCCACGAGAAGCTGGTTCCCTACTGGGTCTGAAGGTGAGCTTGTCAATGGCAGTTTACACTAGCTAATCACATCTTTGCCTGAGCTTTGCACTTGAAGGGATGTCCTACGCTAAAGGTGTGGTCCTATTTACTGTATTGAAGATTTCCAGGCGAAAGAAAGCAGATGTGACAAAATACAGTTAATAATATGGGAAGAGTGAAGATGAAATAAACACCCAAAGCTATTCTGCCAGCTAGCAAACAGTCCAGCGCTAAATAACTGCTTTCCGTACAGGTTTTTTTTTATTTTTATTTTTTTTAAATATATTTGAAGTGTAGTATTAAAGGAGTTATGATTGCTGAAAAGAACATTATTTTGTGAATTTGGTGTATTGTAATGTGTTTATGCAATTTGAGGTTCAGAAAACACATTATTTTCCACATATTGTATATTATTGTTGCTCCTCTCTGCCCCACCTTTCTGAAACGCTTAGTTTTTTAAAAAAACTCATCGTTCTGAAAAGCAAGGTGTTCTCTGATTGGCCAGCTATTTGGTGCGTTGTATTTTGCCAAATACCTCAAGTGTGTGATGCAAATGTTATGCCCCTTACCATGCTGTGATGCCGTTTCCTGGTGCAACGAGACAAAAACAATTAAAATCCCATTATAAAAAAGGCATTTGTTGCATCCAGTGGGGACATAACTACTGATTATAATGACTCATACTGTCTTTTTACACTTTGCGTTGCGTTGCATTGCAAATGTCTGAACTTGTGATTGTAGAAACGACAAACAACAAGCACTACTCTACTCGTTTGAATAGTCAGTAGCAAATTCTTTAAATATGTAAACGTACTGTGGTGGGACAAGCAAATGACAGACACTTGTGGCGTAACGTCAGGCCTCGGAGAGGCTTTTATTAACATAAAATAACCAAAACTGTGTCAAAAAGGGGGAAATAAAGTGTCCAAAATAATCAGGGGAATCTGGTGTCCTTGTCGTGCTGGAGGTTCCGTGAAGGAGGGGCAGTGTTCGAAAGGAAAGGGTGTAGGTAAGCCTGGTGAAAGGTGGCGATTAAGGGATGGGGAGATGCTGATAAGTAGGGGGAGACAGCCGACTCGTCACAGTACTTACAGGCCGTGAGTCAGAAGTGCCAGACTGTCCTTGCAACGTTGGAATTGCCCCACTTTATAGCCTTAACCCTTTGTGTACAGCTGGCACCTCTCTCAGGTTCAGGAAACAGTCCGTTGTAAAATGTGTAGCACACAGTCAAATATTTGCATTGTTCTGTTCTGGAACAGCGTTGTAAGTATAACGTCCTCATTTGTAAGGCTAAACAAAGTACTTTTGCTTTCTCAGTGAAACACACAGTGTCTCCACAACATGGTGGCAGCTGCCACAATACTACAGCTGGTAGAAAAAGTTACACCCTTCTTTCTTTGCACATACATATGGGCGGTGTTATGCAAATCTGCCCACATCGTGACATAGAGGATGGCGTGGCGAGTCTTATATAAGTCTTATATAACTTATATAAGAAATGTGGGTTTGAGACTTTAAGCTTTGCAACTTTACAGATCTTATATATGCACAAACAGCTTGTAACACTTCAAAGACAAAGGAAAACAAGAAACCACATCATATGACCCCCTTTAAGCAAAAATGCCATGCTCTGTCATGAAACTGATAAAGCAAATTGATGATATTCACAGCATTAATCTGCTTGGCACAAGCTGACAATGAGCTTGCTGCTTTACATTTAAATGGCTAGTTAGCATTCACTAGAGCAGTTTGCAATGTGCTTTCAGAGTTCCTCTGAAACCCTCCACATCCCCAGCTCCACCTGTATAGATCTGCTATGGGTTATTATATATGGTATTTGTGCAGCAGCAGTATGTCTTAAATACATACGCAGCACTGTATCAGTGTATGTATTGGCAGTAGCAAGTTCTGTACTTGCTTTGCAGCAGCAGCAATAATCTGCAACAGCAGCAATAAGCAACAGCAGCAGCAATTCAGAAGCATAGCAGATCTATTCCGCCAAGAACAAATACATTAACATTGTCATATCCATTTCCATACTAAAATCTTCGGAGAGTTGTCATAATAGAACTGGCTGAGTAGACACTGCCACAATGAGCACCTTGTCCATTGTGGAGCTTCAGATTTTATTTCCTTTATTGCTAAGTTATGAATCTCCACCTACCCGGAGATTACTGCAGAGCCAAGAGCCTTGGGTAAAACCAAGGTTTAGTTTAGGGACCAATTCTCACTAGTAGCTAGTTGCTTATTAGCATGCCTATTATTAATATTTTGGCTGTTTATTAGTACTTAAAAAGCACATATTCTGAATGATTATATTCTAAATCCATAATCCTACCTAATACCTACATTAAACAACTACCTTACTAGCCTAGTGAAAAATAAATATACTTAAATGTATTGAAAATACATCTATTTCATGCTAAGTATACTACAAATACATTTACCTATTATGTAATTAATAAAATACCCTGCAGTTGTACTTTTAGTATACTAAACTGACATATGTAATGTCTGCTAAATTGGAATAACTAATTTTGTGCTTAATGCACTTTAATTGTGCGGAAGTAGTGCTGAAGTCCAACTAAAGATATACTTAAGTATATTTGATTGTGCTAAAGTGGAACTATTTGAAGTATACTTTAGGTACACTTTGCAAAACAAAATATTTTGCCTTTAAAGACCAATATTATTGAAAGGTCATACAATCCTCTGCAATAGTGACATTAAAACATATTTGAGACTTAATTTTAAGAAATGTGCATTGTGCACAATGAGTACTCCCAATAAAGTTTAATTACATTTAACTTTATAATTTTTATATCAGTAAGTCTAAAGCGATATGTCCTCCTGCTCCTGCTCATGACCAACTAAAAACCAGCTTAAACCAGCTCAAACCAGCTGCCATGCCTTAAAACATATCTAACCAGCATATGCTGTTTTTTCAACAAGGGTTTCATAATGAATGAACTTCACACAGTTGTTGAACTGATCTGTATCAAAACTGAACTGATTGACACTTTTGTCTTGTTAGAGCTGCTTTATGGCTGAATTTTGGATCTGCGTCATTGATTCTGTTACTTTCCTGTTTAATACTGTAAAGCTGCTTTGAATATAAAGTGCTATAAAAATAAAGGTGACTTTACTTGACTCGTGTGTCCTGTCCAGGTGGTTGGTGGAAAAATGACGGAGTCAGGGAGACTGGGGGCCTTTATCACCAAAGTAAAGAAAGGAAGTTTGGCTGACATTGTAGGCCATTTACGAGCAGGTAATAATTAATTTTGACTGGCTAATTTTGTACGAAAATTGCAGTATTTTCAAATTTGATTTTAACCTTAGCTTTATGGATGTCTTCTGCTAGATCTCCATTGATATTTTTGGTTGCATATCTACGTGTAATTTTTCACAGCTCATTATTCAGTCAGTCAGTCTATGCAGGACACCGCCAAGTGCTAAATGGTTTCTTTTTTTGCTTTCAGGCGATGAGGTGTTGCAGTGGAATGGAAAGGCGTTGCCTGGAGCAACTAAAAAGGAAGTGTACAATATTATTCTGGAGTCCCAGTCAGCACCTCAAGTGGAAATAGTTGTTTCCAGACCAATTGGGTAAGATAAACAAACCACGAAAAAAACGAGCGGCTAGTTTGGAAATTAAATTAAGAAATCAAACCTTTGGATATATGAGTGACTTCAGTGATTTTTCTTCCTGTTGCATGTTAAAGATGTATTCAGCGAATTCTGTCCAAAAACTTCTTGAAAAAGGTCTATAGAGCATATCAGTAAGTAAAGTAGTATCTGAGAGTGTTCTTCCTCCCAGTATCCCCATTGTCACCCTACATGCTCCAGACCCTCCTCTCACCGCTAAAACTGTATAGCCATTGCATTAAAGCGGCCCTTCAGTTCCCTGTTCTTTCCTGTGTCTGGACAGTTTTGCCATGATGTCTCAAGAGGGAATGAGCAGTCAAGTTAGTGTGTATGTGTGTGGAAAAACTGACTGAGAGAGAAGCTAATGATCTGTCAACTGACATTCTTTTCTCCTGTGTTTCAATTTTCTGTTTCCTGCAGAGATACACCAAGACTTCCAGGGACATCACATCCTCCTCTAGAATCAAGTAGGTTTTATAACTTCAGTTTAAAAAGATAATTCATCATAAAGTAAAAATTTAGTCATTGTTTAGTCACACTTGTGACATTTCAAATCCATATGTCTTTCTTTCTTACGTGGAGCACAAAAGGAGATGTTTAGCGGAATGTCCAAGCTGCTTTTTTTCCCATGTGGTTAAAACGGATCAAAACAACAGTCACTGTTGACTCCCATTGTTTGACACAAGGGCAGTGTTAATCATATCAACAAAACTGATGTGAAAATAATCATTAAAGGAATAGTTCACCCAAAAACGAAAATTGCCCCATGATATACTCACCTTTACAGGATTAGTTCATTCCAGAACAAAAATTTACAGATGATTTACTCACCCCCTTGGCATCCAAGATGTTCATGTCTATCTTTCTTCGGTCGTAAAGAAATTATGTTTTCTGAGGAAAACATTACAGGATTTTTTTCCATATAGTGGACTTCTATGGTGCCCACAGGTTTGAACTTCCAAAATGCAGTATAAATGCAGCTTCAAAGGCCTCTAAATTTACAATGTATACACTTTTTAACCACAAATGCTAGCTCTGTGATGCGCACACGTACTCCCGTTCAAAGTCCCGTTCAAAACAGTTAGTGTATGTTGAAAAACTGCCATCTCATTTTCTCCTCCACCTTCAAAATCGCCCTACATTGCTGCGGAACCGACAAAGTGTTCACAATAGGAACGTGCAAAGAAGGTCAATGAACTACATTGCACCAGCAAGAGTGTGATATATCTTCACAGCTGCACACTTTAACATATTACTTGTTTGAACTTACAGCTGGTTCGAGTTCTATAGATGAATCCCAAAAGATGGACCGTCCATCCATATCTGTTATGTCACCTACTAGTCCTGGGATGTTGAGAGACCTCCCTCTGGTACTGCCAGGCCAGCTGTCGGTAAGCATGGAGGGGAAAAAACACTTTGCAGAGAACATATTTAGATGTGTTTTCTCACCTGAAAAGGAAAGTGGTGTGGTGACAGGGTTGACATTACACAGATATTTTATCTGCTAGCTGACATTTAAATCATGTATTACCAACTCTTTGAGATCTTTGACGAAGTGTTATTTCTTTTTACCAAGGTGAAATTATGGTATGATAAAGTGGGCCATCAGCTTATTGTCAATGTCCTACAAGCACGAGAACTGCCTCCTCGACCGGACGGACGACCCAGAAATCCTTACGTCAAAATGTATTTTCTTCCTGATAGAAGGTAAAAAAAAATGAACACATCTTAAAATTTACAGTCAGTTCAAGCATTTTCAATGGGATTTCAATAGCTTGCATTCAAAACCATCAAAAGTTGAGGGTCAGTATTTTTTTTAATTTTATTCAGCAAAGATGCTTTAAATTGACAGTAAAGTGACAGATACTTATAATGTTACAAAAAATTTCTATTTCAAATACATTCTGTTCTTTTGAACTATTTATTCATCAAAGAATCCTGCTTTTAACGTTGATAAATGTTTCGTGAGCATCAGCATTAGAATGATTTGTGAATGATCATGTAACACTGACTACTAGAGTAATGGCTGGTGATAGTAATAATAGTAATAATCTTCCACAGTATTTCTATTTTTTGATCAAATATGCAGATTTGGTTAGCAGAAGAGACTTTTAAAGCATTACTGACCATAAATGTTTGAATGGTAGAATAGAATTGTGGCCTCACATTTTTATTTATTTTATTAAACTATTTGGAATGTTTTTGCTTTTTGCTTTTTTTAATAAAATATTTGTCCATGCACAAGCTCTCTACTATAAGATCTGACTTGCATTTTCCATTTTGGGTGTTGCTGAGTTTCTAAAATGAATTCTGTGTCAAAAGATTGAATAATAAGCAGGTGGAAATGGAATCTGCAGACTTTTTGTTGCATTTTGTGCTGATTTTTTGTGCTGATTTTCAGACTGTACATACTCTTATAATCACATTACATTCGTCTAGTGACAAGAGCAAGAGACGGACAAAAACGGTGAAAAAGAGCGCAGAGCCAAAGTGGAACCAGACGTTCCTGTATTCTCACGTCCACCGCAGAGACTTTAGAGAGCGTATGCTGGAGATCACTGTTTGGGACCAGCCCAGAGTCCAGGAGGAAGAGAGTGAATTTCTGGGAGAGGTGAGTGCACTTAAACGGATAGTTCACACAAAAATGAAAATTCTGTCATTAATTACCTAGCCTCATGTCATTCCAAACCCATAAGATCTATGTTCATTTTCAGAACACAAATTAAGATATCATTAATGAAATCTGAGAGGTGTCTGACCCTTCATTAACTTAAGGTTGAACCACTGATGTCACATGGACTATTTTATTGATGTCCTTACTAACTTTCTAGGTCTTGAACGTGGAAGTAGCATTTCTGTCTATGCAGGATCAGAGAGCTTTTTTGGCTGATCTATCCCTTTAAATTGTGATGTTTGGGTAACACTTTATTTTGATAGTCCACTGTAGACATTCTACTAACAGTAAGTAACTTTGCAACTGCATGTCAACTAGTCATTTGAGTATTAGTAGACTGTCTGCTTAATATCTTCTAACACTCTTCTAAACTTTGCAAGTAAATGTCAACTTATTCTACTAACCCTAAACCTAACCTAACAGTCTGCTCTGGGAGTTAGTAGACATGTAATTGCAAATTAATGAGAATTAGTTGATATGTAGTTGCAAAGTTACTTATAGTTAATATAATGTCTAAAGTGGACTATCAAAATAAAGTGTAACCTGATGTCTTGACAGTATCTATGTATAGGCTCAAAGCAGCACATAATATATACTTGTGTTCTATTTTCTTGATTCCACTTGTATCAAAGAATCTAAGCACCTAAAGTGTGTGTTTTTTTTATTGTTATTATTAAATCCCAATCAGTAGGAACATAGTAATATGCTCTTTGATGTCTATTTTGTTTGTGCTAATTTATACAATACATGCCCCTGGTGTGCAGTTGCTTAGAAGCAGACAAGTGTTGTTTTTGAGGTGTAATGTGTATCTGTTGGTCCTTTTGGCCTCCAACCAGTTATTCTTTCATGGTTCAAATTCCCCGTTTCTGGCATTCCTTTTGGACAGATTCTAATCGAGCTGGAAACAGCTCTATTGGATGACCAGCCGCATTGGTACAAATTGCAGACCCATGATGTGTCGTCACTACCACTGCCCCAGCCGTCCCCCTGCCTCCCTCGCAGACATGTTCACGGAGACAGTCCTAGTAAAAAACTGCAAAGTAAGTATAAGCTGGATTATGTGTGGCAATAGTATGAGGTGTTTATAAAAAGAAATGAAGGTAACAGTTTGCACTGCTTTTTTGTTACTTTTTCTATTTTGTTAAGCTGCAGTCCATAACTTTTGGCACTCTAGCAGTTAATAAACAGAACTGTGTGCATCTTGCAGAAGAACATTGTAGCGGAGCAACTTCTCTCTGTTTATGTCTAGCCGTTCCTACCAGAACCAGTCTAAAATAGTCAGAATATAAAACTTGGATTCATGGATTCATGATCTACTATTATTAAATAAATTTAGTGAATTATGAACACAAAAAAGTTATAGACTGCAGCTTTAAGTAAATGGCTTACAATGTCTTAAAATGTGGGTTAAGATAAATTATTATAGTCAAAAATTACCTGTTCGGGTAAAGTATATTTTAGACGATCTCCTAAGCCGAGTTGCTATTAAGTGATGCAAATTGTTTCCTTTATTTACATGGTTTTATATTTGTTATGTTTTTTAAAATTTGTCAATCTTATGCACTTTATTTCATGTTTTCTATGAGAAATGTAAATGTCACGAAGAGCTATAAATATTTATAAAACCACTCATGATATAGATATGATCTACTGTTAATTTTTTTGAAACTGTTAGTTTTATTTATAGTTTTTGTCTTTTGACAAAAAAAAATCATTTGAATTTAGTCAATATTTTATCATATTAAATTAATTTGACAAATTTTAGATGGCAAAAAAAAAATAATCTACAAGATTCAAATTAAACCAAATATTTACAGTGCATTTTTATTATGAACTGACAGGATCATTTGAAACAATCATACAATTTCTAGATTTTTCTTTGTCAAAAAATATTGTATATTGTCAATATCAGTTATTTCTTCTCATATTTTACCATTATTATACACTCTCCTTACAGCAATGCTATAGAAGAACCATCTCCTTCTTACCTTTTTATAATGTGAAGAACCTTCTTTCACCACAAAGAACTTTTTGTGAAATAAAAAAGGTTCTTCAGATGTTGAAGGTTCTTTATGGCACCATTCAGACAAAAAAGGTTCATCTATGGCATTGTGAAGCACCTTTATTTTTAAGAGTGTACTTTATCTTAATTAAAAACAAGCAAACAAACAAAAACATTTAATTATCATCCCTATGCATATTTTACACCTTGTCTTCATTGTTTTCAAAATCAAAAGAGACTTTGTTAATGAACATTTCTGTCACTAATGTTGTTGACAAGAATAATATTGATAGTTTAAAGCAGAGGAACAAAGGCATCCTGAAATCACAGAGTAAGTTACTAAACATGAGAACAAAATCAGCAACTACAGTATAAATAAAGCGAGCAAATGATCAAACAGTGCAATCATATTAATTATTCATACCCCAGTTTGTGCTGAGAAGAAGGTGAAAGAAAAATAAGGTAAAAGTGGATGCAGGTTATAATGCAGTTGTACTTTATGTTCAGCAGTTGAACTGTATGCTGTGTATGTGTGTGTGTGTGTGTGTGTCCGTGTGTGTCTCAGGATCTCATCGCATCATTGAAACAGATTATGATGATGGTATAACGGTAGTGTCCTCAGGTGGGTGGGGGCAATCATTACTCTGAAGAGTAGAAACCCAACACAGGGTGAGAGAGAAAGCTAATGTCAAAATATTATTTTACTGTAGATGTGTACTGTAGTGTTTACAGTAGTTGTTTTGTTTTTTCTCCAAGCCTTTTAGCTGTATGCAAACCATTTTTTTTTGTTTTAATTGGAACAAAGATGAAAGCATAAGATCAAACAGATCAGAATAGTATAATTGATTATATAAGAAAGTTGTTAGTTTTTGAAAAACAGAATACAGTCTTTCTCCCCCTGTGCTGGCCTGTAGAGTGTTCAACTGAACCACAAAAACAAACTCACATGAATTTTCTGCATGGACTCCGTGGAGGAATGACTCCACAGTCACGCTCTAGAAAAACACACTTTTTTCTCATTCATAAGACCTGTTTAATTTTGTTGTCAAGCTGGAGGATCTTGAGGTTATAAAGTGATTATTACAGTTTATTACAGCATGTAACAGGATTAATATGGGTCTTATGACAATGGATGTTACCTCTGTTGCATGCCTGTAGAAAAGCTTGCTGTAGAATTAGCGTAAACGACAAATACGCTGTGGCTGATATTTGTAATCTTAAGTTTTTTTATACTATGTTCCATGACTTTGTTATGCAAAAAAGTACTGCAAGTTGTCAGACCTGCAGTAAACACTGTATATTTTGTCTTGGATATCTAAGAAAAGTCCAAGGATTGTTGCCTGTACAATCTGTTTGATTAACATTTTGTCTATCTTGTCATGCATAGTTGCACCAATATTACTGTTATTATTTTTTATATAGTTAAAAGATTAGTTCACTCCTGAATAAAAATGTCCTGATAATTTACTCACCTTCATGTCATCCGAGATGTTCATGTCTTTCTTTCTTCAGTTGAAAAGAAATGAATGTTTTTGAGGAAAACATTCCAGGATTTTTCTCCATATAGTAAACGTTAATGGAGATCAGCAGGTTGAAAGTCCAAATTGCAGTATCAATGCAGATTCAAAGGGCTCTACATGATCCCAGCCAAAGAATAAGGGTCTTATTTAGCAAAACGATCTGTCCTTTTCTTACAAAAATAAAACTGTTTTGTGTTACAAATTATGTAGGAAAAGTAATAGATTAATTTTTTTCGTTGCCTTTTTCCTTGTCATGCTTTAGATATCATAGGAAATTATATATCCTAAAATCTCAAAAATCATCCTTTGAAAACCACTGTAAAATCAGACATTGCATTACCATTAAAAATGTACATTTAAATCATATTTCAAAATGTTTACATTCAGGAATTATAAATTTAACTTTGAATAATGCATTTTCACATCTATGTTCAAAAATGGTAGTGATAGTTAACCCTTTAAAAGTCACTCCCTATCTTGAACATAGACATTAAAATGCACTATCCAAAGTAAAATTTTTATAATTCATGAAACATTTTGTAATATGATTTTGATGTACAATTTCCATGGTAGTGCAATGTCTGATTTTAAAATGGTTTTTGAATGATGAATTTTGAGATTTTAAGTTTTCAGTTGATATATAATTTCATAAAGATTTCTATTGCGTTATAGGGAAAAAGGCAACGAAGAATATCTTTTTGTGACAAAAGTCAGAACTCCTGTCATGATTTACATTTTTGAGGTGCACTCTTGTCATAAATTAATCTATTACTTTTCCTACGTAATTTGTAACACAAAAGAGTGGTAAAATATCTATTTAGGAGTCTTAGACCTTCTTAACGATATATAGTTTGTCATGATTAGATTAGAATTCATTTGTAATATGGTGAAGTAAATTTAGGCGTCCCACAGAGTGAACGGTGACAATTAAAGGGGTTAAAGGGTTGACCACAAATGCTTGTCTTGCACTAGCTCTGTGATGCACGTCCGTGACTTCACGCATTACGTAATCATGTTGGAAAGTCTATCTCATTTTCTCCTCCAACTTCAAAATCTAACGTTGTTTTACCTTTTTTTGTAAAGGGCATCTGGCTTTCTTTGCATGTTCGCTTTGTAAACACTAAGTCAGTATTTCTGCCTACGTGCTTACCTTTCCAATGTGACTACATGAGGCGTGACGTTGTGGACACAGAGCTAGTGCAAGATGAGCATTTGTTGTTACAAATTACAGTTTTCTTTTCTTTTGTTTTTGTTTTTTTTTAGAAAATGACCTATTGTTTCACTAGATAAGACACTTATTCCTCAGCTGGAATCGTGGAGAGTCCTTTGAAGCTGCATTAAAACTGCAATTTGAACTTTCAACCCACTGGCTCCTATAGAGATCCACTATATGGAGGAAAATCCTGGAATGTTTTCATGAAAAACCTTAATTTCTTGAAGAAACTGAAGAAACAAAGACATGAACATCTTGGATGACATGGGGGTGAATAAATTATCAGAATATTTTAATTCTGGATTGAGCTAACCCTTTAATGTCAATACTGAGAATTTTTATAATGTGACATATTTTGATATTTATATTATTTTCACATAAAAGAACTTTTGGGAACTCATTTAGGATTCATTTGAACATAGAGTGCTTTCCATTTATATTCTGTTTATTAATTTAGGAAAACGTGCACTTGTTCAGACTTAGTGCTTTGATGAGCAATCATAAAAAGTTTATCAGATGCATGAGTCATGAATTCTCAGAAACCCTGTAGCACTTAATGCTTAATTTAGGCACATTTTAAATTCTTTCAACATTGATTGGGGGACAATTCACTTCCTTCCCAAACCTACTTTTTAGTGTTACTGCAAGTTGGAAATGTAAAAGTCAGATTTCTTTTACGAAAAGCCTCATTTCCTTACTATTGAAATCAGTGTGCTTCTCCAGTTCTAAACTGTGCTAAAATACATTCACTTCATAGATATTTTCAGGAGTGAATTGTATTGGAATCTGTATGTGTTTCAGTAAAAATGATACATATGCTATTTAATGCTTTCTTTTGCTTTGTAATTCAGTGGATTAGATTAGCCTAATTAAAGCTGTCATCTCTGTGCTTGTAACCAGCAAATCCTTAATCAGTTGTAGCGTCATCTGTAATTGTTTACAAATGTACTCCAGGAAATTAATTTAGAATATTGATACAGATTGGTTTTGTGGTGTTATTTGCTTGACACGTGTACAGTTGTGGTGTATCTCTAATTTGTTTCTGATGTTTAATTAATTTCTAACCACTCTGTCAGGAAATACCACACAAGAACAAAAAAACAAAACAAAAAAAAAGAAAGAATTTTTATGGAGCCACGTGAGTTGGAAGGGGAAAAAATTCCTCCAATATCATATTTTTACCATCACACAAAAAGGCTCTATACATTTATACAGTCAAACAAAACTTGTCGTCGTTTTAGAGACTTTTTTGTCTTCCACAAAATTCATGCATCATGTACAGTTAATGCTTAGGTTTGTTCTGCCAAGTGTAAAAAATAAAATTAAAAAGTAAAATGTGACACCAATTGATTATGCTTATAAATACATTAAAGGGGACAAAAACAGTCAAACCTTTGTAACAGTACATTTATTTATTTCTTTTTTGCTTGTTTTCTTTCTAGCATGTGTAGAGCAGTAGCAGTTGTGCTGTTACTTCAGCACAATCCCTTGGCATGAATTGTTGTAGTAGTTTTAGAAATGAATGTTGTGTGTGTTATTGTCATTCTTCAGTGTCCCTGTATTATTTTTGTCTGGAACAAGTCCATGACACAGAATGTACTTGTATTAAAGCAGCAGAGAGGAACTCCAGGGACAGGGAGAGGTCAAGCACACTGACTGTACCTGAGAGACAGGCGGCCATACAGCATCGCTCGCGGTCAGTATCCCCGCACAGAGAAGACCAATGCAGAGCCCGCTCACGACCTGCACACGTCCCTATGCAGAGGTGAGCCACATCAGCTGATTACTAACATATATATTTAACAACCTAACTGACCAATCATAACAACAACTTAACATTAAACATTGTTTTTACAATGCCTTTATTATTTATCAGTTATTATATAATTAAATATACTATTATCATACAGATGAGGTCAAAAGTTTACATCCCCCTTTCAGAATCATTAAAAATGTTAATTATTTTCAAAAATAAGAGGGAGCATACAAAATGCATGTTATTGGTTATTTAGTACTGACCTGAATAGGTTTTTTACATAAAAAATGTTTACATATAGTCCGCAAGAGAAAATAATAGTTGAATTTATTAAAAATGACCCAGTTCAAAAGTTTACATCTGATCCAAAGCCGTCTTTTTTGTTGTTTTTTTGTTTAGTGATAGTTGTTCATGATTCCCCTGTTTGTCCTGAACAGTTAAACTGGCTGTTCTTCAGAAAAATCCTTCAGGTCCCACAAATTCTTTGGTTTTCCAGCATTTTTGTGTATTTGAACCCTTTCCAACAATGACTGTAGGATTTTGAGATCCATCTTTTCACACTGATGACAACTGAGGGACTCATATGCAACTATTACAGAAGGTTCAAACACTCAGTGATGCTCCAGAAGGAAAAAACAGTCATTAAGAGCTGCGGGTGAAAATTTTTGAACAGAATGGAGATGAGTACATTTTTTCTTATTCTGCCTAAATATCATTTTTTTTTTTCATTTAGTACTGCCCTTCAAAAGGATACAGTAGTTACTTACATGTTTCCCAGAAGACAAAATAAGTTAAATTTACCCTGATCATCAATATTCAAAAGTTTTCACCCCCCGGGTTTTAATGCATCGTGTTTTCTTTCTGGAGCATCACTGAGTGTTTGAACCTTCTGTAATAGTTGCATATGAGTCCCTCAGTTGTCATCAGTGTGAAAAGATGGATCTCAAAATCCTACAGTCATTGTTGGAAAGGGTTCAAATATACAAAAATGCTGGAAAACCAAAGAATTTGTGAGACCTGAAGGATTTTTCTAAAGAACAGCCAGTTTAACTGTTCAGGACAAACAGGGGAATCATGAACAACTATCACTAAACAAAAAAACAACAACAAAAAAGACGGCTTTGAACTTTTGAACTGGGTCATTTTTATAAATTCAACTATTATTTTCTCTTGTGGACTATATGTAAACCTCTTTTTATGTGAAATATCTTATTCAGGTCAGAACTAAATAAACATTAACATGCATTTAGTTTGATTCCTCTTATTTTGGTAAAATAATTGACATTTTAATGATTCTGAAAGGGGGATGGAAACGTTTGAACTGTATAAAAATAAAATATATTATTATTATTACTATTTTTATTCATTTGTCATTTAAAGTCACTTTTTGATTCATTTTCATTTACTTTGCATTTATTACTTATCCATTATTATATATTATGACTATATTGAAATCATATATAATAATTATCTATTAATATTATTATTATTTTACCACTGAAAGTCGGTATTTTTTTTCTTATAAACAGTTGCTGATTAATATTTCCTATTTTTATCAGCTAATTTACATACACATGACTAAACATTTACTATGAAAAATTAACCAACTATTGCTAAAAAATTTAAAATTAAAAGTACCCAATGATTTCCTCCCCCTCAAGCCATCCTAGGTGTGTATGACTTTCTTTTTTATGCAATCGGTGGTATAGTAAAAGTCCTGACTCTTCTCAGATTTATAATGGCAGTGAATGGCTGTTGTGATTTGAAGTCCAATAAGGTACATCCATCCATCGTTAAAAAGTACTCCACATGGCTCTGGAGAGTTAATAAAGGCCTCATGAAGCAAATCAATGTGTTTGTGTAATAAAAATATCCATATTTACAACTTTATAAACTGTAATATATAGCTTCCGCTAACTGTCATATACGTGCACTCACAAGAGTGTGGCGTTCCAGCGGATGATGTACAACGTAGGCAGAGTGTAAACTCCAGTGAGTATATGCTAGTTTCGTGAGAACCAAGTTTTGTTTAAAGCAAAGGAAAACCAGTCTCCTTTTGGCTTCAAAAGTTTTCCAAAATTTTTTTTACAAATCCTCATCTTGTTCTTCTAATTCGTGACTGGTGTTTTGTTTTGCTCCCTTCTCTGCGATTCTGCGTTTGTCACTTACATATTCATCACCGTGTTCGCCTACGTCCTTTATTAACCTCCCAGAGCTTTGTGAAGCAGTTTTACATTGGATTGGATGCACTTTATTGGACTTCAAAGTCTCAACACCCATTCACTGCTATTAAAAAGCTGCGAAGAGCCAAGACATTTATTAAATATAACACAGATTAAGTTTGTCTGAAAGAAGAAAGTCATATACACCTAGAATGGCTTGAGGGTGAGTAAATTATTGGGTAAATTTCATTTTTGAGTGTCCCTTTAAGTAACTGCCTCAAATTTTCAGTGAAATCAATACTTTTTCAACTACAGAAATTACTGAGAAAATCAAGTTGAAACTAAAAGCTCAGAAAATACTGGAATTATGGTGTAAAATTAAATGGATGGAAACAGATGTTCACAATGTTCATATGAAATCTCTTTCATCAGAGCTCAATAATGCACACATTTTAATACAGAGGTCATCCTTGCTTTCAAACGTGTTATATTGTATAAATGTAATGCTGGAGGTGATATAGTTGTGTGAAGTGTATTGCCCTGTAGACGATGATTTATGAGTTATGTACGACTCATCACCCTTCATCCTCTTATCAGGAGTCTGGATGAGATCCACAAAAACCACCATCATTCCTACTCTCCCTCTCACTACCACGACTCCCACCAGGAACATCGCTCCGGAGATTCTGACTATGAATATTCAGAGGACAGGTATCGCTATTCTAATGCTCCAAATGCATATATAAAAATGTGTGTGTGTGTGTTTGTTGAAAACACTGTAGCACTTTACATAATCATATGCTTTAGCTATATTGAGCTGTATTTTTTATCCACACTTTACAATTCCAAATTTATTTACTATAAATGATAAATAGCATCAGGAACGTTTGATGTTTTAAACACAGTTTGATGTGATTTTCATATTGTGTCAACAAAATGTTTTATGCTCTACTAAATACTAATACTACTAATATGACTAACAGTCATAGTTTTTAGTTCATTCCCATTAATAATTGTACAAATATTGCTAAATACATGTCTATCATTTTCTACACATATTCCATTTTCTTTTCTTTCTTTTTCCTCACCATCCTCTTGCTTTTGTTTTATGTTTGGTTGTCAAACTGTCAATGTGTCACCATCACCATGGCAACCTCAGCGAGGTCCTGGAGATGCACAGATCAATCCGAGGCGGGAGTGCTGAGTGCCTGCATACAAACAGGTAAAAATCCAGAGTTGTGAATGAGCTGCCACTTTGAGTTACTTGTATCCCAGAATGCCTTGCTTTTTTAGAGCATTCATAATCTTATGGCGATGGCATAAATATGAGAATTTAGAATGTCTTTGAGTTCATTTTGCATTTAAAAATTGACATGAAATCTCTGTTTACAGTCTTTTTTTATCTGTTGTCTATGCCTGCCATGTTAAATTATTCAAAAGATTTTTTTGTGTATGTTTGCTTGAGTAATGATTTTCATTTTTTTGCTTTTTTTGATGCCTGCTTGTTTGTGCTGATGTAATTAGGAAATTAGCTAGGCACTGTAACACACTTCCCCCAAAGATGCCCTTGTTAGTGAATGGTATACATAAAGATATTTACAGGTAAGCTGGTTGAAACTACCCGAGTATCATTGCTGTGCTTGAGCAGATTCCCATACTGTTAGTGAAACATTTCAGACCCCGCAGTAAATCTGAAAGCTCTTCTTAGTGTGATTTATGTGCTGTTTCAGTCATTACAGACATTGTTTCCTCTCCCTTTCATTGTGTTGTAACGCTGTACTGTAGTTTTCAATGTTTTCCCTTAAAAGCAGTTGTATTTTGTAGTAATATAATGTGCATATTATTAATTGTCCACAAATCCATTCAAAGCAAGTCTGCAAAATTGCTGTACAGTAGCTTTCTGTTAATAAACATACACTTAATTATTACTTTTTAACCAAAATTGAAAATCAAAACATACAATCGATATGTATTTGGGTAAAACATCACAGCTCAGTGAAGATTAGAAATCAGTGAGCAGAAGATTCAATATATCTCAGTTTTAAATAACTGTACCCTAAAGAATCAAACATGAAATATCAATAAAATATCACCATGTCCTTGCTGATTTCAATCCTAGTGTACAATTTTTAGATTATAAAATGCTTAATTATAATGTTTGCATAAAAGGTATGCTTTAATCTGGTTTAGGATAAACTTGACATACATTTTTAAAATTCAGTAGCCACAAATGAGCTAAATTAGCTAAAATCTTAATCATGAAATACATATATTTGTTTTTGTTATTAGTCATTAATATAAATTGAATGTCAAGTAGTAAGGGTTCTGATGTCCTTTAAACATCTCTTGGTCTATAAAGAACATATCTTGTTTCTCTAGACACAGCTGAGGCATTTTTAGAAATATGCATTATACATATACATTTGGGGGGGAAATTAGAAGTAATACATGCACTTATTTTACACATTTCAAAAGTGAACACATTGAATTTTTTTTTCCTTATGCTTTCTGCCATTTCATCAACATACATACTATATATGTAACTAAATCTGCCAACAAGTCTTAATTATCAAGTCAAGTCAAGTCGAGCTCTATTTTCATTCCGCTACATGTGTGGACATACAGTGGAAAGAAATGCTGTGTCTCGCAGGACTACGGTGCTACATAAATAAACATAAATATGAACATACATACACTAGACGTAGAAACAATTTTTTAAACCTATACATCTAACTATACATATACTATAAATAATTGACTATACGTACACATAACCTAAGACAGACTATACAACTACTTTACATAATAACTGTGCATGATAATGTGCAGAAGAGGTAGTATTATAAAATCATTAATTCAGCAGATTAATTCAAATCGGCTGATTAATTCATGAAGGAAGTAAATGCTCACTGTCTTTATGAACGGGTTATTGAATCATTGACTCATCCGATTTGTTCAAATATGCTGAATCATTCTAGATCTAGAACTGTCAAATGATTAATCGCCATTAATCGCATACAAAATGAAAGTTTGCCTCATAACTGTGTGTGTACTGTGTGTAATTATAATGTATATATAAACACACACAAATTAATTTATATATTTAAGAGAAATATGTTAAGTACAAAATATTTTTATTTATATATGATATGTTATATAAAAATTATGATAAATACATATACTTGTAAATATTTCTTAAATATATACATGAGTGTGTTTGTATTTATATATGCATAATAACTACACACAGTACACACACATATATTTGGTAAACTCAAACTTTTATTTTGTATGCGATTAATCACGATTAATCGTTTGACAGCTGTTTCAAGAACTAATCACTTTGTGCTGCTGAGAGACGCAACTGTTCTGCTTTCACTGAAACTCAAACTATCAAAAACAGTCAAATCTGACAAAGTTGTCTCTAAAAATATTCACTGAATATAATTAACTTGTTTGTTTAACAATTGCTGACTCTTGCTTATGATATCGCTTAAAGTTGATCGTTCACCTAAAAATGAAAATTCCTCCATCATTTACTCACCCTCAAGCCATTGTAGGTGGACTTTTTCTTTCATACATCAGAGGTATATTAAAAAATGTCCTGCATCTTCCAAACTTTATATTGGCAGTTGAGATTTTTTTGAGATGTAGTCCAATAAAGTGCATCCATCCATCATAAAAAGTGCTCCACACAGCTCTGTGTTCAATTCAGTCAAGCAGAATCTTGGGACATACATAGCTGCAGACACACCTGTACACATATGCATGACACCATTATGTTGTCTCTTATTTTCCTATGAAGAACCTGAGAGTGGTCTCTTAATGTCCATTTTTGGCTTCTAGATCTATAAATTAAACTTGCATTAGTAATTTCCCTTTTTGTGATGTTCACATATAAAATACCCCTCTTTTACGTTCAATTTTAGTTGAATTTTACTTTCTTTTTGTGTCTGTTATGCATGTTTTTGTTTATTTCTTTGTTTCTTCCAATGCTAAGCTCTACCCTTCCTGCATGCTTAAAGAACAAACTGCCACGGCGAACAGAGAGAAATGGCGTTATCCCTCTTAGTGCCATTCCACAGCGTGTTCTCAGGTTCACAGACGAGGTCAGCTCTGGGTAAGGGGCCCAAATCCAAACCAGATAACAATCAATAGCAAGTGAGAAGGAGCAGTAAGCAATTGCAATCTTTTATGTTGTGCTGGAAAAGCAGCAAGTAAAAAATAAAGCAGCAAGCAGCTATTACAGTAGTATTACAATATGCTTTATCTGTATAAAACTGATGACACCCCCTCCCACTACTATGTTAATAGTCAGAGAATCCAATAAAAAAAGTAATATAAAATACACTGCAAAAAGGTGATATTTCTGCATGATTTAAGCCATATAAAAGAGTTTTGTTGGTATAAATTAATGTGTTTAACCAGTTAATTTTGATGTTGGCATTTTTAGGTTACCATTTTTCCAGTGTAGAGGAAATAGAGGAAGAAAACACATAAGAAATGGTCCCATTCATTTGCAAATGGTCCCATCGATCAAAAAGTCTTTTTAAAATGAAACAATAAATGCTTTACACTCATTTTATGTTTTTAAGCGTTTCATGTGTAAGTATCTTCAAAACACACTACAAAATGCTTGGTCTGTTCAGTTGCCAAAGGACATACTGTCCCTACTGTACCATGACGGTGAATAATGTATACATTCATTATGGTTAATACTTTTTTTACTCTTTCTCTTTTACAGTGATCTTCAGCCTTCATTAGATAGAGTAAGAAGTGCCAGTACGACTTGTTTGAGACCAGAGTCAAACTTCCACTCACCTGAAAGAGAAAGGTAAGTTGAAAGTTGAAATCAGTACCGACAACTACACTATTCCTACTCCACAGAGTTTGTGTAATGTTTCAAAAATATTTCAAAGTTTGGGGTCGAACAGTAAATACTTTTACATACTTACATACATACATACATACATTAACAAATCAATAATTTAATAAATGTTTCTAGAGTAGCAAATCAGCACATTAGAATGATTTCTAAAGGATCATGTGACACGTGAGCAATAGCTGCTGAAAATCCAGATTTGCATCACATGAATAAATTGCATTTTGAAATACATTGCAATACATTCTTTTTTAATTGTAAAACAACTTTCTTTTTTAATTGTAAAAATGTTTATGTAACACATGTTTATGTAATATTAATGTAACTCCTAACTTTTGAACAGTAGTGTTCTTCGGCATCTTTTTTAAATCAGAGGAGCACCATCCTGGCCTTGAACTCCATAATATCTTTCTATTTAGCTTCATACATTCCTCCTTTTGTTTTGTTTTTCCCACTCTGTTTGTTTTCTGGATCAGTCATTTTCCATCTCATAGGCATTCTGGCAATTTGGATAGGCCAAGCTGTCAGATTGCAAACAAGAAAACCATTGATGGCGACAGGTGAGATCTCAAAATACACCTTTTGACATCTCTTTATCGCTTATCTGTTTTTGTTTTCTACATCAATTTATGCATATTCACTATTTTGTTATTGGTTTACCCATTTTAGATTTGTCTAACTTTTTGTTATTTCATTGCATAATTTCCTTTCCTTTTCTTTTTGCCCTTGCCCTTTTCTGCTGTGGTTGTGTTTAGACTCCAGCCCACCTCTATTCTCAGGGGTGGCAGGAGGAGAGAGCCTCTCCTCAGGCCCTTTGGCCAGACCAACTTAGGGGGATCCTGCCCTAACTCCCCACGAGCTGACAGGTGCATGCTGGGAGCCCCTCAGAATTTGGCTGTACCTGTAGTTGCTTTAGTTTGTGCACTGCTGCTTATTGTGATGTCTTAATCATATAAAATCAACAATAAAAAAAAAGACTAATTTCACCTGTGAATCTCAAATAAACGTTCTTGTACTTCTGTAACCACAGTACATAGTGTAGTACAATGAAATAGAAAGTTGTTCATATGATGGATTTTTTTTTTTTGTATGAAATCTCTCTCTTCTCAGAGAACTTCAGCATGGTGGACATTATTCCCCGGCAGGGACCACATCATTAGGGCGCAGGGGCAGACAGCTGCCACAACTCCCTGCAAAGAGCAGCAGTATAGAACAAGGTAAGCAATTCATTCTCTCTCTAAGTACTCACACAATCAGAAAGCAGTCATCTGAAATGCTGTTACCATTCAAATTCACACCCCAAACCCATGAATCTGTCCCAGTGCCAGTTACCTTTATAAATGCGAGGTAATTTCATGGTTCCTTGGTCCGTAGCCTTTTTTTCATGTGGTCAACAAGTTGTTGATCTCACTACCTTACTCCTTTCTATCTCTTCTCATGCCATTTCTCATTCCGTCAACCCCATCATCATGAAGACCATGTCAACAGTAAACCTGAGGAGAAACCTAACTCAGGTATCTCATTCCATTCTCTGCATTTTACCCTAGAATTGATCACTTGCTTGTTTAAAAGGACTGGATAATATCAGGTTTTACAGAGGTTGGACAAGGAAACTGAAACACCTAGTTTTAGATCACAATTAGTATGGTGTTTGGCCTCATTTTGATGCCAATACAGCAAAGTTTTGTCTTGGAAATGACAAATACAAGTCCTGCACAGTAGCCAGAGGGATTTTGAGCCATTCCTTTTGCAGAACAGTGGCAGGTCACTACGTGATGTTGGTGTAGGAAAACATTTCCTGACTCACTCCTCCAAAACACCCCAAAGTGGCTTAATGACATTCAGGTCTGGTGACTGTGCAGGCCATGGGAGATGTTTAACTTCATTTCCATGTTCATCAAACCACTCTGTCACCAGTCTTGCTCTGTGTATTGGTGCATTATCATCCTGACACACGGCAGCACCTTTAGGGTACAATGTTTGAACCATTGGGTGCACAAAGCCAACCTTCACACTCTGCTCTTACTGGTGGAATGTGCAATCATGGACGATTGGCCACCAGGCTGTGCAAATATAGCCATGAAACCTCCAACACTATATTGGCCATTGTTTCAGGTAGCTAGAAGGGATACAGCTGAGACCGGAAACTAACAATGAAATGAATTTTTCTACCTATTAGATTGTTTTTTTTTTTTTGTTTTTTTTTACGTCTACACCTACCTCAACCCTAAACTTACCCTTTACTATAATACAAAAACAGTATTATTGTTTTACAGTGTGACAAAAATTACATTAGATTGATGTGCGCATGCCCAGTAGCTAGAGCTGTATCCCTTCTAGCCTTAACCACTGTTTTAGTTTCATTGTCCAACCGCTGTATATTCCTTGTTTGAACTCAATATAATTTGGAACGTAATATAGTAACTCACCCAAGTTGGTTATTTGCTTGTCAATCAGCCACTTTGTTCTAAAATGTAGATACCAGCTTACAACAAGACACTACAGGCAAAACCATTGTCAATATTGTGCTTTTGTGTTTTTGTTTTTTTTTTTTGCTTCCATAATATGTCTTCTTTCAGATTAGTGGAAAGAAAACATCCAATATATAAAATTAAGTATTTATTTTATTATCTATTACGCATGTAGATTTCAATCACAATACATATCTATCACAATACATATCTTTCAAAAACATTAATTACAGTACATACAGCACTTACATATCTATATTTTGAATAGTTTTATGGAGGGTTTTGTTTATAAAAATTTTTTTCCTAAATGTTTTTTTTCCTGGCTGTATACAGTATTTTCTACGAAGCCCGTCTCCACCTGAATTTGAAAAAAAAACTTCTGACAGAATTGTAAGAAATAAACTCGCAGTTGTGAGTTATAAAGTCAGAATTGTGAGACATAAACTTTTTTGTCAGCGCTGATAGCCTTGTGGGCAGAGCGCTGACATATGGCGCAGTTGTGCTTAGGGTGTCCCGAGTTCGAATCCCACCTCGTGGACCTTTCCCAAACCCGCTCCCCTCTCTCTCCCACTCATTTCCTGTCATATCTTCACTGTCCTATCTAGAAAATGCAAAAAAACAATGAACTTGCAATTCTGAGAAATCAGAAAACTGTCTGAATTGCGATCTGGCTGATCTTTTTTCTCAGAATTGCATGATATAAACTCACAATTGTGAGTTATAAAGTCAGAATTGTGAAATATCAACTCCTGCAATTTTATCCTGCAATTCTGACTTTATTTCTCAGAATTGCGAGTTTATGTCTCGCAATTCTGACTTTACAACTCTGACTTAATAAAAAAAATGTTATTGCAACTTTTTATCTTACAATTCTGACTTTTTTTCTCAGAATTCTGTTATACAAATTCACAGTTGTGACTTTTTCTCAGAATTGTAAGATACAAACTCGCAGTTGCTAAATCTCAGAATTCTGACTTTTTTCTCTCAATTGCATGTTTATATTTTGCAGTTCTGACTTTCTTAGAATTGTGAGATATAAACTCGCAATTGCAAGCTTTAAAGAGGAAAAAAACTGATATGTTCTCAGAATTGCAAGTTTTTATCTCACAATTCTGATGTAATAACTAGCAATTGTAATAACTCGTAATTCTAAGAAAAAAAGTCACAATTGTGAAATATAAAGTCGCAATTCTGATAAAAAAACAAAAAAAAACAAAGAAATAATTGTGATTTTATATCTCACAATTCAAAATTTATTTCTCAGAATTGTCAACAAAATCTTGAACCTGGCTTCATCCATGTTCAGATTTTCTAGTTTATATTTTAATAGATTATGTCCATTTACATATTTAAACATTTTATAAACTTGTAATACAAAACATTTGTACTGTAATAAGTTAACTGGAGAAGTATTGTGACAATCTATTAGTGCAATTTTTTACCCTATTCACCTGCAGTGTATCGCATTCCACTGGATTTTCAGGCAGGAAATATTTAATATTTATTTCCACCAAAAGTAACAATGCAGAAAAAAATACTGTTTGTTCACAGGCAGAGATGCCAGCTGTTGTCCAAATGTTCTTGATTCATTTTTAATTAACACTCTTTTTGTGCTTCCTTAATTGAGATGACTTTGTCCCCTGTTCCATTTTTTCTGCTTTTTTCCCCCATTCTGTCTCAATGTAGCACTAGCAGTGGAAGAACGGGCTCGTCAGTTGCAAATGAGAGTACATTCCTATCGGCCGGGCTCTTCTGCAAGCTCTGGTCACGACCCAGAGGCAGAGCTCAAAAACAGGAGAGATGTGAGTGTTAAACTGCTTCTCAGGTCTCCAACTTATGTGTCTGGCAGTGCTGTTATGTATAGCAGGTTGCTAATTTCTATTAAAGTTTATATCTTTTCTTGTCTTTGATGGTTTAGATGTATAAGGACCAGAGGAGGAGTTGTGATAACATGTCTGCGAGGTCATCAGACAGTGACATGAGCGATGCATCAGCCATCTCCCGTGCCAGCAGTGCCTCACGGCTGAGCGCCACCAGCTACATGTCCATTCAGTCTGAGAGACCACATGGGAGAATCAGGTAGGCCTGTTAAGAAATACATGGGACCCAAATTTAACACTCGGCAAGTGCGGACACCCAGGATTTTGGGTTTATTTTGGACTTTGCACACACAATAGGTAGATTCAGCCTAAGCCTGTGAAGACCAGATTTAGGTCAAAATAAGTGTGAATAGGACATTAGAGTAAATGGAAAATAGCATTTGTACTTTTTACTCTTTCTCTCTCTTTAGTGCTCTGCTATATTTCCTTTCTAAGAAAAAAATCCGTTCCATCACCTTAAAATTATATTATCGTTCCTCTACAAGAATCTTAATATATCTCTCTGGTAAAATTGTGAAATTATTCTATACAAAGCCGCAATTACTCAGTACAGGTCACAAAAAATGATGTGTCCTCAGGTTATGATACTTCTTTGTTTGTTATTACTCATGTGTTTAACATTTGCATGCTCTTAGCTGTCTGTCTTATGCATGGCTTGTTACATTTTTATTTTCTGCATGATTTACTTTTCTTGCTGTTACGGCTTGTGCTCTATTGCATGCGTGCATATTGCATTGGGGGTCAAAGGTCGAAGTCGTTGGAAAGTTGTAAAGGAGATGAAAAGAAGGAGAGAAGGATTTCATGGGGGGTGAATGGAACAGACAGCAAGAGGAGTCTGGGAAAGAGGCGTTTCTCTGAGGAGCTTAAACGCCGACGTCATACGGTGGCTGGAGATGTGAGGTAACATGAACCAGCTCCCTCAGCTTAAGTCTTCACCTTAACCACCACCATATAAAATTTTATCCTTACCTAATATATTAAAAATCATCAAAAAGATCTTAGTACCTTCAGTACAGGGTGAAAATTTAGCATATTATCTTATTCCTGCTGATAGTGCTGTTTAATTGCATCCACTGTCTGCATTGTTTTACCATCTAGTTTGCTAACAGAACCTGTAAATCGAGTAACAGCGCATTGAAAATTGCTCAACAACCTTCTCATCTTGTTGGCCAGCGGACTACCACAATCTGTCATACTTCACTGGGACTGTATGATCCCAGCAATCCCAAACTCCATAGTCGACTCTTTAAAATGCAAAAGCATGCTCAACCACACCGCACATCTGGGCATATGCCCAGTTTTTCGGCAACATTTGATCCTTGTTTGATGAATTGCTGCTGCCATGACCACTAGAAAATGTACACAACATCTCTCTTAAATGATATTCAATTTAGCACCTGCTTACCATGGTTGATAATAATAGTGCAACCTTAATAACACTTGGTTTTGTGAACATTGCGCATTCTATAATAAGACTAATTTACATAGAATGGAAGCAGTGACAATGATAAAAAGAGAAAAAATAGCATTCCTGGAGCTCAGACAGTAGAGTATATCATTAACAATGCCAAGGTTAAGGGTTTTATTCCTAAATAATTCAAGAATTCAAAAGCTTATAATGCTAAATAAAATATTAACTACTAAAATATTAACTTTTTTTTTTTTTTTTTTTGGAACCTGTGATACTTTTTTGTAGGATTCTTTGATAAATAAAAAGTAAAAAAATAATTTTTATCTATTTTTTTTTCTAACAATATGTACTACAGGGTCAGTACAGTTTTGGGTCAGTATATTTTTATTCTTTCTTTTTTTGAGATAAATTAATACTTTTATTCAGAAAGGATGTGTTAAATTGATACAAAGTGACAGAAAACACTTATATTGTTAGAAAAGATTTATATTTTTAATAAATGCTGTTCTTTTTAACTTTTTATTCATCAAAGAATCCTGAAAAAAGTGCAGGTTACAAAAAAATTATATGGGAGCTCAGCTGTTTCTAACTTAGATAATTCTAATAATAAATCAGCATATTAGAATGATTTCTCAAGGAGCATGTGACAATTAAGACTGGAGTAATTGCTGATGAAAGTTCAGCTTTGCATCACAGAAATAAATTTTATTTTAAAGTATGTTAAAGTAGAAACCATTATTTTATACTGTAGTAACATTTCACTTTATTTATTTATTTATTAAAATAAATGCAGCCTTGATGAGCATAAGAGACTTAAAAAAAAAAAAAAAGTCTCACTGATCCCAAAGTTTTGAACAACAGTGTACATTATTTAGTGTATGCTCCTCTAGCTGAGTTTTGTTCCTTTTGAGGTCTTTTTTTCCCTCCACAACTAAAAATGTAATTTTTTGTCCTTAAAGACATTACAATACTTGACTAATGAGGCACTGGTTAACCACAATTAATACATATCACCATTCGCCTTAAATGGGGTAGAAAAACTTTACAGTGACGATAGGACTGTTTGAAGTTGGTGTCTTTAATCAGACATTCTATGAGCATCTTTTCCTCTCTCTTTTCTGACATATTTGGGCTTTACTAACCAATTACAACTCAATGTTTTTGATTAATTTGAAGCCACACACTATTTATCAATGTGTATAAAGTCTACTTAGTTCAAACAAACACAGGTAGTTGACATGAAATCTTTTTGGGAAGTTGCTTAGTGTGACATACTAAATGTCATCTAAAAATGGTTAGGTTAATTTGTCACAACCTTCAAAATAAAGTAAGTGAAGGCAAAATGTTGTTGAAAATAGTGAAAAACTTAAATGTTATATTGTCTAAAATATTCAGTTTTCCTATACAAAATATTGATGTTAAAAAGAGAGAAAGTATTAACATATTCATTATATATCTTAAATTTACCAAAAAGAGGCTTCAACTATTCATATTGTATTGGAATTCTTCTCTGCTGTCTTAAAATAATCCTTCACCCTGCATTTAGTTTGAGAGGTTCATTGTGCATGCTGTTTGATTTCATTTGTTTGTATTCTGCTTCATTCACATGCCGTTCTGTGTTTGTGTAAATGTGTGTCCTGTGTATTGTATTGTATGTATTAGAGCCCTCATTGCATGCCTCGCCTCATACCTCCCATGCTTGAATACTGAGTCTGCACTGGATCCTCCCAAACCCAGACCCCTGTCTGCTCACCCCTCTGTTACTGCCCTCCAGCCTGTGGAAGAGAGACCCACCTCCTTACTTCCTATCCCCACCCTATGTCCCGCAGAGAGGGAGTTAGGGTGTAGAAATGATAGGCAGAGTGCAACTGGACAGTCCTGCAGTACCTTGACTCCATCAGTGGGCGCAGACACACGGCAGCTTCTCCGAACCCCCAGGGGGCAGCAGAGGACATGGCTGCACTGTCAAAGTGTTTTGCTGTGTCATAATATAGACAGTGTGAACAACTAAACCAAACATGTTGCTGTTTAATTAACACAATTCTGTTAAGTTTTCTAATTAATTTCTAATTAATCTAAGTCATCTAATTAATCAAAAGGACACACTTGAAGCTTTTAGTCACTATGTCTTACCTTTAAGACTATCTATTTGATAGCTTTGACATAATTCACACAAATCTTTAAAAGTGTATAGTCTACTGTACGTCTTCTAAGGAAACAGATCAAAATATTGATGTGGAGGGCCGCCTCACTTTTTCAGGTAGCAAATCAAACAGGGAGACAGTAAATAAAACTGTGATTGTCAAATGATTTTATGGGGACTTTAACTGGTGTTGACTAGGGGTTTGGTTAATTTCACATAGAGAAGCTGATGCTCTGGATGTTATATATTTTATGTTCCATACTGATTTGTGCACAATAAATTCATTGGATGAAAACTGCTTTTATTTTGTGCTTAGATTAGAATCAGTGATATAGTCTGTAGGCCGTGTTGTAAATATAGTACACCTCAGAAAAGAATAAAGCATTTTGAATATAATTTCCAACAGTTAGTGTCTGTTTAGTGTCAGTATGTGTCTATTACCTTCATATACTGTGTCAACTAATTTGTCTCAACCATTCATCTTTTTTTACTCGCTTTCGTTTGCTTACAGTCGTCAAGTCAGAGCCTCATCTGGTCGAAGTATGCTAAAGAGCACAAGCGTTAGCGGTGACATCAATACGACGGAGCGAACAGACGGCAGCCAGTCTGACACTGCCCTGGGAACAGTCGGAACCGGAGCGAAAAAGCGGCGTTCCAGTCTCAATGCTCGATTCGTGGCTATTGTGGGAAACCGTCGCAGCCGAAGCACTTCACAGATCAGTCAGACAGGTTAGTGTCTGTAGTTACACCTTTCTGCTGATGTAACCAAGACCAGTTGGCCAATATGGGTTAATAAATTATATACTAACCAGTAATACCACAGTTTTAAATGTTATTTCTTTTTTGCTAAACATTTTCATTCATACATATTTGTTTCATATTTTCTTTTTAGAAATTAAATGCATTGTGACTTAAAATTTAGATTTTTTAAACACAGTAATTACACTGTTAAAGAAAAGTAACAAACTTCAGAGTTTCTACCTGATCTAACCCTTAGAAACATTTTTTTTCTCCAACATACATACAATTCACTGCATTTTCCAGCTGCAATTAACACTAGTGTCAGTAAAACACCAACAACTATTCCTTTTTTAAACAAATTATGATTACTGGGGCAGATTATTGATTGATTAAGACCTATTTTTACATAATTCCTTACACAATGCTATAGTTTGACCTCAGAACACTTTTACCTTTGTGCATCATTTGTTAACTTACAGAAATCAACTGGAAATGTATGTCTTTCCTGAACTTGCTTGGTATCAATTAGCAGTGTTGGGCATGTTGCTTTAAAAAAGTAATTAGTAAATAGTAAATGAGTTAGTAACTGCGTTACATTATAAAGTAACTACTGTGTTACTTTAAAAAATAATAATAATAATATATATTTTTTAAAATATGTCAAATAACTTGGATTAAACATTGTACACTAATCTACATTCTTTTAATATTGCTGTGGGACAATATGAGAATATCATGTTATATGGTTATATGGAAACTGCAAAGTCTACTTTTATTTGTGTATATTCATAATAACAACAAAACGATGTGCTTTTGTAAAGAAAATAAACAGGGTGCGCCCTCTGTCATCTCGATGTCTGTCACCTCTCTTCACAAACACGTAAATAAAACAACCTGAGAAACATGAGAAATATTAGAAATATTAGAAAGCTTGAAAAAACTACTTTTAAATGAAGTAAGTCACGTCAAAAAAAAGTAATCTGTAAGATACCAATGCGAGCTCCAGTTTTTTCCATCTAAGCTTATTATTTGTAATGTAATCAGAGAGACATGCGGACATGTAGATAAACACCCACATTACCTCTCTAAACAAACGTGAACATAACGTGAACGTGAACGTGAACATCAAGTTCATCTCAGCAACTTTTTGTTTCTGGAGGAAGACGTGCTGAGAGGAATAAGCCAGAATTTACCTCAGAAGAAGAACACAACGTGATGCAATACGCAGGTTTGCAGGTCTGCAGGTCTGAAAGAGAGCCTACTCGGATAAAAACCGCTTCAGTGAACTCAATTATAATGCCGCATTTTAATATCTAAAATAATAATGGTAACTGTGCTGTAACGGGGGAAATAGTAATTCATTTGATTACTTGTTAATGAAAAAAGTAATGCCGTTAATAATGATATTTATTTATAACGCTGTTATTACCGTTACTGGCAATTAGGTTTGAGTTCTGTGAAACACATCAAAATTAAAGAGTTCAAAGAGTTATAGAAGCCAGTAAAAATGTGGTGCTTTTATCACCAATCCTTATTGCACATTTCACTCTGAAAGTGTTGTAAAATGTGCAAGAAGCAACATATTTTCATTTTGCAGAAATGATAGAACAGGCACGTTTTGTCCAGTGAGCCTTGGAAACCAGTTCATTTAAATGTTTTCAAGGTTTCTATTTTTAGTGTTTTCACTAGACAACACAAGAGGGCACTCAGTGTTTATGGCATTGCATTTTATGCCAACCTTTCCTGTTTCACTGCTGAATTCAGAACCACTTGCTAGCATCCTACTCTTACTATTTCTGCCATAAAACGATTAAAAAACAGTGAAGTAGTATAATAATATGCGGCTCTGAATTTATTATCGATTAGTATTCTGCTATGAATTCAAGTGTATACTTTAGCTATGGTTTGTCCTCATTAAACACGAACACTGTCTTTTCAGAGGGGCACCTGTGGCCATTTTAGTGCTTTCAGATGTCAGGACTGACTCTGCATTGTTTGGTATAATAAGATTTTTCATCAGGCGACTCATGTCACTGCCACAGAGCTTGTTTCTTTTGAAAAAGTCTTGAAAGCACATTAGAGGAGTCTAAGACCTCAGGGGGAACTGCATTTAGTTCTCTCTGTTTTATGTAAGCAGACAAAAAGGGATTTGGGATGAGGAGGCATGCCCTTGTTTTTAAGAGAGATAAAGGGGGGTGGCTAACACAGTATGGTTAGCGTCCATCCCGGTGGGAGCTACACTCACTGTCAAATTATTTCGCTGTCTGCTTTTAACATCAAAAAGGATGTTTTACAGTAACGCGATAGTGTGCAGCTTGACCAGTATTGTTTAGAGAGGACACTGATCCAGCTCTTTCAAACTTTTTTTACAGAAAATCAAGTAGGAGAGATACAGATCTTCAAATGTGATATAAACTTCTTTTAAAAATCTCTGTCCTGATTGTTTGTGAAATCTGTCCATCTTCAGAGGCATCCAATAAGAAGTCAAAGGGCAGTCAAGGGACAATCCAGCGCAGTCAGGAGACGGGAATGGCTGTGGAATTGCAGAGGAATATGAGTCGTCAACCCAGCCGTGAATCCAACAACGGAAGCATGAACAGCTACAACTCAGAGGGCAGGTAAGTTTCCTTGTGCTTTATTAGTAATCAAATTCTGCATACTTTTAAATATATGCAGGACTTCCCCCATGAGAAAAAAATGTTTTTTTTTGTTTTTTGTTTTTTTTGCATATTGCATTGCACTTTTTCCAAACATTTGTTACATATTCTCTAAAACAACATGGAAACATTTGTTATTGCTATTGTCAATACAGTGATACAGCATCATTTTACATTTTCCACATTTTTCTGTTCCGAAATTCCCCATCTCAAACCAGGATTATTATTGTCTAGAAATAGCAGCCTCCTTAAGTGCTGTTCCTGTTACCCTGACAACCGTCAGTCAGGCATTGCCATTATGCCTCAAAAAAAAAAAAAAGTTCAGTTTGTGGGAACAGCATGCCTGCATACAAACCTACAATACTTTTGGTACAATGACTGATATTAAACAAGACTGATTAAACACTGAACTTTATCTTGAAAACTTTCAGATCCAATTACTAGATTTTTGAATTAATCTACTACAGTATATATCAAAAGGAACAACGCCTGCAGTATTTTATATCAATGTATGTCTTGGTCAGTCCAATCTTCCCAGCAGTTCGAGTCGAGACTCAGTTCAGTGATTTCCTGGATGGACTGGGCCCTGCTCAACTAGTTGGTCGACAAACCCTTGCCACACCAGCAATTGGTAAGATTTGTTTCTTTGTGAAGTTTCTTTTTCTTTCTCTCTTGTAGCATGCTATAACTATGCCATTTTCTTTAAGTTGTTTACAAATTTAAATTCATTTACACTACCAGTCAAAAGTGTTTGAACAGTAAGTTTTTTTTTAAAGAAGTCTCTTCTGCTAACCAAGCCTACATTTTTTTGATCCCAAGTATAGCATAAACAGTACAATTTAAAATAACTGTTTTCTATTTGAATATATTTTAAAATATAATTTATTCCTGTGATTTCAAAGAATTTTTAGCAACATTAAAACATAAATAAAAACATTAACTTTTGACTGGTAGTGTATGTACATAATAATATATGCAATTGATTGTGATTCATTTAAAGTGGACATTGGATGCTCATTTTTCTCAAGATAGTATGATCCTTTAGGGTCTTCATGAAATGTCTGCAACATACTTAGGTTAAAATTCTTCAATGGTCATGTAAAACACCTTTTTACCTTGTCAAAAACCGCTTAATTCACAGCAACCCGTTTTGGTGCGTGCCTCATTAAAAGATAATGAGCTACTGCTACCCCTCTCTCACATTTTTTGTGTACTTGGTAGCGTGTTACCATCAAAAACAAAGGTAATCTACTTTGTAGTGGCTTTGTGGCTTTGATGTCTGATGTCGAAAATAAAGACTCTTATGTTCACTTTTACATCCAAATACAAAACACCTGCGTTGCTGTCACGGTGTAGTCGTCGTGTGCGAGAAGAGCGGAGATCCAACTAAGTGCAGTTTATTAAGATATTCCAAAGTGTACATAACACAAACACAGGGAAACAGCAGGAAACCAGCAACCATGACGAACATGAACGGAATGACAATGTAATCACCGACAACACACCTAGGGGACAACCAACCTTAAATACACAGACAAACCAATGAAAACAAGACAGGAGCGAATGACGTAACTAATGAGAACAGGAAACAGGAAGACCAAATATGGGTAACACTAGGAAAACAAAACAAAACAGTCCAAAAGGCACACACACAGGTCTGACAGTTGCTTACAAGACATGTTGTCGCAACAGCTGCTTGAGCACGGAGAAAATGGTGGGCAGCGTACAACTGACCAAGGGCAGAAATATGCTAATACAGGACAGTCTGTTGACAGTTGTGGGTGGGGCCTGAAAATCAAATAAAAAAAATCAAAACGGCTTGATAATTGAGATTGTTTAGTTTTTTTTTTAGGAATGAAAAAAACAATCCAAGCTCTATATGCCTGTATATTAATTTCTGCAACACTGCAATTACGTGCCTCACTGCACATTTAGGCGCATATTGCTGCATTTTTATTATGCTGCTTGAGGTACATATTGCGGCTGTTCTGAATTAAAATATCCAGGGGGCATCGCTAAGGGTTAATGCTCTATCGTTTTGGGAATATCCCCTACGCCAAACCCAACCCTAAACATAACCGATAGTGTTAACAAATGCAAAAGTGATATAAAAAACGCATTTGTTCATAAAGTGGGGCTATTTTAACTTCCTTATGCGGATTTGAGCTGTTTTGTCGAAACTGTAGTTTCACGGGGTTCATACTGGAGCTCTTCATCACTCAAGTGCATCTCTGTATCTTGTGAGCTACCGAGCAAACCTACCGAATCAGAAAACTCATGCATATGAAGCTGTACATGTGACGAGAACATTCAAAAGTATCAGTTTTCAAATTGCGCAAGATGTTAAAATTGTTTTGAAATCATAGCATAATATTCTGCAAGTAATTGTGTGAAAATTAGGTTTTATTAATCAAAACTCTGTACCTGTAAATCATTGTGTAAAAAGGAATAAAAGTTTCAGTTTTACTGCCTCTAGTGTTCATTTTAACTGGAAACTGCAGTGATTCATACATATAAGTACGTTTTTTCAGTTTTGTAGAAATGTATATAGAGGCATGTATTTCCTGAGCCTATGTTGAAAAAAAGACACATTTAAAAGTAAAAGTAAAGACCATGTAAAAGTGAATTTTGCATTCGATGTGCCCTTTCAATATTTTAATTAAATGAATTGTATAATGCATATAAGTTTTGTTGAGGAAAAGCACCATTGTAATTCAAGACATTATATTACTGAGGTGGACAAATAAAAAGAATTTAGAATTTAGTTGATTTCCAAATCATTGAACATAAGCTTATATTAAGCTTGTATTATTGTGTTGTATTATTATTATTATTGCACTCATAATTGTACTAAGTACATTAAATTTACAGCCCTAATTCACTTACATATTTCAGTACAAAATACAGAAAAAATGACCGCTTATGGAAACCGCAGTATGTCAATAATGCTTTGTGCATGAAACATTTGACTAAATCCAAGAAAATGTACCATTTTAATAAATCATTTTAATTGCATATTCTGTGACATCCAGGTGACATTCAGATTGGCATGGTGAATAAGAAAGGCCAGCTGGAGGTGGAGGTGATAAGAGCACGGGGTCTCATCCAAAAACCAGGGTCCAAATCACTCCCCGGTGAGTCACTTCTGCTCTATTCTGAACTCGCTGCTTGTGATTCAAAGTCCATATGTGTCACATTACTCAGCCACCATATAACTCATCAAGCAGTTCTAGCTAATACAAAAAAGCAGTCCGATTTATCTAAGCTAGTCATACTAATGTGAGTATACACTGTTAATATCTGCCTAATTTGATTCATTCTTTACATAGCTCCGTATGTCAAAGTCTATCTTCTACACAATGGGGCATATGTAGCTAAGAAGAAGACAAAAATTGCACGCAAGACACTCGACCCGCTGTACCAGCAAACGCTGCAGTTTGAAGAAAGTCCACAGGGTAAAGTGTTACAAGTGAGTCATGTGGTTTCTTCATCTTTTTTGAACTTGTCGTTTTTTATTTTGCAGCTCTAGAGGCTCAATCAAGCAGCCGAACGAGACTTGTGTGAGCAAATGTCATTGAAGGACTACGTGTGGTGTTTAAATGGATCACATTCATGAGATTAGATATTATTAACTTTGATTATATGACCTGAGAGGGCCATCCACTGATGAATGTGTTGATTTTCATCCTATTAGGTAATTGTCTGGGGAGATTATGGGCGAATGGACCACAAATCCTTCATGGGAGTTGCACAAATCCTACTAGAGGAGCTGGACCTCTCCAGCAACGTGATTGGCTGGTACAAACTTTTCCCGCCTTCTTCCCTAGTCGATCCAACTCTTGCCTCTCTAACTCGACGTGCTTCTCAGTCATCCCTGGACGGTTCGCCGGCACCTGCGGGGGTTCGATCGTAGTGGACTAATAATCTAAAGCACAGTCTGAGAGACAACGGGACAACAATAAGAGCCAGGCAGAAAATGCGATGAAATAACACAAAGCTTTGTTCAAATCTGACAATCACTCCTGTGACTTTGTTTTTGTTTTCCTCTTTGTGGGTAGCCCGTGTTCTGCCAACTTTGTTTGTCCTGAACAAAATCGTTCGTTTCTCTCACTGTTTGTCGCGTGAGACTTAGGGCTGTCTACCACACTAGCACGTGGGAAGCACCGCTTTAGGGCGACGTAGAAAGCAGGGTGATATTCAGTCAAGTCTTCACTGAAATGTACGTTAGCTAGTTTTTAACAGAGCATCAGAATGTATCAACCCAAAAACAAAGGTGACCTCTGACCAAGGGATTGTGGGGCCTCGGTCTATAAGAGGCTCTGTCTAAACCCCGTTTGTACTGAAAGCGAAGGTCAGGAACTTGAAAGACGTAGGGCGTCCCCTGGGGAGGTTGTCTGGAAGGGCAGGGCCTTTCTTGGTGCCTAAACCTGGAGGACCCAAAGCCATGGTCCATTTCCTCCAAAAAGTTCCTCTGTTTTCAATGTTTGTAACAGCTAACGGAGGCCGCTCTCGTCTAGAAGTTGTTGTTTTTTTACATCTCTAGCCCGTTTTATGAAAAACAAGAGGTTGTGTTGTCCAGTGTACTGTGAAAATGACAGGAAATGCTAAAAATGAAATCAAAGACAACGCATCTGGAAATACACACATTTATTTGCACATTTTTATTTACTTTTATTAACTGAAACTATTACATTATCCTACAGTACGTTGCAATACATCATCTTATTCAATGAATTGAATTCTTTTTTTTTTAGATGTTTACACTTATTATTAAATGGTATTAAAAAGTGTAGTTAATGAAAAAAAAAAAAACTATGTACCAAGATAAACATATTTGTGTATTTGTACATTTTCCAATTTTTGGTAAAGGAAATCTATACAATTATGTTTTCATGATACATAGAGTTTTTCGGATGCTAAACTAACTTTTTAACTTCGTTTGATAGTAAGTGTTTGTGTAGACGTACATTTCTCTTTTTAATCTATATGTGGTTTAGCAAAAGCCACTCTGGGGTCACATGACTGATCCAAGCCCTTGCACATATGTCTTTATTTTGAATTAAAAGTGCAAGCACAAAGCTTGATTTTTAAATTTAAAAAATCTGATTAAAAAATGTATTTAAAAAATAAAATCAAGCCAACTAGCTTGTGAATTTCATTTTCACTTTGTGTACATGACAGAAAACAGAGAAAAGAGTCATGCAAATGCAAGTTCCTCTTGTGTGTCTCTGTAAATGTTGAAGTGACCAATCTGATTTTGCCATCACGAGCATAAACACCAATCATCTATCAGGCCACTGGCCCCTCCCTCCGGTGCGGCGGAGCAGCATGACTCGGATCAGTTCCCAGCTGCATGCACATTTTTGTAAAACAGACTACACAAATGTTAAAAAGTAACAGAAATAGATATGTGTTAGTTCAACATACTGTAGGCCAGCTTGTATGTTGCATGTACCTGTACAGTTTGCTTGTACTTGAATATAAGAGATAAACCAAGAAAAAGAAGCCATTTGCTGTCACTCAGACTTTTCAGATCAGCTACAAAACTAGTTCATGTCCTCCATTCGGTGCTGAATGTTGCAACATTTATTTCTTTCCATTTTTTTCAAGGTTTTTGATTATTGCTTTTTAGTCTTTTATATCCCTTAGGGGAAAATGTGCTGTACTGTAACACTGAACAAAAACTAACCTCCCTCATGTTTTACAGATTCTACTGTATCATAATTTACCTCAAAACCACAGAAATTAACCTAGAAAATATGTATACATCCCATCAAGTTATTCAAGAGTATACGGATATCAAAACAGGAAATGTCCAAAATATATCATACATACACAACAGTATCCATGTTAAATATAAATGTAGATGCACAGAGACTTATTAGCGCATGTGTTGTAAATATGAGATGACCATGTGGTTAAGCCATATTTGCAAAGGGGCCAAGGCTTACTTTTGAGAACAACCATCCCGATATGAGGGACCGCTGAGCGGACACCTTTCTTATCATATGGGTCCAAATCTAGAGCTCTCACTGTCACTTTTAGAGGGCCGAACCACTCCGCTCTGAAGCTGTAGCCAGATCGTCATTTTCTCTGTGCTTTCGAGCCAAATTCTTCACCTCTGCTATCTGAAAATTTTGATTGTTTTTTTCTTCATGAGAGACAGGTGTTTCTTTTACTTGATCAGTATTCTTGGGTAGAGGGGAAAAACAATGCTGACTGTTTACAACTTCTAGTATGTGTTCCACTGAGATGATGAAAAAGAAAAAGTATTCACTGCAACATTTCTGTTTGTATACAGGTGTGGCTCATACGATGTGTATGTTTTATATTTAAAAAAATGAAAAAAAGTTCATTTTTATTATTTACAAATAAAAAAAAAGTGTGTGAAAGAAATTTCAACCTGAGGTTTGTTCTTTACTTTTTTTATGAAAGCCTATATATGACCACAGATGTGAGAAACACAGAGTTTAAAAATAAATAAATGTAATCACTACTTTTGACCTACTGCTTTTACACTTCAGACATTTTTGACCCATATATTCAATTATCTAATAGTGCGTTTGTATAGTGTTGGCTCTGGCTAAAATCCTCCAAGATTTGGTTTAAGAACAACAATATCTGTATGCAATCTGTCTTGTATTCGACCCCATCCTTAACCTTTCTGAGGACCACAGGAAGTTTTCATCCTTTTTCTGCCAATCATGTTTATCTTCACGGTTCACAGAGTACAAAACACTAAATATGAATAATTTCTTATTATAATACTGTATGTGTATAAGCGTAGGGTATGTGAGTGGAAAAACTACAAATAAGAAAAATACAAGAAAGTCGCATACGTTGTCAAACATTTTGCCCAATAATGGGACATGTTGTCACATACAGGTGTTAAAGGGATAGTTTACCCAAAAAGTGGTTATTAATTACTGACCCCCATGTCGTTCCAAACCCAAGGACCTTCGTTCATCTTCAAAACACAAATTAAGACATTTTTGATGATATATGAGAGCTTTTTGACCCTGCATGGACAGCAACACAAATACCACATTCACAGCCCAGAAAAGAGAACACTTTTTGTATGCAAAGAAAAAATAAATAAATAAAAATGCCTAGTGCTTCTCTCATGAATGCACGTCAAAGATTGACACAAAAGAGTTTTGTTTTCTTCAAAAACAAAGTATTTTCCCAGCTTCACAAAATTAAAGTTGAACCACTGATGCCACATGAACTATTTTAACGATGTCCTTACTACCTTTCTGAGACTTGAACGTGGTAGTTCCGTTGCTCTGGGATTTCATCAATAATATCTTAAATTGTGGTCTTACGACTTTGGAATGACATGAGAGTGCAATAACAGAATTTTCATTTTTGGGCGAACTATTCCTTTATTAAAATCAACCATTCATGTTTATATTATCTGCCTCCGGAATGTAAGCCACATAGGTAATAAAGAATAACAAAGCGCAGTAAAAGGTTAAACTATTTAAAAATGTAAAAGTTACTTTAAATAGCGCTGCTATTTTTTTCTATATGACGTGCTTATGTTATTTCATATTTAAAGAGCAAAATGTAAAAGGCAATATTCAGATAATTGTTTTGGCCAACAAATATAGGAATAATTTGTTTCAGTTTCAAACATTTAACCAAATGTGACAGCTAATGTGTTTGAATTGGGTACTTAAAGACAACATACAAAACCACTGCTTGAGAAAACACTGTAATGCCACTTTTGACTCAGTTGCTGAAATATATTTATATATTATTTGAGTAACACTGTAGTATTGGAAACAATTCTCACTATTATCAAGTTACTTATTAGCATGCATTTTATTAACATATTGGCTGTTTATTAGTACTTCTAAAGCGCCTGTTCTGCATGACTCATAATCCTACCCAATACCTTAACAACTACCTCCTAATAAGCAGCAAATTAGGAGTTTACTGTAGTTAATGGTTTGTTAATAGTGAGAACTGGACCTTAAAATAAAGTGTGACCATTATTTGTGACTTATCTTGGTCTGTGCTATCGCCATTCCAATGCTGACTGAATGGCACCGTGTGAGCTATATTCACACTCACCAGCAGAGGGCAGACGTTTGTTAGAATCTCTTTCAGAGATTCGGCTCGTGTAATTGCACAGTGGAGAATCGTGAACTTCGCACTCCCAGCATCCTGCCAGGGCTCGCTTTCTTTGCAATGCTCAGACTTAACCCTGCGGTCGAAGAAGATTATTCAGTTACTGGGTTGCCATCGTTTTAGACCGCAGATTTTAAATTAAATTAATAGTAGGAATTAGTCGTTCATTTTAAAATCAAGAACCAGTAACCACTGCAGGATACGACAGAGATACAATTAGCCAGACATCCATCAAAAAATAATCAACAGACTCCACCTTAAGCAAAAAGTAGGCCTAACTATATGAAATTCACGAAATCTGTATTGTCTCTTGACGTCTATTGCAGTGCAACATAATTGCATGTCCTTCCCTGTTGCCTCGCCAGCTCGCGTCACAGCAATTAGCCTGATACATGTCCCTGTGTTCAGCCAATGACCCCAGTGCTCCACTCATGACTGATGGCAAGTGATGGTGCTGGTTGCAGCAACAGAGGTCATGCCAAGCAGAAGTGGGCTTTACTGGATAATTTTCTCAAGTTTCTCACCATATAAAATGCATAAGAGAGTGAGTCTTATTAACACTAGTCCTGTAGCACGCAGATGGTGAAGTGTATATTTCTATTCTTAGCCCTTGATGAGCCAGAATGAATGTGAGTCTGAGGGTAATTATGCCTCTAATGTAGACGATTGGAACTCCATCGCATACTGTTTTCATACATGCTGGATTCTGAGTCATTGGATAAAAGGTTGAGAAGCAAATGGAATGCAGTCCATGATGAGCAACATGCAAATGATCACTTTTCATAAAAATGGCAGAAAGGGATGGGGAGAATGTACCTATTTGGAGAAATACAGAAGGTGCTAACCCTGCTAGCACATCTACATCACAGAGATGTCTATTTGACGTCTGCATTTACATCTGGAAGATGTATTTTTTAGATTGTTTGCTCATCTGCAATACGTCTTTAGGACGTTTCCTTTCAGATGTCAAATAGACGTCTATTAGATGTCTTTAAGATGTTTATGATTTAGAATGTATGTAAAACTGACATCTTATAGATGTCTGTCAGATGTTTGTACACAGCAAATGCTTTCCAGATCAAGCGATCTTTAACAGACATCTTGCAGTACGTGTGCTATCTGGGAAGATTGATATGCTGAGTCCTGGAACAATGTTAAATGTATTTTGTAAAAAACAAACAAACAAACAAAAATCGATTTTTAGCGCAAAACAAATCCGAACAACTTAATTTGATTTCGCCATCCTGGTAACGCCCTGGTAAGATGTTACTTACTCCTGCAGCACACAAGGATGTGATCTCAAGAAGACTTTGAACAGCACTAGTCAAGGGAAGAACACAAAACAGCCGTTTCCCAAATCAGTTACAACTGTGTGGGATTCATGACGGAATCTCTCAACTTCCAGAAACCGTAAAACTGATGGAAGAAGCGCCTTCAGTGACAGTTAAACTTTAGAGCGCCTAATTTGACAATCAAACAGACTCAAATTGCTCTTTTGTATATTACTAACGATGTCGGAATTCCCTGAAGATAAAAAAGATGAATAAGCATGTAGTTCAATATTTTTTCTCCTCACAGATGGATCGTTATGATACAGCAGGAGAGCAGAGTTTAACTGTAGGGGAGGGCGAGCATGCCCACACAGAATACGCAGTGCTCGTGTGCATTTTATATTGGGTTTAGTCACATGGGCTGTCTGACAGTTGTTGTACTATGGGGGCTCTGGATAAAAAGGAATTTGTGTTTTGTGAGCCTAAATATTTATCAGAGCCTTTATTTAAAAGGAAACTTTTAATAGAGATATAATTCTAGAATCTGTTGTTAATTGTTGTTGTTGTTGTTGTTGTTATTTTTATTAATATTAATATATTTTTTTGTTGTTGTAGTCGTTGTTGTTTGCAAATGTAGCGAATCCAGAAAGCGACATAAATACACTGTTGCTATGGTTACCTCCTCAAGCGAAGACTTCTGTTCTGAAGCTGTATTTTGCAATGTCCTTATGTAATATGTATAACAAAAACTTTGTAAGAACACCGTCCAACAGTTTGATCTGACACCATCTGAGAGGTTAATGCCTTGACTACAGCTCCTCTTAATAATGCAGACTTAATTATTTTTACTTCTTACACGACGATTTCTGAAAGGAAACCCTGTGGTCTGTCACTGTGGAATCACATTGTATCACTTCAACTTTAGGAACTACCATTTCAAGAACAAGTTGTTATGCAAATAAACATTTTACTATGTAAACACATGCATGACTGCTCAACCGTCGGCTTAACAGCCGGGGAAACGACACAGAACTTCTCATGTCTACATCATTTCATTATTGAATTATTACCAAAAGTGTGAGACAACCGCAGACTCGTATCAGAGAGGATAGCGGGTGATGACTGGGAACATTTACTTTAATATTACGGAAACACTTTATATGTGCTACAGCATGAGCACGCAGAATGGTACAGTTGATTTCCTGTGCGCAGTAGCCTGACGCTGAACGTGTGAGTGAAGCGACATCAAAAGCGCGCGCTTGAGTAACACGAGCTGTAAGCGCAAGACTCAACAGCAGTCATATAAAGTCACTTTGACGGGCTCTTCTCGTGGGTCAGCGCTAGCGGTGACTTTACACACCTCCCATTTATTGAAGTGTGTCCATACCAGGAGCGAAGAAAGTGGCGTTCGCGCGTCACGACCGGAGGTAAATAGTATATTTTGAGGCTTTTTGACATTTCGCGTTGGTAGTTTCTTGGCTCTTCCGTCGCATCTATCAGAGGTATAACAATACGCATGCCACGCGTGTTTGGGTCCGCGTTGGTGATGCCATGCCCCGCAACCACAGCGGAGATGAGGCCGGCTCCGGCCTCTGGATGAACACCTCTCCGGGGCACCACGCCGAAAGTTACGGATTGCATAATGTGGAATGTGGTAATAGGATGAAGAACAATTGTTCACGGCCGGGAGACGGACTGTTGTCCGCATCTCATGCCGGCACAGGTGCATCGGGCACGGAAAGAGACCGGGGGAAGCAAGGCGCTCGGCTGAGTCTGCTCGGGAAGCCTCTGGTGTACGGCGCGCAAAGCGGCCGAAGAAACGCGCGCTACCGGAGGATTCAGAACTACCTGTACAACGTGCTGGAGAGACCAAGATCCTGGGCTTTTATCTACCACGCTTTTGTGTAAGTGCCGCGTTTATACCTTCACATTGTGATTATGTGATACCGAAAGCGTTGCTCAATTTCTCAAAGTTTTTTAGTTAGAAAATGTGTACCTGTTGCTTTTAAGATTTTTCCGTACTATTGCCACGTATGAATGGAAACATCCCTGATGTGGAATATTGGTGCTTAAAGCAATATATAAAAGCCTATGGATGTGCGTATCGAAAGAACTAGATGTGAAATTAAATGGCAAATTCTCTTATTTTAGAATGAATATAATATTCGCTTTTAGTTCACTTGTTGTTTTTATTGTGAGAGTAATGATAACAGCAGAGTGTTCAGCTGACTACACACAAAACATCACAACTACAAGAGGGCTGTATTGTTCTTTTGGGATTGGGTCTTGAATTTTTAGTCAAAGCAGGAATTGTTGTCGAGTGAAAGAACCTGACATGGTAAATGTTCATTCAATATAAGACTGATAGTTTGATTAGTATGTGCTCTCAGGATGGGGAAGCCCTGAAAGACTACAGGAGCTTCTCATTTGTGTTTAACTGTGTACCACACACACAACAGGCACAAACAGAGACACAAACAGGAACAATTTTGAATACTAAAAGTGTCTCTGAAATGAACATTTTTACTGTTCTAATGTTGTTTCAAACCCATGATTGTTGATCTTTACTGTAGCACAAAGACAGAAGTTTTGCAGTATGTCCTGGTTGCTCTTTTCCACTCTGTTACAATGAACTGGGGATTGTGCGGAGTTCTAGTATCATGAAACTGGTCCTGTTTCTTATATCCCAAGTCTTCATTCATTAAACTGGCTAATTAGATCATAAGTTTAATTTAACATCTTCCACTGAAGGGGAAGATAATCAGTGCACATCAATCTAAATTTTGGGCCATTCCTCACTCAAATCTTTCAAGTTTTACTTCAGAAGACTTGAAATGCCGAAACAGGTTTGGAATGACCTTACAGTGATTTTTATTTATTTATTTATTTTATGATGAGCCTGTTTGCTTATTTATTTGTTTGTTTGCTTGTTTCAGTTATGCTTTTACATCTTTATTTCTGTCCGGCAAAATAGCTGAGAAGTGACCCAGGCTAATGTTATGGTCAGTCAAATTGTGTGATCTAGCATTTCTTCTTCTAAAGAAATCAAATATCCCATCCATGTGAAGTCATTTTCTGTCATTTGATGGTATGAGGTTTTGTGCAAATCTTGTGTCCATGCATAGCCTGCTGAAAGACAAGGACAGGCTTCAACACCTGCACATATTATCTAACACTTTAAGAAGAAGCTCTTATTTTCATTCCTTTAACGCTTTATTTTTGCACTTGATTATAAATTCTCCCATGATATAGTCAATTAGATTTTATGGTTTAGTTTCACTCTTATATTATTTGTCCTCAGATGATCCTATTGTAAGGCTGAGGAGTTGAGACAGGTTATGTTTTCTCTGGTTTGTTGTTGTATGTTCCAGAAGGATTCAGGCAAGTCTCAATACAATTCATTCCTCACCAAATGTTCTTTGCAAGCCCCAACACTGCGTTCTTCAGATAATGAGCATAATAAGGAAGAGTGTTGTTGTGCTTGTGAGAGTCTATGAGAGAGGTAAGTCTTGCTGAAAAGGGTCATGATCTACATTGTGAATAGATAGAGTATTATTATTGTTAGATATTCAATAATAATAATAATTATTATTATTTATTATTATTATTATTATAGACATTTTAGTATCTTATGATATTCTATTCTGTCAGATCTATTACATACATGGTTCACAAAAACAGCTGAAGTTGCTGTTTTCTGAGATTGTGGTTTTCTTGTTGCCATGTTTAGTTTTTGTTTTGTTTTTTTCCCCTACTGATCTTATAAACATCACCCTACCTATTAAGAAATGATGAGAGAAGTAATTTGTTGAAACCTGCAGGTTTCTCAAGAATGGCTGTAATTTTGTGTAAAATACAAAATCAGAACAATATGCAAAGAACATGAAATATATTTTGTAATTAAATAGGGACGGACTTTATTTATCCAGTGTGAATGTTAATTAACTGTACGCAAATTACAGTAATAATTTACTACAGTATGTTGAGCATAAGCCACACTACTGTATAAACTCTCTCTTTCTTCCAAAATCCTTTCCTTTACTTTAAAGACACATCACAACACACAGTGGTGCATTTGAAGCTTACTGGATTAACTGTGTTTTATCCCTGAAAAAGTACCACTGAGAACTACAGAGATCGAGAGAGAGTGGGGGAAGGGAAACTCAAAGAATTTAAAATGATTTTCCAGTTTGAGGAGAATGAAATTCCTCTGTACTCTCATGTACGCATCTTACCTAGGCCTACACTATGACTTGGTTTAAAGGTGCATTTCAGATTTGAGAATTGTATCATTGTAATACTATGCTGTTGTTTTCATTTCACCTTAAAAAAAAAAAGAAGAAGTCATTCTTGCCAACTTTTACACAAGCTCTGTCACACAAGTGCAACTTGGTGTTGAAAAATATTACATCCTAATGAAATCATTAAACCCCCAAGCTTCCCAGCATTGTCAGCTTCCACTTCCCTCTGCCCTGATGCTTTTCAGCAGATGCTGGCCTCGAAGCCTCATAAAAGTGTAACACTTGAAGGTGATTGACAGCTGCTGGAGGAGAAAGAGTCAGCAGGCACTTGAAGGGAAAGTGACACAGGCCATGTTGCCCTTGTTTGTGTCAGTCAGGCAAAGAGCAGAGCCTTTTCCCAGAGGGGCTTTTAAAAATAGTATTTATAATTGCATTATTATTGAAACAGCACTAAAAATGTTCTCCTTTTTATAATTTTTAGAAAATGAAAATGAAAATGAAAATGAACATGAACATGAACATGAAAATACCAATAAGTACATACAGTGGCATGTGAAAGTTTGGGAACCCCTTGCAGAATCTGTGCAAATGTGAATAATTTTAACAAAATAAGAGAGATCACATAAAATGCATGTTATTTTTTTATTTAGTACTGTCCTGTGTACGATATTTTATATAACATGTTTACATAGTCCACAAGAAAAAAAATAGCTGAAATTATTAAAATAACCCCCTTCAAAAGTTTGGGAACCCTTTGTTCTTAATACTGTGTGTGGTTACCTGGATGATCTATGCCTGTTTTTTTTGTTTGTTTGTTTTGTGATGATTGTTCATGAGTCCCTTGTTTGTTTTGAACAGTTAAACTGAGCACTATTCTTCAGAAAAAAAAAAAAACTAAAAAGATGCTGGAAAATGTTTTTGCATATCTGAACCCTTTCCAGCAGTGACTGTATGATTTTGAGATCCATCTTTTCACACTGAGAGACTCAAAGATTCATTGGTGCTCCAGAAGGAGACACGATGCATAAAGAGCCGGGGGGTGAAAACTTTTGAACAGGATGAAGGTGTCCAAATTTTTCTTATTTTGTAGAAATATCATTTTATTTCCATTTAATGCTGCCCTTCGGAAGCAACAGAAGATACTCGCATGTTTCCTGGAAGACAAATTAAGTACAATTTACGTTGATCTTCCAAATCAAAAAGTTTTCACCCTCTGGCTTTTAATGCATCGTGTAGTCCTTCAATTGTCCTCAGTGTGAAAAGATGGATCTCAGAATCATTTTTTGTGTCACCGCAGTTCTGAGTTGAAATGTCCATTGAGTGCCGCTATAACTCAAATGCTTTGTGACGTTTTAAAATAACGTACCTTCTGCATCAGACCTAAACCTAGTTGATAGTATGAACAAAAGCAAATGTGATGTAAAAACACAATGACAAGCATGCCATTTTAGCTTATTTTTCAATCTCATCTTTCAGCTCTTTCATCATGTTTTTCACAGGATTCATACCCAAAAATTACGCATCCTAAGTCCAATTCCATGCCGGCTGAGCTACGGAGCAAGCTTGTTACATAAGTGCTCACTGTTTTACTGCCTCTAGTGTTTATTTTTTGCTGGAAGTGCAGTGATATCTAATTAGTGGTATGTATTTTGCGTCTTGCGAAAACGTTCCCACGGGTACGTTTTCATCATGAGAAAAGGTTGGAACCTTATTCTGCATTTGACTTGTCTTTTCAGTGGCACCATGTATTTTTCTCATTGTTTGGAGACGATAAGACTTGACAGATGTTTTAGAGCCTGTTGACCTTCTTAGTTTTCACTCTTGCACTGTGCTAGTGGATCTTCAGGCCATTTCAGAATTGAAATTGAATCAAAGAGACACAGGAGTGTGAGGCCTAGCACTGTCATATCTGACGTTTGTAGGCAGCGTTGTCATTTACCTCTTAGTGGTTGTATTGCTCTTTTTTTTGTGCTGTAACATTGTACCGTACTCTTCCCACACACTCTTGCACACATATACCACACACTTAGTCATATGCAGATCGTTGCATCAGCCATTCCTCTCTATAGCTGTTTTCAAGTAAAATAATGCAAACTTTAAAGACATACTTCACCCAAAATAAAACAAAAAAAAAGATATGTTTTTGCTTGTTTCATTGAAAGCCAGTGCGGTCCAAAACAGCACTAAAGCCTATGACATCCATTCTTTTGTTTTAATTATCCCTTTTACAGTCAAAATGAATTGTAGCTTGCAGTCAGTTTTACATCCTTAATGTTACACATTAAGGAATGGACTGGATCATAAAAATGTGTGTGTTCTACAGTAGAATGCATGTGCATTTGCTAAAACAATGCCTTAATGATTAATGGTTAACATTATCTAATAGCTCTGATAGACTAACCATACATCTATAGATAGGGTGTTTTCCTGCCTACAGTCTGAGATGTTGGGATAGGTTTCAGCAGCGCCAAGTGGTTTGGAAAATGTATGAATTGATGTATATCCAAAAGCCTGTGTTGCCTAAGTGGCATCAAATTCCTTACATTAAGAGCAGGAACATGTTTCTACAGGTAAACATTTGGTTTCATTTCAACTTTTCTTCTGTTGCCAAAAAACGTGTGAAATCTTTAGTGGGTTCTCGTTTCTTCTAACATACAGAAAAGAGATTCTCAGACAGTCAAACTCGGTTAGTGAAAGAGTTGTGAGTGATAGAGTTTGTGAGGTATTTTGGTCATCACACTTTTAGTCTCACATTGAACAGTAATACACTGACAGCCATTTTGAAAAGTTTAGGTTTACAAGACACTCTCTTTAGTGTCTTACAAACAGACACGTGCCCCCATACACTCATCTCACACACCACCAGAAACAGGAAGCTGCCGGTCACATTGTGAAACCGCTCTCTGGCTGCTGCATGAACACTTGAAGACACAACTCTACTGATGTTCTCAGATAAAAGTCAACTCTACTTCTCCTTTATATGAGAAACTTCCTCTTAGTAAGCAAACACAGTCAGAGTGAGTCGTCTCTATGTTTATAAAGATCATGGTTTTAGTAAATGAAGATTTCTGGATTTTCTGTGTTTTCTTTTGAGTCACTGGGCTGTCCCCAATGTTGAACAAATTAACCACAATAAAACCCTAACACACCTACAGGTGTGGGTAGTATTAGACCTGAGAAGAGGAACAATTTTGGTAACAGATACTTTCGAAACAACTGAAATTCGTTCAGATGGAGGCGTTTCATGAAACTTGTAAAGAATGACCAATGAGCGGTGCTTAAAGGAGAAGTCCACTTCCAGAACAACAATTTACAAATAATTTACTCACCCCCTTGTCATCCAAGATGTTAATGTCTTTCTGTTTTCAGTCGTAAAAAAATTATGTTTTTTGAGGAAAGCATTTCAGGATTTTTCTGCATATAATGGACTTCATTGGTGCCCTGAATTTGAACTTCCAAAATGTAGAGGAAGAAGGGTCTTATCTAATGAAACGATCAGTCATTGTTTTCGAAAAACATTGACTCACTACTACGAATCACGTCTTCGAATCAAGTTCATCGTCTGTGTACTCCAGCTAAAAAGTGTAGAGTATGTCAAAAAACTCCATGTTATTTTCTCCTACAACTTCAGAATCATCCGACATCATTGTAGTTTTTTGTTTGTAAACAGCATTTGACTTACTTGCACTTTCTTAGTCTTTGCGCGTTTGCTTTGTAAACACTGGGTCTGTGGTTCTGCCTATGTTTGGCGTGATCTTTCCCAGAGCCTGTGCTACACAAGCTTTTGTGCTTAAAAAGTATTTATTTCCTGAAAAAAATTACCAATCGTTTCGCTAGATAAGACCCTTCTTCCTCGGCTGGGATCGTTTAGAGGCCTTTGAAGCTGCATTTAAACAACATTGTGGAAGTTCAAAATCGGGGCACCAATGAAGTCCATTATATGGAGAAAAATCCTGAAATGCTTTCCTCAAAAAACATAATTTCTTCACGACTGAAGACAGAAAGACATGAACATCTTGGATGACAAGGGGGTGAGTAAATTAGTTGTGAATTGTTGTTCTGGAAGTGGACTTCTCCTTTAAAGCAAGTTTGAGTTTATCTAAATCAGATGATAGTGATTCTGGAAACATTTATTACATAGGCTGTTAATGTGTAAATTTAGAAATGAAGATTAATAGCGTTTGAAAATAAGGTATCACCTTTCCCAAACCTCACCAATAGTGTTAACAAAAGCAAACATGAGATAATTCATTAGCTAAAGCCAACCATGCCATGTTAGTTTGCTTCTACAAGTGTTTGAGCTCTCCACATCACTCCATGTCAATGTACCAGTTGAGCTATTGAGCAAGTTTTCATTGTCAGAAAAGTCATGCAGAAGGAAACGATTATGTGATGCAGCTGTCAAAACGAATTCATTTACAAATCACGTCCTTAAGATAGTATTGTGCAAGGATCCACATGAGAAGTCTTTATTAAAGCATTTAAAAATACCATAATATGTTTGCAGATATATAGGAAACATGCTAATTCACATACTTTTTTCTGAGAAACAATGCTATAACCAGTTAATGTGAGTTCCATATCAGAATGTATGTTTTCGTTTTGGTCTGTGATTCCGCCCATTTGCAGTTACCCAATAGTATTGCAACATGGAAGCCAGCAAATAAACTGGGTGGGAGATCAGATTCATCAATGTAAAGCTCAGTGTAAAGCTTTTTGCCTAACATGTCAGTTGCACTTGTTCCTTGTTGCATCTGACAACTCGCATGAACGTTCTGAGGGGGTGGGGTGGGAGAAACAACGCTCTCCAATATTTTGAAATTGGACTGCAGTACGCATTTCAACTGCTAACTGTCAATATTACATACTGCACCTTTAACTGAAAATCTGCTGCTGTAATCATATTTTTTTTGTTTGTAAATAAGAATGAACGTTGGTGTTTTACAGCCACCAGTGTTCATTTAGGTAGAGGCACATTTTTTTCAGTGAGGAAAAACAATTTGGTTGTTGATGATAACAAAAAGAGGACAGAAGGTCAGCATTTGTGCAAAAAAAAAAAAAAATGTCCTTATTTTTGAAGACCTGTCCCCAGTTCTGTGTGAAAATGTCCCCTGTTTTTCTTTGTGCTCAAAACAGCCCACAGTTAAATAACACCTAGTGTGCTAGATATGGCACATGCTTGTTTAAAAACATTCATCGCATACAGTGTGTTATTTCATATTAGATTTTTCATTTTTGATAGTGAATTCATATTTACACACACAAAGACACATATGTGACCCTGGACCACAAAATCAGTCGTAAGTAGCATGGGTATATTTGTAGCAATAGCCAACAATACATCGTATAGGTCAAAATGATTGAAAAATCACTAGGATATTAAGTAAAGATCATGTTCTATGCAGATATTATGTAAATTTCCTACCATAAATATATCAAAACCTAAACTGAATTTTTGATTAGTAATATGCATTGCTCAGAACTTAATTTAGATAACTTTAAAGGCAATTTTCAAAATTGTTATTTATTTATTTATTTTTTTATTTTTGCACTCTCAGATTCCAGATTTTCAAATTGTATCTCGGCCAAATATTGTCCGATCCTAATAAAACATGCACATGGAAAGCTTATTTATTTATTTATTAGCTTTCAGATGATGTATAAATCTCAATTTCAAAAAATTGACTGATTGAAAATTGTTTTTGTCCAAGGTCACATAAACACTGTTGGTTTTTAACGTTTTATCGGGAAAACAAATGTATTATTTAAATAATATACTGACCACTGACTTTTGTTACTAGTTATCATTTTAGATTTGTTGTTGTTGTTGTTGTTGTTGTGTGTTTTGTTTTATTTTAGCCTTCAGATTTGAAGCATGCAAATTGAATAAATTATTTATGTGTGTGTCTGTGTTGGGTGTGAGTGTAAAATAAGAGACAGAGTGAGAGCCTTGTTTGCATGTTTCCAAATGAAAGAACCTCTCTTACCAGCTTTGGCTTGTCGTTTTCACTAGGTCCAACCCAGCCCCCGATACCTTCCAAAATAAACAACCCAGTGTTAACTCACTGGTTTTATTCACCTTCATTGCTGCCCATGCTACATGTGGCCCAAAAATGTATCTATACATTTATAGATGTAAAAATCATTTAAGTCTAATGCATGTCTGAAAATGTCGTTTTTGAATTATGTGCTCAGAACAGTCTTCATAAATATTTGATTATTAATGGTTTAGATGCCAAAATGGTTTATGATTATTATACATACATATGTGTCTTCATTGAATGCATACAAATTGCCTTTCAAATATGCCCATGTTCCCAGATAGTTGGCCTTTGTTGACCTTCTGTCTTTCTTTAGATTGATTTGCAAATATGAGTTTGAAGCCAGAGGGCAGCTCATATTTAAGGCCTTTCTCTGTGAGAGTGGACCAGTCTTAGAGGTCAGCCATAGTTCCCAGAGCTGTTCTCAGGTCTGATCTAATCCTCCTTTGCCCTCTTCTCTTGATCCTAACCAGTGAGAAAGAACAGGCCTTAGCATGTTTCTGTAATATGCTACATGATGTGCCAACCAAAACTTGATCTTATTTGTCCTCCTGGAAGTACGGAAAATTTGCTAGGAGCTCCTAGCTTGTGTTGTAGTGTGTGTGTGTGTGTGAATGGAAAAGGGGGTGAGTTAACCATTCCAAGACTGCAATGCATAGAAGTCATGTCACTTTCAATTAAATATTCCTTAAGAGCGCACTGCAGGCACACTTAAAGTTGAAGTGTGCAATTTAGATTAAAATACGTTTTCCTAACGCTATATCCATGCAGAGTTACATAGAAGTCATAGGTTACCCTGAAGGCTCTTTGCTTGCAGAAACATGCAGGAAAAAAACTTTTTCATGCAGGGACTACTGCATACTGTCATGACTGTGTGTTGACATCAATGAGTCTCTTAAAGTATAAAATAATTTTACATCTTATAACAACTCAAGGCTAGTTCAGGTTGTAAAATGTCATGTGGTGCGACTCCCCAAAATTCAATTCATATTTACCATTAACTCTTTCCCCACTATTGACAGAATTTCCATCATTCATGAGATGACGCTTTCCCGCCATTGGCGGAATTTTCCAGATTTCCGTTTTTTTTCAGTGGTGTATGGTATGAGGCGCTATTACTCATCTTTTGAAAGAGTATTAAGTCTCTGGATCATAACACGGAGAAGCTGATTCATATCTAAAATAATGCAATCATCACACATTAATCATTATATAAATCAAAACTGCCTAATGTTACAGAATGAAATGATGATCTAGGAAGTGGTTTAGGACTGTACAAACTTTGGGGGAGTTGATGGAAGCGATCGACTCCTGTTATACTTTGATCATTGTTCTAAATCTCATCTGGAAATAGTTTTTTATAAAAACATGATTTTCTCAGCTTTTTGTTTCAAATGTTGCTTTTTTTAAACTTACCCACATTCCAGTTCCGATAAAAGGGAGAGGTTTTATTTTTAAAGCAGAGTTTTTGACAGTTTGAAAAGAACATCTGCAAATGTTCATATAAAATATTCTAGGGGCCATGAAAAATTTGGTCAAAATGGAAAAAAAAATGCTGGCAGTGGCTGGCAGCTGTTTTAAAAAGGCTGGTGGGGAAAGAGTTAAGGACCCCCTGTGGTTAAAATCAAGTTTTGGAGTGTTTTCATGTCTGTCTGGTGTTTTTAATATGCTTAAAGGAGAAGTCCACTTCCAGAACAAAAATTTACAGATTATTTTACTCACCCCCTTGTCATTCAAGATGTTCATGTCTTTCTTTCTTCAGTCGCAAAGAAATTGTGTTTTCTGAAGAAAACATTTCAGGATTCCTCTCCATATAGTGGACTTCTATGGTGCTCGTGAGTTTTAACTTCCAGATTGCAGTTTAAATGGGCTCTGAACTATCCCAGCCAAGGAAGAAAGGTGTTGCCTAGCGAAATGATCGGTCATTTTCTAAAAAAAAATTATAATTTATATACTTTTTAACCTCAAATGCTCGACTTGTCTAGCTCTGCGTGAACTCTGTGTATTCCGGTTCAAGACAGATAGCCCATCTCATTTTCTCCTCCAACTTCAAAATCATCGCTGCAGATGTTTACAAAAAAAGTTAAAACAGCGATGTATTTAAACTGCATTTTGGAAGTTCAAACTCATGGGCACCATAGAAATCCACTATATGGAAAAAGATCCTGAAATGATTCCTCAAAAACATCATAAGATATAAAACGTAACACATAAAATGACAAAAATTATCTGTAAATTTTTGTTCTGGAAGTGAAATTTTCCTTTAAAGACAAACCATGTAAAAAATTCATTAGTCAGAATCAATGCTAATAAATTTTTCCTTAACCAATTCCACCTTGTGCTACTTTTGGAGCAGGGCTTTTTTTTTTTTTTAAATCTTTTAATGGTTTAAACGATTTCAAATCATACATATGCACAAATACAAATTGCACACATATCTAAGAACCTGGCACATGCTTTTAACCTTTTTAAGCCTGACATATGAAATAATATACCAAAAATGTGTGTAAATCTAATACAGTAGGCTTAGGGTTGAACTGTAAAAAAAAAACTATACAACTGAAACAAATTTTCCCTTTCTTTGTAGTTGACATGATCTGTCAGCGTCTTTGTGTATTTAGCCTAAACTGGACTCAGGTCTCTAGAATCTCCAGAGTAGTGGTTGTAAAGCAGCGGCTACTCTGCCAACTGGCCTGTCATGAGCAATCAACGTCCAGTGACGTTTCCCCAAACGCACACACCGCTTCAGTTACTTTATCACAAATCAGTTACAAAGACAAAACATGTGTATGTGCGTGTTTTTAAGGGCCCATTTGACCCTGATCACAGAGCAACATCCAGCTGCTGTTAGTGTGCTGGTAACTGAAGACAACACTTGTGTGTGTGTGGGGGTCTCTCATTTCTGCCATGTGTTTAATATTGGGACTTTTTAGACTAGTAAAGCCTTGAGACAGATCCTACAACCTTTGTTGATGATTTTTACAATTTTTGTATTTCAGTGTACTTGTTTTTTTAACCTATAAGCTGTTTGTCTTCTAAGAGAACTGTGAAGGATTGTTGTTCTTGGTCTTTTGTAAGTAATGGAAAATGTTCCCCAAAATTTGAAGAGCAAAATGGATTTAATTATTTACAATATGTATAGGTTGTATATATAGAGAAACTCAAATAAGGTTTGCCCTCCTGGTGCTGTGCCATGTTTGCTTAAATCAGCAAACCAAACTCAGTTTGATATTCTTTTCATTCTTTTTTTAATGAAAAGAATTTCATTAAAGAATACATTTATGGGAAATTCAGATTGGTAATTGTATTATAAAACAATGAGCATTGTGTGTGTGACTGAATAAGCATTGAGTTCAGTGTTTTCTTCAAACTATGTTCTTGTACTGCTCCCATGTCACATGTCAAATTCTCCATATCTCCACATGGGCAGCTTCTCATCCACGTTCATATCCCCACTTCCTGCTCCCTCCCCCATGCTGTTCCTCTTTGTTCCCCATGTCTCTCCTTAGCCTTGACTGTTCCCAGTTCAGTGTAAATTATCTTCAAACCCTCAGTTTGCATTGAAGTCATGCCATGCGACAGGCCCAGGCATCAGCCACTTCCGTCTAAGCTTCACACACATGCAATCTGAAAGAACTGGGTTGTAAGTAAGCCCTTAATTGCCATTGAAATGCCATGGCTCCATTTGCAAAAGAAATTGTGGCTTTTACCCCACTACCGTCATAGAAAGTGTCCTTCATATATGCTAGCACAAGCTGGAATTGGTCTGGGTCATCCCCATTGTGCTTTACTATCCAATTGAATTTTCTATGTAAACTCTGGGAAATGCAGTTGCAGAACTGGTTGTAAGTGAGGCTGAAAATGTTTATGTATATATAAATGTGTATGTATATATATATATATATATATATATATTGTCTGACAACAGCCAGTGCTCCACACAGACATCTGATCTCACCATCATCCAGTCTGTCTCTGGAATGACATGAAGAAACAGAAAAACTGAGACAGACTAAATCCAAAGGAACTGTGGCAACATCTCCAAGATGTTTCAAGTAACCTACCTTCAAAGCTACCTGAAAAACTATGCACAAGTGCACATAGGGCAAAAGCTGCTTTAAACGCAAAGGATGGTCACATCAAATGCTGATATTTTTAAGTAAATATAAGTTCATTGATAAAGAAAATCTATTTATGACATTGTTTGTGACAGCATCCTCATTTTATGTGCCTAACTGTCTAAACATTTTAACAGTACTGTAGCTTTGTAGGTGTAGGTCTCTTAAAGCATCTTGGAGATGTTGCCACAGTTCTTCTGGATTTAGTCTGTCTCTGTTTTTTCTGTTTTCTGTTCTGTTTTCTGTTACTGACTTTAAACCATTTTTTAGCTGATGAAAATACTAGTGGACTAGCAAGACTTTTGCACAGTACTGTGTATATATATATATATATATATATATATATATACTGTGTATATATATATATATATAAATAAAAAATAAATTAAATTAAAATAAAAACAGAAATATTTAGGAATTTAAAATATTACTAAAAACAATTAGCTATATATAACTAATTGTTTTTAGTAATATTTTAAATTCCCAAATATTTATGTTTTTATTTTAATGGGAGAGATAGAGGGGGCACAGGATCGGGAAAGGCTCGCGCCCCAGGACTCAAACTCGGGAATGCCCAAAGCAAAATGGTGCGATATGTTGGCTTGCTGTTATTGCCACCGACTTTAGTTGAATTTTTATTTTTTCTATCATATAATGTTTTTTTTTTTTTTTTTAAGAAATCTCTTCTGCTCACCAAGCCTGCATTTATTTGATCCAAAATACAGCAAAAGCAGTAATATTGTGAAATACTTTTACTATTTAAAATAGCTGCTTTCTATTTTAATATATTTGAAAATGTAATTTACTTCTGTGATCAAAGCTGCATTTTCAGCATCATTACTCCAGTCTTCAGTGTCACATAATCATTCAGAAATCATTCTAATATCATTTTTTGCTGTTAAAGAAACATGTATTATTATTATTATTATTATTATTATTATTATTATCAATATTTAAAACAGCTGAGTACTTTTTTTTTCAGGATGGAAATACTTTTATTTAGCAAGGATGCTTTTAAATGATCAAAATAGATGATAAAGACATTTATAATGTTATAAAAAATCTCTATTTCAAATAAATGCTGTTCTTCTGAACTTTCTATTCATCAAAGAAACCTGAAAAAAAGTCTACTCAGCTGTTTTCAACATAATAATAATAATAAATAATAATAATAATGTTTTTATAACAGCAAATTAAAATATTAGAATGATTTCTGAAGGATCATGTGACTGGAGTAATGATGCTAAAAATTCAGCTTTGAAATTACAGGAATGAAATGAATAGAAGAGTTTAAAAACAGCTAGATGGAGCGCCACTGTATGGAACAGATCAAAAGCATTTTGAGACTCATGTCAAAGTTGAACTACTTTACACATGGCAGTTCATCTAATTTCACGAAATGATGAAAAACAGTGAGACATAATGTAACTGTGAAAAACTTGCAAAATGCTGCAGACCGAATACAAGAATAGGTTCTTTGTGAACATCCACTGGGTCTAACTAGGACAGACATAAAGGTACAACATAATTGTGGACTGTAGAAAGAGAAACCTAGAAAGAAAGAGAATAAATAGTAGAGTTTCACTTTGCACAAAGATCTGTTATCTCACTGGTTTTGGCAGTTGTAGAAATAGAAAAGTCTCAGAACTGACTTCCTGTTGTCACTTACTGGCAGGGTTTCTTTTGCCTTTTCCTGATATAATTATAGGCTATATCTATGACAGTATAAAGAAAAGAAAAACAGGGACAACTTTTTTTGATGGTGGCCTACTGATGAAAGGCTGTGCTCCTGGATAAGACCAGCAAATGACCTTACGAATCAATCAGGAATCAATCTCATAGCAGTCAGTGAATCATTCAACACCCTCTGTTCCACCTGCATCAACAGGGCCTTCTTCAGTTTCCTTCCAGACTTCCACCCCAGCTCATGTTAAGACCATTGGGGAAATCAGAAAATTCTGTCCTCACTTTGCAGGAAGATAGTGTGTCATTGTTTTGGCTAGCATGCTAGAATTTCTTCCTGAATATGAAAATGTAATGCCTTTCTAAAGAGGATGTTTTGATCACTATTGCATATGCATGTATGCTAAAAGTCATCCGCCACCCTCCTCCATCGCCTGCTTTTGCATGGCTTTAGCACTCTAAATCTAGGATTATTTTCATACAATGTTACATGCTAATGTGACCTTATCCTTTTCAATCAAATACTGGAAAGCCACTCATATGGAAGTACAGTTAAAGGAAAGAGGATGAACAGCAGTTTTAGGTTGCAAATGGTGGACTTGACATTAAGTGGCATGACAAAAAAGGGTTCTTACAAATGAAGTACTCATTTAATGTACAGTAGTTAAACAGCAAAGCTCCAGACTGTGCCTATAATGACCACATTTGCATAAACGATTGCTGAAATCGCTAATATAAATGTGAACGTAATATAAACTGACACATCACTGCTTATAAATTGCATGTAGTATCTATTTACTTGCATGTTTAGTTAGGAGTAGCCTATCACTTCATTTGCTTTTAAAATGAGATGCAGCAAACAAAAGTTTTGGTAGGGGAAGTTATACACTGGAAAAATATTTGTTTTCCACCTCCGAAAAAAAAAAAAAAAAAAAATGTCAAAAAACATGTCAGAGTGGAAAAATAGACTTTTTCAAACAATCATCTCAAATACTAGTTCTTATAAAATTAGATATTCAAGACATATATAAAATGCAGAGAATGATCTTTCTGTGTCAGTCAATGAACATTCAAGTAAAAGTGCAAAAAGGCATTGTAAAACTACTTGGATTCAAGAGTTTGCATGATTCATGATCATTGTGCACAGAAAATGTTTTGAGACTGTTCCAAAGCGAAATGAAATGGGGGGAACCAGTAATGAAATCGGACTGTGAGAAAACATGGCGATAGTCAAAAGCATAGAAATGCTCATACCATGTAATCTCAAAGAGTGCTCTGCCAAAAAAAAAAAAAAACATCATGCAAACTACGTGATGAGAAAGAACAGAAGGAGCTAAAATTGTTAAAAATGAATGAAAATACACGAGAGGATTTAAAAAAAAGAAAAAAGTTAATTCCAATGCAGCACTTATTAATTATTCGGTGCCTTTTTTTCTTATAGGAGCCAGTGGAGCCTTAATTGATAGTTTGTCTGAAAAAGTAGCTGCAGCTACATTGCTAACATTCTTTAAAATTAAATCAGAGACATATCTGTCTTGCACAAAACAGAATAATGCAGCCTTTCCTGTAACAAGCTCTTTTCCAAGAAGTAGTAGAGCGTATATAGCATGACAGTGTAGAATAGATAAAGGGTACTTTTTGGAAAGTCGTTCAACACTTTCACAAAAAAGCAATCTGATCTCATGACGAAAAAGAACCTGTGAGAACTTTTTTGGCAAGACACAAAATACTGAGTGGCGCTAAAATAGTGTTTGTTCTTCCCCCGAAACAGATGAACGTACATATGGTACATTTTATGTGACGTTGGTTTTGTACGTGTCACCGCAGTTCTGACTTGACATGTCCATTTAGTGGCGCTAATGTTCAGTGACGTTTTAAAATAACATACCATCTGCACTACACCTACCCGGTAGTATGAATAAAAGCGAATGTGGCGCAAAAAAAGCAAACGTAAGAATGCCATTTTAGATTGTTTTCGCCGGCTGAGCTACTGAGCAAGCTTGGTGCATCTGGTGTTGTGCCCATTTTCGACCCCCTGCCAATTATTACCCCCTTTTGTTGAAATCGCTACATGCCTAATCCTAACTCCATACCCTAACCCTAAACCTACCGATACTAGAGGGGTAGTAATCTGGTGGGGGTCATAATTCGGGAAGGAACACCAAAAAGCAAAACATATGGAGTTGTAATCATAACTGTGTACGAAAACTATTACAATTGCTCACTGTTTACCACCTCTAGTGCTCATTTCTGTTTGAAACTGCAGCGAGTGATATGTACTTATTGGCAATGTTGGGCATGTTATTTTAAAAAAGTAATTAGTTATAGTTACTAGTTACTTCTCACAAATAGTAACTGAGTTAGCAACTAAGTTACATCATTATAAAAGTAACTAATTACCAGGGAAAGTAACTGTTGTGTTACCTTTAAAAACGTTCAAATATTTTAAATAACTTTGCCTCCAATATAAAAAAAATATTAAATGAATTGCTGTGAGACAATGTGAGAGACACCTTCCCGGGGCTAAATATCACGTTATTGGTGTCGCTTCAACCCACAGACGGCAACACCAGTGTGGTTTGTCTTGTTTTTTCTCTTGATGACCGCGAAAATAACCAAAAAATACTCTGTCATTTTTGATCGTACAGATAAGAATAAGGTATCGCAAAAAGGGAAATCGCAAAGGGTCTGCCTTTATTTGTGTATAGTCATAATAACATCAAAACAATGTGCTTTTGTAAAATAAAGAAAATAAACAGGATGTCCGTATGAAACCAATGCAAGCTCCAGTTTTTCCCATCTAAACTCACGTGGACATGTAGGTAAACGCCCACATCGCCTCCGTAAACAAACGTAAAAAATTCCTCAAGTTCATCTCGGCTACTTTTTGTTTCTGGAAGAAGAGGCGCTGAGAGAAAAGAATTTACCAGAATTTACCTCAGAAAAAGAACACAAGGCAATGCGCAGCTTGATCCAGTGGAGGAGATCATTCAGATGAGTAGCCTAAGATTACTTGCATCTGTTGTTATTGTGTTATTAAAAGGAAAAAAAAAAAAAAAAAACTTTGCAGGTCCTATGGCTGAGAGAGGGCCTACTCGGATGAAAACCACTTCGGTGAGCATTTTTCGGTGCTGCATTTTATTGTCAGTAAGAGGAACGGCGTTGTAACGGGGGAAATAGTAATTTGTTTCATTACTTGTTAATGAAAAAAGTAATGCTGTTAGTAACACCTTTTATTTACGACGCCGTTATTCCCATCCCTGCTTATTGGTACGATTTTGTGTCTTGCGAAAAAGTTCCCACATGTGTTTTCATCATGAGATCAGGTAGGAGAAAAGGTACAAATCTGTGCCTGGGGTGGAACCCTTTAGTAATAAGCTCTTAGCTTTTATATCTTACGTTACTGCCAAAGTGACAGCTTTGTTCCTTTTTTTTCCTGAGAGTGTAGTGAATCAGTTCACTTGAATCGTTGTTTGTTGAATTGATTCAAATCCCTGCGTGGTACTGTAGGTCTTAATTTTCATTAGTTTTGTTAGTTTTTGTTCTTGACTTACATAAATCAGGGTTTTAGTTCGTTTTAGTTAGTTACTTTTCAACACTAAAGATGTCTATTTTAATATAAATACTGTAGCGGTGGAGTTGGGGTGGTGAAATTTTCACAGAAGTGATGCAATCATTTGTTTATATATTTATGGATTGTGATTGACAGAAATAAATGAACATTGTCCTTTCATCTAGTCTCCTTTTGAATAATTGTCTTTTTATCATCACTTTGCTTTGTCCTTTCTTTGCTTTGCCTGTCTTTGCACAACAGAAAAGATGAGAAATACATCTCTCTCTCTTTCTCTCTCTCTCTCTCTCTCTCTCTCTCTCTCTCTCTCTCTCTTGCACTATCCATGGCCAAACAGCTGCTGACAACAGGGTGTAATCACAGACAAACAGCCAAGAGGCAATTTGAAGCCTAATGAATAAAATGCTTTTTATTCTCACTCCATGTCTCTCCATAGGCAATAGCTTTTAAAGCAACCATGGTTTCATATCTTGACAACCCTGGCGTCATTCACCTGTGGTATGTCTGTAGGTTTAGAGTGCTTTTGTTACCATAAATGGGTAAAAACAAGTATTTTATTCAGTGATTAGTTTAATCCATCTTTTCGCCCAGATATTCTGACCTTAAGTAAAATCTAATTTTAAAACTTGCCATGTGCACACATGCTTTTACTCCATTTTCTAGCTGATTTCAGCTTCCCTTGTGCTGTTTGGATTAATATTTAATTTCCTATTACATCCCTGCTTGCTCTCTCATAGTTTTTTTTTTAAATGTAATTTCATGTCAGAACATGACCATGAAGGCTTTGTAAATGCTTGTTATGAGGGGTAGCATTGACCTCATGTTTAACGTCATCTGGATTCATTGTTCGTTAAACTTCCTCACAGCTCTAAATAAATGTTACGCAAGAACATAAAATGATAACACTGCTATATTTTCACATTTTGGACCTTGGTAAAATGATAATTTCTCCAGTATAGTTCTAATATTAGTAGGAATGCCACTCGTGACTCTTCCTGTTGGTACTCAGTCATACATAATGTGTTGTCTCAATCTCGCCTGAGAGGGTAGTTTCTGCTCTCTCCCAAACAACTTGGTCCTTTATTGCACCATTATGTTTCTAAAAGAGTCACTGTAATTAAATTTAAGACACATGAACTGTTTTACTACGTTTGTAAATACTTGTTGTGTTACTTGTGAATGACTTTACTTTATTTGTTTGTCTTTGTAGACCCTGATGTGAAATAAATGGTCCCAAAAGCCAGTTGTACTGTTAGAACTTACCAGTTGTTTGGCCATTAATAATGTCAGTATGAAAACATATGGGTTAGGGGGACATTCCAGTCCCCTTAAAACCACACACATGCTCTCCCTCCCTTTTTCTGTCCCTCTCGCTATCTCTCTCTCTTTCATACACCTGTTGTATTTGGATATCAGACAAGTGCGAGAGTCACACAAGTTTTGCATTCCTAAAATCTTCTAGAAGGGCTAATTTAGAGAGTTAGCAACGCTAATGTTTTTAGCAGCTCACAAAGCTTTCTGGCTTTTGTCTTTACAAGATCAGTTCTGACCAGATGATACTATTCTGGGGTAAATTCTTGACAATGACAAGCAGAATTTCCATAATTGATTATTTCTGAAACTTTAAATAAACAGTTTAGCCAAAAATGGAAATTTAAGGAAAATGTCCTCAACCTCAGGCCATCTAAGATGTAGATGAGTTTGTTTCTTCATCAGAGCAGATTTGAAGAAATTTATCAGGCATCACTTGCTCACTAATAGATCCTCTGTTGTCCTCTCACATCAAAATCCACCAACATTTGTTTAAAACCATTTTAGACTGTTTTTACTTGTAAACAGTCTTGACAAGAGAACCTTTTTACTCATAGTTTAGCCAGAAGCAATGGTTTAAAGTTAAAAATGTTTTAATGATGGATTTCTGTTTTACAAACATACAGCTTTTCACTTCACAAAATATTAACTAATGGACTCATGGAGTCATGTGGATTACTTGTGGATTATTGTGATGTTTTTAGCAGCTGTTTGGACTGCTATTGATGGCACCCATTCACTGTAGAGAATCCACTGGTGAGCAAGTGATGTAATGCATATTGTAAATTTTCCAAATCTCCATAAATTTCCAATCTGTTCCCATAAAAAAAAAAAAAATTAATCTAGCCTACATCTTGGCCTGAGGGTGAGTACATTTTTAGAAAATGTTCATTTTTTGGATGAACTATTGATTTAAGAAAGCAACAAACAAGACAATTAGATTAGTCACACAAAAACTGACACCCACTGGTTTGTGCAGTTTAAGTACTTTGTGGTTGTTTATGTCCTCTAATTCCCTTTTTTATTAAGGAGAACAAGCCATTTCTCCCTCTGTTTAAGTCTTTACATTGTTACAGGCTTGTTTTTCACCAAGTTGTGGTTTCAGATGAGAAAATTATTTTATAAAACGTTATAACAGAGTTGCTGGGAGTAACTTTCTTTCTTCATGACTGGGTGGAGGCTAGAACAAAAACATGTTTCTAAATGAATTTAAAGAACATTTGTCAACACTGGCATCCACACTAGTGGTTGCACATACTGCTACCCTGCTACTTTCTTCTACACACACACAACACACACAAACACACAGACTGGTATTCCTGTCATTATGGGGACATTCCATAGACATAATGGTTTTTATACTGTACAAACTGTATTTTGTATCCCCTTACACTAACCCCACCCCTAAACCTATACTGCACACAAAAGTTTTAGATTTTCAAAAAACATTGAAGTTTAAGTTTTACTAAACAGGGCAAATTAGAGCGAAATTTAGCATAGATGGAAAGCGTAAATCAGTTGCATAGTCGCAAATATAGAATAAAGAAATTAAGTAGCTACGCTGAAAAGAACTGGAGCCCAAAAAATGAAGGTTTGCTAGAAGTTTTGATAGACCTGGTATTGCTTGACTCCTAACTGAGGGTTCCAAGTCGTCTTTTATTTCCTGAAGCATATTAAAAATAACATGGCTTGGCAAACGATATGTTCAGATAATGTGTTCTTCTGGCATTCCAAATAAATTAAAAAATAAAATGTGGAAAAATCCTCTCCCTTCTAGCACGCGCTGTCCTCTGCAGTGCCTCCTCCTAGCAACAATAATTGCAGCCATTTCAAGCGCAAAATAGTTTAAGACATGCTTTTTTTGGGCGTTAAATAATGGCGCAAATGCCAGTAATTTGATGAGCGCATTGCGTGATTCATTTGAATACTCTCCTCCCATAAGTTTTGTGTCTGAAACTCCTGCAAATGCATATTCAATGAAATAATGGTGTCCATGCCTTTTCAGCGCTAAGTCTTCACTGTGTTCACTGTGCGTCTTTAGTAAAACCTGACAGTAAAATTTTAACACCAAAAGATAAATTAGGTTGACATAAGCTGTTAGTAAAACTGGCTCTAAGTCATTTAAGCTGTTTTCCTATTGGGGACCGAAAAAAGTGTCCCCACAAGGTCAAAAATTACTAGTATTATTGGACCCTATAATGTAAGGAATAAGCTTTATAGACAGGCAGTTATAAATACTGTAACCTAACTCTAAGAGAAAACTTGCACTATAAGTTATACAAGTACTGTACATGCAATTCGAAGTAAGTAAAATATAAGCAAATGCTACTTTTAAGTGGCATAACTGATGAAAGATGTGGACAGTCATTGAGTTGTCATTATCAAGTATTATTGATTTTCTCAAATAAGTGTTGCAGCCCTAGCATATTCTGTACCACATGATCACTGACATTCATGAAGGTGCAGTTGTTAAAGTCCTGGTGTGTCAAGGCACTGATTCAGAGATGGCCACAGCAAATCAGCAGCCACTGTTAACAAGGAGCTTTCATTAGAGTCCTAATTACAGAGACACCCAGCCAGAGTGGGCGGAGGGCGAGAGACAGAGACGGTGTGTGTTTAAGAGGGAGAGAGAGAGAGAGAGGGGTACTGGGAGGATGGCATGAGACTGGCAGAGATCAAAAATATTCCTGACCTCGTCATCGGCCGGAGGCCAAACATGTGATCATGTGACAGCAGCTGCAGGGGCACCTCCAGCACTACTGGACTCTCTACAGCTCTCACACTGCTTTCTGCTCTTCATCTCCACTTTTTTTGCCCGTTATCTTTTTTAGTTTCTTTTTTTTTTTTTTCTTTTCTCTTTCACGTTTCTGAATGTCTGAGTGGCCTTAACACCTTATTTATTTATTTCTCCCTGGTTTTGTTTCTTAATTTTTCAGTTTCGTGTTTACTCCTTAGCTTCTCCTTTCACTTCTCATCTGTATATTCCTTTTTTTGTCCCCTTGCTTGGTATAGATGGGATCTGTCTGCTCTTTCCTAAGGTCTCAGTTTCTGTGTTGCTCTAATTTAGCACAACATCAACTATTATTGTAAATAATGTACAAGTGTGCATATGGTGACATGTGGTTTCTGAGGATGGACTGCAAACGTTTTAGTCTGTTTTATTAAGAATAGTCAATGCCAGTACTATGTGCAATAATGATACTGAAAATGTATCATTATCAAAAGTTCATCCATTTTCTTTTTTAAAATGTATTTATTTATTGTGGTTTAGTGGTTAATATTAATGTTGCACACAAATGATATGTATATCCACCTTTTTCTTCAACGCGGAAGTAAGCCTATGGGTGAACTTTCGGTTCATTAACCACTATAGGGAAATAATGAGAAGAACAACAATGTGCAGTAAACAGTAAAAACTGTTTGCACTACAGACCATTGCGCTCATAATTAAGATAATGCATTAAATTAATACGGTAAGAAACACTATTTTGCAATATCAAGCAGCAAAACAAGCTGTTTTGTAAAGCTGAATGAGACCGGAAGCCACACACATTAAATGTACAAATGGCTGCGCCCACTCTTGCAGGAATAAAAAGGTGGATACTGGTCAAAATTTTGGAATGGTTAAGATTTTTGGTAACACTTTACAATAAGGTTCCATTAGTTAATGTTAGTTAATGTATTAACTAATGTTAATGAACAATACGTTTATTACAGTATTTATTAATCTTTGTTAATGTTAATTAAAAAACAGTTGCTCAAGTTCATGTCAGTTCACAGTGCTTTAGCTAATGTTAACAAGCACAACTTTTGATTTTAATAATCCATTAGTAAATGTTGAAATTAACATTAACTAAGATTAATTAGTTCATGTTAACTAAAGTAGTTAACTAATGTTAAACCTTATTGTAAAGTGTTACCAGAATTTTAAATGTTTTTAAAAGTCTTTTCTCTTCACCAAGGCTTGATCAAAAATACAGTAACAACAGTCATACTGAAATAATATTACAATTTTAAAGAACTCTTTTCTATTATAATATATATGTCATTTATTGTCTGATTTTAAAGCTCAGTGTCGCATGATCTTTTAGAAATCATTCTAATATGCTGATTTGCTGCTTAGTTATTATCAGTTACTACTGGTGCCTAGTTATTAAAAATGGTTCTATTATCAATGTTAAAAACAGTTTTTGCTGCTGAATATTATTGTGTTTTTTATTATTATTATTATTTTATTTTTTTCAGGATTCTTTGAATAGAAATCACATTCACTTGTAACTATAAATGTCTTTACTGCCAATTTTGAACAAATTAATGCATCCTTGTTGAATAAATTTGAATAATTAAAAAAATATTATGCAGTCATTAACATTAACTGTCAACGTTGATAATAATGTTTTTTTAAATAGCAAATCCATATAAGAATGGTTAATTTAATGACTGCTGAAAATTCATCTTTTCGTCACAGGAATACATTTTCCTGTGATGTAAAATATAAAACATTCTTTTATTTTACTAATATTATACAATACTATTGTTTTGCCTGTATTTGTCATCAAGTCTTTGTGGTGCCTTAAAATGTGAAGTTTAGTCACCTTGGAATGTAAATGGTTTTACTGATATTTGAGATACCCATTGCCAAAAAAATATATATATATATATATATATATATATAATGTAAGTTCATTGATGACAACCTCCTGCTCTAATACCAGTTTAAATAACACTCAGATGCACAGTTGAGTAGCCCACTTCAGCTTGCATTTGAAAGATTACTATGCAGCTATGACTGGATCCTCCTGCACTTTGAACACTGGTTCCAGTCCTACTAGATGAAAATTTGTTTGTACAAGTTGCTTTCCATGACTGCTGATGTTTTGTCATAACAGCACTGAACACAAGCCCGTTAGTCTATATTAATGTTAACTATATTAATGTTTTGTTCAAAGTATATGCTATGTCATACTGCAGCAAAAAATCATAGTGTTAGATCAGCATGCCAACTTCGTGCTTATGGCTGAATCCCAGCTGTGTTGGTATTCAGTGCAGCACTCTGGTGTATGATTTTGCTTGATTAATGTTCATTTTATTGTGTTTATTTGCAGCTCTTAATCAAATATAAACTGTGGAAAACTTTAATCAAAAAAATTAAATGCCACTTAGTGGCTTGGGGTTTTGACTGAAGTATTCATTAAAAAAAAATACAAAATTTACTCTTAGTCATGCACTCCACTTTTAACATTTGATGTGGAAGTGCGTGTGCAGGCGTCCACTTGTGTATGTGCATGTGTCTGAGGGAATGCATGATTGTCTCTTGAGAAATTATTTATATGGAAACAAGGAACTGAACGGAAGCAGGAAATTTCCTCAATGTGTTTCCATGTTTTCGGCCCTAGTGAGATGATGAGCAGATCATTCTAGACCTGTTCCTTTACATTGTGATTATATCAGCAGTCAGCAGGCAGAGCCTGATGAGAGAGAATCACAACTGTCCTAAGAAACATATCATCATGCGCTGACTGGAACGGACACCCTGTTCCCTCTACCACTGAATGAAAACACACACACACATACACGCAGAGAGAAATTCTCTTCTACTGCTACACATGAATGATAGAATGGAATGGAATGAATGAAAACATGAATGAAAGGATAAATCAGTGAATACATGAAGAAATCATAGGGATTGTGCTTTGGCTGCATACAAATGGCAAATAGCACATTTAGTTTATAATATTGTACATTTATACACGGAATATATGCAATCTTTTCCCCATAGAAAATGTATTTGTAGCAAAAACAGACCCAACAATGGATTTCAACAATGGAATGACATCCATGGACGTCATTTATAAATGTTACTAGGCAACCAGTAGTAGGAACAGCCACTAACAACTTTAATCATTGGCAACATGCAGCGACAAAGTTGCTGGCATTGTGAACAGGGCTTTATGCCTACATTACACACAAAAAAATACCTGCTTGTTAACCTGAGTGTTCAGCACAAAGGTGCAAACACAGCTTTCTATAGTAATTTAAGTGTGCGAACAATCATAAATGAAAGCGTATTTGTAACTATTGTTATGTTTGTTAAGACACGAATCGGCACACTTGGGTGTGTTTTGAACTTTCTGTTCTGAACTTTCTGTTTTGAACTGTTTGGCCATATTTATATATAATTAATAATTAAATAATATTTATATCATTTATAACCAGAATGAAAACCTATATATATATATATATATATATATAGTATAACAGATGACTTTTTTGACTTTTTTTTTTTTTTCAAAAATCCTGTTTTTTTGTTTGAACTCTTAATACATATATATATATATGTATAGGTGGAAGAGGGGAGAGAGTCAACTTTGGGTCTAGACAGTTTCATTTTGCTCCCATTGAGTTAACAACACAAATAAATGTGCAGTCATTTGCAATGTGCATCGAAAACATGAACGTGCTGTTGCACCTCAATTAACTTTTAAGGTTTATTTTGCGGCATTTATAATCCTTTTGATGGGTTGCGTGAAGGAGCTGTAAAAAACGGTTAGACTCACTATATGAATGAATTGCGTTTGTACCAAAGTTTTACAATGCAAAAAAAAAAAAAAAACACCCTCCTTCGACCCATGAACGTCTCAGTGTACACAATCTCACAGTTTGAAGCGTCTGTCACAGCAAATCAACACACGCCTTTGTGAATAATTAGGCGAAGCATCTTCTTGTAGGATAAGAACACGCAGCCTCATGAATATTTATGAGACACAGACGAAGTACTATACTGTGACGTCAACACAGTTGAATAGATTTTAAACCCAGAAGATGAAAATAGCGCAAAAAAGCTCAAAATTCACCAGTTTTCTCCAACAATTAAAATTAACGGATGCTAACATTGTCATCTATGATGTGCAACACAAACACTTCTGCTAAAATCTCAGAAAAAGTAATCCGGGGTTTCATGAACCTTTAAGAGAGGATAAAGCAGTCCATTTACATTTTCTTCATAATTTATTCCTTTTTATCTGCCTCCCTCTTTCTTTTCTCCCTTCACTTATTTATTTATTTAATAATTTAACAGTCTTTTCTTTTTTCCCTCTAAAAAATTTCAATATGATTCACTCATCTGGTAGCTATGAGACCATAACCATACCTTATTATCAGTCTACTGTATGATGGCTATCCTTATCCCTTTCCATCAGTGCAAAATTGAATCTGCTGCATATATTTGAGTATGTGTTTTATGTCTATGAGTGTTAGTGGGTGTGTGTATGTGTGCTTAGCAACCCTCTATTATTCGTGATTGTTTGTTATGAGGGAGACAGTTTTGAAAATGTCACTCAGATTTTGGCTGTCATTGCATTTGAATGGGCTGTTATGTAAATGCACTATGGGATGTGAGTTAAAGTGGCTCTTAAATGGGAAAATTGCACATTGCATATGTTAAAAAAAAAACAGCCTCAATGTCACATGCTCGCCTCCAATAACAGTTATTGCTAGTGAAAAGAACATCAAGCCTAATCAAATGGCATGTGAAGTGAAAATGCTTTCATTTAATAAAGGCAATTGTGAAAAATTGTGAGTGCTTGTTTTTGAGCTTATTTAATAAGCAGACTTGTACTGTATGACAAGAAACATAGTGTGTGTGTGTGTGTGTGTGTGTGTGTGTGTGTGTGTGTGTCTGTCTGTCTGTATGTGTGTTTGTTTGCCTTTAGTTCTCTAATTAGTCCTTTTAAATTGGTCACAGAGTTTTAGTGTCATTATTTAAATGCTAAAAAAGCATAAGTACATGTCTCTGGTTTAGTCCCTGGAGGTGTATCTGACAAGTGCAATTACAAAGTAATTGCTTTTGCTGCCAAATGTAGAGAACATTAAGAGTTTACTAGCATATTTCTATAACTGCATGGAATGAGCAGCATGGAACAATGCATTTTTGCCCAGAAATAGCCCAAATAGCCTTGAATAAATCAACTTTGCTGTAAATTAATATTGTCTTGTCTATCACAGTCCTGACATTTGTCATATTTTTGTAGATTTGAGACTACAGCAGTTTAAATTTAAGTCTGCTAAGTATCTAAGCTGGGTTTAGCCAACGTCCCCACAACGCAAATGGCTTGTTAAAAACAACAACTAATGATCTTACATACTGACCTCCTCACTTCAGCAGTCACATGTGCACTTAAAAGGGGTGATATTATGCTTTTTTCACTTTTTGAACTAGTCAGTGTGTGGTGTGCATCTTTGGGCATAAAAAAGATCAGCAAAATTACAAATCTCAAAGTCCGCTCCAGAAGGAGATATTTAGTTTTTAAAAAATCCCTTTTCAGGAACTACAACGAACAGCTCCTTTGGACTACAACGCTTGTTTTCTGCATGCAATGATGTCACAACGTGGTCCATTAGAATATCATTAAAATAAATCCCGCCCACGGAAATTCAAATTGTTGGAGGGAAGGTAGGGACGAGGTGGGGGATTAGCCTAACTTTAGCGATACAGCACGGAGAACCGCTTCAATGAGCCGCAGCGCGGCGGGTATAAACACAAACAATGACTAGAGTGGCCTAGGTGTATATGACTTCCTTCTTTCAGACAAATGCATTCAGAGTTATATTAAAATTTATCCTGGCAGTCCCAAACATATTAACCTCCAGGGCTTAATAAAGGCCTCCTGAAGTGAATCGATATGTTTTCGTAAGAAAAATATCCATATTTAAAACGTAAGAATCACTTTAATCTAGCTTGCGCTAACAGTTGTACAAGGAACTTAAGCAGTACTGAAACACCGTTTAAGCTGTTTGTCAATTGCAACGCAGTGGGAGAGCTAACCAATCACAACACATTTTGTTTTTCAGAAGGCGGGCCTTCATTAAACCTGGAACTAATCGAACCTTATGTGCCAGGCTGGGAGAGATGTATTGTAATAATGTAAATTTTGTTTTTTCGAACCACCAAGCATGAAAGCATGTAGTATACCCCCAAAACAAAATCAAGACTTTGTAAAAGAGCATAATACTTTGACATTTATCTTTTTTCTCAGTTCTCAGCTTTGCTTTTGGCTGTGTCTGACATCATATTGGAAAGGCAGTCATTAGTTTATTTCTATACAGAAATGCAAATCTATTACCTCTGTCTCATGTGGTGTTCCTCAGGGTTCAGTGTTGGGTCCACTCTTTTTTTTTTTATTTTACATGCTGCCTGGCTTTATCTTTTACAGCTCTGCTCACAAAACTCAAATCTGTAAGAATTATTATGCTTAATCAGTGTTTTTTTTTTTGTGTGTGTCTGATGTCTTCTGTTTTATTATAAAGATTATCATGTAAAGCGATTTGAGAAAGACACTATATAACAATAACAGTTATTATAATAATTATTATTTTGTGCAAAATGGAAAGTCCCCACCATGACAGTGAAATATGTGTGTCTGTGTGTGCGCTGTATGCACATGTCTTTGGGTAATATGCTGTTTCTAATTGCACTACTGTGTGGCTGTCTGTTAAGAATGGAGAGACAAAGGGAGATAGAGGCCCTAAGGCAGTAATAACATCTGTGGCCATCTTGAGCCCTCTCAGCTGCCCACACAGTGTGGACTCATGCAGTATGTATGCACGCACAAACATTTCCAAGCCTGACATAAAGACAGAAGCATGATACGGTACTGTTGCTCATAAACGTCAAATAATAAATCACTGAATGCCACAGAATGCTACTGGTATGACAAGCAATACTGTATTTCATTTATCATTTTCAGTGGTTTACTGTAAGCTGTGCCCTGAGGAATGCTGTTTCAGGCTTTTAGCTGAAACATTAATGATAGTTCAGTCAGGGAGCATTTCTTTGACGGGATGAATGGAGTCTTTGATTCACCATGTGAATTAGATATGCAGAGTCATCGCTGGATGATGCATTTAGAGGGGTCCTATCATGAGGATTCAAAATTCCCTTGATATTTTGATATAAAAGGATCCATTGTACTACAAAGATATACTGTAACTTCCAGAATTCAACATTTCCTTTTGAGTAAATGACTTTTCAATGAAACTAAGCTGTAAAAATGATTCATTCTAACATTTAAATAGCTTAATTCTAAGCGTAAGAGAGATGGGAAATGGTCATAAAAATAGAAAGAGATGGGAAATTATTGTAAAATGAAGTCATGACATTTTTCGTAGAGGAGGAGGATTCCTATTGGGAACTATATATTGGAATGAATTATATACACAACACAGATTCAATCACTTTATTCTCTCTGTACAAATGATTATATAAAGTGCTGGTCTAATATAGAATGCACAATGGTGGTCTTTAAGCTTGCAGAAGCTTGTGAAGCTTAGAATGAACCTTATACTCTCCTCACCCACACATACTGAATCTCACAGAATTTCCTGCTAGCTCATGCAAAAAAAGTTCCACTGATGCTAAGATATCTCTTCTACGCACAGGCAAACAGTTTTCTTTCTCTTCATTTTGTTTTTTTTTTTTTTTTTTCAATGTCCAGTGGCTGAAATGTGTTCAAGCATGAAATAAGTGTTTGTTTGCTCAGCTGCCCCGCAGGCACCCGTGTGCGGTGGACAAATAAAGGAAACATTTCTTTAGTGCTGTAGTGACTTTTGCATTCAGTCAGACAATCCCATGACCCATGAGGCTTGTAGTTGTGTTTACTCTTCATAACTGAGCTGGTGCTTTGGTAGATTTGTGTGAAGCATCACTACGGACAAATTAGTTGTTATGTAAACTAAGGTTGTTACGCTGGCTTTCAGTTGATTGAAAATGAAGTTCAGTCAGAGGAGATAAGTTGAGGAAGTTAGAGAGCAAGGCTGAGCTAAAATGAATTGCATTCAGACGGTGAATCTTATTAAACATGAATTAAAACATATTGAATATTTGTTAAATATGTAACTTGTACATATTATTGCAGTAATTTCATAAAGATCTTGTTAAACTTTACACCAGGGTTCTGAAGCTCAAATTACCAGGGGCCACACACCAGTCTGTTCTTTAGTTACAACAAATACCCTTACCCTTGCACAACAATGAATTTTTAACTGTTTAAAACTTTCTCTTATACCTTGCATACTGTTCTGCAATTTATGGACTTTCATGGGTGAAATCTAATCACTTCAGTAGGAAGTGTGTGTGAGGATTAAAGATTTCCCCCCTCATGTGAAAGCTGTCTGCTTTGAAAGTGACAATAACTGCAGTTTTCCAATAGCTTAGCAGTTCCATTAAAAGACTGGTAACATCACAGGTTGTTTCTGATGCACTGATCAGAAGTATTATTATTATTATTATTATTATTATTATTTTATTTAGCCTAGGACTAAAAATACATAGAAGTCTACTGGTTTGCATGCCAGATTTAACTATTAACATTTGAGTGACCATGTATAAAATCTTTGGGGCGTGGTTGTTTTTATACACTTGCTTTCCACCACAAATATGCTATTTTCACTTCGCAAGTTTTTATGTGTGTAAATATAGAACATTTTTTCCTTCTGTGAACAGCTGTAAAGAGAAAATAGAGGTCCACTCCACAGAGAGGGATCACAACCTACTTACGAATCGCTTATTGAGATATATAGTCTTCAAGTGGCACAGTAAAGCAGATTTTCTGTGTATCTGTGGAGGATTGGCAACCTTGCTGAGCACTGAAAATGCGAACAGAAATGCTGTTAGTAGTAAAACACTCACACAATCACTCAAAATAATCTGTATTTATTATTCTTTTCTCTTTTGCACACTGAAGACGCTTCTTGCTATAGCAAAATGGATTTGTTTTATGCAACACCCACACGTCTATATGTACAAGTCAACATATTCTTCCTCCTCAGGTGCAATAACAGTCCATGTAAACACACACACAGATGCACACAAATACTTTGTCTATTCCATTCCTTGTGCCACAAGGCACTCTTTCATCCACCAGCAGTGCGCTTTACTATAGTCTGTTTCACGCTCATGTCTGCAGGCACTCAGGAACTACATTGTCTCAGCTCATCTGCTAAAATGCTTTTAACTCTTGGGTCAAAACATCAGAAAGTGCACCAGAAGTGAATCTATTTTAGTGCACAGAAACCTTTTTTCTGTGAATTGTAGAGAATATGTTGTTTTTGTCAAAAAGTACATTACAGTTTATTAAAATTGTTCATAAAAGATGTTTACATATAGTGTACAAAAGTTTACATCCCCTTGATTCTTAATACTGTGTTGTTGCCTGAATTATCCATAGCTGTGTTTTTTGTTTAGTGAGTCCTTTGTTTGTCCTGAACAGTTAAACTGCCCGCTGTTCTTCAGAAAAATCTTTCAGGTCCGACAAATTATTTGGGTTTCCAGCATTTTTGTGTATTTAAACCCTTTACAACAATGACTGTATGATTTTTAGATCCATCTTTTCACACTGAAGACAACTGAGGGTCTCATATGCAACTATTACAGAAGATTCAAACGCTCACTGATGCTTCAGAAGGAAAAACCATACATTAAGAGCCGGGGGTGAAAACTTTTGAAAAGAATGGGTATGTGTACATTTTTCCTATTTTGCCTAAATATCATATATATATATATATATATATATATAAACACAGCTGTGGATCATTCAGGTAACAATACAGTATTAAGAATCAAGAGGATGTATTATTTTCTTTTGTGGACTATATGTAAACATCTTTTATGTGAAATATCTTATTCAGGTCAGTACTAAATAAACAATAACATACATTTTGTATGATCCCTCCTATTTTGGAAAAATAATTAACATTTTTAATGATTCTGAAAGGGGGATGCAAACTTTTGACCTCAGCGGTCAATTCAGTAAGACAATAATTTGCTGCATTTCTATAGTAATATCATATTGAAATATTCTAAATTGAACAAAATGTATTATTCAATCTGATCTCATGACGGAAACGTACCCGTGGACTTTTTCGCAAGACGCGAAATATGTAGCGCCATGTATGGTTCGTGACATACTCAGTGTGGCGCTATAAGAGTGTTCTATATAACTCTATATAATGCTATAACTTTAACGCTCCGTGAGATTTTAAAATAACATACCATCTGCACTACACCTAAACCTACCTGATAGTATGAACAAAAACAAATGTGATGTAAAAACGCAGTCACAAGCATGCCGTTTTAGCTTGCTTTTTGATCTCTCATCATGATTTGACTTTTGATTTTAGTTTTTATTTTTTTGCCAGGAGGCAAACATATCGAAAATATGTGCGGTAGTAAGTGCGTCTATATATGGTAGTTCACGCTGGCCAAAACGCACAAGGAAACGTGTTGTGAAAAAATATCTCAAGACATTCGCATTGGGACAGGATTAGATTTCTCAGAGGATCTGAGTTTGCAGAAAAATAGTAGGCAATTTGCTCTAGAATTATTACAGTGGTTGTGTGAGAAAAACAGAATTGGCAGATTCGGACTGAATTAAAATCTCAAAATATGTCTGTGAAACACAAATTTATCTAATGACCCCCTGTAAAACTATTTCTGTCCGAGTAGTTCTGAAGTGTGCTTGCTGGATGGTGAAAAGCTTTGTGAGTGTTATGAATGAGCTGATTTTAGACATGTATGAAGTATTTTGGTGTGTTAGAACACTGCTGAACACACTAGAAGCCAAGAACACACTAGAAACACTTCTGCCAAGCTGAAAATTGGTGAGGGGAAACGTGTGAAGAGTTTTTAAAGGAGACCCAAGTACTGAGAAATTTGTGCTGGCTTTTTTTCATGTTTTCTTTATGAGATTCACGAGACACGTTATGCCGGTGTCTGCATGGCCTTTGCTGTTGGCTTTTGGTCATGGTGCACCTGTTCACTTCTAACAGATCTAAAATTCTCTCTAGAGAGACACTGGACACGCGTTTGTGTGTGTGTGTGTGTGTGTGTGTGTGTGAGAGAGAGAGAGAGAGGTTTGTGGTATACAGGAATGAGAACTTAATCCATCTTTTAATGGGAAATCCTCAGTAGCTCAGTACTCACACAGATGCTCTGACACGTTCTCACATGCTCTGGCAGCAGAACGCAGCATGTCAGGAAAGTTAAAATATGAGTTTAGTGGCCATGCTTAAGAGAATTACCTATTCAAAATAACAATTGTGTTCTTGCATGATGTTATTAAATGCACACATCTAGGGTTATAAATGGCTTGAGGGGATTTGAAGTTTCCTCAGTTGTTATGTCATGGCCAACAGTAATTTTGTTCCGGTTAAAAGATCCCCAGCTTCCCTCACAGGGGCTCTGTCATGGATTAAGTTAGATATTGCCAATTTGAGTGATTATACAGAGGAAATGACCTTTATTCCTCCTGCTTACTGTAACACAGGACAACATTTTAGCAAAATACTTCACTCCTCTAAATTACAATGTGTTAAAGAAATAGTTTATCTAAAAATGAAGATTCTTTTATCATATACTCATCCTCATGTCTTGTGTGGAACATAATAGATAAAGAATGTTACTGCTTTTTTGGTGTAGACAATAATAAGTTTCATGCTCCAAAAAAGGACACAACATGCAAGAACCAATGGTGTATATTATAAATGTGCCACTGTATGTGATTTGGGGTCTAAATACTGTACATCAGCTATATTAAATAATATCTTTGGCTTAAAACCAGTTCATTTAGATATTACCATTTTTTCAGTGTATTGACAAAAACATCTTCAACATATTTTAAATATCTACTTTTGTGTTTTGTGAAAGAAAGAAAATCACATAAGTTTGGAATGAAGTCAGAATTGTATGATATGGCTTTGCAATTGCGAGTTATTTTTTTCTAAGAATTATGAGTTTATGTTTCAGAATTGTAACTTTTTTTCTCAGAATTGTCAGTTTATATCTCACAATTCTAAATTCATAACATGCAATTGCGAGTTAAGTCAGAACTGTGAGATACAAACTCACAATTCTGAGAACATATCAGTCTTTTTTCCCCAAAGTATAAAACTGGACTTTATAACTCACAATTGCGAGTTTATATCTCACAATTCTAAGGAAAAATTCAGAATTGTGTGAAAAAAGTCAGAATTGCGAGATATATTTTACAATTTTTAGAAAAAAAGGCAAAATTGTGAGATAAAAAGTCGCAATTACCGTTTTTTAGTTTTTATTCAGTGGCAGAAACAGGCTTCCATAGGAATAGCATAAGCGTGAGTTAATGATGACAGAATTTTTTAGAAGTTTGCTTAGAATCCTGTTGGTATTGTAGTCGTTTTACAGCATTACAGCACTGTCGTGACAGCCATACAAGGTAGCTTTTTTTGTCTTGCAGGAGACATGCTGTTTACAGCGATACTTGGTGCATTTAATTATAAGCTCTTCACTAATCTTGGCCTGCTGCAGACTCTGCCAGCTGAGGCATCAGACAACCAACAACACAATGTGAGGCTCTGGGAGAAAAACGGGATAGCCTTGACAGAATAACCAGATTAAACATTAAAGCCCAAGCCAGCACTCACTTGTTCAATGGATGTCCATTCTGTTCATATTTTAGTGCCAGATCAGCAGGGACTGCATTTATCCTTGGCAGGTGGTTGTGGTAAAGAATATTTTATAATGGTTGCAGACCCGTACACAGTGTCTGCAAGCGAGCGATGTGATGCTGCAAACTACAAAATTTACACTGCAAGCACTTGCAGTATTTAGGTCTTTGGAATATAACAGAATCATTTTAGTCTTCACTGCGGTGAATTTGGTGGGAGTTAATTGAGAATGAACAGGGGAAAGTCACGTGAGAGAAGACAATATCTCCATTGTGATATAATTGGATAAGACTGGTTATGATCAGCTATGATTGGTTCATAAGATTTATCCTGCCTCTTGTGTTCATACAGTTTCTGTGTTCGCAAATTAGTCTGATTTTACAATATACTGGTGTTAATGGGAGGAGTAATAAAAAAGTAATTAAGCAGCTCACACACTTACAGTTGCAGTCAAAAGTTTACATATACCTTTCAGAATCATGCAAAATAAGAGGGATCATTCAAAATTCATGTTATTTTTTTTAGTTCTGACCTGAATAATATATGTATGATATATACATAAAAGATGTTTACATACAGTCTACAAGAGAAAAAGTTTTCACCCCCCGGCTCTTAATGCATATTTTTTTTCCTTCTGAAGCATCAATGAGCGATTGAACCTTCTGTAATAGTTGCATATGAGTCCCTTAGTTGTCTTCAGTGTGAAAAGTTGAATCTCAAAATCATTCAGTCATTTTTGGAAAGGGTTCAAAGACACAAAATAAATATTGTATGATCCCTCTCTTTTTGTAAAATAAGAGGCAGATTCTACAAAAGGTGTATGTAAACTTTTGACTTCAACTGTTTATCATCAATGTGTGTGTACTGTTGTGTTAAAAATACATAATAAGGATGTTTTACCAATACTCTGGTAATTTTATAAAATTATTTTTAGCAATGTGCAGTATTATTTGCCAAAATTAGCAAAAACTGATTAGAAGGAGCTGTTACTTGCGCAGGCTGCATCTGTTAGTTGACTTGCGTGTGTTAATGGGTTGATTTTGACCTTTGGTGAATGTGCAAGCATATGATAATTAGGAAATATTGCTCCTGTGGAATCTACTGTAGGTATTGAACTTTATGGTAAGGATGGCTCAAGTTTTTGTTGGCTTGTTGAAAAGAGTCTATCAGAGTTTCTTTTCTCTGATCGACAGTATAGTGTTATTTGCTCTGTGGAAATCAACTTTCCACAGAGCTTATTTTAGATCAGCTAATGTTTCTGACAGATATTACTGCTCATTATTTCTTCCTCTGCAATTCAAAGTGGTTAGGGAATCGGGGAAGGTCCAGTAGGTGGGCTCACATTAGAGGACATCTGTACATGCCGGGGTTGCGGCACAGCGGGTGTCCAAATTATCCAGCAGGGGCGTAGAGAGGCCGTGCCGTGAGGTTGTAGCAGTCTGCTGCCAACCTTGTTTTGTTTGTGCCCCCGTGCCAGTTCACACACAGTGATACACAATGAGAAATGATTATGTTGAAGGTGAGCTCTGTATCTTGTGTGTGGCCTTGGGCTGGTAACCATTTTCTAAGCCAGTTCACCCAGCTCTCGCTTTCTCCCTCTCTCTTTCTTTCTCATCCTGCCGTCGTCCTTTAATATCCCTTTAGTCACAGAGCTACATTAGGCTGACAAAACATAAACACCCTTCATTTAACACAATTTTGATTTATCATTATGCTAATTGCTGTACTGTGAATGGTGTAAAAAAAATCCAAATAAGAAATAAGACTTAAAGTCTCAAATAAGACTTAAAGCAAAAAAGCACTGGTCTAGGATCAGTCTGGAAGACAAATGGGAAGACAAATGTTCCACTTGGTATCTCCTCTCTTCATTGGTGTTTTTGCATAATGATGCATTCCATTTGCACTCCGTTTGCTGTGGCTCTCAATGAGAGTCTTACGAAATCATTCATCCTAAAGATGAAATCCTGGGCCCTGGAAGATCCTGATAACTTTAGTGGGTTTGTGTGGAACAATATGCCGTCAGCGCTGTTGTTATGACTGTATTAATGTTGTGACCTTTTTCTCCGTGATTTAACAGAAAGGAAAAAGCAAGGAAAGTATTCTTCTGTCTGCACTCTGGGATTTATGAAGATTAAGCCTAAATAAAGTGCACATGTGTGCATGTGCTTGCTTGCGAGCTTTTATTTGTGTGTGAGCGTGTGTGTGGTTTTCGTATCTTTGTACTCCACGTTTAGCACTGAGCAGCTTAAAAAAGGAGGAAAAAGCCAAGAACACACATATTCTGTTTGCACTAGTTTATGGGTAATAGGTTTTTTCATGTATGAACTGGGCCTGCAGCAGTTGTCAGAGGTTGTAAGTGTTGTAAGGACGATTTGAACTCTGAGCTTCACTCACCTCTGCACCATCTTAGGTAGCGATGTACAAAAATCCAGAAAAGCTTTTATCTGCTGTGTTTGGCAGCAGTTTTGCCAAGTACACGGTTTTCCCACAGAATTGGGCTACTTTAACACTGTTGCCGTGGGTTGTTTTTGCTGTCCGCGGGTTGAAGCAATGCCAGTAACGTCATATTTAGCCCCTGAATTTACCAAGGGAACCCCGACAAAAAAACATGAAAAACGATTTTAACGGGGGACCCCCCTCGAAACGCTATTGGGCTAGTTTTGGGCTAGTTTTGAGCAGCAATTGGGTGGGTTTTGTTGTGAAAACCTGGCAACCCTGGAGGCTTTTACACATTTGATGTTGGACGTAATGAGATAAAGTGATTCTTTCATCAATTAATGAACAGGAGCAATGCAGATGTGCATTTCGCAGAATCTTAAAACGTTTTGGGAAAGCTCATTGTCAGAATTATTTAAGCCAGGTGATGGCTTTAAAATGAGAAAAATGGAAGCAAAAGGAAAAAAGAAAGTAGTGACAGTCACAGTTCATGTTGTTCACTGGAGAGTTTATTGTATTGATGCCACAATAATATGCCAGCATAAAAAAGAAATCATTTCAATAATGGAAAAGAACACAAAGTAAACTAGTTTTATATTTGCAGAAATGCTTCTTCACATAAAACTAACCTGACTGATATGTAAAACAATCACAGTTCATGTTGTTCACTGGCGAGTTTATCGTATTGATACCACAATGATATGCCAGCAAGAAAAATAAATCATTTCAATAATGGAAAAGAAAATAGGAAAAATAGTTTTATATTTGCAGAAATGCTTCCCCCTCGAAACGCTATTGGGCTAGTTCTGGGCTAGTTTTGAGCAGCAATTGGGTGGGTTTTGTTGTGAAAACCTGGCAACCCTGGAGGCTTTTACACATTTGATGTTGGACATAATGAGATAAAGTGATTTTTTCATCAGTTACTGAACAGGAGCAATGCAGATTTTTACAGAGTCTTGAAACGTTTTGGGAAAGCTCATTTTCAGAATCATTTGAGCCAGCTGATGACTTTAAAATGAGGAAAATGGAAGCAAAAAGATATTTTTTTTGTCATTTTGTTATGTAAATCTGAGTGAAATAAATAACTGAAAAAGAAAAACTAAATGTAGGTAGGAAATGTTCTGTCCGTCGGTTGTTGACTGGATGGAGGAAGTTTAACTGAATGCGAGACTATTGTTAAAAAATTACTGTTTTGTTACAATTTTAAAACAAACCCAAATTGTAAAATAAGTACATACATATGTACATATGTGTGAGGAAAAAGTGTAGAAAAGAATATCAGTTATACAGCTTATTCAGTGTACTGAAGTTAATTTTTAAAAGCTCAGTGAAAATTGTTGAATAAATATCGAATAGCTCAAGTTTAAGACCAAATATGACCATTTATTTTTCTTCCACCTCCTATGGTCAAAGTCCCAGCTTGAGTATTGTAATAAACACTTGTGAATTAGCAAATCAACATTTTTAATCACTCTTCTCAAGTGCCATTCAGGCCTTTTCAGTTTCCACTCACAAGTCACTGGTCACTGAGTGATTTTGGTGTGAGAGCAAACACTCCAAAAAAAAACACCAGTTACAAAAATACTCACTTTTTTTCTGTTTTCTACTCGTACTGCTTTCATGACCGCAGTAAACATTGATAGGGGAAGTGGTCCTTGGCACTTGCGTAAAGTATGCAGTACAGATTATGAACGGATATCAACCTAAATTGGGACAAATCAACCAAACTTCCTTACCCAGGTATTTGGTTTTGAGCAAATAACCCAGCATTTTTAAAGAGTGAGGTCAAAAAAAAGGATATAAAGTTTAAAACATTTAGAAAATATTAGAAAATAGGTTTTCATGTCATGCTGACTTAAAGGAGAAAAATTTTTTAACCTTTATTCGATTTTTCAGTCTTGGAAGACTGATTTTTACATTATTTATATATTGTTTGTTAACTTGCTTGCCTGTGTGTTTTGATACTTTTGGTTTTTTATACATTTTTTTTAATCTTGATTTTTCATAAAATATGTATTAGGACTGTCAATTTTTTTCTATTATTTTTTGTGCTATTACTTTAAAGAAAATTAAATTAAAATAGTGCAAGCAAGCATATTTCAGTTAACCATAATTAATGCGGATAAATTCGAAATTTAGCAACCATTGGACAACCTAACACATGATTTTTTGACTTTTTTCCTTGAGTAAACAGTGAAATCTCTGATCCATGTTGCTGTTTATTACGTTTAAGCACTATCCACTTAGACATAAAAGTAATCTGACTGATATGTAAAACAATCAGTCACAGTTCATTTTGTTCACTGGATAGTTCATCGTATTGATACCACAATAATATGCCAGCATAAAAAACAAATCATTTCAATAATGGAAAAGAACACAAAGAAAAATAGTTTTATATTTGCAGAAATGCTTCTGGAAATATAGTTAACTTCCTAATAAGCGTCTCCAGTTATAAGCTGTTCCACAAAACTATCTAATTAATTCTGTTTTTTTTTTTTATTTAATCATATCTTAAGTATAACCAGGACACTTTGCCCACAAAATGAATAGTAGTCATAAAAATGGCAGATCTGACAAGTTTGCAAAGCTTTTACAAAGAAAATCTCACAGTGTGTTTTGACCTTTAAAAAGGCTCTTATGTTGCACTCTGGATTAGTTTGACTGCAGGAAGTTGATGGTACAAGCTGTTTTTTAACAGATGTAGCCAATAAAAAGCAATATTTTCAGGATTTCCGATCTATTTACCTTTCGCAACCTTCTCTGGATCTCTCAACTCATCTGCCTCTCTCATTCATCTTATTCCTTTATCTCTCCCTTGTCAACCGCTGCCTGCCTTGAAATATTTGTTTCCAACCAGCTACTTTCGTCACTCGGCACATCAGTAAATATCACCACCGCTCTCATTCTTCTTTTCTGTCTCTTCTCTTTTTCTAGCAGAGAAGCAAATAGCTTTTGACTAGGGCCTTATACCTTCAAATCGAAATTGTAGAAAAATAACATTGAAGGGAAATTATATAAAATAGCAGCCAACAGAGATAAACTGCCGCTGTGCCTTTTCGTAAAAATAACATACCTGATTTTATTCAAGTCAAATATGTTATTTAACTTTGCAGAATCAACCTAAATACTTATGTATACAATCAAAACTAATTTTTATGGGTTAAATCAAGTCCAAAAGTACCCCTTAAGGTAACAGTTGCAATTTTGGAATTTAATTAGACCTTTCGCTCTGGAATACAGCCTCAGTGTAACATAAAACCAGCACAGTTGATATGTTGCAGACAAATTTCCAGGATTTTTCCGTGCAAAGCAAACAGTTTTTTAACTTAGTCTTTTTTATTGCCTTTTTTTCTCTCCATCCCCCTTTCCCTTTTTCTTCTTGTATCATAACTTCACAAGACTGAAAATAAAAGGATAACTTTAAACAATTACTCTACCACATTAAACTACACACACGCTCTCACCCCCCACTTGTCCGTAAGTGGAAAATTGTCTCCGACAGGCTGTAACCCTCCACCTTGGTTAGCTTTCTGAGTGGTAATAAAAGTTTACACACTGTAGCTAATCTTGGTAGCACTTGTTTTCCATTGTAAAAAGAAAGAAAGAAATGAAAGAAAAAAATATCATCCCACCCTGATTTGAAAACTGCAGCAGGGGACATGAATAATCCAAAAGCCCCATTGTAATTCACAGTATGTCATCAATCAGAGTAACCAAGTCTCATCATATGGACATCAGAATAATAGTGTATAAAACAACAGTTTACGGCTCAGCAGAGTTCGGTCTCAAGTCGTGAAACACAAACAGGCAGTTATTTGTGGAATGATCCACCTACAAGAGCATTTAGAGTGAAGTATAATAAGCAGCAATGTATAAATGTCCTGAAAGCAATGGCCTGAAATAAATCAACTCCAGACATAGAGTCTGTGTGTGTGACTCTGCACTCCTACCTTCTCTTCAGTGCATAAAGGTGTTCAGACCAGAGCGAATCTTAGTTGTGTCTGTGTGTGAGTGTGTCTGTGGTCTGCTGTTTGTAAAATCATCACCGCAGAACGTTAGACTCAGGCGGCTCTATTTATGTTTCAGAAGTAGACATATTTATTATGTGAACCTTGCAAGCAGCACCTTGCCATCTTAAGACAACACAACCAAAGTTATGCAAAACCAGTAGCCAGTTGTTTGAGAAACACTTGCATCACTTGCATTTCATAATGTTGCGGTGACCAAGAAAATGTTGTTTATTTAAAGGTGACATATCATGGGAAACAGACTCATTTCTTCTTAAATGTAAAATTTATAATGTGTAATAAAATACAATACAATATATATAGTTTTAAATTAAGAACGCATCATGGTTGTAATGTTTTATTATACATCTTTCTGGAATATTAAATTGTGATTGTCATTTGCAACCTATCTTCTACCGGTACTAGCACTTTGTGGTCTTTTCCTTCTCACGTAAAACAATAATTTAAACTCAGATCAACATTCCATAGCCCTTTATTTATTTACTTGCTAACTAACCGTGTAATTAGCAGGATAATGTACAGTTATCCTGTCATTATGGCAAAATAAACCCCTTCAGGATGTCACAAGATCACCCTGGGTTTTTATTTTGCCATAATGATGGGCTGACTGTGCATTATCCGTATGAGAACATAAACATATGACCACTAAACATGTAATATTCAGCAGGTTGACTTGCTCTGATGAACACTGATGGCTAGCCAATTAGAACAGAAGTCATTTAATATAAATATCTTAAATGTATTGTTTGTCGTCAATAGAATAGCGATGTTATGAAACACAGCTCACACAGAAGTCTCAAACCAAGCAGATTGTGGTTGGTAAATAACTTGAATCTGGTTTACCAATTTGAACCAGTTGCAAAATCTAAGTGAGGAAATGTTTGTCCTCAAACAAACTTCCCTATTGCATGAATTCCTACTTACTGTATTACCTGCAAAAAATGCAGAGCAACAGTCAATATGACACACAATAAAGGGGTAGTTCACCCAAAAATCAAGATTCTGTCATTAATTACTCTGTCTCGTGTCATTCTAAACCTTTAAGACCTTCGTTCATCTTCGGAACACAAATGAAAACATTTTTGATGAAATCCAAGAGCTTTCTGACCCTGCATAAACAGTAACACAACTGACACTCACACAGAGGTAGCAAGGACATCGATAAAACGGTCCATGTGACATCAGTGGTTCAACCTTAATTTAATGAAACTACAAGAACAAAAATAATGACTTTGTTCAACGATTTCTTCTATCTGTATCAGTCTTCAACGCGCATTCACAAGAATACCATGGCGACCAAAAAAAAAATGACAAGTCATCCTCTGTCAAAATCTTCATATGTTTATGAACACGTTTTATATACAGCGTGCATCTTCTGGTTGTAAACAAGGTGCAGCGCATCCTGATTCTACGTCAAAACACTGCATTATTGTTTTGTTTTTTTTCTTTCGCGCACAAAGACTGTTCTTGTAGCTTCATAACATTACAGTTGAACCACTGATGTCACATGGACTATTTTAACAATGTCCTTACCTTTCTGGGCCTTAAACATGTCAGTTGCATTGCTATCTATGGAGGGTCAGAAAGCTCTCGGATTTCATCAAGGATATCTTAATTTGTGTTCCGAAGATGAACAAAGGTCTTATGGGTTTGGAACAACATGAGGGTGAGTAATTAATGAGAGGATTTTTAGTTAATTTTCAGTTGATTGACATGAGCGTCTTACATCAGACCCACCTTACGTCAGCTTTAACAGTCCAACCTCCATTGTTTTGATGACGGAGCAGGGATATAAGTTAGACAAGAATATCTCAGGTTGAGCGATTGAGGTATTGTGTTGCTGGATGTAATAATGAACATAGTGGTTGTCATTTACTTCCGACATCTGAGCTGCTGAAGATGCAGTGGATTACGTTTGTTTGTGAAGGGAATGCACCTCCCGATCTTCATATATCCATCTATGTTTGCGCAAATCATTCGTGATCCAGCTTTACCTACAGCAGAAGTGAGTATAAGGGTTTTTTAGAAATCTCTGCAATTACCTTTCCTAATAACATGCTAGTAAGCAAGTTTTGCGACTAAAGTAAACAGGCTCGTCACTCCACAGAGAGAAGAGAGGGGCGGGGCGAGCAGAGCTCATTTGCATTTATAGGAGCAGTCAGTTAGAATGGGTTGATTTTTGCAGAGCTCGTTTTGACAAGGTAAAAATTGTTGTTTTACACTACCATTGAGAATTTTTAACCAAAGTATATTATAGACTTTCCATTAAGACCCAAAGGAATAATGTCAATTTGTGGAAAATGGGCATCCGATGACCCCTTTAAGAATGTCTCCCTTTGGAAAGGTGGAAATGGTCAGATTTGACTAAGGTGGAAAAGTACAAGATGTGCAAAATGTGGCCCCATGGAGCTACTTACGGTAAAAAGAAGTTGTCAGGCACACACATACCAGCTCTGTCCAGTGGAAATGTAGACGACACACATACATCCAAATGGCTTTACAGTTCCTATGGAAAATACATCTAAAGAGGATTAGGAGAAGGCAGGCTGTCTTTCTCTGTCATTCTCTATTTGCCTCTATTTCCATCACTTTTCTCTTCCTGCCTCTCTCTCTTCTCTCTCTGGATGTGGCCCCAGTACAGTCCATATATTTTTATTAGCAGAGTCTAAATGTTAGACTCTGGTCTTGCGTCCTCTGCCTATTTTTGGCCACAGTAATGGCCCCTCATTAGCCACTGTATTAACGCGTGTTAGTGAATCAGTAGGTAGGGGAGATGCACAACAAACATGTGCAGTAACACAACTGCCTCGCATATGTTTAAGTTCTCTCGACTCGCTTGCAGGATTTATTGAACGCTGGGCTTGCAAATGTGTTAGTCACCTGATATCTGCGGGGGATATGACCTCTGTAGTGTCTTTATGGATGTCATTCCTGACTGCCTTTTAAATTATATTCGCTGTAGTAGAGCTATCAGTCATGACGTCAATTTGTAGGCCAACCCGGAAAGAATTTCCTATGACTTTTTAGAATTTGATGAATAAAGGTTTGCGGTTAACATCACTTGAAGACACTTTTACATTTTAAACTATAACATAAATTACTCAGTCATTCCTCAGACATTTTCTTATTTAAGCTGTAAAATATAAGTCCCGTGGCTTCCTTTTGTCTAGACAATGTTTGAAAACTTTTCTGTCTAAGCTGCTGACATGTACCTCTGGTATTTCTTTGGTGTTTCATTTCCTTTTGGTAGTTGTAGCCACTTAAGTGGCAACTTGTCAACTTTTTAAGCATGTAATTTATGTTAAAATAATGCTAAGAACAACCAACCTTATTTTACTGGAAAAAAAAAAAAAAGCATCAGATGAACTGAGACTTGCAAATGCTAATTCTGTTTCTGAATTTAGGACATCAAAATGATCAGCTGTATTATCCTGTATAGCTTTATTGAACCTCAATGTTTTACAAAATCATCTTGTCGCTGTGCTCTGAACCAGCTGTTCCTCTTCCTAGGTAATTAAATGAAACCCCTCTGAACTTTTTCCAGCATGATTCCTCCCCCCACCCCCTTTCTTTTTCATTATTCTTAAATTAGCATATAACATGCAGACTTGCTGGTTTCAGACATTGTTGCTCATGTTTTATTATATTTACATGGTAAATTAATTGCAAACTCTCTGAAATTGTATGAACATGTCTATCATAAAATGTGCACTGTCTTTCAGAAATGTTTTCTCTACAGACAAATGATGATAAACCGTGATAAACAATAGTACCCGAAAAACACTAAACTAATCTAGCACTAAATTAGGTCAAATTTGGAGTTATTTGGCACTTAAAACAAAATAATACATGATTTAAAGGAATAGTTCACCCAAAAATGAAAATTCCTTCATTATTTATTCACCATCATGCCGTTTCAAACCCATATGACCTTAGTTCATCTTCGTAACACAATAAAATACTTTTTGTGTGCAAAGAAAACAAAAATAACCACTTTATTCAACAATTTTTTCTCTTCCATGGAAGTCATTGTTGAATGAAGTGGTTATTTTTGTGCACAAAAAGTAGTCTTATATTTTGGTTGAATCAGTGTTACATGTTACAGTGTTACGTATGTCACATGGAGTATTTTATTGATGTCCTTACTAGGGCTGCCCTCGACTAAAGATTTTTCTCGTTGACTAGTAGTCGTTCATTTTAAGCATTAGTTGACTATTAGTCTCACGTTTATTAATAAACCATATAAATCATAATAATGAGCCTTTAATTGCCTACATAGCCTGATGTGCCTGTATGCATGTTTCATACAGATTACATAATGGTGAATATTTGTTTTCTGTTTGAATTGGTTCATTTAACAGTAGACATTTCACTCTCTATAGATATATTTTTCATGTCTGTAAGACAAGTATACACAGTGTTTCGACATTTCGTGCTCAAGTTCACAGAGACTGAGACGGCAGAAAGCGCATCCTGTTTGCTTTAATTATTTTACAAAAGCGCAGCGTTTCGTTGTTATTGCGAATACACACAAATAAACGAGTCTTTACAGACTCTGAAGATGTATTACTCTGATCTGTATGACCAAAAACGACAGAGTATTTTAAGAGCAAGTGACTGCACTGGCGCCTCCATCTGTTGTGCAGTGAGTGTGCTACTGTTCAGCTTTCACACTCCGCACAAACACTTGCATAGCGCATATTTTTCTAGGTTAACATTAGATTGAGCTACAATGTAAAGGTGCTACATACATCTTTCAGATTAAAAGCCACAGTTGAGGTCGATGAATGATAGGCGAGCGTTTGGATGTCCTGCTATATTACCCTTATATAGACCAGCTGTTAACGATCTGTCATCACGGAATGTGTGACTACGCCACTTCCTGTGGAATTTTATTTTTTTTTCTGCGACTAAGCTACTAATAAAATTTAGGTAGACCAAGCCTTTTCTCGTTGACTAAATGCTAGTTGACTCTTAGGGGGCAGCCCTAGTCCTTACTACATTTCTAGGCCATAAAATGTTTCAGTTGCATTGCTATCCATGTAGGGTCAAAGAAAGGTCTTGAATTTAATCAAAAACATTTTAATTTGTGTTCTGAAGATTAATAAAGGTCTTATGGGTTTGGAACGACATGAGGGTGAGTAATTAATGACAGCATTTTCAGTACAAGAACAATCAGTCAAACTGTAGACACATGCTCTACGGGCTATAAAGTACTTGAGTTTTTGCATTCCATTAGTCTTATTTTGTGGGGTTGTGTACTTGTCTTGAGTTCTGCTGAAACAAAACTTGTACTTTTACTGAAGACCTCCAAATCAATACATTACACTTGAGGCTTAAATAAGAATGTGAAGAGTAAAAAGTATAGTTTTGCAGGTCGTCATGACTTGTTCTTTTGGTCCATTTTAGTGATCTGGCTTATAATAGTCTCAGTAAATCCAAATATAAATTACACTTCTGGCTGAACTTTTAAAGCCAGTAACATCCATTTCATCTGTACTTTGGCAAAAATATAGTTACTGGTCCAAGTCTCAAGTACAATTAAATGTGAAAACTTTACTTGTTTTTGGCTAGATACTTGAGTACAATGTTGACAACCATACTTAAAGGGATAATTATCTTCTTTTGTGTTTCAAAGAAGACAGACAATCTTACAGATTTGAAATGACATGAGGGGGAGTAAATGATGACAGAATTGTCATTTTTGTGGTGAACTAACCATTTAAGTATAATTCCTCAGTATGACAAATTTTCAGAATCAACTAGTTGGTGGGTTGCCTAAATGACAAGTCAATGACTAGTCAAATCCGTCTTAAGGAAGTCCTGAAGAAGCAGGCTGTTTTTTGGGTTTACCTGGTCCTTAATAGCTGTTGCAACTTTAACCTTTAACATTAAGTATCTACTGTAATGACCTTTACTTCAGAAAATGTATCATCAGAATTTTTTAACTGCTTCTGGTTTATAAACATTTATTTTTCCTCTATAACTTCATCCATAGGAGTGGCGGCATATATGTAATGAAGGCTATTACTCACACTAAGCTACCAAACAAGCATATAAATGGTTTTAAAAGAGCTATTTAGAAAATAAAACCATATGATACTATGTGCAACACAGGCAAACGTAAACACAAAATAGGGCAGGATCCAACTGCAGATATTTTGTTAGAAATAAAGAGACCATATTAAAGGGGTCCTATTATGCTCTTTTACAAAGTCTTGATTTTGTTTTGGGGGTGTACTAGAACATGCTTTCGTGCTTGGTGGTTTGAAAAATGCATTATTTTTCACATAATTTACACTATTACAATACCTTTCTCCCAGCCTGGCACAAATGGCTCGATTAGTTCCAGGTTTAATGAAGGCCCGCCTTCCGAAAAAAACGAAATGTGTTGTGATTGGTTAGCTCTCCCAATGCGTTGCGATTGGCGAACATCTTAGACGGTGTTTCAGTGCAGCCACGCCCCTTGTCAAAGAAGCAAGTTCCGTGTTAGTGCAAGCTAGATTAAAGTGATTCTTACGTTTTAAATATGGATATTTTTCTTACAAAAATGCATCGATTCACTACTGCAGACCTTTATTGACCCCCCCGAGCTGTGTGAAGCACTTTTTATTATATAGGGATACACATTATTGGACTTGTTTTGGACTGATGAAGAGAAACACCCATCTATGCCATTCTAAAGCTTGGGAATGCCAGGATAAATTTTAATATAACTTTGATTGCATTCGTCTGAAAGAAGGAAGTCATACACACCTAGGATGCATGAAGGGTGAGTAAATAATACAATACAGTAGTTTTGGGTCATATCGTCAGCCTGCGAGATCACCAGTACATGATATTATCGTGCCAATTTATTTAATTATTTACATACTTAGTTTCATTGCCTGAAACAAGCTCCAGCATAAGGCTAAAAGCAGCCTAACATTATCAAAGAACATCATCACTGATTAGCCTAACCTATTCTAGTGCAAGTTTATGCATTTTAAAAAAACACTCGCATTATTCGCATAAAATTCAAAAAGTGAAAAAGCATAATAGCACCCCTTTAAACAATACCAATGAAAGTAATTAAAAACATAAGGAACTAAGCACACTACTGATAAAACAAACAATACAATAAACAGGTGAAAACAAGCAAGAGATAATAAGGGAAACCTGAAAGAGGAAACAGGACCAGAGTACAAACTAAAAGTCCAAAACAACACAAAAGCACAGAGACACAGCAACCATTACGCTATGAGTGAATGTTCCTAATGAATGTCTCTAATTTTACCATTACTGCATAACAGTCTTATAGAATAGTGTAACAACAGGCAGGAAGAGCCAGTATTGAATTTATCCATTAGCTTTTCCTAATGGCCCTTCTGTTTGGGTGAAAACCATGGCTCGCATGGAAATTGCACTCATTTCCTCGGCTCCTTCCTTCCCTGTTTAACAAAAAAGTCTCTTCTAATCTCTGCAGTCTTCAGACTGAATACCAGTGTCTGGTGTCTGACAGTCTTTGTTCAGATGTGATCTAGGGAGAGGTATGTCTCCTTAATAGTACCTCCACTTTGATGTGAGATTTATGACTGATTAAAGAAATATTTAAGGTCTGATACAAGTTAAGCTCAATAAAAAAGCATGTGTGGCATAATAGTGATTATCACCAAAAAAATGATTTCTGTAAAAACAGTAAAAAGCAAGGTGCAGGGAAGCACCTTGTAAGTTTTTTTTTTATTATTTTTTTCTTTTAAAAGTCAATGTAAAGTTTTAAAATCATTATTTTTTAGTCGTTTTAGGGTTTTAAGGTGTTAAAGTTGTACAATTTGATATAACTTCACACAGATTTTTTTTTTTCTCACCCGGAAATTGTAAACATGCATGCATTTATGTCTGATGATTACGTTTGAAATGGTTACTAATATTGTTATGAATTGGTGTCATTCACTTTTATTGTGTCAACTGTGCTTATACTGAACTTGTATTGAACACAAAGTCATACAGTCACACTGATCCTCAGATTTCCCAACCCCACTGATCATGTGTTGTGCCTGTACAGTATGTGCGTGTCTCTTTCCTCTCTGCCCTCTCGCCTGTGGAGATACTAAATAAACTGTAATGACGCAATCGGCCAAACAACTGTGTCTGTACTGCTCTCTTCCTCTCTGTCTCTCTTTCTCTCTCTATGTGTGTTTCTCATTTTCTTCCTCTCTTTTTATCAGTCAGTTAATTTGCTGCCTCTTTTTTTTTCCTGCTCTTTCACAGCTTCAGACAAAGCAAATATTGAAATGTCATTGTGAGGATATTTTTAATTTGTTGACTATGTGGTTTGTAATTTTCACGTTATGTCATTTCTCCCCAACGTTCATTTACATCAGCGCCATTAGCACTGATTATCATTCACAAATTCCGCAGAGCAGAAGGATAATTACATCTTTACCCAGGTAAATTACCATTGTGTCCTGTTTCAGGAAATGATGCATCCATGAGCATGTGGCAAGGGACTAGTCTTGAATCAGTGATCAGATTTTCTATAGAGCAAACCAACACAGTGCCAGAATCATTGCTCATACATAAACGGTGTCCAATTAAAAAAAAAATCTAACATTAAAATACATTGATTTATGTTTGGTTTTTATTTTATTTTTTTTTTAATTTGAATGATGTCAGTGAAAAAATATGTCCCAATGTAGGCTACTTAATGATTTTTCACACGTTTAAATGTATTTTGAGTGACACTATGCATTGTATTGTGTTTTAGGGTTAAGGGAATTGTATGAAAACATACACTTTTACCTTGCATAGTTTTGTTCATTGTTTTGTGGGATGAGGCCATATCATGCTAACTGTCCCTTTTGGCATCTGGCTAATTTGGCTAGTTTCTACTAAGTGACAGAAGAATTTGCATCACAGTACCGTAGAGGCCTTAGACATCACAATAAAAGACATGGGAAGCATTTTCTCCTGATTTTTAAAAATTGATAAACCTTTTTATTTTTTCTATATTTTATTTATGTGATTAGTTACATTGTTAGTTGCTATTTATTACTATTTTTTGCTATTCATCAAAAGCAAACAATTTTGCTCCTTATTTTCCAGCTGAAAACCACTGGATTGAATCATTCTTTTTTATTAATGCACTGTTATGCAAAGTATAAAGTCATTGTTTAGTTATTATAGTGTTGAGTTTATGGATGACAAAATACATACACACCAATTTCATCAAACTTTCCACAAACTATTTTTTATATATATTTGTAAGTAGAATGATGATTTGACACAGGTGAAATTCTAGCTCATTAAAATATTTGATCTTTTTTTTTTGTTTTGTTTTTTTGTTGTTGTTGTTGTTGTTGTTTTTTTGTTGTTGTTTTTGCAAAAAAATAGGCTTAATAAGGCACTGTAGTATATTATCCCAAAACTTACATAAATATTGTAGTAAAAAACATAACACATCCCAGATAAATTAATTTAGAAGGTTCTCATCACTGTACTGAAGTGTTATTCACTGTTTTCATTATAAACATGAATTTATTGTACACAACTAAAATGTAAATTGATTTTGATTAGTGATAAATAAAATATCAAAATAAAGGGTGAAATATTAAATGTTAAGCACGTTTGTGCTCAAGTGCTTACTGAAGCGGACAAAATATGTGTCTTGATCTTTCTGAGAAGTTTTCTGAGCAAAGACATTTTCTTCAAAAGATATCCAAATAATTTGGCATTGAAACATGCATTTGCGTTCTATATATGTCTGACACGGCTTGCGAAAGTGTGTTTTAAGCGTGTGTTTATGTCCGTTGCTATTTCAGAGTAGACACATGTTAATCCCAATTAGTGCTGGGTTAGCTTGAGGACAAGAAATGGCACATACCGATTGTTCACGGACAAAGCCGACCTGACAAATGCGGTGTGTGTACATATACACACAGATACACACAGAGAGAGAGAAAACTCTCCTGTTAGTCCATATGTGCTGGGACCAACAGCTGCTGTCCCTAGGCAGTCGTACAGGAAGAGCTCTCACAGGCTAATACACAAGCAGGACAGAACGGCCACTTCATTCCATGTGGTGACATGGGAGATAAAGAAGAGGAAAATGTTAAGGCACAAAATCGTATTTTCTTTAGCACATGCTTGTGCTATTGTATTGCCCCCAGAGTGATCTGAGTGAACCTGACAGTCTTTTAATGCCCAAGTATGCATGGCAGTGAGTGTGTGTTTTTGGGGGGTTGTGTGGGTCGTATTTCCTATTAGAATTAACACCTGCTGCCAGTAGACATTCTTTCCAGGCAACAGTCATTTACGATAATGATTGTTTGTGAGTGTCAATGTGAGTGCGTGTGTCTACACAAAACTGATGTATAGAGGAAGGTATTGTACCGGTTGATTAATTACAGAAGCTGCTGAATGAGTCTTCTAATTGAAAGTCTCTCATCTTTGTTATCATGCAGTTAGGGGAATTCTTATATTTGCATGCAGTACAGTAGCCATATAATGGCTTTTCTTTTCGTGTTATGAATTCCCAATGTCAGTCATTTGCTTTACTAATTTGTATATTAATTGATTGGTATAATTTGTAATTTAGTAGATTTGCATCTTCAACTGTGCCTTTCCAGTGACTAAAAAACTTTTGACTGCTGCCACTTAGTTCATTTATAAATAAAGGCTTTGGTAATTTTCTCACACTTTAACTACTATGTACTTACATTAAAAAGTCACACTTTTATTATTAAAGAGTAGGACTGTCAAGTGATTAAAGTGCAAATTGTGCTTAATATGACAATTAATCGCACATCAGCCTTGGCTGAGAAATTACACCCCAAAATATCTTTTAAAGTCATTATTGTTTTAAATGAAAAAAATAATTGAACAAGCATTACAATAAGTAGTTTAAAAGTACTTTAGAAATTAATATTTTCAACATCATTCAAACGGCTGATTGATTTAGAAATGAAGCAAGTGACTGTCTTTATGAACTAGTAACTGTATCAATGGCTTACTTGATTCATTAAAAACTGTGGATTCATTCAGTAATGAAACACTGTTGTGCGTCGCTCAGAACAGCACAAGTACAACAGTTCTGGTGTGGCTTTGTTGCAAAATTGAGCAAAAATTGAGCAGTTTTTAAATATACTTTTATATTGCAAGAATTTCACATTCAATCTTCAAATGAATGTAAAAACAACATAAAGACAGTATATTTTTAATATTAGTTAAATATTTTTATTTATGACTGAGGGTATCACTGATACCAATATTACTGATGTCTCTAAGAAACTGTTCTTCTTTTCCTAATATTTAACCACTGACTATAGCCATTCAACAATACAGTATAGTTAAGAACTATCAATTTTAACATTATTAGACTTTAAAAAACAACAACTTCTAATTTAAGTGAACTTAAAACAATCTTCACGTAAACCCATTGTTTACCTGTTTTCTTCAGCAAATAGTAAATACACAGAAATTGAGAAAGTTATCAAACACAAAAGGCTAAATTAAATATAGATGAATCCTTAAAGCTACAAAAGTTATTAATATCCTTATTATTATTAATGTTCTTTGGTTAATAGACATCACAGAAGCTGCTATTACTTTAAGAGCTGCCGCTGCTGAATGTGACGCAGATCTGACACGCGTGCTTGTAGTTTCATGCGCACTTTAATATGAAATTATACGGGTTATAGCATGTGCTGCCGCATTTGTGCAATTGAAGCACGCGTGCTACGAGCACAGTATAACGACTGACAGCATAAGTAAATTTGTATTTACTGACATATGGCCTGACAACATCTCATCTGACCGCAGTTCACTTATGTTCTACTGAAGTTCCCTCGTCACCTGTACCTTTCCTGCGCTCGTTTGACTAGCGCCTGGCGCTGGAGTGAAGTTGGAGTGCGCGTCTAAAGAAGTCTCCCATTTGATGTGGTCGTATAGACATTCTGTGACTAAATAAACGCACTTCTTGTTAAAAAAAAAGACAGAAGTAGCAGTCGTGAGTAGGGTGGCCAACCCCAGCCACACCCCTTTGTTAACTGTATTAAATATTTTTAATGTCGTTACACTGGAAAAATTAATCGCCTGCGTTAATGCGCTAATTTTAAAAGAACTAATTATATATAGAGAGTATATGCCAGATGTACAGTGTCTTACTTTGTAGATAAACTAAAAATGACTGTTCTTATGTAGCAGCTACAATTATACATTAGTCTTTTTGTGGGAATGTTTAGAAGAAAGTGCTATTTTTTAGTGCCATACACAAAATCTTCCAATGAAATTTAATTAGAAGGACAACATATGGTGTTTTCCACAACGCTTGGGATTTTAATTTTGGCTTTCATTATTGCTTTGCATTTGATTTTCTTTTTCCCTTTTTTTTTTTCTTTATTTTTAGTTTAAATGAGGAAAAAGAAACATAATGAAAGTCTTTTGCCTTTACCCTCTGCTAATCACATTATGTTTAAAAAGGAAAAAAGTGTTTTTACAGACATGGACATTCTGGATTGCTTTCCCCTCCTTAATTCTGAGTCAAGGAATTTTATTAATGGAAAATTTTGGAGGGGGTTAGGTTTTCCAAAGCCTTTATGGACCGTCACTTTTTAGTAATGCTACTGTGTGTAGACCCTTACACACACACACAGATGCACTGTGTCCTAGTATATATATATGCCTGAAACAGATGAGAGTGACAAAAGCTTTGGCACAAATCACCACTGGAAGAACAATGCAGTGAATGAACATCTGTCCTCATTTTGCTCTGATCAGCATCAGGAGGAGATGAAGTGCTCTATTTGGATTTAATTTGCATGAAAGAGTACTGTTTACTTTAAAATATATTACCGTGCGTGAGTGTTGGCTAATGCTAATGCTGCTTTTAGGCCACACTGTGTTATATTTTTTGTCACCATCTAAATGTAGACGGTCATGAGCCTTTTATTTTTTTTTGGATCATATAGGCAATAAATGATATTGGATTCGTGCAGATAATTGACATAATTGACAACACCCTATTCCTTCACAGTCTGTTTTAAAGGAGAAGTCCACTTCCAAAACAAAGATACACATATAATGTACTCACCCCCCTGTCATCCAAGATGTTTATTTCTTTCTTTCTTCAGTCGTAAAGAAATTATGTTTTTGAGGAAAACATTTCTGCATTTTTCTCCATATAATGGACTTCCAAAAGGCAGTTTAAATGTGGCTTCAGATGATCCCAAATGCGGTTGTAAACGATCCCAGCCGAGGAAGAACACTCAAAAAAATTACTCTTTGAATGAACATAAAAAAATCATGGAAAGGATTTCCACATGATTAACTTGCTTTATTTCAGCATTATGCAATTATGTTATTCCAAATTAATGTACTTACGTTGGGTCAACTTAATTTATTAAGTTTGATTCAACTTATTTACTATGGTTGGGCACAGCTTAATTTAATAGTGTCAGCCCAACTAATTAGCAATGTTTTGGACCAACTAATTTATTTAAGTTAGCCTAACAAAAGTGCTTAATGCTGAAAGAAAGCCATTTAATCACATGGAAATCCTTTCCATGATTTAATTACATTACTTCAAAGAATAGCTTTTGAGTTGAATAAATTAAAACCTTTTTAACAAAGTCTAATGGTGGAAACAACACACAACAAATGAGAAAAGGTGCAATCAAATTGTATTTCCAAAATTATAATGCACATTGTTTTACACAGTTGAATTGCTTGTTGATAACACAAGGAAATATATCTCAAGTTTGTTATGAGAATACAGGGAAATGGGCCCTCTCACTTGCATCCCACTTAATCTACTCTTAACATTTGCACTTTGTACATCTTGCACCTGTGGTTTTATGTGATTGTGAACTCACACAGAAGTTAATAAAAAATATTTACCAAAGTTAGAACATTTTTTGCATAAATATATATTTAAATTTTTTACATTAAAATATTTGAAACGTAGGGACATTTTTTAAACAAGTTTCAACAACGTCTACAGTATGGTTGGCATCAAGGGTAAAAACAAGACAAATGGAGATCTTAAAATAAAGTTTAACTCCCAAAATTTGTAAATGTTTAAACTAAAAATTAAACATAGCTTAGTCTTAAAGGGATAGGCTGAACTATCCCTGTAATTTTTTATGAGAAACTGAAAAAATAATTCAGCATACAGCTTTCCTTAAGTGCCAATAGACTGGACCTTGCATCAGAGAGAACATTTTTTAATAAAAACAGAGCACAAAAAACCCCCAGATGAACTCAACACTGATATGGGAAACGGGGCCCTGTCTTTATACTCACATTACCCTTCAAGATTTGCACTTACACCTGTAGTTCCTAAACAACAAAACAGAAGGTACAAGTTTTCTGGTGTAGCTTTTGCTATGGCGATGTTTCTTAACGGGAAAGCAGTGTTTTGAGAACTTGTGCTTTGTTGGATAGTTTGTTTGCATCCAATTCCATAATGATCTTCTGCAGAACCTCAAAAGTGTACTTGAGCTCCTGGGGGTAGCTCAGGTTTAGCGCGTAGACAAGCCCCAGCAACATCACCACAGCAAAAGCTACATTGCCCAACTCACTCATCACTTCCACCCCCTCCAGGACAATACCAACATCCGCGGGGTCATCGCCAGGCTCTGCACCTTCTTGTCGAATGACAAAGATTCCAAATACTGTCTCCGCTATGGCCATTTGAGTGCTTTCATCGACATCCTGTGACAAAAAATAAAATGAACAAGGACAAAGATTTTTTTTACTGATGTGCATTACATGCATATTTATAGCACACAATCTTTACAGTATTACTGTTAAACAGCTATCACTAACTTAGGAAAGAGTGCAAATATATAAATTAGAGATGCATCACTTTGCATCAATTTTAAATCAACGCCATACATAAAATGTATTTATCATAACACAGTTTAAATTTGATGTTATTTTCACCAAACCTGGTTTTCCATTAAATTAGGCAGCATATATTAATATTAAGTCAGACTATTTTCTTTACTTTAGGCAAAAATGCTGAGTAGAATAACATCCTTGACCATACTTCTGGTCACTTTTAAAAGCTAAGGAAGGGTGTATTATTCCATGGTATTCAAACCAATTATCTAGCCTTTCCAGGGTCAAAATTAAGGAAAATATACATACTGACCTAGTAAAATTAGAATCACTAGAACCTAAAATATATGAAAGTCTAATGTTATCAGTACATTACAGAAAATAATGAACTTTATCACAATATGCTAATTTTTTTAAAAGGACCTGTATGTTTTTGCGTACATTTCGACTACCTTTACCAGGGCTCGACTTTTTGACTCGTTTAGAATCGCCTTTGAACGCTTCAGAGTGGCTGTCTACCAGCATTCACAAACATGTCTATAAAACAACACTCAACGTTCGTGTTCAAAACTGTGCAACTCACCGAGTGGTTAGTGGTGTTCGTTGATTATTAAAAACAAATAGCGTAGCGAAATACAGTTTCTGTCGTGTTTTATTTGGCATTTTGTAAAATCCCATTGATTTCTGTTGGAGAACTCAGTGCTCGTTGATATTACTGCGCTTCAGACTCAAATATCGAGCGAAAGTTTATACGCGGTTGTGAGGTATCTGAAAAAATAGTTCCACTATAGCAAATAACACGGATTGAAATCATACATTGCGCCTATATATTTGTTTTTAATCATCAACGAACACCACTAACCACTCAGTGAGTTGCACAGTTTTGAAAACGAATGTTAAGGGTTGTTTTAAGTACATGTTTATGAGTGCCAACTATCGTCACGTATGTTAGCATGAATGTGCCAGCATAACATTAACGGCCTGAGTACAAAAATAACAAACAAGCATGACCAAATATTGCTGAAAATGATGGACAGTCTGCTGATGACTTTATACACATCGTTTTGTAGATGGATGAAAACAGATTTTATCTTACCTTTTCCAAATGAACTCCAGGCACGCCAGGTAAGTTCTTCATGTGATAATCTCGTTATTTTCCGAAGCCCGCGGTTTGTCATCTCGCGTGATCTCGCTAATCCATTTTCGGTGCAAGATCAGTCTGACTATATTGAATCACGTTATCTCAACATGACTGAATTCAACAAATGTTAATTTGTTGAATTTCATGCTTATCCTACATGATGTTATCACGTTCACCTTTGAAACATGAAATAATTTTGTTAAAATTACACGTTACGCTTGTTTTAATGTAATAACCAGCTAATTTCCTTTTTTTGAGTGAAGGGTCTTATCTAGCGAAACTACAATAATACTACAATAATAAAAATACAATAAGTATTTTTTAATTTCAAACGCTCGTCTTGCCTTTCTCTCCCTGAACTCTGTGTATTCTGACTCAAGACAGTTAGGATATGTCGAAAAACTCGTATAATCATATTTTCTCCTTCAACTTCAACAATCATTTTAAAATCATCCTACATCACTCGTAACAAAAAAGGTAAAACAGCGATATAGGGCGATTTCGAAGTTAAGGGAGAACATGAGATGGGAGTTTTTCGACATACCCTAACTGTTATGAACCGGAACAAAAACAGTCCAGGCAGAGTAAGATAAGACGAGCGTTTGGCATTGAAAAAGTATATAAATTGTATTATTTTTATTAAAATAACTGATCGTTTTGCTAAATAAGACCCTTCTTCCTCGGCTGGGATCGTTTACAACCATATTTGGGATCGTTTGAAGCCGCATTTAAACTGCATTTTGGAAGTTCAAAATCGGGGCACCATATCAGTCCATTATATGGAGAAAAATGCTGAAATGTTTTCCTCAAGAAACATAATTTCTTTACGACTGAAGAAAGAAAGACATGAACATCGTGAATGACAAGGGGGTGAGTACATTATTTGTAAATTTGTTGTTCTAGAAGTGGACTTCTCCTTTAATGTACTTTATGTGTAAGGTTTGAAAGAAAGCAGTGTTCAGTCTGGGAGTATTTGTTTAATTCTTTCTGTCTGTTTGTTAAACAGTCTTGGATTACGGAAATTAAACAGTGTCTCCATGTTGTTGGAGTTTTAGATGTGGTTATCCACTTTAGTCTTGGACTTAGCTACTGTTTTTTCTTTCCCCCCTCTTAAAAGTGCGTTGAGGATAAAATTAACTGATTCGTTGCAGTTGAAATAATTTTGTTACTTAAATGACAGAACAAGACAACATTGGTATAAAAGGGCTTTAAAATGCCTTACAAGACTGTGAAGAGTGCACAATGTCTGTGTAATTTGCTCTTTGCAGCCTCTGAATGGTGGAGCTAGAACATTTTGACTGGTTCTTTTGTCAGCTGCTGGGGTTCACCACACCAATTGACTACAAAAACTGTTGCTCCCTTTTACTTTTTGTCAAAGAGTTTTGAGAACATGTAAGTCAATTAAATTAGATAAAAAATGAAAGGAATGAAAATAAATATATTAAAATTAAAAACATTGAAATAAATTAATACTTTTATTCAGCAAAGATGCGTTAAATTGATCAAAAGTGAAAACAGTTTTAAATCTGTTTAACAGTAAAATCTGTCATCATTTACTCACTTCAGGTTGTTCCAAATTGTTTCAGTTAAAAGAGAAGTCCACTTCCAGAACAAAAATTTACAGATAATTTACTCACCCCCTTGTCATCGAAGATGTTCATGTCTTTCTTTCTTCAGTCGTAAAGAAATTCCATTTTTTAAGGATAACTTTTCAGGAATTATCAAAAATGTTCAAAATGTTAAAAATCGTCCTACATCGCTGTTTTACCCGTTTTTTGTAAAGCGTGTTTCATCTTCTTTGCACATTCACTTTGTAAACACTGGGTTAGTACTTCTGCAGCAATGTAGGACGATTTTGAAGTTGGAGGAGAAAATAAGATGGGAGTTTTTCGACATACCCTAACTTTCTTGAACTGAAATACACCGAGTACACGCAGAGCTAGAGAAGACGAGCATTTGAGGTTAAAAAGTATATACAGTGTACATTTTTTTAGAAAATAACCAATCGTTTTGCTAGATAAGACCCTTCTTCCTCGGGTGGGATTGTTCAGAGCCCTTTGAAGCAGTGTTGCCAGGTTTTCACAACAAAACCCACCCAATTGCAACTAAAAACTAGCATTTCAAGGGTGGTCCCTTGTTAAAAAATCACCTTCTGGGGGATAAAATACACCCTGCAATTTGCATTTCAGGGGCTAAATATGACATTATTGGGGTCGATTCAACCCGCGGACATCAAAAATAACCCGCCGCAAAAGTATTAAAGTAGCCCAATTCCTGCGGACTTAACAAAACTGCTTTGAAGCTGCATTTAAACTGCATTTTGGAAGTTTAAACTCGCAGGCACCATTGAAGTCCACTATATGGAGAACATTCCTGAAATGTTTTGCTTAAAAAACATAATTTCTTTACAACTGAAGAAAGAAAGACATGAACATTTTGGACAACAATGGGATGAGTAAATTATCTGTACTTTTTTTTTCTAGGTGAACTTCTCCTTTAAGAAGATATTTTTGTAGAGATGGTAACCAAACGGTTGGTACCCATTGACTTGCTGTAGTGTTTTTTTTTTTTTTTTTTTTTTCTTTTCATATACCATGGAAGTCAATGGCTACTGACAACTGCTTGATTACCAACATTTTTTAGAATATCTTCTTTTGTGTTCAGCAGAAGAAAGGAACTCATACAGGTTTGCAACAAGTAGAGTTTGAGTAGATGATGGCAGCGTCAATTTTGGGTGATGTACTCCTGAGCTAAGATTATTTGTTAAAAAAAAGGTCAAACTGTAGGCCTTTTCTTTCCTTCAAATGATTCCTCTTTTACAACTGACACAGACAGGTAATTCAACACAACAAAAAGTGCAATTTCTACCTGATTTAACCCATAAAAATGAGTTTTGTTGGTATAAATTAACATACATATGTTGACTCAGTGATGTTAAATAATATTTTTTTAATTAAACCAGTTTATTTAAATGTCATAATTTTTAGGTTGCTTTTTTTGTGTATACGCACATGAGCAGATACAATCAGGGTATATTATTTTCAGGACATTGAGAGACCATGTATCTTAACGTCATATTAAAATTCTCAGAACACCAGCCATTGGCCCGAGAGGAAGAGCAGGAGGAATGAGAAATTAGTGAAAGAGAGAGAGGTGTGCAGGAAAAGAGGAAGCTGAGAGCATGCATGTGTGAGAGGAAGGAGGAACAGATGTCTGTTGCAGCTCTCCCAGGCCAGACTTTCACAGAGATGTTGATTCCTCTGGCTCACGTGTGTATCTGTGTGTGTTTGTGTGACTCTTCTCGCTTTCACTTTTTGCTTTTGTTTACTATACATTGAAAAAAAAGACAATTTGTACAAACTTAAAAAAATAATAATAATACTCTAATTTGTTACAGCAACTTTTGTTTTAATTTTCCTCTAATTATATTCAAGGTTTGGAAAATATGCATTTTCCCATAGACAAAACATTCATATCAAATAAAAGTAATATATATTTTCTTTAGACATAAGCCATATGTTAATGTCAGTCAATATAATTGGCATTTTACAGCTTAAATTCACCATAAACAAAATTAGCTATGACATTTTTTCTTTCACTTCTTTATTTTTCCCATGGGGAGTGTTATTTGTGGATATCATGATTTACAATTAGACAAACATAAAAATGCATTTTTAAAAAATGCCATGGATGTTTTTATTGTAGGTTTTGGGATGGATAATGGATTTTTTTAACAACTGGAGTTCTGGAAAAGCACAGATCTAAGGGCAAGAAGTGCACCACAGGAGGACAGATACAGACAGGGGGTTCTTGAAATAGAGAAGCAATAAAAAGTGGAGGACAGACAGACAGAGGAAAGAGGAAAAAGAAGAGGAGAGCAAGATGAAAGCTAGAGAGAGTGTCTGTGACAGATGAACAGAGTTCAGGTTTTCGTAGACCCTATTGTGACCTTTACATCTGTGTTAAGAGTCTCTGCGGGAGTTCAAACGGGGTGAACTCACTCAATAGCAGCCAGCCTCTTCTAAAACAGCCCTGTAAATACACACACTAACATTTACTTTACAAATACCGTACACAAACATACAGTAATCCTTCACACCTGAAATCCCATGTGATACGATGTACTTTTTAGTTCCTGTAGCTCTTAGAAGAGCATGCCAATTATTCATCGTAAAAGTTTAATTTTCAGGGAACATGCATATTAACAAAAAGAAACTCGAATGCACTATAGTTATATAACTATAGTTCACCTAATAATAAAAATTCTTTAATATTTGACCGTATTCAACCTCATGTATTCTGTGCTACATGTAAATATATAAATGTAAATATATTTTAAAATGTAATTTATTCCTGTGATGCAAATCTGTCATTACTCCAGTCTTCAGTGTCACATGATGCTTCAGAAAGCAGTGTAATATGCCGATTTGATGCTCAAGAAACATTTTCTTAGTATTATCAATGTTCAAATATATTTGCTGACACTCTGGATCAATTTAATGCATCCTTGCTGAATGAAAAAACAAATGTCGTATTAATTTTGAATGGTAGTGCAAGTGCAGTCACTAGATTAAGTTTCCCCATTTGTCATACAGTTTCAGAACAGTATGAGGGTAAGAAAACGAAAATAGAATTTTCAATACTAGCTGAACTAGCCATATAACATATGATTTTCAAAAACTGAACAAGGCTAGCACTCACAATGTAATATAACATTGTGTCCGTGTGTGTATGTGCGTGCACACCCCATACGTCAGGTCTGGTGGATACACATTATACAGCAGAGCTTTAACTGCAAGGTTCTCCATGGCAACAGAAAGCCCAGCATCTGCTACATTGCAGATCTGAGTATTTTTGAGCACCACTACACCAGCAGCATCTTCTCAGTGTTTAATGTGGAAATGATAGTAAACCATTAATATGTCCATTTGAACCCTGACACAGAAGTGATCTTAGAACAGCATGAATCGGTGACTGCTACAAACACACTAAAAGCCTGTATAGTATGATGTGTCTCAGTTTTGCTGCAATATTTAAAGACAGCCTTTTTCAATTTCCCCTGATAAATAATTGATAATGCATGAACAGACGGGCTAGTATTCTTTCTTTGCTTGAGGCTCCTGAGGAACTGTCTTACTATCTTGTGTAGTGTTACAAACATACAATTTTCAGTTTATTAAAAATTAAAACTACCAGTGCCGTCATAGCAATAACCGTTAGTAATCATTTCTGAGTAACTGTCAGTGGAAGTTGATACAGAGATGAGCAAGGAGGGATTTGGTGTAGTTTAACCAACTTGTTGTGTTCAAAAAGTAGGTACAGATGGGGGTCAAATACTTTTGACATATTTTGGTTTCAATGTAATTTGACAACAATTGACACTATGAAGGAAAACCCTGGTGAAAAAAACAGCATATGCTGGTAGGTATGTTTTGATGCCGGGATGCTGGTTAGGTATGTTTTGATACTGGTTTAAGCTGGTCCTTAGCTGGTTTATGCTGGTCCTTTGCTGGTTTTTGCTGGTCCTTTGCTGGTTTTTGCTGGTCCTTTGCTGGTTTATGCTGGTCATGCTGCTGGTCAAGGACCATCCCAGCATCAAAACATACCTACCAGCATATGCTGTTTTTTTTCACCAGGGAAAGCAGCATTTATTGCTGTTTGTATTTCCTCTGGCTTTTTATTTTTTTAAAACCCTTGTGAGGGTGAAATGGGTATTTCATATTTCTTTCCATGCTACTTTTCATGCTACTAGTAACTGAGATCCAAAAAACTAACAACCAAAATCATCCTTTGACAGATTTGTTTTGACTGTGAAACTCAACTAGATAAAAAAAAAAACTGTGAATTCTCATATATTTCATATTTTAGTGTTTGAAGTTACAATAAAGGTTTTCTGTTTTTTTTGTTTTTTTTTTAACCTGTCTTTTTAGTGTTTTTTAAAGTGTTGATTTTTGGCAAATGGAAACCAATTCTAAGTTGTAGCAAAATTTGTACAGCCTTTTTAAACAACATGGATCTCAAAATCATACAGTCATTGTTGGAAAGGATTCAAATATGCAAAAATGCTGAAAAACCAAAGAATTTGTAGGACCTGAAGGAATTTTCTGAAGAACAGTGAGCAGTTTAACTGTTCAGGACAAACAAGGGACTCATGAACAACTGTCGCTAAACAAAAAACACAGCTGTGGATCATTCATGTAACAACACAGTATTAAGAATCTTTAAGAAACTTTTGAACGGGGTCATTTTTATAAATTCAACTATTATTTTCTCTTGTGGACTATATGTAAATGCATTTTATGTGAAATGCCCTATTCAGGTCAGTACTGAAAAAAAACAACAACATGCATTTTGTATGATTCCTCTTATTTTGGTAAAATAATTTTAGAACTATTTGCAGATTCTACAAGGTGTATGTAAACTTTTGACCTCAACTGTATTCATGATCCCAAATGGAACATAATAAATAAATCGAAATAAATTGAAAATCGAGTGTGGGTTAAATTGACCCCTACACAACAGGATGGTTAACAGGATTAGAGCTCAAGAATAGCAACAGAATGTGTAATGTGTATTTAATGGCTAATTTGACAATGAAATCCTCCAGATGCACCCATAGACACTTTATAGCAGCTCTACCTTTGAATCTTGTAGAACGGATCTTACAGAAACAGGCTGGTTGGAGACAGATGTTTGACAAATGCACACAAACACACATTTATACTTTATTCATACCAGCCAAACTTAATATAATTTGTATTTATGTGCAAAACTGAATCTTGTTCATTGTTTTTTTTTTTTTCTTTTTTTAAATCAGTGTTGTTGCTTCCCAAAACTCCCCTAACCAAAGTTATTCCTGTAAAAGTGGAAACTCTATGGTTTTGTGGCTCTACAGCCTTTCAACATTGGATCAGAGTCAGTAGAGCCAAACTAAACTAAAACCCAGAATCATGGTAGGATTTTTTTTTTTCAGGTTCCACTGTGTCAAAATCAATAGAGTTTTTTTTTAAGTGTTTTTGGTTAAATGCCTGAAATAAGGCCTGTGTTTAAAACAAGCACAAGATATTTTTACAATTTATTTTACAACATAAAATACATCAGCAATACTTCACTCAAGATTTTTTAAGCTTTTGCATGTCTTGAAAACAAGTGTCTAAATCCGACTACAGAGGTTGGCACATTAAACATTAAACACTTGAAAGATTTAAGCTTTGAGGTTGTGACACTGAAGTCATGGAACTGTGGTGTAGTTCGTTTATAGCCTAACTTTAGCTGTATACATCTTAGCAATTGCATTTAGGCTTTAAAATTCACAATACGCAAGGAGCGTTTTGTTTGAATCCTGTAGAAATTGCACACTTCACCTGCAACAAAGATCTATAACAAAGCACGATCCATTGATTTCTAAATGTATATAACGCAACCTACCTGAAAGATTAAAGAAGGGCAACGGTATGAGATTAAAGAGAGAAAACAGGGATGAGGAGAGAGTCAAAGTGAGACAAAATGTGAAAAGGATTAGACAGTTGCTAAACCATTATCAAAGGACATCCATTCATTTCTGCTGAAAGACTGTGTGTTTGTTTCATGCACTCCATTAAGTTCCATAAATGTTTTAGTGGTATATGGGCTTGTGAAATGTCCTATCACTGCATCTGTTGTATCAAGGGTGAGTGTCTCTCGCAGCTTGTTTTTAGACAGACTCCTCTGAACTGCATCCATTTCTTGCACAGTGTGGGGTTGTGCCAATTCCATAACATTGCTAAAATGATAGAAAGTTAATTAAAAGTAAGACATAAAGAACAATGAGAAATAAAATACTCCAACTCCACAGAAAGCATTCTATTTCCTATTATTGAGTACACTTAACTATCATCAATATATATGTGAACGTGGACCACAAAACCAGTCATAAATCACATAGGTATATTTGTAGCAAAGGCCAACAATTTTTCTTTGATTTTTCTTTTATGCTAAAAATCAGTAGGATATTAACCAAAGATCATGTTCCATGAAATTATTTTGTAAATTTTCTACCGTAAATATATCAAAACTTAATATTTGATCAGTAATATGCATTGCTTAGAACTTAGGCGATTTTCTCAATATTTTGATTTTTTTTTTTTTTTTTTTTTTTTTGGCACCCTCAGATTCCAAGATTTTCAAACAGTTGTTTCTCGGCCAAATATTGCCCTAACAAACCATACATCAATGTAAAGCTTATTTATTCAGTTTTCAGATGATGTATAAATTCATCATGTGGTTCAGGGTCACATACTGTATGTTGTAATATATTGGATCACTTTTATGGATATTATGGTGAGCATGCGAATATCACAATGAAGTGAATTTTAAATAAAATAATTTAGTTTGAGCAGAGCAGATGTTGCCAAGTACCTAGGAGCTATACTGTTTTTTAATTAAAAAACAATTTATTTAAAAATATGCTGCTCTTTTTTTTTCACAAAAAAAAAAACATGTTTAAACACTCATTTGAATTGGTAATCATTTGATTTCTAATTTTTACTTTCTGTCCTGTTAGTTATAACTAACTTAATGATACAACTTCTTAATGATACCTTCTACTGTAGGAAGTGACATTGTTTTGTTTTTTTTTTACTATGGAAAACAATATTTTAATAACTTTTGGTGCTTACAGATTGGATGAATGTTATGTGGTATTAACTGGCTTGTCTCCTTTTAAAACATTCCATCATGTATTATAAAATGACAGATGTCTATATGGCAGTATCACAATTTCAAAAGATATTTCAGAAATATCAAAAACAAGACACCCTCATCCAAGCCAACTCTCAAACCCTGACTGAAGAACAGCTAACTTTTATGTTGTTTCATCCATTCAACATCCTTTTGAAAGTCTGACATTATAATAGCTTGAAATTACAACACAAGCATATTCATTTATTTTTGTACAGTTACGGAGTTCAGAAGGCTAATAGAAACAAATAGAAATGACCTACATATACACACATGTACACACATTCATTCTAATCAACTAGGAATGAAAATAGCTTTTCTTTGGAGGTGACAGTTTTCACTTTGTCTTTGCAATCCTGACCCTGTTTAAGGTTAGCAAGAACTTGTTATTCACTTTAATTACATCCTATCGTAATATATATCTTCCAAATCAGTTTGAAAGAATGTGTGATTTCTGTAGTCTAATTTTGATCTATAGTACAGGATCAGGTGAATACTAGCCACATCTGTTTTTCATTCAGACTGAGGTGTAATTGTAGCTTTTTAGTTTCCTGGATTTTATTATGTTTGTCTGTTTGGCTCCGTCTTTGTCTGTCTGCTCATCCATTCTTCATTCATAATGTTCACTCAGACTTTCTTTTGTTGTTCCTCTGTAATCTCAGCGTCTTTAGGTTAGACACCTTACAACTGAGGAAAATATATGAAATAGCTGCGATATTATTCTCACATTTTCCTCATTATTTTCTTTCCTGTCATAAGATACGGAGCGTTTTTGTTCGTTTCAGTATTGCTTAGCAGTCTCTTTTAGGACCACACCATTTTGGCAGGATGGAGTGTTTTGCTTTCCTCCCTGAGCAGATTTGTGTGTGTTTGAATTATGATTGGGCCTGTCTCCATTATGATAAGATTTGTAAATGAACTGAAGATGTGTGGAATGACTTATGCGAGCACATCTGGCTCCTCTATCATGAGATGGAAAATATCTTTACTACGTTCCGACCGGTGGGCTTCCCACCAAGTACCTAGATTAGTCAATTTCATTTTAGGATTTATATCATCTTTCCACCCAGACTCTGGCTGGTTCTTGTTAGCAATGGGCCTTTTTTGAATTCATAAAGTCTCATTTCTATTGTTATTGTAAAATAAACACAAGACTACTTTGGGATGAATAGGTTTACTCTGGCATGGCACATATCTGGTATTGCCAAGATTTATTTATTTTTTTTCTTAAACTCTTTACGCTGATAATTCACTGATAGGAATGACTACTAAATATTAATGGCTAAATCAGTATTATTAATACCATTAGTAACATTAACAAACTATTTAATGAATTAGGCAAGCCCATCAGAATTTTTACCTGTCCTCAAGATAATTATTAGATATTTCAGTTATTATTTTATAAGGAAGAAAGAAAAATGTTTTTGTTTGTCTAGCTGGAAATAATCTTCCACATCTAAGACGTTTTCCACAGTCCAATATAAAAACTATTTTAGTCCCTTAAAAAGACAGCTGCCACAGTGCAAGTGTTGGCAAGAACCTTAAGTAGCTGTATTAAAGATAAACATTAATTTGTCAAGGGGTCTGTGAGATCATCAAAGGAACTTCCAACATACTTTCTATAAAATCTTTCCACTCTTCTAACTGCAGGAAAATACTTCCTTTCAGCTTGGCTCAGTTCTCAACAACAAACTTTATGAAGGATCAAATGATTGATTTGACCCAAGAATTTAAGTTCATGTTTTTGTTAAGTTTTCCTTTTTTATTTAGTAGTATTTATTTCAGTGTATTATTTGAATAATTCAAAAATATTATTTAACATCAAGTTTATACCAGCAAAACTAAATTTTACAGGTTAAGTTACAATAGGTAGATTTAACTCTTGATGGTAACAACTGGTACAGTTTAGTTTTGCTGTTTCAGTGTCTTCCACATTTGTTCTTCTTTTATTTTTCTTTTATTTTATAATAGCTCAGTGGGCCAATTATGATTTCATATCAGTGCAAGTTTGGAACGGTCATTGGCTCTAGCTAATATCCTCTACTTCCTTTAGCTCATCTTCTTCCTTGCAGGAGAAGGAAATTTGAGTTAACAGTACATGAGCTCATTTTTTATGTTTACTGTGCTGCTAATTTCTTTTCTCTTTTTATTTAATTATCTTATATTGTAAAAAGGAATAATTTAATCTTAGTGCTGAAATAGTTCAATTATAATATTTAAAACCGCAGTGCTCCCAATGATGTGCTGATGTGATGAACTATTTATTAGCTTTAATAACCGTGTCAGACTCTCAGTTGATGTCACTTTACATACATTAACCTTGTTTTTTCAGGAAGGCTAGCTGAAAGAATGTTGTTTATATGACACATATGTGATTCAATTTATTTGTTTCCTTAGATATGTTTCCTTGTTAAGCATTGACGTCAGATGGACGATTCACAAGTTCATTGTGGGATCCATCTAATTATACATAACCTTTCATGATTCATTCATTCTTATGTTTATTATTACTTGTCTCCATCGCAGTGTTTTCCAACTTGTTGGCAACCAGGGAGATTAAAAGCCACTATGAAATCTCATGATTGATCAGTGTCAGGAGCTTTATTGATCCTTAATCTTCCGCTGTTTGCTGTCTGCTGCCGTGATCAATCATAAAATAGATGACAGTCCATAAGCAACTGTACTAGATGACTCACATAGAGAGTACTGCGTTTTCTGTGAATCCTCAGAGGGTCTGTATAGTTCATTTATCATAGACAAATAGGCCATTCATCATCTCATGCTGTCAGGCCTAGGCTAAATAGCTTTGGACTGAGGAGGTCTGGTATATCATGCAGCATTGATGTGGATCTATTTTGGGTAATGCACATATTTGTCGAAGACTTTTAGACAAATTCATTTCAGTGGTTTAGAATATTACAAAAGGTGTTAAGAGTGAAAATTCATTTGGAATAAACTGTGCCATGTACAGTATTTGCAGCCACTGCTTGTGTTGTTTTAGCACCTGATTCAGGAAATGCATTATGTGACCTAGATAATGGCACAAACACACTTACAAAATTTGTGCTAAATGCATTTTGGAAGTCGAAATTCTCAAAGGCTGTAAAGGTCTATGAAGCATTACCACAGGCTGACTTGTTTTATTTTGGGTTTTATAGTATCCCATATGAAAATGTATATCCATATGTGAAACATATTGTCGTAAGAAGCAGAATCACATATGAATCCTTTTAGAATTCAGAACAGTTACATATATTAACATATATGTTTACATATATACACACATACGAAAAGTTCAGATGCAAAAACCTGGAATTTTCGTCTAAAATTAGCATTTTTATCAGGCTCCTATGTTTAGGTTCAGTAATATCCTAATGGCAATGTATAGGTCATTTTCTATGCGATTAAAGTGAAAAAAAAAATGGACATAAATATAGGAACCTGGCAAAAATTTATCTGAACTCTTTATATTTATATCCATCCTAAAAATGTCAATACATGTTGATATTATAAAAATAAAATAAAAGATTTATTACAATTTATTACAAAAACATATATAAACATACCGATTTTTTTTATATATTGTATGTTACAATAAAAACATTTTCAATTGTTTCAATAAAAATTGCACATATATATACTTGATCTTCATTTGATAAATAGCTGCTGCCATAATCAATATAAAATTGTAAACAAACGTGCCTTTTAAATGATATATAGTGGACTTCAGTGGTGCCCAACAGGCTGAAGGTCCAAACTGCAGTTTCAATGCAGCTTCAAATGGCTCTACGCAATCCAAGGAATAAGACTCTTATCTAGCGAATGAATGGTCATTTTTTAAAAATAAATGCTAATTTATGTACTTGTTAACCACAAATGCTTGTCTTGCACTAGCTCAGCAGTGCGCATGTGTATGTGCATTACGTGCACGTTGGAAAAGTCTGTGTACTTCAGTTCAAAAATGTAAGGTAGGGAGAAAAACTCCACTGTGTTTTTGTTTCCAACTTCAAAATCGTCCAACACCATTGTTTTACCTTTTTGTAAAGGGTGTTGACTTTCTTTGCATGTTCACTTTATAAATACTGGGTCAGTATTTCTGCCTACGTCACACTTGTGTGATAGCGTAATGCGTGAGATCATTTTGCTAGATAAGACCCTTATTCCTTGGTCGGGATCCTGTAGAGCCCTTTGAAGCTTATCAGGAAATTTTTATTCTGGAAGTGAACTAATCCTTTATGTTTTTCACCTATATTATAGTTCTCTCTAAATGTGTTTACTGACTTCTTTGCATCTGGCTCTGCTCCAGGCTTCCTCCCCTGAGAACTGCTGACTGCTCTACTTAAGTGTGTGTATGTGCATGCGTTTCATAAAATTGTGTTTACTCCTGCTAAATAAACATATCTTGGAGCAAAAGCAGATTAGTATGAATAGGAATGTTCAGAGTCCCAGTTCTAACACTTGAGTGGTTTGTATAGTGCAGAGATCAGAACATCAGTATTCAGTGAGAAACTGAAGTACTACACTGATCGTTTAGTGGTTGAGAAAAATAAAAATGGATGATTGGCATCCCTGTACAGTAAATTGAATACTGATCATGGCTTTGTCAAAATCAGTCTTTAAAACTCACTTTCAACAATGTCATTGCAAGTGATGAATTTGTTCGGCATTGTCAGACAGTGTATACATCTAATTCATTTACATATGTTGCTATAGTAGTAACTTCAGAGAGAATAAAGCTTTAAAGTTAGTTTTTAAAATGTCTACTTTTGTCTAATAATAAGTAATAAATACATACATACATACAGTTAAGGTCAAAAGTTTACACATGCACCTTGCAGAATCTGCAAAATGTTAATTATTTTACCAAAATACAAGGGATCATACAAAATGCATGTTATTTTTTATTTAGTACTGACTTGAAGACAGTTCACATAAAGACATATAGTGCAGAGTCTTGTATATAGTTACATATAGACAAGAGAATATAATAGTTGAATTTATAAAAATGACCCTGTTCAAAAATTTACATATGCTTGATAATTAATACTGTGTTGTTACCTGGATGATTCACAGCGTTTTTGTTGTTGTTGTTGTTTCAGTGATAGTTGTTCATGAGTCCCTTGTTTGTCCTGAACAGTTAAACTGCCTGCTGTTATTCATAAAAATCCTTCAGCTGAGGTCCCACAAATTCTTTGGTTTTTCAGCATTTTTGTGTATTTGAACCCTTTCCAACAATGACTGTATAATCTTGAGGTCCATCTTTTCACACTGAGGACAACTGAGGGACTCATATGCAACTATTACAGAAGGTTCAAACGCGCAAGGAAACACTATGCAAGCCGGGGAGTGAATATTTAGGCAAAAGTTTACACCCTTGACTCTTAATGCATCATGTTTCCTTCTGGAGCATCAGTGAGTGTTTGAACCTTCTGTAATAGTTATATGAGTGTAGCATATGAGTTTCTTAGTTGTCCTCAGAGTAAAAAGATGGATCTCAAAATCATACAGTCATTGTTGAAAGGGTTCAAATACACAAAAATACTGAAAAACCAAAGAATTTGTAGGACCCGAACTAAAGGATTTTTCTGAAGAACAGCGGGAAGTTTAACTCTTCAGGACAAACAAGGGACTCATGAACAACTATCACTAAAAAAAAACAAAAAAAAAAAACAGCTGTGGATCATTCAGGTGACAACACAGTATTAAGAATCAAGTGTATGTAAACTTTTGAACAGGGTAATTTTTATAAATTCAACTATTACATAAATCCTATTAGAATTCTGAACAATTATTTTTTTCTCTTGTGGGACATGTAAATGTCTTTTATGTGAAATATATATTCAGGTCATTAATAAATAAAAATAACATGCATTTTGTATGATCCCTTTTGTTTTGGTAAAATAATTTGTATTTTCCAGATTCTGCAAGGTGTATGTAAACTTGACTTCAACTGTTCATACATATTGAACTATATGCCTAAAATACAATAAAAATATGATTTTTATCACATTTTGAACCACACATACAGCTGATCCTTAAGAGAAAAGAACACTAAAAGTTTTACTCAGGACTTCCATTAAAGGTCCTCAATCAGTTTGTCTATAGCGGCTCTAAACTCCACACTCCTTCTGATCTTCTGAGATAGCTGAGCGAGAATGAAAGAGCTCTGTTTAACTGAGAAGCCATTTCAGAGTCTCTGTCTTTGATTAATTCATGATAGAGTGGATGTTCTATATGAAGCTGTGCCATCAGACACATTCTTCATCATCATCAAGGTTTAGACAAGAGAGAAGATACAGATAGACTCTATAGAGGTAAAGCCCAGATTAATACCTCTTCCAACTCCTTTCACAGTTCAACCTTCCTGTGGTCAGAATGTTTTTTTTTTTCTCAATATAAAAACTAAATTAGGCTTTCTTATACAAAAAAAAAAACAGTATAAACAGTAATATTTTGAAATATTATTACAATTTAAAATAACTGTTTTCTTTTTTTTAATATATAGAATAGAATAGAATAGAATAGATAAGAAGCAGATGAGCGGAGAGCAGCACCATAACAAAGTACATTTCTAAAGGGTATTACAGCTAAAACATTCTTTTTGAATCTGAGATGTGCTTTGTTGCAGTGTTGCCTCTGTTTTCAGAGAGATTGTTGGCTGCAGGCGTTTTTCGTTTCTGGATTGATTCCCACTCTCATTTGGCATTGGTTTGATTCAAATATTGTAAGTGAACATTACTCTAAACAAGCACCCAGGTGGCTTTCTCAGGGTTATAAGCATGTAATACATACAACAGAGATGGAATTGTGCACTTGTGGGCTAATTCTACACATTTACAAAATCTCACTGGAATCCCGATCCCACGCAGGTCATGGTTTCATAACTCACACTGACACATGTACTCAAAGATAAACACAAACAGATTTGCATTTTAGACATGATGATAAACTGATAGCGTGAATAAGTAAAGTTGCAGACCTCTTTGATGACCCTGCATGCCTTACAGGAACTTTAACTCCCCATCCGTATCTGTATGACGTACAGGAATATCATCTCCATCTTAAACCTAGTATATTCAAACTTTAATAAACAAACTTCTTCAGTCCTTGAGCTCTGCCCACTGTGTCATAGTTACAAAAAGACATTTTTCTTTTTTTACACTATCCAGCTGACAAGTGGCAAATGTTCATCTATAATGCAAATTTATATTGTTTGTAAATTGTATTGATTGGGGTATAGTATGGGTCAATGACATGACAATATATAACTGCAATTCTTACTTAGTAAAAGAAAACCTTAAGTAGTTTGGCATAGGCTTAATTTATAAAATGACCCTGTTCAAAAATGTACATACTCTTGATTTTTAATACTGTGTTGTTACCTGAATGATTCACGGCTTGTGTTTTGTTTTGTTTTTTTGTTTTTTTTTGTGAGCCACTTATTTGTCCGGAACAGTTAAACTGCCCACTGTTCTTCAGAAAAATCCCACAAATTCTTTGGTTTTTCAGCATTTTTGTGTATTTGAACCCTTTCCAACAATGACTGTATGATTTTGAGATCCATCTTTTTTGAAAAACATTTGTCTGCTTATGCAAAAGCAAAAAATGACTCATCAAAATACTGTTTTAAATCCAAACTTTTCCTGAAAATTATATAGAAGTTTAGCAAAACCATAAATAAAACCAATTTGAATATAAAAGGTACAAGAACTTCTTACATGTGTAAGAAATATATATATATTTTTTTAATCTTTTCTCTTTTTTTGCATTCTCACAGATGCTCTTTTATGTCACTGAACCAGATAAAAGATTTATAATTGACAATTGTGGTAAATGTCAGGAATTTTAAAAGCCATTATCATCTTTCACTAAGGCTGCACGGCCTATAAAAATGTCTTTTCCTGGATGCACGCCTGGAGAGAGAACAACACAGACCCCGTCCCCTGAGAGACGAACCGCCATCATTATGAGAGTAGAAGAAGGTGTCTGGGTGTCTCATTACCGTGTGACCCTCTGTCATTAATACCCGTTTGTGGAGAGGCAGAAAGAGAAGGCCGCGATCAATCAGATGAGATTTAGCTTCACATATAAACAGGTCTGATGAATGGTTGCCGTTTAAAGTGGGGCGACAGACTTAACACAGTTTGCACTAAGTGTCTGGGCGTAGTGTCTGTGCCTTTAGTGCCAGATGGCTGTAGAATACAATCCAGTATTTTTTCAGAGTTTCAAGTCTGTGTGAGCATATGTATTTGCTTAATATCTCATACTAACATTTAAACCAATTTCCTGACATTTTTTTATTAATTTATGTACATGAAATGAGACATGTTGTCTGCTATAGCCTGTGTACTGTAACTGGTTATGGCAACAGTTAAGAGATCTTGACACCACTGACAAAGATATTGCTGATATTAGCCTGGAGTAAGGACTGAATTAAATGACACCCCAGATTGGGTGCCAACAGTTTAACCAGTGAGCTAAAGGTTGGGGCCTCCAAAAAGTATTGTATTCTAACTTTTTAAGAGTATGTGTATCCTGTAATTGCAAATTGTAAAAAATTGGCAATTTTCCTTTATATCTTCTATATTTAAAGGGATAGTTTATCCAAAAATGAAAATTCTGATATTAATTACTCACCCTTATGTCAGTCCAAAACCGTAGACCTTTGTTCATCTTCAGAACACAAATTAAGATATTTCTGATGATATCCGAGAGCTTTCTGACCCTGCATAGATAGCAATATCATAGACAGCTTCATAAAATTAAGGTTGAACCAGCGGACTATTTTATTGATGTTCTTATTACCTTTCTATGCCCTTGAATGTGGTAGTCACATTGTTGCCTATGCAGGGTCAGAAAGCTCTTGAATGTCATCAAAAATATCTTAATTTGTCTTACGGGTTTGGAACGACATGAGGGTAAGTAATTAATGACAGAATTTTCATTTTTGGGTGAACTATCTCTTTAAGGGCCACATATATGTTCCCAGTCTTTGAATTGTCAGAAATCTTTTCTGAATATACAGTCATGCCCAAAAATATTGGCACCCTTGCAAAATCCTTGCCAGAAAATGCAACCTTTCTCTCAGAAAATTGTTGCAGTTGCAAATGTTTTGGTACTCACATGTTAATTTTTTTTGTTTTGTTTTGTTTGCATTGAAGAAGAAAAGACAAATCTGATACAATTCCACACAGAACCCAAAAAATGCACTGAACAAAATGATTGGCACCCTTAACTTAATATTTGGTAGCACCCCCTTTGGAAAAAAATAACTGAAATCAATCAGTTAAACAGTTAAACTGCCCACTGTTCTTCAGAAAAATCCCACAAATTCTTTGGTTTTTCAGCGTTTTTTGTGTATTTGAACGCTTTCCAACAATGACTGTATGATTTTGAGATCCATCTTTTTTGAAAAACCTTTGTCTGCTTATGCAAAAGCAAAAAATGACTCATCGAAATACTGTTTTAAATCCAAACTTTTCCTGAAAATTATATAGAAGTTTAGCAAAACCATAAATAAAACCAATTTGAATATAAAATTTCTAAGAACTTCTTAGAATTTCTAAGAATGCTTCCTGTAACCATGAATGAGTTTCTTACACCTCTCTGCTGGAATTTTGGACCACTCTTCTTTCGCAAACTGCTCCAGGTCATTCAGATTTGAAGGATGCCTTCTCCCAACTGCTGTTTTGAGGTCTCTCCACAGGTGTTCTATAGGATTCAGATCTGGACCCATTGCTGGGCATTTCAGAACTCTCCAGCACTTTGTTTGTAACCAGTGCTGAGTGCTTTTTTTAAGTGTATTTCAGGTCATTGTCCTGCAGGAAGACCCATGACCTCTGGTGGAGACGCAGCTTTCTGACACTGGCCACTACGTTGCGCCCACAAATTCTTTAGTAATCATCAGATTTAATGATACCGTTCACATAGTCAAGGCATCCAGTGCCAGAAGCAGCAAAGCAACCCCAAAACATCTTTGAACCTCCACCATGTTTGACTGTAGGGACTGTGTTCATTTCTTTTTCTGTAAACAGTGCCATGATGTCCTTGACCAAACAGCTCTGCTTTTGTCGCATCTGTCCACAGTATGTTCTCCCAGAAGGATTGTGGTTTTGTCACATAAGTTTTGGCAAACTCCAGTCTTGCTTTTTTATGCCTTTGTGTCCTCCAGTGTCTCCTACCATAGCGTCCCATTTTATTCAGATTTTTTCATAACTTATCGACACATAATAAGCCTAGCCTACCTATATCTTTATCTATTGTAATTAAGTGTGAAACCGTGGAAATGGATTTTATCTATAACCTTCTAAAAAGGTTCTGTTGCAATCAAGGCTGTTTTCAGTTTAGTGTTTAAAAGTGTTTGATGGATGTGGGACATTTATATTACGTATTGATTTTCTTGAAACAGTTCATCAAACATTAGAGGTGATAATAGACTTTGTGGATTTCTTGTGCGACCTCATATATCGGCTCATATGTCAGTGGTATCCAAGATCCTTATATAGTAAATTGCTCCTCAGTTTTATGTGCGAGTCTGGCTGTATGTGTCAGTTAGCCGAAAGGGCAAGAACAATCATCTCTTTTCAAAGCTATTAAAGATTATGTGTTGCTTTTAAAATGTTTTTAATATGGCATAATTGGATCATTTCATATCACATATTCAGCAGTTTGAACATGAAGATGCGATTATTTTGTATGTTAAAAAAAGAATTAAACATACTTGTCTCATGTTTATTTTTACTACTAACTAAATTACTCTGCTCTCAGTGGTCTGTGAACAAACTGTCATGATAGAGCGTTTAAAGGAGGTACTCTACACACTTAGTAGGATTATAATGTTATTTGGTGTGCCCAGCTGTTCCTCTCATCCCAAGTGTTCTGCCTTGCTAAATATCATTAGACGGTTGACGCATGCAATCCATCTGTTATTCTTTAATTGTGGTTTGTCAGAGGTATCATGCTGGAGGGATAAATGGAAAGATGGTGGGAGGTTGATGGGGTAATGCTAGGTAGGTGTTGCAAAGCAAAGGCAAGGCAAAGTGATAATTTGGGATATGGGTGGAATTAAACGTAAACTTATAAAACAAAAGAAGATGTTTATAGGGACTCTGCTGTGACATAATGATTTCCTGTAGGGCATTCAGCTATTTGAAAACATAAACCTCCTTAAACGGTTTGGAAGATTTCAGTACATACTAACCAATTTGTGCAGACCGAGTTGTTAAATTCTGAAGCAGCTGGTTTAGAAGTGGAAGAAGCACTGCAGTAATCCTCTAGTCCTCTCAGCATCTGGACCCCTGCAGTTCCTCAATTACTATGCCAGGGCTTTATTTCAGGCACAGAAACTGCAGGGGCTGCTGTTCTCGCAACATGGCTAAACAATCACAGTTTCTCCTAAGAAGCACAGAAAAACAGTTTATATTAAGATGAAAGAGAAGCCAGTCAGCAGGAGGGGACTTTATGTTTGAATCTGATGTATGTGCTTTTTTTCTTACACTTTTTGAATGTTTTGGAAAGTCTTTTTCAGCCATGAAAAACTTTCTCTTTGCTGCACTTCATTTTCAATGAGTTAAAATCTTCACCTTGACAGGCACATTTAAACCAGGTTGTGGTTTATGAAAGGAACAGTTCACCCATAAATTAAAATTCTGTCATGATTTTCTCTTCAGGGGAACACAAAAGGATACCTCTTTAAGTATTTACTGTCATTGTGTCATGCAATTGCAATTAACAAAGCCTGACGCCGCGCCAGTTTCATACTCCGTCTACAGTGCGTATGCAGTCCGTGTGGGTTACGTATGCGGTGCAAAAGCAGCACGGACTTGTTTTGCTTTCACACAGGATGCATGTTTGCAGTCCGCTCCTGATCCGCGCTTCTTTACCACAAACACAACATTTGTCTGTTATTTTGATTTCTAATCCAAACATGCTTTTTCAGCATTATGATCCTCTTTTATCACAATCGTTCACAGACTTAATAAATATAAACAACGTATTATTCAATGCACTTAACTTCTAGATCTGTATGTTAAATTGCTCAAGCAAGTTGCAACACATTTAAACACAGCATATAGTTTCATTTTCGTATTGAAATTGGGCTATCACAAATATTTTAAATTAAACTTAGACTATAAAAAACAATTTGTTGAGTCAACTTAAAATAATTTGTAACCTGGCTGCCTTAAAATTTTAAGTTCAGTCAACTCAAAAAAAAGTTTATTCAACTTGAAATGTTAAATTATACTAAGTGACAACTTAGATATTTGAATTGAATCAACTTAAAATTTTAAGGCAGCTGGGTTACTTACCCGTCTGTTAAGTTTAGCAAACCCGAATATCTAAGTTGTTACTTAGTACAACTTAACATTTCAAGTTGAATAAACTTATTTTAGTTGACTGAACTTAAAATTTTAAGGCAGCAGTGCAACAAATTATTTTAAGCTGACTCAACAAATTGTGTTTTTTATTTTTTACAGTATACCACAGACAGAAACAGTCGGCTCTTGTGCCTTTCTTTTGCATTAAATCTTTATTAAAAGCAATCCCGCGGGTCCTAAAGAACTTTTCTTTTCTACCTCCACAAGTACATCTATTATGTTTCCTTGTTTATTTAAAAGTGCACTTTTCCTTGTTGTAAACCTAGCCAAAAATCCACAAAAATCCACCCATGTTCATTTTTAACGCGAACAATGCACTGTCACTGTCACTCGGAAACGAGTCTCTGCACCGCTGCAGACGCACCGCTCCTGGAACGCACTCCTGGACCGCAAACGCGTGCAGTGTAAACACTCTAATCCGTTAACATCGGTGTGGAAAAAATCCGCACCGCATACGCACTGCAAACGGAGTATGTGTGAAACAGGCGTAAATCTTCAATGGATGTAAAAAAACCTTGTTGAAAACAAACAAACCAAAAAAAAATAAAAATACATATATAAAAGTCACTGGATTCTCCAGCTGAAATGACACTAGTGGCAGTAAAACACCAACAACTTATGTGCAAACAAATTACGATTATGGGGAAGTTAATCAATTCATAAAGACGTATTTAAACAGTAAGTAATGACCTCAAAACATTTTTATCATAGTGCATGATTTGTACACTAGCAGCTTTGCATCACAAAATTGGCTCTATATGTTTAGGTCTTGTGATGTAAACTTGCTCAGTAGCTCACCTGGTAAAGCACTGCACTTCAAGTCTGCTTTTGTTTACACTTCAGTTAGATTTAGGGTAGAGATAATGTAGCTGCCTAGTACATTATTATCAAACGCCATAGAGCATTAACTTTTTAGCGCTACTGGACATTTCATTTTCAAACTGGCACTAAACATGCAAGAAGCAATGTAATATCATTTTGCAGACATATTATCACATGCACGTTTTTCTAATGAGCCTGGGTTTAAAAAAGTATAATTTTTAATCATTTTTAATACTTTGTGCAACCATGCATACATTTCTACATTATCATCCTTTCATTAAGTTCTAAGTTTAGCTCTTTAGAAGCACATTTCAGGTGGTGCTGCATTAAGCATAGTTCATGAACCACATTTCTCTCAACACTCATCATTAGTAACTGGATAGCTGTATAGCCATTTCAGGACCCTCAACCATAAAACCAGTCATATACATAATTAAAAAAGCTGAATAAATAAGCTTTCCATTGATGTATGGTTTGTTGGGATAGGACAATATCTGGCCGAGTTACAATTAGATTAATATCTGGAATCTGTGAAAAAAAAAAAAATATATATATATATATATATATATATATTGAGAACATTGCCTTTGAAGTTTCAAAATTAAGTTCTTAGCAATGCATATTACTAATCAAAAATTAAGTTTTGATATATTTACTGTAGGAATATCTTCATGGAACATGATCTTTATTTAATATCCTAATGATTTTTGGCATAAATAAAAAATATCTAATTTTAACCCATACAGTGTGTTGTCAGCTATTGCTAAATATACACCCGTGCTACTTACGTCTGGTTTTGTGGTCTAGGGTCACATATAAGCCATCACATGAATCTGAAATTGTCATCATGTAATTAATAAAGTATGTATTTGTTTGTATAACACACATCTGTCATAGTGTTTACAATTGAGCATGCAGGCTGGCATGCATATTTTAATAGTAAATTATCTAAAAGCGTTTACATGCACAATCATAATATGTAAGCACACTAGCAGTGAGTACAGGCTGAAATACCCTAAATGACTATTATCTGAAAAGATTTTTAAAAACTTTAAAAACATTTGTGCATTCCTACACTTTTTGTCTTTGTAAATGATTACAGAGGAAAAACTGGGCTTCATACATAAAACAACTGAGTATCACACACTACTTTCAAATCATTCCAGACACAACAAACTCATGCAGAAGCTTGTGCCTCAGTGCCAGAAGATGCATGACAGATGAAACAATATGTTTTCTAAAATATGTTTGAAATCAGACTTCATGGAATCATAGTTTGAAGTTAAAAAAATCTCGAAGCTCGAAAAAATCTAAGTATATGCTCATCAAACACTATGTGATTCTGTGAAATCTGTCTCCAACTACCCAAAATCTGCAGACTGGCTCTGACTTTCTGCAACTAGCATCGACTCCTACAGACTATGAATAAGAGCAAAGTAATTTGGTGTATTCCAGCCTTAACAGTGTATGTGTTCAACTGCTAAATATATAATTTATCTCCCAAAGTGCAAAAAGACTTTCAGCCAATTGAATCCACAGTCCTTTTAACACCCAAGGACCTTTATAATTTCTTGCATATCAGATGTTGCCTTCCAAGCACACTGACCAAAACACTGATATGTGTATATTGATACAAGTCTCTTCTGTTCACTGCAAACTAGTTCAGAGTCAGTGTACTACGATAAAGCATAATGCTTTCATACTGTGGAGATTAGCCTCTGGCACAGCTTATCTCAGTGTGCTGCTAAACACTAAAATCTGTAAACACAAACTTGCTAAATCGTCCTTCTTTTATGGTGCAAGTGTGTTTACATGTGCAGTTTACTGTAAGTTACTTGCGCTAGTGCTGTATGCTACACTCTTAAAAATAAAGGTTCCAAAAGGGTGTTTTTGCAGTGATGCCATAGAAGAACCATATTTAAAGAACTTTTCAGTGAACAGTACTTAAAAAAAAAAACATTTTGAAGAAAACCTAAAGAACCTTTTTTGACAATAAAGAACCTTTTTGAAAGGTTCCATGGATGTTCTTCATGGAACCTTTGATGCCAATAAAGATCCTTTATTTTTAAGAGTGTAACAAGCAATTTTGTCTGAAGTTGTTGTCATCAAAGGGTAAGCAACGCTTTCATCCCTTCACTTTTATCACACATCAGTTGACGCAGAAACCCAGACATCCCGTGAGCAGGCTCTCATGGGGGACTGTACAGTACAGTAGTGGGTTATCAGTGCTGGTTTTAGTAACAGTCTTTGACTTTCTCTTATTTGCATTATAACTGTGCACTTAGTAAGAGAGGTAGAGCAAATTTATGATAAAACATGGTTACGCACACAAAAATAATGCATTTAAAATTAATTGAATAATGAAACATTCAACACAAAACACCTTAATGTACAGCACTGATTAAAAAAAATGAGCAGAAACTTAATTATCATATATGTGACACATCACACGGAGACTTACGTGCTTGGATTTCTGAGGATTTAAGAGCATAAATGTGAAGCTACAGTAGTGTTTTTGTTTAAGCACTTGGATGAATTATTCAGTAAAGCCCCATTCATTATCTGAGCTGTGAGGATGTCTAATTTATTCTTTTTTAGGTGGATGAACTTCTGGTTATGCAATACTGACAAATGAATGAGCATATTTCTTGTGGGATTAAAGTCCTGGTTGGGCTGGATACAGGATCAAACATTCCCTGCACTGATTCCCTATCCCTGATGGCATTGTCTTCAAATGCGACAGAAACGCATATTTCCAATCAGTTTGGAAATAGTGTTCCTTATAAGAATATTGAGAGAGAATACAAAACCGTTTTCTCAGTAGAAAAAAACCATCAGCACAGCGGTAGCTCGAATGCTGACATGAAGCCAGTGACACTGCAGCAGTGTGGTTCACATGGTGAGACGGGCTGACGACAGCCTGTTACTGCTAACATAGTTTAGACAAGGACTGAAGTAAAGACATGGTTGAAAAGCGAATTGTAGGCATATGAATTTAAAGAGAGACTGTATAAAGAATAATTAATGGGTTATGTGGTGATTGTTTGTTGTGTTGCTCACAAATTAAGCCTTGTGGTGTAGAATAATGTCATTATTTTACAAACAGATGCTGCACTTGCTTTAATGGACAGCTGGCATTGCTGTATATTTGTGTTTTTGAAAAGCATGATATTTAATCCCTCCCCATACACACTCACTCTTTGTCTTGTTTATGTTAGGAAAGTCCTGTCTCTGACACAGAGGCACCATGCAAGCTTTTATGCTTCTAAACATATTTTGTTTTAAAGTTGGTCAAGTCTTGAGAATTTTTTTTTGTGTGGGCAACACTGCTTGTAAGGTTACAAGGTACTTGTAAAGTTAGTTTGCATCTAATTTGTTTTGCTATTTTGGACAAGTTGGGAGATTTTGTTCCTTGAAGGTCCTGTAGGTCACACTTGCAGTCAACATCTAAAGTTTCTGTTTTGTATTTGAATAAGTCTGGAGCTTTCTGTACATATCTGTGTCAATAAATAAGCAATTAAAATCTTTAAAACAAAAATTAATAAAGTTTGTAATAGTTTAATCTTACCGTTTAGCCACTCAGTTTACATGACTCTTGACTAGATAAAAATTAAGGATTCAGATTTTTATGTGCAGTTTTTACCTGATGAAAAAATCAGAGCTAGAAAATATGAAAGATAAAATATTTTACATATATCATTTAGTTAAATATTTAGTTTAAATATTTTAACTAGAAAAAAAAAATTATTCATTATAAAAATGCTCATGGAGTTTTCAGATTTTTTTCAGATCTACAAATCACTTTAATATTTAGAAATAGGATTCTCAAATACTGTATTCAGGTTTTCCACTTATTGCATTCAGCTATTCAGACTGTGCTTTGTCTTATTCTAAATAATTTTAAATAATCTTAGAGGGGTAGTTCACCCAAAAATGAAAATTCTATCTTTAATTACTCACCCTCATGTTAATCCAAACCCGTAAGACATTCATTCATCTTCAGAACACAAATTAAGATATTTTTATGAAATCTGAGAGCTTACTGACCAGTGTTGCCAAGTCTACAGTCTTCCTGTGGAATTCGGCTACTTTCATACTACTTTCATATGCTGTGGGTTGTTTTTAATGTCCTCAGGGTGAAGCGATCCCAATAACGTACTATTTAGCTCTTAGAATACTAATTTTACCGGTGGAATTCCACCAAAAAAACGTGTATTTTACCCCCGGAATGCGATTTTTAGTAGCAATTGGGTGTGTTTTGTTGTAAAAACCTGGCAACCCTGTTTCTGACCGTGCATAGACAGCAACACAACTACCACGTTCAAGGCACAGAAAGGTAGTAAGGACATTGATAAAATAGTCCATGTGACAGCTGTGGTTCGACTTTTTGTGCATAAAGAAAACAGAAATAATGATTTTATTCAACAATTTCATCTCTTCTGGGTCAGCCTCTGCCGCCATTCACAAGAGTGAATAACATAAAAAGTATTCTTGTCGCTTCATAACATTACAGTTGAACCACTAATGTCCCTTGGAGTATTTTAATGATGTCCTTGCTACCTTTCTGGGCCTGGGAACGTTTCAGTTGCATTGCTGTCTATGCAGTGTCAGAAAGCTCTTGGATTTCATCAAAAATATCTTAATTTGTGTTCCAAAGATGAACAAATCTTACAGATTTGGAACACCATAAGGGTGAGTAATTAATGACAGAATTTTCATTTTTGTGCGAACTAACCCTTTAAGGGCCTTATTTCAAAGTTTGCCGAGACCCCTAATGAGCCCCAGACTTCTGGTGGAGAAGCACTGATCAAAACATATTTGTTTTGCATTCGTGTAAGTCAGAAATGTTATTGCTGGAGGGGAGCTACTTAAGTTTGCAAGGTTACTCTTGTAAGGTGAGAGTCAGCTAGCTTCTAAGCATATTTTGTTTTACTGATATGGGTGTGTTAATTACAGATGTCAGCTTTTTAACTTCCTAGGGGCCGATACAGCTTTGAGAGGGTTTTGATGATCATTGCCTGTGTGCCAAGATTCGTTACAGACCTTCTGTGGAGCTTTTATAATCGCGTGCAGGACCACGGACAGCTCACACATCAGTAGCGTTTGCAGGATTGCTGGGTCTTTTCCGTTACTGATGCTCGCACAAGTCCTTAGAGCAACTGCCAGACAGCACATCAGTGAAGAAAAAGAAGCTTTTATGCACAAATACCAGATTTGTCTCTCGTTTCCCCTGCTTTGCATGTAATTGCATGTGATTTTAAGACATGCAGACTATTTTTACAGCTCCTTGTGAGTTTACTACCACACTGCCATTTGCTTAAAAAGGCATCAGTGTGATCATTTGATTATTAGCTATGTGTAATATTATGTGCTTGTTTAGTGATATAAATTAGAGTGATACAGATTGGGAGAAATATAATTTCAGGCTTCCATCTGCTGTTTTGAACATCAAATAAGAAATAATGATATGGCGTGATACATATCTGTGCGAGAGAGGGAGATTTGGTTCATTAGTCACTCGTCCCTGGCACTCACCTTCAAAACAAATCAATTTGATTATGCAAAACGATGCCTATTAAGTGCCACTTCAGAGAGCAAAGTGTGTGTTTACTGTGGTCTGCATGTAAATGTTAAGATCGTCTCTTTCAACATCAAAGGCCGTGACACTCCACAGACACCAACTGCCACCCACCAGGGCAGGAAGTGACACGCAGGTACAAAAGAACAAGGTAGGAGAGCAGAGTTGTGTAATTAGCTAGGCCTAACAGATGATTGATGAGAGGAGCTACTTCAGTTCTATGCACTTATTCTTTTTCCTTTTTCCTCTGGAAAAAAAGAGCATTTTAGCCCTGGGCGCTGCACTGAAATAGTCCTGTCTGAGTGAGCTGACAAGAGGCAGGAGAGTAGAAGAGCTCTCTTTAAATACTACAGCCCTAAAGAACAGACAGGCACTGGCTGCTTGACAGATAATTGTACTGTCTATTGCACTCTACTTTCTCCGCTACTTCATTTCAACCATCCATCCAGCATAGGTGGTTGTTGCAAATGTCACCCTGCAATTTTTATTTTATTTATTTATTTAGTTACCACTCTCAAGGTTTTATTGGGGATTATACAAGAGTTTGTTCTTGTACTCAAATCTGATTGGTCGGGCTGAACAGCACTTTTTAATGATTGTATCACTTCTATGTTGGTGAGTTCCAGACAAACTATAAATCTGTGTATTGGCAGAAATGATTTTTCAGCGACTCCTTCAGTGGGTGGTGGCAAATGAGTTACTGAATCATTCGTTGAGCTGATTTATTCAAAAAACTAAAAAAAAATTAGGAATGCAAGTGACTGTCTTTATGAGTGAGTCGTTGAATAATTCACTCAACCATTTTATTTAAAAATGCGTGTTCATTCAGGAACCAAACAAGTAACTGTCTCAATAACTGTCTTAATGTCTCAATGAGACAAAGCACCAGCCAATATTGTTTCTAAATGTAAGCTTGATTAAACAATAAGGCAAATTACTTAAATTTTACTGTGTAAAATAGCGTTGTTTTATAGTTTCATAGTATTAATATTTTAAATTGGCTTTTATTCTTATATTTTCAATTTAATTTAATTTTGTTTTAGCAATTTTGACATGTGCTTTTGTCATTTTTATAGATTTTAAATTGTATTTAGCTTTATATTTATTTAAGTTTTAGTCATTAGTTCCACTTAAACTTATTTTATTTTATTTCCTTTCTACAAACTTGTGATTAATATGATTATTATGCCTTTAGTACCTACTTTTACCACTAGATATATTCTTTTTTTTCCATGTTCCTTTTCCCTTTTTTATGTTTATTTGTTAAAATATAAGTTTATTTGTTTGTATTAAAAAAGTGTAATAAAAAGTGACTGTCTGTAAAAAATTCTATTAATAAAAAAGGAAAAACTTAATTTTATTTCAGTTAGTTGCCAAGGCAGCATTTCAGATTTTTATTTGAATTTACATTTCTTCTAATGTTTATTTTATTTTATTTTATTTTAGCAATATCATGTGATGTCTTTCTGATTGTCTTTCTGAATATCAGCATGTCTGTGATTACCTCCAGCCTCATGCCTACAGCCAAATCACAGCACTTTCATGCAAAATTGTGTAATTATATTGTTCATAGCACTGGAATTATGAGCAAATGCAGACATTCAGCAAGAACATTGCCATATGACAGCCTATGGAAAACACTGCCCTTGACCTTGCCGTGTTTTCTCTATAGAGGAGCTCGGCTGCTGTTTCCGAGTGGAGGGCAGGTCAAAGGGTGAGGCGCCCCATCGCGCCCACTGCTTTCACACAAACCCTGCACCAACGCTGGATGAAGCCTTTAACCTCTGTTTTATAAGCCCCTTCTCATACGGTCTTAAATTACAGCCTTTTCTAGTTTACTCGAGTCCAGCTCAACCACATGGCGCCACTCGAAAGGAGCCTCAAAAGCAATGCACAGCTCCAATTTTCAGTCCTACACTGGGAAAATAGCTCTAATGATAATTTTGCAAAGTAGAGCTTTGTGATAAGAATAATATTGATAAGAATAATAATTGTTGCATCAATGCTGCTCTTGGGTGCAAAGCTACTAAGATAACTGCAGCAAAGACTGTTCATCATCAAGTCAAAGGGCTATTCAAGGTTGTATTTCCTATGATCTATTCAGTTCTGTCCACTTGCATTAGGTCACAGGAATGTGTTTCATGGCCCTTTAGGCTGTGAAGCTCTATGTTAGAGGTCAGCAATGTATTCTCACTTGGCTTCAGAAGATTGGTTTTTACCAAAGTTTGAGTGATTTGTATTATTGATACTTCTAGTAAATGGACCATTCTGTAGAACTGATCCAAAGTTGGGAAAGTCTTGAAAAAGTCTTTTTCCAAGAAAATTGCATGTATGCAGATTGCAAAATATCCAAGGTACACATTTCTAGTAATTGTGCTAATTGTAATTTATGAGATTTGTTGTGTTTTAAATCCAGTCTTTCCTTGTAGAAGGCAAAAAGTTGATCATATTGATTTCAAAGTTAAGTATTCATTAGTCTGAATATACATTGAACCAAAAACTCATAACATCTTAGTTGGCATTTCAGTATGCTTTATTTTTGACAAAACATCCTATGTTTCGGTAGTGACTGCACATTTTTGGTAGTGACAGTAATACTTTGGTAGTGACCACATCACATAATAGAATTTTAATTTGCATATACTAAAACACTACTAAGGCATACTAAAAAATTGCATGCATAACTGTACTAAAAATGTGTTTATTTGCCTTAAATATGAGGAAATATGTGTTCCCTTTTGTCACCACCAAAACAATGATGACATGTTTTGGTTGTGAATGTTTTGGTAGTGACAAATTTATGAAATAACACCCAAATAAATAATGATGTCACTACTAAAACTCAACTAATGTTTCAGTAGTGACAATTTTAGATACTTCTGAAGCTAGCTCAAAGATGCTAATCAGCACATGGTTAGCTAGCACAGTTGTACACATAAAAAAATGAAATGTTATGGAATAACTTCCAAAAAAGTGTTTAATTGCAAAAAAAAAGGTGTTCGGTAGTGACATTCCTTAGTGTTACAAACAGATATTTTTTTAGATTTTGAACACATTTACCTCAAAATGATGGGGCCTATTTATTTACCATGTAGCTATGAGCGAGAGGGACACATGAATATTTCCTGATCATAAATGGGTGTAGTTAAAATCAGTCTCAGCCAATGGACTAAAACATACACTGTTTCAGCAGCATTCTTTTTATTTTGCATAAAATTTCATTATCTACAAAGAAAATATAAAATAAATATTTTTTGAGCTTCACTTTTTAAAAGAATCAAAAATATACTTATAAAAACAACGACGGGAAAAACACAAAATGTATTTCAATCATTTTCGTAAGTTAAAATTTGGGGGTTAGGATTCGGGACAGCCACTTCCCAACTGAAAGATGATTTTATAATATATTAAGCTTACTAATGTTTTAAATATTACTGTGGGTTTCAATAGATAACAGAAGGGTCTTAGTAAACATATAAGATTTGAATACTGCTTTTTAAATGTGTTTTTTGGTTGTGGGACAGTGGGATTTTATTTTATTTTATTCATAAATGTCCTCAGTGTCTCTTCACCTTGCTACTATGTGAGAGAATATAGCCGTAAGACAGAAAGAGGGAAAGAGAAGAACAGCGGCATGAGAATTTGCAGGGAAATGGACCAAGCAGTTAAGAAAAAGAGACAGTGGGAACTAGACTAGATGGAGCAAGAGGGATAAAGCTAATAGAAGAGAGAGAGAGATCAGGCGACTGACGCAGATGTCTAATGATCAAATACAGATGTCTCCCACCCCTTATTTGAAGGGGTCAATAATGCAAATCTCCAGACACAGTTGTTCTCTGAACAGCGGTTTCCCTCATGCCATATTTCATATTGTTGATGGGAAATTAACATTATGGTACTTAGCGTTTGAAATATTTGCAAAATTGTTTTCAGTGCCTTGTTCTATCAATATCAGTTGAATTTGATGTTGAACCTTAAATACAAGCATTTTTGCATGTGTGACAAAATCTTCCAATAAAGTAATTTTTGTTCTTCCTGTTGTTTTTTCACAGATTCGTCCTGGTGTTTGGCTGCTTGGTGCTGTCTGTCTTCTCTACCATTCCAGATCACCAGGAAATGGCCTCTCATAGTCTCCTAATCTTGGTAAGAGCTGAACTACAGTGTCAAACAAAATCCAAACAGGATGAAGCATGAGAACATGAGAGTCTCATGCTAAGAAGCTTAAAGAAAAACATCCAATGAACTCTGTGTCAACTGTACTGTAATACTGTAGCTAATTGTACTGTACATCTGGAGTCTTAAATAATGCTACATCATGCATTTATTAATGTTGTATATCCACGGTTATTTTGTGGTTATCATGGTTTAACTAAAGTGACTATGGTTTTTTGGGTTTATTTTTAGTAAAACCATGGTTAATTTAAGGGTGTAGGAGGTATTATGGGATAGTGCCCGTTTTAAATTCCATCTGCAACACTTATTGAGGTTTTTTTGTCCTGCAGAAAATTTCCTTTGCTGTCCACCAAATTCAGCTGCTAACGCCAAACATACTTTAAGGCAATGTGGAAAAATGTTAATAGCACTGTACAGCACAGGTCAAGTTAGCCAATGTAACCACAATACAAATGCAACCAAATATGCCCCACTTTTAGGCCTTGTGATTTGCTTGATCCCTTTAATGCAGCATGATGGAATACTGTCAATAGTTATTTGAGTACAAAGCCCTGACAAAAGCCATCTCCAGGTGAGAGACATGAACACTGGATAAGAGGCTCATGTTATGGTGGTTTTCTGTTTCTGGAAGCCTGCTGGTTTGTGTACTGGTAATGATGGCCATACAAATTGACCCGATTTGTTTTATTGACTCAGCTGACACCAAACATGATCTGTATGGTGTTTATGATCTGTAGGCAGTGCTCTAAAGCTACTTGTATGATCATAATGAAAGCTCTTTTATTCAGTCATACTGCTGCCCCTTTAATTGCAATGCAAAGACAGGATGCATAAGTCAACAACACAGAGATCTTTTAAAATGGCTTTGACACGCTGTGAATTGAGTCAGAAACTCCATATAGGGTCAACATCTGTTTCCATATGTGTGCATCATTATGTTTGTACATGCTTGTATGTGTATGTGTTGTGTGTGCTTTATAGGGTTTTGTAAAGTTAATGGATAATGTCCTGATTTTTTTTCTTTCAGTGTGGTTCACTTAAAAAGAATCATTTTCAAAATAATGATATTTACAGTAAACATTGCTCTTAATCTTTGTGTTTTTCCACTGTTTATTTAGATAAATGAGTGTGTGTGTGTGTGCGTGTGTGTGTGTGTTTTGTTTTTGTTTTGCTTTTTTGGCATATAAATTCTGCTCTGAGTGAATCATTTTTTTAAACATTTGAACTGTACTGTAGTTGAGTAGTAGCTAACAGCTTGACATACTAAGGATTTGAAGTAGAACTACATATACAGCATATGACTAAAACAGAGCTCACTAATGGATCCATAATCAGGTTATTTTCCACTTATGTCAAGAAATAGCTGACCTACAGATTATATTTGACAGGCAAGGACACCTCCGTCTGTTTTTCTTTATTAAAAAGTGCTGTTGTGCAGACTGTATGGTACTTCTCTCACTGTTTATTTCCAGCAATGATGCATGTAATGTACAGTAGCTGTAATGTTGTTGGTTAAGAGTGTTATTGTTTTCACAACCACAGATGATACAAGTACATCACAAGTTCACAAATAAACTTGAAAATGTTTTTCTTTGTCTTGTAGGAATTTGTGATGATTGTGGTGTTTGGGCTTGAGTACATCATTCGAATCTGGTCCGCTGGATGTTGCTGCCGCTACCGAGGATGGCAGGGGCGACTTCGCTTCGCAAGGAAGCCCTTCTGTGTCATAGGTGAGCCTACAATCAATGTGTAAAGTTTACCTCCATGAAATGAGAATTATAAGACTTTCATAATTCAAAGGAGAAGTCCACTTCCAGAACAAAAATTTACAGATAATCTACTCACCCCCATGTCATTCAAGATGTTCATGTCTTTCTTTCTTCAGTCGTAAAGAAATTATGTTTTTTGGGAAAATATTTCAGGATTTTTCTCCATATAATGGACTGATATGGTGCCCCGAGTTTGAACTCCCAAAATGCAGTTTAAATGCGGCTTCAAACGACCCAAATACGGCTGGAAGAAGAGTCTTATCTAGCGTAACAATTGGTTATTTTCATTAAAAAATACAATTTAAATTCTTTTTAATCTCAAACGCTTGTCTAGATAAGACCCTTCTTCTTCGGCTGGGATCGTTTGAAGGCGCATTTAAATGTAATTTTGGAAGTTAAAACTTGGGGCACCATAGAAGTCCACTATATGGAGAAAAATGCTGAAATGTTTTCCTCAAAAAACATAATTTCTTTACGACTGAAGAAAGAAAGACATGAACATCTTGGATGACAAGGGGGTGAGTCCATTATCTTTACATTTTTGTTCTGGAAGTGGACTTCTACTTTAAAATCAGGGTTTCCAAACTTTTCTCATTTCTAAATGAGGTCATAGAGTGAGATCTGCATTAGAAGAGGATTTCACTGTTATCTAACATATTCAAATCTGATTTGATTAGATTTACTGCTCATGAATGTCTTACCTTCATGAAACTGTAAATAACATTATTAAATATGTATATAAAATATATGTACACTTTTTGTGATAAGCAGCACAGATCAGCAAGTCATTCGCAATCAAAATCATAGAGTATTTACAGCTGCATCTCAATAAATTAGAATGTCATGGAAAAGTTCATTTATTTCAGAAATTCAACTCAAATTGTGAACCTTGTTTATTAAATAAATTCAGTGCACACAGATTAAAGTAGTTTGAGTCTTTGGTTCTTTTAATTGTGATGATTTTGGCTCACATTGAACAAAAAGGAGCCCCTACCAAGTATTGCGTACATATACAGTAAATGAACATACTTTCCAGAAGGCCAACAATTCACTAAAAATGTTTTTTTTTATTGGTCTTATGAAGTATTCTAATTTGTTGAGATAGTGAATTGGTGGGTTTTTGTTAAATGTGAGCCAAAATCATCACAATTAAAAGAACCATTTGCAACAAAAATGTGAAGACATATTGGGAGTTTATTCATCTTTTTTTCTTTTTTTCATTTTGCTGACTTGCTCTGCTAAGAACATTTCCAAGGCTTGAAGAAAAATGTTCTGGAAACACAAGGTTTTCTGTAGTAAATGGTGTAAATAAAAGAGGAGCATCGTGTTATTTACTCGCCAAAGCTGATATAATTGCATTTGATGGTTGCAGAGAGTTCATTTTTGACCCTTGTTACTTGCAGCGACATATGTTAAAGAAACAAACACCCACATCATCATTGGTTATGGACTGAGAGTTCATATAAAAGCAAATATTTGGTGACCCTTCAGTATTCATTTAGTGATATTTCTAAAGCACATACTTTTATTCACAAAGGATGCATTAAATTGCTAATATATAAACGTTGATGATAAGAAATCTGTCTTGAGCAGCAAATCAGCATTTTAGAATGATCATGTGACACTGAAGACTGGAGTAATAGCTGCTGAAAATTCAGTTTTGCATCACAAGAATAAATTAAATTATACATGTATTCACACTGAAAACAGTTGTTTGAAACTGTAAAATATTTGTTATTGTTTATTTGATCAAATAAACACAGACAAATAAGCACTATGAATGCTTACTGTCCTCCATCACAAATTAATTGCTGCAGTCTAGCAACTTTCATTCTTCCATGATAACCCAAACTACATTTATTCCTATGTTACTAAGACACAAGCCTCAAAACTGTAGATCACCATTAAGGAAGTGTCTTATGCCTGTAAAATAACCTTACTGTACTTACCTATTGACCCCAAACCTTTTACCCAGCATCCTCCAGCTGTGACTGCCAAAAACTACCGAATCCACTTCAGCAAACAGCTCTCATTCAGTGACCCCTCAACCTGTCTAATGTCCTCCAGACTGTTGTTACACTGTGTGAGCTCATTAATACTGGCTTTGCTATTAATAATGTCTTACTTTGTTTAAGTGTGTGTAGGTGCCTGTGGTGTCTGTTCTTAAGTGCTAACACTTAGCCCTGGCCCTATCGATCTAAAAGGGGAATGCTGAGAGTAATGAACGTCATTAATAATGTGTGCAGACCAAATGTCCTTTGAGATTCTATTATGCTGTGTCTTTTTCTGATCCCTATTCCCCTTTGTTAGTATATCGTGAACACGAACCTGGACACTGGCAAAGGTCTCGATCTCAAACAACAGGGACACTGATGACTCAATTACTGTACAAGGTTGCGCATTAAAGCATAGTTATTTTTTATGTAGCACATTGTGCATCTTTATTGCAGCTGTTCAGCCATACAGTGCTATTATAAAATTGGTGCGGTTTTATGCACAGTAGGGATTAGAGTTAATTAAAAACTGAATCTCTTTTAAGAACAGAAAATAAGATTCATACTTATTTCATATATTCGTACTTGTGCTTATTCATGACAATTTGGATTGAATATTTTTCACAGTTTGTTAGGCAGGCATTCATGGGGATTTATAGAGAGGAAATGTCTCTATACTGGAATGATTTTGACTCCTTTGCTAGTGCAATTACAACTGAACTAGGCAACAGTGTTAGGTAAATCGATTTTAAGAACCATTTCTCCAGAGCCGTGCACAGACATTTTGAGGGTCAGTGGTCCAAACCAAAAAAAGTGCACTAAGGGAGTGTCTTTGGAGTGTTACACGCTGTTCGTGCATACATAAGATCCATAAAGTCGCAAAGATTAAAGTCTGAGACCCAAAGAAACAAGCTTTCTAAAAGTTAAGACTAATCCACACCTTCCTAAAATGCATAACACCGCCGAAATGTATTACTTTTATTCTGGCTGTAGTATTGTTGCCACCGCCACCATGGAAGCTGATATTCCAAATATAGTAAGGGGCGTAACATTTCGGTCACATGCTTGAAGTATTTGGCCAATCACAACGCACTGGATAGCTGGCCAATCGGAGCACACCATGCTTTTCAGATGAATGAGCTTTGTAAAAATCGATGTGTTTCAGAAAGGCAGGGCTGAGCGGAGGATGTATGTAATGTATGGTATATGGAACATAATGTGTTTTTTGAACATTAAACTGCATAAATACATTGCATTACACCATTTTCACAAAATAATGTGATTTAGAATAAAATAATTTTTAGCAATGTCATATGACCCCTTTGATACAAATTATCCAGTTGTTACAAATCTACAATTACAAGTGAAGGCAGCACACTCTGTAATAATTTCAGATTTTATTGTAAATGTTTTGATTTACAATGCTCCCCCTCACTCTCTGAGCCTTCTTCCACCTCATCTTCAATGGTAGTATAAGTATTAGATGTTTAATTTAATGTTATACAGCATAAATCTATATTATATACTCATAAACAACTTAATGGGAACATTTATATTATGTTTTTAACTATGTGTAGGCCAACTATTAATATGGTTTTAATAAAATATCATAACTAGTATCAACTAAGTGATTATAATGGGAAATATACTTAATTACAGTAATTATATTTTTTAATTAATTAATTAGCATGCATATCACTAGCATATGGCTGCTTATTAGTGCTTATAAAGCACATATTAATGCCTTTTTTTTCTGCATGACCATATTTTAGATCACATTATCCTACTCCATACCTAAACTTAACAACTACCTTATCTAAACTTAACATTGACCTAACAATTGATAAGCAGCAAATACAGTGGACTTCAGCAGGTTGAAGGTCCATATTGCAGTTACAATGCAGCTTCAATGGGCCCTACATGAGGAATATGGGTCATATATATATATATATATATATGTGTGTGTGTGTGTGTGTGTGTGTGTGTGTACTTTTAACCACAAATGCTTGTCTTACACTAGCTCTGCAATGTGATTTTTGACACATTATGTAATTACGTTGGAAAGGTCAGTTTGCGTGGTTAGTTCTTTGTCAGTGTACTCTGGTTCAAAAAGGTAGGGTAAGGTGAAAAATTCCATCCTATTTTCTCCTCCAACTTCAAACCTCTGACATTGTTGTTTTACCTGTTTTGTAAAGGGCGTTTGACTTTCTTTGCACGTTCGCTGTGTAAACACTGGGTCGGTACTTTCGTCTACGTCACACGTGACCTTTCCAACGTGACTTTGTAATGTATGAGGTCAAGATGAGCATTTGTGGTTAAAAAGTATATAAATTAGCTTTTTTTTATATATAAGAAAATTACTGATCATTTTGCTTATTCCTCAACTGGGATCGTATAGAGCCCTTCAAAGTTGCATTGAAACTGTAATTTGGACCAGCAATCCACTGATCCCTATTGAAGTCCACTATATGGAGACAAAAACCTGTTTTCCTCAAAAACCTTATTTTTCTTTTTTAGGGTGACCACACACACACATCCACATTTACAGCCCTATTTCATCAATATGATATTAATGAAAACAGAATGCACTAAGAATTAATGTCAGGTCATTCATTTAAGACAATTTAAAACTCAGTGAATGTTTCTATACCCAGAGGTCCTACAGGACCTGAGGGTAAATAGTGTTACTAACTTCAGACTAGCAGCAACCTGTTTTACTTCATTCATGCATCATATACCATGATTGTTGCTGGAAATTTTAGTTTACTCTCATTACTCTCACTGTGAACTCTCATTTAAATTTAGTTTTAAGGATTTTGTTTTGTTTTAAACAAATGTGTTGGGAAGCTGTTTCTAGAATAAACCTAGGGTTTATTTTGTGTTGTCGTATTTTAATTAAATGTATGTATCCTATTTCAACAAGTCATTAGCTGCCATTAGATGGTATTTGTGTGTTAAACTGATGAATGAACCCTGCCAAAGAAAGAATGGTGTTCAGATGATGATGTGTGTGATTTCGTTGTAGTGCAGGAAGACCCTCCGGCAGTTCATAGCAACAAGAAGTATGGGCATCCCCTGCCTTTTCTCACAGTTAGTTCATCACATATACTGCACAAAAGAAATCTGGCGAAAACCTGTCAAATTAAAGTCAACATATTATATCATTCAGTTTAAGCTAATTTTTTTTTACTTCATATACTGTTTGTGTTTCAGCTAGATTTCCCATTCGGGTAGTTTGATATATAGTGTTGACCTTACTGAAAATCTGGCATTTAAGATCTATTTTAAAGGAGAACTCCACTTCCAGGACAACAATTTACAAATGATCTACTCACCCCCTTGTCATCCAAGATGTTCATGTCTTTCTGTCCTCATTCATGAAGAAATTATGGTTTTTGAGGAAAACATTTTAGGATTTTTCTCCATATAATGGACTTCATTGGTGCCCCGATTTTGAACTTCCAAAATGTAGTTGAAATGCAGCTTCAAAGGGCTCTTACTCGTCCCAGCCGAGGAAGAAGGGTCTTATCTAGTGAAACGATCGGTAATTTTTTTCAGGAAAATAAAAATTGTAATACTTTTTAAGCACAAAACTTGTGTAGCACTAGCTCTGGGATGCGCGTCCACGACGCTACATACTATTGAATCACGTCGAAAGGTCAAGCGGAACGTAGGTGGGTCTACAGACCCAGTGTTTACAAAGTGAACGTGCAAACACTAAGGAAGTGCAAGTAATTCAAACGCTGTTTACAAACAAAAAGGTACAGCGATGTCGGACGATTCTGAAGTTGTAGGAGAAAATAACGTCGAGTTTTTTGCCATACTCTACCTTTTTGAGCCGGAGTACACAGACAATGAACTTCCCAGAGCCTGTGCTACACGAGCTTTTGTGCTTAAAAAGTATACCAATTTTTATTTTTCTAAAAAAATGACAGAGCGTTTCACTAGATAAGACCCTTTTTCCTCAGCTGGGATCGTTTAGAGCCCTTTGAAGCTGCATTTAAACTGCATTTTGGAAGTTCAAAATCGGGGCACCAATGAAGTCCATTATATGGAGAAAAATCCTGAAATGTTTTCCTCAAAAACCATAATTTCTTTATGACTGAAGACAGAAAGACATGAACATCTTGGATGATAAGGGGGTGAGTAAATTATTTGTAAATTCTTATTCTGGAAGTGGACTTCTCCTTTAAAGGAAAAGTTATTTTAAAAATTCAGATTTGCCAAAACAGGCCATCCAAGATGTACTGTATGAGACTGTCAAATCTTTGTAGATGGTTAAAATATGAGTCCTCTATCTGTAATATTGTTGTCTTTTAAATCTGACATAAACATAAAAAAGTTTTAGGAAATATTTTATCTAAGTTGTATTAAAATAGAAATGTACTAAATAAAAGCATTGTCACTAGAGGTTTTAGGCTGTTGGACTCAAAATTGCATAATACTTCAAAATTGTCATGTTTAAAAGACATTGGAACAAAATTCTTTAAGTTTTCAGCAGGGCTGATTCTGATGTGTGATGGTGGTCTCCTTTATGTGAAGGTCTGATGTATTTTTCATTGAGTTCATGAGTCATCTCTCCGCAGTGCTGTATAACGGAGTCATAATTTATAGATCCAGAGCGCACGTCTACACCTAAATAAGCATTTTCTTTCCCAGCTCGAGACTCCCCGAAGACTTTAAGAACACATGTAATGTGTTGATTTGACTTATAACGACAGACTGCAGCAGAGAGCAGTAGAGTGGCTAAGCATGAAGGCCCTTTCTCCGGAAAGTTTGAGTTCATCGACTACAAAGAATATGAGAAATTAGAGGGAGGATCAGAAAGAGAAAGAAAATATTATTGCAGTTGAGTAGTGCCTTGGAGTTGTTTGTGTTCTTTGAGGGTTTGATGTCACTTCTCCAAGTGGATGTGGTTTCTGTGTGAACTTCCAGTGTCCTTCTCTTATTCTTTCTGTCTCTCCCTCTTTTCCCCTCCCTCAATCCTGTTTTCCCACAGAATATGGGCAAAATAACAGTTTGGAAATCACTCTTTCCAATCATTTATGTGAACAGAATGGCTACATTCCTCTGTGAACTCTCATTTGAGAAGTAAATTATCTAGTTTGAGCTGAGATGCCATTCTCACTGACCTTAATTGAACAACACTGACAATTTTTCAGGTTAATGAGACATTTATGTATAAACAAAAGACATACGTTTTATTGAAGAATGTTTTTACGTTCCAACGATTACTCCACTTCCAAAAAAAAAAAAAATTCCTGATAATTTACTCACCCCCATGTCATCAAAGATGTTCATGTCTTTCTTTCTTCAGTCGCAATGAAATTACGTTTTTTAAGGAAAACATGCAGGATTTTTCTCCATATAGTGGACTTCAGTGGTCCTTAACGGATTGAAGGTTAAAAATACAGTTTTAGTACAGCTTCAAAGGGCTCTACACAATCTCAGCCAAGGAATAAGTGTCTTATCTAGTGAAACAATGTTAATTTCTAAAAAAAAAATCCAGCTCAATACAGTTAGGATATGTTGAAAACTCCCATCTCCTCCTACTTCAAAATCATCCTACATCACTGCAGAAGTACCAACCAGTGTTACAAAGTGAATGTGCAAGAAGGTCAAACACCCTTTACAAAAAAAAAAAAAAGATAAAACAGTGATGTAAGACGATTTTGAGTTTTTTTGACATATCCTAACTGTCTTGAACCAGAGTGCACAGAGTACGCATGCACATCGCAGAGCTAGACAAGAGGAGTATTTGTGGTTAAAACATGTATAAATATTTTTTAAATGAAAATAACCGATCGTTTCACTATAAGATCTTTATTCCTCAGCTGGGATCGTGTAGAGCCCTTTGAAGCTGCATTGAAACTGCATTTTTTTAACCTTCAATCCACTGAGCACCACTGAAGTCCACTATATGGAGAAAAATCCTGGAATGTTTTCCTCAAAAAACGTAATTCTTTGCGACTGAGGAAAGACATGAATATCTTGAATGACATGGGCTGAGTAAATTATAAGGAAATTTGTATTCTGGAAGTGGACTAATCCTTTAAAATGTAAAAATCCTTTAAAATTAATTTTATTAAATAATCTAAATTCATTAAAACACACAAAATTATAATGTAAACTGAAATCTTTTTTCTCCAAAGAAGAACATACAGTTCTTAAAATTTATCGAAAGTGAATCAGTAGTCAATTAATTCACTTTGCTCACAGTTTCTGTTATCAAAAAAGCTTCTGGAGAAAATCAGTTCTTCATATAATTACAGATGAAATGCTGTATGAAATATAATAAGTCGCCTTCAAGTCAAAAGGTTGAGATTTGTTAATTAATGGACGCTTTTGCCCAGTGGGATTTACAGTATAATTATTACAAGGACAGGCCACTGAGGAAGTCAGTTGCCGCTTTCATAGATTGAACTGAAAAGAAGAAGAAAAAAATGATGTTTTTTAAATATATATTTTCCTTTGTAAGCCTCACATTAAAAAACAGTCAGCTTTTATTTAATGGGAAGGTATAGCTCTTTAAGTCTCCGTAAAAATCCGATTTCTAGATCCTGATCACCCATTTGGAAGAATGACCAGCTGTCTACACATTATATTCCCTGATACACTTATTTCTTATTACTGCTTATTTATTGTATTGTCTACTAAGAGAAGTAGTTTATTATAACAGAAAACAATTGGCTTTGCAACAAGATGAGATAAATTAAACTGGTATGTTGCCAAATGCAAAAACATTTGAGCAGTCAAAATTAAATTATCCAGAGGACCATGTAACTAAATAAATATTTCCCATGCAGTTAAAGCACACATGGCAAATGATATCTCCTGTGATGTTCTGCAATAATGCTACTTATGTAAAATGTTTTCTAACATTAATTTTTCTGCTCTTTTCCCAACCGTCAGACATTATAGTGCTTATCGCCTCTGTTGCGGTGGTTTCCGCTGGGAGTCAAAGCAACATTTTTGCAACATCTGCACTCCGAAGCTTAAGGTTTTTACAGATCCTGCGAATGGTACGCATGGACCGCCGTGGAGGAACTTGGAAGCTTCTGGGTTCTGTAGTTTATGCACACAGCAAAGTAAGTCAGCATAGAATTATTTGTTTTTGAATTACTTTGATTACTAATAATTTAAAAGCATGCTTTGTTTTATCCTGAAGTACTTTTTGTACGTTTGTAAGTATCATCTTGGTGTGCAGATGTCCTCTAAATGTCAACGTCTGCTTCTCTGTCTAACAGGAATTGGTCACTGCCTGGTACATTGGGTTCCTTGTGCTCATCTTTTCCTCTTTCCTGGTTTATCTGGTGGAAAAGGAGTTCAATAAAGACTTTGCCACCTATGCGGATGCATTGTGGTGGGGCACGGTGAGTCTCTACACCCCACATCTCTTCACAGTGGTACATTCCACCAAAGTAATATTCTGATCTATACTGAGCTTCACAAAAGAAGTTCTTGTGGTGCCAGATATATGTTCTTAACACTTCTGTGACTCTTATGCAACTATTCCTATGTATTTTTCGCCGCCCTTGCTAATGTCTAACATTACTAGGAAATTGCAAGACGTACCGGTTTCAGTTTGATATGATCATTGATAGCAAATTTCACTTATAATTTCAGGCTCATACTTTTTCTAGCCTTTTGATCACTGCCTTCCACCTTGTTTGGGAAATTGAAACCTTTTCCATAAAGGTTATACGGAGACCCATTAGATTCCATTTCCATGGAGATAGAAAGTAATCATGATGGCACAAAATGACAAACACCATCTCTGGTCTCGCTTGGATGCCTCTGATGGTTCAGAGAATAGATTTCAGGCTATTTCTTTTGTTTCAACCCAAAAGAAAAAGACAAATACGTGTATATGCATGAGTGAGGAGATAAACACAGGTCTGTTCTGATGAGGTCACAAATTGCATGGAAAAGGCGATGCTAAGTGCAAATAATACAATGTAACTAGACAAGTAAATAGAGTAAATAGACTAAATCGCTTATTGTATATTTGTTGTTGATGTCAAAGACAGTAAAGCTCTGTGCTATTGAGGCGACAAATTGTCACTAGGTTGTCTAGAAAGCTAGACAAATTAGCCAGATGCCAAAATGGACAAGTTGCTTGACATAACGTCATCCTCAAAAACCATGAGCAAAATTTCTTTTTACACGGTAAAAAGAAAAATACTTGCACTGAGGATAAACATGGTTTATATCAAGCACAATGTGTTTTATGCAGGTAATTATTGGCCGGTTAGAGCATGAATTTTTAAAGAGACATTCAGAAACCAGAATTGTTTTCTTTTCAGTTTATTTCATAAGTCTTGTGAACAAATTTTCTGTGTGTTTTATGGCCTTATTTTGATGACTTAAAATTGTATTTTTTCACAAACCATGCATAAACGTTGTTTTCTTAAAAGTACAAACTTTTAAATACATACTGCTCACATATTATTGTAGCCAAGTTTGTGGTGGATACAGTGTAATAGGTCTTTAGTCATTAATATGCAGTTTTGGGCACGTTACTTTAAAAAAAGTAATTAGTTATAGTTACTAGTTACTTTTCACAAATAGTAACTGAGTTAGTAACTGAGTTACATCATTATAAAAGTTACTAATTACCAGGGAAAGTAACTATAGTGTTGCTTTAAAAAAAAAAAAAGTTCAAATATGTCAGATAACTTGGATGCCCCCAGTATTAAATATGGTAAATGAATAAAACATTGTACACTAATCAATATTTTTTAATGTTGCTGTGGGACAATGTGAGAGACACCTTCCAGGGGCTAGATATCACGTTATTGGGGTCACTTCAATCCACGGACATGAAAAACATCATAATAACCAAAAAAAAAGTGCTTTTGTAAAATAAATAAAATAAACGGTGCGCTCGCTACCGTCTCAGCCTCCATCACCTCTTAAATTAAAACTACATGAATCTCCGTGAATGTGTGCCTCACAGACGTGAGAAATATTTGTATAGAGAGCTTGAAATGTGTATTTTTAAATGAAGTAAGTCACGTCAAAAAAAATATTCTCTGATGAAGTAATTACAAACATTCACGTGAGATGCGCTGACATGCAGGTAAATACCCACAACACCTCCGTAAACAAACGTGAACATTCAACAGGTTATCTCCTTTTCATTTCTCAAAAAAAAAAAAACTAATTTACCTCAGAAGACGCGAAAATTATAGTAACGCTGCATTTTATTATCAGTAATGGCAATGTTGTTGCAACTGGGGAAACAGTAATTTGTTTGATTACTCGTTACTGAAAAATGTAATGCCGTTAGTAGCAGCATTTGTTTGTAACAACATTATTCCCATCACTGATAATATGTTTATAAGAAACTGAAAAAAGCACAAATATCAGGGCATGTCAAGACTTCTCCAGGGCTCAAAAACACCCTTGGACCCCAGAGGGTTAATAAGGGGAAATAATGTTGGGCCTATGCATTTTGTGGTAATTCATGTACTAGAATCAAATTTTAAAATGTAAATACATTTTTTTTAATTGTGTTTGCTTTTGTAAAATATTTTAAATCTGAGACCTAAAAGACATTCTCTAATAATTTATTATAATAGCCTTCATTCAAAGTTATCTGATCCATCTTGGCAAGTCTTTCATCTTAGCAAATTAAGATCAAAACTTAAGTTATGTAATGTTATGTAACAGATACAAAAATAAGGACATGGTGCCTCAGAAAGTTCACTATTGACCTTCTCCTCACATTATTATTATTTTTGTTTTAGATCACCCTCACTACTATAGGTTATGGAGATAAGACTCCTAAAACCTGGACTGGACGAATGCTGTCTGCTGGCTTCGCCCTGCTTGGGATCTCCTTCTTCACCCTGCCTGCGGTAAACCTTACTTAAAGCCAAAAACAATCCCATACCTTGTTTCTTTACACTACTTAGAGTATTAATCCAGTGTTTGTTTATCTTGTCACAAAACCATTTGCATAATTGAGACAGCTGCTAATGTTCTTCTTGGTTTTCAGCCTTCTCTACACAATGCAATCTTATACTTGGCTGCAGAATTTTATTTGGTGTCTTTGTGATAAAATGCAAAGGCAGTTTGGCTTATTACCCTGTCAGAGCAACAAGATTTGCAGCCAGATTTACAAATCAGCATAAATGGTTTGATGAATATGGATGTTCTAATTTCAAATTAAACAACTCAACCCTTTAGACTTTCACTTTTTTGTCATTAAATGATAATTTTTTAATGAATTTGACCACTCGGATGCTCAATTAAAGCTGCAACTTCATGGTACTTAACGTTGTTTCCAGAGCATTTGGTGATTTCATACCAATTTTATACTATTAATAATAATAGCCAAACAGCAATCAAATTGCATGAGTTAGCTTACTTAAAGGAATAGTTCACCCAAAATGAAAATTCTGTCATTAATTACTCGCCCTCTTGTTGTTCCAAACCCGTAAGACCTTTGTTCGTCTTCGAAACACAAAAAAAGATATTTTTGATGGAATCCGCTTTCTGACCCTGTATAGACAGCAATGCAACTATCACGTTTAAGGCCCAGAAAGGTAGAAAGGACATTGTTAAAATAGTCAATGGGATATCAGTGGTTCCATGGTTCAGTGGTTCTCGTAAACATGCGTTGAAGACTAAAATAGAAGAGAAAAAATTGCTAAATTAAGTTATTTTTGTTTTCTTTGCACACAAAAAGTATTCTCATAGTTTCATAACATTACGGTTGAGCCAGTGATGTCACATGGACTATTTTAACGATGTCCTTACTACCTTTCTGGGCCTTAAACGTGGTCATTGCGTTGATGTCTATGCAGGGTCAGAAAGCTCTCAAATTTCATCAAAAATACAGTAAGTTTGGTTCTGAAGATGAACAAAGATCTTACAGGTTTGGAATGACATGAGGGTGACTAATTAATGACAGAATTGTTTTAACTGATCAAATGTCTTTAGTTAGTTGTTTAGTTGTCTTTGTAACAATTCAGTGTGACATAATGTGTAAACAAATGTGTGAACATAAAAAATATTAAAGTGCTGCTTGTTGATAGTGTAAAGTGCTTTTATAAAGAGCTGCTGGCATGAGTGCATTTTCTACAGTCCTACTGTCCAGCTCTAAACTATAGCATTAGTGACATGCTTCTACTTTGCTTTAATTGCAGGGTATTTTGGGTTCAGGTTTTGCCCTGAAGGTTCAAGAGCAGCACCGACAGAAGCACTTTGAGAAAAGAAGGAACCCTGCTGCCTGCCTCATACAGGTCAGACAACAGAGCCATTACATCTGTACTCACATTTGGGGATATTACACAATCCTGTACAATAGAATTCAGTTTATGGTGTCATTTTTATGACAAAGAATTTTATGTTAAATGTCATGCCTCTGAGTAGAGTACTGTTAGCTAATAGTCTCATATATTTTTTATGTAACTTTTTATGTTATTTGTGTTTGACTGCACCACAATGGTCTTGTTGCCTGATAAATCTTTTATGAAATGGCTGAAACTGCTGATAGTCTTACCTAGAAGACAAATGGTTCACTTCACAGCAAAGAGACTTTATTTGCTTGGACATCCAGTGTTTTGCTGGTTTTAATATGGATAGATTTGGTTCTGATGCCAGCAGTTAAGAGAGCAAAATGCATTTGGGGAATGTTCCATTAAAGGGGGCATCGGATGCCCATTTTCCACAAGTTGATATGATTCTTCAGGGTCTTAATGAGAAGTCTATAACATACTTTGGTGAAAATGTCTCAGTGGTAGTGTAAAAAACATCCTTTTACCTTGTCAAAATTTTTCAAAGGGAGCTGTTTTAGTGCATTTGCCTTTAAATGCTAATGAGCTCTGCTCACCCCGCCCCTCTCTTCTGTGGGGTGACGAGCCGTAATGTTTACTTTCACCACATTTAGCTGTGTTTAGCTGTGAAAATTGCTAACTAGCTCATTATTAAGAAAGGCGATTTGCAAAGATGCATGGTGACGTCAGATGGTGATGATGGTGACGTCACACCGACAAGAAGCTGAGAATTAGAGCTGTAATCGGGCCTTAAAAGTTCGAATTCGGCCCGAGCCCGACAAGTATATTTTGATTGGCAGCTCTTTAAAAGCCCGAACCCGTTTACAGGCCGACATTATTCAAATGTGCGCAAGCACACAGCTCTTTTGGCTTTTGTCAAGAATGAGTCATTTATACATGTTTTAACAATTTATTAATGACTAACGTAGGCTATAGGCCACTTGGAAGTTGGAACAAAGAAATAAAATAAGTCCTCTGTAACATCGTAACATCTTAGCACTCTAAATAGGCATACACTTAGCCTATAAATAGGCCAACGCGCCAATAAAAATGACTCTTTCTTAACAAATTAAATTAAGATAAGTTCTAAATTAAGATGGGTATTTGGCAATAACGGAATTAAGATAAAGGCTCCGCAAGATTTGCTTCGCCACTTCTCTCCACAATCCGGCCTCAACGCGACGCTGAATAGCATCTGAAATGTAATAAAAGAATAATGCCAACATTAGCCTATATACTCTGTCTACATTATGCATTTAAGACTCAATTAATATTTAGTTATATTTGAAAAACCTTTACTCACCAAGATTAGGCTACATATTTTTGTGGAGGAAAATGATTGAATCCACTGTAGTTTCAGCGCGGTCCTGCGCTCACTGATGGTGCTTCCAGCAGCACTGAACACCCTTTCACTGCCGCTGTGACAGGCCGGGATGCATAGTATTGATCTGGCTAATTTTGTCAAAATGTAATCACCAGAGGCAAGCCTCCATTTCACCTCCTCAGCATCAATTTTCGCATCTTTCTCGCACTAATCGAAACGCATCACATGACCGCTCATTTACCATGCAAACCAGAGCGCAAGCCCGTGTAAAATGATATAAATTAAGCCCGAACCCGTCGGGTCCCGTCGGGTTTCACCGGATTCGGGCAAAGATCTTCAGCTCTACTGAGAATGCCCTGATTTGAAAAAGGGGATTACTTATAAAGATTAAAAAAAATACCACTGGGTGGATTTTTATCATTATAGGGTGGTTGTGCACACACTGCCAACACACATTTGTTCAAACAACATGTAAAAGTGAGTTTTGCATCCGATGACCCCTTTAAAACATGGAAACCTGTGTGTTACGACTATGGAGAGTCACTGTAAAACCACATATGCAAGAATGTGTGCGTGTGTGTGTGTGTGTACCTGGTATTCCCTAGGTTATGGATAGTAATACCAGTAAATTATGACCTCGTGGGAAATGTGGGAACAATTTTTCTTTTTTTCTTTTTGATGCCCATGGGGAAAAAGTTTTCTGTGATGGATAGGTTAAGAGGAATACGATAATGGAATACCTGTGTGTGTGTGCATTATTATATTTCTGCTTACAATGTTTTACTCTCCCTAACCCTGAATAAGGCTGCGTGGCGATATTACTCCACCGATGGTAGTCGCCCTTACCTTGAGGCTACTTGGCGTCACTATGAGTCTACAGTCCCTGTCCAGAGGCATGTATGGGTGCCTGCTCTGACCGAAAAAACCAGTGTAGTTTTTTTTACTAATCTGCTTTTTTCCTTTTTGTTTTTGTTTTTTTTTTCTCTTCTCTTTCTCTTCTACGGGCTTGTTCTTCTTCTGTTTTTTTTTTCCCTCTTCTTCCTTTTTCCCTTTTGGTTTTATATATTTTTGCATGTAGTGTGTGTGGCGTAGCTATGCGGCTGATGAAAACTCGGTTTCCGTTGCTACCTGGAAACCTCATTTGAAGGCGTTGCATACCTGCAGTCCTACAAAGTAGGTACAAACCCCTGGCAGCTGCTATTCTATTTCCTGTCTGTTCCCTCGCTTTATTCATTAAATTTCCACAAAGGAAAAGTTTCCTTTTTCCCTCTATTTGTTTGATTTCCCCATGTAACGTAATTGTGGCTGCCTCCCACATGTTCCATTCTTCTCTTCACGTCCTCTTCATTACAACATTCAAAAAAGTACTTTGTCCAGTTCGTATTTATCTGATAGTCCATAGCCATCCACAAGATTCATTATAAACCAGAATCTATTGTTATAGACAATAGCAGGTCTAATGTAGGGCTAGCTGTCCATGAAATCACCTGATTGCAGTCTTTCTCTCAAAGTGAAAGGGAAAAAACGAAGCAAATGGACAGTAATGTTTCTCTCCATTTCGCATTTATGCCCACATTCTGTTATAATGGCCCAATCATAGATGAAGTGAATGAACAGTGCTCCATCTTGGAAAATAGTATTAGCAGCAGTCAAATTGTCTAACTGATTAAGAAAAAGACTATCATTCATATATGCCATTATATCACATCGGACCATGAAATGTAAATAGACCTGCGAAAAAAGCATTACTGTAAAATACGCAGAAAATAAACTAGTCATTTAATAGGGCTTCAAATATGGCATATATTTGCTTGAGCTTTTGAATGTCATGCAATACATTGCATGTTTTGATACGCATGTTTGATATGCATTGATTTATCCATGCATTATGTTTTGAATTGGCTGTTGCTTTTGATGCATTAGTATGCATGATGTATTTAATGATAAACTGGATCCAGTGAATCTGAACTTGTCATGTGTAGTTCATTGTCAACTGAAGATTCACTGAAAACATCTAACTTTAATGTATTTCTCTTTTTACACTACTTTCTAACACCCAAAGGAAGGATCAAGGAGAGTCATCTACAAGGTTTGTATTATTCTGTATCTTATATACTGTATACTATAAATAATTCACAACTGAGACAGAATTTGAAACATTACTGTTGTTGTGCTAGTCTCAAACCTCATTTGACTGTGGAAGCCTGTTTCTGCATGGAATAAAAACATAAAAAGGTAGTTGCGTCTCACAATGTACCTTAAAAAATAGGCTTTATTTATTGTAATTCAAACTATATTTCTAATAATTGTGAGTTCATATCTTTTAACTGTGACTTTATATCTTAAACTGTGACTTCATATTTTGCAATGTGACTCATTCCATGTAACTGCGACTTTAATTTTGTGCAGTTCACCCTTCGCAAAGACCCGCCCCCCTTAGTTACTGTTGCTAGTTCCGTCAAGCCATGGTGCTCTCACGAAGGGTGACCATACGTGCCACTTTTTTCCCCGGACACGATCTGGCCGGGATTTCCATATTGCCTACACTCTTAAAAATTAAGGTGCTTTAAAAGGTTCTTTAAGCAATGTCATTGAAGAACCATTTTTAGTTCTGCAAAGAACCATTCAGTCAAAAGATCTTTAAAGAACCATCTCTTTCTTACCTTTTTATAATCTGAAGAACCTTCTTTTGCCACAAAGAACCTTTAGTGAAACAGGAAGGTTCTTCAGATTTTTAAGGTTCCTTATGGAACCATTTAGACAAAAAACGTTCTTCTATGGCATCGTGAAGCACCTTTATTTTTAAGAGTGTAAAATATCCCGATTTTGGCTTTGTTTTCCTGTGTTTATGTGTGTGGGGAAAAATTACAAGTATGGCCACCCAGTCTCACGCAGTGAAAAATACATAACTGAGCAACAAGGACACTGACCACGCATCTACAGACGAGATCGAGCAGGTTACTTTTGGCATGAAACCAAATGTCAGCTTTTAAATTTTGTAATTTTTTTTGACAGGACACTATAGCGCCTCAGTTCAAGTGTCACGTGAACCATCATCAAAGTATCTTGTTTCAACAGCGGAAAGACGTCAGTACACACCATTTTTCAAGCTCAAGTCCACCGACATTAATTTACTCTCCTGTTGGGTTTGTTTGTCAGACAAAAAGGCAGATTTGGCATTATGATTGGTCAGATCGACTGTCGGTCAAACTCCCTGCACATGATCAATCGTGACTTTATATCTTACAGTGCGATTTGCAGTTTGACTTTATCAGTGGTGGGAATAATAAACAGCGTTATTAACGGCATTACTTTTTTCAGTAACAAGTAATCATACGAATTACTGTTTACCTGTTTAAAATTTGAAAAGTGGGGCTGCTCATGGGCGTGATTACACGTATTTGTGAAGATTCAGTCGTTTTATTTAGGTGTCTGTGAAGAGAGGTAACAGAGAACGAGACGGTAGAGAGCGCACCCTGTTTATGTTATTTATTTATTTTACAAAAGCACATTGTTTTCTTGTTATTATGACTATACACAAATAAAAGTAGACCCTTTGCAGTTTCATAATAAAGAAAAAATGAGACCGCACCGGTGTAGGCTTCGACCTCAGAAGGTTAACAGTGTTGCCGTGGGATGTTTTTTATGTCCGCGGGTTAAAGCGACCCCAATAACCTGATATTTAGCCCCTGGAAGGTGTCCCTCACATTGTCCCACAGCAACATTAAAATAGTGTAGATTAGTGTACAATGTTTTATTCGTTTAGCATATTTAATATTAGGGGCATGCAAGTTATTTGACATATTTGAATGTTTTTTTCTTAAAGTGCACAATACGTACTTTCCCTGATAATTAGTTACTTTTATAATAGTGTAACTCAGTTACTATTTGTGAGAAGTAACAATATAACTAATTACTTTTTAAAAGTAATGTGCCCAACACTGACTTTATACAGCTGACTCTCACTTATGGCTTAGTTTCTTGTAATTGCAACTTTATATCTCACAATGTGATTTTATCTCTTGAAAAACAGATTTATTATCACAGTTTAGTATTTCTTTCTTGCTTCATCTCACAATTACTTCTTAACATTTTATTCTAATGAGGAAACAGGCTTCTATATTTGATCAGTAGTTCAGCCAACAACAATTCATCTTCCCTCTGATGCCTGCCGTTGTTTACTGCCATCTGTTATGAAGTGCACTCTAATTTTCATCAAGCTTGTATACATTAAACAGATGCAATGGAATATGGAATAGCAAATAATTGAGATTTATTCATGTTTTCTTGTTTTGTCACTTACCAGACAAATATGATTATTGGGGGCCTTGACTTCAATTAGAGAGAGAAAATAATGGAGATGAGAAAAGTCAGGTCAGACTGTTGGAATGATTGCATCACACAGTACACAGTCCAGATAGCAGGAAGAGCTAGTGGTGTTATTTGCATAATTACTAAGATGGAACTTCAGATTGAGACGTAATAGCGTGGCCAGGATGAACAAGGCCAGACAAAATCATTTCCACATCATTATGAATTTATTAAGTGTTGAACAAGTAAATTAAATTCATCTATTTGTCTGTAACCATTGCCTGAGAGTGAGCATCAGATTTCAAGGTGTTTGGGTATGGTGCTTCTGTGAGTTCTGACCAATTGTTTGTGTGAAACGACCATCCATCCACTCATTTATGATGCAGTACTCATCAATGACCAAGAAGCAATGATACCATAATTAGCATGGTTGCTAATGTGACATTATTGAGCAGAAGTGGGTGACTCACTGCAGTGCTGCATTTTTGAGTGGCCGCTGCTCTTTTCTCTGACTCATGTTCAGCTGTCTGTCCTATTGTTTTCTCTGAAATAGAGAGGACGGCAATTGTATTTTCTCTTAAACTGGATATGGATAATGATTTTTCATGAGTGTTCTACAGAACCCTCATCTGTTTGCATTGGCCCACGCTATTAAAGGTGTGGTCACGTGTACTATTGCATTATGCAATTTTATGGTCGAAATCCAGTCATTTTAACAGAAATTAGCGAGTTTCCAATGAGGGCAAAAATATTCCACACATAGATTGCGCATTCGGTTTTAAAGTTAATTACTCACCCTCATGTCATTCCAAACCCGTAAGACCTTCGCTCATCTTCGGAACACAAATAAATATTTTTGATAAAATCTGAAAGCTTTCAGATGACACATGGACTATTTTATCAATGTCCATACTACTGGGCCGTTGAATGTGGTAGTTGTGTTGCTGTCTATGCTCAGATTTAATAAAAAATATCTTAATTTGTGTTCCGAAGATGAACGAAGATGAGGGTGAGTAATTAATGAAAGAATTTTCATTTTTGCTGGTCATGTGATTTTATCAGACTGACCAACAAAAAGCTAATTAGTTTGAAAGAGACCTTTATGTGAGCAGTGTATTGACAATAGACAATTAAGCTTTTTTGCCTGCAAAATTTCACAGAGCTTTCGGCGTAAATGAGATTTGACTTAAACTTGACCTTTAAAGACTTGTTCTGGACTCTCAGTGACCTGTAAACATCTCTGTGAACATGTGACTAAATAATATTTATTGTTAGATATTTTAATAACTGAAATTAGCAAAGCCATCAAATACTTAAGATGATCTGCAGTGTTGACCATGTGCCATAATGTTAATAGCCATGCATGAAAAAAAAATAGCTTTGAGAGCATTTAATTACTCACAAAACATAATGACAGAACAATTAAACTCCCTCTAAATAAATATCTCAGGATGGTTATAAACAAGTGAAATATCCTAAACAAACTTTCAAGCCTAGATAGACAGATAGACAGATAGATAGATAGATAGATAGATAGATAGATAGATAGATAGATAGATAGATAGATAGATAGATAGACAGATTTCTTATTGATGCTCCTCTAGAGTCTTTCATCTTACATTAGATTTTGTCTTGGTGTATCATACCTGAAGGGCTCTTTCATAATGATTGTTTAGAGTGTTTGTTCGACTGCACTTCTAATACTCTGGGGGTCTAACCAAGCAATGCAGAACTAATAACAAAATGACTTGGCCTCTGCACTTTTTGTACTTCATGCTGTTCTTTGATGGCCATTGCCATGGCTCATGGCAGGAAGGAAAGTGCTGTTCTTTCTTCCGCTCTCTTATTCTGTCCCTTTTTTCCCCCCCCTCTCAGCCAGAAACTGAGTTTTAAGGACCGGGTAAGAATGGCAAGCCCACGTGGACAGAGCATTAAAAGCAGGCAGACATCTGTTACAGACAGACGTTCGCCTGGAGCTGAGATCAGCACTGATGGATCGAGTCCTGCCAAGGTCCAGAAGAGTTGGAGTTTTAATGACCGCACCCGATTCAGACCCTCCCTCCGTCTCAAGAGCCAATCACGGTCCACCCCTGAAGGTGAACCACATTCTGATTGGAGAATTAGAATTAGAACCAATGTTTGATTTAATTGCATTGAAATGAGAATTTACTGTAGCTCAATACTTTTTATTCTATACTGGCTATGTAGTGATGAGATAATATAAGAGACAAAATGAAATTCAAAATCTGAACAGAACTTGGAAATATTTTTTCCCTCCAAATAAACAACACTGTGACTAGTCTAATTAAAAAAAAAAAAATCAGGAGATTACTAATATAATTACAGCCAGCCATGGTGACACATTAGAGAGCTAATGATGATTGTCATGGTTATAATGATTATGATTGTAATTATCATAATTTTTGGTTGTTATTAAAAATAATAGTTTGTCCCTCTGATTGAGAGCATTGTGAGTACAAATTCTCCCAACTGAGTCCCAAAGGCCATTGACTAAACTAAGATTAATTTCGTCCTCATTCCTTCTTTAATGCTTTTTCTGTTTCCTTTTTTCTTTGTTTATAACAGTATTTGAGCATGCCATGTAGTGATATGAATAGAATTACAGTGGCATATGAAAGTTTGAGAACCCCTTGCAGAATCTGTGAAAATTTGAATCATTTAACAATATAAGAGAGATCAAACAAAATGTATGTTATTTTTTATTTAGTACTGTCCTGAGTAATATATTTACCTGATTAATATGTTTACATATAGTCCACAAGACAAAAAAAATAGCTGAAATTATTAAAATAACCCCCTTCAAAAGTTTGGGAACCCTTGGATCTTAATACTCTTTGTGGTTACCTGGATGATCTACATTTTTTTTGTTTGTTTTGTTTTGTTTTGTTTTGTGATGGCTGTTCATGAGTCTCTTGTTTGTTCTGAGCAGTTGAACTGAGCACTGTTTTTTAGAAAAATCCTCCAGGTCCTGCAGATTCTTCAGTTTTGCAGCATCTTTTGCATATTTGAACCCTTTTAGCAGTGACTGTATGATTTTGAGAGATTCATTTTTTCACACTGAGGACAATTGAGGGACTCAAACACAACTATCAAAAAAGTTTTAAACATTCATTGATGCTCCAGATGCATTAAGAGCCGGGGGTGAAAACTTTTTGAATTTGAAGATCAAATTAATACTTAATGCAAGTATCTTCTGATGGTTCCGAAGGGCAGTACTAAATGGGGAAAAAAAAGATATTTCAGCAAAGAAAAATTTCTTCATCCTGTTCAAAAAATTTTCACCCCTGGTTCTTAATGCATCGTGTTTCCTTCTGGAGCATCAGTGAATGTTTGAACCTTTTTTAATAGTTGTGTTTGAGTCCCTCAATTGTCCTCAGTGTGAAAAGATGGATCTCAAAATCATAGTCACACCTGGAAAGGGTTCAAATATGCAAAAGATGCTGGAAAACTGAAGAATCTACAAGACCTGGATGTGCTCAGTTTAACTGTTCAGAACAAACAAGAGACTCATGAAGAACCATCACAAAACAAAAACAAAACAAAACAAAAAAAACAGTCGTGGATCATCCAGGTAGCCATACACAGAACCAAGGGTTCCCAAACTTTTGAAGGAGGTTATTTTACTAATTTCAGCTATTTTTTGCTTTTGTTTTGTGGACTATATGTAAACATCCTTTATGTAAAATATCTTATTCAGGACAGTACTACATAAAAAATAACATGCATTTTGTATGACCTTTCATTTTGTTAAGGGGTTCCCAAACTTTTGCATGGCACTGTAGGTTTAAATAATTACTGTTTACTGAACGAATGGCAGGAGTGCAACAGAGGACTTCAAATGTGATGTATCTTTTATACAAAAGTTCAGTAAAAAACACACACACACACTATAGCAGTGTTCCATTCCTGAAAGAATCTGTGTTTTTGAACAAATCAGTTGAGTAAATGATTCAATGACTCATAATACACACAAAGAAGATGAATCAATGTGGCCTACAGAAAGCATCACTGAAAAATCACCACAGCTAATGCTTAAAATTAAAAGCCTGCTTGTCAATAAATGCAGACAAGAAGGACTAAAGACTGCAAATAAATGTCGTAACAACAGATACTGTAAAGAGTAAAACAATGCTCTGAATGAGAAATTTATTTCATCCACTTATTGGACTATACTGCCTCAGGCTCTGTTTACATCCCCTATGAGGTTAAGACATCTCTCTGTAGTAATATATGTATTATGTATAATTCAAGCACAAAAATGAATGCATATATCAAAGCGTGGTATGATTTAGATGTAATCTGGAGCTTTTATCCTGTGGGAAAGCTGTAAGGCAGTAGATATTATATACATTATAAAATCAGAATAGTTTAGCCAAATGGTTAATCACAAATTGTTACCCAACTTTGTCTTAATGTGCTTATGTGTCTTTTACTGTCACCTTGCTTTCAAGACTTTCATGAAGCAAGAAGAAGACCCACTTATATGTACTACAGCCTAATATGTATGGGAATCCCATTCTCTAATTCCCAGAAACACCTTAGGAAGTTTAATTTCTGCTTCATGATTATATATGAATCAAACAGACATGCCACATCACAGTAACAAAATATAAAAAGGTTTATATGTTAATATAACCAGTCATTCAGTTCCTTTTGTGCACGCCTTTGTATATATGAGTAATTTTACTGGCATCACACACCATATCCCCATCTGTAGGTGGGATGTCTTCTCCCACTCAGACACACAGGTCAATATACTCACCATATGAGCACTCAATGACCACCAAAAAAAAAAATATATATATTTTTTATTGAATTCTAATTGTATAATAATAATTTGAGTTTTCTTATTTTATTTGTGTTTGCTTTTAATATATATATATATATATATATATATATAACCCAATTTTTATTTTATTTTATTTTGCAAAAGTACTTACCTTCTGTTTAGCCAGGATGAAGATAAGCTTGTTTTTTCATTGGAACAGATTTGGAGAAATTTAGCAGTGTATGGGTGCCATCAGAATAAGAGTCCAAACAGCTGATAAAACATTACAAGTAATCCACAAGACTCCAGTCCACCAGTTTACATCTTGTGAAAAGCTAAATTTTTGTAAAGAACAAATCCATCATTATAACATTTTAACTTTAAATGCGTCCGACTATTGTTTTCTCCAGTAAAAAAACTCAGTGAAAAGTAAATAAACACGGGGAAATATGCAGATCAGGCACTGTTCACAAACTAAAACAGGCCAAAACAGTTATTAAAAAAACAAAAAAAAAAACGTGGGTGGATTTTTGATGTGAGGACAACAGAGGATGGACATTTGGTGAGCAAGTGATGTAATGCTAAATTTATTCAAATCTGTTTGGAAGAGATAAACTCATTTACATCTTGGATGGCCTGAGGATGAATAAGTTTTAGCAAATTTTCATTTTTGAGTGAACTATTTCTTTATTATTTTGTTATTTCAGTTAGCAAACATATTTTAATCAATAGTTTTATTCTTAATTCTCATTAAACAAGAACACGAACGTGCAGTTTACAGACTGGATTACATGTTTAAAAAGTGTGGCATCACTGAAGTTTGGGGGGCCTTGTGAGGGTCCCATGAGCATGTAGTGAGTGGGGTAACCTTTGTGAACCTTATAAATAATTGAACTTTTCAAGAAGTAGCATAATTGTATAGTCAAGAATCCTTTTGCCTCAAAGCACAAACTGAAAACTTTCAGATTTTAGCCAGAAGCAAATATTCCTTCCTCAGTGATGCCCTATGGCTGTAAATATCTTCTAGTGCACTAGACTGATTGACCGCAACCTCTCTAGTCAGGTTCAGAGAACATTTGAAGTAGTGTAGCATAGGACACGATTAGTCCTGTCCATCCAACACACCACTTCCCTTTCCACAGTCTCTGGTTTAAATCAATGATAGCTGCAAAAATGCACTCAAATCTAGTCACCTCATTTTTCACAGAAAACCGTACCCACAAAAATGTGAACTATTACCAATTTAGATGGTTGTTTAAAGTAGTGCTTCCAATTGTAAACTCCATAGAAACGTAATTTGACATGCTAGCTGAGAAAACAGGCATAAATATGTATTTTAAGTGAAAATGTGGACTCTTTATTGTATACATAGATTGAAAATTCTGCATATTCTCAAAAATGTGTTACATTCCCATTTAGATTTCTATGGGCAAAAGGGAAGTAATGTTATGAAGTTTGAAACAGCAGAGAGAGAAATGTTGAACCAATCTCAGTCCCAGCACTCAATACACAGAGTAAGATGGAAGCTATGGAACTTATTTACAATAAACAAAATAACTATATATAGTGCAAAAAAGATCCAAGGAAACAATTTTAACATAAAAGAAGCACTTCTTCAGGAGCGGGCAAAGCCAAAATAACAAACAAAAGAGCTAACCTGTAAACAAAATATAAATAAACAACAGAATTCTTACCTTACTTCCTAACTAGCAAAAACAGGAGAAAATGAGGGCAAAAGGAAATGGCACCCAACTCCCTACTGTTTCGGCACTCAAAAAGAAAGGAATACAACTCAAAGCTGTGCACTGCAGCCAAATCACATTTAAGTTTGGTTTTAAATTTAAGCTTAATACATAGAACTGCACACTACAGTCATGTCACCAATATTAAGCTTGAAACAGCACAGCACAACTCTGGGACTGGGACTGGGACTGGGACTGGGACTGGGACTGGGACTGGGACGGCACGGCACGGCACGGCACGGCACGGCACGGCACCTGGCAACATCACAACACACTCATGCTCTTGGGAAAACAACCCTCTCACTGGCTCACTCTCTTGATCTTCTTAAATACTGGTTCCTCTTGATATTGATTAGGTGCAGCTGGTAGGTCCAATCACCTAGATTAGGACAGGGAAGAGCACAGGAAATAGAACAAAACATACAACAAAAACTACAACTCCCAGTTGGCCATTGGGGCCCCACTGGCAGCACATCATGAATGACATACACGATGATAGTAAAACACAAATTTATACATCCTGGGACGAACAAATGTATTTTAGTACAAGTACTGTACAGTTGTCCAGTTAATTTTGACATGCACTACTTCATTAGTTTATATTCATTTCCAAAATGAAATATTTTTTAAAAGATTTTTTATAGATATAAATTTTTTTTTTGCTTGTTCGCTTGCTTTTCCTTGGTTATTACTCTTCCATTTTCCTCCAGTTCTTTCATTTAGTGAAGGGTTTCACATAATCTGACTTGTGTGCTTTAGTGCTAATGACCTTTTTTTGAAATTTTACTGTGTCTCAGGTGAGGCAAAACGTTGGTGTTGATGAGGCTTTTGATGAGAAAGGGTGTCATTGTGACATGTCAGCAGAGGACCTGCCTCCCGCGCTTAAGACCGTCATCAGAGCAGTGCGGTAAGAGCAGCGATTCTTCAGTTCACTTTCAGAACTCTGAGACATTACAAATAAGGTTCAGCATTTGATAAGCCATCAGATCATGATTACTGATACCTGTATGAATTAATTAAAAGTTTCAGCATAGTATACACCGAAGCTAAATTCCAAGCTGTTTTTGTGGTTTGTACTCTAGATGCATAATGATTTTTTTAAAGGTGAATTGTGTGGCACAATTTGTGAATTTTTTTTTTTTTGTGTCACATGAGTTGAACAAACTCAGGGTTACATAATAATTGGGCATACAACAGTGGTCTTTAGAATTTTGTCAGGATTTGATCCAAAGTTTGTGATTAATCCACAAGTGTGTGCACAAGTTTTGCAGCAAACATCACTGGCTCACCACTCTGCAGTAAATGGGTGCCATCAGAATTAAAGTCCAAACAGCTGATAAAAACATCACAATAATACAGAAGTCGTTCACACAACTCCAGTCCATCAGTTAGCGTCTTGTGAAGTAAAAAAGCTATGTGCTTTGTAAGAAACAAATTCAACAAGATGTTTTTAATTTTAGACTGTTTCTACTGGCCAAGAGTCCGTAATCCATAATAACGCTTCCTCCAGTGCGAAAGTCCATTTGCCGTGCCCTCTCATGTCAAAATCCGCCCAAATATTTGTTTATAATGGCATTGGCTCGAAAAGTGCTTGATCTGTCCATATTGCTCTGGAGGAAGCAACGGTTTAAAGTTAAAACATAGTAATGATGGATTTGTTTCTTTCAAACATGCAGCTTTTCACTTCACAAGACATTTATTGCTGGACTGGAGGTGTGTGGATTACTTGACGATTATTGTGATGTTTTTATCAGATACTTGGACTCTCATTCTGACGGCACCCATTCACAGCAAAGGATCCATTGGTGAGCATGTGATTTAATTGATAAAATTCTCCAAATGTGGAGAATGAGGAAAATTGGGGAGACAATCCAACGCTCTCCATTGACTTTGTATTGCGGGAAGTTGGCTCCTTGCTACTTATAACAAAAAACAGAACAATGTCTAAAAGCTGCTATGTGACAAAGTGTACAGTAAACGAGCTAAAAAACCCAGAACTACGTTTTTATAAGTTGTCGACCCAAAAAGTGAGCGTTTAAGGACAAAAGTAGAGGTCAACATATCATATTACGCCCAAGAACTACGCCCACTGGAGGGAAACTTAATCACGACAGGAAACTATCTTAACTTTTAACCATTTCAAAGAATTATTTCACCACCCCATGTAAACCTGAGAGTGAGATATATTGAAAAAATTAGCTTTTATTGGTCTATGTCACTGCTCCTTTTCTTTACCTTTCGTTCGCTGGAGGGTGCAGCAGGTGCAATGATATTATGCAGCGCCTGAAAATAGTCTCCCTGAGCAAGCAGGTGGTCACGTTGGTTATGTTGACAGAAGTTAGCCTATTTTCAGGTGCTGCGTAATATCGTTGCGCCTGCTGCACCCATGGTATTGCAGCAAAGTTCCTTGATTATGACGCCAGAATGAGAGAACTTTTAATTTTCCATCGGTCTTAGTACACGATTTAACTACAGAAGAGTCAAGTTTTAAAAAGGAAAAATGTCAAAACTCTTTGGTCATTTTTGAGTGAGATGCTAACGGTCTAATCTGATTCAATGATCTATGCTATGCTAAGGGCTACTGCCAGACCCGGAGATCGGCTGAATGGATTCGAAAACGGTAAAACTCTGTTTAACACTAGGGGAGTTGGAAAATGAGCCTACTTTCAAATAAAGTGGAGTGTTCTTTTAAAGCAACAAAGTAAATGTTTATATATCTACCTATTCTCCTGTGTGGTACATAAAATCTATTATTAGCTGAAACTAAACTCAAAATTACAATAAACTACAGGCCTCAAGCAGACAGTATTTACAGTTTTCTGAAAAATCAAACTACAAAAGATTTACTTAAACTCAAATTGAGAGAACTTAAATTGAGAAAATATTTTAACATAAATAGACAAAAATATGCACGTCACCTTTACTGAATACGGCATTGTCTGCTTGTCAGTTGTATTTAATTTTTCTCTCAGCCACTGAGAGCATGAGATGAATCAGTGTCTCATTATCTCATTTCACTAATTTCACTATCAAGAAAGAATACTGTCATACTGTTCACACTACACACATCTCAGCCACGCTCTTTTCTTTTTGTTTTGTCTAGTATGTGTGGGTCAGTGGAAAGCTGAGTGCTAGATTGACAGTATGTGCTCATCTTTTCCAGCCTCTCGCTTTTGCTTTTAGTATGAGGAATGAAAATGAACTCGGTCTTCTTTAGGCTGTCCTGCTTCACTGAATATTCCAGGCTCTAGGCGAAATGCTGTGGTAACCCTGTAGCTTTCAGCTGGGGTCTGGTTGGACTGGTCGCGTATGTGACGCCAAGCTTAGACTTTCTCAGGGTGTTGGATTTGTCTACGCTGTCATTTGATCACCTTAGTTTTCAGAAACATTGCTGTGGTTATTCTGAGTCGCCCCAAATGTAAACTGCAAATAATTTAATTTGAAATATATTGGGCCAAGGTTTTTTTTATTGTTCTGTTACATAATCTAGTCACTGGAAAAACATCAATTCATGTATATAGTAGTTCTTAGTAGCTCTCCGGTAGATATTAAAAAAATAGTAGTTACTGATTAGCTAATAGTGAACTACCACGTTCAGCTGAGTGCTATTACTTACTGATTCGTTAATCATAATTTCTTGTTAGTTCATACTAGAATGTTAATTGTGCATTAGTTATTTGTACCTGTGTAATTATTCATTAATGACGGAACAGTATTCTAAAGTGTTACCAGAATTAGAAGGCAGGTTCACACTTTAAATATTTGTGGCCACATATTTGTTTTGGGCTGTATAAGACCTCAAAAGAAGAGTAACATGAGTATATGGTTTTGCAGGATCATGAAATTCCATGTGGCGAAGAAGAAGTTTAAGGAAACTCTGCGCCCATATGACGTAAAGGATGTAATAGAGCAATATTCAGCCGGTCATCTGGACATGCTCTGCCGAATTAAGAGTCTGCAAACCAGGTAGGACAAGCCAACCACTGTCCAAACATGTTTTTTCACAATATGTAGGCTACGACTTTTTTGGAAAAAATACATACTTTTATTCCACAAAATGCAATAAAATTGCCAAAAGTGACAGTAAACACATTTATAATATAAGAAACATTTCCATTTACAGTGTATTCATCAAAGAATCCTGAAAAATAAAATAATAATAATAAGTATGACTGTTTCTAAAAAATGGCTTCTGAAAATTAAGTTAAAAGGTTAACAGTATTTCACAATATTACTGTTTAATCTGTATTTTCAAATAAATGCAGCCTTGGTGCTCAAAAGAGACTTAAAAAGATCAAAAACATGAAAAAATCTTGCCAAACCCAAATTTTTGAATGATAGCATATATAGAAATGTATAATTCAATACATGAAATTTTGATGAACATACAAGTGGACTGTGCCGTTAATGAACACTGAGAACAAATGTCCATTGATATGGCAAGTGGTGAGTGGCTGATTTTTAGTAAATCATCATTTACAACTTCATTTTTATCTCACGCTTAATGTGTAAATACTGTATGAGTAAATATATGCAATACAGGCCAGAGAAGAGCTTTCTTGCCACTGTCACCTTTACTGACACTTAACTTTCATAAATGTATCAATACAACCTCACTGACTGACACCATCAAATGAGAGCATAACTTAAAAAGGATTAAGCCGAATAATGATACTACTGTTTTCTGTCAAGCTATTTTACAGCTGAATCACATCTTGCAATATCAACATTGACTTTGATCTGAACTGACTGAGCTAAATAATGACACAAGAGCTGCAAGTCCACATGTGTGCCTGCAGATAACACAAGTCTTAAAGGGGTCTTGAACTGGCTTTGTTTTTTATTTTGTACTGTTCTCTGAGGTCCACTTATAATGTTTTCAAGATTTTTACATCAAGGAACGTCATCATTTAGAAGTAATAGGCTATTTTTTTATCCTGGTTTTAGCCCCCCTTTTGTTTATTTTGTATGATCTCTCTTATTTTGCTAAAATTATTTACATTATCACAGATTCTGCAAGGGGTTTCCAACTTTTGCATGAAACTGTATTTCAAAAGTTCAAGGCAATTTGGTTCCCCTTCAGTCGTTTCACTACGACGTTACATATGGGAACTCGCCTGAGTGACCAATCACCTCTGAGCTTTACAGAAAAGGCCAATGAAATTGGCGAGTGGAGTTTGCGTGCAACGCCACTCCCCCGTACATACGGGTATATAAGATGGCGGCGCGCATCCACTCATTCAGATTTTCGCTTCAGAGCCTCACCGCCTGCGAGCCACTTCAAGATTGAAGAGAACAGAAAGAGCCTCCGAAAACAGATCCTGCGAGCCGGCCGCCGGAAGACGGAACGAGCCGGCTTCTCGCATTCCAGCGAGTTTTTGAGCGCACGGTTGTGCCGCGTCCTCCCTGGGCGAACCGGGATCTAAGAGAGCAATTTCCTTACGGTCGTCGAGAGCCATTGTCCCGGTATGGCTTTCCGACCGTGCGTTTCTGGGTGCGGTAGTTTCCTCACCTCCGCTGACGGTCATGATCGCTGTCTCACGTGCCTGGGCCGAGCGCACGCAGAGGCAGCGTTTGTGGATGGTTCATGCGCTCATTGAGAGCGTATGTCCATGGCCACGTTGAGGTCCCGCCTCTCGTTCGCGAGACGGCTCCCCTCGTCGTCTTCCCGCGGTAGTTTGGCGAGCCGTAAAGGCTTTACGGCTGCTTCGGCGAGGCGCATGGGGGACCTCCAGGTGACGGTGCAGAATGTCCCGCCGGGTGATACCCCGCGGGCTTCCGCTCCACCGCGTGGTCCCGTGGTGATGCCCAAACAGACTGCTCCCCCGTCTAAAAGCGGGCCCAGCGTCTCTTTTGGTGCTCCCCCGGAGGAAGAGATGTCTATCTCAGCATCAGAGGGTGAATGGTCGGCAGATGAGGCGGGCACTTCGGCGGAGCGGCGCCCCTCTGCGGTCGCTGCTCCGTCTGAGGCGGACGCCGAACTGTCGGCCATGCTCCTCCGGGCCGCCAAGGGGATCGGGCTGGAGGTCCCGAAGGTGCCTCCTCCCGATCCTTCGAGGCTGGATGATTGGTTTCTGGGGACGAGGTCTGCGGCGCTGCCGCGCTCGCCCCCAGTGCCTTTCTTCCCGGAGGTGCACGATGAGCTGGTTAAGGCGTGGCGGGCCCCTCATTCGGCTCGTTCACGCCTTACCTCCTCAGCCCTCGCTACCCTTGATGGCGGGGTGGCCAGGGGGTACGAGGGGGTCCCTCAGGTTGAGCGTGCGGTTGCGGTGCATTTATGCCCGCAAGACGCCGCCACCTGGCGGGGCTCTCCGCGCCTCCCGTCCAAAGCCTGTAGGCTTTCGTCGGCTCTGACCGGCAAAGCCTACAGTGCTGCGGCCCAGGCCGCCACCGCCCTGCACGCCATGGCCACCCTGCAGGTCTATCAGGCCAAGGCGGTAAAAGAACTGCACAAGGGTAGTCCTGACCAAGCGGTTTTGCAGGAGCTGCGTGCGGCGACCGACTTCGCCCTCCGGGCGACTAAAGTCACGGCGCGGTCCCTTGGTCAGGTGATGTCCACACTCGTGGTCCAGGAACGCCACCTCTGGCTGAACCTGGCGCAGATGGCAGATGTCGACAAAGCACGCTTTCTCGACGCTCCCGTCTCCCAGGCCGGCCTCTTCGGCGACACTGTCGAGGACTTTGCCCAGCAGTTCTCGGCAGTCCAGAAGCAGACTGAGGCGATCAGTCACATCTTGCCCCGGCGTGCGACTCCCACGAAGTCCCCGGGTGCCCAGCCTCAGCCTGCTCGTCGCCGAGGGCGCCCCCCTGCGGCCCCCAAGAAGCAAGAAATACCTGCTCCGTCTCCGGCTGAGGCCCACGATGCGCGCCTCGCCGCCAGACGTCGTGGCCGCCGCAGGGGAGCGGCGCCACCCGCTGCTCAGGAGCCCCCTCATACACCTAAGACCCGCAGGTCTGCGCGGCGCTCCTGACACGGGCAGCCTGGAGATGATGGAAGCTGCTCTTCGGGGGACGACAACATCTGCCCCCCCGCCCCCGGTGGAGGGCCGGGACCGTCTGTGCGCTCAGCTGCCGTCGACCTACGGGTCGGCGGTACCCACCCACTCACAGAAAGAGCAATTTTCCACATCTCTGGGCCAACTACCCCGAGTTCTGTTCCTGTCAGACAAGATGTCTCCTCGGGTTCGGACTCGGAGCCAACATTCGCCAGCGCGGGAACCTGGGAGGAAGGTAAGTGCTGCTCAGAGCGGCCAGACTGCTCTCCAGGACGTTCATCCTTCTGGGACCAGTCCCCTTCCCCTTCCCCTTCCCGCAGGCCGCCCCACCGCGGTCACGTCGGTCAACGCTCCGCTGATCCCACTGGTGACCAGGCTCGCAGCCTGGCTAGAGCTGCCCAGCCCGTCCCGGTGGTTGATCCGGACGGTACGTCTCGGCTACGCGATTCAGTTCGCCAGGCGCCCGCCCAAATTCAGAGGCGTCCTTTCACCTCTGTCCACTCGGACACGGATGCCTCTGTCCTGCGTGCGGAGATTGCTGTCTTACTGGCGAAAGACGCAATCGAGCCTGTCCCTCCAGCCGAGATGAGGTCGGGGTTCTACAGCCCTTACTTCATCGTGCCCAAGAAGAGCGGTGGGTTACGACCAATCCTGGATCTTCGAGTTTTGAATCGGTCCCTTCTCAGGCTGCCGTTCAAAATGCTCACTTCGAGGCGTCTCCTTTCGTGCGTTCGACACCAGGATTGGTTTGCGGCCATAGACCTGAAGGACGCGTACTTTCACGTCTCGATTTTGCCTCGACACAGACCCTTTCTACGGGTTGCTTTCGAGGGTCGAGCGTATCAGTACAAGGTGCTCCCATTTGGCCTGTCCCTGTCCCCCCGCGTCTTTACGAAGGTCGCCGAGGGTGCCCTGACTCCGCTATGGCGGAAGGGCGTTCGCATCCTCAACTATCTCGATGACTGGCTCATCATGGCTCACTCGCGAGATCTGTTGTGCGAACACAGGGACCTGGTGCTTCAGCACCTCAGCCATCTGGGCCTTCGGGTCAACCGAGAGAAGAGCAAACTCTCCCCAGTGCAGAGGATCTCTTTTCTCGGTATGGAGCTGGACTCTGTCAATATGACAGCCTGCCTCACCAACGAGCGCACGCAGTCAGTGCTGAACTGCCTGAAATCATTCAGGCACAAAACAGCGGTCCCTCTCAAAACATTTCAGAGGCTCCTGGGGCATATGGCAGCGGCAGCCGCGGTAACGCCGCTGGGCTTGCTTCATATGAGACCGCTTCAGCGCTGGCTACACGATCGAGTCCCGAGATGGGCATGGCACCGTGGCACACTCCGGATTGGCGTTTCCCCGCAGTGTCGCCGCCTATTCAGCCCGTGGTCAGACCCTGCCTTCCTACGGGCCGGAGTCCCCTTAGGACAGGTCTCCAGGCATGTTGTGGTTTACACAGATGCCTCCACCACGGGTTGGGGTGCTGTATGCAACGGGCAAGCAGCCTCGGGCTCCTGGACAGGACCTCGACTGCTTTGGCACATCAACTGCCTGGAGTTGCTAGCAGTGCTTCTCGCGCTGCGTCGGTTTCTTCCGATGCTCCGCCACAAGCACGTGCTTGTCCGCACGGACAACACTGCGACCGTAGCGTACATCAACCGCCAGGGTGGTCTACGCTCCCGTCGTATGTCGCAACTCGCCCGCCATCTGCTCCTGTGGAGTCAGACGCGGCTGAAATCGCTGCGCGCCGTTCATATACCAGGGGAGCTCAACCGTGCAGCCGACCAGCTCTCACGGCAGCCCACCCACCCTGGAGAATGGCGACTCCACCCCCAGACAGTCCAGCTGATTTGGAGTCGATTCGGCAAGGCCCAGATAGATCTGTTTGCCTCCCCGGAATCCTCCCACTGCCAGCTCTACTACTCCCTCAACGACGCTCCCAACAGCCTCGGCAGGGACGCACTGGCACACAGCTGGCCTCCGGGGCCCAAGTACGCCTTTCCCCCAGTGAGCCTCCTTGCACAGACCCTGTGCAAGATCAGGGAGGACGGGGAGCAGGTTCTGCTGGTTGCGCCGTACTGGCCCACCCGAACCTGGTTTGCCGACCTCACGCTCCTCGCGACAGCCCCTCCCTGGAAGATTCCCCTGAGGAAGGACCTTCTTTCTCAGGGGATGGGCACGATTTGGCACCCGCGTCCCGATCTATGGAACCTGCACGTGTGGCTTCTGGACGGGACACGGTAGACCTCGCCGGCCTTCCACAGGCCGTGATAGAAACTATCACTCAGTCTAGAGCCCCCTCCACGAGGCAGGCCTACGCACTGAGGTGGGGTCTCTTTGTTGACTGGTGTGCCTCCCGTGGGGAGGACCCACAGAGATGTCCGATCGCAGTAGTGCTTTCCTTCCTGCAAGAGAAGTTGGAGCGTAGGCTGTCTCCTTCAACTCTCAAAGTGTATGTCGCGGCCATCGCGGCATATCACGATGCAGTCGATGGAACATCCATCGGGAAGCATCAACTGGTCGTGAGGTTCCTCAGAGGTGCGAGAAGGGTTAATCCCCCTAGACCGCACCTTGTACCCTCTTGGGATCTCTCCGTCGCCCTTCGGGGCCTGCGGGGACCTCCCTTCGAGCCGCTGGTTTCAGTCGAGCTTAAATTCCTGTCGCTTAAGACAGCGCTCCTGACCGCGCTCGCCTCCATCAAGAGGGTCGGGGACCTACAAGCCTTCTCTGTCAACGAAGCGTGCCTGGAGTTCGGGCCGGCTGATTCTCACGTTATCCTGAGACCCCGGCCCGGTTACGTGCCCAAGGTTCCCACCACACCCTTCCGGGATCAGGTGGTGAACCTGCAAGCTCTGCCCCCGGAGGAGGCAGACCCGGCCTTAGCGTTGCTGTGTCCCGTTCGTGCCTTACGGGTTTACGTGGACCGCACCCGGAGCTTCAGACGCTCCGAGCAGCTCTTTGTTTGCTTCGGAGGACAGCAGAAGGGAAATGCTGTCTCCAAGCAGAGGTTGGCCCATTGGGTGGTAGATGCCATCTCCCTGGCCTACGAAAGCCAGGGGGAGCCGTGCCCCCTAGGAGTTCGAGCTCACTCCACTCGTAGTGTTGCCTCCTCCTATGCGCTGGCGCACGGCGCCTCGCTAGCAGACATCTGCAGAGCTGCGGGCTGGGCGACACCTAACACCTTCGCGAGATTCTATAATCTCCGCGTCGAGCCCGTGTCCTCCCGTGTGTTAAGGTAACATCAGGTAATTTGCGGGAGGCCGGCAGGTGTCGGCTTGCTGCGCCATTCCCACGGGATCCGTGCGCTATCTCCCAGTATGTTCCCTCCGGCGAACCTGGGTCCTCCATGCCCCGCAGTCAGGACTAGATGCGGAGTAGTCCGCGACTGTGCTCCGACTGGGTCTCCTTCGCCCAGAAGGTTGTGGCAACATGTCTCAGTATTTCTCCACAGTCAGCCAGAAGGCTGTGTTTTCCCTCATACATCTATAACAGATTAGATGTATTCAATTTCTTTATTCCACATGCCTAAACCACATGTGCTCCGCCCCCCCAACCCATGCTTCAGTACATCTGGCACCCCTATGGGGCCCCTCTACTGGTCCCTAGGGCGTTGGGAAGGTTACGTAGTGACTCCACTTTCCGACACGTCCGCCTGTCGGCACTTGGTGTCTTGCGTAACGCAGCCTCAGGGTTGTGGCCTTTTCCATGGGTCTGTTCCCATATGTAACGTCGTAGTGAAACGACTGAAGGGGAACGTCTAGGTTACGTACGTAACCCTCGTTCCCTGAAGGAGGGAACGGAGACGTTACATCCCCTGCCACAACCCTAGGCTGCGCTGACGCCGGGCTGCGGCTCGGCTCCTCAGCAAAAACCTGAATGAGTGGATGCGCGCCGCCATCTTATATACCCGTATGTACGGGGGAGTGGCGTTGCACGCAAACTCCACTCGCCAATTTCATTGGCCTTTTCTGTAAAGCTCAGAGGTGATTGGTCACTCAGGCGAGTTCCCATATGTAACGTCTCCGTTCCCTCCTTCAGGGAACGAGGGTTACGTACGTAACCTAGACGTTTCTCAGTTCATCACCCCTTTAATTTTTACTTTTTGCCCTTCAAAAGGATAGGAAAAGGAAGGATTTGAACTTGCATCGCATCACCCACATGAGTGCAAAATGAAGCTCTCTATACATATAAATTACAGGAACAGGGTTCATACAAAGCCAATCAAAGCTCAATGCAATATACTCATTATAAATCAGCACTCTCACCCATAGCACATAACATTCGATGCATATATATTTAAACAAAAACCCTTTCTAAACAGGTAGCCCAATTAACAGAGGTTAACAATGGTGCAGACAATCAAGAATTTGATTCATCAAGGACATTCATCTTGTGTAACATCAGTTTGAACTTCAATCTACACTGTATAAAATGTGAACTAAAACATTTTTTCAACAATGATAATCAAAGATTATTAGCAGTCACATACATAACCTCTATAGGATCCTCACTGGTATGTTGGGTTCACATTAATGTCATCATGTCACATGTGTTCTGAGAGCCCTGAGGCAGTGCTTCTCCTTGGTCATATATGGGACACTGTGTGGTGGTGAAGCCCTGAGGTTCTGCCATACAGTGTTATGTTGGGGTTTAAGAAGCTATATCATTATTTCATATGATTATATGACATTATTCATCATGGCTACATACGGTACATTTTCAACTCAAATATGTATACTGCCTTGCTACATATAACGGGAAAAATGTCAAATGTGTAGAATATCGTATTATTCGGTATTCATGATCAGTTAGAATATTCAAAAGACATATTGACACATCTGCTGAGATTCTGTAGTAGGCCTATGTAATAAGTTCACACTTTGCTATCCCATAAAACCTTAGGAGTTGAGATGTAGTCTAATTTAAAAAGTTAAAAAAGCCAGACAGGGAATTTATTTTCAAGCCATTTTTCTCTTTATAATCATGGTGGGTCTTCTTGTCACTCTAAATATGTATCTTTTTTATTGTATTTCCTCACTGAAGCCTTGTGGAGTCAAATTATCAAGGTTTGTAATGAAGTGAGACCAGTGCCACCATGTGACCAAAAAAGAAAATCACAATTCCTGACATTTTCATAGTCTAAATGAACAACAAATTAACAACACTTCTTGTGTATATAATATCACTACATATTTTAATGGTAAAGATAAATTCAAACTGTGTATCTGGTTTGCTAATAGAAGCAATTTCTAAAGTGTCATGATAGTTTCTTATCTGTCTGCACAATTGGATCCCTGTTAAAAAAAACAGTATATACTGGTTAGGTAGGTTTTGAAGCTTGGATGCTGGTTTTAGCTGGTCCTTAGCTGGTCATGTGCTGGTCCTGAGCAGGAGGGACCAGTTTAGGACCAGCACATGACCAGCTAAGGACCAGCTTAAACCAGCTCAAACCAGCATGTGCTGGTTTTTTCAACTAGGATGTGAATCATTTGTTTTCGCACATTTTATTCCTGTGTCTTTCTGCTAATGTCTGTCTCTCACTTTCAGAGTGGATCAGATTCTTGGTAGGGGCCAAATGCCTATGGATAAGAAGGTCAGAGAAAAGCTGTTATCTGATGGAGACATTCTGGAAGACGTGAGCATGCTGGGAAGGGTGTGTAAGGTAGAAAGACAGGTGAGGATAGAAACACTCTGTTCATCTCATTGAATTTTTGAATACTGCACTGGTTTTTAGGTGGTTGTAAAGACTCTTAAGACAAACTTTTCATACCCCCACTAGTTTGTCCATTAGTTTGTCCAATAATGGACATACATGCATCACAGGAGAATTTTTTTCTAAAGTTATGTAAATTGCCACCACAGTCTCATTTCTGTGATGGGGTGAAAATTATCACAGTGAAATTGATAGCAGTGGATTTGTTTAAAAAGTTAGTTCACCCAAAAATTAACATTCTGTCATTAAGTACTCACCCTCATGTCGTTCCAAACCTGTAAGACCTTCGTTCATCTTCGGAACACAAATTAAGATATTTTTGATCAAATCTGAGAGCTTTCTGACCCTGCATAGACAGCAATGAAACTACCACTTTCAAGGCCCAGAAATGTAGTAAGGCCATAGTGGTTTAACCACTGTGGCACTTTCATGAACCTGCGGCGGAGACTGACACAGAAGAGAAGCAATTGTTGAATAAAGTCGTTATTTTTGTTTTCTTTGGGCATAAAAAGTATTGTTGTCACTTTATAAAATGAAGGTTGTAACATGTCACATGGACTATTTTAACAATGTTCTTACTACCTTTCTGGGCCTTGAACGTGTCAGTTGCATTGCTGTCTAAGCAGGGTCATAAATTTGATTTCATCAGAAAAATCTTAATTTGTGTTCTGAAGATGAATAGAGGTCTTACGGTTTTGAAACGACATGAGGGTGATTTTCATTTTTGGGTGAACTAACCTTTTACCATTGTTGGAATAAAAATGTATTTTCATTGGCCATGTTTTACGTATTCTAAGTACATACAAATATATTATATTTATAAATGGAAATTACACACAATATAACATCCTATTTAGAAATACTTACCTTGATAGCTGTTTCACTGTTTATTGATTACCATATTAAAAATACTACTATTAAACTGGTGGTTCTAAAAACAAGGGGCCTTAGCAAGCTCTAATCTAACGTAAAATGCTAAAAACACAAAATCAAGATCTTTCTTTCCCCTTCAACTTTTATTTTAGAACCTTTGTATTGTTTTTTGACAAACAATATTTCTGTGTTTTGTATACGATCCCTATAGGTACAATCTATTGAAGCTAAGCTGGACTCTTTACTGGACATCTACCGGCAGGTTCTGCAGAAGGGTCCTTCTTCTGTCACCACTCTCTCCCCTCTTCCTCCTTTTGGGTTGGAGGAGACGTCAGACTATCAGAGCACCATCCTCAGTAAGGATCTCTCTTGCACCTCCCAGGTCAGCCAGTCCATCTGTGGAAATCACCCCAGAGCCCTCCAACTAATATTAGCCCCCAATGAACTCAACCTCAACCAGAACAACTCCACAACATCATCTCCTGGGCTCAATCCGGCCTCTACCTCACCTTTTAACCCATCGACCTTCCAGGTTCCATCAACCCCATCCATGGAATGTCCATCAGCACAAGGGAGTCCTTCTCAAATCCTCAGCGCCAACAGTTTTCACTCCTCTGTAGGCCACTTTCCATGTGTCGGTCAACCACCTCCACCTATTCCATCCTCAGCTTCTTCAAAACTTCAGCTTTCTTCTGTTCCTCCACAACCAGGCCATGTTCGCAGCATGGGACCCTCTAGGTCAGACCCTAGCGACTACACCAAATCCTGCTTCAGAGGAGTTGGGATAGACTTTCCGCTTAACTCTAGTATTCAACAAAAAAACAGACCCAGTGCTAAGGAGGACAGTTCTTGGAGGAGACACATAAGCATGGATGCAGAGATGGACCCTCTTGCTCCAGTCTCTCCTCTCGCCCCGATTCAAGGCCAATGCAGTGGGGACAGAGGACTGGGGAAGTCCCTCTCTGTTCAGGACCTCATGCAGCCTGCTCTGGAAGGTCTTGGTGTGGACATGCATTCTAGTCAGGCTAGTTTCTCCACCAGCGTTAGCAGCAGCCAGGACTCTTCAGCTGGGGGTATTGAGATGGGAGTAGGGGGCTGGGGAGAAGCTGATCTCTTCATCAGCGATAGAGACCTTGAGGTCCCAAACAAGACCCATACTCAAGGGTTCAACTTTCTCTCCCAGCCCCCCATTGATGGGTCCTACTCCTCTGAGCTGCTTAGGACAAGTAATACAGCTGGTGCTAGTCACAACCTAGCAAGTGGACATACACCCAATACAGGCAACAATGAGACCATGAACATGCCACATGTTCGACTAAAATAACGTGTTACAAACTCTTATAAACCACCTCTGATGGAATGAAACTTTGATATGAAAGCTTATTTTATTTTGGATTGTTTTCTATTTTTATGAGGGCAAGCAAATTTAGATCATTTTTTATACTATTAGTTTGGGTTATTTGATAGAATGATTAAGATTTCATATAGGCCACCGTACATGACATATCATTGCATGCATTGTTCTTTTTCAAATGTACTGTAACATTTAAAAAAAAAAAAATCAAATAGAACGTGGTAGATTAATAATCAAACTGCTGAAATGATCGAAATCGGAGATGGCATGAATTATTCATTGGACTGCATGAACACAGCATGTCTCCAGTCTCAAAAAGGCTCATCGACCCGATATTCACAAAATGACAAAAATAGAAAAAATTGTCAGAACATAAGACAGTAAAAATATGTTGCACTTTCTGATTTTATCATATTGTATTAAAAGGTCATTTTCTTATGTAAAAAAGTGCCAGATATGTCAAAGGAAACTGATGCTGCTGAAAATTGTACAGTTTTGATAAAGCAGATTAAATGTTGAGAGGAGCACCTCACCGTTTCCGTACATCAGTTGCTGTTTTTTTTACTTGTCTTACTTGTGTTTTTTTAATATACAGTACATTATAATACATACATAATGATAAATGAAGAGTTCAGATGTAAAACCAGCTAAAAGCCATCTCGGTCAAAAATGAGATAATGATACTGAGTGAATGCTCCTGACACATAGTATACGTCCATCAAATACTTTTACTTCAAACTTGCTAAACTCCAGCCTCAGCGCCATCAGAAGTACCAGTACTTACATAGAAACCTATACAAAGTAGCCGGAAAGAAATGCTAATTTTAAAGAAATACATCAGATGGATTTAGAGACTTTTGCATCTGAGCTCTTCATATGTAATGCATAATACACACACACACACACACACATATATATATATACACTACCGTTCAAAAGTTTGGGGTCAGTAAGACTTGTAATAGTCTTTAAAGAAGACTCTTATGCTCATCAAGGCTGCATTTATTTGATTAAAAATATAGAAAAAAAAACAGTAATATTGCAAAATGTTTTTACAATATAAAATAATGTTTTTTATTTTAACATACTTTAAAATAGAATTTATTCCTGTGATGAAAAGCTGAATTTTTATCAGCTGTTACTCCAGTCTTAAGTGTCACATGATCCTTCAGAAATCATTCTAATATGCGGATTTATTATTAGAATGATCAGTGTTGGATAATATCAACAGTTGTGCTGCCAAATATTTTTTGGAACCTGTAATTTTTTTTTTTCAGGATTCTTTCATGAATAACAAGTTTAAAAAGTACAGTGTTTATTCAAAATATAAATATTTTATAACAATGTAAATTATTTATTATTAACTTTTAATAAACTTTTAATTATTAACTTAATACATCCTTGGTGAATAAAAGTATTAATTTCTTAAAAAAAAAAAAAGAAAAAAGAAACAATAAAAATGTACTGACCCCAAACTTTTGAACGGTAGTGTATATATATATATATATATGCTGCAGAGAACAAAAAAATTTAACAAAAGCATCAGTACACTATTAGTGAAAGTTTATTAATACACATTTGAGTAAATCTGAGAACGAAAATGTATGCATACAAACATTAATGTTCAAAATTATTCAACCCCCAAAAGTCACATTTGGTGCAGAATCTTTTATTTTTTAAAACCACCAATAAATGCTGCTTGGAAGTGCTTAGAAGCTTGTCACCTCTTTACTGCAATCTTGACCCATTACTTGCCTAAAAAAAAGCTTTCAGATCACTGATAATCTTTGGTTTTCACTTTGCCACTGCTTTCTTCAAATTCATCCAAATATTTTCAATGTGAATAAAATCTGGGGACTGAACAGCCCACGCAAAAACATTCTATGACTGATCCCTGAACCAAACACAATTAAATTTGGATGTATACTTTGGGATGATTGTCCTGCAGGAAAGTCCATCGATCATTAGCTTCAGTCATTGCACCAAAGGCATCACAATTCTTGCCAAAATGGCCTGATACTTCAAAGAATCCATGATATTCTTCATACGGTCAATCTTTTCACTTCCTGCTACAGTAAAGCAACCCCATTACAGGAGTGATCCACCTCCAAGTTTGACAATGGAGATGGTGTTCTTCTGCTTATAAGCTTTGCCTTTTTTGCACCAGACAAACTGCTAATCCAAACTGCTAGTCCAGAAAGTTCCAATTTGGTCAAATCAGTCCATAAAGCATTCTTCCAGAGCTCCACAGGTCTATCCAAATGAATTTTAGCTTGTTCAAGTCTGCGTTTTTGTTCTTCTTGGTCAAGAGTGGTATTCTGCAAGATGCCTCAACATGAAGGCTTGCCTTGTGTTCATCTTGTACTCATCTTGTATGTTTTTTCCACCTCTTACTGGGTCATTTTGAAAGTCTTTGGCTGTACATTGCAGGTTTTTCCTCAGTTGTTCTGATCAAACATTTTATGATATTCTACTTTTTCTTAAACACCATCAAAAGTTTTTCAGTACATCACATTTTAAGCCAAGGAATAAGGCTGCCAGCTGTGTCTCTGGGAACTTTTAATGTCTTGGAAATCTTCATATAGCCTTAGACTTTCTAAAGTAATAAAATCATTTCTTCTCTATAGCTTGTCTGAGAGCTCTGTTTACTTTGTCATGTTAGCCACTCAAACATCAGCACATGCATGGGCTAGGAATGTCAAAAAAAAACAAAAAAAAAAAACGAATTTCGAATATTCGTCGAATTTAAAATAAAAATCCACATTCGAATGCAAAACGTTGCATTTGAATTTTAGGTGTGCGACAGGCCCCAGCCAACATTCTATCATGCAACTAATGTGTTTCTATAATAAGCACGTCAAATGTAACATGAACACTGTAAAATAGAGTGTTACCCATATTTGTTAATATTTGCTACTGTACAAAAAAGAATAACAAGCCAAATATTAACAAACTGATGCTTTATGCCTCGCTAACATTACAAGCTTGAGCAAGATATGAACACGACTACAATATATCTACAGTTTTAAGGCCGTTTCACACTGTGCACGATGCGAAAAAGTGGCGTGAATCGCTGATGAATATGCTTTCACACAGAGCGTGAAACGACTGTCTTCCGCTAAAAGAAAACAAATACATTTCGATAAATGCATAAGCAGGCTAAGCCTTCATTGAAAGTCTGTTCACCCCAATCTCTGACGCTCCAAAACATTAAAAAAAAAAAGAATCCATATATATAGAGTTTTTTAATTCAAGTCATCTGATAAGTCCTACATAGAATTTCAATGGAGAGATAGAAATGTCTTAATTTGCTTAAAAACATCATTTGTGTTTCAGAGATGAATGAAAGTCTTATGGGTTTAAAGCTTCTGGAGGGCCACAGCCCGGCAGATTTTAGTTCCAACCCTTTTCCAACACACATACCACCTAGTTTTCAAATAAGCCTGAATGACTTGATTAGCTGGATGAGGTGCTTTTAATTAGGGTTAGAGCTAAATTCTGCAGGGCTGTGGCCATCCAGGATCAGAGTTTGACCCCTTGGTTTAAATCAGTAGAACAGATAGAATACATTTTTTTTATTATTTTGGGTGAACTATCCCTTTTAAAACCATCTCAAATAATCATCTGAAATGTCCAGCCTCTACTTCAGTTGCAATTTATTTTATAGTGTCCATGACACAGTGTAGGTACATTTATGTACTCAGTAATATTATTTAACAACATTTACTTACTATAAGGTTAAAAGGTTAGTTTACCTCAAAATGAGAACTCTCACCCTCATGATGTTCCAAACCCATACAACGTGTTCGTCTTCTAAACACAGTGGAAGATATTTTTAATGAAATCTGAGAGTGTCTGAGAGTGTTACCCATATTTGTTTATATTTACTACTGTACAAAATAGAATAACAAGCCAAATATTAACAAACTTATGCTTTATGTCTCGCTAACATTACAAGCTTGAGCAAGATATGAACACGACTGCAATATATCTACAGTTTTAAGGCCGTTTCACACTGGGTGCGATGCGAAAGAGCGGCGTGAATCGCTGACGAATGTGCTTTCACACAGAGCGTGAAACGACTGCCTTCTGCTAATTCACGCCTACACGCTAACTTGCGCCAACCAACAATGCATTTTTCCTCAGATATGTATCTCGTACATGGATTTAACATCTACTGCTCAATACACAGCATTAAATTAAGATAAATAAAGTTTGATGTTACACCAGAAACACAAACTATCTAAAATGCTTACAAGAATACATCCTAAAATATAATTAGAGGTACAATTTGCATCAAGCTACACTTGAACATTCATGTATTTGCTTAAAACCCACTTTAAATTAGGGGTGCTTCGTTCAGGATTTTTGAGGCCGAACACCAATTGCTGACCAATCTTATTAAAGCATTCTTTTTAGAATGTAGAATTATTTTAATTAGATTTTTTTAGACATTTTTGGCCTAAATTGTATTTTTGAAAATGAATGAAAAGTGACATAGACATTGGTGCAATTGTTGCACAGTAGCTTACTCACAGCACAAGCCTGGTTTTGTGAGCTATATGTGAAGCTGCCTTTTACGCCTACTGGTTTGGAACAACATGAGGGTAATTAATGACAGAATTTTTATTTTTGGGTGGACTAACCCTTTAATCAAACAGTGCAAGACAAAGAGGGAAAAAATATATATATCACTCTTATATATCATTTATATATATATATCATCATATATATATATCATTTTTGCCTGAATAACTTCTGTAGTTGTAATAAGCATTAATAGATATTTATATTAAGACTATACGAAGTTCATTTACATTTAACAACTACCCTAATATTGCTGTTATACCAACTTGAATTAACTTTTTACTTCACTTGTATTTATTTGTGCTGTTCATATTTTATTACTTACTGTTCACTTCTCTTTATTAATGTATGAATTTTAAATTATTATTATTTTTATAAAAGAAAACAAATACATTTCGAAAAATGCATAAGCAGGCTAACAGTGTAAAATTGAAATTCAGAAAAAAAAAATCATTTAAAAGGCAGTTATATTGGTCAGATCAATAAAATCTATATTCTTTGTTAAAAATTGACTGTTAACCAAAAAATGATGTATTTTAAGTGTGAAAGAATTTTGCCCACATAGATCCCATGAAGGTCCCATATGTTCAAACCTATATGGGACCCACATTGTGAAACACACATGGGGCCCACATAGGGGAGCCCATCCCCACATGGAACCCATGCTGCCCAGGTATACCCCATATGGGGCCCACATATCAATGTTGGCTGGGGCAGCCCTATCAGTGGCGCACGAGATGCGATGACGATGTAGGTAGGTGTCATTAGAGTTTAATACTTTTTTAAGCCTATCCAGTTGGACCCACTGGATACGTTGTGCAGTCAAAATACTACGGAAAGAGAGAACATCAATGCGGGGAATATGTTGTTTTGGTCAAAACTGAAAACAAGCCATTCACACAGAACGCATATTTTGCGCATTTTCTAAAGGGACATCTATCATCGTTGCGCTCGCATCTCGCACGAGGAGTCAGATTTTTAGAAAGCCATTTAAAATTATTGTAAGTTCAACTCTGAAAAAAAAAAACATGTCTTAAAACGTTATGGCGGGACGGGTCTCTCCCCATTCCACCGCATCTCATGTTTTTAAATGAAAAAGTCTTCGTGATTAGTTTTCGGTGCATTTTAATGAACTATGTATACACGATGCTGTTTTGTTTCTAACTGCTTAAGCATCTTAATGAATTATATATGGTTTATTATTTTCAAAGATAGTCGTGTTATTATTTTGCTTTGAAGAACCGTGGATTAGTAATATTTTACTCGATGGCCTCATTACTTGTGGCCTCAAAGCCCAATTTCTTCACCTAACTGAAATTATGCCTTTTAAATGCGAATATAATTCGAATTTTGATCATATTTAAGTACAAATGTATGTGTAACAGTTCAAGCTAATTATGTTTTCTAATAGGTCTTACTGTGTTTTTGTCTTTATACAAATACGTGACTAAAAACAGCAATGTTGAATAGGGGTTGAATAATTATGACATAAATTATGACACTCAAAAATATTATATTGCCTTTATCACTTTTAATATGCCAGTAATCTGTTATAGATGCAATTTTTATAAAGTTCTGGATTTTCAGAAAAGCTTGTATTTGTAAAGCAGACTCTGTGGGAGGTTGAATAATTTTGATTGCAAGTGTATATATATTTAAATGTGCTATAATTAAAAATATATATATAATTGTTGTTAATTATAAATAGTTATAATTGTTAATATTTTTATTAACAATTATAATGCTGTTAATGCCTTGTCTGAATTATTAATATTATTATTATCATTATATAATTTTTGTAGTTGTAATATTTATTGGCATGTGCACCAGCACTGAATATTGGTGTCGGAGCTCTCAAATATCTGATTTAAATACAAGAGCCTACATGCATCAAAGATGTCTGTGAAAATGTCTTGTTATTTTTTGTATAGTAATTTAGAAGCAGCCATCAGAGTTCAAATGTATTTTATTGTTGGTTATGAACCGACACACATTAATGGCGAATCATATTCCCGTTAAAGTACATGAGTGCAAGTGCAAACAGGATGGCTCATGCTTGTTCAGAGCGCTGTCAGGGTAGACAGTAAAGTGCGCTAGCTACTTTAGCTTCATGCACACAAACACTGAAGTTCAGTTTTTTTAAAGCTATGTCACAACACATCAAACTAACATAACATAACTAACATAACATAAAATCTAATACCTACTGGACTAGAAGCTGGAACAGCTACTATTGCAAGCAAAGTCACACAAGCAATGATAGCAAGAGGGTTTAGATATTGCACACAAGCTACAGGGTCAACAAAGCTTACTCTACACTCCAACTAGAGGCAGATCTGCTTATAACAATAAAGTGCTTATAACAATTGAACAATAGAACAAGACTTAAAATTCGGACAGAACATACAATTAAACATAAATATACTTATTATCACTATTGTAATCATTGTCGAGCAGGCGTGAATTTTACATTTCCTTCTTCTGCTTTTGCGATGCATTGTGATAATTAACCAAGCTTTGTTTATGGAATTGAGAAGAGGAGGGATGGTGTGGCTGACCCGAGTGTTCGCAGCCCAGCACAACATTCATTTGTTCTTCTGGGCCTTTTGGGCAGATTTTGTGACTTTCCCAGAGGTTGGGGTCTTCTTCTCAACCCCCTTGATGACGCCCACTGCTACAGTTTGACGCATATCACGCACAGCAAAGCGACCTGGGAAATGAAGATCATCAGAAAAATAAACTTAGTTATTATAAATAAAGGGTTTTTCATCTTCGGGAGGCCAAAAACAGAGATGGTGGACAGAGAGAGATCAAGAAAACGGTCAAGAAATACCCTGGAATAAAACTGATTGTTCCATTTTGAGTCCTTTGCACTATAATAAGGATTTACTACCATATTAATGTATTTATATACACTTTATTAAAGGGCTCATGATATGAGAAATCCAATTCTCCTTGATCTTTTGGCATATAGGAGGTATCTGTATCATTAAAACATCCTGCAAGTTTAATAGCTTAAAACATCCTCCTCATCCCCCTCAAAACATTTATTTAATCAACCTCCAAAAACAGCTCATTTAGATCTGAGGTGCCAGATGACATCACATGGGCACAAACATTTGCATAAACACTGCCTTCAGAGCAAGAGATTGACGAATAATCATCTTCTCACCAAAGGCCCCGCCCACTGGCGTTCAGTCACTTAATGGCTTGAGTTTTGATTACGCTGAATACGCTGACGTGACAATGTTGTGTCACGTCAAAAGCAAATAGAAATTACAATCACTGTCAAAGTCCCTTTAAGGCAAGTCATTTCACTCGGCAGCCATCTTTAAAACGCCACTCGGAAATGCAAGCGCACTTCTTATCCCTTTGAATGAGGAAACATCAAATTCTCCATGACTGTTCATCAAGATTACGATTAAATTTCAGACTTGAAATGACCAAGGAAATCTGACAACAACTGTATCATAAATATTGCTTCTTTTGCTTAAATGGAGTTTAAAAAAAAAGCTTATTTTTTTAGGCTGACTAGCCAGTGCGCATACGCAGTCTTAAGTGCATGTCTCAGAATGCTGTTTTTATAGAAACCAGGACTTCCACTTGCAGCTGCAGTGACACGCTGACTTTACTGATTAACGTTTGGCTCGTTTATTCCAAAGGTGGGGCTTCACGGCCATAATGAGCTTTGCATTTTTCCCCATTCAAAACTAAACGAATGACACGTCTTGGGTATTCTATAGTCTTTGAGGCAGTCTACAGATGTGCGTTTGTGACACATTTGTGTCTGTTGACATTAGGACAAATAGGGTGAAAGAATGTGGACGCATATGGTTTAAACAGCTTGTTCGCGTCTTTGTATAAAAATCAGAGGGTTCCCAGTGTTTAAAATTAAAGCTATTTTTATGGCCTTTTTATGGAGATAGGACAGTAGAGAGATGACAGGAAAGTACTGGAAAGAAAGAGGGGAGCGGGATCAGCAAAGGACCTCGAGACAGGAAGCGAACTCGGGTCGCTGTGAGCATAGTTGCACTAAATGTTGATGCACTAACCACGAGGCTATTGGCGATGGATAGTTTATTTTTAATGGCATCCCGGATTGTGTCTGAGGAATGTTCGAGCATTTTGTTTGGTAAACGAGGCACAGTGTCATGGAAAGTTCGCAAAAAACATTTGTTGAAAGATGAAGCAGAACTAGACCTGACTGCAGCAGCATCACAAACTGTAAGTAAATGATTTCATAATGCTTTGTCTGGAAATGACTCTTTTATTTTGTTCATGTTTTTTTTTTTAAACACTGACATGCAGGCACGTGCACAGGTAGGGCTCAACCTGTGCCCTTTTTTCCCTTATACTCTTACACCCTTTACGTTTGTCTGCCTCTTTTACAAATATTTAGCCCGTGAGAGATATTAAAACGAGGCTGTAACTAAATCTTGTTGGATTCGCTCAAACTGTCAGTCAAAGCTCATACCTCCACCTCCTATATCTTGACGGAATGAACAAAGTTCCACAGCAGCTGAGCTGAACGAAGTCTTGCAAGGGTAAATAAAGCGTTTTCTTTACACAAGAAACACTGTCTATAAAGGTTCATATTTTATGTATTTGAGTTCTGAGAGTGCTAGCATTTGCCATCTAGTCTATAGCCAATACACTTAAATAGCCTGTGCATACAGTAGCATTTCATCTCAAAATAATGTATTTTACAACAGGAAAAACTGAGCGCCCATATAGCTACAACAAACTTTGTAACCTGTTTGTAAAACGTAATGTGATGCTGCCTTTTTCCTGACGGACAAAATGCACATTTGCACACATTCACTGGTCAAAAACTCCGTAACTGCATTTGAGTTTGACACAAAGCAACTGAGTTCATGGTTCCGTCTTTTCATGTTAAACACTGTTTTTCCTCAAACTGTCCTGCCAAATTCAAGTAAAAAAATGCCTAAAAATAAAACTTTGAGCAAATATTATTTTATGCCCACTATAGAAAGTCCATTGCACTGAAACATGGTGAGATATTCTTGTAAAAACCACTTTACAAATGAAAGCATGTTTAAAGTAGCAGTGAATTTGGAAATAAAGTCAAAGCGTTTTCTAATAAAGATACTAGAGGAATCCATTACTATAAATCCAAATTATGATATCACCCTTACCAAGAGGAGGATACTCAGAGAAACTCTCCACACACATGGGTTTGCCTGGTATCATATCGACAATAGCAGCATCCCCAGACTTCAGGGACTTGGGATTATCCTCCAGCTTCTTTCCAGAGCGACGGTCAATCTTCTCCTTCAACTCGGCAAACTTACAGGCAATGTGAGCAGTGTGGCAGTCCAACACGGGGGCATAACCAGCACTGATCTGACCTGGATGGTTCAAAATGATCACCTGACCAGAGCAGAAAGCAGGTCAGTGAACAGTTTGTAATGTCAAACACAACACAATGAAATTTAAAACTAAATTGTTCCACTGTAAGAAGTGTTAAGCTGCAACTATTTTCTTAATGAGTTATTTTTACCTGAATTAACCCATAAAACTGAGTTTTGTTGGTATAAAATAATGTATTTAGTTTGATTTTGTGATGTTACATCCTTTTAACTTAAATAAAACCAGTTCATTTAGATGTTACCATTTTTAAGTTACCTTTTTTTCAATGTAGACCCTAACAGGCATATTCACAGATAATATAAATATTAGATCATGAATTGTATCAGAAATCTCTAAAACACCAAACGCAGACCTTTACCTGCGCGGTGAAGCTTGCTGCCTCCTGTGGAGGATCGTTCTTGCTGTCACCTGCAACATTCCCACGTCGGATATCTTTGACTGAGACATTCTTCACATTAAATCCCACATTATCGCCTGGAAGAGCTTCAGACAGAGCCTCGTGATGCATCTCCACAGATTTCACCTCAGTGGTCACATTCACGGGGGCAAATGTCACAACTAGGCCAGGTTTCAGAATGCCTGTTTCAACCCGTCCCACAGGCACAGTACCAATTCCTAAATAGTAACAGAAAGAGCACAAAGTTAAAAGAGGGAGGTTTTACTAAATATATAATTTACTAAATACAAGTATTGTCTTTGCAGTCTCAGTGATTTTATCTCTTGAAGTACCATAGACTGTAAAAGTCATTTGTAGGTCACACACCTTTACAAGAAAATGACACAGCACACATAATCTTGAAGTTCGTTTTATACTAGTGGGTTTCTTACTGAGACCCTTTCAGTTTGGGTGACCTCTTACCTCCAATCTTGTAAACGTCCTGCAGTGGGAGGCGAAGGGGTTTGTCAGTGGGGCGGGTTGGAGGCTGAATGGCGTCCAGAGCCTCCAACAGAGTCGTCCCAGAGACACTACCATCCTTACGGGTGATCTTCCACCCCTTGAACCAGGTCATCTACAGAAAAAAACATATTATTATAAACAATAAATGTAACAGTTTGGAAGGATTTTTGGAACCTCTTAGGAGTTACAAAGGAGAAAAAAAATAAGAAAAAAAATAATGTGAGAGTAAATGAATTTCTAATAAAAATCACAATTTATATAAAAATATGAAGCAGCACTATTTTTAACTAGTGATAAGAAATGTTTCTTATGTGGCAAGTTAGAATGATGTCTGAAACTTAAGAGTGGAGTAAAAAAAATTTAGCTTTGCATAACTGGAATAAATTACATTAATTACATTTACATGTATATATACAGTAGTGAATGCATAGCATTCAGTAATGCAATGTAATCTCTACAAATAACATAACATCTTATAAATTATGCTCTTTAAATTTCTAAAACTATTGAGTCTGTTATTAATCTGAAATATATAAACCTGTAGCTAATATGACACTAACGTTTGGGCTGGCCTCCAGCATGTTATCTCCATTCCATCCAGAGATTGGAACAAATGCCACTGTATCGGGGTTGTAGCCAATTTTCTTGATGTAAGTGCTGACTTCCTTTACAATCTCCTCATAGCGCTTCTGGCTGTAATTGGGTTCCGTAGAGTCCATCTTGTTGACACCCACAATCAGTTGTTTGACGCCCAGGGTGTATGCCAGCAAGGCATGCTCTCGTGTTTGGCCGTTCTTTGAAATACCAGCCTCAAATTCTCCAACGCCAGCCGCCACAATCAACACAGCACAGTCTGCCTGTATCAGGAGAAATTAAATGTTTAAGATTATGAAAATACAATTATGAATGGCCTTGTTATAATATATACAAACCTGTGAGGTGCCAGTGATCATGTTCTTAATGAAGTCTCTGTGTCCTGGAGCATCTATGATGGTGACATAGTATTTGCTGGTCTCAAACTTCCACAGGGAGATATCGATGGTGATGCCTCGCTCTCTCTCAGCTTTCAGCTTGTCAAGGACCCAGGCGTACTTAAAAGAGCCTTTTCCCATCTGTGAAAGGTAAAGAAAATATATATGTTTAGAGAAAAATCTGAAACTACATTTATTAAATAAACAGCCTCTGTCACATAAGACACTACGTTGTGCACCACTTATTTTCAGTCCTCCAATCTGACTGGCCAAGCAGCGCTCCAACAGTGATATTTAATGTTACAGCATCACAGTTGTCATTATTTGTAATGTATCATTTCATTGGTATTTGTTTATGGCATATAAAGTAATAGTTTATATGCACTCACCCTCAGGCCATCTAATATATAGATGCGTTTGTTTATTCAGAAAGTTGCTCACAAATTGATCCTCTGCAGGCCTGCGGGTGAGTACATTCTCAGAAAAGTTTTGAGCGAACAATTCTTCATTTTATTAACTTTATCATTTATTATCTAAATCATTTAGAAAGCAAAACAACACTCAAAACCTTTGATTTGTACTGATATTCAGTAGCTCAGCACTCTTGCTTGTTTAATATTGCTTAAGAAGGTCATCTTTCACGCAGTGGGCCTCTTTGAATAATTTTATGCATTAATAATAACACTGCAACAATTGGTCTTGCATATTTCGACTGATATACCTCTGCAGCTTCCTTCTCAAACTTTTCAATGGTCCTCTTGTCAATGCCTCCACACTTGTAAATGAGGTGGCCGGTGGTGGTGGATTTCCCTGAATCCACATGGCCAATGACCACGATGTTGATATGGAGCTTCTCCTTACCCATCACTGGGCTCTCATTGGGTTACAGTCAGCCTACAACAGGAAAAAGGAGACTAAATAATTCATTATACAAATAAGTTATTTATGGTCTAATTGCGCTCTGATGTACAACAACAACAACCATTTAATAGCTCAATATAGTTTATACATTTTAGTTCTTCTTAATTCAGCTTGTTTACAATACGTCAAAACTGATTTTGAAGAAAGAAATACTTTTGTTATTAGCATGGCAATACACCAGCTAGTAGTTAATTTCATTGTCATGCTAATAGTAAACGCACATGTATAGACTCTCAACTCTTATGTTGCCTTAATCATAACAGTAGATAATAAATCTTTGTGCAAGTTATTATGGATGTATTTCGAAATAATGATCATCGAAAGGAATCTAATGTAGAGAGTTAGAAAAGCCATACACACTATTGTTAGAAGAGCAATGACCTCTAAAATAATTTACGAAATAGAAATGACAAAATCCTGCAATTTTAATTAACCTATATTTTAAGTAAATCGTAGGCTACTATTGGTCTAAATTTAATTTAATTTAATTTCGGGCGATAAATCAGTTAATGTCACAGTATCCTTGAACGTTTCTCCGTGTATTTTTTCCAGCGTTGTCTGGGTTACAATAAAGCAGCACGGGCCACCTGCAGTATGCGGCAAAACTTGACATATAGCCTAAATAAAACGACAAAATATTTTATTTCAGAAAAGTTCAAGTATTTTTCTTACATGATCTCCATTTCATTTTTAATCCATTAATATCATTCCGATATTATCTCATACTGAACAAATGTGACATGGTTATGTAATTATGTCATGTATGTACACCAGCATGAATAGATGCCACATCATGAAATGCGTGTGGCCTGATATCAAAGCATGACTGTCTGTTTGCTAAAACGCAAAGATGGCACTGGGTAATAAAAGAACATAAATGTTGTTTCCACAACAGACCCTATCAGTTTCATCAGCGCCATGTTCTGTATTATGTCCTTACTGGAAATAAAACTCAAATACCGCACATCATGCATTCGCAATACCTAATAAACCATCCGACCGCTTAGCCCTACCGGCAAGTCATTATAGAGCGATATTGCACAGAGAAAACGCGGAGAGGGTGTGTTTTTCAGGTATCCGACCTTGGAGAGAGGCGCCTGAAGTCCAGGGCAGCAGGAGCAAGAGTCGCGACGCTACTCTGTTGTATCAGATACTGCAGCCTAGGTGCCGCTGATGTCGTCGTGTCGAAAGGATGTTTCTAGCTGTTCCACTAGAGGGAGCTGTTGAATAAGACATGTACATGACCATATCTAGATATACAAAGGTATATAAAGGTCATACTAAAACAGTTTAGAAACGTTTTAGCAGGTCTCCATCATATTTTTGATTTTGTTATAGTTCAAATGCCTTTTAAAGGGACAGTTTACTCACCCTCAAGTTGTTCCACACCTGCATGCGTTTATTTCCTTATTTGCTATATTGGTAAACCACCAGTTGATGGTAGCCACTGACTTCCATAATATGAAATAAATACATAGATAAATGTAAATACACAAGTTTATTCTGTTGAGCACAAAAGGGGACATTTTAAAGAATGAACCAAACAGTTGATGGTAGTTTGGTTTATTCTTTAAAATATCCTCTTTTGTGCTCAACAGAACTTGAATAGTAAGTAAATGAGAACAGAATTTTCATTTTTGGGTGAACTAACCCTCTAAAGTATAGAATTATTGTTTATTTTTTGTCCAAATTCCATAAATTTTCCTACAGAATATGATAATAGATATCATAAAATCTAATAAACATCATAGTAATTACAAACAATTTCTATATCATACTAATACACTTTTTTTGAGAAGAGTTTTAAAAAGTTTACACTAGAAAAGGCTCTAGAAAAGGTCCATTATCCATCATAGAATGTCATGTCTTGAATAGGGGAAATTTTAAAATATAATTTATTTCTGTGATGCAAAACTGAATTTTCAGCAGCCATTACTCCAGTTGTCAGTGTCACACGATCCTTTAGAAATCATTCTAATATGTTGATTTATTACTTTTTTTTCAGGATTCTTTGATGAATAAAAAGTTAAAAAGAATAGCATTTATTCAAAATACAAATATTTTCTAACAATATAATTCTTTATAAATCACTTTTTATCAGTTTAACGCATCCTTGGTGAATAAAAGTTTTAATTTCTTTCAAAAAAAAAAAAGTACAGACCATAAGCCTTTAAATGCTAGTTTATATTGTTACAAAAATATTTCTATTTTAAATAAACCCTGTTCTTTCTTCTTTTTTTTTTTTTTTTACTTTTTAATTATAACAGAATCCTATTAGAATGTTTTCTAAAGGATCATGTGACACTGAGGACTGGAGTAATGATGCTGAAAATTCAGCTTTTAATCACAGGAATAAATTACATTTTAAAATATATTGACATAGAAAAGAGTCATTTTACATTTAATATATATTTCACAATATTTTGGATTTTTGATTAAATAAATGCTTCTTTAAACTTCTTTAAAAAGAAACATTAAAAATCTTACTGATTCCAAATCTATATATATATATATATAGACCAAATATATAGAGAGAGACCATAAAGACAAAAAAAAAAAGTTACTGCAACACCTGTCATAACCAATGATTAAATGACCCCTATAAGTTAATGTATCATTCTAACCTTTACTGAAATCACACAATAATGTTTCAATCAACTACTCTACTTTTAAATCAGTCATGTAAGATTTGAACTTGCAACCTAAAAGCAAAACACATTCCTCTGAGCTACAATCCAGTAGATATATTTTCATACAAGGGCCTGAGCCCATCTAGGGCCTACAGTCGGCCATGCTTGCAGCTATACTTAGGATATACAAGAATTATATGGCATTTGATAAATTAAAGACAACCATAAACCAAAGCCTGTGGTAACTATGTAAATAGGTACACTCATAGTTTGATGGGTGATGATGCTGTTATCATTAATGCAGAATGTTTAATCATCTTCCCAGTTGTTATTACATGAGGTGACTTGAGCCAGTAAATAATATCATTCACAAATGGAATCTAACTGTACCTGCCAGTAACTTTCCAAGAGCCCTGTACGTCAGCCTGAGATGAAAAACTGTTTCATCAAACCTTCATCTGTGGACATGCTTCTGACATAGCTCTTAAAAATTGACGGGTCAAAAGCAATAACCTCTTCTGAGGCAACAGTATAACACAATCCACATACAGCATGCTACTATTTTAAAACTGTATCTTAGATGCATAAAATATACGCATTAATTAAATTTTGGCTGAGCGAAAATCAATCCCTGGTCTCATTTCTAAAATTTTGTCTTGGTTTTCTAAAACTTTCTAAAATATCATTTTGCAAGTAAGTATTTTATAAACAAAAGACTAAATTTAGGTTTAAGTAGGAGTCTTCACTGTTATCAGTGTTATGTGCATGATTAATTATGAACAAAGTGTAGCACGTGGGAAACGTTAAGTTCTATATTAAGAGTTGTAAATAGATCACCATCTGTGTCTCTGTACTGCCATCACCCCACAGATCTCTGTATGCTATATAAAGTCCTTCATATATATCTGATCCATGGAGCTGAGAGTATGGAAATGTGAGATTCCATGGTTAATTTTAAATGTTATCTTGATGTATGCATTAACAAACACCCCCATAGCATATCAATTGCAAATAATGGTCTCAATAAATATTTTGAGATTTCAAGAAAGTATTTTGTGTGGGCTGGTTTTCAGTACAGAGATAAGGCCAAATGTTAAACCAGGAATGGTTTATAAAAGAATTCCTGCTGAAACTTCAGTCCAAGACCAAGGTTTATTTATATCCCTAATGAGGTCAGAGAAACTCTTACAGCCATTGACATATGCTCACAAGTACAAAAAGCAACAATTCACTGTTAAAAAAATGAAAAGGAGAAATGTATGTTGCTATTTAGTGAGTGCTTAAGTGTCTTTTTAAATAAATACTTAATATTGTTATCACCAGAAAATAATAAGTCTCCCAGAATTAATCAGAATCATTCTGGCTTTACAGTCTGTCCGTGACTTTTTGTTTTTGTATCATCTCTCAATTGCTTCAAACAAGATTCTTTTATTGTGAACCCACATGCAACAGCTAATAATTTCTATACAAATGCCTAAACTCTACTGCATTCCACTTCTAGCTAATTTTCTCGAATCTCTCTCTCATTCTCTCATCCTTGCTGCCTCTATGATTGGGTGATATTTTTATAAATCTAGGTCCTGAGGCCACCTGGGGAAAACAGCACCAAATTCAGGCCATGTAACAAACCCGGGCCAAGCAAAAAGGACTTCGACAATGATGCGTCATATCAGAACTTTCCACAAACAGAAACAAAACACAGGTCATGGCATAGTGAAAAGGGACTAGCATCTGAGGAGCACAGGGCTACAGATACCTGTTTCATTCATCAAACCTGGATTTAAAGCATTTTTTTTTATTGGAAAGGAATATGGAAAACATGGTAAGTGTTCCTGCTTCTAATGCACTTTCTTCTTTTTTTTAAGGAATGCTTTTGATTACATAACTGAAGTGTTGTGGGGTTAGTGTAAGACTTTGAGAGTTTTCTCATTGATGCTGATTATAAGTGGTTAGGAAAGCACAAAAGAGATCTCTAAGAATGAACCTCGTGACACATCTAATTAGAAAACAGACAATTTCTCAGATCAGCCGGTTGTTGCTATTTCAGAGGGACAGTGAAAGCCATTCAACTACACCACAATCTCAGAGAGCATTTCATTTAATTTATATTGCTTAGCGATAAACAAAAGTACACCCTGCAGTTGCTGGAATATTTTTATTGTACATCAGTCAATCAGTTTTAAATGGAACTGCATGCTTCGGTTATGCTGATTGTCACTCTGAACAGCGGCTCAGCAGAGATAATCTACTTTCAATATGTAGCTACAAAATGCCATCTGTTAGAGGCTTCATATGGTCACACATTATGCTGAAATTTACAATGGAACACAGTCCACACCAAGACAAACAGAAGGAGACAAAATGTCTAGAGCAAAACGGCTCATCATAAATCTTTATGATATTGTCAGTTTACAGTGCTGTGTTTTGCCTTGTTCTGCTTTCTCTTGTATTAAGCTCAGATTTGTTTTGTTAAAGACATTTAGCATTGCTGTTTTCAATCTCCCACTCCTCCTTTACTTTCAGCTCCTTTTCTTTTCTTTGTCCTGTGCTCCACTCGACTCATCTCAGAAGCACTAAGATGGTGACCTACTTGTTATTGTCAGGGAGATTAAACTCAGAAGTGGCATCTATGTGGACCAAAATGCCCAGATAGCACATGTGCATCTGCAAGATGTCTGTTAACGATCACTTGATCTGGAAAGCATCTGCTGTGTACAAACATCTGACAGACATCTATAAGATGTCAGCTTTACATACATTCCAAATCATAAACAAGACATCTAAAAAAAACCTCTATTTGAAATCTGATAGGAAACGTCCTATAGAGGTCGTCCTATTGCAGATGAGCAAAACACTCAAAAAATACGTCTTCCAGATGTAAATACAGAGGTCAAGTAGATGTCTCCGTGATGTATATGCGCTATCAGGGTGCTAGTGCATGGAACCGATTTCATTGCCTGCATGATCAGTTTTGAGATCTCAAATCTAGTTAGAAAATCTGTGTTTAGACTCCTCCTTCATATTATTAAAATGCTTTAAAACATTTTCTTCACTCAGGAAAGCTTTGGAGATAATAGTAGCCAGTGTGTCTTTTATACATTTCGAATCACGGTTTCTATAGGCTGTATTTTGCCTATAGAAATGTATTTTATACATTATTATACATTTATTTGGGAAATGTATTTTGTCATTATTCAAATGCGTAATGTCTAAAATAGGCTACATTAGTCCCTGGCCGTTATCTAGATTTAGCTGTTTCTTCATGGATGAGATTACTGACTTTCCCACGGTTGTCCAAGTATTTTTTTCCCTCTCTGCCCCTTCGTGCGCGCGCTTGCCTGATTTGCGAGCTCCGGAAAGAAGCAGCGGGTATGACGCTGAAGGAGGGAGCGCGCATGTGGGGATAAGGTTTGTTGAGCTGGTTACATTGAAGGAGAAAGCCATGTAGACTTCGCAGAAAGGAATGACGACGAATAGTCTAGCAAGTTTGTGAATGTTTAATCTTGGTTTCTCAGATCTTCCGTACGTCGCAATGAATGAAGTTCAGGTAGGTTTAAACTCGTTTATCCGGTCGTGTTGTTTTCGAAAATGAAAAGATAAACTTCCTTACAGAAACTTCAACTAGTCAGGGTTCATTAGGATTGAAGGAGGGGTGTAAATATGGACATAGCTACGATGTGCTGGAGCACCTGCTACCTGTATAAAAATGTAGGCTACATATAAAAAGTTATTTTAGGACTGTTCGATCTGTCAGTTGGTTAACGGTAAGGCGAATATTACTGCTTTAAAAGATGTACTTGTATTATAAGTACTTACTTTTAATATGTTTAAAAAGTAAGCAGTATGGATGTAAACAGTATAAACAATTTAAGAACTAATGTTTAACGTTACACTTTTCTGTAAAATATTTTTGAAGTTATGATTTCAGTTAAAAATATGAGTCGTATTGATAATTCATGAGGAAAAGAGAATGATCAGAATTCCTTTCATTAACCATTAGCCTACATTTGTTTGGATTTTTGTTTAAAAACTTACTTTGTATAAGTTATTACTTATTCAGTTATTGTGTTACATTAAGTAGTGTGTTTGTTATACTTCATGTTATTTATCTAATGTTAATATTAGTGTGGTGTCATGTTTACCCTGGTGGTATTTGTGTGGATAGCAGTGTTCTTTGTCATGTTATTAAAGGGCAAAATTGCTGGAGAGAGCTTACATTGTCCATTTGTGCTATTATCAGGACATTTTAAAACAACAAAATATTTTATTAGATTATTTAGAATGGTAGCCTATATTATACAGTTTCTGGCAACCACATATGGCATTTTACAGTTAAATTGAACAAATCTATGTGTGTGAGTGGGTGCATTTACAGTACAAAAGAGTGTTGAGGGATAAATAGTTGCTGTGAATTACAGACTGACAGGTGTCTTCCTTTCTCTTGGCTGTAGGTAAGAGCGGTTAGCACTCCGTCAGTCACTCGGCACCGTCTGTATCTACAATCTCAGCCAGTGTGAATGAGGACGTACCATGCACCTGGATATAAGCTGCCTTTTTAGTCCTGGTTTTATCTCTTTTACTTACTGAGACCTTCCTGTTCTTTTTACCTGTGATCATGATTAAAAGTGAAAACAAAAGTGAACGGGCACTGAGAAGTGCATCTCCTCACAGGAATGCCTATAAATCAGACTTCCATTCCATCAAATGCTCATTTGATGGGAGCGCATCAATCAGCTCGACCGCTCCCGTATCCAACGGAGGCAGTGACACCCGAGGCAGAACGTCGGGCAACAAAGTGAGCAAAATAAAAAATATTTTCTTGCAAATGGATGGACAACAGAGTCAAGACAGTCCCAATATTAGCAAACCCACATCACCCAAATATCCACTGGATTCTACCCCTTACAGGTCCAGCCTGAGTAGTGTTAGCAGTCTGGATTCAGCCTCCTTTGAGGCACGGAAAACAGAGGATGTTTCCATTGACAAGGCAGCACTGGCTGAGAAGTTCTCAATGACCAGAAAGCTGTTTGAGAGCGGCCTCAAAGATCAGTCTCCAACGGAGAGAGGCTCTCCTAAAGTTATCTGGCCTCAACTGGTGGAGAAACAAGACAGGAAAGTGTCAGCTACTGGAGAGAGAAATGACAAACCTAAAGAGGCAAAAGAAAGGAAGGACAAGGAAAAAGTGAGAAGTGAAAGTGAGACACCACCACATAAGCTGAGTATGTCAATGAATGCCGGGCCAATATCCAGACGTCTGGAGAGTTTTATGTTGGACAGTGATAGTGAGTCGCTGTCAGCTGCACCTTCAACGGAATCCCATAGTCCCATTAGTCATTCCCAGTCACCCTCCGCTGCTAGCGACCATTCGGATCCCCCTTCATCACCTGACAGCTGTAGTTCCCCTACCTCTTATTCGCTATGGGCTGATTCTCCTGCTGAAACATGTTTGCCCAGGTTAAATGGTTCAGATTCACACAGCACCCCTTTGAATGGAGTCTGTATGGAGAACACATTACATAATACTAGTTCCACAGCTGAAGAACATATTAAGTCCTCAGAAGATACAGTCTTATCAGAATCCACTCTTCTGTACACAAGTGAAAAGATCCACCACTTGTCTGCAAAGAGTGCCACTAGTCATGCATCTGAAGCTGAGGATCCTGCGCTTGAAGAGCAGCAAGGTGAGGGGAAGAATTCTGAGAAGGTTCCTGGTTTGGCCACGGTCAGAGCTGAGCTGGTGGTGGTGAAGACTGAATCATCTGAAAGCGAGGGCAATGAGGAGGAACGTGTTGAGGATGATGTTTTTGAAGAGGCTGGAAAGGAGAACCAATCCCCAAATCACAATTCTGAGAGGGTGTTGACCGACAGCGAGGCGCTCCAATTAACATTCCTTGGGATGGAATCAAAACAGAGCATTAAGGAACACGAGGAGGGATGGAGGGGGTGTGAGGAATCTGTACAGACTGGAATAGAGGAAGACCATAGAGGGGAGGGCAAGTTTCTTGAGGAGAACATAATGGATAAGGAAGACGAGGAGGAGGAGGAGAAAAAGGACAATGAGGAAGTAGAGACAGAACAAACTAAAGAGGAGGCAGTACTGGAGACTGTTATGAGGGAGAGTGAGCAGAAAGCTACCAATGTTGAAGACAGGGAACAGCAGGATGAACAGAGAGAAGGACAGGAAGAGGATGAGGGAGTAGAGGAAGCTGCTGAAGCTATAGAGGAGGACGATGATGAACGAGAGATGGAAGATGTCTTAACAGGAAAAGAGAGGGAACAGCACGATGATCAGGGATCATTGGGGAAGAGATCTTTAATTTGTGGAATTGAGAATGCTGCCTTTGTGGATGACAAGGACAACAGGAGCGATTTGGAATGTCAAGCGAAGGAGGAATTCCAGGAATCTGAGGAACTTCCAGGACTCTCTGATGAGGAAGACCTCACTCCAAAGAGAAAGATCAAGTTCTCTACAGCACCTATCAAGGTATGTCTCACCCACTCTTATTTTTTATATTTAGAAGAAACTCACTTTTTATATTTAGTACTTCAACTGTTTTTTTTTATTCAGTTTTAGCATTTATTTGTCGGTCTCTCTAAAATGGTTTAGAAGGTTTTCGTTAGAGCCTGAAGGAATTAGCCTGCCAGCAGTGACCCAATTCTGTGTTTGTACCTTTAGCAGATGCCTGTGGCTCAATTCGGTCAGCACCTTAGCTGTTACTTTCTTGAAGCATGTTCATGGTGGTTTATATGACAAGATCCTACTTGCTTTTGAAATATTTGGCACCCATGCCCTGTATTTGTTTTGCCCCAAAACACAAACAAACTTTAGCCTACTTTTCATGTGAGGAAAACATTCTGAGACATGTTTCACTACTTCATTGATTCTTACGAATTGTGACTTTATCAGGGTTCCTGGTGCAGTGTAAAATGCCTTCTACCCAGAACATTTAAGATAACAGCTCTCAACAAAGGTGCTGTCTGAGCTTGCATCACTTTAGGCGTGTAATATCCTATGTCTCTCAAGTTCTGACAGGTTTTTTTTTTTTGTTTACAGAGAAATGTGTCATTTAGTTCCATATCTTAGGGCTTTACCTCTGGCCTCAGCTAATATGACCCTCATAATATGAAAATTCATGTAAGAAATAAACAAGATTTTTAGAAATAGATCATTTATGTTAAAGGGATCAAACGTTTCCTCACTAAAACTGTTTATAGATCAATATAATCTGTTTGTAATATTGAGTTTAGTCTGATTGTAATATTGATATTAAAAACTGATTGTAATATTGAGTTTAGTCTTAGAATACAGACTCACAGATCACCCATAGCCCACTGACACCATCAGATGCACACTGCGCTCAAGCACTAAAAACTGACAGTCTAATTGGGCTGGTTTCTAATCCCTTGTACCAAAGTATTGCTTGATACAATGAATGCTTTTAAAAACTAATCACTGGATTTGCCCAAGTTTACCAGGGTAGTTGTATAAAATCTCTGCCGCATCAGTATTTTTTGTCTTGTTTTTTCCAGTACAAATAACCATTCGTAAATCAAGAGACATTTACTTGAAAACCAAAATAATGTACAATAAGGCTTCTTTAAAAAAAAAAAAAGTATCAAAGTAAAGTGATTTAAAATGAGGAAAAATAGCAGCCAGTGGGGAGAGAAAATAAAGTTGAAAATGAAAATCTTTATCACCCTGTAGCTAAAAAACCTTTTGCTACCTAAAGCTTAGTCTCAGCCTCAGACGTCACGCCCACGGATCAAATGTTGGCTAAACATCTGATGCAGTGTTTCCCCTTTTTTTCGGTACATTACTCTTTGTGTAATAACAAAAACATTTATTTCAGTGAAAAAATAAGTCGAAAAATCTCAATTTCAACATTTTGAACAATAGGGCCCTATAATCTTTTTTTTTTTTTTTCCAAAATTCTTGTGTGTTTTAATTTTTCTGATAATCAAATACAGGCATTAAACATTTATTTATTTTTAATGAAATGAAAATTAAACCCTTTTATTTGTTGCCAAACACACAGAATCTTTTTTTGTTATTATTATAATTTCTGCATTTAATTGTTTTATTTAGATTTGCGAGAAATACTGTATGAATACCTAAACACCTACATTATACTGTACAAAAGTAATACAAGACTAATACATTTCTGTTACGTTAAACCATACTTTTATTTTGACAGGTTGCCAGTTAGTTTTTGTGATACGATGCAATTTTTCTCGAATTATATGGTAAAATTTACATTTACAAGTGACTCTCACAGCGGTTCTGGAGATTAATGCGTTCATATCGTCATATGAGACGCAGAGGCCGAAAATAGCTGCATGTGTCACATGTGCTTCAGTATTTGTGTAGTAAACAAAACCCCATCTCCGCCATTCATTCATATGGAGCCAAGCGGAATATGGAGGATTCATATCTAAACCGTGTTTTTGCATTTTAATATTCACAGACACTAGTCCATATTGCGATTCGAATTAAGTGAGAGACCTACTTTTGATTTATTAATCCAAAAAGTGACGAATTCTGTGGCGCCATCTGCTATAGAGTAAATCCATTTTTAGGAATGGACTCCGCAATCCCGTCTGCGTTTTAGCGGAGGAGAAATTGTAGATGCGTGACCATGTAAAGACAGAAATGACATGCCGATGTGTAAATAAGATAAATAACATAAGGCTATTTCGTTTGTTTAATAAAAGAACAGACAGACCTGTTCTATAGGAAATGTAACCTTAAATGACTTTTGTTGTGATGCATAACGCACAGTTCGCTGGAAACGCTTCAGGAGTTTTGAATTCGTCATCGGATTGGTTAGATTATACCGCTTGAAGACTTTCCTATTGCGAATTGGCAACAAATTTCTGTCTGGATACTTTAGATTGGACGTGGGGCCTGCGTCTCACCTCGTTGCCCATTCACGGCAACGTTTCCCAGCAACATAGCTTAAAATGTTGCCCTGTGCATCATATTCTCGCGTAGCCAGGCCTTTAGACTGACGGCAGAAGGTCTGGGATCCTTGGGCGCTTTGAATGGCCAAGGCCCGTCCAAGAGGCCATATAACTGACAGGTAAAGCAACCAATCTCATTTCGGTTTGTGCAGCGTTCAGGCACGTTTAGCGGAGTGGAAATGTCCCCACAATAACAGACCGGTGCGTAAAACTCTTGAACATATTTTAAAGATTTTGTGCTGCAAACTTTAAATATTTCACATATTTTGAAAATCCAGTGTTTAGTTCTAAAAAGCACTAATCGTCACAGGTGCAAACACGACATCTTTCATCTTTCATGGGGGGATTTGTCATCACAGCATCTTTGTTTTCAAGCAGAACGTTAAAGAAGGCGACACAGGCCTCCCGGAAATCCTGTACAATTCAACCAATTTGATGACGACTTTGAAACTCCTGAAGTGTTTTCACTTTTGTGTGCCACAGGCATCAGATGTTCAGACAACGGTCCGTGACGTCTAAGACTGAGACTGTGTATCATCACTTTAAGTAGGAGTAGTCCAAAAATCCTGAGGCACTTCTTGGAAAGAGTACGGTTCTAACTCTGGTGCCCTTGCCAAATTACCTTATTGGCCCTTATCAGTCATGGCCATTAAATTGGCTCCATCACTGTATCTCCTCTCTCCACCTATAGCTGGTATGTATTAAGCATATTGGCTGTCGTTGCACCAATCAGGTGGATGCTGCACACCGGTTGTGGTTGAGAAGAGACCCAATAAAGTGCTTTGAGTATAAATTATTTTTTAAAATTTATTTAATTGTGATAAATGCATAGTACACTTTTTTTTAGGTGCTTGATAAGAAGTAAACCAGATGTCAACATGTCTGTGAATTAATTGTTATTTTTAACACAAAGTCTTCAATTTATTGTGTTCTGTGCAATTATTTAATTATTTGTTTATTTGATTTATTAACGTTTCCTCTTGTGTATTTGTTAACTATTTAACATAAATCTCCCCCAAACAGCACATAAATACAAAACTGTGACTGGTCATTTTACATGTCTTTGGCTACAGGAGACTAATGCTAGTCAGTACAGATTTTCACATTTTAGTCATATAACAGATCAAAGCAAAACACACAAGTCTTTGATCTTACTTTGGCTGTCTGAGATCAGACACTGGGTTGCATCAAACAGAAAGTGCATTGTGCTGTCATTCATGTGTCCGACTTTGGGACCTCTTGAACGTGGAGTGTTTTAAAAGGATCCTGTTAAGAGAAGGAAAGGTCTTCTGTGTGTGTCATGTGATTGGATGTGAATGTAAATCATCTTATCATCTGTCTGTACCAATTCAATGCAGTGAAAGCTCATGCCTGTGCATATTAATCAGAGTATAAATCCAATATAGTGTACAACTGTGAGATCAAAGGAAATAAAGAAAGACATTAAGTGTGTCACAGTGGGTCACAGTGGGTGGCAAAAGTCCACCGTTTTGACTGGCCGAAACCAGTCAATAACTAGAGGCTGTATGTGTATGTGTGTAAGGGCGTTTCAGTCTCTGTGGACCTTGCAGTTGTTCTTAAAAGATCTCTTAAGTTTGGAAACCAGGTCATGTGTTTCTTCAGAGCCTGGCAGACTGAAGACGCCGTGGATTTATAGTCTGGGTCAGAACACATACCAAATCAGTAACATTTCAGATTACCATAGCTCAACGTTCAATGCGTCACTCTCCCCAGCATCCCTTCCTCCTTGGTGTGTCCTCGTGGAGCGTGTAGAGTAGGTCAGTGTCAGTTTGTTTGCTGTGTATTTATAGAAGTGGGATGAGTGGGTGGTAACTAACATTTATCTTATGCTATGATGCATTTTCACTCTAAATCAGGAAGCCTGGGTCTCCCTTTGTAAACATATGGTGGCGTTTCTATGTTTTGTGTTTCTACATTTTTGTTCCCTCAACCCTCAGGATACGCCTGTTTCTGTATTTGTGCAGCTCCCGTGTTTACTCATCCTGTTTCCTATATATAGGATCAACAGGAAGCGAGTTGCCTGTCTCATATAGGTTGTGAGTGAGGATTTCCTTTCAACAGATGTTTGTGTTGGACATCTTTTGAACTTTGATGAGACAATGGGCTTTGAATATTAACTCATAAAGTGTTTTTTCTCTTCTAGACAAAATATGTTGTCTTAAATCCATTTTTAACCCTAAATATGCAGATTTTCTGCCATTTACTTGCCCTCATGTCATTCCAAACCTGTGTGACTGACTTTTTTGTGGAACACAAAAGAAGATATTTTGTTAGCCGTTTTCTCTTTTTGTCCATACAATGGAAGTCAGTACACACTGTTGGTTTCCATTAATTCTATTAAATATTTAGGACCAATAAATTAAGGCCTGGATTTCTCAATCATTTGTTGTTGACTTATTTTTATTGCACACCAACTTGTTAACAACCCTTTTAAATGAAGCCAAATGATCTGTTTCTTTATTTGAATAGTTTAGTAGTTCATTATCATAATATTTCTTGATCATGTCGATTTTGCGTTATTCCAACTGTGGGATTAAGGTTTGACGCTCGACCTGAACGCTGTGACATCTGTTGTTTTTTTCCTTATTGTAAGTCATAGTTCACTGACAGACTCTCTCAGTCCCAGGAAGAAATAGTCCTGTGTTCTTGCTAAAAAGCCACAGCTTAAAGGAGTAAGAGAGGGAGGGGGGAGATAGAAAGAGACACTGTGCTTGAGCATGTTTGGGAAGAAAAGGACATTGTTCAGAGGTGCACGCTTACTCCATGACAACTAGAGTCGCTAGACAAAAGAAAGCGGAGAGAGAATAAATGAAGGGAAGGAAAAATGGGATTGTAGTAGAGAAGGGAAGATGAAGGGAAGTATGGATGGAGGAAGCAAAAGACAAATGGAGAGTAAATACTGTTACTTTTGCAATGTATATAATTGATTTGGAGACAGTGTTTTCCTTCTGTTTAATTCTACTGCTGTACTCAGTCCAGGTCTGGTGCCAGTATTAGGAATGCATACCATTGACTGACCTGCTTTTTAACTGCCTATGTCAGCCTAAACCAGCCACTGACAAAATGCTGTGGGCATGTAATTTAGCTAGTGCTTTCATAAGGGTGCGGCCAATTTTACCTTTGTATGGTGAAATTCTGCAGGCGAAATGCAGTCATTTTAATAGGTATCTGCATCAGAAAACATTTAAAGGGTTAGTTCACCCAAAAATTAAAATTAGCCCATGATTTACTCACCCTCAAGGCATCCTAGGTGTATATGACTTTCTTCTTTCAGTCAAATCCAATCAGAGTTATATTAAAAATTGGCTTTTGGCATTGGGCAGGTGTTTCGGTTCAACAGTCCAAAAGAAGTCCAATAAAGTGCATCCATCCATTATAAAAGGTGCCTCATGGCACTTTTGTAAGAAAAATATCCATATTTCAGTTGTTATAAACACTTTTCTGTAACTTTTGCTAACTGTCGTGCGCACAAGCTGTTCCGAACGGATGGCATAGGAAGTTGGTGTAGTGCATGCGCTGGTGAAAAGTGCTAAACGTGTCAGCGCCGCTAGCCTTGTGGGCAGTGCGCAGACATGCAGCGCCGTTGCGCTATGGGCGTCCCGAGTTCGAATCCTGGCTCGAGGACCTTTCCCAATCCCCACCCCCTTGTCTCTCTCCCACTTCGCTTCCTGTCCTGTATGATCTGTCCTATCACAATAACGGCAAAAAGGCCAAAAATGAATCTTAAAAAAAAAAGAAAAGAAAAAAAGAAAAATGACGAACGCAGAAGCACAGACGACAGAGAGAAAAAAAATGTGTACGTTCTACATCATCCACTCGGAGCGGCTTGCACACACAACAATTAGCGGAAATTACAGAAGTGTTTCTAATGTTTTAAATATGGATATTTTCTTAGAAAAACACATTGATTTGCTATAGGAGGCCTTTATGAAAGTGGCCATCGGATGCAAAATTCACTTTACATAGTTTGAACATAAATGTGTTTTGTCACATTGCCACCCTAGCCATTCTCACCTTCTTGTCAGTGTGACGTCACCAAAACCCAGGCCGCTCCCACGATTGATTTACATGACCGTCTTACCTTAGACCTGTCCTGACTGAGCTGTAACAGTCTGACTCCGACAGCCATTGTGTCAACTGCGGTGCAGGGGAAGACAAGAATGTCTCCCCCTGATTGAGGTCTTTTGTTGTTGGATATAATAATGATCATAGCAGTCATCATGTACTCCCGACATCTAAGCCACTGAAGGTACAGAGGATTAACATTACTTTCATCACCTACATAAATGTGTCTATGTTCACGCAAATCATTCGAATGCAGCTTCACCTACAGCAGAAGTGAGTATAAGGTTTTTATGCATCTTTGCAAATCGCCATTCTTAATAATGCACTAGTTAGCAAGTTTAACGTAAACAGACCAGCTCGTCACCTCACAGAAGAGAGGGGTGTGTTGAGCAGAGGTCATTAGCATTTAAAGGAACATGCAATAGAATGGTTCGCTCTGAACAGGGCTGATTTTGACAAGGTAAAGGGGTGTTTTTTACATTACCACTGAGAAATTTTAACCAAAGTATGTTATAGACTTCTCATTAAAACCCATATCAGCAAATATCATATCAGCTTGTGGAAAATGGGCATCCGATGACCCCTTTAAAATCCGTGCCGTTTGAGGCACTTTTTATTATGGATGGATGTGCTTTGTTGGACAACTTTTGGACTGTTGAACAGTAACACCCACCCACTGCCATTATTAAGAGCCAGGACATTTTTTAATTTAACTCCCAATTGAATTTGACCGAAAGAAAAAAGGCATATACACCTAGAATGCCTGGGTAAATATATGAATGGGTGAGTAAATCATGGTCTAATTTTCATTTTTGGGTAAACTAACCCTTTAAGCTCACAATTTTTCACAATTTTACAAGTTTGTTGAACTTTGAACATGCAAATTCACCATTTCGACTAATATAAAGCTGCTTAGATTGAAAGTGACCTCTAAGTGCTTCATGCATATTGACAGTGGACTTTCTTTGCATGTGAAATTTCACCAAAAAACATGACCACATTTGAAGAATAGAATGAAGAATTGTATTCGTTCCTCTTTCTTTCTTGTGAGTACAAAGAATGGGAACTGAAGCATTCAAAAGGGATGCAAAAGTTTCATGAAAATATATAAAACTAGTCCATATGACTGTTTTGCTGTATTTCAAATGTTCTTGCTATTCACTGAAAATGTTGACATCTTTCCTAACTTTACTTGACATGTTATTAAGAAAAATAGTTATGTCTGATTTGTGAACTAATCACCCTTGACTCAGCCTTTTCAGTGAAACGGCTGGTTCACAAAACTGGTCTGAATGATTTGTTCACAGATTAGTTTTCTTGAATAATGAATAATCCATTCCATTCTTAGCTGTTAACAGCTCACTGAAAAAATAGTCATTGAGCATTCAGTCTGCTTCCCACACAAAGCAATTGAATCTCTTCAAAAGACATGGAATGCAGTGCGGGAGTCATATAGGCAACTTTCATGGTGTTTTTTGAAGCTTGAATGCTTGAGTTCTAATTCATCAGGATGGGTCAAGTTGCTAAATACTAATTCAGTCATAAACAGGAAGATCTGAATGAGTCTGACTCATTTGTTCATAAATGATCTGGGTGGATTTTGTATTATAAGATCATTTTACATCTACATTAGTTGAGAAATCAGTAAATCACATATTCAGCTATGCGATGTGACGGCTTTTGCGGGGGTGTGCACAGGTGTGTAATTTATTGTATTTCCTCTCCTGTAGGTGTACTTTACTTTCTCTAATGAGGATTATGATCGCAGCAATGACGATGTGGACCCTGTGTCTGCATCTGCTGAGTACGAGCTGGAAAAGAGGGTGGAAAAGATGGATGTTTTACCTATAGACATTCAGAAAGGTTTCTTTTAAACTTTTATCACAAAATGTGTTTCCCCTGATATGAATTTCAATTAACTGTTGAAGTACTGTATTTGAGCTGCCTGTTTTGTTGTGTAGGAAATGATGGCTTGGGAATCAGTATAATTGGGATGGGTGTTGGGGCTGATCAGGGACTGGAGAAGCTGGGAATTTTTGTGAAGACCATAACAGAAGGAGGTGCAGCTCACCGGGATGGACGGTAAGAACTTATCTTTTTGACTTAGGAAATCCAGAATAAAACCTTCTATGTGTGATAGCAATCAATGTAAGTAACAGATGTATAATTGGTGGTCTGTCTTAACAGAATTCGGGTAAATGATCAGATTGTGGAGGTAGATGGAATCAGTCTGGTTGGTGTCACTCAACTCTTTGCTGCTACCACATTGAAGAACACAAAAGGTCTGGTCAAGTGAGTACCGGCACACCACAGTTTGTAGCTTTGTAGCTAAAGTTCACTACAGTTGTGGGTTCAAGCCCCACTAAGAACAAGTTGTGAACTCACACCAATATGTCCTCGATCAAGGCAACTCACTCCATGTTGCTTTAGAGGGATTTTCACAGTATTATGTTTACTGTAAGTTATGAACATGCATCACCTATTAAGAAGGAAATGTCTGGTAATGATTCACCAGGGCAAAATCTAATCTCACAGTCAGTATAATACCAGCAATGGTCATAGTCCTAGAACTGCGTGAAGGAATTTTATGTCTTCCAATGTAGGTTTCTCATTGGCCGGGAGAAACCAGGAGTGGAGAGCGAAGTGGCCCGTCTGATCATTGAGACTTTACAACATGAGGCAAGCCCTGAAGACCAGGAGCCAAAAGATGAAGACCACCACAAACCCCAGAACCATCAGCTACAGGATGAAAAACAGATTTCTCAAATCCATGACCAATATCAGGATCAACAGGAAATTGAACCACTGGCTGAAAAGAGTGTTGTGCAACAGGTATGTGAACATATAAAGATAAGCTTGATGTCATGAATAAATTAGTCACTTATCATTGTTTGGCCCATATTATGACTGATACAGGATAAACAGAGAGAGACCGGAAAGAAGCAGGGGGCGGAGGATGCATCAAATGAATTGGCACAAGAAGTGTTTTCACAACTGAAGAGCCAAGGCAATGATCTACCTGAAGATATCGATCCTGCTGAACTCGAACAAAAATTCAAAGAGGTATAATATGAATTTATATACACTGTATTTGTCTTTGTCAAAGGCTTCTTTCTCACTAAAATATTCTAATTTAGCTCCAGATGAAACACAGCGTCACAGTAACAGAAGTGAGTCAGTTGAGAGAGAAGGTAGGATGCTTATAAAAATGTTCATTTCTTATTTAGTGACTTGTGTACCTATAGAGTTATTTAATTCTTGTGTGTTCTGTTTTCAAAGCTGCAAGTGAGCGAAGCCGAACGTAAGTCGTGGGAGACTCGAGGTGCAGCTCTTGAAAAGAGTGTGGAAGAGAGCAAAGAGCGCATTGAAAAGTTGGAAAAATACTGGCTTGATGCTCAGGCCCTCTGTAAAACCATTAACCAGCGTTTGAATGAAGCCCAGAGTCAACATGATTCCCTGCAACTCAAATACAATAAGACCATCACACTTCTACAGGAGCATCAGCAGAGGTGTGTTTGAGCATGTAATGTGTTGTCATAGCAGAATCTTTCTGGGAAGTTTGGTGAGGCGTTCTTGGAAGTGTACCGATTTGTGAAAGCCAGTATCACAGTGAATTACTGGAATTTCTAAAGCTACAAAGAGAAATACATGAGACAAGGAAAGTGAGGAAAAGAAGAGAAATGAATTGTTAACGGTGGGGCTGTTCTTGACTTTTAGAGAGGTTGAATTTACAAGGAAAGAGGCGGAGCTGAAGAGAAAACTGGAGCAAAGGGATAAAGAGTACAAGAGCACAGTGAAACAATTGCAGCATAAGGTAAAACTATATCTTATACATGTTAATTTCTCATTTCTAACAAAGTGAGATCACAGATATGAACATATTTCTGGTCTTATGAGTGTTTTGGGATGTGGCTTGACTGGTATGACTTATTTTGCTACACTTAAGTAAGGTTCTGTAAGTGATGTTCCAGAGTGTTCAGCACATACATTTTGTCAGATTTTCATGTGCGATTTGTCTGTTCAGACCAATGCATGTAAAACCAACAGATTGGCTGAAAATGCAAATTCTCTGCCTGACAGGTGGCATTTTTTAAAACAGCAGAAATAGCCTGGTTTCTACAGTGCACAAAACTCCACACAACTTTTCGTTTCTGATGCCTACTTGTCACAGAGAAAAAAATGAGGCAGAAGCTATTTGTGCTAAGTGCAAATAGCAATAAATGCTATTTACACTAAGTGCAAATAGCTATAGATTCTATTTACACTCTTAAAATGGCAAGATTTTCTGCTATTTACAATACTTATTTGTAAATACAGACAATTATCTGCACCTCAGTATTGTAGTGCATTATAAACAGTATACAATAAACATATTGAGTGTACATTTAGTTTTAATTCAAATTATTAAATGGATGCTGCCTTATTGGGACAATAAGCCCTCCCTACACTCACCCTAGACCTACCAGATACTTTGTTTTTAACTTTTTGATTATTTCCTTCATTTATTAAAAATAAATGCCTTTCTGATATGATATAAGATTTGAAAAAAGTTTGCTTAAACACGGATTTGAACCTGGGTCGATCACGTCAAAGACTACTGCATGCGCTTTATCATCTGCACCACTGGAGCTGATGTTTTTTGATCGTCTTTTGTAGTGTTGACTAGCCCAATCACATTTTGGTGGCGGAGTTTGTGTAAATAGCCTCTGCCAACAAGACACTCCGAAATAGACACTCCGAAAAAATTAAAGGGATAGTTCAACCAAAAATTAAAATACTGTCATTAATTACTTACCCTCATGTTGTTCCAAACCCATACGACCTTTGTTCATCTTCAGAACACATTTAAGATATTTTTGATTAAATCTGAGAGCTTTCTGACCCTGCATAGACAACAATGCAACCACCATGTTCAAGGCCCAAAATGCTAGTAAGGACATTATTAAAATAGTCCATGTGACATCTGGTTCAACCCTAATTTTTTTTGGAGCTGTTAGAATACAGCTGTGTGCAAAAAAAAAAAAAAAGTAACTTTACTAAGAGAGATGGACATTCTACATCAGAGCTTTTGGCATTTTTGTAATTACTGTGGTGCCATAGCCAACAACACCACATATACGAGTGCAGAGGCAAAAGATCTGATTCTGGATTCTTGCTATTTACTAGGTCTGTTGCTGCGATTCTAAGCATTATTAGAGATTTTGTGGATTTAATGTGTTGTGTACAAATGGACATGGCTGCACGTGTGGGTACTGCGACAAGCCCACTTTCGCAACAAAATACAGCAGCAGCTCTGGTTTTATTACTGAAAGCATTAATATTATTGGTTGGCCAGCTTTATTTGCGGATATTAGAACACTTCATTAGCACATATAAACAGCCGCACATCTAGATTTTCACACTGAATTTTTGCATTGAACATTCATCTTGGTGATTCATTCATTGTGGCCTTTAGCCACTAATGGTTAGAGTTGGTACTGCACATAATTGTTAAGCTATTAAACAGATATTATTAATTGAACATATTATGCTCATCCTAGTTTGGGGCTAGAAATGCCAAGGTCATGGGTTCAAGTCCCAGGAAAAGCAAGAGCTATAATCTAAATAAAAAAAAGTTTACCTTGAATGCAATGTAAGTTGCTTTGGATAAAAGTGTCTGCCAAATGCATAACCTTTAGTGATCATAGAAACAAAGATAATAGGAAAGAGTCCCGTTACACTATAACTCTATATGCACATAATACCTCTCTGCATTTCTCAGATAGCCTGTCTGGAGGGCCACACTGGATCAGACCAGCCAGAAGAGTCTTGCAGCCCTGCAGGAGAGAGTCAACCTAGCAGTCCAACCTCCGGTTCTTCTGAAAGAAATGGACTCTCTACAGATGACCTTCACTCTGGTACAGAAGCTTATTCTGAGCTGTTCAAATCTATAAGACTAGCTGTAATATGTTTCTCTAGTTTATTTGGCCAGATTGTAACAGCTTTATTAATCATGATTTTGTTCAGAAAAAGACGTAGTGTTGAAGAAACTGTTGAAGTAGTTTCTTCTGGTTTTGAGATGTTGGTGTGTGTCTGTCTGTCCTCAGATGCAGACTGGGGAGATGTTCCTCAGACAGCTCGCCTGGACTGCAGCGTCTACAGAGCCAAAGCCAAGCTGGCACAGGGATCTCAGCGCAAACGGCCATCCCGAAGTAAACTCAGAGAGTCGGCAAAAGGCTCACAGGCACCAAACCAATCACAAGTGCGTTGAACCACAAACATTTAATACCTCACAGAGTTTTATTGCAGGTCATTGTCAGTTTAAATTAAGGTGCACCTGAGGGATCTCTAGCTCTTTGTTGCTATTGAGTCTCACTCAGAAAGTCTCACACTTTCTTGAAATGCTGATGTGTCAGACTTTTTGTTTTGGGAAAAACAACAGTGTGTGTTTTTGCTTATAGTTTATTATATAAAACAAAACATTTATTCCCAGTTTGACTACAAGGAACATCTTTTTATGAAATTTTAAAATTTTATTTCATTTTATAGGAATCTGTGTGCATACAAGACGACAAACCGGAAAGAACAAACAGTGAAAGAAGGCGGTCTTACCTCGAGAGCCTAGCCATACCTGTTCCATCTATACAGCTTCACGACCAAACACGTGAAGGCAGAGGTGATGTATTTATTCAGAGCCAAACACCCCAAGGAAGCAGCAGCACACAAGCCAGCCTGTCCCCACCAAAAGACTCCTCCACTCCCCAGTCCCCATCCTCCTCACAGTCCTCCTCTAGCATGTTCCTCAACCTGAGAAACAAGAGGAGCAAAGGCAAGGAGCGCAGCAAGAGCAGAGCGAGCAGAGGTACAGCTGATTTCTTGGAGTAGTTTTTCTTTACATTTCCAACTTCCACTGGTTTACCTGCTCAGGCTTGTCAGTATCAGTCTGTGAGGAAATTTAAAAGATTTTGAATTGCTCTTGTTTTACAGACGAAGAAAGTGATGGTTCACCAACGCGAAAGACCAAAAGACGATTCCCAGATTTCAGGTATGGCCTGGCCAGCAACTTCCTCTTTTCAGTGTCAGTATCAGAGACATTAGAATGGGAGGAGATGAGCCACTTGACACAATGATCAGACAAAACCCTACAAAGTGTCTGTTGCCGTCTGTCTGTGTTTGTCAGTGTGGTGTGAATTGCCCTTTAGTTGACATTTTAGCTTTGTGTTATCGTATCTGATGCATTTTGATGCTTTGAGAAGTTTTGATTTTGTTTTAGAGTAAATAAAAGTGTTTCATATGTTCATCATGCAAAGCGATCATATCTCTTCAGGAGACTTTGTGTAGGTTAATTTCTTGCTAGTTTTATGTCCTTTTTGGAGCTTGAAAGTTTTAGACCCCATTGACTTTCAGAATAATACAAAAAAATGAAAATGTTTTTCAAAATATGTTCTTTTTGTGAAGCATAAAATAAAGAAAGCCATTGGAGTTTGGAAAGGCACAAGGAGAACATAAATAATCACATAGTTTTCATTCCTGTGTGTTCTTTAGTGTAAAACATGCATGTGCATAATTCTATTATTAAGCACAATGATAATTTAGAATATACAGTTGAGGTCAAAAGTTTACATACACCTAGCAGAATCTGCAAAATGTTAATTATTTTACTAAATTGCATGTTATTTTTTATTTAGTACTGATCTGAATAAGATATTTCACATACAAGAAGTTTATATATAGTCCACAAGATAAAATAATAGTTTATTAAAACGACCCCGTTCAAAAGTTTACATACGCTTAATTCTTAATACTGTGTTGTTACCTGAATGACCCATAGCTGTTTTTTTATATTTGTTAATGAGTACCTTGTTTGTCCTAAACTGTTAAATTGTCTGCTGTTCTTTTGGAAAGGGTTCATATACACAGAAATTCTGAAAAAAATAATTTGTTGTACCTGATGGATTTTTCTGAAGAACAGCAGGCAGTTTAACTGACAAGGGACTCATGAACAATTGTGCTATAAATTTAACTATTATTTTTCTGTCGTGGACTATATGTAAACATCTTTTATGTGAAATATCTTATTCAGGTCAGTACTAAATAAAAAATAACATGAATTTTGTATGATCCCTTTTATTTTGGTAAAATAATTAACATTTTGCTGATTCTGCAAGTTGTATGTAAACTTTTGACCTCAACTGTATTATTAAAATGTAATCTTGACAGACAGATATCTATCTTTCCCCAATCAAGCAGATAAGGCCCCAAAATTTAAACCGTTCTTTCTTTTGTGTTGCCCTGTAGCGGTATCCGCAGATCTGGAGGCAAAGGCAAAAAACGGGGGAGCATCACACTCAGAGGATCTGTAGGGAGCAGGTGTGAAAATTAAATGTCCTAATATTAACCTTCTACATTAACTGAAGTTAATTAGTTTCAAATCATTTTAAAATCTGTAGGTCTTCTCTGATATAGATGAGTTTATCTCCATTACTTAATTAGTTTCATTAGTAAGGTTTCTTTGTTGTCCAAACTCAGGGGATCAGGAGAGTTACTGGATGAGTCCAGCGGCAATGCTTCCCCCTCTGGCTCCATTTCTTCCATTCCGTCCTGCATGCCATTTTCCTGGTTTGGGGACAGAGATAAGGAAAAAGAGAGAGAGCGAGAAAAAGAACGTTCTGCATCCAGTGGCAGTCTGCCTCGTACTCCTTCTGAGGGATACATAGAGGATCGAGCAAACAAGGTGAGTAGGTTCCATTTTAAAAAAATATTATTATTTTTTTATTTTTTTACATTTTAAGTGATTCTTTAGGCTTGGGCCATTTAAAATGAATTCAGCTTACATAGTTGTAGTTGGTTGCATTCCTGGATGTCATTTAAAGTTAATATTTAAGCTGTTTCATCATGTTCAGTCTTTGAGCCTAACAGGAAGTGAAGTTACTATTTTACCATACTGAATATCTGCAATTCAATTCATCTAATTTAAGTTGGCAATAAACGAAGATTTGGAATTTGTTAAAAACAGAAAACTATATGATGTAAAATGAATAAGAAATGTTTAAGAATCTATACTAGTATGTCACTAGAACTCCTTTGTACAAAAGGTCAGATGTTCTTGCTTCTATTGGAACATTCTTGAATTGTGCTGGATAACATGTATGTAATTTTGCTTATGCAGAATGTGTTTTTATGAAATCTTCTTTAAAACAGACCAACCTCTCCTGGCCATCTCTTCTCTCTCATTCCTTAGATTTGGTACAGTATTCAGTTGGTTCTCAAGCTAATGCATCTTTTGTTTGAGGACAGTAGTACACTCAGTTTATAGCTGTTGCTACTAACCCTAGTGGACTAGTTTTTGGTGTGGCTTTGTTTAAAGATAAAATGCTCCATTGTAGTAAATGCATTCTTTCACAATATGTCCTTTGGCCTACATTGATAAAGCCCAATCCTGTTTTATAGTGGAGCATTGCCATGAACTGTATTAATTTAGTGACTAGCCATAGTTTGTGTCTGAGAACGACGTACTCTATGCAGTGATAGTCCTTGATGTGTTTCCTTGATGGTTTTAATACTTTGATAACTTTGTTTATTTTGGGTTTGGACTTTCATTAGTTTCACTAACACATGATAGAAATGCATGATAGTAGTTGTAGTGTGTGGTACCACGGTATTGCCAGCTCTTACAAGTAATACAAAGTAGTTTTGTGTTTCTGCTGGTTTTGGTTTTGGAAATGGTTCTCCACTGGTACAGAAGGTAATATTACTGCTTGTCACTGCTCTATTTTATCAACATTTAGTTCAAACAAGCATTCAAGGAAAAAAGAAACAATTAAAGACACAAATACAGTACATACAAAGTCAATTTCTTTCTTTCTTTCTTTCTTTCTTTCTTTCTTTCTTTCTTTCTTTCTTTCTCTCTTTCTTTCTTTCCCAGATCTATTAAAGTACAGTGACTTGAATATAATTAACATATTTTTAATTTCTTAAAATGCAATTCATTTATATATACATTTTTCTTTCTTTCTTTCTTTCTTTCCTTCTTTCTTTCTTTCTTTCTTTCTTTCTTTCTTTCTTTCTTTCTTTCTTTCTTTTTCTTTTTCTTTCTTTCTTTTCCAGATCTATTAAAGTACAATTCATACATACAGTGACTTGAATATAATTAACATGTTTAATTTCTTAAAAGGCAATTCATTTATATATACATTTTTCTTTCTTTCTTTTTCTTTCTTTCTTTCTTTTCCAGATTTTACTTTTTTTAATAAGACGAGTGCACTCACATGTACTTGAATATAATTAGCATTTTTTTAATTTCTTAAAATGCAATTCATTTATATATACATTTTTTTTCTTTCTTTCTTTCTTTTTCTTTCTTTCTCTTTTTCTTTCTCTTTCTGTCTGTCTTTCTTTTTCTTTCGTTCTTTCTTTCCTTCTTTCTTTCTGTCCTTTCTTTCTTTTCCAGATCTATTAAAGTACAATTCATACATACATATTTGTTAATTAAATCATTCATTTGTTATAACTTATGATATTTGTAGAAAACACTTTTTCCTTTTATTTTACTCTTTGCACTCACAAGGTATAAGGAAGATGTTTGTTTTCTTCTTATTACAACATTTATATCATTTAAATTTATATAATAAATAAATGTCTATGAACTTTTACCAAACTTGTTTGTCAGTGACACAATTAACTCTCAGTGTGGTTCAAAGGATTGTTTTAGTGTAAACATTGAGGTTAGATATGGTTATATATTTGAACTGATATTGCACATTTAGTGGCCATTGAAGGGATAGTTCACCCAGAAATGAAAATTCTGTCATTAATTACTCACCCTCATATCATTCCAAACCCGTAAGGCATTTGTTCATCTTTAGAACACAAATTAAGAGGTTTTTGATGAAATCCAAGAGCTTTCTGACCCTGCATAGACAGCAATGCAGCTACCATGTTCAAGGCCCAGAACGGTAGTAAGGACATTGTTAAAATAGTCCATGTTACATCAGTGATTCAACCTTAATGTTGTGAAGCTACAAGAATACTTTTTGTGCACAAAGAAAACAAAAACAACAACTTTATTCATCAATTTTTTCTCTTCCGTGTCAGTCACAAGAGTACCACAGCGCATATGTGTGGTGCTGCTGACGCAGGAGCTGGTTTTCTGATGTAGAACTCAGATGTGCTGTGCCTTGTTTACAAGCAGAGGAAGATGCACGTATGCATCATGGTACTTTCATAACTGTAACGGAAGAGAAGAAAATGTTGAATGAAGTCGTTATTTTTGCTCAAAAGTATCCTCATAGCTCCATAACGTACGGTTGAACCACTGATGCCATATGGACTACTTTAACAATGTCCTTACGGCCTTTCTGGGCCTTGAACGTGTCAGTTGCGTTGCTGTCTATGCAGGATCAGAAAGCTCTCAGATTTTATCAAAAATATCTTAATTAATGTTTTGAGGTTTTACAGGTTTGGAATGACATGAGTGTGAGTAATTAATGACAATTTTCATTTTCATGAACTATCACTAGCATTATCTGCTTTAAAAGTGCATGCTTATTAGCATCCCAAGCTTCATCCTATAAATACTGTATATGTAAAAACTGTATGCGAGTAATTGTTTATGTGTATGTTTACATGTGTATGTCCCCGTGTCCTACTTATTACAGAGCTTGTCTGTTACGGATGATTCGATCGCAGGTAGTCCTCGCTCTGTGTTGGCGGGGTTACTCAAAGAGCCCCGTCTCCTCGGGCGCTCACACACACATACCTTCTCGTCCTGCGAGGTGAGTGGCCGTGGGGTCACCACTGCATGAGCCTTTCCTGTAGTTAATACTTAGCAATCATCATATGTATATATTTGATCAGCCCTGAACGTGAACTTTTAGTTTGCAAGGTGTTTTGAAGAGGAGAGCAAGTATCGCCGGTGGAATGTGTGCGTCGTGAGGGAGGAATGGAAAGAATGAGATCATACGCATAGCTTTGAGAAAGAGAGGTGATAGTTCAGCATGCATTCTGTTTCACTTTTATAGCATGGCTCAGGGTTACAGTATACAGACGCAGTTGAATTTCAGCAAATCAATTTTAAACCAAACAACATTAGCATTAGTGAAATCTGTGGAAAACTTTTTTGACCTCATATGAACCTCCCAGTCACATGGATTCCTATTGAAATGACTGGATTTCGCTTGTGAAATTTAACCAGCCAACAGTAAATGCGACCTTCAGGCTCTTCCATCTGTGCATAGTGAGGCACAGGAGAGGATCCAGGCTGTCCATTCTGTGCTTCGTACCTATGGCTACGATCTTTTCACAGTAAATTCTGTTATCTGTATGGAGTATATGGGTGTGGTTATAAGTGAAGCAGCTCTCCAGTGTCATTTTTTATGTACATGGTTTGTGGAATTTCCCAATCGATTGCAACAGTCTTCCTACGCCCTGTTGGTAAGATGTTGCCACAGGTAACGTTATTTCACAAGTTGTGTTGGGTGTGTTAGGAATAGTTTATAATGAAAAATCAATCATCATTAATTTCCCCTCATGTCGTTGCAAACCCATATGACTGACTTTCTTCAGGGAAAAGCAAAAGGAAATTGAAAAAAATAGTCATACTGTTCTTTTCTATAAAATGAAAGCATTTTATGAAATGCCCAGCTCTAAAATGGTCTAAAAAGCACAATGAAAGTCTCATAAAAGTAGTTTATTACTCACACACTATATTACAAGCAATACTGTAGTTTTATGTGAGAAACAACATTTCTCACCTTTCAGAAACAGTGACTGGTGAATACCCAGGTTTACCACCTCAGATTTTATCTCAACAAAATTAATTTTTGTTTTACCATTGTTTTGCTTTAATAAAGTCTGCTTCCAGAACCAAAAAAATTCAGATAATGTACTCACCCCCTTGTCATCCAAGATGTTCATGTCTTTCTTTCTTCAGTCGTAAAGAAATTGTGTTTTTTGAGGAAAACTTTTGAGCAATTTTCTCCATATAATGGACTAGTATGGTTTAAATGCGGCTTCAAACGATCCCAAATGCGGTTGTAAACGATCCCAGTTGAGGAAGAAGGGTCTTATCTAGCGAAATAAAAATTGGTTATTTTCATAAAAAAATACAGTTCAAAATCGTTCAAAAAGTTCAACTTCAAATCTTCAAAATCGCCCTATATCGCTGTTTTACCTTTTTTGTTAAGGGTGTTTGATCTTCTTTGCATGTTCACTTTGCAAAGACTAGATTGGAACTTCTTCAGCAATGTAGGATGATTTTGAAATGATTTTTTAAGTTGAGGGAGAAAATACGGTCTGAGTTTTTCGACATACCCTAACTGTCTACACAGAGTTTAGGGAGAGTTAAACAAGACAAGCGTTTGAGATTAAAAAAATATTTAAATTATATTTTTAAATGAAAATGACCAATCGTTTCGCTAAATAAGACCCTTCTTCCTTGACTGGGATTGTTTACAACCGCATTTGGGATCGTTTGAAGCCGCATTTAAACTGCATTTTGGGAGTTCAAACTCGGGGCACCATATCAGTCCATTATATGGAGAAAAATGAAAAATGAAATGTTTTCCTCAAAAATTTCTTTATGACTGAAGAAAGAAAGACATGAACATCTTGGATGACAAAGGGGTGAGTACATTACCTGTAAATTGTTGTTCTGGAAGTGGACTTCTCCTTTAAAGGTAACACCGGGTATTAAGACTTGCAAGGCTGAATGTAACATAAATGATGTTTCTTACTGAAATATGTAGTAGAAAACCCATGAAAGAGAATAAAGTCTAAATATTATGAGAATAAAGTCGAAGTACTACAAGAGTAAAGTCAAAATATAACGAGAAAAGTCAAAATATTACAAGAATAAAGTCAAAATATTATGAGAATAAAGCCAAATTTTTTGTTCTCAAAATATTACTAGAATAAAGTTGAAATATTACGAGAATAAAGTCGAAATATTACAAGAATAAAGTTGAAATGTTTCGAGAATTAAGTCGAAATTGTGTTAATTATTTTATGTTAATTATTAATTATTATAATTTACATGTAATTAAAGATTAAAGTTATAATATTTTGAAAGAATATAGCCTATTGTGCATTTATTCTCAAAATATTACAAGAATAAAGTCGGAATGTTTCGAGAAAAAAGTCGGAATGTTTCGAGAAAAAAGTCAGAATGTTTCGAGAATAAAGTCAAATTATGAGGGTAAAATCGGAATATTTTGAGAATAAAGTCAGAATATTATGAGAGTAAAATCTGAATATTTTGAGAATAAAGTCAGAATATTACGAGAATAAAGTTGAAATGTTTTGAGAATACAGTCAAAATTATGAGAATTATTTTGTAGCAATTACGAGATTAAAGTTATAATATTTTGAAAGAATATAGCCTATTGTGCATTTATTCTCAAAATATTACAAGAATAAAGTTGAAATATTATGAGAATAAAGTCTAAATGTTTCAAGAATAAAGTCGGAATATTATGAGAATAAAATCTGAATATTTTGAGAATAAAGTCAGAATATTACGGGAGTAAAGTTAAAATGTTTTGAGAATAAAGTCGAAATTATGAGAATGATTTTGTAGCAATTACGAGATTCCATATTATTATAAGACACAGTTTGTATTTCACTATAAAACTGATTTTGAAAGCTGAGACCTAATATAAGTTATATATTAAAAGTACCAAAAGCACAAAGCTTATTACTATTGTGGGGGGCTGGTGCACTACAAATAATAAATGAAATCAAAGACCTATATTATTTCCAAGCATACTGTCCCTGCGAATATGACACATGGTATGATTAGTGTTAATAATCTCACATATTGTTGTAGTGTAGTAAAATGGGTTACATAAGAGAGCTACAAGAAAACTTTTCAGAGCATCTCTTTGCACACTTCAGTCTGTCTTGGTCTTTCTTGATGTCTTCCACTGCTTTTGACCTGATTTCATAAGTGTGCTCCAGATTCTATCTGCCCTGGTAGGAGTCTGTTGATCTGTAAACAGACACTTTTAAATACAGGCACAGAAAATTAAAAGGAAGTTTGCTTGAAATATGCCAAACGTATGTAGGTTAGCATTCTTTTTTTGCATGGCAGAATGGGTTATTATTGCGGTCTTCCACACTCTATGACTCTTCTCATGACATAACTACATACTGCTCTTGATTTCAGACTCTTGATGACGGCCCTGTTCCAGCAGCAAAGCAGTACATGTGGCAGAACCGCCCCCTTTCCGAGTGGACCAATCAGCAGGTCTGCCACTGGTTGATGGGCATGAATATGGAACAGTATATAGCTGAGTTTACAGCTAAAGGTGTGGATGGTCAACATCTCTTGTCCATGGACAGTAGTAAACTTAAGGTTGGTCCATCTACTTTTTGATTTTTGTTTTTTTCATTATAGTATTGATTTTAAAGGGATAGTCCACCCATAAATGAAAATTCTGTCGTTAATTACTCACCCTCTTGTCATTCCAAACACGTAAGACCTTTGTCCATCTTCGTAACACAAATTAAGATATTTTTGATGTTATCTGAGAGCTTTCTGGCCCTGAATAGGCAGCAACGCTGTCAACTGATATGTTCAAGGGGTACGTTCACTCTCAGATTTCATCAAAAATATCTTAATTTGTGTACTGAGATGAACGAAGGTCTTATGGGTTTGGAACAACATGAGAGTGAGTAAGTAATGGCAGAATTTAAATTTTTGGGTGAACTATCCCTTTAAATAATATTATACTGAAATACGCATTGTCTTCCAGGAGCTTGGTGTTTCTAGTCAAAGAGATCGCTCTGCTATTAAGAGGAGAGTAAAAGACATGAAGAAGGCTCAGGAAAAACTTGAAAAGCAGCAAGTAAAAAAAGAAAAAGAAAGGGGGAGAGAGAAAGAGGCCAAGAGTAAAAGTGACCAACCAACAAACCTTGAATCAGCCTGCTGAGGTAGTAAAAAAGTCAAGGACCGCAAACGTGCATGCTCACTGTCCGAAGTCTTGATAATGTGTGCTGATAACACAAATTAAGATATTTTTATCTTACACGCACAGATGATTTTTAGATTGCTGAGAAAATAACAACACATCAAAATACCAGAGGTTTTCTGCCAGTAAAGCCTGACAGAATACATTTTTTTTTACTGTAAATGTGTCTTTGGTAAGTTTGTTATTAACATCTCTCTCTGACACAACCCAGGAGTTAAAGAATCAATTCCTGTCCTTCACACTGACATTCAACATGCATAATGGCACTTTGAGAAAATGGGAACTTATGGGAATCTAATTATCCATAAAGGATATTTCAATGCCTTTAACAGATTTGCTTGAGTGGTGTGAGTGTTGGTGCTGTACATGGTACTAAAAATGATTTTACGCTGTCCACTAGAGGGCACTGATGTTAATGGCAGTCAGTAAAAATCTTTAGACTTAAAACGCCAAATTATCAGGAGCCAAGCTGCTAGTGCACACTCTGCACTTTAGCCAAAAGTTAACTAACAATCCACGTGTGAATCTCTCAAAGTGATGTGCACACTTTCCCAGGGTTAATAGAGCACACCAGGTCAGCTTTGGCTTCCTCTTCTAGTGTGCACTTTTAAGTGAGCACTTCACCACCATAGACAGACTTTTTTTTTTTTTTTTTGGAAAGAATCTTTTTTTGGTTTGTTTTTAAATGTCTTCTGTACATAACTCTTAGTAATTTTACTGCAGAGAGGAGAGCAATTCATTGTCTTCTGTCACAAACGATGATGATTTTACATGTGTATTAATAAATAAATATTTTACAACTACATATTTTTTATTTATTTTTATGTCTTTTTAAATTAATTTCTGTTTAATTTTAGGACATTTGTTTGTACCTCATGACACAAGAACTGTCAATTAAATGATCTTTCGAAGCACACCTGACAAATTGATTTTGCATTCATTCAGTGAATAAGCTTAGCAAGCTTGCCCTCTACCTTCATTTTATATGTGATTCAGTTGTGAAATGCTTTATTGGCTTAATAGCAAATATTATCAAATAAATATTATTAAAATATTTTTATTTGATACTTAATCTTAGCGTATGTACAAATCTACCCTGTAATGATAAAAATCCATACAGTGGTTTTTAATTAATATATACATATTATATGTATATATGTATGTATATATAATATCCCCGTTTTCAAATCGAGCCATTCTCAGATGCCTGTCGTTGTTGCGTCACACCCACAGAGGCCGCTCCCATGATAGTTGATTGACATTAGCGTCTCCTCCGATCAGTTGTAACCGTCCAACCTCCATGTTTTGATGCCGGAGCAGGAATGTAAGTTAGACAAGAATTGAGCGATTGAGGTGTTGTGTTGCTGGATGTAATAATGAACATAGTGGTCGTCATTTAATCCCGACATCTGAGCTGCTGAAAATGCAGTTGATTACGTTTGTTTGTGAGGGGAATGCGCCTCCGAATCTACATATATCCCTCTATGTTCGCACGAATCATTAGTGATCCAGCTTCACCTACAGCAGAAGTGAGTATAAGGTTTTTTTTTTTATGAATCTTTGCGATCGCCTTTCCTAATAATGTGCTAGTTAGCAAGTTTAGTGGCTAAACACAGCTAAAGTAAACAGGCTCGTCAATCCACAGAGAGAAGAGAGGGGCGGGGCGAGCAGAGCTCATTTGCATTTAGACTTTTCATGAAGATCCTAAAGAATCATATCAACTTGTGGAAAAATGGGCTTCCGATGACCCCTGTAAATGTAATAACAGAATTAATTACAAAGAAATTGGTAAGTAACAAATAAATTTAAATGTGAAATGTTTTAGTAAGACTGAAATGTTATTTTAGTAAAACACACTCCAATAATCTGTTCACAACTTGCCCTGTTGAAAAAAAAAAAGAAAGAAAACCATAGAAACCATAACAAAAATTTTGATAGTTTCCCCTACAAATACCATTACAAACATTACAAAACATCAACTGTTAACCATTAAAACCACTGAAAACAAAATTCTGTATCGTGTTTTGGGTCATATTCCATTAAAGGAACACTCCACCTTTTTTGAAAATAGGCTCATTGTCCAACTCCCCTAGAGTTAAACAGTTGAGTTTTACCGTTTTCGAACCCATTCGGCCGATCTCTGGATCTGGGTAGCACTTTTAGCATAGTTTAGCATAGATCATTGAATCTGATTAGATCATTGTGCAGCAGGCGCAATGATATTACGCAGTGCCTGAAAATAGTCTCCCTGTACAAGCAGGTGGTCACGTTGGTTATGTTGACAGAAGTTAGCCTATTTTCAGACGCTGCGTAATATCATTGCGCCTGCTGCATCCATGGTATGGCAGCAAAGTTCCTTGATTATTACGCTGGAATGAGAGTATAGTTCCTAGCCATATCGATCTAGAAAATCGCAACTTTTCGCTTTTTCTGTCAGTCTAAGTACACAATGTAACTACAGAAGAGTAAAGTTTTAAATAGGAATATCTCTTAAAAATATCTTATATTATTTATTAATATCTCTTAATAAATATCTCTTTGGTCATTTTGTAGCAAGATGCTAACGGTCTAATCAGATCAATGATCTATGCTAAGCTATGCTACCGCCAGACATGGAGATCGGCTGAATGGATTCGAAAACGATAAAACTCAACTGTTTAACTCTAGGGGAGTTGGAAAATGAGCCTATTTTCAAAAAACGTGGAGATTTAGTGGTTTTAACAAGCCACCAATAGAAGGTGACCATTTACCAGTAGAAACCCACAGGGTCCATTAAAGTTTCTATTAAAACCAGTACAAGCCCCATTATAACCAGTAAAACCATTATGAATTTTGTGATGGTGTCTACTGTTTTTTCAGCAGGGGCATTTTTATTGTAAACACACATTGACGCAAAAAAGGGGTATGCAGTATGTGCCATATGAAGGGGGGCGCCATTTTGCCAAAATTATTTTGTGGAAAACTATCAGCTGCCTTCATCAACCACAGACACGGTCTCATGACCTAAATGAATAGAGGAGAGAAACGTTCTGGGGCACAGAACGGAAAAGACAAAGGTGTGTGCGTGTGTGAAAAAGTATTATAACTCACTTAAAAGGTACACTTTTCTTTCTTGTGTTGCTGTATTTCCACAGGGAGCTGAGGCTGGACATCTGACGGGTGAAGTCTACATTAACATATAGATTGCCTCAAAGCTAAAACACATACTCATAGGCTACTAATAGGTACAAAATGTAATATTTTATTTAATGGGATCACTATTTTATTAGAAAATTGAGTTTCTTAAAAAAATATTATTTAAAAAAAATCTGAACAGTTTTCGTTAGCTTGAGCTTGTGGTACTGGTGACTTAATAAGACATAGAGGGCTGTTGCATTTGTCTCGGTCTAAATGAATGCCTCAGTATGAGTGTTGGGGCCCAGATATTACACTCCAAAAACAGCTGGGTTAAAAACAACCTAGCGCTGGGTAAAATATGGACATACCCAGCGATTGGGTTGCTTTGACCCAGTGGTTGTGTTACTACCCAGAAGGTTGGGTTAAATATTTAACCCAACCACTGGGTCAAAATAACCCAATCACTGGGTATGTCCATATTTTACCCAGCCCTGGGATGCATTTAACCCAGCACTTTTTAGAGTGCATGGCAAGCCATTTTAGCATTAAATACCCCTTGCTGTACTAGTCATAATTTAGGTTTGACTAGTAAAAGTTCCAATTCCATATATCTATTCTGCAATTTTGACTCGTTGTAATTAGAATTAGGATATCTGTAATGTGATTATGACTAATCATAATATGCACTGAAGATATCTACAATGTTATTTTGACTAGTCATAATATATGTTCAAGATATCTACAATGTTATTTAGACTAGTCATATTCCTCCATTGACTTTCATTGGAAAATATTTTCTGATATCTACAAAAGAGTGTTGAGTAGTAGAAATGGTATTTAAAGATATAACTGATTTTGTACTAGGCATAATTCTAATGGGAGTTATCTCAAATTACAATTTACTAGTGATAGTGATAATTCAATTAGAGATATCTCTAACTGAATTAACACTAGTAAAAATTAAAATTAAAGGTATCTCTAACTGGTGTTTGACTAGTCATGATCAAATATCTTTAATAAGATATCCAAAATGCATTTGTAGATATCTGAAAGTAATTTATTACTAGTCAAATTACAGTTGTAGATATCTTGAATTGGATTTTTGACTAGGCAAAACTTTAGAGATATCTTGAATTGGAATTCTTCAAATCTCATTTAAAGATATCTGCAATTTAATTATGAATATCTCAATCTGATTTTGACTAGGAAGATCTTTCTTTGGCGATATCTGCATTTAGCTTTGTGGCTAGGAAGAATTTTGATGTTGATATCTGGAATTAACATTTATACTAGTCAAAATTACTTTGTAGATATCTTAAACCTGCATGCAGATACACATTTGCTTAGCCCTACCTTAAAAATTTTATTAACCAATCCTAGCTTGGAAACTGTTGTCATCCACTATTTTGTCTAAGACAGTCACAAAGTGTGGTAAAAGTACCACTAGTGGTACGCAGAGCAATCAATAAATTAAATATAAATTAATGTTAAAACACAATTAAATTTAATCTATATTTGAGTAAAGTTTTTATGTTTTAGTATATATTATTTTTAAATTTACACGTACGGTACAGGTTTTATTTAACCTTTAGGTACAACATATTTTAATTTAATAATTATTTACATTTTTTATTGACCTGTTTGTAAGCACTGTGCAGTGTTAATGTTCAAAAAGTACAGCCCTTTTGGACCATGTGCCTGGTGTTGTGGGTAACGCATTACAAGTAACGCAAGTTACATTTGCGTTGTGTGTGCTGTGTAAACATTGTTACTGTAGTTCTAGACTTGAACATGCATTAATCCATCTCTCACAAAAAAAGTTCAGGATTCATCAAAATGAATTAAAACCTGACAGGCTGACCTTTTTTTTTTTTTTGTCTTTATAAATCAAATAATACATGTCAAAAATCTGGACCTCTTATGTCAATTTAGGACCACCAAAAATGTTTATTTGGAAAATGAAGACCAAATATCTAATAATGAATTTCATTACTTCAGTTCCAATTTTGTGTGAGCTAATACATTTGTTAAGTGGCTAAAATTCAGACATCACCCCTGTCAAATTCAACAAGTCACTTTACAAATTAATACAGAATTAATACTTTCTATTATTTGAGCATTTGCATTCCCAAAAGGTGCCATTTAGAAAAAAAGTAAAAACTTAAAAAAACAACTTAACATTTATACAAAAAGGGTTCCAAATGACCTTCAAAAAGTTAAAAAAAACCTTTAGAAGCTGATCTGACAGTGGATTGTGGCAGTCAAATGATAATATATCAAACATCTGTGTATGACAAAGTAGTTCTTGATAAAATCTGTCCAGTTGTAGTAGTTTAAGTACAGTGAAAAAATCTATGGAAATAAAATATGTACCTGACTGGTTTTAACAATAAAGTAACAAATAGGAAAAAATGTAAAAAAAAAAAAAAAAATCAGAAGACACAAATATTTACATTCATCCAGGCAGTTTTAGCTGGATATCAAGATAAGAAAAAAATGAACCAAGAAGTAGACTCACAGGAGCCATTCATAAAACAAAACACAAAGTAAAAAAATCTTTGGCCTTTGTACAACAGAAACTTCTGTTGAGAATAAATACATTAACTGTATATACATTATTGTATGCATGAGAAGTTAACTCTAATGTGGAAATGGGGTGGTACACGGAAGCAAATTTTAGTACAAAACACAACTCAAGTAAAACCTATTTTTGTTTCACGAGACACAATTTTGAAATACAATCTCTAAAAATCCTTATCAAGCGCAAATTGTCTCCTTTCACGTTTTGATGGCATAGTAACAGTAAGAAGAGTTCAGTGTGTGCAAAAGTAAGCATTAAAGGCCTTAGGAAGGGAGTCTTTGGTTTGATTTCAATCAGGTTAGCATTTAGCTATGAGTAGCTCTCATTCTCATTCCAAGAAGTCATCCATTGTTTCTTCTCCGGAGGATCCATTTCCTCTTTCCCTGGCTCTTTTCCCCTCTCTTCCCACTTTATCCGCACAGCATTATAACTGGGGACGCTGTCATCATACTTGGAACGTTTGAAAAATCCACACTGTTTACAAAAAAAGACAGTTAGCACAAGATCATGCTAACAATGCTAAACAGCGTCATTTATATAGGAAACTGAGGGCAAACAAAGACATAGTGATGTTTGCAATGAGTGCAGCATGCCTAGCATGAGGAAAGAACAAAACATTCAATGTTTTAAAAAAGATATAAGCAAGAATCGGGCTGAAGAAAGTGAGAGAGAGATGTTCCGGTAAACATTCCAAGCAGGCCAGAGAGATGTGCAAGTTCCCAAATCCAGCCACATCTAAAGGCTTAAAAGAGCTTTAGAGGCTCAGACATTTAGTCATACCCAGTCACACACACCTGAAGCTGAACAAGAGCAAATGCAAACATGTAAAAACCCTTTTCAAACAATTAGTTTGCATTCCTCATAGCATTTCGCTTATGTCTGATCAATGAAAGCCATGGAAGCTGCCACCGCTATCCCACATCTAGGCATCAACAGGCAGCATGTGCTTCAGACTAAAGTGGGTTAGCATCTTCATGCTAGCCCTGAGCACGCAGGTCAACTTGATTGAGTTCTTTTACCCTAAGAGAGAGAGGTTCTCGTTCTCTTTACGCATCTGAAGTCAGCCTCTCTTTTTCAGGTTCTTTGCCGCTTTTACCGAAAAAACCACACTAAAAGGGGTAAAGGTTTGTGTTTGAAATACTTAATGTCATGTTAATAGTACATAGATGATTGTCGGTGTTCAATAAAAGTGACAGTAATCACAGGGTTAGTTAGTCTTGAGTTTAGTCATATGATCTTACCTTCCAAAGCAAGAAGACCAAAAGGCCCAGCAAAAGGAGTCCTAGTAAAATGGCCACCAGTATGACCCACCAGGGCATACCGCCGTACTGCGCAACTTTGCGTTCTGGAAACACGGTGACGCGTACCTGTAATGGGACGAATTGTCTTTCAAAATGCATTTATCACCTCAAGCTGAGTTTTCGGCCCTGTATATGAAGTCAGTTTGATAAAAAAGACAAATTGACCAAAACGTGGAAGGCGAAGTATAAAAAGCTGAAAATATCTTCACCTGTGCTGGTTCATTTTTCAGCTGTATGTTTGTAGCTGAGGTCTTGAAATCAAGTGATGCCTTGGCGATAATATCAATGTAGTTCAATTTTTCATATTCCTGTAAGAAATAGTTTAAATTAGCAACCGATAAGGGTCAGTGACATCAGTGTCCATGATAAAGAAAAGGAAAAATATTGAAAAACTAAGGAGAAGTAATCATATACAAAATAAGAGTGTGTGTAATTATTATGTATATATAAATACAAGCACATTCATGTACATATTTAAGAAATATTTACATGTATTTATTTTTAGTAATTTTTCTAGAATTTGTATTATATATAAATAAACATATTTTGTACACAACATATTTTTCTTAAATATATACATTTGTGTGTATTTATATATACATAATAATTACACACAGTACACACACATACTAGGCAAACTCAAACTTTTATTTTGGACGCGATTAATCGTTTGACAGCCCTATTACTAATCCTACCACATGACATTTTTACCTTGATGCACTAACTTTTTTTCTAATATTAATAAGCAGTGAAGTAGTTTTGCTAAAGGAAACCCTGGGTATTAGTACTTACATGGTTTAACATATAACATAAATGATGTCTTTTACTAAAATATGTAATAGAAACCGATGAAAGATTTTTTGTTATTTATAGCCACATCGTTTCATACATATTTTGGAATATGGGGGGTGCCATTATTTCAATGATGTGAAACAGTTGCACCTCTGGTTATTTTTCCAGCAACACAACTCAGAATACACAACTCGGAAAATAAAATGCTAATACAATGCCACATTGTACGGCTTTTGGTTGTATTTTTCAGTCGAAGGGCAACAAGAGAAACAATGTAATTCTTCACTGCTTTTCTAGCGATGAGAAGAGGAGAAAAAAATGGAAAGATGTCTGTGGACAAATAAAACTTCTTAAAAACCTGCGTCTTTGTTCTCTCCACTTCAGCCCTGATGCCTTTAAGGCTTTAAGTAGACCACAGCTACTGAAAGAGGTTACAAACGGCAGAGACAAGAAACACGAGATGCCATCCTGGCAGGATGTAAACATGCCGATGCTTGTCATGACACCACAGCCACTGAAGAGGTTTCTCATTCACTCGATATCCAAGGGCGTTAGACTCCGTGTGAGGAAAAAATCAATGGTACGACATATGGGTTAAGCCTACGCTTATATCCATTGCCACCTGTAAGCTCTAGCTGTGGTCATCATATCAGTATTTTATTTTATGAGTTGTGTTGCGGTAAAATAGCAGCAGGTAGCGCCAGTAGCTTAATGAGTGCAACCATATTATATAATTGAAATAATGGCGCCCCCCATAGTCCAAAATATGTATAAAATGATGTGGATTTTTTAAATAACATAAATCTTTCATGGGTTTCTACTACATATTTCAGTAAGAGACATCATTTGTGGTATAATAATACCCAAGGTTCCCTTTAAAATATATATATGTTTTTATTATTAATAATATATTTAATAGATCATGCCATTTAAAAAAATAAAAATAGAGGACCGCCACATGCCTAATGAAAGATCACACTCACCTCTATGAAGGTAGAATTCCAAAGATAAGCTCTCAGGCTGACGACAGCATTGCTGTCCATTCCACTTAGAGGACATCTGAATGTTACACACTCCGCCCCATCCTCACACGACTGAAGACAAAACCACAAGACAGTGATTAGGAACAGGACGCTGATTATCAGTGATCAGTGATCATTATCAGCCTTTAGTTAAAATGCTATTTATTATTGTTTTGAGGGTCTGAATACTTATGCCAATGTGATATTTCAGTTGTTTCTTTTTAAAATATTTGCTCAGTTATAACTCATAGTGGGGTGTTTTGTGTAGAGTGATGTGAAGAATTAGTCTGACTACTTTCTGCAGGCATGTTTGGGTGACTTACCAAAATTTTGTATTTCCTATTGTCAGTCAAAAGAGAGGCTGTTCCCTCTTTTGCAGGAGTGTCCTCAATTTCACGTTTAGTTCGTGACCCTGTAGGCTCCTAGATGACAGTAAAAAAGAACAAATAATCAGTTTCTATATGGATGTGGCTGATTTATTTAAAAACGTTATGATTATAAAAAAACTTGACTATGGGTAAGATATTAGGACTACCTTCAAAACGAGTTTGTTGACCTCATCTTGTTTGGAGCAGCTGAAGGTGTCTAAACCAGTTGAGGTTATCTTCATGAGGTACAGCAGCCACTTGCCTTGAGAGTTATGCTTAGGCCATTGGATAATTATAGAAGGCGTGCCGAATGATTTAAGGGGTTTACCCAAGTTTGTAACCTGCAAATTAATATATTTAACAGATCCATCTTTTAAGTAGCCTCTAAATATTAAGACATGTAAGACGATTCTAAAGAAATATTATATAAACAAACCAAAGGAAGTACTGTAACAAATTAGTGCATTTTACAATTGTTGTAACAAGTAATTGTACATGTACAAAAAATTGTTTTATATATAAAATGTTAAGTCTTATGTAAGTAAATCTAATAGTCACCCTGAATTCATAGTCAATTGGACTGCCGACATCAGTTGTCAACTTCATGGCACTCTCTCCTTTAACTTCTCCAGAAAAGTAGACCTGAGATGGCTTAGCAATGCTGTAGATGATACATGGTGACAGTGCATGAAGATACAAATACAGGACATTGATATTATCAATGATAAGAAATGATAATGCACTTTGCAGACCTACCCTGAGAGGGACAACAGCAGCTGGATCTTAACAATGGCTTTGGCTTTGACTGTTTGTAACTCCTTCTGATCACTCGTCCTACAATTAACAAAGAGAGAAATGTAAACATGAATCTATGAATTCTGACATGCTAAGAACAAAAGAAAATACTAAATTAGTTTTTTCATCAGCACTCACGTTTTGAGTTTAAGGTCAATTTCAATGTCAGTGGTATCCAAAGAAATTCCTCCCGTGTTCAGAATGATGTAAAAAGTTGTCTGAAAAGTTTTTTTTTTTTTTTTTTCCACAAGTAAGTCCACACATCGAAAACAGAGCTTTTCTATTATGATAACGTAAATTAATAATAAGTACTATTATACTGTCTAATATATTTTAAATATTCACCTCTGCATCTCTTTTGAATGGATTTCCAAGTTCACAATCAGCTTGTGACCCATTTTGATTGGCTAAACAGATGACTGGTTTATCCTGGAAAGATTTAGGAGCAATTAAAAGCAAATTCTTAATAAATAAGTTGGTCATGAATTTTAAATCTAGCAGCTGAACTTACACTAGACTTAGTGCGAATGGCAGAATAAGAGAGGGATTTGGGGAACGAGGAAGCCAGCTGCGCTTCATAAGCATCTTCACCCTTGTTGACCACCTTGATCTCCAAGGCAATGTCCCTCTGATCGCTAAGAGATAGGATGGGAACTCCATTTTCCCTGTGAGGAAAGAAAAAAGAAGAATTAATTCTTCTGTTTTGTCAGTTGTTTTGAAAGGCACTTTGCACATTCATTTGCTCATTCATTTTTGATTAAAAATACAAGTGGCAGCTGCATGCTTTCCAACATATTAACAGCATAATAGCAAAATATGACAGTCACATATAAATAAAATAAAATAAAACTCACTCAGGTAATAGATGAAAGTTGTCTCTGTTTGGTTCCCTGGTGTGGAATTTATACTGAAGTTGCAGGTCACTCTGACAGACATGATCAGCACCACATCCTTCCTTGATAAACTGAACCTGAAAGCCAATGTGTTTCATTATGAGATATGTAGACATGTTTGGTACTGGTTTATTTCACTTCTTTGAGTATAAAATGGTTGAGTTAGTTGGATATAGTTGAGCAGTTTGTTGGTAAACCATTTCAAAACTAGATTTAAGAGTAACAAACAGAAAATAGAAATAAAATGTTCATTTTAACTATGAAAATCAACATTCATTTGCCTGATTTGATTATGAACAATGTTCAACTACTATGATAATATTTTGATTAAAAGAGTAGTTCACTTCCAGAATAGAAATTTACAGATAATGTACGCACCCCCTTGTCATCCAAGATGTTCATGTCTTTCTTCAGTCTTGTTTTTTGAGGAAAACATTTTAGGATTTTTCTCCATATAATGGACTTCTATGGTGCCCCGAGTTTAAACTTCTAAAATGCAGTTTAAATGCATTACATGCATCCAAGGAAGAAGGGTCTTATCTAGCGAAACGATCGGTTATTTTCTAAAAAAAAAAAGTACAATTTATATACTCTTTAATTTCAAACGCTCGTCTTTTCTAGCTCTGCTTAAACTCTGTGTATTTCAGTTCATGACAGTTAGGGTGTGTCAAAAAACGTAAAAATCGTCCTACATCGCTGCAGAAGTACCAACCCAGTGTTTACAAAGTAAATACAAAGAAGGTCAAACGCCCTTTACAAAAAAAGGTAAAACAGTGATGTAGGACGATTTTGAAGTTTGAGGAGAAAATGAGATGGGAGTTTTTCGACCTACCCTAACTGTCTTGAACCGGCAGAGCTAGACAAGACGGGCTTTTAAGGTTAAAAGGTATATAAATTGTACAAATAACCGATTGCTTCGCTAGATAAGACCCTTCTTCCTTGGCTGGGATCGTTTAGAGCCCTTTGAAGCTGCATTTAAACTTCATTTTGGACGTACAAACTGGAGGACACCACAGAAGTCCATTATATGGAGAAAAATCCTGGAATGTTTTCTTCAAAAAAACATAATTTCTTTACGACTGAAGAAAGAAAGACATGAACATCTTGAATGACAAGGGGGTGAGTACATTTTCTGTAAATTTTTGTTTGGAAGTAGACTACTCCTTTAATATATGGGCCATTCCACAGTATTGGTCCAAACTGTTGTCCCACAACAACAAAAAACACAAAATTTTATTTTTTTACTATGTTTTATTAGTGGTTTGGTGTGTGGGTTAAAATTCTGTAATGTGATGTGATCACTACCAAAGCATTACGGTCACTACTGAAAATGTGCTGTCATGACCGAAACATGGGATGTGTTGTCAAAAATCTTAATAGGTCAATATAACCCTTCTAATTAAATTATATATCACTGTGTTTCGGTAGTGACAAATTTGGGGAGAGGACAAATATTCCAAAACGTTCTGAAAATACAATATGAGAATTAACTGCACAATTACTAGAAATGTGTACCTTGGATGTTATACAATTTGCATACATACAAAATTTGAGGAATTTTTTTTTTTTTTTAAGACGTTCCCAATTCTGACATTGAGCCAATTCTGTAGAATGGCCCATATATTAATAAAAATCAGCAAATTATAATGATTTCTGATGGATCATGTGACACTTATGACTGGAGTAATGGCTGCTGAACATTCAGCTTTGCATCACAGGAATAAATTAGATTTTAAAATATATTCACATAAAAAACATTTATAGGTTATTTAACCTGTAAAAATATTTCATAAAATTATTGTTTTTACTGTGTATATGATCAAATCATTTCAGCATTGATGAGAATAAAAGTTTTCTTTCAAAAATATTACAAAATTTTAGACTTTAGAATGAAGTGCATGTCGTATATTATAAATATGATCATGGTAGATCACTGAAAATGTAAAGATTGCTTAAGAAGATGGTTGTTACCTTGGTAACAGTGGTGGCATCTTGGTTAGAGTCCAGGATGGGAAGCAGGTTAGGGAGAGCAGTCTGTCTCTTCTTGCGTGCGGATTGGTTCAAGATCTTCACAGAGACTTCAATGGGAATACCTCTCAGTTTGTCTCTTAGGGTTTCCTTTGTACACAATATAGTTGCATTATTAAAAAAAAACATGAACATTAACATATATAATGCCGTTTCAACTAAAGCATCAATCTGCCCTTAATCCAGAACTAAAAACAATCACCACTAGATGGCAGTACTTCCTTTTTTACTACATTAAGGTAAAGCCATCCTTTACTACAGACTTGATTTATTGTCACGATTGCCCTCTGTGACGGTTATTCTGAAGCCCTCAATTTTATGCTGTTACTTAAACAACATCTCACTCAGTAGCTGTTATTTTACCCTCTAAATGGGAAGCTGTAAAGCTGCTTTTGATCTGCTGTACCTGAAGTTTGAGGTCTCTTGTAACGCAGCTTTCTGTGCCCTGACCCTTGAGCTCCACGACCCCTGTGCTTTCATACTCATTATTTGAGCGCTGGGTGAAGATGACTCTAGAAGGAAGATTAAGTTTCTTCCTTTCAGATTCAACCCTGATAGTGTATTCCACCTCTTAAGAAGGAAAAAAAGACAGGGTTAAGCGAAGCAATAACAAAATGTTGCCAGAGATGAACAATTACTGACTTGCAATTTATCTGTGAAGGTAAATTAGAAACATGTACTTACTCAGAGTAGGATTGTAGGTTTTGGGCTTGACTGAAAATTTGAAGCAGGCTTTTACTTTAAGGCTAAAACACACACAAAAATTGTTTTTAGATGGGGGTTACAGGCAGTTTGCTAATATAATAAGGATTGTTTGTTTTGTTTATAGTTTTCTCACCATATAGTGTCTCCACAGTTTTTCTTAGTGAGGTCTAGCTCCTTTGGTGTGGTGGTGACAGTCTTTTCAATGCTGATAACTGACCGTGACCTAAAGTGTAAGACCCATAATTAATGCATTTAGTCTTTCATGCATATTACTAAATGAGGATTAATAATAAAATAGTGAAAATGATAATAAAATGAAGAGATATGAGAATGCATGTACAAATTCAATGATTAAATATTGTTCTTTCGTTGTTTAGAAAAAAGTCCTAATAATCATTACAGGTTGTCTATCAATATGATATTACCTGTACACAAACACTGAATCAGAAAGAGATCCGATAGCCAGATCAGGGTAATTATTTCTGTCCAAATCCATGTTCCCAGCAAGAGAGTATCCAAAGAGTTTCACACCGTGATCTTTTCCTCCAAGAACCTGAAATTATTGAATAAGTCATTCCAAAAGAATTAATAAAACAGAGTAAATAGTGAATGAAAACTAAAAGAAGAGTGAATATATGGCTAAACCTGGGATTTTTTTAGGCCTTGAGGTGAACCATGGAAGACATATACATTTCCAGCTCCATTACTGTCATATGGGGCACCAACAGCAACATCTGAAAAACAGCAGGATTACATTAAAAAAATTAATTACATATTACATCCAAATATTATTGTGGTTATCACCATTAACATAGAAATGTTTCAATGTTTCCTTCTATTTCATGTATATTACGCCATCTTTTCTTCTCTATACACTACCAGTCAAATGTTTGAACAGTAAGATTTTTAATGTTTTTTAAAGTCTCTTCTGGTCACAAAGCCTGCATTTATTTGATCCGAAGTACAGTAAAAACAGTACAATTTTGAAATATATTTACTATTTAAAATAACTATTTCTATTTAATTTCTATTTGAATATATTTTAAAAATGTAATTTATTCCTGTGATTTCAAAGCTGACTTTTTGGCATTATTACCTCAGTCACATGACCTTCAGAAATCATTCAAATATTCTGATTTGCTGCTCATATTTTTATAATGTTGAAAACAGCTGAATACAATTTTTTTAGGTTTCTTTGATGAACAGAAGAACAACATTTATCTGAAATAGAAATCTTTTGTAACATTATAATTGTCTTTATTATAACTTTTGATCAATTCAAAGCATCCTTGCTAAATAAAAGTATTAATTTCTATAATTTCTTCTCCGCACATTTGAATGGTATAGTGTATAATGTCACAAAACTTTTTATTTCAGATAAATGCTGATCTTTGGATCTTTCTATTCATCAAAGAATCCTGAAAAAAAAAACGTTTTAGAATTAGAATGTTTTCTGAGGGATCATGTGACACCGAAGACTGGAGTACTGTTGCTGAAAATATAGCTTTTATCACAGGAATAAATTACTTTTTCAAATCTACATTAAACATCTTACTGTTCAAAAACTTTTGATTGGTAATATATATCTTTCCTTATATCTGTAGGTTCTGTGTGTTTTACATTTGCTGTACTCATAAAAGAGGCTACATACTAAAAACTTACCATGATAACCATCCAGGTTCACATCGCCCATGTTTTCCACAGCCAAACCAAACATGGAATAAGCATCTCCATCAATTCTCTTGGGGGTGATCTTGTCCCAGTTCCCTTCCTGATTAAGATAGACATAGATGGCCCCACCGATATCACCGTCCTTAATAAAGTACTGAGGAGCTCCAACAACAATGTCCTGCCACCTGTTTTAATAATCAGTGCACAATAATTATACATCGAGTGTTGCTATCAGTAAATGAAGACATATATATATATATATATATATTATTATTATTATTATTATTAATTTTAAATAAAGCTAGAATAATAAAATAAAATAAAATAGCATTAGATAAGAAACTTAAACTATTTTTTTAATGTTACCTCGGCAAAAAAAAAAACCAAAACAAAACACAAAAAAGTAATTTAAAAAATGAGTATATACTATAAAATATAATATAATATAATATAATACTGGATCTTACCCATCTCCATTGATGTCAAGCACTGCAAGATCATAACCAAAGGAAGAAGCAAGTCCGGCACCCTCCAGGATGTACTCAGCTGTCAACAATGATGATTTTTCATCGTCCTTCTTTAATAGCACAACTGCCCCACTGTGATTGGCTCTTGGAGCCCCAGCAACTATAGTCAGCTGACCTCTCTTGGTCAGCATTTTTCCAGAGTCCAGAGAGAAACCTGTGACAGATACAACCAATTAGAAGATTCAGTAAAGATTTGTTAACCAAAAGAATGTTAAAATTATTTTAGTGATAACGAAATATGAAATGCGTCGATGATGAAATGCATCGAAGCAAACATGCATGATTCTGACTGACTTGTACACTCACAGTATGTCACATTTGCGCTCATGCAATGCGAATGTAAACAAGACGCCAACACAAAGACAGCTTCAAAACAATAATATAGCAAGAACATTCACAGTTGTTCACAAAAAGGACACAATGTTTAAAGACCAGCATGATGGCAGGTTGAACGCAAATAATTGATCAAATTGGCGTCCAGGAAATCCCACAAACCTAAATAGCTATTGGATGCCACATCATAAACGTTCTCCTTGGCCACCTGAAGGGGAGGTGACTGATACACAAACTGATTAGGATGGCTACTGGATATGCTAGTCAAAAACAGCACACCTACATTTACACAAACAAGATCACCAAATAAAGCACAGACAGACCTAAAACTGAGTAAAACCAAACAAAAGATAGGAAAGGCCTTGCGTCCTACTGTAACTGTGCTGAAAAGATTATACATCCTAATCACCGGAATTCTTTAGCGAGACTGAGTCACATGACGGATCAAAGATCGAGTGGAATTAATGATGAATGGGATGTCATGTGATGATAGACTCACCTAAATAACTGTTAGCAGGGACTGGCACCAGCTCTGGATCAAGTTGGCCCTCATCTCCAACTTCATATGGGCCGTCATCAAAGATATTCTCTTCCCACAGAGAGTTGTTCTTCTGCTCCATCCGAACCACTCCTGACATCCGAGGAGTGAGGAGGAGTGAGTGAACAAGGAAAGGAAAAGGGTGAAGGGTTGAGGATGGAGATAGTGAATGAGTGAAGAAATGAAGCAAAGATGTCAGAAAAGAAGTTTAAAAAGTGGGGATAATATATAATATGTCAGATGCAATAAACCAATAAAAATCTGATGTATTAACCTGTCATGAGGGTGTAAAAATTGAGTGATGGCCATTATGGATTTTCACTGAACAATAAATATTATCCCAAAAATTAGATTTACCATGAAATCTACCAAAATCTCATCTATACTTCAGCAGTAATATACATACAAGCACTTGTCATCTAATACCTTTCCAGTTGTAAGCACCCGGTGCTCCAAACACCAGATAGTGATAGTCCTTTGTGAACGTGGCAGATAGACCCTGCTGGCATGATCCAAAGCGCTCATGTCCTCTGTTTCTCCCGTTACAGAACATCCAGTCCCCTCCATCTTCATCTAAGGCACTATTAATCGTCAGGTCCTCACTTAGTACGTAGCAACGACCTGTCAAGTCACGCAGCTCCTGAACTGAGCCCACAAATAAGCGTCGCTGGTAGCGATGTGCACAGACCTGGAGAGAGAAAGCGGGAGTTCAGTTTAAAGCAGTTAAATAAATGGCATAAAACTGTAATAAATAACTTACAAAAATTTATTATCATTAATATTTTATCATTTAATCTTATTAAATATTGAAAGAACAGCATTTATTTGAAATAAAAAAGATTCTGTAACTTCTGATCAATTCAATTCGTCCTTGGCTGACCTCAAAACATTTCCCCTTATTGAAATTATTTATTGAACTTATTGAATTGAAAATAAATAAAAAAAATGAATATCTATTTTATACTGTACATTAAAATTCACCTGTAGCATTTAACATGAATGATTTCAGTTTTTATCATTTTATTTTAGTGCTGTCAAATTGATTAATCACAATTAATCGCATCCAATAATACTGCAAATAAATATATAATATGTACTATATATATATAGTTTGGAAACACCCTAGAAAAGTAGGGTTTTGGACAATATTGGCATGAATCCTTTTTAATTTGTGATCATTTTTGCACTGATACGGGACAACACAAACTACGAAAACATATTTTATTACATAAACAGTTTATACATAGAAAAAACCATCAAAATATCCACCATTAGCAGCTATTACAGCTCTGCATAATCTGGGCCTAAATTCATTGTATTCTAAACTTAATTGGCAATCAGTTGTTGAAGCTATTAAGGTGTGCTGACCCAAAAATCTTTAAAAAAACCTGGGCCAAGTTTAAACCAGTAACCAGGCATCACAGCTGCCAAAGGGGCATGTCTGACTTTGACGTGTATATATTGCCGTTATTATGTAATCAAAATGAAAATTATTATTGCTGGTCTTTAGAAATGATAGAAATCAATACTTTTATTTAGCAAGGATGCTTTAAATTAATCAAAAGTGATGATACACATTTATACGACTTTTATAAGGTTACAAAAGATTTCTATTTCAGATAAATGCTTTCTTCTGAACTTTCTATTCATCATAGAAACCTGGAAAAAATCTACTCTACTGTTTTCAACATAGTAATAATAAATGTTTTATGATTTCTGAAGGATCATGTGACTGTAATGATGCCGAAAATTCAGCTTTGATATCACAGGAATAAATTACATTTTAAAATATATTCAAATAGAAAACTGTTCTTTCAAATAGTAAAAATACTTCAAAATTTGCTGTACTTTGAATCAAATAAATGCAGGCTTGGTGAGCAGAGGAGACTTCTTTAAAAAACATTAAAAATCTTTTTAAAAACTTTTGACTGGTAGTGTATAGACATATAAATATAAACAGTACACACACATATATTATAAAACACAAACTTTTACTTTGAATGCAATTAATTAATTTGACAACACTATACTCATTTACTTTAAATAGTGTAGAAATGTAATATTCTCCACCATTTCCCATTTACAGGTTATCAGCCATAACATGAAAATCATTGGTACTGGCTAGAATTTTAATAATCGTGCATCCATAATTTGAGAATGCACACACAGACATACACACAAACGCACACACTCTTGCTTACCAATATCTTTCCTCCAGGTCCCTGGCTCTGTACAGTAACCCCCATCCACTGGTTTTGCTTATTTTCAGCTGCCAGGTTTTCTACACACGCAATAAAAATGTCTCACTTAACACATGCAGAAACTCATTATAATGTGTCTTGCTTTCATGTGTTTGAGCTTACCATCATTGTCAAACATCACTCTTTGGCATGACTGACTGGCAGAATTTATGTCACAGTTGTACATGCCTCCCGTAACTTTTGACTTCTGCCCAGGCAATGCTTTAGCTCTTGGGGCACCGACAAGCAACCTGTAAACCAACAAACAGAAATGTATTCATGGATTTGCAATACAGTGAATTTCATATTACAAATCTTACATGATCTTTGACTCCCCCTCTTATGCTAATGCAACTCCAAATAACAACAAAAGCATATGTAAACAGTATTTTAAGTGAGTAAATTGAATTTTTGGGAAACGTGGTTAACAATGTGATTAGAATGGTGGTCATAATAGTCCTAATAAATTGCAAATCTTTTTACACTCTTTTAAACTGATTCAGCCATCAGCTGCACACATTAAAAAACACTTATGGAGCGATATTTTAAATTTTGTAAAGTGATAGCATGTGTTGCAGTAATTGAAGAAGTCATCTCTAGCATTTCATTGTCATCTTCTAATTCTCCACACACGGGTCTTCAGTACAATGCGGATTCAACAGCCCACATAGAAAATAACCCATTGTCTGGACACACTACTTGTGTGGACAGTGTATTAGAGAGTGGGGGCAAGTCTTCTGTGCACTCTTTCTATTCTTTCAACCGAAAAACTCCAGAGAATTCCTTTCTCTTCTGAATAAAAGAAATTTAGGCCACAGAAAACCTAGGATATCCACCACCAAAGTCTGGATCTCTGGTTTCACTTCATTTCTGAGAGTGAAAGCCTCTTTTCTTTTCTTTGGATTGACTGGTTCAGCGATAACATTCATCCCAACACTTCACAGATTTTGGCTACACAAGTTCTCTTTGTGGGCATAGACAAAAAGGGTCTGACTGAAGAAAAGCCTACATTTCCCACAACACCCTCACCAAAATGTTGAGGAAAGAGTAAAAGTACTCGGCAATGTCCTAGGTCTCTTTAGATGCATACACTGTTTTACTTTTAGGGGTAAACAGTTTGTCATGGTACTTTATACTTTACTTTTTACTTTATCTAGGTTCATATTAGTACCTTAGAGTAGTAATATGTATCCACAAGGTACAACAATGAACCTTTTGGGGGTACCCTTACGAAAAAGAAGTTTATCCAAGTGTGCTATTAGTATACTTCTTTTAAACTAAAAATAGGTAAGTATACTTTCAGTCTACTTTTTATGTATTTCTCAGAAATGTGTGTTATGTACTTCTCAGAAATATACTTAAAATGACATTTAAGTATACTTGACATACTTAGAAAAATTCGAAATATATTGAGCTATACTTGTGCTCCTAGAACCTGTATTTTCATTGTTATACGGTATTACACATCCTCTGTACAGAATTTCCAAAACACAAGCGAAAAAGAAACCGAAACAACATATGATTCCACACATAATCTAACAGGATCATCAGACATAAAACAACATCAAAACTGTTATACGTTATGGAATAAAATGTCGACCCATAAAGAGGTAATAATTAATGACTGTCAAGCTGTCAAGTGCTGATCAAATCCATTTACATTTTGATTATCATTCTGAATCCAATTCATAGTCTATTTTCAGCTTTTTGTTCAAAATATTTATTAATTTTTCTTTTTTTTAATGTATAAAAATTACCCACATTCATATGTTTATAATAAAAGAATGCATGAAGCTAGAATATATAGATTTTTTGTTTACAAGCAGATGCCCTGTTCTTTCTTTTGATGTTTTGTACGTTCAGATATTCATATAACAAAATATATACAAATTAGTACTTAAATAGGAACATAGTTGTGTACTTAAAGTATGATGTAAAGTTCACTTAAAGAAAACTTACGAGTATACTTGCAGTATAAAGCTACTAAACTAGTAGTTTACTGAGACTGTTTACTAAAAATGCTAAGTATTTAATTAGTAAGCTTTCAGTATACCTAGTTCACGTTTAGTATATTTGCAGTACAAACTAAAAACAAAGATGTAAATTAGTTGTGTACTCAAAGTTTACTACTGTTATACTTAAAGTATACTTAAAAGTATACTTTTATATACTAGAAGTGGGCCAATTTAGTCCCAAAAAGTACTGAAATAGTACACTTACAAGTATACTACTAGTACACTGATATTTGTATACTTACTACATAGAGTATACTTAAAAATATACCTGAACATTACTTAAGTATACTTAATAAAATAAACTTAAAGTATACTTATTTTTGGTAAGGGTAAATAAGAGTGTGTATATGTTTTGCATGTTTATATTGAAAGACCTGGAACATACAAGGTCAAACACAGAGGACAATGACAAAAAAAAATACAAAATTGGCTTCCAATTTCAGTGTCATTTGTGAAGTGCAGTTCAAGTGCAGTCCGTTTCAAATGTGTGAACCAATTCAGTCGTTATTACATTTATTATTTAAGCATTCAGATCAAAAAACATAACTTTTGTTGTGTTTGGATAGCCTAACTCAATTAAGGCCAGCTGAAAATGTGTTTGCATATCTCTGGGCCTGAAATTTAGTGCAGAATTCTGTGTTTGCATAGTTTTAAAAAAGGGTGAGGCATTTAGGGGTGGGAATTCCCTTCATTTCATGCCTTGATCTCCTGATAATTCCATCAGTCACTACTAATTCCTTCTGTGAGTAACCAACCATATAGACCAAGATCTGTTTGGATCACAAAAAGAGAAGAGCTTTAGAGTCACATTTTCCAAACAGACAGAGACAGCACTGTTTTTCTGAAAGGACAACAAACTTTTCTGTGCTGGGCAAAAATAGCCACTGAATACCTGCTATTCATTGCACTCGAGAGCATACAGATTGCAATATCTGATGAAAATGCCCACGATTACATTAAATCTAACGCAATGCACAGACCCAAATTCACTACATTACATATTACACATCCTAAAACACTACAATGAGTGTTCTAGTGTCCTTTAGCATAATCTATAAAAGAGAGAGAGACAATAATGACCAACATATTTATAAAAATACATTCATACACACAATCACTGCAATTCATATTTTGCAACTGGTATAGAATTTGTGGTGTTGCAATATTTCCTAAAATGAATGCAGACAAGACTCTTTCATTTTATTAAAAGCTTTGTTATCGGATCAGCATCCCTTATGTTAATTTGCTTACACATTTCAGGAAATTGCAATAATCTGGATCACAATCAGCTCCTAAATAGCATCATTCCATTATGACATCCCCATGATTGATTTGTGGGTAATGTAATGTGTCTCCGCTCTCCATTAATCACTCCCCAGAGCAATATAACGAATAGCACAACACGAATACGCCTCACTAGCACTGTTGAGATGGTTTTGCTCTGTTACAGGACTAACAAGCCCAAAATTCCAGGTGAAAAAGATGAAATTGGAAAGAACATTACACTTTTATTTCAAATCATTGGAGACTTTTAAAAAAAAGGGAATGTCTGTAGAACAACAGAGGGAGAAGATGGAAGATTCAGAAAGTGAGAGGGATTAAGCCATAGAAGGAAAGAAAAGAGAGAGGAGAGAGGTGGAGGTGGGGGAGGGGAGAATAGAGAGGACAAGTACTCTATTTACTAAGAGCTTTCTCAGAAGCCAGAGTCTGACACTGGCATTCAATTATGCACAGTGATGCAGACACACAGAAACATGTCTCCTCTGTTAAAAATGTCAAGCTCTCAACATACTCAAAGAATAAATTAAGCAATTACTCATTCTAGAGAGTGAAGGGACTTCTAAAGCATTTCATATAATAGGAAAACATAAACTGCAAGCCTGGCAAATTGTTACTGATTTTGTATAGTTAATGGCTTACTCTTGCAATACTACTACACTGTAAAAAACAAATTGTTGAGTGTCAACTTAAAATAATTTGTAACTTGTAAGTTCAGTCAACTCAAAAAAAATGTTAATTCAACTTGAAATGTTAAATTATACCAAGTGACAACTTAGATATTTGAGTTGAATCAACTTCAAATTTTAAGGCAGCTGGGTTAAGTTTAGCAAACACAAATATCTAAGTTGTTACTTAGGACAACTTAACATTTCAATTTGAATAAACTTATTTTAGTTGACTGAACTTAAAATTTTAAGGCAGCAGGGTAACAAATTACTTTAAGCTGACTCAACAAATTGTGTTTTTTATTTTTTACACGTAGTAAGGTACACCTGCCTTTAGCCCATAAACTTTTAATGTAAAAGGACAGATAACAACCCAGATACCACATGCACGTCTACAAGATGTCTGTTAAAGATCTCTTGATCTGGAAAGCATCTGCTGTATACAAACGTCTGGCAGACGTCTGTAAGATCTCCATTTTACATACATTCTAAATCATCTTAATAAACATCTTAAAGACATCTAATAGACGTCTATTTGACATCTGATAGGAAACATCCAGACTGCAGATAAGCAAACTATACCTTGCAGATGTAAATGCAGACGTCAAATAGACGTCTCCGAGACGTACGTGTGCTATCAGGGAATGTACTAACACCAACATAAGAAGTCTTCTTCTATCTCTATCTTTAAAATAAACAAAACATGAAAAAGATTATTTGATAATGGTGTTATAAACTGATTGTGGCTAGCTAAATATTAAGGTGTGTTTGACCTGTGCCATGCCAGAATTATTGTAATTACGAGCTTTCAACGTGTCCTTTCATATTGCCGAACAAGTTATTACAAATCAGAATTTTACGAAATCTCCAGCCTGATCTTACGGCAATTTGTGCATATTTTACCAGGTGGCTAATTTGTATGAATTTGTATGACCTGACTCGTACAAATTCATATGATTTTGGCTAAATCCCCAATTCCCCAATTCGTGTGAATTAGTACAAATGACCTACCCCTAAACCTACCCATCACTGGGGTCTAGACAAATTGTTCAAAAGCCATCTCATAAAAAACATACGAATTGGTCATGTGATAGTGTTGAAATCTCCAATTTTATTGTGACATCATGTAAAAACAAGCAAAATGTTTGCTAACAGTAGCCACATGGATTAATTTTGGCATTTGTGACTATTGTTGTAGAAACAATAATTTCTGAAACAGAGTAGAATCATCTTGACGCTACAATGATTTCAACATGGCATGAACACTGTGTCTTTAATTGGAAACTTTTTGCCTCAAGTCTTAACCCACACTTGTTTACTCACTAAAGCATGTTTTTATTTGAAAAGCAGTAAATCATGGTCATATTGTACTAGGCCAAACAATTTTATAAACACACTCTCATAATTTAGCATGGAATGCTAAGCTTTAATGTTTTGAGGAATCTACATAGAAGGCTATTGCTATGGTGCAAGAGTTGGGTCTGCTTAGGAGGCTTGTAGTGTCATGGTTCACATTACGAACTGACAGCAGCTGAATTATAGCTCCAGATGTGCCTCAAACATTTCAAAGACTTCAGGCTTAAAGATACAGAGTGCAAACTGATATTACTTGACCTACTGTGCACAACAACAGTGCTGCTGGAGAAAAAGATTTTCCCATTCCCTTTAGGCAATGATAAACTCATGACTAGCTGCAGGTTCAAGGGCTGATATTCACAAAATTTGTGTTGAATAGAGCCAGGCTCATCACTAATATTCAGAGGCTGGCTTTGATCTTAGTGGTTTGATATTTCTCTATGGCTCTATACCTCAGTGGGGCCCTTATCACAGGGTCTGAGATGTTACAGATACAGTAAACTGCAAGCTACAACGTGCAGTTTTGATGAACAATCATTTTGATGAATGATGAATTTTCATTTTTGGGTGAACTATAACAGGAAAGGTGATCAAGAAAACAATGTATCTGCACAAACAAAAAAAAGTGTTTTTTTTTGTTGTTGTTTTTTAATTTATGGGCTTTTGCTATTAAAAATAAAATGGGTAATTGTGACTATTCATTTTATGATTCCGATTTTTTTCTCGCAATTGCAAGTTTACATTTCGCAATTCTGACCTTTTTTTATCAGAATTGTGAGATTTAAACTTGCAGTTGCAATTAATAAAGTCAGAATTGCTTGATATAAACGTTAAATTCAAAACTGCGACATAAACTCGCAATATAAAGATATAAAGTCTAAATTGCAAGATATAAACTCACAATTCTGATGTTTTTCTCAGAATTGCGAGCTTATATATCACAAATGTGACTTTTATAATGCAACTGCAAGTTATTAAGTCAGAATTGTGAGATATAAATTCTGAGAACATATTAGTATTTTTCCCCCTCAAAAAACTGGCTTTATAAAACACAATTGCAAGTTTATATCACATTTCTGAGGAATAAAGTCAGAAATGCAAGTTTGCATCATGCAATTCTGTGAAAAAAGTGAGAAGAAAAAAAGCAAAAACCTTTTTTCAACCTTTTATTTAGTGGCTGAAACGGGCTTCCAAACATTATTACATTTGAGATGAAAGAAATGAGAAAGTAGAGGGAGAGAGAGGAACAATGGGATTGGGAAATGATCACATCAAATGGGCAAACTATAGTGGGTTAATAAAACTTGAGACAGGCCAGTGAATAGAGAGTATAAAATGAATACGACCAATACCTGGCTGTTCTTATTGACGTTCAAATTCAGCCCAAGCTTTATGCCTACTTCTGCACAGGAAGCTAAGAGAATCAGAGGAAGGAAGAGGTAGCCCATTTCCATGCCGACTGGACCCATTGTACTTTGGGATATGGGCCAACTATTATTGTATATGACTGAATGTGTTTTTGGTGGCTACACTGTTACAACATATGGTAAAGCCAAATCAGATTAAAGTTGATTATTACTGTTCAAACACGTGCTGAGGAAACACTGTGGCTAAGAACCCTTTAAAATATGTTACACAGCAAAGTTAACTGTGAAAGTTGGAAGACACAAACACCCCCACCCCTACAGAAACTCAGGTCCTGTCTGCACCAGGACATGCATCTCAAATATGTCTCCTGTGACCACTTGTGATCAGATTTCAAAAGGAGGGACTCAGATTTGAACAATACGTGATTTTATGACTAGATACATCACTCACAATGTCAGAGCGTTGCTGCGGGTGGATAAAATGCAGACAAAGTAATACATAAAATAATAAGAAGTTGCTAACACTAAAAGTTGCACTTGTAATATTTCAGGTTGTTATTTTTTAGGCGGGTACCTGCATTACATGAACTCAGGTCACTGCATGTTCTGTGAAACCTTGTGCATGTATATGTATGGGCTTGTCAGAATGTTTCAACTGGATGTATATTTACTTTAATTTCTGCACTACCCAGTGACATTTAAAACCCTTAGCATAGTGGTTCATTGACAGGTGACTAGGTGGTGCCTCACTCTTTTCCATGATGCATTTTACTATTGAATGGGTAGAATTGGTGCGTATCATTCTGTTTAACTAAATCTACTAAAACAAAAAAGAAAAGAAAGTTCTGCAATGTGCTTATGAAGCAACTCCCATTATGAAAGCACCACCAGCCCAGACTGCTTCAGAGAAGTACTGGCATGTCAAAACCAATCAAATGCTGGTGCCAAGATAAGAGCTCAGGTTCGGTGAGAGCTTAGATCTTAAAATTACATTCTGCCAAGTTCTGCCCTCTGAGTTAAAGTCCGGGCACATTTGCTGAATAGTGTTTACCACTATTCTTACAGGTTCTCTGTTACAACAGAGGATCATTTCACAAAAAGTAACACAGAAAAAATGAGACTCCAGGGTACTCAGACAATACTTTCCTAATGTTTGTTATGCTGACCACAACTACATCCAACAGTCCACGCCTTTGACACTGGAAAAAAAAATACATTTGACATACATGTAACCCACTTGACATTTATTTATTTTTTATTTTTTTTGGCATTGTGTTTTCAAAGAGGTAGCTCACCCAAAAATGGAAATTATGTCATCAAATTTGCTGTGTGTAACACAGAAGAAGACATTTAGCAGAATGTCCCTGAAACTATGTAATGTTTCTGGTCCTCATCCACTTTCATCGTAAGCAAAAACTGCAAAAACAGTAGCTACCTTTTGTGTTCCACACACATACACACACACACAAAAACATTTGGGCTTGAACAACAGGAAAGTAAGTAAATCAATCAGCAGGACATTTGTGGGTGAACTACCTCTTCAGTATTATCCATAAAACTCTATATAAATCTTTAGATGAATTCAAACTCAAGTGGAACAGGTATCCACTGACAAGGTAGTCATTGTGCCTGTTTGCTAAGAGAATGTGTTTTTCAAGTGCCCTGTTTTTATCAGCATTACGTATTTTAGTAGTGAGCACAGACAGAATCACTTTTCAGGTTTATGCTCTTCATTTCCAAATTGTGTTTGACTGTCACTTAGTCACAGGAGAAATGTTAAGGTGCCAGACAAACACACACACACACATACCAAAAAGCATCTCCATCCTGCCAGCTATGACAAGCCAAGGAATTCTACATCAATTTTACACCCCCCCCCCAGCAAACACACCCTGCCCTGCCCTGCCTTGGCCTGCAGTAATGTGAATCACCTCCACACATACACACACCTGTAGGGCATGTGTTACTGACTAGCAGATTTGTTGTGTTCCAACAAAGCCAGGCAGTCTGCCAAGCCCATGAGATACACACTGAGGATATGAGTCAGAGCACACACACACGCAAAAAAGTGACTTTCCTAGATTGGGTGTGGTTTGAAATTTTTGAAATACACCATAAATCCATAAAAATCAGATGCCGCTATATAAATTGCACAATTCAACTAAGGGGGTTGCAAAATGTGGGTGATGTGAGGTTTGCTAATAAGCAACGATTTGTCTTCCTTAAATTGTTTTTGGGATAACCAAAAGTATGATGTTTGGACATATAACTACAACTATAATGAAAGGCTGCCTATATAATCTTGTTCTCTCTTTTTCTGCTTTCTTCAGTTTTGTTTCTGTGGTAATCTTGCTTACTCATCAGACTTGGCATTGTGCTAATTCGGGTATGATCAACAGCATGTGGTGTTCTACATTTGCTGCTTTGGATGAAAGAATGTGCTAAATAACTACATACAAATGTAAATCTAACACATCAGTGTTACACTAAAACTCAACATGAGTCAGTTGCATAACTAGTAGACTCACTCTCTCCAGGACAAACATGAGGTCAATCCTGGCAGCCTCTCTCCCGTGCTGCTAGGGTTTGACAGCGGTAGTGAGGTTCAAGAATGAGTTACAGGCTTCTGCACACATTCTTTCACTTGCGTGTTAGGCTTGATACTTACAGTGCATGTCTGTTGCTGCCAAGGCAACACGGGTGTGTTTTTAGGGAACCACCAAAACAGCATCAAATTGTTGTTACTGAGAAAAAAAAAATGTTTTCTAGAAACACTTTCTGAAGTCTGCGTATCTCAAATGACCTTAAGTGCTAAGGATCCCACCTACAATCTAATCCTTGCAGTGCTTGAGGTCAAAGAGGTTTAAAATTAAAGGATGAAGAAGACCAGACATCTCCACAGCGAGGATAAAGAAGGAGACCAGACATCTCTAATGAGCTCCATAAAGCTAAATACGCATCCAGAGCTTATTTCCAAGTAATGAGCACAGTTGTGGGTGGATAAAGTTATGCCCTGAAATTACATAAACCTCAGTGTCCCAAATAAAATTTCTCTCAAAGATATTATTCAGGCTACTCTCCCTCATATTGTTCCAAATCCGTATTACTGCAAAAATTTTGAATGATATAGTTTCTATTTTCCATTACAATAGTGTCGACCCACAAAAGGCGACCAAAACATTATTCTTTTTCTGCTATATTCGATGTGATACAGCTCTGTTAAGAAAACAAACTCAAATTCAAACTAAAAAAATTGCTAATATAGCAAATCACGAGAAACAAATCGGTTCGAATCATACAGAGCCTGAATTAGATCTACAGATTCATTTAAAACATCCGACTCATGTGAATCATTTGTTCACGAATCGATTCGGACATCTCGTGAACGATCCAAGGAGAGCTACGGGAGAATGTTAAGATTATCAGCGAATAATAAATTATATCTCAGTCTTTTGTTTACGTAATCACTGTTGTATTACTTGAAATATAGCTCGCAAGTAAACTATGACACTATTTTGGTGATGCTGCGCCTTTTTTTTTAAATTTGGCATCTTCAGCATTGTAATTGCATGAAAAAGTCATTCTCCGAAACTTCTCTTTTTAGTTTTTCGCAGATGAAAATATGATATGTGTTTAAAACGACATGAGGGTGAGTACTAAATGATAGGAGAGTTTTCATATTCGGTTTAACGCTTTCTTTCCATTATCTAATGTACTTGCTTGGAATGTGGTGCAATGCATGGGGGCGCATATGTCTTCAGCCTAACAGTAAGGTGGATTTCCTGTTAGGATAGTATAAGTAGCCTATACATTGATGCATACTGTCAAAAGAAATCCAGCTACATACTATTAGATGCAGTTTATGTTGCATAATGTTCTACAACCAGTGTTTTCAAAACTCAGAAATGTCCTACGACCACAGTACCTACATGCAACCTGCTGCAAGTGTGAAATAAGCTCCACACGAAAGCCACGATTATGGACTCTAAAGAGGATAAAATAAATGCTTACATTCTTTTATCAGCCGGTCTGAGTTGTCGGTGCATGGCAAGAGAGAAACCGAACAAGCTGTTGGCATCTCCCGTTTTCCTGATAACATTGTCTGTGTCCAGGTTGAAGGCAGAGATCAGTGTCCATCCCAACAAACTGAGAAGCGGTAAAGTTAAAGTCCTGTAAGATCCCATAGCGATGTTAGGTTGAGTTCGTGTCGGGTTCTTGCTTTAGAGATGAGACTGTAGCCCGCTTCTGTTGGGTTTGTGGATGTCTATAAGGGAGGAATCCGTCTTACGTCCCTCCTCTCCTTCTCCACCCGTCCCCACCCTCAGCCGTGCCTCTACCTGCTCATGCAGCTCCGGGCTTCGTTTTCCGTCATTATTTTGCATTCTTTTGGTTATTCGAGCGTATTTTGACGTCGTATAAAGGTAGTAACGGTTTCCTTAGAATTTCATTCATTTCTCACACAACTACCAGTTGCCTTGTGAATAAAACTGTATTTAGAGAAAGAGTTTTCTACATCAAAAACCCAAAGCTAGGCGAGAACAGAGAGTAATACATTTTTGTAATACATGCCTGTAAGCATTTTTGTTTTTTAAAAAGCACATTCTTACATTTATTTGCTTATATTTGATCTAATTTACCTGTTTCTAAAACTACAAACTTAAACTATGCAAGTTAGTGTAAACAATAAATGTGCAATGTACCTGCTATGTTCATATAATTATAATATGTTTTACATTGTAGGACCTAATTTAACTAATTTAACAGCTAAGATAAACATTGTTATAGGGCTTATTACATTTTCTCACACTCTCAGAATGGTTTTTGTCTTGTAAATCTTTGTCTTGTTTTTTACACAGATGCCTTTAGCTGCTGTCATCTCCTATGTGTACTTCCCATTCTCCCCTTCAGCAATATCACCAGTTAAAATTTGTTCATCTGTATCAGGAGGTTATTGCTTTTAACAGAGAACCACACAAACATTACACCTTTATCTCTGTTTATCTCTGTCTGTGATCATGTGTTCTCAGATGTGCAAATGAACACAGACATCACAGCCTCTAATCTCTGGTTTATTAGACCCCCTATGTTTTACACAATTTGGTTGAACCTGGCTAAAAGCCTAGTTGGTACTGTCCCAGATCTGTTTTTAGATAATTGGGACATACTGGGAAACAATATAGGCATTGTAACTAACCATAAGACTAAAACTGTGAGCTTGTTTAACGGTACCAAGGGGATTTGGAATGTGGGGGTGGGGGAAGTACACAAAAGGAATGAAAGACAAAGGTTAAATAGCCTAATAAACAAAACTGACATTTCAAATGGAGACAAATAGCTGACTTGTTAATATTGTCACTGAATCTATAACATCACTTCATCAAAATGTCACCATGATTCTGAAATAAAAACTTCAGAACTTCAGTACTTCAGAAATAGAACATCAGATGCATTAGAACAATTAGGTTTAACCTAATTAAGATGAACTGGACAAAAAGAACACAGTCACATGAACTTTATTTCAAAATGACCACAAAAAAGATTAAGTTAGATGAACTTTAACCTCTATGTATTCTCTTCTCACAAATATGTAAAAATGGCAAGACCGGATTGTAATCCTATTTGATACATTTTTAAGTTATAATAATAACATTATTGGTTTAAAAAGCACAGGCCCCTTTGATTATTTTTATAGCCTAGTAAATTACATCAGAGATAGTGATATAAAGGCTGTTGGTTTAGGTCCAGGAGAACATTTGAAGCCACTTTTCATGTGGGAGATTCACCCAAAATTCAAAATGAACCCCAAATTTTCAGCTATTTAAATTCAAATATTCAGCTTCATGTCATTCCAAACCTGTATGCATTCTTTCTTCTTTGGAACACAAAATATTTCAAAAATGTCCTAGTGTATTCAGTAGCCTTGGTTCCAGTGTTGTTTTGGATCCCAACAACTTTTATTGTACAGATAAAAACTAGGGCTGTCAAACGATGAATCGCATCCAAAATAAGCGTTTATGTTTACATACCATATGTGTGAAGAAAAGAAGAACAAGAGAAGTCTGTCACTTTACTGGAAGATTAAAAAAATGTAATGGATGAATCGTTTGCAATATGATCAATAACAAAGTGAATTTTTCATTTCATGAAGTCTCGCCATGCCAGTGATTGTGGCTACCACAGAGAATCTCTAGACATGTGAAAACACATGGGCACAAAGAATTGTTTGATTCATTGACTTGGAATAGCCTTACAGCCACACCCTTTGAAAGAGGACACATTTTGTCCAAGCATCTCTCTCTGTTCTTTACCCAGGTGAACTTTGCTGTTCTGATGTCAGTGGTGTTGAAATGCAGTGCCTGAGGCGGGGAGTGTTCAGAAACACTGGGCGTGCTTGGATCAAAGTCTGCAATCAGACCCCTCTTCTCCTTTCCCAACCCCGCCTTCACCTCCATATATTTCTCCCTTTCTCTATCCACCCCCTTCCCTCAAACACAAGCACTCCAGTCACTTAGTATGCACTCCCTTCCTCTCTATTCCTCCTCCTCCTCTTTCACTTTGGTGGTCGGTGTTTCCACACAGCAGCAGCAAATAAATTTGTATGGAGAGCAGAGTTATCCCAGAGCCGTAAATCTCAATCTGCTGTTCCAGTTCCATTCCGGTTGCTTTAAATCATATTAATGTCCCCTGTGTTATGTACCTTTAAGTTATATATTTTCTTATGTACACTGTTCTGGATTTCTTTGAAGGTTTGTAAACAGATTCATAGACGTAGTGCTTTAAAGACAGCCCTGGGACACTGCAGTCTGGACAGAGAGAGTGGATTCTGTCAGCTACTGTGTCTTTAGGGGTTGGGCTAGGGCTGCTAATGGAGAGATATGTCGACAGAATCAGGTTTTGTCATGTCCAAGGGTATAAGAGATCTCTTAAGTTGCTTGCACTGCCTTTCCCTGTATGGCAAGAACTGAGTTTTAATTATTTGAATGAATCAGGGAATGGATGTTGGTTATTACTGTATCCGATTCAGCTTTGTGAATATACACTGTCCTCCAAAAGTTTGGAAACACCCCTGGCAAAGTGTGGTTTTGGATGATATCAGCATAAATCCTTATCATTTTTTTGGTGCAAATACATTAAAGTAACTTGACATTATCATTGAAGACCACCAATAATAATTTTCATTTAGTTACTGGTTTAAACTTGGCCCAGATTTTTGGGTCAGCACACCTTAATAGCTTCAACAATTGATTGCCAATTAAGTTTAGAAAACAAATTAAGAAGGATTCATGCCAATATTGTCCAAAACCCTACTTTTCTAGGGCGTTTCCAAACTTTTGGAGGGCAGTGTATATGGTGTGAATTTGAACTGAATTGCCCACACCACACAGGATGTTGAATTAAAATAACAGGACATTAGCACCTTAAAGCGATAGTTCACCCCAGGTCTTTCGGTTTTGAACGACATGAGGGTGAGTAATTAATGACAGAATTTTCATTTTTGGTTAAACTATCCCTTTAAGCAACTACATCATTAATTTGGACTCATTATAAATTCAATGCTGTGAAAATATTGACATAAATATTTAGGTTAAATTAAAGGGTTCTGGAAAATGAATGTAATTTAAAAACTACACTTACAGTCTTTCAATAATTGCTTTGCTTTGCATTGCATTTTTAATTCCTCTTACCTAAATTAAAAAAATATGCATTCTGTTGGCTACCTCACGAATATGGAATTGAAATCACAAAGGAATACTCTTGTTTCTCCTTCTGCACATTGACAGTATTGATCTTTTTCCCCCCCTTATTAAACGAACATGACTAATTTCTGAGGGACAAAACGTGACACATTTTACTGTACTGTCACTCCCAGCATTCACTTTCTCACTGCTTCCATGACAAGTTATTTAATCAAACTGAAAATTGATGCATTTTATTAGAATGGACATTTGTCGGCATCAGTTTGCTAAGAAAGAGAGACCTCTAGCTTTCACTAGTAGGTGACGAAAGTTAGAAAAGCACTGTGAATGATTACAAGCATTACAAAATGCATTTATAAAATTATGTTTAGACAGAATTAAAAGGCTTTAGTATTTAAGAATGTATATGCAGTAGTCTACATGTGTGCAGGCGCATATTGGTATTGATTTGAATCTCATTCCTCTCTATTGATTATTGACAGGGGGCTGATGTCTTCTTTACAATTCTAGAACTCATTCCTCATGACCTCTTTTTTGTCTCTTGGGCCCTTGTAAGCTCCTCTTTCCCCTCAGCCAGGTGGGACAATCCATCAATTTTTCCTTGCCCGGGAGGGTGAGAGCCAATACTCACATTCTGTGTGTCTGTGTCTGAGAGAGACAGAAACGAGAGAGGGAGAAATTGTAGGTCTATGAACACACAATCTAAGAATTTTACACATTTAATTGAACAAAACCTGAATGTAAACAGCAGAAAAACCCTTAAATCACCAGTCAAATCTATCGGCTGATTTCAAGAATTAGAACGTGTTTCAAATCTTTGTCACAAGTGTGCTGTAGTCATGTTCACCGCTAAATTAGTTAGTTTTTTTTGTTTTTTTTTTTTTATCTATGCGTATTCTTTATCATTACAGACAGACGTGATATGTTTAGCTTCACTGTCTTCACTGTTTATTCATTCTCATACATTTTGTTCACACGTTTTTTGTTAACTCGCACTTTTTTCTCAACACAGGGCTCAACAAGTAGAGACCAATTAAAATGAGTAATCCCTCAAGTAGCCTCAATCCCTCCATAACCCCCTGTCAATCACATTTTTGCCACAATAAATAATATGAAGACAACTTTTAGTACAATACTGGATGCACACCATGTGTAAAAGTGCAGTCATTGAATATTATTGGATAGTGGCAGTTCTGGATGGTAATGTACACTGTTTCAGCTGTACTTAAATAAACTGCAGTAACAGCTATTATGTGAAATAGTTGTTCTACAGTACAAAACCTTTAGAATTGCATTCTCTAAATATCTGCATGAAGCAAATGTTTTATAAAAGCAATGAGACACTCAGGGCCAAGCGATATTGCGAGCGTAGTCACAACAGAGAGGATATTGAAAATTTTTAAGAAACATACTGTGTAAGGGAAAGTGTATTCCAAGTGTATATATTTAATTTTAAAGGAATAAGGGTTGTATCTTTTGAAATGACCGGTCATTTTCTTTAAAAAAAAAAAAAAAGAAAATTGATATACTTTTTAACCACAAATGCTCGTCTTGCACAAGCCTGACCTCACACATAACACTGTCACGTCGGAAAGATCAAGTGTGGCGTAGGCGGAAACACAGACCCAGTGTTTATCAAGTGAATGTGCAAAGAAAGTCAGACACCCTTTACAAAAAAAGGTAAACAAACAATGTTGGAGGAGAAAACGTGGAGTTTTTTGCCCTACCGAAGTACCGAAGTACACAGTCAAAGAACTAACTGCACGTGACTTTTCCAATGTGATTACGTAATGCGTGCAGACATACATGCTAGCGCAAGAGCATTTGTGGTTTAAAAAGTGTCTACATTTTAATTCTTTTTAGAAAATGACCAATCATTTTGCTATAAGACCATTATTCCTTGGCAGGAATCATGTAGAGCCCTTTGAAGGTGTATTGAAACTGCAATTTGAAATAAGAAAAAAAAGACTTGAACATCTTGGGTGACATGGGGGTGAGTAAATTATCAGGACATTTTTATTTTGGAAGTGAGACTTTAAGTGAGTGATCATTAATCATATTCGCTTTCACTATATCACTCAATGTTATTCACATCAAGTTTATTTAAAAACCTTCTGGAGGTTCTTGAAGTAGTGATGGGAAGTTCTGATCATTTTACCAACTCAGACCTTTGAGTCTCATTCATCAAAATGAACGAATCTTTTTTCGAGTCATTTCATTAATTCTAGCAAAATATAATTAACATTTTACATGTTACCTCCCTAACACATCTAGTGCAGTGAAGTAAAGTGTATTCCAAGTGTATATAATTAATTTTAAATTGCCCTGTGATAAAAGTACAAATATTCTATTCATCTGATTCCATCAAACGATCTAATATAACCTGTTATACAAGCATAATATGAACTAGTAAAACACAAATCTAAGTGCTTGTGAGATCACCAGAATGATCTTTGAGAAATCATATTGATTTAGAGTAGATGCTTTGGCTGACAAAAGCACTATGGAAATGGCAAGTAAAGCAGTTTCAGTAGGATGACCATGTAAAGCCTGATCGATTGGGGCCAACGTGATATTGGCATGAAAGACTGACATTATGTTAAACTTAACAGCATCCTAACAGAGGTTTAAGCAAAACGTTACCTCAAGTTTTTACAGTAAGTTTAACTACAAGTTTTTATTTTAGAGGATATCATTATCTTTTGATACACCATGTAACTTTTTATGTGTTCTCATTCTTCACTTACATGACAACAGTGTTTTGGGGGTCTGAGGATGCAACATGTTTCAAAATGCAAGTTTATGAAAACAACCATGTTTCATGTAAATTTCAAAAAAATGTGTTTTAATGTTGTCTAATGTTGTCATATCTATAGGTATGTGCACAGGTGCCATTGCCAACAAGAGTTATAATTTAAAATAAATAATATTAACATTAAAGTTAGAAGTGCTCAAGTAGCTATTATTTTAATATGATTAGATTTATGTGTATATTGGTTAAACACCCCCCATGCTTATTCTGTAATGTTTTGCACCATTTATTGTGGGACTGCCTTTAAGCACCCCTGAAGAACGGTGCCTTTTTTGAAGAAAAAGAAGGAAAGAAAGACAGAGCAATACAGTTTTTTGACCGGAGTTTATTTGTTTCTGTTCATTGCACGAGAACATCCAGTAAATGGTTGAAATCTGAACGAAGACCTGAGTCAATTCTTTGCCCGAAAGAATATAGAAGCTTATTGCTACAGCACCCTGTATAATACTGCATTTTAGTTGTTTACCTGGATAACAACTAACAATGGGAATTGTTTTGATTGTTTTGAAAATGTTTTCATGTGTATGTAAAACTTTTCAAAAAACCAAAGGAAATACTTTTCCATTTTTAGTCCATTGTTGACGTGTAAACGTACCCTTAATTATTTAGGATTAGTTAACTTGCAAAATAAACATTTCCTGATCATTTACTCACCCCCATATCATCCAAGATATTCATGTCTTTCTTTCTTCAGTCGAAAAGAAATGAAGGTTTTTCAGGAAAACAATTGGGAGCCAACGGGTTGAAGGTCCAAATTGCAGTTTCAATGCAGCTTCAAAGGGCTCTACACGATAGCAGCCAAGGAATAAGGGTCGTATCTAGTGAAACGATCTGTCATTTTCTAAAAAAGAAAATGCTCGTCTTGCACAAGCCTGACCTCACACATAACATTGTCACATCGGAAAGATCAAGCGTGGCGTAGGCAGAATCACGGACCCAGTGTTTACCAAGTGAATGTGCAAAGAAAGTCAGACACCCTTTACAAAAAAAAAGGTAAACAATGTTGGAGGAGAAAATGTGATGGAGTTTTTTGCCCCACCCTACTTTTTTGAACCAAAGTACATAGTCGAAGAACTAACTGTGTGTGACTTTTCCAATGTGATTACGTAATCCGTTAAGACATGCATGCTAGTGCAAGATGAGCAGTTGTGGTTTAAAAAGTGTCTACATTTTTATTCTTTTAGAAAATGACCAATCGTTTTGCAATAAGACCCTTATTCCTTGGCTGGGATCATGTAGAGCCCTTTGAAGGTGCATTGAAACTATATTTGAAACTTCGACGCACTGGCTCCCATTAATGTCCTCTATATGTAGAAAAATCTTGGAATGTTTTCCTCAAAAACCTTAATTTCTTTGTCTAAAGAAAGAAAGACTTGAACATCTTGAGTGACATGGGGGTGAGTAAATTTTCAGGACCTTTTTATTTTGGAAGTGAGACTTTAAGTGACCATTAATCATATTCGCCTTCACTATATCACTCAATGTTATTCACATCAAGTTTATTTACAAACCTTCTGGAGGTTCTTGAAGTAGTTATGGATCATTTTACAGACTCTGACCTTTGAGTCTCGTTCATCAAAATGAACGAATCTTTTTTCGAGTCATTTCGTTCATTTTAGCAAAAAATAATTAAAATGTTATGTGTTACCTCCCTAACACATCTACTACAATGCTATAAGAAACAGAAAAGATTAATTAATTGTTTACCTGAGTATTTAGTCTATGATTAACTCACCTCGCCTCTTATCTGACAAGTTTTTGGGTTTGAGTCGTTCGCTCATCACGTGACAGCCCCATAAGCTTAACCAATACAGTGTGAGCTGGAAAAAGAATTGATTTGTTCATCTCTCGAGTCTTCGGGTTTGAGACATTCGTTCATCACGTGACAGCCCCATAAGATGAACGAAAGACTCGAAAAACCTCAAAACAGGTGAACTAATTCCAGTACAGAAACAACACTGTAAAAAACAATTTGTTGAGTCAACTTAAAATAATTTGTAACCTGGCTGCCTTAAAACTTTAAGTTCAGTCAACTCAAAAAAGTTTATTCAACTTGAAATGTTAAATTATACTAAGTGACAACTTAGATATTTGAGTTGAATCAACTTAAAATTTTAAGGCAGCTGGGTTACTTACCCATCTGTTAAGTTTAGCAAACACAAATATCTAAGTTGTTACTTAGTACAACTTAACATTTCAAGTTGACTAAACTTATTTTAGTTGACTGAACTTAAAATTTTAAGGCAGCAGGGTAACAAATTATTTTAAGCTGACTCAACAAATTGTGTTTTTAATTTTTTACAGTGTAATAGGATGTTGCGCATGCGCGACTGAACGAATCACTCCCCGAGATGACTCGTTCGTCCCGAGTCACATTCAAGAACAACCCATCACTATCTTGAAATTCAGACCGTTTAGGGGGATTTGACTTCTGTAAAGCAAAGAGTAAAACATTATAAAGATTATCTTCTGTTATATGCATGCAGTGACTGATACAGAGATTATAATAAGCTTTGTTAAACCTGATGACTGCAAAACTGGGGGACTGAAAGATGGGCGTGGTTGAGGGAAAGAAAAATAGAAATTAAGAGAAAAACAGTAAATGCTATAATAGTTATTTTTATACTGTACACCACAGATTTGTGGCTGTTTCTGCCTGAGCAAACAAAAGCAAACTAAACCCTCCCGGGAGTCATGGCTAAACACACACACACACACAGAGGGAGTGAGGTGGAAAACAGAGAATGCCATGGCAACAGGAAACAATACTGTAAGAACTTGTACCCAGAATGCATATTTGGTGTGTGAATAAGATTACTGTGCCTTTTTATTACAGTTTGGCTGAGCCCAGTGCACTCTGCAACACTGCATATTTTTAGAAGCCACTTCGCACAAGTTTTGTAAAGTATAAATTCATTAAGTCTTACTGTGCAGAAGTATTGCACACAAAACCCATTAACCATCTCCTCGTGATCACCATCGGTTTGGCAGATGGAGAGCTTTAGTTGTAAAACGTTACAATGAAACAAGTCAAGTGGAAAACTATGTCCCAGTGGAGGGGTGGAGAACATGAAAAAAAGGCTGATTTTGTAGCACTGGCCTATGACATTTACCAAGACTTATTTTAAACAGTGTAAAGAGATATGTTTGAAAGAATCCTCAAGGCTTTGTAGCATATGTGACTGCATATGTGCATTCAGACATTCGGACTGCTGTCGTCCTCAGCTATTCACTGTCCTCTTCCCTCCGCTCAAGACTTCCTTCCAGTTGTTTTTGTTGAGTCCAACGGCCATTAAACCATTGTTGTTAAAAATAAAAACTTAAGTGGAAATAGAGAGCAAGGTTGGGAAACACGACTGGCAGTCAGAGCAGAGACAGCCATCTGTGATGATGGTTTCACACAGAAAAGTTCAACTGCAGCTACTGGGTGGGTCTAGATCTGCCTCTGTCATTATATACACTGGAATTTTTTACTAACACACTGTTAGAAGCCTGAATCAAATGTGCGAACTGATGCTGTTTTGTATATCTGCTACTGTCTGCACATACTGTACCCTATTCATTTTCTCAATGCTAATTTCACAGTGCATTCTTTATATTCATGTTTGTGGAAAAGAGAGGGGGGATAGCGAGAGGGAGGAAGAGAGGAAAAGAGAAATAAAACAAGAATGTGTCTGTGCCAGTTTTCCTCGCATTTGTATCGATCTTTTTCAAAACCATGTGTTTGTGCATGTGTGAACTCTGTCATTCATTCTACCTCCTTTTCTCTGGTGGAAGGAAAATAGGCCCCACAGGCGTCTGAAATTGTCAAACCGGTTTTCTCCACTGCTGAACAAAACAATAAGATTCAGTACTCTCTCTCTTTCTCACACACAGGCAAAAGATGCTCCCCACCAAGGGCACACATAGCTGCCAGTGTTCGACCCTGTCCTTTAACAGCAAGTAAAAGCAGATTGCATCTGTGGCGTCTCACAAACACAGACACACAAAGCCACTCGTTTTTCCTCCTTGAAAATCTACAGAGCAGCTACATTAGATGCAATTTGAGGAAACAGATCTAGAAAGCAGTGTTTTCTCAAGGCAAAGACCTGAGATCTTCAGCTAAAGATGTCACACTGAAAAACTGTTAACCTAAAAACAGCTTCATGTGTAATATGCAAACTGGCTGGTAATTGGTTTTGTTTAAAGGTGACCTTTTACGTCCCTTTTCACAAGATGTAAAATAAGTCCCCAGAGTGTGTATATGAAGTTTTAGCTCAAAATACCTGACAGATCATTTTTTATAACTTGTTAAATTGCCACTTTATGAGCCAAAACGCACCGTTTTTGTGTTTGTCCCTTTAAATGCAAATGAGCTGGTGCTCCCAGCCCCCTTTTCAGGAAAGGGTGGAGCTTCAAGAGCCCACAAAACAAAACAGGACAATATTACACACTGAAAATGTCAAAAACTCCCAGTAGTGGTAGTAACCCCTTGCAGAATCTGTGAAAATGCGAATAATTTTAACAAAATAAGAGAGACCATACAAAATGCATGTTACGTTTTATTTAGTACTGTCCTGAGTAATATCTTTTACATAAAAGATGTTTACATATAGTCCACAAGACAAAAAAAGCTGAAATTATTACCAAGGAACCCTTGGTTTTCCAGCATCTTTTGCATATTTAAACCATTTCCAGCAGTGACTGTATGTTTTTGAGATCCATCTTTTCACACTGAGGACAATTGAGGGACTCAAACACAACTATTAAAAAAGGTTCAAACATTCACTGATGCTCTAGAAGGAAACACGATGCATTAAGAGCCGGGGGTGTGAAAACTTTTGAGGATGAAGGATGAAGATGTCCAAATTTTTCTTATTTTGTTGAAATATCTTTTTTTTTAATTTATTTAGTACTGCCCTTCAGAAGCAACAGAAGATACTAGCATGTTTACCTTGATCTTCAAATTCAAAATGTTTTCACCCCTTAATCCCTTCTGAAGCATCAGTGAGCATTTGAACCTATTTTAATAGTTGTGTTTGAGTCCCTCAGTTGTCCTCAGTGTGAAAAGATGGATCTCAAAATCATACAGTCACTGCTGGAAAGGGTTCAAATATGCAAAATATGCTGGAAAACCAAGGGTTCCCAAACTTTTGAAGGGGGTTATTTTAATAATTTCAGCTTTTTTTGTCTTGTGGACTATATGTAAACATCTTTTATGTAAAAGATATTACTCAGGACAGTACTAAATAAAACATAACATGACTGAAGAAAACTGAAGAATCTGCAGGACCTGGAGGATTTTTCTGAAGAACTGTGGTCAGTTTAACTGTGCAGAACAAACAAGGGACTCATGAACAATCATCACAAAACAAAAAAACAGTCGTAGATCATCCAGGTAACCACACACAGTATTAAGAAACAAGGGTTCCTAAACTTTTGAAGGGGATTGACAGGACTGAATGATTAGGCTCCTCCCGAACCTACGTTAGGAACTTCATTAAAATCATTCACATTTTCACAGATTTTGCACAGGGTTCCCAAACTTTCGGATACCACTGTATATCTTCAAACTGTAAAGTCATCTGATTGTATGGTGCATAATAAATGTGAATTTATGGATTACACAGACAGGGAGCATGGCGACATAGCTAGTCTCACAGTGCCATCACGTACTATCACAAACTTTATAAGTCCCACTTGTGATTATGAACTTGACAAATTAAAGCGGTCAACTTCACATTGCTTTCATGTGCAATTTTTAACTACTACATTTCCATTTACAGTCATTCTGGTACCACGTGAAGGCAGCATCAGTAAAAAACAAGCAGCGACAATGGTAGATTAAGCCACATTAGCCTTACAGAGTGCCAAGAAGCGCTTTCAGAAAGGAAATTTGGAAAACAAACACGTGGTACTTACTTTGTCTGGAGCTGCCGTTAACGCACCAAGCGTTGGTGTTGATCCCTAAACATATAGGAGGCTTTACTGATTTTTTCCGGGACATTTTCGAAAATGAAATTCAGATGGATGGATTCTACGGAAACTCATATGTTCGTTGGTGCATCCCAAAACACAACACTTGCAAATGCCTCTTTGGTGCTGAAATTGTATATCTTAGCAGCTACAGCAAGAAAACAGTAATGGCAGACTGCTGCTTCTCACTCAGGGCTGTGTCTATGCTAATAGGGCAGAGACCATCACAAATGGGCAGGATTTCTCCCTACAATGATGTGTAGGGGGAAAACTGGATTTGTGTGTTCAGAGAAACTATTTATGATTTATTAGGATTATGAAAAAAAATGAGTGGGTGGATTTTTACCATTATAGGCTGGTTGTTTTTACACACTGCGGCCACACAACTGTCTTCAAACGCCTTATAAAAGTGATTTTTGCATAATAGGTCCCCTTTAAGTCTAAAATCTTATTTAACATACTTAATACATTTGGTTATATCAGCAAAATGATTTCCACTTTTTCACGTCTTTGCGCTATTTGCATTTTTCCTTATTTTGGATATAGTGACATCACAGAAATTGCTGTTGTTTTTTGTTGTTGTTATTTTAGATTTCTTCACATTCGATTCATCAAAAAAGATTGAAATCTATTTTGGATTATTATCCTTGTTTATGTGGTAGGGCAGCTGTTTTACCAATGCACATTTAAAGAAAAGGTTCAGATACAGGTCAGCTTCGCTAACCTGAAGTTATAAAGGGCACTTCATTAGGCTAAGTAATTTTACCATAAGAAGAACATAATTTAATTTAGAGACAAAATAGAGACAAAATAATTGAACTCCACGGCTGGTGCCCACAAGACGTGACAGTCTGATATTTTTCAAAAATTACACTAAAGTTGTTATTGATTCACACACATTTTTGTGTGACTTTAATCTTCTCTAGTTTTCTATCTCTTAAACAAACCTGGTTTAAATGTAATGCTTATTTTCAGCCTTTCCTTAATTCAACCACTTAGAAGCTTTGGTGTCACATTAACACCAAACAGCACAAAGAGAGACGTTTGTTCTAAAGTTACAGCTAATAAACTCAGGAACCTGTTTTAGGTGTTAAGGACATGACCTGGTTTCAAAATGTAGAGTGAGACAAACAAACTTTCAGACAGTTTTACATGTGGATCTTTATCACTCTTCTTTCTTTTCATCTTTCACTCTCTTTTCAGGGTCAGGTGATATGAGTTTATAGTGTCTGTAATGCATTCCTGTTGGTTAGCCATAATTAATGATCATGTGATACCACTACAGACTGATAAACTGATTTACTATGAGAATGTAAAGACCTTCACCAAGTTCACAGTCATTTTCTAGATATACAAAAAGTCTTTTTTTAAAATAATTGTCTCACACTTACAACAATGTAATTTACAAGCATTTAACAACACAAATATAGATATTCAGCATAAAATTAGCAGTGCATTCGTATGCAATAACCTTTGTTTGTTTGTTTGGACTTACAGTAGTCTATATTGCTAGTATTTAGATGTTTTACTATACAGAGGTGGCTACTTAAAAACCATGATTTTTTTTTCTCAACTAAACAGGTCTACCTGGAGAAAGATATGTATTAACATTTCCATTTGTCTCAATGGTAGTTGCTTGGCTGGTGCAGGACCCATTGGAAGTGTGTAATTTGAAATCTGCCATCTTTTCTTATGGGCATAATTGTATTTGTGACCCTGAACCACAAAATCTTAAGTCTTAAGTAGCACAGGTATATTTGTAGCAATAGCCAAAAATACATTGTATGGGTCAAAATTATCTATTCTTTTATGCCAAAATCATTAGGATATTAAGTAAAGATCATGTTCCATGAAGATATTTTGTAAACTTCCTACCGTAAATATATCAAAACTTAATTTTTGATTAGTAATATGCATTGCTAAAAACTTCATTTGGACAGCTTTAAAGGTGACTTTCTCAATATTTTGATTTTTTTTGCACCCTCAGATTCCAGATTTTCAATTAGTTGTATCTCGGCCAAATACTGTCCTATGCTAACAAACCATATATCAATGGAAAGCTTATTTATTCTGATTTTCGTACTCTCAAAAAAAAAAGACCCTTTGACTGGTTTTGTGGTCCAGGGTCACATTTCAGCCAAGTGTCTAAGTTGTAAATCTCAGCATGTGGCATGTGAATAATAGCTTTGGAACAACAGGAAGATGAAAACATAACAAAGCTGACTGGCTAAATTCTTTGATATGTCTGTGTGTGGTGGCGCTTGATGCCTTGTGAAGTTCACCCAAATTCTTGAATCGATTTTGCTTGACAAGCCTGTCAAGGCTGCGGTTCTCTCGGTTGGTTGTGCATCTTTTTTCTCCACACTTTTTCCTTCCACTCAGCTTTCTGTTAACATGCTTGGATACAGCACTCTGTGAACAGCCCGCTTCTTTGGCAATGAATATTTGTGGCTTACCCTCCTTGTAAAGGGTGTCAATGATTGTCTTTTGGAGAACTGTCAGATGTTCCCCATGATTGTGTAGCCTAGTGAACCAAACTGAGAGACCATTTTGAAGGCTCAGGAAACCTTTGCAGGTGTTTTGAGTTGATTAGCTGATTGGCATGTCACCATATTCTAATTTGTTGAGATAGTGAATTGGTGGGTTTTTGTTAAATGTGAGCCAAAATCATCACAATTAAAAGAACCAAAGACTTAAACTACTTCAGTCTGTGTGCACTGGATTTATTTAATACATGAGTTTCACAATTTGAGTTGATTTACTCTGAAATAAATGAACCTTTCCACAACATTCTAATTTATTGACATGCACCTGTATGTACTTATTGTGTTCATACTGTAAAACACTTTTGCTGCTATTGAGGTGGGACACGGGTAAGGTTAAGGACAGGTTTGGTGGTATGGGTGGGTTTAAGGGTGGTTTAAGGTGTAAGAGATGGGTCAACAGTGTAATTATAAATGTAATAACATGCAGGTGATTTAAAAAATATAATGTAAAAACATGCATGTACATAATAAGTGCATTGTACCAAATGATTCATTTAAATGTCAGTACATCTTAGTTAAGGCCTCATAACAAAAAGTGGGACCCAATATTCAGTCAATGTAACATTAATCACTTAGAACCATTGGTTCAGCTAAAAATCATCTTTGTTGTACTAAAGAAGCAAAGTCACCTAATGTTTATGAAAGTTTACTGCATAGTTATTTTCCTGTGTGGAATGGATGTGTAAATTAAATTTCACCCCAAGCACTGTAATTTTGAACAGATGCAGTGACAAACTTTTACTGAGCTCAGAATGCCTGAACCACACCCAGAGGGTTTATAAACCACTGTTATAAAGGAATGAAAAAGGAGGGTGAAGAGCTAGGGAGAGGAGATGAGGAAGAGGATGAGGGAGATGATGAGGACATACACGCACTGATTCACACCCAACATAACATGAGTGTTTGACCTTAGGCGAGGATGAAGGTGAAAGATGGCATTTTATTTGCAATTAAATTGCTTTGTTCCCATGGAGAATACAACACACCCACAGTTACGGAAGACACACTCACGCACACATCCTTACTGACACAATTAAGAGGCTGATAGTCTTAGCCAATCACAGCTCACGGAAGGATTAAACATGTTTTAAAACTGTAATGTGTCTGAACTGGCCCTTTTTATAATGTATCATGTGTTATGGAATTACGTGTTTTGTATAAATGCAACTCTTTGTACAGTAATATAATAAAATGTTGTATAATTACTACTGTACTACCTCTCTAAATATACAATGTTGATTGTTTGTAGTTTCAGATGTTACTCTTATACAAATAATATGCTGAGATGTACAGAAAAATAACCTTCAGACCTATCAAAAAACCCACGTTAATAAAACAGCTGCTTTTTATCATCCTTGCATTTTACACAGCACATGAACTCTTCCCAGAATTCATTACATACACCAACACAAATCCTCACCCTTCTCTCTGCTTTATTTAAAACATATCTAAATTCTCCTGTAACATGTTATTGCAGTTACCCACGTCCTCCTTCCTTTTCTCAAGAAATTAGTTACATTAGGGAGAATGTTCGTTTCTGTTTTTCCCTCTGCTCCCTTTACATGAAAAAGTGAAGTCTGCTCGAGGATATTATTTCTTCTATGACTAACAGCTTTCATCAATGAACAGACAGCAAGGTATGTCATTTAACCTGTAGTGACAAGACTCTGCAAAGTAACCTCAAAGAACCTTACTGTGGTTATAATACACTGTAAACGTTTAGCTTAAAACTTGAGTTTAGCAGCTGCCTTAAAATTTTAAGTTAAATCGACTTAAAACTACTAAGTCATTTAACTCATTACAATAAAATGAGTTAAAATAACTTGTACTTTTAAGTTGATTTAACTTGTGATTTGATATGACTTGTACTTTTAAGTTAATTTAACTTACAATTTTAAGGCAGCTGCTAAACGTATGTTTTTAAGTTTCAAACTGGTGAAAACTTTTTACAGTGTAGATTTGTTTTATTATTAATATTTAAGTCAGTGTGAGACTTATTAACTATGCATCTCAAGTTCACATAAATTGTATAATTCCTACTGTATTTTTCTAAATTTCAACACTGGGCTTTGTGGTATATGGTGTTGTACATAATAAAAAAAGAGGGTTAAAGGAGAAGTCCACTTCCAAAACAAAGATTCACATATAATGTACTCACCACCTTGTCATCCAAGATGTTCATGTCTTTCTTTCTTTCTTCAGTTGTAAAGAAATTATATTTTTTGAGGAAAAAATTTCAGCATTTTTCTCCATATAATGGACTGATATGGTGCCCCGATTTGAACTTCCAAAATGCTTATCTAGCTCTTATCTAGCGAAACGATCGATTATTTTTATTAAAAAAATACAATTTAAATACTAATCTCAAACACTCGTCTTGACTTGTTCTGCTTGAACTCTGTGTATTCTGGCTCAAGACAAATTTTCTCCCTCAACTTCAGAAATAATTTTACAATCATCCTACATCACTGCAGAAGTACCGACCCAGTCTTTGCAAAGTGAACATGCAAAGAAGATCAAACACCATTAAAAAAAGGTAAAACAGAGATATAGGATTTTGAAGTTGAGGAAGAACATGAGATGGGAGTTTTTCGACATATCCTAACTGTCACGAACCGGAAAAAACTGTCTAGGCAGAGTAAGACAAGACGAGCGTTTGACACTAAAAAGTATATAAATTGTATTCTTTTTATGAAAATAACCGATCGTTACACTTGATAAGACCCTTCTTTCTTGGCTGGGATCATTTACAACCATATTTGAGATTGTTTAAAGCCACTTTTAAACTGCATTTTGAAATTTCAAAATCGGGGCACCATAACAATCCATGATATGGAGAAAAATCCTGAAACGTTTTCCTCAAAAAACATAATTTCTTTACGACTAAAGAAAGAAAGAAATGAACATTTTGAATGACAAGGGGGCGAGTCGATATAAGTGAATCTTTGTTATGGAAGTGGATTTCTCCTTTAAAACAAACCATATTTGTTGCCCTTGTGTGAGTGCATGTGTGTTATAGATGGCAGCAATACAAAACACATCTGTAAGAGCTTTTGTGTGTATACTATTTATTACCCTGAGGAATTACATTTAGGTGCTAGTCCAGCTTTTCTCTTTGCCTCTTTCTTTCTCACAGTCAGATGCATGAGTGCTGTGGTTGAATTGTAAGAAAGCAAGCATATACACTTCTTTCCTACACTTAAAGCAGGGGTGTCAAAACTCGGTCTTGGAGGGTCACTGTCCTGCAGAGTTTAGCTCCAACTTACCTCAACACACCTGCGTGGACGTTTCTAGTTTGCCTAGTAACACTTTGATTAGCTAGTTCTGGTGTGTTTATTTGGGGTTGGAACCAAACTCTGCAGAACTATAAACTAATTAAATGTGTGGCATTTTAATTTGTCTTTCACATCATGTTTAAATTTCCAACATTCCTTTTCAAAATTATGTGATCTTACAAGTGTAAAGAAAATATTTGATAAGAGTTCATAAACATCATCAGGAAAGTAGATCAAGCACAGCAGGCTTCCTGGATTGTGGAGACCTTCAGAATGATTTGAATCACAAATATGCTGTGATGTGTTTCAAAGAAATTCTTTTACTGAGCCCTACATATTTTTTCATTATTCAGCATTCATCTGCAAATAAGACAAACAAAGATATTTTAAATATTTTTAATATAGAAAACTATAATATATATACAAAAAATATAATATATAAAGTAGTTTCTTATCCCTGTTGTAAACTGTAAAAACATAACAGTAATATTTATTAAATGAAGTTACATTTATTTCACTCAAATATTACTGAAAGTTCAGTGCACTTAATAGAAAAAGTTATGTGAACTTAGTAATGGATTATATTAAGCAGAACTCGAACTGAATGACTTACAGCAGATTTCTAGTTCACTGCATGCTTTGCTTCAGATTCTCTAAGGAGAGTACATGCTGGAATTAAATGTCATTTTATGTGTTTTTGATTAATATAAGATTAATATAAGGGGAAATGTGTTATTGTATTTATGGTGGGATTTAAAAGGATTTCTATTACAGTGCCTAGCGAGAGTATTCAAACCCTTTAACGTTTTGTTGTGTTGCTGATTTATGTTAAACTGTCATCTGTATTTGGCAATTATCTGCCATTCTTCTTCTCACCTCTCCACCTCTCAAGCTCTGTCAGCTTGGATGGGGGCAGATGCCCATTTTCAGGTTTCACCAGAAATGTTTGATTGGGTTCAAGTCCAGGCTGTGGCTGGGCCACTCAAGGACAGTCACAGAGTTGTCTTTAAGTCACTCTTGCTGTGTGCTTAAGGTCATTGTCCTGTTAGAAGGCGAACCTTCAGCCTAGGTAGCTGGTTTTAACTGGTTGTTCCAGCTGGTCTCCCAGCCTGCTGACCATCTAAGACCAGCCTGGACTGGATGACCAGCTAAAACCAGCTGACCAATTTAGGCTGGTTTTAGCTGTTTTTTTGTTTGTTTGTTTGTTTGTTTGTTTGTTTGTTTTCAGCAGGGCAGTCTCAGGTTCTGAATGCTCTGGACTGGGTTTTCATGAAGGCTATCTCAATATGTTGGTGCATTGTGTTTTTTTTTTTCTACTCTGACAAGTCCCTCAGTCCCTGGTGCTGTAAAACAGCCCCACAGCACGAGGCTGCTATCAGCACACTTTACTTTTGGAATGGTACTCTGCAGGTGATGAGCAGTGCCTGGTTTCCTTCAAACATGATGCTTGGAATTGAGGTTCATCAGACAAGAGAATCTTGTTTGTCCTTCTGTAAGTTTCTCCCATCTGCATATATGATCATGGAGCTCAACTAGAGTGACTTTCTTGCTTCTTGGTCACCACTCTAGCCAAGGTCCTTCTCCATCAATTAGTCAGTTTGGCCAGGAGGCCAGCTCTAGGAAGAGTCTTGGTTGTTTCAGACTTCTTTAATTAAGGTTAATGGAGACTACATGCTTGTGTGAACCTTCAATGCAGCAGAATTTTTTTCTGAACTCTTCCCCAGACGTGTGGCTTGATGCAGTCCTACATCTGAGCTCGACAGATAGTTATTGTTTGTTTGTTTTTGTTTGTTTGTTTTTATTTTTTTTCCTTGTTTTTATTTTTGTTTTTCCTCAGATATGCATTTTCAGCTGTTAGACCTTTTATTAAGATGTGTGTGCCTTTCCAAATCATACCCATTCAAATTGAATTTGCCATATATATGTAATAAGTCTATGCTTACCAAGGCTTTATTTATTTGATCAAAACAGTGTGAAATGGTAATATAATATAAAATCAGTGTTTTTAGTATAATTGAGATACTACTATAGTTTTTCTAAATATTTAGTGCTTGTGTACTTGTTCTTGCTACATTGTGGGGACCAAATGACCCCACAAGGATAGTAAAACCTGAAATTTTTCATTGCGGTCATTGCAGTCCCCACAATGTAAAAAAATGATTAAAAATAGTAAATGATGTTTATTTGAAGATGTAACAATGCAAACAGGTAAGGGGTAGGTTTAGGGTTAGGGTTGGGTGAGGGGATAAACAGTATCGTTTGGTTAGTATAAACACTATAGAAGTCTATGGAAAGTCCCCACAATTCACAAAAACAAACGTGTGTGTATACACACACACACACACACACACAAATTTTCACTGTCACTTTAAAGTTTAAAGTACTTTTTCACTGTTTCTTTAAAAAGAAATCTAATGATCCCCAAAACTTTTGAACAGTAATGCAGTTTATGACTGTTTACGATTTTTCCCACATTGTGAGGAAATTTAGCCATCGCAGTGATGGTAAAAGCTTACACACACACGTGGCTGCCTCACCCTGCCCTTCCCCACCTTCAAATACACCTCACCTCCCAGCCCTCCAGCTCTGTATTTTACATGTTCCTGCAGGTCGTAGTGTTCTCAGAATGCATTTGAGTTGCTGACGACGGATCAGCAAAAACAGTGAACATTTTACGCAACCGACTTATTGGCTACTTTCCAATGATTTTCAAAAAACAGCTGTACATGCTGTGCAAAACAAAATGTGCTTAATGACATAAAAACGTGCACTTATCAGTGGTGGGCAGTAACGAAGTAGCTGTACTTCGTTACTGTACTTAAGTACATTTTTCAAGTATCTGTACTTTACTGGAGTAGTTTTATTTTGAGTAACTTTCACTTTTACTTCACTACATTCCAAAGCGTAAGATCGTACTTTTTACTTCACTACATTTCATAAAACATATCGTTACTCCTTATAATATATCACGTGCTCTGAGACGTACAAGCGGTGTCTGATTCATGAATAAACTGATTCTTTTCAATGAACCTGTTAAATTGATTCGCCAATCGCACCAAACGATTCATTCACGAATTGGAATGATCCGATTGCAGCTGTTCTCGAGTCGACAACCCATTGATTCAAATGATCTGTTTAGAGCGAGTCTCCAGTCAACTGAATTCACAAGTAAGAACTGGGAGATCTTGTGCACGCGCGACTGATGCTGCGAAAAGTAGGTTACTAATGTTGAATTTTAGGATTAATTATTATAACTGAAAATCATATTTAGGTCAAAGCTGTCCGTTGTTTGTGAATTACATCTGCTGTAAACGGTGATCTGTTTAAGCGCACTGAAATGCTTGAATTCAGACACATCAAAAACGAAAAATTTAAATAACAGCTTAAATAAAATAACTCCTGCACGTTCATATTCCTCGCTGATGTAACGTTAGCAGTTGTATTAAAATGCTACGCGACGTCTGTTTTTATATTGTTTAGCAACCGTATAATGTTTTATACTGTTTGGATCAGCTAGAGTAGACAGATATGAATGTTTATTCATAACCATACTGAAAATAAGTAAATATTGTTAGCTGATGCTAACTGTCTAGCTGCTTGCTGGTGCTAAATTGAGATAATTTTTAGATACAAAGTCCACATATTTTTATTTAACCACATGGATAGATTACATCTGAGAGAAAAAAAAAGGATGTCATGCTCAGAACATGGTAACTACAATAATTATCAAAGTGGGAAGTGAGGCCCTCTGGGGGCATTGGGCCAGGGGTGTTTTTACACAGATAATATTTGAAAGGAAAAAATCACTATGAAAATATAATTACATTTTCCTTAAAATGTTCTTGCTAACTTCAGGCCTTATTCTCATGTCATATATAACTGTGACGTTATGCAAAACAAGCTTTAAAACTTTTTTCTTACTGGTTAAAAATTTGATGGTCAAATCTGTTTTCTCTCAGGTACATCAACAACAAAAATGTATTTTTTGGGAAAATCCCAGGTATTTTGAGCAGTAGGATTCTAAAAAAAATATGTGCTAATATAAAATTAAATTAAGTAGCCTATATAAAATTGCAAAATAAATCTATCAGTACTTTTTTACTTAAGTACATAAAAAATCGGGTACTTTTGTACTTTCACTCGAGTAAAATTGAAAGAGAAGCACTTTTACTTTTACTGGAGTAATATTTTATTATACGTATCTGTACTTTTACTCAAGTACTCAACTTGTGTACTTCGTCCACCCCTGGCACTTATATTTATTAATTCAACATCATTAACGTGTTTGTATGTGCTCTAATCAAACACTGACTAAAATGACCATTAATGACATCCATATATCAAGATCAAGCATATTTGGAACAAAGACCAACAAAGACCTCTATAACCTTGAAATTCTATTCCATGAGAACATGAGAGGAGCAGATCTATCAGCTTCATCTGGAAGTGATATTCACAAAAGCGCAACTGACAGGTGTGCAGGTCACATCACGGAAAAAGGGATTGGAGTGAGGGGAAAGAAAGAATGTTGGAATGTTACCCTTAGAGGTAAATCGTACTGACCTTGTTTGTTTATGTTTTTTCCGTTAATGCCATTATATTATACTCTTTGGCACAACACATTCTTTTCTTACTTTCCTCAAAGATATCAGAAAGTGAAGGATCGCCCTCTAGGCCAGCAAGCACCGGAAATCTGGATTATGAATCCACAAATTATTTTGTCAAGTAGGATTGGCTGTCGGGTCTTTCCTCAGAGTACAAAACACACACCCACAGGAACTTCACACTTTTTGAGACAATATGAGGATGAGGATGATGACTAATGAAGATGATGACTAATGAGGATGATGACTAAGAATCACTCGCCAAGGGCAGCACAAAAATTCATGCTTACGTAGCAACCCATTTAGAGAGGAATTAGCCAGAGAGTTTATGTGTCATATTCTTGTAATATAAGAAGTATGTAGAGCATTGCATTTAATATTGTGCATTAACTCTGAATGGACCCGGAAGCAACCAAATTTCAGTAAAATGAAAGGAAGACACGTCCAATGTTTTTTATGTATGGGTATGTATCTATACTTTGCTACTGCTGATTTGGTTTTCTCTAAAGAAAGCTGACATTTATCTTGATGAAAGCCTATTGTAGGACCAAAGATGGTCTGCTCGCGTTTTTTTTTAAGTGATCTCTCTATTGGGTTTTTGCTAATGAATGTTCTGCATTTGATCCGCAAAAACAACATGCATTTGATGTATCAGTGTAAATAAAGTATTTGTTGTTAAATAATAGTATATAATTCACTATCTGTACTTGATGTGTACCTAAATCTTAAACCATTCCGTTTCATAACTACACATTATGACCTCCTTGCTCTATCGCGCAGATAATACAGTTTGCTGAATTGTTTTTTCGAGCAAACAGTGCCATCTTGTGTTTACTAATGTAGTTCAGCGGTGCAAGAGCTGGTATGAACATGCAATAATTTTATTGTACATACACTACCAGTCAAAAGTTTTTGAACAGTAAGAAGTCTTTTCTGCTCACCAATCATGCAATTGTTTGACCCAAAGTACAGCAAAAACAATACAGTTCTGAAATATTTTTACTATTTAAAATGACTGCTTTCTATTTGAATATATTTTTTTAAAAATTCAGCATCATTGCTCCAGTTTTCAGTGTCACATGATCCTTCAGAAATCATTCTAATATGCTGATTTGCTGTTAAAGAAACATTTTTATTCATTTATTATTATCATCAATATTTAAAACAGATGAATACATTTTTTTCAGTATTTTTTTAATTTAGCAAGGATGTTTTAAAATGATCAAAAGTGATAATAAAGACATTTATAATGTTACAAAAGATTTCTATTTCAGATAAATGCTGTTTTTCTGAGCTTTCTATTCATCAAGGAAACCTGAAAAAATTCTACTCAGCTGTTTACAGCATAATAATAATAATAATAATAATAACAGCAAATCAGAGTACTAGAATGATTTCTGTCGGATCATGTAACTGGAGTAATGATAAAATTCAGCTTTGAACACAGGAATAAATTACATTTTAAAATACATTTAAATAGAAAACCGTATTTTTATATTGTAAAATATTTCAGAATTGTACTGGTTTTGCTGTACTTTGGATCAAATAAACGCAGGCTTGGTGAGCAGAAGAGGCTTTTTTTAAATTAAGATTTAAAAAATTGACTGATAGTGTACATTTAATAAATATTATACAATATAATGGATTTTATGTGTTGAATCTGCATCAGCTACAATTTAAATAAAATATACTCCTTTGTTATCCATTGTGTTATTCATCCACCATCTTACAACACATCTGTTATCTTCTAAATTTAAAGTCTAACTTTATCCCATTTTATATAAATTGTCACTGGATACTAGATAGGCTTCTAAAAATACAAATACAAAAAATATAAATATTCCACCAAGTTTCTGCAGAAATGTAAACTCACAATTGCCAACACCAAGAAGCCGTACATCGCGAGAATTTGGTGTTTTACTACATGGACGCAGGAGGGCGCCAGGGGCCCTTAGACGACTTCTCACCTGAACAACTGACTTGAGCAGAAAATAAAAGGGACCAGAGTCTGACTTCAGCTTCGATACTGTTTTTCATATCGGTATGACTGTACAGTAATTTCATGTAGCTGCAATGACCACCCATTTTTTAACCCAATTCTTCTTCCTTGAGCAAAAAGTGTAACTCATTAGAGTGTCAGCACTGACATTATCAATTTTATGGACGACTTACATGAGTTAGGCTCATATAAAAGGAATACTTTTAATTTAAAATTTTCTGTGCGATAACAAAATTCTATTTTAAATCGCACCACAGCAGAGACAAGTCACCTAGGGATTACAGCTGGCAGATCTCAGGCCACAAAGTTTGTTGAGTTGACAGAATACTTAGTAAATTGCCAGTTCTCGTGACTGAGGTAGGTTTCTATGTAGGACTATGCACGAGGCGTTTGGCGCGACAGAGCATCATATAGGGCTGGTTCCGCGCTTTATCCCTGGTGTTTACCGGGGAATAATTGCTGTTTTGCGCACCTGTGGGTGTGAGGAGACTGGCGCCGTCTGTGATTAGTCAGTGGAATGCAGACTGCTTCCGTAAGATACACTGACAACATTTCAGCGATAGATGGCATTCCAGTTAAACCGTGCTTCTCAACAATAGGGAAATATATCCCTTTAATCAAGACTGTAAGCTTCATTTGATACTTTTAGACCATTAGTTTGTCTAAGTGTAGACCATTGATCAAGTAATTTACACGCGTACTGCTCCATTTGCAAGGTTAAAGGTTCAGACATCTTAACAAGGCTGCCTATAAACACCATTAAATTCGAATTCAATTACATAGAATTCAATTAACTGCACAAAAATTGTTCTTACTATAGAAAAAAGATAATTTTATGTATTTATGTACACCTTTATGTATTTTATTCTCCTTTATGGCTAGTTTTTTTCTGAAAAAAAAAACAAAAAACTTATTTTTGAAATTCCCCAATTTTGCTAATGTTTAATGTATTTAGTAGCAGAATTGTTATATTTCTTAACTCTTTTTTAAAATTAAAAACCTTTAAGACCAGGGCTGCAAGATATTTTGTTATTTCGAGTTGTCAGAGGTCTTCCTTCAGCTGGCAGTACTTCTTAGAACTGCCTGCTAACCGATTGGTTCGCTTTACCACATGACGCCCAGTATATGGCCCGCCCGTCAGCATCTCCAAGGCAGAGACCGCCGCGGAGCTCAAACCCTCTATCAACTATGGATATGTGACTTAAGGCGAACCAAACTACCTCTATAAGTTTTCTGATTTTTGTATCACCGGTTAATTGCTAGAGGTGCAGGTTTTGAATATTTTAAGCGGTCACGGTAAGTAAATTCAGTTTACTATTTTTTTTTTCCGCGCAAAATGACCGCTGTTCTGGATAGCCTTGGCTCGGATATGCATACAAACCATATTACCTCGAGCAGCTTCAGTACCGTTCACAAGTCGCAGGATTCCCCAACATTGCCGGTGTCAACAGTGACCGACAGTAGCTTCTACAGTAGTTCACAGACAGGTCACTGCACGGGAACGGCGTACGCACAACTGGCATCTTATTCCTATCATCCTGGAACAGTGGGTAATGTTCACTACAGCCCAAAGGCTTACGATTTAGGCTATGCTTCTTCTTATGGCGCTTATGGAACGTATGGACCCAGTTCTTCACCAACACCGACCGAACCAGGTAAGACCACCTCAGCATTTCCAAACGGCGTTTTCTGTCACCTGTTGTTTTCTTGTGATGTTTTACAATGGCAACTTTTGTTGTTAATTTTGATAGAGAAGGAAGAGAGTGAACCGGAGGTGCGCATGGTGAATGGAAAGCCAAAGAAAGTCCGGAAACCGCGAACCATCTACTCCAGTTTTCAGCTGGCGGCTCTCCAGCGCAGATTCCAGAAGACCCAGTATCTCGCGCTCCCAGAACGCGCCGAACTGGCGGCGTCTTTGGGCCTGACACAGACCCAGGTCAACCGCGGTTCTTTTACTTCATGCTCTGTATATCTGTTTTAATGTAGAGCTGTGTTAGTTATATTTCATGCTTTATTTAAATGCTCTTTGTTTTGCACCACAGGTGAAGATATGGTTTCAGAACCGACGCTCAAAATTCAAAAAGTTGTGGAAAAACGGCGAGATTCCACCAGACCAGCAGGTTGCTGCCGGTGACTCTCCCTCTAGCACACCTCCACCACAAGCAGGTTGGGATTTCCCACCGACCCAGACACCGAACGACGGGGACACGGTTTCAGAGCAGCCCACAGGGCCACCAAACACCACCGCCCCATCGTTTTTGACAAACTATTCATGGTACTCATCCACGAATACGGTCACACATCTACAGCCCAGTACCTTAATACAACCTCATCACGGCTCTGCAATGAGTGCTGGGACCATATTCTAACAGAGGACTAAAATGGCCGAATACACCTGTTGTAGGAGGATATAATAGGCCTATTCTGTCACTGGACTTGTATCTTAGGAAAACATTAACTTTAAAATCTATTTTCAGGCTGGGTTTGCTAAAGATGTTTGCCGTGGAATTCTTTGGCGCCACTAATGCGCTCAAGTAACGCACATTAAATTATTTTTCTATTTATTTATTTGTTTTCGTTTTAGTCAAAAAGAAAGGGGTAATCAGATATGTTTTTTCCACATTCCAAGTACAAACGGGTAGCCTTTTTCGTGTGTTGTACAGAATATATTAGGTTTAGTGATAAATCTATTAAAATGCTTATAACCTGCAGTCATAATTAAATGTGCGTTTTACTATCAGTTTAACGTTTGGTTCTTTGATTGTCGTTTCCAGTTGTTTTTCTTCAACTCAGAGATTTTAAGAGCTGTGATTTTTCAGGTTTGCTCTGTAAAAACGATTCTTGGTATTATCATTGGTCGTAAAAGTCTCGTAAAGGATCGTAGGCTACAACTGGCCTGTAACGTGTGTGTGTGTGTGTGTTGATATTTCCACGTTCTTTTAACGTGGCATCTAACATTTCTTTTACTTTGAACGTGGCAACCAAACACTTTTTAAAAAAACGTGTAAATGAAACTGTATAAATGAAACGGACCTCGTGTTAATTTGGAACGCTCGCTACGCAAATACAACGTGGGTTTATACGTGCTAATTTAATATTTATAGAAATTAAGAACAGGTCTGCAGAAGTTTTTTAAACAACATTTCTATTGTATACCTGTATGCAGACCTTTCCTGTGCATATGTCCGTTTCTTTTGCACACCAAATGCGTGTGTGATTATTCGGAAGAACGGATCTGATCCTGTTTAATCCTTTGTAAATGTTCTTGGTGAGGAGGTATCCTGTACCTCTGGGCATGAGGGGGAACGCCTGGCATTCGGACGCGTCTTGGCATGCGCAGAAGGGGATGCGAGGGCGTTCCGCGTGCGGCGAGGGCTCTTCCCACTCCAGACTCTCTGGAGTCAGCTCGCTCCTCTTCCAGACGTTTTATGAACGCCACTCAACCAGAGAAAAAATACATAAAACCGCCTCAAGCAGACCGCCCTGGAAACATTCTCCTCTAGCCCTCGCTTCCAGCTCCAGCACAGCCTTGAGCTATTCTTGTACGGGGACACACAGTTCTCATAGCTTGCCTCACGTCTCTACATGGTCAAGTTCAATATTTTTGGAACTAAAATAGTTACTGGAATAGGTGGGAGACCCGGCTTACTCTAAGGGCAAAACGCCACTTGCCCAAGTGTACATTATTTTACAAATTATTATGAGGCTTTGCCCATGTTGCATATTATACAGCATCTGTAATCTAGTCCATGTAGGTTTATTTGTCATTGAGAAACTGGGATTAAAAGTTGCTTTATCTAATTGTAATTAGGGCAAATGCATGTTATAAAGTGATTGCATATTTGCTTTATTAGGCACTCAAATCGTGTGAATATTTTTGGTATTAATTATTAATCGCTAAAATTAAAAAACAAACATTTGTTTTACCTAAAAATACTGAATTGTATATTAAAGCAAAAAAATGAAAGAAAAAAAATCTGGAAGAAATTAATCGGCTTGGCCGAACAAACAAACAAAGAGCAACATAACAAACAGCATTACAGAATCATCAGTATTCCCGAAACTTACTCATGAACGTAGCTATGTATAAAGGATAACGTTTCAAGGGCTGTTGTAACTAATCGTTTATCTTAAGTGATTTGTTTCTTTTGAGGTTCATTCGAGCTTCCGCGGTTTGTCTAAATATGGACATAGTGGTTGCCCCGGATCCTTTGATTCTTATTGAAAAAGACGTCTATTTTTATTCTGATTTTGGGAATCTCATTCTCAAACCCAAAAAGTCACTATAGCATGTATATGCAGGTACAGCAAAGGCTACTACTGAAGCACATTTTACCGTTCTGCTTCATTCCTTATGTCAACATTCACAGCTGGCAGTAATTGAAATGCCAGGGCTTATTTGCAACCACACCACTATGAGTCCAAATGACTGCTTCCGTTTGGAATCAAAGCTACATCTGCATGAAGCAGAGGGTCTCTGTAATATTTCTATAATGGAAAAGAAAGGAAACATTTTGCAGTTTTGTCTGCATTATATTTTTTAGTGCATTTTGTAGTACGCCTATTGCGATGAAAGGGGGAAATAATAACGCAAAAGTTGTTTTGCATACATTTTGCTGGACCTCATGGATGTTTTTTTTTCTTTGCCATGATGACAAATGCATTGTACGATTAAGAAGAAAGCAAAAAACTACAGAGCATTCACGCAGCCTAACCATACCCAAATGAAACGAACAAAATAAATATTAACAACATTCAGCTTTAACTTTAGATAGGAATAGATAATGAAAAGTCGTAAATAAAACAGACAATATGGAAAGATAAACACCGCAACGAAAAGTGAGAGAAATGCGAGATTTTAGGTTTAAACTCAATTATTTTGAAGTCAATATAATGATCAGGAACATCCTTCAGGACAGAATACAGCACCTGCAAACGGTTCAGCGCTACATGCTGTATATCTACATAAGAAAAACGCCTATTGATTCCCTGCCTGTTCCCTTTTTCTTTTGTCCGACTGAAAAGATTCCCTCCGCGCCAGAAATTGCTCGTAATTGCGACAGACAGATGAAAATGCGTGAGGATGCACAAAAACCAAATGGCTGCAATTATGATTCGATTTAATGAGCACAGCTTAGAAAGGCAGGCACCATGCGGTCAGAAAGTGCGATCAAATCACATAAACTAGTAGACCTACTACAGATAAACAGAATAGTATGATTAATAATAATAATAATGTACAAAATAATCCTTGGTCTTAGTTCATAGTTCATCATCTTCATAATTTAAGGAATTTTCTAGTTCTTTAAATGTCATTAAAAATAATAAAACAAACGATGCACGTTTAAATGTTATCTGGCGTCGTTCCTGTAATACATTTTATACGTAGCCTGCACATCATTTGCTTACGTCTTCTTTCACAATATCGATTCTTAGTTAAAAAACATTTGACCACACAAACGTATATTTCTAAATGTAGAGAAACTGCGCATTTCTTTAGCCTAAATATAGATCTTACGGACTGTTTCAAGCAAAAAAAAGCAGAAGGAAACTTCCCAGATGGCACAGCCACCGAAGCTACGGATTAACTAGTAAGGGTCACAATGTAATTAACTTTAATTGTACACATCATAGAGGCAGAGCCATTAAACAGATGCAGAACTGAAGTCGGCTCATGGAGAGAGTTCGTGCTCATGTAGCCTAAGCGCACTTTCTGATCAGTCATTTGACTTCTTTCATTCAGCTATTTCATATTCGTAAAATATGATTACATTTTTATCATCCACACACTTTAAAACGTAGCCTAAATATTACTGAAAGACTGCTGTTCAGACAGGAAAAGTCAAACTCTGTCAAATGTCAGACAGCATAAGCAGTTTGCCAATGATGTCGTGAAGCAGATATGATTATAGGGTATTCTTGATACGCTACACATGGCTCATACGGAAACCCATGGCCCATAAATATAATCACCTCTCGAGAGATGCACAGCGCTAACTACATTACTGCGGAGTAATATTATGATGTACGGAGAAACCCCGCCATAATAATAAGACGTAATGACATTTCATTCCCTGTGCTTTCAATGAGTTCAGTCAGAGATGACATCAGAAACCAAAGAGTTTGGAATAGTGGAGAGATTTTGAAAGTCATTACATAATAACCTACATGCATTAAACAATTAACCCTATTAACGCAAATATAAAAACGCGGCGCTGGAGCTGCACGGCTGTTTCAGGAAGCCATTTGGTGAAGCTAATAAAAAAAGATAAAACATTGGATATATGTTAAGAAACATTTATTTAAACAACAGATTCTATTATTTTAAAAGCTCAGATCCATCTCCTACGTCACACTTCAAGATGTTCTGTAATTCTTGTCCAGTCAATCTTCATCTGGTAGTTTAGTCAAAATCTCTACACCATCGCTGGTGATGACAACGGTGTGTTCAAATTGGGCCGATCTGAATATTAAAACAAAGACACAGGTGAACATGTTGAAATTCAGTCATTAATCTCAGTGGTTCTCAACCAGGGGTCCGGGGCCCACTAGAGGGCCTCAGCATACTTGGGTGGGGCAAGATGGCTTAGTAATTTAAAGTAAGACAAAACAAGCATTAATATAAACCAAAACAACTAAAATATAGAAATATATTTATTATTAAAAAAAATAATAATGTAAAGTAATTAAAGTCTTAATGAAATCTTACGCCATTAAGCATTTCTAGTTCATTTATGAATATACAATTGTCTACTTATCCCAAGCTGTAACATATTTTGTCAGGTAGAAATCCTTTCAAAAATCCTTATCGTTAATCCTTAATCAGTAAATCACAATGGGGGCCTTGGAGTCAAAAAGGTTCTAACTGCCTTACAGATGTAGAATTAAAATAAGGAATGCATCCATTTTCATATATTGCGTATTACCCCAGTCAACCTTAAAAATCAGAGCTCTAATCAACCACTGACCAAGTAGTAACACTCTGCTCTCACCTGCCAAGAGGGCAATCAGCTCATTTGCAATTAACACTGAAGTGCCCTTCAGTGAAATATATGCAGTTAAAGGAAAGTTTATACCAGAGTACTTAAGCTCTCCATGTGCTTCAAATTCTGAGAGTACTTAGTCTTTCCGAGCTAAATGTCAACAGCCAATAGAAATAAAGTTCTTGAAGATTCTCAATAGAAATTGGCCACTTATTCTTGCATAAAGTAATGAATGATTAATGTAGGCTACATTTTACATTTCCCATTAGAAAGGTGGCGAGAGAAGTGTGGGAGGGGAAAGTGAACACAACATGCACCTTTTGTCATCCACAGATACAGCAGTCCACTTGTCCCTCAGGATTTTGAATTCTGAGGATCCTTCCATAAGAATGGGTTCTGGAAAAATGGATGGATGGTTTAACTTCCTGAAAATGTACAAATTCATGCTTCCATTGATGTTCTTAATAACATTAAATCTGTCGGTCATCTAAAACAAAGATGAGTAAACACAGACCTATAGTGAAGGACATGCCCTCTTCCATCTGTAGGTCATTGTCATTGGCTGTAAAAGAGAAAACAAGCATGAACCACCAAAAATACCTATCTGTATAAACAGCATTTTTTAAGGATCTTCACATCATTGGTGCTTGAGCCTTAATTGACCCTTGGCAAAGTGCTTGATTGAAGGCTATCTGACCAATCAAAACACTGAATCTGTCATTTTGTCCGACAAACAAATCAGACAGGAGAGTAGATTAACTTCGGTGGACTTTAACTTTTGTATTGTGTATTATGTACATTGTACATTGTGTATTGATGTCTTTTCTGTGGTTGAAATAAAACACGTTCTGCTCAATTCAATTAATGTTTATTTTGTGTATTAAAGGTCCACTGAAGTGCTTTGAAACATGCAGCGTTATTCTGTGTGTTGACATAATTTTTAAACTGAAACAGGAAGACGGGATGGGACATATCAAGCAGTCCCAACCCCTATTTTTAACAAGAGCAAGTTGGAAATAACCAGTAGCGTTTCATTTATATAACAGCCTGGTCCAGAGCCGTTGAGCTTGGTAAAGCCACATTTGGCAGCTTTTGACAGCCACAGTATAATAGATTACCCCCTTTACTCGTCAGTGCTGTTTGTTTAACCGATTCTCCTTCTAATGTCATTCATATAGCTATAAACTATAGCATTCTGTGTAGAATATATGATCCATGTTATCATGTCTCTAGACCGGAGCAGACTGTGCGCGCTGCGGTGGTTCGTGTAAGACAACACGTTATCAGAGTTCTTTTGCCCCAGTCGAAAGCATATTTACATTGTCTGAATCCCCTTTATAGTGCAATTTGTGCCATTCGCCGTACAGAAAATACTAACTCTGTGAACCTCTGTGAAGTGACCGATTTCAGCCGTAGCCTTAGCATTTATTTATAGTGTAGGGGGCAGGACGCTTCGGATTCTAGAGGGCATTTGATTGGACAGAAAGTTTGATGAGAAGCTGAAGTGCAGGGTGATGTCATCAAAAACATTGGTCCATATTGGCGGAAGTTGCGGACTGTAAGTTTTAAATGCATATATCTTTTAAATGTGAATACTGTCGTTGTTTTAGAGCACACAAGCTTATAGATAGCATCAAGGCTAACATATACTAAAAAACAAAAAAAAACTTTTGATTTCATGGGAACTTTAAGAAAATATGATAAGACAGTCAGTTCTCTTGCCGCTTAAACTGAGGAGTTACATTGATCCGTCACAGCACATGAAAGAGCTGCAAAATGATATTTATTTTTTGAATTTCTTAAAATAATGACAAAATTTGAAAGCTGAGACCTTGTTTCATTCCAGAAGTAACCTGCTCCTGCTGTCTTGGTTGTTGGCAAATTGTCAGTTTCTTCTTTGCTCTGTGATGTTTATAAGGAGGGCGGATTTTTGCAAAGGGTCACTTAATGGTGTAAAACATCATAGCTGATCACATTAATGAACTGTATTCATTTGGCTGCAATAGAGTTTAATAAATGAACTAATTAGCTTTACAGGTGATGCTTAAATTAAATTAGATAAATTAAAGGGTTAGTTCACCCAAAACAGAAAATTATGTCACTATTTACTAACCCTCATATTAATCTAAACCTGCACTAAAGATGATATTAGGGTCCAAACTAGGGTTGCTTACTACATTGTAGGGACAAACAAAAAGAACAAAAAAAACCCTGTGACTATTTTCCAAGACCTTCATTTATCATCAAAACACAAATTAAGATATTTTTGATAAGTGACACTGGGTTTTGACACTGCACAGACAGCAACGCAACTACTACGTTCAAGGCCCAGAAAGGTAGTACTCTTGTGAATGCGCATAGACGACTGACAAGGAAAAGCAAAATTGTTAAATAAAGTTGATATTTTTATTTTCTTTGCACACAAAAAGTTTTCTTGTAGCTTCATAAACTTACGGTTGAACCTCTGATGTCACATGGACTATTTTAATGATGTCCTTACTACCTTTCTGGGCCTTGAACATGGTAGTTGCGTTGCCGTTTATGCAGGATCAGAAAACTCACGGATTTCATAAAAAATATCTCAATTTGTGTTCTAAAGATGATTGAAGAGTCCTACTGGCATGAGTGTGAATAATTAATGACAGAATTTCCATTTTGGGTGAACTATTTCTTTAAGTAAAATTAAATTAATAATACATAAAATAATTTCAGTTCTCACCATGATGCCATATCTCTGGATAACCATGGAAATATGTTCCGATCCCATGACCAATAAAATATGGACACACACGAAATCCATTTGAATTTGCTATTTTGCTGTAATTCAAAAACAAAAAAGAAATACTCAAATGTATGTTTAACCAGATTAATCTTGGTTGATGTATGATAAATTGCTTGTGTATTTTCCTCTATTGGATAAAAGTGTCTGATAAATGATTAAGTGCAAACTTAAATTTTCCCATTGGGTAAAACGTTTTTGGTTTACCCATGAGCCTACACCCAATTAGGGCGTTGCCTTTGAGATGTCAAATTGAACCATGTTGCCTACATGTAAATATCATTTCAGACAGCTTTGTGAATAAGGCACGCTTGAAATGTTCTCGCATAGTTGTTTTTTTTATACTCCAGGAGGGGGAAGGTAGAGGACAAAAGGTGTATAACAGACAAAAAGAAAAAGACGGAAGAGAAAGAATAAAAAGACAGAGACAAAGAATTGCAAAGACAGAGCTGGAGAGAGGATGCTAGGGTGCCAGCATGATAAAAAAAAATAAAAGCGAGAGATGGAGAGAAGGAGTGAAAGAGAGGTCTAAGTGCTTTTTCCTGAGGAGAGGTAATTGTTCCCTCTGTGTGTATATAATAACAGTGTATGTCCCTGCAGAAGCTCAGAATCCTACGCAGGGAGAGAGAGAGAAAGAGAGAGAGAAACATAAGCATTGCTTCCTCAAACACAGAAGGAATATCTATTGCTACACTGCACAAAATCACCTTATTTAATCACTTAAATGTATTATTTTAAAGATATAAGTAAAAAAGACATTTATACATGCTGTGAAAGTCACTAAAGTTTTTAGCAATATGTTTTGACCTTGAACCCATTTCAGCATCTTCACAGTTGATATTGTGCACATTTATGTCTTTGTATTAGAAGTGGAAATTCAATAAAATGTTGGTAAAGATGTTTCTGTACTGTATGTGAGTGATTGAGTATGTCCTCTCTTTGTGAAAAGGCTCCTGCGGATCTTTTCGTGTCTCTGTGGGGAGCTGAATCCACCCTGGCAGAGTCTACGATTCTCAAAGACAGCAGGAGCAAGCCTGTAATTTACATCGCTCTCTCTCTCTCCCCCTCTCACACACACACACACACGGACACTTGCACACATGCACACATCCAACAAGACAAACTAACCTGTAATTTACACCCCATTGCAGGAAAAACCCCATTGCACTCTGGGTAATTGCTTGCTCGGAGCTCACTGAGAAATACATTAACTCTGTGCAGTCCTTCTTCAAACACTATCAAATAAGGACTGACGAGGCAAGATTGCTGTCTGTTTTTCGACTTTTGAGCACAAGAGGGATAACAGAGAGGTTTAGGGGTTAGATGTGCTATTTTTAACAAGAGCAAGTTGGAAAATGTAATGAATAAAAGAACATTTCCCACAGACATCGCTCTTGAAGGTGCAGGACGCTGTTAGGAATTCAACCTGTGATGCAATCTGGGATGAGCGTGGGAATGAACACACCTGATAGTGTTGCCAATGACGCACAGAGGTTGACCCGGTCCACAGGCGGCGATGGCCTGATCTCTGCACTGACGAGCCACATCCACTAACTTCCTCCCCTGTTCATTCACCGAGCCAATCAGAAATGTTTCTGAGGTGTCACCGTGGTAACCTTCTAGATAAACCTACAGAATACATATGCAGTGGAGATCAAAATTAGAGACTTGCAATTTCCTAAATTTCAAAGTCACTGCCTAGACCTACTTGAAGTTATCCTAACAGGAGGAGAAGGGCAGTTTTCTAAGCATATTACATAAATTAATTGTATTCTGAAGCGCAGTATAAAAAAACTTAAATGAGATACATGAAAAAGAACTTAGATCAAAATTAGAGAACACTTATAGATACCATCAAGTTATTAGTGTTAATCTGGTACCTGGTGCCAGTTTCCTTAAAGGAGAAGTCCAATTCCAAAACAAAGATTCACATATAATGTACTCACCCCCTTGTCATCCAAGATGTTCACGTCTTTCTTTCTTCAGTCGTAAAGAAATTATGTTTTTTGAGGAAAACATTTCAGCATTTTTCTCCATATAATGGACTGCTAAAGTGCCCCGATTTTGAACTTCCAAATTTTGGCTTCAAACCATCCCAAATGCGGTTATAAATGATCCTAGCCGAGAAAGAAGGGTCTTATCTAGAGTCGGTTATTTTCATAAATAATTGAATTTATATACTTTTTTAAAATGGTCTTACTCTGCCTGGACTGTTTTTTTCTGGTTCATAGCAGTGAGGGAATGTCAAAAAACTCCAATCGTATTTTCTTCCTCAACTTCAAAAATCATTTCAAAATCATCCTACATCGCTGCAGAAGTACCAACCCAGTCTTTGCAAAGTGAACATGCACAGAAGATCAAACACCCTTAACAAAAAAGGTAAAACAGCGATATAGAACGATTTTGAAGCTGCGGGAGAACATGAGATGGGAGCCGCATTTAAACTGCATTTTGGAAGTTCAAAATCGGGGCACCATAGAAGTCCAAATCCTGAAATGTTTTCCTCAAAAAACGCAATTTCTTTACGACTGAAGAAAGAAAGACATAAACATCTTTGGATGACAAGGGGGTGAGTACATTATATGTGAATCTTTGCTTTGGAAGTAGACTTCTCCTTTAATTATGTGACAAACCCTATTTAACTGGCAGCATTCCTCCAATTTTCACTTAGATTGCAAGAATAACGGGTCACTCTAAGTGACTCAAACTCTGCGTCAAGACGTTGTCCTGATGAAGGCCAAAGCGACGACCCTTTCAGCCATAGCAAGAGAAGTTGTTTATTCCAAATCTGTGATTTCTCAAATATTGCAGGTTCACCATGACACTAATTCATTGAAGTCCCCCAAAAACGCTGGTCATACTTGTAAAACTAATGCACGAGAAGACAGGATAATGCAGACTCTCAATGGGGAACAGGTTCAACACTGCAGCTGGAATTGCTTGCCAGTTCAGTGCTGAACAAGGTGAGGGTCTGTCTTGGCATGTTTAAGAGAAGTTGGACTAAAAGTGGACTCTGCAGTGACCAAACCTATGATCAGCAGAGAGAATCAAAAGGCTTAGCTCGCCTTTGCTGAGGAACATGTTGTGTGGAGAAAGGAGAACTGGTTCAAAGGTCACTTTAGAGATGAGAACAATTTATTTCGGTCTGATGGGAAACATTTTTTTCTGCGTCAACCTGGGGAAAGATTGAAGCCCAAGTGCCAGAAGAAGTCAGTGAAAGGTGGAGGAGAAAGTGTCATGGTTTGGGGAATTTTTTTTGCAGCAGGACTAGAGCCTCTTATACAGATACATGGCAGGTGAATGCAAATGTTTATTAGAATCTCCTTTAGCAACATGCAGTTCCTTCCCTGCAAGCATCTCCCAATCATCCTGCAATTTTCATGCAAAAATAATGCCCTGTGACACTGCCAAACAGTCAAGCAGTTTCTTGAAGCTAACTTAACTTAAACTTCAATGTCCTCTGGTTGCAGATGTGCTGAAGTCATTCAAAGCAAGGGCCTCTACTTCCTACCAACTTCTGACAGCTGTAACGCTCCAAAAATTTTAGTTGTAATCTTCTTCCATGCTACTGTGGTTACTGTTCTCTAGTTTTGATCACCATTCTCTACAAAATAAAGTTTTTGTTGAAATACCTTGGATATTTTGTTAAACACGTTAGTAGAACAATGGTATACCTACAGCTAATATTCCTTCAATTTTTGAGTGATGACGATTAACAATATTTCAGAAAAAAAAAAATTATGGATTGTTCTCTAATGTTGATCTCCACTGTTGCATCCACAGTTTACAGTTACTGAGGTGCATAAACAATAACTTTATTGATTTGAAAATCTAACAGCAATTTAAACAGAGGACTCACTGTGACGTCTATATTGATGATATCTCCATCCTGCAATGGCCGACTAGAAAACAAAATACAATACTGACTGCATATTAAGTTGTCAAAAATAAATAAATACAAAAATAAAAATGCGATTCATGCATCCATACTTTTGAAATGCAGGGGTGATATGTTCTGACATCATAAGAAAAAAAGCCTCAGTAGCAGAATAAAATTCTTTAAAAAAAAAAAATTAATTGCATTTTCTTCACAGCTTTGAAATATATTTGTGTAAGTCATGTGGTGCAAAGTCACATGTTGTGACTTTCTAAAATCTTCATAGTTATTAATTAAAAAATTTATTACAATAACTCATATATTTTCAAGTTAAATACATTACTACTTTTTACACCACCTGACATTTTGAGTCAATGAATTCAGACTTTCATTACAAATGGTATGAAGATTTTTTTAAATAATGAAACCAACATGAATTACAAAAAGTACATTACAGTGCCCAGTTCCACTTACAGAGAGCAAATATCCTGGAAGGTTTAGCTTCAACCCTAAATAAACACACCTACACGAAATAATCAAGGTCTTTAGCAGTGCTAGAATCATGAGTCGCTTTAAGTCAAATCTCCGAAGTTAACAGAAAAGTGCGCAACACTGTGGTACACTAGGGATAATAATAGTCAATGGTGGAGAGACTTCAGTATGCTGAACAATATGCTTTTTTTGAGAAAACAGCTTATCAATTAATGACACAAAAATGTGTCCACTAATCTTGAACCTGTTTGCCATTAAAACATTTATTTTGGAGTGAACTATATTTGGAGTAAAGCTTAGCAAAAATCTACTCTTTATATTCAGTTTATGACACTTCTCATTAATTTCTATGGAATCTGCAACAAGTGACTGACTGTAAATTACGGTAACTCTTACTGAAATTCAGTGATGTCAAAGGTGAATTTCAGTGATGTCTAGGCAGGTGTGTTGGTGCAGGTTGTAGCTAAACTCTGCAGGATGTTGTCCCTTTAGAAGCAGGACCATTCCATGCCATTGATACAAAGCTATAGTAACAAACAAAACACGCAGTCACAACAAAGCACTTACGTTTGATAGCACTGAGTTACCTGTCTGGAATGCCATGGCATACTACATTGTTAACAGACGTACAGACTGACTTCGGAAAGCCCCCGTAACGTAAAGGAGAGGGGTAGGCATTGTGACGAATGGCTTCCTGATGGACTATAAAGTCTATTTCATCTGTCGTCATACCAACCTAGAAAACAAACAATATAGTGACAGCGTCTGCAAAAAAACAACTCAAGGACGTGTCACATCAAGCTTATTCAAAGTTATGTTCTCAAATTTCATGTAGGTGTAGAGTATACCCTCAAACTCTTTCCTGCTAGCAGCAGTACGTGTCTGGCTAGTTGACATGCTCGTCTCAATCCCTCAATCTGCTCCTCATCTTTAACCTCAATGTAATCTGGCCACTCAGGCACTTTGCTGGATGACACATAATCTGGCTTCTGGATGTGCTGAGGGAAGAGAACATGTATAAAGAACATTTGTCATCCATAAAGCTCAAAAATCAATTCTTTTTCCAATTTAATCAACACTTAAAATTGTTGACGAGGCCGCAATTACCTTAGGTACAGCATAAGAGGGGCGCACTACAGCAGGCCGAACCACACTGTGGGAACTACTTGATTTCTTCCAGAAAAAACGTCGGTAAGGTGGGCATTGGTGGGCAGCAGATGAGCTTCTATGGCAGCTGGGCAGCTGTGCTACTCTCTGTAAAAGCCTTGAACCACCTATACACAGCCAAGGAGATGAACAAATAGTGTGATAATGCACTGAAAAGTATATTTCTCTGAACTATGTGAAGTGTGATACCAAACTGTATTGAGTGTACATGTACGGGCACTTCAGATGGTATAAGGAAGCGTCCATCGATGTCTAAAATTCATACATAAATGTGGAAATTTACCCATCAGTTACAAAAACACACACTGTGTCCAAATACACACCCTTCTCCACTACAGTAGGCAACAAGATGCTTTACAAGTCACATGAGGCAATGGGAACGAATTTTTAAATGGCAGTGAAGTGAAGCAACTGATAATGTAGATTACATGATTGTAAAAACATGACAAATGCAGTATGCCTGAATTTAATTCTTACTACACATATTCGTATTATATAGCGGTGGCCAAAAGTATTGGAACACTAGTATTTTCACCAGCTAAGAATGGTTTTAAGTAGTGATCGACCGATATTGATTTTTTATTACCGATACCGATTATTTGCATAATTATGTGCCCGATAACCGATATGCAGAACCGATATTTATTTACTGTTATAAAGTAAATCAGTGACTGAGTGAATTAAGTCCATACTTCACTTTGGTTTTTCCTCCTTTAAGTCATCTTAAAAAGTGTTGAAAATTAGCAGTCTTTCATGTTAAATTTAATCTTTTACAACAGTAAAAACATTTTTTTTTATAAAGCGCATCAGCTGCAACAATGTTTTCAAATGGAGAAAATAAATAAAGAGGAGTCATATCAACGTAGTTTTAAACTACAGTTTATAGGCTGTTTAATAGGCTAAAGAGTGAAGAATTCACTGGATAATGTTAATTCACTGAATAATATTCTCTGGAATATTGTAATATAACAAACAAAACATCGTATTTTATAGTATTTCTCAACTGGTATGCTATATCAGAATTACTAATACTGTTTTCGTCGTTCTATTCTGAAATGCCTGCTGACAGCACGGTTTATCTATGCTCATAGAAGTATACTCAAACTGTGATCGCCGGCAAAGATAATAAATAATTTCCATATTGTATATATTTAGAAGTGTATTAGAAAAATAATGGTTCTATAGTAAATGTTGATATAATTGAGAGTGTTTTAAACAAGTGAATCTTGTTAAAAGTTACATGCGGTGGCCAGCGCATCAACCCGGTGATTGAACGTAGAGCCCTGCATTTCAGGCCGACATTTTTACGTCCCTAAAAGGGCCGGGCTTCGGGACTGTTTTAGGCTTCTCCTTATTTTTATATTTTTGACGTCCACAATTTATGGTGACGTAAAATTCCCCGCTGGTGGAAACAACGCGAGACATCACTTGCGCTTTTTTGAGACCGACTCGGAAGGCGTTTATCACCATCAGCAGCAGCAGCGAGCGCGCCTTCCACGCAGCGGGAAGAGATCCGCGTTCAATTGCACGCAACAGGCTAAAGCTTGCTGCAAAGCACCGGCAAAAGTATTTACCATGAATGTGTAGACGGTAAAATAGTAAGGAGATTTTTAAATTATTTATTAATAAACTAGTGTTTTCTGAGTCAGTGATTTCAGGATGAATTTGCCGATCTGGACTCTCCATCTTCTCTTTGGACGCGCCTTTAGAGAGAAAAGCATCATCCACAGATTACATAATGAAAGAGTTTTTGTTTTCGATTTGATTTATTTCGTTAAATAATAATTTTGAGCTTTCTATATGTATATTTATCTTGTCTGTGAGGTTTGTATTCGCTGAGGTTTGCATAATGATTGTTTTATAAAGGCAATGTTTTGTTGATATTGTGAGTGCACACAAATAAAAGTAGACCCTTTACACTTCCGAATGATGTATTACTCTACCTTTATGAGCCAAAACGACGAAATAATTAAATTGTTTCCACTGAAAGAAATGTGATTAGTAATCGCGCTGGCGCCTCCGTGTCCTGTAAGCAGCTTTACCTTCCACTCTCCGCACAAAGCATTGGGTATGTGCCTAATAGCGCACATTTATCCAAGTTTAACATTGAAACTAACATCGCTTTATACTTTAACTCCTTTAGGCCTATATCTATAAGGCAAGGATTATTACGTGACTGTGAGTTTTTCTCTATTTCTTATGACGGTTTAAGCCTATACGTTACCCCGACTTCACGCGGCTAATGATGAGCATATAGACAAAAGAGAGAATTAAATTCAGCACTTTCATTTCCAGCATATGCTCATTCATGGCTGTATATTGTTTAATTCAGGCAAAGTTATGTTTATTGGGACAGGACTTGAATTATTTTACATGACTCTATTTCGTCTCTATTTCTTAGAGCCAAGCTGCATAAACTATATGGGGCATTTATGTATCACATCTAATATGAGCATTAATGGCTGTAATATTAAATAAAGTTGACTAATTACAGCAAAGCAAGAAAGTAGGCTATGCTTTACCTTTGCACACCGTTGCTGTCCGGTTTCCCCTCAGGCGCGCTTCATGCGGGCAATTCTCAAAACAACCACAAGATGGCGGCGTTTATCGGTGAACCCGATATTACAAAACCGATAACCGATTATGGTAAAACGCTTAAATATCGGGAAAAATATCGGTAAATCGATATATCAGTCGATCTCTAGTTTTAAGTCAGTTATTTCTATCTTTTGCTGTAGTGTGTCAGTAGGAAATAACAGTTTACATTTCCAAACATTCATTTTGCCATTAATTGTAATAATCCAGTAATTTTGCACTACATTTAGAGCTATATAGTATGACAAACTATATTAATTTAAAAAAACAATGTGTTAATTGGTCAATTTCTTTTCACCACATCCTTAGGCTAGCATTAAAATACTGCTGAGTTCAAGTCATCTCGGAAAGATCATATTTACACATTGAACGCACATGAATGGCACCACAGAGTCACAATTATTAGTAGTTTTGGGCCCCAAGTTTCTGAATTGGGGGCATTTCAATACGAAAAAATGGTGTACAGATGCAGCATCTGTGTTTGACGGGAAATTTGTTTAAGTTAATCAATTTTTTTTTTATTTACAATAATGAAGTTGCATGTACAAAATACAACATGTGACTCTGGACCTCAAAACCAGTCATAAGTAGCACAGGTATATTTGTAACAACAGCCAAAATTCTCTTTTTTGGCAAAAATCATTAGGACATTAAGTAAAGATCAAGTTTCATGAAGATATTTTGTAATTTTCCTACAGTTTTCTACATCAAAACTTAATTTCTGATTAGTTATATGCATTGCTAAGAACTTTCTTTGGACAACTTTAAAAGCGATTTTTTCAATATTTTGAGAACCCTCAGATTCTAGATTTTCAAAATGTTGTATCTCGACCAAATATTGTCCTATCCTAACAAACCATAAATGGAAAGCTTATTTATTCAGCTTTTAGATGATGTATAAATCTTTTTTTTAAATTACTCTTTTGACTGGTTTTGTGGTCCAGAGTCACAATTTTTGTACAATTATGATAAGAATATATGATTCGCTTTACAGCACCATAAATGAATAAAAATATAAAAATGCAAAAACACACTTAATGAACATACTTTAATTAATCATGCTGCAGATGTAAAGAAAAGAAATCTTGCTCCATCTTGCTCCAGCCAAAGTGAGTTGAACACACTTGACATCATAATTGTCCTGGGAAGGAGGATTTTTATATATATATATATATATATATATATATATAAATACATATACACTGCTATTCAAAAGTTTGGGATCAGAAAATTACAAGGAGAAAAAAAAACAGTAATACTGCGAAATGTTCTTACAATATAAAAAATGGTTTCTATTTTAATATACTTTCAAATGTAATTTAGCCCTGTGATGCAAAGCTGAATTTTCATCAGCCATTAAGTGTCACATGATCTTAAGTATCATCTTTCAGAAATCATTCTAAAATGCTGATTAATTATTAGAATTATCTATGTTGGCAACAGCTGTGCGGCAAATTTTTTTTTTTAGAACCTGTGACACTTCTCAGGATTCTTTGATGAATAAAAAGTAAAAAAGAACAGCATTTATTCAAAATATAAATCTTTTCTAACAATGTAAGTCTTTACTATCACTTTTTATCAATTTAACACATCCTTTCTGAATAAAAGTATTAATTTCTTTCAAAAAAGAAAGAATAAAAATGTACTGACCTCAAACTTTTTATCAGTAGTGTATATTGTTAAAAAAGATTTCTGTTTTAAATAAATGCTCTTCTTTTTAACTTTTAATGCATCAAAGAATCCTGAAAAAAGTATCACAGGTTCCAAAGAAATATTAAGCAGCACAACTGTTTTCAGCACTTATAATAAATCAGCATATTAGAATGATTTCTGAAGGATCATGCGACACCTAAGACTGGAGAAATGGCTGATGACAATTCAGCTTTGATCACAGGAAAAAAATAGATTTTGATGTATAGAAATATGTTATTTTACATCATAATAACAATATTACATTAAAAACTTCTTTAAAAAACATTAAAAACTCATCTATACTAGAATCATTTATACTAAAATATTACATCATGATAAACTACACTTGCATGACTCAAGTGTCTGCATTTGATGTTGTTGAAAGGCATTTCAACCAAATGTACAAATACTGTCAAGATAACATAGACACTCAGACCTTGTGAATCATGTGCCAAAACCTTTCCCTCTTTCAAAAGAATAACACAGCTCCAATGTAAACAAATAGTCCATACAATTAAACTATTCAATGAAGCTCACATATGCTTAATTTTGAATCTGAACCACAAATGAAAATAATCTGAGATTCACCACCACACATCAACAGCCATATTGTAACTCATGCCAACAAGGACTGCAGAGTTTTGTCTTAAGAAAAAAAAAGAACTGTGACCAAAACACAGTGGTCAAAATCCCAAAATAACTGCAGCTATACAGAGAAGAGGGCTTGAGTTACAAAAATGAAAATACCAGTCATGAAGGGAGTAGTTCAGAACCAGCGAGGGGGCAGCTGGGTGGTGGGGGGTGTGGGGGGTGTGGGGGGTAGAATAAAGGCAGTAGTGGGTTAACCCAGGGTGGGGTAGCGGCTGTGTGTAGTGACAACAATTTGGGTGGTAGAGTGCAAAGGATGTGGCCAAGGATGTGGACTGAACTGAATTCCCTTTGTGTGTATGTGTGTGGTCGATTTTAGACTTAGTCTTGTGCTTTAGCTGTAATATATAATCCTTACTTCAGGACTGCAGTACATCAATGTCATATGTCAACTTTAATGTCAGTTTATTATTATTAATTGCTCTGTAACCCCAAAGACAACATTCCCAGTTCATATATTATTTATCCTAAACAATATATGAGATTTGAACTGACAGTATGCTGAAAAGAATTCTATCATTTTGTTTATTATTATTGTTGCTGTGTAGAAAATCAATTACTTCTTAAACAACATAAATTTAATAAAAGTTTAATGAATAATGCAGTAAAAAAGACAAACTACTTTGTTTATGTTTACCTAATTGGTTTATTAAGTGGTGAACCAGCTAAACCATTTTGGGCTCATTAATAACCCTTGTCATGTGAACTTGGTCATTTTTTGTGCATCTATTGTTTATTATGGATGCTCTTGTGCGTCCCGAAATGTTCCTTGAAAATAATATTTAAAAAAAAGTCTTTGAAATGTGTGTTAATCTCATTTAATTACACAGTCAAAAGTTTTTGAACAGTAAGATTTGTAATGTTTTTAAAGAAGTCTGCATTTATTTGATCCTGAATACAACAAAAGCAGTAATATTTTGAAATAGTTTTACTATTTAAAATAACTGTTTTCTATTTCCAGTGTCACATGATCCTTCAGAAATCATTCTAATATGCTGATTTATTGTTCAAGAAATATTTTTTATTATTATTATTATTATTATTATTTATGTTTTAATCAATATTTAAAACTATTAACATTTAATTAATAATAATAATTAATAATTTACTAATTTAATTAATAATTTTATTTATCAAGGATGCTTTAAATTGATCAAAAGTGATGACAAACTATTTCTATTTCAGATAAATGCTGTTCTTCTGAACTTTTTATTCATCAAAGAAACCTGAAAAAATTCCACTCTGTAGAATGCTGTTTTCAATACAATAATAGCATCAGAATATTAGAATGTTTTCTGAAGGATCATGTGACTGGAGTAATGATGCTAAATATTTAGCTTTGAAATCACAGGTTTAAATTACATTTTATATATTCAAATAGAAAACAGTTATTTTACATTTTAAAAATATTTCAAAATTGTACTGTTCTTGCAGTACTTTGGATCAAATAAATGCAGGCTTAGTGAGCAGAAGAGACTTCTTTAAAAAAGAAAAAACCATTAAAAATCTTACTGTTCAAAAACTTTTGACTGGTAGTGTACATGTTTATTTGTTTGTGTTTAATGCCATGCCAGCTTCTGTGGCTATTTTCATGGCGAGAAGAATTTATAGCTAAATTATATCAGGTTTTTATAATACATGTCCTAACTCTGTTAAAAGTCTTCTCAAAAGAGTTAACTAAATAAAAAAGTTTTCTCACAGGGTTAAAAACAGCACAGTCTAATAAAACATGCTTCAGGGATAAATGGTTTTGGCATAGAGAACATGTTGGAATATCTTCTAGTATTAAAAACTCATGTGTCATCCTGGGATGACCTATTCTCATTAAATTAAATTCAGTAACAAACAGAAATATGAAGTAAATATATTTGCCTGATCTTATTTATTTAGCTATATTACTAAAATACATCTCACTCTTTGTCATGAGGCTCAACACTTCACTTCTGGGTTATAATTCACTTTAATGCAAAAGAAAAAAAAAATGGCTGAGCAGAGGGGAAGGTTGTATTCTTTCTCTATTTACTTCTACTGGACCCACAAAGACTCTGCCAAACCAGCAAACAATAAAGAACTCCAACACAAGTGCCATGAGTCCAGCCGCCTGCAGTCTTGTTCATGTTGCCTTGTAAAAAAAACAACCTCTAAAATGTAGTACATAAAAAGTATGCGAAATGGGACACAGCACAAATGATCAAAATTGGAGGTACTAACTATAAAAGTCTGAAAGTTCAAATTGCCATCTATGTCTATGTCTATTACCCTGCATACATGACACACACCACATACTACCGGTTTGAAACTGGAATTAGATTTATAGATTTATTACATTTTTTTTGATAACATAAAAACAGTAATATTGTAAAATATAATTAAAAGTTAAGTAGATAGTAGATGTGTTCATGCCGCATCATAAAGATTAGTGGTCTTATAACTTTCTATCAAGTGTTTACATGTGTGAAAAGGGTTGGTAGTTGAAAGTGACTCTCTCTGACTTTGGCTCTATCTGCCTACATTGCTACATAGCGACACAGTCACCGAGTAATGCCAAAGCTTGTAAAACAGCGCTTATTCGCCTGGAAGGTTTTGTTTTTATATTAATAGGTATATTCCGCGTTGACTAGTTAAGCGATTATTAATAATTAGATATGAGCGAATAGTATCTCGTTTGGGTCATAGCTTACCACAGTCTGAATCTGAGTGTTTATGCTCTACAAATTAGATAAATAAGTCTAACTTTTCCTAAAGTAAACTGTAAACATACCTGTTTTGTAAAAGCACTGAGCGGCACAGGGCGCAGCCATGTTTTCCACAGAAGAGAGTCACGTGCTCTTCCAAACAGTAGCGTGTGTTTTACATTAGAGCTGAAAGTGAAGGGATTTATTTTAAACGTAGCATATTTATTGAAACAAAATTGACTTGAATTTAAAACTCTAGTGTCAAAAATGTTAATTGCGCCCATAAGTGCCATAAAATCTCCTGAAATTGACGTCACTCATATTCCAGCATTTATTATTTTATATATTAACAAACGTCTAAAGGCAATGATGTTATTTTTCTTACTGTTAAGCCTACCTGTTTGTATGTACTTCTCTTTTCTTTTCTTTTCTTTTCTTTTCTTTTCTTTTCTTTTCCTTTTATGTTCGTTCAAATGCAGTTTGATTCTTCTTTGAGCTTCAATAAACAGTCTTTATATTTAGGTAAAATATTGATTCAGTTTTTTAAAGCCAGCTGCGTATAATGTTGCAATACACACAATCCAATAGTACTGAGCATCCTTAATAGGAAACACTTTGTGTTAACGTGTTAAGCAGGCATTTTTGCCATATTTTCATACATAATGACCCTCAATTTTATGTGGAGGGCTTGTACATTGTGTATAGGATGAGTGAAAAGAGTCAAGACAAAGGGGATCTGAATCTTCAAGGCCAGGGAACATAAATGAGGGGTGTGAGATCAAGGCAGCTCTGCACCTGCTGGTGGCAAAGACCCCCTAGACCTCAGACCAGCACTTCTGCAGAGACTGAGCCCAAATAATAATGGACGTTTTTGGAATTCAGAAGACAAATGGACATTTGTGATTACATAATATCATGACTGAATGGTATTTACCCAGCTGTGTGTTAACTGTAAGGATTATCATTCTGAATGATACAATGATGCCATATTCTAGCCCCTACAAATACTACTGTATGTTTATGTATGTGTAGGACATATTTGGTCATATGCACATATATATCCATCCTAAAACCTGTCAATGTGTTGATATTATTTAAGTAAATATAAAATATAAAAATGTAAGAATGTATAAATGTATAAATATACAGATTTTTGTATGTTGTTTTAATTAAGTTGCATGTATAAATAGTATGTGACCCTGGACCACAAAACCAGTCTTAAGTCGCTGGGGTATATTTGTAGCAATAGCCAAAAATACACTGTATGGGTCAAAATTATTGATTTTTGTTTTATGCCAAAAATCACTAGGATATTAAGTAAAGATCTTGTTCCATGAAGATATTTTGTACATTCTCTACCATAAATATATTAAAACTTCATTTGGACAACTTTAAAAGAGATTTTCTCAATATTTTGATTTTTTTGTATCCTCAGATTCCAGATTTTCAAATAGTTGTATCTCAGATAAATATTGTCCTATCCTAAACCATTGTCCTATTGTCCAAACCATACATCAATAAAAACCTTAAATATTCAGCTTACAGATGACATATAATTCTCAGTTTCACAAAATTGACCCTTATGACTGGTTTGTGGTCCAAGGTCACTTATATGTTTACCACATATAATACCAAATAAAAATCATTACATTATTAACATATGTACATATACTTATTTTACTATGGGGATTTATATGTATGTAGTGTATATATTTATATATGTTACTTTTACCTTCATCTATAGAAGAAAGTACATATATATAGCTTGATAAAAATATATGGCAATATCACTCTTGATATAGAGCAATATACGTCATACATTTCAATATTGGATGCTAAAAATCTAGTTTGGATAACATAGATTATGGGTCATTTCCTATTCCTGTAAAATGCATTTTCATAATCACTGAAAAGTATTGAACTGCAGGCTTTTTTTCTAGTGTTGTATGATTGCACAGTGAAAAGCAGCATAATAATTCTTCTTCTCATAGCATGTGGTTCACTGTAAAGCACTCTTCATATTTCAAAATATTGCTTTTGTGTGAGTCATGAATAAAGGCAGCAGTGCAGTTGTTTGCTCTGCTGAGAGTTATTAGAGGAAAACAGTTTTGGAACAGGCTAGGTAAGACTGTACGCCCAACACTGTAATTTCTGACCTATCTGTCTGGGATCTGAGGAAACACACACCAACCGAAACACTGACACATTTTCTCCTACACTTATAAGAGCCTGCAGACTTTTTGTATTTGTATTGAAACGTGACAGTTAAGCTTCATTCAATTTACATTCTTATGAATATTTAATGATTATTTAGTTGTTTGTGTGTTTGAGCCTTTTGGATTATCATTCAGTGAATCATTCAGGAATTTATTCTGCCCTCTAGTGATCTAGTGCTCTGACTCATGTGTATATTAGAATATAATTATATGAATGCTGATAATGTGAACTCATTACAACTTAAAAAACCAAGCCCTTTTAAACTTTTAACATAGCCAGCTATCAAGCTGCGCTGCACTGAAAACAAATATCTTATGTTAAAATCTAAGGATAGTAATACACTATAGAAAAAGCTGTTATATATGGAAAATATTTATATATTGTATTAATATGCATTATTTATATTTATGGCAATATCTCATATTTATTTGCAAGCCTGAATGGGTATAACGTATTTTTTTTTTTTTTTTAAAAAAAGGTCTTAAATTGTTCATAAACAAAGCTTAATTTTATAAACACATTTTGTACAATTAAAACATTCTGTATACTTTATGCAACGTTTACAAAACATATTTTAGAACATTTGTTCTATGATCATTAAACAGAATTGTGAGCTAGTATTTCATAGACCACGTCGGATATAATTGATAGAGCTCGCATATTTAATTTATGGTTTTTGGTAAAATTCTAAGTTATTTCCAGTATGTGTATTAAGTCAGTACAACTTGGAATGACTGCAGTTTACCTTTGTAAAAAGGAAATTACCATTTATGTATAAAAACATAATTAGCTATGAGTATAAACAATTGAAAGTAAACAAAAACAAAAATGTATAAATGACCTTAAATATTGTTTCAAATTGTTAACATTTAGGAGACATCACAAAAAGCTTTTAGCAATGCCTAATTGCAAATTTACGAAAAACTAAATAAATTATTAATTGAACTTGAGAGAATCAAATCGGTGTGAACGTCTCCTGCATTTAGGAAGCTATAGAAGCTGTGAGCAGAGGGATAAAATATCACATTTTATTAAGGAAAAGATGTTTATTGGAAAAAAAAATAGGATGAGTAAAATGATAGCTCTAAAATGACATTAGCTTTGCAGTACTTTCCACACACTGACGCACCTCATATTGGATAAAAGGGGCTCTATCGCCCTCTAATGACGTGATAAGGTAAACCGACTCAGCTCTAGCTCCACCTAAAATGGCCAATCAATAACTTTCGAGGTGTTTACAACGGTAAGGCACCAGCTACTTCATATATAACACATACTGTGGCTGCTTAGAGCCTTCCGATAGTGTGTAGTTTTTATGAAATACATCGCGCGTCATTTTGTAGTTGCATTTTAAGTGTTATTCTGTTCAAAATACGATACAGAACCTTTCCGTCTCTGAATCACTCCGGAATAATATTTAGTTGGCGCACCGGTGCACACGTGGGTTAACTGTGTGGTGTGTTTTGGTGGAACAGCTCCTCAAAACCACCCTCTATACAGTTATTTGGACCATGCTGAAATCCAAAACATTTGTGAAGAAAACCCGCTCTGGTGGAGTACTAAAAATAGTGCGGGAACATTACCTTAGAGATGACATTTGGTGCGGAAGTGAGGTTTGTAAGGAGTGTAAAGATGAAGCGCCTGTGCTGCAAGAGGACGCGTGCATAGAGAGCAACCTGTGCTCATACCCTCACTATTTAATACCGGACACCAATGTGGTTTTACATCAGGTATGTGCTTTTTATTATATTTTTTAAGTAGCTGTTTATTATAATAAGCGTATTTGTTATGAACGTTGTTTTGTAAACAATTAACTGTCATCAAAATATTTGTCTTGTCAGGACGTCTTGTTTAGTCAACGTATGCCATTTCACTGAACAGCAAAGAAATCTATTACACATTAAAAAGGCAGTATTTTCTGTTCATTTTTTGGGAAGTTCAAGGTGTTATTCTAAACATTGGTGACCCAGAAAGTACGAATTTAAGACCACAATTTGCTTTATCATAATTCATTCCTTATAGATATACTGATATAAACGTTACATTAAGACTGAGTTATTTAAGTTAAAGGTTATAACCAAGGGGATTTTTTTTTTATCACTGCATAAATCAGAAACTGCTGTCAAATAAATACATTTTAACCATATTTTTAGGAATGAGATATTCTATAAATCATATGAGTGATATTAACAAACTCCTCTGTAAAAACCTTAAAAATATACAGTACCAGTCAAAAGTAAAAAGTAAAACAGTAAGATTTTTAATGTTTTTTTTCTCTTCTACTCACCAAGCCTGCATTTATTTGATCTGACGTACAGCAAAAACAGTCAAATTTTGAGATTTTTTTACTGTTTGAAATAATTGCTTTCTGAGTAGCCTATATTTTAAAATGTAATTCATTCCTGTGATTTCAAAGCTGATTTTTTAGCATCATTACTCCAGCCACATGATTCTTCAGAAATCATTCTAATATTCTGATTTGCTCTCAAAAAAACAGTATTTTTTTTTTTGGTTGAAAACAGCTTAGTAGAATTTTTGTTTCTTTGATGAATAGAAAGTTCAGAAGAACAGCATTTATCTGAAATAGAAATCTTTTGTAACATTATACATGTCTTTATCATCACTTTTGCTAAATAAAAGTATTGTTCTCTATAATTTCTTTCCACGAAAAAAATTACACTGACTCCAAGCTTTTGAATGGTATAGTGTATAATGTTACAAAAGCTTTTAATTTCAGATAAATTCTGATCTTTGAATCTTTGTATTCATCAAAGAATCCTAAAGAAGTGTACTCAACAGTTTTAAATATTGATAATAATAATAGTAATTGCAGTAATGATGCTGAAAATTTAGCGTTGATCTCGGAAATAAATTATATTTTAAAATGTATTCAGAAAGAAAGCATTTTAAATAGTAAAATGTTTAACAATATTACTAATTTTGCTGTATTTCGGATAAATAAATGCAGGCTTGGTGAGCAGAAGAGAATTCTATTGAAAAACATTAAAAATCTTACTGTTCAAAAACTTTTGACTGGTAATGTATATGCATATTTTGGATGTTTTCTTTCCACCAGTCTGAAAGAAGACATGTTATAAACACCCAAATCTCAAAATTGACCAGTCCAGTGCATGAATACACAATGGTTTTTCCTTAAATGAGACGAAACTGATTTGGTATTCAATTCTGACAGATTGACATCCTTGAGGACCCTCTGATCAGGAACGTCATCATTCTTCAGACCGTTTTACAAGAGGTTAGACACAGGAGTGCCCCAGTCTACAAAAGAATCAAGGATGCTATTCATGAGAAGGAAAAACACTTTTACACCTTCACTAATGAGCATCACAGGTAACACATCCTAAGAGGATGTTTTCGAGGGCAGTAACTTTGTGACGTCCATTTGATTTGATCTGACTTGAATACATCTTCACAGACAGTGCTTGATGTTAGGGCTATGCATGTTAGTGTCTCATTTCTATTTTGTTTTAAGGGAGACATTCATTGAACGAGAGCAAGGGGAAAGTGCAAATGATCGTAATGATCGAGCCATCCGTGTTGCTGCTAAATGGTACGCAGATCACCTTGCTAAAGAGTCCAATGGTGGTTCGCTGAAAGTGGTTCTGCTGACCGATGATCGGGCCAATAAAGAGAAGGCGGAGCAGCATGGTCTGATTGTGTACAGATGTAAGAGATGCTTATTTTTGTCTTTTTTTAATTGTTCTTAATGTAATTGTTGTAGTGGAAGATTGAAATATTATGGCTGGTTTGCTCTGAGCATAGTTCTTTAGTTTTTTCTTTTATATGCCACCATTCAAAATTTTGGGGATAGTAATTTTTTTTTTATTTTTGAAACTTCAACAAGCATGTCTAAAGCAACAGTGAAGACATTTATATTGTTACCAAAAATGTTTTCAAATAAGTTCTGTTTTTTTTTTTAACTTTCTTTTCAATAATAAATGTTTCTTGAACAGCAAATCAGCATATTAGAATGATTTTTGAAGGATCATGTGACACTGAAGACTGAAGTGCTGCTGAAAACATTGGCTTCGCATCACAGGGATAAATTACATTTTACAATACAGTCACACAGAAAAAAGTTATTTTAAATTGTAATATTATTTCACAGTATAACTATTAAAAAAAAACCCAAACTTTTGAACAGTAGTGTCACATTCTCACAAATAATTTTAAAAGCTTATAATTAGCAAATGTTAATTGAAAGCCTTAATCTTCATAAGGATCTTAGCATAAATGTGAAATTTTAACATTGTCACAGTTGAATACAGGTTTTGTTTTTATATTTTCTCATCTTTTTTTTGTGTAGGTGAAGAGTATATCAAGAGCTTGATTGGCAACCCTGAGCTTGTTGACAGACTTGCACTGCAATCTGATGATCAAGTGCGTACACTGATCAAAAAAGATTTGTTTTCATATGTTTTTATTGTGTTATATTATAATTTGTCATTTATGATTTTTTATAGAATGAAATCACTGGCAGTAAGTTACTGTTTCCAGAGCATCTGCCCTTATCCAGGATTCAAAGTGGCATTAAGAACGGAGTATTTCTTCAAGGCACGTTCCATGCCAACAGAGATAACTATCTGGAGGGCACGGTATTTATAAATAGAGAGGGGGAGGATATCAATGAGGTAAGCAGGCTATCATGCAGAAAGAAAAATCATAATTATTTTCATTTTATTTTACTTTTTTTTTTTTTTTTTGTTGTTGCTGTTGTATTTTTCAAGTTAGTTTACCCAAAGATGAAAATGTACTCGCCCTCAGGCCATTCAGGTTTATTTCTTTATGGGTTTGTTTTTTTCATTTGGAGAAATTTAGCATCACATCACTTGCTCAACAATGGATCCTCTGGAGTGAATGTGTGCCGTCAGAATGGAAGTCTAAACAGTTTATTAAAAACATCACAATAATTCAACAATATACTCCAGTCCGTCAATTAACATCTTGTAAAGTGAAATTTCGGCTGTGTGTTTGTAATAAACAAATCCATCTAACTTCAAACCATTGATTGTACTGAAATTATGAGTCCATAATTCATAAAAACACTTACTCCTTCCGTTACTGGAGCAGTATTATGGATAGAGGACTCCTATTTTAGCTGGAAGTAATAGTTTGAAGTTAAAAATGTTTTATGATGGATTTTTTACATACAAACATGCAGCTTTTCAGTTTGGCAGATGTTAATTGATGCACTTCAGTCGTGTGGATTTTTGTGAGGTTTTTAATAAGCTGTTTGGACTCTCATTCTGATGGCACCCATTCACTGCAGAGGATTAATTGCAGAGCAAGTGATGTAATGCTAAATTTCTCCAAATCTGTTCCCATGAAGAAACGTTCCCATGACTCATGTGCATCGTGTTAACATCACGTTTTGACAGGTTCTACTTCAAGGCCTTCAGAATTTGAACCGGGCTGTTCATCAGGATGTAGTGGCTGTTGAACTATTTCCAAAAGAACGCTGGGTTGCCCCGTCATCTGTTGTGCTTCAGGATGATAGCCCAAATGATGAAGATGCCGAGGAAGATGAGACTGAAAATAAGGTAGGATAAATCCCATAAGATTATTTGACTGTTTAAATCCTTCCTTTAAATCCTTGAAAGTCTGTGAAAATGGAGAAAAAAAAAACAAGGCCCTGGAAAGTTTTTGAACATAAACATACAGAGATACAGGTTCTTGGAAGTGCTTGAGTTTATTTTGTGCAAGAAGTTTTCTGGAAAAAAATTCCATATTATTTCCTCCGGTCCGCTAATGTGTTATTTCACCAACAGTTCGTGGCATATGCCTACTAGCTTGCTTGATTTGCGTTAGTTTGGGTGACCATACGTCCTCTTTCCCCCAGACATTTTTTTGGACCTAAAAAAATGCCTCCGGCCAGGATTTCTAAATTGCCCAAAATGTCTGCGATTCGGCTTTTCCTTTCTACAGAAAGCCCTACGTGGGACTGTTTTATTGAACATGCACCCACTGAATTGTACTGGTTGTGCAATCATTCTAATATTGAATATAATTTTTGCAGGGAACCACTATCGTATGTAGAGTATTTAAATCTCTTTTGAATGAGTGGCTATTCACTTTCACTTTCAATTTCATGATCACACACACTCTGTATAAAGGGAGCACATCTCACAAGATCTGATATGAGCACATTATCTGCTGAGCAGCAAATCCTTCAGCATGATTTGTCAGTCATTTCTCCTTACTCTTGACCCATGATCAGTTAAATCCTGCAGCTTGTGTTTTTTGCATGGAATTGGGCTGATTATAAACTCTTGTGAAGGGTTGGTTTTCTAACGTGGGTTAAATATTTTAAATATTGCATAAATTACATTTGACTGAAATGCTTGTCTTGAAACATTTTACATTCTACCTGTGATAGATGTTAAACTTAACAGTGCAAGATGTTAAGTTTTGTGATGGCCACTGGTAGGAAGCCTTTTAGCTGTGTTTATGATCAATTTGCACAAGGGTGACTGTAAAATATACATTTTAGGTACGGAAATGAAATATTTTGAGTTTTGATATAGGATATGATCATTGCGCTACTTTGGGGGCTTTTTAATTATAATAATTAAGTTTATAAAGAATGGCTTGCCAGAGAACCAAAAGACCATCACTTGGCTATGTACAGAGCCCAGTATTCTTCAGTTTTTTTGCAAAACAGAAATATGACAAATACAATATCAGATCTCTGTCATATAGGCAAAAATAAATACAAAAAAAAAAAATACTTTTGCATAGTTGTGTTTGACACATGAAAACTGTAACAGTGTATCTTACAAGGTAACACGATGTAACCTTGCTCTCCCTTGAAATGTGTCCCCACATTAAGTCCTTGAATTTGAGGGTATTGGACCTGAAAAGTCCTTGAAAGGTCCTTGAATTTGAAGTCAACCAATTACTCTAATGTGTTTGTATCCATTACTATGTGTTTGTATATTTTTTATGACTGTTTGCTGTTTTGTTGTAGCTGAAGAGTGTACCATCAGAGCCTAGTGTTCTCAAGCCCACTGGACGAGTGGTGGGCATTATAAAGAGGAACTGGAGGCCTTTCTGTGGGATGCTCTCACAGTCATTGATCAAAGAGGTAACAGTGTTTTACCACTACACAATAATATAAAACAGTACTATTTGTAGTGTTAGGATATCTGCCTTCTCACTAGCCAGTTTTTAGTCACTGAGCTCTGTCAATTCTAAACACAGCTCTCAACCTGCTCGAAATTATTACTGGAATTGCTTGCAGTCTTGACAGTGATTTTGTCCTGCTTTGAGCTGATTTGAACTTTTTCCTTGGCAAATAAAGCCTAATGTTGCAAAAGGTGATTGTTATACACAGTGATTGAATAACAAAGCGTTTTTCAGTTTAGAAGTCTGGGCTCAGTAATATTATTAATTTCTTTAAAAAAAAGAATACAACTTTTATTCAGCACAGTGGTGGCCAATTAATAGATGAAAATGCACTCAAATATGCAATGCATCAGTTAGGGTTAAAAGAACTGTTGCCAAACATATACCATTCCAGAATGTTAATCACAGCAATAATGCATGAATAATACAAGATACAAGATGCAATACAAGAACAATAATTCAGTTTTTGTTAATATAATGACTGTATTTTGATCTGTAGATCATTTTAAGAATATTTTTATTGAAAAATCTTGATGTTTGTCTTTTGTATTGTACCATTTAACTGTTTTGAATTTCAACACCAGGCAACAAGGCACCTTTTCACCCCAGCAGACCGACGAATCCCACGGATTCGCATTGAGACCAGACAAGCCGCCAATCTGATTGGACAGAGGATTATGGTTGCTATCGATGGCTGGCCTAAAAACTCTAGATACCCAAACGTAAGTGTCAGTTTATACAAATGATGTCAGGTTTTAAGCAACAGATTTCCTTAGAGGTGTATATTTACAGTATATTTTTTATTTTATTGGTTTATTTAGATAGGGATGGTACAAAAATCATGATTCCAGCCAGAAGAAGCTGAAAAATATGCATTGTACATAGAATATAGCATATGCTAATTTGCATCTCAAGTCCCTAGAAATGCATGATGCATACTCACGTGAGTCTGGAAGCCTGGATGCTGAGATTACACTTATTTTGAGATGTGATCACTCGTATTTCTTTTCTCAATGTCTCTTAGGGTCACTTTGTGAAAAACCTTGGCGCTGCTGGAGATAAAGAGACAGAGACAGAGGTGCTTCTTCTAGAACATGATGTTCCTCACCAGCCCTTCTCTCAGGCTGTTCTTAGCTTCCTACCCAAGATGCCCTGGAGTATTACTGAGGAGGTAGTGTAGTCATGATTTTGTTGCTTTGGAATGTTAGATGATAACTGTTGAAATGCTCAAAGCTTGATATTTATCTGTGTTTTCCTGCAGGATTTGAAGGTCAGAGCAGATCTCAGACACCTCTGTGTGTGTAGTGTGGATCCTCCGGGCTGTACGGATATTGATGATGCTCTTCATTGTCGGGAACTGGGGAATGGAAACTTGGAGGTATATCAGCTTGTGTAAATTATCACAGATGGTAAAGAGAATGTACTAGTGCAATTCTGTTGGGTTTTTGTGTTGAGTGGTATGCTTTTGTTTCAGGTTGGTGTTCACATAGCAGATGTCAGCCATTTTATTCGGCCGGGAAATGCTCTAGATCAAGAGGCAGCAAGCAGAGGCACTACAGTCTACCTTTGTGGAAAGGTACTTATTTGTGCAAATGTAAAGTATGGAATGATAATGAGCTGTAATATCAAATAGTAATGCACTGAAATGAAAAATCTTGTCCCAAATCAAAAATTCTGGATTTCCTGGGCTGACAAGCCTGGAAATAAAAACAAATCAGCTTATTAGAAAGATTCTGAAGAATCATGTGACACTGAAGACTGGCATAGTGGCTGCTGGAAATTCAGCACAGAAGTAAACAAAAATAATTACATTTTACAGTATATTACAATAGAACAGTTTTTTAAAATTGTAATATTTTAAAAATATTACTGTTTTCTGTATTTTTGATAAAATAAACAGCCTTGTCTTGACTTCTTTCAAAAACTTAAAAAAAAAAAAAACTTACCAACCCCAAACTTTTGAATAAAACTATTGTTAAACTTTTTTCAAATAAAATAATTTGCTGTGTAGGAAAAATAATCTTAGTAAGGTATTTCTTAGTAGTTACATTTTGGCTTATTTCTCTATTCAAAATGAAAATGGAATTTATGGCTTTTTTGGCAGAAACATTTTAATGGCTGAATTTATGATCTATCCTTAGTAACTGTATTTCCTCATATTAAATATAACCTTTAATCTTGTAGTGTTTTTGTGCATATAACTTTCATTTAATGTGCATGGTAAATTTTGTGTTTTCTTTTCGCAGAGAATTGACATGGTTCCTGAACTTCTGAGTTCCAACTTGTGTTCTCTGCGCTCCAATGTTGAGAGGTGTGCTTTCTGTTCTAACTATTATTACTTAAAGGAGAGCTCCACTTCCAGAACAACAATTTACAAATAATTTACTAACCCACTTGTCATTAAAGATGTTCATGTCTTTTTGTCTTTAGTCGTGAAGAAATTATGGTTTTTGAGGAAAGCATTTCAGGATTTTTCTCCATATAATGGACTTCATTGTTGGCCCAATTTTGAACTTCTAAAATGTAGTTTCAAAGGTCTAAACGATCCCAGCCAACGAAGAAGGGTCTTATCTAGTGAAATGATTGGTCATTTTTTTTCTGAAATAAAATTTTATTTTAATACTTTCTAAGCACAAAACCTTGCGTTGCACAGGCTCTGGTATGCGTGTTCACGTCGTGCTACATATTTTTGAATCATGTCGAAGGGTCACGCAGAATGTAGGCGGAACTACAGACCCAGTGTTTACAAAGCGAACATGCAAAGAATAAGAAAGTGCTGTCTACAAACAAAAAGGTACAACTATGTCCTCCTCTCCAGTTGTAGGAGAAAATAAGATGGAGTTTTTTGCCATACTCAGTACACAGACGATGAACATGATGAACTTGATACACGTAATTCGTAGTAATAAGCTCACCTCACCTCTTATCTGACAAGTTTTCGGGTTTGAGTTGTTCGTTTGTCTTATGGGGCTGTCACGTGATGAACGAACGACTCAAACCTGAAAACTTATCAGATAAGAAGTAAGGTGAGCTAATCGAAAAACCAGAAGACTCGAAACATGGGAACTGATTCCAGTACAGAACCTAACAGGACGTTGCGCATGCGCGACTGAATGACTCACTCCCCGAGACGACTCGTTCTTTCCAAGTCACATTGAAGATTCGCTCAAAATGAAAGAATCGTTCGAGAAGGACCCATTACTAATTCGTAGCATGGTGGACGTGCATCTCAGAGCCTGTGTTACACAAACTTTTGTGCTTAAAAAGTATAGAAATTTGTATTTTTCAAAAAAAAAATGACAGATCATTTCGCTAGATAAGACCCTTCTTCCTCGGCTGGGATTGTTTAGAGCCCTTTGAAGCTTCATTTAAACATACATTTTGTACATAATACATTTTGTACATAAAATATTTTGGAAGTTCAAAATCAGGGCACCAATGAAGTCCATTATATGGAGAGAAATCCTGAAATATTTTCTCAAAAACCATAATTTCTTTACGACTGAAGAAAGACAGACATGAACATCTTGGATGACAAGGGGGTGAGTACATTATTTGTAAATTGTTGTTCTGGAAGTGGACTTCTCCTTTAAGTGGTTACCCTTTGTGCATACTACTTATATATTTCCATAGCAAATATAATTTATAACCTTCACTGTCTAATGAGCACTTACACCCTCAGGTTAGCATTCTCTTGTATTTGGGAGATGAACCACAATGCTGAAATCATCAAAACTCGCTTCACAAAGAGCATCATTAACTCCAAGGTTTGCTGCATTTAATGTTTAAAAATGAATTTAAAATGATGGTTTATGATGTAATGTGCATTGTAAGGAAATATTGTTTTATTACGCAAGGCCTCACTTACATATGCCGAAGCTCAGATGAGGATTGACGACACCAACATGAATGATGATATCACGAAGAGCTTGCGAGGCCTTAACAGACTGGCCAAGATCCTAAAGGGCCGGAGGACTGAAAAAGGGTATTTCCCTTTAAATAGAATAAAATGAATAATTTTGAAACACAGATTTGATCAAGGAACAGTCTTTAAACCATTTCTTTTCTACCATTTTTTTCAGAGCGCTGACCCTCTCCTCTCCCGAAGTACGTTTCCATATAGACAGTGAAACACATGACCCCATAGATCTGCAGACCAAAGAATTGAAGTGAGTGCTATATACATCTTTCTGCCAAAGGTTTAAAAATGATGACATTAGTTTTTCCCAAAATGTCTTTGTCTGGATTCTGGAAGTTTAAACTTCTACATTTTTCTTCAGGGAGACAAATTCTATGGTGGAGGAGTTCATGTTGTTGGCGAATATCTCTGTAGCACAGAAGATCTATGATGAGTTCTCAGAATGTGCCCTACTGAGAAAACACCCTTCACCACCACCGTCAAATTATGACATCCTCATTAAGGCTGCAAAATCAAGGGTGGGTGGAAGCTATGTAGTTTCTTGTGGTTAATTTTTATAAAACCTACATTTTGCAACTACAACATGATGTATCTGTGCAAAAGAGATGTTCAACATCATTTGTTTTGTAATACTGAATAATGCTCTGAACAGATTCCTACATGGTTTTGGCTGTGGAAATTGTACCACTAATTTACAAGATTACAAAGACCAGAAATAAACCAAGCCAGTGTCAGACATATTTTTTTAATTTAATTAAGCACAACATTGGACATTGGAATTCAAGCAAAAGCAACAAACAAATGTGTGATATTTCAAACCAGATTTGGCAAAACAAAGGTGTTTAGATTTTATTTAATGGTTAAAAACCACTCCCGGCATAAACTTTATGAAGAATTTCACGGATATTAAAAATGACACTTACGTAGGTGGGTAGGTGCCTTCTGGGTCTTCACCTTTAATGTGGAAATCTTTTCAGGTGCACTTGTTCTGCTCATTAATTGCATCAAAGACAGACATGTGAGAAACATGAATACACTGCAGTGCTGAATTGCTGAGCTTGTCCCTATGAGCAGATGCTTTCTAAACTGCTGTTAGTTCTCTTAAATGTCAAAACACTGTATGCGAGACAGATCCCTACCCTGTTCAGTTCTGAACTGGTCAGAAATTCCAGCTGCGTAAGTGTTGAACCGATTGCCCATTGAGATTCTCCACATTATCTTGTCCTCATGCATTTGTCTTTCATGGACCACCAGCCTTTTTGGGGGACTTGAATGAATTAGTAACATTGTAAAAATGCAATATTCAAGAAATCACAGATTTGGAATGACCAACTTTTCCTGCTGTGGCTGAAAGGGTCATCCCTTTGGCCTTCATCTGGACTGCCTGCTGTTTGAAGGTTTCATTGACTTTAGAACAGCTCACCATCTTGGAAAGTCAATGAAAACTGAAAAGTTAGGCTGCCAGTTAAATCTGAAAGTGTTCTTTAATTTTGATCAGTGGTCTTTTTTTAAATGTGTCATTATTCTGGGCAACTGTTGTTTATTATAGCGAAAAAGACAAACAAAAAAGAACTTCACCTTGAGAATATCATAGCTTTTACAGCAGTGGCGACCAGTGAGTTGTTTAAGCAAAGGCATCCCAAACTTTGTCATGCTACAACCCATCTAGATAGGTATAATCATCCCCACATTTTAACTGTCTGCAACATTTTGGTCACTCTCTTTGATTTTAGCTTTATTCTTTTTCCAGGAGCTCAACATCCTCACAGACTCAGCCAAAGCTCTGGCTGATTCCCTGAACAACGCGACAATTCAGAACTTTCCGTACTTCAACACCCTGCTGAGGATTCTGGCCACCCGCTGCATGATGCAGGCTGTGTATTTCTGCTCTGGCATGGACAGTGATTTTCACCACTATGGCCTGGCATCACCCATTTACACACACTTCACATCACCCATCAGAAGGTGAGACGCACTGGACCACTGAATCATTTTAAAAAAACAGTTGACCTAAAAATGAAAATCTTCTCATGGCTGGCTTCCCCTAATGCCAACCCAGACAACACAAAGATTTTTAGAAAAATACTGTCTGTGAGTGAGTCCATATAATGCAAAAAGACATTTATGTCATTTTGGTTATCAAAGATGAGTTTTAAAGAGAAAATTGAGGTAGTATAGAAAAATTGACATGAAAGTGTTTCTTTTTATTCGATCTACAAAGTACTGTTTTTGCTCTTTATTTTTTTTTTATTTAATTTTTTTTTTTAAATATATAACTATAGCTAATGCACTGTTTTCTATAATTTGATGAACTAGAAATCATAATTTCTATGTGAGCCATTGAGTTGTCGTTTTTCAAATATATGATCATTATTTTAGTAGTATTTTTTTTTTGTTTGTTTGTTTGCATTATCTTTTTTCCCAGTTTTGTTTCTGTTTTGTCTAGTAAATGTAATAATTTGAAAAGGGTTTTCATGATATTCAGAGTTTGCATTGGTATTGATCAACAAATTTCCATTCCCAACATTTAAAGGGATAGTTCACCCAAAAATTAAAATTCTGTTTTATTACTTACCCGTATGTCATTTCAACCTGTAAGACCTTCGTTCATCTTCGGAACACAAATTAGGATATTTTTGATGAAACTTGAGAGCTTTCTGACTCTGCATAGACAGCAATGCAGCCACCACATTGAACAAAGGTTTTACAGGTTTGGAATGACATGATGGTGAGTAATTATTGACAGAATTTTTGGGTGAACTATCCCTTTAACCTTCATTCTGTGTTGAGACCATCAATTCTCATGCAAGTTTCATAACACATATGTTTATGTGAAGCATGAACTCGACCATCTCTTGAATCTGTGTTTGACAGTTGGCTAGAAGCAATGGTTTATAGTTAAAAAGTTTAAAATATAAGACATTGATTCATCTATCGGGGTCATATGGATAACCATCACAATGATTTTTTTTTTTGTGTGTATGTGTCATTTCTTCACACATTCATGTTAACGTCACCTGACTAAACATTAATGCTTTTTTATTTTGTAGATATGCTGATATTATAGTTCACCGTCTGTTAGCTGTGGCTATTAACGCAGACAGTACATACCCAGATTTGATGGACAAGCATAAGCAGTCGGCCTTATGCAACAACCTCAACTACAGACACAAAATGGCCCAGTATGCACAGAGAGCCTCAGTGGCATTCCACACTCAGGTAAAGCACAAACACCAAAAAAGCCTGACTTTAATAATTTATGCACTAGTTCTGCAATTTTGCAGTTTTTTAATATATGGTGTCTTTTATCTTGACCCTTCAGCTGTTCTTCAAGAATAAGGGAATCTTAAATGAGGAAGGCTTCATTCTTTTTGTAAGAAAAAATGCCATCATCATCCTCATCCCTAAATTTGGACTGGAGGGCACTGTGTTCTTTGAGAACAAGGACAAACCCAGTCCTCATCTCAGCTTTGACTCTGAGGTACTGATAAACTTTGATATCAGTCTGTGTAGCCAGGCAGTATTAGTCTTGGGTCATATATTAATGACATGTTGCATGATTCTGTGTGAATTTCTGTGATTGAACCTGTTATTTTTTTCTCTTCAGGGTCCTACACTCAAAGTGGAGGAACACACTTTCCGCATGTTTGACAAAGTTAAAGTAACAATCAGCCTTGACGCTTCCAACATCCAGCATCAAAGGATCAGAATGGCACTCACTGAACCAGTGGTATGTTTTTGTTTTTTTTATATTTTTTATGTCTGCATAGTTTATGGCTTATTTGTGGTGATATCTCTCCTTGGTTTCATTTGTTGATTATTATAAGCTACAACTCTAGATATTTGTTAGATCAGCAGACTCAGACAGTTGAAACTATATAGAAGCAAATGAAGTTGTGAAACCACTAAAGTATAGTTTTGTCTTTTTCAGATCCCTGGGGTTAGTGTACCTGCGCCTGAGTCAGAACCAGAGGCCAAAAAACCCAAGCTTGACTGTTGAGCACCAAGAACCAACATAGTACTCCATTACAAAAGCAAAAATTAAATGACAAGTCTTTCGGTTCATCTTCAAGGGAAACTTGAGTGAATGCTTAAGTGGAAAAAATTGACATGAAAGGATTTTTTTTGTATTTTTTTAAATCTGTGTATTGGTTTTCCTTTTGTCTACATTTTAACTTGCTAATGCACAGCTTTTTATAGAAACTGAGTTATTATAAATTCTATTTGAGCAACAGTGTTCTGTCATCCTTCAAATCTGAAATTCATTGAAAACAGAACATATTAAATGGACTTTTTAAAGAAATTCTGTTTTTCAATTACATGTTTTGTCCAGTGCAGACAATCATTTGAAATGGGCTGTCACAGGGATAAGTGTGATATTTCAGAAGACCGACTTCATTTATATTCAAGGTTGTCATTCTCTCCGATAAATGGATTTCCATTATTTAAAACCGAAATACCATATCCCAGCATTTAAAGGGGTCATCGGATGCCCATTTTTCACAAGTTGATATAATTCTTTAGGGTCTTAATGAAAAGTCTCTAATATACTTTGATTAAAAATTCTCAATGGTTTTGTAAAACAACACCTTTTTACCTTGGCAACATCAGCTCTGCAAAAATCATCTCATTCTAAGGGGCTGTTCCTTTAAATGCAAATGAGCTCTGCTCACCCCGCCCCTCTCTTCTCTCTGTGGAAAGACGGTCTTGTTTACATTAGCCGCGTTTAGCCGCTAAACTTCCTAACTACCACGTTATAAGGAAAGGCGATCGCAAAGATTCATAAAAAAAAACGCTTATACTCACTTCTGCTGTAAGTGAAGCTGGATCATGAATGATTCGCGCAAACATAGATGGATATATGTAGATCAGGAGGCGCATTCCATTCACAAACAAACGTAATTTACTGCATCTTCAGCGGCTCAGATATCGGGAGTAAATGACGACCATTATGTTCATTATTACATCCAGCAACACAACACCTCAATCTGAGATATTCTTGTCTAACTTACATCCCTGCTCTGGCATCAAAACATGGAAAGTTACCTGACTGTGAAAGCTGGTCCAAGGTAAGAGCTCATGTCAATCAACTATCGTGGGAGCGGCCTCTGTCGGTGTGACGGCACAATGACAGGCATCTGAGAACGGCTCGATTTGAAAAAGGGGATATTATTTTTACAGATTAATTAAAAACCACTGCATGGATTTTTGTCATTATAGGGTAGATTTGTACATGCACTGCCAACACACATTAATGTTCAAACAACATGAAAAAGTGAACTTAGCACCCGATGACCCCTTTAAGAACAAATGTTCAAAAAAAAAAAAAAAACATTTGGCTGAAAACCATTTTTAATACAATCCACATGAACACACTGTGAAGTTCAAGGGATTATCACAAACTTTTAAGAGAATCAACCACTGACAATTTGCACCGAATCAGATTTGATAACCTGTATTAAGTATTTACAGGTGCATCTCAATAAATTAGAATGTCGTGGAAAAGTTAATTTACTTCAGCAATTCTGCACACAGACTGAAGTAGTTTAAGTCTTTGGTTCTTTTAATTGTGATGATTTTGGCTCACATTTAACAAAAACCCACCAATTCACTATCTCAACAAATTAGAATATGGTGACATGCCAATCAGCTATTCAACGCAAAACACCTGCAAAGGTTTCCTGAGCCTTCAAAATGGTCTCTCAGTTTGGTTCACTAGGCTACACAATCATGGGGAAGACTGCTGATCTGACAGTTGTCCAAAAGACAGTCATTGACACCCCTCACAAGGAGGGTAAACCACAAACACTCATTGCCAAAGAAGAAAAAGATGCACAACCAACCAAGAGAACCACAGCCTTGAGAGGCTTGTCAAGCAAAATCGATTCAAGAATTTGGGTGAACTTCACAAGGAATGGACTGAGGCTGGGGTCAAGGCATCAAGAGCCACCACACACAGACGTGTCAAGGAATTTGGCTACAGTTGTCATATTCCTCTTGTTAAGCCACTCCTGAACCACAGACAACATCAGAGGCGTCTTACCTGGGCTAAGGAGAAGAAGAAATGGACTGTTGCCCAGTGGTCCAAAATCCTCTTTTCAGATGAGAGCAAGTTTTGTATTTCATTTGGAAACCAAGGCCCTAGTGTCTGGAGGAAGGGTGGAGAAGCTCATAGCCCAAGTTGCTTTAAGTCCAGTGTTAAGTTTCCACAGTCTGTGATGATTTGGGGTGCAATGTCATCTGCTGGTGTTGGTCCACTGTGTTTTTTGAAAACCAAAGTCACTGCACCCGTTTACCAAGAAATTTTAGAGCACTTCATGCTTCCTTCTGCTGACCAGCTTTTTAAATAATGCTGATTTTATTTTCCAGCAGGATTTGGCACCTGCCCACACTGCCAAAAGCACAAAAAGTTGGTTAAATGACAATGGTGTTGGTGTGCTTGACTGGCCAGCAAACTCACCAGACCTGAATGCCACAGAGAATCTATGGGGTTTTGTCAAGAGGAAAATAAGAAATGAGAACAAAGAAATGCAGATGAGCTGTAGGTCACTGTCAAACAAACCTGGGCTTCCATACCACCTCAGCAGAGCTACAGTCTGATCACCTCCACGCCACGCCTAATTGAGGCAGTAATTAAAGCAAAAGGAGCCCCTACCAAGTAATTAGTACATATACAGTAAATTAACATACTTTCCAGAAGGCCGACAATTCACTAAAAATGTTTTTTTATTGGTCTTATGAAGTATTCTAATTTGATGAGATTTTAGTTAAATGTGAGCCAAAATCATGACAATTAAAACAACAAAAGACTTAAACTACTTCAGTCTGTGTCCATTGAATTTATTTAATACACGAGTTTCAAAATTTGAGTTGAATTACTGAAATAAATGAACTTTTCCACGACATTCTAATTTATTGAGATGCATCTGTATATTACATGAAAACATGATTAGCCTGAAGATTTTAGGATAGAGCAGAATAATTAAAAGTAACCCATAATTTTTTCCGTGACGGAATAATTTTGAAACTCCCTGATTTTCCACGACAAAGAAAACCCTGGATATTGATACAAGCAGCATTCCAAAAAGAAAAAAACTTATTAAAGAAACATGCTATATTTCACTATTTTTTTCACTTCAACTTGAAAAAAAACAGCAAAACACACATAAACTACCAGTACATGTTGAATGGATTAGACTAGTTAAGATCAGCTGTTAACAGAAACAAATGATACATTGAACTGTGGTCCTGTTTTGTTTAGAGATGAATATATTATATGACAACAAAGATAATGTCTTATGTCATTGTAAGAAGAAATCACAAGCAGATAAAGGACACTCTCCATTTTTATCCAGACATTTTATTACAATTCAGATACACATCACCATAATATGTATACCTTGTGATATCTCCATACATTTGTTAGTGATTGATTAAATCATAAATAATTTTAAGACTGTAAAAAAGGCCCTATAAAAACAGCTAGAGGAAATGGTTACACACTTGCCACCCTCTTTTAACAAATCACAAGTAATTGAAAGCTACATTTCACAATCAATAAAACCCACACATAATCTTAAATCTAATTCAAGTTTTATCGGTCCCAAAGTCATTTCATTTTTGGAGCAAGAATAAATAATGCTGTAGATTAGTCAATACAAAACTATCACAAGGCTCAGACAGTAAAACCATCCACAGTATTCAGCATTCACATGAGATGACATTAGCACCATACAGCTTGATGTGTAAATGTGTTATGTGTTTCCACCACAGCTTTTTGGGGGGTAAGAGTGTTTAAAGTGCCTGTTCAGTCCCTCATGCTCAGTGCGGTAGGGGGAACAACTGCAGAACAAAACATTTCTTAGTGTGGTTATGCACAGTGCATTTTTTAAATAACAACAATAATAATAATAATAATAATAATAATAATAAAGTGAATACAGTGTATTTTCAGTGTGCAAAACTAAAGAGAAATGGCTTAATATAAAGAATTTAAAATGTGATGGCTGGTTACAGAGTGACTTTTTTGTGTTATAGTGTGTGTGTTCATGTGACTTTACCTTTGGTTTAGTGTGTCTAGTGAAAGGTACACCCTCTTCAGCAGTGTGTGTGTCCAGCACGTCCTTACTCTGGCTGTCTGAACTGAGGGTGTCCATTAAGCTGGTAGTACACACTGAGTAAGTGTTATAACCGCTATCCACCTGCAGAGAACATGAGGGACAAGTTAAACCTAAAATTCAGCTGAAGACTGTAGTTCACAATTCTGTGGAGGCCACAAAAAAGGTATTGTGACATTCTCTCACAATTCTGACTCACAGTTGTGAGTTTCGACTTTTTTTTTCCCTCAGAACTGCATAATATAAACTTTAATCACGCAATTCTAATTTTATAATTTTCACAATTGTAAGTTTATATCATGCAACTCGGAGAAAAAAAGAATTGTGAGTTTACATCACGCAATTCTGACTTTATAACTTGCAATTGTGAGTTTATATCACGGAATTCTGAGGGGGAAAAAAAAATTGGGAAATATAAACTGACATTTGCAAGAAAAGTCAGAATTGCGAGTTTATATCACGCAATTCTTTATAACGCACATTGTGAGTTTCTCTCTCACAATTCTGAAAAAAAAAAAAAAAAAACCTAAAAAGTCTTTTACCCTCAGAATTGGACTTTTGCTCTAGCAAATGCAAGTTTATATTCACCAATTCAGACTTTTTTTCCTCAGAATTGAGATATAAATTCCCAATTGCGAGTTATAAGGTCAGAATTTTGTAGTTTATATTTTTTTGAGTTCATATCTCACAATTCTGAGAGAAAAAAAAAGTCAGAATTGTGAATTTATATCACGCAACTCTGAGGGAAAAAAAAAAAAAATCCTATATCTTGAAATTCTGAGGGGAAAAAAACTATTGGGAAATATAAACTGACATACAAGAAAAGTTAGAATTGTGAGTTTAAAAAAAAAAAAAAACACAATTGCAAGTTATAAAGTCAGAATTGTGAGTTTATAACTCACAATTCGTTTAATTCAAAAGTCTTTTACTCTTTAAAAAAAAAAAAATAAAATAAAAAAAAATAATAATTGACTTTTTCCTTGCAAATGCGAGTTTATATTTCCCAGTTCTGCCTTTTTCCTCAAAATAGTGAGATATAAATTCACAATTGCAAGTTATAGAGTCAAAATTATTTTGTTTTTAAATCACGCAATTCTGACTTTATACCTTGCGATTAAGAGTTTATATCTCACAATTCTAAGGAAAAAGTTTTTTACCCTCAGAATTAGATTTTTTATTTTTTTGGCAAATGCGAGATTTTAAATTTTTGCAAATGCGAGATAACTTTTTTTCTTTAGAATTGGGAGATATAAATTTGCAGTTGTGAGTTATAAAGTCAGAATTTTTAATCACGCAATTCTGACTTTGTAACTGACAATTGTGAGTTTATATCACGCAACTCTGAGAAAAATAGAATTGCGAGTTTCTCACACAATTCTGACTTAATCAGTTTGTATCACAAAAAAAGTCAGAATTGTGAGAAGTTGCAATATCCTTCTATATATTTTTTTTATGCAGTGGTAGAAACGGGCTTATAAAATAGTGCTACTATCATTTTAACTTTATAAAAAATGTTTATGCATAATCTTTAAATAAAGTGTTTTAAAATGTATGCTTTATCTACAGCATACTTTAAACACATTTTATTTAAAGTTTGTCCTTTAGAAATAAGCAAACATTTTTTATAATTTTAAAAGTTAATATTAACATTTAAATAAAGATAATGATAATAAGTGATATGTAGATGGAGAAAGAAATTATTCTTAAAGTGTGTGCTATAGAAATAAGCATACATTTTTATAAGAATATAATAATAAATATTAATTGAAAAATAAAATGATAAAGATAAACCGAGCGAAAGAAGATAATGCTTAAGCAGGCATGAAAATGGGTCAGGGGTGAAAAAGGTGAGAAGGGTGCTCGAGGGGTGATGTGGCCTCTAATGAGGCCGGGAGGTGGGGGGACTCCCACAGAATAAATATTACGGCCTCATTAGGGGACATGCTGTAACTTAACTTATTTATTCTTCCATCATGATTGACAGCTTTTTTGTTTGTTTGTTTTTTTTGGGCAAAGAAATCAACCTAATAAGTGTTTTCTACCATTATCGAAAAACATACCATCAACCACAAATGTTATTTGCTATTGCAGACAGAGCATGCCAGAAAAAAACATGTTTGATAAAAGTTTCCCTTTGCCAATTTTACAGTAGCCAAATAAGTTGAATGGAATAATAAGCCAAGCACAGGTTCTGAAAAAATACTGTACTGACATTTGTCTAAAGACATATGAAATAGAGCTGCATCGTTCTGCCCTAACACACTCATACTGCACAAATAATGTTTGTATTAGTGTTAACGATACTTCAGCATTAAATGTAACTTACTCTCTTAAGGGTACGTTCACATGAAGCGTCTAAAAACGCGTGGAAAACGCGAGGCGCGTCGCTTCCTCCTCCACCAATTTCAAAGCGCTTGGGCGCTCGCGCTTCTGTAGCGTCTGCTGTTACTAGGCAACCTTGAAGGCGCTGTCAGTTACAAAAACACTTCTGCTTTGGATTTTAAACTGCGCGGCTCCATTGAAAATAAATAGCTTGCGCGCGCAAAACGCGCTGCATGTGAACGGCGACTAAGCCTTTGGTGACACATACACACCACGAAATTAAATTGTGGATGTCTCCCCTGTCGTCTTCTCCCACGCGGATTGTCCCGCAGGAAGAAATGGCGCCCTGGATGTCAGTGGATGGCGCGCACGGTCTACGAACGCGGGACGCTCAGCTTTCACGATTTGAAATGGCTCAAATCCACTTTATATTAAGTTTTAATTAATCAATAAATACCATCCAAGACCCCTCCCCCCACCCCCTCAAAAAGAATTTCTCATCGGATCTACACGATTCACGTGGGTCACCTGTTTTGGCTTCAAAACGGCGAATTTCGCCGAAAGGTGAGGGATTTTCATGCCTGCTTAAGGTTTGCATTTTTAAGTTTATGCGTTAAAGTTACTAAAAGATAAATATTAAAAAGCTTTTCACTGGTCAAAAAATCAGTAACTAAAATTCTTAGAGAACAGCTAGAGCAGCAGCTGCTACTGGCCAGTTTTGCAGCTGCTTCATGTCAGTTACATCTGCTGAGCTACTGTTTAAACACCTCTTCATCTAGTTCTATAGTGTTTGGAAGCTACTTGGAAGCAGCTGGCATTCTGGTCACCTGACGGCATGTAAAAACTAACCTGCATGCTAATGTCGTACGGTGTAATGCTTCCTTCCGCTAGCAGGGATACAAACATGTGCGTGCTCTCAGCGTTAGGCACACTGCCTGTTCGAGAGCTGGACAGTCTAACTGGCGACACAGTGTCCTCTTCAGGAACCCAGCCACAGGATTCCTCTCCGCTCCTACTACTGACCACTTCCTCATTTTCCCTTCTGTCAGTCTCACTGCTTCCTCCAGCATCTTTTACGAAATGCTCATCTTGATCCATTTGCTCAGAAACAGCCACAGAGGACTCAGATTCACTCCCCAAAGACTGGTGTTCTTCTCGCGTGGTAGGAGATCCTGTCGAGTTAGCATCCAAGTCCATGGTGGGTAAAGGTTCACTGGGATTGATGTTCTCCTTGTCCTGGAGGGTTGGGTGAAGGAGGATAGGGGAAATGTGAGTAGGAGAGGCCCACATACAGCCTCTGTTTCTGGGTCGGGACTGAAAGGGGGAGCAGCTTCGAATAGGGGAACAGCCCTCCACCAATGGGCTTTCTCCACATCTGTTCATGTCCATATCTGAGCTGCCCGTAGGAACACCATTGGGGGACAGAAACGACAGCCTTTTCCTCTCACCTATGAAGACAAAGTTTTGTCACTTAATATATACATATAGTTGAGGTCAAACGTTTACATACACCTTGCAGAATCTGCAAAATGTTAATTATTTTTGTAAAATAAAAGGGATCATACTAAATGCTTTTTTTTTTTTTTGTTTTTAGTACTGACCTGAAAAAGATATTTCACATAGACAAAAGTTAACATATAGTCCACAAGAGAAGATATATATATAAAAAAAATTAAATTAAAACGATAAGAAAAATTATAAAAATGATCCCGTTCAAAAGGTTAAAAACACTTGATTCTTAATACTGTGTTGTTACCTAAATGATCCACAGCTGTTTTTCATGAGTCCCTTTTTTGTCCTGAACAGTTAAGCTGCCCGCTGTTCTTCAAAACAAAAAAAAAATCCTTCAGGTCCCAAAAAGTCTTTGGTTTCAGCATTTGTGTATTTGACCCCCTTCCAACAATGACTGTATGATTTTCAAATCCATCTTTTTACAATGAGGACAACTGAAGTTACTCAGTTATTATGTATTATAATAACTCAGTTGTTATATATTATAGAAGGTTCAAATGCTCACTGATACTTCAGAAGGAAACACAACGCATTAAGAGCCAGGGATGTAAACTTTTGAACAGAACAGAATAAAATAAAACAAAATAACTTCAATTAACCCTGATCTTCAAATTCAGAATGTTTTCTGAAGAAGGCAGTTAAACTGTTCAGAAACCAATCGTTTCACTAGATAAGACCCTTCTTCCTCGGCTGGGATCGTTTACATCCGCATTTGGGATTGTTTGAAGCAGCATTTAAACTGCATTTTGAAAGTTCAAACTCAGGGCACCATAGCAGTCATATGGAGAAAAATTCTGAAATGTTTTCCTCAAAGAACACAATTTCTTTACGACTGAAGTAAGACTTTATGTGAAATATCTTATTCAGGCCAGTAATAAATAAAAAAAATAACAGGAATATTGTATGATCCCACTTATTTTGGTAAAATAATTAACATTTGGCAGATTCTGCAAGATGTATGTAAACTTTTGACTTCAACCGTATACTTAAGTTTCCCAAGCAGGATTTTGAGAGTTAGTGTAATGCTATTAATTAATTATATTGCAATAGATCTCAGATTTCTCACCTGATACAGGCGTCACAGAATGCTGAAGTCTGATGGGTGACAGAACAGGAGACTTGAAATCAGGTGACGACCTCTCTGAAAACATGGGACTTGTGACACTGCCCAGACTGTATGCTCGAGACTGGCCTTGGATAGGACTGGATGAAAACTGGCCCTGAGGATTATGGATAAAACATAGTATTAAATTTTAAATATCTTTATATACCCTTGATCCACATTTTACTACAAAGGTGTAGTTTCACCCTTGTAGTTTCATCATGATCTATGATGTATCTGGTACGTACAGACAAGGGCGTCCCAGTTGGAATACCACACTGAAGCGGAGAGACAATAACAGAAGACATCATCTCTCGACTGCTTGAAGGGACGTTATGGGAATATCTGTCTGGGCTGGAAGGGGTAGAGGACTCAGAGCCGCTGTCATGGCCATCAAGAAACAGCTTCCGCCGCAATGAAGAAGAGCTGAGGCTCTCCTGCACCTGCTCGGTTAACTCTTCTGTCTTGTAGTAATCACCTGGTACAACAGAAAAGAAAGTTCTCAAGTTAATATCATTATGTACCTAAGCAAAGGAAAACATGCTAAAATCTGCCATTATTTGATCTGACACAACAAAATGTAATAAGTACAATAAATTTATTTAATGTCAGACTTTAAATAACTTGACCTAATATTGTACTCGGTCAAACGCACTCTCAGGATTTTGTGGAAGGCAAATGGTTATGGATATAAGTAGTCACTGCATAAAAGCTTGCACACAAGTTTTAATATAAATAAAAGGGAAACCATGTAAAATTTGCACCATTTACTTATTATAAATTATAATTTTGTCATTACGAATTCCCCTCATAAGTTTTTAAAAGGACAAATTTAATCTTATTTCTCAGTTAATGAAGTCATATAAACTATACAAAAGAAAAAAGCAAAATGGTGTTAAAAATTGTTTTAGAAGAAATGTAGAATGTCCCACTATGGGACTGTTTTTATTTTTAAGTTTTTCTTTCTGCTAATAAAGTCTGCATTTATTTTATCAAAATATATTAAAATTTAAAGTAACTATTTTTTTTTTTTTACCTGAAATTAACTTTTTCTATTTTAAAATATACTTTATTCCTCTGATGCAAAGCTGAATTTCAAATCTTCAGTATCACATACACTACAAGTCAAATGTTTTCAGTATGATTTTTAATGTTTTTTTTTTTAAAATAAGTCTCTTTTGCTCACCAAGCCTGCATTTATTTGATCCAAAGCACAGCAAAAACAGTAACATTTTGAAATATTTTTACTATTTAAAATAACTGTTTTCTATTTGCATATATTTAAAAATGTAATTATTGTTGTTGTTGGAAACAGCTTAGTAGAATGTTTTGATTAAAGTTCAGAAGAACAGCATTTATCTGAAACAGAAATCTTTTGTAACCTTATAAGTGTCTTAATCATCACTTTTGATCAGTTTAAAGCATCCCTGCTAAATAAAAGTATTAACTTCTATCATTTCTTTTCTCAAAAAAAAAAAAAACACTTGACTCCAAGCTTTTGACTGGTATAGTGTATAATGTTACAAAAGCTTTTTATTTTAGATAAATGCACAACTGTTTTGAATATTGATGATGTTGATTTAACTATTAATAATAATAATAATAATAATAATAATAATAATAATAATAATAATAATAATAAACAACAACAACAACAACAACAACATTTCTTGAACAAATCATGTGACACTGAAGACTGTAATGATGCTATAATCAATTTTCAGTAATGATGCTGAAAATTTAGCTTTGATCACAGGAATACATTACATTTTAAAATATATTAATTTTTTTGCTGTATTTTGAATCAAATAAATGCAGGCTTGGTGAGCAGTAGAGACTTCTTAAAAAAATATCTTACTGTTCAAAAACTTTTGACTGGTAGTGTAATTATTCAGAAATCAGTCTTTAAAATCAGTCTCAGTAGTTGTGCTGCTTCATATTTTTGTGAAAAATGTTGTATTGTTTTATTATTAAAATGGTCAAAAGAACTGCATTTATTTAAAATAGAAATCTTTTATAATCTTTTATTAACATTATAAATGTCTGAAACACTGGAAAAATGTATTAATTTCCAAAAACAAACAAATAAATAAATAAATCTTTCTGACCCCATACTTTTGAACAGTGGTGTATTATAAATTACACTTTGAAATGAAGTAATAACTAAAATTAGTTACCCAAAACTTTTTCAAGATTGAAGTCCACAGGTAGAGACAGTACCGTCTGACAGATTGCTAAAAGACAAACAATCAAAAAACAATTATTCTAAATCCACATTCATCAATTTCTAAATTTACAACAGTGATAATTTATGAGTTGTCTTGAACAAACCATTTATTTTCTTTGATGGCTGAACTGGCTCTGTTACCAGTGGAGACAAAGGACCTAAAATGAGACAGTTTAAGTCAATATCTAAACATTACTTTGGTTGTAATAAAGCAGCATGAAAATATCGCTCTCTTTTTTGTGTCATGACTTACTTTTCTGATGTGGCACTTTTACAGCTTGTTTAGCTGCTGGAGGTCCCCATGGAGATGGAACAATTGCACCTTTAGTAAAAAACTGAACAAACAAAAATAATCTACTGACCACCTTTCTCTTTAGTTAAAATAAAACATTTTCATGGACAGGGACCGGTTTACGTGTAAGTAGTAAAGCATTTTACCTGTTCAATAGCATTCTGCCGTTTTTCCTCAATCTCTGCATCAGCCCTTAAATGTGTTAAAACACAGTTGAGACAACATCATGAGAACATGAACAAATAAAAAAAAAACACACAGCATTATTGTAAAACACTACAAAACAGAAATACACACCTGGCTTGGCTCAGAAACATAGCCTGGCGGTGAATGTCCTCTGGGTCTATTTCCACAGGAAGCAAATTTGCCATTTCATCAATGGACCATTTGAACTTGGCTGGTGTCTACAACACACAATACAAACAGAACTTACATTTCTACCCTTTTTCGTGATTTTACCTTATTTTCAGAGTCAGATACTCACCGCTGATGAGCTCTTGGAGCTTTTGAACACCGACGGGCTGGGCATCAGAGGTTCATGCAGACGGTGATAGTCGTTTGGGCTCTCAAACGGGTTCAGTATAGCAGGTCTTCCAGGAGTCTCTGGTGTTATATAAATCTCTGCTATATCTCCCATCTTAAAAACGGCGTCCAGCCAATCAGGCTACGCTTTAAAAAGAAACGAAATGAGTGAAAGCCTGGAAATCCTTTAGAATATCAACAAATCAGAGCGGTAAACATCCTGTTTGGTAATACATCATTGCGTCTCTTTAGTAATGACCAAACGATTATTGATCGGATTTTCTACCTTTGTTAGTCTGCAGTCTGTGCATTGTTTAAAAAGCCAAAAACGGTAAATAAGTACTCTTAATTAATACTTACAACGCAACGAAACTCAAACAAGCCCAACAGTGATCTCTGAATGGCTCTAACGTCTGATTTAATTTTCGCTCAAGAGGTGCTAGCCAATCACAATCCAGCAGGACATGCAAAACAACCAATCAGGTGACGAGAACGACCGACCTAACGTCTCGACGTAACTTCCTTTCGAACATCTACAACTTTATTGACATGCCTACCGCTACAAAAAGCGCGAGGTGTGAATGTAACTGCTGTCAGTTTGTGTATATTTTTTAATGCAAGATTTGTGACGTCGACCGGTGTTTAATTCGCAAATGGTTGGAAGACGTCAGGGACTAACAGAAATAGACGTGTCAGGGTCATCTGAATGAATTATAGTGCTTTGTTATTGTCAAGTGGTTAAATAGCTTTAGCACGATAGCATTATGGCCAGTCCCGCGAACGCAAATATGAATGCTGTCAGAGAGACTATGGACGGTAAGATTAAAATGTTTACAACAAAGAAATACTCCTTAAAATGTTGTTTCGAAACGTAAAAGGTTCATTCACTAATTTGACGTTCTCTGTATTGATTTGGTATTAATGTTGCTACTGGTTTACCCATTGCATGATTCTTCTAAACCTCATAATTTCAGTGGAGTGATGTCAAATGTGTCATTGCGTTCATTCTTACATTTCCAGTTCTCCTGGAGATATCAAGACTGCTGAATACAGGATTGGACATGGAGTCTTTGTCAATATGTGTCCGTCTCTGTGAGCAGGGGATCAATCCCGAAGCGCTGTCATCAGTTATCAAAGAACTCAGAAGAGCCTCGGACTCACTAAAGGTAGTGGATTTGTGGTGGCACAGTCTTATTTCAGCTACTCTCCACTTACTTGTTTTATCCACTCTTCCTTATTTTGGTTTGATGCAAAATCACAAATAGCCTATATTAATATTCCTGTAACAGTAACCTGGGCAATTAGGTAAGGTAATGTTTGTCTAGTCAGCATTTTAAAATGCAAATAGTTTCTGCAATCCTCCACTCCTGAGTTGCTCTACCATGCAGATCACATATTGGACATTCAGAATGTTTTCCTTGTGGAACACATGGGAGTTTCTGTAAAGTGCTTTTTTAGGGAAGCAAAGTACATTACCAGTCAAAAGTTTTTGAACAGTGAGATTTTTAATACATTTTTTTTTAAAGAAGTCTCTTCTGCTTCCCAAGCCTGCATTTATTTGATCGAAAGTAAAGCAAAAAATGTAACATGTTAAAATATTTTTACTGTTTAAAATAACTGTTTTCTATTTGAATATATTTTAAAATGTAATTTATTTGTGATTTCAAAGCTGAATTTTTAGCATCATTACTCCAGTCATATGGTCTTTCAGAAATCATTCTAATATTCTGAATTGCTGCTGAAAACTTATTATTGTTATTATTATTATTATTATTATTATTATGTTGAAAAAAGCTGAGTAGAATTTCTTTTAGGTTTCTTGGATGAATAAAAAGTTCAGAAGAACAGCTGAAAATAGAAATCTTCTGTAACATTATAAATGTTTTAAAATGTTTTTACTAAACAGAACACAGTTATTTTAAATGGCAAAATATTTCACAGTATTATTGCTTTTGGATTGGATTGCTTTTTTTGGATCAAATAAATGCAGGCTTGGTGAGCAGAAGAGTCGTCTTTAAAAAAAAATCTTACTGACTGGTAGTGTTTGTTTTTGCTTGATTAAAAATAAACTATTTTCTGCCAGAGGAACAATTTTCAGCAAGATTTTTTTATGCAAGTAGATATTTGGCTAGATGGGGAATTTTTTTAAAATTAATTTGTCACTACTGGATTATTTAAATGAAAACCATAGTTTATAGGCCTTAAAATATACCATATATATTTTTTTTTAATTCATTTTATTAACTGTCATCTTTGTTTGATCTTTTAGGCTTCTGAAAACAGCACTAGTCAAGGATGACCAGTCGAAATTTCATCAATGGCATAGTGGTGCCTGTTGGAGAAGAAGGAACTGCACAGTTCAGTGTATATAAGCATGTACATATGATTAATTTGTTAAAACAGTTGCATTGCCTTGTGTTTGACTTCCATGTGCCTCAGTATGTACAATTGGACTGTTAAATTGTGTTCCTTTTTTAATGTTGTGTATACTAATAACTATAATTCATTACAATGCTAAAAAGCAAACATGTCCTCAAAATATATATTACCCTGTGGAACCATTTTTTGCCTCAGATTAAGTCAGTAAAATATTTTTTACCCCAACTGTGCTTTGTGTGTGTGTCTATGATCGCCGAAAAGCATTTCCTCAGTACCTCCATGTGCGTTTATGTCTTTTAACCACATGATGGCGACAGCAGTGCATTTATAGGGAACTCATTCATACATTAGTTCTGCTTTGAATTCTGTCCTAGCATTGTAATTTCAGTCTTTTATGGTTTATTTATTCATTTATAATAAACATCATGGCCAGGACTCTATTTTTTTTTTTTCAGAGCAGCAAGTTCGATTTGATTAGATCATTAGGCCTGTTCTCCAACTCACAAGTGCTTTTTTGCACAGATCTGACATCAGTCTCTGGGAATGTTTAAGGTCACGTTTGGTAAAAGCACTGTGGATCTTAGATCAGCCCAAAAGGCAGCATACCTGGCGTGAGCTTCATTAACACCCAGCCGTGCTGAGAGGGAGAGGTGGCTGTGTCCTTGGTTCCTGCAGACAGGAGGCATAATGTTTCACTCCTGCAGCGAGAAATCATTTATGTGTCTGTAATCACCTCAACCTTATGTCTGCTCTTATTTCTAAATATTTACCCTGAGTCAAGTCGTTTCTCAAGGAGAGGTTTTCAGCAGAATGTGCTCTAGTTTAAAGAATTAGCTCACCCATAAATGAAAATGTACATCATTTTCTCACCAACGGATCCTCTGCAGTGAATGGGTGCCGTCAGAATGAGCCGACAGAATTCCTATTGAGTTCCTGCCCTTTTGGGAAGGATAAGAAAACTCTAACCATATGTTTGAATCCATTAAATAAGGCTGCTTGGTACATTTTAACAGTGTTTTGATAGTAATCCCTTACAGATTTGTTGATTCTGTGAAAGAAACACCTCCTGTTTTGAGTGTGGGTCAAGGGGGCACCGTCTTCAGGCCTCCATTGAATCACCTTTAACAAAGACACAAACACCAACAGCATGTGGAGAATGATTGCAACCGCTTGTTGGAATGACAGGTGTTATCAACTAAAGCGGACCAGGCGTGTCTCTTCATGAGGCCGGCTAATGATGCGCAACGATGGGGTAGTTTATTCCTCACTGTGAATTAGTATCATAAAGGTTGCCACAGTGACAGTGACATCACTCATCAGTACCATCGAATAATTTTTGTTAGCTATATTTGTGTGACCATCAGTCTCCAAACAATATGAATCCGACTTCTGTGGCATTTTATTGGTCAATGGTTTATAATCGATTTTTTTTTTCAAGAACACCATCAAGAGTCTGCAAAGCGAGCCTACACTGACTTTGGTTAATTGAACTTCTAAAAAGGATGAGACCAAATAACACAATTAAGTATTCTGAGGTTGATGTGTAATTATCATATTCCCATCCTCTAATTCATGCATTAATTGCTTTAATTAGCAAAGCAATTAAAAAAACAATGCTTAGCTCTGTAATAGCATCCACCTTCAGTAACTGTTTATGTAAATTCCCTTGTGTTTGGTGTAGGTTAATGAAATGTTTGTTATTAAATGGGAATTCTGTCTGTTCAAGTATGTAATTATCAATAGTTTAGCTGTAAATTTAATAATTGTGTTTTAACCTTCTAAGTGATGCATGCAATGCAACAGGGTTCTTTGTTCACAGGTATGTGATAAACAACTGGTATTAATCTAAAGCTGATGAAAATGACAATACCCTTGTGCAAGGTTAATTGAAAGTTTAAAATGTGTAATTGTAGGTTATAATCCCATTTTTTTTAACATAATTCCTTTGAAAAGAACAGGTCCAATGACCTTTGTTGGAATGTTTGCTCTCAGCCATTTCGCTTCTATGAATTGCTATTTGTTTAGTTACAGCCCTTGGACCCTGTTTGGACCATCTCAATTTCCCCCCTTTTCTCCACTGTACATTCTTTTCAGAATCCTATCCTCCAAAGTAAAGTTCCAATATCATATTTTAAAACAACTAAGCGCAATACAACTTTAGACAACTGAACTGTTTACTATGTAAAGATGTAATTTTACTGTAATGTCAACTATTCTAAAATATAAGTTATTCCTCTGATGCAAAGCATAATATTCAGAAGTCATTACTCCAGTTTTCAGTGTCACATGATCCTTCAGAAATCAGTTTAATATGCTAATTTGCTACACTTAAAAAAAATTCTGGGTTAAAAACAACCATTTCTGGATTATTTGGCAACTCAGCACTGGGTATATATTGGACCACCGAAGTCACAAGTACTACTTTGTCGATCATCTTGGTACTTTTTTGGGCCTTGAACGTGGTAGTACCCTGTCTATGGGAGGTGTGAGACCTTTCGGATTTCATCAATATCTTAATTTGTGTTCTGAAGATAAAGGTCTTACAGGTTTGGAACAACATGTGGGTGAGTAATTAATGACAACGCTTTAAGACTATTGATTTATGAAGATTATATTCTGTGAAACATGGCTCAACGTGACAATCGCTTGGTGATTTGTCTCAGAACACACAGCACAATCATATTACAAGGTCTGAATTGACGTCGATTAATCTTTGCACAGCCGCCTCACACACCTGTCAAAAGACCTCTAAGAGAAAAGTACTTTTCTTTCACGCTTAATAATATCCTTTACCCTCTCATGTGGAATGTCAAAAAGCTCTACGTCCGACAGACTTGAACTCTTCCGGATGTCAAGCCTGTTACTAACTTCATCAGAAGTGCATCAATTCCCATTAGCTGCAAATGAACGTGTGCGAGGCGCGTCACCTCGATGCCCGTTTGATCAGCGGCGCCGTTTAAATGCCACTTCGACTCTCATTAACCTCCGCACCGGACATTTACCGCGCGTCCGAGCCGAGCTTCCCACTAGACAAACAAAAGGGGCTGATAATACTAATGCTCGTGTTGTGACAGCGCTATTTATAATGATTAATGATCCCGTGTTTTAGTTGATTACAGTGCCGCCGAGTCTCCATACTTGTTTCAATTAGTGTTGTGAAGGTCGCTAAACTAATCCCTCACCCCCGTACGCATAATCTTTTCCCATTAATAATCATACAATGCTTTCTGCCCTCATGCTCATTTGAATCACAGGCTCTGCTAAAGGAAAAGACATCTTCAAGTACTACTGCTTTAGACAGGAAATATGATGATGATGTTGATGATGTTTGGTGTGCTCTTCCCAACGCTGTGACTCATTGACCTGCTCCCTCAAGGGATTTCTCAATTGGGCTTTAGCATTTAATACATCCTTATTTGTCTAATTAGAGTGGATGGAATGATATTTAGGCCTCATGAATATGATCTGCTACCGAACTCTTTCTCTGCAGGCTTGAGTGGGTCATATATTATTGTCGACAGGACCAGAAGCAACCTGTCATTTTCTATCAGACCCAGTTCACTGTAATACACACAGAGTCTTGGATGCATAAAGCATGACTATATTTAAATTATTTTTATGTGACAAGATCCATTGCTTTGGGGCACATTAGGCTACTGTAGCTGAAAAGACGCAGTGCTTCTCTTATTTAAAAAAAAACAAAAAACAAAAAACGCTAAAACCAGCCTAAACTGGTTGGCTGGTCTTAGCTGGTTTTGGCTGGTCTCCCAGCCTGCCTAGGCTGGTCAGGCTGTTATAGCTGGCTGTTCCAGCTGTTCTCCCAGCCTGATGAGCTAAGACCAAGATGACCAGCTTAGGAAGTGGCCATAACCCTTCTAAAACCAGCCTGCTGACCGGCTAAGACCAGGCTGGGAGACCATTTAAAACCACCAAACAGTTTAGGCTGGTTTTAGCTATTTTTTTTTTTTTTTTCAGCACAGTTTCCCATTGTTCCCAAAATATGTTGGAAAGGGCAAGTGTCCCTTGTATTGAGGGAGTTTCAGTTGATTATGTGTCTTTTTTTTTTAATTTTGTGTGGATCTGGACATTCAGATTATAGGCAGTTCATAGTCTTAAAGCCTTGAAAGTGCATTATTTCACTTTCTGAAGTCAGTTTTATGGTGAAATGCCTGAAATAAGGTCTGCAGTTAACACAGACTCAGATATTTATTTTTGTGTCTGGTTTTAAGTGTCTAAACTGGACTTCAGAGGTTGTTGGGTGTCATCATCAGGCTGAACATGTAAACTCATCTGTTCACTAATCTGCTTTTACAGCCTCATTCTGTTTATAAAGTGCATCCAGAAAATATTCACAGCACTTCACTTTTCCCACATTTTGTTATGTTACAGCCTAATTCCAAAATTAAATGAATTATTTTCCTAAAAATTCTACAAACAATATCCCATAATAACAACATGAAAGAAGTTTGTTTGAAAGCTTTGCAAATTTATTAAAAATAAAAAACGAAAAATAGCATCTACATGAGTATTTACAGCGTTTGCCTTGACACCCAAAATTGAGCTCAGGTCCATCCTGTTTTCACTCATCATCCTTAAGATGTTTCTACAACTTGATTGGAGTCCACCTGTGGTAAATTCAGTAGACTGGACATGATGTGGAAAGGCACACACCTGTCTATATAAGGTTAACAGTTAACAGTGCATGTCAGAGCACAAGCCAAGAAGTCAAAGAAATTGTCTGTATACCTCAGAGACAGGACTGTATTGAGGCACAGATATGGGGAAGGGTACAGAAAAATTTCTGCAGCATTGAAGATGCAGTGTCTCCATCAACTGTAAATGTAAGAAGTTTGGAACCACCAAGACTCTTTCTAGAGTGGATCGCCTGGCCAAACTGAGCGATTGGGGGAAAAGGGCCTTAGTCAGTGAGGTGACCAAGAACCTGATGGTCACTCTGTAAGAGCTCCAGCGTTTCTCTGTGGAGAGAGGAGAACCTTCCAGAAGAACAACCATCTCTGCAGCACTCCACCGATCAGGCCTGGTAGAGTGGCCAGACGAAAAGCCTGACGGCCCACCTGGAGTTTGCCAAAAGGCACCTGAAGAACTCTCAGACCATGAGAAACAAAATTCTCTGGTCTGGTGAAACAAAGATTGAACTCTTTGGCCTGAATGCCAAGCGTCACTCATCATGCTGTGGGAATGTTTTGGCAGGAACTAGGAGACTAGTCAGGATCCTTGATGAAAACCTCCTCCAGAGTGCTCTGGACCTCAGACTGGGACGATGGTTCATCTTTCAACAGGACAACGACCCTAAGCACACAGCCAAGAAAACAAAGTAGTGGCTACAGGACAACTCTGTAAATGTCCTTGAGTGGCCCAGCCAGAGTCCAGACTTGAACCCGATTGAACATCTCTGGAGAGATCTGAAAATGCCTGTTCACCGACGCTCCCCATCCAACCTGATGGAGCTTGAGAGGTCCTGCAAAGAAGAATGGGAGAAGCTGCCCAAAAGTTGGTGTGCCAAGCTTGTATTATACTCAAAAAGACTTGAGGCTGTAATTAGTTTTTTTTTTTTTTTTTGTAAAATTGAGGAAAATAATGAATTTAATCCATGTTGGAATAAGGCTGAAACATAACAAAATGTGAAAAAAGTGAAGTGCTGTAAATACTTTCCGGATTCACTGTACTCCCACTCTTGCAAACTAACTAGCTTTCAACCAAGAGTCAGGATCTCCGTGACGATGATGGCATCAGTTGTGCATTAGTTAAGAAGTTATGCTAGCATAGTTTGGAGATAGGCTAAAGATAGGTGATCTTTAGCTTTGTTGTATTTGGTAATGTTGTATTTGGTAATGTAACTGTAATTTAATTGTATCTGTGCTTTACAATTCATAAGTTGAGTATTTGTGAAGACTATCAAATTTACACCCAATTCAAAATACAAATGTATTATTATTATTTTATTTTTTCATGGGTCACGGTTTGCCAAAAATGTGTCATTGCAAACATGCCCTGACATAATTTGGTGACCGCATTCCTTGATGGTCAAATAATACTAACTACATAAGCACATAAACAATTAAGGTTAAGACATACCTGTTATTTGTTTAACAAAAAGGTTCTGGTCATCAAAGCTTCTTTTGGTACCTCAAAAATGTATTTATTTTGTGAATTTTGTACAAATTACCAGTATCATCATATTTTTGCAATTAAAGCAAGTTGTCACATATGTATTAAATATTATAATGTATTAAATATTATATTTTACACCATTTAAATTACAGTTTGTATTGGTTAAAGGAGTTTTCAAAAATGACAAATCTGTCATTAATTACTCACCATCATGTCGTTCCAAATCCGCAAGACCTTTGTTCATTTTGGAACACAAATTAAGATATTTTGATGAAATCAGAGAGCTTTCTGACCCTGCATTGACAGCAATGCAACGGACATGTTAAATCCCAGAAAGGTAGTAAGGACATTGTTAAAATAGTCCATATGTCATACTTCATGGAACTCATGAATGCGCAACGAAGGCTGGCATGGAAGAGAAGAAATTTTAGAATAAATTCGTTATTTTTGTAATTGATCAGAAAGATCTCTCAGATCTCATCAAAAATATCTTAATTTGTGTTCCAAAGATGAGCGGTCTTATGGGTTTGGAACGACATGAGGGTGAGTAGATACTGACAGAATTTTCTTTGTTGTAGAATTTTTTTTTTGTTTCAAAATATGTAGAGGCAATCAGTGCTATGTATATCTTATTATATATATTATATCTTATATCTTATATCTATTTTTTTAAGAAGCTGGTCCAGAATCACCACAAAAGAGCAACTTCTTCCCAAGGCCTAACTCACTCCACTGCCCCGCACTAGCAGTAAGTCTTTTATCCACAGCTTGCTCACTGCTGTAGCTGAGTGAAGGTTATTTGCCAGCTGAATGACCCCTCTTGTTTAGGTTTGATGGATGTCGTAGAAAGTGAACCCAGCAGGGGGTCTAAGGGGCAGAATGTGTGTGTGAGAGAGGGAGTGAGTGTAAGGAAAAGGATGCTCTATGATCTGTGAAGAACCAGAGCGAGAGAGAAAGAGGGTGTGCACCTGAGTGTTAGCATCAATGCTTATGAGGCTTATCCATCAAACTCAACACACAGCTAAGCACGAATGAATAACCCTCGCCCTCTCTCCGCCTCAAGAGGAAAGGATAAAAAATCACACTGCCTTTGAGGTCACAGAAGTTGTTGGTGGAAAAGTTCAGTTACATGCGTTTTAAAGGAAGCGTTCTTCCTCAAAACAGGTTACAGACCTTTGGAATGGATGGTAAAGAGAAGATAAACATTGTGAAATAGAAGAATGAAAAATCAGAGGCCGAACCTGAGTTTTAAAATTTAGCATTCTAACCTCAGAATCTTTTTCAAAACAGCAAAGATTTTGAGGTTAAGGGTACATGCTTCCACATTTACTGCCCAAGTGCTTTAAAGTAATGTTTTGTAAATGGTATTATAGAAATAAAATAACTGTTTGACTTATTTCATAATGCTGATCTATGCTAAAGTTCACCCAAAAATGAAAAACTTTTGTTCATCTTTGAAACACATAAAGAAACCTGAGAGAGAGGTGTGTTCCTCTACCAACCCTGGTGAAAAAACCAGCATATGCTGGTAGGTATGTTTTGATGCTGGGATGCTGGGATGCTGGGATGCTGGTTAGGTATGTTTTGGTGCTGGTTTAAGCTGGTCCTTTGCTGGTTTATGCTGGTCATGTTGCTGGTCAGTGACCAGCATAAACCAGCCAAGGACCAGCATAAACCAGCTAAGGACCAGCATAAACCAGCAAAGGACCAGCTTAAACCAGCACCAAAACATACCTAACCAGCATCCCAGCATCAAAACATACCTACCAGCATATGCTGGTTTTTTCACCAGGGAAGTCCTACATCTTTTCAATTGATAAAGAATTGATGGAGATTGTAAACAAAATCAATATGAATAGAGTGCTTTCCAAGTCTTCTGAAGAGACATAATTGCTGTATATGATTAACAGATTTAATGTTGGTGTTTATTCATACGTACACATAGTGTACACAGAGGTATGGAAGCCGTTTCCACTACTGAATACAATTTTTTAATAAGGTAATTGCGACTTTCTCTCTCAATTCTGACTTTTTCTAGCAATTGTGAGTTTACATGTTGCAATTCTGACTTTTTTCCTCAGAATTGCCAACTTGAACTCAAGGCAATTCGTCAATTTTTGACAAGGTGGCTAATTTGTACAAATTCGTACAACCTCACTCATATGAATTCATACGATTTGGCAAGGTGGTGAGTAGCAAATTTGTTAGAAGGGCCAGATCTAAACCCGTCCCTAAACCGAACCATCTCAGAAATCAGACAAATTGTACAAGTGAGGTCATACAAATTCGGATGATACAAACTCACAGCAATTCATAAATTTTTGATAAGGTGGGTAATTTGTATAAATTCATACAACTTCACTCGTATGAATTCATACGTTTTGTGAAAAATCGTACGTATTTTACGAGGTGACAAATTTGTAGGAAGGACCACATCAAACCCTGTCTCTAACCTGAACCATACAGAAATCGTACAAAATTGTACAAATGAGGTCATACAAATTCGTACAAATTAGCCGCTTCATAAAATGTATACAAATTGACCTTTTAGATAGCGTTGGAATTGTATAATACAAACTCACGGCAATTCATTAATTTTTTACAAGGTGCCTAATTCGTACAAATTCGTACGAGCTCACTCATATGAATTCATATGATTAGTGGAAAATCTGATTAGTGGCAAATTTGTAGGAAGGACCACATCTAACCCCGTCCCTAAACCAAACCATTACAGAAATTGCAAAAAATTCACAAGTCAGGATGTACGAATTCGTACAAATTAACCACCTCATAAAATGTGTGCAAATTGACCATTAGATAGCATTGGAACTGTGTAATACAGTATGGCTCTAAGTGCCATATGTTTTGATTACCCTGATAGCATACATACATCACAGAGACGTCTATTTGACGTCTGCTTTTACATCTGCAAGACATATTTTTTAGAGTGTTTGCTTATCTGCAGTACGTCTATAGGACGTTTCTTATCAGATGTCAAATAGACATTTATTAGATGTCTTTAAGATGTTTATTATTTAGAATGTATGTAAAACTGACATCTTACAGACGTCTGTCAGATGTTTGTACACAGCAGATGCTTTCCAGATCAACAGATCGTTAACAGACATCTTGTAAATGTACGTGTGCTATCTGGGTAACTACTTATATAAAAGCCAAAATTATAAATCAGTTTGGTTTTATTTATTTTTTAGTAATCCTTTTATTACACTAGTCTAGTTGATGACAAGTTTCTTTTGTTTTGAGTGAGTCAAGTGATTCATTCATAAAAACTGTATTTATTGTGAAAATAGAGAAAGTATTTGGCAGTGTTGTATCTGAAATATAGGTTATATATAATATAGTTGTTGTATAAATCCTGCTAAAACATCTTTAACCAGTTTAGGCACACTTCAAGACTCTTAGACCAGCTAAGACCATTTTAAACCAGTAAGAAAATTAGTTTAGGATCTGTTAAGTCTGTTATTTGTATGTCTATATGTATTTCTTAAAGCACAGAGTGGTATGTCCAAAGTTATTGTATTCATAAAACTGTAGGGGTAACAATATATCATATTTTTATATATCGCAATAATGATAATGATAGTAATAATAATAAAAACCTTACTATTTTAACTCTTTTTGGCTTTGTTCAAAGTATTATGAAAGTATTGTATCATGAGCTCAGTATCGTGTGTTAAACTGAATTGAGACATGAGTGTATTGTAACACCCCTATAAAACAGTAGAGAAAAAGAATAAAGAAAGAAAGTTAACCTGTTGAGTGCTTGGTAACTGTTAGGATATGTTTGACAATATGTCAAGGAGTTTGTTTTTTAGAATAACCTATTCACCCTTTTCATCACGTAAATTTAAAATTAAACTTGTTCACTTGTTCAAAAAAGTTGAGTTTTCAGCTCTTAGGGGAATATCTTGTTCTGCATAATTACCCAAATTTGATTGGAACTGAACTTGACTTCTGGAGATGACTTTTAATGAATGTAAATCAGGCATCTCACATCCCCACAATTAATTTTGTCTGTAACATAAAAAAAATCTTGTTAGAAAACAGAAAAAAGTGTTAAAGCGCTGACAGAGGAGTGCTGTCAGGCATTTTTCTGCTCTATCTCATCTCCATGACTGGCACTCTAGAGATATTTTCCCCTCCCTGACTTTGATCATGGAAGTGATGTTCTAGAAGAAGCTGGAGTGAATTCCAATGTGAGGTGGGCATCTCTTTAGCATACCTAAATAAAACTGGGTGCCCCCCTTAGAACTTGGCTGTAAGTTTTAGCCCTAATTTCATATGCATGCCTTCATGTAAACATGTGTTTTCTTAAAACACATCATTGTCCACTGTCCAAAACAAGGTCTCAGCAAAGAATGGCTCCATCAGATGTTCACCCAAAATTGAAAATTACCACATGATTTACTCACCCTCAAGCCATCCTGGGTGTATAGGACTTTCTTCTTTCAGATGAATACAATCAAAAGTGTATTAAAAAATGTCCTGGCTCTTCTAATGGCAGTGAATGGGAGGGTCAAGATTTTAAAGCCTAAAGAAAGTGCATCCATTCATCATAAAAACGCTCCACACAGCTCCAGGGGGTTAGTAAAAAACTTTCTGAAGCGAAGCAACTTCATAAACCTTAATCACTAGCTTCCACTTACTGTCATATGCACGTTCATGAGAGAGTGGCGTAGCATAAGCTCATGTGAGAATAGGCTAGTCTTGAGAGAACCAAGTTTTGTTTTCAGCAAAGAAAAACCAGTCTGCTTTTGCCTCTATTTTTCTTTACAAAACCTTGTTTTGTACTTCTAATTCACGACTGGTGTTTTGTTTTCCTGTCTCCACTGCAATTCTGTGCTTACGCTACCTCTACGTCCTACGTCAGTCACTGGAACACCACTTTCTCGTGTATGATAGTTAGCAGAAGCTAAAAATAAAAGTTTCTAAAGTTTTAAATATGAATATTTTTTTTTACTTCAGAAGGCCTTTAGTAACCCCTTGGAGCTGTGTGGTGTATTTTTATGACGGATGGATGCACTTTATTGGGCTTCAAAATCTCAACACCCATTCACTGCCATTTTACCATTTGGAAGACTCATGACATATTTTAATATAACTCCAGTTGTATTGGTCTGAAAGAAGAAAGTCATATACATCTAAGATGGCTTAAGGGCAAGAGCATAAGTTTGCTTTTGACATTGGTGGCGACATAAACTCAAGTAACCCAAGTTTACCATAAAATCACATTATATTTGTCCCAAATTAATTGTTAATGTTTATAATGACTTTATCCTAGCCTGGAAGATTGCGTATCTTTCCACACAATGTTTGTTTTTCTGTCTGTATGGTTTATATAAGGACCTAATAATAGCCATAGATGGTGCTCTCTCTTTCCGTTTGCTATGTCTTGTCAAAAACACTGTACTTCAAACTCATCCATGCAACTTTGTTAATTCCTGAAGTGAACTTTTATATTAACTGTTTTAGACTGCCGTCTTAAATTGGGTGCAGTACCTGTAAGTCATTCTAAACGTGGCGCTGCACTTCTCGTCTGGTGTGCAAATACATTCCGCTCATGTATTAAAAGCACGTCCTTGAAAGCGTACAGTTTTCTAATGTATTTACTTTATTTAGGTAGGCTAATATCAATGGTATGATGTTTCCGAAATGACAAAACATATATTTAATTGTTTGCTCAAAATTAATGCTAGGGACAGTTTGGTAGTCGCTGGATATTGGTAGGGACATGTCCCTGGCGTCCCCCACCCCCAATTTTACACCCCTGCTTAAGGGTTAGTAAATCATGGGGTCATTTTCATTTTTGGGTGAACTGCCCCTTTAAGTCACACCCACAGTGAGGAAGGAAGGTCAGGTCACACAATAGTCTTTGATTGATTTAATGGATGCACGCTGCAGTAGATTTGCAGCTATGTGAAGTAATTCAAAACGCAAGCATGTAAATTCATCAAATAGGAATATGTTATAAAGGGAAACGAAATTAATGGAAGTTAAGTACCTTCAGTAACTGATTGTGGTTATGCAGTTCCACAATTTTAGATTTCATCTAGAAACTAAGAAATAAAATAACTGTAAAACAAAATAAGTGTTGAACAATTCCGAAGTCTTCTAAAGAAACAATTTATTGTATGCAACAAGGCAGCACAAAATATCTGTACCATATCACCATATTATGATTTTTTTTATTTTTTTGTAAACAAAAAGATACAATACATGTGCTACAATATGACACAGCTACAATATGATTTTTGTACTTATTGGTATAGGCTGGTATAGGCTGACAGATAATACACACAGCTTTGGTCAGTGCATGCTCACACCCCATATTTTAGATAGAGTTGAAGTCTAAAGTTTGCATACACCTTGCAGAATCTGCAAAGTGTTAATTATTTAACCAAAATATAAGGGATCATACAAAATGCATGTTATTTTTTTATTTAGTACTGACCTGAATAAGATTTTTTACATAAAAGGTGTTTACATAGTCAATGAGAGAAAATAATAGTTAAATTTATAAAAATTACCATTCAAAAGTTTGCATACGCGTGATTCTTAATGTGTTGTTACCTGAACGATCCACAGTTGTGTTTTTTTTGTTTAGTGATAGCTGTTCAGGAATCCTGAACAGTTAAATTTGCCGCTGTTCTTCACAAAAATCCTTAAGGTCCCAAAAATTATTTGGTTTTTCAGCATTTTTGTGTATTTGAACCCTTTCCAACAAGGACTGTATAATTTTGAGATTCATCTCTTCACACTGAGGACAACTGAGGGACTCGTATGCAACTATTACAGAAGGTTCAAACTTCTATTTCAGAAGGTTCAATGCATTAAGAGCTGGGAGGGGAAAACTTCTTGAATTTGAAGATCAGGGTAAATTTAACTTATTTTGTCTTCTGGAAAACATGTAAGTGTCTTCTGTAGCTTCTGAAGGGCAGATGCTCCAGAAGGAAAAACGATGCATTAAGAGCCAGGGGTGTCAAATTCTGAACAGAATAAAGACGTGTGCATTTTTTTTATTTTGCCTAAATATCATATTTTTTTATTTACTGCCCTTCAGAAGTTACTTACATGTTTCCCAGAAGACAAAATAAGTTAAATTTACCCTGATCTTCAAATTCAAGAAGTTTTCCCGTCCTAGCTCTTAATGCATTGAACCTTAATAGAAGTTTGAACCTTCTGTAATAGGTGCATATGAGTCCCCCAGTTGTCCTCAGTGTGAAAAGATGGATCTCAAAATCATATAGTCATTGTTGGAAAGGGTTCAAATACACAAAAATGCTAAAAAAAAAACCAAACAAAAAAAAAAAAAAAAAGAATTTTGTGGGACCAGGAGGACTTTTCTACGAAGAACAGTAGGCAGTTTAACTCATGAACAACTATCACTAAAAAAAAAAACACAGCTGTCAATCGTTAAGATAACAACACAGTATTAAGAATCAAATGTATGTAAACTTTTGAACTGGGCCATTTTTATGAATTCAACTATTAGTTTCTCTTGTGGACTATATGTAAACATCTTGTATGTGAACTATCTTATTCAGGTCAGAACTAAATAAAAAACAACATTCATTTTGGTTAAATAATTAACACTTTGCAGATTCTGCAAGGTGTATGTAAACTTTTGACTTCAACTGTATAATTATGATTGGTGGTTGTCAACTTTTTGACTCAAAAGCCCCTGTTGTCAATTTGATTGATTAAATATATTAAATTCTGTAAAATATGCATATAAAACTATATCATTGTAATTTACAGATTATTTAATATTTTAATAATAACTTAATTAAGTCAGTAGTTAATAATTTATTTAAATTTTCAGGTCATCCTTTGGCTCCCTTGAAGAACCATGATTTAGATTACTTTTGCCAACACTCTCACTTAAAGTTAATCTTTAACAACACGAATGACTTAATAAGACCTCTATAATTACTCTTTAACAAAAACACTATATATTATAATGTTCTTTAGACACAATATAGAATTTTAATATTGGCCATTTATCATTATTAAAACCCAATCTTTGTTGTATTTTGCTTTGAGGAAGTTTAAATATTTAATTTGAAGGTGAAGAATAGGATTTTTGCAGTGTGGTAAATTTATACAGTCAGATATTTCCCCTCTATCCTTGAAGCTGAGAACAAATCCATACATTCTAATCTAACGAAGGACACATTCAAAGCAGCTCCCCAAAACCCACATCCATCTTCAGGAAAACAGGACACTGGTGTTTTGGCAGAGCTTGAGTTATGACACCAAGCGTCAGTGGCTGCATCAAACTCCATTCTCTCTGAAGGACCTTTGTGGAAATGGCATGATTAATCCATCAGGGGACGTGGCTGTGCGGGGTGTATGCATGGCAGGGGGAATTAAATTACAGGGCTGTAGCAGGGACCATCCCAGCACAGTGCATTTGAAAGTGTGGCAGCTTTAGCTGATGGATGTCGCTGGTCTTAATAGGCTGGTGGTGTGTGAATTGAGGCATTGACTCCCTCCCACTCTGTGTCCTGTACACTGGTGTTAAGGTTGACATGGGAGATAAGAGAAGTAAGTAAAACAAGAATTTGAGTACGCAAATGTCCATGAGGGCTTATAAACATAAAGAATCTCATGATCTCATTGCATATCAATATAGCGGGTGTATTGATTGAAAGAACAGCATCATTTAAGCACATCTCAGAGGAATCGATCAGCACGTGTACGTCCAGAGTAAACTGTTCTATTTTAAATTACATACACATGGTTGTCTCTCTCTATACAGTACGGTCAGTAGTTGAAAATATTGATTGCAGTCGTGCAAAGGCATCGGATGTACATTATAACAAATGTTCTCTTTGCATTATAATAGAGGAGCGACAAATGTGCCCGATCGATGAAGAGAAGGTCAGGGAATGGACTCTGGCCGCAGCTCTAATAGAGAAGTCAATGAGGAACTGCTGTAATCACTGTAGTGAATTCAATAAAGGAATGTGGAACTGAGGGATGCAGGCAGTTACTGCCAATTACTTAAAAGAAACAAGAAAACATCAGTGTTAAATTCTTCCTGAAATGCATAAAATGACTATTAACAGGGCTGTTGCTATTAATTTAACAGCCCACAGTTTTATTGTAGAGATATGTTGGTGAATGCAAAGTTGTAACACGAGAAAACAGAACAGTTCATGATTGTCTGACAGATTGCAGCGAATCAATATCAGCATGAAAGCAGAAGTGAACTCCTAAACCATGCATATAAAATCATTTAAAGTGGCCATTTAAAAATGTTATTGTACAATAACTGTAAAAATATTGGGAGATTACTAAGATTTGTTCCATTGGCTGACTGGAGAATACACTTGTCACTAAACCCAAGCGACAAGCCGTAAGTGTCACTGAAAATGGGTACATAAGTGACTCCTGCTGTAACAGGGATATCATGATGCCTCTCAGAAGTGTATTTTGATAATTGAGATTAATGTTGCAGTGCCTCGAGAGACACCATAAGTGTTTATTCTGAGATTAGCAGTTGTAAATGATGAGGACCCTCCGAACATAAGATCTGCGGCCTGTAATAAGCACATTTGTGGATTTGAAAATAACAAACAGTCATTGACATTTCCGTTTAATTCTTTTTACTTCCTAAATCCTTCACAATAGATGGCAGTATAAGCTTTATATCCTGTCTCTGCTTACACTTGACCTCACACGATAACAAAACATGGGGAAAATATTTTTCTGTAAGCAGCATGTATGCAATATTTTTCATTTTCTCCACTTAAAAAGTGTGTTGCACTGCACAATACATAGTTTTATTCTCTTTCTGCAGTGTTGACCAGTCATATGCTGATACTCGTAATGTCCATAAGGGGATGATGTATAATTGCTTTAATCATTTCTTATTCAAATTTTCACCGTGCTTTCTAAGGCATATCAATTTTGTTAATACCATGTAATTAAAATATGTCAGTGCACTACAACGCTCGGGCTGTATTAATGACCGTGAAAATTGTTTTAATTAAATAGCCAATTATAGTAAAGCCCCAACCATGAGAATTGACATTTAAATGAGCTTTATTTAAATTGCTTTCAATATTGTTTCATCAGAATTTCTCACGCGGCGAATTAATCACTTGCCCATGTGGATGTACAAAGCGCCATTAACTATTGAAGTGCTGTTATTATTCATTTCATTTCAAGCATGAATTCATACAATACACGTCTGTGCTTCCATAAACTTTGTAACTGAACTGCGACAACTAAACAGCCTTTCACGCAAGTTGCAAAACACAACGAACTTAACAGTCAATGGTTTAAAAAACACGCCCAGCGTGTTGTCTGTTGTTCTGTTTGTTTATCTTTACTGTGAGGATTACAAACGGTACTTTGTAAACCTTGCTCAACATCAGCAATAGCAGGAGTTCTTGTGAAGTTCATTGTTTCAGATCTACCTGCTCTGAAAGAAAGGAACACACGTGCGCGCTGTGTCTCTTCCAAACTCTCTTTGTTTCTTGGCTCCTCCTCCGGACCACAATGTGACAGATTCAACTCGTCCGAGCACCAGCGCAGCTCTTCACTTATTCCCACTGTCACTATCACGCTTTGATCGATGTCGTGACGCACAGACAATATCTCGCTATCCTCCCGTGCCAGGTTGATTTTACTTTTCGAGTTGTTTTTGTTGTTGTTTTATCATTAGTTCTCCCGTGATACATTACTTTTGTCCGAACACTTTCAAGACGTTTATTTAGTGTTGAACATGGCCACACCGGCTGCGCTGCTGCCCGCGACACCGATGGCCCATGCGCCTCCGATGTCAGTCGCCGCGGCGGTCAACTCCTCGACCCCGGCGACCCTCTCGCCCTCACCGTCCATCACCCCATCCGGACCAAGCCTCTTCAGATCGGAACTGCTCTCCTCCGCGAGCCCGGGCATCCCCATCGGAAGTCTCCCGCACAAACCCGTGTACTCCACTCCGTCTCCAGTGGAAAACACCCCGCAAAACAACGAGTGTAAAATGGTCGAGGTCCGAGGCGCAAAGCTCGCGTCTTTCACTGTCAACGGCAACGAGCTCATCTGCCTCCCGCAGGCGTTTGACCTCTTTCTCAAGCACCTGGTCGGTGGACTGCATACCGTGTACACAAAACTCAAACGTCTGGAGATAACGCCTGTGGTGTGCAACGTGGAGCAGGTTCGCATCCTTCGTGGACTGGGCGCGATTCAGCCCGGAGTCAATCGCTGCAAACTTATATCGAGAAAAGACTTCGAGGTCCTGTATAACGACTGCACCAATGCAAGGTAAACATAACCTTTTCAAAGTCTTCTTTTATACTGTAAAGGATGCAGAAACATGCTTTGAAAAGTTTTAAAAGTTGCACTGACAGAATTAAAGTACTTGACACCTTGCACCATGCGGCTTTATTGAGCTCATATCAGCACCGTATCTTGCGCTACTGGACAAACTCTTCTTTGCTGAGCACAGCACATTTATCTGCTTATGATCCAGTTTGGCCTTTGATAGTCGTTGCACATATCATGTTACTTTTACACTGAAATGCATCACGTTGAACACACCACACTCACCTTTTGCACAGGACAGGTGTCTTTCACCATCAATCAGGCAGTCAGAATAGGACTCAGTGTAGATCATTGTCTCTTTCTAAAACGTATCATGTGTGAACAAACACTTTTGGAGATAGATATGGAAAAGAAAGAGGGAGAGGGATCGTATCAGTCAAATATATTAATGTTTAATGGGACTAGTCTGCTTTTGTTACGAGTTAAACTGAATGTCAACTCACGGGTTAATCGGCAGTTGTCCCGTGGTTGGGTATCAGATGCACCACAAGTATTAGGCTTCTTCTAGGACTCCCTATAAAGTCTTCGGTTGTTTTAAACGTTGTGTATGACTCATGCGGTTTCCATAATAAAAATAACTACAAATGTGTGGATGAAATAAAGGAATGTCTCAGTTACATTTGAAAACCTAACGAATTTGCAGTGACTCACAACGTGACGTAATTATATTAGTCCAGGTAGTTATTGAGAATGTCCTTATCAGTTCAGACAACTGGTCATAAAAGCTCTATATTCTGTCATTATGTAGTTTGCAGCTGACACTGTTGCCATCAAAGTTCGCTTGCTTTGAAAACAACGACCCTTTAGTAGCTTATTAATAACGCAAATTTGTCTGACCTTTAGAATGATGGCAAACATACTGATGCATTTGCGCGCCATTGCGCTCGAGAGTAGGGATTGACGGTTACTGAAGTATCGATATATAGTGATGTGGTATCGGTCCTCAAATATAAAAAAAAATACGAATACTAAGCTTTTTTCCACACACACTTATTGTGTTTAGCCAATTTAACTAGGAATTTCATGTGTAGCCTATAATATGTATCGAATTGGACAACTAAATACACTCAAATGCTGCAACCAATCAATGACAGAGAACGTCGAATGCTGACGCTGCATTCAAACAAGACTGTGTTTCCTAAAACTATCATAAAAACCATTGACATTTTTGTGGTCATCTTAAGCTTAATGATGCTTTTTGGAAATACAGCCCAGAACAAAGTTTATGAGAGAACACAATATAGATCCATTAGATTGAGTTATTTCACAATAAAACAATTGTACACTTGCTTAGCAGTTAAAGAGATCCATGTGAGCCTTGTTTAAAAAAACAGTACAGGTTTCCTTATCTAAACCTTGGTGTCTGTGAGGAAATTTATGACACCGGCTCATGGCTGCTTGCTTATTAAAGAGCGCATTTAGGCAGCCATTGGCAGTGGCGAGAAGATGTTAAGCGCTTGTGACACAAGTTACTGGAACGAGATTAGAATCTCTGATTCCTGCCTGAGCGCTCGCTCCCCGGCGGTGTCTAATATAGAAATTGATTCTCTGCAGAAATTAATTAATTTTTCATATTGCCTAGAGCGGCAGTTTTAAAAGGGTGCTCTCTAACAGTCCTCCCGCCCTTTTTGTCTCCACTTTGAATTATATCCTAATCGTATTAATACTTTTTGCCTCAGGATTAATCTGCAAATTTACAAATGTGTTTTGAAATTTGTCCCACAACATATTTATGCGAGAAGTAGACCGTTCTCCCGACCACTAATTTGCTCATTTGTGCACATGAAAATGTATCTGAGAATCTAAACTCTGACCAGCTCTAGTCAGAACCGCCAACTTTAAATGTTTCTATCTTTGTATAATGACTATTTAATCGATGTCTGGCCTCCTAATGTTTTAAATTTGGCAGAGCCGAATGGAGATCAGATAGCAGGGGCAGACAGCATGAGCTAAACTTTTGGACCTCTGTCCCTTGAATTCTCTAAAGACCTGACTGAGAAGTTTAAATTGAGAGAGCCGTGAGATGGCTATTTTAGTTTTGTTGAATTGGTGGCTAATTTCATTCATACGTTTTTGTTTAGTTTAGGATTGGGCCTTCGTAATTTTTCTAAAAATCATACAAATTCATATGAAAAAGGCCACCTTGTCAAATAGATCTCACAATGAATTTTTTGGTTAGGGTACAAAGGGTGGCTGCTGGATTCAGAAATGACTCATACTGAGTCAAAGTTTGGCACTTTGACTCATCATGACCGGATAAAGGGATTTTGCTCAACTGGCACATTATTGTTTCCTTAAAAAGGTTGTTAAAACAACATTGTTAAAACAGGGAGAAGAAACTAAACCACGCATCCACCCCATGTTGTGAGACTCAAATAACTTTCAGTGTCCTGTTTTTGGAGCAATGCTGCTGTTATTCATCAAAACTGACTACTTCCTCAGCGCTTCTCTTTGTTGAAAAGATATGTCTTCTCTGACCGTCATCTAATCCATGAGCTTTTTCTGGCAGACAGAAAAAAATGCCCTGTAGGTGCTGACTTGGTCTGTCTGCTTCACAGAGTCATTCATCACTCTGAGCATTTCCTTTTATGACTAAATTCTAACGGTAAATGTTTTGAAGCAACAAAACGCATCTTGGATCAGCATAAAAACTAATAGTTGATTTACTGCAGCACTTCACAGTGCTCAACAGACTGCGCAATCGGTTTCTGTTGTGCACAAACACAATGTTTTCCATTATTTAAAGGCTGATTCACTAACATGGAAGGTTTGAATGTCCATAAAAGGCTTGCTGTGTTTTTGTTTTTGCTCGTAATAGTAAAAAAAAATGCTTATGTCTTCCTCAACAGTTAGCCTCCACTTAGTCAGCCTTTATTTACTGAATTATTTATTTTCGTAGAATCACATTCACTTCCAGAAAGTCGTTAACGGATGTGATGTATCACGACTCATTGGCTTTGTGTTGTGACCTTTCTCTTAGAAACTCTCCATCTGTGAAGTGGAGCTTATGCAGGCCTACGTGTTCATTAGTGTGTGCGTTTGTGAGAAAGCGAGCAAGAAAGTGAGATGATGAACGTAGCGTAGCCCAGACCTTTTGCGAATGCTCTGCAAAAATGGGTATTTGTGTCTTTGAAGATTTTCCTGTCACAGAGTTAAATTCGTGTGAATGCTCGGTGTGAGAGGAGTGTGTCAGTGTGTGTTCCCGTTCTCTGATCTTCAAATGGGAGACATTTTAAAGGCCACGGATTACAGTCAAAACAAATACTCATAGCAGCGGCACTGGCACCCTAGACAGCAAATTATCCGCAGACAATTAATTGATGTCAGTGTGATTGCTTTCATTTAAAAATTCCCGTTATCTTGTACTCACCCGCTGTTTTTCCTTCTTTCTGAAGCACACGTACACAAACGCACTAACCTCAAACAGTCGTCTCTACACGTCTCTCTCTTCCCTTGACCTTCAGGTCCTTTCCAGCAGTAACACGAGCCTCTATCAGTCAGCAAGGTTTGATTCGGCCCTTCCACAGTGTGTTAGTGCGGAGTGAGGGATTAGTGGAAGGAAAATAGAAGAGTGTGTGAATGTGCGAAACCGAACCAGATCCGTAATCCATCCACACGGTTCTTCTGCACTTGTATTATCACGAAAGGTTTCGATTGCCGCGCTTTCAAGGCTGCAGTATATTTTAATCCTCTAATATCAATCATTACATACGGCTGTGGAGTTTATGGTCGGCTGTTGTACATATGTGGTTGAAACAGATACCCTTTGTGTGTGTGTGTTCAGATCTCTCAAAGCTTTAGTGACTCTATTGGAAACCGCCGATGCAGCTGCTCAGACAGCTGATATCTTTGTAGTGGCATGCTGCGTATCATAAAAGAAATGTGTTGGCGAACAAGGGCTTAAAATACTGTTGATGTCTTTATGGTGCTATTGTGTTTGCGTGTGTCCATCTGCTGTTGTGTGTGCAAGTGTACGACTGTGTGTTCTCAGAGATGAGGCGGATTGATGAGAGTTTGGAAAATATCACCTTACATGCACAGTGTGTGGGTTCCTTTGTGTGTGTGCTGTTTGTTTAGATGCAGTCAAACAGAACGTAGGTAATTAAATGTTTAGTGAGATGCACCATGTGTGTTTCTAAGAATTTGTCACTCAGTTAATAAATGCAGTAAACTTAGTTTACACACGTCAACAATCTAGAAATGTGTTCCTATTACCAATTTCTATGCACCTTAAATATATATGAGTGAAACCATCTTAATAATTAATTCTAAAAAAAAATTACAAATATTTTAACAATATAATAATTTTAAATATTTCTAACAATATAATGAATTATTAATTCATAAACTATGATGGACTATTATGAATTAAGTTATATTTAAATTATAAATTAGTATGCATCTTAAATTCATAAATATTACATTTTTGTGACCTTCCAATATAGTCACAAGGTTCTGCAAAAGTGCTCTCAATGATAAAATTTCCTGTTTTTTTGTTTTTGTAATTATTATTAAATATTATTATTGTTGTTAATTTTATTTTATTTATTTATTTATTTTTTTTTTCATTTTTAGTATTGATTCTGTATGGTGGTTAGACCACATGACGTTTGTTGGTAATTTCACATGACTTTGATTTGACAGATTTGACAACATTTTTCAAAGACAAACATATATATATATATATATACAGGGGTTGGACAGTGAAACTGAAACACCTGGGTTTAGACCACAATTAGTATGCCGTTTGGCCTCCTTTTGCAGCCAATACAGCATTATTTCATCTTGGGAATGACAAATACAAGTCCTGCACAGTAGCCAGAAGGATTTTGAGCCATTCCTTTCGCAGAACAGTGGCCAGGTCACTATGTGATGTTGGTGTATGAAAACATTTCCTGACTCGCTCCTCCAAAACACCCCAAAGTGGCTCAATAATATTCAGATCTGGTGACTGTGCAGGCCATGGGAGATGTTTAACTTTACTTTCATGTTCATCAAATCACTCTTGTCACCAGTCTTGCTGTGTGTATTGGTGCATTATCATCCTAATACACGGCACCACCTTCAGGGTACAATGTTTGAGCTATTGGGTGCACAAAGTCAACCTTCACACTCTGCTCTTATTGGTGGAATGTGCGATCAGTAAAGACTGGCCACCAGGCTGCATAAATATAGCCATGAAACCTCCAACACTATATTGGCCAGTGTTTAAGTTTCATTGTCCAACCCCTGTATATATATATAAACAAATAATAATTTAATAATTATTATTATATTAATATAATAATATAATATATAGCAAACCAATTAACTATAAGGTTTTATAATATAAGGAATTTCATTAATAATTTTAAGTGATTTACTTTTTTAAAATAGTAATAATAATAATTTATTATTATTATTATTTATTTTATTTTATTTTATTATATTATTATTATTATTATTTTTTTCATTTTAGTATTGATTCTGTATGTTGGTTAGACCATATGACTTTTGTTGGTCATTTCACATTTCACATTTTGACAGATTTGACAAAATTTTTCAAAGATAAACAAGCAGTAAAGCAGTTTTGTAAAAAAAAGAAAGAAAGAAAGAAAGATCTCTCCCTCTATATATAATTATTTATAAACATATTAAGTAAATATATTTATATTTAACCATTAGCTAATATCTATATATTAACAAATAATAATGTAATAATTATTATAATTATAATAACATAGCAAACCAATTAAATATAAGTTTTTTTTTTTTTCAAGAATTTTTGTATTAATTTTAAAAGTAATTTTAAATAAAAAAAAATGCTTATTATAGAAGATTTGTATAGTGTGAAGAGGTATAAGTCACTGTATACATCAATTTAATTATTTTAATGTATTTTTGAATTATTGAAAAAAAAAATCAGCTGTAGACAGTCTCATGTGATACATATTCGAGATCTAAAGAGGAGATGATTAAATCTAACAGTCTGGATATCTGAGTATCTCTTTTATGTTGAACTGAGGTTTAAAGTTTATCTTGAAGTGGTTGTGGTCTGGCATTGAATGGATGAGTTACATTCATATCAGTATAAAGCACCTCTTTATTGGGCATAAAGTTCATCATGGGGTGTCAGCACTTTGTTCATTATTGTTCTTTCTCTGTTTGATCTGTGGGAAACTCCAGCTGCTGTTTATCACACACACACGCACACACACACACACACACACACACAGAAATGTATAGTGTTGACACTTGCTCTCAGCATTACATGTTCTCACACACACACACACACACACACACATCTTCATAGGTGCACACACCCACTCATGTTGGTCTTTAGAACGTAACGGTGCTTAGTTCTTGTTTTTTTTTCTCTTTTTGCTGAGCAGGTGAAACGCACTGTAAAACAAATGATGGATTACTCTGATAACAGCTGTTCTCGCAATGTTGCGCGCACAAGTTAAATATGATGTCTGTGGACTCGAGGGGCCTTAATCATAAAACATGAGCAGAACAGATCTTTGTGTAAATCGTAAGTAAAGCCATTTGTACACAAATTGTACCAAGGGGTTTATCCTTAATTGACAAAATTCTCATTTGGGTGCTCAAAAAGACATTTTTTGGATCCATTAGCTGTTTGCATATGATGTGTTTTAGCATCTGATAGTTCTCTTGTGTATTCAGTGTAATGGTGGTGTAAGCAATGCTCTGAAAGTTCCCCTGGTGTTTACAGAATGTTACAAAGCTAATGAAACACAGGAGGACATTAGAGACAGGGTAAACATGTCTTTTCAAATGGAGTGTGTGTTTGTGTACGGGTGTGTCGGTGTGTGTGGAGGGTCGAGGAAGGAATGTGTGTGTATGTATACGTGTGTGTGTGTGTGTGCGTTGGCACTGATGGCCTCTGTGGGAAGGCGAGCCAGCATGGAAGAGAGGAGGACGTCAGGGGGAGATTTTAATTAAAGTATGAAATGAGAGGTCACGCGCTCTGACCCCCCCCTCCACTCACTACACACACAAGGACATGCTATCTCTTTCTTACTTTCTCCGTTCCTCTCTCTCTCTCGTACACACGCTAGCAGTCTCCTCCTCTCTCTCTCAGCTTGATGAGTTTTCCATGAAAGGGTTTTTCATTAATTCCACCTCAGGGAGTCTCTCTGTTCCGGCTCCCTCTGAAGCACATGGAAATCTAAAGTGTGTGTGTGTGTGTGTTTCTGTTTGTACGCGGCCACCATGATGTTTTGACTCGGTCTGATTATTAACACACTGTTCTGGCTGTTTGATCATGAAGTCTCACACACAGACACACATGGTCGATGAGCTTGTTGATGAGAGAGGATGATGGACAGGACAGAAATGGTTCGTTAGTTTTCTGTGATTGCTTCATAATGGGACATTTTAAACATTGAATTACAGGAGGTTTAGAATAATTTAATGCTGAAAAACACCTGGAGGTGGAATAACAGGAAGGGATAGAAACACTATGAGCTTCAGTGTATTCTTTATAACGCTGATGTTGATTTTCTTTCTCATATTCTCTTCTGTAAAAATGTGCCTCTATCTACATTTTTGCAAAACTATAAAACATACCTACATGTGTACATGCAATTAATTACAGATATTTTTGTTTTCTTTGCGCCCAAAAAGTGTTCTCGTAGCTTCATAACATGATGGTTGAACCACTGATGTCACATTGACTATCAATGTCCTTACTACCTTTCTGGGCTTTGAACATAGTAGTTGCGTTGCTGTCTATGTAGAGTCAAAAAGCTTTTGGATTTTATCAAAAATATTTGTTTTCCGAAGAAGAACGAAGGTCTTACAGGGGACAGTAATAGAATTTTCATTTTTGGGTGAACCATTTCTTTAAGATTACAGGGGGAGTCAGGCAGATTATCATTTAATCAAGACTTATTTTCTTGCACAATACTATGTTATGACCTCAAAACACTTTTACCATAGTGCTTGATTTGTAAACTAATATATATAAACTTGCTCGGTAGCTCACCTGGTACACCATTGCACTTGTGATGTGTAACGCAGTCCCTTGAACCACAAGTCACAATAAAAGAGTTCAATTACTCGTAGAAGAAATCTAAAATGGCATAGTTTCTTCGACAAATGTTTTTTCATCTCATGTTTGCTTTTGTTAAAGGGGTCATCGGATGCCCATTTTCCACAAGTTGATATGATTCCTTAGGGTCTTAATGAAAAGTCTATAATATACTTTGGTCAAAAATTCTCAACGGTAGTGTAAAACCCTTTTTACCTTGTCAAAATGAGCTCTGCAAAAATCATCCCATTCTGGTCGAGGTTGCTTTAAATGCAAATGAGCTCTGCTCTCCCCGCCCCTCTCTTCTCTCTGTGGAAAGACGAGCCTGTTTACTTTAGCTGTGTTTAGCCACTAAACTTGCTAACTAGCGATTTATTAGGAAAGGCGATCGCAAAGATTCATTAAAAAAACCCTTATACTCACTTCTGCTGTAAGTGAAGCTGGATCACGAATGATTCGCACGAACATAGACGGATATATGTAGATCGGGAGGCGCATTCCCTTCACAAACGTAATCTACTGCATCTTCAGCTGCTCAGATTTCGGGAGTAAATGACAACCACTATGTTCATTATTACATCCAGCAACACAACTCCTCAATCATTCAATCGGAGATATTCTTGTCCAACTTATATCCCTGCTCCGGCATTGAAAAAAAGAGGTAGGACTGTTACAGCTGATCTGAGGTAAAACGCTCATGTCAATCAACTATCATGGGAGCGGCCTCTGTCAGTGTGACGCCACAACGACAGGCATCAGAAAATGGCTCGATTTGAAAAAGGGAATATTATTTTTACAGATTAATTAAAAACCACTGCATGGATTTTTATCATTATAGGGTAGATTTGTACATACACTGCCAACACACATAATGTTGAACATAATGTTCAAACAACATGTAAAAGCGAACTTAGCATCCGATGACCCCTTTAACACTATCGGTTGGATTTAAGGTAGGGATGAGTGTAGATTTTCAAACATTTTGAGTCTGTCGTCTAAGAATAAAACCCTAAATTAGGGCTGTCAGTTTAGCGTGTTTAACTAGTTTAACTAATTAACTTAATTAATTAGTTATAAAAAAATAATGCGATTCAAATATTTTAACGCAGTTAACGCACTGGCCCCACCCCCAGACCTGTACGTCATCTTATATTTCATATAGGTGACTGTTGACAAATACTGTATGATGCAGGGCAACAACTTCATAAATGCAATGATGCCCTAAAATTCAAGATATTGATGCAAAAAAAAAATCCCCTGCATGTGTTTGGTCTCATATTTAGCCTATACACAGCAAAAAATGCTTTTCTTACCTACACTGTAAAAAACAATTTGTTGAGTCAACTTAAAATAATTTGTAACCTGGCTGCCTTAAAACTTTAAGTTCAGTCAACTCAAAAAAAGTTTATTCAACTTGAAATGTTAAATTATACTAAGTGACAACTTAGATATTTGAGTTGAATCAACTTAAAATTTTAAGGCAGCTGGGTTACTTACCCATCTTTTAAGTTTAGCAAACACAAATATCTAAGTTGTTCCTTAGTACAACTTAACATTTCAAGTTGACTAAACTCATTTTAGTTGACTGAACTTAAAATTTTAAGGCAGCAGGGTAACAAATTATTTTAAGCTGACTCAACAAATTGTTTTTTATTTTTTACAGTGTAGATGTTTTGTCTGGTTTCCTGCCAAAATATCTAAAAATTGTTAAATCAAGAAGGATTTTCTAGACAAGTAAAAATTATTGTCTTGTTTTCAGAAAAAAACAAGCAAACAAGCAAAATAACCTGCCAATGGTGTAAGCAAAATAATCTTGTTTTCTGCTTGAAATAAGATTATTTTGCTGACACAAACTAGTGATGAAACAGTGATTCAAAAGCCCATTCATAAGAGCTATTTACTTAATTCCTGAATGAATCAGCCATTTGAATCAATTAATAAATGAATTACCCCTACCTGCTGGCAGATTTAGTTTCTTTTTAGTATATCATTTCATTAAAAAAAAGAAAAAAGAAGTAGAAAAAAAACATGAAAAAAATCTTTCTTCATTTACTCATCCTCATGTCGTTTCAAACCTTTCTTTTGTGGAACATTAAAGAAGATATTTTAAAAACTGTTGGTAACAAAGCTGTTTTGGTTAACTATGACTTTCATCGTATGAACAAAAAATACTGAGATGTTTCTCAAATTTTCTTCTTTCTCAAATGTTCTATAGTTTACGTTGCAGCCTAAATGTTTCTGTGTAATCAATTCTATGTTGAATTAAATAAAATATTATTTTCTAAAGCTACAATTTGTAATGTCTACTTGATACTTTTTTTGTTTAACACAAAAATAGCTTTACGTAATCTTTTGTGGGTATTTTTACAGTCAAATTTATTTAGCTATTATATAGATTAATTCATCGAAACATCATGTAATTAATTAGATTAAACATTTGAATCGACTGACAGCCCTAATTTTAATATAGTGTACCTACACATTTGTGAATGGAAAAACTTCCAAAAATTTCGTATGATCTCACCATTAAAGATTAGGTTTGGAGTGCCGCTTCATGCTTACTTTTATTTATTTATTTATTTATTTATTTAATCACAAATCATGTTTTCCTAAAAAAAAAAATCACATTATATGAATTCGTACAAATTAGCAACCTTTCAGCAAATCTTATACTACAATGCTGCAATTTTGTAAAATGCCAGAATGTTACTTACATTGCTAGAAAGTTACAGCAAGTTGTTCCTCAACACATGGCCAGCTATAAACTGTTTCAGTGTTTACCTCATTTTTTATTCATGTGTTTTAATGAGGTAACCACTGATATTCAGTGGTTCAATACTCAACATATGAGGGTTAAAAGATGCTGAAGTGGTTTCTGTCCCTCCCTTGTCTTTCCAAGTCCAAGTTCCTAGTATATTACAGAAAATTTGATACAATCAGAGCAGATTTACACAGTGGCTTTCCTACTGCTGGACAAATTATTGAAACAAGTTGCTGGCATGCTTTATTTCTCCACTGATGCTATAAAACTCATAGATATGCAAATGAGAACATTAATCTAGGGATTTCACATCTACAGTGTGAAATCTCATGGTTACCCACAGGATTAATTACTAACCCTGGTTAAAGTATTAACAGTGTGTTAACAGTTACTATGAAAATCCCACATATGTTGTATTAATTCAGCCTCTGGAAACACTTAACAAACTTTCATTCTCCACATGCGATTCTCGCATTGATTTTAAAGTGACATCAGCGATGATTCAGCCAGATGACTGATTCACCTTAGTGCACTGTTTATAAATACAACATGACATGAATTATGCCATAACTTAAATCCATAATACTTTCATTCAGTCCATATACATTCATCTGTGGGAACACAAGTGAAGATTTTTTTTTATATTCTCATAATTTTTGTCTATCAACTGAAAGCCCATGCAACTAAAATTTTCATGCATCAAAAAGTACAAAAAGACTATAAAAGTAATGTATATGACAAAAATAAAAAATATATTAAAAATATATTTTTTGTGTTCAAAGATTAACAAACGTCTTATGGGTTTGGAACAACATGAGGGTTGAGAGTAAATGATGACAAAATTTTTATTTTTGAATAAAATAAAATAAAATAAAATAATATAAAATAATAAAATAAAAGGTCTTTAAATACCACAGCGAAAAAATAAATATACTAAAATGTATATGAAATACTTTTTTTTATGCTAAGCATACTACGAATACATTTACATATTTATGAGCTTAATAAAAATACCCTGCAATTGTACTTTTAGTATACTAAACTGGTATTTTGTCCGCTAAATTAGTCTGCTAAATTTGAACAACTAATGTTATACTTAAAGGAGAAGTCCACTTCCAAAATAAAGATTCACATATAATGTACTCACCCCCTTGTCATCCAAGATGTTTATTTCTTTCTTTCGTCAGTCGTAAAGAAATTATGTTATTTGAGAAAAACATTTCTGCATTTTTCTCCATATAATGGACTGATATGGTGCCCCGATTTTGAACTTTCAAAATGCAGTTTAAATGCAGCTTCAAACGATCCCAAATGCGGTTGTAAACAATCCCAGCCGAGGAAGAAGGGTCTTCTAGATCTTCTAGCGAAACGATCGGTTATTTTCATTAAAAAAAATACAATTTAAATACTTTTTAATCTCAAATGCTCATCTTGCCTTTCTCTCCCTGAACTCTGTGTATTTTGGCTCAAGATTGTTGTTGAAAAACTCCAAGCGTATTTTCTCCCTTAACTTCAAAAATCATTTCAAAATCATCCTACATCGCTGCAGAAGTACCGACCCAGTGTTTGCAAAGTGAACATTCAAAGAAGATCAAACACCCTTAACAAAAAAGGTAAAACAGTTTAGAATTTAAGAAGTTAAGGGAGAACATGAAATGGGGGTTTTTCGACATACCCTAACTGTTATGAACCGGAACAAAAACAGTCCAGGCAGAGTAAGACAAGATGAGCGTTTGGCGTTACAAAGTATATAAATTGTATTATTTTTATTCAAATAACCGATCGTTTCGCTAGATAAGACCCTTCTTTCTCGGCTGGGATAGATTCTCAGCAGCCCTAGATGATTTGTAGGCAGAAGTTGTAAATGCTTTCCTTTTTCCTACTAATGTCAGAGTGTCATAAAATATTTGAAGAAAACATTATATGACATTTCCATGCTTAATCTTAACGCTATCAGAGAAATTGTCATTCTTTGCCATAGATCTACTGTAGGAAGTGAGAGCCTGAAAAGCGTTACAAAGCTTCACCATTAAGCAGTTTCACCCCTCTGGCTTTGAAACTAATGAGATTCTTCAGTCAAAAATGTCAAAAACTAATTGAGATGTCCAGACCATGGGGAGAACGTGGCACGGCTTCGGCTGTATCTAGGTTTGTCAATCACTGCTATGTTTAGAACCGATCAAAAATCAAGAAATCTTAGTCTGTGCCGGTGTTTGTTTGTGATGTGTCTAGGAAACATGGCATGTAGAATGCAGCTGTTTGTGAAGTGCCTTGTTTGGATGTAGACTAAATTGTTGTATTAAACTACAGTGGTGTTAAGTGCGCAGGACAGAGCAGGGACAACTGGAAAGGCTGAGAGAGGGGAAGAAAGATGGAAATACACGTCTACATTCAAAAGTTTTTGAACAATAAGATTTTTCATATTTTTTAAAGAAGTCTCTTCTGCTCACCAAGCCTGCATTTATTTGATCCAAAGTAGTGCAAAAGCAATGCAGTTTTTAAATATTTTTATTATTTAAAATAACAGTTTTCTATATGAATAAATGGTAAAGTGTAATTTATTCTTGTGATCAAAGCTAAATTTTCAGCATCCTTACTCCAGTCAGAAATCAGAATCATTCTAATATGCTGATTTGCTGTTCAAGAAACATTTATTATTATTATTATTATTATCATTATTATATAATATAATAACAATAGTAATTAATAATTATCAGTATTTAAAACAGTGAGTACATTTTTCAGGATTCTTTGATGAATAGAAAGATCCAAAGATCAGCATTTATCTGAAATAAAAAGGTTTTGTAACATTATACACTATAACATTCAAAAGCTTGGAATTTTTTTTATTTATTTATTTATTTTTTTTGGTAAAGAAATTATAAAAAATTCTACTTTTATTTAGCAAGGATGCTTTAAATTGATCAAAAGTGCTGATAAAGACACTTATAATGTTACAAAAGATTTTTATTTCAGATGAATGCAGTTGTTCTGAACTTTCTATTCATCAAAGAAACCTGAAAAAAAAATCTACTCAGTGTTTTTAACAAAATAATAATAATAAATGTTTTTGAGCAGCAAATCAGAATATTAGAATGATTTCTGAAGGATCATGTGACTGGAGTAATAATGCTAAAAATGCATCTTTGAAATCACAGGAATAAATGACATTTTAAAATATATTCAGAGAGAAAACAGTTATTTTAAATAGTAAAACTATTTAAAAACTTCACTGTTTTTGCTGTACTCTGGATCAAATAAATGCAGGCTTGGTGAGCAGAACAGACTTCTTTAAAAACATTAAAAATCTTACTATTCAAAAACTTTTGACTGGTAGCATAAATTACTAAAACTTTAACTAAAATTAAAATTAAAACGGAAAATATCAAAATTAAAAAAAAAAACAGTTCAAAATATTAATATCTCATTGATACTAAAATAACACCACAATTTCTTTGCCATGACAGTTTTACATCTAAATAAAAAAGACATTTCTTGTGTTTAGTTTGACTGAAGTGTATATTTGTAACCCTAATTTTTCTTTTTCTTTTTTTTTTTTTAAAGGTCAAAATTATTTTAGCTGTAAACAGAATTTGCCATTTGTAACTTGTATTGAACCCAGAATGCTGCCAAAGGAAAGTATCCATTTGTGAGAAAACTCCGTTTTAGAAGCTGTGTGTAAACAAAGTGGATGGGAACGCAAAAAGAAAGTGAACACTACTATGATGCTGTAAACTTTTTTTTTTTCTCTCTCTCTTCTCGCTCTCTTTTTCTATCTTCTTAGAGGTAGTGCTTCTTTAAGTAGAACAGGATAATGCAGCAGTAACACATAAAGGTTTTGCCTAAAGCTTCCTTCACGCCTGTGACCTGATTAGTGCAGAAAGGACAGAGGAGGAAATTTTGCATTTCCCGAAAATGTGGAGAACAGACGAAAATAGAGATGGAGAGATCACAGTGCAACACACTGCTAAAAAAAGAGACAGAATGGATACTAAGGAACGAGGAAAAGATTAACCCGTCTAATAGTTGTGTCGATTCCACCTCATGTTTTTACACAACTGCTCTTACTGAGGGTCAAAAGAAAGTGGCAGTGCTTTCAAACAGTCCCCGTGAGAAGGTAAAGTTAACACACACACACACACAGACACACACACACGGCCCATATCTGCCAAAAGCTACTGAGAGAGAGAAAAGCGAGTGATTTATATGCCAGCATGTGAAAATTACTATTTTTGTTGTGGAGTTTTATTGTATGAAGGACAAAAGGATGAGAGGAGAGGCAGTGGGATGTTAAATGACCTACATATGCACAAGACACAGCTTAGATTATGTCCTATATAGAGGTGAGTACACAGCTGAAATATTGTCCCTATAAATGGCAGGTGTTACTGGCTTTTAGTACTCTTGTTTCAGACCACAGTGTTGTTCTGTGATGGAAACACACTCCATTTACAACTCCAATAAACTTCTTACATGCTAACCTAGTGCAGTGGTTCTTCTTATGCAAGTTTGACTTGAACAAATATAAAAACCTCATTATTATACTTGACTGAAATTGCAGTTTCTTAAAATTTGTTTTAGAAAAAACAGCTTTTTACCTAATTTTTGGTGTTATTTTGCCTTAGCAATTTTTTGAGGGAGAAGAAACAAGGTGCCTTCACTTCACTGAGATCCAAGTGAATATTTACCAGCCTCTCTGCCATCTTTTTTCTCTAAATATGCTCTTTTATCTCTGCTTGGTAAATCCTGAAGTTCTTAAAGCATTAACATGAAGGAAATACTGGCTTATATAGGTCTTAAAATTCCTCTAGTAATCCAGCGTAGCAGCTTTATAACCCTCCCTCTGATGATAGGATGTCACCTGTCAGGTCCCTATTGGCTTCTTCTGTAATGAGAGACAATAATAACAGCAAATTAAAGAGGTGCAAGAACCTGAACAGGAGAAATAGACTTTTACAATTAACCTTTTAACATCTGCCAGAGATGAGATTGAACTGTTCCCTGGTTACAATATGATCAAATCGACCTGTGAACTTGAACTGAACTGATACGATTCATAGCAGTTTGTCAAATAGAGACTAAGTAGTTAAATTTATTCAGGTGGTTTATAAGATGTGCACTTGCCTTTTTACACAAACAAGGTGTACTTTTTTTTAGCATTAGAGACACAAGTACTTTTTTTTTTTGATTGTAAGACATATGTATCTGAGACAAAATGAACTTTGTATGAAAAGCTTGTTTTAAACTAGGGCTGTCAGTTTAACGTGTTAATTAATTAGTGTTGAAAAAATAGTGCGCCCCGCCCCAGACCGGTACAGCATCTTATATTTCATGCGGTTGACTGTTGACAAATATGATGCAGGGCAACACCTCCATAAATGCAGTTATGCCCTAAAAGTCAAGATATTAGTGCAAAAAATGCCCCTGTATGTGTTTTGTCTCATATATGATTTTGTCCCCATCTATCACGAGCTTAAATGTGATTTTATACATCAGTTTGATAAATAAGTTGATATTGTGTTATATTTTAAACACTATATTATTTGTTTTTGCTCAGTTTTGCAGAGAACATATTACCTTTGAAGCCATAGCAGAATTGTTGTGCATCTCAGAGCAATGCAGTGGTGTTTAGTTTTTGAATGAATCCGCATTTTGACTGAATCATGTGAATCAATGATTCAAAGGCCTATTTATAAAGAAAGCCATTTACTTAATTCCTGAATGAATCAGCCATTTGAACAATCGAATCAAATGAGTGAATAACTCATAAAGACATTTACCGGCACCTGCTGGCAGATTTAGTTTCTATAATTTCATTAAACAATAATAATAATAATAATAATAATAATAATAAAAACCTTAAAGGGATAGTTCACCCCCCCAAAAAACTGTAATTCTCTCATCGTTTACTCACCCTCATGTCTTTGTCAAATTTTTAATTTTTACAGTCAAATTAATTTTGCTATTCATTAGATTAACTAATCAACACATCATGTAATTAATTAGATTAAAAATTTGAATCGACTGACAGCCCTATTTTAAACACATTAAACAACTACTTAAAATAACTCATCCTTCAAGCTCTTGACCTTCTTGGCTGTGTCCAAACAAGTTAAAATAAGACCACTATATTTCAACTTTTTAAGTCATATTCAGTTTATTGTTAAATCAAATTTAAGATGGCTAATTTTAACTACCAAAAACGTAATTAGATTTTCCCTGTTATACATTCTTAAAAATAAAGGTGTTTCATGATGCCATAAAAGAACCTTTTTTGTCTAATGGTTCCATAAAGAAGCTTTAACATTTGAAAAACTTTCGTTTCACAAAAGGTTCTTTGTGGCGAAAGAAGGTTCTTCATATTTTAAAAAGGTAAGAAAGAGATGGTTCTTTCAAGAACCTTTGACTGAATGGTTCTTTGTGGAACCAAAAATAATTATTTTATAACATCACTGTGAAGAACCTTTTAAAGCACCTTGATTTTTAAGAGTGTAAAAAACAATTTAGTGTTTCCTAAACTTGTGACACCCACATTTTATTCTTCCATATCAAGTAAATAATCTGTTGCCTTTTTTTCCTGCTACCCAAATTATTCGACAAAAACTATCTAACAAATAAATATCTTTGTTCTGTCCGTAATGGGAATTCTTTTAAGTTCTTCAGTAACTACAAACCAAAATTTGGTGCCAAATTACATAGTTTTTACTGACCGACAGATTTATTTGAGCTAAATGTGGAACCCTGTTGTTTCTGTCTTCTGTCTTCTTATTCTTCGATAAACTGCATCACACAAATCAGTGTTAGATGTGTTCCAAATTTTTGTAACAAGGTGACAAAATACACAACATTACGTAAAGTAGAGAAAATAAAAGTGTTAAATACTCCTGAGGTGTTTTTTTTTAACAGTTTCAGGTCGTATTCAGGCAAATGATGGCAATCATTTGAAAGTCTCTCAAAACTAGTTGAAATTCAGCTTACCCTGACATGTTTTTAAACGACCTTTAAAATGTCTTACACAAAAGCAAGACAAGGTGGTGTAATGGTTGACTTCATATGGTACATATTTACTAACATACAAGACAAGTCAACAACTGCTAAATGACTCTGCTACACTCATCATTTGCTCATCATTAATTTCCGCCCCATGTGTGTCTGTTTACATGCTATACAATCACACTGAAAATATGTTTTCATTACGTTCAGTTTAAAACATTTATTAGGTTTTTCAGACTATACTTCTTCTTTTTTTCTCGGACTTTCTCATCAACACATTTGAGAGTATTTACACGATTCTCTGATTAATGTTTTAAATAAAATGACGGACTCTCATAATTACTGAAGCTTTGGAGCTTTGTAAATTAAATATAATTTCATCAATCATTTTTAGTTGTAATTGTGTATAATCTGTTATTAGTATAATATGAGTTTTTGTTTATAATGTCAACAGGCTTGTAAAGGCCAGCTGGCGTGCTGAAGTGCGTCAAATAGAATATTACAGTAAGACACACAATCCTAACTGACTCACTGACTGATCTTGTTGAAGTTTGTTGGTGTGGCTGTTTGTGTGTGAATGTGTACGTCTGTTTGAGGAAGCAGTCTGTTTGTAAAATGTTTACAGTACTGCTTTTTTCCATTGCTGTTATTTCCTGTGCATGTGGATATTTGTGTGTGTGCACGTATGCTTTGGGAACAAGAATGTTAAAGTGTCTGTTTGTGTGTGTGTGTGTTTGAGACAGATGTTAAGTCTCTGTCTTTTTCTCTCCCCTTCTTTCTTCGTCCCCCTGCGGGGGCCACAACACTTATTTACATTTCATTCATCACAGAGAGCCGCAGATTGAAACACAAACAGTGGACTATTTGGGTTCAGTCTTTCACTGCGATAAGAGCTCCGATTACGCCCCATCATGAAGGAACTTCCTGTTTGAGCCCTGAATAAAGGATGTTTGCTCTTATCCTTTTAGCTTGGCTTTTTTCATCAAAGAGCAGTTCCGTCTAAATGTTTTTCCATTTGTTTCAAGGTATGATTAATGCAAAAAGTTTGCAAGAGTAAGTTTTTTCAAGTCAGGGCAAGTCACGTTTATTTCTATAGCACTTTATACAATACATATTTTCAAAGCAAACAGTAACAAACAAGAAAATAACAGTGTTCATGTATTTAATACTGCTGAATCAACTTGAATACATTCATTTATACCAATAGAATCAGATAGAAACATCTTTTTAAAGTAACATTTGCAGTTGAACACTTTTTACAGTGTAATATTATCATTATTAAAGGAGAAGTTCACTTCCAGAACAAAAAATTATAGATGATTTACTCCAAGATGTTTATGTCTTTCTTTCTTCAGTCTGAAAGAAATTGTTTTTTGCAGCAAACATTTCAGGATTTTTCTCCATATGACTTGGAGCCCGCTTCAAAGGGCTCTAAATGATCCCAGCTGAGGAAGAAGGGTCTTGTCTAGCAAAACGATTATTTTCTAAAAAATGTTTACAATTTATATACTTTTTAAACTCAAATGCTCGTCTTTTCTAGCTCTGTGTGAACTCTGTGCATTCCGGGTCAATACAGTTAGGGTATGTCGAAAAACTCCCATCTCATTTTCTCCTTCAACTTCAAAATTGTCCTACATTGCTGCAGAAGTACTGCCACAGTGTTTCCAAAGTGAACACGTAAGGAGGGTCAAACACCCTTTACAAAAAAACGTGAAAGAACGATGTGAGGTAAAACAGTGATTCGGATATTGGAGGAGAAAATGACATGGGAGTTTTTCGACATACCCGGAATGCACAGAGTTCACACAGAGCTAGACAAGACGAGCATTTGAGGTTAAAAAGTATATAAATTGTCATTTTGTTTTTAGTAAGTAACCAATTGTTTTGGTAGATAAGACCCTTCTTCCTTGGCTGGGATCGTTTAGAGCCCTTTGAAGCTGCATTTAAACCGCATTTTGGAAGTTCAAACTCGCCGGCACCATTGAAGTCCACTATACTGAGAACATTCCTGATTTTTTTTTTTTTTACCTCAAAAAACATAATTTCTTTACGACTGAAGAAAGAAAGACATGAACATCTTGGATAACAACAAGGGGGTGAGTATATTATCTGTAAATTTTTGTTCTGGAAGTGGACTTCTCCTTTAAGCTCAATTTAGTTCAATGTTGATTCAGTTCAGTTCAATACGTTAGATGTGTCAGTGTTGCAAAGTTCAATTTTGAAACAAATTTAATTCAGCCCATTATAAAACATGTTTTTTTGAAAATAGGCTATATTTTACAAGACAATAATATTTCAGTTTTTCTACTTCAAAATTTAATGTTTGCAGTTTCTTTCTAATTGTTTTTTAAAATGTATTAGCAATTTCTGAGTAAAAATTGTTTTTACACCAATTTTTTTAGTGTACAGAACAGCTCTGTAGAAGACAACAGTGTGATTATTCAGCTCAATTTAGATATAATTCAGTTCAATAATAGTGTCGACAATGCAAAGGTCGTTTGTTATGAAACAACTTCAAAGTCAGCTTTACAGAAGACAATAGTGTCATTATTCAGTTCAAGTTTTATACTAATCAGATACTATCAGTTTGATAATATTACTAAATAATAATTGTTTTAAACCCTGAGTAAGTCTAAGATGACACTTGTGCAAAACACCCTCTATAATGCAAAAGGAGTGTATAAATTCATGCGACAAATACACTATTTATAACTCTACCTGAAATTCACCTGTCAGAAAGAGACTGTCTCTGCTAATGGGTAGACAAACACTCACGCTACACTCTCTCTTATTCTTTGCTTCATTAACCCTGAATATTAATATGGTCATCCTGGATTCTCGTTCTTTTTTGATTTGTTTGTTTTCTCTAGCTTATCCAGAACGACGGGTAGTTATTATAAAGATAAGGGACTGAGGTATCTGTCTCTCTTAGTTCCTTTTTTCTATTTCTGTAATCTAAAGTAATCAGTTTCCTCTGTGAAATACTGTACGTCCTGCTCTGACTGCCCTCTCTTGTCTCTTTGTACTGTGGACACAGATCATCACCATTTAGACGAGTCCCTACTGCTTCCATTGGACGTAATAATTGAAAAGTACATCTGAATGTTTGTCAGTGGAATACGGGAGATTTAGACCCCCAACCATCATCTAATTCTCTCTGTTTTTCCCCCCTCTTTTGTTTGTGGCAGTGGGCAGCCCAGAGGGGGTTGTGCCCCTTTCATACCCCAGTAATTGATGAATTGTATGTGGTATGCAAATGAGAATCCATAAATCTTATGAATGACAGCTTAATTTATGTGAGCCTTAATGAATGCAGGATTAGATTTTAATTAAATGTCCTCAAAGGCACCCTGAGTTGTACGTTGCATTTTTGTTCTCTCTCTCTCTCTCTCTTTCTCTCCCCCTCTGACTCACTCTTTTATAGACTACCATGTTAATCTTAAGTCTTGTTTCCTGTGCACATCTGTCCTCTCAAATGAAGTATCTAGAAAAATTGCAGTGATAAAAAACTCTTCATTTTGCGAGCGGAAGGGGGTCGTAGTTAATGAATCATACAGGGAGAGAGAGAGTTAAAATGGTGCCTTATCTGCTGATCTCTCTTTGAATTTCTTGAGTCATTTCCGCTGCACGGCTTAACCACATTTAATCTGATTCCATCAGTATCAGTTTAATTAAAATATCGCCCCATTAGGAATTATTAAAAATGTCAGCCTGTTAGGCATTCAGCATGGCTGTAGGAAGAGAGAAGACAGTCCTTCACCAGAGCTGCGTCATTAGCACTAGAGTTCTAGCACGTCTCTCGGAGTTTACTGTTATTGTAAACTGAATCAGACCAGCAGTACCGGACACAAAAAAGCATGTCTAATTAAATGAAATAATGAAACGTATACACTTCAACAGCAATTAAAAGTTTACCAGAAATTAAATTTTAAGGCCCTATAAAATACATTTTAGTATTTTTCTCAAACTGAGTTATATATATATATTTTTTTTTTTAAGATCTATTTTTGGCATTTTTATTTTTGATAAGACAGTATAGCAATGACAGGAAACGAAGTGGGAGAGAGATAGGGGGGTGGGATCGGGATCAGAGCTCAGGACACCCGGAGCGCAATGGCGCTACATGTCGGCGCGCTGCCCACAAGACTATTGGCACCGACAAACTAAGTTCTATTTTGATCAAATTCTGTGAATCTGTTTACTATTCATTTTCTGCATTCCATTAGTTTTATTAGGTATCAATAAATAATCAAAAGCATGCCTAATTAATTTATAAATATTAATTAGATTTTATAAAAAATTGTTTATTTATTTATTTTTTTCAGAAATACTGTCTTGTGTATTTACAATTTTCTTGTAAATAAAAAAAAATTAAAATGTAAATTTCTTGTAAATATTCCTTAAATATTGTTTTAATAATATTTTTATTTTTAGTAGTAGTACTATAATTATTTTAAGCAATATTTCCGTCCAAACTTTTATTTTGACGGATTGCTGCCTTCACGTTTCTGTTTGTATATGATATGAGAATGGGTTTTCTCAAAATTAACGATAAAATGCTCATGACTCTCACAGCAGGTCTAGATACTACATTTATGTATTCATGTACTCATATATTGTGGCGTCAAAGGCTGAAAACACCGCAAGTGTCATGTGCGCTTCAGTATGTGTGTAGTAAACTGAATGTGCAGGATACATATTTAAATAGACTAGTTAGCAAGTTTAGCAGCTAAATGCGGCTAAAGTAAACAGGCTCGTCACTCCGAGCAGAGTTCATTAACATTTAAAGCATGGGTGTCAAACTCTGGTCCTGGAGGGCCGCAGACCTGCAGAGTTTAGATGCAACTCTAATAAAACACACCTGATCCAAAAAATCAAGTCCCTCAGGCTTAATTGAAAAGTGCATAGTATGTGTGTTGAAGCAGGGTTGGAACAAAACTCTGCAGGGCTGCGGCCCTCCAGGAACTGAGTTTGACACCCCTGATTTAAAGCAACCTCGACCAGAACAGGATGATTTTTGCAGAGCTGATTAGGATTAGGTACCTGATGAGGTAAAAAAGGTGTTATTTACACTACCATTGAGAAATTTTAACCAAAGCATGTAATAGACTTTTCATTAAGACCCTAAAGAATCATATCAACTTGTGGAAAATGGGCATCCAATGACCCCTTTAAATCAGGGTATCAGGGTACCTTTTTAGTGTCGGTATATCGAGCAACACTAACACATAGATGAGACGTGTGTGTATGTGTGTGTGTCTATGTGTGTGAGAGTTCATGAGAGGAATATAATGAGTTAAAAAATAAAATGCTGATAATGAATCATTACAGAATCTGGATTTAGAAACAAGTGCCAGATTTTAAGAAATGTACTCTTTCTATTCATGTTAATTTCATAGTTTCATAGTTTTGAAAACTTTTATACCATTTTCCAAAAAAGGTCATTTAATGACTCTAAAAATGTCATGTGGTGTAACCAAGTTAAAAAGTAATAACATAGTTTCATTACGCCTAAATACATCTGAGTGTACACATTTTAATAATATACAATATACAAACTAAATAATAATAATAATAATAATAATAATAATAATATATATATATATATATATGTACAACAATTCTTTCAAGTCCTCGAATCTCGAAGCTGCGATATTCTAGATGTTATCTTCAATAACAAACCACATATTTAAAGTCTAAACAAGTACATTCTCACCCAAAAACTCACCCAAAAAAGTATTATTTGTAAAATTGTAGTGGACTTGGGCTTCCGCCATGACACTCACTGTGAGAAATACCGCAAATGAAGAAAAACAACACATGAAACGGTTGGACTTCTGATATCACTAGAACATTGCACTCCTCTCAGCCAATCAGATTAGAGGACCAGAAAGAACTGTTAAATATATATTACTATAAATATATGCGCTATTTGTTTCAGAGTTAAGTGCAGCACTGTGTCCATTTATACGTGAGCAGATTAAGATCAGTCACAATTGTTATCAAAAACGCCATACTACTTATGACTGTTGTTGCAGTGACGTACAATATGCACGTACTACACTGAAAAAATTGTAGAATTGTAACTTTAAATTTTTTTTGTAATTTTCACAGATAATTACAAAGAAACCTTAAGTAACACATGGAAGAAAATTGTAAATAGTATTTTCTTGTAAAACAGTAAAAAGGTTTTATTTACAACTTTTTAAAAGAAAAATAATTGTCATGTGCTTATGATGAAATTTTAATGAGCAGTCTTTGGTACAAGTACATTCTCACCTAAAACAACTCTTAAAACTACACAAAAACAGTATTATCTATAAAATTATATATATATAGAGAGAGAGAGAGAGAGAGAGACAATTTGTATAGATACAAATTTGTAAGGTATATATGTGTAACGAATATACATATATGCATCTTAATTATATATTATTTTATATATTATTATATAATATTTTTATTTATTTATTTATTTATATACATTTTTTTAATAATATTAATAAGCAATAATAAGCAGTTTTATTAAAATGTTCGTTTATGCCAAACCATTTTTTTCAAAGGTTTTCCTTTTCAAGAATTTAACTTTTGATTAATTTTTTCTTGATTATGATATTAGAACAGTAGGACAGCAACATTATTCACTTAGTTCTGTAAAAAAGAAAAAGAAAACAAAACACAATATTAATGCAGAAATGTAAAAAAAAAAAAAAAAATCATTACAGATGATTACAGATGATGAGAGGTGTAATGAAGTCGATGTGTGTATGAATTTCATTTTTTTAATAAATAAATAGGTCCAGACAAAAATGTCCATCTTTGTACAACAACAATCATCATCTCTGTCAAAGACAAACACACACAGACAGACCAGTCCTGACTCCTGTGTGTGTGTGTGTGGTGAGAGAACGGGGTGAGAAATAAACCTGTGATAATCCTCTCCCGTTTCAAAGGTCAGGCGCTGTGATAAAATAGCTATTTTGTTCATTTATTTACTCTCTGCAGTGGACAGATAAAGAAACACTACAATTAGGGAATTGAGAGAGGGAGATTTTAAAAGGGCAAACGGCGGGGAGTTTAATATTTTATGAAGGATGATTGGCGCTCACGAGCACTGGGGGAGGTGTAAGCGAAGGATCTGCACAAAATAGAGGACTTTTTTTCTGGAATGCTCAGCAAAATGATAAAGAAAGTTTTTTGAAAAAGCAAATGCTTTCCATTAAAGGTTTTCTTAAAACCTGACACCTGCTCAGCTGGTGCAGACAAAGATACACAAGGGTCAAAACAATCAGAAGTGTACCATGTTAAGTCAAACAGGTGAAAAAGGATTGTAACCTATTTCCCCTTTCATTCAGACTCAATTAGATTAATTTGGTTGTCTAGATAAACACCTCAAGTTAATGCAGCTGTTATTTGTGTGTGCTGCTGAGAGCCATGGCTGATTTTAACGCATGTAAACTCAAGAAATTTAAATTGCACATGAATGCGCAGGAGCAGGTAACAAGGTGTGCAGCATGCATTATACATGAGCAAAAAATCGGCTGATTATGGAAAAGGTAGATGAGTCTACTGTGTGATCTAATTAGAGAGAGAGAGAAAAAGAGAAGGGAGGGGGTACAAGAGATGGCAGAAAAGACTGTCCTTGAGAGTATTTACTGACGCATGCTAGTATGCATAGTAGATTAGTCCAACTCTGAACAGAAATGTGTGTGTATGAGTGTGTACCAGCCATGCCTTGATTTAAAAAAAAAATATATATGGGAGACTGAGGCTAGTTGTCACACTTTTTACTGCAGTGAACATTTTTTAGAGAAGGTCAGTTTGTGTATAACCTTGGGAACAAGTCTTGGCCACAAAATAGCTGTTTCACCATTATTGTTTGGGAGTAAAAAATATAGCACATTGAACAAACGTTGATGTTTCTGACAACATGACCCACCAGGAGTTGAACAGCATATTATAGGCTTTTCAACAGAGTCAGTACGACAAAAAAATGGAAAACAATTCAAGTAATAAAAATAAAAAAATAAATAATAAAATGTATGGAACAAAAATATCAAACAATGCCACTTTTTCTAAGAGTACACTTACAAGAGTAAAAAATGGTGTAGAAATAATTTTCGCTCAGAAATTGCTTGTAAATTGAACAAAAAATATGGAGTGAATTTAATGTGCAATTTTAAAGATTAAGAACTGAAATTGCATTTTCTTATAAAACATATTCCAAAAAACTCTGATCTATTTTCTAGTGTATGCAAGTGTTTCTTATTTTTATTTATCCATTGTTTAAGTTAAATATGATAAAAACCCAATGATAAATTTACTAAATTATCATTAGTAGTAGAAATATTTAAGAACATTTTAAAATGGGTGTTTGAAACCAGCATAGTAAACCACTGCTAGAGAAAACGCACATTTGTGTAATAGGACATTTGAGAACATACATACAGTTCTTTTTGTTTTGTTTTGTTTTGTGATGGTTGTTCATGAATCCCTTGTTTGTTCTGAACAGTTAAACTAAGCACTGTTCTTCAGAAAAATCCTCCAGGTTCTGCAGATTCTTCAGGTTCCCAGCATGTTTTGCATAATTTAACCTTTTCCAGCAGTGACTGTATGGTTTTGAGATCCATCTTTTCACACTGAGGACAACTGAGGGACACAACTAGTAAAAAAGGTTCAGACATTCACTGATGCTCCAGAAGGAAACACAATGCATTAAGAGCCAGGGGTGAAAACTTTTGAACAGAATGAAGATTTTTCTAATTTTGTTGAAATATAATTTTTTTGCCCTTCAGAAGCAACAGAATGTACTTGCATGTTTCCCAGAAGACAAATTAAGTACAATTTACATTGATCTTCAAATTCAAAAAGTTTTCACCCCTGGCTCTTAATGCATCTTGTTTCCTTCTGGAGCATCAGTGAATGTTTGAACCTTTTTTAACTGTTGCGTTTGAGTCCCTTAAGGGGTTCCCAAACATTCCCAGTTACTGAGATTTAGCACTTTTGAAAACTTTCTCGTGTGACAACTAGCCTCAGGCCAACTTGGTAGCTTCTAATCATTCTGTACCTTGTCTACACTTAAGGTGAATGACATGATGCAGCAAAACTACAAAATTCCCATTATAATTAAAAAAATGTCTACACTGCAGCTTGCAATGTGCATGAATTGCACTGCCTTCTAAATGGGTTGTTACATGTAACCAAATGGAAAAGGTTGTCTGACATTTGGTGTTCATTTTTTTTAGCTCCAGACCTGGCAGACCTCCTAAACGAACCCAGAGCGTGACATCACCCGAGAGCCCTCACGTCCTGCCCCACTCCGTCTCCGGACTCATGTCCTCAGGAATGATGTCTCACACTGGTAAGAAAATGATGAACTATTCTTACCTCACTGTTACTGCCAGAACAAACAAATCTCATTCCTCAAATGAGAAAAGCAGAATTTAAGATGATCAAATCAGTGAAAAATGAAGAAATACACTCTATCCTAATCAGACGTGGTAAGATTCCAGCAAAAAGCAATTTGTCTGTCCACACCAGACACGATAAAATCGATTACAAATCACAGCCAATCAGAAGAGCATGTGGGCGGAGTCTGTGTGCAAGTGCACTGCTGTCTCACACTAGAAACAAAAAGTACATAATCAAATCAAAATAAACCATTTTACCATTATTCAGAATACATACTCATTAACTGATAGATTTTTCTCATGGAATACACTGTTTAAACTTAGCTATTTTCAATATCTGAGGTAAATTACCCATTGTCGCTTTCATTATGGCTTATTGTCATAAAAATCTAAAATAAAAGCAAATCTGCATTTACTACTTATTTGAGTTGGTTTGGCATATTTAGGCTGAAATAGGAAATATGGCAATTTATGTAAGATTTATAGCAGAAACGTGTGATTTCTGCCTCATTAGCATCACCAAATGAAACTGACAATAATAATGAGAAAGAGAATGACTGCAGATTTTTCTTTTTTTTTTTTGCTATTCTGGACTGAACGGGATGTTCAAACAAGCAATGCTTTGAGCTATCCAGAGCCACAGTGTTTAAACTTTTAGGGGGAGAATCAGCCTTACTTACAGTTCACTCTGCGTTTTAAGCAGGGATACGCATATTTGAATATAAAACCAACTTCAGTTCAGTTTTTAATTCAGTTGCTTGAAATGGTGCGCATTTTTACAGACCAGTTGCAGCCTGTTATATTTCTGTGTCAGTCACTTTAAACAGCACTTATCTGAAGTGACGCAAATAAACAATCTGACTCATGCTGTGCTATGGAAAAGCCCAAAGCCAAGAAAACACAGCTATTGTTTCCACACTCACAATGCAGGTTTGCCCGAGGTAGCATGTAACCTCATCTTGCCCACTCTAATTTGCCCTTTATTGTGTTGTGATATTATGATTAAAACCTATTAGATTTAGCCTGGAGATATGTTCACCTCAGCCTCTGTGGTGTCAGCTCTCCTCTCGCTCCGGAGAGTGTCATTTAAAGCATCACAACTTCTGTCCATCCTGCATCCTGAAGCTAAATGCAGCGACTTCTAAGCTGCCCTTCTCTTTGTGTGTGTGCGTGCGCAGTCTGCTCGTTACGACTTCTCAAAGAGAGCCCGAAAAGGGCCGCGCATTTGTACTCGTTTAGAAAGAGCAGGTGATGGAGAGAGAAAGAGTGAGAGGGAGAAAGAAAATGCTCAATAGCACAGGCCTCTTTTATCTTCGGCAGAGGTCACACTATCAATGTCAGCCACAGAGATGGGAACTCAAAGGCCACTAGGGAGATAGAGAGAAAGAGAGGGAGGACAGTTTTTTCCCTCTTTGAGTGGATTGCAGACTGAGAGTGGGGAATGCTTTGATATCGTCCTCTTCACAGGCTGAATAGGGACCTTGGCTTTCATGCTCTGATCTTGACATTTAGTGAAAGCATTTGGAGAGCAACTGAGAGAGTGAGAAAAAAAACACCCCGCTCCTAAAGCTCACTGCCAGAGCTTGCCTCATATTTGCACATAACTGTTGTGAATTGCAGCCAAATGCCAGCGTACGAAAGCTCTAGAACTAAATTTGAGAGCCATTTGCCCGGACTAGAGCACAGACTTTAAAAGGATAGATCTTAAACACATACTTTCACAGAGTCAGTGTTTGGAATGAACATTATATATTTTCTTCTGAACAATTCTGTTCGTACCACAAATACAGGAGCAGATAAAATACTGTCTGTATGAACAAATAACGCAAACCAGAGCTGATGCGATATTATTTAATAAATGAGTCAAACTAGGTAATTGTTCATCTGTCTTACTTTAGCCAACCAACAGTGGCATGTTTTGGGAGCAGATAGCAGTGTAGAGAGCAGTATTTACAAACCGGGAGGTTACAGTTCAGGTACATACACAGTTACCAGTTACCAAGAGTCTTATCTAGCGAAACGATCGTCATTTTCTTAAAACAATAAAAACGTATATACTTTTTAATCACAAAAGGTCTGCGATGCACATGTGCATCTTCGCACATTGCGTAATCGCGTTGTAAAACTCACACGCGGTTAGTTGTTTGTCTGTGTACTCCAGTTCAAAAAGATAGGGTAGGGCGAAAAACTCTCTTTTCTCCTTCAACTTCAAAATCCACCAACATCGTTTTACCTCTTTTTGTAAAGGGTGTTTGACTTATTTTTTAGTCCAGTGCAATTAATTAATATTAATCGCTATTAATCGCGTCCAAAATAAACATTTTTGTTTTCATAATATATGTGTGCGTACTGTGTACATTTATTATGTATATATAAATACACACACAGGGAAAATATGTTATGTATATATATTGAATATATTTATATATTAATGATCATTTCGCTAGATAAGACCCTTATTTCTTGGTTGGGATCGTGTAGAGCCCTTTGAAGCTGCATTGAAACTGCAGTTTGGAACTTCAACCCGTTGGCTCCTATTGAAGTCTACTATATGGAGAAAAATCCTGCAATGTTTTCCTCACAAACCTTAAAGGAGAAGTCCACTTCAAGAACAACAATTTACAAATAATTTACTCACTCCTCTGTCATCCACGATGTTCATGTGTTTCTTTCTTCAGTCGTAAAGAAATTATGTTTTTTGAGGAAAACTTTTCAGCATTTTTCCCCATATAATGGACTTCTATGGTGCCCCGATTTTGAACTTCCAAAATGCAGTTTAAATACGGCTTCAAACTATCCCAAATGCAGTTGTAAACAATCTCAGCCGAGAAAGAAGGGTCTTATCTAGCGTAACGTAGTGAATAAAAATCGTTGATACAAAAATCCAACAAAAATGTTTTTATAAACATTTCTGTTATATATCATAGGTATAATTTATATTGTAGGTATAACGTTATAATTCATTAGAAAGTTTTGTACAATTTATTTTAACATTCTTATGTAATGCAATACATGTAAGAAAAATTTACAGCATTTATTAATCTTAGTTATTTAAAACATAAAATAATACATTTTAACATTTCAAGTTGTAGAACTGATTAAATTAGTAGATTAATAAATACATACATTTTGAACTTCCAAAATGCAGTTTAAATACAGCTTCAAACTATCCAAAATGCGGTTGTAAATGATCTCAGCCGAGAAAGAAGGGTCTTATCTAGCGTAACGTAGTGAATAAAAATAATACAATTTATGTACTTTTTAATGTCAAACGCTTGTCTTGTCTTACTCTGCCTGGACTGTTTTTGTTCCTGTTCATGACAGTTAGGATATTTCGAAAAACTCCCATCTCATGTTCTCCCTCAACTTCAAAATCATCCTATATCGCTGTTTTACCTTTTTGTTAAGGGTGTTTGATCTTCTTTGCATGTTCACTTTGCAAAGACTGTGTCGGTACTTCTGCAGCGATGTAGGATGATTTTGAAATGATTTTTGAAGTTGAGGGAGAAAATACGGTTAGAGTTTTTCGACATACCCTAACTGTCTTGAGTCAGAATACACCGAGTTCAAGGACTGCAAGGCAAGACGAGCATTTGAGAATAAAAAGTATTTAAATTGTATTTTTTAAATGTAAAAAAACGATCGTTTCACTAGATAAGAACCTTCTTTTGAGAGGTTTTGAGAAGTTGTGGAATTCATAAGCAATGTGTTGAAAAACAAATTTAGATGAAATGCCTATTTAGTGCAGGCTTTGGTAATTGATATGTACATTAGCGTTGACACAAAAATCTAACAAAAATGGTTTTGTTATATATCGTAGGTATAATTTATATTGTAGGTATAACATTATAATTCATTAGAAAGTTTTGTACAATTTATTTAAACATTCTTATGTAATGCAATACAATTTACAGCATTTATTAATCTTAGTTATTTAAAACATAAAATAATACATTTTAACATTTCAAGTTGTAGAACTGATTAAATTAATAGATTAATAAATACATAAATATATAAATTACTTTTTCAATACATTTTTGCATATGTTTCTTACGCTTCAAAAAGTAGATTACATGGAAAAAAAGCTACATTCCAAAAACATTTTCAGTGGTCCCCAGGGGGCTATATTAGAGTGATCTCAATCTAAAAACAGCTTGCCTTCATTTTGCTTTACTGAGATCTTTTTAAAGCTAGAGGAAGAGGAAAGAGAGGAGTAGCATGTAACAGTCTTAGCTGCGTGGCTAGAAGCAGCTCTCTGTGCAATGAAGGGAAGCTAATCTAATTTTAATTGAATTATAACATGTGTGCACTGGGGGTACACACACACACACACACACATAGTTAACAAGGGTTATTGGAGACTTGTGACAATGGGCAGGTGCCAGGCAGCCTAAATTATCAGCGTATGACAGGGGGAGCAGATCTGAGCTTACAGATGTCACCTCGTTCAGCTGATCCAGGACCTGCTCTTCAAAGCTGGTGTCTCTTGGTAGATAGACGGAGGTATTAGTCAATGGACTGATTGCAGAACGGTGACGTGGGCCAGAGTGTAAGTGTAAGCTTTGGTATGACGCTGTGGGTAATAATAGACCTGTTGTTATCATCTAATGTTACAGTGCCAGTGTGTTCTTCTGTCAAATTCAATTATGGGATGTGAAATATTCATAATTGCTTTCACAAAAGCATTTGAATGAGGCACATTTATGGAAAAGCGGTGAGGTGAACCTGTTAACAATTATTCATATTCACGTATTCTCTCAAGATTTAGACAGCTGAAGTGATAGAACTTTTTTTGGAAAAGGCAAAGAAAATGGAATGACTATGAATTAACACGTTTTCTTTTCCTCTCTGTTTAATACTCTGACAGGCCTAACAGCTGCCACACTTGCTGAAGCCATGAAGAAGAAGATCAAATTGGAGGTGATGAATAGTTACCATGGCAATAATAACCACGGCACAGATTCTGAGAATGGTGACATCACCTCCAGCATGGGTAAGTGTCAGTTCCTCTCTTAAACTGCTCAGACCCTATAAAACACTAAACACTTTTTTTAAAGGTGACATATCATGAAAATCTGACTTTTTCCACGTTTAAGTGCTATAAATGGGTTCCCAGTGCATCTACCAACCCAGAAAATCAAAAAAAGCCTTAAAATAGGCATTTTAAGCCTTTCTCTGCAAGCATGTGAAAAAATGTAGAAAGCGTTTCCGCACGTTACCACTCACAGCGCCACCATTCTGTTTTCGTAACCATTCCGTTCTAACGCCATTGCAAAAGTTTAAGCAAAGCATGAAAACTGTTCTGTTTTTTGCTGCACAGAACACTATTTAGAGTCCCAGCCTCAGAGGAGTGGAATTACTGATGTATTTACTGTTGTCACATAGATCTAAAATAAACGTGATTTCTTTCACAGATGTTTACCTTCACAGACATAACTGACTGTCTTAGTAACTCCTGTGTGTTTTTGACATAAACTTGTGTGTATCTGACAGTATAAGCGTAATAAAATATGATAGAGAGTTTAGCTTAGTACTCACATGCTGTGTGACAGCCGCTTTCTGTGCGCGTACAACCACGCTGTAAAATATGTAAAATTTATGGTAAAAAAACGGCAGATGTGGTTGCCAGAATTTTACCATAAAAAATATGGTAGCAACATTTTAGTCTTTACGGTTTTAACTTCAATTTACATTTAAATACTATAATTTCATTAACTAATATTTTGTTAATATACCAACCTAATGAAGTACTGTAATCTTTTGTAATACACTGATAACCACCAAAAGCATGGATATAGAAGGTGCAAAGTGTCATTTACACAAACACTAAACACCATCATGGTAATACACATGAAACTGAAATATGGCAATAAAAAAACATTAATTTAACAACATTAGATTAACATACAACCCTAATGTATAAAACGGATAGAAAAAACTAAGAAGAAACATAGTTATTTTAACAAAAAATTTGAAATGTAATGCAGGGAATTCCGGGAATGTCAATTTATGGTTATTCACTGTAAATTTACGTTCTTTTCACTTCTGAAAATGGTATACTACCGTAAAATTACATGCAAAGTTTTTCACCATATAGGTGAACTTACCATTAACCATTTAACAGGTTTTACTGTAGCATTTTTACAGTCTTTTACCATAACATTTTTTACAGTGCATGTATCAGAAGTGTAAATTAATGTGGTTTAAAACGCATGATTTCAGCACTATAGACATGATAATCAAAACAGATGTTTTTTGGCAGAATATCTGAGGCACAGCCATATTCTGGAAAAGGAGGTGGGGAGCAGCGGCTCATTTGCATTTAAAGACACATGCACAGAAAAATAAATGTTTCTGCTTCTGCCCAAAATAGGCATTTTCAAAGTCATATAATAAATGATTTGTGGGGTATTTTGAGATGATACTTCACAGACACATTTTTGGGACACCCGAGACTTATATTACATATTGTAAAAAGGGGCATAATAGGTCTCCTTTAATATGAGATATCAAACTTAAAGTGCACCTATTATAGATTTTTTAAAATGTGCCTTTCTTTTAGCTGTATGTGAATGTAAACAAGAGTTGACTCTGAACCACTGAAATTAGTCGTTTTAAATTCAAATCCTATTTCTTCAAAGAAAAGTTCGGCTAAATCAGTACACTATTTAAAGATTGTGAAGTATAATGCCTCCAAAATACTCCTTATTCACTCTTTGCTCAGAGGTGAAGTTCAGAAAAAAGTTCAAAATAGTTGCTCAACATTATGCTGTTTTCGCTTCTAGGAACGGTCTTTAGATAAGTATTTAAACATGATGCGCACTATCCTTGCAATAACACAACAAACACTTCCCTGTCTGTCACTGGCTGGAGCTACAGGAAATCATGAATCAAACTCATTGTCATTGGATGCACCAGTGGTGCATGTTGGGACAATTAAACAAACAGTTTGTTGAAACACAGTATTTACTTTTAAACCAACATAGTATGAATTGCTTATACATATAGTTAACTTTGGCATTAAACTTTGATTTAAAATGATTTTAAGGTAAAAAATGACATACAGCAGCTTTAATAAAAGAGAGAACTTGCTATTATTTTATGATGCAGTGCTTATTTCTCAGAGACTGTCCATTGATGCGGTGCTTATTTTTCAGAAACTGTGCATTGTAAGCAGATTTAAGCAAGAAAATACCATGAAAATGAGGTTGTGACCTTTCTGGGGAGAAAAAGTGAAAACAGAGGCCAGGATGTCACAGCGAGAGGGATAAGTGTGAATAAGATTAGCCAGGTTTTACCCACAAATGCTAATAAGAAGGAGCTTTTTTTATCTTCAGCAATTTAGAGTGAGAATAACCTTGAGTGTGGACTCTTGGTGTGGAATATTAATACAGCTGAAGAGAGCTGAGTGGTGCAGAACAGCTCTTTTCAACTTTCTTTTCTTTATCGTTCGATCCATCTTCAAAATGTCTGTCTCTTTCTATCTCCCAGGTTCAGTGGCCTGTAATTTTAATATGGACACAATGACGGCCTTGTCTGCTGAACATATCAGAAAACGTCAGTCTCTCGTGCCTGTGTTTTGAACCTGAACCCTCATCCACTGGTCATATGATTATTTACATTTGACAAACACAAACCGTTCCAAGAATAGTTCTCTCAGTCTGAGAAATGTGATACATCTAAACCCTGAAAATTGAACAGATCTGTGGGGATGTGTGGCATGTATGAGGCTGGCTAGACAGATACGGCAGTGTTAGAGCGGAACTCCAGTGGCACTGATCCAGTTGGTGATTGGGACACTGTTTTTAGCAGCTCCCCCTCTGCCCTGATTACCAGGATATGAGCTCATCTCTGGTTAAATAGAGGTTCTTATAACAGCTGTGCCCCCGAGCAGGAAGTGGAGGGCTCTGGATATAGTCACACCGTCCTATCAAGGAGGAATTTACAGAGGATGTGTCTTGTTGATGTTAAGTTGGTGAAAGACAGCATGCAGCTAGTTAAAAGCAGTTATGTGTATTGTTCACAAGTATAAACTCACACAAGAAGAGCTTTTTTAAAGATATGTAATTCTTAACAGGTTTCGCTTCAGAAAATTTATTTTAGATTAGACATAGTGACCACGAACTCAAAAAGTCAACGTTGAAATGTATTAATATATTTAAAATACCAAAATTTATTCATGTTCTTTTATTCATGGTAATTTAGTAACACTACCATGAAAACTCAAGAAGCTTGTCTTCATAAATTGAGTATTTTTAAACTGAGTGATTTTTTTTTCATTAGCTAATAATTTAATGCAGTTGTGTCATTTTATTTATTTATTTTTTTAGGAGATCTGTTAAACTCTCTTAAACTAAGTTAAAATACCAAAGTAATTCCAAAATGCCACTGGATGTGATAGGACACATGGTGTTTGACATTAAAAAAAAAACTGCCTTCCCTACAGTTAGGTCAATATTAATATCTATCCATTTTTAAAACTGTTTTTCTATTCTAATCTATCCCAGAGTTTTGTGTCATGAACAAGTACTTGGATAGATGGTCAGTCCTCGCAAGACAAATATAGGCCAGTGGTGGTGTTCTGAAATGAGGACTCTTTTTATTTTTTTTATTTTTTATCAAATGTAAATTCATTTATTTATTCATCATTAACAATTTAATCAATATTCTATTAATTAAAGCCAAGTATGAATCTCATCAAGTTAAAAGTCCACTTCCAAAACAAAGATTCACATATTATGTACTCACCCCCTTGTCATCCAAGATGTTCATGTCTTTCTTTCTTCAGTTGTAAAGAAATTATGTTTTTTGAGGAAAACATTTCCGGATTTTTCTCCATATAATGGACTGCTATGGTGCCCCGATTTTGAACTTTCAAAATGAACTTTAAATGCGGCTTCAAACAATCCCAAATGTGGTTGTAAACAATCCCAACCAAGAAAGAAGGGTCTTATCTAGCGTAACGATCGGTTATTTTCATTAAAAAAATACAATTTAAATACTTTTTATTCTCAAACGCTTGTCTTGCCTTGCTCTCCTTGAACTCTGTGTATTCTGGTTCAAGACAGTTAGGGTATGTCGAAAAACTCTGACCCAGTGTTTGCAAAGTGAACATGCAAAGATCATCAAACACCCTTAAGACAAAAGGTAAAACAGCGATTATAAGATGATTTTGAAGTTGAGGGAGAACATGAGATGGGAGTGTTGCGACATACTCTAACTGTCATGAATCGGAAAAAAAAACAGTTCAGGCAGAGTAAGACAAGACAAGCGTTTGACATTAATAAGTATATAAATTGCTAGATAAGACCCTTCTTTCTCGTGTACAACCACATTTGGGATGGTTTGAAGCCGCATTTAAACTGCATTTTGGAAGTTCACAATCGGGGCACCATAGCAGTCCATTATATGGAGAAAAATGCTGAAATGTTTTCCTCAAAAAACATAATTTCTTTACGACTGAAGAAAGAAAGACATGAACATCTTGGATGGCAAGGGGTGAGTACATTATATGTGAATCTTTGTTTTGGAAGTGGACTTCTCCTTTAAGTGTTTGTTAGCATTTTACATTTATTCCAAAATAATATCTGAAGGCAGCAACAATTTAAACAATGTATTTTATTTGTGAACTTATGTTCAGGTATTCTTTTAAATATGCCTAACTTTTAACTATTTTTGAATTTTTCGGATTATCAGTCATCAAAGCTCAACAAATTTTGGTCACAGACAGAGATTTACTTTAAATTTTAATAAGCTGTTGGCACCAATATCCTTGTGATTAGTACACCGACATAAAGTACTCACAGCGTATCCTACCTAAATAAAGGCATACATATTCACCAAGCTGATTACTCACTAAAAACTCCAACGGATCATGTTTTAATACCATTTTTGCATACCATTAATAAGTCATATTTTGACATAACAAACTTGTTATATCTAAGTGTGTGAGTGAGTTGTTTTCTTACTTTTTAAAATTAACGCAACACATTCTCACTCCCAATTCGTCACGTATTGACGCTTGGTCAGGACCCCTTGGCATCACCTGTTGAAGCACAGGGTACCCCTTTAGCGTAACTTTTCAACATGTAGGGTCCTCCATTGCTATAAATAAGAAACCTTTGGTGTCAATATGCTGACGCAAAAGGCATTGAGAATTGTATCGTCATGATTAAATTACATATTGGGCAATAGTTTTGCCATTATTGCATAAATGTTTTTCTTCTCTACATTTTTTTCTCCAACTTCAAAAGTTGGAAGAAGTGCCAACCCAGTGTTTACAAAGTGAACATGCAAAGAAGATCAAACGCACTTTACAAAAAAAGGTGATGTAGGATGATTTTGAAGTTGGAGGAGAAAATGAGATGGGAGTTTTTTGACATAACCTAACTGCATTGACCCAGATTACACAGAGTTCGCATGCGCATCTTAGAGAATAGATGAGCGTTTGAGGTTAGAAAGTATATAAATTGTTCATTTTTTTTTTTAGAAAATAACCAATGTTTTCGCTAGATAAGACCCTTCTTCCTTGGCTGGGATCTTGTAGAGCTCTTTGAAGCTGCACTGAAACTGCATTTTGGAAGTTTACCAATGGCAGGCACCATTGAAGTCCACTATATGGAGAAAAATTTGGGAAAGTTTTCCTCAAGAAACATAATTTCTTTACAACTGAAAGAAAGAAAGACATGAACATCTTGGATGACAAAGGGGTAAATTATTTGTAATGTTTTGTTCTGGAGTGAACTACTCCTTTAATATATAAACCTATAATTATGAATAATATATATAATACACAGAGAAGAGAAGAGAAGAGAAGAGGTAAAGATAGAGGATGTCAAGTCAAAAAGTATGTCGTGGTCTCCAGGGCTGCAGTTCCACGAGCACATCCACATGTCCATTAGAGCCTGTCTCTCACTCTCATGGGATTGAGCTGACAGATAAGCCGAACTTCCCCAAAAATTGTAATAGAAAAGAAATGGGATTCCTGCAGAACATAATCAGGAAAAAATTGGATGATAAAAGAAGAACAGTTAATGAAGTGGAACATTTTCCCCTTTTTCCTTTTAATTCCTATAACATCATTTTAGAATCAGCATAGAAATGAATAATGAATAAAGAAAATTCTCAGAGGAGCCACTGAACAAAAGATGACATCACTGGAGTCGTTCAAACTTTCCTCAAAAACTCTACACGGATGGAAAGAACTTTTTAGTGCTGAGCCAAGAGTCATTAACAGCATCATAATTGCATCAGTTATTGCAGATAATAACCAAGTTTACCAAGAGATTGTAATCTATATGAATCAATATCATATGAATCAGTTCAAGTCTTCTGAAGAGACACTATCACTTCATATGATAAACGTTTAATTTAGGATTTTATTTCCATATAAATACTGATCAACACATATAGACTCATCAGATATGGAAAACAGAAGCTGTAACATGCTTGCTTGATGTGAGAATCAGTGAGGTTTGTTGTTTTGTGCCAACTAAACATGTTTTAGAATCAAATACGCATTGTTTATATTTGCTCTGCGCTCTCAGGAAAAAAAAAGAAGAAATTAAATCTGTTCGTATAACGCAATGAAGAGTTGGTGGGAGAGAGTGACTAAATGGTTACAGATTTTTCCCTAGATTCTCCATTACCTTTAGTATATTGGAAATATTCTTAAATATTCTTGTCTACCATAAAACAAAAGCTCAGATGTAGAACTTTAGGTTCTGAGATCCAAGACCAAAACTTACAGCTGAGCTGTAAAAGAATGGTGAATTTTACTGCATTTGTGTCACAAAAGTTTTATCCATTACTGCAAAATGCATTATTAGATGCAGTCTTAACTCATAAGTGAATGGGGATGTAATCATCTCTAATAAAACTTGTTTCCCTTTGTCTTGAGCACTTGGGGTTGAATTTAGGTTTTCTTTCCATAATGAAGCTGTCGTATGAAACACACTGACCTTTAGGAAAAAGGGCTGAAACGTAAGACAGACAAAATTTGAGAAGACTCTGCTACACTGAGCGAGCACTTTTATAATTAGAGTCACAGAGATTGGTGTGAAAGCAATGGAGGAGCATTTTCACAGAACTTGCTGAGTTGAATTGGGTTGTTCCCTCAGAAATGTGCCTGAGAACTCTTTGATAACTTTGAAGAAATACAGATTTGATTAGACGCAATATGTTTGGTTGCAGTTAACTGGAATTGAAAGGTATATGTAATTTCTGCACTACGAGAAGTACTAAACAGAATCACAGCCAGTGAGGTAGTCCTGCCACAAAGTCGTGCCATTGGTTGACCCTATGTTGTTAAAGAGATAGTTCACCAAAATATGGATATCTTGTCATTAATTACTCATCCTCATGTTGTTCCAAACCCTTGACCTTCGTTCGTCTTTGGAACACAAATTAAGATATTTTTGATGACATCCAAGAGCTTTCTGACCCTGCATAGACAGCAACACAACTGACACGTTCAGGGCCCAGAAAGGTAGTAAGGACATTGTTAAAATAGTCCATGTGACATCAGTGGTTCAGTTTTCTGGTTTAATTCTCTGAAGGTATGAGAAAACAAAAATAACAGATTTATTCAGCCATTTCTTTTCTTGTGTTTCAGTCTTGTTTCCAATCAGAGAAGTGCACGTGCATGCCTTGTGGTACTCTCTTGAACGTATGACGAAGACTGACACAGAAGAATAGAAATTGTTGATTAAAGTCGTTATTTTTGTTTTCTTTGCACATAAAAACTATTCTTGTAGCTTCGTATCATTACGGTTGAACCATGGATGTCATATAGACTATTTTAACAATGTCCTTACTACCATTCTGGGTCTTGAACGTGGTAGTCAGTGGCAGGGTCAGAAAGCTCTCGGATTTCATCAAAAGTATCTTAATTTGTGTTCCGAAGATGAACGAAGGTCTTACGGGTTTGAAAAGACACGAGGGTGAGTAATTAATGACAGAATTTTCATTTTTGGATGAACTAACCCTAAGTTCAAGACCAAGAAATCACTTTTTGCCCCTGTTAGCCCTGCTAACCCTGTTATTTATTTATTTGTTTTTGTGGCCATATTCCCACACACCCACCAATACACCACGATTCAAAAGTTTGAGGTTTGTACTTTTTTTTAAGTACATAAATAAAGAAAGAGGTCAATGTAAATTATTCCTGTGATTGCAAAGCTGAATTTTTTCAGCTGCCATTTTTTCAGTGTCACATGATCCTTCAGAAATCATTCTAATATGCTGATTTGCTGCTCAAGTAACTTCTCGTCATAGTCAAATTGAAACTGAAAACTGAAATTAAAAACTGTGGAAATATTAAGCACTATCTAGTGCTTAATATTTCAAGATAACAGTAACAGGTGTCAAAAAAAAACTACACACAAAATCAATATTTGTCTTAGTTTAGTAACTGATTAAACTAATAATATTGACTCACATTGACATGTCTCCCTTATATGTGTGTATTTTCTGTAAAATGACTGTACACAGATTTTAATAGTGTTTAATGTGTTTGTGCTGTAATAATGTGTATGTGTTTTTGTGAACATGTTTTTTCCCCCAAGACTTTCTCAGTGTGTGTGTCTGTGTGTGTGTTTTGGATTACACGCAGCAGATGCCTGATGCTCATTGTAAACACAAGTAATCACAAGCAGCTGGTCAGAACGACTGCCTCTCTGAGTCTCTGTGTGGCTGTGGGTGGCAAAAGTGTGTGTATGTGTGATGTTCTCTGTCTTGAGCACTCAATAATTCTGCTGCGTGTTCCTCTGACCAGACAAACAGTGGGTGTGTGGGAGAACACTATAGTTCAGCACACTGCCAGTTAATACTTCCTTCTCCAATTTTGCTCCCAGCAAATCTTATATTCTGTATTAAGAATTAATTTTGAGCTCAATTTATTTCTTTTCTCAGCCATAGATCATCTCATCTCTCACAGCCAGACTGAAAATCACATCCTCCCAGGTTCTTTTCATCTACGTATCAAAAATATCTGCGCCTTCATTAACTTTCCCTGAACGAGGCCCCAAAAACCCTTCAAGGGCCTCACCACATAACCCCTTTTTCCAGCTCTCTTTTTTTTATCCCTTTCTCTCCCCCACTGTGGTTGTTGTTGCTTGTTTTGTGATTATTTCCATAAGGGAAGTAGCTCAACAGTAAGCACATGGAGGCATCATTAATTTCATCTAAAGGAGAAACAAGACTTCCGGTTTTCCATAATCCCCTCCTCCACCCCCTGCTGACGGGAATGTGGAAATTACTCCATGGTGTCTAACCACTACAAAGACCAGAGCTAAACGCACAGACTAAACACCTAGACCACAGCTGCTTACTGGCAACCGCACCTTTGTCTGGGAAATAAAGCTTGTCTATCGCTACTGTTTTATATACGGCTGTCAGGCTGGAACACGTAAAATGCCTTTAATGGGGAAATAGAGAAACAGATAGTCTTATCATAGGTTAATAATTAAACTGAGATATTGTAGTGTGTGAGAAATAGCACTATACGCTGCGATCAGTGCTAGCAGGCCAACAAATGCTTCTCAGATGTACGTGTCACAGATAGGGTCTCTTCCCTTCACACACACCTGCCGGTGGTCTCTGTCTCAGGGGAGGCTGGCCTGAGGAAAAGAGAACTGCTGCGTTACCTGCAGGGGGTTACAGTACATGACATGAGCAGAAACATTTATGACTGGGATTAAAGTAGCAATAAAGAGGAAAGGGTTTCCAGTAGCACTAGGAAAATCAGAAGCCTTATTTCTGTGTGTAATTACTTTAACTTTTGAAGTTTTTTTTTTTACTGGCAAACCCACAAGAAAATTGAGATATTTAAACATTGTTCAATTGCTATTTCAGAAAAGGAGAGGCTTCTTAGTAAACAGTACAGGAATAGGGTACAAAATAAGGCAAACTGAGAAACAAGTTTGCAAGATTACAAGATTACAAATTTAGAATGGACTCAAAAAGGGCTATCCAGTACCAAATGCTAGTTTTTAGTTACTGATGAACTTGTATTTTCCATAAATTAAATTTGAGATTGGTTTCATTTTTTTTTTTACAAAAACTTGGGTCGCAAAGGTTGTTAAAGGAGAAGTTCACTTCCAAAACAAAAATTACAGACAATTTGAAAGATGTTCATGTCTGTCTTCTTCAGTCATAAAGAAATTATGTTTTTTGAGAAAAACATTTCAGGATTTTTCTCCATATAGTGGACTTTTCAGAGTTTGAACTTCCAAAATGCAGTTTCAATGCAGCTACAAAGGGCTCTAAATGATCCCAGCCGAGTAAGAAGGGTCTTATCTTGCAAAACGATCGGCTATTTTCTAAAAAAAAATACCAATTTATATACTTTTTAACCTCAAATGCTCATCTTGTCTAGCTCTGCGTGAACTCTGTGCATTCCGGGTCAATACAGTTAGGGTATGTCAAAAAACTCTTATCTCATTTTCTCCTCCAACTTTAAAATCGCCCTATACATCGCTGCAGAAGTACCAACCCAGTGTTTACAAAGTGAATGTGCAAGGAGGGTCAAACACCCTTTACAAAAAAAGGTAAAACAGCGATGTAACAAGACGAGTGTTTGAGGTTAAAAAGTATATAAATTGTACATTTTTTAATATTTCGCTAGATAAGACCCTTTTTCCTCAGCTGGGATCATTTAGAGCCCTTTGAAGCTGCATTTAAACTGCATTTTGGAAGTACAAACTTGGGGGCACTATTGAAGTCTGCTATGTAGAGAACATTTCTGAATTTTTTTCCTCAAAAAACATAATTTCTCTACGACTGAAGAAAGAAAGACATGAACATCTTGGATAACAAGGGGGTCAGTAAATTATCTGTAAATTTTTGTTCTCTATTGAACTTAAACTTGAACTTAAACTTGAACTTAAATGTTGGAAAATAAGGAATTCAGCCCACACTATAATTATGAAGAAATTAAGAATATTAATAAAGATTATTTACTGGAAATAATGTCACAGTTTTAGGCATGTTACACTTTTTGTATTAGGGTATATCATACCTTACTGGATTACTGGTTGCATGAAAAATGTGTGATGCTTTTAAATTTGAAAGAAAAAAAAGAAAAAAAAAACTACTTTTTTTAGTATTTAAAAATCTGAAATATAAATATTTAAATCTGAAAAAAAAGTTTTTTTCTTTCTTTTTTTAATATAACAAATTCCTTTACTGCAATGCAATGTCAAATTTATGACACTGTTACATGCTTAATTATTAGATACAGTTAAAAAGGCACAAGACTGGACTCAGTCTCAAGTCCATCTGAAGTCTGAGTCCAAGACCATATTTTATATGACTAGTTGAGTCCAAGTCCAAATGCTTCTAAAAATTTTGGCTTAGATTCAGACTTGAGACTTGAGTTCAATTTTATTCTGGCTCCAGCACTTCAACACTCACTTTTGATGTGGGACAGGCCATAATAACTCATTTGAAGAGATACTTCACCCAAAAATGAAAATTACCCCACTCAGCCTCAAGCTTTGTATGACTTTCTTCTTTCAGATGAATACAATCAGACTTATATCAATAAATGTCCTGGCCCTTCCAAACTTTATAATGGCAGTAAATGGGTGTTGAGATTTTGAAGTCCAATAAAGTGTATCCATCCATCATATAAAGTTCTTCATATGGCTCCGGGGGGGTTAATAAAGGCCCTCTGAAATGAATTGATGTGTCTGTGTAATAAAAATGTCCATTTTTAAATCTCTAGCTTTCTCTAACTCTAGTCCACGCATTTACGAGAGAGTGGCGTTGCAGTAGATGTTTAGGATGTAGGCGTAGCGTAAGCTCCAGTGAGAATATGCTAGCCTTGTGAGAACCAAGTTTTGATTACAGCAAAGATAACCCAGTCTCCTCCTGTATTATATCGAAATCCTCTGCCATTTTTCTTTACAAATCCTCATTTTGTACTTCCAATTCGTAACCGGTGTTATGTTTTGCTCTCTCCACTGTGCTTCTGCATTCGTCACTTCTCACCAGAGATTACGGTATGCCTACATCCTTCATCAATCCACTGAAACGCCATAAAATTTTAAATTTGGACATTTTTCTCACACAAATGCATCAGAACTTTAACCCCCTTGAGCTATAAGGAGCACTTTTTATGATGGATGGGTGCACTTTATTGGATTTAAAAATCTCAACAGCCATTCACTGCCATTATAAAGCTTGGAAGAGCCAGGACATTTTTAAATATAATGTATTCATCTGTAAGAAGAAAGTCATATACACCTAGGATGGCTTGAGGATGAGTAAATCATGGGCTAAATTTCATTTTTGGATGAACTATCCATTTATGGACACCTTTGATGTGTTGATTTTATTTCAGATAAGAGTCAACAGCTAATAGATAATAGTACCTATTCTGTCTCACAAAACCAAAACAGTATTTTTTCTCCTCTAATGGTTTAAAAAAGTAACAGGAAACCATGTATCACATTCATGGACTGTGGCATTATCAAAGACGTAAAGACATTGTTTGAACTGATTCCTTATTTAGCTCAAACAATATCAGCATATAAAAATCTTCACACTTCATTCTAGCAGCAGGGCTACATTATATGTTTTTTTTTGTTGCTGTTTCTCATTTGAATCCTTTCCAGGTGTTGTGTTGTTTGGTTGCTCTCCACACCATTTTACGCAACAGTTTTGTGCCCGAATTTGTACCAGGATCCCTGTTGTGTTTGGATTTATCCAGCCGAGTACTTGGCTCCTTCCCAGCCCTGTCATTAGACTTCTTTTGTTTCCTTTCCTCAGCTTTTGCTTGTTTTGTTTCTCCTTTTTTATTAAACGCTAAATATTTATACAATTTGCAACTTCCTGTCAAAATCATTTACACTCCCACAATAGCTCGGGCTCAAGCGCACAATGGCAACTGCTGCGGGGGGATATTTTTAAAATGGCGCGTCTCCAATTTCTTTTAGCCCTGGGCTCTTTTGTTTTAGGTAAATAAAGATTGAAAGCTCTTCATGAGTGATATCGGCCACCATGTGTTTCACAAACAGGCCTCAGTGGCACTGCGGCGTTAACAGACGCTAGCGGATCGCATTGTTATTCTTTTTGCAGCAGAAGCTGAGACGTAGGCCCCGCGAGATACGGATGAAGGGTGACGGATGTTGATGCATTTGGCCGAGTTCCAGTCTCATTCAAAAGTGTCTTTTTGGATGGGGAGGGGGTTTAGTGTTTCCTTGCCACTTTGGCCCTTTCCCGAATGTGCTTAGAAGGCCAGATATTGCTCCTATCAGCATTTTCTGCCGTAATATGGCAGTTTAAATTCCACTTGAAAAGCGAATGTGCGGATGGCACTGTCGTTTTAACTTTAAGAATATTAGTGACGCCTAGCGAAGAAGATGAAGAGCAGCTTGCATGTTCTTGGCATGTGCTTGTGCTTGGCTCAGATCCCTTTTCCATCCATACATCAATCTCCTCAGCGCTCAATGGCTTTCTTTGATCTCCCTCTCACTTCCTTTTTGTCGCCCGATCGCCGTGACTGATCTGCGTGTCATCTGTTTCATGAAAATCAGGGGCTTTTTTTATTCGTTCCTTTCCTTCTCTCTCTGTCTCTGACTAAAAATGTCATGACGAAAGGGAGGAGAACTTTCATTTGTAAGTGGCCCTTCAAGTCTCTGTGGCAGAGACGTGACCTCTGACCCCCAGAGCTGCCTGGTATTTGGTTGAAAAGCAGAGGGAGATGGAGGGTCTTGAAAACTATCACCTCCAAAGGGCTCATCATCTCCTGGCCTTCCTTCTCATCATCGCTCCGCTACTGCCGCGAGTATCAACCCTAGTGAATCCATTACCACGAGGCCAACACAGTTCAGGAGCGTCTCTTAAGCCAGCTGATGGGAAATGAAAAAGTCTTTGAGAGAAACTGCTGAAATGTCCTCTCTCTCTCTCTCTTTCATCCTTCGTTTTCAAAGTGGCGGCGGTGTACGGGCGGCCGTAGAGTGGCTGACTGTAACCTTACGCCCTGACCTGTTCAGTCGTGAGAGCATCCATTTCCTTTTTCTGCTGTTATTCCTCTCTGGAGAATATCCGCTCACATTCCTATAAAGCATAACACTGTTAGAGTGCTGCGAGGGATTGGATCAGCACACTAAAACAAGCAAAACACCGGTCACACAGCAGGCGTATGTACTGCAGTCTTGCTGTCACGAAGCTTGTTGTGCTACAAATAGAGTGTGTGGTCTAATTTATCACGGGGTTGTTATGTATGAAGACGTTTGCAGCAGTCTGAGAAGCAGCTAATTGGTTTGAGGTACAGACTCCAGCAGCTCTAGTTATACTTGTAGACGTGCTGTGCCATAATGGCACATCTTTAAAGAGAGCTCTAACAAAGCAGAAACTGATGAAATTTCATAACGTGAAGCATCATAATTTGGAACTATTTACAAGATGTTTTCCCTTACAGTGTGATGAGTGTTTCTTAATATAACTGTTGGTGCAGCATGTGTTATTTTAATGAGTTTGATTTTTCTGAATGCTAAATTTTTTAGGTTTTCCTGCAGCGCAGTAAAGCTTTTATGCAGAAATGTGTATTATATTATACAGTAGTTACGGGTGATTAATTAAGGTGTAATTATTTTGCGTGTGTTTCATTACGTTTCTGTGCAGGTTTGGAACTTCCATTCATGATGATGCCACATCCCTTGATTCCAGTCAGTCTGCCTCCTGCCTCGGTCACCATGGCAATGAACCAGATGAACCATCTCAGCACTATTGCCAACATGGCAGCTGCTGCTCAGGTCCAGAGCGTCCCGTCTAGAATGGTGACGTCAGTTATAAAGGTATACGGACACAGACTGTACATACAGTTCTTAAGAAGATTTAAATGGAACGTTTACCCAAAATTTGAAATGTTGTCATTTAATTACAACATGTAAAAACATGTTGTTTCTCTTTTTTTAATTAGTCTTTTATGATGGTTTTTGCAGACACACATTAAACAGACAATAACAGACAAACAGATCTGTGAAATATGTAAAATGAAGCTCAAAAATAACGATATACAAGACCAACAAATCCTACAAAGAGTAATTACAATAGTTACACAAAATGATGGCTACAAATCTAAAATAATTAAATACATCATTAAGTTCTTGTGGCTTGCCAGAAAAGAAAAAACTGGTTCCCACATTTTGTCAGATTTTCCCATCATGTTGTTTTCGCATCATGTTGAAAACTTTGGTTCATCATTGAAAATAACAAATGAAGTTATTTGTAATGAAATCTTGGGAGATTTCTGTCCCTTCACCCCTACGGAAATGTAATATATGATTTATTGCCCTTTGTCAAGAATGAGATTGCTATACAGTGGCATGCGAAAGTTTGGGAACCCAGAAGGAAACACAGAGCCGGGGGGTGAAAACTTTTGAACAGGATAAAAATGTCCAAATTGGTCTTATTTTATTGAAATATCATTTTTTTTGCATTTAGTACTGCCGTTTGGAAGCAACAGCAGATACTTGCATGTTTCCCTGAAGTCAAATTGAGTACAATTTACTTTGATCTTAAAAATCAAAAAGTTTTCACTCCCTGGCTCTTAATGGATTGTGTTTCCTTCTGGAGCATCAGTGAATGTTTGAACCTTTTTTAGTAATTGTGTTTGAGTCCCTCAGTTGTCCTCAGTGAAAAGATGGATCTTAAAATCATACAGTCACTGCTGGAAAGGGTTCAAATTTGCAAAAGATGCCGGAAAACTAAAGAATCTGCAGGACCTGGAGGATTTTTCTGAAGAACAGTGCTTAGTTTAACTGTTCAGAACAAACAAGGGACTCATGATCAACCATCACAAAACAAAAAAAAACATTCGTAGATCATCCAGGTAACCACACACGGTATTAAGAACCAAGGGTTCCCAAACTTTTGAAGGAAACTGCAATAATTTCAGCTATGTTTTTGTCTTGTGGACTATATGTAAACATCTTTTATGTGAAATATCTTACTCAGGACAGTACTAAACATTTACTTATATAATATTAATATGTATTGAGGGGTTTTAGGATGGGTATACACGTACATGATATATATGTCCAAAATGTATTACACATATATAAACATACAAATTTATGTACTAGGTATATACGTCAATATATAAAAGTGTTACAATTTCTAATAGGTTCCATGTATGTTTTTATGTCATACTTTACACTATATTTCATATATGGAAATTTAATTTATTTACATTTGTGTGTGGGTATTGAAAATTCATTCCACCAAAACCTTCAAGTTCATAAAGTTCATAAAGTCATCATTAAAGTATTCCATATGAATCAAGCTACTTAGTCCCAGTCCTCTAAAGAGAGACATGATGAACAGATTTAATTTAGGCTTTTATTCACAAATAAACATTGATCAGTGCACATATATAGAGCACATAAAAGCAAACAAAGGTCAGCTGTGCTGACACACGAGAACAAACCTCATTGGTATGTGCCCAACCTTTTTTTTTCATACAAAAACTAATAGATTAATCTTTGTTAACATTAATTAATAAAAATACAACTGTTTGTCCATGTTAGCTATTAAGTTTGTCCAGGTCTATTAAGTGACTTTAATACAACTTTTGATTTTAATAGTGTATTAAAGCTGGAGTCCATAACTTTTTTCAGTTAAAAATGATCCGAAATCCATTTTTGATCAAGTACATAACCAGCCAGTGTCTCCTTACCTTAGCCCAATTAATGTTTTCTAATTTCAGTGGTACTGGTAGGTTTTTGCGGCAAATACAAGGATGTCGCATTTGTCTTTGCGTCATTACGTCACCTCTATAAACATGAAGAAGGAGTCCTGGCTAGTAGGCTTTATCGCATGTTAGGATGCTGCAGGTGGCGGATCATTTACAGCCTTTTCTCACAGCAGCTGGAATAATTAAACTTATCATTTTGATAGCAGACTGTAATCCAGAAAGGATTATGTGTTAATGAAACACAAATGACTGAAATAAGATTATATTTTAGTTTTAAATGTGCATCTAACTACAGATACGTGGGATTACACAATATTTGTATTTGTATTTTGATTTGATTTTTGGGTTAATCTTCAAATGTAATTTGATTAGACTGTACAGAAACTAAAATCTACAGGTAACGGTACACACTATATACACAGTCACACAGTACTGATGTTAACATTAACAACAAAGTATAACAATAATGACTTGCACAGTTTGATGTGATATGAGCTAAGCGATTGTTACATTTAATCAGCACTGGTAGTGCAATTTATTGTATGCTTATTTCCCCTCAGCTGGTCAGAACAGACATGGCACTCATGTTACTTCCTTGTTCAAATGACAATATCTGGTGAAAATTCTAATTTAGGTTATACTTCCAAGATGTAGAATCTGTGATTCCTAAGTACAGTATCCACACCAGTGTAGATTTATCCACACTAAGGAGCCGTACTGATGTACAACCCACGTAAAGATGATCATTTCACAAATAACCAGGTTTCAAACACATGGCGACAAAGAGGCAAAACTTATGAACTACAGCTTTAACTAAGATTAATAAATGCTTCAGAAGTATTTTTCATTGTTAGTTTATGTAAACTAATGGAGTTAACAAATGTAAATGGAAACTAATTGTAAAGTGTTATCCAGATTTGTTCATGTTTTGAGTAAACTATTCCTTCTATTTATTCCTCACACAGTGCACTATTTAGAACAGTATTTAAATTTCGTAACAGACAAAGTTCTTCTGCAGTTATTTAGAATTTATTACCGTTTTATCTAAACTATGTCAGGTTATTATGACTAATGTGCGTGTTCTTTATCAGGAGCGAGTTCCAGACAGCCCGTCACCTGTGCCCTCTTTGGATGATGGCCGCAGGTCAGGGAGCCACTTATCCTCCAGACAGAGCAGCAGTGTGTCCAGCTCTCCTGCCCACACAGAGAGCTCTTCTGACCGGCCACGTATGTCTGCTTGACCACTTTCTTGACCACTTCTTTGTTTTATAATTTCAAGATTTTAGTTGTCATCAGTGTCATGTAAGCTGTAATACAATGTATATGTTTTCATTTCTGTCTATATCCTCTCTTATGGCTAAAACCAAACTTACAATTTCAGCAGACTTTGGTCCCTGAGCACTTAGCACTATGCTTTCACGATAATGTGAAACTACACATATAACCTTACAAATGTGCTTTTAGAATTAAGAATAAAGGTGATATCGCAGAATCTACTAAAAGCAAAGCCATCAGAGCAGTTCATGTGCATTGCTTTAACCGGAACTAAAACTATGCAATTACAGATAATGCGCTCTACTTTTTTCAGTCTGTTATCAGACACATTATAAATCTTACCCAAGATATCAGATATCAGTGGTATGATATAATTTGGGAATCAGTATGTGTTTTAAATCCTATTTTTGACAAAACTGAAGTTTAAATCTTATAATCATTTTTTTTGAGCTTCTATAATATTATCTACCTGTATTTTGTTAAGAGTTTTTAAAGCTTGTACAAGATATACTTAATGTTGGATATGAGTGAACTTTCATTATTGAGTTAAAACATCACACACTACCATTAAAAAGTCTGGGGTCGATATGATTTACGTTTTTGAAAGAAGTTATATGTATGCTATGGCTCTATTTTTTTTTATCCCAAGTAGTGAAAACAATACTATTGTGAAATGTTATTATAATCTTAAATAACTGTTTTCTACAGTTTCTGAATACATTGTAATTTATTCCTGTAACGCAAAGCCAAATATGCAGCCATTACTACAGTCTTCAGTGTCACATGATCCTTCAGAAATCATTATAATATGCTATTTTCTGCTCAAGAAACAATTTTGAAAACTACTTAATATGTTTGTGGAAATCTTTTATAACATAAATGTCTTTAATGTCACTGTTGATCATTGTAATGCATACATAGTGAATTCCAAATTGTATATAACAAATGTTATACCTGCTATGATGGAACATTAGGCTTCAAGGGTCAGTCTTTTGTATCTATGTCCTTTGTTTGTAAAATCTGTTTATATGCCCCTCCTTTCCCTTTAGATTTACATCAGAATGGTCTTTCTCTTGGCCACGCCTTGTTAGGCCTGTCTCCAAGTGCACCACCGGGACCAAAAGAGGGGGATCTGGCAACCCATGACACAGGCCATGAAACAAAGAGGGCTTCTACAGAAAAAGGTTAGATGCCAGTATTACTACATTCTGTGTTGAATAGCATTTGCAAAGGAAACAATATTTCTAAATACACTTTATAGACGTCAGAGTTTGCAAACGTTATCCTTTGTCGTAACAACTAAAACAAACATAGTCAACATGGCCTGTAAAAGCTGTTTATTAAAAAAAATTAAATTAAAGCATACTCTTAATTTATGCATTAGAATATAATTACTTAGGTGCCTTCTGTCTGAGACTGATGAATAGAGACAGTCTAAGCAGCAAAAAAGTGCTTATTTCAGAAGCAAAAACAAGTTTATTACATTACAGTTCAACAAGGTCAAAACGTTCAGCAATGACTGCACTTTTACTGTTCTTCTATGTTATAAAAACAAGTTTAGAATTACATAACAGGAAAAAAACGTCATGGAAAACGCAAGCATTTTCCCAAACAGATTTAAAATTGTGTCTAATATTTTTCCTTTAGCTTAGCAGATCATTTATCAGCAATGGTTTAGATTGACTGCAGGAAATGATTGCTGATTCCGCTGATGTGTCACTTAATACCCAGTATATTTCATTTCTATTCATACATCAGTCTTGATGTGTGTTTTCTGAGAAATCAATGAATACTCTTCAGTCACAGTTCTTTGAAAATTATCCATAGAGGTAGAAATGGCACGGTAGTGGGGCTAAATTAGTTAGCGATTTGCAGAGCGTGAAGTAATGAGCAAGGCCCCCCCTCCCCTTCCTCCCAACCAACTCCCTTACCCTGGCCCTCCTGGAGGTGTAATTTTCCTAATAACCTCCCAGAACCCTTGTTTGGTTTTTGCGTTTGAAGGCTTTCATTAGGCTAATGAGGACTTTGCAAGGACGAGTAGTCAGCACAATTTCCTCATTGTGCCGTGGAGAGTAGACAGTGCACCGAAATCAGAAAGGGGGGCTTCCGTGTGACTGAGCACAGCCTTTCAGAATTTTGTGAAATCATGGAGATCACACAGGTGCTAAAATCCTGCATAAAACAAAGGGTTTGAACCACTTACGCCACTACATAAAATGTGGCGATGTTGACATATCATGACCAGGAAGGTTTAATTACACTACCGTTCAAAAGTTTGGGGTTGGTAATTTATTGATTTATTTGTTTTTTAAGAAATGAATGCATTCATTTGTTTAAAAGTGACAGTAAAGACATTTATAATGTAACAAAAGATTTCTATTTTAAATAAATACTGTTCTGTTTATCAAAGAAAGATGAAAATCAAATCAGCATGATTTCTGAAGGATCATGTAACACTGAAGACTAAAGAAATGGATGCTGAAAATTCAGCTTTACATTTACATTATATTTACATTTAGTCATTCAGCAGACGCTTTTATGCAAAGCGACTTACAAATGAGGACAATGGAAGCAATCAAATTCAACAAAAGAGCATTGATATGCAAGTGCATGTAGCAAGGTTTTTTAAAGTATATAATAGAAAAAGAATAGAGCAAGCTAGTGTTAGGTTTTCTTTTTTTAAAGAAAACAAGTAGCCAGTAAATGAATAGAGTGCAAGTCTAAAAGGGGCCATTTTTTTAAGAACAGAATTACAATAGAGAGTGTTAGAGTTAGAGGGTCAGAAATGTGTTTTTAGCCTGATTTGGACAGTAATTGTTTCTCATGAGGACCTAAATGATTTTGAGCATATATATTCAGCACCAGAATTCCGAATTACCTACTGTTTATTGACAAACACCAAGGTCATGTAGTAATTTTAATTGCTCGTACAAATCCACATCTCTGAGTTTACAAGAAGACATTAATTTAAAATTCACAGTTTAAATCTTTTTGACCACTGCTGAACACTGTATGTTAACTGCTGTAATTTCCATGCATACCTTATTGTAAATGAGTATTTACAGTAGAACAATATTTCATAACTGCTCCACCACAGCAAGTGGAAGCTGTTTAGAGCAAAAAAGAAAGAAAGAAAAGCACATAAACATTTAAAATGGGTCATTATTATACCAGCAACAGGTATACAGTTGCATACATAAAAATATAAACCAACCCAGATAGCACATGTACGTCTGCAAGATGTCTGTTAAAGATCACTTGACCTGGAAAGCATCTGCTTTGTACAAACATCTGAAAGACGTCTGTAGGATGTCAGTTTTACATACAATCTAAATCATAAACATCTTAAAGACATCTAATAGACGTCTATTTGACATCTGATAGAAAACATCACATAGACGCATTTGCAAATGAGTAAACATTCTAAAAAATATGTCTTCCAGATGTAAATGCAGACGTCTCCGTGATGTATGTGTGCTATCAGGGAACCGACTTTATGTTTACCTTATGTACATAAGAAGTTGCATTAACTTATTTCTGCTAATCTCCGCATTTTTAATGCCATCCATCGTTTAGATAAAATGCGAGACAGAAAACCATTTCAACAATAGCGTGTCTATTTACCTATTTTTAAACAGGAGATTTAAATAATCAAATAATAAATAGGATATTATTAAATATGAATTTATTCTTATTAATCCAAGCATATGACTGTTTATTTACAGCAGACAATCATGAGACTGGCCACGTGGGCAGTATCACAAAATTTGCTTGTCCACTATGAATAAATCATCATCCGAATCCATGAGCTTTATCACTGAGATGCCTTGTAAATTTATTTTTACAGACATTCACATGAGAAACAATTACCGTCCAAATAGGGAACTTCAGGGAAATCGCAGGGATAAATAACAATATATTCACACAGCAAACAGTCAGTTTTTAATTGTGATATTATCTCACAACAATACTGTTTTACTGTATTTTTGATCAAATAAATATAGCCTTGGAGAGCAGAAGAGAAAACGTGGAAAAGTCCTACTGACTCCAATGACTTGAACTGTAGTGACCAGTATATCTGGTGAAAGAAACCTGTTAGCAGTGTTAATCTCATCAACAAAATTACGTGATGGTAATATTATTTTATTTTTTTTATTTTATTTTATTTTTTTCTAATGGTAAATGTATCATGATGGTAATTATTGTAAACAAACAATATGTATTTTTTTAATTAAAATGTCCAAAAACCACTAGAACAGTGTTATATATTTTGCTGACTTGTGTACTTTATCCTAAATGTTTCGAAGACTGTTTAAATCCTGAGAAATAAGCTATTTTAACTAGTGTAACAGACCGTGTCATTGCATCGCCTGCCAATGACATTATACACCCTTGATTTCCCAGTTTTATGTAATAGAAAACATGGAAAGCCCGAAGACACTTTAAAGGGGTCCTATTATGCTCTTTTACAAAGTCTTGATTTTGTTTTGGGGGTGTACTAGAACATGCTCTCATGCTTGGTGGTTCGAAAAGGGCATTATTTTTCATTATTAATAATTATACAAATAATTTACATTATTACAATACGTTTCTCCCAGCCTGAGAAATTGCTTGATTAGATCCGGGTTTGATGAAGGCCCGCCTTCTGGAAAACAGAATGTGTTGTGATTAGTTAGCTGTTCCAGTGTGTTGCGATTGGCGAACAGCTTAGGCGGTGTTTCTGTCCTGCTACGCCCCTTGTCAAAGCAGTTAGTGCAAGCTAGATTAAAGTGATTCTTATGTTTTGAATATGGATATTTTTCTTGCAAAAATGCAAAAACGCACACAGGCCGTGTGAGGTACTTTTTATTATGGATGGATACACTTTATTGAACTTTTTTTGGACTGATGAAGGGAAACGCCCGTCTATGCCATTCTAAAGCTTGGGAGTGTCAGGATAATTTGTAATATAACTCTGATTGCATACGTATGAAAGAAGGAAGTCATATATACCTAGGATACATGGAGGGTGAGTAAATAATACGCTACAGTAGTGTTGGGTCCTATCCTCAGCCTGCGAGATCACCAGTACATGATATTATCGTGCTCATTCATTACCTGAAACCAGCTCCAGCATGAGGCTAAAAGCAGCCTAACATTAACATTATCAACATTAACATTATCACATTAACATTATTTCAACACACTCAAATGTATCTAGTATGATAAAATAGCACTGCTTTTTCCCATATACGCATGACCGGAAGAAGCGGAAGCAGTCGACTGTGGTATAATAAAAGCTCCACTGCTTTCGAGTCATGTATCATGCTCGTACTTCATTAGCAATCGCTCCAGCATCCTCGTTTCGCTTCCACGACTTTCAGCCCCACCATGCTTCATACTACAGTGACCTTAATAAGTCTTTAATACGTTAGCTCATTCATAGACATGATTTCTGCCCCGACTGATTGCATCGGCTGTGGGGATAAAGACATCAACTCCCATGATTCCACACTCAATCACGGCGTCAACAAACTACGCCTTTGTTTCTTTGTTTGTTTTGAATATGCACCCTCTAGCAGCAAAAACGTACATGTTTTGCATTTAAAACATACTGATGAGAATAATATGATGAGAAAAAAAATAACAGCATAAATTATGCATTACCAATATTACAGTATTTGAAGAAGAAAGTTGAAAATGAACACTATCCATCTGATTTTCCATTCATGTTAATGGCAGTTGGTCAGCTGGAGCAGGACTTGACAAAAGATTTAGTTTAGTCTGAATTCACAGATACTTCAGGAAGTCTGTCAATGCTTTTTAGAACCAAATAGTGTAGTGATGGCTTCAACCAGCAGGGGCTAATGGGTTTATGCTAACCAGTAAAATTGTGCACTCTTTACCATAACACAGTAAGTTTGAGTGTGATGATGGTTTGGTCTTGTTATTAGGGAAATGGACTACATCCAAATGTGATAAGGATATCAAATTTGAGTGTGGAATTGATGTATAGGCCTTTAAATGATTTTGTTTAAAAATAAACTTCACAAAAGGCTGCATACATTTGAACAGTTAAGCTCACTGTCATAAAAACTACGTCCTGTCCTTTAACTAGTTTCGATTTTGAAGTTAGCCCCTTGGCACAATTCCAGGCCTGCTGAGCTCTTATGAAGTTTCGTCTCAAATTTTATGCATGCTGATTTTATGAAACATCAAAAATCAATGGCTCTCTCTTTGTAGAACATCATTCTAGACTCTCAGTCACTGCCAGGACACCTTTACCAGTCGCTAGACTGAAGAATAACTTCCACCTTCATGTTCCTGAAATTAATCTTTAGGGGCAGCACTGAAAGTGTGAAGATCAGAAGTTGTATCTCTTCTTTATGGCTTGTCAAAGACAGAAGAGTTCAAAGACGTGTCCTTTATCCGCCTCGGAGCTTTTCAACCTTCATTCAGTCTCCACTCGCTCTCTCATGCCGACTGTGGAGGGCTTTAGCAGTGGACGCAGAAGTTCATTAGCCTAGGGAATCCAAAACAAGAGGGGAAAAAAGTGACCTTGGTTGAGGAGATACATTTATGATCTAACAGGCTGCCAGTATTTTTTTTGCTGGAAAGCAAGTGCACACACCCTAATAATTCAATGGAGGATCAATCAGATTTGAAGGCACAGAGAGAGATGGAGAGGAGAAAAGAGAGTAGTGCTAACTCAGCACTGATTGTCCCTCCGGGGCACCGTAGTTCAGCGGCACGGCGCAAGCTTCCTCCTGCTGAGTGCTCCGGCGGCCAGCACTAATCACATTCCAGCAGACACCATGCTTTTAGGAACCCTAAAGGAGAGGGGAGGGAGGGAGGACGATGAGCAAAGAGAGGGAGATCGGCAGTGGGGGCAGTTGACAGTGAGCGAGAGGCGGCGGAAGCGGGAGACCGATTGTTTTTCCTCTTTGAAACACCTTGAATGTGACAGAGGCATCTCTCTTCTGCCAAGATGTGAAGATCAGATAGTGTGAGATTAAGATGCTTTGGTCAGCTAAGTGAATCTGCAGAGATAAGGGAGGGGTGAGTAAATCTAATCAGACCTTATCAGACACAAGGGAAGGTGAGATTTTGAGCACCTACTTGTTTAAATGGATCCTGAGGTATATATATACTTTAAATACTGTATGGGCAGTGAGCTGGGCTGAGCTTTTTAATGCATATTTTTAAAGCGAAGGACATTCAAGAACAAAAATACAAGAGATGTTTGGTGTTAAATGACGAGAAAGTATATAAGGAAATGGACATACAGAGACAAATAGATACAGACTGAATGAATAACTGAAAGAAACTTCAAGAAGTCTGCTCAATTTACCTGTGACATCATCTAAAAACTGGCTGTGTATGGCCTCACCACTCCAAAAATGAAAATTTTATCATCCTTTAATCACCCCTATGTCTTTCCACACCTGTCTTCATTGGAACACAAATGGAGAAATTTTCCATGCAGTTACAAAAGAATGTGGACTGGAGCTTTAAAAAACAAATTAAGTAGCACACTATTCATAATAATAGAAAAATGTTTCTCAAACAAATCAGCATATTAGAATGATTTCTGAAGGATCATGTGACGCTGAAGAGTGGTGTAATGGCTGCTGAAAATTCAGCTTTGCTACGTAAGAATAAAGTACTTTCTACAATACATTCACAAAGAAAACAGATGTTTTAAATTATAAAATATTTTACAATATTACTGTATTTTTGACTAAATGTGGTCTTCGTGAGTGACTTCTTTCGAAAACATTTTTAAAAAATTTACAGACCCCAAACTTCTGAACTTTTTTGTATCCACTGAGTCTTTGGAATCCAAACAATAACTTTGTGTACGGAACTTACCAACGTTTTAATTGTTGTTCACTCAAAACACATACGACACGCCAAAAAAAAAAAAGCTATCATGGCCAAGAATGAATAACTTGTTTATTTATTCCTTCACTTTATTTAAATTGTGGCCACAATGTACTATGATTTACCATGATTTACCTACAGTTTTTTTGTTTGTTTGTTTGTTTGTTTTTGGTGCAGTTTTTGCACAAAATGTACAAGAATCCAAACTGATTACTCTTGTAATCTTGTAACTGATCACTGCTAGTCAGTCTTTGTGTGTGTGTATATATATATATATATAACATTTGGGTAAATTTTTTCTAAAATAAAAAATAAAAAGCGTTTAGAATTATAGAATTATAGAAATGACAGAAATTAATACTTTTATTTAGCGAGGATGCTTTAAACTGAAAGTGATGATAAAGACATTACAAAGATTTCTATTTCAGATAAATGCTGTTCTTCTGAACTTTCTATTCATAAGTTTTTTTGAGCAGCAAATGAGAATATTCAAATGATTTCTGAAGGATCGTGTAAATGTTGTAATGATGCTAAAAATTCAGCTTTGAGATCCAAGGAATAAATTACATTTTAGAAAACAGTTATTTGAAATAGTAAAAAAAAAAAAAATCAAAGTTTTACTGTTTTTGCTGTACTTTGGGTCTAATAAATCCAGGCTTGGTGTGCAGAAAAGACTTTTGACTGGTAGTGTATTATATTTACTGAAACACAATGGTATGATCTTCTTTTTTACTACTTTCAACAATTAGTTTTTCAACAGCAAACAATGCAATATACATGTTTGAAATCAGCCATGTTGCTGAGTTAAGGTCGTTACAATAATATAGGCTACAGCTGACCCCTTAGAAAACACACTTCATTACTTAACTTAGGTAACTGACATAATTTCCATAATGCTTCATCAAAATATGACACAACCATGAGGTTTTCACAGAAAAAATTGGTCTACATTGCTTATATTTATACTTATTGTGAATTCAGTGTTTACGTAGATGAAACACTTATTTTGTGCTGTGAAAAGGATACTTTGTGATTTTGTGTTTTGTACAACTGAGATGATGTTTGAAGAAGTGAATTTTGATGATCTGTTGTGAGATTAGTACTAAGAGTTTTGAAAATGTACAACTTTCTTGTGAAAACTGCACCAAAATGAATTTCTATGAATGACACGAAAAAAAAGTGACATGTAGTAACATATTATGCTTCTGAAGTGCTGTTTTAGAAAAAATGGAATTGCTATTTACTTTTACACAGTCAGGCCCAATATATTCAGTTCAATAATGCAATAAATGGTGTAGGGAAATAATTAAACGGACAGTCCCTCTGGAGAAATCTGGAGTTAAATGCTTTGCTCAAGGGAACAGTGGCGAGAACATGCCTTGCTCCTTGTGGAGATCAAACTGTCAGCTTTTCAACCTGAGCTTTAATGCTTACATCACACAACAAAACAATAACTTTTAACATTACAGTGGATAATGTCCAGCTGACTTTATATAGTCTATGCTATCCAGATGCAGTTAGACAGCCCTAATGATTTTGAAGTTTTTCTTTTGATCCAGACTTGTTACAGCAGTTCAATAATTTTGAACTTGCATGCCCTACCCTACAGTATATAATTGTAATGCCAGCGCCATATGGCAGTACAGTATTATGCTAATAGATCAGCTGTGTTAGAACAGAAAGTCACCTTTCTCTGGCTTCCCTGCTGACATTTTTTATTAGCATACACAGGGCTGGTTATTACCACTACAGAACTATGGATACCTGCGTAAACCCCATGCTTTAATACAGCCTTACAAAACGAACAGAGCCCATCTGGTCTCACTGTGCAAATGTATTAAAACAGCTTTGATAGGTACAATAGTGAAGCCCTAGGCTAAAAAAATAGTCTAATAGTTTTCATTTCTTTTGCTAGAGAAACACTTGGCCAGTGTATATATTTATTCAGCGTATATTTACATCGATAACTATTGCAGCACTGAGAAAAAAAGACATCTGAACTGGTTTTATTCAAGTCAGAGATGTAATTTGTACCCACAACAGTTGTACTGTCACTGTTGGTCTGCGTCTGTGGTGTCAGTAGGCCTTAAGATAAAGAATTTCAGTCAACAATTAATGAAATTAAACAGAATTCTGCTGCCAACTTGTCCTGATTTTAAATACCATGTGTTAAACATTATGGCAGCAGCTATTTATACATGTACGTGCTATATAAACATGTAGTGTAAATATTGGTAAATACTGTTCACACCATATAAATAGCAACAAATAGCATCTTGTTTACTCTACAAATACCATTTTTGAAGAAATTAACCATTTTTATTCATCAAAGATGAATTAATCAAACGTGACAGCCACAAAAATTTAAATTAAGGCTGTTTTTTTAAACATTTTATTTATCAAATGATTATGAAAAAATTATTATATGGTTTCCACAAAAACATTAAGCTTCATAACCTTTGCTGAGCAGCAAATCAGCATATTAGAATAATTTCTGAAGTATCATGTTGAAATAAATACATTTTAAAATATATTGTAATAGAAAATAGTTATTTCAAAATGTAATAAAATTCAACTATTTTTAGTGGGGGGGGTTTTCCATATCAAATTAACTTTGATGTGCATAAGAGACTTCTCACCGAGAATCCCACTGACCCCAACCTTACAACCTGATAATGTATAAATAAAATGTTTTATAAAGTAAAAAAATCTGAGCATAGCCTCCGTTACCTCTATGTACTCCTTTATACAACTATTATTTGTAGGAAAAAATACAGCAAAGTGCATATAATTGATTTAGTACTAAATATCAGACTGTAATTTTCCACCAAATTAAGATAAAAATCAAAAATTAAAATATTAAATGATGTGTGATTTATAAAGATTAGACCAAGGCTAATTAAAGATTAAAATCATATCGGTAAAGTGGCAGAGATGAGAGGAGGAGTAAGATGAAATTGTCCGATCGAGACACTCTGGTGTTGCTTTTAGTTCTGGATAGTAGCAGGAGGCCCCATACATTAGCAAACGCTTTGAAGTGAGTGACAATGACAAGATCAAGGCTTCAGCCTGATCAAAAACAACGTTTCTTGATGCTCTGTATCTCAGCCTCTTCCTGTGCTTTAAGTGCTTTGGTCAGTGTTCGCAGGTTTTTCTTCGTTCTAAGCCTTCTGATGACACACAATTGTTGTAATGGAGAAGTTATTGCCACAAAGGGATACACAAAAAAAGTTTGTTTGAGAATCCTTTATATCTCAGCTTAATATCTCTTTTATAATATTAACAGTTATTACACAAGACAGTGCTACTATTGAGTCATCAGTAATATGTTACAGTCATATTTTAAGCCATATTTTTACAGTCATTTTTTAAAGAAGATCTATAAAAAAAAACTTTTTGTAGAAGAGTCACAGTTTCCAAATGTCCACACGTTTGTGAATATTTGTGAATAAAAAGTCTTTTTGCTCACCGAGGCTGCATTTACTACTCAAAAATACAGTAAAAAACTGTAAAATTGTGAAATATCATTACAATTTAAATTATGTTATGTAATATGAATTTTCAGCCGCCATTATTCCAGTCTAATATGCTGATTAGCTGCTCACATTTCTTATTATTGTCAATGTTGAAAACAATTGTGCTGCTTTATATTTTTGTGGAAACTGATTTTTCAAGGTTCATTGATAAATGGAAAGTTCAAAATAATATTAAATTGATATTTAATGATCAATTAATTCCATCCTTGCTGAATTAAAGTTTTTTAAAAAAGTATGAAAATTGAAAGTATAAAAAAATTCTTACTGACCCCACAATAGTGAACAGTTATACAATTATTTGTGACACTGGACCACAAAACCAGTCATAAGGGTAATTTTGCTGAATAAATAAGCTTTCCATTGATGCATGGTTTGTTAGGATTAGACACTATTTGGCCATTTGTATTTTCAAATATATCTCTTTGAAAATCTGGAATCTGAGGGTGCAAAAAACTCTAAATATTGAGAAAAACGTCTTTAAAGTTAACCAAATTAAGTTCTTAGCAATGCATATTACTAATATAAACTAAAAGTACTAATAAAAAAAATAAACATTTTGATATATTTACAGTAGGAAATTTACAAAATATCTTTATGGAACATGATCTTTACTTAATATCCTAATGATTTTTGGCATAAAAAAAAATCGATCATTTTAACCCATACAATGTGTTTTTGGCTATTGCTACGAATATACCTTTGCTACTTAAAACTGGTTTTGTGGTCCAGGGTCACATTTAAAATTAATTACAGTGAAATTGCTTAAAAATGGTTATTAATGTGCTGTTTGGTCTTATGACAGAAGAAAATGTCCTGTGCACCCCGACATCTCGAGACAGTTATGAGCGATTGTCTCATTCTGGGCCAACATTACCCCCAGGATTCCCTGCTCCGCTGCTCTTTCCTGAGGGTCTGTCCTCCATAGAAACCCTCCTCACCAACATACAGGTATATAATTTAATATTTGAAAAGTTAGAAAAAAAATGTTTAGCAAAAAGATTCACACTGCAAATCTGACGCCCTTTTTTCTTTTCCAGGGTCTGTTAAAGGTTGCTATCGATAATGCACGGGCACAAGAGAAGCAGGTCCAGCTGGAGCGCACAGAGCTGAAAATGGAGCTGTACAGAGAGAGAGAACTGCGAGAGACACTGGAGAGGCAGCTCTGCGTCGAGCAGAAAAACAGAGGTGATTATTAGCTGATTTGAGACCTGTCTTACACAATGCTCTGTTCAGGAAGTGGATTTCTGGCCCTTCCTCATCACCCCTGTGTTCATAGATTTGTGTGATAGTCCTTAAAGGGATAGTTCACCCAAAAAGGAAAATTCTGTCATTAATTACTCACCCTCATGTTGTTTCAAACCCGTAAGACCTTCGTTAACCTTTAGAACACAAATTAAGATATTTTTGATGAAATCCAAAAGATTTCTGACCCTGCATAGACAGCAACGCAACTGACACATTTAAGGCCCAGAAAGGTAGTAAGGTGGTTAAAATAGTCCATGTGACATCTGTGGTTCAGCTGTAATTTTATGAAGATATGAGAATACTTTTTGTGTGCAAAGAAAACAAAAATATTCAACCATATACAATATACAATATTCCATGTCAATCTTCAGCATGCGTTCACAGGAGCACCACACATTATTCACTCTAAAAATTAGTGTTTGCCTCAAATTGTAATTTCAATTCAGTCCCTAAATATTTGTAATGCTTGACCACTTATACCTTTTACAGGCAGCAAAAGTACCAAGTTACCCTTACAGAAATGAATGAACATCTCCATTGTTTTAAAAGCATTAATGTTTAAAAATGAAGCATTACACCATTGCATAAAATCATCTACCGCTGGACCATGACTACTATCTGACTCAGAATCGGTTAGGAGAGACACAATCACCATATCATCTGCAATTTTAATAATGTGTCTCCCCTCAAAGATGCTGAGAAAGTCATCAGTATATAAAGAAAACAAAAGAGGGGACAAAACACAACCCTGTGGGGTACCAGTGAAAGATGAGACAATACACCATTAGACATGTACTCTTTGTTATCCAACAAATATTTCCTTGCCAAAATGAGGGGCTAAACACAATTGGAAGCAGAGGAGAAATCAATAAAAAGCTAACGTTCATGGCTTTTTGTACCTTCTTAATGTCTTGAAATCATATTTAGTAAAATGCAATTGGCATCTTCCACACCTCTACCTGATCTATACGCAAACTGCAGAGGATCAAGTGCTGAATTTGTCAAGGCTAAAATCTCCTTCCTAACTATTTTTTGAAATGATTTCGTAACCAAAAAGGTAAATGCAACAGGCCTATAATCATTAGGAGGAGGTGGATTTCTTTCTTTTTTTTGGCAATTGGCAGTACTTTAGAATTTTTTCAAAGATGAGGGACTTTAGAGAGTTGCAATGATTTATTAAAAATAAATAAATAAATCCCTGAAAGCTGCTCTGCATAGTTCCTTAGCAGTCTGCCACCAGTGTGATCAGAGCCTAGACCAGAGTTGGAAATTAACAAGGGCTTGTGGCAAAAATGGCACCAAAATGAACAAAAATGCCCCTGAACAAAAACAACACATTACGGCTGTCGCGATTAAAATGAAATGTGTAAATGAATGAAAAGTGTCAATTTGTGGAATTATATTTAGATTCGCTCAGACTGCATCAGATTGCTTTTACACCCTGTTTTGTGCAGTGTTGATCCTTATAACTAATTAAACATATTTCTGTTGAACTGCATGCAATGGCCAAACAGAGACGCTTAGATTAGTCAGCGCTGAAAACGTCGGAGCTCATGAAGTCTCTTGTCATAAACAACACAGTGCAGATACGATGTAAATAAAAGATTCATTTTGTAGCTTCAGTGATTATAATAGAAGTTTTTGCACAAATTGTGCTAGACCTGGCTAACGTTTGTCTATGAAGCCAGAATGTGACGTGCCCAAGACAAAACAAAAATGTATTTTGTCTTCTATATTAATATTAATAATCATTATTGCAGCCCTAATATTGTCGTAATATAATTTTTTACATGTATAATTTAGATACAATTTTAAATAGTCTATTGTTATTGACAGCAGTGGTGATTATAGGTGATTATAAAAATTGCCCTCATAAATGTTAAAAATGCAGATAGAAATGAATTCCAGGGACCAAATATTGCCCCTTAAAGGGATAGTTCACCCCAAAATGAAAATTATCCCATTATTTACTCACCCTCCAGGCATCCTAGGTGTATATGACTTCTTTCTTTCAGACGAACCCAATCAGAGTTATATTAAAAATTCCATGCATTAGAATGGTATGGGCAGGTGTTTTCTCTTCATCAGTCCAAAGCAAGTCCAATAAAGTGCATCCATCCATAATAAAATGGTTGCTGTGGGGTGAATAAAGGCCTCCTGTAGCAAATCGATACATTTTTGTAAGAAAAATATCCATATTTAAAATGTAATAATCACTTACTTTGGAATTGCGCATGTGCCAGTGAATCTCACACAAACCAACGTTTGTTTACAGGAGCAAAGGAAGCAAAGTTTCCTTACTTTAGCAAAGAAAAAAACAGTCTCCTCTTGGTTTATATTGAAATCCTCCAACATTTTTCTTAACAAAACCTCGTTTTGTACTTCTAATTCGTGACCAGTGCTACGTTTACCTGTTTCCACGGCGCATTCACGTTCGTCACTTCTGAGCAGCGCATGTGCAACGCCGACGTGCAACGTCATCCTCCTGGAAAGGTGTACGACCAGTTGGAGCAAGCTAGATTAAATTGATTATTACATTTTGAATTTGGATATTTTTCTTATGCATCAATTTGCTACAGGAGGCCTTTATTGACCCCTCAGAGCTGTGTAAGGCACTTTTTATTAGGGGTCTCCACTTTTTATTATGGATGTCCACTTTATTGGACTTGTTTTGGACTGATGAAGAGAAACACCCGGCCATGCCATTCTAAACCTTGGAAGTGCCAGGATAATTTTTAATATCTCTGAAAGAAGGAAGTCATGTACACCTAGGATGCCTGGAGGGTGAGTAAATAATGGGCTAATTTTCATTCTGGGGTGAACTATCCCTTTAATGGAAAAGTTCATTTCTGACCCTGGCCTAGATGCTTCCTAACCTTAACCTGAACAAAACAAATACGCATAGCAGCTCTCTTAATTTGAAATTTTAATGGAAGTGTCTAAAATCACTGAAGTTTTATTCAGCAAAGATGTATTAATTTGATCAAAAGTGTCAGTAGAGTATTTCTCAAATACAGTAAATGCTGTTCTTTTGGACTTTCTAGTAATGACTTCTTTCAAAAACATTCATCTTGATAATCCCGAACTTTTGAACAGTAGCGTATGTCACCAAGATGTCTATTCAGTGTGTTCATCTTGTCTGATCAGCAATACATTGTTACATATCCCATTTTAGAAGTTTAATGTAGATTTGACTGTATTTTTGATGTTTAAAAGCACAGTTTACTCAGAAAAGTTTTTGCTGTAGTTTTGTCATTTTGACAGTAGGTCACTATGAACTGTTGATGACTGGCAAGAGCTGTGTAACAATTCTTCAAAATGTCTACTTCTGTATTCCAACAGCGTACAGGTTTGAAACAACATGAGGATGGATAAACAGTAACTGAGCTTTTTCTTTTGAGTGAACTGTTCCTTTAACGTAGGTAGATGTGGGTCGATAAGATGCCACTTTTTTTTAAACATCGGATCTATTAATTTATTTAATAACATATGAATTCAATTTATTTACATTAAAAATACAATTCATAAACTGAGAAAAGTTTGCATTAAGCTCTGGCAGAAAAAAAACAGGAAACAGAGAAGAACATGACTATGGGTCAAGGTCCACGTTTCATATAATAAATCAGATAATTTGACCTTTTTATTACAATGCAAAGTTAGTTCAGGTTGTAGCATGTCATGTCCTAAAAGTCTGTGATGGTGGCATGACATATTCACAGAAAATGCTAACTTTTCTTGAAAATGCTTTCCAATCGATGAAACATGAATACAAATTTCTTGCATTTCTTCTGAACGCATTTCAAAAAACCTGGTACCTTTTCTCTTTCATGGACAATATTTGTGCAAAACAGAACACAATGCCTTGGCAACATACATGTGCCATCAGCAAGTTTTCATGTGCATTCATATGCATGACTGATGATTGACAGATGTCTGCAAGATAAGCTGTTGCAAATGTTGTGATTCCACTCAAAGTAAGGATTTAAGAGGAAAAAGAGGTCTGCGCTTTCACATTTGAAATTGTATCTGCATTGAAAGAAGAGCTCATCTTCAGTTACATGTAATGTTGTCGGCCCACATCAGAAAAACAAGTAAAACAGGTTCTCAGATCTAACTGTCCATCACTTGAGCTTTCATATCACGTTTACTAACAAATAAATTTACACTCAATTCAATCTCTTAATCTTCTGTTCTTCAGAATGTACATACAATCGTAGTCGACATAAATCAGAAACCTCTGAGACAGCCGTCATAAAACGGCGGAACCATTAAAGAAGGTGACAGGGCAACATGCACCATTAATGAATGTTGTTTAATTAGAGAGCCCCTCATCTCGTATTCTCCTGTCGCCCGCATTGTGCTCCAGATAGTCGTGTTACTGCAAATTCAGCACTTTCCTTCACCCGCACACACAAACACACACACGCATATACAGACACTGAGAATTACCCTTTGTAATTACAAGTACATATTATGATATTAGTGTGAATGATTTATTATCAGCGTAAACAGAATTGCCGTGTTAATATTCGCCGCATCACATTTGATGAGGATAATGAATCTCCTGCATAATTCATCAAATCAACTGACTCTTCCATTAGTGAGAGATGTCTTTATACTCTAGCCAACTGACTTCGAATCTGTTTCTGTGTTTTATACCCAGTGGTCAGAGAAAAGATTAGGAAGAAGAAGGTTGTTCCTAGATCATTCACGGAGGAAAGACTCAAATCTATCAGAAAGAAAGCGTTTTTTTTTTTTTACTGCTGACTATGCTGTCTGAATTAAGCTCTTACCGCAAACTGGAAAATTAACATGTTTCACTGGGCTCCAGCCTAGTTTCACATTAGATGTGCGTTATATCAGACACAGTATTTAGTGAAAGGCTGAATAAGGGCATGTGGAACAGCTTTTCATAGTTTGCTATAATTACTGTTTGCTGTGATGTGGGATTTGATGTAATAATATTTCAATTATCCAGTAGCATAAAGTTTTTCAAAGTCATTTTTCAAAGTTTAATGCAATAGCTATATAAGATATAGCAGATATAATACTATTAAACACACTACTGTTCAAAAGTTTGGGGTTTTTAACTGTTTTCAGTGCTTTTAGTCAAGTGCTTTAATTTTTATTTTTATTCGAGTAAAGCCATTTATAACATTTTAAACATTTCTGTTTCTCGAAAAAGTATCACAGTTTCCACAAAAAAAATATGAAGCAGCACAGCTGTTTTCAACATTGATAATAATAAGAAATGTATCTTGAGCAGCAAATCAGCATATTAGAATTACTTCTAAAGCATCATGTGACAATGAAGATTAGAGTAATGGCTGCTAAAATTTCAGCTTTGCAACACAAGAATAAAGTACGTTTTACAAGATATAATAGACAACAGTTCTTTAAAATTGTAATAATATTTCACATTTTAACAGTATGTCTGATCCAAAAAATAAAGCTTTTGTATAAGAGACTTTGTATAACAAAGGTTTTGAACAGTGGTGTAAATTCCTATTTGGTATTATTCGCATTATTTAGTTTTTCCATATGTGTTTTTCTCAGCACTCATCCAGAAGCGGTTGAAGAAAGAGAAGAAGACCAAGAGGAAACTGCAGGAGGCTCTGGAGGTCGAGTCCAAGAGAAGAGACCAGGCTGAGCAGAACCTGCAGCGGACGGCCTGCAGTGAGAGATCACCCACTCAAAATGGTTAGAATACATACCACACGATCACCACCCCTTATGAGCTTGTAAGTGTATGTCTACAAGAAAATAAAGGATTTAAAAGTTTAAAGAAATAGTTCTTCCAAAAATGAAAATTCTGTCATTAATTACTCACCCTCATGTCGTTCCAAAGCCAAGAAAGGTAGTAAGGACTTGTTAAAATAGTCCATGTGACATCAGTAATTCGACCCTAATTTTGTAAAGTTATGAGAATACTTTTTGTGCGCAAAGAAAACAAAAATAATGTCTTTATTCAAAAATTTATTCTCTTCTGTGTCAGTCTTTGAGATTCACGAGATTCACAAGAGTACCACAACGCAAAAATATCTTAATTTATGTTCAGAAGATGAACAAAGGTCTTACAGGTTTGGGACGACATGAGGGTGAGTAATTAATGACACTTAAGAACTATCACTTTAAAATCTGGATTATAATTTGATATGTAACCAGGTTAATGTTTGTAAAATTACAACTGGTACTTAATCAGCAGATTTTGCTTGTTTAAACTGATATATAAAATTTACTCAATACGTTTACCTAATTGTAAAAAAAAAGTAAGAAACATTATGGCTGAACCAGTTAACGGGGACTTACATAAAACTACTTATAACCCGTTTGTATCTACCAGACCACAAAGATCAGTCAGATGTTTTACATATTTGTTTAATTATTTTTCCAATTTGTTTTAGAAAAAAGATGTTTTTGTACCTTTTTTAAAAAAAACAAAATGCTTAAAATATGTGAGCTGGTATTAAAATTATTTAATTTAAATGTGATGAATAGATTAAATTGATGTACAACATCAGGGGTCTCCAACCTTTTTTATGTCCATGGACCGGTTACGGTTTGAAAAAATTCTAGCGGACTGGGGGGTGTGGGGTTCTAATTTTAGACAGTTATGCACTGTCATCGGCATATGTTGAAGTAGATTTGTCTCTTGTCGTCTCTGAGAGAATATGCGCATATGCGCGTTAATGCAGCATTAGAAAACTTCGTCAGTTTTTTTACTTTCGCTTTCTTGTATAGTGACTAAGTAATTGACTGAAGTTAAGACGCCTTCGTGGTTTAAAAAAGAAATATTTCCAACATTGCGACATAACTGCAAACCCTCATGCGTATGTTTCTTAAATGCGGGGACACATGAAAGAGGAATCAACGCGGTATGCCTCGCTGTCTGAAACATCTCTGTACTTGTGCGCACTTTGGGTGTGTGCAAGAACAGACAGTAAGTAACGAATTGAGTTCTATTTAAATAGCTTAAACGTGTAAATTGGCAAATTAATCTGCAAATCACATGCTGAACAAGTGGGGTCTGGACCTGGTTCGTACTATCACCGATCAACTACGATCCGTTTAAGCCCTAATAGATTATATGACAGATCAGAGCAATCTTTTATTTACTAATTTAACATGAAATCATCAAATTACAAAGTACAGAATAATTAGAACAATCATTTATGTACAATAAATAACAGAGCTTCATATCTATACACATTTTCCACAGAACGTTCTCGCGACCCGGTAGAATTTCTTCCATGGCCCGGTAGTGGGTTGGGGACCTCTGCTTTAAAGAACCATCTCTTTCTTACCTTTTTATAATTTGAAGAACCTTCTTTCGCCACGAAGAACCTTTTGTGAAACACAACGTTTTTTCAGATGCTAAAGGTTCTTTATGCAAACATTTGAACAAAAAAGGTTATTCTATGGCATCGTGAAGCACCTTTATTTTTTTAAAGTGCACTGTATGAAGAATTTTTGGGTGTAATATGTCACAGTTTACTTTATTTTGCTATCCTCACTTACATAAATGAACTATAGTGTCCTGCACCCACTAGTAAGAAAATATCAAAAATTATATCTGGTGTCTAAATAATTTTTGGTATGACTGTATATCACTCAAACGGTTAGTGGTGTAGTTTGTAAGGCGGAACACAGTTCAGGGATAAGTTGCAGATTTCAAAACAACAGAAAATTAGATACATAGCACAAAGCTTATAGACATTAAACCAAATGGTGTTACAATCCCAGGTCTCCAAGGAAAGCCTAGTTACCATTTTGACAGCTAAATAGATACCGGTATTGTACACTGTTTTTACTGAAGAGTAAAAACAGACTCTTAATTAAAGTGGCAAATAATTTATAAACCTACTTATAACTGTTTTCATTTTAACAGACCCTCCTCAACAGGAAATGGAGACAAACCATAACAGCACCAAAACAGACACTGACAGAACAATACAAGGTACAGATGTTCCATTGTATTGTTTCTTAGTGCATCTATATTTAAATGTGTTTTCCCCTGTAATCTTCAAAGTTTTAAATGAAATAAACACCGCAGATGGATACCATAATGGATACGGGACCTATCCTATAGGAGAGATGGTGTCCATTATGTTATCCATTATGTTGTGTTGTTTGATAATGTATATGATAATGTAAACAAAGCTCTGACGATGTGTTACAAGCCTTTGTTAGAATATTTAAAAGTGTGAAATGAAATTAAATGACACTGGTGCAAAAAGAGAAAAAAAGGAACGAAAGAATAAAGACAAAAAAGGGGAGCAGTAATTAATGGGTCCCTTAATTGTCCTCATGAAATATTTGCATGGGCATAATTTACATAATCTACATGTTGTAATTAATCTTTCAAAGGGTTTGCTTTCTCTTTTCGTCTTGGTTGAGAGGAAAGCAAGGGAGGGCTCTTTTTTTTCTTGTCTTTGACATTTATTCAAATACCGCATCTTCTACTTTTTTTTTAACAATCCTTTCATCTCCTCTCTCAGTCCACATGTTAGAACATTATGGATTTGTTCGTTCATTATTGTGACATCAGTCAAGCTTCATTCGTACCATTTATTTTTCTCCACAGATGGAAGACTCTTTCTCAAGTCCACAATGATGTACTGAAGAATGAAGACAAGGAGGAAATGCATTCATACTGTATAGAAGAGACTGTAGTCAATTGCCTGGTAAATAACGTCTGCAATTCTGCTGGAGGACTGATGGAAGACAATGAGGCAATTTTATAGGCTGATGTCAGTGTGTTGCAGCACAAGGACTTGACAAGATTATTATGGCCATTGGAAGTCAGCATTCAGTAGAATGAGGCGTGAGTCACCTATCCTCATGAGATGGCCGAGAAGAAATGCTATCGCGACGCGCACCTGCCTGAATAACCAGGTTTCCAAGGGACTTTTCGCAACACTGAGACATTCAAAACATTTTATAAAGCATTTAAATCTGCCTGACTACACTGACAGATGAAATATTCAAATCAGACTTTGCCATTTTATGCCCTTCGATTTTATGCCCATTTTACATTTTAGGTCCATTTCGAAACATCATTTCATGAAGGGAGGTGTCTGAAGAGAGATTTGAATTTATTTAGTTATTTATCAAATATAGACACTGCATTTAAATGCGTATTGTGTATCTGTCTGTTCTTTCGAAAAGAAGGTATAGCTGTCCTTTTTTGTTGTTTTTTTGGCATTGCTGTATATGGGATCATAGCAGATTTGTCTGGAAATTCATCAGATATGTACATAAAAGTTTAGACATGCTACTGTGCATTGTACGCTGTAGATTTAGGAAATCAATACAAACCTTTTTAATAAGATTTCTTGTATCTAAGTTATTTTTTGTTCAGTTGCCGTTTATTATCCTACTCGACATGGAGAGCATGCTGGCATGTCGTTACTTCTGTCCTGTCCATCTGGAATACAATAAAGATTTTCCCACATGCTTTACAAGGGATACGTTTCAAAAACTGACTGACTGATACTTGTTTTGTGTGACTTTTACAGCAGCACTAAATCAAACTAGTCAAACACAAATACTCTGCCCCTCTTGTTCTTGTTTATCGCTAGACAAGACGTATTACTTAATTTTGTAATTTTACTGTAATTTATTTTGTTCTATTTTATTTTACTTTATTTATTTTACTTGCAAGACAGAAAGACATTCTCGTTCTTGTTTACCACTGGTAAAACTGAGCATTTTTTTTCTCTTCCGAGACATAGACATATCACTATATTTGGAATTTTACTGTAATTTATTATTTTATTCTAGTTTATTTTACTTTATTTTATTTAACTTGCAAGACAGAAAGACACTCTTGTTCTTTTTTACAACTGGTAAAATTTAGCTTTTTTTCTACCAAGATATATTACTTTATTTTACTGTAATTTATTTTAATATTTCATTCTATTTTATTTTACTTGAAAGACAGAAAGACACTCTTGTTCTTGTTTACCACTGGGTAAAATTTGCTATTTTTTTTACTTCCAAAACATAATGTTGCCATTTTTTTCCTTCCAAGACATATTATTATATTTGATCATTTTACTGTAATTTATTTTATTCTGTTTTATTTGACACTCTTGTTCTTCTTTACCACTGGTTAAAGTTTGCACATTTTTTTTTTTTACTTCCAAAACATAAAGACATATTACTTTATTTTGTCATTTTATTTAATTTAATTTTATTTTACTTGCAAGACAAAAAGACATTCTTGTTCTTGTTTACCACTGGTAAAATTTTGCCATTTTTTTCCCTTCCAAGACATATTATTATATTTGGTCATTTTACTGTAATTTATTTTTTTCTGTTTTATTTGACTTTATTTTATTTTACTTGCGAGACAGAAAGACACTCTTGTTCTTGTTTACCACTGGTAAAAGTTTGCACATTTTTTTTCCTTCCTATGCATAAATACATATTACTTTGTTTTGTAATGTTACTGTAATTTATTTTATTATTTTATTCTATTTTATTTTATTTGCAAGACAAAAAGTCTTATTTTTGTTTACCACTGGTAAAAGTTTGCAATTTTTTCATTCCATGACATGAAGACATATTACTTTATTTTGTTTTACTTTAATTTACTTTATTATTTTATTTTATTTCATTTTACTTTATTTTATTTTATTTTATTTGCAAAACAGAAGACACTCATGTTCTTTTTTACCACTGATAAAAGTTAGCAATTCTTTTTTATTCCAAGACATAAATACATATATTTTATTTTGTAATTTGAGTCCCGGCTGAGCCAGGATGCCTTTCTGTGTAGAGTTTGCAAGCCGAAAGAGAGAGAGAATTTATTTTATCATTTTATTTAATTTATTTTATTTTACTTGCAAGACAGAGACACTCTTCTTCCAAGTAAATGTTTGCATTTTTCCTTCCAAGACATAAATACATATTACTTTATTTTGTCATTTTACTGTAATTTATTTTATTATTTTATTTTACTTGCAAGACAGAAAGACACTCTCGTTCTTGTTTACAACTTGTACAGTTTTCAAAAATTTTTCCCTTCCAAGACATAAAGACATATTACTTTTTATAATTTTACTGTAATTTAATTTTTTATTTTATTCTATTTCATTTTAATTTATTTTATTTTACTTGCAAGCCAGAAAGACATTCTTTTTTCTAAAAGTTTGTGAATTGTTTTCCCTTCCTTACGTTTTCCCTTCCTTATTTTTTTTTTACTGTAATTTATTTTATTAGTTTAATCCATTTTTTTTACTTGCAAGACAGCAAGACACTCTTGTTCTGGTTTACCACTGAAAAAAACTTTGCATTTTTTTTTCCTTCAAAGACATAAAGACATATTACTGTATTTTGTAATTTTACTGTAATTTTAAATTTTATTATTCTATTTTATTTTACTTAATTTTATTTTACTTGCTCTTGTTTACTGCTGGTAAAATTTAGAAGTACTTCTTTATTTAATTTTAATATAATTAATTTTATTCTATTTTTTTTATTACGTGACTATTTTATTTTACTTTATTTTACTAAGACAGGGCAATACTTTTGTTCTTGTACGTTTGTTTACTACTGATAAAAATTTTGCAATGCTTTATCGTTTTATTTTATTTTATTTATTTTTTATTTTATTTTATGTAAGTTCCAAGCCAGAAAGCCATACAGACAGACACTTTTTCTTTTCTCAAGAGCACATGTACAAAATGTGTTGACGCAGCATTTAGCCAATCACTCAAGCTGTACTGTTTAGCGGTATGCTCTCTCTCTTTCACTCTCTCTGAACATAATAAGAAGCCAGGAGAGATGAATAATTGACTGATTGTTGCATTATTCAGGCCCCTATTGTGGAAAAAAGCCCAGTCTCTGGCACATTCCAGGTCTCTCTGGCATATTGAATATGAGGTTAAAGTTTCAATCAACCTTGAAAGGGAGAGGCATTTTTCATCGGCTAGCTGGTGTATCAAGTTGATGCACTCAGAGTTAGTGTACAGTTCTGTCCAGACAATAGTTTATCTGCTCTACATATACTAAAAATGACTACACTATAGACCAAAAAAATGCATTATCAACTCACTCTGACAGAATCGGTAATACAGTGTATTTATTGAGGAGCTCCTTAAACCTGAGTCTGGCAAGCTTGAATTCGCTCGTGATTGCAGTCGTTTACAATAAACACTAGATGTTTTCCCTTACGGTGATCACTTGTATCTATTTCTATAAATCTCACATTCCTGCATTGGTCTGTTATGAACCACAATGACTCTAACAAGACAAATCCAGAGCCTGTTGAATGGCTCGTCACAGTCTGTAATAGATCCAGCCACGACGGAGTAGAGCAAATGTAATCTAATCAGAAAGTGCCTATTATACATTAGCACAGACAGCGGCAGAGGTGCAGGACAAGTTATCCAAATGAGTGTTAGAGCAGGATGAGAGTCAGGCCGTGGACGGGTAATGAAAGGGCAAGAGAGTAGCGCTCAGCTTTTCAAACCTTTCACTGTCATTACTAATTCATGTCGCTCCTTCTCGCTCCTAATGAGAGAGAGAGTTGGGGGAAAGGGAGAATGGTGCGGGATAATGTGCCGTGAAATTGACTCATTCGCGAGAAGAGGAAAGGGAGAGGAGATCAACTTTTGATTTTAAACTGCCCTCTGAGGAAATGATGGTGAATTTAGTGATCCTGACAAAAGAGGGGACTGTTTATTTAGTTCAGGTTTTTTCATGACAGAGAACAAAGCAATGAAGTTAACAGACAAGCCGTGCAGCAGCCTCAAAAAGCATTTGGACATTTAAGCCACACTTAAAAATGTATGAATGACTTTGTGTTATTCATAAATAAAGTACAAAGAGTTAAAGGAAAACATTTAAGTGTGTTCGGTTTCAAATTGTTCAAAATTAGGACATTTTGTAAAATGTCAGCACATGTTCTTAGTTAATGTGATAAACTGCACCTGTGGTTCCTCTGCTAGAACATGTGTGTGAACCTGAAGATAAATGACTTCATTCATCCACTAAAAATAACCTTGGGACTGAAATTTAACAGTAAGATTCGATTTGTTAACATCATGAACTAACAATGAACAATACTGCTACAGCATTTATTCATCTTGGTTAATGTTCATTCCTATATTACAGTTTTAACATTGAAAGCAAAATTAACATTATGTATCATGACTGTATCATTTGAACATAAAGTAACATTTTATTTAAAAAATAAAATAAAGGAATTAGCTATCAATTTAAATTAAACAAAAAATGGAATTTAAAATGGACACATTAAGTCCTATTTTAAACAATTTAGATAAATTAAAAGATAATTTTTTAAACGTATCTACATTAAATGTATTAACATAATAAATGCTGTAAAAATGATTTTGTTCATTGTTAGATCATGATACTTATGATCCAATAATAAATGATAACAAAAAATGTAACCTTACAGTAAATTGTTACCGGTAATGGCAAAAATTGTTCAAAGTCCAGATAAAGAGTTTAGCAGATGACACTTGGTTTGATATTTTGTATCAGATACAACAACATTGGCCCAAAAATACTTTTTGGGCTACATGATCTCAAGTATCATTTAAACTACACATTAAAATATTCGGTAACACTTTACAATAAGGTTCATTAGTTAGCTACATTAGTTAACATGAACTAAGAATAACAATACATCTACAGCATTTATTGTTTATTTCAGCATTTACTAAAGCATTATAAAAAACACAAGCTGTGTTTGTTAACATTAGTTAATGCACTGTGAACTAACATGAACAATGAATGACTGTTTAAACTTTATGAACAAACATTAACAAATATTAATAAACAGTGTGATAAATGTATTATTTATTGTTGATTCATGTTAGTTAATACATTATCTAATGTTAAAGGAGTAGTTCACTTCCAGAGCAAAAATTTACAGATAATGTACCCACCCCATTGTCATCCAAGATGTTCATGTCTTTCTTTCTTCAGTCGTGAAGAAAGTATGTCTTTTCAGGAAAACATTTCAGGAATTATCTTCATATAGTGGACTTCTACAGTGCCCGTGAGTTTGAACTTCCGAAATGCAGTTTCAAAGGGGTCTAAATGATGCCAGCCGAGGAATAAGGGTTTTATCATTTTCTAAAAAAAAAAAAAGAGAAAGAAAATTATTTAAACCTCAAATGCATGTCTTGTCTAGCTCTGCCATGTGCATGCGTACTCTGTGTATTTCGGTTCAATACAGTTAAGGTATGTTGAAAAACTCCCATCTCATTTTCTCCTCCAACTTCAAAATCGCCCTACATCACTGTTCTACCTTTTTTTGGAAAGGGCGTTTGACCTTCTTTGCATGTTCACTTTGTAAATACTGGGTTGGTACTTCTGCAGCGATGTAGGACGATTTTGAAGTTGAAGGAGAAAATGAGATGGGAGTTTTTTTGACATACTCTAACTGTAATAAACCGGAATGCACAAAGTACAAGCACAGCTACACAAGACGGGCTTTTGAGGTTAAAAAAGTATTAAAATTTAGAAAATGACCGATCGTTTTGCTAGATAAGAGCCTTATTCCTCGGCTGGGGTCGTTTAGAACCCTTTGAAGCTGCTTTGAAACTACATTTTGGAAGTTCAAATTCACAGGCACCACTGAAGTCCACTATATGGAGATAATTCCTTAAATGTTTTCCTCAAAAAACATAATTTCTTTACAACTGAAAAAAAGAAAGGCATGAACATCTTGGATGACAAAGGGTCATTATCTGTACATTTTTTGTCCTGGAAGTGAACTACTCCTTTAACAAATGACACCGTATTGTAAAGTGTTACCAAGTATTCATATTGGCCTGTACAAGTACACAAAAAAATCTGAAATCATATATGCCAATAATATAATTAGTGAATGATATAAAACAGTGCCTCTCAATCAAAGTGTTTCTTCAGCAAACCTCCAAGAGGGTCTCAACATGACTAAAAATGATTTGAAATAAGACAAAATAAGCATTTAAATAAACTAAACTTAAGATTTGTTTTAAGAATTCATTGATTATTTCAATAAATAAACTCACTGACTTGAAATATGTTTGAACTCTAAGTGAATGGAAAATAAATACATCAATTTTCAAAAAAATTAAAAACATTATTACATTTGACGAGCTCTTAAATATTTGATTGGGTAGAAATTGTGAGTAAAAATAAAACAATATTTGAAGAGTTCAGATGCAAAACCAGCTAAAAGCCATCTCGGTCAAAAATGAGATAATGATACTGAGTGAATGCTCCTGACACATAGTATATATCCATCAAATACTTTTATGTTAAACTCACTAAATTCCAGCCTCAGCCCAATCAGAAGTACTAGTACTAACATAGAAACCGATACAAAGTAGCCAGAAATAAATTCTAATTGTAAAGAAATACGTCAGATGGATTTAGAGGCTTTTGCATCTGAACTCTTCATTTATCCTCAAATCCTTAATCCTTGCCCAGTAAATAATGAAAAAATAGACAATTCATGTATACTGACTTGTTAAAAAGAGTGGGAACTATGAAGATCATACAGCTCTTAAAACATCCAGAATCCTGCAATTTAATTTAGTGTCGGGCCTTTGCGTTTGTTATGGACAGTGGGGAGCCGTCAAAAAGGTTGAGAACAAAACATACAGTAGCCTGACACTTGAAAGTTTGATGCATTTTAAACAATGGTCAACAATAAAGATGTCGGAGGCCACAGGGCCTTGAGCCTAGAGGCCTGTATTCACTCGACACACAAAAACAAGGCACTGCCAAAGTCAAAATGATATTGACAGACAAATTTGAACGTGTGCCCAAGAGTGTTGGCACAATGCGAAATAAATAAGGAAACGAGAAATGTTATTCATCCCAGTCCAAGCACCTCCTCAGCATAAATAGTGGCTTCTGAAATCATTATCACAGCTTTGATGTTGTACACGAATGTTGAAACGTGTTCAACACATGTTCATTCTTGTAAAAAACAACTATGTTTCTTACAGTTGCTATTGTTATTTCTTACACTTATGACAATTTCCTAAAATTTGGACACGCAAAGATCATTTTGTACAGTCGTAAATAATGAAAGGCTGGGTTAGACAGAATAAAGAAACTCATACAGGTTTGGAATAACGCAAGGATGAGTGAATGATGTCAGAATGCCTTAAAGTCACAGGTTTCGCAGTGAAAACTGCAATAAGATTAGGCTTCAGAAAACCATATAATCAGTTCTTGGTCAAGATGAAAACCTGTAAAACAACCAACCCTGAGACATTTCTCACATTCCCTTTCGCTGTAAGGATTTGTGTATAATGAGAATGTATTGTTTTGTTTGTTTGTTTGTTTTGTCTGTTTTTGCCATTGCCTTGTCACTAGATATGTGTGAGCGTGTGTGCGCTTTCACTCAAGCTGCTTGACAGGGGCACTGGGTGCTTGAGAGGACTTATGTCCCTTCGCTGGACTTCTGACAGCTGGATTGGCTTGTTTTCCCTCCCTCTCCCTGGGGGCTTCGCTGTCAGCTCTATACTCAGGCAGATTGTGAAGAGAGAGATTAATGGACAATGAGGATGGCAGAAAGGGAGAGACATCGAGAGAGGGAGAAGAGAAAAAAGGACGAGAGGAGGCCAACTGCCATCTGCTCATTTCCTTTTAATGGACAAAGCAAACAGCAGGAGACAGTGCTGCCGACAAATCTGGATTTTCTTTATTACATGAACACACGCTCTAATTTGTTGAGGTTGACAAAGACAGAAACATGGCTACATTTTCTTCTATTCAGGTCTTTTACCCTTCATTCTTCGGTTCTTTTTTTATGGAAACAAGTGTGATTTGGTCATTATTTGTCTGGCTTTCAGGCTAAATGTTAGTTGGTTTCTATTTAGCCTCCAATTTTGACAATGCATGTTACATGGGCAGACTATTCAAAAAGTTATTTAATAAAAACTTGTAATGAAGTACATCAACAAAAAAATAATGACTATCTTTGTTTAGTTAATAAGTTTCACATTCAGCGAATCTGAATTTGACATAGGATGTTATATACAATTAGCTACTTCTTGTGAAAGATCAGGTCTGTTTCTCCTCTTTATGGCTCACACCAGCATTTCCTTTCATTAATCTGTTGGCTCTTTCACCACTGGCTGTGAAAGCCATACTTCCTGTTTGAATTTCATATTGTAAAACCTATGAATACAGCCATGGAAAAGTCCAAATAGTTTCATTTAGCATTAGCAGCTAATCGCTAATATCAGTGAGAAAATAGAGATAGGAAAAAACAAGGAATTAAGTGAATAGGCCTATTGTTTAGCCTCCCATTAGCACATGTTTTAATACTAAAATGATACATGAGAATTAAACAAGGTGTTAGCTGATAAATTCAAGACTGATCTGGGATCCGTTTTCTATTTCTTCCACTTACATTTGAGATTTGACTGCTCTGAGATTGCGATCAATGAGCAGCTTGTACTTCTACAAATACTTTTATGACAGACCCATGTAATTCAGGCTGGTCATAAAAACTAAACAGACTTACCTACTTTTATTTAAGGCATCTGCGACTGGTTTCCCATCATCTCATTTTGGGTTATATTCTCTCAAAATGAAACAGCTCTGTAATGGATAAAGACATGATTACAATTAGGCTAAAGAATGTGTGTTAATGTTGTTGTTGCCTGTTGTCTATTCCAGCAGAATTAGCAAAGACCTTTTGACCTTAGTCAGGGTAGTGCCATATTTGACAGGACTGAAAGCGAGGCGGGATAGAAGATGGATTGTACAGTTGTGGAACATCTTTCTGAGGAAAAAAAAACTCCATAAAATAGTTTTAAAGTTGTAAAATTATAAGATCTCAATTACATGATTTCATTTTACTTGTTAGCTTAAAAATATGTATGCTCTCTGATAAAGGGTAGCTATATCCTACAGCGTTCAGACAACTGAAGCACCCCAGGAACCACCATCGCTTGGTGATAGTTGGGACACAGAAGCTGGATGTCTTCTATCATCTCTATTAGTCATGACTGCTGTGTCCTATTTCATGATTATCTTATGAAAACCAGCAACTCCCCATAAGCATCGCCACCGCCAGTCTGCTCAACACGTCTAAAACACCCAACAGATGGTCATTACACAAACAAGCTAATTTATCTCAAAGCCAGCAGTGGGGAACAAACAAAAGTATTTTACTTAATGTAGCAGCTTGACGTTGACTTGCAGCTGAGCTTTCAAACCGGCTCAAATGAAAGATGTCTTGTTTTCATTAATTCTCCTGCAGAGAAAGCTCTTGTTTGTGAAATTGAAGTCAGACGATAGCAATGATCATTTATCAAAAGCCAAACGGCCTGTTTCATGATCAGAAACTATTTAAAGGCATATTGGCTCTATTTCTTGCACAATGTGGTAGCTACCTATATTACTTTATTCTTTCACATTCATTTAATCACATAATCACAGCTTCAGAGTTAGGCTATTTGTACTTTAGAGACAGACAACCTCAACCTTTATGAATCTTGGCTGAATTATTATTATTTTTTTTTTACTTAACTCTATTAACAAGATTGCTTGGGGTTTTGACAATCTTACTCGGACCAGAGTCAATCAAATCAGTTGTCTGTGCTGCCACTGTGTGGTCAGAAAACCACAGTGCAGTAGAACAGAATCTGCTTAGAATAGAATGAATGAATAAAATGCATTGAAAGAACTTCGTCCACGACCAATAACATATTTCCAGTGCTTATTAAACAAGATAGATTAATGATAGATTACTTTCACTTTTTTCCCCGTGAGAGAGAGAGACAGGACACTTGTGTAACAGTGTTCCACTTCACATTTCATCTCATTAAATAATATGCATCTGAAAGTGAAAATAAGTAAAGATGAATACTACTACTGCTACTTTTAAGATGATTTTCCCCCTAATAAAAGGGCTAAAAATCATAAATACAGTCACTACTAATATTATTTCATGATTTATCAATAGTTACCAATACCAATAGGTGGTGCAATATATATTTTTACCACAAGGTGGTGTTGCCCCAAAACTTTTTGAGTAATTTAAAGGGGTCATCGGATGCTAAGTTCACTTTTTCATGTTGTTTGAACATTAATGTGTGTTGGCAGTGTATGTACAAATCTACCCTATAATGATAAAAATCTGTGCAGTGGCTTTTAATTAATCCGTAAAAATAATATTCCCTTTTTCAAATCGAGCCGTTCTCAGATGCCTGTCGGTGTGGCGTCACACCAACAGAGGCTGCTCTCACTATAGTTGATTGACATGAGCATCTTACCTCAGATCAGCTTTAACAGTCCGACCTCCATTGTTTCGATGCTGGAGCAGAGATGTAACTTAGACAAGAATATCTCAGATTGAGTGACTGAGGTGTTGTGTTGCTGGATGTAATAATGAACATAGTGGTCGTCATTTACTCCCGACATCTGAGCCGCTGAAGATGCAGTGGATTACGTTTGTTTGTGAAGGAAATGCAGTTCCCAATCTACATATATCCGTCTATGTTCACGCGAATCATTCGTGATCCAGCTTCACCTACAGCAGAAGTGAGTATAAGGTTTTTTTTTAATGAATCCTTGCGATGGCCTTTCCTAATAACGCCCTAGTTAGCAAGTTTAGCGGCTAAACGCGGCTAAATGGGTTAAAGTAAACAGGCTCGTCACTCCACAGAGAGAAGAGAGGGGCAGGGCGAGCATAGCTCATTTGCATTTAAAGGAACAATCCCCTCAGAATGGGATGATTTTTGCAGAGCTGAAGAGAAGAAAAGGCTTCTAAAAGTGGATTTTGCATAATAGGTGCACTTTAATAGAATAATATTGATTATTATTACAATACAAACTAAGTGAAATTTGTAGTATATATGATCAGAACTTAGGGATGAGCGTAATGCCTGCAGGATGCCAAATCTGTCCCCTGTAGACTAGCCTTTTATGTGGGATGACTCAACTTTCAAACTTGCACAGTTCTGCTTTGCTAAATTTTTGACAGCTGCATGTTTTATTCAGATTGTTAAATAACTACACTGTCAGAAACTACGCTGCTTGTTTTAAACAAAATTTACTTTTTCCCCCAGGAAACAAGACTAAATATTTTACAGTATTTTGCTTATCTAGGAAATGGATCTTGATTTAAGAATTTTTTGATTTTTTTTTTGTCTCGAAACAAGACAAAAATACTAAACAATATAATTTTTTTTACATTTTTTATTTATTTATTTTTTGCTGTGCATTCATCAGATTCCACCAGGTCACTTGAGTCACAGTGTAGAGCCCTGTTAATTCTAAATAATAAAAATATACATCAAATATGAATATATAACAAATCTCCACATACCACCATAATGACCAACATTAAAATACAATAGCATATTAGGCCGAACTATTCAGCTATAGCTCTGCACAGTTCAAAAACAAGGCAATTTTTTTTTCCTAATAAGAATATTTATACTGCCAAATTGTTGTTATCAGCAATGATGCACCTAAATATAATTCTCAACCAGAAATCATATTCAACCATATTTATCTATTTATTTATTTTCACAATTTGTCTCAAACTTTGGCACATTTTCCCCCCATATTTATCTTTTTCAGATAAATGAAAAAGATGTTTTTTGAGGAATCTACAGTGTAACCTTAAACTGCGTACATTAACGTCAAGTACAAAGACTTTTGTATTGTTTTTACAATACGCTTGGATATTTAATTTTAATTTTGTGCAAGAATTTCTAGTAATAAATCTAGTAATATATATTCTGCCATCACATCACCACCCCATCCACATTTAAGAGTTTTAATTAAGAATGTAAGCAAAATGTTTAGAAAAAAAATGTATTAAAAAAGAAGAAAAAGTAGTTTATAGAACAAACACAAGCTAAAAACTCAGTTTAGTGTTCTGAAGTAAATTACTTTATTATAAAACAACAAAAATAACATTTAGTTTTAAGTATAACTATTAGAATTAAAGGAGAAGTCTACTTCCAAAACAAAGATTCACATATAATGTGAAACGTCTTGCCTTTCTCTCCCTGAACTCGGTGTATTCTGATAGGGTATGTCGAAAAACTCCAAACGTATTTTCTCTCTCAACTTAAAAAAATCATTTCAAAATCATCCTACATCGCTGCAGAAGTTACCGACCCAGTCTTTGCAAAGTGAACATGCAAAGAAGAACAAACACCCTTAACAAAAAGGTAAAACAGTGATATTCTGAAGTTGAGGAAGAACATGAGATGGGAGTTTTTCAACACATACCCTAACTGTCATGAACCGGACAAGCGTTTGACATAAAAAAGTATATCAATTGTATTATTTTTTATTAAAATAACCGATCGTTTTGCTAGATAAGACCCTTCTTTCTCGGCTGGGATCGTTTACAATCGCATTTGGGATCGTTTGAAGCCACATTTAAACTGCATTTTGGAAGTTCAAACTTGGGGCACCATACCAGTCCATTATATGGAGAAAAATGCTAAAAAGTTTTCTTTAAAAAAACATTATTTCTTTACGACTGAAGAAAGAAAGACATGAACATCTTGGATGACAAGGGGGTGAGTAAATTATTTGTAAACTGTTGTTCTGAAAGTGGACTTCTGTTGTTCTGTTGTTCCAGAACTGTTGTTCTGGACTTCTCTTTTAATGCTATAGTAAGGGGTTACAAACATAGAGATTTCTACTTTTGGAAACATATCAGGTAAGCAGCTGTGCTATTTAAAATAAGACCATTGTAATCAAAGATAAACCGTGGATAATCCCTTATTTCCACGTTTGAAAGTGACAATGAAGTCAATTTTAACAATGACAATGAAGTAAATAAATAATAATAAAAATATATATGCTTTGGTAAATATGTTATATCATAATTATGACATAAAAAGTTGAATTTCTAACATACTAAATATTTAGGTCTATGCCTAACTTACGGCCTCTAGTGGCTGATTAGTGCAAAAGAAAACGCTAATTTCGTAGGAGTGACGCGATGAAGTTTGTCTCCTGCGAGGCGCCATCCTCTGTACCCTTTCCCCTTTCCCTCTCTTATAGCGAGATTTCCCTTTAACTTTTACGCTTCTTACGTTTTAAATTCAGTGCCTTTGATTAGTTATCTTGTTAGTCGTCTTGGTTATATTTTGCGTGTGGCATGATGTTCACGTCCACCGGTTCGAGGGGATTGTGTAAGTACAGCTTAAAATCATCATGTCATGTAGATCAGATCCTGCTGTCATTCATTCAAATTAAATCGTAGTCATCATGACCTTCATCCGATTATTATCGCACTTTACACATCATCTTTGCCTTCAAGTCATTTTGCTTTGGCTCATGTCAGACAGGAAGTGTTGCTGTCGTTTAAAAAGTCAGGGGTGTGAAATCGGGCACTCTGGGGAAATGCGACATGACACACAGCTATACAGATAGAGACTGCATGAACTTTTCCTGAAATCACCATAATCACCACCTTCCGGATAAATACCACCAAAGGGCTTCAGTTTACCACTGACTGATTGTTACTGATGTAATAGTGACAATTCATTAATTATCACTATACTGTTTCAAGCCTGTATGTCTTCATTTTTCTGTGGAACGCTATTTTTTTTTCTTTCGGTTTGAACTTAGTTTACATTTTTTTTAAATGACCGTTGCGCTAGAAAACCTTTTGATTTACCACAGTAACCGTAGCGTCAGAGATATAAATGAGTTTGTTTCTTCACGAGAACAGATTTGGAAAACTTAAACATTATTTATTCACCATTGAACCTCTTCAGTGAATGGGTGCTGTCAGAATAAGAGTCCAAATAGTTGATAAAAACATCACAATAATCTACGAGTAATGCACACGACTCCAGGCCATCAATTAACTTCTTGTGAAGTGAAAAATCTACTTGTTTGTAAGAAACAAATTTGTATTTAAGACATTTTTGACTTAAACTTTTAACTTTTTACAAGCCAAAACAGTTTCAAACAAATATGTGGGTGGATTTTAATATCAACAGGAGATGGACTTTTTCACTGGAGGAAGGTTTATTGTGGATTTTGGGCTCATATTTTGGCCTAAAGCAACAGTTTAAGTTAAAATGTCTTAAAGGTGCAGTAAGCAATTTCTAAGAAGCTCTGTTGATGTTTGAAATCACAAAAAATAAAAATGCCCCAAACGAAAAAGGATCACACCCTTATCCTGATAGTTCCACCACCAATGTTTTTTTTTTTTTTTACAAAAACACAGCTTTTCACTTAACAGTATATTAATTGATGGATTGGAGACGTGTGGATTACTTGTTGTTTATATTGTGATGTGTTATCAGCTCTTTGGACTCTCATTCTGATGGCACCCATTTATCCATTGCCTAAATGTGAGGACATTTTAAGCAAATTTGCTTTTTTGGGTGAAATATTCCTTTTACAAATTCAAAATTCTTTTTATATAAGTGGCGACACAAACCAGTGTGTGTGACTGAACTTGGTCTACTCATGTAATCACAGAATGGACCCATAGGTCCCCCATTTGGAATATCACAGGTATTGTTCACTTAGTAATGAAAAATCTGTCATGAATTATTCACTCTTATGTCGTTTCAAACCCGTAAGATCTTTGTTCATCTTCAGAACACAAATTAAGATATTTTTGATGAAATCCAAAAGCTGACCCTGCATAGAACTACCACGTTCAAGGCCCAAAAAGGTAGTGAGGACATTGTTAAAACAGTTTATGTGACATAAGTGGTTCAACGTTAATTTTATGAAGCTACGGGAATACTTTTTGTGCACAAAGGAAAAAAAAATAACTTTACTTAATTCGTCATCTGACAACAAACAACAGAAGTTGTAATTTCCTTAGTGACACATTTAACAGTACAACTTCTGTGCTGTGTCTTACAGATAAAGCACCCCTGTCCAAGAGCTTACTGCTGCTTCCTACGGTCCTCACTGTGCTGTTGACTGTGCTTCTGCCTCAGTACCAGGATGTGTTCACATACAACCTCCAGGCTATCAGGCAGGGCAAGCAGGTGAGATATTAAACCAGTTTACCGAAAGATTTCATTGCGCTATATCAAATACATACATTTAACAATGTATACTGCTTTAGAATATTTGCCCTATAATTATTTATTTATTACTATTGTAATAATAATGGAATATTCATAATACATGTTTTCTTGTAGTATAGCTAATTTATCTTTTTGTCAAAATCAGGAAATCAGACAACAAAAAATTGGTTCTGGATATTGGTGGTGATGAGATGCTTAGGATTAGTTCACTTCTAGAATAAAAATTTCCTGATAATTTACTCACTTCCATGTCATCCAAATTGTTCAGGTATTTCTTTCTTAAGTCGAAAAGAAATGAAAGGAGAAGTCCACTTCCAGAACAACAATTTACAAATAATTTACTCACCCCCTTGTCATCCACGATGTTTATGTCTTTCTTTCTTCAGTCGTAAAGAAATTATGTTTTTTGAGGAAAACATTTCAGCATTTTTCTCCATATAATGGACAGATATGGTGCCCTGATTTTGAACTTCCAAAATGCAGTTTAAATGCGGCTTCAAACAATCCCAAATGCGGTTGTAAACGATCCCAGCCGAGGAAGAAGGGTCTTATCTAGAGAAACGATCGGTTATTTTAAGAAAAATAATACAGTTTATATACTTTTTAATGCCAAATGCTCGTCTTGTCTTACTCTATCTGGACCGTTTTTGTTCCTGTTAGGGTATGTTGAAACTTCAAAATCGTCCTATATCGCTGTTTTACCTTTTTTGTTAAGGGTGTTTGATCTTTTTTGCATGTTCACTTTGCACAGACTGGGTCGGTACTTCTGCAGCGATGTATGATGATTTTGAAACGATTTTTGAAGTTGAGGAAGAAAATACGGTCGGAGTTTTTCAACATACCCTAACTGTCTTAAGCCAGAATACACAGAGTTCAAGGACTGCAAGGCAAGACGAGCGTTTGAGAATAAAAAGTATTTAAATTGTTTGTTTTTTTTATGTAAAGGTAACACGTGGTTGGATCTTTGTCTTTGTACTTTATTTTAAAAAGGTAGGGCAAAGCACTCTATCTCATTTTCAACTTCAAAATCGCCCGACAGCATTGTTTTACCTTTTTTTTGCTTTTGACTTTCCTTGCACGCTCACTTTGTAAACACTGGGTAGGCACTTCCACATACGTCACTTGTGATCTTTCCAATGTGACTACTTTAATGTGTGAGGCTGGGTTAGTGCAAAAGTATATACATTTTAATTGTTTTTAGAAAATGACAGATTTTGCTAAATAAGACCCTTATTCCGTGGCTCGGATCGTCCCTTTGAAGCTGCTTTGAAACTGCAATTTGGACTTTCAGCCCATTGAAGTCCACTATATGGTGCAAAATCCTAGAATATTTTCCTCAAAAAACTTAATTTCTTTGAGACTGAAGAAAGAAAGGCATGAACATCTTGGATGACATGGGGGTGAGTAAATTATCAGGAATTTTTTATTCTGGAAATAACTAACCCTTTAAAAATAAACTGTATCGTGTAGGTCATAAAAGAACATTATCAGGCATTCTCTAGCCCAAGCATCTGAATAGTTTTCACATAACGTTTTGTTAGATTGTTATTTTGTGTATAAATATTTAACTAATAGCATATTTTGAAATTTTTCTGTTATTTCTAAACACAATTATTCTGTGTGTGTGTGTGTGTGTGTGTGTATGTGTGTGTGTGTGTGTGTGTGTTCCATGGCTCTCTTGCAGTTCTGGAGGCTGGTGAGTGGACGGCTCATCTGCTTGGACCTGAAAGACACTTTCTGCAGTAGTTTGCTTATCTACAATTTTCGCATTTTTGAGAGAAGGTTAGGCAGCCACAAATTCGCTGTAAGTTTTAAGTGTGAATAGTAACACCATTCTGTGTCTTCCTGTTTTTGTTTGTTTTGGGTTTTTTTTTCACAGTGTTTTTTTCTATATTGCATTGCGAAATGTATTCAGTATGAATATCAGATTATTATTTTTTTTTTTTGAAAAGTGCAAAGTTGCAAATTCATGTCTGGATGAGTGACCTTTTCAATGCACTGTTTTTGAAGTACTGACACAGCATGCTTCTGCTTTGTTATACCATAGACAATGTCAAGAAAGTTATTTTAATAGTTTAAGATTTGCACCCAGTAAAATAAATAAATAAAATTGTATAGCATATACATTGCTGTTCAAAGTGTTAAGTAAAGTTTTAAAAATTAAACATTAAACATTAACTATTTTTAATGTTTTTAAAAATAAATAAAAATATAATGTATTCCTGTAATGCAAAGCTGCCTTCAGTGTCACATGATCCTTCAGAAATCATTCTAATTTGTGGAATTATTACTTCTGTTATTAATGTTAGAAACAGTTGTGCTGTGTAATTTTTTTTTAAGGATTCTTAGTTAAAAAGAACAGCATTTATTCAAAATGGAAATCTTTTCTAACAATACACGTCTTTTCTACCACTTAACACATCCTTGCTGAATAAAAGTATTAATTTCTTTAAAAAAAAGAAAGCATATAAATTTATTGACAACAAACCTTTAAAAGGTAGTTTATATTGTTACAGAAGTTTTTCTGTTTTAAGTAAATGCTGTTTTTTTTTTTTTTACTTTTTATTTAATAAAAATCCTGAAAACAAGTATCACGGGTTCCAACAAAATATTAAGCAGTACAACTGTTTTCAGTGTTGATAATAAATCCGCATATTAGAATGATTTCTGAAGAATCATGTAATACTGAAAACTGTGCTGAAAATTCAGCTTTGCATCACAGGATTTTTGATCAAATTAATGCTTTGATGACCATAAGAATCTTCTTTAAAAAACATTAAAAACATTACTGATACCAAACTTTTGAATGGCGGTGTAAGTGAATAAAAAAAAAAACAACAACGCATCATTTCAAGATATATTTGAGATAGTGCTGCACACACCAGTCAGTTTAAAATAAGGTGCATGAAGGTCAGATGGAAACTTGGAGCAGTTGCATCTTATCTGGCAATCAGCTGACTAATTTTTTTTCAAGCTGAGGCGATGCTCTTCAGCCTACCATTTGTGATGTTTATCTTGCTTAAATTCTATACCAAAAAATTCTCTCTATATATTTTCTAATGAAATTAAAAGCCCTTTCATATGTTACCAAGCATTTCATTTCACATGCCTGCCTACTCATACTTGAATTTTTTTTTTTTTTTGTTAGAATCCAAAGATGTTTTTGAAAAACAACAAAAAAAACCTTTGAATCTGAAACATTGTCATATTTTTGATTATGATGTTTAGTCCTTCCTCTTTGGAGCATGGATTCTCTCTGCTTTTGTGGACCTGCTGCTGACAGAGGGTCTTCGCTTCATGTTTGAACTTAAGGTGGATGTTCTTCCATCTGGACTGTGAGTGACATGAGTTTCTATTCAATTATTGCAGTAGTTCTTTACAAACCTTTAAATGTTTTCTACAGTATCGTCATGTGCATTTACTGTGTTCTGCAAGCACAGAATGTATTACTGTAAATTCATGCAACACTTTATGTATGTGAAGGTGCAGCTCTTTTGTTTCCTGTTGATCAAACATCAACTTCTCTTTTTGACATTCTATTAGATTAACATTCATGTCTCATCGCATTGTTGTGAAAGTATACTTTACTGTCATCACAGCATCTCAGCAATATTTGCAAGCAATACATGTTGAAATGGCAAAGGTGTTGTGAAAGTAAAGTACCCTCTTATTTCAAGTTAGTTCCTTTGAACTACTAGCTTTCAGACTCTCTAAGAACTGTCACCCACCAGTCAAAAAAGTTTGATGAATCCACAAAGTACGTGTTTTAAGTGTCATCATCTCTCAACTAGACTAATGATATCTTGGTTGATTCATCCGCACCTACATTTTTACACCCAAAATATCTTTTTGATAGTTCAACTGCTTTATTTCGCATGTTTCAAAACTTAGGAATGATTCATTTATTTCTGAACCATTAACAGTTCATCATTTAAGGAATAGTTCATGCAAAAATGAAACCGTACTCAACCTTATGTCATTCATACCATACCTGCATGACTTTACATCTTTTGTGATATATAAAAGAAGATATTTTGAAGAATGTTAATGTTAATAATCAAACTGTTTTGGTGATCATTGACTTCCATTGTAAATAAAAAAAAAAATAAGAGGCTGGTGACACATTTCTCAAAATATCATCTTTTATGTTTCATAAAGTCATACAGTTTTAGAACAAGTGAATACACTACCAGTCAAAAGTTGTTTTTTTTTAATGTATTTTAAAGAAGTCTCTTCTGCTCACCAAGCCTGCATTTATTTGATCCAAAGTACAGCATAAACAGTAAAATTTTGAAATACTTTTACCAATTAAAATAACTTTTTCTCTTTGAATATATTTTAAAATGTAATTTGTTACTGTGATCAAAACTACATTTTCAGCACCATTGCTCCAGTCTTCAGTGTCACATGATCCTTTAAAAGTCATTCTAATATGCTGATTTGCTGTTTAAGAAACATTTATAATTATTATTATTATTATCAACATTTAAAACAGTTGAGTACTTTTTTTTTTTTTTTTCAGAATTCTTTGATGAATAGAAAGATAAAAGATGCTGAAAAACATTTAAGCTGAAAAGCTTTTGTAACATTATACACTATACCATTCAAAAGCTTGGAGTCAGTATAACTGTTTTGGGAAAGAAATTATAGAAATTAAAACTTTTATTTAGCAAGGATGTTTTAAAATGGTCAAAAGTGATAAACCTTTAGCTTAAACTGATAATGTTACAAAATATTTCTAGTTTAGATAAATGCTGTTCTTCTGAACTTTCTATTCATGAAAAAATCCTACTCCGCTGTTTTCAATAATAATAATAATAATAATAATAATGATAATAATTATTATTATTAGAGGTCGACCGATAACTAGGTTGGACCACACTGGCCGATACCGATTAATCGACCGATACTTTTTAAAATGGGTACTGAATGGAAAATAAATAGTGCTCTACTATTTAAAAAAAAAAAGTAGCCTACTGAACCATACTTTGTAAATGAATTAAAATATTAATTATATATTGATCATTACAGTAACAAAAGCAACTAAAATATTTAAAATATATCAGTAAATGCTGAAATTAACACACTCTAACAAGGAACAATACTTCTATTCTACAGCTTTTATCAGTCTTAATGTTACAAATGGACTCATATTGTAAAGTGCTACCATTACATCAACAATCAAGCTAAAGATGGCCATCTTTAAATATCTACGCACAGTGTCACGTGTCTAAACAAACAGCACATACTGTCAGTGATTTCTGCCAATAGAGGCCACTCTCTTGCTATTTACAAAAGACTATAGGGAATTTGCTGTATAATGACGACCTTCTCAGCCGCTCCAGCAATGGACCCAACCCAGAATTATTATATTAGAATGATTTCTGAAGGATCATGTCACTGCAGTAATTATGCTAAAATTCAGCGTGGAAATCACAGGAATAAATTGCATTTTTAAAATGTATTCAAATAGAAAACAGTTATTTTAAATAGTAAAAATATTTCAAAATTTTGAATCCAATAAATGCAGACTTGGTAAGCAGAAGAAACATCTTTTAAAAACATTAAAAATCTTACTGTTCAAAAACATTTGACTGGCAGTGTAAATATTGACAAATTCTTTTTTTATCCCTTTAACAAATACGTTTTGAATGAAACGTTTGAAAACGTTACTTCATGGATTATAGTCTTTTTGCAGCAGGTATATTTTTTTCTTTCTCCGCTTTGATGCCAGCTTGTCAAGTGTCCATCTGTTTCATGAAGCATGTGCTGTTTGCAGTCTGGAGAGGCAAGTTGTCTGTGACTTTTTAGGCCACTTGTGGTTTTAATTAGCCTTGTATTTGGCTTTTAAGTCTCAATTTTGGATCCACGTGTGTCTATGTTGTCACGTTTCATCAGTTTATGTTGGCTTTTGTTGATAATTGTTCTACAGACCTTCTCTAATAGTGTTCATTTTTATTCCGGTGTTGCGGCGTGTGCCGAGCACGTCACCTGTGCCTGAGCTTTCAGGCGAGGTTCTTCCAGCACTGGAGAAGTGGGTGCCAACCTGCCACTTCATCATTCTCATCAGCTTCTGCTTGTAGCCTTTACATGCAAAAAAGTAAACAAAGGGATCCAGGCAGGAATTTAAGTTCATAAGACACACCGTAATATGCAGGGATATCTGAAAGGACCGTAGCTCCGTGCAGTCTGGATCGTAGATAAGTTTTCGAATCATGTATTGCAGAAGATCTATATGGTATGGGCTGAAACACACCAGAAACACTAATACCACTCCTGCGATCACTCCTCTTGCTTTTTTGGTTCTTCCAGAACGTTCTGTGAGTCGGTTAGACTTTGCTGCTAGATGTAGCTTACGGGTCACTATTGAATAGCAGACGAGGATGGTCACCACTGGCACTCCGAAGCCTAAAACTACCCCCACGATCAGCATGTAGGGCAGCCCTTTGAAAATACCTTCAAAGTTGGGGTATTCCATACAAGTGATGCTGTTGTCAGGCTCCTTTTTGGTCAAGTTAATGGTCAGAAGAGGCAACGTCTGGGCAAAAACCACCAACCATATAGCTACACACACTAACCGTGCGTTTTTCACCTTTCTTAATTTTGCCAGCTTCAGAGGAAATACCAGCGCCACAAAACGATCCACTGCCAAACAGGTCATGAAGTTTACCCCGGCATAGCAGTTCAAATAGAAGAGCAGTGCTATGGCTTTACACAGTCCTTCCCCCAGGGGCCAGTGGAAGCCGAGGCCATAGTAAACAGCTCGAAGTGGAAGCGACAGGCAGAACAGGATATCAGACACAGCCAGGTTGGCGGAATAAAGCGTGATGGAATTAAGTTTGGTGATGTTGAGGAAGATCACGTGAAGAGCCAGGGCGTTGCCTAAAAGTCCCACTGGACATATGATGGAGTAGGCCAGAGGGATGAGAATTTGGGCCACTGGACGATGGTCATACAAGTTGTGGCAAGAGAAGTTTTGCTCTGAATGCATAGTTATACACAGGAGTCACTGCAGAAAGAGAGGCAAATGGTATAATGTAGACCACCATTCAAAAGATTGAAACTAGGAAGATTTTTGAATGCATTTATTTGATCAAAAATGCAGTAAAAATGGAAGTATTGTGAAATATTATTACATTTTACTATACGTTTCCTATTTTAATTTATTTAAAAATGTAATTTATGGCAGAGCTGCCATCACTCCTGTCTTCAGTGTCACATTATTTTTCATAAATAATTATAATTAAATAATAAAGTAACATTTATTTTTATTATCAATGTTGAAAACCGTTACTATTTACTAATATCTGATTAATGTTTTTTCGGGCAAACCTGATTTTTTAGGATTTTTTTTTTTTTTTTAGGATTCTTTCATGAATTATTTATTTATTTGAAATATAAGTCTTTTGTCACATTATAACTTAATATTAAACTTAATACTTAGGGCTGCCCTCGACTGAAGGTTTTTCTGGTCGACTAGTAATCGTTCATTTTAAGCCAATTGGACGTTTATTAATAAACCATATAAATTATAATAATGAGCCTTTAATTGTCTACATAGCCTAGTAAGCGCTCAAGCACATGCATAAAGCTTGCCACAGCACACCGGCAGAAGTAATGATTATCAGTATGTAAGGGAAAAATGGTAAGGAGGCTGCATTAACATTTTAATAACTTATTAAACTAAACTAGCACTTTCTTTTTTTGTTTTCGGCTTAAAGAGATGTCGCAACACTGATTCGTCATCTCCGCAGTAGTGGATGCGCCTGTATGCATGTTTCATATGGATTAAATAATATGAGAATATTTGTTTTCCATTAAAATTGGTCTATTTGAAAGTAGACATTTCGCTCTCTATAGATATATTTTTCATGTCTGTGAGGCAACTATACACAGAGTTTAGGTTTTTTTTTCTTTTCTTGAAGCGTTCCAAGTTTAGAGACTGAGATGGCAGAAAGCACATCCTGTTTGCTTTCATTATTTTACAAAAGCGCAATGTTTTGTTGTTATTGTACAAATAGAGTCTTTAAAGATTCGAAAGATGTATTGCGCTTATCTGTATGACCAAAAATGAGTATTTTAAGAGCAAGTGACCGCACCAGCACCTCCGTCTGTAATGTAGTGAGCGCGCTATTCAGCTTCCACACTCCGCACAGACATTTCAGTAGTGCACACAAGTTGCTACTACTTGCATATTTCAGATGGTAAGCCATATTTGAGATCGATGAATGATAGGGGAGTCTTTGGATGTCCTGCCAGATGTACTGTATTACCACATTGACCAGCTGTTAACGACCTGTTTGGCACGGAATGCATGACTTTGCCACTTCCTGTGGATTATTATTTGAATTGTTTTGTTTCTGCGACTAATAAAAGTTTGGTCTTCTCGTTGACTATGGTTAGTCAACTATTAGGGGGCAGCCCTACTAATACTATAACTTAATTAGTACTATTATAAAATGAAAGTGTCTTTACTCTCACTTTTTATTAATTGAAATTATTTTTGATGAAAGTATTCATTTAAAAATTCTTGCTGACCTCAAATTTTTGAATAGGTAGTGTACTTTTGTACTATGAATGGTAATTCTGTTCTTGATATTACTTATTGTAGTAAGTGTAGACTTCTGCCATTTTTAAGCTATTTCCCTTTTTCATGTAAGGCTTGTTTCTCTTCCACGTTTCTGTTGTGTAAATGTTTCTGCTTTGCTTAAGAGGCATTTTGAAATGTATTTTGAATTAAAACTGCTTTATATGTACTGACCACCTTAACCTTTTAACTGTCACCACGTCTCTTCAGAGGGACGTCCAAGTTTACTTCACTAAATTACAGTTAAATCCTAATTTAATCATGACAAACTATAAATATATATTTGAAATAAGTATAATCAGTAACATTAGTTAAGTACATTAGTTTAAATGAGCTAAGTGAAAAATGGTGAATCATTAATTAATCTTACTAAATGTTATTTTTTCAGTATTTTCTAATACATTATTGAAATAAAAGGTTGTATCTGTTATTATTTAATGAACCTGAGCTAACATTAACTAACAATGAACAGCTGTTTTTTTATTTAATAACTAATGTTAACAAAGATGATTAAATACTATGAAAAAATGTATTAGTTCATTGTTACTTGATTTTAGCTAATTCAATAATCAAATATATACACATGGACCTTAAAATTGAATAAAACCTTTCCAGAAACTTTTTTCTATTTAAATGTCTTTGCTTAATTTCACATATTGATTTTCTAAAACATTTATATTTTCATTTCTTCTGCTCTTTATATAAAAAAAATTAATGAAATTATGTACTTACCAGATAACGTACAGCAGATTTTCATTCAGACATTGGTGCTATGCTAAATCTCAATTTGTCACTTTTAGAGCAGAATAAAATGCTGCCAGAGTGAGAGTTCAGCATCTCTTCCTGCCTTTTTCTCACAGTGTGTTACTCTCTTCCTCTCTTTCGTCTTGTCTCTCTCTCACTTTCTAGCAGCGTGGCGAGTATGCTTAAAGAGATAGTTCACCCAAACATGAATATTCTGTCAGCATTTACAAAAGGTAGTTCCAAACCTGTGAAAGTTTCTTTCTTCTATTGAACACAAGAAAAAGTATTTTAAAGACCGCTGGTAACCAAACAGTTACTGGTAGCCAGTGTCTTCCACAGTATGGGAAAAAAAAATATTATGGAATTCAATAGCTACCAACAGCTGTTTGGGTACCAACATTCTTCAGAAAATAAATAAATACTAAATAGCAACTAAATAGAAACTAAATAGCTAAAAAAGCGAAATATTAATTTTTAGGTGAGCTATCTCTTTAACTCGATATGGAGAAGTGAAATTATATTGTGGCTTTTACTGAGACATCTAGAAATTTTTATTTCCGAAACAACCATTAATCTGTATTGAATCCACATTTCGAAACGTGTTTAGTTTTCTACACCATAAAGACTTAGTCTGAAACTAAGTATGGTAAATATGAAACATCATACCGTACTACTTAGTATCTCTTTTATCTCCTCTTTCTGTGTAAATTAATATGTGAAGTGTTACCAAGTATTAGTCTACATTACACTGGAAAGGAAGGAAAAATGTTATTATTTTTTACTTGAAGGGATAGTTCAGCAAAAATAAACATTCTGTCTTTTACTTACCATCACGAGTTACTAGTCCCCATTCACTTCCATAGTATGTTTTCATACTGTGGAAATAAGTGGGGACCACCAGCTGTTTAATTACCAACATTCTTCAAAATATCTTCTTTGATGTTCAGCAGAAGATAGAAACTTGCACAGGTTTGGAACATATTAAGGATAAGTAAATGTTGACAGAATTTTCATTTGGGGTGAACTGTCTCTTTAATGATTACACCACATGGCATAATTTCAGAGTCACTTAAACGTATGAATTCAACATAAAAGCAGAGTTTATTTCTAAGAGCTTGGCATGCGTTTTAAATGATATTTTAAAAAGATTTCCCTTTTCTTTATCATTGAGGTTTGATTGGTTGAGGATTGACTTGACTGTTTCTAACTGTTTTCATTTTCTCTCTCTTTCTCAGATTGGGCCCAGTCTTTGCTCTCTTTGTGCCTTTCTACAGCTCCATCCCACGAGTTCAGGTCACTCAGCTGCTTGGCCACATCTCAATCACAAACAAGTCTTTGACGTACATTGTGGGTGCACAGGTGAGCTCAGACCGCCTTCACAAATCATTTTCACATTAGTTTTCTGTAATTATTTGAGAACATTCCTGCATGAGATCTTAGGATAGTGAGTGACATTTACTGGCAAAACACGAGGTTTAAACGGCTAATAAGGCACAGGGGTTTTTTTTTTCTTCTTTTTTTTCACCCGGTTTGTGTTGTAGAGTGGAAACCACAGATAAAATGTTTGTAGGATAGCAGAGACAAGACATGAGAAACTGTAGCACCTGAGAAACTTTTCATTGTGGTCACTGCTCTGGTTGTGCTTTGAGCTGTTCAGAGATACCAGCGATAACAGATGAAGTTGCACATTAGAAAAACAGACAAGGGTAGATGACTTTTTACATTTTACATCATTTTTTTTTAGTCATGCATTCACAGAGATGGCTTTCAACACACCCACTTATACTGTACTAACCAATGTAATTGTAATAATAGATTAATCTTGTAATAGATAATTCATAAGGTTTCATTAAGTTAATAAGATTGAACACTTGTTTATGAATGCTTTCTTCACATGGTTTTGAATTTTTTGTTTTTCTCCTGTTCTGTTATCTTGTCATCAGCTCCTGACCTCAAGTGCCTACATGTGGGTGGTTGCTTGTAGTGGACTGGTAAGTGTGAGATGGCTTGTGTTTCTGCGTTTGCTTGTTTTGAAATAAAAAGAGACTAATTCATTTACGTTCACTTAGTCTCAGCCTCAGATGTCACGCCCACAGACTGTTGGCTAAAAGTCTGATGAGTCACGTTCTTTAATGTTCCATCTGGAAAGAAAGATGCCGTGATGCCAAACCTCCTCGTGGAAAAAGAAAGCCATCGTGTTTACAATGGTGACAATGAGCGCTTATCAGAATCAACTAAACGCTGGGTTTTCAAAAATGTGAAATATGCCAAGTTCGCAGCATAGACTCTGTAAAATAAGTCCAAGTAGGGCAGGAAGATTAATCAAAAAGTAATCGAAACCCAATTTCAGAACCTCTTACAGAAGTAATTTTCCCATGTCAGTTATTTAGTTTTTTAAAACCTGTTAAAGTAGTTTCAGGGTTTCCACAGGTCAAGTCCTTGAAAGTTTGTGAATCTGAAAATGAAAAAAGTTCAAGGCACTGGCAAGTTTTTGAAAATAAGCGTAGAGATACAGGTCCTTGAAAGTGCTTGAATTTATTTTGTGCAAGTAGCTTTCTGGAAAAAAAAATCCATATTATTCCTGGTCCGCTAATGTGTCATTTCGCCAAAATATCGTGGCCTATGCATACTAGCTTTCTTGATTTCCGTTAATTATGTGCATTTATGCGTTACGTTAACTTAACGCTACATGAGCCTAAGCTCTTTTCAATAAAATCCATCCAAAAGTTAATATCAGATCATTTTAGAATACAGCATAGGATGTACCAAATATTCTTCAGTTTTATGAAAAACAGAAATGCAAATAGAATAGTTGTTTGCATAGTTGTGTTTGACACATGAAAACTGTCTTACAATGTAACAAGACTTGAAATGTGTCCCCCACATTAAGTCCTTGAATTTGAGGGTTTTGGACCTGGAAAGTCCTTGAAAGGTCCTTGAATCTTAACAAGGTGTGGGAACCTTTAGTTTACTACCAGAACAAAAATGTACAGATAATGTACTCACCCCGATGTCATCCAAGACGTTCATGTCTTTCTTTCTTCAGTCATAAAGAAATTGTTTTCTGAATAAAACATTTGAGGAATTATCTCCATAGAGCGGACTTCTGTGGTGCCTACGAGTTTGAACTTCAAAAATGCAGGTTCAGTGCAGCTTTAAAGGGCTCTGAACGATCCCAGCCAAGGAATAAGGGTCTTATCTAGCAAAACGATTGGTCATTTTCTAAAAAAAAAATCAAATTTATATACTTACTAACCTCAAATTCTCATCTTGTCTCTGCCATGTTGCTCATCAGTGTCAGTTCCAAAACAGTGGACTAATCAGAAGACCATGGATGCGGGGCAAGCATTGCAAGATTTTGTTTACAGTAGCATACTTGCAGATATCTACCTTATTTTTCCCCTGAGAATGTAAATTTAATGTGTCTGGCTTCTGGTCTCATTGGCTTCCAGGTGTCTTTAGCTGTACAAAACAGCTCATTTTGCTGCTCAGTATTGCAAACTGGTGTGTCTTACCATGCTACTTTAATGTGTTATCTTAAAGTGCCCTTATTATGGATTATGAAATGTTCATATTTTAGGAGTCCCCAACAGCAGGTTGACATGCATGCAAGGTCAAAAAACACTTTCATTGTCTTATAATATGCATTTTTGCATTTATTTTTACCTTTTTTGCTCAATGACTCCCAAACAATTCGCTCAGCGAATCATTTGTTCAAACCCTTTCTTTGCATGGCGCTAATCTGTGGTGATTGGTCCGATGATCCAGTCTGTTGTGATTGGTCCACTGCATGCAGCGCATTTGGAAATGGAACACCCAACACCATTACTTAGGCCCAATCCCAATTCTATTTTCTACTCCTTTGCCTACCCCTCGCCCCTTCCCCTTGCCCCTTGAAACAAAGTGGGAAGGGGAAGGGTTAAAAATGTTCCCCTAAGAAATGGGACACCACTACTACACTGTCATACGTCATCATACGTTGATACAGTGACAGTTTCGCTGTTTTCTCCAACATTACACAACTAATTAAACTCGATCTGTACATTCTTAACTTTAATGCAGAATTTAGATATTAGCCGTCGATCACTCCCTGTCACTGACACTGCGCTCCGCTGAAACTCGGAACCGGCCGTTTTTTCTCTCTCTCTCTCAACCAACCTCTGTTCCGGATTTGTAAACTACATTGAAATTAGGGGTGTATGATACGACGATTTTTGATTGTGGACAAATAAAATGTCTCCACAATCTGCTTTTGAAGAAATATACTAGATTTCGTGCTACAGCGCACACTCTGTCAGACGCAATTCTGGCGCTCAGTCTCAGTATACTTTACAACGCGGCATACATTCACATCAAATGATAACTCAGCTTCAGAGTTCCACTCACGCAGAGGCGTAATTTCCACTGGGGACACACTTTTCAAAATCCCCCACTTTCAAATAGTTTTGTTAAATTAATGTCTTGTATTGTAGAATGTACGCTCAGCACCGCCGAGAGTTTAGCGCCATCGTTAAAACAAAACCGAAAGTAAAACGCGCGCGCGCATTCAAAAGAAATTTTAATAGCCCACGTTTAGAGAGCGACTCCCCAATGTGCGCAAATTAGGCTACATAACATATCTAGGCTGTAGGCTATAGGTTGTGTAGTTGTATTTAATACAACCTTAATATTCACTTGGTGCTCCTAATTTTTTTTTTGGTGCTCCTAATTTTTTGAAGTTGAAAGCACCAGTGCTACCAAGTAAAAAAGTTAATTTCGAGCGCTGTAAATAAAAATATATTTTCTAATATCGTGCAATCAGTGCTATCCGCTAGCAAACTTTAGCAATTTTTTTGCAAACGTTTCTTTACAGAACATCACCGTAAACACAAACACAAGACTGAAGGTAATATACATATAATGAAAAATTGTCATAAAAATCCTTATTAATGGCAAAAATTGCTTACATTTATGGGTCTGCTTGCTCGAATGAGCAGCCATGTTGGAAATTTCTCTTAGCCCTTCGTTTTAAGTGAGGTCCCGAAAAATCTTCGTTTGGAGGGCTATCTAGCCCTTCCCCTTCCCCCTACCCCTCCAACCAAAAGAGAATTGAGACACCCTACCCCTACACGTGAACGCGCCAAACGGAGGGGTAGGGGAAAGTGTAGGGTAAGGGGTAGAATTGGGATTGGGCCTTACACAGGGTTTCCGCGGGTCTTAAAGTCCTAAAAAGTCTTAAATCACTTTCCCGTGAATTAAGGCCTTGAAAAGGTCTTAAGTCAGAGCAGAAAGTCTTAAATTCATATGATCATGGCATTGATTTTCGTGAGGGATTGTTTCCTCGTGTTTCATTTTAAAATGAAGCGAAAGCGTAATTTCTGTGCTACATGGTTTACGTCGCTCAATATTCATTAAACAATATGCAGTAGATGACGGTATGAGCCGCTTCATCTGTCAGTCACCCGAAGAAGAACTTGTCATTTTTATTTTTTTATAGTAATAAAAATCCTTTAGTTATAGTGAACAGACAATATAATTAATACTGAACGCGGCTGCTCAATGCAGTGTGCCGAACGATAGTCGCATCACAGATCAGATTTTATTTATCACGTAGAGTGAGTCGAGCTGACTGACAGGAAGAGAGAGGTCAGAAAGACACGACTATGGCGGAAGAGTTTCAAAACGAAATGCAAAAGCGCCTGTTTTAAAAATATTTTGGATTTTGAAAAGCCTTTTCACTTATGCCATTTATCTAAGGTGATAGTGGAAGTTTCATATTTATTTGGTTCCACCGTGTTTACTGATTTTTATTTATTTAAACTGTATGTGTTTTTATTTATTTATATTAAGTGTGCAAGGTGTATGCCGTGCTTCCAAGCTTTCTTATTCGTTTTGCTATAAACTTTCTACGTTTCTTATTTATTTGGTTATACAGTGTTTTTCATTTTTGTATACCTATTTAAACTTTGTGTAAAGTTATTATTTTATATTAGGCATATAACATGGTATCTTATTCGTTTTGTTAATAAAAGTTCGTTACGTTATGTTAATGCCGCTAATTTAAAAGTGAAAGTAAAATGCGCAGTTGCTTTCGTTCTTTGTAATATTAACATAGACATATACATATACATACATATACACAGGCTGAGCACACGTAACGCGCCACTCCTTCCGCATTCGAGAGAAAAGAAAACGGAAAAAACGAGGCGAGATGACGCCCGTGTATCACTTTCAGGTGCGTTCATAATCCTGAGAAACTTTTTTGGCTGTTAACGTCAATAACGTGTTTTAATGTCGGTAATAATTTTACCACCACCAACGCACCTGCCTTAGTAGTTTCCATGGCTTAAAATGCATTAACCGATATAAAAACAATGAGGCAATAATGATCGGTTAATTAAACATAATCATACGGTTTCATTAAATAACACTGTTAAAATACATAATGTGGGCTAATATGAAATAAACTATTTATGTACATTACATATTATTACAAATGCCTGCAAAGGGCTCCAATAATTGTTGTTGTTACACTTACAGGTCGAACAAATCCTTGTTTAATAGTGACCAAATATTTAATTCAAATGTCCACTTAATCTTGTGATATAAATGCTACAGGCTCTTTCTTAAACAAAAACATGTGGACATCACAACCTTTGCCAAAATTAACCATGGTACCATGGTTTTATCATAGTAAAACTGCTTAATTTTCTTTTGTGTGTTCTCTGGATGCTTGAGACAATAAAATCAATTAGACAACTGTATTAGGCCTAATATAATCATAGTCGTAGGTATCTGTCTAGATCTACAACTGTAATTTATAAATAATACAATTTAATTGCAATTTATTCATTTACTTTTATATTTTATTAAAGTTCTATTTTGACCCTGTATAATAGGTGTGTTTTTGTTTTTTTTTGTTTACTTCCATAACGAGGGAGGGGGCATAACAATACAGTTCTGCTTGGGGCACCCATTTGGCCAGCAGCTGCCCTGTTTACAAGCTACTTAAAACTGAAGGAAAGCTTGGAAAAGAGGGAAAACTCAAATGAACTAATAACAAACAACTGCTAGACACTGAATTGCTGTCAATTTGAAAGTGAAAGTAAAACTCGAACTATACTTAGAGAACATATTGCCGTATTGTCTTCCCTTCGATTATTTTTTTTTTTTTTGCTTAAATTTTATTTAGTTGGTCTTAAAAAGGTCTTAAAAAAGTCTTAAATGTACCCTCATAAAACCTGCAGAAACCCTGTTACACCACAGCTCGGTGGAAAACACCCAAACAGCCATTGAATTTAAGGTTTTTAAGGAAAGCATTCCCAGATTTTTCTCTATATAGTGGACTTCAGTGGTGCTCAACGGATTGAAGGTTAAAAGTTTCGATGCAGCTTCAAAGGACTCATGCATACATGCGTACTCTGTGCACTGTTGAAATCACAATGACTTTTGAAATGGTTAATGAAATAGTTGCATGAATGCAATCAAAGTCTATTTTAATGCAAGTTAGTCCACTCTGTGGCCATATTTGCAATGCTTCTGAGTAGCTATCTTGGCCATGCATGAACCGCTTCTTAAATGAGGAAGTATCAAACCTCAAAAACTGTTGGCCAATCTCACAATTAATTTATTTAAATAATATTTAATATATTTAAAACAATATATTTCTAGAGTGCCATACTGCACATTACAGTTCCTCCCATTCATATCAATACAAGTGAACTGTCTTGGGTAATGTACAGTCTCTGACGCAATTTTCCGAAGCATTTCTTATTGAAACAGGAAGTTAGGTCAGAATGCATTCTATTATTTATTTATTTTTTTTCACTTTTAAAAGAAATAGTGTTTTGTTTTGCTATTGCTAATGCTATTTGTGGCATTGGAAGGAAAATGTTCATATTAAAGAGCGTTGGCTCTGTTAGTAGAATGAACCGCCAGTGTGTTTAGTCCATTTTCATGAATGAGGAAAATATTTGTGTCAGCTTTGGTCTCATTGTAGATGTCTTGCAAGGTTTGCATGTTATTGCTAAAAACACTCGTGTTCGGTGTAGACGCATTGTTACTGTCATGCTTCTATGGTAACCTCTCTGCTTACAATCACTCCGTTTCAGATCGCAGGCATGTTGTATTATAGTAATAAGTTGGCAGTCCAGAAGTTCTTACATGTGCCAGGATGGGCAGCCAGATGTTGTTCGATGCTCCTAGAGCCGGTCTTCTCTGATTCTGAGCCCACTGCAGAAGCCCCGCTGGGGATGGGCGCTACTTTGGACATCCAGAGACAGCAGAGGATGGATATGCTGGACCAGCAACTGCTCCTGTCTCAGCTGGCACACCTCAGGAGAAATGCACAGCAACAACAGGCTCAGGTATTTTTATAATACTTTTTATTTTATTTTATTGTATTTTTTTAAAGGGACAATCCCTCTCGAGCTACCTGGGATGACTTACTTATACTTACTGGGGTGGGGGGTTGGGGGGTTAGGGTAATGTCTTTTTAATGTTGTCAAACAATTAATCGCATACAAAATAAAATTTTGAATTTGCCTGATATATGTTGTACTGATATGTATGTGTAGTGTGTGTAATTATTATGTGTATATATATAAAAAAAACACATTCATGTATATGTTTAAGAAATATTTACAAGTGTATGTATTTTTATATAATTTATATTATATATAAATAAAAATATTTTATACATAAATAACATTTCTCTTAAATATATACATTAATTTGTGTGTATTTATATATACATAATAATTACACACAGGAAAGGAAAGGATGTGAGGCCAAGTATGGTGACCCATACTCTGAATTTGTGCTCTGCATTTAACCCATCCAAGTGCACAAACACAGTAGTGAGTAGTGAACAAACACACACGCACGCACGCACACCCACACACACACACACACACCACCCGGAGCAGTGGGCACCTTCAATCCCTGCTGGACCTGGGACTCGAAGCCGCAACTTTTCGGTTACAAGCCCCACTCCCTAACCATTAGGCAATGATTAATATTAATATTAGGCAAATATTAAGGCAAACTCAAACTTTTGTATGAGATTAAACGCGATTAATTGTTTGATAGCCTTTTTATGTCTTTTTTTAGCTTTTTTAATTAAGTTAGATTATTTTAATCTATGAATAATCTGAATAATAGGAATATTAATTGTATTTATAAAAATATATTAATTAGAGTAATTTTAAGTCACCCCCTTGGTAGTTTGCTGGTTTAGAATATCTCAGTAGTGTGACAGTGTGTTGTTATCAGAATCAGATTTTTTTTTTTTTTTAATTCACAAACACAGTGTTTTTATTAAGTGTTGGGGAGTGACTAAGTAAGTAGAGATGCTACTATGTCAACTACATCTGTCAGAAGTCTGACAGTAATTCAGCTGTTTTAGTGAATTTGTTCATCTAAATGAACAAACTCACAAAAATAATGATTCACTGATTCGAGTTCCTGTACTTTGTCCTGTGTTTTCGGCTTATATAAATTTGTTTTATAATTTGTCTGGTGTTTTTCTTGTATCTTGTATATGTTTACCTGTTCAGATTTTATACAGTCACCTTGATCTGCGTGATCTGCTTTTTTTTAAACCAGCAATTTGTGCCGTCATTGTGAAATGAGATTATTGGTATAGTTTTTTTTGGTTGTTTGTTGGTTTAAAATATTCGTCATGGGTTGGAAGAAATTTCCATTTCAAAGTTATTTCTTGAGAGGGTGTGTACACATAGTATTAGACCACAAGACGCCGTGCTGTTAGTGGGGAAAACAGTGATGGAGGTTAGTTTACATCACCAGAGATGTCTATACCTCTGATGAGGAAAACATTAAAACTGCAATGAGTGAACTAGCATAATTTCTGTATTTCTGTCACCCAGGACAAGATGTTAAGCGATATGTCTTGTTTTTCTTCTTTTTTTCCTTTTTTTTTTTTGAAGAGGAAGTTAATGGTTTCCTTTGAACAAACACAGACAGCCACATGTTTTCATCACAGATATGTGATAAAAGTACATTTCATCTGTGTGAAACTGAAAATGCGAAAAGCTGTTATTTTCTCAAAATTCTATAGATAATTAGCATAGAACAGTCTTGTTTTGCGTCATGTTGTAAGTGCACTTTGAGTCCTATGTTGAAATTATCCCTAGAGCATGTTAGCGCTGTAGTTGATAAACCTGTAGTAGGATTATAAATGGTGGGGATAATGCTTACAGGTTGTTCAGTCTTTTTCTAATATAAGTTTGTGAATGTGGAGAGACACAGAAATCACTACAGTTACGAAAAACCTCTATTACTGTACTACAGTAAGGTAAGATATAGAAATACACAGTAAGATACTCTGCCTTTAAAGCCAGCGTAAAACAGAAATTACGTTAGTCTTTTCTTCCTGCACAGCTGTTTTTTCTGAACGCGGAAGTCACGCCTGACTCTTAACTGGAAGGATGCTTTGCATTTCCAGTCTCCAGTGTTTCTAGTCAAATTAGCCTATATTCCAAGCTGATAATCTAATGTTAAACCCATTAAAATGTTTTTAGAAGTACATGGCTTCATAGCGCCATCACTTTGCAATGTCACAATGACTGTCATTTGTCAGTGCCTCTCTTGGATCATTGCTATTTCGCTGATTGCTGCAGTCTGAGTGGCAGGTTGCTGGAAGGGAGGAATTATTGTCCCGCCCTCACACAAATGCAGAATTGACTCCATAAAAGAAGAGAATTGTCTTTTTTTTATTCCATGGTGACTTTAAAACAAGTTCCTGTCTTTATTTCAGCAAACAGGTCTCCTGAATTGGAACAGATTCTTCCCAACTTTAAGGCACAGAGGACAGAACCAGCACCGTGAGGGTCCCCAGCCACAACAGCCCACCTATATGCACCCGCCGGATAACACAGCTGTGGCTGAGGAGCAGGTGAGATTATATGACAATCTCAACTACAGATTACTATTGGTTATCACAGTTTATTAAAGGGGTCATGAACTGAGAAATCAAAATTCCCTTAATATTTTGACATATTTGGTCATTGTACTATAAAAACATCCTGTAAGTTTCAGAACTCAAAACTAGGGCTGTGTCAGTCACAATGACAACCGCGCCACCGCGGTCGACGGTTGCCACCGCAGTGGTTGGTTGCCACCAGCGGGACTGCACGTGATGTCACACAATCTATAACAAACATAAAATACAGTGTTTCTACAACAATTATTCTGCCGTGGCCATGTTTAGTGTCCCCGCCGGCAACAGCAGCGAGATCCGCGTTCATACGCGCACAATAGGCTAAAGCTTGCAAAACTCCGGGAAAAGTAATTACTATGAGTGTGTCGGGGGGAAATAAGGACATACTTGAATGAATTATTAATAAACTAGTGTTTTCTGAGCCAGTGTTGCTAAGATGACGATCTCGAGTCGACTCGAGTTTATGTTTTTGACTTGAATTTTTTAGTTTTAAAGTAGTATAGTAATAATTTAAAGGGGTCATCGGATGCTAAATTCACTTTTTCATGTTGTTTGAACATTAATGTGTGTTGGCAGTGTATGTACCAATCTACCCTATAATGATAAAAATCCATGCAGTGGTTTTTAATTAATCTGTAAAAATAATATCCCCTTTTTCAAATCGAGCCGTTCTCAGATGCCTGTCGGGGGGCCGCTCCCACGATAGTTGATTGACATGAGCTCTTACCTTAGACCAGCTGTCACAGTCCAGTAACTTTGCTTGTTTCCATGCCGAAGCAGGGATGTAAGTTAGACAAGAATATCTCAGATTGAGCGATTGAGGTGTTGTGTTGCTGGATGTAATAATGAACATAGTGGTCGTCATTTACTCCTGACATCTGAGCCGCTGAAGATGCAGTAGATTACGTTTGTTTGTAAAGGGAATGGGCCTCCCAATCTACATATATCCGTCTATGTTCGCGCAAATCATTCATGATCCAGCTTCACTTACAGCAGAAGTGAGTATAAGCGGTTTTTTATGAATCTTTCCAATCGCCTTTCCTTATAACGTGGTAGTTAGGAAGTTTAGCGGCTAAACGTGGCTAAAGTAAACACGATCTTCATTCCACAGAGAGTAGAGAGGGGCGGGGTGAGCAGAGCTCATTTGCATTTAAAGGAAAAACCCCTTAGAATGAGATGATTTTTGCAGAGCTCATTTTGGCAAGGTAAAAAGGGTGTTGTTTTACAAAACCATTGAGAATTTTTAATCAAAGTATATTAGAGACTTTTCATTAAGACCCTAAAGAATCATATCAACTTGTGGAAAATGGGCATCCGATGACCCTTTCTATAGATATATTTATCTGTGAGGCAAGTATTCGCTGAGTTTCGTTTAATTTTTGTGCAGCGCTCCTGTTCCGTCATCAGAAAGCACATATTGTTTGTTTTCTTTATTTTTACAAACGCACAACATTTTGTTAATATTGTGAGTGCACGCAAATAATATTACACTCTTTACAGTTCCAGATCATATATTACGCTTACCTTTATGAGCCAAGATTACGGAGTATTTAATTTTTTTTTTTTTTGCAAGTGATTGCGCTGGCGCCTCCATGTCCTGCAAAGCGCATTTAGCTTCCCTTCTCGAACGAACGATTGTATACGCATAATAGCGTGCGTTTATCTAAGTTAAACGTTTAAAATAACATTATGATATGCTTGAAGATTTTATTTTAGGCAAGTCCTGATGATTTGAGAAGGCAAAATTGATCAAACATAGGCTATGATCAACTCACTGCCTGCCTCTGGCCGCTTGGTCGTTACATTACAATCTTAATTTCTTAATTTCTTAGGGCAAAAATCTTAATTTAACAAACAAAAATGTTCCAAACACATTTCTAAATGAACTTTTTAAAGAAACGAAAAGAAATATAACCACGCTCCTATTAAAAACAAAACTGAGCTATTTTAATGGATGCAACAGTGTAATGGGAAAGAGAACAGATTCGGGCTCTAGTCGGACTTGGGCCAATAATTTTGATGAGCCGTCAGACAAGGGTTGGGCGAGGTTGTTACGAATATATGCAACAAATGTTTAATATTTACCATTCTTAGTTTGGCTACTTTCTTATTTAAATGTATAATTTCTTTGATATTTACTTTCATGTATTGTAGGCTGAAATTAAACACGCAAAATTATGCATCAACACAGCACCACCGACGGTAGTTGGTCCATTACCACCGCGGTGGAAAAAATCTGCCACCATCACAGCCCTACTCAAAACTTCCTTGTTAGTCTAAAAACAGCTTATATTGAAGCAAATCTGCCAGAAGGACAGGTTGTGGAATGTGCCACTTTATGACACTTTATCACTTTTTGGCTAAACACCACCTCCGCAGAAGATCAACACCTGCTTCTACATCACTGCGTGTTTAGCCCCGCCCACCGATTTGTGCATATAGTGTATATAACGCGAGAGGCAAGCGAAGCTTGGGTTAATAAATGCAAAATTGATATAAAAATGCATTTGTTGATGCAGCCATGATATTTTAACTTCCTTATGCGGATTTGAGCTATTTTGTCGAACCGTAGTTTCACGGGGTTCGTACCAGAGCTCTTCATCACTCAAGTATAACGCTGTTTTGCGTGAGCTACATGCATATGAAGCTGTAATGTTCAAAAGCATCAGTTTTCAAATTTCGCTGGATGTAAAAATTGTCATAATATTCTGCAAGTAACTGTGTGAAAATTAAGCTTTATTAATCAAAACTCTACCTGTAAATCATTGTGTGAAAAAGGAACAAAACTTGTCGGAGTTTTTTTGCCTCTAGTATTCATTTCAACTGGAAACTTCAGTGATTCATACATATAGGTACGTTTTATCAGTTTTGCATAAATGTATGAGCCAATGTTGCAATAAGAGGCCCTCAGAGAACAGTACAAAATAATAAAAAATGCAGTTCATGACCCCGTTAAAGTAATAGGTCACCCAAAAATGAAAATTTACTGAACATTTACTCACCCTCAGGCTGTTTTAAGATGTAGATGAGCTTGTTTCTTCATCAGAACAGGAGAAATTTGGCATTGCATCACTTGCTCACCAAACATCATAATAATCCACTGCACCCATTTACTGCAAAGGATCCATTTGCTTGCAGGTGATGCTAAATTTCTCTAAATCTGTTTCTTGAAGAAACAAACTCATCTACATCTTGGACAGCCTTGAGCGAGTGTACATTTTCAGCAACTTTTTATTTTTGTGTGACCTATTCCTTCAATTCCACCTTTTGTTGTATTGGTTTAATGCCATGGGTTACTAGATTTTAACGACACTTTTTAACTTTTTAATGACACAATGCTGTTGTCACCAGGTTGCAAGATTAATGGAGATGGGTTTCTCGAGGATGGATGCCCAAGAAGCTCTCAGAGCATCTAACAATGACATTAACATTGCAACAAACTTCTTGCTTCAGCACTAAGACAAAATAAATTGAAGATGACTAGGAGGACAAGGAGAATGAGTTGAAAGTACTTAGGAACACAACACTGGTGTCATAACCACACCTGTTGAAAGAAGTTAAAACTGCAGTTACACAACTCACAGGAGCCAATGATGTCACTTCCTTTCTGAATGGGCAGTGTGGAAGTCCTGCTCCTGTGTCGCACAGTGCTACTAGGACTTGACTTGCATTTGCAACCCTCTCTGGTCCACAGCACAGAGTCAACATGGTGGACAGTTATACATTGTGTCTCAGGGCTTGTGCCATTTGGCATCGTCCTTGAACCTCCATCTTCTAATAATTAAGAATTCTATAATATATTGATAAATTATTAAACCATGTGTTGTTTTGCTATAAATAAGCTGAATATAAGTCTTAATTGAATAGTTCATCCAAAAATGTACTCGTCCTCATGTTGTTCCAAAGCTGTGTGGTTTTTCAGTCTTCCGTGGAACACAAAAAAGGATGTTTAGCAGAAATGCCGTGGCTGCTCTTTTCTATATAACAAAGGTAGAGAGTGACTACACTCTTAAAAATAAAGGTGTTTCACGATGCCATAGAAGAACCTTTTTTGTTTAAATGGTTCCATAAAGAACCTTTAACATCTAAAGAACCTTTCGGTTTCACAAAAGATTCTTCGTGTCGAAACAAGGTTCTTCAGATTATAAAAAGGTAAGAAACAGATGGTTCTTTAAAGAACCTTTGACTAAATAGTTCTTTGTGGAACCAAAAATGTTTCTTCTATGGCATCGCTGTGAAGAACCTTTTAAAGCTCCTTTATTTTTAAGAGTGTAGTGACTGTCAAGCTGCAAATTATAGGACTATAAGATAGCATAAAAGTAGTCTGTATTACCTTTGTGGTTATTTTAGGTGAGTTAAGTCATAATGAGTCCTTCTGTAGTCTGTGCTTGCATATATTCCAGTTTGACAGTTTGATGTACTGTAGTTTAACAGGTTCTCGAATCTCATAAAACAGGATATGAGATCTGTGACAGAGGCCAAAGTTTAATTTCGGTTTGTTCCTCATGCAAAAGCTCTTAATGGTCTTGTAATATGGCGTATTACAACACTCTTGTGGTGCTTTTTTTGATAGACATACTTTTGTTGTGTGGAAAAGAGCATTTTAAACATTCTTTAAAATATCCCTTATCACAGTATTTTTGTGTTCATAAGAGAAAGAAAGTCATAATGTTTTAGGTCTGACATGAGGGTAATTAAATGATGACAAAATATTTTTTTTTTGGGTGAAATGTTCTTTTTTTTTTTTGTTGTAGTTTAAAACTTAAAGGGCTAGTTGTATGGCAGTGTATTTAAAGTACACATGGATTAAGTGGATTCTTGAAGAGACCACTGCCACTGACATGCCATTTAGTTCAGAATCAAAACTAATTAAGGTTTGGGAAACAGAAAGCATGAAAGTATTTATTTTTGTTTTTTCAATTTTAAATTAAGCAGAAACACAAATTGTGTCATTGTTATTGTGACGTTGGTGTCTGAAAAGCCTTGAAAAGTACCATGACTTTTATAGTGGCATGATAAAAAAGAAACAAGTGGATATTTGTGATATCTTATGATGCTTAGAAACTTTTTTCTGCACAGTGAAAATGGATAATATTCAGAGCATCTCTATCCTTGTGTTTATATGAGAGTGGGACAAAACTTTTTTTAACAGCATGATTTGTCTGTGGTACAAAAAGATAAGATGAAATATTGTTTAAACTCTGATTAAAGGGATAACAACAGTGTTGATAACCATAACTGGCATTAAAATGCCTTTAAAGAATACAGGCATTTAATTATGAGATTATGATGTTATATGCCAATAAGATTTCGCTCATGTGAATGTTCTTTTATTATTATGCAAAAGTGTTTGATTTAGTGTCTAATTAAGCGGTATTCAAAATCTGAATAGTTTGAAAAATGTTTGTATTAATTCATGTTTTGACTGCGAGGAAATCACTGGTACACACAAAAGAAAATCACTCCTGCCACTCTAAATGTTCTGTGTTGGACACTCATTGTGGTCAGTTTATTACTTATATAATAAGTTTGGTTGCTCTTTTCTATTCATCTTGGGGGGGAATGCATTTTCAGATTGAGATAAAGTGTGGAATTTAATTTTTTTTTTTATATATATATATATATATTTTTTTTTTTTTTTTAAATACTAAACTTGTTCTGTAAACCACCAGAGCATACTTTAAACAGCCACTCAACCCACTAGAGAAATCTGGATGTTAGACAGCAGAATACAATGTACAGAGACCCTGAACACACATCTTTACCTTTTCTAAAATCTACCTCTTTTAAATCTGTTGTGCTAAAGTCATCACTTGTATTCATGTCACAAAATTTTTACTTTAAAAAATATGTTGTAGCTATTGATCTTTTTTATTTGTGTACAATGCAATTAAAATAGGCCTCTTTGAATCTTATATCCTTGTCAAGCCATAGATGGCAGTGTTTCACTTATAAAATATAAAGACAGCCTGTTTTATTTTTTAATTAATTTTTAAATTGTGTAGTTATTTAGAATTATTTAAACTATATAAATCAGAAATAAGAAACTGAAATCAGAAAATAATTAGAAATTAGAAAATAATATTAATGAATTTAATTAGAAGCATACTTATGGATGAATGGCACTGTAACAGAAAGGTTATGAATGTTTAAACAAAAAAATATTGCTGTTTTATTTCAACTCGATTAATTTTACCTACATATAGCTTCTGGTGATACTTTCCAAAGCAGCTTTACAAAGATTTATGCCTTACAAAACCCCAAGACAACATGAAAGGCTTTCAGTTATGACAAACAGTAGAGGTCATATGTTTGCATACACCTTACAGAATCTGCAAAATGCATGTTAGTACTATATTTAGTACTGGCCTTCACATAAGATATTTCATGTAAAAGATGTTTACATACAGTTCACAAGAAAAAATAAAATTACCCTATTCAAAAGTTTACATACGCTTGATTATTACTGTACTGTTACCTGAATGATCCACATCTGTTCTTTTCTTTTTTTAGTGATAGTTGTTCTTAACTGTCTGCCGTTCTTCAGAAAAATCCTTCAGGTCCCACAATTTTTTTTTTTTTTTTTTTTTTTTTGTAGCGTTTTTATGTATTTGAACCCTTTCCAACAACTGTAAGGACAACTGAGGGACTCTTGCAACTATTACAGAGCACTCACTTCAAACACTCACTGATGCTTCAGAAGGAAAAACAATGCATTGAGAGCCAGGGGTGTAAACTTTTGAAAAGAATGTGATTTTTTTTTTTTTTTTGCCTAAATATCATGTTTTTTCATTTAGTACTTCCCTTCAGAAGCTACAAAAGATACTTACATGTTTCCCAGAAGACAAAATTAGATAATCTTACCCTGATCTTTAAATTCAGAGAGCCCCCCTGGCTCTTAATGCATTGTGCTTTTGAACCTTCTGTAATAGTTGCATTATGAGTCCCTCAGTTGTCCTCATTGTGAAAAGATGGATCTCAAAATCATACAGTCATTGTTGGAAAGGGTTTAAATACACACAAATGGTAAAAAAACACATTTTTATACAACCAACAATTATTTTCTATATTGGACCATATATAAATGTCTTCTTTGTAAAATATCTTATTCAGGACAGTACTAAATAAAAAATAACATGCATTTGTATGATCCCTCTTATTTTGGTAAAATAATGAACATTTTGCGGATTCTGCAAGGTGTATGCAAACTTTTGACCTCAACTGTATCGCGAAACATTTAAATTGACCTACGTTTCATTTTTTATACAATAGCTTTTATTCTTTTGAACTAAAGCTATATGTGACCCTGAACCACAAAACCAGTCATAAGTAGCACAGGTATATTTGTAGCAATAGCCAAAAATACATTGTATTGTCAAAATTATAGATTTTTCTTTTATGCCAAAAATCATTAGGATATTAAGCAAACATCATGTTCTATGAAGTTATTTTGTACATTTTCTACCGTAAATATATCAAAACTTAATTTTTAATCAGTAATATGCATTGCTAAGAACTTCATCTGGACAACTTTAAAGGCAATTTTCTCAATATTTCCCTCAGGTTCCAGATTTTCAAAAAGTTGTATCTCGGCTACATGTTGTCCTATTCTAGCAAATCATACATCAATAGAAGTCTTATTTGTTCAGCTTTCAGATGATGTAGAAACCTCAATTTCAAAAAATTGACCCTTATGACTGGTTTTTTGGTCATATATCAATGCTACTTAAGTTTAGTACTGTACTTTAATCAACGTTCAACAAATTAAAAATTTACATAATACAGAGAAACAAATGATAAAACTTGGCCTTTTGAATATCAGGTCCCTCTCCACAAAAGCGCTTTTTGTAAATGATATGATCATTGATCATAACCTAGATGTGCTATGTTTGACAGAAACCTGGCTAAAATCAGATGATTACATTATCTTAAACGAGTCTACCCCTCATGATTACTGTTATAAACATGAGCCACGTCTAAAAGGTAAAGGGGGAGGTGTTTCTACAATTTATAGCAATATTTTTAGTGTTTCACAGAGAGCGGATTTCAAGTATAACTCGTTTGAAGTAATGGTGCTTCATATAACATTATCCAGAGAAACAAGTGTTAATGATAAATCCCCCATGACGTTTGTACTTGCTACTGTATACAGGCCACCAGGGCACCATACAGATTTTCTTAAAGAATTCGCTGATTTTATATCTGAGCTGGTGTTGGCTACAGATAAGGTCTTAGTAGGTGACTTTAACATCCATGTTGATATTGAAAATGATGCACTGGCAGCTGCATTTACAGATATTTTAAATGCTATTGGAGTTAGACAACACGTGTCAGGTCCCACTCATTGTCGAAATCATACTCTAGACTTAATACTGTCACATGGAATTGATGTCAATGCCGTTGAGATTCTGCAGCAAAGTGATGATATCTCTGATCATTATCTAGTCTCGTGTATACTCCAGATAAATAAAACTGTAAATTCAACTCCTTATTACAAGTATGGTAGAACCATCACTTCTACTACAAAAGATTGCTTTCTAAGTAATCTTCCTGACTTATCTGAATTCCTCAGCATGTCCAATAGCTCAGAAAAACTTGATGTTGTAACAGAAACTATTGACTCTCTCTTTTCCAGGACTCTAGATACGGTCGCTCCTCTGCGCCTAAGGAAGATTAAGGAAAATAGTCCGACCCCGTGGTATAACGAGCACACTCGCGCCCTAAAGAGAGCAGCCCGGAAAATGGAGCGCAGCTGGAGGAAAACAAAATTAGAGGTTTTTCGTACTGCTTGGCGGGAATGTACCCTATCGTATAGAAAAGCGTTAAAATCGGCAAGATCTGATTACTTTTCAACTCTTTTAGAAGAAAACAAACATAACCCTAGGTATTTATTCAATACAGTGGCTAAGTTAACAAAAAATAAAGAACCAACAGGTACTGACTATGCCCATCAGCATAGCAGTAATGACTTCATGAACTACTTTACTTCTAAGATCGATACAATTAGAGACAAAATTGTCACTATGCAGCCGTCAATTACAGTGTCACATCAGATAGTGCGCTATAGATCTCCTGGAGAACAATTCAACTCATTCTCTACTATAGGTCAGGAAGAATTGTATAAACTTGTTAAATCATCTAAATCAACAACTTGTATGCTAGACCCTATTCCATCTAGGCTACTAAAAGACTTGCTTCCAGATCTCATAGATCCTCTGCTAAATATTATTAATTCATCACTGTCATTAGGATATGTTCCCAAAACCTTCAAACTGGCTGCTATTAAGCCTCTAATTAAAAAACCACAGCTTGACCCCAACGAATTAACTAATTACAGACCTATCTCGAACCTCCCATTTCTATCAAAGATATTAGAAAACGTTGTATCCTCACAATTATCTTCCTTCCTACAGAAATATGATATCTGTGAGGATTTTCAGCCAGGTTTTAGACCGTACCATAGTACTGAGACTGCTCTTATTAGAGTTACAAATGATCTACTCTTGTCATCCGATCGTGGTTGTATCTCTCTGTTAGTGCTATTGGATCTTAGTGCTGCGTTTGATACTGTTGATCACAACATTCTCTTGAATAGACTTGAGAATTATGTTGGCATTAGTGGTAGTGCATTGGCATGGTTCAAATCGTATCTATCTGACCGCCATCAATTCGTGGCAGTAAATGAAGAGGTATCATATCGATCACAAGTGCAGTATGGAGTACCGCAAGGCTCAGTACTAGGGCCATTACTCTTTACGCTTTACATGTTACCCTTGGGTGATATCATCAGGAAATATGGTGTTAGCTTTCACTGCTACGCTGATGATACCCAGCTCTATATTTCTTCGCGGCCAGGCGAAACGTACCAATTTGAAAAACTAATGGATTGTGTAGTTGAGTTAAAAAATTGGATGACAAGTAATTTCTTACTGCTAAATTCTGAAAAAACAGAGGTGTTAATTATTGGGCCTAAAACCTCAGCGTGTAATAACCTACAACACTGTCTAATACTTGATGGCTGTTCTGTCAATTCTTCGTCATCAGTTAGGAACCTAGGTGTGCTATTTGATGGTAATCTTTCCTTTGAAAACCACATCTCTAGCATTTGCAAAACTGCATTTTTCCATCTCAAAAATATATCTAAACTACGACCTATGCTCTCAATGTCAAATGCTGAAACATTAATTCATGCATTTATGACCTCACGGTTAGATTACTGTAATGCTTTATTGGGTGGTTGTTCTGCTCGCTTAATAAACAAACTCCAGCTGGTCCAAAATGCAGCAGCTAGAGTTCTTACTAGAACCAAAAAGTATGATCATATTAGCCCGGTTCTGTCTACACTGCACTAGCTCCCTATTAAACATCGTATAGATTTTAAAATCTTGCTAATTACTTACAAAGCCCTGAATGGTTTAGCTCCTCAGTACCTGAGTGAGCTCTTATCACATTATAGTCCCTCACGTCCGCTGCGTTCTCAAAACTCTGGCAACTTGATAATACCGAGAATATCAAAATCAACCGCGGGCGGGAGATCATTTTCTTATCTAGCGCCCAAACTCTGGAACAATCTACCCTACAATGTTCGGGACGCAGACACACTCTGTCAGTTTAAATCTAGATTAAAGACCCATCTCTTTAACCTTGCTTACACATAACAAATCAACATATTCCTATAATTCAAATCCGTTAAAGGATTGTTAGGCTGCACTAATTAGGTCAACCGGAACCGGGAACACTTCCCATAACACCCGATGTACTCAGTGCATCGTCAGAAGAATGGCATCTACGCTAATATTAGTCTGTTTCTCTCTTATTCCGAGGTCACATTAACCACCAGATCCAGTCCGTATCCAGATCAGATGGTCACTGCAGTCCTCCGGATCCAGTCCGAACCCAGCCCAGATGGTGGATCAGCACCTAGAGACGACCTCTACAGCCCTGAATGTCAGCAGAGTCCACATCAGAGACGGATCCACAGTGAAGACCACATCACCTAGACCGCTGTCGGCACAAGACCACGGGAACTTTTGGCCAGAGGAGAACTGGCCCCCCGACTGAGCCTGGTTTCTCCCAAGGTTTTTTTCTCCATTTGTCACCGATGGAGTTTTGGTTCCTTGCCGCTGTCGCCTCTGGCTTGCTTAGTTGGGGACACTTTCTCTTAACACAATATTGCATTTTATTTTATTATTTTTGATTAACTACCTTTACCTAAAATGTGAGTGTTTACTGTTGCCTTTGGCATTGTTGATGTACTGTTTCCTATTTAATACTGTACAGCCGCCTTGTCACAATTCTGTATTGTTAAAGGCGGTATATAAATAAAGGTGACTTGACTTGACTTGACTTGACTTCGGGCAAATGATATTTGATAAATTGTAGTGCACTGGTTTAAATCTAGTTGTTTACTAAGTCCGGTGCAGTACTCATAACAGACAGTAAAGCTTTTGATTACGGGTTTGTCAGTCCTGACCTTTAAAGACATTCTTGGATTCAGTGGTCAGAATTCAAAGGTTGATGTGGTTTAGTCAATGTCACGGTTAAGTAAATGTCATGGGATTTGTGAAATGACACTGTAAAGTAGCCATTTTTTTTTTGGAGAATGAACTCCAGAAAAGTAGCTTAAAGCAAGAGGTCAAGGTTAAAGTCATTTGTACAATATCTGAATGTCTTGAATCTTTTGAATCTTTTGATTTTAAAATTTTAATTTTTAATCCAGACTCTGTGGCGTAATATTACGTTTTGAAAACTACTTCAGTACACAAATGACATACAAGCTTCAATTTGGAGTATTGAATGAAGAGTAAAGGAATGTGTAAAGCACACTTCTAGAATGAAAATTTCCTGATAATTTACTCACCCCCATATCATCCAAGATGTTCATGTCTGTCTGTCTTTAGTCTCAAAGAACTTGTTTTTTGAGGAAAATATTCCAGGAATTTTCTTCATATAATGGACTTCAATGGGAGCTAACGGATTGAAGGTCCAACTTGTAGTTTCAGTGCCGCTTCAAAGGGATCTACATGATACCAGCTGAGGAAAAGGGTCTTATCTAGCGAAACGATCGGTCATTTTATATACTTTTTAACCATAAATGCTTGCCTTGCACTATGTTCATGCATTCACGTTGGAAAAGTCACATTCCTTGTCTGTGTACGTCGGTTCAAAAAGGTAGGGTAGGGTGAAAAACTCCATCTCATTTTCTCCTCCAACTTCAAAATTATCCAACATCGTTGTTTTACCTTTCTTTGTAAAGGGCATTTGACTTTTTTTTTGTTTGTTTGTTTTGTAAACACTGGGTTGGTTCTTCCGCCTGCGTCATGCATGCACGATTACTTAATGCGTGAGGTCGAGCTAGTGCAAGACAAGCATTTGTGGTTAAAAAGTATAGAAATTTATATTTTTCTTAGAAAATTACAGATCGTTTGCTAGATAAGACCATCACGTAGAGCCCTTTGAAGCTGCATTGAAACTGCAGTTTGGACCTTCCTGTTGGCCACCATTGAAATCCTGGAATGTTTTCCTCAAAATCCTTAATTTCTTTGCGACCGAGGAAAGAAAGACATGAACTTCTTGGAATACATGGGAGGGAGTAAATTATCAGGAAATTTTCATTCTGGAAGTGAACAACTACTTTAAAGGGCTCATCGTATGCTAAGTTCACTTTTTCATGTTGTTTGAACATTCATGTGTGTTGGCAGTGTATGTACAAATCTACCCTATAATGATAAAAATCCATGCAGTGGTTTTTAATCGATCTGTAAAAATAATATCCCCTTTTTCAAATCGAGCCGTTCTCAGATGTGCCGTCACACCGACAGAGGCCGCTCCCAGGATAGTTGATGATTGACATGAGCGTCCAATCTACGTCCAATCTATGTTCGCGCGAATCATTGATGATCCAGCTTCACTTGTATAAGAAGTGTGTATAAGCATTTTTTTATGAATCTTTGCGATCGTCTTTCCTTATAATGTGGTAGTTAGGAAGCTAAACAGGCTAAATGCGGCTAAAGTAAACAAGATCGTCATTCCACAGAGAGAAGAGAGGGGCGGGGCGAGCAAAGCTCATTTGCATTTAAAGGAACAACCCCTTAGAATCATTTTGACAAAGGTAAAAAGGGTGTTGTTTTACAAAACCATTGAGAATTTTTAATCAAAGTATATTAGAGACTTTTCATTAAGACCCTAAAGAATCATATCAACTTGTGGAAAATGGGCATCCGATGACCCCTTTAAAGTAAAGCAGTCAGACTTCAGTTTCTTTCATGTGTTTTTGTTCCATTTACACATGAATCTTCACTATTCCTATTTATGCACTTTGCTCAAGACCAACATAAGAGGCAGGAATGCTTGTTTGTTTTTTGTCTTGAATAATATTTCAAACAAAACTGGAAAGTCTGTTGCTAGGCTACCACACAGAGGTATAACAAATGAATCTTCAATAAATTATTTTCCCCACAAGCTCTTTGGTGCAGCTTACATTCTTTTAAGTATTAAAACAACTCAAATACATTGTGGAACCAGCCAGTCTAACAGTGATGAAACATTTTCTACAGATGTGAGCTGTTCAGGAAGCTGAAGGATTGGCACCATCTGGTGGCCTTATAGTATTAATTCAGTACCAGAACCTTTCAGATGTCACATATCCCCACATCCTCCGGCTCTGGTTGGAGATGCCGGTCAACCAACGAGACTCCTGTCAGGAGGCAACATGTTTATGTTAGAGATCAGGCTTGTGGATAACAGAGTTTAGTTGTTGACGTTTAAGGAACCACCTGGTCGTATTGGTAGGTTTGGGTACAGGCATGTGCTGCATCCCGGTTCACTTGCTTATACTATTTCCTACAATCGTGTACTCTTTTTGAGAAGAAAAACTATATACGTTTGAGTGTGTAGCAGAAGAGATAAGCTTTTGGAAACACTACTAGGTTATACAGCTGCACTCTGTTACACAGTTATGTTCATTTGGTCACCGTAAACTGACCTGTCAGTTGTAGACACTCCACATCTAATTGCATTCAGTTTACCCTACTCAAACAATTCTTTCTATTGGAGAGAAACATGTAGTATGTTGCCAGCTGTGGGTCTTTAATGCTGAGAACTACGCTCATGTTTTTAGAACAATGATTTATTCAGAATGATTTTTAATAGAGGGTTTGTACTTACGTCACGGATGGGTCAGTTACCCGGATGCGCGGCCGTATTGGAGCTACTCGGATGTAAACAACAGCATTGATTGCACTGTTAGTGCACTACTGAATACATTGTTCTGCTAAATCATGCTGTCTAAACCATGGAAAACGTGTGGAACCTGCTAAATCATATAGAGAAGCACTTAGTAAGCATGAAAGGGCACAATAGTTTGACAAACTAAAGTTAATAGGTGGTAAAAATATGTCTGAGCAGTATATTAGCATAATATTTAATCTACTTGACTGGAATGATAAGAACAAACATGAATGTTGTCAAGATTTTTGCCCTGGAAATCCTGGTTCCGTTTGGCCAACCACAAACACCTTTTGTTCCAGTTTTTTGCACTCTTCTCCTTGATTTGTTGTAACATTTGACAGTCTATAGTACTATAGTACTCCAAATGTTTTCTCGGTCTGTCCGATTAGTACAGCCCAAAACATGACAGTAACTGACCATTTTCATCAGCAATAATCAGCAAAATATGTGAGTTTCGTTTGATTCAGTGGTGTTGTTTACGTTTCGGTGCCGCCAGTATGGCCGATTTGTGACATGTCATGAAAACACTCTATAACACGTGTTTTGGTATTGTGCTATTCATGTCTTTATGAAGGTTTACAATGCTGTTGGAGATTAAATAGAACACAGGTAACAATAAATAAATATTTTTCATTAGCTTTGATATTTAAACACTTTTTAGGAATTCTCTAACCAACTATCGGTCTCACAAACATCCACCATTCTTATAGTTTTTTTTTAAAATCATATTTGTAGTCCTGAACTTAAGTCCAATGGGTTGTGGCCAGTATCAGCCGTTAGAAAATCTAACAATAATATCCGGGACTTTCAACATACTATTCTTTTGGACATACTATGTAGGAAAAAATTAGTAAACTCTCCAGTGCTGGTTTTATCTGCCTCAAATGCTCGTCTTGTCTCTGCTATGCGCATGCGTACTCTGTGTAACCCAGGTCAAGACAGTTAGGGCATGTCGAAAAACTCCCATCTCATTTTCTCCTCCAACTTTAAAATTGTCCTACATTGAGAAATATATCATACTGACCTAGTGTTTACAAAGTGAACATGTAAAGAAGGTCAGATGCTCTTTACGAAAAAGGGTAAAACAGCAATGTAGGACGATTTTGAAGTTGGAGGAGAAAATGAGAAAATTTTTCGACATGCCCTAACTGTATTGATGCGGATTACACAGAGTACGTATGAGAATCACAGAGCTAGACAAGACGAGCATTTGAGGTTAAAAAGTATATACATTTAAATAAATAAATAAATAAAAAAATAATGACCAATCGTTTCGCTAGATAAGACCCTTATTCCTCACTGGGATCGTTTAGAGCCCTATTGCAAGTTGCAAGTCCACTATAATTCCTGAAATGTTTTCCTCAAAAAACATCATTTCTTTATGACTGAGGAAAGAAAAGCATGAACATCTTGTATGACAACTGGGTGAGTCCATTATCTGTAAATTTTTGTTTTGGAAGTGAACTTCTCCTTTAAGAAATGGAATTATATTACTACTGTAAGAGAATGTCTTAATGAGCATTCATTTTTATTTTTAGTTCAACTTGATCTCTGGTTTTTAATTTGTTAGTGGTTCTAAATATAGTTGTGGTTCTGAGTGTTCCTATTTAGAATGTGCTATTCATCACATTTTTATTACTGTGACAAGTGTGATCATATCTTTTTTTATAACAGGCTTAACAAGTCTCCTCCCTACCACAAGAAAATACGTGTACAGGTACAGGTTTCTTGTTTATTTTGGTCTCCTTACATTTTAACTTCTTTGCTCTTAGCCATGTTAACACTTTTTTTTTTAGAAGTAGTCAGATTTCTTCCTTTTTTTCGTTACTGAAGCACAAAAGATGCTTTTTTAAAAATGATCAAATTGTGTTAGGATAACATCATCAGGTTCTACACAAATATTCAGTAAAGCAAAAGAGAAATATTAATATTTCTGAATGTTTACATATTTCTTAAATATAGACTATATTGGACAAACCACTAGGGGGCAATAGGTATCGTGAGTACATCAACTGATGTAATGCAGTTTTACTGCCTCAAACGTAACATGTTACGATGATTACAAAACTTTTTTAATTTGTATTTACACACTGACAAGAACTTTGTCAGGCATTACTATAGAAATAATGATGAAATAGACTGAGATTTTAATCCAGGCTGAAGTGAATAATTTATGAATATTTTTATGAGTATTTTGTACTCATTTTGTACTCAGGAGAAGTTTCAGTTTCAATTATTCAATTTAACCATCCATAAAAATGTAGAAATATAGCCAGAACTGTACAAGATTTAAATGTCAATCTCTGTACAAGACTTCTTTCAGAATATACTAAAATACAGCTACACAATTTGTTACATGATGGTAATCTAAGCACCAGTTCTTTATTCTATTAATATACAAGAGATTAATGTAACACAGACAGCTAATCACTGTGCTCCTAAACCACAACACCAGAATATTACATATTAGAATGTTTCCTGTTCTTTTTCAACGTGACACAACAGTAAACACCTGTAATATAATTGTAATAATACCTTTTTGCTTTAAAAGTCACTGTGAGTGAGAACTAGCCACAAATATACTGTAAATCCATTTTTTATAGTGTTTCAGTGTCTGATGAACCCATTTGTGGTCAGGGAAATGAACAAAAGCATAGCCGAACTTTAGCACATTTTGCAACTTCCTCTCACCAGTGTTTCAGATTTTCCACCTTTTCACCTTAGGACTTGTACAGTTTGTACAGTCATGTACAGTTTGTTCAGTTTCTGTAACAGAATTTAAGAGAAATGGAGGGTGCACTTCTAAATAATTATCAAATATGTTTGAATCACGTAAGTCAAGATGTTTATGGTGGAGAACACAAAATGGTTACTCTGTTATTATGCAGTTTATTGTGAATAATCAAGAAAGAAAAAGAAAGAAAGAAAGAAAGAAAGAAAGAAAGAAATCACATTGTAAATAACTGTCAAAAATTACATGATCAGCAAACCACCATTCAAATGTTTGGAATTGCTAAAACATTTCATGTTTGGAAAAAAAAATGAATGCTTTCATTTTCTACTGTATTAACACTGTATTAATGATTAATTGCACAGTCAAAATTAACTACTTATATGTATTTTAAAATAAATTTGTATCCATTGCCATAAAGTGCTGATGTTATTCTTTTTTGGGCACAGTTGAATAGGCTATTTTTGTTTGACAGCACATGAAAAGATTTTTGCATTGTGTCAGAGAGGTGGCTTTTTCCTTAAATACACATACTTTAAGAAAGCTTTAAGAGATTCATTTTGAAAAAAGGTTAAATCAAAAGCACCTCTGGTTGATTTTCAGAGAGTTTCAGTTTCATCTATAGTAAAATAGGGGAGGCGCTATGAAGTAAACCACGGTGAAGAAGGACAATAGTTCTGATTGGACAGGGTCCATGTACCATCGGGAAGACAGCCACTCCTCTACTACCGCGAAACGACGCGAAAATCTTATTAACCACGTGAATATATAAGCGAACAAGTTCTTTCTATGCTTTTCAGTTATCCACGTCTACGAGGAATTGGTTTATTTTTCATTATACGATGCAGTTTGGATATTTCCGCCGGGTGGTGCATTTCACGGATTTCCCGCAGAATTAATTTTCTGTAATATCTTGGTGAATTTATTTGAAAGACTTCACAAGACGAAACGGTATGTTTATGCATTTACCAAGTTGGTGCAACATCTGAGTATGTTTCTACGAGGTGGATTGTGATTAGGGTCAATGGGATTGAAGAAAAGAGATGATAATATAGTTAAGGGTGAGGGGTGTGTGATTGCATGGATCCTTTCAGTTAACGTAGCCCAACTATAAGAATACATGCAATTTAATTTGCGCATATCAACAGGCTGTCAGTAGTAAGTCACTTCAATAAGTAACATGCATCGTTTAAGGTCTACTTTAATGTAAAGACGTCCAGATGAGGCAGTTTAAGTGGGAGGGAACAGTTTTGTTTAGGTTGGCACCCTGGTTTATTTTGCGCCTGTTTCCCAAAATTATACATTCGAGTACTGGAGATGGTTGTTTTTGTAACCTTTATTTAAAATCTGGTGAAGAGAAAATGTTTTTTATCATTTAAACTAAACGTGTATGTGATATTGCAAACCACGCTGACATTTCGACGTTGGAAATATATATATGTATGTTCCTGGCCTTTTTCACGACTGTTAAGTTCTCCTGTTTTCTCAGGGAATTACACAGGACGGTGTTTACGGCTTCCCAGAAACTTAAGGTAAATTTTTCTGCTGTCATATTTGACTAGGTAATTGCTTGCTTGTCGGTCCCACTGTGCTTTTAGAGTTGTTTGAATGATCGTGTGGGCCTCGCACTTGTTTATATCCAAAGTTGTTATTATGTAACGGGAAATGCTGTTTTGCTCAGTCGATCAAACAATTTGAAATAACATTATTTTTTCAATTTAGGGAAAAAATAATATTCGGCCTTTACGAATTAGCATAGTAATACCTTAGACATTACATCTACAGCCTACGTTATGTGTTATTTTAATAACACAGGGCTTGACAAAGGTTGTTAAAATGCCACTAAGTCAAACTTCCTGTTTAAGTCGAGTGCTTTTGTCCATTGTGTCAGAACACAAACACACACACACGCAAGGGGAATCAGGTCTGAACACAACACCATGTTGTGTGGATTACGTATGTTCCTGTAGCATACAATTAGCATAAAGTCAATAATTTCTGTGTTTCAGTTGTATTTACGTGTTTATGTTTGTAACTTTCGTCTTGTTGGATTCGCCCAAGCAGCTTCAGTAAAATATCTGCTCGCTTTATACGTTGCGTCGCAATAATATATTTTAAAAGCTCTTTTAAACGATTCTTTTTAATCATTCGTATTATAATTTGTATTATGTCCAGTATTTTTGTTCATTTATGACTGCCTTGTTTACCTATTTATTATATCAGAAAGTCTATCTCAGAAATGTTTCAGTTTATGGAAAAATATTATACACTATAGACTTGGTCTGCTTTGTGTAGGCCTTTGTGTTTCTCTGAATATAATATTTTATTCAGTACAGTTCTGTTTTTTGCCTATCACAGTGGACTTTTAATGTTTACAGCTAATGTAAATCAGAATGGATATCTTCACATGCAGAAGTGCTTGACTAGCAGTTAGAGGTCACTGCATAGTTAGAGCTACATAAAGCACAGCCACGTGACAAGCTTTACATTCCTCCTATGCAGCCACTCTAGTTTTTAGCATATGTGTTTCTACGCAGACAGTTAGCAAGGATGTAACAACACCGTAAAAAAGTGGTAACCTGCAATTGTTACATTAAAGAGCTATTTCTACTTGAAGGAAAATAGAAACCCACAGAAAATTAGTTTCGTTGGTATAAATTAATGTGTATCGGTTGGTTCAGTGATGATAAATATTTTTTGACTAAATAAAACCAGTTGATATAGAAGTTACTATTTGTTTAAGTGTACATATTTATGAGTGGTAGGGATGAAATGGCAAATTTAAAAATCTGTAAAAAGACTTATATTAATTGACCGCTTTGATCAACTTAACGTTGTGGTGGGCATTTCTGCAGTTTTCAGTGTGCAAAGCCCAGATAGACAGGCCGATCAAAATGTTTTTTGGAAGTAATTATATGTAAATGAAAATCATTCTAGATTAAAGCATTCCATCAGCGTGAGAGGGAAATATTGGATTCACATTTTCATAAGAATTGTTTTTTGCTCATGAAGAACACACCATGTAATCATTAGATTTGTTTTATCAGACGCACATGATCAGAATCCACTATGTAGCTAACGGTACACTTATACCTTGGGTAGTTCATATTGTGGTCCATGTTTTTAGTTATCTGGCTTCTTAAAATTAATTGTAAATGATTTTGTTACATTTGTTATATATATATATATATAAAATACATATTATACAAGCTTTTAATTTTACCTCTTCATATACACAAATGTTGGATCGAAATTTAAAAAAAAATTAATGTTCATTTAATCACAAGGAAGCCACTTAGCTTTTCAAGTGATGATATTTAAATGATAATTATTACACTTAATAAACTATATAAACATTCTGTTTTGTTTGATTGTTTTCAATCGAGTATTGGTTTCAAACATTATCAAATTTATGTATTTGATAATTATATATTCTTAAATTTTCAAACAAGCTTATTTTATAATGTAAGTACTTGAAGAAAATAACTGTTCTGAAATTGACCTTAAAGGGAACCACATCAAACATCAGATAGCAAACTAGATCAAAAAGGATAACCTAAAATAGTAACATCTGTATTAACTGGTTCTATTTAAGCCAAAAAATACTATTTTTCATTAGTGAATCAACCTCAGTACATTAATTTATACCAACGAAAATGATTTTTTAAAGTTTAATTAAGTAGAAATAGCTGATCATCACTTTTTGAAAATGATTGTAGTGATTGCAGTCTTTGTAATGATTGGGAATCATTTATACAACCTTAACTGATGATTTCAGCTGTTGATTTATACGTAATATATTAGTTGTTCATATTGTTATTTGTCTGAATGCTCACATGTAACACAAATACTATACATTTGAAAAGGCAACATTTTTGAATGGCGTTTGTGTTTGATTGTGGAGTCTTTGAATCTTTAAGATTAAAATATAGAGACAAGGCTTTATTTGTAAATGTATGATGTGTTTACAAATAGTAATTTAGTCAAAATCAAAGACAACGTTTTAACATCTTTGAGCATTAGACAGAATCAGTCAATTTTAAATTAAATTTAGGGGAACAAAAGCATATAAGGGAGCAGAAAATTAAAATGTAATTTAATCGATAATTTACAACTTCACAGATACAGTGACCCTAAAGCTTGATAAAGAAATATGTATTTTAGAGCAGTCTTATAATTTTTGTGAAGCTGTTTATGATTGTTTCAAAAAAATATTCAGGTTCTGGTTCTTTTATTCTTTTTTAAAATAAGATTTATATTCTGTAAATCAACATGTTTATTTGTGCATCAAATAGTTTTTCTTTTAAATATAAAACATTTTGTTTGTTATCTGGACCAAGTTGAAAAAAACTGTGACCAATTCTTTCCATACTTTTTGACAGCTTAAATGTAAAATTAAAATGCTGTCATTTCATAAAGTATTACTGCTTTTCAAATTTCCTGAGGGATATTGTTTTCTGTACGTGTTTGTGCTCAAGTGCCTTTTCGCTGTTACTTTATATTGAAACTGCATAGGGAGATACGGTAGTATGAAGACAGCGCTACTACAGTTTGTGGATGTGGGCCAAGCCAATCGGCTTGTGTGTGTGCGCGTGTGTGTGTAACCAGAGCCGAGCAGATCAAATGCCACACTGTGAACAGGGCTTCGGTTCTGTCACCCTGTGTCATCTGATGCACAGGAATCCTGTCACAGAACACATGTTGAATGTACTGTAGGTATCATGATTAGAACAGCAGATGATTGTGTCAGAAATACAGAATAAGAAAATGTTATTTTATATAACATGTTAAAATATTTTAAAAATATATACAACTGTTGCTCAGTAATTGTTTTAGTTTATGTATTAAATTTACACATTTTTGTAGCTAATGACTGTATGAGGGGATTTAACTGTGACCAATTCATGTATAATTTCTTCTTCCTCTTCTTTTATTTATTTATTTATTTATATATTTTACATGTAATCACTAGTCCTTCCTCTGCAAGAGTTTTTTCTGTTAATTAGGACTGGGTGAAAACATCAGTTTCCAGAGTAGTTGTGATATTAATGTGAACACTCCTCAGGTTTCTTTGAATCCCAAGATCGATCTCTTACTGTGTGAAAAAGTGTTCGTGTAGCACTTCCCGTCCTGCTGATTTCACTGTGTACTGCTGAACTGACTCACTCCACTGCTTAGTTTGAACCTTGTTGTTAAATGTTCAAATGATCATTTTTGTAATGTACAAAGTTTAAAGATCCCCTGTTGCCCACTTGCTTCAATGCAATTGCGCTCTCTGGCTGCTGAATCTGTGTGCTCAGCTCTCCTATTAGCCGGTTCTTTTTAGTGGATCAAAAACATGACGAAAGCCTGACAAAAGACTCTTGAGATGCTTTACTGACTTGTATTAGTCTGAAATACTGCCCTGTTTAATTTTCAGAATTAGCAGAGAAGAAATTACCTTTATATGTGAAAATCTGGAACCTGAAGATGCAAAAAATCAAAATATAGATAAAAAATCACCTTTAATAATGTCCAGACAAACCTGTTAAAAATGCATATTACTAATCAAAAATGAAGTTGCGATATATTTATGGCAGGAAATTTACAAAATATCTTCATGGAACATGATCTTTACTTAATATCCTAATGGTTTTTGGCATAAAAGAAAAGTCGATAATTTTGACCAATACAATATATTGTTGGCTATTGCTACAAATATACCCGTGCTACTTACAACTGATTTTGTGGTCCAGGGTCACAATGGACATTATAACTGAAATATACCCAAATTAAAGAGAACCAGATCTGACTGCATTCTTGTGAATTTGATTAAAATCTGTATTTATACCCAGCCCTGCTGCTGTTTGCAACTAATATTGCAATACTAATACTAACTCTATTTAGGCACAGTTTTAGAAAACTTGCATTCACCTTGCTCCGTTCTTGTACTGTATGTATGCCCAATTTTCACAATCCTGCGAATTACAGATAACTCGATCTTAACCATGCAAAGCCTGACTTGAAATAATAGTAAAAATATTTAAGAAAATCTTTTAAAAAAACAAACTGCATATGTGTGTGTTATTTTTTTTTTTTGAGTGTCATATTTGATGTGACCCTGGACCACAAAACCAGTCATAAGGGTAAATTTTTTTAAATTGAGATTTATACATCATCTAAAAACTGAATAAATAAGCTTTGCATTGATGTATGTCATGTTAGGATAGCATACAATTAGCATAAAGTCACTAAATTTCTGTGCTTAATTTGTATTTACACGTTTATGTTTGAAACTTTCGTCTTGTTGGATTCATTGTTTGGCCGAGACACAACTACTTGAAAGGTGCAAAAAAATCAAAATATTGAGAAAATCGCCTTTAAAGTTGTCCAAGTGAAGTTCTTAGCAATGCATATTACTAGTCAAAAATTAAGTTTTGGTATATTTATTGTGCAAAATAACTTCATGGAACATGATCTTTACTTAATATTCTAATTTGGAATAAAAGAAAAATCGATCATTTTGACCCATACAGTGTATTTTTGGCTATTGCTATAAATATACTTGAGATACTTATGACTGGTTTTATGATCAAAACTGTAACTTTTAACAAAAAAACATGTAATGCAGTGCAATACAATGTTGATTGAGAGATCATATTTAATACATTTGAACATGACCTTACTTAAAAAAGAAACAAAATAGAGGTAATCAAGTAAACCTACTGTAGGTTGTTTCGGTCCAGTAAATGTCTTGAAATATTACAATACCAGCACCAAATTATACAAAAAGGCTTTTACTTGATAAAGTATAAACTCAATCAGACGACAGAAGGCATGTAGTAAAACAACAGGTTTTTCAGCAAAGTGATTTTAGGATGAAATATTTTTTGTTAAATAGCCTGTGTAATTTGAAAACGTTGTAATATGAAAGTTAAATATCTATTCAAGGTGACTTGTGTTATTGTATCGCCAGTACTTGTGGTATGCCTGGACAAAGAGGACACTATTTGAACTCTGTTAGACCAGTAGAGGGAGTACAGGCGGTATTAATGGATTACGCGGATAAAATCCATCTCCATTCATCCTTTTTCTGTCTCTCTTCTCATTACCCGCATCCATTAGCACCTCTCGTGGAGCTTTCTGGATATTATGCATGGAAGTGATAGTTCATCAGGTGTTTCTGTAGCCATCTCTCTTTTTCTTTAAACATGTACACACTCACTTGCATTCAGTGATTTTGCCCCATACTGTACCCAGGCTGAGGCAACGCTGATGACTCGGGGATGGTGCAGGAGTTGCCATGGAAACCCCATAGCTGGAGAGTGTAGAGGTATAGGCAGGTCGGCTGGGCTTTTGTTATGGATGGAGTGTGTGAGTCTAGAGCAACACAATAGCCCACTGAGACCAACTCACAGGAGAGGGAATTTACTGGGAAAATTGTGATCCATAAGTACTGTGAGAAAGGTTGGGAAGCAGAAATAATAACGTGCCGTGAAAGCAAAGTGAGAGGAACACTCCCTATTTACTGATGGGTGTCGGCTGTTCAACAGGTTAGGTAGCATGTCTAAGACACGCATAGAAGAGTTGAGTATTAATGTATAGCTTTATCCAAAAGAACTACTAAAACTACTATCATTTTAATTTAAAAAATACACAGCGTCCTGTTCAGAAAGTTTACTCTCCTAATGCATTGTATTTTTCTTGAGTGACAGTAAATGTTTATAGCCTCAGCGTGAAGAGATGGATGTCAAAATCACACAGTCACTGTTTTAAAATGGCTCAGATATTCAGAAGATGCTGGAAAACCAAAGAATGTGCAGGACCTGGAGGAGTTTTCTAAATAACTGTAAGCAGTTTAACTGCTCTGGACAAACAAAGGAATTAACAATTGATGAAACTGAAAGAAAGAAAGAAAGAAAGAAAAAAAAAATGTGTGGGTCACTATTTCCATAGCACTGTAAACATGTAAATGTTTGGGATGTGTTCAAGAAATATGTAAATGTGTGTGAGAGAGCTTTTTCTTTTTAAATTCAAGCCAAATATCACACATATATATCACATATCATGTGTATTTCATTCCAGTTGTCCTACGAACAGCCAGTCAGTATTTACACTGTCTGACAAACCTTAAGTACACATTACACAATAACCGTTGTGACGAAAATGATGACTTGCACATCATGAAGTTAGTCAAGAACAACAATTAAAACAATTTGGCTCTTAAAGCATTCATCTAGTTGCAATTTGCAATGTTTTATTTTCTCCAGTTCACCTGTGGATGGGGGTGTGAATTTGCTGGTCGGTTGCCCACTGATCAGTTGCCTTGTGACAAGGATACTGAGTAACAAGGTTCACTGTGTTGCCAGTATTTCAGAGTTGACATTGAAAAGGTGGAGGCTACGTTTTAGTGATATTAACCACTCCCTAAAAGTGGTAATGTTGACATCAGTGCTGGACAAGTTTGCTGTGTGGGAGAGTATGTATGTATGCATTTATTCATTAAATTGTTTTTAAAGTATTGTTTTATTAATTTAATATTGTAGCTACTGTGCATAAAGTTTAAGCACCATAGCTGTATTACATTTTATAGACTATTTTGTACTTGTCCTGTAGTTATTGCTCTTAAGTCAGACTGGACAAATTGTATGTTTTTATTGCATGCAGAACTTTGCAATTTTTGGTCTTTTATTGAGAAACTGAAGATTTAGTAGCGGCACTGCACAATTTCCGTAGACAAGTATTTTAGCGTTTTGTTTGTATTGATGGAAAAATGCAGACATTCAGAAACAGAACTTAGAATCATTTAGTCATTAGAATCATTTGATTCTAGTATAACAGTTACACTAGAAACAAATGACAATTAACAATTAAGCAATAACAATTTTAGGTATTTTCTTATCAAGAACCAGTTCACCATTCCCAGCTGTCTCATGTCTGCATTGAGGTTTTGTAAACTGAGTCAGTCTTAATAAGTGTATTTGCATGCATGTGCATTTGTGTGCTGTTCTGGAATGCAAACCTTTGTGCCTGTCTGTAACTTGTTCTGTTGCAGTGTGAGCCTGTGACACAATCATATTATAAGAGTCACTCATGGTATCACTCTGGCACTCTAAATTGACAATGGTATGACAAAAGCTTGATTTATGAGTTTTTTTGTTTGAATGTGTTGAGAGGAATACAGTGTACAATGAAAAAAAAAGTGAACACAATGCATTTCTCTATTGTCTTCACTGGCTGCACTCATGAACACTGTACATACCTGTACAGTGTCAGTTGTATTTTTGTATTTTGAAACAAGCTTATGATTCTTATAATTTGCGCAATCTAATAAATTATTGTTTAAAATAAAATAAGGTTTGTTTTACTAACCTAACTCATTAAAACAGATCAATTCAAAAACTGATTTAAAAGAGAAGTTCACTTCCAAAATGAATATGTTCTGTTAATTTACTCACCCCCATGTCATTCAGGATGTTCATGTCTTTCTTTCTTCAGTCGTAAAAAAAATTAAGGTTTTTGAGTAGAACATTCCAGGGTTTTTCTCCATATAGTGGACTTCAAAGGTGGGTTGAAGGTCCAAATTGCGGTTTCAGTGCAGCTTCAAACGGGTCTACAAGATCCCAGCCGAGGAATAAGAGTCTTAACTTGCGAAACGATCTGTCATTTTCTTAAAAAAAAACAATTTTATATACTTTTTAACCACAAATGTTTGTCTTCCACTTAGGGTGACCACCCGTCCCATTTTGTGTTGTACTGCACCAGTGTTCATTTCGTCAACGAAGAATTTCGTTAACGAATATTTTTTCTGTGACGAAGATGAGATGTTGACGAGCTAAAACTAAGTCTTAATAAGACGAGATGAGAATGTTATGTGAGGACTACCGGACATTGAAAATACATCCTATATGCTTACCGTCCTCTTTCAAAATGTGTGTCTCTGTCATTAGGTTGCAACTGGATAAGGGGCGTTTGCATGTCTAGTCTCAGTATGGCAGGTGCAATGGAAACATAGGCTACCAAAACGCGAACTTGCGATCTGAAACAATGGCCTCAGCACCTGAAGGGCTAGGGACAGAGTCACCAGATGACTACCCACAATTCGTTGTCGATTAACTTAAAGTTAGTGAAGGCGGGATAGCCGGAATCGCGCTGGTAGACACACACCAGAATTGTGAAAATGTCCCGCATTTTAATCAGTCTGTTGGTTTTTTAATTGTCATATTAAGAAAACGTACATATGTTCTTTTGCCTTTTTTAGGAAAGCTTTTAATTTATAATTTTTGCAGCGAAGTTTCCGCGCAAAGGATGTGCGTACCTCATCAAGTGATCTGCCACCACCGATGGAAATGGTCAAGCGCACATGGAAAAACACGATATTCTTGATATTATCTATTCTTTTTAACTAATTTAAAAAAAATCACTGCAGCTTTGAGACATGACTTTGTTCTTACTTTAATAGTTCGTTTGAGGTGGTTTCCATGGCATTATTTTAATGACAAATGTCCAGAGCGCATTATTGTAATGCAAGGGCGCATCAAAATGCTCAAGCACAAATTCTCTTGCAGGTGGATTTTTTTTCACTCTCATACAGGATGGATACGCTTTCTCTTGCGTACATGTGCACGCTTAGAAACATAAATAAGTGCATATGACAACGGATGTAAATCAGTATTTACATAGTATAACAGTAGTTCCCTAGTAAAAAATAAATATTCTAAAATGTATTTAAAACACATTTATTTCATGATAAGTATACTACAAATACATTTATGTATTACACTGTAAAAAATAAAAAACAATTTGTTGAGTCAGCTCAAAATAATTTGTTACCCTGCTGCCTTAAAATTTTAAGTTCAGTCAACTAAAGTAAGTTTATTCAACTTGAAATGTTAAGTTGTACTAAGTAACAACTTAGATATTTGTGTTTGCTAAACTTGACAGATGGGTAAGTAACCCAGCTGCCTTAAAATTTGAAGTTGTCGCTTAGTATAATTTAACATTTCAAGTTGAATAAACTTTTTTTTTGAGTTTACTGAACTTAAATTTTAAGGCAGACCATTTGAACCAACAAATAGTTTTTTACAGTGTATGTACTTAATAAAAAATACCATGCAATTGTACTTATAGTATACTAAACTGGTATACTTAAAGTGTGCTAAGTTTTGTACTTAATGCACTTTAATTGTGCAGAAGTAGTGCTTAAGTCAAACTAAATATATACTTAAGTATAGTTAATTGTGCTAGTGGAACTATTTCAAGTAACTTTAGGTATACTCTTTAAATATTTTGCCCTTAAAGGCTGATTTTATTTAAAGGTCATACATTCCTCATCAGTTGTGACATTAAAACATATTTTACACAAGTAGTACTCCAAAATAAAGTTTAATTAACAATTTTTATATCAGTAAGTCTAGAGTGATATGTCAGTAAATATGTAAATACACTTGGACTATGCTTAGTATAAAATACATGCATTTTAAATCTCTTACTTTTTTTCTAGGGTAAATGTATCTGTTTCACACGTGTCTCGCATTGTCCCGCAAAATCACATCTACTGTCCCGCAACAGATCTATTGCCAGGTGGTCACTGTACTTGCACTAGCTCTGCATAATCCCACTGGAAAAGTCAATTGCAGTTAGTTCTTTGCCCACGTACTCCGGTTAAAAAAGGTATGGTAGGGTGAAAAACTCCATCTCATTTTCTCCTCCAACTTCAAAATCGTCCAACATTGTTGTTTTACCTTTTTTGTAAAGAGCTTTTGACTTTCCTTGCATGTTCGCTTTGTAAACACTGGGTCGGTACTTCTGCCTACGTCACACGTGCGTGATTATGAAATGCGTGAGGTTGAGATAGTGTAAGACAAGCATTTGTGTTTAATAATAAGTATATGAATTTGTATTTTTCGTAGAAAATGACAAATTGTTTTCCTAGAAAGAGAAAACAAGAGTCCACTATATGGAGAAAAATCCTGGAATGTTTTCCTCAAAAACCTTAATTTCTTTTCGAAAGAAAGACTTGAACATCTTTGATGACATGGGGGTGAGTAAATTACCAGGAAATTTTCATTCTAGAAGTGAACTTCTCCTTTAATGTCTGAATCTCTTACTCAGCCTCGAGTCTTGCTTTCCAGTGTGAGCTCAAGTCAGACTTTCCAATTAAGTAAAAAGGTTCATAAATCTTCCAGTCAATCTTCCTTAAAAAAAAAAGAAAATCCATCACCATCACTGATTTCTTGTTCTGTTCATATGCCATCAAAATAAAACTTAAAATATATTACCAAAATAATATTGTTTGCAAAAACGGGTATCTTTAAGAAATATGGTCACACACGCACACACACACACACACACATACATTTACATTAGGTCAGCTGTTTAGATGCTGAGCTACAGGATATGGACGGACACACACTCACTGGGTCAGAGGATGAGGATCAGGTTGTGATGAAGATAATGCTTCTTCAGCCTCTTGTGAATCACGTGATAGTCAGTGATCTGATGGCCAGGTCAGATCTATATGCCATTCTAATATTAAAACATGACAGCGGATTGTTAATTAGTCTCTAATTGTGTCCATTGCGGCAAACACTGACACACACATCATCATAGAATGTTTCTGCATAAAACATGCATGCATATTGTATGTTTAACAATGTCTGTGAATAGCATATGTGCTGGATTGTCTCTTTTAACCCCTTCAGGAGGATTGGGGTGAGCTGAGTATATGTATGTGTGCATGTGTTTGGGGGCAGTGGGTGTAACCACACTTAATAAAGGCCTTGCCTGTGTCTAATAATCCCAATCCCCTCAGATTAAAGAATGACGTGTAGAGCACTGCTTGGCTCAGACTCCGGCCACGTTGTATCCTGTTGAGGGAATACACCAGGCGTGAATTGCTTTAGTACGTGGGGGTTGACAAAGCAAGAGTCTGGAACACAGAGCGTTAACATCACAATTTGTGGAACTTTTTTTTTTTTTATTTACGTCTAAGGAGGAATCTTGGTGTCTGATCTGTAATGAATGAGTAGCTGGTTTGGACCAAATCTGAGATACCTGTAGCATTTAAGATCTAGAACTCAGGAACGCCTCTTCAGTGGTTCAGAGGCTAAATTAATTCACTTAAAAAAGCAACAGGAGCTGCTGGATAAACACTTTTCTCTTATGACATCACTTTCTAAAACGATTTTGTCCTGTCAGTCTTCATGATCACTGGACCATCCGCGCCAGGTTGGAAAAAGGTATCATATTCACTACCAGTCAAGAGTTTGGAATCAAGATCTTTTAATGTTTTATTTTTTAAAATGTACTTAATTCCTAGGATGCAAAGATGAATTTTCAGCAGCCTTTATTCCAGTCTTCAGTGTCACATGATCTTTCAGAAATCATTCTAATATGCTAATTTGCTGCTGAAAACACATTTCTTATCGGTATCCAATTCAAAAGTTTGAAGAAAGACTTAAAAATAATCAATACTTTCATTCAGTCAGGATAAATGCTGTTCCTTTGAACTTTCTATTCTAGAAATAATCCTAAAAATGAAAATTTATCATGGTTTCCACAAAAATATGAAGTACAACTTTTTTTTTTTTAACATATTCAGCATATTAGAATGATTTCTAAAGGAGTGTCTGACTTGAGTAGTGGTTGCTGAAAATTCAGCTGAGCTGCATTTTACAATATATTCACACAGAAAACAGACAGTATTATGTTTTTGCTTCGTTTTTGATCGGATAAATATAGCATTGGTGAAAAAATCTTAGTGATTCCAAACTTTTGACCGGTAGTTCAGGTATCAGTTGTTAATCTTGTGTCATACTGAGAGTCTTGTGTGTTTTAGAGATTCTCTCTTCTCTGTCTTGTTTTTAATGAGACTCATACATATGCAAATCAGGCATGTTCCGTATATTTTTGCAGTAAGTATGCCTCTCACGTATTGAAATACGGACGTGAGTCCTTAAATCTGATTTGCATCACATACATCCTGAATGCATTCCAAGAGAGATATAATTGGCAGGGCATCCGTGTGAGCAGACACATATGACATTTAAAGTTGTAGCAGAAATTCTAGTGCCTATAAGGGGGTCTCTGCCCAGTAGGCTGCTGTGAAAATGTTGTAGAAGGATTCATACTATCTTTAATTTTGTTTTTTGTCTTTATCTACTGTATGATACACCTATTAGTTCTGACATTTTTATTGGTGTAGTACTTGTTTAAAGGTCTTTTTCCAGCAGCGGGCAGTGGTTAGAGCCACTGCTGTTACTCCTTTCTTTCGTTTGTTGATGCATTAATGTTTTAATATTTTTCTCTGTTACATGTCCTTATTGATATCTGTCAAGTCTTATTGATTTTCTCCTAAAAACTGCAGAATGCTACACAGAAAAAGTCATGCATTTTTAACAATGTTTACACACGCTAAGACTGACATAAATCTATACTCGCACATGCACTACCTATACACAGATAAGGTTAGTTAAATGCATTTACATGCATTTTGCAGACATTTTTATTCAAAGCAACTTATGCATTCAAGGCATATAGATTTTATTCATTCATGCCCTGGGAATATATATTCCCTAGGAATATAACCCGTGATCTTGGCATTGCTAGCGCCATGCTCTACTGTTTGAGCTCCAGGAACCATCCATCCATCCATTATTCAAATCATTTATCCTCTGTAGGGTCATGGGGAATGCAGTAGGTTTTGCTTTCACTGTTGGAGCAAAAGAGAATGCAAAAATTCTTATTGTCTCCAATGCATGTTGGATGCATGTCCAACGCATTCATTGGATTAGAACGATTACTACTGTGCAGTGTTTTTTTTGTTGGTTTGTTTGTTTTTTTTTTTTTTTGAGAAAGTTGATAGGGCATGTCCCTACAATCCCAATATCTATACCTATGGTTCACACTGCCCTAACAAACACCAAATTCTAACAGTTGTTGGATTAGTGTGATAAACCTGTTGGTGTTTGTTGGGGCAGTGTGATAAAGACAGTTGTGTTTTGCAAAATTGTAAATCCAATCCAACATCAATCCTTTGAAATGTTGATGTTTGTTGGGGCAGCATGGACGAACCAACATTTATATAAAAGGAATAAAAAAAAACCTTATGTAATTTAAAAAATCAATGGCTTTGTTCTGTGGAACACATAAGAATGCATTTTGAAGGATATTAGTAGCTGATTACTATTGTATGGGGAAAAAAAATACTGGGATTCAAAGTGTCTTTTTTCATTGTACATTCCACAGAAGACAGTAAGTCATAATTTTGAAATGTAGTCTGCGGTGTAATATAATCTATGAATTTCTAGGTTGAGCTGAATTGCAGTACCTGCGATTTCTTTGTCTCAGGTAGCCAAAAATCCTGCTGTGTTGTATTTTACAAATAGCTAATGCATTGCGTGTACTCGCTTTGTCAAGTATGCTAATTAATGCTGTTTACTCTTAAACACTAATTTGTGCTGTAGAGGGCATCAGAATGCTAATACAGGAAGCGCAACTCATAAATAATTGACTGAGCTATGCAGAATGCTAATGGATTAGCCACTGGGGGCAGCGGGATGCTGCTGTGGTAAAACAGCTTATGTTGAATGTTAATGTGGCAAGTAATGTCCAGGTGTACCTCTGGAATGTGAAGAGCAGCAGTGTTTCTATTTCTGGCTGTTTCATATTCAAAAGAGACAAACACCAGGGGCTTCAGAATTAAAACCATGTTGACAGTAAATGCTGGTTTAAAAGCAACAATTCCAGAACCCCAATCCACAGGACACATGCAGACATTGATGCAATCTTAAGTGAATCAAAACTTTTTTAACTATCATGAAACTTCTAAACTTTTCTGCAATGCTTTACATAGACAGAGACTGCACATTACAAAAATATTGCTCCAAATAGGAAACTTTGATTTGAAGTCATCTTGTTGCTGAACTAGTGGTGGAATTGTCTCACCCCTGTGAACTGTTTATGTTGGTTTCTCCCTCTTGTGCCCATATTTGGTTGTTCCTGTTTCCTGTCCTTGTTTCATCTTCATTAGTTTAGTCCTAGTATCACCTGTGCCTTAGTTATGTTTTTCGTTATCACCTGTCTTTATGAGTTGCTTTCATTTCAGTGTTTGGGGTCCGGTCTTGTCAACGTTAACGTCAGTGTATGTGTGATTTTACCCTCCTGTTGTGGATTTACCTGTTTTGGATTTACCTGTGGAATATAATAAAGAATTTATCTTTGATCTTTGTCTTTGTTCAACCCTTCCTCGCCTGATACGTGACAGGAATGTTGTAGCATACATAGATATTGGGTTAAATAATCAATTTTTAATTTTATTGAATGAAATTAAATCAAATTTTGTTTAATAAAGATCTTTATCTCACTTGAGAAGTGCATGTATGGTACCTTAAAGCAGCATTATCAAAAAAGAAAAGTCAGGTGTGGGTTGGTTCTATCCATCGGTTGTTGACTGGATTTTGAGATGCAAGCATTATTATTTTTTAAAGTCAATAATTAAATAAATAAATGCATCAATGAATCGTTTACAATAAAATCAATAGTATCAGGGTTTGAAATTAAATTTTTCATTCACCAGCCAATTTGGCTATTAAATTAAACGGATAGTTCACCCAATTATTCACCCACGTGTTGTTCCAAACCCATAAGACCTTCTTTCATCTTTGAAACACAAATAAAGATATTTTTGACAAAATCAGAGAGCTTTCTGACCCTGTATAGTCAGCAATGTAACTGAAAGTACAAAAAATATTCTCGTAGCTTGATAAAATAAAGGTTAAACCACTGATTTGACATGGACTATTTTAACAATGTCGTCACAATGTTTCTGGGCCTGGGAGCTTTTCATTTGCATTGTTGTCTGTGCAGGGTCAGAAAACTCATGGATTTAATCAAAAATATCTTAATTTTTGTTCCGAAGATGAACGATTGTCTTACATTGTCTTTATGAATGTCTTACAAATGTCTTTATTCGTAATTTCTTCCTGTTCAAGGAAAAGGCGTTTTCACATCACGCAGCTGACTGACATTTCATCCTATATGTTGCGTTGCATAAAGTAATATAATTTACATCACAGTTAAGAATGTATAAATGAAATAAAATGTATACAAACCTTTATTTAGCTGAAGAAGCGCACCAAATAGGTGGCGCTGAGAACCGCTCTGACTCAAGTATAGTTGGGTTGTTTCATCAGAGGGAGGCGAGGGGTGTATAGTTTCAGCTGTCAGTAAAATTGACTTTGACACTAACCCAACAGCTGGGTAACAGAAAAACTACCCAGCAGGCTCGACCCAGCGGTTGGGTAGAAAAAATAACCCAGCAGTTTATTTACAGAAAAACTACCCAGCACTTGGCTAAAAAATATTAAAAAAAACCAAATAAAATGACACAACAAGCTGAACCCAGCATTCGGGTTAAAAAAATAACCCAGCATTTTTTAGAGTACAGAAAAACTACCCAGCCCCTGGGTAAAAATAATAAAAATACCCAACCCAGCATTTGGGTTAAAAAAAAACTCAAAAAATAATCCAGCATTTTTAGAGTACAGAAAAACTACCCAGCACCAGGCTGGACTCAGCATTTTGGTTTAAAATACTAGCCCAGCATTTTTTAGAGTATAGAAAAACTACCCAGCACATGGGTAAAAATAGCATTTGGGTTTAAAAAAAATTACCCAGCAGTTTTTAGTGTGGATAGTTCAAAGTGACATTTAAGTTCAGACTCAACTAGTATAGATCCATCTAATGAGCCAAGGTGAAGGTTCATATGGATCACTCTATGTATTAAAGGGTCAGTAGTGTCTTAGCTTTGATCCCATTGGCAGTAGCTCTGACTAAGATTGGCAATGGGACAGAAATGACCCTGTCCATTTCAGAGGGTCCCACACTTGCTAGAGCAGATTATGAGCTGAATGAGACTTCCAGATGTCATACTGATTGTGTGATAGCACTGATATTATGTAGACTAGATATTGCAAATCTGATTAAGGTGAGATCTTAGTTGCTGAGAAGGCAAAATTCTTTTTCTCCACACCAAAGAGTGACTATGCCTAGTGCTTGGCTGTAGAGACCTTTCAGTAGAAAATCTATTCACTTGGTATAGGAGATTGAGACTTATGTTTTTTAGTCATTCTTCAAACAGCTGATATACCTTTGCTATAGCTCATAATACAACATCTTTTGTCCCAGTAGAAAATGCGCTTGCTCTGTTTCTTGGCTCTGACTCTTTGCACACTTTCAGGACGCTTATGCGCTTAAGTGATTAAGAGACGAAGTGGGAAATCGGGTTAATTCAGCTTAGAAGTGTCTCTAGGCGGGTGGGAGCCACTGCCACTTCAGGGTCCCTGGGGCCTCAAACATATCTTACATCTACCTGCGGGAGTAACTGAGTTCAGCTGGTTCTATAATTTGTTTTGCCAATTTTGTGCTGGTTATTCCAGATCTGTAGGAGATAAAAGACTTCAGGACTCTTCGTCCATCATCCTGCTGTTCATTTAGAGCCTGAGGCTCAGATCACCAAAACTAAAGGGTGTTTCTTGTAGCCTTTGTTTTGATGCCGTTGGATTAGTTTGTGACGCGTGTCATGCAGGCTTTCAGCCACGCTCTATGTGAATGCTTAGGCCCATTACAGTTTCAATATTGTTGCTTATCTTTCTGGTCACGGCCCTGATGTGCTTTGACAGTGGTTGTACAACTGGCTAGGCTTACTCTGTGAATCATTACAATGGATCAAGTTTACCTGGCTTTTCTAAATACATGGGTGGAGAGCCATCCTGGCACCTGTCTGGTCCTGAAACCTCTATTACATGACTAACGTTGATATCAAAACATAGCTGGTGGAGCAACTGTCATGGCACATTGGTGTCTTTTGCAACCTGTCAGGATAGTCACATTGTTGCAGTCTATGAGCGTACTGTCTTCCTTTCTCTTTAAGGAGGTGTGTCGCTGGTGTGTATTTAGAATAGTGGAACCTGACAGGAGTCTCGGCATGTCTGCAGAACTGGAAAAGCAGGCTGTTGTGCGAAGGTGATCTCTAGCAGCGCTAACGTGTTCAGTTAGCACAGTTAATGTTTTGATCCGTCTCAACAAACGTGTGGACACAGTGAGGTAAAGGACTTCATCTTGAATATCTCAGTCAAAACCAGATAAAAGGTTTATAAGTAAATATTATGTAAGTATATGGCATATAATACAAAATTCCTGTTGGGTAGTTAAAAAACAACAGCTGTGTAAATTGAAAGAGAACTTTAAACGTTTGTAAATGTTTTATTAAAATTGTTGTCATTTTAATATTATTAATGTCATTGTAACCCTTGTACAATATTTGTTTACACAGCCATATAGGAACAATTCAATTATTCATATGATGGTTAGTCAGTCAAAATGACTGTGTTGGTTTAATATATGTGTATGTTTGGAAAAGATTGAATTATGGCTTAAGGGAGGTTAATGTTAATATACAAAAATTACATCAAGTAACCCACAAATGAAACATCATCATGACTGTTCAGAAGTCTCTTATTTTTTACCAAAGCTGCATTTAATTGATCAAAAATACAGTAAAAAAATGGAAAATTATTAGAATTTAAAAGAACAGTTTTCTATGTGAATGTGTCGTAAAATGTCATTTATTTCTGTAATGCAAAGCAGCCATTACTCCAGTCTTCAGTGCCACAAGACCATGCACATCATTCAGATATGCTGATTTGCTGGTCAAGAAACATTTCTTATTGTTAGCAATGTTATAAACAGTTCTACTGCTTCATATATTTGTGCAAACTTTGTGTCTCTTTGGATCAATATAATGCATCCATGTTGAATGAAAATATCAATTTCTTTCAAAAATAAAATTGACCTCAAACATTTGAATGGTAGTGTACATTATCTGGTTTTATTCAAGTCAAAAAAAGCTACATGTTTACTACACTTTACAGTGTGAACTGTGGTTTGTCTCAAAAAAGTTGAAGGTGATGTCAGAACAGTAACCGACACTCATCTGACCCCATTAGTGGTGGTGATGTAGCCTAGTGATCTTCTTATGGCTGGTGATGTCATTTGACCTGCAAGCGCAGGCCATGTCACCCTGTTACAGTCACTGGTGATTGATAGTGAGTGTTGTTTATTCCTGTGAACTGCTTCAAGTTCAGCTGACTGGCGCGCACACACCTGCTTTGAATAGATCTGTGAATTATGTAGCTGTATTGGTCCATCTCTTCTTGATTGAAATGAATCTCACCTAATATCCAGAATTTTACCGGAGCTTTAAGCTATTGCTCTTGTTGCAGTAGTAGTAATTCAGCCTGCAGACATGCAGCTGGTATGTTGCTGACATGCAGCCCACATGTTGCTTGTTGGCATTGCATTCTGTATGGTGGTCTGTTGGTGCATTGCATTAAGCATTCAGATAGCATTAAGTTAAATTAAGTGTGGTTCAACATTAAAAAAGCATTTTGAAATACACACATTCTGTTCTATTCTGTTACAGTCCAGGAATGCTTCCTGTGTAAATGGTTATTTACTCATTCTGTGATTCTTAGTAACTTCGCTCAGTGCTCTTTTCAGTAACCAGCCAATATAATCATCAAACACAGTTACAGTTGGAAAGATGTTTTCCATTTGAATGCCCAGATTAAAGATACAGAGTAAATTCTACTAGCTGTTATTTCCAGTTGTGATATAAGAGCAGCATGGCCAAAGCAGCATAAATTTAATATAGAAAGTAAATAACTGCAGCTGCACAGCAATTTATTCAGAATGGAAGCTCCTGTGTGTTTATTCTCAATGTTGTTGAAATAAAAATCGTGGTGCTGTCAATACAAAAGTCTTACTTCCGATGTTAATCTGATGCAGATAATTTAAAAAACTGAAAGCAGTACCTTGGTGACATATCGGTTGACCACTAGTCAGTTCTGTCCACATTCATTAAAAGTATAGTTCACCCAAAAATGAAAATTCTGTCTTTAATTACTCACCCTCATGTTGTTCCAAACCCGTAAGACCTTTCGTCTTTGAAACACAAATTAAGATATTTTTTATAAAATCCAAGAGATTTCTGACCCTGCACGGACAGCAATGGAACTACCTTTTACGGCCCAGAAAGATAGTAAGGACATCTTTAAAATAGTCCATGTGATATCAGTGGTTCAACTGTAATTTCCGAAAAAAAAAAAAAAGACTTTATTCAATAATAACGTGTACACAGAGGAGAAGAAATTGTTGAATAAAATCATTATTTTTGTTTTCTTTGTGGACAAAAAGTATTCTTGTAGCTTCAGAATATGCAGTTGAACCACTGATGTCACATGGACTATTTTAACAATGTTCTTACTGCCTTTCTGGGCCTTGAACATGTCAGTTGTGTTGCTATCTATGCAGGGTCAGAAAGCTCTTGGATTTCATCAAAATATCTTAATTTGTGGTCTGAAGATGAATGAAGGTCTTATGGGTTTTGAACGACATGAGGGTGAGTAATTAATGACAGAATTATTATTTTTAGACAAACTATCCCTTTAACCCAGGTAGTCTAGTCACAATAATGCTATTTGCCATCTGTGAAGCAGGTCACATGCTAAGCTGTTTTTGTAATGAAGTGGTTGTTTGTGGATAAAAAATGAAGTCCTGAAGAACCAGTCCCACCCCATCAAGCACTGTGGACAACACTTAACATTGCCTAACAAGTTGATGTTGCATTTGTAGCATTACAATTGTGAATGAAAGGACATCAGCTGAGAGATGCTGAGAATATTTGCTACGGGACTCATGCCTGACTGAACACTTGGCCTCAAACAATAGTAACTATGTTCCCAGCAGCTGATAAAAGTCCTCTGTGAATGTGTGTGTGTGTTAGACCAGTCACCAATTCTTGCCAGCTGGTGTTTAACCCTAAACTTCTTTCATATGGCTAACGCACAGACACACACTTTCAAGCAACCCTTTAAACCACAGATCTCCCATCCTGTATCATCAAATGTTCCCGTTAACTAATTTAGATTTCTAAAGTGGTTCCACATCAGTGAACGTGGGGATTTTCTCCCCACGGGATAATGCAGATAATAGGTTAACGGATCTGTTTGTATTTAAATGGCAGTACTAGTCACAATGGATCAATCAAGAAGTCGTTACTAGGCTGCTGTTGTAAAAGGTGGTTTTGACTATGCAGTGCCTTGTTTTATGTATCTTAATATGTACTGTATGTGTATGGTGGAAGAAGTGTTTAGGGGTTTGGATGATTTCTGGTCTCCAGGGATCTTATTTTGGAGCTTTGATCTGAGGGAGGTCTGTCCCAATGGGTGGTTATGTGTGTGCTGCGAGTTGTCTGATTTACTATTTCCTGTCATAGGGCGACAGACCGGCGCTCAGTAATTGTACCAACATTTGTAGTGAGCAGGGTTGTGCATCATTCAGAGTGGAACTAAGATGTAAATTGAATTATAGCTAATTTCCTGATTTAAATAAACCAGTTGAAATAAAATTAATTTCAAAGAAATTCAATATAATTTCATCAAATTTTATTTTTTATTATTATATTGTATATATTGTGCCCCGCTATCATTAAACTATGCTATTCTATGACATTAGCGATGTAATTTACACCATTTACTTGTTACTAGTTTTAATGAGAAACCACAGGAATCAGCATATTAGAATGATTTCTGAAGGATCATGTGACACTGAAGACTGGAATAATGGCTGCTGAAAATTTAACCTTGGATCAGAGAAACAAATTACATTTTAGAATATACAGTGCACAGCATAAATGAGTACACCCCCTCTAAAATGTAACAAATTTAGCAATTACTCTTTACTTAGATGACATGTTAGGGTTCTTTGGAGATATAATGTTCCAACAAGCCTGCTTTTACCAAAGAAGAATGTCAAAATTATTCAGCAAAAATAATATTTTCTTATCAAAGTGATAACATGTTGTGTTGCGAAAATGAGTACACCCTCAGTTACTAAATAAAACTAAAAAATCCCAAAACTTTTAAAGACAAGTAATTTCCTGAAAATTAAAAGTGTTATATAGCCCACTGAATCATACTCAGACTTAATGGTGGAAACAATGGAACCACTTGGAACCACTTATTTCTTATATAAGTATAAAAGAGGACAATGGTACAAGAGTAATACCGAATTATTGTTTTAAGTGTGAAAACATAGCAGAAGTAACACTGACATTCAAAAACAATGGATCCTGAAATAATCAGGTCTTCACTTTAAGTTTTCATTTAGTAATGAGTGAATTTTTGCTAGAAAAAGAGCCGAGAAATACCATGCAAGTGACTCAGAGCTGGCAAAAGCTATGAAAAGAGTCACACTTTATCCCAGCCTGCAGAAGTGACACACATGGTTGTTGTCACCACTAGAATTACCTACTGTAGCCAAAGCACAACAAACTCATTTAACCTCTTCCAAGGCCCATATTTATAAAATATAGACTTCAGGGAATCCATACTCTGGTCTCAAGAGACCAAGTCAATCATTTCAGATCCAACAGCATCCAAAATGTTCTAGTGTTGCTATAGGAGGAGTACAGGGAAAAGTGCCTGGTTCCTACAGTGACGTTCAGTGGTAGTAAAGCTCTGATTTGAAAATCCTTCTGTGGACATATATTTCACTCAATCTTAACGCTCTTGAGCAGCTGTGGGGGATTCTGTAGAGACGAGCTAAGCAACACTCCCCATTAAAGACCAGGGCATTTAAGGAGGTCGTCCTCTAAGAGTTAAACAGGACAGATGTGAAAATTTGTCACAAACTTGTACGCTCAGTGCCAAAAAGGGTCAGAGCAGTGTACTTAAAATTCTGGAGGACACACTAAGTACTAGAATGTTATACGTTTGATTAATTAAATCTAGGGTGTACTCATTTCTGCAATCTTTCATTTAAACAAAATGGGCTAATTTACTTATTTTACAGAAAATATTGGCATATATTTTGTTGTTTTTATTATGTACATGTAAAATACATTTTAATTTTGCTATCTTTGCATGAATTATATTAGAAATCATTAAGAAAATACATCTTTTATATTTATTCAGAGGTGTACTCATTTATGTTGTACACTGTACATTCACATAAAAAGTAGTTATTTTAAATTGCATTTTTGCTGTATTTTTGATCGATTAAATGCAGCCCTTGTGAACAGATGACTTCTTTCAAACATTAAGTCTTATTGTCCCCAAACCTTTTAACAGTATTGCATTCTATTATTTTGCATAAAATAATTTTATTTCATAAATTAACAATTCATTTTATGCATCATGTTAAAGGACCATGTAATATAGAATGCTCTAATTTACTTTGATATATTTAATTTTTTTTTATTTTTTTATATATAAATATCATCTGAACACATGGAGCTTCACTGTTTCTGTTAATTTGACAATTTTGAACTGTTTGGAGAAATATGTCTAATCAAACAATGTATTTTGCACATCAAGAAATCAATAAGCATAAATAGTCAACTAAGTGTGCAATTAAATGTTTTGTTGCAAAATTTGTGTTGCACTAATACAATTCCTCTGTTCTTTGACTGTTCAAAGTATTTGAATTGCAATACCTCTTTCTGTCATTTCAATTCAAATTCCAAGGCAGCCCGTAGGGTGTGACCAATTCAAGTCAAATTCCTCATGAATGAACGTCATTTGCCCAACCCTAGTAGTGAGGTGGCTATCACAGTAACAGGTTATGCGAAATCTGAGGATTACACATGTAATAGAATTCTGAAGGTTGGAATCCATCCATTTTCATAACCCATTCAGGACAGAAGTCTTAGTGCCAGTGTAACCAATTCTTTGTTTCTCGTTGTGGGTGTTGTTTGGGATCTGTGTAAAGTATGTCATGATCTAGTGATTGATCTAATCATTGACTAATTTCTTTCTCTCTCATTCTTCTCCAGGGCTCTTGAAAAGTTGACAGGCCACAGTTTTGAGAATCACTCCTTCAGTGTGTCGTACATACTGGACGAGGAGGCAGGAAGGGACGGGGGTGTAAGACCCCAGGTCCCGCGAGGGGCATCTAAAATGGGAACAGGAAGTCGGGAGCAGGAGTTTGGTCAGCCAGGAGCCATGGGAGGCCCCCAGGGGCCAAGGCATCGACAGCAAGACCTGCCTCTACGAATCCTAGTGCCCACTCAGTTTGTGGGAGCCATCATTGGGAAAGAGGGACTCACCATAAAGAACATCACGAAGCAGACACAGTCCAAGTAAGAAGTCTTGATATTTTAAACATGTGGAGCAGTATTTTTTTCTTTTAATTAATAACGAGTTAAATTCAATTAGGGCTGTCTTGGAATCCTTGCTCCGTTTATTGAGGTTATAACTCAAGATGTGATAGCTATCATAGTTTAATGTTACTAACACGGATACACCGATAGGACATTTCTGGGCTAATAATCAACACCTTGCTGTGGCTGAAACAGTATTTGCATTTTAACCCTTTTGTCTGCACTGTAAACCTGGTTTTCTGCGCTGGTAATCTGCCAATGATATTTATACCTCATTTAACGTATAAAAATTAGTTTTGCTTGTATAAATTAATGTATATAGGTTCAGTCGTGCTAAATACTATTTTTGATTTGAATAAAACCGGGTATTATAGATGTTATGATTTATTTTAATGTGGAGTTACTAGCTAATTAAAAATCATTCACTTGATTCTTTTAAAAGCTTAGAATTTGGACCTCATAATAGTGGTTGACCGATATATTATCAAGGCCAATATTTGGCATTTGGCTGATAAGTTTTTCTGTTTGGCTGATAGGAGTAGGAAGCTGGACTTTCATGCTTATCCCAGCACCTGAGCTTAGACTATTTTTGTGTTCTGTTTAATAATGGAAGCGCTACTGTATAATACTTTAAGTCTAAAATCTAAAGAATATGTACTTTTAATGCCCAAACTTCATAAACTTTGTCGATTGTAGCTGTTAGATCTTGTAGTGTGCATAGGCTGTATAAAAGTGCGTGTTATGTGTGTGGTGCTCTGTGTGTAAAAAAAGGATTCAAACCGTGTAAATTAGTTTGCGAACAGAGGTGCATTTCCCAAAAGCAGCTATGGTCGCAAGTTCTGTTATTACCAATACAGTTCAATGAAACTTGCGACCATAGTTTGCTAAAAGCTAAGCTAGCAAACTAGCTAGCAACTTTAAAGTCATTGATTTCAAACTGAGCTATACCATGTCCTTTGTCATATTTATGACATATTCAGTGTACTGTATGTAAAATTAGCGTTTCCTGGTTTTTATTTGAGAAAATATGATTGCCAGTGTCCACAAACTTAGCAGGTTACCGAGTGGACATTTACAGGATTACAGAATCAAAACAAGAAGTATGTATGTATTTATTCATGTCAAGTTTTTGTCCCAAATTAATTAAAATTAAATAGTGTAATATCACATATATCGGATTTCAATGATATCAACATACCTTTCAGGCAATATATATTAATCATAATAGGCATATAACTAGTATAATAAAATAAGATAATAAAATGTTTTTTATACTTATAATAGTGTTATGTCCCTGTGTGACGTTGAGTTGTTGTTTGCTTAATTTTTGTGTCTGAATTCTTTTCCCCGAGTTTTCTTTCTTTCTTTGCGGTTGTCCCATCCTTCTTTTTCTCTCCCTCTTACTTTCACTTTCGCAGGTGACGTGAGGATTGGTCATCTCACCTGTCAATCATTCGGGGCGAGCTGATTGGGTGTCATGACGTGACGGGGTTGTTATGCAGGATCGTAACATTAATGAAACCGAGCACATTTAACTCCACTAAACGATTATACGCAACAGACTTAATCTCTCCCTTACGGGACTGTTTATCTACCGCAATCTTAAAGTGACTTGCAATCAGCAACAAATCATCCTTCTTGCTATCCAACTATCCAATTGGTCTAACGAGGGGTTTTCTAAAAACTTCTTCAAATCGAAACTGGCCATATCCACGAAGCTGCAACACCGCACATACTACTCTCAACACACACAAGTGAAAAATAGCAGCAGTACCACGAACAGGCCAGCGTTAGTCCAAGATCATCAAAACTCGGGCAAGCCCCCATTAATGTTACGACCCTTCATAAGTTGTTAACCGTCTAGGGACTGGGAAGGGGAACATCAGACCAGTTCGGACCATTGCCAACCTTACACCCCATGCGTGGATAAGAGTAACCAAAACCGGAGATAAAATCATGTCAACTTGTTTTATTGTTAAAGACTGTGACACTTGTTTACACTCGCAAAAGTAAATATATATGTGAAAGAAAAGAAAATAAGTATTTACAAAGGAAGGAAAATAAATCTGTTCACACCAGTCAATTTACAGTCTTGGAGAACTGGGGAGGATGAAGGGAAATCTGGATCGTGCCAAAGAAAAGAAAGCAACAAAACCAAAATAAATCTTTAAATCTTACTAACCCATTTTGATCTAATCCTAAGCTAAAATAAAGAAAAATATTAAAAAGAAAAATCAACGTCAGAGATGTTGTAACTCAACTACACTAGCTAACCAAATGAAAAATACAGAAGGTGGCACAAATCCCTGGCCTAGTGTGTCTAACAAAGTCAACCTAAATGTGCACCATGTATGTCATGTGACATAACTTACCTTCACGCCTTCACCTCCATCCAGTTTTAACAGAATATTTGCAAAACTCTTTAGAGCTCTCACATAACAGAGTAGGAGCGTCAAGATAATCAAAAATAGGTAAGCTATTTTACGTGGTAATCGAAGCACTCCACAAACTAAATCGAATACAAGAAAAGTAACACGAAGAAAAAGAACTGAATATCACAGCTCAAGTTGCAAAAGGCCGGCCGCACTAATACACTGGCATTTTCCTTATATAGTATGGTAGACGCCAATCAGCGAGCGCATTTAAGGAACAACCCCGTCATGTCATGACACCCAATCAGCTCCTCCCGAATGATTGACAGGTGACGACCAATCCTCATGTCACCTACGAAAGTGAAAGTAAGAGGGAGAGAAAAAGAAGGATGGGACAACGGCAAAAAAGGAAAGAAAACTCGGGGAAAAGAATTCAGACACAAAAATTAAGCAAACAACAACTCAACGTCACATAGGGTCGTAACAATAGTTTTAATTGATAAGCTGAATCAGTAATTATTTTTATATTGTTTTTTTCTTTCCCCAAAATAAGCTTATACTGATTTTTATTATTTTTTATTTCATTTTTGGTTATGTTAGGTCATTAATTTACTAAATTAAAACGATAAATATTGCCTTGGCAATTAGCTGAAGGTTTTTAAAGTTCTGAAAGTTCTTAAGTTTTTTTTTATTTTATTTCATATATATATTTAAGTATATATTTCTTTTTTTTAATAACAAAACGGTTTTAGTTTTAGTTAATGAAACTAAATAATACATTGGCTAACAATATATTGAGCACCTCTTATCACTGACATTGCACAGTCATTCTTATTTCTAAGATCATAAACTATTGTTAGTATTTATCAATCTTCATTAGCATGTGACAGTGAGGTTCAAAAATGTGATAAATGTCATCCTTCGCTCTTTGTCTCAGGGTAGATATCCATCGTAAGGAGAATGCAGGAGCAACTGAAAAGGCCATCACTATCCACTCATCTAAAGAGGGCTGTTCACAAGCCTGCAGGATGATCCTGGAAATAATGGAAAAAGAGGCCAGCGACACCAAGATGTCAGTATCTCTTCAGACTGGAGGGCACAGTAAAGTTTTAAAAGCTAATTTGCTTTAGAGTTGATTCTTTTAAGACAAATAATTTAAAACCATGTAAATAAGCCTCATGTTGTTTTCAGTTTTATTTTAAAAATATCTTTGCTCTATCTCTGAATCAGTGTTGAGGAGGTTCCTCTGAAGATCTTGGCCCACAATAGCCTTGTTGGGAGACTCATAGGAAAGGAGGGCAGGAACCTAAAGAAGATAGAGCAAGATACTGGGACCAAGATCACTATTTCTTCGTAAGTGTCCGAACAGGTGGCATCAATTAAAGATTGTGGTTAAACAGTGTCTCGTAGGATGGGACGCAGTGATGAGATTGAGGTGTAATTGTGTATGTATTGAATGTGTGCTCAAGTGAAAATGCTTATTTTCTTAATTTTTTTTAGATTACAAGACCTGACTATATATAACCAAGAACGTACCATCACGGTGAGGGGAGGGGTGGAGGAGTGCTGTAATGCGGAGGTGGAGATCATGAAGAAACTTAGAGAAGCCCATGAGAATGATTTGGCTTCACTTAATGTGAGTAAATCATAGCTTTTGAGGTTTATTGGTGAATGGATGGGAGTTTATTTATAGAGATATGAAGGAACAGTTTTATGTGAAGTCGCTTTAAAACAACAGGGGTTGTAAAAAGTGTTGTATAATGAGTGACATAAGGCCAATTTTTTTTTTTTTCTCTTCCTAAACACACTAATCCTACAACAATATTCTTGTTTATTTGTAAATGATAAAGGAAGCCTTTACCTTTACTTGCTAATCAAATTCAGATGGGACTTTCAACAAAAGAATTTATTATTACCAAAGATGAATGGTAAAATTTGGTCACTTGTGACCAAAAAGAGAAGACCAAAATTTGAGAATTCAAAATTTGCATCATCATTAATTTTATTTTATCTCTTGACAGCCTTATTTAAAGATAAAATGTAGAGAATTATAAATGTACATGGACGTGCTCCAAACTGCACTGTTTGCATGTTTTGATTGGTTCAAAACTGACCTGAACTGACCTCTGTGCAGTTATGTGGAAGTTTGGCCTGTGTGAAAATATTTTGAGTTGCTGTCAAAAGTAAAAGCCCTGTTTACAGAACTTTAAACCTGTAATTTTTAGAAGGATTTGGTATTTATTTTAAAAATGTGTAATTATAAAACGTAATTGGTTGTAGAAAACTACTTTTTTTCTCCGAACTTGTCCTGCATATGAATGCAGTCAATGCAACCACCCAAATAGTCCCTGTATTGTTAAATATTCTTAAATATTCTTAAAAATTCATAAAATAACTTATCAGGATCCAGTTTTAAGAACACTGTTCTATAAAGATGGACATATTTAAATATATGTAAATATATTTCACATTTCAGATGATTTTGATGATGATTTAACATAGCGTTAAGCAATATACTGGAAAAGAATTTCAGAACGCTTGAACTATAGCAACAAGAGTTTGTTACAGGACTTAACATAAATAAATTCAAGGACGTGAAATATCGAAGTTATCCACCTTATTCTTCAACCCCTATGGGCGAGACTTTCTGGTTCAATAGCTGCTGTAGGGAAATAACAGAAAGACAAACAATGTGCAGTAAATGGTAAAACTGTTTGCACTACAAACCAGTGTGTTCATAATTAAGATAAAACATTAAAATAATATAGTAAGACACCAATGTGCAATATCAAACAGTTTTGTTTTGTACAGCTAAAAATGTGGATGCGGATGAGACCGGAAGCCAAACCCATAAAATTTACAAATGGTCAACACCCACTCTTACATGAAAAATAAGGTGGATAATTTTACTGAATTATTGATTATTATTATTAATTATTGCATGATTGGTTATTGTGTCTTTCTTGTTAAATAGAGCTTCTGCCATTAAGCTCTGTGACATTTTATACAATAATACTTTATATATTACTATTAATCTCCAGTTTATGTGGACTACTTAGCAAACATATTTAGGTACATTGAAAAAAAATGGTAACCTGAAAATAGGAACATCTAAGCTAACTGATTTTTATTAAAGTCAATTAATAAAGTTTTATTTATCAGCCTAAATATGCTATCCTAAATACTTTAATTTATAACTGAACTAATTTTTATGGGTTAAATCAGGAAAAAATAGGTCATCACTGTTTACAGTGTACAATCATTCTTTGCTGTTAGACTTATTACAGTAAAATTACTGATACACACCTAGGCCAGTTAAGCTGTTCAGCTTTAGATTTGAAAGTGGAAATGACATACATACAGTATAGTGGTCAATATAAATATAAATTTGTCCACTCAGTAGACATATATACTCACAATGAATCAAGAATTGCAGAGAACAATGTAACATGGATTGAAAACTCTTTAACTCTTCTTACACAGTGTTTGGGTTTAGCAGTGGCTTTAATCCTGTTTCTTTAATCTTAGTAAAGCAGAACTTGTTTTGCCTGGATCGGCAGTGATTATCAGGCAGAGTGTGGATGTGAATTGACATTAACTCAGAAGAACGCAATTCATTAATTCATTCTGTAACTGTTTGACTCACAAATTAAACAAGATTGATTCATTCCACACTTTGCATAAAGTCTCACTTGTACTCTCAGATTCACATCCCTCTCCATATCTGGTTTCAGCAGCAGACTAACATGATGCCAGGTCTAAACATGAACGCCTTGGGGATCTTCTCTTCTGGCTTGTCTGCTCTCTCTCCAGCCTCTGGTCTGCGTGGATCTCTGTCTGCCCCAGCTAACTACAGCCCCCTGCTGGTGAGCATCAGGATGTGCATGTGTATATCAGGAGGCTTAGCTGTCAATGACTGAACAGAAGAATGTGTGATTTGTAATGGGTGTGTGTGTGGCTCTGTGATAATAAGTTGTCTTTTATCTTAGTGTGTAGTTTAAATAGCCATCTGTTTGCATTAACATTTTGAGTTATATTGGTCTCACCACATCCCCCTTGTTTATTTTTTCCACCGCAGGGACCCCCATCAGTATTGGGTGGTCTGTATGGGGTTCCCTCCTCTGGAGCAATATCTCTTCAGCAAGGAGTGAGTACTATTATCATATTGATATCATTATACTTCTCTCATAATGATTTTCTATAACTCTGCGCACTGCCGTATGTCATGACAATCTTAAGCTCATAAGAAGTTTTTTTTTAATTATATGTATTATTTGTAAATTTAGTCATTTTTTATCACAAGATTACCATTTTTGTAGCATTTATCTTTCCCTTTTTTAAGTTGAAAAGTTTTGAGTCACTTCATTCAGAACTTCAGAAAATTTAGAATGTTTTAAATTGTAATGTAGCTTTAGTTTCTGCATTTTTATTGTGGTATCAGACAAATGCAGAACAATAATTTGGTTTTGAAATTAAAGGTCTAGAATAAAAATGAAATGAAATTGAAAAAACATAAATGTTGCAAGTATAATTTTTATTAATACATTCTGTTTTTCTGCCTGTGTTACACATACATACTGCAACATGTTGACATATGGATTATTTCCAGAATCATTAGATGATATTAATAATTCAAGCTTAAAGTGCACCCTGCTATTAAAGAGGTCATGGAGTGGAGAATCAAAATGTTCTTGATATTTAGACATAGAGGCAGAGGTTGTTTAACAATGCAAGTTTTAAAACTCAGAACTAACACCGTACTTTAAAATATGAATTATTCGTTTCTACCCATCCTTATGAACTAACCCCAAGTAGTATAATATAAAAATTTGAAACTACAAAAAATATAATGCTATAATCAGTATTTGTCTCAACAATTGACCATAATCACTGTTATAGTAAAAAGGCAGTTTTGGAGAGTTCCACATCTAATTCCACATCTAATGCTCATTTTATATGCTTTTATGTCATAACAGACATGCCCCTTCCAGCGAAGTGCTAAATTCAGGGTAGAAATGATCATTGATACAGTTTATGATGGAAAAAAAAAACATACTAAGATTATATATGCACTTAATTAAATCAGAGCAGCAAGTCTTAAATTCATATGATCGTGGCATTAATTTTCATGAGGGATTGTTTCCTTATGTGTTTCATTTTAAAGTGAATCAAAAGTGTAATTTCTGTGCTACATGGCTTAGGTCACTCAATATTCATTAAACAATATGCGGTAGATGGCGGTATGTGCTGCTTCATCTGTCAGTCACCCAAAGAAGAACTTGTTTTTTTTTTGTTTTTTTTTATAGTAATAAAAATCATTTAGTTTAGTTAGAGAACAGACAATACAATTACAACTGAGCACGGCTGCTCAATGCAGTGTGCCGAATGACAGTCGCATCACAGATCAGATTTCATTTATCACATGAAGAGAGTCGAGCTGACTTGACAAGAAGAGAGGTGAGAAAGAAGACAATGGCGGAAGAGTTTCAAAACGAAATGCAAAAGCGCCTGTTTTAAAAATATTTTGGATTTTGAAAAACCTGTTGACTTATGCTGTTTATCAAAGGTGATAGTGGAAGTTTCATTTTTATTTGATTCCACAGTTTTTGCTGATTTTTAATTATTTAAACCATGCTTCCAAGCTTTCTTATTCATTTTGCTAATAAACGTTCTATGTTTCTTATTTGGTTACACAGTGTTTACTGATTTTCAGTTTTGTATACCTATTTAAACTTTGTGTAAGTTTTTCTTTTATATTAGGCATATAACATTGTGTATTTTTATTCGTTTTGTTAATAAAAGTTTGTTACATTACGTTAATTCTGCTAATTTAAAAATGAAAGTAAAATGTGATTTTACAACTTTACAAGCTACTTAAAACCGAAGGAAAGTGAAGAGGGAAAACTCAAATGAACTAAAAACAAACAACTGCTTGACGCAAAATTGCTGCTAATTTGAAAGTGAAAGTAAAATGTGCACGGCGCTTTTATTGAAGGAAAGCGAGGAAAAGAGGGAAAACTGAAACAAACTAAAAACAAACAATTGCTAGATGCTGAATTGCTGCTAATTTAAAAGTGAAAGTAAAACTTGAATTATACTTTGAGAACATATTGCTGTACTGTTTTCCCTTCCATTTTTTCCTTAGATTTTCTTTAGTAGGTCTTAAAAAGGTCTTAAAAACTCTTACATTTACCCTCATATAACCTGGAGAAACCCTATGAGTTCTGACTGAACAATATTTTGAAGCTAACAGTGTTTACTACTGTAAAGTTGCTCCGAAGCAGTGTGCATCATAAAAAGCACTATGTGTGTATATATAAACCTGACTAGCAGGAGTCAAGGCTGTCTGTGTGTGTTTCAGAGTGCTGAACAGGAAGTGGTCTACCTCTTCGTCCCCACTCCGGCTGTAGGAGCTCTCATCGGGAAGAAAGGGCAGCACATTAAAGAGCTGGCACACTACGCTGGAGCCTCAATAAAAGTAAAACACTTTGAGACACTTTTGATTTCCACTGCAGTTCACTCTCATTGTGAACATTAACCAATTTTAAATGAAGCTTGAATGGTTTGGACCAGATTATGTAATTAGACTTGTTTTTCAGGACTTAGGAAGCTTTGATGTTTGAGTTTTCGACAGTTTTTGGGCCAGCTGATGGAAGTGCTAGTTTGACCAGTGATGCATTGTCCCTAAATCTTACATTTGTTGATTTGAAAGTAGTTGTAGATGAATGTAGTAGTATATGAAAGTAGTTTTGCTGGTATATATTGATGTATGTAGGTTAGTCCTTTGATGATAAATAATGTTTTTGATTTGAATAAAACCAGTTAATTTACATGTTACCATTTTTAGGTTACCATATTTTTTCTGTCTATAAAGATATCACTGACATTTGTAAGTCTTTTATAAATCAAGACAGAATGGAAAAAGAAAGTGTTTTATGTCACTGCAGATTGCTGCACCAGACAATCCTGATGATCCTGAAAGGATGGTCATTATCACTGGACCACCAGAGGCTCAGTTCAAGGTAAAAGTCATAATTCAGTCATTTAGGCTCCTGATCATCAGGGTAAAGATTCCATTAGGCAGGACCCAGGGCAGTTTACATCGATCTGTATATTCACCCCTTATTTCTCCTTTACTCATCTGTGTATGTGTGTGTGGCTGTAGGCACAGGGGAGGATATATGGGAAGTTGAAAGAGGAGAATTTTTTCACTGCTAAGGAAGAGGTGAAGTTGGAGGCACATATAAAAGTGCCTTCGACCGCCGCCGGACGAGTCATCGGGAAGGGTGGCAAAACGGTATGTGTGCTTGCTTTGTGTACATGTTAAAATGTTGTGTACAATTATGTAAAAACTGTTCTAAGCACACACATGAGAGTTGTTTTTGGGTAGCACCTGGTAGTAACACATCACTTGAGATCAGATTTTCTAAGGAACTATCAGTAAATATGTTACTTTGTGTGTTTATTTTTACTTTCTCTACTTTTTTTTAAACAAAATGAGTAAAACTTGCTTTCAGATGCTTCCAAATTTTTATCTCACCACAAATGGGTTAAACAAAATAAGTTGTTTTAGTCAGGTTCTAACACTGATTAAGTTTAAGTAATTAGTAAATGTCAGTAATAGGTTGTTGGGTTACACCTAGGAAACACTGAGCACTGTTCACATGTGATTGCAGTGTTAATTCCAGGTATAAATGTTTGTGACCTCTGACCTTTTACCACAACAGGTCAATGAGCTGCAGAATCTTACCAGTGCTGAGGTCATTGTACCACGGGACCAGACACCAGATGAGAATGATGAAGTGTTTGTTAAGATAATTGGACATTTCTTTGCCAGTCAGGTATGTTTTTGACATTCTCCCAGGCCTTATACTGTTTGCGATTGTAAAAAGTGGTATCCTGAAATTGTTACAGTTGTTACTTGCAGTTGTCATGTAGAAAGAGATATTTCTACCTGTTTTAACCCATATAGAGTAGTTTTGGTGGTATAAATAAATGTTTATGTTGATTTGGCGATATTAAATATTTTTTAATTGAATAAGTCTGAGTAAATTTAGATGTTACCATTTTTTAATAAAATTGTCATTTGAGCTGTCATTTGTATTTTTAGAAGTGAAAGAAATAGTCCACCCAAAACTTAAAATTATGACATTTACTCACCCTCATGTTGTTCCAAACCCATAAGACTTTTATGTTCAAAACACAAAATCAGATATTTTTCATATTCTCTCATTTTAATTTCATCCACTGAAAGTCCATTTAACCAAAATGTTCAAGTTCAGCAAGACATTGTAAAAGTAATCTATTAAGATGTTTAATCCAAGTCTTCTCAAAAGCATGATTGATTTAAAGGCATAGTTCACCCAAAACTGAAAATTAGCCCGTGATTTACTCATCCTCACACCATCCTTGGTGTAAATGACTTTATTCTTTCAGATGAATACAATTGGTGTTATAATAAAAAAAAGTCCTGGCTGTTCCAAGGTTGTAATAGCAGTGAATGGGTGTTGAGATTATAAAGTCCGATCAAGTGCATCCATCCATCATAAAAAGTGTGGCTCTGGGGGGGTTTATAAAGGCCTTTTTGTGTTTGTGTTTGTGTAAGAAAAATATCCATATTTAAAACTTTATAAACCATAATCTCTAGTTTTGTACTTCAAATTCATGACCAGTGTTTTGTTTTGCTCTCTCCGCTGCGCTTCTGCATTTGTCACTTCTGCCTGTGACCTATGCTTTTTCACACTATTGTGTACGCACACATATGACAGTTAGTGGAAGCTAGAGTTTGCATTTTATTTAGTTTTAAATTTAGTTTTAAAATATTTTTCTAACACAAACGCACCAGTTCGCTTCAGAAGGCCTTTATTAACCCCCTGGAGCTGTGTGGAGTACTTTTTATTATGGATGGAAGTATTTTATTGGACTTCAAAATCTCAACACTCATTCACTGCCATTACAAAGCTTGGAAGAACCAGGACATTTTTTAACATAACTCTGACTATATTCATCTGAAAAAAAAGAATATACAGCTAGGATGGCTTAAGAGTGAGTACTTCATGGGGTTATTTTCATTTTTGGGTAAAGCATCTCTTTAATTTGGGTATTTATTGACATACAGTTGAGGTCAAAAGTTTGCATCCCCCTTTCACAATCATTAAAAATGTTAATTATTTTACCAAAATAAGAGGGATTGAACAAAATGTTATTGTTTATTTAGTAATGACCTGATATTTCACATAAAAGATGTTTACATACCTGTTTAGTCCACAAGAGAAAATAATAGTTACATTTATAAAAATGGCCCGGTTCATTCCCTTGATTCTTAATACTGTGTTGTTACCTGAATGATCCACAGCTGTGTTTTTTTGTTTAGTGATAGTTGTTCATGAGTCCCTTCTGAACAGTTAAACTGCCCGCTGTTCTTCAGAAAAATCCTTTAGGTCCCACAAATTCTTTGGTTTTCCAGCATTGTGTATTTGAACCTTTCCAACAATGACTGTATGATCTTGCGATCCATCTTTTCACACTGAGGACAACTGAGGGACTCGTATGCAGCTATTACAGAAGATTCAAATGCTCACTGATGCTCCGGAAGGAAAAACAATGCATTAAGAGCTGGGGGGTGAAAACTTTTGAACAGAATGTGTACATTTTTCTTATTTTGCTTAAGTATCATATTTTTTCATTTAGTAATGCCCTTCAGAGGCTATAGAAGACATTTACATGTTATTTACAAAATAAGTCAAATTTACCCTCATCTTCAAATTCAAAAAGTTTTTACCTCCCGGCTCTTAATTCATCCTGTTTCCATTCACTGTTGGAAAAGGTTCTAATACAAAACAAACCAAAGAATTTGTGTGACCTGAAGGATTTTTCTGAAGAACAGCAGGTTTAACTCAGGACAAACAAGGGATTCTATCACTAAACAAAAAAAAAAAAAAATCAGGTTCTTAAAATATCAGCGGTTAATGTAAATGATGTATTTACATGTGCACTCCATTCACCTTTGGCTACATTGTGTTTGTTTGCAGACGGCTCAGCGCAAAATAAGGGAGATCGTTCAACAGGTCAAACAGCAAGAGCGGAAACACCAGCAAATGGTGCCAACACCCTCACAACCATCAAAATGATCAGCAGACGCCAGCGAGCAGCAGCTAATGAATGTAGCTCATGCGAGGACAAATCGAAATTCAAGAAAGATTTCAAGAAATAGACAAAGGGAAAGTGAGGCAGAGTGGAAAACAGAGAAAGACAAAAGCTGATGAAGAGGACCAGCAGTTTAAAACAACCAAAGACCTTAAAGCACAAAAACATTTGGTCATGCGGATATGAATGAGGATGATCGAGAGCGTTATCAGGTCAGAGATCTTTTTATGACCACGGACCTGATATTTCATACTGAGCTCTTTTTGTTACTGATTAAGCTGATGTGAGCGTATATAGAGGATTTGTGTACTGTGAAGTAGACTGCTGGAGGAGGTGAATGCAAGCTGCAGGTAGATTTCATAGGGACTTGCAGGTCTAGTTGTGCATTAGATCTACTAATTTATTAAGAGATACCTGTATAAGAAATTGCACAGCAATATGTTAATAAGATGCTAAAAACAATTCTATATGTTTAGTCAACAGAATTTTATTTGGAAACTCATTTCAGGCTATTTAACGTGAGTAATCAGATTTATTTGTTGACCTTTTACAGTAACTAATTAGTACAACATGGTAACTAAAAACATTAAGTAATGTATGTACAAGGAACATACATGATGTAAAAAGGTGCTAGCTGTGTGCCAGCATTTCACTTCCAGTTCCTCTTTTCCACTGCTGGGTCTGAGCGTTTCTTCTCTGCTTGCTGCCCTGTTCTCTTTTTTCTCTTTTTTATTCATTTATTTCTTTTTCTTAAATGTTTCCCGACTTATCCGTCACACAAAATAAGAGCTGTCTGTGTGCCAACTGTAAGAAAAAAAAATGTACAGTCCCTAAACAGAGTAGATCTAGATCATTGGGAATCTAATGCTTATATCCTGTTCTCCCCACTTATGACATTATACACACTCTTAATATTAACAGAAGAATACCATTCAAAGGTTTGTGGTCAGGAAGACTTTTTTTTTGAAAGAAAATTTCTGATTCTGCAAAGATGCGTTAACTTGATCAAAAGTGAAAGTAAAGACATTTATAACATTTATAATAAACTTTTCTATTAATCAGAAAATCCTTAGTTTGCATAAAAATTATGAAGTTGTACAACTGTTTTCTTGAGCAGCACATTAGAATGATTTCTGAAGGATCATGTGACACTGAAAATTCAGCTTTGCATCACAGAAATAAATTATATTTTAAAATATATTCACATAAAAACCAGTTGTTTTAAATTCTAATAATATTTCTGAAGATTCCTATTTTTACGGTATTTTTGATCAAATAAATGAGCCTTGGTGAAAGACTTCTTTCAGAAACGTAAAAAAAAGTTTTACCAGCCATGAAGTTTTAAATGGTATTGTACGCATTTGAAAAAGTGCAATCTGCACGTTGTTTGTAGGTCCTGTAACAGGAGACCTTTAACGTCTTTCTGAAACTCGTGAATGTATATGAGCGAATGCCTTCTGCAAACATGTACTTTCTGTGTAGCAAACAAAATTTCTCTTTTTCCCCATCTGATTTGAAATCAGTGATTTCACATGCTGTTTCACATGTGATTGCATTAGGAAATGTAAGCATAGGCAGAGACGACGTAAATGTCTATAAATGCGTTTTTGACAAAAGAGAAGAGCAAAGCCAAGACAAAGTGTGTTTTTTTTTTTATTATTTTTAAACAACGTCCCATTTTTCGTAATATATAAAGGTGATGTGATTGGTATGGGATGACGTCATTAAGCCTTTCAATGTCGTGCATCTGAAAGGCTAATGGAATAAAATAAATAAAAAATAATGTACTGTATATAGGTGACAGTTCAAAAATATTGGTTTCAGTATCTCTTGACTGATCGAATGCAAACAGCCAGCACTGCAGTACTGTACACTCACAGAGCACAAAGCAACTGATACAACCATGAGACATGACAATGATATATTGAAAGTCCACGCAGCTTTGTGTGAACCAGTACAATATAACATTCTACCTCAAGAACAGGGTACCTCAGTCTGATCTTTTCTCCCTTTTGGATATTTTGTATACCTTGTAAAGCTCTCGAACGTAGAGCATTTTTTATTTTTCTAAATAAAAGAACAAGAAGAAAAAAAGGATTATTGCAAGGCACCAAACACGGCCTGCTTGTTCTTGTGAAAGAGGTTTCAGGGCTCCTGCATCAGAAACTGATTGTTGCTTTTTGGACCGTTTGACTTAAGTGAGCTCTTGAGGTCAATACACCTCTTTGGCAACTGAGCATTTTGGTTGACAGTACTTTGTTTCTTGCAGTTCATGTTTGTACTGAAATATTCGTCTTGACTGATATATAGTGTCTAAGAATACAGCTTAATCCAACCGTACGCAGTGTTCTTCAACCTAGGGACATTTAGAAGACGTTATCTTTATGTTACTCTGTTACAAATGGCTCTGTTTTGGAGGTCGTATATGATGAGATGGCCAATAACAGGTCAGTTTTGAATTGTATTCTAACACCGTATTTGTGTGAGGTTTTAGTATAGGAAGAATCTTCTACAGTTTACTGCGTAATAATATTAGACACGGTTGAATTTGATCCTTTCTGTAGTAAAATTTTGGATGTCCAGCTGTTGCAAGACCATTTCTCGTATCATCTACAATAACAACATGTACACAAACCTAATCCTTGTCGTATTACTTTTGCAGCTGTCTCTGTGTCTATTTTTCTTCACATTCTACCATGTTCAAAATATCTTTATTCATCACTTGTACCGTGAATACTTCTGGGTGTTTGATAAGCCTGTCCCTTTAATGCTTATCTGGGATGAGCTTCTGATATCAACTCTTTTAATGACATCACACGGTGTAAAAATGGGTAAACAAATTAATTTCAGATCTGGGCAAAAGGGGACATATTCCATTGGTATATTATGGGCTAGCCAAGTGTGGGTGAGTTGGGGACAATAAGAGTGTGAGTAAACAATCATGAATACACATCTGTTTTTATGTTTTCTGGCAGGGTCACACTACCCTTTACATGGATATGAGCAATAAAGAGTCTTTAAAACAATGTTTTGTTTTGTTTTTTGTCTTTGTTTCTCTTTATATCAAGTTTACCTGTGACTTCAGTATCTTAAAGATTATGTGAATGCTTGTTTCTGCCACAGGATTAAAAAAGAATATATAGCTGCAAGCAGCAATTATCGGGATTATAACATATGCACATATGCACATAAGCACATATGAGAAAATTATGTAGCAAGCCTGTAACCACCTAAATCAATGATTTAAATGATTTATGGCTGTTATAGTGGCAGCTGTGGTTTGATCTCCTTAAAACTTTGCATGCTTGTTTAGAATCACCTGTCGCATGTGCTCACCAGGTTTCGTGAAGTTTTGAGTTTTTCTTTAGCCTTTGTAGGATTTTGGGTAAATTTGAACAGGCCCTTTTTCTAAACAACCCCGTTATAGCTTCCCAAAGGGTAAATTTAAAAAAAAAAATGACCTAGAGACTCCAGAGAATGGTACTGCAGTGTTTTTGAAAAATCTAGAGCTAGTTTGCAAAAGTAGGCTTTTACATCTTCTCAATCATTTAGCGATTGGATTGACAGCAGTGATTCTAGAGGTAAAGTTGTCCAGAATGAGAAGTTCTATCATATGATATGAATATCGAGTGTATGCGTGAAAGACCGCACAATGTACAATTGTTTATGCCCTCCAGTGATCGATTTCTTTCAGGTTTTTGGGGTCATGAGACAAACAGGCCCACTGAGTTTCGTTCCGATCGTCCTTCGTTAACCATGTCTTATGAGTGCTCAGTGGGTGCTTATGGGTTGGAGGTGACCATATAAAAACTCAAAATATGTCCCCGTTTGACATTTTGCAGACTGATCATAAACATCTAAAAAGCTTCTTACCACAGTGGCCATCATTCGCAAACTTACAATATCTACCACAATTTTATCATAGGTGGAATGTAGTATTTCAGTCAAATGTAATTTATCCAATATTTCAACTTTAACGTCACAAAAGTTTAAAATCAACCCAATTCCATGGAAAAAATGTGGATTTGGCAAGCCTACATCCAACACAAGCTGCATCCAAACCAATTTACTCCGCATATTGATAGTGACTCCCTGATGCGCGAAAACTATATTTAGTATTAGAATGTTTGCGGGAGCAGGATTAAGAAAACAGTCCCGTGCAAGGCTTTAATACAAAAACGCACACAATGAATGGCGACTGTAGAAAGCAAAAGCTGAATCCCGGACATTTTGGGCAATTTAGAAATCCCGGCCAAAGAGAGGACATGTCTGGGGAAAAGAGGACGTATGTTCACCCTACTTTAATAATTATTGATATTCACTCTCCAGAGAACCTTTCTTCACTGATTTGGTTTCGATCGAGTGAAAAACCTAGGACTAGTTCACAAAAGTATCACAAAAAATCCAAAATACCTGAAAATTTCGCCAGGCTCACAATCAAATCTGAGGAATGCATTTTGTCCAACGTGAGCCAAGGATTTCGACGACATTTTTATCTAACAATTCTGACTTTCTTACCACAATTCTGTTTACTTTTCACAATTCTCTGTTTTTTTTTTTTTTTAATTTTGGTTATATTTTCTGAACAGTGTGACCAAAAATCGTAAGTGTGAAAAATCGTACATTCGGAGTAGCAAACATAGTCAGCCATTATGAGTGTGGGGCATTTTCGAATTTTGTAGTAAAATGCTATATTTTTCAAACACTTTAACATATTGTTTTGAATCTTGTGAATCAAAGAATCGCTTGTGAGACAGTTATGAAATTTGGCACGTGGATAGAGGACAGTCTCATCATTAACCACAGCAAATTTGGAGTCTCTAAGTCAAACTCTCTAGCGCCACCAACAGGCCAAATTTACACTCATGTTTATGCTAGTAACTGTAAATTCTTTTTCCTTTTGATTCCTTGGCTCATACCGAGTTGAATGCATACCAAAACTGAAAACAGTGGTTATAACTTGGTTAGAACAGAATTATGACTTTCAAGCACTCAACCACATGCAAAAACTAAACCATCATCAGTACGCATTAAGACATTGATTTATTTTTCCAAAAATGACTCAAAACGGGACAGCTTCTGTAATATGGTAATTAATGTAGATGCAATTCATGAAATTGCATATTGCAATTTAAAAGAATTAAAAAATACACATCATATCCACCACAGAAACAAAGTGTAAAGTTTCTGTGACATGCTAATAATTGATACATTCTTGGCAAAGTCAACCACAAACTAATGATCAGTACAAATGTGTAACATTTAAGCTGCACCTGAAGCTGAATGGATGGGATGTATTTACTGTGTTATGCGTTATGCTGTAAATTCAGCATTATTACTCCCAATTGTCCAAAATAGGTCATTAGTAGTGTTCATTTGTGTAGCTAGAGCACATATAACAAAGTTGTAAATGTATGACAAAGTCAGTTATCAATCCCTGAATGTACTGTGCAACTCCAGAAGATTTAACCCATCATGTAAATTATCAGTGCACAAATCTATATTTAAGGCATGACACTAACTTAGAAATAAAAGGACATCCTGGCAGTAGGATTCTTCAGAATAATGAATATAATAATATCTAATACTCTTCAAATATCGCTTTATCACTTTTGGATTTAGTGGTATCCACCTTATTCAGCAAGTAAGCTATTTTCTGTGAATGTGCAAAACTTCTGCTACATTACCTGGTATAGGTAAAAATAACTAGAAGAATAACAAGTGCAGTAGTTGAAAAACTATTTGTGCTACAAACCAGTGTGTTAATAATTATCACAATCAATTAAAATAATAATATATTAATGACATGGAAAGGCTCGCATATTCAAGTTACAAACACCTGCATCCATTTTTACGTTAAAAATAGGGTTGGATACAGTCTAAGTATATAACTGGAATACTACTTTTAAATAAACTCAATTCAGTGATAGTAAATAATATTTTTGACTTGAATAAAACCAGTTAATTTAGATGTTAACATTTTAAGCTACTAAGTAACTAATTATTAGTTCTTGTTTGTTAAATGTGTAAACATACTCAAAACCCCATAAAACACACATATTTACAGTTGCCTCAAACAAATAAAGCTATAAACACACATAAAGCTACATGGTCAATAAACAACATCTGACAACATAACTATTTTTTCTTCAGTAAAAAACCTAAAGCTGTTCGAAACTAAGCTGTCAAAATGACCTTTTTCCTATAAAATAAGGCAATGTCCAGCGTTATGTACGTAACAAGTCAGCAATCTGATTGTGTTCTCTTTTAAGACATTAATAGTCTCTTCTTTTGCACTTTATCTTCATTATAGACTTTTGATAAATAATACTTTGTCTTTCAGTCCATTTCCACTCTGCATTCGGACATTCATAACCAAATCCTGAGCTGTGACTCCAGACCTGTGATCAGTCCCACATTAGCAGACTGCAGTCTCCTCTTCTGTCTGTCTTTGGGTCATCTAGTCTTGCGATCGTTCAGGACAATTTGGTGTCCATTGGGTTCCAGTCCGTCAAGTTTGAGGTGTGCTTGACTATAGCGACGGATCAGGGCCCCGGGAAGTAGAGCCACACACGCGATCAGCAGGAGCTGCAGGATGGTGCCCCATGAAAAGATGTCATCCAAAGAGTGGATCTCAGACAAGATGGCACCCGTACGGACACAGATAAAATTATAAGGAATTAGACCTGGGGAGAAATTAGGTGTTTAAGATCATGAGGTTTGTTTTTCACCCGAAGCTGTGTTTTTACTATACTTCATAATTGTTCAGAGTCTGGCCACCTAACTGTAAAAGTATAAAATGTCAAAAAGGAATCATTAGGAAAATTTAGAAAGAAAAAAAGTGGATTGTAAGTACAGCTATAAAATAAAAAACATTAATTTATAACTGAACATGTACTGTAAGCTTACCAATGAGAATGGAGAAAAAGAATATGGGAATGGGGATGTTGAGGATTGGAGAGGTGACATTCAGAAACCAGTTAGGTGTCATGGGAAAGAACCGCAGGAAGAGCAAGAAGAAAAACAAACTACTCCTGTTCTCTTCCACCTGATAGAGAGAGATTCATCATCACATATAAAATAATGATTATGATCAGGGTTGCCAAATTGGGCTACTTTTTTGTCAGATTTTTTTCATCACATTTAAAGTATCCCTTCAAAAAGTATGCTTCAAGTCTATTTCAGTGTAAAATTAAGATCAAATATGTTTTCCAAGTCACATTATTTTATGTATTAAGTATACTAAAATCCATATACTAGTAGCATTCTTGTATGTGTACTATTTCATTACCTTTTAATTCAGTACTTTTTAATGTACTTTAACCGTAGCAGAAGTAAATTTTGAGTACACAACTAAAGTTTTTCTTATGTGTTGTAAATATACTGTGAACTACACATGAACTTATTCTGTTATACTGTTTATAAAGCCAAATGTTATCTTACTATACAGTATGTAATAACGTGTACAAATAAGATCAAGTTTATTTCCACCCATGTACTATTTATTCTAAGCTATTCCACCCAAAGCTCACTTTTTACTTCATAACTAACATAAGAACTTACTTACTTCATAAGTTCCTAAGACAGCATGCTAAACATGTTTGAGTTCATCAAATAAGCCATTATGTGTGTAAAAAGGTATTAACAGGTTCTCAAAAGAGCAAACAGAACTACAAGCCAAGTTGAATAGTCGATTACTAATACTAAATTATACTTTTCTTAAAGGGGTCATAGGATGCGCTTTCATGTTTTCCTTTGTCTTTGGAGTGTTACAAGCTGTTTGTGCATATATAAGATCTGTAAAGTTGCAAAGATTAAAGTCTCAAATCCAAAGAGATATTCTTTATAAAAGTAAAATGTATACGCAAAGAATGTATACGCCCAAATGTATACGCAAAGAAAGAAGACGTAACTTTTATTCTGGCTGTAGTATTGTTGTTGCCGCCACCATGTTGTGAAGACGCTGTGTGTTTCATTGCAAAAACGAAAGTACTTTGTTTGGCCATCCAATTTTCAACACTGTTCCAGAACAGTACAACGCAAATATTCGAGTGCGTGCAGCGCATTTTACGGAAGACCTGGGAGAGCAGCCTACATTGGGCTATGCACATTACAAAGTGGGGCAATTCCAACTTTGCAAGGACAGTCTGCCGCGTCTGACTCACAGCTTGTAAGTACGTTTTCATTTTTAAAGAATTTGCTACTGGCTATTTAAACAGGAGGTTTGAGCAGTGTACAGTAGTGCTTGTTTGTCGTTTTTCATCACAAAATGCAGACAGTGTTATGTTTACGTAGCACAAGTATGAGTTATTATAATCAGTAATTATGTCCTCACTGGATCCAATTTTTTTTAGTCTACTGCCTTATTTATAATGGATTTTTATTGTTTTTGTCTTGTCGTGCCGGGACACGGAATCACAACATGGTAAGGGACGGACGTAACATTTTCGTCACATGCTTGAGGTATTCGCCCAATCACAACGCACTGTATAGCTGGCTAATCAGATCACATAGCACTTTTCAGAACGATGCGCTTTGTAAAAATCGACACGTTTTAGAAAGGCGGGGCAGAGAGGAGCAACAATAATGTACAGTATGTGGTAAATTAAACCATGTAAACACATTGCATTACACCAAATACACAAAATAATGTTCTTTTTAGCAACATCATATGACCCCTTTAAGTAAATGAAGAGTTCAGATGCAAAACCAGCTAAATCCATCAGACGTCTTTCTTTAAAAAATGCGTTTTCTTCAGGCTCAAATGTATAGGTTTCTATGTAAGTACTGGTACTTCTGATTGGGCTGAGGCTGGTATTTTAGCAAGTTTGAAGAAAAAGTATTTGATGGATGTATAATATGTGTCGAGAGCATTCACTTAGTATCATTATCTCATTTTTTACCAAGATGGCTTTTAGCTGGTTTTGCATCTGAACTCTTCAAATATTGATCTAAAGATCAGGTACAAGCATAGGCCTAATATACTTTTCTGTATACCTAATATGTGACCCTGGACCACAAAACCAGTCATAAGGGTCAATTTTTTGAAATTGAGATTTATACATCTGAAAGCTGAATAGATAAGCATTCCGTTGATGTATGGTTTGTTATGATTGGTCGAAATGCAACTATTTTAAAATCTAGAATCTGAGGGTGCAAAAAAAAAAAAATCAAAAATCAAAATATTGAGAAAATCGCCTTTAAAGTTGTCCGAATTATGTTCTCAGCAATGCATATTACTAATCAAAAAATAAGTTTATGGAACGTTTCTTTACCTAATAATCCTAATGATTTTTGGCATGAAAGAAAAATGATTCATTTTGACCCATACAATATATTGTTGGCTATTGCTACAAATATACCCATGCTACTTGTTACTGGTTTTGTGGTCCAAGGTCACATCTACGTATTAACCAAGGATAAGTACATAAAAAGACTGAAAGTCTACTGTCTTATTTTAGTTTAAAAGAAGTATACTAATAGCACACTTGAATAAACTTTTTTATGAAGATACTATGAAGATAACAACAATGATAGCCTATATTTGTATCCACACTGAGGCACTATAATGTTTTGTAAATGTGCTGCAATTATGTTGTCAGTCACTTTAATTTTTTGAGCTCTTTAAAGTAGTATGAATTCAGGATTTTTCATCAGCTGAAAAAAAAATCATTAAAGTAGTTCTGTATCATTACTCTGTGTTGTTATCGTCATAGTAGTGGCGTTGACTCTTTTAAATGCTATTCTTTAGCATATAATGATTTTGAAAATGATATCTTTATTGTTATGATTACAGTTGAAGAGTTCAGATCCAAAACCAGCTAAAAGCCATCTCGGTCAAAAATTAGATAATGATACTGAGTGAATGCTCCTGACACATAGTATATGTCCATCAAATACTTTTACTTCAAACTCACTAAATTCCAGCCTCAGCCCAGTACTAATATAGAAACATATACAAAGTAGCCAGAAAGAAATGCTCATTTTAAAGAAATACGTCAGATGGATTTAGAGGCTTTTGCATCTGAACTCTTCAGTTATTCTCCTTGATGTGAACAGGCCTTAAGGGATACATTTTTTTTAGTTCACACATTCCCTGGAAATCAAACCCATAACCGTGGCACATCGTATGCTACCGTTTGAGCTGAAGTACATGCAGAGTATAAACAAACAAAATGCCAAGTCACACATACACTCACTGACTATTTTTAGAAATATTCATTAATGGAAAATCCCTCGTGTCATGCACTAAACACCCAGAGGTGACCCACCTTTCTCTGCAGCATCGCCACCTTCTCAGGAAAGAGCCTGACAATGTGGCGTTTGCCAAATGTACGGGACAGCAGGTAACAGTTGGTGGAACCCACTGTAGTCAAAGTGCAGGCGATGAGGAGTCCATGCCACGGCCCAAACAACGCCCCTGCCAGCATATTCTAGACATGGCAAAAAAGAATGACAGTGAAAGTTGCTTTATTAGGTCAACAGCTATACATAGTCAAATACTGTATAGAAATAACTGTTTGTATATATATTAAGCATCGCTTGTGAAAAAGAAGTACATTTTATATAATTTTGCACCAAAAAGTGGTAACCTGGTAATTGTTACCTTCAGTTTAACCCATAAATATAGATTTGTTAGTAATGGGCATGACACCTCTCGTTGGTATGAATTAATGTATAGGGTTTAGAAAATAATATTTTTGACTTGAATAAAATCATTTTTAGGTTACCATTTTTTTTTTTTCAATATAAAAAGAATACTTAATATACTTAAGTTTGAACTGAATGTAATGTTTCCAAGCAATTCATTGCCTGTAAAATGTATTATAGTTTGAACTTATATGAAATGCAGTTAGCTGAAATTTAAATTGTTTTTGACCCACTTAAGTAAAACACAAGTCCATTTTTGTATGTAATTTCATAATTACTTCTATTCTCTTTAAAATATGGTTAAACTGTAGTGCTGAGTGTACTGACAAGCATTTATGTTAAACTATAATATACTTAAATGTCATATTGACAGTTGTGTGATATATATTCAAAGATGTAAAATTTGATACAGCTGCAATTTGAATTTAGTACATTTACTTTAATACATTATGTTAGACTGCACATCAAAATAAATGTACTTCAAAGAAAGACAAAAGATTGTTTAAACGGTTTAAAATTGTACTTTGAATTTTTTATTTGACATTGCTATAAAGTGCACATTTTAAACAGTCAAGAAAGTGTACTCTCTTTACACTTTGTGACATTGTATTAATACATTAATACACTATAAGTGCAGATTCAATACAATTAAGCATATTTCTTTTTTATACGTGGTATGTGGGATTATGTTCAGGAAAGAAAACATGATGGAATTTAGAGAAACTGGTGATAAACTTTTAGTTAAGTCTAATAAGGTGTTTCAAGCAGGTCTACCAATAGTGTTACAGTGTAGACCTCTGTTACCAACCAAAAACGACGAGCCTGGAATGGCGAAGGACTGCTTGTAGAGGTAGGCACTGCAAAATAGGATGAACACATAGCCAGTGTGTTCTGTCTTATAGAACTTCAGCAGCTCAGCTAGTTCCCTCAACTCATCCAGATCAGATGGGAACTTCAACCTGGAGATATATAAGAATATAAGACATCAGTAAAACAATGCCAGTAAACGTTTCTGTTGTCATTTCAAACTGATTAGAGAGTGGCTGTCTTTATCCTGTCAACCCAACTGCTTACCCTTAAGGCCAATTCATACCGCACAGACAAACGCAAACAAACATGTTTGTTTGTGTGTGTTGGGGCAGTGTGAACATGACAGTTATTTTTCATAAAATTCTAAATCCAACGGCCAACTTGTTTGTTGGAGTTTGTCTGTGTGGTGTGAACTGGCCTTTACAGAACTAAAAAGATTGATATGAAGGTGGAAGAGGGGTTTAATCAGTGGATTGAATTGATACTGTGGGCTTTAGCTATATGAACTAAGCATAATGATCTAAAAAAGCTCACTGTTGCCCTCTGGTGAGACTCTGCACTGTAAAAAGTGGTGACCTTGCAACTGTAGCTTTGCTATTTCTACATGATTTAACCCATACAAAGTAGTTGTGGTGTTATAAGCTAATTTAAATTGATTGAGTGATATTAAATAACATTTTTGGCTTTTAAACAGTCAATTTAGATGTTACCACACTACCAGTCAAAAGTTTGTGAACAGTACGATTTTTTATGTTTTTTTAAAGAAGTCTCTTCTGCTCACTATAAGCCTGCATTTATTTGATCCAAAGTTCAACAAAAAATTTTTAAATTTTAAAATATTTTTTACTATTTGAAATAACTGTTTTCTATTTGAATATATTTTAAAATGTAATTTATTCCTGTGATTTCAAATCTGAATTTTAGCATCATTACTCTAGTCACATGATCCTTCAGAAATCATTCTAATATTCTGATTTGCTGCTAAAAAAAAAAAAAACAAACACTTTTATTAACATTATTATTAGTATTATTATGCTGAAAACAGCTGATTAGAATTTTTTCAGGTTTCTATGATGAATAGAAAGTTCAGAAGAACAGCATTTATCTGAAATGGATATCTTTTGTAACATTATAAATGTCTTTATAATCACTATTGATCAATTTAAAGCATTCTTGCTAAATAAACATATTAATTTATATAATTAAAAAAAATAAATAAATAAATAAAATTACACTGACTCCAAGCTTTTGGATGGTATAGTGTATAATGTTACAAAAGTTTTTTATTTCAGATGAATGCTGATCTTTGAATCTTTCTATTCATCAAAGAATCCTGAAAAAATGTTCTCAACTGTTTTAAATATTGATAATAATAATAATAATAATAATAATAATAATAATAGTAATAATGTTTCTTGAACAGCAAATCAGCATATTAGAATGACTTCTGAAGGATCATGTGACACTTAAGACTGGAGAAATGATGCTGAAATTATTCAGCTTTGATCACAAGAATAAATTACATTTTAAAATTTATTCAACTAGAAAGCAGTTATTGTAAATAGTAAAAATATTTATATTTTACTGCTCTTGCTATATTTTGGATCAAATAAATGCAGGCTTGGTGAGCAGAAGGGACTTCTTTAAAAAAAATCTTCATGTTCAAAAACTTTTGACTGGTAGAATATTTTTAGGTTACCACTTTTTTCAGTGATTCAAGTGTCTAATTTCTGAGTGGGCAATAAAATGCTCTCTGAAATCAGACAAAGTTCATGCATAGAGTTATCTCTTTGCATAGTCCAGATTGAGTCCAGTTGAGACTTTTTTAAGAAATACAGGACAAATCTCATATGCCTCTTTCACTGTCTTAAAATCAGTGAGTCATCATTTACTCAGCTCATGATTGCTCTATACCTCTATGACTTGTTTTATTCTGTTAAACAAGACATTTGAAAAATGCTGAGAACCAAATAATGGAGTTTTAGGACAAAGTGGTGTAAATGATTCATTTTTTAATTAGCTCTTAGCTATGTTTATCTTATTGTTTCAATGTTCCTTACGTATTAAATGGATGTGGTACAAAAGCACAAAAATAAACAACTGTAAATAAATAAATATAGTACTACTAATACATACTGTAAAAGTACTGACTTGCAATTGTTACCTGACTTGATTTAAACCAGAAAAATTAGTTTTGTTTGTATAAATTAATGTATTTAGGGTCAGAGATATTACAAAATATTTTTGACTTGAACAAAACCATTTTAGTTTACCATTTTTTCAGTGTACAACAGGCTTGAATTCAAGGCTTGAAAATAGTTGAAGTCCCCTGATCAAGACACTAGCCTGTCAGCAAGATGAGACAGAAAGACTGAAATCTGCCCTCAGCATAAGTGAACGAATGAAATATGATACAGCAACTGGACTGAAATAGCCTCTCAGCTGTGCAAATGCGCATGTGTGTGTGTGGTTTGGCTGTACTTGATGGCCAGATTGTTTAAAATGTCTTCAAACACACTTAACATGATCGTCAATAAACACGTGGATGTACCATAGACAGCAGATGAATCACATCTTGTGCAGTCGTGAGTAATCTAAGGCTCCTTACTGGCGTCCAGGGGGTAATTTGGGCACGCAATGGGACGGTATTCCCCACCCATGTGCCAAAGCAGAGGTTTTGATTTCACATACGTACCCAGTGTGATGAATATAAACATGTGATATCCTCCATGCTGAGTGTACACTAAGTATGTTCTCACAAGTAACAGTATGAGAGCCTTCGGTGGAGGAGACCGAACCAGACAGTAAACAATTCTTAATAAGCCTTAATAAGCAAAATTCTCCTTTTAAAAATCCTGACAGGTTCAATTGTCCTGGAAACAGATCATTTTTATGGCTACACACGGTAAAACATGATACATGCACATATGTTAACACAAAATTTCCCTTCTCTTATAACCATGGGAATTCCCACTCAAAGATTCACACAGCTATAAGTACACAGGGCACAGCTGTCTCTGCCATCACTGCTGAACAACATGTGAAAAACTTCCTCAGCAGATTTTCTGTAAGGGTACAGGGTACAGAAGACATACAGGACAGGTCACAAGACACTATAGAAAGGTCAGATCTTTGGACGGAATGTGATGATGGTGGACATACAGCAGATCTGTTACCCAATTTGAAACTGCAGTGTCCTTTCCACTGTTTTTGTTATTCTAAATATCCGGATGACTTCAGTAAGTGACATACTGTAAGCGCACAGGGCTTTTGAGACCTCTCTTCTCTCCTTTTATTTATTCATGCGATGCATTTTAACTTGCCATGTCAGACATACATGTCTCATATAAAGCCTCTAGATATCTCTTTCTTTCCCTCCTCCTCTATATTGCACATCTCAGCAAATTCAAAGGGTTTCAAGACACTCCAGAAGGCAGTTGTCTTATCTTATAACTGTCACCTCATGCCCTCTGCCAGGCTCCAATTCTGAGACATGACCACTAATGTTGATTTGCATTCAGAGCAGACAAGGTAATAATTAGTAGAGTTTTAATATTTTTTTTATAATTAGTATAATTATATGAAAAACTAATATGGCAGGCTCCAGTGTCCCCTGGATTCAAAGGACAAGCAGTTTGGTATCACTTTTTTAACAGTGATATATTCATGCATTCTTTAAAAGTGATATATTGTAATACGTGGAAGATGTCAGGGCTTATTAAGGCTTTGTTTATTGTCTAGTTGGTTTTCTACACTAAGTCTACACTATCTACATTCTACACTGGGTCTCAGACTTCTTAATTCATTCATTGCTTATAGTCGCACACAAACAAAGCAGAAAATATCTGAGAACCAGATGCATAGTAAGAACTCAGGATCAGTTCCTTTAGGTCCCTGCCAAGGAGACATGAGAGGACAGATGAGATGCTATAGAAGAAAAAGTGGTTTGATGTGGGTTGCTCTAGACATTTCCCACACCAGGCCCAGAGCTGCACACACAGTATGAAGTAACGCTGATGAGGACAGAGCACAGAGCAAACAGGAGCTGAATGTTCCATAATATATGCCACCTTCAGAGAATAACTGCCAAAGCTTCGCTCTTTTTAAAGTACAAATCCATCTCTCTCTTATCCTCACTAATTTTATTTCTTATTCTCCCATTATTCTTTTTTAGAACTGATATGAGGGCGTATATATTATAATAAATAAACCAATACTGTATGAGTCAAACAGACATGCAGGCAAATAAGAAAGAATGTCAAAATTAATAGAGATAGAGAGAACTAATAAAAGAGAGAATGAAGGAGTCGTTCCACAGGTGAAAAGGAGCGCTGTTCCAAACTAAATGTACTGTAGATGCTTCCCTTAGAAACATTGTGAACTTACTGCTACACTGTAGCATATTTGTACATGAGTTTAATATGTATATGATAATTATGCATAATGCAATATATTATTAGTGGAAAATAACTCAAAGCAGTGTACAGTTGAGTTAAAACACAAATGCATGAAAAGGGCCATCTTGCTCCACTACTAGAGTAAAATTCCCCTTTACCTGGGGCAAAAAGCCCCCAGGATAAGCATGTAATGTAAAACACATCAAATTTTCTATGTAAATGTATGCTTTTTCACAGTTTAGTTGAATAATTGAATACATGACAGAAAGCTACTGAATCCCAATCAAACAGATACATTTACAAGGTTAACTTATATAATTAACTTACATAGGCCTATATTTTTAATGAAGAGATTGCATAGTAGCAACAGACTATGAATTCAGATTGTACTATGGTTATGGCTAATAAGATGTTTGTAATGTTAATAACATTGATTAAATTGTATTAATAATATTAACATATATATTAATAATATATAATAAAAATAACAAATCTAAATGAACTACCTGTCCACAATTAAAACTAATTCATGAGCGAATGGTTTTGTGATTCACAAGACTGTGATTTGTTCATATTTTGAGTGGGACGCTTTCACTGAATCTTTGGCTTAATAATACCTTACAGTGACAGGTGTAGGTTGAACCAGTTCAACTTTTGAAAAGTTGTAAAAGTTGTAAAAATAGCGATTCATTAACGAATCGGAAGTAGCCTAGCCCATCTTGAAACATCAATATATTTTCGCCTTGAAATTTAATTTAATTTAATTTAATTATGTGTAAATATGTTTACCTGAAATCATTTTCTATTTTATCATTTGTTTTGTCAGTGTAAGATTGTTAAAATAACATATTCAGATGTTTCAGTTACTTGTAGGTAAATTGTGTGTTATTAAAACATAAATTTAATAGAAGGGTTAATTACCGGGTTAATTGAATAGAATTCATTCAGCTACAAACAAAAGCAGACGTACAAATTGCTCACAAAACAAACTACTGAAGATAACATGCAGTAAAATAATATTCTACCTGAGTTCTTCTTCCTCTGGCTCATCGGCTGTGTGTTCAGCATCGTGAACGCGGACGGCACGGGGACCCGGCGGCAGGAAGGCAGACACAAGCAGATACAAGTAAAAAGTTGCCGAGGCCACCAAGGCAATTAAACCCCAGATTGAGCGCATAGTCCCGGGCCAGATCTGTCTAAAAACGACACTGTTGCACTTGCTGCTACACCTGTTAAATAGCAGATCCGGTCAGTGGGCAGTTTATACATGTTACGTCTCCAGCCCATGGAAGTACGTGGACCTACTGTATTGCAACAATGTTAGTCAGTGAAGCCCCTCATGAGGGTGGACCTATCTGTCACATGAGACCCCCAAAAATAAGAGCACATGGTGTAGGGACACTGGGAACAGTTTTTGTAACTTTAAAAATGCTAACTTTACATCAGTTAGATTAGAACCCCTTTTTATATATATATAAAAAAAGTATTCTAGGCTATTTTTAGAGGCTATCAGTCTTGTCAGTGTAGCATTTTCAGAGCTGCAGAGTAATTACTATCTATCTATCTATCTATCTATCTATCTATCTATCTATCTATCATCTATCTATCTAATTCAAACGTTACACACTGTGGTTTATTGTTACTTGTGAGCAGGATGGTATGGTGCAAAGAATAGTTTTTTTTTTTTTAAGAAGTGAAAGAAAAAAGAGCTGCTGAAATAAGTGAGTCATCGTGACAATGTATTACAGTAAATTACAGAAAATATAACAGAATTTACACACCACAGTTAATATGTACACTGATGCACTTAAGAAGGTATAATATGAAGTATCAAAGTCAAATGGGCAAAACAGCTACCTTATTCTACAATCTGATCATGCAAAGAGAATTATTTTCTTTATAATAAAATACAACACTTTAGGAATAAGTAGTATTATTAATGTAATTATTAATATAAAGTGATAAAATATAAATTACACAAATATTAATAATTAAAGAGAATGCCTAATAATAAAAGAATTTTAAAAAGTGGAATGAGCACTGCAAACAAGAAACATAATTAGGTTTACTCAATTTCCATAAATTGTTGGCAAAGAATATCCATTTCAAATATTATGTGGAAAGAGAAGGAAATGTTGAACAAATTTTGACTGTGTGGAGACAATTTTACTCAAATCAAGTAAAAAAAAAATTAATTGAGAAAAGGGATCTTATACTTACCATTACAAGGTATTTCGCTGAGTTCTGTATGAAACATGTATGCCAGTATTTATTTTTTCTTATTTTTTAAAAGTGTTACTCTCTGAGGCAACAGCCTTATGTCTTCAGTGGAGTTTGTTTTATCTTGTTACCACATGATGGCAGAGTTGCCTTCATAATAAAAAGTTCAAACAGTTGTCAACACTCAAGTAACTTACCCAAACTGTTGTTCAGAAATAAAGATTTGAATCTGAAAAGTGATCTTAGTAAGACAGGAGCTGCATCCGATAATTGCATACTGTCTAGTAGTTACTATATGTGGTTTGAAACTTTGCTACCATTACAAAAAGTATGTTCTATGTGTAGTATTGATTTGATAATATATGGATATATGTTGTCTTTGTCTTACGGCGTCACTTTTTTTTTAACTAATCCTCTCCTGTGATCTCATGGGGTAGTAAATTGTCCATCAGATATGCATTTCAGAATCTCGCTGGAAATACCAGGTCATCCGGGTACTCTTTTGGCTATTGTTTCATAAATACTATGGACATACTAATCTCTTCACATACTGTTTTTCACCTACTATATAATATATACTGTAAGTAAGCATATTTTGACGCAACGATGCTGTGATTGCAGAGGTTTTACGGTTTGGGTTTAAACTGAAGTTAGGGCTCGAATCTAATAATCTAATTTGTTTGACAGCAGTATGTTGATTCAGGAAAAGGCACTGGCATCAGTTAATCAAGAAACAATAAAAAGAAACCGAGAGACTTTTACATATTTAATTAATGTTCCCCTTGAGAAAGTTGTTTCATCATCAAAGATTAAAATAACCTTCCCAGCATACTGCAGAGGCAGATCCATTGATAAAATTCTGCTGTGTGTAGACTGCTGTGTATTTTCTCCACGGAAATGCCATGCTTGACTGGGAATTATAGATTGATAACAGGCATATTTGTCTCCACATTTACACGATTGGTTGAGGATCAGTTGAACCCGTTCATTGATGGGTAGTTTGAATGCACGTGGTGGACACACACACACACACACACACACACACACAGTATATATAACTGTGCAGGATGCAGAGTAGATTTATTGATTTCTCTTGTGGAGTCTGTGGAGTCACAATGTTGTCACTGATACTAATCAGTGATACACAAAAGAAAAACTGAGATTGTGTGCTTAATGTTGAAATCTTTAACTTTAAGGAATCACTCAGAAGAAGGATTTATGCAGAAGAAGGAATTATTCAACAACTTTTCTAGGAAAGAGAGTTATGATATAGCTTGTCCATCATCAGTGTTATGTCACTGCGAGTCTGTGCGAGCATGATGTAAGATAAGTGTGTTATGCCTTTTGATGCAAATAAAAGATAGAGAGAGGAAGGTGAACAGATTTAGATGCAATTGAAGAGAGGTAGGTGCACTTTCAGCTCATTTTGACTTTTACAGGGCACAGTTAGCTTTTAAAGAACATACTATAACCAGGAGGCTGTCAGACAGACACAGAGGGAATGCTGATAGTTAGTGACAAGGAAGAAAAAAGAAAGAGAAATACTTTTTGTGTTAATAAACCTTTTCATTTTAAAGAATTTGTTCATCCAAAAATATAAATGATGTGTTTATTTACTCACTGTCATGTTGTTCCAAACATTATTTCTTATGTGGGTTAAATTTTGAATATGTTTCTTTTGATCACTTTGAAAAGTGACATTATTGCCTTTTTAGAGCTGCTTTACAGCAAGTTTGCATCATCAATTCTGTTACTTTCTTGTTAAATGTGAAATGTTTTAAAACAATCTGTATTATGAAAATAATGGTTCCTTCTTGAATGAATGCAGCAAGGACAACAAAGTAAAGGTATAGTTCACCCCACAATGAAAATCCCGATAGGTCTAACTCAGTCTGACCTAATGACATCATTATCACATGGCACAGCTGATTGGTTCTCTCCTGTATCAGTAGCCAATAAGCTTACTGCTTAACATTCAAATATATGACTAGTGTTTGCTGTAGCAGTTTTTCTGCATGCTTCAGAAACCCTCCACCTCCCCAAGCTCCACCTGTATAGATCTGCTACGAGGTGATTCATGTATGCTATAGAGGTTATTCATATATGTTATATGTGCAGCAGCAATATTTCTTACATGCTCACAACAGGATGTTGTGGATGTATTGGCAGTAGCAATTCTTGGTACTTGCTCTGCCGAAGCAGCAGTAGCGTAGCAGATCTATTCCACCAAGACCAAATACATTTACGTTGTTATGTACATTACCATGCCAATCCCTCCGAGAGTTGTGACAGAATGTGACAGAAATATGTTAAAGGTGAGGTCTAACACTATTTCATGCATTTTGACTTATTTACACTAAAGAGTTGGATGGCCAAAGTAAAATGAGTTGGACATATGACAGAGTATTTCTGTGCCAAATACACTCCTTTAGAGTTTGTTGGAATTTTGGTGACGAATGTTTTATACACAAATTAAAAAAATTAAATCAATAAAGCTTTTGTTCCTCTTTTATTTATATCGATGTCACAGCTTGCAGACGATCGCTGCACAAGCTTGTGACTCTTTAGCTCCACCCTTGTCCCACTTCCAGGAGCTCGACTGTTTTTGGAGTGAAGCAGTACAGCTGTATCTGTCTTTTATAAATCTGATTAAACTAAACACTCTTCGTAGATATGAAGGTAGGTTACTACTCTATAGGTACTCAAGATTCGTCTTGTCTAGTTCTGCGTGAACTCTGTGTATTCCAGTTCATGACAGGGTAGGTCAAAAAACTCTTATTTTCTTCTTCAACTTCAAAATTGTCCTACATCTCTGTTTTACCATTTTTGTAAAGGGTGTTTGATCTTCTTTGCATGTTCACATTGTAAACACAGGGTCAATACTACTGCAGCGATTTAGGGCGATTTTGAAGTTGGAGGAGAAAATGAGATGGGAGTTTTTCAACATACCCTAACTGTATTGAACCAGATTACACAGAGCTCACACAGAGCTAGACAAGACAAGCGTTTGAGGTTAAAAAGTGTATCAATTTATTTATTTTTTTTTAGAAGAAAATAACCAATCGTTTTGCTAGATAAGACCCTTCTTCCCCGACTGAGATCATTTAGAGCCCTTCGAAGCTGCATTGAAACTGCATTTTGGAAATTCAAATTCGCGGGCACCAGAGAAGTCCACTAAATGGAGAGAGATCTTGAAATGTTTTCATCAAAAAGACATGAACATCTTGGATTACAAGGCTTCATAATCGATATGCTTGATGAATGAGAAAGAAATTCTTTGACTCTTATGCAGCAAACAAGCATGTTTGAGCTTCCATTTACCATATTTGATGTTTTCTGTGTATGTGTGTTAGAACAAAAGTCTTACAGGTTTAGAAAGACATAAGTGTAAGTAAATGATTACAGAATTTTTATTTTTGAGTGTACCCTGTTGAATAAAAACAGCATATGCTGGTTAGGTATGTTTTGAAGCATGGCAGATGGTTTGAGCTGATTTAAGCTGGTCCTTAGTTGGTCATGAGCTGGTTTAAAACAGTCCTGAACTGGTTATAAACTGGTTATGAGCTAATTTAAACTGGTCCTAAGCAACTAGCTCTTGCTCAGGACCAGGTCATAACTAGCTTATAACCAACTCATGACCAACTAAGGATCAGCTTAAATGCTGTATTTTTCAACATGGTATTCATTAAAAATTTCAGTCTGTTCCTAGTAAAGCACATAAAGCTATTGTATAGCTTCATAAGAGCAAATTTATGATACTTTTTTGAAGCTTGAAAGCCTCAGGCTGCCTTTCATTGTAACTGCACGTAAAGAGTGATGACTACAATTGTTGCTTCAAAGGGAAGAAAGTCAAGGGACAATTTTCATTTTAATTCCACTTTTTTTCTTTTATTTTTTTCTTTAAAGTGACATAAAAGATGTATCCAAACCAGAGTTTTAAATCATCCAGCAGATGTACTGCTAGCATGTTCACACACAAACATATGCACACTCAAGCACTGTCCCTGAATGATTTATGGTCACCATTGTAGTGACTGAAACATCTGGATCATGCATTGGATCCCTGAACAAATGAGATGTTGAATCTACACCCAGGAGATCTACCACAGGTCCATTGGGAATCTACTGGAGAATCAGAAGCAGAACCTGAAATGACATGCCAAAAACATGACAGTACGAAAAAGTCTCTTAATGATAAATTAATCTGAGGTAAAATCTAACGTTAGACAGATGAAGCTTTAAAAAAATTGATTCTTAAAATATAAACTAATTAAAAAATAAATGAATAAATAAGAAGTCATGGTAAAAGGCCCAGGATACAGCAAGAGAGCAGTAATGCGTAGCGAGCATGTAAAGTCATTGGCAGGATGGTGTTAGATGGGGTTGTCCCCCAGATGGGATGCTGCACTGTTGAAATAGAAGAGTGTAACCCAGTTTTGGTGATGGATATAACTCTGCATCAAGCTGAGGGTCCAATTTCTGCCCAGATCTCATTACACTGAGAAAGCAAGACAACCTTACACACACTAAACAGATTCAGATTTGCGCCATCCTGCCAATAACAATCTCATTGCCTCGGGCAGTGTCTGTTTGGTAGATGATAGCAAATGTGATATTTAAGTTGTTCAATAAAGCTCAATGTCTGAGTGTGAAAAGGATTTCTCAGATGTTATAAATGTGTATGTGTGTGTGCTGTGTGAGTGTGTGGAGGAGGGTGCTTTCAACCTACATATAGTTATTGCTGCAGGCTTTGGTAGCTATATATTGAAACGTCCCCCTTAGTTCACGTGCCAGACTCAGAGAGCATCCAAGGGGGGGGATATTCAATCAGACACAATATCTACATCACAAATCCTGGTCTAATTTTATTCTATTTCTGTGCTTTCATCTTCTACACATCAGGGGGCAAGTTTATCTCATGATTTATTGTCACCATGAACCCTGAGGCTGAGCTCTACACATCTAGACTGTATCTGTATGACATTTTTCTATTATTTGTATTCAGGGTGCCTGAAATCATCATTCTAGTTCATTTTGCAGCATAGTGCATGGCATGCAGAAGAAAGATTTCATCAAGCTTTGTTGTTGCTTCATCATAAAATGAACAACTTTCAGCAGTTGATTATTGTTGGCTCTTTGCCAAAGTTCTCTGTGCCTCTTTAGATAAAAGCTTCTGCTAAAGGCATCAATGTAAATGTGTCTACCTGAGAGTATCTGAATACAGCCTACAATTCATGCTTGTAGATAAAAGCTAGAATGCCACTAGCGTGTATATATGCAGTGCTCTGTTCTCTGTCACACCGTATCACTTTTCTAAAGTCAGCGCCATGCCACAACTCCACACAGCAGGTCTTTTCTGTCAGAGAAAGAGAGAGGCTGAAGAGGTTTATGACAGGATGTATTTTGTTTTGTATGCATGCAGATTGTCTCTGGCAGAAGCATATGCATCAGTGCTGAGCAGAAATGGCATGCTGCCCTTCTCACTACCTCAATGCAGAAGAGCAACCGAAGCTGCAACAGAAGCCACACTCCCACTCTCGCAAGATGGGTCCTCAGCTGAAAGCTGCATTAAGACCTTGACTTTAATTGAAATTGTGTCAACAAAATGGTAATAAATCACAGTCTGCTTAACCCTCTGGTCGTGTTCGGGTCAAATTGACCCGGAAAAGATTTTCTTTTTCCCAAAAATACTAGTTAATGTATCCCATTGGACTCAAATTTACTGACTTTGTTCACATAGGGTATAAGTACTTTGAAATTTTTTCAAATTTTTGTAATTTTTTGTGGGTTTTATTTCACTTAGCCACGCTTGTGGTGTTCCCAGTCAAAAATGACCGGACTCCAAACAACTGTTTATAAATCTCTTATTATGCTATATTATCACTAAAGACTGGATTCATTCTTTTTGTCAACTTGTTTTCTTTCATTTGGGACTGGTTTTGTGTTTCTATTTACATGTGACTAATCGTAAGCCTCATTTTTCTGAGAGTAGGTATCTCGTTTTTTGAGTGAAAACAATATTTTTTCTGAATAATTTTCACAAGTTGAAATAAAAAAATATGAAAATTTGCACTGTGTATCACACTAGTGTGTTTTAATGGAAGTTTGCTTTTAAATGCTTTTATTTTGTACGAAAGTGAAAAAGTCACACTTGTGGTGTTCACGGTCAAAAATGACTAGACTCGAAAGCAACTGCTTATAAATCTGTCATTATGCTATATTATCACCAAATATTGGATTCAATCATTTTGTCAACTCGATTTCTTTTATTTTATTTTCTCCATCCCACCGGCTCCGTTGGGCTCCTCCCTCCCTCCGGCTCCACCTCAGTCCTCTGTCGCTCCGGCTCCACCGCGGACCTCCGAAGCTCCGCCTCGGTCGCCAGGGCCTTGGGCTCCACCTTGGCTCTCCGGATCCTCTGTGTCACCCAGCATCATCGGCTCTCCGTCTCCGCCTCGGGCTCCACCTGCTCCGCCGCCGTCAGTCGGCTCCCTGGAGTCGTCAGCCCTTCCTCCACCTTGGCTCCTCCGTCTGTCTGATCCACCCTGGACACTTCTGTTTCCTCCTTGGCTCCTCCCTCCGTCGTCGCCACCATGGACTTTGTTTGTTGTCTTCCCGGGAGTCCGTCCTCCGCCTAAGCCTCCTCCGACCATGACTTTCTGTTGCCATCCCACGTCCACTCCTTTGTTTTTGTTTTTTCCACGGCGCGAGGTCGCGCCTTCCGGGAGGGGGGAGTAATGTAAGACCCCTTGGACTGTTTGTGTTGGTTTTGCCCATTGTCACACCCCCGTTGGACTGTTTATGTTGGTTTCTCCCTGCTGTGCCCATATTTGGTTGTTCCTGTTTCCTGTCCTCGTTTAGTCATCATTAGTTAACCTTGTTTCACCTGTGACTTAATTATGTTCATCGTTATCACCTGTCTTTATAAGTTGGATTCAGTTCTGTGTTTGTCGTCCGGTCTCGTCAACGTCATCGTGAATGTGTATGTTTGCTACCCTGCCTATGGATTTACCTGTTTTGGAAACTATCTGTGGATTATAATAAAGACTTTATCTTGAACCGTCATCTTAGTTCACCCTTTCCTTCCACGTTACGTGACACAGTTGATGATTAGGAAAAATGACAAACACTTTTCTTACAGAGGATGGTTCACTGTAAAACAGAAACTGAATTTTCTCTCAGAGGGACTTATCAAACTTAAAATAGTGAATAGTTCAGCCAAATATGTCGTCATTTACTCAACCCTATGTCGTTCCAAACATCAAAGTGTTTTTTCTTCCGTGGAACCCAAAAATTATATTTCAAGGAAGATATTTTTGAATAACTTGGCAACCGGGATCTTGGAAAAAAATGTTAGAAAAACACTCCTGTTAAATATTGCTTGTTGCAATATCGTGTCACTTTCTACATGAAATGTCCAGTAAGTGATGCTAAAAGCATGTTTTATTTTAAACTGAAATGTGAGATAACATGCATTTGCTAAAGCAACCATGCTTCTGTAAGTCTTTTTCTCTTTTATTGTAACTCGTTTTACATAGGACTCGCACCGAGTGCTTCACATCCAATCACAAATGCAATGCAATACCAGGTGAGTGACTGAGCAAGTTTACTACACTAAAAAAGCCATATGTATGGAGCTGGTTATGTAATGCAAACATTACATAAGGGTTTGTTTACAAATCAAGCACTTTTTTTTGCCCCTATAATATTAATATATGTGATAATAAATAAAAGTTAATAGAAAGTAAATACCCTAGTAAAAAATGTATAGATTTAAAATGCATTTATTTTATACTAAGTATAGTTATTATAGTATAGGCTATTAAAGGAGAAGTTCACTTCCAAACATTTACAGATAATGTTTTGTCATCCAAAATGTTCATGCTTTTCTTTCTTCAGTCATAAAGAAATGTATGTATTATGTATTTTGAGGAATTATCTTCATATAGTGGACTTCTATGGTGCCCGTGAGTTCAAATGTCCAAAATGCAGTTTCAATGCAGCTTCAAAGGGCTCTAAACAATCCCAGCCAGTGAATAAGGGTCTTATTTAGCAAAACAATCTGTAATTGAAAAAAAAAAAATGTATATGCCTTTTGACCTGCGCATGCGTACTCTGTGTAATACAGTTATGGTATGTCAGAGAACTCTCATCTTATTTTCTCCTCCAACATTAAAATCGTCCTAAATTGCAATTTTACCTTTTTTTGTAATGGGCATTTGACCTTCTTTGCATGTTCACTTTGTAAACACTGGGTCGGTACTTCTGCAGCGATGTATACCCTAACTGTATTGACCCGGATTACACAGAGTACGCATGCGTATGGCAGAGCTAGACAAGACGAGCATTTGAGGTTAAGAAGTATATGCATTTTTATATTTTTTAGAAACTGAAATTTGCTAGATAAAACCCTTATTCATCGCCTGGGATCATTTAGAGCCCTTTGAAGCTACATTTAATCTGCATTTTGGACGTACAAACTCACGTTCACCATAGAAGTCTACTATACGGAGAAAATTCCTGAAACGTTTTCCTCAAAAACACATAATTTCTTTACAACTGAAAAAAGAAAGACATGAACATGAGTAAAATGGGGTGAGTAAATTATCTGTAAAGTTTTGTTCTGGAAGTGAACTTCTTCTTTAACATATTTAACATAACATAACATATTTACTGACATTGTGGCGTCACTAGTGTTCTCTGTGCTGCCTTTTTGTTTTTTTTTTGTTTGTTTTTTTCCCCCTCCGTTACTCCGCCCATAAAAATATGACGAATTAAGGAAGACCAATTAGGTGAACGTGTGTATATAGGATACGGTTTAGAGACCGGAAGGAAGGTCGTACCGGCACTTTTGGTTCACGTTCCCTCGGGAGGCAGCTCTTGCGGGTGGATTTGGTGGATTTCCGGGAAAGGTGGAAGAGGTGTGCTACCTGGTTTAGCCTGTTGACAAAGGACATTTCGCTTGTGGATGTCTCGTTGGTTTTCTGGGATTTGACAGGAGGTTTTCGCCATACTTCGAAAATCGGCGTTTTGGAGTCGGGAAAAAGGAGCCGAAACAGGTCGATGTCGCCGATGTTCCCGAGTTACTCACTCCTAGCCATCCGTGCTGCCAGCTTGGTCAGTGTTCGCTCTTATCCATTGTCACACTTATATACATTGCACTCATTGCTCCCTCATATCTAAAAATTCTTTTTTTTTTTTTGTTGTTATTTGGTTTTGTTTCGTTCAGTTTTTTCTCTAAGTTTTGTAGTGGAATTTGTGATACTTACCCTGCCTCATTAAAAGTAAAGAAAATTGCATATAACTGTTTCAGTTGCATTGTCTTTGTTGATTTAAGCTAGCGTTATTTGGTTTTTTTGTTTTTTTTTTTGTTTTTTTTGTATGTAGCGGATGGTGTTGTGTTGTTGTGCTATCCGGGATTACTGTAATGAAAATGTGACCAGTATGTACTTGTCTGGCGCCCGAACATCAATAACTAATTTTTTTTTCTTTCTTTTGAGGTTTTTGTTAAAGTCAAGTAAAGTTTGAGTGCTGACGTCACTAACAGAGAAACGTGGTGTAGCGGTTCGGACACAGCGTCATCACACGGGTGACCCGGGTTCGCTTCCCGCGTCCGACAAAACTTGTTTTTTTTTTTTTTAATAAATAAATTAGCTTTTTTGGGCAACCTCCGTTACAGAAATGGCGCCCGAACAGGGACATGGACTAAACAACCTGGATTTGATGATGTGAAAATTTGTGACTGTGAACATTTGACTCCATGAACTTCTATGTCTGAACTTTTGAGGGAAACTAAACCTTTGTGAAAAGAACATTTATATCATTGTTTTCTGTGTGATTTCTGGGTTGAAAATCTACATACTGTGGTTTAGGAAAGTGTGAAATGTTCATGAAGAATCAATTGAAATCTTTTTGACCTTTTATTAAGAAAGTGTGTGGTAACTTTACTTTGGGAAATTACAAAATCTGTTTTGTCATCTGCTTTGGTTATGTGTTTTGGTTTGATGTTTGGGAAATGTTGTAAGTGATTTTTTGGAGTGGTACTGTTTTGTTTTGTTTGTTTTTGTTTTTTTTTCGCCCCTGTTGCCCATAACCCAGACAAAGGCCTTACATTTTTATCATTTTTTTATTTTTATTCCCAACATTTCAAGTACATCTACACATTACAAGACATGGCCACTTCCCCTTCCCCATCTTCCACTTGTGTGGATATTGATGCACCTGATGCCCCTAGCATTTCCACTCCAACTTGGCCACTTCCTGTACACACCCAGACCCTTTCAGGATTCCCTCCACGTGCCCCAACCATGTATAACATTTCCACTCCACATAGTTTCACCTATCCTGGAACCCAGGTGCAGATGCTTTCTACTGCTCTTGGAGGCAGTTCTCCTGTGCAACCTCTCTCTTGGCCCTCTCAACATGACAGCATGCAAATTTGTACGTCCATGGATGTTACATCACCTTCGATGGCTCAGCATGATCTGCCTGGCATCCTTCCCACCCCTGGGCCGGGAATTCAACAATTTAATGCTCATGTGCAAGGTAACTGGGACAATTTGATGGAATTCATGAAAAGACAGGAGAAAGCTGTAAATGAGCTTACCCAGGTACTGAAGGCCTCCTCTTCCCACCATGAGAACCAGATATCCGATCTTGCAGTGAAGGTGGAGTCCAACAATCAACAGGTTGTCACCCTAATGACTGCAGCTAAACAACAAGAGGCAGCCGAGACTGACCAATTGATTAAGGCTGTGCAACTGATGATCACAAAGGAAATGCAAAAAATTGAACTGTCCTTCACCTCGATAGTCCAGGATAAGGTGGAACGGCTACGGATGGAGGTCCAACAGGATCTCAAAGTTGTCCAATGTGCACTTCAGACTAGTCTTGATCATGCAACCACAAATCTTCAGCAATGTGAAACACAAATTGACAACTGTCGTACTTGTGTGGTCGAGTTGCAACATGAACTCCAAGTGTATTATAAGCAGAATGTTGAACCACAAACCGAAAGAACAACAACCCAAGTTTTTAGTACTCACCCAATAGAGACTGTTTCCACTCCTTTGCCAGTGCCTCTGGTTAAAAGTGACCACATTAAATTGACATTTCCTACATTTGGGCGGCCTACTGATGATTCTGACCCCCTGTTGTACTTGACCAAGTGTCAAGATTTTCTAGCCCTACATCCTTTATCAGATGCAGATCTCCTGGCTACTTTTCGGACAGTGTTGCATGGCACTGCACGTGACTGGTGGGAAGTCAGGCGCTCCAATATAACTACTTGGAAGGAGTTCGAAACTGCGTTCCTCTCTGCTTTTTTGTCTGAGGACTATGAGGATGAGTTGGCTGAACGTGTCCGCACTAGAGTTCAAGGGGAAAAAGAATCTGTAAGAGACTTTGCATTCACTTATCGAGCACTGTGTAAAAGATGGAGAGCTACGTTAACAGAAAACGAGATCGTCAAAATGATCCTAAAAAATATCAAGCCCTACCTTGCAAGCCAACTGCGCAGTCGTGTTAACACTGTCGAAGATCTGGTTAGACTCGGACACCAACTGGAAAGAGACCATGAAGAACAGCTTCGGTATGAAGGTCGTGTGGGCTTCAAACAACAAGCCAATTCACAAAAACATTTATCTAACCGACCTGCTGAGAAACCGCCTGTTCAGTGTTGGAGGTGTAATGGACCACATCCTCCAAGCAATTGCCCAACATATGTACATGCCCCTCCCCAGCAGTCTTCTGGTCAACAACATTTCACTCATGGAAAGTATTCTCACCACTCTGCAAAATCAGGAGGACGATCCTCTAATAACAATGTAGCAGCTTCTGAAAAAACCCAGGCACAGGTAGGAATTCACACTTCAAGATCAAATGTAACCATGACCATACCACAGCAGCTGGTAGTCCCAATTCGTGTTGGACCCTGGTCGGGGAAAGCGATTTTGGATACTGGAGCAAGCTACACGTTGATTCACGAGAGTCTCATGAAGCAAATTGTAACCCCTGATGAGCTTCAACCTTGGACCGGTGGACCTCTTTACCTGGCGAATGGCAAAGCTGAAAGTCCTTTAGGATGGATAAATATTAATATTCACCTGCACAATAAAGCTTTTACAGTACCTGCTGTTGTTCTCCCCTCTCAAGCTCTTGCTTATGCCATCATCCTGGGTCTGGACTTCATCTTTTTCAGTGGCCTGCAAATTAATGTCAGTGAACAAAAATATTCTTTTAAGTCTGACCTTGCTGACGAACACCCATTTCAACTTGGAAATGCCAGTGAACCACTGAATACCTCACCAACGATGAAGGAAGGGAAAAGAACCGGCAAAAACAAACTAAACTTGACTCTGTTAAGTGCTGTCCCCCCTCCTCAATCTTCCTTGACCATATTACACATGGACAGTGTGGACGATGCAACATTAATTCGAGATGCTGTAAGTAAAGCACAGTTATCTACGGATGGGAAACAACAACTACTTCAGATTCTGGAAAGCAATCCACGAGTATGTACTCATCGAACTGGGCGAACTGATGTCTTGCAACATCGCATATACACCACCTGCCAGGTTCCGATCAAACAACGGCCATATCGATTATCCCCTGTCAAACAACAGGCAATGGAGGAGCAACTGGAGGTAATGTTGAGAGAAGGAATTGTGGAGCCATCACATTCTGCTTGGGCCTCACCGGTAGTTCTGGTTCCAAAGAAAAATGGAAATTTAAGGTTCTGTGTAGACTACCGTAAAGTCAATGCAACTACAGAAAGTGATGCTTACCCTCTTCCAAACATTGCAGAGATTCTAGAATCACTCTCTGGGGCTTCCATTTTCTCTACCATAGATCTCAACAGCGGATACTGGCAAGTGGAAATGGATCCTGACAGTAAAGCCAAGACTGCATTTATTGTGTCTGCAGGTCTGTATCACTTCAACGTAATGCCCTTTGGATTAAAAAACGCACCTGCTACCTTCCAGAGGCTGATGGAGACAGTCCTGTCAGAGTTGAGAAAGAAAATATGCTTTGTCTATATTGATGACATTATCATTTATTCCACCTCAGTGGCCCAGCACTTCTGTGACCTGAAAACCATTCTCCACAGGCTGGAAACTGCTGGTTTGACCATTAACTTGAAAAAGTGCAAGTTTTTTCTTTCAGAAATCACCTTTCTGGGACACGTCGTAAGCAATAAGGGCATCACAGCTGATCCAAGCAAAGTTGAGGCCATTCGTGCCTTTCCTGCTCCTAACACCTTGAAAGAAGTTCAGAGGTTTCTCGGATTGGCCGGTTGGTACCACCGGTTTGTGCCGAACTTTTCTAAAATTGCTGAGCCTCTTAATTCCCTGAAGAAAAAGGGGCAGGTGTTTAAATGGACAGCACAATGTCAACAAGCGTTTGACCAGTTAAAAGCATGCCTCACCTCACCCCCCATTCTAGGCCACCCTGATCTTCAAGTTCCTTTCATTGTATACACAGATGCCAGTGACACTGGACTGGGGGCCATTCTCACACAGAGGAAAGATCTAGGCAAAGAGGAGGTTATTGCGTACGCCAGTCGGACATTAACTGGAGCAGAGATCAATTACACAGCAACAGAAAAGGAGTGTTTAGCAGTTATATGGGCCTTAGAAAAGTGGGAACATTACCTTGAATACAAACTTTTCACTGTTGTCACGGATCACTCTGCTCTACAATGGGTCATGGGATCCACTAAGACCAACAGCCGCCTTATCCGATGGGTCCTGAGACTGCAAAAATTCAATTTCATCATTGAATACCGTAAAGGAAAATTAAATGTCGCCCCTGATGCTTTGTCCAGGTCATTAATCACCGCAAATTCTCCCATCACAGCACTTTATGCCAAGCAAAAGACGGACCAACACCCAGAGCTTCCGGTGACAGATATTGTCTTATGGGAGGAGCAGCATAATGACTGTGAAATAACGAAGTTATTACAAGCAGTGGCAGAAGAACAAAGTCCTCAGATGGATCAATATGAAGTGGTAGAAGACAAGTTATATCATAAAACTCACCTGAAGAATGATCAAATACACTATAGAGTGTATGTTCCTGGTAGTCTCCGTCCAGCTCTCCTGCAGCACTATCATTCACATCCCCTGAGTGGTCACTGTGGAATTTATAAGACCTATAAGCGGCTCCAGGAAGTAGCGTTCTGGCCAGGGATGTGGACTGATGTCAAACATCATGTCAGGGAATGTGTGAAATGCCAAACTCTCCGGCATGATAATCGGAAACCTGCAGGGAAACTCCAACCAATTACTACCACTAAACCAAACGAAATGCTGGGAGTTGATATTATGGGTCCCCTACCCCGGAGTACACAGCAAAACGAGTACTTGCTGGTTTTTGTTGATTATTACTCACGATGGGTTGAGTTTTTCCCCATGCGTCATGCCACTGCTCAAAGTATTGCAACCATTCTCAGAAAAGAAATCTTAACTCGTTGGGGAGTTCCAGACTTCATTCTTTCAGACCGAGGCACCCAGTTTGTCTCATCTGTGTTCAGAGAAGTATGTGAAAAATGGAAAGTGACACCAAAATTAACCACAGCATATCATCCTCAGACCAACATGACGGAACGTGTTAATAGAACTCTCAAAAATATGATTGCGTCATACGTGGACGATAACCATAATAAATGGGATCAGTTTTTACCTGAGATGAGATTTGCAATTAACTCTGCTATCCAGGAAACCACTGGAGTAACTCCAGCAGAATTGCACCTTGGAAGGAAACTGGAAGGGCCAATGGATAAAATTCTGCACGGTCCAGATCTCACTCCTGACACCACCTCCTATGACGTAATCTCTCACATACAACAACTCCAATGTCAAGTGAAAGAGAGTAGTAGAAAAGCCCAACAGCGACAACTTCGGAACTACAACAAAAGAAGACGAGACAGCACTTTTAAGATCAAAGACCGGGTATGGCTTCGAAACTTTCCTCAATCTAGTGCACAAAACAAGTTTAGTGCCAAATTGGCACCTAAATGGAAAGGACCTTACCGGGTTCTGACGTCATTGGGACCAGTGAATTACCGCATAGCGTTGGAGGCCACAGGAGAGGATGCACGCACTGCACATGTGTGCAATCTTAAAATGTGTTTCCCCACAGCTGAACAGTTGGAGGTTCAAAGAAAGAAGAGACTGCAGGATATCTTTCAAGAAACCTCAGATGAGGAGGAATTTTTAGGCTTTTGATTCTCTTCTCCTAACAACCATGGGTTGTTTCATCCTGGGGGGGAGAATGTGGCGTCACTAGTGTTCTCTGTGCTGCCTTTTTGTTTTTTTTTTGTTTGTTTTTTTCCCCCTCCGTTACTCCGCCCATAAAAATATGACGAATTAAGGAAGACCAATTAGGTGAACGTGTGTATATAGGATACGGTTTAGAGATCGGAAGGAAGGTCGTACCGGCACTTTTGGTTCACGTTCCCTCGGGAGGCAGCTCTTGCGGGTGGATTTGGTGGATTTCCGGGAAAGGTGGAAGAGGTGTGCTACCTGGTTTAGCCTGTTGACAAAGGACATTTCGCTTGTGGATGTCTCGTTGGTTTTCTGGGATTTGACAGGAGGTTTTCGCCATACTTCGAAAATCGGCGTTTTGGAGTCGGGAAAAAGGAGCCGAAACAGGTCGATGTCGCCGATGTTCCCGAGTTACTCACTCCTAGCCATCCGTGCTGCCAGCTTGGTCAGTGTTCGCTCTTATCCATTGTCACACTTATATACATTGCACTCATTGCTCCCTCATATCTAAAAATTCTTTTTTTTTTTTTGTTGTTATTTGGTTTTGTTTCGTTCAGTTTTTTCTCTAAGTTTTGTAGTGGAATTTGTGATACTTACCCTGCCTCATTAAAAGTAAAGAAAATTGCATATAACTGTTTCAGTTGCATTGTCTTTGTTGATTTAAGCTAGCGTTATTTGGTTTTTTTGTTTGTTTTTTTTGTTTTTTTTGTATGTAGCGGATGGTGTTGTGTTGTTGTGCTATCCGGGATTACTGTAATGAAAATGTGACAAGTATGTACTTGTCTGGCGCCCGAACATCAATAACTAATTTTTTTTTTCTTTCTTTTGAGGTTTTTGTTAAAGTCAAGTAAAGTTTGAGTGCTGACGTCACTAACAGAGAAACGTGGTGTAGCGGTTCGGACACAGCGTCATCACACGGGTGACCCGGGTTCGCTTCCCGCGTCCGACAAAACTTGTTTTTTTTTTTTTAATAAATAAATTAGCTTTTTTGGGCAACCTCCGTTACAACATATCACTTGAGACGTAAATTATAAAATTATAATTAAACTTTATTTGGAGTACTACTTGTGCACAATGCACATTTCTTAATATTAAGCCTAAAATATGTTTTAATGTTACTATTGATGAGGATTGTATGATCTTTAAATATGATCAGTCTTTAAATGCAAAATATTTAAAGTGTACTTAAAGTATACTTACAATAGTTCCACCTTAGCACAATCAGATATACTTATGGTAAGTATATCTTTAGCAGGATTTCAGCAATAATTCTACACAATTAAAGTGCATTAAGTACAGAATTAGTTATTCCAATTTAGCAGACTTTAAATATAGCAGTTTAGTATACTAAAAGTAAAATTTCAGGGTATTTTTATTAAGTACATAATATGTAAATGTATTTATAGTATACTTAGTATGAAATAAATGTATTTTAAATACATTTTAGTATATGTATTTTTTAGTAGGGTAGTATAGGTGTGTTTTGCATAAATGTAGATATGTTTGTGTTACACAGCATTACTTTATGGGTGAACTATCTGTCTAATTCCAGGTTATTTTAAGTCCTGGGTTATTTCATGTTTCAGGCTTTAGCCTGGATTAGGAATAAATCCTTGGAATACTGGTTTCAAGGTTTTACATTGCACATTTGTTAACCATGGGTTTATTTGTGGTGGCAATTATTGGATGAACACAGCACACTACCTTTTGAAATAACAACCTGAATTGAATTTTTAGACCATAAATGTAAGAATAAAACAGTCTATTTTTCACACCAGTTGACAGTTTTCCTGTCACTGTTTGACATTTAATTTGACATTCTCTTAAAAGCTGAAACATGTGAAAGTCTCTGTGACTGTACAAAACATATGAATATTTAATTAGGCAAGCTGTTCAGTTTATGATTGGTTGTTGCTAAACAACTGCTTCACACTGAATTAGCACAACAGTGCTAGTCCCTCAAAAGGTTAGAAGCAGTGGTAAAATGACATTGCTTTACCCAGGGTTAACAGCAGGGTTTAATAAGATGATAACCCAGGGTTAAGCGCAGTGTGAAAAGCCCAAAAGACTGTCCATTTTTATTTAGATCTCAGATCTCTTACTTTGCAAAAACTCCAAAAGGTGCAGTCTCATGGGGCACTTTGTCTGTAAGGAAATGAAATGAATTAAGGAAAGCATCCCATCTCGCTGCCTCTAGCAGAATCTGTCTTTGTCAAAGAGCACCAAAGTAATAACACAGAGACTGCCTGCGGCCTGGGGCTTATTCAGAAATAGAGAGAGAGAGTGATGGAAAAGTGATTGTCCTTTGGGCAAATGTTTGAGGGACTTTCTGGCTTAACCCATATCTGTAAAGATGACAGACTGTGCTAACAGTATTTTCCATAATCATACATCTTACAGTGGAGGGAGAGACTCTATGTAAATTTTCAAGTACAGTCACAGTTTCAAGGGCAGTAAACACTGTGAATGGGCAGAGGTTTATATTCATAAAGTCCACAGAAATCTACAGAAATAGACTAGTTCCCAGCTTTCTCATACTGAGGCATCTGTGTTTTGCTTTGCAGTTTTCACACACAAACACTGTGGGTGGCCATTTATCCCAAAATAATCCCACCCCATGACCACCTTGCCAGACTCTTCACAAACCCAGAGAGAGAAAGTACCTACACCCTGCACCCCGACCGCTAACTACAAATCCCATCTCTGGGAAAAGTCTAATCAATCCTTTCCCTAGTATCAGCAGACATTGGCTTCATTGATTGCATAGTTATCGTGACACATGTGGTGGCGGCAGCCGTTTGGCTTCAACTCCACGCTCCAGTGAAACATGGCTCATTTATGAGCCTACCATTCTGTGCGGCCTGCCTGTAGCCTCTGACAAAGTGGTTATGGATGTTGCCAATTTAATGGTAGCTTGTGTGTGTATGAGTGTCTGTGGGCATGTGTGTTTCGCTTTCTATTCTAGAGAGAGTCAGAGACAGCAATATGGGTCTGGAGAGGCAATAAAATTTAAACGAGGTTGTAGTCGTGTGAAATTAGCAATCTTTACTAACACTGTGGAGGTTTTGCTCGCTGACAGGACAATAAAAACAAATAATACTGTTAACGCCAATGAAACCTTTCAATGATGAATAACTTCCTTGTTGCCCTGGAGACAGTGCATATTGACATTTTAGTTGAAGGTGAAAGAGAATGAAATGTAATTAAAGTGGAAGGGGTCAAGAAAAAGGTCGTAAACAATGCATATGAACAGGTGTAAAGCTGTGCAATTATTCTGCTCCTTAAGGCCAAGCACATGTGAAGCAATTGTTATTGATAGATACATTTATCCTGCCATTTGCTTGCACTAATTCACTATAAGTTACACAGTCCTCACTCCCTTTCATTTTAATAAGATACCAAGCTTCTGTTGAACACAGAGCACTTTGAATTTCAGCAAAATACTGAAAATACTTTTTCTGAGGCAGAATCGCCCATATGGAAATGTAATGTTTGATTGTTGAATGTTATATTGTCCTATATCAACTGTGATATTGCCATATATGTTACCTCTGAGGCCATATATGATTTTTCATGTGTACACTTACTGGGTAGATGAAGATATAAGTTTATAACATATAAAATTTGTCTATGAACATACTGCATGTTAATAATACATTAGTGTTGGGGAACGATTGATTGCGATTAATCGCATCCAAAATAAAAGTTTTTGTGTACATAATATATGTGTGTGTACTGTGTGCATTTATTACGCATATATATATATATATATATGTATACACACACCCAAGCATGTATATATTTAAGAAAAATGTTATGTTTATATATTTTTTATATTTTTATAAAATATAAACTATATGAATATAAATATAACACATGCAAATGCATGTAAATATTTTCAAAACATATAATGCTTATGTGTGTCTTTATATATGCATAATAAATATACACAGTACACACATATATTATATAAACAAAAACTTCTTTTGGATGTGATTAATCACAATTAATTGTTGCCCAGCACTTATATGTTGCAATCATATATGTCAACAATATATATTTTATTTGTGTTTATATGTGCAACTTTATTTTAACAACACATGTATATATCTGTATGGTTATATATGTTTTCTAATAAACTTAAATACATATCTGTCTTTTATATTTACTTGTATAATATCAACATGTATTGAGTGGTTTTGGGATGGATATACATGTACATGACATATATTTCCAAAACTGTATTATATAGATATAAACATACATTTTTGTATGGGCTGGATATGCATGTTAATGTAAGAAAATGTTTCATTTTTTAATATATGGAAATTTCATATGGCACATGTGGAACCTGGCTTCCATAAACATCTTTTTCTAATAACTGTTTTTCAAATGTCAAGTTATCATAAATCATGTAGAGATCCTAAAGGCGTAGGCTTTTTTAAAGCTGTGAAATCAATTTCTCTTTTGATGATATTCTATGTGGTTTGTACTGTTCATGCATGAACAGAATTTCTTCATTCATACCAATTTTTACTTTCATCCTTTGATAAAAGATTGCCTGCAAGCAACCTGAATGCGTGTTTTATCAGCGCTATAATGTGGTCTTGACTGTGCTGTTCCACACCAACTAACCCACTGAGACACTCAAAAAGACACAGGCATTTTCTCCTTGAGGTGGTCTAACGTGAAGTCAATCACTACGCTGTCAACAGTGGGTTTGAAGGAAGAAAATGTTGGGTGAACCACTCCGGAAAACTGCTGACAATAGAGTATAGCTTTGAAAGCGGAACACTTTGAGGATGAATGCCCTCTATGACTGTTCTTAGGTTAACTTTGAAAGCTAAAACATTTTCATCTCCACAGCCAATGTCTGAAACCACTCTGCAGTTCTCTCTAGATTTTGAATGAAAAAAAAAAAAAAAAAACATTTGGGAGGCTCAATTATTTGAATAATAAGAAAATGGAGACCTTTACTTCCTGTTTTACCTTATATGACAGCCATTTCAGCTCTGGGCTTCATTATGTGAACTTTCCAACATAGTAACAATAGCAGTACATCAAACAATGAGTGGTCTGCCTGAATGCACAGTACTCATAAAGCAGTAGGTGAACAAAACATGGATGATGTATTGCATCATACTTAACCATAATAGAACATACTTCATTGATGGTCAAAACCCCTTTTCATGGTGCCTCAAATATCAAATTACGTTACTTTAAGAAACTTAAGTTTCAAGTGTCTCAAAATATTCCTTTTGATAGCGTTTGACTACTGGAGGAACCATTGGGTGTTTAGAGATCTTGCAGGAAATTATGGGTTCCATTTTGCAAGTTCCTGAGAAGACTGAAAGGCTACGATAGCCTAGGATATTTTCCTTTTTATAGACAACAATAATTCTTTGACAAACGTATAATGTAAATGCGTGGAAATGCGCGCATGCATTCATAACAGAGAGAGAGAGAGAAAGAGAGAGAGAGAGAGAGAGAGAGATGTAGTAAGAGGCGGGGATCGACGGCGCAAGAGCGAAACGGAAAATCCGTCTTCGACAATAAGCATCAAGATCAGTCTCCGTGCCAATCTGAAGCTGTTTATACGGACACGTTTGGCACGGCGATCTTTTATGCAAAAGTAACGGTTTCAAGAGGCAGATCGAGCGAAAACGGGATGTTTTTGTATAAGGACTAGAAGTGGAACTTGGGTAGGCGAAGTCTTGGGCGTATCTCCACTTTTGTTCATTTTTTGGTCGAACTGAAAAACAGCCGTTGTTGAGCGCATCTGATCTTCCCCGAGCGCCCGGTGCTGATGAGGGCTTTGTCGGCGTGATCCGTGCGCGATGGCCGCTTCGGGCGGACAGAAGAGTGAGAAGTTAGATGAAGCTCAGGCTCTAGCGAGGAGTTGCGCAGGGCGACCGGACTTTCTGCCCTGCGATGGACTATCCATCTGCGCCACACACAGCCACGGGAAGTGTTTCAAGCTGCACTGGTGCTGTCATCTGGGCTGGTGCCACTGTAAGTACACGCACCGTTTCTCCAAGATCGGTGACTCTTGGATGGATAAGGATACTATTAGTTGCACAGAATAAATAGTATCGAAATGCGCCTCAAGGTTTAAAACTATCACCAACAAAGATGAGTTTAATGGGCCAGCGCTTTTATCTCTTAACAGTTCACCAGTGGCCAGTGTAAAGTTGAGAAAAATGTATGTGTGAAAGACAAATCGTACTAAAATGCTTACTAAAGGGCACAACTGAAAACAAAGATTTCATTCACAGACTCAGGGAAATTCTTTTGTTCCCATTTCCCTTCAGAGTTCATGAATGCTGACGTCAGATAGGAGTTTTTAGTTTATTTCTAACCATATAGCTCTATACTGCCAAATGTTCTAAATGCACTGTCATAGTTATTTAACCACGATTTCAACGTCTTACACTAATAGTCATTTATATGTAATGTTGCAATTGAAACATTTGCTTTTATGATGTAGCCTACCTTAAAATGTAAAGTTACTGTACTTTGAAATGACATTAATCAAAATGCAACAAATGTGCCAATATAATTCGCTACTCAGACATTTAATAGCCCTTAACCTGATAAATATGTAGGCTAATTTTTATTAGACCGTAATAGAATCTTCTTATTACATATTCTCAGAGGAATGGGGAATCTCGCGTTTGTCACTTATGAAATATTAAACAAGTTGATAAATGATGCATAGACATCTTAGAAATTATGTTGTGAAGGTACATGTAGTTTGTGCTCATCTAAGCAATATTGAAAAATCGATCAAATTACTTTTACATTTACTAAGTAAATTAAACTATATATTTATATATATATATATACACACACACACACACACACACACACACACACACACACATATTTGAAGAGATAACGGTGACCAGATGCACCTTATACCACCGGTAGAGGGAGCTGTTTCTTTTTTGCCTTTTTTTAAACCTTGGTCTTTACATTATACTCATTAAAGCGATATCCTAATATACAGTAAATTTCAGCTGGTTGATTGTTTATATCGTATCCATATGTAAACTATCCCATCACCAAGCTCTAAACTGCTAGATTTGGAGTACAGTACAGGCATTATAGTACTATAAACATTAACATTATCCATTTCTGTAAAATTCAGAATTCTTGACAAACAAAACAAATAAACAAAAAACCCTGTCCCTGACAAACCAGCACAAATCAAAGTTTTCTGCCATGAAAAAGAATTCAAAATGAAGAAACCATCTTCATTATATAACCCAAACATCATTATGTAACCTAACATTATTTTAAATGATATACAGTGATTTAACTATGATGTTTTTAATAAGAATTTGCAATAAAGAATTTGCAAATTGCCTGAAAAACCCTTTGTTGCCTTCATCTGGAAAAAAAAAATTAATAACACTTTGATTACATTTACAGATATTAAGTTATTTATTGCTTATTTTGTTTTTATAAGTGGTTCAAAGTCTAACATAGTTTGTGTATGAACATTTCATTAAAAAATATTTAGTAGTATAATATATTGATCTTAGTCTAATGATGTGTGTTTTGATACATTCTTTAAGCCATCTCTTTCTCTTATGAGAATTTATCACTGGTTGTCACTAGCCTTACAGTGCTTACTTCATTTGTGAAATAACATAATAAAGTAAGCCATCAAATTTAATACAATAATTCCGCAGTTAGAAGGTCATCTGAGCTGATGAGTATCTAACTCAAAAGCAGACACATAGGGACTTTACAACTGAAGTGAAACTTGCTAGCAGAAGTGAATTACTCTAACATGTCCATAATGAATGTGCATTATAGAGGAAGTCATCAGACGAATAAAGATGAGTGCTAAGATGTCTTTGTAAGGCAGTGATATGATCAGGCCATTTCTGGTGTCAGGGGTGTCTGATAAAAATGACAGTCATTGTGAGGCTAACAAATGCCATGTGACTGTGAAGGAGGGAGCAGATTCCTTAGATTCCTGAGACCTCTCTGTGAAGTAATCATCTCCAAATGTGTATGTGTGTGTAAGCCTGTCTAAAAAAAGAGAAAGAAAAATCTGTGTGAGCTTTTTAAAGATTCTTCTGGGCAAATGACAGTAAAATTAGGTTGCTAGGTTTTCGTGGGTTTCGATATGCAGTTACCTCAGGATGGTACTTTTGCCAACAGACTGCCTGATTCTTACAGTAAGTCTTATTTCATATTTAAAATCAGAGCAGCATTACTATGACGAATTATGAAAAAGAGGCTCTGTGAAGCCAGTATTGAGAGTGAAGCAAAACCACTCTTGGCTAAACTGTGCGTTTGAGACAACCCCCATAATGTGACTTCATAAACTCTTCCTTGCACATCCCTTCAGGTATGTAGGCTTGGATTTCTCAACAAATCCAACAATTTTGCTACTTCTCTGAGTGACAAGTTGGAAAAGAAACTAATCAGGATATGACAGAAAGTTCACGTAGCTCTGTCAGAGGTCAAGCACTAGTCTGGCCTTGTTGCTAAGTTGGGCTTTTTTATCTCAGCTTTAAAAGGTCAGCACAATTTATTCCTAGCTTTAAGGTCCCAGCGTAGCGCTCAAGTCTTTGAGCCTTTAACCTCATTCAATATAAATGGCAAAGTACAAAATCAAACCCACCAAACCATTTGAAATTAAACTGAAAATGTCAGTTAAATTCCAGTTTGCTTCCTAAATTTGAACTGATGTAAAAACAGGATGCAGAATTCCAAACTGACAAAAAGGAAATAAAATTAAGAGTGATTGAAACTGAAAGAAATCAACATGCTGGAATAATGTTGTTTTTAATAATGTATTTAATAACGTATTTTATTTTTCAATGAATTACGCATGTTCACTACATGCGTTTTTTTTGAAAAAGGTTGAATTCCAGAATTTTTTACTCTTTTTAAAAAATAAATTGACATTTTATGCACTGTATAGCAAAATTTAAACTTGTAGGTTAGAGAAATGTCTAGAAAAATGCATCAGCTGAGAAAATAATGTACTATACAGTACATATCAGGACATAAATAGGCAAACAAAGTTTAAATTAATGATGTTATTATTTATATTTTGTGTCTTATTGCTGTCATTCTAATTCAGATTCCAATTCAACATCATGTAGTGTAGGGCGTGACCACTACAGGAATTACCCAGACAGACCCACACAACAACACACTGTAACTGTAATGTTCTGTTGTTACAATAATTAAGTCATTATCTGTTCTCATTAAGGGAATGATTATGTTTGCAACACTATGAGCATTATGTAAACCTGCTAAATATTAATTTGATACTTTGTGCAATGCGTCACAGGCTCTCAGGCAGAACCAGTGCTGTTTAAAATGGAACGACAAGGTTTCTCCTGGGAGCTTGACTGACATTTGCCCTACTTGTGAGTTGAATTGCATGAGTTGTGTCTTCATTCACGACCCAACAGTTACATAGAATTACACAAACACTGTCAGGTGCTCATCTAAAAAAAACATTGACTGGGTAGGCTTAATAATAATTAGAAGACACAGTGAGACACCAGGAGAAAGGTATTAATACAGTGATTCTACATGTGCTGTCAGGCTTGTTTTGGGCACTGTATGAATGAGGAATACAGTACAGTTAGTGTACCATTATTTCAAAATAAACCCTAGGCAATAAGCCCATCTGACCATACCATTTCCTACTTATTACATGGCTATGTATAAAAAACAAAGTTCAGAAGAAACATGTTTAATGATTTAGAAAAAAAAAAAAAACCTGATCCCAAGATACCATACCACTGTCTGTTAGTCTCACACAGAGACAAGAAGTCACTGTACAGTATAAAGCCCAGAGGCAGTTAGAAATGTATTTATACATACTTGCAGGAGTGAATAACTGAATACAGATTGGCTATGTCCTTTGAGATAAGTCTTTTCAGAGGAGTTCTCTGCAGTCCCTGGGGAATTCTGATGTTTTCTACTCTGGAATTCCTCTTTTTTTGTCTTTTATTTGTCTTTGCTGTTTGGGTGCATGTAAACACAGCAGACGTTGTTCTTGTTTACCTCCCTAAAGGTTAGCAGAAAGATATGCCGTTCGGGGACTTAAAAACATAGAGAATGCTTTTAAAAGCTCACTAAACCGGCTGTGCACAGTTCGATTTTTAGTACTTGGAATTTTATTCCGATCATTAGAATTGTTGATTTGCAGCCACCAAACATCTCCAAGAGCTAATATGAATGACATCCCTTCAAAATGCAGAAACATAATGATATGCTTCAGTCCAGAGGCCCTAGTGAATTGGTGTTCTGAGTGGTGTAATGTTATTCTGTACTTGTCAAGCTCTGATGAAAAAGGAAGTGAAAGTGCTAAGTTTCTCCCAGTGGGCTGTAGGGCAAGCCGTAGCACATCAGCACTATGAGTTAGCCTTGTTTAGTGTCAGTAATAATATGCCATCCTTCTCCAACGGATGGGTTTAGGTCTCACACATATGGACAATGCTGGATTTTGAACTGTACCAGGATTTTGGCAACTGTCAGGATGCCTCAACACAGTGGGGCCACTGCACCTTGGAGACTGTCCGGAGCCTCCAAAAGTCTCAGATGTCTCAGGCCCCACAACACAAATGGTGTAAGATCATCTCTAGGAGCCCCAGGACCTTCAGCACATACCGTTTGCACTGACTATTACATTGTAAGGTGACCAGAAAAGGTTGCAGGACCCTGAGAGCTTACAGTGAAAGTGATCATCAAGGGCCCCAGACTCCTCAGGTGATACAGTGTAAGCTGCCCGGTAAAAGTGTTCACTAGGGGTCACCCAGCCATCAGAGCCTTCAATGTAAGTTGACTATTAGGGTTCCCTTTAGCACACACAGTATAAGCTAACCAGAAGGGGTTCCAGGCCACTCAGCGTATATAATGTAAGTTGATTGCTACGAGCCCTAGGCCCCTCAGCACAAACAGCGTAAGCTTATCAGTCAATCGCGTTTATTTATACAGCACTTTTTAACAAAACAGGTTGTGTCAAAGCAACTTTACGGTATTAAATAGGACAACAGTGTGTCAATAATGCAAAGTTTACATGTTGCAGCAAAGTCAGATTGCAGAGGACTCATCTGGTTCCCGTGGTCTTGCGAAGAAGACGGGGCACCATACCCCCTAGCTCTTTCAGTTTAGGCTGACCAGAAAGGGCTGCAGGCCCCTCAGCATATACAGTGTAAGTTAATTACTAGGGGCCCCAGGCCCTCCAGTACATACAGTGTCATCTTACCAGTAAGGGCCCCAGGGCACCTCAACACATACAGTGTAGGCTTGCCAGTCAGGGGCCCAAGGACTTCCAGTTTAGGCAGACCAGAAGGGGCTCCAGGCCCCTCAGCATTTAGAGTGTAAGTTAATTTTTAGGGGCCCCAGGCCTCTCAGCACATACAGTGTAATCTTACCAGTAGGGGCCTCAGGATGCCTCAACACATACAGTGTAAGCCCGGGGCCCTAGACCCCTTAGCACTTCTAATTGAAGCAGACCAAAAGGGGCTTCAGGCCCCTCAGCATATACAGTGCAAGTTGATTACTATGGGCCCCAGGCTCCTCAGAACATACCATGTAAGCTTACCAGTATGGTCCCCAGACTCCTCAGCACTTCTAGTTTAGGCAGACCAGAATGGGCTCCAGGCCCCTCAGCATATACAGTGTAACCTTACCAGTAGGGGCCCTGGGCACCTCAGTACATACAGTGTAAGATGACCACAGCGGGTTGCAGGACCCTCAGAGCTAACAGTGAAAGTGATCACTAAGGGCCCTAGGCCTCTCAGCTGATACAGTGTAAGCTTACCAGTAGGGGCCCCACACCCTTCAGTGCTTCCAGTTTAGGCTGACCAAAGGGCTCCAGGCTCCTCAGTATATACAGTGTAAGTTGATTACTAGGGGCCCCAGACCTCTCAACAAATACAGTGTAAGCTGACCAGAAGGGGTTGCAGGACCATCAGAGCTACCAGTGAAAGTGATCACTAAGGGCCCCAGGCTCCTTAGCTGATACAGTGTAAGGTGACCAGTAGGCACTTCAGGGCCCTTAGTGCTTAAAGTGAAAGTGATCACTAGGTGCCACACGGCCATCAGATCCTTCTGTGTAATTTAATTACCATGGGCCCCAGGCCCCTCAGAACATACAGTGTAAGCTTACAAGTAGGGGCCCAAGACCCTTCAGCACTTCCAGTTTAGGCTGCCCGGAAGGGGCTCCAGGCCCCTCAGCATATACAATGTAAGTTGATTACTAGGGGTCCCAGGCCCCTCAACACATACAATACAGTGTAAACTTACCAGAGGGGGTTGCAGGACCCTCAGAACGAACAGTAAAAGTGATCACTAAGGGCCACAGGTCCGTCAGGCATTTCACGGCCCTCAGTGCTTAAAGTGAAAGTGATCACTAGAGGCCACACAGCCATGAGAGCCTTTAATGTAAGCTGAATATTATGGGACCCAGGCCCCTCAGAACATACAGTGTAAGCTTACCAATAGGGGCCCCAGAAGAGGCTTCAGGGCCCTCAGTGCTTAGTGATATTAAGGGGCCCCAGGACTATCAGCCTATAAAGTTTTACCAGTATCAGAGGTAGTCATTGGGATTTAAAGAAAAAAGAATAATAATTGTGATGATGGTCAGGGGTCTGAATCTAACAAAATATTAACAAATATCATCTTGCTTGAATTATTCATAAAAAAACATAAACCAGATGGAGAGAATGTTCTCTTCAGTAAACAGCACTCTAAAACTGTAAGAAAGTGTAATTGGTGCTCAGTGAGGCATCATATAAGCGCAGCGTGAGATGATGCTCAGTCTGTTCTTGAAGCCAGTCTGGACTGGCAAGTAAATCTATCAGACACACATGCACAGAAACTAAAAGAGAGAGAGTCAGACAGAGAAGTGAGTGTTCTACCTGAGATGAACCGAGACCTAAGCGTGAACATGGCATCGCCTGTCCAATCCTGATGAATGATTCACACTAAGGGGTTCTCAAGGCCTTCATCATCAGTCTTCATCCAAGCCCACCTTCACACTTCTCTGAGACCAGTCCGATGTGTAATTACAGACGAGCAGGACAGAGAGATTGTAGAAGTGTAGAACTCAGCTCCCCTCATCTGTGACTTCACTTTTCTAATCAGCGTTCTTTCTCAACCTTTTATCAAGATGGCAGCCACTCTCACCATTGGTTTCAAGGTTCTTGAGAGTCTATTTTAAGGGTGCAACAAAACAGCCGCAGATATCAAGTCAGGCAAATACTTTAAATATAGAATCTATATTTTTCTGTAAATTAACTCCCCTATTGAAAAACAACAGCATATGCTTTTAGGTATGTTTTGAAGCATGGCAGGTCTGAGCTGGTTTAAGCTGGTCCTTAGTTGGTCATGAGCTGGTTTAAGTTGCTTCTGAGCTGGCTAGCTCCTGCTCATAACCAGCTTATAACCAGCTCAGAACCAGCACACACAGCTACCATGTTTCAAAACATACCTAACCAGCAAATGCTGTTTTTTGTTTGTTTGTTTGTTTGTTTTTTTCAACAGGGTCCTCTAGATTTCTGGGAGCCACTCACCATTTCTGTGAAGTATATACTCTGCAGAGAGAAAGTAGAGCTCTTACAGTGAAAAGATTTTTGTGACTCATGTGACTTGACATCTTACTTTTTTTTTGATAACCATTACGTCATTCCAATCCCATGTTATTTTGTAAGGTCACTATGAACTACAAAAGTCGCTGGTTTGCATTATATCATTTTATTACTAGGAACTGCCATTGTATGGAAAAGAGCTGTGCAATGTTTCATTTCACAAATCATTTCAAAATCATATTTTTATGTACCCCAGAAAATCGTTCACAGCAGTCATTACTCAGACCATTCTTATTTTAAATAGTGTTGGAGTCCAAGCAAAATTGGACCCCACTGACTTTCATTGTATGGGAAAGAAAAAAAAAAAAAAGGGAAACGTAGTTCTTTTGCACTATGCATTGAGCATTTATTGAGAAGAACCACCATAGTTGGTAAGCATCCTATTTCCTGTAACTAGCGTAACTACCTTAACCAAAAAGTTTTCCATCAAAAATCTAGATTTTGGTAGTGACCCACCAACAAGACCAGCAATAAACTAGCATAAACAAGCAAGACCAGCCCCAAGCACATATAAATACAAAATATACAATAAAATATACTCAAAATCAAAATATAAAGGAAATACTGTAGACAGACGAAAAGTCCAAGTCATTGGTTTGCATTTAAAAGGTACTTCTCAGCTGTGACACTGGACCACAAAAACAGTCATAAGGATCAATTTTTGGAAATATTTATACATCATCTGAAAGTTGAATAAATATGCTTTCCATTGATGTATGGTTTGTTAGGATAGGACAGTATTTGACCGAGATACAACTATTTGAAAATCTGGAAGTTCTTAGCAATGCATATTACTAATCAAAAATTAAGTTGTTTTACAAAATATCTTAATGGAACATGATTTCTACTTAACTTAATATCCTAGTGATTTTTGGTATAAAAGAAATATCAATAATTTTGACGTATACAATGTCTTGTTGGCTATTGCTACAAATATACCCATGCGACTTATGACTGGTTTTGTCCAGGGTCGCAATTCTCAAGAATTATTGTATAATTTTATATAAAGCTAGGTCATAGTCACAAGGCAATATGAAATCTACTCAAAATTGTGCCTCGATTCAAGTTTCGGTCCTCAAGCTCTCATTTCCGACAGCTTATATTACATGTGTGTAAAACCGGATATGGAAAGTCCTGCTCACATCCGCCTGTAAACCCTGATTGTACATCAGGCTTTGTTTGCACAATATTTGTCTGAGCACAAGAACGTAAAGCCTAAAAATAAGACCAACAACCACAGGATTAGGTCTTATCTGTAGACACACACATTATGTGGTACCCAGTCAGCAGAGGTTTTAAATGTCCTCATATGGACCTTTACTGATTTTCCACTGATAAAACTCACTGCAATACTTGCTTGATCACTCAAATCCCACTTATTTATATGTCCCACATGGCTAAAAGTGATTTCCAGTTTCATTAGCTTTCATCATTTCATCAAGTATAAATGAAACATGAGGATGGATAGAACAGACTGGCGCTGAAGCTTCTGTTTTGGTGTAAATGGCATAGGACGGCAATTTAAATGCTCTCCTCCTAGCACTTAACACAGACTGCTAACCTGTCCATGGGCATATGGTCAATGTTTTGTAATGGGCCTATAATATACTATATTATATGTCTGAATCAGGCTTTAGTGGTACATTATTATCTGTCATAGAATGTGGAATGACCCAATTACTGAGCTGATTTAGTGGGATAGTCTACCACAAAGATTTTCTCATAAAAACTCACAGGAGGCCTGTTATGGCTAGAGTCAAATATTTCATTTGTGACATTATTTACAGTATTTTTTAAGCATCTTTTCAACAAATTGGAAAAAAAATATCAAAAAATAATTCAGCCTCATAATACTGTAAATCAGAAGAAATACATTTCTGTATTCATTCATTTTAAACTGTAAACATCTGCACAAATTTGCAGAGTTCTTTATTAAAGTTAATAAATAATAAGTAATTAACCTATATACAAAGTAATATATGCACATATATTACATTTATTGTATATTATATATATATATATATATATATATATATATATATATAACAATTGATATGATAATACACTACAAGTCAAAAGTTTTTAAACAGTAAATGTTTAAATGTTTTTTAAAGAAGCCTCTTCTGCTCACCAAGCCTGCATTTATTTGATCCAAAGTACAGGAAAAACATTGCAAATCTGAGATATTTATGCTATTCAAAATATTTAAATATATTGTAAAATGTCATTTATTCCTGTGATTTCAAAGCTGAATTTTTAAAGCTTATTATTTCAGATAAATGCTAATCTTTGGATCTTTCTGTTCATCAAAGAATCCTGAAAAAATGAACTCAGCTGTTTTAAATATTGATACTACTACTACTACTAATAATAACAATAATAAAAATGTTTCTTGAACAGCAAATCAGCATATAAGAATGATTTCTGAAAGATCATGTGACATCTTGAGTAATGATGCTGAAAATTTTGAAATTACATTTTAAAATACATTAAAATAGAAAACAGTTATTTTAAATAGTAAAATATTTCACAAAATTACTGCTTTTGCTGTATTTTGGATCAAATAAACGCAGGTTTGGTGAGCAGAAGAGAATTCTTTAAAAACATTAAAAAATCAAAAATCAAAAACTTTTGACTGGTAGTGTGTGTCATAGATATTGTATTATATGTATGACATATAATGTCATATGAAGTGAAAACATATATGAAAGCTATTAGAAATAGGAACAATATATTAATATATTAACATGTATTAACATACATCTAGGCCATACAAATATGCATGTTTATGTATGTCTAATAGATTTTTGGACAAATAAAGTAAATATAAAAAATAGACATGTATTTAAAACATTTATTATAAACCATATACATGTGGTGTTTAAAAAAAAAAAAAAATATATATATATATATATATATACATATATATACATAATATAATATAATATCTATATTTTGATTTTTATATGTTATTATATTTAGTAATAATACATGTCAGCAGTATATATATATATGTATATATATACTGCTGACATATATTATTGCTAATATAATAACATAAAAATCAAAATATAGATATTATTAACATATGTACGTATTTTACTGTTGAGAGTTTATTGATGTTATTAACATTTATCCACCCAGAGAATGTATGTACAGTATGTGAAAACTATATCTGGCCTTATAGGTCACATATATGGCAATATCTCTCTTGATGTAGGGGATTAAATGTCATAAATTAATACATTTCTATATGGGAACTCATGGAAACATTAAGGTCAGTGGCACAATTATTTTCCTATTTATTAAACACACATTTTTTTTTTTTTGTTCGAGTCTCTTCTTTTAATTAGCATTCCACACATCATCTTCAGACCAAACAACATATATTCAGTCTGGAGGATGGTGACAGATGCAAAACACACTTTTTAAGGGCAGTAGGAATGTTTTTGTTCCCTTGTTCCTAAGAAAGTCTTTCCTTTTTGAAAGCTTAATCTAAAAAGACAGACGTGACAGATACAATTACAGTGGCAGAAGAATACTTGTTCTCGACAGGATGTTGATGTGATTATTACGAGGGATAGTTTTTTTTCATGGCTACGAGTTTCTATACAGGCCTCAAGGCATCTATCATTTCACATTTCACGTTTCATAGTGACTGCAAACACTTGTTATTTCAGATCCATAGAGATGTGGAGACAATTGTTATTCATCCTTCTTTCACATTCTTTAGCTTGGCAGCAAAAAAAGTGAAAGCACGATTTTGTCGCAAAAAATTGTCAACGACTGTACTGAATGGTGGGATTAGAGCTACTGGCTTTTGTTCTTATGACTGGTTAACTGGAGCAAGCCTTTTTTTTTTATTTCTTTTTTATTGAAATATCAGTTAAGTAAGCCTGCTCTGTCTTCTTTTTCCATCACAAGCCTAACATTCATTAAAGATTAACATTCATCCTACCACAGCAAACATGACAAATCTGGGCATATAGTAGGTAGCTGATCACCTACGCCATATGCTTTGAATGAATTTTGTGTCATGTCTGTTCACATAATTCATGTTCATTCAAGTCATCTCTCTGTCCTACTTCCCTCTCTTTTTAACTATATATTTCTGACATTTTTACCTTTATCTTATAAGACAGTAGGCTTGACAGAATGCAGTGTGGGAGAGAAAGAGAGAGGCCTGTCGGGACTCAGACTCATGTTGTCTGAAGCACGACTAAACGATGTGTCAGAGCGCTTTCCACAACACACTCTTCATTGTATATACCATACGACCCTCCCAGTTTTTGTTAACATGATTTATAAATGCCATATACTCCATATACTGTAAGCCGTCAGAGCCAGGATTGAGAGACTTAAAAGGTGTTGCATAACCAAACATAATGATACATTTAGTGTATATCCAATCTTAAGATTCTCACTGCCTTCCAACATTACAAGTTGGTTGTGATGATAGCGAGACACATGGTCAGAAAGACATGCGTTTGTCTGTTTGGAGAAGCAGAAACTGCAAGTGATGTCGGTAATAATGGTTCATTTAGAATTGTATGTCAGTAGCTGCCACAGCTGAATGACATTTATCAGCGCTGTTGGAAATTCGAAGTGTCTTTCCCTTGTTTAGGGGTTGAGATAATAAATCTACAAGATGGAAATAGCTAAACAGAGCAGATAAAAGTATTTTTGCTACAGAAAATGCTGTTTCGGACCAGATATTTGTGATATCAGACTGCTTTAAATGAGTAGAGGTTCGGATTAGTTGGAAATGCTTCTTTCTCCAGCCTCACAGCCAGCTGGGCCTCAGGATGTTCCAGAGCAAAGAATCCATTCTATCTCTGTTGGGAATTCTGCCTTTGAGATACTAGCCATTACACTTAAACTCCATTCACTCTGTGGGGGAAATGCAGTGGAATTGCTTTTAGATGAGATATACCTGTGAACTTTTTTACAAAGAGACTGTTAAGACTGACCGCACAAGTTTTTTTTCTAAAAACTAAATCAAATAAGATAAATTGAAAAAAAAAAAAAAATCAATATTGTGTATATGTGCTTGCTCTTATCATTAAATGCCTCAAGTGCTCCCTTTTCAGATAATCTGTAAATTGTGGGTCAATGAATTAAAGCTTATATTTGTTTTATAAATCTATTAACTCATTCAAATATGAATTAAAATGCAATTAATTCATTCAAAAGTATTAAACATTAAAAAAAAAACTACAAAATTACCAAAACATAAACAAAAATTAAAACAGAAAATAAATGTAGAAAAATATTTGTAACACTTTACAATAATGTTTAGTTAACAGCAGTTAACGACTTTAGTTTACATGAACTAAGATAAGCAAAGAACATACTTCTACAGCATTTATTAATCTTATTTAATGTTAATTTTCAGCATTTACTAATGTATTTAAAAAAATATAAAGTTGTGCTTGTTAAGTAAGGGATAATGTACATCCAGCTCATTGTTATTTCAGAAAAAGCACAACAGGCTTATAACAACCGGCTGGATGAACATCATCCTTCTTATTATCTTCTTATTACCTTCTTATTGCCACAAAAGTGATCAAAACATTGATCTGAGTTTAAATATTTGAATGCAACGCTTCCGTGAAAAAAGCCATTACGGCAAGTTCAAACTAGACAGACATTTAAAGGATATGGTGGAGTCTTATTATACAACATTTCACCACATAAATAATTCTGGTGATAAAAAATATTGATTTAAGACGAAAATGTTTCAAAATCTTATCCTAAAATCCATAACAGTGTACAAAACAGTCGTCTCAAAATGGCAGCAGCTGTGTTTGTATGAAAAGAGAGAGCGAGTCCGCGACACCAGGATGACATAATCAAATAATTGTACTCATAATATTGAATTTAGTTTTAATACTTTATTAGCCAACCAAATGCAAGGCTTCCACAAAGAAAAAAATGTTCCCAGCAAGCGAACAGTGCTGACTTCAGGCAGTTACCTGGATGAGCCTGTGTTATTAGTTTTTACCAGCTGTTATCGGGGAATAACATACCTTGGAATGTGGAATCTGACCAGTCAGAATTGAGTATTTCACAGAGCCGTGTAATAAGTAAGGAATAATTGATGATGGGCCGTTGAATTATTTGAAAATAATGAAAACTCTGCTTTGCGTCATGGCCGCATCACCACCTGTGCATTTTTTTGAAGAATTCATTGTAACAAATTTATTCCACTTATACTACGGTTACCACACCTCAAGACATAGATCAGATTATATATTTCAAGATATTTGTCTGTTTTTGTCCTTAAAATGCTGTTGTGAGTAGGATTAATTTCTTATGAAGCTCATCCAACGCCTGTGTTGCTAATTCCAAAACATCATTTCAGACCTAGTAACGACGCTTGAGCCGTTGATAGCAGACAAATGTAATTAATAATTAAGTTATTTGACAGACAGACAGACAGACAAGCATACAGATGGAAAGAGAGAGAGAGAGAGAGAGAGCTCGTGAATTACCTCTCTGAGTCTGTGTCTCTCAAAAGTGATCAGCAGCTTCTCTACTAATAGTGAAACATTGAGTTCATTTTCTTCAGGAACAGTGCCGTTGTTAACTCACTTGTGAAAAATGTCATGTAGTTTTTAAGTTGTTAATTGTCAGAGCATTGCTGACAACATTAGCGTGTATGCTAACGTGTGTGCAAACTGTATGTGCGTGCCTCTGTAAGGGAGAGAGAGTGCGAGAAATAGAGTATGTGCTTACCGTACATAATAAACCGTAATTTTGTGGCCAAAACATGGAAATAATCTGTCATTCTTATCCCATATTTTTATTATAGTTATGTGTTTGGCGAGTATCGTTGTGGGTTTTGGATATTTTGCTGTTTTAGGCTGTAAGGATCTTTGAAATAACTGAAATCATGTGGTATAGACATGTAATGAGGTCAGTAGCTGCCTGGAACTACGTTCGCTGTGCGTTTCCCTGAAAATAATGCATACCTTCAGAACATTCATCAGCCAGTCAGATTCATGCATTCAATGGCCCCGTAGTTTAACTAATGTTATACTCAGCTTCACGTCGTGGCCGTATCACCACCTCGGTTGTGCATTATTTCTAAGAATTCAACGACCTGTCGTCAATTATTCCATACTTATAACACGGCTCCTTGGAATACTCGATTCTGATTGGTCAATCACCACATTCCAAGGTTTGATATTCCCAAATAACAACCAATAAAGACTAATAACACAGGCTCATCCTGGTAACTGCCTGCAGTCAGTGCTGTTTGCTTGCTGGGAACATTTGTTTTCTATGTGGAAGCTTTGCGTTTGGTTGGCTAATAAATATTAAAACTCAATTCAATATTATGTCAATATTATATTTTGTGGCAAGCAGCTGTGTAATAAGCGGGATAATGTACATCCAGCCAGTTGCTATCACAGAATAAAGCCAGCTGATAAGCCTGTCGGGCTTTATTCTGCGATAGCAACTGGCTAAATGTACATTATCCCTTTCTTACTGCACTGTGAATTAACATGAACTAACAATATATGACTATATTTTCATTAACTAACATAACAACGATTAATAAATACTGTAATGAATGTATTGCTCATTGTTCTTCATGTTATTTAATACATTAATTAACATTAATTAATAGTTGACAAAATATTGAATAAAATCTATAACAGTATCTCAGTGATGCTAAAAATAACATTACTTTTCTGTGCCAAGCATAATGTCATAAGCTATTAAAAGTACATAAAACATAGAAGTATGCAGAAAAAACATCAAATGTACACTGTGTTTTAAAACATTTTTTTTTGCATTACTGTATTCCTTTATACAGTATCTTATCTTATACAGTATAGAGTACATGTCCACTCTATGACCTCTAAAGTTGAGAATATGCCACATTCTTTCCATGCTGTGTGAGATTGCTGGTTGTGAAAGAATCAATTCTGTCCTCTGTGAAAGACTAACACTTTCAGATTAGTAACCTGTGGTGTACAGTGCAAGTATCTAGCAACTTATAACAGCAGGTATCACAGCTATCACAAGCACAGCAGACAAATCAACAGCAACCCAAGACTGTCAACTCTACAATGGGATTTGAATTGAAGTTTTCAGCAAGAACATAACATATTTTTCAACCTTGCTTTTTGGCATCTAAGTTCTCTCACGTTCAGCTGATGATATCAGTGTCTCCTTCTCAGAAAGAATTGTATTGGGGCATCTGTTGTGTTCGATATTGTACATAATGAATGTTACTGAAAGGCAAAAAGTTCAATCTGCTCTTTTTCTCTTTGCAGGTAAATACGTCTACCAACCCATGACCAGTGTATGCCAACTTCCCAGCACTTCGGTTCCAGTCGCCCCCTCAGGTCACACCCACACCATGAACCTGTCCATCTCCCTGGCTGAGCGCTTTCTCAGGACGGCCCCCAAGTTCCAGGCTCCACCCTGTCCGGAGTCGCCCAAGTTCTGCGTCATCTCTGACCTCTTTGTGGATGATTACATGGTCAAACGTATCAACGGTAAGATGTGTTATGTGCAAAGGCCGCCTCCACCTACACCAAATCCCACACACCAACCCCAGACGCTGGCACCTCAACCTGCAGCCCAGCGTACCAACAAGCACACACGGCAAACAGGCCCAACTGTTAAGCACAACCAACCAAACGAGAACATCTCAGGCCCTAAAATGGACCACTGCTCATCTCCCTCCAGCTCGGAAGACTCTGGAATCAATGCATTGGGTCTGCACTACATGGAATCATGCGATGAGGACTCCTGCGTGGATGACGATGATGAGGAAGAAGAGGATGATGAGCTGAGCACCGATGGGGACTCCAGTCCCGGTAGCCTCTGGGACCAGGATGAGTGCACTGTACTGTCACCGTCCAAATCAATGGTTGAGATCATTGAGAAGATTGAGACTACAGTTTGACGTGCCTGTCAGTTGGAATTCCTCGGTTTCGGAAACACTTCCTTACATTATCCTATCTGCAGGTGCATGAGTTCAGTGAGCCAGTGCAAGCACATGCTTCCTGTTATGGCAGTGCCATCCGAGGTTGTCCCAGAAGAACCCTCAAGAGATGAGTCATGGCAACTTCTCTCCTGTACTTACTACAGCTCTCATTTTCCCTATAGTCCCTTACGCATGGTGAGGCTAATGTAGGTTACACGCAAGTGAGTGCGCTGACAAACACATATCGTGAGAACTTTGACCAAATGGGACTCGATACATGATAGAATATTTCATGGATGAACAGACATAGGAAAGTCAAACTCAAAAATATGAGGCTATGTCCAATGCATAGAAAAGGAAGAGGGGATGGCTGATGCAATATGGAGAGATCTAGATTAAGACGATCTGTGTGTGTGTGAGGATGGAGAGTGCTACAAAGATAGAAGGAGAAAGAGTGAGGGAGAGAGAGAGTCTTTCAACGTCCTGTTAGCAGAATCAGTTAGAACACTGGCTAAATCATGCATGAGCTCAGAGGACGGTAATGAAACTTTGCGATGAGGCTCGTGCTTGAGGGAATGCCCCTTTTCTCCAACTCTCACACATGCAGAGATTCCCTAGAGGCACAGTCAGCGTACATTACCAGACATTTCTTGTCTGGCACCAGACTGTGGGGAGGACCAATCGTCCTATCGTCATAGTCCTCAAAGTTTGTGGCTCAAAACCTTTTGACAATCAGTTATGAAAAAGTAGGTTTAAGATTTATGCAGAAGAGTGATAAGGAGTAAAATTGCGTAGTTCGTCCCCTAAAAATCCCATTGTGATCTGTTCCATTTTGTCAAACGCCTGTACCACTTTGAAGTATCATTAACAAAGCCAGAGGACTTCTCAGGGACCGTTCACACAAGATGCGTTTTTGTGTCCATCGGCTCAATGTCTGCTCATAAATGTGCTGGACAGATGCTATTGGTCCTTGCTGTTTTTTACAGCTGCATTCAGGGTTGCCAGGTTTTCACAACAAAACCCACCCAGTTGCCACCCAAAACTAACCCAATCGCGTTTCAAAGGGGGTTCATCTGTAAAAATCACATTCTGGGGGGTAAAATACATGTTTTTTGGCAGGGCTCCCCTGGTACAGTTTGCATTCCAGGGGCTAAATATCATGTTATTGGGGTTGCTTCAACCCGCAGACTTTATAAACAAACCGTGGCAACATTGTTAAAGTATCCCAGTTCCGCAGAAAAACTGCAGACTTGGCAACACTGGCTGCATTTTTAAAGGATAGTTTACTCAAACATTAAAATTCTGTCATAATTTACTCACCTTTATGTTGTTTCAAACCTGTATGACTTTCTTTTGTGAAAGATTTTGAGATTGTTTTAAGATATGTGATCCTGGACCACAAAACCAGTCATAAGTAGCAAGGATATATTTGTAGCAATAGCCAACAATAATCATTAGGATATTAAGTAAAGGTCACGTTCTATGAAGATATTTAGTAAATTTTCCTCCTGTAAATATATCAAAACTTACCTTTTTATTAGTAATATGCATGGCTAAGAACTTCGTCTGGACAACTTTAAAGGCAGTTTTCCCAATATAATTTTTTGTACCCTCAGATTCCAGATTTTCAAATAGTTGTATCTCAGCCAAATATCCTAACAAACCATACAAAACATTTCCTTGGTCACATATACAAGTTTAGTCCATAAAAAATGAAGCTGTTTGGCAGGATAAGCTCATTTCCATATGAACAGTATTTATATTATCAAAAATGTACAGGGGTAAATGCTACACATTATGTCTATATACAGTGTAAAATTTACATTAATACATTTGGAAGATACTTTTTCCAAAGCAACTTATATTGCATTCAAGGTATACATTGTATCAGATGTACATTGTATCAGACCCATAACCTTGATATTGCTTGTAGCTTGCCTGAGCTAGGAATGCTATAAATCAGCTTTCAGGTCATTTCTGTTGGCTCTGTCTAGCTGTATTTAATGCAAGAATGCATCCTGTGTGAAAGGCCCCTTAATGTCACTTTGAGATCTTTGAAATCTTTGAGATCGTCACTGGCTGCAATAATTTTTTTTTTTTTAATGGTTTAAGAACATTTTGTCCATTCAGACTTGCCACGGCATCTCTGGGTCTCATTTTATCATTGTATTTAAATTTATCTTATATGACCATAAATATGTTACCTCCAAATATCCAAGCACAGTTATACCCCAAAATGTAAAAAAAAGGACCAGCACGTCAAGAAGTGCTTCTTTGCCTTGTTTTAAGCACATGGAACCATTGCTATCATTGCTGAGGTAGAATACAGTCCTAAATGACTTTTAATTCACACATAAATGTCTTGCTTACTACATTTTACCAAAAAATGGAAAGTTATAACAATAAATCTGTTAACTAGAGGACTATGAGCTGAGACTGCCAAGGATGTACAGACTGGATGAAAACCAAGTGAACCCTTTTAATGATCCAACTTTATTCCAAGCATTGGCTCAAAGATGTTATACTAGCTTGCTGTTTGCCAAACCTATGTAATATATAAGCACATATGTAACTTCACTGCCTGAAGAAAACTATTCATTTTGGAGTTCCTCTGATCACAGGAGGACCAAGATCCATATATGGTGCAGGTATGATTCTCTCCTTGTTACTGAATGAATGAATGAATATGACTATTCCTGTCTCTGCAGTTTTCATATCAGGGACTGATACTGTAGCTACAAATATATACTGTAGACACACAAATGTTTATCAAATATTAAAAGATACCCCATTTTCTTTTCTTATATCAACTATTGTTAACTCACCTTTTTTTTCTTATAAAGAAATTAAGAAAATAAGAAATGTTTCTGTCTTTCATTCTGAATCACCCAGTTGAAAAAACAGCATATGCTAAGATAAGGACCGGCTTAAACCAGCACAAATCAGCAGCCGTGCTTCAAAACGTACCTAACCAGCATATACTGTTTTTTTTTTTCAACAGGGCATGCTCATGCATTCTGGTTGCTTCAAACTTTAGTGTTAACAATAAGTGTTAATATACATTCTTATATGGTTCTTCAGCTGTTAAAGGTTAACTGCATTGGCCTTTTAATCCTAGATAATCCTAGATGAACTTCCAGTTGAATTTACCACCTTCTTTATCAGAAGAGAGGATATTTTGAAATCATAGAGGAACAGTTGCAGAGAAACCCATTTGAAGCCATTGCAGCAAAGAGACCTTATGCCTGCTTGGAAAACAGATGGGTACTAACAGGAATAGGCACCATGGAGCCTCCAACTTCCAAATCATCCTACGTTGCTGCAGAAGTATCGACCCAGTGTTTACAAAGTGAACATGCAAAGAAGGTCAAACGGCCTTTACAAAAAGGTAAAACAACAATGTAGGATGATTTTGAAGTTGGAGGAGAAAATGAGATGGGAGTTTTTCGACATACCCTAACTGTATTGACTCAGATTACACAGAGTGCACATGTGCATGGCAGAGCTAGCATTTGAGGTTAAAAAGTTTATAAATGTTTTTTTTTTTTTAGAAAATGACCGATTGTTTTGCTATATAATACCCTTTTTCGTTAGGGATCGTTTAGAGCTCTTTGAAGCTGCATTTAAACTACATTTTGGACGTTCAAACTGGCGGGCACCATAGAAGTCCACTATATGGAGATAATTATTGAAATGTTTTCCTCAACAAACATAATTTCTTTACGACTGAAGAAAGAAAGGCATGAACATCTTGGATGACAATGGGGTGAGTGCATTATCTGGAAGTCAACTTCTCCCTTAAAGCTAATTCGCATGCATCCAGAACACTTTATATCTAAGCTTCTAATAACCGTGTTTTTGATTTAGGGGTATGATTGACCAATGAAAGTAATAGTTCACCCCAAAAATGAAAATTTACTGATGTTCTCACCCTCAGGCCATCCAAGATGCGTTTCTTCATCTGAACAGATATGGTGAAATTTAGCATTACTACATCACTTGCTCTGCAGTGAATGGGTGCTGTCCGAATGAAAGTGCAACAACATCACAATAAATCCACAAGTAATCCAGTCTATCAATTAATGTCTTGTGATGTGAAAAGCTCTTTGTTGCACACAACTGTTAACATCTTTGGCCTGCAGCAAGTGCAGAGACTTTTATCATATATCCGATATCAGTAGAAGTGACATTGAGTGACACAGAGGAAAGATAGCATAGAAAGCTGCTTGGACAAAGTTACCTGCTAGGCCGCAGTTTATTTGCAATTGAGAGTGGCGGGTGGAATGGAGAGCCGGCACAATCCATTAAATGAGCACTAGAGATGTGAAATGCCCGTCACCACTGCTAAAAACTGCTATTGTGAATAAAAATAAAAATGCGATACTACAGAAGTACTCACTCTGGTGAAAATAGGCTTCCACAATGTATTGTACTGCTTGTTAATTTGAAACAAACATTTGTATTGTAGTTCTCAAGGCTTCAGTGTCACATGATTCTAATATGCTGATTTGCTTGCTCAAGAAACATTTGTTTTTTGTCATTTGTTATCACAGTTGTGCTGCTTCATATTTTAGTGGAAACTGTAATATATTGTATTTACTCAGGATTCTTTGATTAATAGAAAGAAAAGAAAATAGATAGAAAGAAAAACACTGCTCTCAAATGTGAACAGTAATGTAGTTTTGTCATACCGCACTTCTTTCTCTGTGTAGACTGAATGTAAAACTACATTAACTAACATGCCAGGCAACTGCAATGACATTGCATTCGCATGTTTTAAAATGAATGATGCAATGCTATGTAAAAACTAGAGCAGATGCCTGCAACAGAGCACAGCTTTATGGATGCAGGGGAGAGAAAATAGGGAGTCTATCAAGACTTGGAATCGATCCCGCTCAACCACTGTTAAGGGGTACCAGACTGCATCGGTCTTGTGAACAGAATGATTACAGCAGTGCATAACAAGATGAAAATGCTCGAAGTGTTGGGAGAAACATTTGACTGTAATGCTCACATCATTGTCCACAGATCTGAAGAATGCACTCAATAATAGAGCACACAGGAAACTTGTGCTAATGAGCAAACAGAAATGTCGAATCCAGCTTGCACTCATCCCCACGGGTTGTCAGGGAGACATTTATCTGGGGATCGGAGGAGAGAGAGAGGCGTAAACAAATAAAGGTATCCTGTAGATAGAGAGAGGGAGGAGACTTTCATTTCTGAACTTAGCAAAAGTACAAAAAAGTGCACAGTCAGTCACAAGACCACCTAGAAACACAGAGCTCATCTCATTAGATATGTGCTCTACTTGAAAACATTAGAGGAGAATTAGACCATTACCCTTGGGCTGGCATCATTTGCAGAAAGTAAACAGTCTTTTCTTTCATTGTCAGAATGAGGTGGTGGGGTTTACTTATTTTGAGGGGGTCTGATGTTGTTAATCCTCATGCAAACAGTGCAGCACAGCAGGCAGGGAGCTAGACTGAGAAACATCCATAGAATTCAGCTAATTAATCCAAGCTAACCTAAGGCAAAAAACAAAACACCAACTGGCTTACAAATGCAGAAAAGCAGACTTTTGCTTTGAGATGAAAATTGAAAATAGAATTTGGACTGCCACTGTAAAAGGTTGAACATTTTTAAGACAGCGTCTTTTGTGCTGAGAGACATGTCTAAATGAACGTGATGCAACATATTAAAACTAGATGAGTAAAGTTTGAACAAACTTTGAAGCTGGCTTGAAAAAGCCATGACTGAAAATTTGAAGCAGTTGTAAAAGCTTGAAGTTTGAAAATGTAAAAAGATTAGATGTTGATAGCATGTTTTTAACATGTTTAACATGTTGTTAGCATGTTGCTAGGATTTTTCTAACATGATTAGCCTGTTTCTAGCATGTTTCCCTTGTGAAAAAACCAGCAACAGCACCAACCACCTTAGCTGGTTTATGCTGGTCCTTTGCTGGTTTACGCTGGTCCTTAGCAGGTCATGTTGCTGGTCAAGGACCAGCACAAACCAGCAAAGGACCAGCTTAAACTAGCATCAAACCTACCTAACCAGCATCCCAGCATCAAAACCTACCTACCAGCATATGCTGGTTTTTCACCATGGTTTTAACATGATTAACATTGTTATCATTATTAGCATGTTAGCATTGATTTTAGCATGATTGGCATGTTATTAACATGTTTTTAATGTGATTAGCATGTTAATGTGATTTAACACAGCATGTTGCTAACATGTTTTTAGCATGATATAACATTGCTAACATGAATGAAAAAAATCCAGCTAAAACCAGCTGATTCAGTAAAAAAAACAGCTAAAAGCCAGTTAAACCAGCTAAAACCGGCGGATTTAGCAAAAAGCCAGCTAAAAACCACTTAACAACCATCTACAACCATTTAAAAAAACAGTTGATTCGGTAAAAAAAAAAAAAGCCTGACCAGCTAAAAAGAGGCCAAAACCACTTTAAAACCAGCCTGGGAGTCAAAACAGCCAACTAGCTTAGGCTGTTTTGAGTAGGCTTTTCAGTAGGTTTTCACCCCCTCAATGAAAGTCTATAGGATTTTTGGTGGTTTTGATAGTCTGGTTTTCGAAAACCGTAACTCGGATCAGCTAGTAAAGATATAGTAACCTGAGTCGGACCAGTCTGAAGGTCTGACCTGAGTTTGGTGGTTCTAGCTTGAAAGCTCTATGAGGAGAAACATTTTTAAATTTAGTCTCTGAAGAAGGATAAGAAGAAGCAGAGCAAGAAGAAGAAAGAGCAAATCAGTAAGTTGACTTTTTCAAGCAAACTAAATAGCAAATAATATTTAAGTGAGTTAGCATTTGTATACAGTACTTCTTATCTTTGCTTCTTATCAAAAGTTATGACGCCTATGCATACGCCTACAGAATGTACACAGTCACTCATCATGACCTTTAGGCTTTTCCTGTTTCTGTAGGCTGTATGTTTGGCAGGGTTGTTTGCCATTCAGAATTGATTTGAGAATGTCAATTTCAAGTTCCTGAAGTTTATGAATTAAATTTGACTTGAGATAACAATTATGATTCAGGATATTAAATTACATTTTAAAATGAGGGAATACATTGAATTTATTTGGCCAGTTCCATCTCTTGATCTGAAAGCGAGCCAGTGGTATCATTAACCCCAGTGCAAAAACATTTTGAATGTGTCATTTTGGATGATTTTGTGCCAAATTGTAAATAAGCAGAAACTAAACGTAGTTGTCAGATCAATATGGATAATATAGGATTATGCACTTATAAATATTAAACATTTACAAAAACAGATTTAAGAAACTTTTTCCAAGTGAATGGAAAATATAAGATTCAACAATCATGTAACATGTTCTAAATAAAAAGTTACCTACTAGATTAAAAAACAGTGCTGCTATATTTGTCACATTAGTGTTGATCACTCATGTGCATGCACAATAGTCTTTGAAATAGACATTGTTTTAATTCTCATTGTTCATGTTCATGAAATGTTCACCTGTTATGTTTTATTCTCACCTTACAGTATACTTTAACCCACAGTGTATCTACAGGTTAGTCCAACAAAGAGAGAGAATATGAAGAGTTCAGATGCAAAACACTCTAAAAGCCACCTCGGTCAAAAATGAGTTAATGATACTGAGTGAATGCTCTCGACACACAGTATACGTCCATCAAATATTTTGACTTTAAACTTGCTAAATCCCAGCCTCAGCCCAATCAGAGGTACTTAGGTAGAAACCTATACATATAAGCCTGATAAAAATGCTTATTTTAAAGAAAAATGTCAGATGGACTTAAAAGGTGTTGCATCTAAACTCTTCATATATGTGATGGGATAAAATTCCTCAAATTCCTCAACGGTCATGTAAAACACCCTTTTTACCTTTTCAAAAACAGCTCTGTTCACAGCAAAAGCATTTCGGTGCATGTCTCCATATTATAATTATAATGAGCTACTGCTTACTCCACCCCTATCTTTTGTTTTTGGTGTATTTGGTAGCACGTTATCATTAAAAACAAAACTAATCCACTGCATCCCCAGTGGCTCTGATATTGGGAGAAAATAAAGACTCATGTTCACTTTTACATCCAACTACAAAACACCTGCATTGCTTAGAAGACATTGTTGTCGCTACAGATGCTGAAGTGTGGAGAAAATGGCGGACAGCATACAACTGGCCGAGGGCGGAAATATGCTAATACACTGACGGACTTGTTTGTAGGCGGAGCCTGAGCAATCAAAACGACTTGATAAATAAGATATTTTTTGAAGATTAAAAAAGTGCATGGATTTTTATCATTGTAGGGTGGTTGTGTCCACACAAGAAACATTTTACACCATGTGAAAGTGAATTTTGCATCCAACGTCCCCTTTAAAATAAAGTGTGACCAAAATCTGTGTTTCCCTTTGCACTTGTATAGAGATGAGCTGTTTAGGGCGAACCACGCAAATACAGCGAATTATTATGGCTGCTTACATACTGCAAAGCATTTTTAAAATGCAAGCTTTTAAAGATTAAAAAATTGTTGAAACTGAATTTTGACTGTTTAAAATCGAAACTAAAATAAGTTCTGGCCCGAAGTTCAGGTTGTAAACGTCCTATTGTGTATTCAAGAATCTTCAATGGACCTTTTTTACATTTCCAGGTTTCTCATAGCGGAAGTCGGTGTAAAATCCGAGAACAGTGAACGGGAGAGTACCACAAATATATTTTTTGCATTCCCAATTGCTCAAATAGCAAAAGAAAAACACGAAGACAGTGCTTTCACAACTTAAAAAAAAAAAAAATTGAGAGAGACTGACATCGGCAGTCAGAAGAGAGAACGATGTCAAATTTACCGTCCCTCCCATAGACGCATTAGAAACACCCTTGCATTTGCGTTAACTAATTTTTTGTAACTTTATGAAGAGGTGATATAAAATTGTAAGTGTACATACAATTTAAAAAATAAAATCTAAATATAAAAAACTTTGAAGGATTTATGATGCTGATGATCATTGAAACATGTCATCACAGTCTTGTGAAAAGGATCCATATAAGTAAGTAAGTTCCCTAAAATCTGTTTCTGTCATGATGGGTTACTGGAGGAACCATTTACCCACTTTTGGGTTCTTGCAAGAGCATATTGGATTGCATTCCATGTCATCACTTTAAAAGCAATGTGTATTTTGTTTCTTTTAAAATACTGCTTCCTATCAAAGCCTGACATGTAGAGACCACTTTTCAAACCTGTTTGAAAAGCCAGAATTTTTCTCTTTCTTGATGCTGCTGGCACAGAAATTGCACACTTTTTTAAATCTTATACAAACAAAAATGTAATGTTGCAGAGCACAGAGTGATAAAATAAACCAGTTTATTTCTAAGCAAAGGGAGATCTCCAATAAAATAGCAAAAATCACACAGACTATACAACACAAAATGGTTTGGAAGTTAGCCAGCGTCAACTACGAGAGAAGTGGGAAGATGGTTCTTTTATATTGTTTGTTTACCCTGAACACAAATAAGTCCATGATGATGATGAATTACTACTGTGAACAGAGGCAAGGTCCTTGAAGAGCAATGAGTCTCTCAAAACATATTGGAGTTTCTCTCAAGAGTGTGATAGCATTCCCAAGGCATAAAACACAATGAAACATGAAGGAAATCCACTGAGAAGCTTCCAAGCCTGCCAAGATACATATTAACTCACATTTCTTGTTTAAAGTCCAGCAGCCAGCGATAGGCTGAGAATCTCACTGAATGCTGGATTGTGAGGGTGGGTGGTTTCAGGTAAATTGCCCAGATTAGAACATCGACTTTGGAATTAGCATGACACTAATAAATGCAGCACAGCCAATAACAGCCTTGGCAGTGCAATTATTTAACAACACATCCAGTCAATTTCACAACTTGTGAAGACTCCATAATTACCCTCTCTATCTCGTTAAGCCTATAGTGCTTTTTCTTTCCATAAGACCGAATGTTCACAGTGTGAGCAGAGATGTGCAGAGCTGAGACATGGCACGCTTTAAATACTCAAGAGAGGCCAGCTGTGCCTGAGTCAGATCATTAAAAAAGGAAGAAAAAAGAGATTGGAGACCAAACACTCCTCCACAAAGCTCAATCAACTCAATCATGAGGGCAAATAAACCTCTAACGCTGCTTCATTTACAATTCAACTTAGAGTTATTACAGATGAATCATAATCCCTTTGGTTGTGTTAATTGCTATTGCGTAAGTCATTGTTGAAGAAATAAGAAAATACATTTTCAACAAACATTTTAGTGGAAAGCCTCTCATACAACAATGAGAGGCACAAATCAGTCATTAAAAACAGGAGGAAAAAAAGAAAGAAATTACATGAAGCCTTAAATATTGTGATATTGTGACTAGTGATCTGAGTCTTATTTATCCTCCTTTGAAAATTGTTATTTTAGGTTTAACATTAATTTTCCAGGCAGAATGGGATATATATCACATATGCAACTTAAGTACAGGTGACAGTTGACCAGATTGTAAATAAAACTGAAATGCTAAACAGTCATACTGCAGAATGCATATTAGACGATGCTCAAATGCATTTAAAATGCAATCACTTAGATTTTTGCACATTCATATTAGAATAGGAAACACTAAAAAGGATTAATCTAATGAAATGTATGTACAATTGACACATATACAAAAAATATACTAATATACTAAAGCTTTCTATGCTGTTTGCCTGTGAGACACTAAAATATGGAACTATGTTGTATTATAAAGGCTCATAAAACATCAAACTGCATCTCTGAAAATGAAAGAATATTAACACTATACTAATTTATCAAACATATTATACAAATCTCAACTTAGCTTTTTAAAAAAAGCTAAAAAATTACAAATGCTTATTGTAAATTTCAGGTTTTATGATACTAATTATTATATTATATTATAAATTATATATCCTTCTGATTACTAGGGGATTTTTTTGTGTGATTTTAATTACATTTTTTCATGTCATTACACGGTTTAGAGAATAAGAAACAAATTGAAAAATAAAATGTTTGAAAAATGATATTTTATTTATATATTATGCTACGTCCTCTGTAGAGGACACCAGGAAAAAGAACAACCTTTAAAAAGTTATATTTTAAAAAATAATAAAAAGACATAATTTGGCAAAAACAGTGGGATTTTTGTTTTAATCACAAATCAAATTTTATTTTTTATACCAAACTTTATATAAAGATGATTCTCAACTATGTTATGAAAGATATAACAATGTATAACAATTTTTCATTATGCAAAATGTGTGTAAAATGGCCATGAACAGGTTTTCCCATTATGTATCTAACTGTATCTAATTTGCATATTAATTTGGGGGGAACATATAATGAAAAAATAACTGTAATAACAGGAGTTAATAATTGGCAAGATTTTCATAATGATATCTAATAATTCATAGCAATATTGAAATATAATTTCTTTCCCTATTCACTTGTTGTGTCTCCCAAAACATATTATATATATATTATATATTATAACATATTAAACATGCTATAAGTCCCGGTGCCCTCTACAGTGGACATGTAAGAAATCAATGTCCTGTTTCATAACAAAAAGTCATATTTTGATTTGAAACCCCATAACATTTCCCTGAGATGTTGATTTATGACAAACAATGTGAGAAATTAGTCAGATCTAAATTATCATTACAAAATATGATCATATTCCCATAAGGGTGTTAAATTTGATCACTAAATTAATGTGAGCCAGTTTTAAAGGACAAGGAGAGGGTGAAACTTCCAAACGTTTGGTATCTCTGAAAAGTCCTAAATGTGTTCTGTACAGGACATCCAGACTTAAAACTGTGACATGTAAGGTCTTACAGAAATTGCTAAAAACTAATGTCCCCTACAGAGGACAAAACTCCTATAGCTGGTAGTCAGGAGGATATTATATTATATTTGAAGAGTTCATTTGCAAAAACAGATAACTCAAAAATCATGTTTTTGTTTTGTTTTGTTTTTTAATTCTGAATTCCAAGTAATATAAAAAAACTGCAGTTGGTTTGTTTTGATTAAATAATAATAACTAAAAAATACAGCTAACTAACACAATAAAAACATGATAACACAATAAAAAAAACACGACTTATGGAAATTATCAAAACAGGAGTTCTGTTTTTGCAAAAAAACACAGCAGTAGGCTACAACCAAAAGTATCAAGAAAGAATAAAAATAACAATTGTGTACTTTTTCTTCTCTCAGCAACAATATTTGTTAGTCCTGGGGTGTATTCCAGAAAGCAAGGTTAATTTACCATCTGCTAAACCCCAAACTCCTGGTTGATTAACCCAAACCTTGCTTACTCGAGGTATACTGGTTCCAAAAACGAGTCCAGGGGTAAGTTCAGTCAACTCAGAGTATGTTCCTGGTTAACACACAAGACATTCTCAACAGATCGACGAAAAGATGAGTCACTATGGAAACAGATGCTAAGATAAAGGGCGCCATACTACTTTTTTTCTTCTATCGTTCAAAAGGTCACTTACATACTTTACAATTGGTGGTGGCTGTGCAATCGTTTTTTTTGTTTGTTTTAGTTTAACCTTTAATTCTTGAGAATAAGAATTATATTGCTTGTTTGTTTGATGCTAATTATAATACAAATTATTATGAAATTATTATAATTATTATAAAAATACATGATAGAAAATGCAGATCCATGATGATAAAATATAATAAACATATATAATATAAAATAAACATTGTCAAAATAGTGTTTTTAACACTAATAATTTATGTAAATATAACAAACTATTTAGAATAATGTTACCTTATATTTTACTTATATCAGTGCTTTATAATTTACATCATACAACTATATATATATATATCTATATATATATATATATATAACGTTATTGTAATTATATATGATATTGTGTGCAATCTGTCACGCCCATTTGCAGTCTCGTCAGTAGGTCTGCAAATGGGCGTAGGTAGGTCACGCATGTGCTGATTGCTTTGAAATAAGCTAACCCTGAAACATAACCTACTCCTATCTTCAGAGAGGAAGTTGCTATGGCTACTTACATACCCTGAAAGTTACCTTCTTTTTTGGAACCGAAAGTTGAGGTTATCCGCTTACCTACCCTTAAACATACCCTGGTATGTCACATAACCTGCTTTCTGGAAGACCCCCCTGAAATTCAGTTTTGTAAAAACAAAACAAAATAAAACAGAACACACACATACAAAAAAAAAAGACAGGGAGCCTGTTCTTTGATTCACTTCTTTTGCTTTTCTTAATGGATACTATGTTCCTCATGTGGATGATGGAATTCTGAGGATGAATGAGTCTATAGCCAGCATGACAAGATCTGCGGCTTCAATCCTTTCATCCTTTCAGCTCTTAGTAGCTGCCCTGCCTTGATCTACTTTCCTTGGCATAGTGTAACCTAGCAACAGTCAATTTTATCACATTTCACACAGTTTACACCAATTCACATCCGTCTCCTATTCTAATCTGAGATTCTTTTTTAACAACACTTATATACAAAAATGATTCAAATGCAATAAATACTGAAGTGCTCTTGGCTGCTTGGGTCGAAGACACTTATGCCACGATTCTGTATTACGCACTGATCGGCAATCAAAACGCTACATTAAGCCCTAGAAAATACATACATTCAGATCAATGAACACATACTGACCCTTGTGACAAGATGAAAGAGTACTGCGGCACTTTATGCTTCAGAATGTCGGAAGTAATCGCACTAAATAACAGAAGACACCTGCTAAGAGATGCTAGATGTTTTCCTAACTTTAACCAACTAGTATCAAGGTGAATTTCAGAGAAGGTTAAGTCTGTTTCCCTCAAGTCCACGCAGGCAAAACGATTCACTAATTTTGGACTGCCAGAAAAGGTCTATATATATATATATATATATACGTATCCCACTTTCTGTAGGCCTGTTAACAGATAATAAAAGTGCACTTTCTATATATATATTTTTAGCATTCTATTAAAATCAGCCATTTTGTGAGGTGTAAACATCAAACATGTTGCCAAGTCTCTAAGACTGAGATGCACTGTCTGATGTACACCGATAATCATTCAAAGCACTGCATCGCTTTTGTCCAGCTGGGAATATTTCTGAGAACACACTTTGCATTTTAAGAGGAGTTTAATATCTTTTAATATTCATCACTGATTCATGTGCAATTAAAATGAAATTACTAGTACAGATCCTTTGTGCCATTCTTTTACATCAGATTCCATGCCACAACACCATCCATAGAAATTCAAGATCTCTTGTCAAACTAATATATACATTAATTTGTCCTGAAAACATGAGAATGACAGACAGTGGAATGGAAAGTAAGCAAATTGCTTTTTAAATACAGTGCCTTGCGAAAGTATTCATACCCCTTTTTTTCACGGTTTGCTATGTTGGTGCCGTATGTTAAAGTGCTTTAAATTATTTTTTTCTCATCAGTCTACACTCCATACACCATAATGGCAAAGCAAAAAACAGGTTTTTCACATCTTGGCAAATTAATTAAAAATAAAACAATTTAAATGATTTCACTGCAAAAGTATTCAAACTGTAGTCTGGGACAGTTGAAATTTAGCTCAGGAGCGTTTATATTGCTTGTAGATGTTACTACACATCGAGCAAAGTTAACCTGTGGCAAATTCAATTTGAATGGGTATGATTTTAAAGGCACACACGTCTTAATAAAAGGTCTAACAGCTAAAAATGCATATCAGAGTAAAAAACAAGCCCTGAGGTTAAAAAAAAAAAATCCCATAGAGCTCAGAAACAGGATTGCATCAAGCCACACTTCTGGGAAAGAGTTCAGAAAAAATTCTGCTGCATTGAAGGTTCAGAGAAGCATGTAGTCTCCGATACTCTTAATGGAAGAAGATTAAAACAATCAGGACTCTTCCTAGAGCTGGCCTTAGTGAAAACACATGAAAACACACTTGAAATTTGCCAAAAAGCACCTAAAGGACCCTCAGACAGTAAGAAACAAGATTCTCTGGTCTGATGATCCTCAATTCTAAGAATCATGTTTGGAGGAAACCAGGCACTGCTCATCACCTGCAGAGTACCATCCCAAAATTAAAGTGTGGTGGTGGCAGCCGCGTGCTGTGGGGTTGTTTTTCAGCAGCAGGGACTGAAGGACTCGTCAGAGTAGAGGAAAAACTCAGTGCACCAATATATTGAGATAACCTTAATGAAAACCCAGTCCAGAGCATTCAGAACCTCAGGGCAGAAGGTTCACCTTCCAACAGGACAATGACCCTAAGCACACAGCAAGAGTGGCTTATAGAAACCTCTGTGAATGTCCTTGAATGGCCCAGCCACAGCCTGGGCTTAAACGCAATCAAATACTTGTGGAGAAGCCTGAAAACGTGCGTCTGTCCTCATCCAACTTGAAAGAGCTTGAGAGGTGAAGAGGTGGGGCAAAGAATGGCAGATAATTGCCAGTTGCAAAGCTTGTCACATCATAACCAAAAAAAAGGCTATAAAGGTGCTTCAACTAAGTACCATGTTAAGGGTATGAATACTTATGCAATGTACTTATTTCATTTTTTAATTAAATGTACAAAAATGTGACAATACTCTTTTTGCTTTGACATAATGGTGTATAGAGTGCAGACTGATGTGGAGAAAAAGTAATTTAAAGGGGTCTTATTATGGTCTTTTACAAAGTCTTGATTTTGTTTTAGGGGTGTACTAGAACATGCTCTCATGCTTGGTGGTTCGAAAAATGCATTATTTTTTCACATAATTTACATTATTACAATACCTTTCTCCCAGCCTGACACAAATTGACTAGTTCCGGGTTTAACGAAGGCCCGCCTTCCGAAAAACGAAATGTGTTGATTGGTTAGCTGTCCCAGTGCGTTGCCATTGGCGAACAGCTTAGACGGTGTTTCAGTACTACCACGCCCCTTGTCAAAGCAGCAAGTTCCATGTACAATTGTTAGCACAAGCTAGATTAAAATTATTCTTACGTTTTAAATATGGACAACAAGCCGTATGAGGCACTTTTTATTATGGATGGACGCACTTTATTGGTTTGAACTGATGAAGAGAAACACCCAGCTATGCTGTTCTAAAGCGTAGCAGTGCCAGGATAATTTTTTAATTTAACTCCGGTTGCATTCGTCTGAAAGAAAGAAGTCATATACACCTAGGATGCATGAAGGGTGAGTACATAATATGCTACAGTAGTGTTGGGTCCTATCGTCAGCCTGCCAGATTGCTGATACATGATATTATCGTGCTAATTTAATTGTTTACTCCAGCTCCAGCATAAGGCTTAAAGCAGCCTAACATTAACATTATCAAAGAACATCATCACTGATTAGCCTAGCATAGTCTAGTGCAAGTTGATGCATTAAAAAAAAAAAAACACTTGCCTTATAAGTGAAGATCTCTACACTGTATGATGAATAAATATTTTACTACACACTGCACACGTCTCCGGCATGTTACAGCTCTGACACGGCCACTTTAGTCAATACTTGTGCTTATGCTGGCAGCGTCTCTGCGGCGCGTTGCGGCTCTGTGGCGGCCACCAGAGTAGATCGTGGCCACTTTAGTCAATGGTTGTGTTTATACCCGCCGCGCTGCGGCTTGTTGGAGTGTCTCAGAAGCTGCTCTCTGCGCTGCATCGCTAAAGTTAGGCTAATACCCCACCTCGTCCCTACCCACCCCCCAACCATTTGAATTTCCATAGGCGGGATTTATTTTAACGATATTCTAAGGGGCCACGTAGTGACATCATAACATGTCAACAAACGAAGCCATTTGTTGTAGTGCTTGAAAAGGGATTTTTTTTAAAAACGAAATATCTCCCTTTGGAGTGGACTTTGAGATTTGTAACTTTGTAGATCTTTTTATGCCCAAATGAACACACCACACACTGACTAAAATTCAAAAAGTAAAAAAGCATAATAAAACCCCTTTAAATCAGTTTAACAAGGCAGCAATATAACAAACCGTGAAAAAAAAAAAAAAATGAAGGGGTATGAATACTTTCGCACTGTATGTGCCCTTGAAAGGCTGCACTTGAAGCAGAAGTTTGCTTAATGCTTTTTAAAATAAAACACAAACACTACACTTCACAGCTCTCTGCACTTGATTTCATGTCCAACTGTTTATTATGTATTTATTTATTTATTTTCCTATTTGTATGAAGTACTCTCCTTAAAACAAGATCAATACAGCGCAATATGATGCCGGATCTTCTCTCTTCCCGTCTCTCCGTGCTTTACAGAGTAAAGTAGATCCTTTGAATGGAATGGCTCATGAAACATGTCTAGCCGGGAATAAACAAGAGTTTTTTTTAACAGCATGGCTTTCTTTCTGTAGTGGTAATGAGGATGTGCTCTTTTAAAAGGCATTCGTATTAATGCATTCACTGAGATTACACTATTAATGCACCTTATGCATCAAACACCTTATGTGGTTGGCAGTGCATCTTTGCATGGGGGGTAGGTGGTATAAAAGGTTGAGTATAAAAGGTCAGGTTGGAAAACTTTTCATGAATGACCTGTAATAATTTCTGGCCCTGAATGCACATTTGTCATGTTTCCTACAGCACTTTAGAGACACCGGCCAAGGCTCAGCACAATCTTTTTAAAGCCATCATTGAAAAACACTCCATCCTTTTGATTGACTCTCTTCTACTGCCCACACATGTAAACGCTCACGACACACTTAGAAATTGCCTTTTATCCAGGTTGTTCAAGTGCATATGAGAGTATTAAAAGTAGAAGGTGAGGTGGAAGCAGTCAGGTCTTTGCTGAATAGTTTAGGGCTCTATGTATAGAAACGTAGGTGGAAAAATAACATCCAGTTATCATACCTGACTTCAAGATAGTTCAAGATGTGTTCATTCTTTTCCCATGTGATCATTGGTGGGAACCAACAGGGAGACCTCAGAGTAACTTTCAGGGTTTCTTTATTTCTTCGAAACCTTAATAACGACATCTCCACATGTAAATATATAGGAAGTGCTCAGTAAGTTTTAGCAACACTCCAGGTTCCAATAACCATAACTTTTACTGAGTTTGCAAAAAAAGTGATGTTCATCCTCAAAATTTTTGTCTTTTCTTGCTGTGCAAAAGTCTAAAGGCCTGTTCACATCAAGAACAATAACTATAAAGATAATAATATAGTTCTAAAAATTAGCACTCGGCTAACGTATCTACCGTTATTGTTTTAAGTGTTTACAGTTTAGCAGCTAAACTTTAGCTGTGGAATTCGCTTGCGTAAGTGTCAAACAAAATAATATTAACGGATTGGAGCACTATATTATTGTTTTACTGTATGTAAAGGTGCATGGTAGGGTTGCCAACAAATGCGAACAATTGCGAGTTTATATCTCACAATTCTCATTTAGAATTGTTAGTTTGTATCTCGTAATTCTGAGGAAAAAAAGTCAGAATTGTGGGCCTTAGAGAGGCCTTAAAGATTCTTAAATCAAAGATACATTTACTTAAGCAAAATGATATAAAGAAGTCTTGCTTTCGTGAAACTGATTAAAATGGAATATGTGCCAACGGGCTCAGAAAAAGCAACTTACAGTTTTGCTTTTACAGTTTATAGACTACTTCCACAAGATTTTTCCTATTTTGCTTAGAGATCATAGTTTTAATTTATTACAACCCTTTATAAGCTACATAAAAAATGTACGCTTCCCAGAAGACAAAATAAGTGTAATTTACCGAGTTCATCCAAATAAATAAATAAATAAATAAAAAATTAAAAAATTACACCCTCTGGGCCTTCTTAAGCATCAGTGAATGTTTTCACTTTTTGTAACAGTTGCGTATGAGTCTCAATTACCCTCAGTGTAAAAATATCAAAATCATACAGTCACTGCTGGAGACAGTTCAAATAGGCAGAATATGCTGGAAAACCAATGCATGTGCAAGAGCTGGAGGATTTTTCTGAAGAACAGCAGGCAGTTGAACTGCTTAGGACAACTGAGGGACTCATAAACAACTTCACAAAACAAAAACATTTGTGGATCATTCAAGTAATGACATACAGTATTAGGAAAAAAAGCATAAACATACGTTTTCAACAGTTACTATAATAAATTCAGCTATTTTGTCTCGTATCATCAAGACAGTACTGAAAAAAAAAAAAAATTGCAATTTTCGTGATCCCTCTTATTTTGTTAAAATGAAAATTTAGCAGATTTTGCAAGGGGTGTGTAAAATTATGAGCAGAACTGTAATTCAAAGGGAAAACATTTTAATACCCCATTGGCAGATATTTGTTCTTTTAAGCAAAAATTCACTTATTTTTGTTTCAATTTCTCAGAAAGCAATTCTTCATATCTTCATTTTGCATCTGAAGTGAATTTATTTTTATTTAAAAATGTTTAGATATTTGTATTGGAAATCAAGAGAAAAATACTAAAGAAGACACTGATTTTCTGCAATGTGTGCAACATTTAACTTTCTGAATTCTGCTCTGATTTAAGACCTTTTAATGTCTTAATTTCAGGAAGAGCAAATTAAGACTTTTTAAGACCCACAGAAACCCTGAATGGAGCTTTACAACACACTCACAGCTGCATCAGCAGGGCAGTTTTTGCGGTGCATCTCTGTGCCTTACACTGTTTAGGATGCTGAAATGAGCTTTTGATGAGAGAACAATCCTTTCTCAGTGGCCGTGGGGGAACAACGCCTGCTCTTTATCCCTTAAAGAACTCTCTGTGCATCTGTTCTCTAGCACACACATCTCACTGTTTCCTCTGTAAGTAACAGTGTGTATATTAGAATCAGTGATACTGGACAACTGAGAAAGTTCAACCTGCTGACTGAAATACTGAATACTATCTGCTTTGGGTCAGCGAGTAGATTTGACAATAAAGGCCACAATGGACCATTAGGATAGCTGAGAGGATTGCTGGTGTACCCTTAACCACAGTCAATGCTTTGAAAAAAAAAAATAACAGACTTCATAAAGCTGACCACAACCTCTTTAAACTTTACAGACGCTACAGAGAATTGAGGCACAAGGGCAGCCTTTTTCCTCAAACCACTGAAGTCAATGAATCTCTTACAAATACTGAACGTTGCCTCAGTGGTTGTCTTTATAATGCAATGTTTTTGAGACATGCAACGTTCATATTCATAAATACATTTTTAATTCACTTTGGTAGTGCTTTAAGAGCAAGAATGAAATGAAGCCAAATCATATTTAAATTAAAGGTCAAATTAACGTCCAATTGTTCTTGTGCGATCATTATTTTTTTAAATTCTAAGGCTTGTATATCCATAAACACTTGATTTATCTTCGCTTGCATCAGGTAGTTGCCAATTACAGTGCCAAGGGCCAAGTGTAAAGACTGTGGGTCATTTGAATATTATGTTAAACCGTTTACCAATATAAATTATTTTACTCCATTTAGCATTTCTTAAACTTTTGGAAGTAACATATATTAACTAGTAATTACAGTTTTTTTGACAAATCATTTGACACTGTAAGGGCTGGATTTGTGGGATGAATAATAAAGCATCTCAATATAAAGCATTGAAACACATCTCAAACATGAGTTCTGTACAGACATAGTAGTGCTTTATTATGATTTGTAACAGTGGGCGGAGTCATCTACTCCTCCACCAATGGCGGAGGAGAAAGCTTTAACTGGAAATTCTCGCTGTGATAAATACTTCCTGTTCCTGGATGGACAGGGTTGGACAGACCGGCCCTCTCATTGCCATGAGAATAAGTGAGTTCTGTCAGAACAGCAAGCTGAAAAACAAAACAGAAGAACAGAGAATGAAAAATGTGGCATTGCAAAGGTAGAAAAACAGTAGTTAATAATTACATTAACAGCTAAAACAGTTATTAATTACAACAACAATAAACAAACAAACAAAAAACAACATGATACTATAATATAGCATAAAACTAACATTTCAATGTAATTTATCTGCACACAACTGATAAAAGTTTGGTCACGCGTGATTTTGTTTGCCGAGCACCAGGTCAACGTCAAATTTAGAGTTTCATGTCTTTCATTGCTTAAATCTGGCATTAAAGGGTTAGTTCACCCAAAAATGAAATTCTGTCATTTGATTTACTCACCCTCATGTTGTACCAAACCTGTATGAGTTTCTTTGTTCTCTGGAACATAAAAGAAGAGATTTTGATAGTTCATTGACAATGGATGTCATTGATCATCAAAAAGTATCTTCGTTTGTGTGCCACAAAAGAAAGTTACACAGGTTTGAAATGACATGAGGGTGAGTAATAGATGACAGAATTCTCATTTTAAGGTGAACTGTCCCTTAAAGGGATCCTTGGGGATGAAGACTTGTGGTTTAATGTAATGTAAATAATGTCTCGTACTGAAATATGTAGAAAACCCATGAAAGAATGATGTGGATTTAAAAAAATCCACATCATTCATATTTTGGACTATGGGGGGCGCCATTATTTCGATGACGTCAAATGGTTGCACTCCCTGATCTACTGGCGCTACCTGTTGCTATTTTTACTGCAACACAACTTCAAATACAAACCTCATGAAATAAAATACTGATACAATGACCACAGCTATTGAAAGAACTTACAGGTGGCAATGTCGCATTAACTGAAAATTGTCCGCCACTGACAATTTTTTATTTTATTTATTTTTTTTTTTTATCAGTGACGGAAAAATCTAAAGGCTGTCTGTCACTTGGACAGATTACACTGAGGGTGATCTACTGCAACTTTTAACTGTTATTCCCACCCTGTCCAGTGGGTGGCGAGTGTGTTCCAGTGTGGCAGCAGATCACTGGATCCAGAACAAAAATGAAACTGTCACAAATGTTTAAATGCTATGCGTTTGATTAAGCACAAGAGTACCCAGAAGCTACAATGATCTATTTTGTATAGCCACCTTAAAGAGTGCCAAAACTGTATTTACTGCTATTTCCAAATGAAATGGACAAAATTTGAAATCTGAGACTTTGTTTCATTTCAAAAGGAACACAAAGCTTAGTCCATTTGCGATTTATTGGAAGGGAGGTGCACTATGTACTGTTCGTTCATCAACTGGAAACAGCATAGACCAAAAGATCGATTGGGATTTAAGAATACATTAAAATAGCTGTGACTGCGGGGTGTGGTGTTGAACATGAAAAGTTATGCAGTCTCATCTGTTTATCTGTTCTCTTCAAAACAAATGATAAGCCTATATCTTCCTGTAGGTTCATAATTAAAAATAAAAATGTGAACTAAAATGAAAGCAATTAAATGTGTTTTTATATTACGTAATTAAAATACGTAAATTAAAATGACGGGTAATAATAGATTATGACGGAATTTTTACTACCCTGGCCGTCAAAATGACAGACAATGTTAAAGTCTAATGTAACCTCTGCACTGAATATAAGGGTCTTTCTACAGAAATGTCCACTTTTATTATGGCAAGATGTCTTTAACATTTAAACTTAGACCACATTATTAGATTACCTTTTGACTTAATGAATACATATAAATGACAGCTGATTGATTTTTTAAAAAAATCTTTTTTGTGCAATTATTTAAAGACCACATGTACCTTTTTTGTCACTGGTGTTACCTTCTTTGGCAGTATTAAAGGTTTTTATGAACTATTATTTCTCGATTTATTTTTGTTTTTCAGCACAGCACAAAAATAATGAAAATGCAAAAAATAAGGAGATTGTTTTATTTATTTAATGTGACAGAAAAAAACACAGTAACACCAGTGACACAATGAATCGTACAGAAGACCTGATACACTGATCTTCACTGTTGTTACCCATAAGGAAGGTAACACCATTGACAGTAACACCAGTGACAATTTTCATAAAAAATGCATTTTACAAAACAGCTGCTGCAAGGTATCAAACCACATGTTGGCAATCATGGCATACTACATGGTATACTAAATGAAGTAGTTTAATCCATTTGTATTCTAGTTTTTTTTTTTTTTTTTTACAATTCCCTAACAATAAAGTTGGTCACACCAGTGACTTCAAACTAAAAATTCATAACTGAAAAGAGACAGTGGACTTAACATGGGCGTCTTTTCATAGATCTTTAGGAAATAGGAAGAAGGAAGGCAAGTGATGTCATCAGTGTGATTTTTTTTTTTTTTCAAAAGAACGGTTTTGTTAAACGGTAACACCAGTGACAAAACTCCAGGGGACCACTACTTTTATTACATATTTTATAATATTTATTTAGCATTTAGTTTTTTTTATGCCATTTACATCACATATTCGATAATTATGAATACATTACTGTTTTTTAATGGTAGAAAAACCTGACCTCAAAATAAAGCACTTTCCCTATGTACACGGCTGTGGGGATGAGCGGTTTTGTGGTGCTTGGAATTCTATTTAATTAATTTAAAAATAAATATTGCCACATTAAAGGCTCAAGAATAGCATATTGTTCAAATAGCATATTGTTTCATTTTAACACTCCTGGATATTGAGTAAAATCCACGTTGAAAAACTCCTTCAGTGGCTGTGGCATCATGACAAGTGTCGGCATGTTTACATCCTGCCAGGATGGCATCTAGCGTTTCTTGTCTCTGCCGTTTGTAAGCTCTTTCAGTAGCTGTAGTCTACTAAAAGCCTCAAAGGCATCAGGTCAAGTGGAGAGAACAAAGACGCTAGAATTTAGGAAGTTTTATTCGTCCACAGGCATCTTCCCTTTCTTTTCTCCTCTTCTTATCGTTAGAAAAGCAGTGTAGACTTACATCGCTGTCTTGTTGTCCTTCAACTGAAAATTACAACCAAAAACCGCATCGTATCAGTCCTTTATTTTCCGAGTTGCTTATTCCGAGTTGTGTTGTGGTAAAAATACCAACTGTAGTGTCAGTAGCTTACTGAGATCAACCATTTTACATCATCTAAAAAATAGGACCCCTTATAGTCCAAAATATGTCTAAAACGATGTGGATTTTTTAAAATAACGTAAATCTTTCATCGGTTTTCAACTACGTATTTAAATAAAATACATAATTTACGTTATATTAAGTCATTCAAGTCTTAATACCTGGGGTTCCCTTTAAGAAGCATTTCATGCAGGACTTGATGTCAATTATTATTGTTTTATTGAAAACTGAATCAATTTGTTGGTGTTGGCCAGTGGAAGTTACGCAGTAACCTGGGTTGCACCATGCAGTAAGATATTCAGAAGAATGTAACTTAAACTTAAACGCAGTCTCACACCAACCAACCCCCATTCATTAGCAGCATTAGGCTGTCCAGAGTCATTCATTAATGCATATATTTTTCAGCAGGGACCTCGTTACAGCCTGAGCAATCAATGCGCATTTAACGAAACAGCATGAATCAAACAGCATAATCTATCCCTCTCTCTCCAGCCTCACTTTGAAGCCCTCCTTTGCATCTTTATCTTCTCCTTTCCTCTGATCTCACTCAAATCTTCCCTTCATCATTCCTGTCCACTCCCTCTCTAATCAGTCCCTTTCTTTCTGGGGGCAAACCAACTTTTCAGCATCAAATCCATCAGCATTACTCATTTCAATTCACTCATTTTGTGTCCCCTTCTTTCGCCTGCTGTTTATTAGCAGTCTTCAAAACAGACAGCCATTTATAAGGCAGAGTTCTATTCCTCATTTACGCTTCTTTTCTTTTTTCTTTTCGTTTCCATATCTAAACCGGACACCTGCTAAGCGAAGGCTGCGGAGAGTGACGGATAAAAGCAAATACAGACATGGAAAGCACGTCGGTGGCTAATCATCGCCTCTGTCACCGCGGTGGCTTTATTATTACCCCCATACTGTTAGCAAACAGGCTAAACACAGAGGATGAAGTCTGGGCACGTCTAATGCCAGTAACAGTCTCTCTATCATACTTTACTATGAGTAATTTTCCACACCACTAACCAGGGTTGATACTTCTCTGTGGAAAAAGAACAGCATGAGATACTATGGCAACCATGTTTCATTTTAATTTTTTTTTACTGCATTTATAGGATAAAGGTATAGAAAAAAACATTTCACGTTTGTCTGCTTGTTTAAGGAATGTTTAGCTACTTTTATCCACCTTATTCTTTAATGCGGAAATAAGCCTATAGGTGAGACATCCCGTTCATTAGCTTCTATAGGGAAATAATGAGAAGAATAACGATGTGCAGTGAACGGCAAAACTGTTTGCTACAAACCAGTGTTTTCATAAATAATACAAATACATTCAAATAATATGTTAAGACACACCAATTTGCAAAACCAAACAGCAAAATGAGCTGTTTTGTACAGCTAAAAATAGCTGGACACAGATAACAAAGTTTTCAATGTAAAACATGGTCTGCAGCGTTTTCAAAAGTCTCAGATTTCAAGGGTCAAAAATGCCAGAGTAGTGTAAACGACAGGCGTAATCGTAGCAAAAGTTATGCATTTCAAAATAAAAAACGCACTAGTGTAAACGTAGCCTTAATTTTTCTGGATTCCGTTTTATTTTTTCTATTTAAAATTTTTCTAGATTGTTTTAATGTTTAAATAAAAGAAAAAATATTAATCAAAAAGCATGTCTAATTAACGGAAATAATGACATCCACACAAGTTAATTGCAATTTATTACAAGTTTAACAAAAAAAAAATAAAAAATTTTAAGGCCCTATGAAATCCGTTTTTTTTTTCTCAAATTTAGTTTTATTTTTTACCATATTCTGTTTTACATTCATTTTCTGGATTCCATTTTAATGGTTTCCTTACATTTTTATAGCCAAACGCACGTCTGGCTATAAAATGCAAGTTGTTGTTTTCTACTTTTTTGTTTGCAAAAAATGAAAGCTGCTTTCTATTATTTAGGAAACTAGCTTTTTAAAATAAAACTGAAATGTGACCTTTCTTTAAGACGCCTTCATTTCAAGCAAGCTTTGATTTTAATTGTTCGAAATATTCAACAAATAACCATGTACAGTTTGTTTTCTTCAATTATTTTAAAATCACAAATGCACTTTCATTAGAAAAAAATATCCCACCTTTAAAGGAGAACTCCACTTCCAGAACAATTTACAAATAATTTACTCACCCCCTTGTCATCCAAGATGTTCATGTCTTTCTTTCTTCAGTCGTAAAGAAATTTAGTTTTTTGAGGAAAACATTTCAGCATTTTTCCCCATATAATGGACTGATATGGTACCCTGATTTTGAACTTCCAAAAGGCAGTTTAAATGCTGCTTTAAATGATCCCAAATGCGGTTGTAAACAATCCCAGCCGAGTAAGAAGGGTCTTATCTAGCAAAACGATCGGTTCTTTACATAAACAAATACTTTTTAAATACTTTTTATTCTCAAATGCTCGTCTTGCCTTGCAGTCCTTGAACTCTGTGTATTCTGGCTCAAAACAGTTAGAGTATGTCGAAAAACTCAGACCACATTTTCTCCCTCAACTTCAAAAATCATTTCAAAATCATCATACATCATTGCAGAAGTTCTGACCCAGTCTTTGTAAAGTGAACATGCAAAAAAGACCAAACACCCTTAACAAAAAAGGTAAAACAGCGATTTCGAAGTTGAGGGAGAACATGAGATGAGAGTTTTTCGACATACCCTAACTGTCATGAACAGGAACAAAAACAATCCAGGCAGAGTAAGACAAAACGAGCGTTTGGCATTAAAAAAATATATTAATTATATTATTTTTATTAAAATAACCGATCGTTACACTAGATAAGACCCTTCTTCCTCGGCCTTTCTTCACGACTGAAGAAAGAAAGACATGAACATCGTGGTATTTACAGAACAAATTTGTATTTACAGTACAAACCTTTAAAGAAATGTGAGAGTAAAAATAAATAAATAAATAAATAAACACAAAAATAAAATAATATTCAATAATCGTAATCGAGGTAAAGTTTTCAATTAATCAAGGTTTAGATTTTAGGTCATATCACCCAGCTCTAATATATATGATAGTTTTTCCTCATAAAATGTTCATGAAGTGACTCTTAGAGCAGTTCTAGAGACTGTTTATGTGTTTATGTATTCACACATTGAAGCGGCAGAGGCTGAAAACACAGCATCACACATGCTATATATGTAGAAGACAAAACCATGGGTCTGCGCCATTCATTCACATAGAAACAAGCAGAACATGCAGGACTCATATTTAAGAATATTAAGTCGTCTTTTGTGGCTTAACATTCACAGACACTAGTCCATATCGAATTTTGATTTAAGTGTACTGACCTATGGCCTAATTCCCTGGCGTTCCACATTATACAGTAAATTCCATTTTTATGACTGGATTCTGCGATTCTGTTCATGTTTTCCAGATCGTGAAAATGATAGGGCCCTACTTTTACAGTATAACATAGAGACTCTACAACGTATCTGTATGTGTATTCACGTGTTGTAGTTCTGAGTGTGTTAGCTTGTAATGGCTTCTCAGGGTGAGTCATATATGGAGGCGATGTATGAAAAGTTCGCCTTTGTGAGAAAACTATGGTGTATGATTTAATTACATTAGTGGAGAGCTGTCAACGTGTTGGATATGAAAAAAGGACACACTTTGTGCTACGCTGTGTGCGATGGTGCCTACTGTAAAATCCATATATGGATAAGGGCGAAAAGAGAGCCTAAAGGTTTATTCACAGTAAGAACTGTGTGACAAAGCAAGCAATTTTCCAGAACCACAGACATTGAGCTGTTGATATTACTGCTGTCCGAGTACCAGGAAAATAAAACAGCTTCACAGGGGTCTGAAGCAATGCATACATCTTGGAAGATTCTGTTATAACACATTCTCTAACAAGAGATTGACTAAAACTCAAATATTCGTGACCAAGTATTCTAGAATTCTGTGTTCTAGTGTGTGGGAGATCATTTGTAATAGAGTACATGAATGTTTCTGTTTGTTTATAATGGTTTTTATTATGCTGCAGGTAGACTTTCACTCTCATCCAGTGTCTGGTTTGACAGTTTCATTGTATTTGGCCTTGGGATGAAGAAGTGAGTGATGACAGAACGACAAAAAAGATTGGTCAACAGAAGCTGAAAATAATTTTTCAATGTGAATGACATGAGAGTGAGTAATTGATAACAGAGAATTCATTCTGGGTGAACTATTCCTTTAAGCTGCAGGGGGTTGATTATTACACCTTTTTCATTTTGTGTCATTTCTTTAATTCCTTTTTCATTTTAAGATTGCGAACGAAAGAATGCACTATTTTGGGCCTGAAACCTATTTAGCACTTGTCCTGGGATATCATACAGCATTTTGACTGAAAGTGACAGGTTAAAGTTAACATGTCTTAATGACGGATTTCTTACAAACACACAGCTTTTGAGTTCTGACGATTTTAACTGATGGACTGGAGTCGTGTAGGTTACTGCAGTGTTTTTTTATCAGCTGTTTGGAATCTCATTCTGACGGCACCCATTCACTGCAGAGGATCCATTAGTGAGAAAGTGAAATAATGCTAAATTTCTTCACATCTGTTCCCCTGAAGAAATAAACTCATCTACATCCTGGACAGCCTGAGGGTGAGTACTTGTACATTAGGGAATTAGGGTACAACGGGGCTAAAGGCACATCTTAAGAAAAAAATGTGCTTTTCACTGCGCTCAAAATGTATGATTGCAGTAAAAATATACGTTTGTACTGAATATTTACCTAGCAACAGATTTGTGTGAAAATAAATCATACAAGTCGTTTATTTTGTTTAAAAATCTTATAAATCTATAAGGTGGCAAGGCTAAAGGAAATATACTTTAGCTAAAATAATGTTTTTTTTAAATGATGTCTAAGTTAAAACTTGTTCAAAACAAACACTTTAGCAAAGTTTGTACTATTTTCTGATTATTTTGATAAAATAATAAATTTTTGTTCAATAAATATACTGTCATTAAAATATATTAATATAAAAAATATATTTTAAAATAAAATAATTTTTTTTTTTTAACAAAATCATTTTAAAAAGTAAAGATTCAGAAAGCATTAAAGGAGATCCCATAACAATTTAATGTAGATATACAGTAGTAACAACAAATTATATTTTATTATATCATATGATTAATATGTTTTTAAATATGATGGTTTCATTCTAAACATGGTGATTATTTCTAAGATGGACACCCAACATAATATATGATATTTACCATCTGAATCTAACCATGTCATGTCAACAAATGGAAAACTTAGCCATCTATTAATTATCATGTTAACAGCAGGGGAGCTTTTTTTACCCCAAATACCATACTTTTACATATTCTTTCGTCATTTAAAAACTGTTGTTTTAATTATTAAGAAGACTTTTGTCTCAAAATATATTTAATAAATTGACAAATTCTCAGCTGCTACTTAAATCTACAACATCTACAAAATATTAGATCAAGTAAGCGCAGATCAACTTTGAGCTGCTGCCCACAATCGCGTCAAGGATCAGACACATTTGCACGTGCATCTTGAAAAGCGGATGTTTTGGAAAGTGCTACGCCACGTTTGTGTGTCATCAAGTGGTTTAGAGGAAAAAAAAAAGCAAAGGCGCTTTTAGCCCTATCGTATCCTACTATTCCTTTAAGGCCATGATCAGATCTCCCAGAATATGCTGAAACATTTATTTTATTTTTATTTATGCCTTTCTTTCTCCTCTATCATTATGTTCTTTTCACCTCTCTTAAAGGAATAGTTCAACCAAAAATGAGAATTCTGTCATTAATTACTCACCCTCATGTCGTTCCAAACTGTAAGACCTTCGTTCATCTTCCCTGCATAGACAGAAATGCAAATACCACGTTCTAGGCCCAAAAAGGTAGGTCCTTAACCCTCTGGGCCACTTTGTTTAGGAGTCACAGTTGGCTCCTTCATGGTCAAAAGTGACTGAAGCCTTAAAATGTAACTTTTTTGTTTTTTCAGAAACATCACTGTAAAACATTTTTGTTCAATAATATTATTTGATTAATATTTAGAATTTTGAGGGGATTTTATGACAATATGCAATATTTAAGTTTAATGAGCTATTTTTCCCCATTAGAATTAAAATATATTTATATTTATATAATTTTTTTTATTTTTTTCAATAAATGCAACATTTTACATTAAAACAGTGAGCGCATTTAAAATCCATTTTTTTGAAGTGAGAATTGTGCTATTTGGCGTCATTAAAAATAAAAACTTGTGTAATGTCATGTAAGCTCCTGTATAGCTCCCTACATACATATTATACATATATACAGAGCCTTTTAGATTACCATTGTTTTTTTTGACATATTTTATTAGGTTTTGCTTTTAGATATACATTTAGACATTCTAAAATATTACCTTTTGTCAAGGTTTAGATATTTTTGGTTAGATAAATATCAGGTTGCATTATGATTACAATCAAATTAAAATTGTGTCAGAAAGGGAACACATGGGAAGCATTACTGTTACTCAGATATCAGGAACATCTGCTAAAATAATAGCAAAAACAATAATTATCAACAGTAAATTGAGGAAAAAGAGGTGAAAAAATCTAAATAACCATAAATAAATATAATTGTAACTATTTACACATAAACTAATTATTTTACAAGAAAATTGCTCTCCCCATCTTACATATTCTCAAAATTTGCTCTACTGCAGTCTTACCAGTTAATTTCTGAGTGTGTGTGTTTGTGAGAGACTCTTTTGTATTATTTTCATTTATTCATTTTATTTCACATGTTCTTAAAATTTACTCTGCTGCTTTTTATTAGTTAATTTCTATCTGTGTCTGTTTCTCTCTGTGTGTGTGTGCATGTAGGTGTCTATGTTGCACTCTTGATATTCTAAATTGTCACCCCTTGACTGCTGTGCTACTTTTTTTCTGCACAGGGGCTGATTTGTAGTTGGCATCAAAAGATTCTCAGAGTTTCGTATTTTTTTGTATTTCCCATTAATTTCCTATGTCGGTCATTTTTGACAGTCAAGGAGCCAAGTGTGACTTTTTTTGTGACCTTTTAGCATATCCGAATTTTTTGTGCACAACGAAAACAAAAATACTGACTTTATTAAACAATTTCCTCTCTTCTATGTCAGTCTTTGACGTGCTTTCATGAAAGCACACAATGGACTATTTTATCAATGTCCTTACTACCTTTTCTGGGCCTCGAACATGGTAGTTATGTTGCTGTCTATCCAGGGAATTCAGAAATTTCATCAAAAATATCTTAATTTGTGTTCTGAAGATGAACGAAGGGCTTGTAGGTTTGGAACAACATGAGGGTGAGGGTGAACTATCCCTTTAAATCTTGTCCTTCTAGTTCATTCATTCCAAACACCCTCTACATTTCATTGCTCCTGCAACTTCATTATCCTTCCACTCTCAACACAATCCCTTTCCTTTGGCTGTATTTCTCTCTATTGCACACATGTCTCATCTCCCTCCACATACATCTCTTTTTCCAGTAGCTTCATCCGTCTTCCTCGCCTTCTCCCTGGAACTGCCGCACTGAAGGGAAATGGACCGACTGGGACCTCAAAGAAAGCAATCAAAGCTCAGCCCTGACAAAGCATCAGAGAAACCCTGACAACCTCCCCCCCACACACACACAGATTTCAGAAAGACTATAAAACAAGGAACACACAAACACATGAACAACACACATCTTTCATTTCCTCCTGGTCAAAACCAAATGTTCCTGTAAGCTTAATCAGCAGCTCCAGAACATTTAGACAGCACTACAAAAACTCTGACGCACTCACATACGCTCACACACATACACTAGTGCTGACATAATCACGACGGGAGTTTATTGCCAGCGCCTGCCTGGCAGCCTTCTCATTAATGCTTTGAAAACACACACACACACACTCACACACACGTGCCAGGTTGGTATTCTCAGGTGTTGGGAGTATCTCTTTAAAAACATCAACACTCTATCTAGCTTTTCACTTCTCATTTTAATTAATCTCTTTCTCAAACACACAAACATCTTCAAACTGTTCAGCTCAGTTTCTTAATGCAAATCAGAATTCATAATCTTCACCCAGACAAAGGAACAACGGGAGACACTAACCACACATGCACAAATACACACCTTGTCTGACGCTATGGTCTTTTTTTCCATCTACTCATCCTCTGAAACCATTTACGGTTTAATTAAAGAGCTCCGAACTGGGCTGTGCAGTTCTGCTGTGTTAATTATGGGACGTCTGCTGGGAATGTGTATGTGTGTGTGCTGACCAAACAGTTCTAATAAAACTCTTGAGGATGCCTGCGTGAAGGGATCGGCACAGAAGACTGATATGTGTTTACCTGACTCTCAGCCCTCATGGGAGATGGCCACGTCAATTCATGTCCCACCCTAAATTAGGTGGCCTTAAATACTATGTACTTTCATCAGAAAATAAGTACAATGTACACTCTAAAAAAATGCTGGAATCAACATGTTGGGTCATTTTATTGGGTTATTTTTTTATATGTTTTTTACCCAGGTGTTGGGTATTTTATTCTGTAACTAAGTTGCTGGGTCATTTTTAACGCTGGGTTATTTTTTTCTACCCAACCGCTGAGTTGAGCCTGTCTCCGACGAAACAACCCAGCTGTTGAGTTACAGTCAGAACACAGGCTTTTTGAGTCCTCTACAGGAGAGACAGGTTTATTTCACCTCTTCAGTGAAATAAAGGTTTGTATACATTTTATTTCATTTATAAAATCTTTACTGTGTCATAAATTGTATTATTTTACGCAATGCAACATTGCGTAAAATGGACGAGATGTCAGTCAGCTGCGTTAGCAATGGTTGTTTCACAGGATGGAAATGCCTTTTGCCTTGCATAAAATAAATGGATTTTATTCATTATTATACTGAGTTTAATTTAGTTTGATATTAAAATATGTTCTTTAATCTCAGTACTGTTTGTTTATGGGCAGGTTTTGGAGTCAGTCACAGCATCTTTCAGCTACAAGTGAAAAGTGAGGCTGTAGCCTGAAGTTCACAGTTAAAGGAGAAGTCCACTTCCAGAACAAAAATTTACAGATGTACTCACCCCCTTGTCATCCAAGATGTTCATGTCTTTCTTTCTTCAGTCGTAAAAACAAATTATGCTTTTTGAGGAAAACATTTCGGCATTTTTCTCCACAGAGTGGACTTTAATGGTGCCCCAAGTTTCAACTTCCAAAAGTTGAGTTTAAATGCAGCTTCAAACGACCCTTTTTCCTCAACCGCATTTGGGATCGTTTGAAGCCGCATTTAATCTGCATTTTGGAAGTTCAAACTCGGGGGAACTATAGCAGTCCATTATATGGAGAAAATGCAGAAATGTTTTCCTCAAAAAACATAATTTCTTTATGACTGAAGAAAGAAAGACATCTGTAAATTTTTGTTCTGGAAGTGGACTCCTTTAACCTGGCGAACAGCAGCCCTTCAGCAGCCTGCTCATATTTCGGCAACACACCAGCATGAGAATTAGCGCTATTTTGGTAAAAAGCAATTACAGAGAATGGTTGAATACAGTAAAATTAAAATGCTACTATTGAATGTTAAATGCTTGTTGTTCCTGTATTTTGTCCGTGTTCTTGCTCCAGAACAACAATTCACAAATAATTTACTCACCCCCTTGTCATCCAAGATGTTCATGTCTTTCTGCCTTCAGTCGTAAAGATATTATTGTTTTTTAGGAAAGCATTTTAGGATTTTTCTTCATATAATGGACTGGATTGGTGCCCCAATTTTGAACTTCCAAAATGTAGTTAAAATGCAGCTAAATGATCCCAGCCGAGGAAGGAGGATCTTTTCTAGTGAAATGATCTGTCATTTTTTTTGAAAAATAAAAATTTGTATACTTTTTAAGCACAAAAGCTCGTGTAGCACAGGCTCTGGGATGTGCATTCACGTAATATTGAATCATGTCGAAAGGTCATGCCGAATGTAGGCGGAACTACAGACCCAGTGTTTACAAACCGAACGCGCAAAGACTAAGGAAGTGCAAGTAAGTCAAACACTGTTTACAAACAAAATGATTTGTAAATTGTTGTTCTGGAAGTGGAGTTCTCCTTTAATAATAAATGTTCATCTTTTAATTATTGCTGCTTCTTTTGTAATTCTGTGTGTTTATAAGTTCCAGTGCAGTTTAAGCCAGCAAATATATTAATTTTACACAACAGTTGACTTAATATAAATAAAAAATTAAAATAAAATAACCCAGCATGTTTGGTAAAAACACTGAATCCAACCAGCTGGGTCAAAATAACCCAGCATGTGTTCTGTCCATTATTTACCCAGCGCTGGGTTGCCAAATAACCCAAGTTGGTTGTTTTTAGAGTGTACTTATGTATATTGTATTGCAAAACATTTTTAAAAACGCTGCTATTGAGGTGGGATACGGGTATGTTAGGGACAGGTTTGGTGGTTTGGGTAGGTTTAAGGGTGGGTTAAGGTATGAGGGATGGGTCAGCAGTGCAACTATACATGCAATTAAAGAAATTAATTACAGATGTAATTACACGCAAATATTTCTTTTTTAAATATAAGTACAATGTAAAATGATGTATATACACAATAAGTTCATTGTATCAAATAATTAATTTAAATGTAAGTACACAGTAGTTAAGGCCACCTAATATAAAGTGGGACTAGCATTTATTTGAAATTAAAAAACTTACAATTAAATCTTTTGTGACACTGTAAACGTCTTTATTGTCACTTTTGATCAACTGAATGTGTAATTGCTGGAAAAGTTTTTTTTTTTTTAATTTATTAAATCTTACTGACCCCAAACTTTTGAACGCTTGTTCAACAGAAACATAATGAACCCTAACCTTTTACTCAACATGTATGGCTGTATGGAAAAATAGCACTGTCTTTGCAGTCTATCCATGTTGTTTATCAAAGGTTTATCAGAAGAATATAAAACATATTGTGGGTTGACCGTGAGGCTGGGTGAAAGCAGTGTATTTTAATAAAGGATCTGTATTCAGCATCAGAGACCACAGGCTTTTCATATCCTGTGAGGAGATTCACATAGAATCAACACAATGACTTGTGGATAAATTTCTGTCACTCATCCACAGAGGCAGGGAATGGTGCGATATGACGAATGAGGGAAATAAAAAAAAATTTAATGTCCGTTTGCATGAATAGGTGCCAGTGCTTCTACTTTCACTCAGGGCTCAAACATTATTATTAGGTTCAAACTGACTGACGACAATTATCAAATACATTATAACATGCTCTTGGCCTTTTCTGATTTGATAGGGAGAATAGAGAAAGGGCAGGAAGAAGACAAGGAAACAGGATCGTGTAATGACTCAAACTCGCTTCACCCACATTAGCACCACTTATCAAAGCTGCCAGACCCCCACTTATTTTTAAAGTATAAACTGCAACTTTTTTGTACAATCTACATATTTTTTGAAAAAAAATGTTTAGGCATTTTATGCCTTTATTTTAGACAGGACAATGTAGCTAAACAGGGAGCAAAGTGAAGTGGGAGAAAGAGAAGAGGGTGGGACAGGAAAAGGTCCACGAGCCGGGATTCGAACTCGGGACACCTGCAGCGCAACGGCGTAATATTTAGTTGCTTTTTACAATACTTTAGAAATTTATATAATAAATAAAATAAAGGACGTTACGTGTGGCCAAGTATGGTGACCCATACTCGGAATTTGTGCTCTGCATTTAACCCATCCAAGTGCCCACACACAGTAGTGAGAAGTGATCAAACACGCACACACACACCGTGAACACACACCCGGAGCAGTGGGCAGCCATATTGCTATCGCTGCGGCGCCCGGGGAGCAGTTGGGGGATCGGTGCTTTGCTCAAGGGACTCACCTCAGTCGTGGTATTGAGGGTGGAGAGGGCGCTGGATATTCACTCCCACCACCTTCAATCCCTGCCGGACCTGGGACTCGAACCCGCAACCTTTCGGTTACAAGCCCGACTCCCTAACCATTAGGCCACGGCTGCCCCCAATTCTCATCTATTCTCATCTATTCTCATCTGTATTATTTTGCAGAAAGAGTACCAAGTAAGTGATAATTAAGTATATTCAGATGGTCATCTATCTGATGTCCGTCATCAGATGCTACCAATCAGATTCAAGTATTTCAGAGAGCCATGTACTTAAAATGGATGGGAAGATGGCCTCTTTTTCAGATATTTTAAGATAGCAAGATGGCAGAGGGTGCTTGAGGAACACAGGATGGTAATGAGAAAGTCAAGCAGGTCAAACTTACACTGCTAGATTCATATATTGAAAAGGAAGTCTGGATTTTAAATACAGCACCACTGCAAGTGTCAAAGACAGTGAGGCAAACAGCTTACTAATAGAAATTACATAATTAAGACATGCAAACAGAAAAACAATCAATTCAATCTCAAAAATATAAGAATCATGTTATGAAAGATGTCAAAATGTTCCTCAGTGTTTCGAGGAGGGAGGCCTAAGAACCTAAAGTGGTGAATTATTTGCATTATCCCTAATGTGCCTCTTTAAACACTTTTTCACTTAATTTCTGTGTCCACTCCTTTCAGCATTGAGTCTACACACAGACAAAAATATGACGGTTGCTGTTTGTTTAGACTTGCTGTTTGTTTAGACTGGAAGGAGAGCCTCTCATGAGCACAAAGACACACACACACACACACACACCCACCTCATCACTGTTGCCTCATTTTGCAGCATCCTCCCTTTGTTGAATTATTAAAGGGGAAATCGGATGCCCATTTTCCATAAGTTTATATGCTTTAGGGTCCTAATGAAAAGTCACATACTTTGGATAAAATATCTCAATGGTAGCATAAAACAACATCCCTTTTACCTTGTAAAAATCAGCTTTGCGGACATCAGATTTTGTTGCATGTTGCTTTAAACGCAAATGAGCTCTGCTCACCCTGCCCCTCACTTTTTTGGGGGTGACAAACTGAGCTCTGAGATACTGTTTACTTGCTAACTAGCAAGCTGAGGAAAGACGACTGCAAAAATTTTTAAAAAACCCTTATACTCACTTCTGCTGTAGGTGAGGCTGGATCACAAATATAGACGCATTTAGGTAGATCGGGAGGTGCATTCTCTAAATGACGACTACTGTTATTATATATATTATTACATTATTACATCCAACAACAAAACACTTTAATCGCTTAGGAGCCATTCTTGTCAACGTCCCTGTTCCGGCATCGAAACAATGGTGGTCGGACTGTTACAGCTCATCAGCGCGGGTCTAAGGTAAAACCGGAGTGTCAATCAACTATCATGAGAGCGGCCTTGGTCCGTGTGACGTCACACAGAGAAGAGGCTGAGAATGACCTGATTTGAAAAAGGGAATATTATTTTTAAGGATAAAATAAAAACCACTGGGTGGATTTTTATCATTATAGGGTGGTTGTTCAAACAACAGTGAATTTTGCATCCGATGGCCCCTTTAACATCTTAATTCATATCACAAAATATCATGAACAATCAAAGTTTCCCTGATCCTTTGATAGTGTAATATGTACTATTTAAACATATTCTAACTTCCAAAATGTAAAACTCCCTACCAAGTTTCATTTATTAAAACTAAGCTGTAAAACCATCTTAATCCTTAAAAGTGCATGTACACACAAATGCCATAGATAATACAGCGGAAGCTGGATATATTTTGACCTTCTTTACCACCAAAACAAGAACATAACATTATTCAAGCTGAGATGCATGAGATATTCATCAAACATGCATTTCCTGGCTGTGCGGATGAACCTGCTGCTCTGTTTAATGTTAGAATAGTTTATACTTACCAAGGCCACCCTATTCATAATAACAGTTCACTATTCACTATGTAATCACAACACAAACAGGACTTTAAATCAAAACAATGCATTCCTATGAACCTACTTAAACTGCAGACGGAATATTATAATGTAAGGGTTTTTTTCAAACTGACTTTTTCCTTCACTTTGCAAACCAAACAAAACAAAAAGTAAAACAAATTAAACATTTTTGGGGTCAAACAAGCAAACAATAAAGCTGTAAATAAAGATGCGAAATGTTTAATTTATACAGAAATGTATACTATAAAAGTAAAATCTTTAAAATGCCCCTGCTATGGATTTTTGATAATTGCCTTTATTTTTACCTTGCATGCATGTAAACCTGTTGTTAGGGACTCCCAAAACTAAATTATGAACCTTTTCAATAGCATAATAGGGGCACTTTAATATCTGCCGAGTTGTGAGGTGTTTTGCTTTACAACAACTGATGTGTGTTTCTGTCAGATTTTATGTGTGCATTAAAGCAAGGGATAATGGTCAAGTAAAACTAAGTTATTACTTGGTGCAACAAAGCAAAAAAATAAAACACGCTTTGACTATGTGGACTTCAGAATAAAATGACCCCTTTAACAGAGCCCTTTCAAGAAATGAGTCACTTTTATTTAGCTCTAGACTTTGGGGACACTTAGGGGACCTATAAAAAGTTGTAACCCCCTTTTTGCATTAGGTCTTCCGAACCTAGTTTAGAGGACTAAAATGTTCTGGTCTCATCAAACCTCTTCCTTCAACTGTTGAGTCTGTCACATGCCCGTGGGAAAACTATAGTCAAGCTGTGATGACACCCTTCTGTACAAGCCAGGCTGATGTGATAGATTCCCTCATCTTTCTCTCTTCATGGAGGACACAACATGGGGTGACATTGCCTATTCTGGCAGTATATCTCTATTGCTGTACTAGCGTACGTATTATTGATACGGCAGAACCACATTACTTTGATCAAATTGCTTCTGCTCGTTTCTTGAGCAGTAAATCAGCATTTTAAAATGATTTCCGAAGGATCATGTGACACTGAAGACTGGAGATTTAGCTTTGACGTAACAAGAACAGATTTTTAAAATACATTAGAAAAAAAACTTTATTTTAAATTGTATAGGAAGGGACGTGAGGGGGCTTTTAAGGTGTGACTACTTTGCGTTACCTGCACCATCCACACATACACTTGCTATGTGTGTATTCATAATCATTGATATTCACACTGAGTACATGAGTGTGTTTTGTTCATCTCTCTGAAGCTCAGTTTGGCATGATGTCAAGTCTAGTAGTTTGTTTCCTCATTACTGAGAGTGTGAAGTGTAGCACAGAGACAGGAAAAGAACGACAGCACATACACAAACACACTTCAGCATGTCACATACTGTAGATAAACGTAAAACAGCAGACAAACACAGCCACTGCATGGACCGAAGAAACTGACAACGAACATACTCTCTTTCTGTCTATTTATCTCTCTTTCGGGATGTCTATCGACTCAGACTCTTAAAGCTAAGGACAGATTGAGAGTGTGTTAAGAGTGATACTGGATTACAGCAGTGACTTCCTATCTAATTTCTTCAGAGGATTAGGGTCAAAGATTCCCCCCACTGTGACCACAACCTCACATGATCAAACTGACTGGATTGGTTTAAGTTGGTTAGGGCTGATTGGTTATATGTAATTTAACTGGACAAGAATATCAACAGCAAGTCTTCAGTATAGGCCACAATGGCTCCTTTTATAGCTACAGGTAGATCTGAGCACATTTACAAGGTTCTTTTATGAATTTTTGCAGATCGCCTTTCCTAATAATGTGCTAGCTTGCAAGTTCCACGGCTAAATGCAGCTAAAGTAAACAGTACGGCTCATCACTCCATGGAAGAGAGGGGTGGGGTGAGCAGAGCTCATTAGCATTTAAAGGGACATACAACAAAACAGGTTGCTGTGAACAGAGCTGATTTTGACAAGGTAAAAAGGGTGTTTTTTTACACTACTATTGAGAAATTTTAACCAAAGCATGTTACAGACTTTTTATTAAGACCCTAAAAAATCATACCAACTTGTGGAAAATGGCCATCCAATAACCCCTTTAATATGACATATACAGTATTATTGTAAATAATCCAACTGTCTGGTTGACACTTCAATATTGTGGGAACTGGGCAGAGCCAGTGTGTAGCTGTCACACAAAATCACGTCTGAGGAGATGACAAGCGAAAACCATACAATCTACCCACACCCGAAAAAAGAGAGCTTACCAATGTGGAAGTTTTTTGGATCCTGGAAAAAAAGTTGAGGTGTTAAAAACCACAGTCTGCAGGAAGTGCTTGTCAACAGTAATTCTGAAAACACTGAAGCCTTTATGCATAATGGATTGGAAGGGTACTCATAATGTATCTTTCAAAAATAATTGTAATAAAGGTACCATTTTACCAAAAGCAAAATGCATTGTATTATTATTTTTATAGGTTGTTTGTCCTGTGTTTCAATAAAATTTACTTTCTAAAGGCAAACAACAAGTAGATGATTATTACAATGTAATATATCTGTGGTTACTATTATTCATGCGATCAGAGATCAGAAAATGCACTACAAGACATATCACATGAATAAATTAAGGGGATAGTTCAGCTAAAACCAAAAATTCTGTCACTAATTACTCACCTTCATGTCATTCCAAACATGTCATTCCAAACCCGTAAGACCTTCATTCATCTTCGAAAACAAATTAAGATATTTTCCATGAAATCCGAGAGCCTTCTGAGAGATTTTTTTTCTCTGCATAGACAGCAACGCAACTACCACTTTCAAAGCCCAGAAAGGCAGTAAGGACATCATTAAAAAAGTCCATGTGACATTACTGGTTCAACTATAATTTTTTGAAGCTACAAGAACACTTTTGTGTGAAAACAAAAACAGCAACTTTATTCAACAATTTCTTCTCTTCCGTGTCGGTCTTCAACATGCGTTCATGAAAGTACCACAATGCTTGTTTTGCTGAATAAAGTCGTTTTTTTTTTTTTTTTGCTGTTTATTTTCCTTGCGGACAAAAGGTATTCTCGTAGCTCCATAAAAACATTTAATTAATACACTGATGTCATGGACTATTTTATTGATATTCTTACCACCTTTCTGGTCTTGAATGTGTCAATTGTGTTGCTGTCTATGCAAGGTCAGAAAGCTCTCGGATTTTATCAAAAATGCCTTAATTTGTGTTCCGATGATGAACGGAGGTCTTACGGGCTTGGAATGACATGAGGGTGAGTAATTAATAGGAATGCACAATATTATCGGACCGATATCGATACCGATATGAAAAATTATGCCGATGTGTCTTGCCAATAAGAGGAATAACTCACATGTGCTCACAGGGTGCTAGCGATTAAATCATGTAAGCAGTGTGGCTCATTCTTGAAGCAAAGTTTTGCCAGAATGATGATTAGATTCTAATTTTTAATTCCGTAGGGGGTGCTGTTGGCATACTTTTATTAAAATGAAAGTAAAATACACAAATAACATTTAGACTGTGTTTCTGATTAAATAATGCAGTAATTAATGTCATAAAATCATGAGTATGTTTTGATTTAAAAGTCAGAAGCTATAGCTTACATGAATTAAATAACAAACAAACATGACGCTTAAATTAAATAATTTTATATATACAGATTTATTCATTAATGTGTAACGTGTTACATTTTTTAAAACAAATTATGAGTTTTAAAATATTTTCAGAATTTTTACAACTCTTTTGCTTAAGACCATCTATAAAAGTTAAATCATTATATAAAATGACAAGGTTACCACTGCATTTTTTTCTAAAAATAAATAAATAAATAAATGCAGTGATTAATACATTATTCATTTAGTTATTTTCAAAGCTTTAATGTACTGTCATTATAAAAGAACTTCATTCTTGTTTATTTAATTCTAACAAATAAGTTCTTGTAAAAAGCTAACCAAAATTTAAAAAAATTATAATTTCCACAGAGGACAGACTTGGTGCTTTTTCCAAACAAAGGAAATATATCGGTATTGGCATCGGCTATTGGCCAAAATGAGTAGAAAAATATCGGCATACCGGCTATTGGCAAAAATCCAATATTGTGCATCCCTAGTAATTAATGACAGAATTTTTATTTTTTTGTGAACTTTTATAATGCATTATATATAGAAACTTGTGTTAAAAAAAGTAAAAAAGTAAAACATGAATCTGACCAACAGCTTTATTTATTTATTTTCCATACTTATTGTGTTTAATTTGGGCCACAATAATTGTGTTGTGAAAATGTGTCAAAAAGATTAATCTTGTGTTAAGTATACTATTTACAGTGTAACCTCAAATAATATTGCTTACATAACTGAAAGTGGATAGCAAAAATGCATTTACTCCATTAAATGTGTCGTAATCCATGTCAGACCACCTACAAATATGTTTTCAGTGATTCGATCACGACCATATCATAATCCCTCTTGGGTGCATTTACGCCTGGCTTTTAATGTGATCAAGTGTTACATTATTACAGTAAATGAATATTAATTCAAAGTGTAAATGGGACAATGAGCCTAATCAAGGACACTTTTAACTAAAATGCCATTTGACACAAAGTCAACTTTTTTAGTTTTTAGTCGGCAGCACTGAGTCGACATAGACCTACGTTTGATTCTGTTGAGCATCTCTACGTTTGTGTGAGTGTATGTGGGGGTGTGCCCATGTGGGTGAGAGTATATTTGAGTGCATCTGTGTGTATATGATGGATAGAGCTGTAAGTGGAAATAAAGGCATGAATAGAGTCCAATACTACAGGTCTCTAATTTGGAAAAAGTACATAAATATAAAACTAAGGGGGAGAAGAATGGCCTTCAAACCTCCCATATACACACATACATAGGTATCTGCTCACACCTAACTTTAAAACTGGATGACTCACATACAATACGAGGAGTACACAAATGTGACAGTAGGTCAGAGGGCAGAGCACTGTGTGAGTGTGTTCAGACAGGATAGTGACAGTAAAACACTTACATGAAGACAATCGGATTGTCTCTTTCTGATAAGTGCTGACCCATAAACGGTAAGACTCAATGACTCCAGTAAATATACAAAGGCAACACACACACACACACACACACACTGCATTGCATAACAATCCACTGTTATGCAATAATCTTGTAAAGCACTGGTACATGTATTCTCAATGGCTGAACTGAAAATCCCACAAAATCTGCAACAAAGCTGCAGTTTAAGACTTTACATATCCCTTTGTGCAGTGGGGGGCACACAGGTACTGCACGGGGGACGCAGGAGATCAGCAGAAATAGCAAAAAAAAGGAAACAACTATGGCAACAGCATTCAAGTGGGTTTCTGCCTTTCATAAAACAGCGCAGATCGCCAATTTCTCTAAATCTTTCTCATTCAAACCATTCACTTTGCATCATCTGAGCAAGCCCAATATAGAAGATCCTCTTAATCGAAAAGCACCGCTTTAGTGAACGGCATCACAAGCTGCTATTGTGAACTCACCCTTCAACAGCAACGGCAACACAAATAATGTGTCTCCACCGGATGCAACCGTTGTTGCGTAATGCCGCAACAGCTAAAATCTGTCTAAGATGGACATGACAATGCGACAAATGCAAATCCATTTGTCCTTCGTGTCAGAAGTAGCATGAGTGCTGAGAGTAGACACGGTGAAAGTTAAACAATTGTATGTGCCTTTCAGTTTAGAAGATTTTTTTTTTATTTAATGGGGAAGTGTGACCAAAAATTTTAGAACCACTGCCTTAGAGGATTTGCTAACATGATCTCATGACGAAAACGTACCGGTGGGAGCTTTTTCGCAAGTTGCGAAATACTTACCACTATGTACGTTTCGTGACATATTCAATGTGAAATGTCCACTGAGTTGCACTAAAAAGAGTGTTCAGTTTTTTCCCCTGAACAGATGAATGTACATATTATACGTTGTATGTGACGTTGGTTTAGTAAATGTCACTGCAGTTCTGATTTGAAACGTCCGTTGAGTGGCACTATAAATATAATGCTCTGTGATGCTTTAAAATAATGTACCATCTGCACTACAGCTAAACCTACCCAAAAGCAGTGGTGGAAATTAACAAAGTAGTTGTACTACGTTATTGTACTTAAGTACATTTTTCAAGTATCTGTACTTTACTGGAGTCGTTTAATTTTGAGTAACTTTCACTTTTACTTCACTACATTCCAAATTCAAATTCAAATTCAAATTTTATTTGTCACATTCACATACATACACGGTACGACATGAAGTGAAATGTATTGCACGACTGCCCCAACAAATTGACACATTAAGAAACAGTTAAGTAAAACAATTTAAGTAAAAGTAAAACGGCAAAATAGAAGTTGAATATGAAAAATAAGTACAGTATATAAATATAATAATATAATATAATTTAAAAAAAGTAAGCTAGCAATAAAAATGAAACAGAATAAAAGGAAAATAGATGAATTATATAAATAAATAAATAAATAAAAAGTTAAGAAGTTCTGTGCAGTGCAGTATAAGTGGAAGTGGGTAAGGAGGCATACAGGGGATAAATGGTATGTAAATTCCACTCATTTATCCCCGCGCAGGCTTCTCCCAACTGCAAATGGGTAGTGCAAATGTGTGTGGATGTGCAAAACGGATCAGTACTGTGTGATGTACTGGTTGAGAGACCGTATCGCCTGTGGGAAGAAGCTCCTCCTCAGTCTCTCTGTGTTGGCCTTCAGGGAGCGGAATCGCTTTCCTGACCTCATCAGAGAGAACAGTTCATTGTTGGGATGGCTGAGGTCCTTCACAAAAGGTCCTTCCAAAGCGGAAGATCGTACTTTTTACTTTACATTTCATAAAACATACTGTTGCTCCTTATAATCTATCAAGTGCTCCGAGACACAGAAGCGGTGTCTGGTTCATGACCAAACTGATTCTTTTCAATGAACCTGCTAAATCGGTTTGCAAGTCGCACCAAACGATTCATTCACGAATTGGAATGATCCGATTTGCAGCTGTTCTCGAGTGGACAATTCATTGATTCAAATGATCCATTTAGAGCGAGTCTCCAGTGAACTGAATTCACAAGTACGAACTGGGAGATCTTGTGAGCGTGCGACTGATGCTGTGAAAAGTAAGTTACTGATGTCAAATTTTAGGATAAATTATTGTAACTGAAAATCATAATTAGGTCAAAACTGTCTGTTGTTTGTGAACTAATCTGCTGTAAAGGGTGATCTGTTTAAGCCCACTGAAATGCTTGAATTGACACATCAAAATCAGGGTCTCTATGTTTTAGGTCGAAAAAGAAACATCATAATAACACATTAAAAAAAATAACTCATGCATGTTCATATTTCCCGCTGCTGTAACGTTAGCAGTTTTATTAAAATGCTACGCATTTAGCCCTGTGTGATATCTGTTATTATATTATTTATTCAACAGTATACATTTTTATATTGTTTGGATCAACTAGCCGAGTAGACAAATATGAATGTTTATTCATTACCATACTGAAAACAACCTTGCTGGTGCTAAATTGAGGTAATTTTTAGATGTAAAGTCCAAATCTTTTTATTCAACCACCTGGATAGATTACATCTGAGGGAAAAAGAAAGAATGATATTCAGATGATATTCAGAGCAAGGTAACTACAGTAATTATTAAAGTGGGAAGTGATGCCCTCTGGGAGCATTTGGCCAGGGCTGTTTTTACACCACAGACAAAAAAAAACCCCTTTATGAAAATAGAATTATATTTTCCTTAAAATGTTCTTGCTAACTTCAGACCTTATTCTCAAGTCATATATAACTGTGATGTTCTGCAAAACACCAAGCTGTAAAACACTTTTTTTCTTACTGGTGAAAATTAAATGGTCAAATCTGTTTTCCCTCAGGTACATCGCAGTGTAAGCTTCACAGTGAATATTACTACAGCACTCTTGTCAGCATAGTCCATATTAACAACAAAAATGTATTTTTACTACATATAGTGGTTATTCTGGGAAAATCCCAGGTATTTTGAGCAGTAGGATTATAAGAGAGTATGTACTCATATAAAATTAAATTAAGTAGTCTATATAAAATTGCAAAATAAATCTATCAGTATTTTTTTTACTTAAGTACATAAAAAATCATGTATTCTGTACTAAAATTTAAAAAGGAGCACTTTTACTTTCACTGGAGTAATATTTTATTATACGTATCTGTACTTTTACTAAAGTACTTGATTTGTGTACTTCGTCCACCACTGCTCGATAGTATGATCAAAAGCGAATATGACGTAAAAACGCAAATCGCAAGTATGCCATTTTAGCTTGTTTTTCGATCTCTTATCTTTCAGCTCTTTCATCGTGAGTCTTTTTTTTTTTCATGGGATTCATACCCAAGGATTCTGTACCAGCTGAGCTACCATGCAAGCTTGTTTCGTCCAGAAAGCGAAACATATGGAGCTGTAATCATAACCGTGCACGAAAACAATTACAAGTGCTCAATGTTTTACCTCCTCTAGTGTTAATTTCTGTTGGAACGTGCAGTGATATGTACTTATTGGTAAGTATTTCGCATACTGATTTAATTTTAGTACTGAAGAAGCTGCATAACAGACATATAGAAGGATATTCCAGACTATTTTCAAAAGGAATTGCAAACTGTATTGTTAATTGGATTTTCCATTTGTGGACACATAAATTGTGACAATCCAAACACAACTGCAAATCTTGCATTACCCTTTGCGTTTTTGGCAGGTTACATGTGCGATGCAAAGAGAGTGAAAAAGCAGACGTGGTAATTAATATTGCTATTTAAATATGACAGGGTCATAATTTGTAAGACAGAAAATACAGTTGCAAACGGCTTTGCTTTTCCATTTTAAAATTTGGCAGTCACTATGGGTTCCCGACAGTGAAAAGAAGCGGTGGAACAGTTCAACTTCTTCCTCACGGTTCAGTTTGTATCACGATTTTAGAGTATGTGCCATGTTAAGGGAAAAACTATAATGTCAAATAAAAATGAAGACATTAAGAATAATCTATCAAGCAACAGCACAAATAAATACAACAGAGTAAAGATACAAATAAAATAAATGTAGGTATGTAAGGTAGGTCTAACATTAGTTTTTAGGTACAGAATTTGGATAAAGTAATCAAATGTAAAATAGCATTGCACATTTTATTGCATAAATTAAAGATGAATCTTTATTAAAGTTACAAAAACTATTCAATCAAGAGCAGTGAGTGATTTCCTTGTTGCTGTATGATTAATACTAAGAAAGTGCTGTCACTTTAAGAGAACGCACTGATCCCGCGCACCAATACAGAACATTCAGCCGGCTATGTCTGCTATAGGATACTTATCAAGATGGGCATTTTGACATAATTTTTGTGTGAATTTGTCCATTCAAACACAATACTTCAGAGCAGAGCTGGCGGCAGGGCACTTCCATCGGGGGTGCATTTCAATTTATAGGAGGGGCACAAATCACGTTCTGGGTGGGAAGCGTGCAATCTGTAATTGCGTGCAGCTGGTAATGCTGGCAAAAGCGTGCAATCGCTTTCTTATGCGCGCTGTTTTATCGGTTTCACTTTCGCAGAGTAAATCGTTTGGAGTGGCACGGCCCGTGAATGCCCTGCTTCAGAGAGAGCTTAATATTTGTGCGCGTTCTGAGGATGAGCTTCGGATGAACGCACACACAAATTTTCTCATTGCGCGCCCGAGCTCGCGTCCTCTGATATCAACATATGATATTCTCAGATATCAACGTGTGCTGTTCAGGTCTCACCTGTGCACACGTGCTATCAGCACAATGACGGAATAAATGACGGAAAAAATGACAGCTCATATTCCGGCATACAGCACTGTACAAGAGTGAATGGTTTGTCCACGTTTTCCCGCCCACCCCTCCCCCACTGCTGTTGTTGTACTGGGAAGCCAGAATGCACATCAATCAACAGAAACATACATTAGCTGAGCCCTGTTTGTTTTGTGTGTTATTTATAATAATACATATTACAGATGCGTTGTCAGATTTAAGTTGAACCGTGGTGCGTGCCGAACTGTGTGTGGAGAACCGTACAGTTAGATTTTTTTCCAAGAACCGTATCCCTAGTGAAAACGCAAATGGTAACACAAGATTTGCAATTCCATTTAAAAATAGTCTGGAATAACCTTCCATACTGGCATTTACAAATATTGCACAAAACAAATAAATGCAACTGCTGATAATAAAATGTCTATGTGGTCTTGGTTCTTATGAACAAGCACTGCTTCCCTGAGTATCCATGACTGCTTGCAGCCTTTTGTAATAGCGTGTAAAAGTCCCAAAATTTTCCCGAAGCTGGATCTCAAAATCATGAGCCACCCTGGGGAAGAGCTCAACTAACATGCAAGAACTTAGTACCCGAGGGCTTTTTTTTTTAAAAACAGCTGGCAACTTTAATGTTTAGGATAAACCAGGGACTTATGCACAGCAATCACAAAAGGCTGCAAGCAGTTACTGATGCTCATGGTGGCAACGCTAGATATTAATAATCAGAGTAAAAGGGTATGTATTAAATCAGATAATGTAGGTAAATTATAGTTATTTTAATTACTTTGTCTTGTGGGACACAATAAAAAATTTTGGGGTCTGTAAGATTTTTTTTTTTTTTTGGAAATAATTTATTACTGTTATCTATTAAGCAGACATTAAATTGTAAATTAAATTGATAGTAAGGACATTTAAAATGTTACAAAAGATTTCTTTTTCAAATAAATGCAGCCCTGGTGAACATAAGAGAAAATCTTACCAACCCCATACTTTTTCAGAGTAGTGTATACAACCGATAGCTTTTTATGACCTTTTCAGTACTAAAACGCTATTTATAAAACGGTAAACAGATTCTGCAAGTGGCATGTAAACATTTGAGCTCAGCTGTATATAGACAGTGGGAATGGAAAGAAAACATTTTAAGGTCAGTCGTACCCTAGATGGTCCTCTGTAGACAGTGCGGAAATGATCCCAAGCCTGTGTCTGCTGGGCATCCAGAGTGGCTTCAGTCAATATCTGCAGAGAGAAAAACATACCAACATAACAGCTTAACATACTCACAGAACCAAAATACCCTTGACGCTAGACACATTGGCCAGCTAAAACCACTTTAAAATGGCCAGAAATAATACTAAAAGCAATTAAATATAACATATTGGTGAAAATATATCAACAACATATATAAAAAAAATTAGAATGTCAATCTGAAATATGAAGGGGCAAAAGCCTGCTGCCAGATATGGACTTGATAAATAGCAAACTGCACAACTTCTAAACCCTTCAAGAATCAGAAGAGTGTTAATCGCACTGAATGTGACATTTTCATACACGAGCCTAAGATGTTGGAAAGACAAGTGATTAAAGCCTGATGGATGTGACATTTAAAAAAAACATGACATCAACAGACAACAATATCAAGAAGGAAGAAAATAAGTATTGAAATACTTTGAGTTTGCTTGCCAATGAATTGTTTATGCGGCCATATGTTTCTTCTCGTGACTATATGAATCTACAAGGGTAAATATCATCTATAATAATCCATAGCATTGATAGCCCAGATTTACAGACAGGCCCTTCATACATAGTGACACATTGACTTATTTAAAGATACATTCCAGTGTCCTTCACACCAATCAGAATCATTTCATCACTTGGTTTGGCTCAAATCAGCCTCCAGTGATCCAAAACCTCTAAGTCTCTGTCATCCGTCAATGACTTCTCCAGTCCCAAAGGCATGAAGTCAAGTACAAACCCTAAAGATCTGCCAAACTCCACCCAGAGAGGGTTTTCAACAGAATGTTCCAGAATTAAATCAAGTGTATCCTCACTTCACCTCACTGGGTCTTTATATATAATCAGAGTCTGTTTTGAGTGGCACAAAGGACAAATGCTACTGTCACTGCAGAAGAATAAATGCAATTATTGTGCCCTCCCTTCAGCAGAAAGAAGGAGATGAACATTGTCACGCTGTTTCAGCTGTCTCCTTATGCAGGGCGCTGAGCTGGAGGACGTCGATTTCGCGTGACAGTGTTGTGGGAAAGGTAGGATAATTTGGTGAAGCGTTCATTAAATCCGTTATTTACGCACGGCTTATTTAAATAAACCAATTACACACTTTTTGATAGCCCAATGTATTTCCCTGCTTAAAAAACTGCAAAAAGCCACTTTTCTGCACCGTGAGACATCAGGAGGAGCATTTCAGCCAACTAGACAAGGTGTTGAAATCGTTTAGAAAATGTCTGACCTACTTCTAAAGATCTGCCATTTTCTCTTTCTTCTCATGGCACTTACGATCAGCCTCCTGGAGACCTGAAGTAGCATGTGTTTTGTTTAGATTAAACATAATGTTTCTTGTAGGTAGCTAGGGAGGGACTAAAAACAGCATCAGAAAAAAATAAATATGTAAGAGTGCCGCATTTTTAGTGAAATGTCTGGGAATTCATTGTTGGCTATATGAAATATAATTGAGGTGGTCAATTTTACCCATTATTTTAGCAACATACAGTGGACATCAAAAAGAACAACCTACAATTTTCTAAATTTCAAGGTCACTTAGTCCTATTTGTACTTATCCTAACAGAAGGGCAGTTTTTTTTAAAGCATATTTCATAAATTTTAATGAGATATTTGAAATAGAACTAAAATTAGATAACACTTACAGATACCTTCAAGTTATTGTTGTTAATCTGGCACCTGGTGCTAATTTCTTTAATTATATGACAAACCCTATTTAACTGGAAGCATACTGTACCTCCAATTTTCAACTGAAAATTTCGACTGAAACCCAGTGACAGGAGGTTGTCTAGGTGAAGGCCAAAGAAATGACCTTTCAGCTGTTGCAAGAGAAGTTAGCCATTCCAAATCTGTGATTTTTTTTAAATTTTTTTTTTGAATATTGTAGGTTTACAATTACACTAATTGATTCAAGTCCCCCAAAAAGACTAGTCATCCATGAAGACAGGATAATGTGGAGACACTCAGTGGGGAATTGGTTCAACACTGCAGCTGGAATTGCTTGCCAGTTCAGTGCTCAACAGGGTATAAATCTGTCTCGGCATGTTAAAAGTCGGACTGAAAGCACACTCTACGATGACCAAGTCTCTCATCAGGAGAGAGAATAAAAATGCTAAACTCACCTTTGTTGGGGAACATCTTATGTGGACAGAGGAGAACTGGTCCAAAGTTCACTTTAGTGATGAGAGTAAGTTTAATTTATTTAGGTCTGATGGGAGAAATTATGTTCGGCATCAAACCCAAGTGCGTAAAGAAGTCAACGAAAGGTGGAGGAGGAAGTGTCATGGTTTGGGAGATGTTTTCTGCAGCATAAGTTGGGCCCTCTTATACAGATACATGGCAGGTGAATGCAAAACATTTATCAGAATCTCCTTCAGCAACATGCGGTTCCATCCCTGCAAGCTTCTCCCAGTCAGCTTACAATTTTTAAGCAAGACAATGCCCCCACAACACTGCAAAACAGGTGTAAAGCAGTTCCTTGGAGCTAAGGACACTGAAATAATGAAATGGCCAGCCCAGAGTCCTGATCTAAACCTGACTGAAAATCTCTGGAAAAACCTTGACGACAAAGTTATGGCTAAGGCCCTGTTTACACTTGGTATTAAGATGCGTTTTGGTCGATCGGATCACAAATGAACAAAGTAGACCCATCACCGTTTACATCTGGCATTTAATCCATCTCTTCTGTCCGCTTTTGACCACTTCTGACCAGATTACCATTGTGGTGCTGATTATGTCAAGAGGAGGGTGAATGGGTGGATCCCTCTGTCAGCGTCAAAACACGTGCTGGAGAACTAAGTTATTGTGCACCAATATTAATATTAAGCTCAGACAAATTTCCCACCTTCGCAAAATTAGGCAAAAAAGAAAAATGCGGAGAGCAGTCGCTTTCGTTTCAGCAATGGTAGCCTCAAGACCCCGCCAAACACTGTGGATTCGCACTAGAAGTCAGGAGTGGTGGAGAAACATTGTGCTCGGTACGTTTAATGATCATCAGTGGCTCGAACATTTTTGTATGCGACGGCGCACATGTAATGTTCATTGCGGCCACTACTGATTTTGAACCGTCAATATTAGGTCAGTAGGCGGAGAGAAGGAGGTCTTTAGCACCTGTTTGAACACATTCAACCACATGCGCATCTACACCATGAAAGCAATCCCATCAAATGCTGGTCGATGTAGTCGTAAGTGGACAAGCTCAAAATATTTTACACCCCGTTTTACACCTGTACTTAGCATTGTCCACTTGTGATCGGATCGCCGAAAAAGCATGTTAACACCAGGTGTAAACAGGGCCTAAGATACGTTTTGGTAAATCGGATCACAAGTGGACAAAGCTAAATACAGGTGTAAACGGGGTGTGAAATGTTTGTGCTTGCCCATTTTCGACCACTTCCAGAGGCAGTTGAAAACGCATTCAGACGGATTGCTTTCGTGGTGTAGACAGTCATGTGGTTGAATGCATTCAAGCAGCCACAGAAGACCGCCTACTGTCCGCCTACTGACCTAATGTTGACAGTTCAGTAGTAGCTGCAATTTATCACAAAGAACATTAAATGTGTGCCAGCGCATTTGAAAATGTTCGAGCCACTGATCATCATTAAACGTACCAAACACAAACAAAAACAAACGTTTTCCCACCAGTTCTGAATACTAGTGTGAATCCACAGTGTTTGGCGGGGTCTTGAGGCTATCATTGCTGAAACAAAAGCAGCTACACTCTGCACTTTTCTCTTTTGTATAATTTTGTGAACGTGTGAAATTTCAAAAGCTTATGTCTTCCACTGTTCCCAAACAGCTGAAAAATACCATACATATACATGAACAAAACTTTGTGCAGCATGTCTACTAACAACACTAGCAGAAGTAAGTACAAGCAGACGTAATATAGATGTGCAATTACTTTAGCCCTCCCGCTCGTGTTTTGACACCGACAGAGGGATCTGCGTATTCACCCTCCTCTTGACGTAATCAGCACCACGGGGGGTAATTTGTTCAGAAGTGGCCCAAAGTGGACAGAAGAGCTGGATTAAATGCCAGGTGTAAACGGGTATGTGTCTCCACTGACCACTTGAGATCCGATCAACCAAAACGCATCTTAATACCAAGTGTAAACAGGGCCTAAGAAACCCACTATGGTCACTGAACTATGGAAGAGACTAGAAAAACAGTAGACCAAGATCACACCAGTGATGTCTTGTGATGTCCTAGTGATGTCCTGTGGCCGCAGATGTGCTGAAGTCATTCGAAAAAAGGCCTCCTACTAACGTTTGACTGCTGCAACCCTCCAAAATTTTAGTTGTAATCTTCTTTCATGCTACAGTGGTTACTGTTCTCTAATTTTAACCATTATGTAAAGGTTTTTGCTGAAATCTCTTTGTGATTTTGTCAAACATGTTGGTAGAACAGTGTATACCCACATATACCCACAGCTCACATTCCTTAAAATTTTGAGAAATCAAGATTAACAATATTTTAGAAGTATTTATGTCTTGTTCTCTATTTTTGATCTCCACTGTATGCTTCAAAAATGTACCAATACACACAATTCACTACAGTTTCCAGCTTAAATGAACACTGAAGGCAGTAAAACACCAACAACTTAATTCCTGATCTATGCATGATCTGTAAACTAACGAATGTTCACATTTGCATCAAATATCCAGCTTCATAGGGATAGCTTTTCTGATGTAGTAAACTGTCTCCTTACCTCACCTGGTTGCGCTTGTGATGTAAAAAACTTGAAACAGTCTGTGAAACATGAGTCATGATAAAAGAGCTTGTAAAAGCAAGATAAAATTGCAAGGCTGCTTTAGCAAATGTATTTTTATCTCACTTTTACTTCTGTTAACACTACCAGTGAAGTTCAGGGTCGGGTTTAGTGTAGGTGGTACTTTATTTTTAAATGTGATAGAGCATTAACCTCACTAGTTTTTGAACTGCTGCGATACATACAACAATCAACGTCAAATATTGCCACATTCCCATTTAGCTGTTTTGGAGAAAACCGAACACAACTGTGATGCCACTCACAGGCACATTTTTTTTTTCTAACGAGCCTGGGTTGAATGAAAAGTAATGTAATGTAAAAAGCAATGAAATCAATCATATCCGAAGTACCTTACAGGTACAGGTATCTTATTTGATCCTATTTATCTATTTTCATATTACAATCATGGTTGAGCTTTTGGGGTTAGGTTTATGTTTTAGTTGTACGTTTTTGTACAACCCTACCCTAGATTATGCCACCTTGTACAAATTATTACAAATTCTTGCAGTCGGAAGGAGCACTGTATGGTCAAGAATATATATAAAAATAAAATAATATATGCATATTATTTAAATAAAATTACAATGAAAAATAAATAAAACAAATACTATTTTGACTTCTAAAGCCACTGTTTAGTCTGGCACACCAATGTATATGAATCATCTTTATTTGGGGACTTTTCTCAGCAATTAATTAATCCATTTAATTAATCTGCATGTCACATATTTCTTTCTTTCTTTCTTTCTTTCTTTCTTTAAACATTTGAATATGTATTTTACCATGTAGGACATTTTTGTATAGGTACATTCAAGCATTTAAATCTTTATCTTTGCATGTAAAAAGCAGTTTCTGCCGCAAGAGCACCGCATTCAAAGATGAAAAGAAAAGGGAGAGAGAAAAAAAAAAATGCTGTGTGTCGTCCTGTCAGCCTTGTTATCATCAGCATGCAGGAGTTCTGAAGCATTATGTGTTAATTAAAGCAAAAGTCTCCACAGGTATAATTCTGTGAGTTAGCAGGTTCCTGAGCTTGGACGTGAAGAAAAGTGCTGAATTTTGCCTGTTACAGATAACACAGTGCTTAGTGATGCTAATGGCTGAGGGTTTACTGAAGGAGAGAGAGGACGAAGGGATGCTGGAGAAGAGGAATAGGTCAAAAGGGTCATGTCACTTTCTGTCTTGTCTTTAAGGCTCACTGTCACATTGCATAAAACGCCAAGTCTCTTGACCGACAAGCAATGAATGCTCAATGAAGAGAGAGAGAGAATGTCTCCAAAAGAGCGAGAAACGAGAGACATAAAGAAAGAAAGAGACAGATAGACAAGGCCGGACTGTTTCATCACTCCATTCCTGCCAGTAAACAAACGCATGAAAGTAGGGAGAGAGTGTAATGCAATCATAAGCAAGCTAATTTGCTTTGAACCAGCAGGGAAAAAGCCATTTACGTTTTATGGATGAATGAACACACAAAAGGCAGAGTGGAAGAGAGCTACGATTCCCTGTCTAGCTGAAGTAGAGCAACCTCTAAAAGTGCTGAATTTAGTCAGTTATAAAAAAGACAAAATGCAACACAATATTAAAACAGTTCATTGTAAAGGTCTGATACCAATTAAAAGCTAAATCTAAAATCTAATCTGAGTTTGTGGCAACATGAGTGGACAATATAAATATATATATATATATATATATATATATAAATATAACACATATAACACATCAAAACAAAACATTTCTTTCTTTTAGCTGACATATGATTTAATCTTTTTAACTTCATCAAATCCAGTGTAGCTGTAGACTGTAATTGCACTCGCTTACCTTTCTCCCATGAGCCTCTGCTACAATCCCACGATGAGTAGACATCACTTTGGTCTGAAAGACAGGAGGTGACAGGTTAAATATGATTGACAGATTATGACAAAAGCAGTACAGAGCTAGGGTCAGACTCCAATACAGATCTGTCATAATAATTACCCAACTAACCTACCTACCTACCTTCATCTGGACATAAAAAGGTGCAATTATCTGTCATGAGGGTCTGCAGCAGTCCTCTCTGTGATATCATTTGCTGTTTTATGTTTTATTTATCTGCATGTTGGTCACACCGCATGACTTTGATCTTCCAGAGAAACATGTTTAAAACAATAAGCAGCATTGAAGATTTTGTTAATTTAATTTTAAGAAGTTTTTAACTACTTAATACCTTAAATTTAAGAATTTTATTCTTTTAATTCCTTACATACAGAAATGTAATACATGATATATGCCCTATATCAAGAGGGATATTGCCGCATATGTTACATTAAAGAAACAGTTCACCCAAAAATGAAATTTCTGTCATTAATTACTCATCTTCATGTTGTTCCAAATGCACAAGACCTTTGTTCATCTTCAGAAAACAAATGAAGATATTTTTGATGAAATCCGAAAGCTTTGTGACTGCACAGACAGCAATGCAACTGACATACTGTTTTTTGTTTTCTTTGCGCACAAAAAGTAATCTCACAGTTTCATAAAATTATGTTTGAACCACTGATGTCACATGGACTACTTTAACAATAGCCAAGTTTCCACTGTTGGGCTAATGGTGGGCTTGCTAGTGTGTGCCAGGACCAGTCTTGTTTCCACTGTCACTCCCGGGGCTTATTGTGCCTTGTCGGGGCTTCCTTGGGCCAGGGTTTTTTTGGCCCGCCAAAAACCTTGGGCCAAAACGGGCCAGCTCTTGAAGAGCTTGAGGAGTGGCTATGAACAAACACAGAGTTTCTCAGCGTCTAGAGAGCGTCAGCGGCTTGGATCATCTCATAGTTTTCAGTTTTGAGCTAAATTAAGTTATCAGAAAACAAATCAGAAATATATAACCTGAACTAGCGTGATCACAAAACAAACATGATAAAAGTGGCCGTTTGTTAGTTGTAATTTAGCTCAAAACTCACTTTCAGACAGCATCGAGTGTTTGAAATAACTTCTGTTTGAGATCCGATGTGGATTATGATCACCATTCAACATAGTGAACATGGTAAATATGACCACTTGAAGAAATCAGACAAATCATAGGCTATCAAATTCATGTATTTGCTTAGTAACATATTTTATACATCTCTTCATGCCTGACTCTTACGTTCATATTTAGCTCCTTTTTGTTCAGTTCCCACTGCTACTCAGGTCGCATTTTTGATGGAAAATTAAAGAAATGATCACTCTTTCTAAACATGATGTATTAATTATTATTTATGATGATTTATGATGTACAAGTTAGTATACGTTGACTACAAATAAACAGAAACAGACATGACTGAATGTGTGAATCTTTGTGAATGTGAATCTTTATTTTGTGAAAAAACTGTAAATTCCACTTTATTTTTATGTGACTAATTTTTAATCCTTAATCAATTAATTCATTTTGATCAGTGTATCTCCTATTATTACATCAATGCTTTTGGATTTAAATCTTTAAGTAAACAACAAAAAATGCAAACAAACGACCACTTTTATTATGTTTGTTTTGTGATCTCTCAATCCCACAGTTCCAGGGATTTATATATTTCTGATTATTTCTCTGATAACTTTTCTTTGATGGTAAAATGATAGGGTTGCGTGACGTTGTCCTAAAGAGCGTGTATAGGGCAGGTTTTAAGGAGGTGTTGCAGAGCTTCTCGTCCAACAGTGCAAATGCAGCGTGATTTTGGGCTCGGTGCTACAGGTCAGAGGTTATTAACCCCGCCCGGCCCATCGAAAGCACTGGCCCGCAATGGCCCGACAGTAAAAAAAAAAAGCAGCAATGTTGTTACTACCATTCTGGGCCTTAAACGTGGTAGTTGTGTTGCTGTCTATGCAGGGTCAGAAAGTTCTCGGACTTCATCAAAAATATCTTAATTTGTGTTCCAAAGACGAATGAGGGTCGTACATGTTTGGAACGACATGAGGGTGAGTAATTAATGACAGAATTTTCATTTTTGGGTGAACTATTGGTTTAAGGCCATACATTATATCCACTTTCTGTATGAATTGCACTTCACCTGTATTTCTGAATAAACAATTAAATTATCACATCATTAACTATTAATCCTACACTTTTATCTTACTTTAACATTTCATTTATACCACTAACTGCCAGACAGAAATGTAACATTCTTTTGTTGATGTGCAGTGCCAATTCAATCAGCAGGAATTATGGGCCATGTGTTTAAGGTGAAAGCAGCTTTTAGAGATGCTTTGTTTTTGCAGTTGTATCAACACTCTAATCACACCGGCTAGGCATCATTTTTTCTTTACTTCCAAAAGAATCACTGTGGCAACACCTCTGTGATTAGGAATACTAGCATGGCTCTCTTTTGTGCCTGCAGCCATCAGCCTCCTATGGTTACGTCTAATACAGGTGCATGCTGAGAAAGCCATTTGCATGCCATTTCCATACACCACTGCCACATAACAGAGATCCAATTAGCGTGGATAATATATACACCCTATATGCATATAAAAGTACTTAAGTACTTAAGTCATAACACTTTTAATGTGAACTCTCTGTAGTCCCAAAAATGTATGAGAGAGATTAAAAACATGACTGAACTAAGGAAAAGTACCTTCTTCAGCCCTAAAGAAAAGTTATTCTGTGCTGATATAATTATGAGTGCATGATAGACTGAGAGGCACATTGATGGATAGTCAAAAGACATGAACAAACAGTTCAAATGAAAAACAGATTAAATGAAGTGTTAAAGGATTTGTTTACCCAAAAGAATCACTTTTTCTCAGTCATTATTTTGTCACCATCATGTCTTTTCAAGCCCATATGCTTTTATTTCTTTCTCTGTACAACAGTTCACATCAAAAAGGATCAAAAGCAGCCAAGAATAAAAAGTAGTCAATATGACTGATGCTTTTGGGTGAAGATGTTCAGTAATATTTCAGTACATTATTGTCTCTTCCACACACAAAGCTGGTATGCATTCAGGCTTGAAACGCAGGGCAAAAGTCATATAGACTACCTTCCACGTTCATAGTATTTTATATTTTTTTATTTTGGGGCTTGACTGACATAGGCAGAACTTGCAATATGACAATTAAATAGCAAATAAAAATGGCATTCTATAGGAGCCCATTGGGGTGGATAAAATTGGTCAGAATTTTCATATTTGGGTGAACACACTGATTGTGAAACGTGATTGTCTGACTGACCTGTGCCAGAGAAGTAGAGCGTGATCGAGAGCTTTCTGCGCCGGGTCTGTCCGCTGGCCGTGAGCCCTGGTTGGATGTGCATTTGTAGCAGCTCCATGAATACTGCCTCTCGCTCAAAACACCCGCTTCTTTACGCTGAAGACACTGGCAGTGGTAGAGGTGTCCACAGCTACACATGAAATGAAAGTTCAGAATGATGCTAATCTTGGTTTGTCCAGTAAGTCTGGGCAGAGTGCTACAACAGCAAGAAATATGTGACTCAAATAAGGGATCAGAAAAAAAATGACCACAAATATCTTGAATTTTTAATGGCTGGATACCAAGACTAGGTGCGTTTACATGAAGCATTGTATTCATTTTAAAAATCCAATCCACTCCATATAAACACCTCAATCGGAATAAAAATGAAATTGTAATCGGTTTGAGAGGGGTGGGATAAATCTTTCTATAAACCAAACAAAATTAAAATTCTGCCAAGTAAACACGTTAAACCATTTAATTTGAGTCTACATCAAGCGGGACAGGTGTCGCGCCAAGGTGGGGGGCATTCGCGGGCCGTGCCCCCCTGTCCATCCTCTCCCCTCCTTGCTAAACTTGATAGATTTTGAAAGAGAAAGTGAAACCGGTAAGGCAGCGCACATAAGAACGCGACTGCACGCTTTCACGATCGTCAGCAACTGCACGCGATCACCAATTGCATGCTTTGATTCACTGTTCAACTCTTGGTAAGAAATCGTGTATTTGTTCCATTTAAGTACAGTAAAACTTTTTAGTATCACAATGCCATTCATTTCAGAGCTCCGTTACTGTTATTTTATCCCTTACTGCTTTAATTGTTAAGAAATTAGGGTGATATGATGATATGTGTTGATCAGCTGGCTGAGATCAAGCTATATTGTGTATCATTTTATCTTGTATATATATATATATATATGTGAATGACAAAAAAGTGTACATGTAAACATGGCTACTGATAGAGCAGGGCGACCACTGGGAGATATAATGCTAATATTTATAAAATAGGTATCACAATATACCTGTATTGACAATAACTAGAAACTAGATAAGTAAAGTTTGCAGACGAACTTTGAAGTTGGCTTGAGAAAGCCTTGTCTGAAAGCATGAAATAACTTTGAAAAGCTTAACGTTTGAATTAGCTTAGGCTGGTTGCCTAGTCTTAGCTGGTTTAAGCTTGAAAATAGCTGGTTTAAGCTTGGTCTTTAAGCAGGTCTCCCAGCTTTACCAGCTAAGACCAACCTGACCAGCTGAAAAGTAGCCAAAACCAGCCTGGGAGACCAACTAAAACAACCAATCAGCTTAAGCTGGTTTATTTTTTCAGTAGGGAGTTGTTAAGCTTTGCTATAGCAACAGACAGCTTCAATACACCCTAGGTTTCATTGTACAATAGTTTTGACGCCCTCAATGGAAGTCTATGGGATTTTTGGTGGTTTCGATAGTCTGGTTTAGGAAAACCATAAGTTGGATCAGTTAGAAAAGATATAGCAACCCGAGTCAGACGCATCTGAAGGTCTGACCCGAGTTGGGTGGTTATAGCTTTAAATGTCTAGGTGGAGACACACTTTAAAATTTAATCTTTCTTGCTGGTGCTGTAAATTATTGCTGTTGTTGTAGATTATTGCTGCTGCTAGCACAGGAAGTACTGGAACTTGTTGCCAATACATATGTCGATACAGTGCTGTGAGTGTTTAAGACATACTGCGGCTGCACGAGTACACTGTAAAAAAATGCAACTGCATATTTTCCAATTTACAAAACATTTTGAGTCTCAAATACTAAAAAATGCTATTTTCTTGAAGCTACATAAAACCCTTGCCAGACCAAAAAAATCTCCCCAAATGTTGTCCCAACTAGTCAATCACAGTTTGCTGACTTAATTTTTGTTGTTTTGTCATTATTGTTAGCTAATCTTTTTAATATTTGTTGATTGCCACTGTTCTTGAGGTTTGTGTGTCTACTTTTGATTCAACCACTTCTATCCATTTCCTGGATATCTTAATCTTATAAGATGTCTTACAAACAAAAACAATGTTGTCTACATATTATAGATGTCCATTATATAACAATTAACTGTTTGTCATTTGTAAATAAACATAAAATTGATCATGTGGTGACTTTTTATGCTTTTCTTTCATCCAGAAAGCAGAAAAAAAATAAGTTACCTCAATGACAGTAATTGTTGTTTAACTTGCTGTGACAAGATTTTTTTTTATTAGCAAAATAAGACAATCACCATTGCATGAACTAACAAATTTACGTTGGGTAAACTGAGAAGAACTAAAAAAAAACTATTGTTGAGAGAACTCAAAAGTCTTACTGCATCAAGTTTCTTTAAATTTTTTGACGTTTTCTCAACTATTTATTTTTTACAGTGTAACATATAATGTCTTGTTACATATCTACACAGATGGAGCTCAGGAAATTGGACAGTTTTGGTGGAACTCTGAAAGTGTGCTGCAAAATGCTCTAGTGAATGCTAACCAGCCATATAATAGAAGCAGCAAGCTCATTGGCTGCGTATCCAACACAAACCAATCAGCTTGTGCCAAGTAGTTTAACACTGTGAATATCAGCAGTTTGCATTAACAACCCATTAGCCTGTACCATCTAGAGTTGCATGACAGAACTTGGCATTTATCATAAATTTCTTTGGCTATAAAAACACAGATTGTGACAGCCCCAGTTTAAAACAGTAAATGTATTTAATAATTACAGCATTTAACAAAAACGTTTTAACATGCATTCCATATTACAAAAAAAGAATGTGAAATGCATCATTTTTGTTTGTTATTGCAAAAAGCGTTGAATGATACTGTATATGTGCGTGTACCTGAAGATAATGATCTCCTCCTCGCTCTCCTGACGCCTCTTGTACTGCTGTAAGCAGATGTTGCAGTGGTCCTGTCTTGGGTGAAGCCCTCTACTGACTGCTTTACGCAGGTGTGACAGAGACCAGTGAAGATCTGAATTCAACAGATTTGTGGTTGTCTCCAACAACGTCTGAGAGAAAGAAAGTAAAAGTAAAGTAAAAGGTTTTTTTCGAGTTTAGTTATTTTTTGAGTTATTGTACAGACTCCAGACACACTGAATGATTCTGCTCATTCAGATGAAGCAAGTTTAAGTCTAGGCTGTGATGTGTCCTGATTGAACATCCCCGAACATTTAGGTGAACTATTAAAGGAAAAGTATACTTCCAGAACAGAAATTTACAGATAATGTACTCACCCACTTGTCATCTAAGATGTTCATGTCTTTCTTTCTTCAGTCACAAAGAATTTATGTTTTTTGTATTTTTCTCTATATAGTGGACTTATGGTGCCCCGAATTTAAACTTCCAAAATGTAGTTTAAATGCGGCTTCAAATGCGGTTGTAAACGATCCCAGCTGAGGAAGAAGGGTTATTTTCATAAACATAATACAATTTGTATACTTTTTAATGTCAAACGCTCATCTTGTCTTGCTTTGCCTGAACTTTTTTTTCCGGTTCATGACAGTTAGGTTATGTCGAAAACTCCCATCTCATGTTCTCCCTCAACTTTAAAATCCTCCTATATCGCTGTTTTACTTTTTTTGTTAAGGGTGTTTGCTTCTTTGTAAGACTGGGTCGGTACTTCTGCAGCGATGTATTGATTTGATTTTGATTTTTGAAGTTGAGGGAGAAAATACGATTGGAGTTTTTCGACATACCCTAACTGTCTTGAGCCAGAATACAATAAAATAGTTCAGGCAGAGCAAGACAAGACGACCATTTGAGATTAAAAAGTATTTAAATTGTATTTTTTTTAATAAGACCATTCTTCCTCGGCTGGGATTGTTTACAACTGCATTTGGGATTGTTTGAAGCCGCATTTAAACTGCAGTTTGGAAGTTCAAACCTGGGGCACCATATCAGTCCATTATATGGAGAAAAATCCTGCAATGTATTCCTCAAAAAACAATTTCTTTACGACTGAAGAAAGAAACACATGAACATCTTGAATGACAAGGGGGTGAGTACATTATCTGTAAATTTTTGTTCTGGAAGTGGACTTCTCCTTTAAGTAAACTACATAACAGCTATACTGTAGGTAGAGTACTTGCATTTTAGTACTTAGAACTTTGCAGAAACTGCAGCATATTTCAGTAGAAACAGCACTTGTACAGTGTCCTTCACAAAGATCCCTCACAACTATGCATCTCTGTTAATTAAATAGTTTGACTTACTGGTTATGCTTTCAGCTATAAATAAATGTCTAATACGAAACACATTTTACCATATCTAAATACATGTAACATATTTTTCCCTAAAACCAGCATGGAAAATGCTAAAAGCCATGAAAGCCATCAAATTTAATCTGGGCTTACAGTTGAAAACTATCCTTCTGCATTTTTAACATGGTAAAAAAAAAGTAAAATGTAAAAAAAAGTTAAATTTTAAGTTATGTGCCAACTATCCTATTTCAGTTTAATTCATGAGGGAACACATTTATTCATCCATAACCACGGGCAATGGAAGAATTTCCCCATAACGAATGAAATTGTCGGGACTGAAACCAATGAGGCATGTGAAACGACTCCGGATCTGAAGGGAAGCAGATGCCGTTTCAACTCCCTTAAACGTTTCTTTTCTATCACAATCAAATATCTTTTAAAATTTGTGAAATGGATTAACACTTGAGCTTGTGCTGACACTAAAATTGGTTCAGTTTATTTTCATGAGTGGAAGAATCTCCGTTAATCTACACAGTCTCCTCGTGATGTGTTTCAGCAAGGTCATATAAAAAGACTGAAGAGTGGGAGAGAAGGAGAGAGAGAGAGAGAGAGAGAGAGAGTGTTTGATGTATGTTATTTCATTTTGCTGTTAGTGCAGCATTTTGAGTATTACACACACACACAAACACACACATACACAAGCCTGTAAACACACACACACACACACACACACACACACACACACACCCAAGGAAGCACATTTAACCCTGACAGACACATCTGAGGATTGGAGAAAACATACATTTCAAAATATTTCATCAGCTATCGGGGCAATTCACAAAGTGTGTGTGTGTTGAAATGTATGCCAGGACAAGCTTTCCTAAGGGATTGTTCAATAGCGTGTATGTGTGTAATTTACGTCTCAATTTTGTGGCTGCATGTTATTTACCAAGTGGAGAGTCTCAAAAGCAAGGGGAAGATTTGTGTGTGTGTGTGTGAGAGAGAGAGGGTGGGGGGATGGAATCAGGTGGTATTCTTGCCTTGCTCGCTATTTCCCTTGAATGACAAGCCGCAAATTCCCATTGGTCATGGAAGGGAGAGTGCAAACATACACTGACACATACACACTTCCACAGACAAACTAAAAGACCGCATAACCATATCTGGTGATAGTTTAAACAGACAGAGAAAGCGAAACAGAGATAAAAATGGCAAAAACCTTTACATTTTTAGTAGCATGACAGGAGCTAAGCAACAGGAGATTCAATAAACACATCTGATTTTAGTGAATTAGTTAGTTAAAAAAAAAAAAAAACTCCCTTTGTGGCACATGTTTTTTGTTTTGTTTTGTTTATAAAATATACATTTTTTTTAAGTTTCAAAAATTTGGGTAACACTTTACAATAAGGTGTAATTTGTTAACATTAGTTAAAAATAAAAATACAGTTGTTCATTGTTTGCTAATGTTAGTTCACAGTGGATTAACAAATGCAAACACAACTTGTGATTTTAATAATGTATAAGTAAATGCTGAAATTAACATGAACAAAGATTAATAAATGCTGTAGAAGTATTGTTCATGCTTAGTTCATGTTAACTAATGTTAACTAATCAACCTTATTGTAAACTGTTACCGAAATTTGTTTTGTTACTATATTTGTGACACTGGACCACAAAACCAGTCACTTTATACATATCTACACAATATTTATATTTACACAAGATTTATACATAAGCTTTCTATTTATGTATGGTTTGTTAGGATAGGACAAGATTTGTCCGAGATACGACTATTGTGGAATCTGAGGGGGCAAAAAAAATCTAAATATTGAATAAAAAAAATCGCCTTTAAAATTGTCCAAATTAAGTTCTTAGCAATACATATTACTAATAAAAAATGAAGTTTTGATATATTTACAGTAGGAAATTTACAAAGTATCTTCATGGAACATGATCTTCACTTAATATCTTAATGATTTTTGGCATAAAAGAAAAATCAATCATTTTAACCCATACAATGTATTGTTGGCTATTATACCCGTGCTACTTATGACTGGTTTTGTGGTCCAGGGTCACATTTTTCTAATGTTTAAATGTAAATGCAGGTGTTCAGGTGTGATGTTAATATCCTTTAAGTCAGATAAATACTGCTCTAATAAAATAAATAAACTGAGAGCAGACAAATTAAACAAAAATTTAAGCAACCAATTTAGGTAGCTACCTTTGCTAAAGGACAGCTTGACAGTAATTGTGAGTATTGTAGCTTAGCTTGGCAAGCTCATTTTTCAAATTAGCTTCCCTAACAAGACTAAACAGCAAATACAACTCTTTCACAGTAAACAAAGTGAAAACCTTTCTCTCTGGTAACAATACAGCTCAGGAGTACAATGCATAATGCATAATGCATAATGTTAACTCCTGTATTTTGGTATAATAAGAAACTGAATATGCTAATACAAACCTATAAATTTTAATCTACTGATGATACAAGGATCTACTAAACATCAATACTATGGAGAGAAAACAAAGAAATGGATTTTAGCAGTTGAAAGCTTTTTAAATATCTCAAGTGAGGAAAAGCATGACTCTTCCCTATTGAGAAGACAAGGCAAGCTTTTTTTTTTTTTAACTAATTAACTAATTCAGGTATGTTATTCTAGGGTTGAAAAGGACACATTCTCAGGATCTTTTAAGGCTAGCCTTAAGAAACAACATACATATTAACTAACCCAGAAGTGTCTTTTCTAGAGGCTGAGAAGAGACATTTCATCTCCCTGTAAGGGCAACTTCAACACAACATCTAAACTGGACATGAGTGTGATACAGTGAGTTGCCAACAGTAAATTGATGCCTCATTCTGTTTCTTCACATACTTGATCAACTTCTGGCAACAGGGCTAAAGGACTTCAAAGGTTTCAAAGAAATGTGCAACATACTAAAACTCTTAAAAGTCTGTACCAGATGATTAATGTACACTATGACCAAAGAAAACACCACTTTCAAGGTTCAGGTCTCAAAAATAAAAGCTTGATTTATCATTTATTTGTTAAATATAGAATAAAGATAAATAAAAGGGAACACACTAAAGTGTGATGCAGATTTATGGATGCAATTACAGGTGATACTAAGGTGAAGAAAGCAACTCTACACACTAATAAGCAAAAATCTATAAAATAAATTAGCATTGCACAAAGAAGTCAATATGTGTCAGGCAAGTTCAGTGGAATTTCAGACAACAAAGTCTCTTTATTCTTGTTTACTTTGCCTTGACTTTGAGAAAATAACAAGCAAAGCCTTTTTCAGTAAAGCTGAAACCAGGGAGGAATTTAATCCAGTTGCTACAATGTAATAACACTAAAACACAAATAGGAATATATGCTTCAGAAGTTTCCAGACAGCTTTAAAGAAGGTTTTGTGAGGGCTTGAGATGAGGGAAACTATTTATGGGAAAGTATTTAGTTGTTCATTAAGTAAAACTGTAGGGTGTATGTGTGCGTGCCACTGATAACCATGACGGGACCTAAGACGTCCAGAGAGCCTCTTCAATTATGCGCTTGTTAATTAATGAAGAAACAGCCATTAATGAGTTCTCATAACACTCCACCCTCAACTGACCCGATTAAAGCAGCTGTGAGAATAAGCTGGAGTAAGTTAAGTTTGATAGTTTTTCTGAAGGGCGTTACTTCCTAAAGGGCTATTAAAAGGGATTGAGAAGGTACAGTATTTAGGTATGTGTGTGACCCCACACTGTTTTATGAATATTGCTAAAACATGTCCTAACAGGTCTCTACTCTCTTAATAGCTGGATGTAGAATATTTTCAATTTTGAAATTTTAGTCAATGTGTGGTGTGTATGTTTGGGCATAAAAAAGATCTGAAAAAGTTCCAAATAGTTTTTCGGAAGGCGGGCCTTCATCAAACCCGGAACAGGACCCCTTTCATACAGTGCTTGACAATTTTATTAGACCACCACCACTCAGTGTAAGGTTTGTGCCACAGCTGCCCTAAACTAACATACCAAAAATATTATTTATTTATTTATTTTTTTACATTTATGTTATGGTTAATCCACCAGTATATGTAAGCTCTTTAGTCACAGTAGAGTTTCTAATGCTAAAATATAATTACTTTGGTAATCCCTGTATTTTCAAATTTACTGTTTTACAAGAAAGGCAGAAAAATAGTAAATAACTTTTTTATTTTTGTATTCAGACACCCAATTACAGTCAGTAACAACAGAGACTGTGGAAAAGTACATAATAACAATGCCAGGAAGAATGCAAGCTGTTATCAAAGTTTTTTGGTTATTATGTGTGAATAAAGACTATTTAGTTTAGTTTCAGTTTGTTATTTGCCTTATTAATAACAACACAATTTTTTAAACTAAATTTTATTTATTTATTTACATTTTAATCAACATTATATTTTCGCATTACAAATACTACTGTGACTAAAAAGCTTACACATACTGGTGGATTAATCATCATAGAAACATAAAAAAATCAAATTATTTTGGTAGTCACCAATACTGTTAGTTTAGGGCAGCTATGGCACAAACATTTTATTAATATTAATATTAATATTAATATTCACATCAAAATTTATAGTAGAGATTATTGGGAATAATTAAGTAGGTAGTAGTTGCATCATTTTGTATTTCTGCCCATAATTTGCTGAAATCTGCTTAATGTATATCATGCTTCTTGCATGCCAATTATTTCATCATTTATTACATTTTTGGAATACATTGAAGGAAACACAAAATGTCAATGTTTTCTAAATTTAAATATCTAGGCAGAAGGTTGTATGAACTCACTTTTTTTTTTACAGTACATTTAGAAAACGCAACATTAGAAAACACAACTTCATTTTGCATCTTGAGTAAATGTATCTTAATTAAAATTTAAATATTTGTAATAAAAACCTTTAGGAAATACTGAGGAAGATGTAGTGCGTGCAATATTTTAAATTTAAGACGAGCAGAAGCGCTTTAATAAGCAAATCACAGGCACACAAGCATTAAAACAAGTAAAATATCTGTTTGCTTCCACCAAGGTAACAAATAACTCATTTTATTATCATGGGGCAAAAATATATTTTAGTGCTTGTTAATATTCTCAACACTGGCTACTGGCAGTAAGGTTTTCAAAAATGTTTTTCTTTTTTTTCTCCAAAGGATCTCACCTCCACGTCTCATTCCAATTATCACATGAAACACTGTGAACTTTGCTGCTGTAACTTCAACTGTGTGAACAGTAAGAGAAGATCTCATTATAATTTAACAGAGCTAAATGATGTATCTTTCTATGGCGCTGTCTGAAACCGGCAAGAGCACAATTAGTATGAAAGAAAAATATATGAATGATGCATTATGAGTAGCTATACTATACAGACATATTTAATAATTCATCTTGTGAGTCAGGCTGTGTATCAAGACTTCACAAACACTACACTACACCCTAACAAAAAATAAAGAAATAAATTAATTCATATATATTTTTTTTAAATGTGGTGACACCATGGTACAGTGATGAGTTTTCAAAACATGTTCAAAACAGGCCTTGAATAATTTATGTGAGTAAAAGGGTGCAAATAACAGGGCAGTTACTGAGCTAACCTGAGTTGTTTTCAGCTGGCCATGTGATCTCAACACGGCAGCTCCCATGAGAAGAACCACAGGATTAAACTTTTAATCAGGATGATGTATAAATGCTGAAGAACATATTTTCCATTTAGTACTGCTTTTCAGCAGCTACATAAAACACTTACGTTTCCCAGAAGACATAAGAGGTTGCCCTGATCATCCAACTCAAAAAGTTTACACCCCTCATGTTGCATTGCTTTCTTGAGCATCAGTGAATGTTTTCACTTTTTGTAATAGTTGTGTATGAGTCCCTCAATTGTCCTCAGTGTGAAAAGATGGATCTCAAAAATCATACAGTCACTGCTGGAGAGGGTTCAAATATGCAGAAGATACTGGAAAACCAATGTGAAGGACATGGAGGAAATTTCTGAAGCACAGCAGGAAGCTGAACTGCTCAGGACAAACAAGGGTCTCATGAACAACTATTACATAACTTTAATAGAAGTCGTAGATCATATAGGTAACAACACTCAGTATTAAGAATCAAGTGCATGTAAACTTTTGAACAGGGTTATTTTTTTATAAATTCAGTTATTATTTGGTCTTGTGGGATATGCTGTATGCAAACATCTGATATGTGAAATATTATATTTCAGGACAGTAATAAAAAATAAAGTGTATGTAAACTTATGACCCCATATATATATATATGCATATATTGGGGCTGTCAGTTGATTAAAATTTTTAATTAATTACATGATGTGTTGATTAATTAATCAAATTAATCGCAAAATAAATTTGACTATTTTTATGTTAAATGAGAAAGTATCAAGTAGACGTAAACTATGGAACATAAAAGAAGATAATTTGAGAAACATCTCAGTATCATTTTGTTCATACATTAAAATTCACTGGTAACCAAAACAGCTTTGTTACCCACAGTCTTTAAAATACCTTCTTTTATGTTTCACAAAGGACAGGTTTGAAACGACACAAGGGTTTGTAAATGATGACAGAATAATTTTTTTTTGATGAACTATCCCTTTAATGTTTTTATTTTTCTTCTTCTTCTTCTTCTTCTTTTTTTTTTTATCTGAAATGATATTTTAAATAAAAAACTAAATCTGCCAGCAGGTGGTGACAAATGTCTTTATGAGTCATTCATTTATTCATTCAAATCGTTCAAATGGCTGACTCATTCAGGAATTAAGTAAATGGCTCTCTTTTGGGCTTCTGAATCATTGATTCATGCAATTTGTTAAAAATGCGGATTCATTCAGAAACTAAACACCGCAGTGTTGCTCGGAGATGCGGAACAATTCTGCTATGGCTACAAAGGTAATATGTTCTCTGCAAAATTGAGCAAAAATATATAGTATTGTTTAAAATATAACACAATATTAACTTCTTATTTACTGAACTGTTGTATAGAATCACATTTAAGCTTGTGATAGATCGGGACAAAATCAGCTTTCGTATCATACTGCTCTTGCTAGCCGTGTGACACTGTGTGATATGTGATATGAATAAATATGAGACAAAACACAAAAAGGTTTTTTTTTTTGCACCAATATCTTGAATTTTAGGGCAAAACTGCATTTGTGGAGTTTTTGCTCTGCATCATATTTGTCAACAGTCAACTATATGAAATATAAGATGATGTACAGGCCTGGGGCGGGGCCAGTGCGTTAATTGCGTTAAAATATTTTAATCGCATTATTTTTTCATAAATAATTAAGTTAACGCGTTAAACTGACAGCCCTAGTATATATGTATACACACACACACCCACACGTCTGGTCAGCTAACCTTGCAGGTACTCTGTATAGGCGTAATGGTTTTTATACTGTACAAATAATATTTTCTATCACCCTACATCAACCCTACACCTAAACCTACCCTTCACAGAAAACTTTCTGCAAATTTTTTTTGTATTTCTAAGCTTTTGTACCCATGGGGACCTCAATTTAGGTCCCCACCGTGACACGAGTCCCCATGAGTCTGTGTGTATTTATGTTTAAGTCCCCACCATAATATATAAACCTACACCCAACACACACACACAAACACACACACACACACACACACACACACACAGACACTACCTGTTCATAGTTGAAGGTCTCTAGCATCCCTAAAATCAGTCCTTGAATCTCAGCCAGCTTTCCTTTTCCATACACAGGGTCCTGCAGGAGAGAACACATATATATATATATATAAGTGATAAATTATTTTCATATAGCTTTGATCATACTAGTAGAAACTTGTGTCTGTCTCTATAGCCTGTAAGTAAATTTTAAAGGCATGTTCTGCAGTAAACCAACTGCAGAGAGTAAACAGAGTAACCAGTGCGTGCTGTCAGACTGCATTCACAATGACAGCTGATAACTCTCAGATGATGAAGTGTGGTCTCAGAAACGTCACGTACACACACAGCCATCACTAGTTGTTATCACAGGACTGCACACACTTGGGTAATTCTGCCCTCTGTAGGGGCTCAAATTGAAGCAGTCACAAAGATCAAGACCTGGAAGACTCACACACACACACATACAGTAACATGTTCATTATGAGGGACAGAGGTACACAAGGTACAGATATTCTGTAGTTACTGACAGGGAAAAAAACACGAAGGTCACGCAATGGCAAACACAACAGACTTCTGTTCGTTCATTATTTTAGAATCAAAACTCTCCTATTCTTACTCTCTGTTTCTTCACACATTCTCAACATGAAAAAACAATTTTTTTCCTCATGCTGCCTTTGTCTGTTTGTTTTCTTACAGCAACGTATGATACTTTACTTATTCTGATATGATACTTTGTTGATCCTGTATGAAGAAAACAGGGAATAAAACGTTACATTGTAGACATAAAACTTTGTAGTTATAATCTACCTCCTCCACACACAAGATGAAAGCAGCCAATTCCCCAAGGCCAAAACTATTCTCCCTCAGGAGGGAACATCACTCACACAAACATCTGGAATATCAAATCCCTCGAGCTCCGGTTTGAAACTCAACATATGTTCTACGAGAAGAATGGAAACTAACAAAACTCATTAAACATGACTCTTTACTACATACTACACAAATTTCAACTAGCTCCTATGAAGCTACCCTTGGCATATGGGGCATCACTATAATCCACAGGGGCCCCAAATGGGACTAACAAGACAAATTTGGTTTTATATTTTGTTTTATATCAAATGTTTTTATGGTTAAATCTAGAACAATATAACTCTGCATAGAAGGTACATAAAAGGCAAATATACCATTTGTTTACACAAACATTTTAATGCTGCACAAAGGGAATTTCTTTCAAAATACTAGGGCTGCCCCCTAATAGTCGACTAAACGTTAGTCAATGAGAAGAAGCTTGGTTGACCAAAATTTTATTAGTTGCTAGTCTGTGACGTGACAGATAGCTCGTTAGCAGCTGTTCTATGTGGTTATATAGTACACCGGGCAGGACATTCAAACGCTCACCTATCATTCATCAACCTCAAACATGGATTTTTATTTAAAATATGTAAATAGTAGCAACTTTTTTTTTTTTAACTCAATCTAATGTGTTACTGCATGAGAGATGGACAGATGGAGGCGCCGGTGGGGTCACTTGCTCTTAACATACTCCTTAATTTTTGGTCAAACAGATAAAAGTAATGCATCTTTTGAATTTGTAATGACTCTATGTTTATTTGTGGGCACACAATAGCAACGAAACATTGTGCTTTTGTAAAATAACGAAAGCAAACAGGATGTGCTTTGTGCTCTCCTGGTCTCTGTGAACTTGAAACATCTAAACTCTGTGTATATTTGTCTCGACAGACATGAAAAGTATAGACCATCTATAGAGAATGAAATGTCTACTTTTAAATGAACCAAATCAAATAGAAAACAAATATTCTCAGATTATTTAATCCGTATAAAACATTTAGGCACATCCACTCTTATGGAGATGATGAGTCAGTGTCGCCTACTTCATCTCTTAAGATGAAAACAAAGAAAGCACTAGTTTATCAATAAATTATTAAAACGTTAATGCAGTCTCCTTGCTGTTTTTCCCTAAAACATTAATTGACTCACTTTGTATAATACATAATTTGACAACTTAATTGGAAATGATATACAATAACATTTTCTTCACATATTGCATATCTCAAGCATGCTCTTCACTAACACTATTATCTTAAAAAAAAAAAAAGTACACAAAATTATTCCTGTGTTTACTACAGTCTTCAGTGGTATTATCCTGTTCTTATTTATGTTTTTAAGAATTATTTAAAAATAACTGCATTTATTTAACAAAAATATATTTTGTTGCATAAATGTTGTTGCTGTTAAATAAATGTCTTTACTGTCTAAATACTGTAACTATCATTATAATAATTTAGTCAAATATTTGGTCAAATGTTTACTGTATTGTTTAAATTTGAAATCTTTTTCTATTTGTTATAGCCTGCAGCCCACCAGATGTACAGAATAATAAAAAGAAAATAACTGAACACAGAAAAGGATGAATACAGAGAAAACAATTCAGGAGAATAATCGTCTAAAATACCATCACTTTTTATTTCCAGCCAACCTATTTCACCCTGATACAAACAGTTCTCATAGTACAGTGTGCCACTGGGAGCTACTACAAACCTTCTTTTTGAGTTGTACAGTGTGACCACTGCCAGTGTGACAAGGAGAAAGAAGAGAGAAAGTCTACTAACTACTTCAGCATGTTTGACTCAGATGAGCGTCCTTGACTAAACTCCTTAATGGATACGCATGCCACTCTGGTTGCAGGTGTTATTCAGCTTCCCAAACAACGGCTATCACTATTCAGACACGCTGTAAACAAGCTGTGAACAAATTCAAACAGAAATAAACACTAAACATCCACGGACAACCAAAAAGAATTTCATTACTGCAATTATACGTATACCCCTTTGAACTTGGGAGAACCATGATTTACAGGTTTTCTATACAGAAATAATGCCCCCTAACACTCCATCCACCCACATATCACAGTGAGTGAGATATGAAAAAGACTGTTATTAAGAGAGATGATACCACTGCTAAAATGTAGAGAGGCTTTGCTGATGAAAACTAGACTGACCAGAAATGTGGTAAAACAAATTTCTTTCTTCTGACTGCTGCATTGCATTTCTCTAGATATAGATCTCATTCGCTGCTGGAGCAAAAAGAAACACAAATATAGGGTCATTCCGTGTCAACTCAACCAGTGGTCCCTGGCTCATATTTTTGATTTTGCTAATATTTATTCTGAAGAAAAATAGACATGTATAGTGATGAAAGCCAAAATATTAAATGTCATGGATGAATATTTACTGAGTAATCCACTATTTTGTAGAGGGAGGACAAATTTGAGCCGGGGAAGTTTCTGAAATTTGGTTGATTCGACACCCTATAATATTTGCTAGCATCTCCCATGTACCGCTAAAGAAGTTTACCCTGCTATATTTTACTTCTAAATTTTCCACTACAAAACTGTGAAAAGGGTTTGCATACACAGCAAACAGCACAGTCAACTTGGTCTGATGTAGACCACCACCCCCCTCTTATAATTCTGTTGAGTGCAAACTAATTGGAAATCAATTCTGCACCTTGAATTACATAATAATAATAAATACAACACTAAGCAAGCACAGTGCATACAGCTGCAGATGCCTCCGCCCAGGTGTAAGTGCACATTTGAGATGACACCTGTTGATTGAGTAATCTATTGATTGCGATCATTTGTTAGTATAACTTGATAGGGTTTTTTTTAACCTTTCCCGTTCCCTGTCAGCGGTGCATTTGCATTCACAGCAGCACACTAATGATTACACGCTGTGAGCAAATGCCATCAAATGTCACCATCAGCAGCCGGGCAGAACCAGAGCTTCTCAGATAAATGCTGAAGCAGGGAGATTAATGAATCAACATGGCCCACAAAGAAAGAGACTATTACTGAATCATAATGAACATGAACAATGTCAGAAACAATAGTGACAGCAAATGTTTTGTCTTAGATTTACTTTCACTTTAAAGGATAAGTTCACTTCCAGAACAAAAATGTACAGATAATTTACTCACCCCCTTGTCATCCAAGATGTTCTTGTCTTTATTTCTTTAGTCGTAAAGAAACTATGTTTGTTGAGGAAAACATTTCAGGATTTTTATCCATATAGTGGACTTCAATAGTGCCTGCAAGTTTGTGCTTCCGAAATGTAGTTTAAATGCAGCTTCAAAGGGCTCTAAACAATCCCAGCCGAGGAAGTTCTAAAAATTACAATTACAAAAAATTACAATTTATATACTTTTTAACCTCAAATGCTCATCTTGTCTAGCTCTGCGTGAAGTCTGTGTAATCCGGGTCAATACAGTGAGGGTATGTCGACAAACTCCCATCTCATTTTCTCCTCCAACTTCAAAATAGTCCTACAAGACGAGCATTTGAGGTTAAAAAGTGTCAATTTATTTATTTTTTTTAATTAAACAATAATTTCGCTAGATAAGACCCTTTGAAGCTACATTTAAACTGTATTTTTAAAAATTCAGACTAAGGGGCACTATTGAAGTCCACTATATGGAGAACATTCCTGATATTTTTTTCCCTTAAAAAAAAATAAATAAATAAAATAAAAGACATGAACATCTTGGGTGACAAGGGGGTGAGTAAATTATCTGTAAATATTTGTGCTGGAAGTGAACTTCTCTATTAATGTGCATGTTTCTTGGTAATGTTTAAGTTGGGTTGGTAAGGGATCGGTAATATTTGTAAATGTTTTTAAAAGAAGTCTCTTCTGTTCACCAAGGATGCATTTATTTTATTAAAAATAAAAACTAAAACTAAAAAGTAAAAACTGTAATAATGTCAAATATTATGACAATTTAAAATAACCATTTTCAATGTGAATATATTTGAACATGTTACTTATTCCTGTGATGCAAAGCTAAATTTTTTAGCAGCTATTGCCTAAGTCTTCAGTTTCACATGATCCTTCAGAAATCATTTTTATATGCTGATATATGACTAAAGAAACATTTGTGACCTTTGCTGGTAAAATGAGTCATAACTCAGAAATTTTCAAAAATGAGTTATTTTTATTTTTACATGCTGCATTAAAAGACCTTCAAATGTATGAGTTGTTGAAATCTGCCAAAAAAAAGGGTGTACATAGGGTGTACATTTGAACTGTACAGTATCTTTGCAAAAAAAAAAAAGGCATAGGTACTGATTCAAAAGAAATCAAAGAGGTTCTAATGACAGCAGGTTGAAGCTGAAAAGCAGAGTGCTGGTGTAATAGCACTGATAAGGAGGGGCAGACTGGAAGATCGATGGGGGAAAGCTAACAGCACTGAATATGTGCAGATGAAAACAGATAAAGGCCTTCCACTGCCCAAAGCCTCAACCGATTCATGAGCTGCAGCATTGATCGCATGGAAAGCAAAAATGTGTGTGTGTGTGTGAGAGAGTGAGTATGTATTTGAAACAGCTACACAAGGCTCTGAGCTGGAAGAGCTACTGAAAAGCAAACTTGCTGTTTAGCTGCTGCATTGTGTCCATCAATCCAAACAAAAATGCCACTGTAACCATCTATTTCTATTTACTGCGATGCATAAGTGTGTCATGCCATACTGAAAAAGTCTGAATCTGATCAGGCAGTTACAGTCCCTTTGAAATGTTCACAAAATTTGGTTAAAATAAATGTCAATACTATTAAATAAAATTCTAAATTAAACAGAATATTAGAAAATGTGCTTCTAAATAATGATAAATACTAATGATAAATAAATTGTGTAATATTTCTAATGAAAAACATCAAAATGTTAAAAAAGAACAAAAGCTCAATAAAGATGACAAACATGAAATGAAAGACAAATAAATCAAGCGATAATACAAGTAAAATAAGTAATATACAATAATATAAGTATAATAAAAAGTGGAAAGATGCGTCTACCTTATTTTAAATGAAAAAGTAATTATAACTTGATAATCTGATTCTGAATCTGAATTGAAATTAGAATGTAACAGCAACACACCATAAACTGAAGAATACAAAAACTATTTATAAAAGCAATTAACAGATTGCAATTACAGTACAGCTGATTTTATGACCCTCAGCAACTGCAAAAAATACATGTTAGAAACCATAACCCTGAAAGTTTCAAGATGGCAGATTTGTTGACATATCCGGAGCAGTTGAGTTCAGAATCTGTGTAAATGTCTATGCGAGTATGTCAACAGTTTTGCACAAATAAGAACCATGGGATTTTAAGCTTGAGCCTGCTACCCCATTGCCAAGTCAGAAGGCTTTAAGTCTTTCCAAACAAATCCCACAAATCCCACAGAACAATAACATCTCACACGTAACACTGGAACACACTGAGCAACCTCTGAACATGCACACAATGCCTGGCGTTTAGTAAAAGGCAGGTACAAAAACAAGCCTAGTTTTATGCTAAATTGTACGTATGAGCGGTTACAGACAAGAAGAGAATCTGCTTACCTGTAGGATGCGTTGAATGATGGCGGGTGGGGCGATAAAACTGGACATGCTGTTTAAGACTTTCATAGTGAGCTCTTTTAATGCTGAGAAAAGAGAAAAACAATCAGGACTGACTGAACCCTCAGCTAAATTCATTATACAACAGTGATACTCTAAGGTGCGTGAAATGTTTTTAAAATAGAATTATTTTTTACTTTTAATTGAATGAATTTTCTATGAGGGTTAATGTACATATAATCACAATTCATTAATAGACTAAAACTACTGAAAATCCATTCTTCTTACTGTACTGTACTAGAAATAAGAAGTTATTGTTGGGGAAAAATGAAATAGTAAACTACAGAAAAATCACTAATTTTTTTAACCTTCAAGTGCACTTGGAAGACTTCAACTTCCAAGTTGGGTTATTATTGTTACAACATGTCTGAAAAATAATATAGAAGTTTCTATTGCTTTATATATTTTTAATAATTTAATTTAATTTAATTTAATTTTTTTAATTAATGCACAATATCTAAAGAAAACCTTGAAAATTAGTAATTGAATTAATTCAATTAAATAAATTGAATAAAATTAAATACAATAAAATAAAATACAATTTAAAATTAAATTCAATCTTAAATAATTTTCAATTTTATCTATTACTTATGCACAATATCTAAAGCAAACCTTAAAAATGAGTAAGTAACTTTACATATGTTGTTTGTAAGCAATTATGTACAAAATGCCAACTGAAATATAGAATGTAACAATAAAATAAAATAATTTTCATTTTTATCTCTTATTAATGCACAATATCTAAAGCAAACCTTACATTTGTTGTCTATAATTATGTACAAACTGCAAATTGAAATACAGAATGGAACAAAAATAATAAATTAAATTAAATTTTAAAAAATGTAAAATAAAATAAAACAGAATAGATTTTTTTTTAAAACAAAATACAATTTAATTAAATAAAATTAAATAATTTTCATTTTTATCTCTTATTAATGCACAATATCTAAAGCAAACCTTAAAAATGAGTAAGTAACTTTACATATGTTGCTTGAAAGCAATTATGTACCAAAAGCCAACTGAAATACAGAACGGAATAATAAAATAAAATAAAATAAAATAATTTTCATTTTGATCTCTTATTAATGCACATTATCTAAATCAAACCTTAAACAATTAGTAAGTAACCTTATGTTTTTTGTCAGCAATTATGTACAGAATGCCAACATGAAATACAGAATGGATTATTTGAAAAAAAAAAAAAAAAAAATTACTTGGTAAATCATTTACTGTAATTCACAACAGACCTGATTTCTAATATCCACATCAAGATGCCTCTTCCAACATCACAGCTCAAAAACTTGGCGAAATTAATCTATAATTTTGACTTGTAAATACAAGATCTCTTGTAAATGCAGTATTTCTGACTACAAATTTATCTAAATCAATCTATACACACTATAATTTTTATTATTTAAAAAAAAAGAAGAGAAGAAATACAGGACTAGAATGGGGCTTCTGAAAAACTGTTGATTATTTAAATATTCTTAGGGGCCTTGGAGTTACACAGGTTGAGGACCATTGCTATACTGTGGACAAAGTCAAAACTAGTTCTTGTGTGTGTTTGTCTCACCTTCTGAGGTGTGTTTGCTGTCGGCACCTTTGAGTAGTTTCTGTGGTGACATCATCGCCTCGAGGAGAGGAAACCACAGAGCCTGAGAGTGACAGAGGATTGATGTTACACACACAGTGAGAGAGAGAGAAATGTAAAACCTGGGAAAAAGAAGATCAATACATCCTGTTCATGAAAAACAGCTCAGGTTGACTGGACTGTGCGCACACACAAACACACACACACACACACACCTCTCTTTGCTGCTGGTTGAGACCGTGCGAGCTCCTCTGACACAAAGCAATGATGTCATGCAGAGCTTCCTCCACTCTCTGTAACAGACTCGGCACTTCATCACCTGTCTCCTTCTCCTCACCGTCGGGCTTGTCTGCCTCTGAGCCTTCCAAGGCAAGTTTGTGGAGTTTGCCCTTCAGGGTCTGAGAAGCAGAAATCAACAGATCGATACCACATTTCCACATGCCCTTTCTGTCTCACCAGGGATATTTAAGACACTGTTCTCCGAAACACCATCTAAATAAACTGGCCATTTTTGAGGATGCTTTCACACGAGCAGTTTAGTTCAAAAAAAGGCACAGTTCGCAAAAAAAATTGGTAATGTGAAAGCTGCCATGCGGGCCAGAAGTGGTACCGAACACAAGACTACCTGTAGGAGGTGGTCTGATTTTGGTTGCACAGTATGAAAGCCCCCTGAGAGAACATTTCAAATAAGTTCATTTTGGATAGCCATATGAATAAATCTTAAGGCTGTAAATCAGTTAACTTTTAACAGTTAACAGTTAATTAACTTAATGACTCACGTATTATATATGGTTATTAATTCTAAATGATTTGGAATTTCATATTCATATATATGCTAAAAAAGCCACCAGATGAAGATAATTCAAAGATATTATTATGGCAGGTCAAAGAGTAGCTTAAGTCAATGTCATGTGTTTAAGACTTTCATAGTGAGCTCTTTTAATGCTGAGAAAAGAGAAAAACAATCAGGACTGACTGAACCCTCAGCTAAATTCATTATACAACAGTGATACTCTAAGGTGCGTGAAATGTTTTTAAAATAGAATTCTTTTTTTTCATTTTAATTGAATGAATTTTCTATGAGGGTTAATGTACATATAATCACAATTCATTAATAGACTAAAACTACTGAAAACCCATTCTTCTTACTGTACTGTACTACAAATAAGAAGTTATTGTTGGGGAAAAATGAAATAGTAAACTACTGAAAAATCACTAATTTTTTTAGCCTTCAAGTGCACTTGGAAGACTTCAACTTCCAAGTTGGGTTATTATTGTTACAACATGTCTGAAAAATAATACAGAAGTTTCTATTGCTTTATACATTTTTAATAATTTAATTTAATTTAATTTAATTTTTTTAATTAATGCACAATATCTAAAGAAAACCTTGAAAATTTGTATTAATTTTTTAAATAAATTGAATAAAATAAAATACAATAAAATAAAATGAAATTTAAAATTAAATTCAATCTTAAATAATTTTCAATTTTATCTATTACTTATGCACAATATCTAAAGCAAACCTTAAAAATGAGTAAGTAACTTTACATATGTTGTTTGTAAGCAAATATGTACAAAATGCCAACTGAAATATAGAATGTAGCTTAAGTCAATGTCATGTGTAATGTAAGTTTTTTTTTTTTTTTTTAGTACTGACCTGAAAAAGATATTTCACATAAAAGGCATTTACATATACTTGAGTCCACGAGAATAATTGTTGAATTTATAAAAATGACCCCATTCAAAAGTTTACATACGCTTGATTCTCAACACTGTGTTGTTACCTAAATGATCCACAGCTGTGTTTTTTTTTTGTTTAGTGATAGTTGTTCATGAGTCCCTTGTTTGTTAAACTGCCTGCTGTCCTTCACGAAAAATCCTTCAGGTTCCACAAATTCTTTGGTTTTTCAGCATTTTTTGTATTTGAACCCTTTCCAACAATGACTGTATGATTTTGAGATCCATATTTTCACACTGAGGACAACTGAGGGAGGAAGGAAACACAATGCAGTTGCAAATGCAGAGCCGGGGGGTGGAAACTTTTTACATTTGAAGATTAGGGTAAATTTAACTTATTTTGTCTTCTGGGAAACATGTACGTTTCTTCTGTAGCTTTTGAAGGGCAGTACTAAATGAAAAAATATGATATTTAGGCAAAACAAGAAAAATGCACACCTCTTCATTCTGTTCAAAAGTTTACACCCCTGACTCTTAATGCATGGTTTTCTCTTCTGGAGCATCAGTGAATGTTTGAACCTTTTTTAATAGTTGTGTCTGAGTCCCGCAGTTGTCCTCAGTGTGAAAAGATGGATCTCAAAATCATACCGTCACTGTTGGAAAGGGTTCAAATACACAAAAATGCTGAAAAACCAAAGAATTTGTGGGACCTGAAGGATTCTTCTGAAGAAAATCAGGAAGTTTAACTGTTCAGGACAAACAAGGGACTCATAAACAACTATCACGGCTGTGGATCATTCAGGTAAAAACAGTATTAGAAATCAAGTGTATGTAAATTTTTGAATGGGGTCATTTTTTATAAATTCATCTAATGTTTTCTCTTGTGGACTGTATGTAAATGTATTTTATGTGAAATATCTTATTCAGGTTAGTACTAAATAAAAAATAACATGCATTTTGTATCAATCTGTGACTTTATTAATTTATTTGTTTGATGAATAGAAAATTTCAGTTGGATTTATTATTAAGCAATGTAAATATACAATGCAAGTCTTTACTGTCATTGCAAGATAAAGTATTAATTTCTTACTGTCCCCAAACTTTGTGTGAATCTCATGCTGGTCTGAAGTCTACATCAATAAGTCCATAATTCTGTAAGTCCGAGAAAGATTTTTGTTCACGTATTCCATCTGAAATCTTTTTTATTTTGTTGGTTTAATTTGCTATGTGCAAGAAAGTCTAGTTAGTATTTATGTCGCATCTCACTTTTCAGCATCTCTAGTCATAAATGCCAATGCTGAAATTCAACTCTGAAAAATCCCAAACTCGCTGGCATTCTGTGACATGTTCAGCTGTTTCAAAATTCCAAGAACTGCTTACTAATGTTGTGGTTGACTTGCTTTGACATTAGCAAAATTGCTCATTTCGGAATACATGCATGGGACAGGGGCCAGGGCATATGATTAATAGTGTTTTTTTTAATATTTAAATTGAGAGCCTTTTAGCAATATAATTATAAAAGGCTGGCAGCCCATACAAAATCCTCACCTTTCCTCTGAATAAGAATGTTCTCATTTAAAAAAGTTCAAACAAGTGTTTATGAACTTTTTTTTCTAATTTAATCTAATTCTTTAAAAAGACCGCAGTGCTCCCAGTTCAATTTATCACATCTGAACAAACCATTTTGTAGAGTTCCACAGTTTTTCACAAAATCTACTGTAAATCAGTACTGTAGATTCTGCGATGGCTAACATAACTAGCATTACATTAGTACAACAATGGCATTCAAAACATTTTAAGTTAAACTGAAAGGTGATAAACTCTTAATTTCACATTAATGGTTGCATATGCGAAACTCGGTCATCTAAAAAAAAAAACTAAATTTTTTGGGAGGGCAAAATTTGTTACAAAGTATATTTTTAAGTAGCTGATAACATTTGACATAGTAGCAGTTAAATTATGTGTCAGTGATTTAAAAGATAGTCCTGGTCTTCATTAAGCATCTATTTGTAAACATCCTGTCCTTGATGTTTAAGTGCCTGTAATAAGATCTGCTGACGGTACCTCTCTCTCTCGCACTTTGTACCTCAGGGCAGTGCAGTTCCCACACCAGGCTCTAATATGCCTAGTCAGGACCAATATAATAGTGCACTTACAGATGCTGACCAGGATGTGATGGCATGCCAAACTTCTCTAATTTGTGCAGAAAATCCGCTGACACGCTATTCTGACCATAACGCCGGTGTGACAAGATCAGGTTAATTTCTCTGTGATGGTTATTCTCAGAAACTGCTGACCCTCACGACTCAAGTTTCCATCGATGTTGGTCAACAATCTGACGTTTTCTATAACCTACAATCATCTGCTTGGTTGTACTGGTCCAGAGAGAGCTGGACTCTCAAGATAGAGGTCACAGTTCCACCACCATACTGCCTGGGTTTCATCTTCAGCTTCTATTAAGCAGCCTCTCCATGTAGAATCACACCAGTGACCAGTCAATAGCATTGCAGCCACGTCTGGTGAAACATGGGTTCATAAAGGCAAGAGAAGTGGGAATAAGCTTACAATATTGGGAACTCCAGTGTTTAAAGTCACAGCAGAGGGTATGTTTGTTCCTTACTTGTATCACCTCTGGGGATCTCATCAAAAAGCCCAACATTTTATTACAAAGAAAGTCTTTTTTTACATTGTAGAAGTTTCTGACAAAGAACCAACTCTGGAAGAGACCTTCTGACTGAATAGACTAACTGACTAAAGTGACAAACAACAGTTTGTTTTTATCTTAAATAACTAAAAAATAACAGTGCATTCAAACAATTCTGGCCGGCGAACATGTGCAAAGAAACTGGTATATAGATGGTTTAGTGTGTAGAGTAATTCCACTTAAAGCACTGCTGCTGCATATGTAAATGTATTTCAAGTCATTTCTCTGCATTATATTCCATTGCGCTACACTGTATCTGCTTTTACCCATTAAAGTGTTAGTTTACCCAAAAATAAAAGTTCTGTTAATAATTACTTACCTTCATGCTGTTTCGAACCCGTAAGGTTTTTTTTTATCTTTGGAATGCAAATTAAGATATTTTTGATGAAATCCAAGAGCTTTCTGACCCTGCATAGACAGCAACACAACTGACACATTCAAGGCCCAGAAAGGTAGTAAGGACATTGTTAAAATATTCCATGTGACATCTGTGGTTCAACCTTAATTTTATGAAATTACAAGAATACTTTTTGTGCACAAAGAAAATAAAATAATGACTTTATTCAACAATTTCTTCTCTACCATGTCAATCTCAGAGAGTACCACTACACAGGAGCCAGCGCTCTGACGTAGAACCCAGATGTGCTGCACCTTGATTACATGCAGAGGAAGATGAACACTGTACATAAAAGTTCTTTGTAAACATGTCTGAAGACGATGAACTAAGAGAGATGGATGTTTTACATCAGAATTCCAGCTCCTGTGTCAGCAGTACCACATGCATGGATTGCAGACAGACATGGAAGAGAAGAAATTGTTGAATAAAGTCACAGAAAGTATTCTCATAGCTTCATAAAATTATAGTTGAACCACTGATGGACTATTTTAACAATGTCCTTACTACCTTTCTGGACCTTGAACGTTGTGTTGCTGACAGTTGTGTTGCTGTCTATGCAGGGTCAGAAAGTTCTCAGATTTAATCAAAAATATTTTAATTTGTGTTCTGAAGATGAACAAAGGTCTTACGAGTTTGGAATGACATAAAGGTGTGTAATTAATGACAGAATTTTCATTTTTAGGTGAACTACCTCTTTAAATGCATACCTCACGACATCATCTACTACCCTTCCCATCATTGATTTTCTGAAATTATAGTAGACTGCCACCTTTTTAGGATTCCACTTTTCATTAAATTTATATCTGTTCATTATCAACAATACGACAAGATAATACAAAATTGTAAAATAATGCATGTTTTCTATTTTATAATTTATAGTGTTGCTAGCGACCCAAGGTATGTAATAGTGTAAGTGTAGATTTTTTGAAGTCTGATAAACCATGATGACGCAACGTCTCGCTTATAAAAAGTATCGCAGAATTCAAAAAAGAATTCTCAAATATCATCAGCAAATCTTTACATGGCCCGGCGATTTACTGCAGAGCAATCAAAAATTTTTAAATCTGAAGATGATGAGAATGAAAACGTTTTGAGAGTAATGCATCAAAAGTCTTACAATCCCCACTTTAAAGGGGTCATGAACTGAGAAACCAAAATTCCCTTGATCTTTTGACATATAAAAGGTCACTGTACTATAAAAACATCCTGTAAGTTTCAGAACTCAAAACTTTGTCGTAGTCTAAAAACAACTTATACCGAATGACAGCTTTTGGAATGTTTCTATGTATGTAAGTAAGAGTCAGTACGAGCTCTGTCCTTTGTTTACTTCATTTTACCACGGATTCATGTACAATTACCCATAGCGACGCAACACTAGTGTAAACAGGATTTAAAAAATACACACTAGTGTAACAGGGCCTAAAAGACGATGCTGTGCCACTTATATTGGATCTGACAGTGATGTCGCAACAAAAGTGTAACAGTTTTCATTACATGGCCACTATTGCTTTGTCTCTTCTTACAGATTGTTTGATATGTACTGAGTTATTTACAGTATGTGTTTTAAACCTAAATCACAGCGGTGTCCATCTATGAGGAATGAATGTACACTGATAGCCAATCAAAGCAACGGCCGTTTACTTGCGTGTCAACAATCCGCCACACCTATTCAAACAGAACGTTCTGCGGATGGGGGAAAGAAGCAGGACAGAAAATAGCCTATTAATTCTAAATTACGATTTTTTTGATGTATAAATCTTGACAACATTATAAGTGGACTTTAGAGAACAGTACAAAATAAAAAAACACAAAGACATTTCATGACCCCTTTAAGCCCCCTTTAAGCCAGATGCTGAATGTACGTGAATGTAAGTAGTGATGTTGCTCAAAACGCCCTTCCAAGTTCCAACAGATAACAAAATATGCTTTGTAATTGTTATTAAAATATCTGGACAGTTTTATACTTCTGAGGCAGTTTATAGATACATCTGTGTTTGATATTCCAGGGTCTGGAAATGTTAATGTTAAATGTTTGTTTGTCCTCTGAAGAAAAATGAGGAGTGTTTTCAGTCACAGTCAAATTTCACAGAAAGACAAGGAGTTTGCAGCAATGCAGGCCGAGACACCTGGTCAAGAGGAGCCATGTTAGCTCAAAAATTTTTACTTTGTAACGGATTCTTTTCATTATTGTATTTCAGTCATGATGGAGCAAACGCCATTTAAAGCAACGAAATCTAACACGGATCCTCTCGCCCAGTTTCCAAGTCTACTGCAGGCTTGTGTGGTGTGTTGAGCTCAAACCTGTAGCAGAACTTCAAAAGCTCCCTGCACATCTCCTTTCTTCTCCAGCAGGTAGGCTGTGGCCTCATGCAGCTTGTGTTTCTCTGTGATCTGTGATTAGACAAGACAGAGATAAGGCTGTCAATTGTGTTGCAGTCAAATTGTCAAGATAATCAAGACAAATGATCCACTCCAAGCCGCCCACTGGATGAACAGGCTCAGACTCAGACCGACAAGAGTGTTTAGGTGAGATTGTTTGTTTGCGAGAAACCATTTCCATAATGAAACATTCAAACACATTCTGAAACTAAAGTAAAAGAGCGTTATGCGAAAGGCAGAGAAACCGGCATCCATGAATACAGTCGAATCCATGAATACAAAAACAGGGCGTCTGAGAGCAAGCACAGAGAAAAAAGACAACACAGACTGACAGAAACACAGCAGCAAGCAGATGGATCTAGATATGGAGACATGCAAAGAGCAGTGAAAAAAGTGTAAGGCAAGATGGCAGGACTTTAGAGCTGCTGGATATGCATGCGTGTGTGCAAGGTGTCTGTTCAAATATTTAGCAGGTGCCACTCTGCCTCTGTAACGGTATTGATTCTCTCTTCAGCTTGTCTGTCTGTCTCAGCGCTTCAGCACAGCAGATCTCTCCCCTCCCTCCATTATTCATTCATTCATTCCTTCCTCCAGGCATCTTTCTGCCTGAGCCTGTCAACTGGCACTCTAATTACATCAGATTGGCAACCTTTACTTGCTCTATCAGTGGTTTCGTGTTGATTGATTATTAGATAGTGTGTGGTCTCCTAATTGTCAACCCACCATGCCAAACCTGTAGTTCAAGGAGTGAATTTAGTAATCATCTGCATTTCAGTGTAAAGTGCAGTCTTGTTTACTAACAGCCTGCAAACCTGTTTACTAAAATGCTAAATGCGGTGAAATCACAGCAAAAACCACCACAAGTATTGAAGTCATTCTCAATCTTTCACTTTCAGCGTAAACTAACTTCCTTTTACAGTACGTAAATTAGGCTCATTATAGATAGTGCCTTATTCACAAACTATATGTCTGTCGCAATTTGCATCAAGCTACTCAAACTGATGGTTCTCACACTTTTTGATTAAAGAACTTTATTTCATTGACAAAAATAGATTAAATATTCTGAAAACAGATTATTTCAGCTGAAGAGATTTAAATTGACTTAGACTCCTTGCAGAGAATAACCAGAAAAAAAAAGTACATTTATTATATGAAATTCCATGACACTTCTGTGACATTTCATGCCTATTCCAGAACTGCATTTTTTTTATTCACAGATATTTCCAGGTTTTATTGTGGGAGCCCTGCAAATGATACAATATAACATTATATAAACTGCATTTGTTTATTAAATTATGAGGAAGAGTGTTATAACTGGGAATATCTTCGGATCTTCACGTTTGCATAATTTTAAAGAGCCGATCCAGATGCATTATGCAATTTGTGTTTAGCATATATTTATCCAGGCACATTTAAGCTGATTCGTAGAATGTCTTTAATGAACTGGGCTCGAAAACAAACACAGACAATGCATGCAAATAAACAGTCAGCAAGCGCAATGTGTCTAAGTCTGTATGCAAACTATGCTTTTCAATATGTGCTGACAAAACTCAGTTGAGCTTCTCAATAATAGAAAAAAATATTTGTGAGTGTTTATATTAGTTCTGTTTCACAAAACGTATAAAGCTGGTCATAAATCTGATGACAAATGCCACATCGGGGTTAGAAAAATTCTGTACTTGCATTCTCAAGTTCAAAACTGCAGTTCACCTTACAGGCAAATGGACATATCAAGTCATATCAACAGAATGTAACTTTGGTGTTTAAAAAAAAAAAATAAAAATAAAAAAAAAATAGTACAGATAGAAAGATAAAGGCCTATCTATATTGTGTTCCTTCTACATATAAAGCATAGACTTTATTCAAGTCACAAAAATACAAATTATTAACAAAAATGTCACTCTGCTAGTGGCACTGTGTGGTGCGGCAGAATTTGAGCAGCAGTGTGCATACACTCACAAAATACATGTTTTCTTTTAACATTTAAAAAAGAATTTCAAAGACATGGCATGGTGTGGCACAGCATTTGTCATCTAGTATACAAACCCCTTAAGGTGTTCATCAAGGCAGTATTACTCCCACATAACTAATGGGAAGGCTGTTCTGTACAGTAGGCAAAAAAACAAAAACAAAACAAAAAAAACAAAACAAAACAAAAAAAAGTCCTACTTATAAGAAAGCAATTCTTGCCCAGAACACATTACAATAATCTAATAAATCAACCAAGGTGGTATATGCAGTTGAGAAATTTTTTTTATTTATATGATTATTATTATAATTTATTATTATAAGTTATATTTTAGGGGATATTTCACTGAAAATTCTGTCATTAATTACTCACCCTTGCTCCAAACCTGTAAGACCTTTATTCATCTCCAGAACACAAATTTTCCAAAAAATCTGAGAGCATTCTGTCCGTGCATAGACAGCAATGCAGCTACCATGTTCAAGGCCTAGAAAGGTAGCAGGACATTGTTAAAATAGTCCATGTGACATCAGTGGTTTAACCGTAATTTTATGAAGTTACGCGACTTTTTGTGCGCAAAGAAAACAAAAATAACTACTTTATTCAACAATATCTTCTCTTCTGTGTCAGACTCCACCGCGTGCTCACAAGAGTACCACGATGCATGCGTGTCGTGTTGCTGACGCAGAAGCCGACATTCTGATGTAGAACCCAGATGCGCTGCGCTTTGTTTACAAGCAGAGGAAGACGCATACTTAACATAAAACAGTCTTCGTAAACATGTATAAAGAGTTTGACAGAGAGAATGACTTGCAATTTTTTGCCCAGCCTTACTTGCAGTACTTGAACCAGAATACACAGACAACGAACTAAGAGAGATGGACATTCTATGTCAGAACGCGGCTCCTGCGTCAGCAGCACCACACGCATGCATCATGTATTCTCGCTAAAGTGCACTGAAGATTGACCCAGGAAAGAAGAAATTGTTGAATTAAATTGTTAGTTTTGATTTCTCTGCACACAAAAAGTATTGCTGTAGCTTTAAAAAAAAACAACGGTTGAACCACTGATGTCACATGGACTATTTTAACAATGTCTTTTCTACCTTTCTGGGCCTTGAATGTGTCAGTTGCGTTGCTGTCTATACAGGATCAGAAAGCTCTCAGATTTCATCGAAAATATCTTGAACAAAGGTCTTGCAGGTTTGGAACGACATAAGCCTGAGTACTTAATGACAGAGTTTTCATTTTTGGGCAATTTAATAATATATTATATTATATGTTTTCAGTACTGAAAAGTACGGTGGCCGAGAGAGCTCAACGCGCTGCAACTTAAGAAAACACATGCAAAACAGAAAAAAACGACAACAAATTAAGAAAACATCTTCATCAGTTTGACAACACAGGCGCTGCAAATTCTCACAACACAACCAAACACAGAAATGCGCTGCAAACACAGGAACTCTCTGCAAACACACAAACGCGCTGCAAATAGCACGGACCACAACGGAAATGTTTCAGGAGGACCTCAAAAAGTGACGAACCCAGCTGGGACCTGTTTATTTGTTCAGTGTAATTCGTCAGATTAGTCTAATAATATCCAAAAGACCAATGAATCGTATGATCAGGATGTTAAAATAAACAAAAAACTCACCTTTTAGCTCACCGACAACACCTCTACTCTGACCAAAAGCCACTGAACAAATAGTCAGGTCCCAGCTGGGTTCGTCACTTTTTGAGGTCCCCCTGAAACATTTCCGTTGTGGTCCGTGCTTGTGTGTTTGCAGCGCGTTTGTGTGTTTGCAGCGTGTTTGGTTGTGTTGTGAGAATTTGCAGCGTGTTTCCGTATTTATGTTTGCATTGCGAGGATTTTCAGCGCCTGTGTTGTCAAACTGATGAAGATGATTTCTTAATTTCTTGTTGTTTTTTTTTCTGTTTGCATGTGTTTTCTTAAGTTGCAGCGCGTTGAGCTCTCTCGGCCACCGTAGAAAAGTATTAATGCAACAGCTCAAAACAACAATTAAAACACACCTATTTTACTCATTAATTGTGTGTGCTACGTATTGTTTTTACTCATTAGAGTATCAAGTAGGGCTGAAACGATTAGTCGACATAATCAACAACGTCAACAAAAAATTTGTTGACAAATATTTTTGCTGTTGAGTAGTTGTTTGATCTCATATGACCTAATGTAAGAGCCTGCAATAACTCGGTTTGACCAGTGTGGTGCTGTAGTGTAGGAACAATGCAATTCAAGGGAAGAAGAGACACTGCTTCAGAGCGAACGCTGAGCGAAAGCAGCCCAACCTTAGCCGTGCTTGGATGAATATGTCACTTTCATTTAGAATTACAATTTGATTTTCAGTTATAAAGCAGCTCTTCAGTGTGGAGCTAGCTAATGATAAAATATTATTATTATTTTGTTTCTTATCCATATGACTTACAAAAGGACATGTTAGGCCAAATGATGTTATTCGGTTACTTTTTCATATAGCTAATTAAATGGTGAATAAGAGAGTTTCTGTCTGTCATCTCATTCTGTGTGCTATATTTATTTGAACAAATGAATTGTATAATTGTAATTAAAAGCTGAAGTGAATACATATGTTTATTAAAATAAGTATAACTCAATATTTTAACTAACTGCAAAAGCTGAATAATCAACCAAAGCCTACTGAATAGTTAGCGAAATAATCGACGATTAGTCGATTATTTGTTTTAAAAATCGTTAGATTCATTAGTTATAAAAATAAAAATCATTTGCTGCAGCCCTAGTATCAAGTCCTCAGCTCATCAACAAGTTAATGTCAAAATGTCTGGTAATCAACTGTGAGCCTTAGTTAAATCTCTAAAGCACTTCACATGAGGATTGCTGATTATGTGGGAGGCATGTATGTGGTCATTTTTGGAGTGCTGCCCATCAAGAGCACTTCAAATCAGTCACTATCTGTAGGGTCAGATGCATTTTGCAGAACTTTTCAGATTTTTGTTTTTGTGGAATCTTGTGGAATATGTTACATGGAGCTGAAAGTAATGCCCTCTTTTGAGAGCTGAAACATCAACAAATTATCTTAAATATATAAAAAAAAAAAAAGACTGGATGGATGAACGGATAGAAAAATTCAAAGTGAAGGGGATTTGTAGAGCTTTCAATAACATAGAATGTAGCCGTCTATGTAAAAGCAGCCGACCACAATGCAGCTCACCAACAATCAATATGAGTATTTGAGGTTCATTGATTTATACCTGAATGGCCTCCTCCAGTCGGTAGTCCTGAGAGGTTTTAAGGAAGGCGGTGACCTGCTGAGGACTGAACTGGCACAGTAGGTCCACTAAGAGCTCATGAAGATCTGGACCCAGTTTCAGGACAGTCTGAGGATTCAGACTTTCCCTGGAGCTGTTACAGAAAAAGAAAACCATAAATCAGTTTTTTAAAATCAATCTAGACTAGATGATACTTTCACAAAACACTATCAGCAAAAAAAAAAAAAAAAGTTAAAAAAAAACAAAACAAAAAAAAACATGACTTGCAAAATGGTCTTTTATTTAAATCATCAAACTACAACTGTGAGCATTACATCCAGATTTATTACACGCAGCACAAAAGAGCAGCCTGTTCAAGGCAGTCCTTCAACAGTCCTTCAAAGCCAACTTCTGTTTACTGATGTTTAAGACTACTGACAAGATCAACAGCCAGACCAAAACCAAGGACAAACAGACCTTAAAATTTAAGCATAAAAACTCTGATGACAGAGAGTAGAATACTGATTGAAAAAAAAAAAAAACCCGTAACATGACTAGCGATTTTCACATGAATATTTGCTTTGGTGTACGGCGGTATCGTCAATAGTTTTCTGAATGCAATAACATTGCTGCCCAACTAACTCAGTAAGAGAGAAAACAGAGAGAACTGAAGAGTGAGAAGGTGGTAAGAAATGTATTTCATTTCTAAAGCATATAATTTACTGCCCATTTCAAAAATGCATATCAGAACATTTTATTTAATTTATTATTAATATACACTACCATTCAAAAGTTTGGGGTCCGTAAGATTAGTGTTATTTGGCTGTATTTACTGGATCAAAAAACAACACAAAATTATAATATTATGAAATATTTTTAATTTTAAAATGTAGTTTATTCCTTTCATACCAAAGCAGCCATTTATTCAGTGTCATATGATTTTTTTCAGAAATCACTATAATGATTTAATGAAATAATTCTTACTATCATCATTTTTAAAGATGTTATTCTTTTCTCCAGAATTCTTTGTTGAACAGAAAGTTCAAAAGAACAGCATTTATTTGAAACAGAAATCTTTTGTGAAATGACAAACATCACTTCAATTCAACTAAATTGCTTCAACAAGAAAAATATCTTACACTGACATTTGAAGGTTTCAGATCAGTAAGATTTTTAATGTTTTATTAAAGAAGTCTCAGCTCATCAAGGTTGCATTTATTTGAATGAAAACTGATATTTTGGAATATCATTAAAATTTAAAATAAGTTTTATATTTGAAAATATAATTTATTCCTGTCATGCAATGATGAATTCTTATCAGCCATTACTCCAGTCTTGAGTGTCACATGATCCATCAGAAATCATTCTGATTTTTTAATCAACCCAGATGGCACACATACATCTGCAAGATGTCTGTTAAAGATAATTTGATCTGGTAAGCATCTGCTGTGTACAAACATCTGACAGATGTCTGTAAGATGTCAGCTTTACATACATTCTAAATAATAAACATCTTAAAGACGCCTAATAGACGTCTATTTGACATCTGATAAGAAACATCCTATAGACATACTGCAGATGAGCAAACCCTCTAAAAAAAAAAAAGTCTTGCAGATGTAAACGCAGACGTCAAATAGACGTCTCCATGATGTATGTGTGATATCAGGGAATACGCTGGTTTATTATCAATGTTGGAAACAGATGTGCTGCTTAACATTTTTTGGAACTTTTAATACTTTTTCAGGATTCTTTGATGAATAAAACGTTTAAAAGAACAGCATTTACTCAAAATAGAAATATTTTCAATTTAACACACCCTTGCTGAATATTTATATATATATATATATATATAAAAACACATTTGAACAGGAGTGTATACTGTTACAAAAGATTTGTATTTTAAATAAATGCTGTTTAATAAATGTTTTTTTCTTCAAAGAATCATCACAGTTTCCAAAAAATAACACTCTATAAAAAAGTGGTTCTTTAAAGGTTCTTTATATGTAGTAACGGTTCTATTTAGAACCATAGCGTCCTAAAGAACCATTTTATGTTAAAATTATGTGTTAGAGTTTAGGGTTCTTTATTCCCGCCTTGTTGTTTTTCAAATCTGTAACTGTCAAAGCACCTCCTTACTGATTTTCTGGAGTTCTACAATCCAACTATGCAGACTATCAGCACACTTTAATGATATTACTATACTGATATTAATGAAAAACTCACATAAAAATGTTGTTTATAACACCATTATAGTCCTATATAGCATTTTCACAGCATGGTTCTTTATGGAACCCTATAAAAAGTTCTAATTGGCACCAAAAAGGGTTCTGTTATTGTTACAAGCTGAAGAACCCTTTTCTGCTACTGTTTAGAACCTTTTCTTAAGAGTGTATGCTGCACAACTTGTTTTTAACATAATAATAATCAGCATATTAGAATGATTTCTCAATGATCAAAAAGTGAAGCAATGGCTGATGAAAATTCAGCTTGGCATCACAGGAATAAAATATATTTTAAAGTATATTAAAATAGAAAACTATTATTTTAAATAATATTTCACAATATTACTATTTTTTTCTGTATTTGTGATTGAATAAATGCAGCCTTGATGAGTGTAAGAAACTTCTTTAAAAAGCATTACAGATCTTTCAGATTCCAAACTATACATAAACATCCTACACACGTACTGTGAAATATTTAGGTGACCTATACATGTCTGTCTCTCCTAAGACTGTCTGTCTCCCCCTTTTCATAGAGCTCCAAATGGAAATCACGTGCCATTTGTGCATCTCCCTTGTGCTCTCTTTCTCTCCCAATCAAGTTATCATGTAGAGTGGTTTTCTCAGACCTCAATCAGAGCCAAGCTCTCAAATCAAAGCTCAATCAGCCACCATCAGCTCCTGCTGCATGAGGCATGGGAGAGAGCACATCTTCATCACATGTGAGATGTACTATTATACACTTGTAAGGCTCTGTCATAAAACGAGGCCTATGAGAATAATGATATGAAATGTATGAAGAGGTCAAAATCAAACAGAACATAAAAATAATGGATTCTGAAAGTACACAGTTGAATTAGGACAAAATAAAGCAGAATACTTATATATATTAGTATTATTATAGATTAACTATAAAATTATAGTTTACCAAAAAATGTTGTCATTGTTTAATCACCCTCATGTTGTTCCAAATCTGCATGACTTTCTTTCTGCAAAACATAAAATGTTTTCAAAAATGTTTGTGCCTTTACTATGCAAGTTAATGGGGTCCAAAATAGCTTCTTTTTTTTTTTTAAAGATAACTGATTATCAAAGATATTGAGATATACAGTTGAGGTCAAAAGTTTACAGAACCTGCAAAATGTTCATTATTTTACCAAAATAAGAAGCATCATACAAAATATGTGTTATTTTTTATTTAGTACGGACCTGAATAAGATATTTTACATAAAAGACATTTACATATGGTCCACAAGAGATAATAATAGATTAATTTATAAAAATGTGTTAAGTGATAGTTGTTCATGAATCCCTTGTTTGTCCTGAACAGTTAAACTGCCCACTGCTCTTCAGAAAAATCCTTCAGGTCCCACAAGTTCTTTGGTTTTTCAGCATTTTTGTGTATTTGAACCCTTTCCAACAATGACTGTATGATTTTGAGATCCATCTTTTTTTTTTACACTAAGAACAACTGAGGGACTCATTATAGGCAATATTACAGAAGGGTCAAACGCTCACTGATGCTTCAGAAGAAAACACAATGCATTAAGAGCCAGGGGATGAAAACTTTTTAAATTTGAAGATCAGGCTAAATGTAACTTATTTAGTCTTCTGGGAAACATGTAGATATCCTTTGTAGCTTCTGAAGGGCAGTACTAAATAAAAAAAACATTTTAAAAAATGATATTTAGGCAAAATAAGAAAACTATACACATCATTCTGTTCAAAAGTTTACACCCCTGGCATTGTTTTTTCTTCTGGAGCATCAGTGAGCGTTTGAACCTTCTGAAATAATTACATGAGTCCCTCAGTTGTCAGTGGCAAAAGATGGATCTCAAAAATCATACAGTCATTAATGGACAGGGTTCAAATTCACAAAAATGCTGAAGAACCAAATAATTTGTTGGACCTAAAGGAGTTTTCTGAAGAACAGCGGGCAGTTTAACTGTTCATAAATAATAAAACAACACACATTTAGTATCTCCCCTCTTATTTTGGTAAAATAATTAAGATTTGCAGGTTCTGCAAGGTGTATGTAAACTTTTGACCTTAAAAATGTTGGCCTTGGAGTAGTTTTTTTTCCTCATTTGTGATTATATTTGAATTAAAATGTAAATCATTCATATTTTGTCCTGTGATTCAACTTTCAGTAGTCATATTTCTAAGGCTGTATGTTATAAACACTTTCCAATTACAGTTGAGAGAGTATTCGTTTTTTCGTGTTCTAATTTAGACTTGCCTAGAGGAATTAAATCTCAAGTAAAAAGTGGCACAGCTTTTGCCGCTCTCCTGAAAGTGTTACATTTGAAGTTTCTAACCGAAGGTATTGTCACAGATTAGTTATTTTTACAGTGAAATGTGTAGTGTGTCTATTACTGCTGTGACTGACTTCATCACTACAAGGAGGTCTTTACTTATACAAACTACCCTAAATGAACTTATCTATGCTGTCCAAGATGAGATTCTGTGACAATCTGAGATGGGAGGTTGCTAAGGCCGGGAAGATCGTGAGGTGAAACACGCTTTGAGGCCAGGCCCGAGAGGAGACAGCAGTCACACGGGGAGGACACAGTAAATTCAGACGTTCTTCCATAGATGAGTTTTGGCCCTCAGGTGCCATATGTCCTATAAAGGGCACCACAGGTCAGCGACAGCAAAAGCAGCGTTGTAGCTCTGAGGGTCTGCCATGATGCAGAAATGAGCAAGCAGTGATGTGTGAGTGTGTCTGAAACTAAAAAATCTGAGAACCTGGGCCGAGGTCAATACGTAACAATCTAAATCTAGATTTATACATTTTTAGCAGAGCTGGGCAGATTACTTACAAATCGTAGTCCATTACTGATTAGAGATTACATGATGAAAACTGTAGTTAGTAACGTAATCTAGATTTCTCATTTAAGGTATTCTGACTACTTTTTAGATTACTTTTATCAAATGTGGGGGTCCTTTGCATGAATTGCAAAATTATTTATATGACATTTACATGCCCATTTTATACTGTGAATATAGTCTAAGTTAAATGGTGTGACAGTAGGATTTCTAGAAAGGAAAAAGAATAATTATGGAGAATCAAGAATTAAGAATGATTTACTGCCCTTGTGTGAATGATATGTAATCATGTAATCCATAAAAAAGTAACTGTAATTTGATAATGAGCACTACAAAATGTAAAATGCAATTTTTGGAATCTAATTACGTAATCTAGAATACATATAATCAGTTAATATCAAGCTCTGTCATCAATGACGTAAGAAAGGCATAAAGTGTTGCTACTCACAAAGTTGTTCTGCATGGGTTTTAGTGTATCATTATGTGGCTGCTGGCCAGTTTCTCACTGGCTTAAGTTGTGATGAAACAGAATGAATCACAGTTCGTTTCTTCTATAATGTAAAACATATTCAAGCACAATGAAATAAAAAAATAGGGCAGAAACTATTTTTCCCCCAACTATTTCCCCCCATCATTGGCTGAGATGTGTATAAATGTGTATATAATGTACTCACCCCCTTGTCATCCAAGATGTCCATGTCTTTCTTTCTTCAGTCATAAAGAAATTATGTTTTTTGAGGAAAACATTTCAGCATTTTTCTTCATATAATGGACTGCTATGGTGCCCCGATTTTAAACTTCCATAAGGCAGTTTAAATGCGGCCTCAAATGATCCCAAATGCAGTTGTAAACGATCCCAGCTGAGGAAGAAGGGTCTTGGACTGTTTTTGTTCCGGTTCGTTTGAGATTAAAAAGTATTTAAATTGTATTTTTTTAATGAAAATTACAGATCGTTTCGCTAGATAAGACCCTTCTTTCTCAGCTGGGGTTTACAACCGCATTTGGGATCATTTGAAGCCGCATTTAAACTGCTTTTTGGAAGTTCAAAATCTGGGCACCATACCAGTCCATTATATGAAGAAACATGCAGAAATCTTTTCCTCAAAAAACATAATTTCTTTATGACTGAAGAAAGAAAGACATGAACATGGGTTGAGTACATTATATGTGAATCTTTGTTTTGGAAGTGGACTTCTCCTTTAACACGTATTTAAAAAAAAAAAATGTTCATTGCATGCTGACTTTAAAAGAGCGCACTGTCATATTCTGTCAGTTAATTGTTAAAAAAGTTAATTGTTAATTGTTATTTTCATGTTATGGCTAATAATCAATAAAAAAAGTAACACCTCAGTATAAGGACCAATTCTCACCATTAACTAATTGCTTGTTAGCATGCTCTTATTAGCTGTTAATTAGTACTTATAAAGCACATATTCTGCATGACCATATTCTATATCCTTAATCCTATCCAATATTTAAACTTACTATTAATTACTAACTATTATAATAAGCAGCAAATTAGGAGTTTGAGGCAAAATTCGTAGTATATCTATATCTATCTATCTATCTATATATATATATATATATATATATCTTTTGAGTGTGTATGTTTATACATCATTTTTTATTGCAAAATAATTACTATATACAGTAAAGATTCTTTTTTCTGTTACTTTATGCACTGGGCACTGTGCTCTCCATTTCTTGTTGTAGTGTCTAATGAATGATCTGTAGTGCGTATAGTATTGACTAATGTGTGTATGATTTAAAGCTTTGTTTGATTTTGAGTACAGGTGAAATGGATTTAAAGCGATTGTTTAATTTTGCCAGAAGAGTCATGGATTTGTGTTTAAGGTTTTGAGAAAATGAGTATATGGTTTAAAAAAAAAAATGTGTTTTAGCAATTCAGAAAAACTGTAAATGAACTTACAGGGATAGTTCACCCAAAAAAAGAAGATTCGGTCATTATTTACCTGTAAGACTTTCGTTCATCTTCGGAACACAAATTAGGATATTTTTGATGAAATCTGAGAGCTTTCTAACCCTGCATAGACAGCAACGGAACTGACATGTTCAAGGCCCAGTAAGGTAGAATGTCCATCCATCTCTCTTAGTTTATTGTCTGTACAGTATATTCTGGGTCAACTAAGTAAGGCTGGGCAAAAAATTGAAAGTCATCTTCTCTGACGAATTTTTCAAACATGTTTACAAAGACATATACAGTGTGCATGTTCTTCTGTTTGTAAACAAGGTGCAACACATCCAGGTTCTACACTGAGTTTGGAATGGGTGAATCTTATTGCCTGCCAGGTGAACAGTCTGATGCCTAAAAATATCTCTTCAGATTAAAACTAGCTAATCAGTTTTTTTTTTCCAATGGTCATCCAATTAGAAAAATCTCACAGTAAAAATGTATACACTGTAAGAAGGTATGATCTATCTGTAATGGTCAGTTCAGCTGTGTAAAAACTACTGTACTGTCAGACTGTCCTCCTCTCTGTTTTATAACTACAGGCTCTCAACAGCAGCATGTACAAAAACTCACTACAGATACTGATCTTAATCCTTGAGTCCTGTTTGCCAAGGGCAATAGAAGAAAGACACAAACTACAATGTGGGGGCCGGGCGTAATGGACTCCAGGACAATGCACAGGGTACAAGCAAATGAATACTAGGTCCAGATAAATGTATGTGTGGTAGAGCTCATATGAGAAAAGGGATGATAAAATAATGCTTAAGACAGAGATAGTGACAGAGAGACTCCAGCTAGAAAAAAGAAACTGCATCTGTTCACTAGTAAATACACTTACATGTGCAATATTGTTATCTGATTAATATTAATGACAAAATAGACAATGCAGGTCTATTTAGCTACATTTGCACTGCAAGGCCTAATGTATAGATACTGTAACAAATTAGACGCAGCCTCTTTAATGCAAGGCGTATACCTTTATTAGCCCTTGTCCTCTGAAAGTTTGTGCAGTGATATTTTTAATAAGGACGTTTATATACAAGTCTTATTTAATTCAGACTGAAATAATAACACCCATATGCAATACAGAACAATACAGAATGGTCCACTGCTAGATTCCTCATAGTCTACTACTCATTTGTGTCTCATAAATTAATGTAGGGACAAAAATATATACACTACACTGCATTTATTTGACCAAAAATATAGAAAGTAATACGGTGAAATATTCTGAAATATTAGAGTTTAAAATCACTCTATTTTTTCTAACTGTATATTTAATTTTGTTTCTGTGATGCAAAGCTGAATTTACAACAGCTATTAATCCAGTATTTCAGGTTGGGTAAGTAATTTAAAAAAAACAAACAAACAAACAAACAAACAAACAAAAAAAACACAATACTTTTATGCAACAAGGATGCATTAAATTGGTCAAAATTGACAGTAAACATATTTATCGTTTTTACAAAAGATTTCCAGTTCAAATAAATTCTGTTTTTTTTCCCTTCTATTCAAAGAATCCTAAAAAAAAAAAAAAATATGGTTTCCACAAAAAAAAAAAAGGTTTTAAACATTGATAATAATATAAGTCATCATTAATAAAGGAGCACCAATAATAAATGATAATATTTGAGCAGCAAATCAATTAGAATGATTTCTGAGTGATTGTGTGACACTGAAGACTGGAGTAACAGCTGCTAAAAATTCAGCTTTGTATCACAGTTAGAGACCTTTGAAATCCATTTTATTTTTTCACAAATACTGGGTTTTTTTTATTAAATTTTTTAATCTTTTTAATTTTTCTAGATTCTGTTTTTTTTATTTTTTTTATTTTAATTTTTGTAGACTCTGTTTTAATAATTAAATTAAATTTTATTGATCAAAAAGCATGTCTTATTAATTGAAAACATGAAACTGATGTCATAAACAATATAACATAAAAATAAAATAAAATATAAAAGAATACCTGTTTTCTAATTAAGTTTTTGTATAGGGTAGCAATTCACCTTTATCCCTCGAGGTGGCACTGTTTGATGGTCAACAGTGACGTGATGTTTCACTCATAATTATCGCAGACATAAAACAAAAGAATATCATCAGCAAAAATTGTACTGGTTTGAATGGCTTTACGGCAAAACAATTACTGTAAGCAATAAAATATAAATGTCACTGTTAAGTGATGGTGGATGTGGTGAATAAGCTGCCAGCAATCAAAATACTGACTCTGAAGTCACTGAAAACGATAGTTTTGAGAATATGGTTGAGATGGTGAATATGACCAAGATGCTGAATGTACACTGTAAAAAACAATTCGTTGAGTCAACTTAAAATAATTTGTAATTTGGCTGCCTTAAAATTTTAAGTTCAGTCAACTCAAAAAAAGTTTATTTAACTTGAAATGTTAAATTATACTAAGTGGCAACTTAGATATTTGAATTGAATCAACTTAAAAATTTAAGGCAGCTGGGTTACTTACCCATCTGTTAAGTTTAGCAAACACAAATATCTAAGTTGTTACTTAGTCCAGCTTAACATTTCAAGTTTTAGGTGACTGAACTTAAAATTTTAAGGCAGCAGGGTAACAAATTATTTTAAGCTGACTCAACAAATTGTGTTTTTTGTTTTTTATAGTGTACTGTGGAAGTGCGCTCTGAGGATGATCTGCTCAAATTAAAACCTTCTAAGTTTTAAAAGGTAATGAAATGTGCTTTATTTTATTCTTCTATAATTGTTCCTAGAATATCAAGAGAGTTTTTTTTCTATTGCAGAAGTTAAAGATCCATCCGTGCTGGATATATAGGTCCAGGTCATTAAAGACCTGCATATGTAATAATGATTGGTGAAACATTCACACTTTCAAGGGTTAAAGTCTATTACAACGGAAAACCAGTTATTTTAAATTGTAATAATATTTCACAATATTACTTTTTTGCTGCATTTTGAATAATATAAATGAGAGTTTTGATGGGCAGAAGAAACATTTATAAAAAAAAAAAAAAAAAAAAAAAAAAAAAAAAAAATCACACACCACACACACACACACACACATATACATATACATACATATACATATACACATATATATATATATATATATATATATATATATAGATAGATATGAACAGTTCAGATGCAAAACCAGCTAAAAGCCATCTTGGTCAAAAATGAGATAATGATACTGAGTGAATGCTCTCGACACATTATACGTCCATCAAATACTTTTTCTTCAAACTCGCCAAAATACCACCCTCAGCCCAATCAGAAGTACCGGTACTTACATAGAAACCTATACATCTGAGCCTGATAAAAATGCATTTTTTAAAGAAAGAAGTCAGATGGATTTAGCTGGTTTTGCATCTGAACTCTTCTCATATATATATATATATATATATATATAACATATTTCAAATAATTATTTAAAAATGTTGGTAGTGTAGTTTATGTAAATATTTTTTTATGGCCAGTAAATTTTCCAGTTGACCTGCCATTTGCAGTTGTAGCATGGATAGTAAGGAAACAAAAAAACTATTGTAACGGCAAAAAGCGACAGTGTTTCTCTGCCCTAGAGTGAGATCTATGAGGTGTGAAACTTTAACTGCATACCATCACTCCATTACAAAAAACAGCACAACACAGACAGCAGGTACGTAAAATGAAACAAAACTGCAGAAGAGAGACAATGTTGCAGAGAGTGCTGCTATTATTACCTGGGGTTCAGGAGGCACTTCAGAAACTGGAACACCAAATAGTCATCCTACAGACAGAGAGTTCAACATCAAAATACGGTTCACTTTCAAATGGACTGCAGTCATGTGAAATTACATCTTTGACATCTTGTATGTCAAATCGCAATATACTGCAATGTATTGCAATTCTTGTTCAATCGCTTCAAATACTACACAAGATGGTCTAATAGAGTACAGACAAATGAAGCTACATATGGTGTCCTACATTCTCCTTACTTTAGTTATAGGCTAGTTTATGAAAGAACACTGCCAGCGACATGAAATGATTAAACCCTGAGCTTGATGTTATGAGTCTGGCCTATGTTAGTAAAAATCTGCTCATTGTCATCATCATCATCATCATCAATTTACCAAATGCTCCAGACTTTAATGAACTACACATCATTAAAACAGCATTAATGTTATTCTCACACTAGTCTTCGACTGTGAAAAAAAAAGATCCCTTAACACTTGTTTATTTTCTCCCCATCTCCCTCATATCTTTTGCTCATCGACACATATGTTTGCACAAGCAGGCTTTTCAATTAGCACCTTTCTGACAGTGTGCGAGAGATAACGCAAACCCAATTACACACAGCACTGCAGATAGAGCCTAATCCATTTACTGATACACACATGCGAGTGGGCCTCAGGGGGGCCTCCTCCCTCTCACACACATCCACTGACACTATCTTAAGATGAGTGAATAGGAGCCGAGACAAAGCAACACACACACCAAAGGCAAATCAAACACACAATAAAACTACGACAGGGTCCTTTAGAAACGCTTTTCTTAACAGTCCAGCCTGTTGGAAGATAAAGTATGTGTGTCAAGCTAACATCAAGTCAACACAGAAACCGTTGAAATACGGCAATGTTGAATACCTGCAGAGATGTGATGATAGACTGCACCTTGTCGGCGAAGTGCACTGCAACTAGCTCTGCTGTCTTAGCTGAGTTAATGCTGGCCAGATCCTGCAACAGAGAAACAATAAGAATTCATAAAAATCAGCCAATTTCTGAATGTTGCCATGAAATGTTGTTGTAAAAGCCTGACATATGAAGTAACATCCAAAAAATAATTTTTACCCCCAAATGCAACAGTTTATTATGGAAGCCCATTGTTGCCACTGAATAAAAAATAAAAACTTTCTAATCTCACCATTCTAATTTTTTTTTTTATTTACATCTCCTTTACATATCGCAATTGTGACTTTGTCTTTGCAATTCTGAGAAAAAACCTCTGAACTGCATGAAAAAAGTCAGAATTGCGAGATATGCACTCGCAGTTGGGAGACAAAAAGTCAGAATTGCGAGTTTTTAATTTTGCAATTCTGACTTATTTCTTGCAATTGCAAGTTTTTATCTTGCAATTCTAATATAATATAATCACAATTGTGAGTATATTATGCAATTCTGACTTTATAACTTCAAATTTGTAAGTTTATATCTCACAATTAAGACTTTATTTCACGAAATTGTGAGTTTTTAATCTCGCAATTCTGACTTTATTTCTAGCAATTAAGACCATTTCAGTTTATATTTCGCAATTGTGGGTCTCACAATTATGACTTTATTTCTCTAATTATTATTACTTTAAATTTTCAGGTTTGTATCTTGCAATTCTGACTTCATAATTCACAATTTTGAGTTTATATCTCACAATTCTGACTATTTCTCACAATTGTGAGTTTATATCTAGCAATTCAGATTTTATTTCTCACAATTGTGAGAATTCTTTAGACCAGGTTTCAGTTGGTCAATGGCACAGTCTATTTCAGTTGCCTCAAAATAGCAACATGCCAACAACGTGCCCGAACACACCTTGTTTTCAGACCAGTACGCCTATGGGCGCACAAATGGGCGCAAACGCATTTGCTATTTAAACAACTAGTGCAGGGCGTGAAAATGGTAACCGTGTCGGGCTGAAATTACCAAAAATCACTTGCATTGCGCTGGGTATATGATAGGGCCCTGTGTCTCACAATTCTAACTTTATTTCTCGCAATAGTGAGTTTATCTCACAATTCTGACAATTCTCACAATTGTGAGTTTATATCTCGCAATTCTACCTTAATTTCTCGCAATTGTGAGTTTACACCTCCCAATTCAGACTATATTTCTCAGATCTGAGTATATATCTCACAATTCTGACTTTATTTCTCGCAATTGTGAGTTTATATCTCGCAATTCTAACTATTTCTCACAAATGTGAGTTTATATCTCACAATTCTGACTTTATAACTTGCAATTACAAATTTATATCTCACAATTCTGAGGAAAAATGTCAGAATTGCACATTTGTATCATGCAATTCTGAGAAAACAAGTCATAACTGTGAGATTAAAAAGTCACAACAACCTTTTTAAATTTTTTATACAATGGTAGAAAAGGGCTTCCATAGTTTATTGAACGCCCTTACCCTCATAATAGTATGATATAGTGAGATTACGGAGAGGAAAAAAGCTCAGTTTTATTCATAGGCTCAAACTGAGCAAAATGGTGCAAATGCTGACCTTTATTACGAAATTATGCACATTTGCGCAGATGCTGATATTTATATGGCTAAAAATTAGGATGAAATTCTTATCTTTATAACAATATAGCAGACTACGTGCATAAAACTGTATAAATATCAGTTATCACTCTATATCTCCCAATAATGTCTTAGTAAGAAATTTAAACTAAATACTTTTATTTCAAAGCTCTGTAGTTTTAAAAATATGATGCAATACAATGATTGAGAGATGAAACAAATAAATGTTCCTCAAAAGTAATGAAAAATGATTATAATCTGTAAACCTAAGTTGCTTAAAGTGTTTACCTTGAAATATTACAATATTAACAATATCAAAATTATATGTTTACCTTATAAAAACCAGCAAAACCATTTCAAAGCAAAAAGACATGGAAAATTTTAGAATTCTATAACAAATATTTATTTTTAAACCCAGACCGAACTGAAAGGCAGTCAAAAATAGTGCAGTGGCATTGACTGATTTTAGTACTCTCAATTTTAACAATCAGAGTAAGTCATTTGGACAAAGACCATTGACTGAACAAGATGAGAGAGAGAAGGGCCTGATGAGATTAGGGTCTGAAATTAGCTTTCTGAAGCCAGAGCTCTCTCTACCTGGAGTGTGCTCCAGGGGACAAATCATTTGAAGCCTTGTTTGACTCACCTTGATGTGTTGAAGGGCTTTGACCCACACCAACTGTTTCTCCTCTGAGCTGTAGCCTGGCATGGACAGGATGTTATGGATGTAGTTGAAGAGCTCCTCCTGGAGTTAGAGATAAAGATTTAGTACAGGAATAACAAGAGTGACGGGAAAGAAAAAGAGTGAAATGGAGGGATTAAGGCTGAGTACCTTTCTCAAGGGGTCTTTCAGGTAGCAGTCAACAATTTTGTCGTAAAGGTGCTTTCTGTCATACATAAACTCGCAGATCTGATAACTGAAAGAGTGAAAACAAAAAGACAGCACTGACTAATGTGCAATAACAACAACAGAAAGGTTTGACTTTCAGTATAAGGTAAGATTTTGAATGTGTTCACTTTGAGGAAATCGATACGATGAATTCAATGGCAGCTATTAGATTTACCATTGATCAAACTGTAACCTTCTAGCTTTTGTAGTCTACCTTAGAGTGGATCACACAGTAATTACCATGTGAGTATTTTTAGGACCATTCATCATTTCATCACAATTAACCACGTTTTCACCCCATTATCCTTGAAGATGATTCTCATTACTTTAATACACTGTTTTTATTATAATACAAGGGAAAAATACTACAAAACAAAGTCAGTCTTCTGAAATCAGCATAAAATTAAAGGCAGTGTGACAACCACAATATACCATTCAAAAGTTACAAATATTTTTGAAATACTGTTGAATAAGGCTACAATTGATCAAAAAAATACAGTAAAAACAGTAATATTGTGAAATATTATTACAATTTAAAACAGCAGTTTTCTACAAGGATAATTGTTAAAATTTAATTTATTCCTGTGATGCAAAAATGAATTTTTAGAAGCCATTACTCTAGTCTTCAGTGTCACATGATCCTTCAGAAATCATTCTAATATGCAGATTTGCTGCTCAACAAACGTCTTATTATTATAAATGCTCTCACATTTTTGTGCGTGGTGAATAAAATGTTCAAAAGATCAACATTTATTGTTTGTAACAATGCATATTATAAAATATTTATTATTTATGCAGAATTTTAATTAGGTAAAATACAATTTCACATTTCTTTCTTTTGGTTTCAGAATGAAATATGTATCTGCAGCAGAAATGATCTATAACGGTAACCTAATTAAGGTGCATATTACTGAGTTGACTCTACAAGGCAAATCTAATTTATCAACCACATTTCCAGAGAATAATCAAATATATGTCTCCCTAAATCATACACTGAATCCTATAAATTATGATTTGTTATGATCTATGAATGGTTCATGTTGTACTGTATAAGATGGATGATCTTGTCGCTCAAAAAATAAATCTTGTTTTGACTATGAAGTCAAAAGACTTCAGCTGTATATTTGTTTGGTGGATGAAGCAAAACTGTTCTGCTTTCTGACTGCAAGATATCTTACAATTCTGCCTTCTCTGCAAGGTCAAGGAGACGCCCCTCATCAAACTGGACCACACCACCAACTTGCAGCAGCTCCAGCAGAACCTGATACATGAGAAGATCATATGATCAATCAATTAATCACAAATCTTGAGTAAAATTAAGCAGTTTTAACTTAATTGTTGTGTTCCCACCTGCTGTCTTTCTGTATGTCTAGAGTCATCATCTGGACTACACAGAAACTCTAGAACCTGCAAAAGAATGAGCAGCAGATAAAAAACACTTCAACAAAACATCTTTTCATATAGGAAAGGCAGAGCAATTCTAACATCGCAACTGGCAACTTCCCTGTCAGTAGCAGAAAAGCTTCCAGACTGATTTAAAACTGATGCCATCTAATTTAGAACAGGCCCCAACATAGGGTGCAAAATCATGAACTATTTAGCATGCAAAAAAACAAGCAAAACGCTTCTAATGCGGGAGAGCTATTTTTACAGAAGCTGCTAATTGTCTTTATCAAAGCTAACACCTTCTTAGAAATATTCTCTTGCTTTAACCATTATAGGTTGGATGAAAAAAATGACAGCAGAGTGCAAATGGAAAAGGTGAGGCTCTGACAAATGGACTGTGAAAAATGCAGACAGTTCACGTCACCTGGTCAAACAGCTTCCGGTTAACAAAGAGGGTATTATCAGGTTTGGCAAGTTGTCGTGCCAAGAAGGTGAAAAGACAGCCGACCTGAGACGGAGTGAAGTCAGAATTGTCCACCATAACCTGGAAAGTGTGCACACACAGGGAATTTGTTAGTGTGTGTATATATACAGTGTGAAATAATATTTATTTATTTTTTTTTTTTTTGATGATTATTGGAGTGTTTTAGAAGTTTCTTAATATAACAAAAGTACATTTAAATGGAAATGCCAAAGTCATATTTACTCTGTGTTTTGGCATCTAATCAATTGATGCAAAAAAAAAAAAAAAAAAAAAAAAAAAAAAAAAAACTACAAAAACCTAACAATTGCGAGTGAAACATATGCTAAACAACCTGGTAATAGCAGGCATTGAAATTGGTGTGCAGAGGGAGATCTGACTGACAGTCTTGTCTAACTATTTTACTAAAGGATGGAGATTCAACTACAGTAAGTGGTGCAATATTTAATTATTAGGCCATTCAGTAACATCTGCAGTGAATGTCAGGCATTTTTGACTTTCTAAATTCATGATGCAGGTTCTTATTATCAGATTACATGTATCCTGGATTACATAATCAGATTCCAAAAATTAAGTACTTGTAATTAGATTACATTTTAAAACACTTGTAATCAGACTACAGTTTTTTTTTTTTTATTGATTATATGCTTACATATTATTCACACATTAACAATAAATTACTAATAATTTTATAATTTACTGATTCTCTCTAATTCCTCTTTTTAAAGTTCCTTTCTAAAATAGCTCACTGCTTATATACATTCAGAAAGTCCGTTTTCCGTTTCCGTTTTCTAGACATTTACACAAAGACCAGTCATTTGTCAAGCAGCTACACAGCATTTGACCACTGATTTACAGAAATCATTTCAGGTTTAAGAAGTGTTTCAACATTGCAACTACTGATAATCACATTAATTTTTGTTTGAATTATCACTCAGTGGGTTATTTAACCATGTATTACTAAGTCTTCGGAAGGCTTTTGTCTTTTTGCATAAATTTATGTTAGCCTATTTTTTTTTTTTTTTTCCATGTAATTCCCAAACTTTTGGTCTGACTAAAGCTCAGTTTTTTTGACATTGTTGAGATTTAATTCATATTTATACATCATAAATAAGTAAGCTTTCCATTTATGCATAGTTTGTTAGGATATTTAGCCAAGACACAACTACTCTAAAATCTTGAAATCGAAATATTGAGAAAACTGCTTTTAAAGTTGTCCAAATGAAGTTTTTAGAAATGCATATTACTAATCAAAAAATAAGTTTTGATATATTTACATTAGGAAATTTACAAAATATCTTTGTGGAACATGATCTTTACTTAATATCCTAATGATTTTTGGCATAAAAGATCATAAGAAAAAAGAAAAATAATTTTGACCCACACAGTGTATACTTGGCTTTCGCTACAAATACACTCATGCTACTTAAAACTGGTTTTGTGGTCCAGGGTCACAAATATTTCATTTATTAGTGTTTCATTTTGACTGACATTATATTAAGAGTAGTCAGATTATATTCTTAACTATAATTTTTTTTCATGTAATATCAAGTAAATCCTATTCTATTATTTTAGAGTAGAGACTTGGACTCTTGTTCGTGACATTATCTTACCTCACAAATTTTGATCCAGGCTTTCTATGATCAAGGGATTTTGGGAAAACTAATCTAAGCAGAACTTCTAAAAGATAGGGTCTTTTTTTTTTTTTTTTAGCATTTTCTACATTTTTGTGATTGTGGAATTCTGTGGAATGGACTCAAATGTGGTCAAATGTGCTTAACTGTGAATGCCAAGCATTTTAGTTCTGCTGAATATTCGGTGGAGTTATGTGGGATACCATGTGGGCTACGGTGCGCTCTGTTTTTTATGAATGAACGAATGATTACAGATGAAGAGAAAGGGAGAGTGTGTGGATGTTGATTTGAGTTGCTGAAGGCTCTTGAATAAGCTGTGATGAGGAGGGGGAGGAAAACTGCAGGACCGAGTCGGTTCTCCAGCAGATAAAATTATCCCATTCGCATGATTTACATTCCAATGACAGAGTGAAGAATCATTTCAGAGCCAAATGCTTTTTACACAGATGGGGGAAAGCTGGGGGAACATTCATATATATGTGTGTGTGTGTGTGTGTGTGTGTGTGTATGTGATTTGTAGGCAAAAGACAGTGAGAAATGTATTTCTGTCACCTTCAGTAAAATGTCCACAATTCTTTGCTGATACTCCAGAGCCTGTTTGTCATTCTTGAAGTCCTCAAATGTCTGTGAGGCAAGGAGATATTAATAGTCAGATCTGATTAAAGGGCAGACGAACTACACTCTACACATATAACACATTGGTAGAGAACTGGTGATTTTCGTAATACATAATAATTTATAGATTAGCTGATGCATACCAGTGCCAGGACGTTGAGGAACTCACGGGTGTCGAAATGCAGAAGAGTTCGGATGTAGGGATACACTTCCTCTTCTTGTGCAGCCTCCACCGAGTGTAGACGAATGAGAAACTCAAACACCTGGAACGTATTCAGAGATACAATATAAAACATACAGCACTGCTTTCAATACATATATAATTTAAAATAAAGTTAATATGGACAAACCCACCGAACTGGTTGTTTTGACCCAAGGTTTGGGTTAAATATTTTACCCAACCTTCTGGGTAGTTTTATTTAACTCAACCATTGCTTAAAAATTTCTGAAACAATCATGTATGACTATGTGCTCCCTGAGAAATGTATAAGTACATATGGAGATATTGTAATGAATTTTTATACATAGGCTTCCAGCAAAACACCCACTGTAATAATCGATTCTCTCTCATACGTTCTGCAGGTACGTGCTCGTGGGCCAATCCCTCCACACAATAACTAAATCAAAATTCAACCTATTATCATCAGAGTACAGTACAGAGCTGACTAGTTGCCATGGTGACCAGGTGGTACATTTTCCTGCTAGTGTGTGTGTGAGATTGGCACGGACCAAAAGACTAGCCATTATCTCCCATTCACACACATAAAGAATAGTAATTGGGCATCATTTGGAGGTGCTCATCTTTGCAACGCCAATGTTGTGTTTTACAGCAGGGAGGAGGTTTTATTTCAGGAAGGATTTGGACCTGCAAATGTGACATCAAGTCTGTGTGTGTGTAACTACATGGGAATTTATGGATGTGTGACAGTGCAATGAGAGATCAAAGAGAAACAGGAATCTCTCCGTGCACATGTGTCTCTTTGAACATGACCCCTTAGGGCCCAAAAGATAATATGATTTCCTCCCTGCTGCAAAACATACATTTTACACTGTTAAACAAACATATATATATTCATACATATATTTATAAACATATATAAACACACACATGTCTGTAAGTGTGTACAAACATTTTTTTGGTTACTAATGAGTCATTAATGTTCTCTGTGTAGTCACACGCTGAAAAAGGCCTATGCTTTCTTCAGTACTGATGACACAGGGTTTAAAAGTTTTTTGCTGTTGTTGTTTTTTTGCATGTATGTAATGTAATATATATATACACTTATTTATGCACATGTATCAGTAAGATTTTTAATGTTTTTTAAAGAACTGTCATATGCTCATTAAGGCTGCATTTACTTGATCAAAAATACAGAAAAAAAACATTAATACTGTGAAATATTATTACAGTTTAAAATAATGGTTTTCTATTTTAATATATTTTAAAATATAACTTATTCCTGTGATGCAAAGCTGAAATTTCATCAGCTATTACTCCAGTCTTTAGTGTCACATGATCCTTCAGAAAACATTCTAATATGCTGATTAATTTCTTTTATTATCAATGTTGAAAACAGTTGTGCTGCTTAATATTTTTCAGGATTCTTTGATGAATAAATTTGAAAAAGAACAGCATTTATTCAAAATAGATTTTTTTTTTTATAACAGTATAAGTCTTTGCTATCACTTTGTAGCAATTTAATACATCCTTGGTGAATAAAAATATTAATTTCTTTTAATAAAAGACAAATTAAAAATGTACTGACCACAAACTTTTAAATGGTAGTTTATATTGTCAAAAAAGATTTCTATTTTAAATAAATGCTGTTCTTTTAAACTTTTTATTTATTAAAGAATCCTGGAAAAAAAACAGGTACCAAAAAAAGGTACCAACAAAATATTAAACAGCACAACTGTTTTCAACATTGATAATACATCAGCATATTAGAATGATTTCTGACAGATCATGTGACACTGAAAACTGGAGTAAGGATGCTGAAATTTCAGCTTTGCATCACAGGAATAAATCACATCTTAAAGTATAGTCACACAGAAAACAGTTATTTCACATTAAAACAATATTTTTAATTATTTATATATTTATTTATATTTTTATTTATTTATTTATTTATTTAGATGTTTATAATAATTATTACATATTTACACTTTTCAATTTATTTATTTATTTTTTTTCTGTATTTCTGATCAAATAAATGTAGCCTTGACAGCATAAGAAACTTCTTAAAAAAACATTAAACATTTAAATGACAGTATATATACATAAAACTTAAAAAAAAAAAAACACAAGTGTAAAAATTTAAGAAGAATGTAACTGGTGATTAAACTGCTTGATTTACCAGGTGTAAACATGGATATTAGGATCTAACATAGCATAACCCTATCAATGCATCCTACACTCCTAAAAATGTCTGTGACAATGGGGCCCAATGTACTGCTTTCAATATTTAAGGAATTTAAAAATTTTTACAGGTATTTTACCTGTATTTTAATATTTGCCTTGAATTGTGTTGTGTTTTAGAGTAGGTGACCAAAGACTTATCAGATAATGTCCTGGCAGAAATTCACCAGTACATTTTCCTTTTTTTCTACAGATTTTTTCTTCCAGTGTGCATTCTGCAGCTCATTCTAAAACCCACAGCTGGATTCTTCCACACTTTCCTTGATTTATCCAAGAACATTCTGTCTTGTTTCAGTACAGATCATCTCTACATGTCATTGGGGTAAACAACCTTGTCTGTCATGCTTTTCACTCAAAACCATAGACTGTGACAGCATTCGGTGTGTCTGTATAAGAAAGAGGGTAGCTTTAGGTTGTGTGTGCGATCCATGTCCATATTTATGTTCCTCTGGAGGTTGTCCATCCCAGAACGAATCACTTGAGCACTTTGGATGGGCAACAAAGAAAAAATCCCTCTAAAAGCCCTGCTGAGAGCAAACTGCAGAGAATACTAAACTCACACAGATGCACACACATACTTGTGCTGTACATAACTGAGAGAGAAAGAGTGGCGTGACTCATATAGACCCCATGCATACAAAACAGACTTGAGTGTTAGGTGACGAGATGTATAATACACAAGTACGTAACTGCAGAAATTAGCAGTACATGTGCTAACCAAACAACGCACGTTCTCTTACTGCAATCTGGGTTTAATCAGACTACTTACCTGGTTTTTCACCTGAGGGACCAGATCTTCCGGAATGTCACCTAACGGATAGGCCCGTCCTGCCAAACAACAGCTGGCAGAGGAGAAAGAACAGGTGTGTTATGGCACGCAACTATGTATGAGTGCAGTACTTATGCAGAAAGTCACCTCACCTGATGTACACCAGCAGTTTATTGCCCATCACAACATGCTCATCTGTGGAAGGAAACAAATGGGAAAATGTGATTATGTAACCTTTATTTTAGCATTAGCTGAGCAGATTTCAGAAATGAAAACCATTCGACTGCAGCAGTCAAAAATCAGTGGCATTTACACTGTTATTATCTATTAATTATCTATTAATAACAGTGTCATTAAGCAGATTTTGTACATTTTGTCCACAGTACGTGAAACTGGGGTTGGCTGGTTTTTTTTGTCTTTTCATTCTTCATGCAGAGTATCTTTCAAGTAACATGTTAAGTCTGACAATGTGCAAAAGAAAGGTTAAAGGGGTCATATGATGCGATTTCTTGTTTTCCTTTGTCTTTGTAGTGTTACAAGATGCTTGTGCATATATAAGATCTGTAAAGTTGCAAAGCTCGAAGTCTCAAACCAAAAGAAATATTTATTATAAAAGTTAAGACTCAGCTACGCCTTCCTGGTTCGTTCAACGGCTCATTCAAACATGCCCCCACATGTCTATGTTACGGTATGGGTAGATTTGCATAACACCGCCTATATGTATATAAGAAAGAAGGCGTTACTTTTTACACCGGCTATAGTATTATTGCAGCCACCGCCATGTTGTGGAGACACTGTGTGTTTCATTGTAAACGCGAAAGTACTTTGTTTGGCCTTACAAATGAGGACACAACAAGAAATCAGTGGTTAAGTTCCCTTTCGATACTACACTCGTACTGCGTCGTTAGACGCTATGGGAAAAAGTCCTTTTTTTCTCCTTGACTGAAGCCTTTTTCATAAACGCAGTGCAACTGCACAGCCATTGGATCGTGCAGAGAAACGAAACGAGCCAATGACTCGGCAGCGGTGCTGCACGAGCCTATGGCGAAGATGCCCGCCGAAGCCCGCCAGAAGGGGCGGGGTCAATGGCTATATAAGCGGCCGCTTCGCCATAGGGAATCAGATTTCTTCTCCTTCAGCGACGATTCTTCGCTTACAAGAAAGAAGCCTACTCGCCGTGACAAGCACCTGCAAGCGGAGTGATTCTGCAGCTGACTCGCCGCCCGCTGACGCCGGCTGCAACGCATCCTCCCCTGCCGCCATCCGGCGATTTTCTCGCGCTAAAAGAGCAAATAAGGCGTTGTTTCAAATGCCGCGCCGTTTTTGTCGTGCATGCAGGGCCCCCTTGCATGCTGCCGACAATCACGGTGAGTGCGTCTCCTGCTTGGGGCTTCCCCATGCGGAGGCAGCACTCAAAGAGACGGATTGTCCCCATTGCGGGGATATGAGTCTCTCCTCTCTGCGCTCACGGATAGCGTTCTTTTCAGAACGCGACTCCGCCCCTCGCGCCCTCCCGTTTCCTTCTTCACAGGAGCCTGTGAAGAAGAAACAGCGGGGTAGAGGATCTCAGCGCTCGGAGTTAGGTGAGCTCACGTCGGCTCAGCCCCCGCGTGCCTCGCCTTCTCCACAAAGAGAGGGTTCCCCTGTGCTCTTCACCCGCCCGGATCTGTGTCCCTCTGCGGCTGCGAGCGACATGGTCTCCTTCGGCGGGAGTGAAGATGACATGCTGGACAGCATGTCACTGGCTGCTTCGGATGCTGAGGAGCTGTCGGGCTCGATCAATGACCCCGCCCCCCTGCCATCCGCCGACACCAGCGATCCCAGGTCCAAAACTGGCATGGACGCCGAGCTCTTCCGCGTTCTGACCAGAGCTGTGGACGAGCTGGGATTAGAGTGGTCTCCTCCGGAGGAGCCCCCACGCAGCCGCCTCGACGAGTGGTTCCTGCCGGGGCGCCGTCAGGCCCCTCGCCAGCGGGCCTCTCCGTTCCTCCCTGAGGTCCACGAGCAACTCACCAGATCCTGGCGCGCCCCCTACTCAGCGCGCCTGCGTGCCTCGTCTTCCTCCGCCCTCACGTCTGTCGACGGCGCTGAAGACAAGGGTTACGAGAAGCTGCCTCCCCTGGATGAGTCAGTGGCCGCCCACCTTTGCCCGCCCACTGCCATCGGATGGAAAACCAAGGCTTCCCACCCGTCTAAGCCGTGTAGGACGCCCTCGGCTCTCGCCGGACGCGCCTACACGTCGGCCGGACAAGCTGCTTCAGCTCTGCACTCGATGGCAATTCTCCAGGTGTTCCAGGCCAAGCTTCTCGCCCAATCAGACAAGTCTGCCTTGGACCCTGCCACTTTGACAGAGTTGCGAAGCGCCACGGACCTGGCTCTGCACGCTACAAAAGCCACAGCCCAGGCGATTGGCAGATCCATGGCCAGCTTGGTCGTGCTCGAGCGCCACCTTTGGCTCACGTTAACGGAGATCAAGGATGCGGATAAGGTCCCCTTTCTGGATGCCCCGATCTCCCCCACAGGTCTGTTTGGGCCGTCCGTGAAAGGATTCGCTGAGCGTTTCTCTGCGGCACAAAAGTCGTCCCAGGCTATGCGACACTTTCTGCCAAAACGCTCGAGTTCCACAGCTGCTTCCGGGCGCCCCAAGTCTGCACCGCCCCAGCAGCCGGTGAAACCCGCGTCTACGACCCCTTCTGCCGCTGCTGCCGCAGCCCAGCCAGCCAAGGCCGAGCCAAGACTGCGCTCTCCTGCCAGATCTGAAGGGACACCACGTACTGGTCCGCTCGGACAGCATGACTGTGGTGTCTTACATAAATCGCCAGGGGGGTCTCTCCTCCAGACTCCTCTTCACTCTGGTGAAGGATCTTCTGGAATGGGCTCAGTGCAACCTGGCTTCATTGAGAGCGGTTCACGTGCCGGGCAAACTGAACCAGGGCGCGGATATGCTATCACGACGCAATGTCCCCTCGGGAGAGTGGATGCTTCACCCGCAGACGGTTCAGAAAATTTGGGAGGTCTTTGGCAAGGCAGAGGTCGACCTCTTCGCCTCAAAAGACAACTCTCATTGCCCAATATATTTTTCGAAAGAGAGAGATGCGTTGGCCCACGATTGGCCCAACCTCCTCCTGTATGCTTTTCCCCCGACGTCTTTGATTCCTCAAATACTCAAACGAGTCAGGGAACAACGTCACAAGCTCCTCCTGGTGGCCCCGCTTTGGAGGACTCAGCCATGGTTCCCGGAGCTATGTCAGCTGCTTTGCGCAGCCCCTTGGCCGATCCCCTTGAGACGAGACCTTCTCTCTCAGGCGAACGGGGCCATTTGGCATCCCCAGCCCAATCTATGGGCCTTACACCTGTGGTGTTTGAACGGGAACCTGAGAACCTCTCGGAAGGAGTTTTGAACACAATCTCTCAAGCTAGAGCTCCGTCTACTAGGCGCCTCTACGCTTTTAAATGGTCCGTTTTTTCCACCTGGTGTTCCACCCGTGGAAAAAATCCGGTTTCTTGTGACATATCTGTGATACTGTCTTTTCTCCAAGAGCTGTTGGATAAGGGTCGTTCCCCTTCCACACTCAAGGTCTATGTGGCTGCTATAGCGGCCTCTCATGCCCCAATAGCAGGCCAGTCGATTGGCAGGAACAACTTGGTTGTTCGTTTTCTGAAGGGGTCTAGAAGGATGAATCCTTCCCGCCCCCACACTATCCCTACTTGGGACCTATCCTCGGTTCTGAGGGCGCTAAAGAGTTCCCCCTTCGAACCGTTGTCGGATGCAGACCTGAAGACCCTGACACTTAAGTCCGCCTTGCTGCTAGCCTTAGTGTCAGTCAAACGTATAGGAGATCTGCAAGCGCTCTCTATAAGCCCCTCCTGCCTTCAGTTTGGACCAGGCGACTCTAAGGTCATCCTGAAACCAAGGCATGGTTACGTGCCTAAGGTGCCCTCCACCCCGTTTAGGGCACAAGTGGTAACGCTCTCTGCTCTTCCCTCTTCGGAAGGTGATCAAGAGTTGAGTCTGCTCTGTCCTGTTAGGGCATTGAGAATGTATGTCGAGCGATCCGCCCCCTTTAGGAAGTCGGATCAGCTCTTTGTATGCTTTGGTGGCCGCAATAAGGGACAACCGGTCACAAAGCAGAGACTTTCTAGATGGATAGTTGATGCTATCTCCCTAGCCTATTCCTCCTTGGGTCTAGAATGCCCCGTCGGAGTGCGTGCCCACTCAACAAGAGGCGTGGCCTCTTCCTGGGCGTGGTCTAGTGGTGTATCCATGGCAGAAATCTGTGCGGCGGCCGGCTGGGCCTCGCCGTCCACATTTACTAGGTTCTACAGCCTAGACATCCCCGCCCTACAGGCGGGAATCCTTTCTGCATGAGTAATCACAGGAGAGCGATTCTCGACCAGACCTTGTTCTACTCGTCACTAGGGCCGTTGGGTCTAAGTACGGGTTCGGTCGTTCTCTCCATGGCATGGCGTTTATGGACCGGTTCCCATAGCGTCTAACGACGCAGTACGAGTGTAGTATCGAAAGGGAACGTACTCGGTTACTATCGTAACCTCGGTTCCCTGAGATACGGGAACGAGTACTGCGTTACGGGCCATACCATGTCGCTGCACGACATAATCGTCGCTTCAGTCGAAGTAACCTGATTCCCTATGGCGAAGCGGCCGCTTATATAGCCATTGACCCCGCCCCTTCTGGCGGGCTTCGGCGGGCATCTTCGCCATAGGCTCGTGCAGCACCGCTGCCGAGTCATTGGCTCGTTTCGTTTCTCTGCACGATCCAATGGCTGTGCAGTTGCACTGCGTTTATGAAAAAGGCTTCAGTCAAGGAGAAAAAAAGGACTTTTTCCCATAGCGTCTAACGACGCAGTACTCGTTCCCGTATCTCAGGGAACCGAGGTTACGATAGTAACCGAGTACGTTATATTTACAACACTGTTTCAGAACACAAATATTCGAGTGGGTGCTGTGCATTTTACGGAGGACTATTTCCAGAACCTGGGAGAGTAGCCTACAATTCCAGCTGTACACAAATGGTTAAGGTTATCAAGTGGAGTAATTCCACCGTTGCAAGGACAGTCTGGTGCTTCACGGCCTGTAAGGACGTTTTCATACTTAAAGAATTTGCTGCTGACTATTTAAACACAAGTTCTGAGCAGTGTAGAGTAGTGCTTGCTGTTTGTCGTTTCTACAATCACAAATGCAGACACAGTGTTATGTTTACACAGTGCAACGCAATGCAAAGCATAAAAAGACAGTATTAGTCATTACAATCAGTAGTTATGACCCCAATGAATGCAACAAATGCCTCGTTTTATTGTTTTATTGTTTTTGTCTCGTCGTGCCAGAAAACGGCATCACCGCATGGTAAGGGGCGTAACATTTCCGTCACACACTTGAGGTATTCGGCCAATCACAACGCACCAATAGCTGGCCAATTAGAAAACACCTTGCTTTTCAGAATGATTAGCTTTGTAAAACTGAAGCATTTCAGAAAGGCGGGGCAGAGAGGAACAACAATAATATACAGTATGTGGAAATTACGTGTGTTTTTTGAACCTTAAACTGCAAATACACACTGCATTACACCAAATACACAAAATAATGTTCTTTTTAACAAAACCATATGACCCTTTTAAGTTATTGGGTAAATAAAAAAATAAAAAAATAAAAATCAGTATTCACACTCATCTTCTAAAACTTCTAGCACAATTTGAGGAAAAATCAAACTTATTTCCCGCTAAAAATTGTGACAGTCATTTAAAATCTAATTTTAAACACAACCCAGGCTTGCTGTGTTTTTAGGGCTTCACAATTATACATTGCCATTTAAAAGTTTGTGATTAGTAAGATTTGTAATGTTTTTAAAGAAGTCTCTTATGCTCATCAAGGCTGCATTCACTTAATCAAAAATACTGAAAAAAACAAACAACAAAAAAAAAAACAGTAATATTGCGAATATTACTGCAAATTAAAATAATGGTTTTCTATTTTAATATACTTTAAATTATAATTTATTTCTGCTGAATTTTCAGCATCATTACTCCGGTATTCAATTTAACATGATCCTTCAGAAATCATTTTAATATGCTGATTTATTATCAATGCTGGAAAAAGTTTTTTATTTTTTATTTTTTTAGAACCTGTGATGATTTTTCTAAAAATATAAGTCTTTATTCACTCTCTGTATCAGTTTAACAAATCCTTACAGAATAAGTATTAATAAAAAAAAAATAATAATAATAATTTTGAACAGTAGTGTATATATTTCTATTTAAACTACAGTGTATATGAATATAGATATATGTAATTTTGATTGATTGATTATTTTTGTTAATATTCTAAATACAAATACAAATAGAGAAATGAATAATATTTAAAAATATAATACATTTTACATTACTGTAACATTTAGGCTGTCTAAATTTCTTCACTTTTTAAACATTAAACCACTGAACTTTTATTTTGATAGAAAACTGTGGCCTGTTTTGATAAAAACATTTTCAATTAAAAGTACACCCTTACAATAAAGAACAGGGACATTTTCTGTGATAGCTCATGTCAGCTGCTACAATTCAGCAGAGAATCTTGATGTATGTGGGATGTGTTGTTTTATGTTTGCTGGTTTGCTGGTACCTGTGAGGGGTTTTCCTTCATGGAGCGGAGGAGCAATTGCCTGAAAGAGTTTCTGAAAACACAGAAAAAAAGAAGCAGTTTATTTTTTATTATGGGACTTTTTTTAAGTGAACATCACTAACTGAACAAATTTAAAATAATAATCATAATTTCATAGTTCATAGTTTCATATTTAAGCTTGCTTTCTAACAACAACCAGCCATTAAATAAATTATCTCTATAAAGCAAATTCACAAGTCATCACAATTTGATGAAAGATTTTTTTTTCTCTCTCTCTGGAAGACTGTTCATTATACAACCAGAAAACGAGTCTACAGAGTCCTTTTTGATTTAATGTTGACTTTAACTCTTCAGACAATCTCTGTTTTATTTTCAGACCAACAAACACACATAAATATACAGCCTGTTGAGAGAGTTTTTCATATTGTGTTCAAGCTAAAGATATACTATATACAACACTATAGTCTACTTTCCCTACAGACTCACAGCAGCACCTGCAAGACACGGTCACACAATCCAGCACAACACACACCACAGCAGAGTGCTTTTGTGTTTGGTCGGTGTGTAGTTGCGTGTGACATTTTGGCCATGAAACAAATGAATCCCTTTCTCAGTCGCCTTTCATCTGGGGTTCAGAAGATTCCCCTGACAACAAGGCTTTCATCTTTTTTTTCTAGCTTAATGGTGAGAAACACACACTAAAAACCCACACTTTATGGGCAAAAACACACGTGTGTGGATCAAAAATGTACACACACACACCCTTCATGTGTCTCCAAAGGCTTACCAGGTTCAGTTTAGTGGTTTCAGCTTTGTGTGGCAATCATACTATCAGAGCATAAAAAAAAAAAAAAAGGATTTTTGCCCAGCTTTTGACCCAATTTACAGGTTGGACGAATTAATGCTAGCTGTCAGAGCCAGTTTTCAGATTTTAGGCAGTTGGACTTATACTGTATGATGAGCACAAATATTTTCAGCTTCAGTCCATGATTCCATCCAGTTGAAATACATTGAAAATTAATATTTTGAGCTGATTTTAGAAGCATAAAATATTCACATGAAAATGTATGATGCTTTACTTAAAGGGTTAGTTCAAATATGATAAACGGAAGCTAAAACGTGATTGCTTGACGCAGGAGAACCAGTAAGATTTGTTCTCACTTGCCATGCGATCACTTTGATTTTCTTGTTTGAGGTTTGTTCTAATGCATCAAGCTTCTGTTGACAATAATGGATGTGCTCAGTTTACAAAGTCAGCCTTAAAGGGTTAGCTCACCCAAAAATGAAAATTAGCCCATTATTTATTTACCCCTAAAGCCATCCTAGGTGTATATGACTTCCTTCTTTCAGATGAATCTAGTTGGAGTTATGTTAAAAAAAAAATTCTGATTCCTCCAAGCTTTATAATGGCAATGGGTGGGTGTTTCTCTTCAACAGTCCAAAACAAGTCCAATAAAGTGCATCCATCCATAATAAAAAGCATCACACGGCTCCAGGGGCGTAAATAAAGGCCTCCTGTAGCAAATTGATGCATTTTGTAAGAAAAATATCCATATTTAAAACGTAATAATCACTTTTCTCAAGCTTGCACTAACAGTTGTACACTGAAGCCATTCAGAGCGGATGACGTAGAACTTCTCGTGAAAACCAACATTTGTTTACAAGAAGGAAAGTTTCCTTACTTTAGCAAAGGAAATCCAGTTTCCTCTTGGCTTATATAAAAATCATCCAACATTTTTCTTTACAAATCCTCATTTTGTACTTCTAATTCATAAATGTTGTTTTGTTTTGCTCTCTCCACTGCACGTCCACGTTTATAACTTCTCACCGGCGCATGCGCAACGTCAATGTCCTACGGCATTCGCCCGGAACGGCTTTTGTGTACAACTGTTAGCGCAAGCTAAATAAAAGTGATTATTACGTTTTAAATATGAATATTTTTCTTACCAAAATGCATCGATTCGCTACAGGAGGCCTCTGTTCTCGCCCAGGAGCCGTGTGAGGCACTTTTTTTTTTTTTTTATGGATGAATGCACTTTATTGGACTTGTTTTGGACTGTTGAAAAGAAACACCCGCCCATTGCCATTTTAAACCTTGGAAGAGCCAGAACAATTTGTAACATAACTCCGATTGCATTAGTCTGAAAGAAGGAAGTCAAATACTCCCTGACTGTGAGTAAATAATGGGCTAATTTTAACTTTTTGCATGAACTAATCCTTTAAATCTCCTTTTAACACACAAAAAACAGTGAACACACAGTATCATACCTCCATTGGGCTGATGTAGTCATTCATCCCACTGTTGAAGACGTAGATCATGGCATCATACAGCTGGTTATCCCAGCACATCTGCACCACCTGCAAACAAACAAACAAACATAAGGTTTTAAGCAGACATATGCTGACTTGCGCTATACAGATGATGTGTTCGCACATACAGTGCACACCTGTTGTATGTCCAGATTGGTAATGTCCATGTGGACCAGACATCCCTCCACACTATCCATCATGCCATTTTCCTGGAAATAGCTGAGGAGGTCTCTCATGACGGGAGCAGTCAGACAGCCAATCCGCTCGCTCAGAATGTAAGGCTCCAGACTCTCCAGAAACACACCCCTGGCCACTGAGTTCTCCACCAGTCGAGGGTAGATCTGGTTAAATAGCAAGTCCCTGAGCAGAAGAGAGATTGTTTTCAAAATTTTGCAAAATCCAGTCATTTTAATACGAACCCCCATGAATAAGGATTTTCGTGTCAAGGTGGACAAATTCCCTACATAGTATTGTTGTATTGTTTATTGTTCCTGTGCTCAGACATTCATGGTACAGCATTAGAACAAACGTACTGAGAGAACTTTATAGGGAAATGAGAACCTGGACATTTTTTACACCCCTTTTTCAGTTACTTCTCCCATAAAAATGCTCCTATAGTGCTCAGTCATTCGTTCAGTGCAGTCTGTGAAGCTGTCAAGATATGCCTGCATTGCACTAAATCGCATTACTTTCTAACTTTTACAGATAAGGATGTAACTATAAAATGTGGGTTATGTGCTGGAGAAAACATGTCTTAAATGCTTTAAAAAACACACATGTATTAAATCACCTGACATTGAACAATGTTAAACTATTTGCTTATGAGTTTGTTATAAGCTCTCTGTGTCCTCCACAATTTTTCAAAGCTGATTTTTCACCGCTGGAAAAAGGGCAGTGACTGGTAGATGTTTTTAAAGCAGAGTACGCAGATACGATTAATCAATCAAATTCATTGTCCATTATTTCCCTTGCCGATTATTATTGATTAGTTGTTGCATTTGAAATTTTGTCATAAACATCAAATATTTCAATATTTAGTGAATTTATGTGCATTTTATACTTCAGTCAATAATAACAAATAATTTGGAGACCATATTTTATATTTTACTATTATTTATTCACCAGTTGAATAAGTAGTTCACTCACAAAAGAGTGAATTGAATAATTGTGCAGACTTGTCTTTTTTCTCAAAGAAAAATCTTTTTTTCAAAGATTTTTGCTTGGAATTAAATAGTGCTGTGATTCATTGCTGAGCTCATTAATGTGGTTCATGTCTTAAAACTCTTTACTCTTTAAAACGCCTACTGACAAAGTGGATGGGAAAAATACTTCCATAACCAAGGTCAATGAGACAGTGGGTGGATATTTTTGCATTCAATGTAAAAACACTGGGCCTGTCCAAATATGCACACTTGCGGTTTTGGCCACAACAGGAAGTGTGTGCACAAGACAGTCCCAGGTCTTAAAGGGACAGTTCACCCAAAAATTAAAATGACTCAGTGATTTACTCTCCCTCAAGTCATCCTAGGTGTGTATGACTTTCATATTTCAGGTAAATTCATTCAAAGTTAAATTAAAAAAAATGTCCTGGCTCTTCTAAGCTTTAAATTGGCAGTGAATGGCTGTTGAGATTTTGAAGTCCAATAAAGCGCATCCACCCATCATAAAGAGTACACCACACAGTTCCCTAATTAAAACTTCACAAACAGTAATCTCTAGCTTCTAACCGTCTAACTAACTGTTGTACATGTTCACGAGAGAGTGGTGCTTCAGGACTTAGGACGTAGGACTCAGTGGAGAGATCAAAACAAAACTAAGTACAAAACAAGGATTTTATGTTAGAGAATATGTTAGAGATTTTCAATATAAGCCAAGAGGAGATTGTTTTTTTTTTTTCATTTGCTGAAATTAGGACTTGGTTCTCACAAGACCACTCTCTCATTAATCTGTGTTCAACAGTTATCTGAAGCTAGAGATTAAGGTTTATAGTTTGAAATACCAACATTTTTTTATACAAATGCATCAATTTGCATTCAAAAGGCCTTTATTTACTCCCAGAAGCCGTGTGGAGTACGTTTTATGATGGATGGAAGCACTTTATTGGACTTCAGAATCTCAATAGCCATTCACTGCCATCATAAAGCTTGAAAGAGTCAGGAATTTTTTTTAAAATGACTCAGATTGTATTAGTCTGAAAGAAGAAATGGGGTAATTTTCATTTTTGGGTGAACTATCCCTTTAAAAAAGCCAAAGCGCAGTGCCTTTAATGCAAACTAAATCCTTCGGAGCTGTATTCAAGGATAAGCGTATCCCATCATGCATTACATTCTGCAAATACACCGTGAGACTTTTTGCAGAGATTTAAGAGCAAGTTAAATATTAACAATAATCAGTTATTGCTTATAACTTGGTAATGAAGTACTGCACATTTTATGGGTGCAAAGATGAGCATGTGTATTTTGTACAACATTTGCAACTGCTTTTTATCACTTAATGAGAAGCATCACAAATTAAAGTTGAACTCCACTTACAGAACAACAATTTACTAAATAATTTACTTACCCCCTTGTCATCCAAGATGTCTTTCTGTCTTCAGTCGTAAAGAAATTGTGTTTTTTGAGGAAAACATTTGAGCATTTTTCTCCATATAATGGACTGATATGGTGCCCCGATTTTGCACTTCCAAAATGCAATTTAAATGCAGCGTCAAAAGATCCCAAATGCGGTTGTAAATGATCCCAGTCGAGAAAGAAGGGTCTTATGTAGCGTGACGATCGGTTATTTTAATAAAAATAATACAATTTATATAATGCCAAATGAATGCTTTTTAATGCCAAATGCTCGTCTTGTCTTACTCTCGCTGGACTGTTTTTGTTCCGGTTCATGACAGTTAGGGTATGTCAAAAAAGGGTATGTCATGTTCTCCCTCAACTTCGAAATCATCCTATATCGCTGTTTTACCTTTTTTGTTAAGGGTGTTTTATCTTCTTCACATGTTCACTTTGCAAAGACTGGGTCGGAACTTCTGCAGCGATGTAGGATGATTTTGAAATGATGTTTGAAGTTGAGGGAGAAAATACGATTGGAGTTTTTCGACATACCCTAACTGTCTTGAGTCAGAATACACAGAGTTCAGGGAGAGAAAGGCAAGACGAGTGTTTGAGATTAAAAAGTATTTGAATTGTATTTTTTAAATGAAAATAACCAATCGTTCTGCTAGATAAGACCCTTCTTCCTCGGCTGGGATCAACCGAATTTGGGAACGCTTGAAGCTGCATTTAAACTGCATTTTGGAAGTTCAAAATCGGGGCACCATATCAGTCCATTATATGGAGAAAAATGTAGGAATTTTTTCCTCAAAAAACATAAATTCTTTACGACTGAAGAAAAAGACATGAACATCTTGGATGACAAGGGGGTGAGTACATTATATGTGAATCTTTTTTTTGGAAGTGGACTTCTTCTTTAAATTGTTATTAAATTGCTGTCTGTTACTGTCTGTCTAAAAACAAAAGAAATGCAAAAATCAACCTTTAGTCAACAAATGTCAGCAAAAATTCCACTTTCAAAAATCAACCACAAATTATCTGTCTATATAGATCATACAAGGCATAATTTTAAAGGCAAGCATTATTCATAAAGCATATATGCAGCTAGTCTGTCTAGTGCAGAGGTTTGTCACATGCTACTGGCAAGCTCCCTGATCAAAGTACAAACACTGAACAAAGTAGCCTTAAAATGCACATACAAACTACACACATCCTACAACCTATACACATTATTAACAGATTTGAAAACTGACATTTAAAATCTCATTTTCTCATTAATCTGCATCTGTCTATGACTGAATCAATCAATAATATCTGATTCAAAAACAGCTCAAACATCAAGCAAAATATCATACAACACTAAAATCCAAGCCTGTATAAACAGCATTATTTTAAAGGCTGCAAGCAAATACCATACACAAAAACAACACTGCTCATTAAATGGATGTGCATTTAAAAACAAACCTACTGTGATAAGAGCTTATCAGATACTCAGCCTGCACCTGATGTGTGACAGAGAAACAAAACTCTACCAAAAAAACAGGAAGTGATGACGGGGATTAAAGTCTCTGTGGAGACAGCATGATAGCATATCTAGGAAATGGGACTGTAAAGCTTGTGTACAAAGGCTGTGAATATATATGTATAAAGGAAGCATATTTTAAATGCATAGCATTTTCCTAAATGCAATCTTTTTACCAAATATCTCTATTAAAATGAGTAGGATTTAATGGCCTTTTTGTTTAACGTTAAAGTGGAAGTGAAGTAGTCTGTCAAGTTTACATCATTTAAAACGATTTCCACTATAATAAAAAAAAAAAAAAATATAACAAACACAATTAATGTAATCATTTCAAAGAAAAAAAGGATGTTATTATAGCTTTTGGAACAAGGGCACCGCCATCTTGCAATACCACTGCGTGTGACATCACGAAGTTGGTTTGCTCCGTTGGCAAGTGAACAAATTAAGCATTTCTTTACCTTTTAAACACATGCTTGTTTTGAAATGGAGGAAGATAACCTTGAAAGGACTATTGAGCCCATATAATAAGTGAAATTGCTTATGCATTTAAGCCGATACAGCGGTGGAACCGAGCAGTAATACGGTTACAGGTGGAAAATGTCATGTTTAGCATCCTGCTATTAGCAAGTAAGCTAACAGACAAGGCTTAACCCACTGGGATCGAAAAACGCACCAGCGTGGTTTGTGGTAGTTTTTCTGATAACTTCTAAAGGGAACTTCAGTTACTCTGTCATGTTTGATCATACAGATAAGAGCAATACATCAATCGAATCTGTAAAGGGTCTACTTTTATTTGTATACACTCATAATAACAACAAAACGTTGTGGTTTTATAAAATGAAGAAAAGACACATGGTGTGCAGTCTGCCGCTTTGGTCTCTGTGAGTTTCATTTAGAAATGCGTCATTAAAATGAACTAAAACTCTGTGAATACACGACACAGAGACATGAGAGGTGTGTCTATAGAAAGCTTAATTACTTTTAAACAAAGTAAGTTTTATCAAAAACTAATTTTTCATAAATCTGATCATGCCCACAAGCTACTTTCACTTTTGATATTATAATAGTCCATATAAACGCCCACATCACTGTAAACAAAGCAGCGAGGCTTCATTGTTAATCTCGGCTACTTGCATCTTGTTTCTGAAAGAATAACTTGTACATGTACACATTTTACTAGTCAGACTTTTCCCAAACTATAATTCCTGACTACATCAAGTGAAACATTATGAAGTACGTTACATTTCATTGCATCGAAATGTCTCACGACTCCAGGATGTTTTTTTTTTTAAATGGTCTATAAAATAGAAAACCATGCGATATAAAAGTAAGTGTTTACACTGTAACACTAAATGATAGAGTCCAATAATGTTTAGACAAAACTGTACTGCGAAATACTCTGTTCGCAAATATGTAGAATGTTTATGATGTGCTTAACACTAATAAATAAGTTTCCCAGACATAAAATGTTTTTCTTTTATATAAAACATACAAAGGAGGCTTGTGTTTATTACTATAAAATCATATTTTATTTAGGATGTAAAAGTAATATGAGTGCATGTTTAGACCAAGTTTATTAGTAATAGCCTGCCCTACTATGTTTTCGAATAGATGTTTAATGTGCTAAACAATAATAATTAGTTTCTCAGATATAAAATGTCCTTTTTTACGTTAGTACAAATGCGTCAGTCTGTAACTACAACATCATACTACATATATAAATATATATATAGACATACCCATCTATATATACACACACACACACACACACACACACATACACATACACGGTCATGACCAAAAAATATCAGCACCCTTGCAATTCTCTCAGAAAACTGTTCGAATTGCAAATGTTTTGGTATTCACATGCTTATTGTTTTTGTTTGCACTGCAACAACACAAAAAAAATGATTACCAAAGAATTTTTCGCAACGTAGTGGCCAGTGTCAGAAAGCTGCATCTCCACCAGAGGTCATGGGTCTTCCAGCAGGACAATGACCCGAAAAACACTTCAAAAAGCACTCAGAAATGGTTAAAAACAAAGTGCTGGAGAGTTCTGAAATGGCCAGCAATGAGTCCAGAACACCTGTGGAGACATTTCAAAACAGCAGTAGGGAGAAGGCATCCTTCAAATCTGAATGACCTGGAGCAGTTTGCAAAAGAAGGGTGGTCCAAAATTCCAGTAGAGAGGTAGAGAGGAAACTCATTCATGGTTACAGGAAATGATTGATTTCAGTTTTTTTTTTCAAAGGGGGTGCTACCAAATATTAAGTTAAGGGTGCCAATACTTTTGTCCAGTGCATTTTTTAGGTTCTGTGTGGTATGTTATCAGATTTGTCTTTTCTTTTGTGTTTTTTTTTTTGTTTTGTTTTGTTTTGTTCCAATGCAAACAAAATAAATAAATAAATAAATAAACATGAGTACCAAAACATTTGCAACAACAATTTTCTGAGAGAAGGGTTACATTTTCTGAATAGCAAGAGGGCCGATATTTTTGGCCATGACTGTATATATATAAACGTAGAATATAAATATTTGTAGAAAATGTATCCTTGTGGTACGGCTGACACAGAATGGCATCCAGCAGTTATTTTCCAAAATGGTAAAACGCTTATGCGGAGGAGATGAATTGTTGAATAAAATCGCTATTTTTTTTCCTTTGCTTACAAAAAGTATTCTCGTCGTTTTTTAAAATTCAGATTGAACCACTGATGGCAGATGGGACTATTTTGGCAATGTCATACTTTCTTGGGTCTTGACAGTGGTATTTACCTGGCAGTCAATGGGACAGTCACAAACCTCCCGGTTTTCATCCAAAATATCTTAAATTGTGTTCTGAAGATGAACAAATCTTTTTCGGGTTTGGAACGATATGGGGGAAAGTGATTAATGACAAAATTTTCATTTTGGGGTGGAGTAACCCTTTAAACAGAGTACGTTTTCTGTAAAGATAACAGGCTTGTACTAATAGTGGAATCTTTATTTGCAAAGGCAGCACTGGTATTGCTGCAGCATGAGGTCTTGAAGCTTTGCCCTCTTCTCCGGGAGCACCAACTTATTTGCATTTAAAGGAAGAGACACAAAACTTTGCGTTTTGGCTCATACCCTAAAAGTGGCAATTTTTACAAGATATACAATTATGTGTAGGGTATTTTGAACTAAAACTTCACATACACAATCTGGGGACATCAGAGACTTATTTCAAATTTTGTAAAAAGGAGCACAATAGGTCACCTTTAATTTACTTTACTTACTAGATAACTTTCAGAACTCAAATCTTCTTCTCTAGCAAATGAAAAGCTACAAAGTGTGCTAAGAGACTAGATGGCAGAAAAGAAACACAATAACTTTCTGACATATTTTTAGATGTCAAAATAGGAAACACATCAATTATAGATTGCGAAGCCACACTCAATCTCTGACAAGCGCTCTGACAGCCTCTTGTACTGTAGCTATGGTAACACAGACATCAGATGTTGCTTTTCACATGTACAGAACTTTTATTCAGAACTAGGGTTGCTATATTCAATGTGGCAAAATAAGACAATTCCCACTTCCGCAACACTTTCCATTCTGAGCTATAGGTTCCATCACTAAGAAAAAAAGACATTCATCACAGGACAAATTACGCGAAATTCTGTACATGTAAACACAACTGATGTCTGTAAACGTGGTCACTTGGTCCATCCAGTTACAATGAGGTCATAAAGAGAAAACAGGCCAAGTGCTATTATTCCTAATCAACGCATATTATATTAAAATGACAGAAAATGTTTTTTACACATTACACTTAACCCTTGGTTTGTCTTTATTTTGGGGTGTTTTCTGCTGGTTTCTGAAAAACAGGATGCCATTAATGATACCATTGTGGACATCAAAGCCATTCAGCATTATTATTCATCTCATTCTGTTCCTCACCTTACTTCTTTCACAGAGAAAATAGAAAGAGCCCAACAGAGAGAATGTCAAATAATGTGTGTCAAATAAAAAAGAAGAGAGAGAATAGAGAACCAAGGAGAGGGAGAGGACGAGAGAAAGGTGGAATGAGAGATTAGTCTTTGAATCCACTCCGTTTGTAAATCAGTATATCACGAACGTGAATTTGGCATTAGCAAGGGTCTTGATCCATCGAACAGCAGAAGTCTTTTCACTTATTTCCCTTACAAGGTTGGGCATTATATGTATATCTGTAGAACACATAGTAACATGACCAATATTACAAAATTGTCCAGAATTGCAAGTGTTAGCGCGTGTGTTCAATACCTGTGTTGAAAATATCTGGCTTTTAAAGGAGAAGTTCACTTCCAGAACAAAAATGTACAGATAATTTACTCACCCCCTTGTCATCCAAGATGTTAGTGTCGTTCTTTCATCAGTCATGAAGAAATGAAGTTTCTTGAGGTAAACATTCTAGAATTTTCCTCCATATCGTGGACTTCTATGGTGCCTGAAAGTTTAACTTCCAAAAATGCAGTTTAAATGCAGCTTTAAAGGGATCTAAACGATCCCAGCTGACGAAGAAGGTTCTTATTTAGCGAAACACTTGGTTATTTTCCAAAAAATGTTAAATTTATATACTTTTTAACCTCAAACGCTCGTCTTGTCTATTCTCTGCGAAGTGCATGCGAACTCTGTGTAATCCAGGTCAATACGGTTAGTGTAGGTTGAAAAAATTGATCTCATTTTCTCCTCCAACTTCAAAACTGTCCTACATTGCTGCAGAAGTACCAACCCAGTGAACATGCAAAAAAAAAAAAATAATCAAATGCCCTTTCCAAATAAAAAGGTAAAACAACGATGTAGGATGATATGATTTTGAAGTTGAAGGAGAAAATGAGATGGGAGTTTTTTTTAACCTACCCAAACTGTACTGAACCAGATTATACAGAGTTCACATGTGTGTCGCAGAGAATGGACAAGACAAGAGTTTGACGTTAATAAGCATATAAATTGTACTTTTTTTTTTTTTTTTTTTAGAAAATAACTGATCGTTTCGCTAGGTAAGACCCTTCTTCCCTTCCCTTTACAGCCCTTTGAAGCTGCATTTAAACTGTATTTTGGAAGTTCACATTGGCGGTCACCATAAAAGTCCACTATATGGAGAAACAATGTCTTATCAACTGAAGAAAGACAGACACGAACAACTTGGACAACAAGGGGGTGAGTACATTATCTGTAAATTTGAGCGCTAGGACTGCTAGAACTTTGTTTGATTCTATTCTTTTTACTTTGTACCTCGGCTAGCCTAAATGTGTTAAAACAGAACTTGATTCAATGTAAATAATTTATACTGTGCGTACATTGTTTTGGCATAAAGATCTAGACATCTGTTTAAAATCTGACTAAGGAATCATCATTTGATTTAAAAGGTTAGTTCACTCAAAAAATCCAAAATAATATATATATATATATATACATATATATATACATATAGAAAATACACACACACACACACACACACACACACATATATATATATATATGCACCTGGTATTCATCACGTTATGGGGACTAAATGTCCCCACAAGGATAGTAATACCAGTAAATTTTGACCTTGTGGGGACATTTGTGAGGTCCCCATGAGGAAACAGGCTTATAAATCATGCACAGTGAGTTTTTTTGAGAAAGTAAAAGTGTGCACAGTCTCCTGTGAGGGCTAGGTTTAGGTGTAGGGTAGGTGTAGGGTGATAGAAAATACGGTTTGTACAGTATAAAAACCATTACGCCTATGGAATGTCCCCATAAAACATGTAAACCCAACATGTATGTGTGTGTGTGTGTGTGTGTGTGTGTGTGTGTGTGTCATTTATTACTCACCCTCGTGTCACTGCTATGCAGGGTCAGAAAGCTCTCGGATTTCATCAAAAATATCTTAATTTGTGTTCTGATTTACATGAGGGTGAGTAATTAATGACAGAAATTTAATTTTTGGGTGGACTATTCCTTTAAGTGGATTATATTATAGTATATTATACTATATTATATTATATTATAGTCACTGTAGGTCCAAGGAAGGCAAGGAAGATGAAGGTAATGCACATAAACCCTTTTAATTAGAATCCATACGATACACGAAAGTAATATTCCAGGTTAAACAAACACATGTGACACTAAACAATAACCGACAGTAAACTGAACAGAAAGGAGATTTAAAATAGGGTAGCTAATGAGGGCAAAACAGGTGACGGGAGCTAACTAATAATGAACCAATGAGAACAAGAACATAACCAAATAAGGACAAACAGGAACTGGAAGAAACCAACACAAAGGTCTAAACCAGGGGTGGCGAACTCCAGTCCTGGAGAGCCGCAGCCCTGCAGAGTTCAGCTCCAACCCTAATTAAAACTCACCTGCCTGTAGCTTTCTAGTAACCCTTCAGACCTTGATTAGCTTGTTCAGGTGCGTTTAATTAGGGTTGAAGCAAAACTATGCAGGGCTGCGGCTCTCCAGGACCGACGTTTGCCACCCCTGGTCTAAACCAATACAGAAGACATAACCTATGTGAAACAAAACACAACAAAAGAGTTCATAACTGTGACAATTATATTATATTACATTATATTATATTATCCATATTTTTATTTGATCTTTGAAATGTATATATTGCCATTATTATGTACGCAAAATGAAAATTATTATTGCTGGTCTTCAATGATAATGTCAAGTTACTTTAATGTATTTGCACCAAAACATGATAAGGATTTATTTATCATCCAAAACCACACTTTGCCAGGGGTGTTTCCAAACTTTCGGAGGGCAGTGTATATACATGAAAAAAAAAACAAAAAAACAAAAAAACAACAACTTTAAAATAAGCATTATAGGATTAAGAATTTAAAATATCCATAGATACGCATTAACATTGCAGTCTTTTTAAATGCATTTAAGTTACACATTTTACAAAGAGTGAAACAGGTTTATTAGCATGGTAGCCCTGAACTGAACCACTGTAGATCCACCCAGAGAGATGGTGTTTTGCTCAAGAGGATCACAGTTTGTCCCAGAATGACAGAACACATTTCCCTGAAGGGCATGGGTCTTTGAGAGCCCCAAAATACATACACACATCAATGTCAACACACGCAGACACACATTCACAGAATTATGTTGAGAGACTCTGGCATTCTGTGAACAGCAGGGCTCTTTAAACACAACAACATCAGTGAATGCACCTACTCACTGTAACCATTGACACAATGTGTCACAGCTGTCAGTATGTCTCACATCTAGAGACACAGCACCATTAATCTCATCTCTAGCTCAAACATGAGTCAACGGTGTAAATGAGGACAAAAGCAGAAACCATCCAACACATAAATGAGACATTTCATTGCATAGCCTTTCCCTCTCTGTGTCCGTCAATGACAATAATGGTGTCCAAGACAGTAAAAAAGAGAAAGCATTTAAAAATCTAGTTTAAAAACACATGTCCCAAATTCTTAGAAATATAATCTTTGTGTTCAGTTTGATTTTATATATTTTTTAAGGAGAAAGAAAAAGTGGTATCATCAAATATAATGAATTTCTGAGTCAATAATATTGGTACATTTTCCTAGGGTTATTCATTTAATGTGAACGATATGTGTCTTTTCATAAATAGGTTGGGGACTAACAAGGGGACTAATTATGGACTAACAAGGTCCTCTCGTTACACAAAAACAAACTGGCTATATAGGTTGGTTTTACAACATTTCGGCCAAGACAGAATACACTGTATCGTAACAGCTACGATTTGAATCACATGTTCACACTGGACACCACAGCTAATCACAACCTTAGGTACCCTATTCATTCAGTGAATTTGCAAAATAAAATGCAACCAAATACACCATGTCGTTAATATACACCAAGATTTTAATGTTTTTTAAAGAAGTCTCTTTTGCTCACCAAGCCTACAATTTAAAATAACTGTCTTCTATTGGAATATATATTAAAATGTAATTTATTCCTGTGGTTTCAAAGTTAAATTTTTAGCATTATTACTCCAGTTACATGAAAAAAAAAAAAACAAAACATTAAAAATCTTACTGTCCAAAAACTTTTGACTGGTAGTGCACATCTACTGAAATTTTGGTTAATTAAAAAAAATAAATAAACTTCTTCATGCAGATAAAGGGTTCATTACTACTACTATTACTACTAGAAAAAAAAAATGACTAAAATCGACAAAAATTAACTGTTTGTGCATTTACATTTATATTGTGGTATATTTAAAAAGCAATTGTGGTATGTCTTTATTTCTTTCATAATTCTTTATTTTTTATTTCTTTATTTGCTGTAAACATTAAAATTCAGATTGTAAAAAAAATTCAACAAGTCTAATCCTCTAATTCTTTAAACTGACTTATATAAACATTTTTATATTTACAAAAGATGTACAACATTAAACTGGCATATTTTCAATTTTCATTACAAAAGAAGCACCAGGGGTACATATCAACATAGGAGGGCTTTCAAATATTGTCTTGAACTAAGGTCGACTTAAGTCCTATTAAGACGGGACTAGTTTTCCAGGGGGTCATTAGAGAAGTCTGTGTTTCACAGACCTACTTTGCGATTTTAATCCCATCCAAATCTGCCAAATCTGTGTTTTTCTCACACCTAATAATTCTAGAGAAAACCTACCCTACTGTTTTTCAGCAAACTCAGTGATCCTCTCAGAGTTGGGAAGTAACTAAGTACAAATACTTCATTACTGTACTTAGTAGATTTTTTTTGGTAAGAACATGGATAATTTTGGTAAGAGAAACATGACTCATGCTAATGCAATAACATGTTCAGTATTAGATTTTTTTTTGTAAAGATATTGTCATGATGTAATTATTACTGTACTAATGTTGACATTTAGGCAATTTAGAAAATATAGTTTTATTAAATATATAGAATTTAAGTAATTTTAAGATAAAAAAAAAACACACGATCATAATGTGATCCTTTAAATTGACCTAAATTAAATTTATGTTATTGCAAACCGAATACAATGAAGTGGGTGTTTTGCAAGAATGTGGAGACAGTTCTGTTCTAGGGCTGGCAAATGATTAATTGCGATTAATCGCATACAAAATAAAAGTTTGAGTTTGCCTAATATATGTGTGTATACTGTGTGTAATTATTATGTATATATAAATACACACAATTTAATGTATATATTTAAAGGGGTCATCGGATGCCCATTTTCCACAAGTTGATATGATTCTTTAGGGTCTTAATGAAGTCTACAATATACTTTGGTTAAAAATGCTCAATGGTAGTGTAAAACAACACCCTTTTTACCTTGTCAAAATGAGCGCTGCAAAAATCATCCCATTCTGAGAGATAGCGGAGTGACACGCTGTTTACTTTAGCTGCATTTAGTGCGTTTAGCCGCGAAACTTGCTAACTAGTGCGTTATTAGGAAAGATGATCACAGAAATTCAGAAACATAAAAACTTATACTCACTTCTGCTGTAAGTGAAGCTAGATCACGAATGATTTGCGCGAACATTGACGCATTTATGTAACTGTTAGATTGTGATCTCTGCAATGCCCAGATGTACTAATTAGACCCTCCCTTCTCTGTAATAAACACGGAGATATTAGTCCCATCCAATATGTAGAATCTCAGACGTTGGATTGTGAGAACTACTCAGATGCTGTTTCGAAAATTAGTCCTGTCAGAATAGGGCTTTCGAGTCAAAAAGGCTGTGAACTGATGAAAATTAAACCAATTATTCAAGATTAGGTTTAATAGGAGTATATTATTAAACTGTAAAATCCATTTCATTTACTTCTACAGTAGTTTTCTATACGTGATGGATAACACTAACTGCTGCTTACAGCTATTCTTGCTTAAATGTTTTCAGTTGGATTACCACAGAGTGTCCGGTCATGTACAACATAATAACAAGGAATGACAGGAGTGTATGATGATAACAAGAAAGGAGAGGCAGAGAAGAGTGAAGGTTGAAAGTGTGAGGCAGGTCTGATAAAGGCAGCTGCTAACCTTTACTGGCACTGATAATACAACAAGAAACAAAATTACACAGGCAGGAAATTGGCTTGTCGCAGGAACAGAAAATAATGGTCCGATAATATGAGGAGACAGATGAGGGGCGTTTTGTCTACTGCTCATTCTGGAATATAAATGACAGTTTGTCATAGAATTTTTAAAATAAAATATTCCATAAAAATATAAAGCTTATTAAAATATCAAGCAGTCAAGCTAAATTTTTCCCAAACTTAGAATGTGTATTTATTGTTGAAGTTTATGATACACATTTGCAGACCTCTGAATTATTTGTATAATTGGGGATGAGCACAGGACAGAAGCTTTGCAAGGTCTGATGTACTGCTTTTTAGAGTGTAGCACGTTTTTATTGCAGACCTGCTGCCGGTAGCTCTGCAGGTTAACCTGGTTTCATTTTGGTCGCATATGTTTTGCCTATACAGCACTGCTTTTCAGAGTTAAGAGACGCAAGCAAATTTTTTTACATTATCCACCACTGCCATCACTCATCTGCCTCACTGCACACTTTACATTTAGGTTTACAAGTATGCATTTGGCAGACGCTCACTTTTATTAAAAGCAACCTGCATCACGTTTCAAGGTGAGAGTTACATAACACGTCACACTGATTAGAAATATCATAAATTATCAAATAATTAAAAAAAGGATTGCTGCTGATGATGTTGCTCTATTTAAAAATGTTGGTACCTTATTATTTTTTAGTACCAGTATACCAGTAAGTGCAGGACTTTTAAAGGGGTCATCTGATGCCCATTTTCCACAAGTTTATATGATTCTTTAGGGTCTTAATGAAAAGTCTATAATATACTTTGGTTAAAAATTCTCAATGGTTGTGTAAAACAACACCCTTTTTACCTTGCCAAAATTAGCTCTGCAAAATTCATCCTGTTCTGGTCGCAGTTGCTTTAAATGTTAATGAGCTCTGCTTGCCCCGCCCCTCTCTTCTCTCTGTGGAGTGACGAGCCTGTTTACTTCAGCCGCATTTAGCCGCTAAACTTGCTAACTAGCACATTATTAGAAAAAATGATCGCAAAGATTCATAAAAACCCTTATACTCACTTCTGCTGTAAGGGAAGCTGGATCACGAGTAATTGGCACAAACATAGATGGATACATGTAGATCGGGAGGCACATTCCATTCACAAACAAACGTAATCCACTTCATCTTCAGCGGCTCAGATGTCGGGAGTAAATGAAGACCACTATGTTCATTATTACATCCAGCAACACAACACTTCAGTCACTCAATCTGAGATATTCTTGTCTAACTTACATCCCTGCTCCAGCATCAAAACAATGGAGGTCAATCAGCTATCATAGGAGCGGCCTCTGTCGGTGTGACGCCACACCGACAGGCATCTGAGAATGGCTCGATTTGAAAAAATGGGATATTATTTTTACAGATTAATTAAAAACCACTGCATGGATTTTTATCATTATAGGGTAGATGTGTACGTACACTACCAACACACATTAATGTGCAAACAACATGTAAAAGTGAACTTTGCATCCGATGACTCCTTTAAATGTCATAAAACCCTCTATTTTGTGGTGCTCACCACAGTTTTGAAAAAATTCTTTAAAAAGTGGGTGTGGTAAGCTACAGCAAAGGTTCCCACAAATGCACACTGCAATTCACCAATTCACACAACAAAATGCACAAATATATTACAAAACTTTTAAAAGCTCACAACACATTACACAAGCACACATACATCCTGTGACAACTATAACTTAATGCACAAATACACTACCAGTAAACCTTTTTGAACAGTAAGATTTGTAATGTTTTTTTAAGAAGTCTCTTCTGTACAGCAAAAGCAGTACAATTATTTGTACTATTTAAAATAACTGCTTTCTATTTGAATATATTTTAAAATGTATTTTATTCAAGTGATTTCAAAGCTGAATTTTAGCATCATTAGTTCAGTCACATGATCCTTCAGAAATCAATCTAATATTCTGATTTGCTGCTCAAAAATGTTTATTATTATTATTATATTCAACACATCTGAGTATAATTTTTTCAGGTTTCCTTGATGAATAGAAAGCTCAGAAGAACAGCATTTATCTGAAATAGAAATCTTTTGTAACATTATAAATGTCTTAATCATCACTTTTGATCAATTTAAAGCATCCTTGCTAAATAAAAGTAATAGTTTCTATAACTTCTTCACGGTCAAGATGATCTGCTGAAGTTCAAACTATGGATCAGAATGTGATTTTGAATTTGGCATGGCTGTTGGTGCCAGAGGGGCTGGTCTGAGTATTTCAGAAACTGCTGATCTGGGATTTTCACATATAACCATTTCTAGAGTTTACAGCGAATGGTCCAAACAAATATACAGTGAGCAGCAGTTCTCAGAGCGATAATGCCTTGCTGATGCCAGAGGTCAGAGGAGAATGGCCAAAGTGGTTCGAGCTGATAGAATGGCAACGATGACTCAAAAAATACTCATTACTACCGAGGTATGCAGAAGTGCATCTCTGAATGCACAGCATGTTTAACCTTGAAGCAGCAGAACACACTAAGTGTCACTTCTGTCAGCTAAGAACAAAAAAACAAAAAAAAAAACTAAGGCTATAAGTTGCATGGGCTCATCAAAATTGGACAATAGAAGATTGGAAAATTACCAGGTCTGATGAGTCTGGATTTCTTCTATGACATTCAGATGGTAGGGAGAGAATGTGTTGTAAACAACATGAAAGCAAGGATCCATTATGCCTTGTATGAACGGTCCAGGCTGATAGCGGTGGTGTAATGGTGTAGGGGATATTTTCTTGCAACATTCTTTAGTACCAAATGAGCACTGTTTAATTGCCAAGGCCTACCTGGTTTCTTGAACATGACAATGAGTTCACTATATTCAAATGGCCCTACACAGTCACCAGATCTCAATCCAATAGAGCACCTTTGCAGTTTGGTGGAATGGGAGTGAAAGAGTTGCATCATTGATCTGCAGCAACTGTGTGATGCCATCATGTCAATATGGACCAAAATCTCTGAGGAATGTTTCCAGCACCTTGCTGAATCTCTGCCACAGCAAAAGTGAGTCCAATCCAGTACTAGCAAGGTGTACCTAACAAATTGGTTGGTGAGAGTAAATGCACAGCCGTTCGCATTTGCTCTCAGCATCGAAAATATAAATGTGCTGTTGCATTTTTAATAGCTTTTGAGACTGTTGAGGTGTTTATATAAACTTTTTGATTGGCTATATCTAGGTGCTCTAAAGACCGGTTACACTCACAGTATGGATGGCTCAAGATTTAATGGTGTACAGAAGAGAACTTATGTCAGGGGTCACCAGACTCGGTCCTGGCAGGTCGGGTGTCCTGCAGCTGCCTCAACACACCTGCCGCAAAGTTCCAAGTACACCCAGCAAGACCTTGATTAGATAGTTCAGGTGTATTTGATTAGGGTTGGAGCTAAACTCTGCAGGACACCAGCCCTCCAGGACGAGTGGTGACCCCTGACTTCTACCAAGCAGAAACTCCTATAATGAAAACAAACTGTAAGTGAAAAAAACTCACTTCATGAATGAGTCAGTATGAAGCATCTTTTATTGGAAAGCAACACATGCTGTTCTGATAATTAAGATCATTAGCGAAGAACATGCAGTCTCATGAATAATTATGAGACACTGATGTGTCAATGATGGACCATAAGTTCACATCCTGACACAATAATGATTTTAAACCTGGAAGACGAAAAAAATCTAAATGATCCAGTTTTCTCCTACAAAAAAAAAACTACACTGAAAGGGTTAAAATCGCAAATGTAGTTTAATTTTTTTTAGTACCTTTTAAAACAAAAACCAGGATTGATAAGCTCAATTGTCTGCATTTGTGGAATAATGATGATTCCCACAAAAATTCATTTTTAACTTAGCCCTTCATTTTCCTCGTATTAATCATGTAGAATCATTTATAGAGATATTCCAATCAGGATTTTTAGACACTTATTCAGGGCCTGATGTTTTTTTTTTTTTTAGAGAGAGAGGGGAGTTTTTTTTTAATTTGAGGGGTGGAGAGGAGCATTTTTTAGACTTTTTTTAAATTATATATATATATATATATATATATATATAGGCATATATGTTTTTTTTTTTAAATCTGGCATATATGTTTGATCATGCAGTGCATTTTTTGTTTTGTGCAATTATTGCACAATAGCTTACACACAGCACAAGTCTGATTTCCACAAACACATTTATCCATTATTTTGATTTCAAATCCAAACATTGTTATTGAAAATACTTTTTCAGCATATTTACCACAAACAATGCACTGTCACTTTAATTCTGCGCGTGCAGCACAGACACCGTGTGGAAACGATCTCTACACTTTATAAGTTATTAAATGAAGAAATATGAATTGTACCTCACCCTCAGCATTATAATTGTTTTACCCACGCCAAAAAGCACCTGAGACGGTGTCGCTGCATGTCGTACCACACCTCTCAACAGCAGGCGTCATCAGATTTAGATCGGTTTATGAGATTGGCCTTTTTAGAGACCGCCGATCAAACATCCCCAAAGGATTATCGGCCGATAATGATCGGTAGCCGATCAATCAGAGCACCTCTAATTATTTTCTAAAATAATAATAATAATAATAATAATAATTTATATACTTTTTAACCTCAAACGCTTGTCTTTTGTATTCTCTGTGATGAGCATGCAAACTCTTGTAATCCGGGTCAATACAGTTAGGGTATGCTTTGCTAGATAAGGCCCTTCTTCCTCGGCTGGGATCGTTTAGAGCCATTTGAACCTGCATTTAAACTGCATTTCGGAAGTCTATTTTGGGTTCATTTTAAGCATGAAATATAGTCATTTCTAAGCAATAGTTGAGATAAACAGAACTACCCAGAATGTTGGGTTAAACATTTAAGCATTTTCTAGAGTGTGAGAAGCTAGCGAGAAATAGAAAACCTGGAGTGAACCTGGATTTGGAGGCTTTCAGCAGAGAGGAAAAACTGCTGTTGCTGCACTCCACTAACATACTTTTTGGACAAAGATTTAGGGACGCTGGTCCTGGATCAGAGGGGAGATGAGGTTATCTGCTGACACTGACTAACACTGACACATTGCTAGAGAGAGAGAACAGATGGAGATGATAATCAGCATGAGAGAAAGTGCAGGGCAGTAATGAGATGTCTGAGAGTTTGGCCCAAGGATATTGTGATGCCAGTTATCTTTGTGTTTATGCTTATGCATGCATGTGCTCATGTGTGTAATATTCTGTCTCTACGAGCTACAGGCAATGAAAATACTATGACAATAAGACGAAAAAATATTTATGAACTATGTGCTGTCTACAAAGATGTTCTGAATTCAATAATCATTTCCTACAAAACAGGAAAAGTTAATTTATTTTCCAATACCGAATTCTAAGTTAACGGTCACGTGTGAGGATAGGTTTATCACTAGATGTTAATTATTTTTGAATAATGTGTGTGCATACATGTCAGTGTTTAATTCTAGTTCATCCAACCAAGAAATTCATTTAGAGCCTTTAGAAGAACAAACAAGAACAAATCATCAATAAAAAGCACAATGTTCATATGCTGTTTACTTGAATAAGCACTATGGTAATTCCATGGCATTTTTTAAGTACCGCATAAATATAGGTAAAGTATAGGGATATGCCAAAGATATAATAGATATAAGAATATATATGCCAAACTATACATTCTCAAAACTGACCAATTGGGGGACTGTATTACAATGTAATGTAATGTAATTTAATTTAATAATTTAATTTAATTTAATTTAAGTAATTGCCCCATCCCAATTTAATATTGATGTTTTATTTTTTTTTATTTTTATATAATTCTGTTTATATTCTGTGGAAGTGAAATTACAGCAGCTTTAAGAAGGTCTGTATAATACTGAAAATTAGCTGTTCTTAATTTTAAGGGGCCACAGAATGAATGAATGAATGAATTTTAATGCACTAAAATATATATATATATATATATATATATATATATATATATCACTTTATTAGCACTGAAATCATAACAAAATAAAATACAGCGATGCAAGCATTTTAAGGCATTTAAGCATATATGAAAAAATGCCTTATTTAGTAAGCTCATAACCACCTAAATTGATGATTTAAAAAATTTACCATAGAAATATGATTTGTTTTAATGTTTATGACTGTGATAGTGCCAGATGTGGCCTGATCCCCTTAAAATTTTGCATGCTTGTTTAGAACCACCGGTCGTGCTCAGCATGTGCTCAGCAGGTTTCCTGAAGTGTTGAATTTTTCTGTAGGCTTTATTGGATTTTGGGTTAATTTGGGCAGCCCCCTTTTTTAAACGACCCCATTAAAACTTCCCAAAGGGTACTTTTCCTTTTTTATGATAATTATTGGCTCAAAGTCCAGAGAATTGTACTGCAGTGTTGTTTTTTTTTTTCCAGATTGGAGTACAAAAGTTCACAAAAGTAGGTTTTTAACATCTTCTCAGTCATTTAACAAACGATTTGATTGACAGTGGTGGTTCTAGAGGCAAAGTTATCCAGAATGAGGAGTTTTATCTTATGATAGGAATACTGTGCGTATGTGCAAACAAACATGCAACGTAGAATCATTTATGCCCTTGAAAAATGCGATATTGCCCCTCAGTGGCCGATTTCTTTAAAATTTCTCTCAGACCTTTGGGTTCGTGAGTTAAACCGGTCCACTGAGTTTCGTTCCCATCGGCCTCCTTTAACCTTGTCTAACAGGTGCTTAAAATTCGTCAGCCAATAGCAGCCATGTTTTTGAGATACGCAAATGTCCTTGTAGACACTTGTGGCACTTCAGACCAAGCAACGAGGCAAGGCAAAGTGTGCGTTTTGTCCAGCATGTCCAGGGTTGAGGGTTGAAAAGTTGCTTTGTCATATATAAAGCAGAACATACTGGAAATATTTTTAGCCAATACTGAGAGGGGGGCTTCAAATGCTGTGTTGGACAACGGATCATCTTTGAGTGAAAAGCCTGAGAGCCACTGCTGAAGAGACTAAGCAAAGCTCTTCAACAGGCTTATTCACTGGACTTCAACAGGTATTCAACATATAACTGTCCTGAAACATCTCTCATTCTTAAAACCATAAACAAAACTATGCAAGAGAATTTTATCCAAAAAAAAAAAAAAATCTCTTATTATTTAATCACCATTATCTCATCTCTTGGTTTACCACTATCAAATGTAAAATCCAGATCCTGAAGAAGAACCAGTGATCTTTTGGCAAAACTGCTATAAATTCTGTGTGGCTAAATAAAGTGATTAGACTAATGTATGAACAGCTGGAGGTTAAGGGAAGGGTGATCAGTGGTGCTGCATTCCGCTGATCTGAGATCTGCTGCTGAAACTGTGCTGAGGAGGTGGAGCTAACATGATAGGGAGCTTGACAGTTTTAACCGGGTTAATTGAGTTGCTGAGATCTGCTCTCCAATCACACTTCTTCCTCAAGTTAACAAGCTCTGCTCTGCTGGGTTATTTGTGTGAGTGTGAACACAAAGACATACACATGCTAACTGCTGTGCCTTAACACTGTGCAATATCCAGTTTAGAAGGGTTAAGACATTCTCGCACCTGCCAATCAGTAAACACAAACAAAAAACACAAACAAGCACATAACACACACTCACCATCTCCAGAAGCTCATTAGCACTCACACACACACAAAGCAAAATATAATATCTGACAGTAGCAAAATTTCAGAGGTAGAGCTGTTCTGTGTGGAAAAAACTGTATGTCCCAAGTGCTATGAAAAGATAGGTCTGCTTTCATTCCCTGCAGGAGTGCCAGTTTTTTTTTTTTCCTTTCATATACCCTGCAGCATATGCAACCTTCAGTTGCACATGGGTGTTTCTGAGTCAGGCATTCATTATTAAAACACATCAGGCATGCAAGTTGAAAACATAACACAGAAGTAGCCAACCAGTTATACTGTGAACAATAAACCATATGTAAAAAACTACACATGAATTAAAAAATATAAAACAGCATATTAGAATGAGGTGTTATGTATTTATTTATTTACAGTGCACAGCATAAATGACACCCCTTCTAAAACTTAACAAATTCAGCAGTCTGAATCTAATCTTTACTTAGAGACATGTTAGGGTTCTTTGGAGATATAATGTTCCAACAAGCCTGCTTGATAAATTGTCAAAGAAGAATGTCAAAATTATTCAGGAAAAAGAGATTTTCTTATAAAAGTGATAAAATGTTGTGTTGCAAAAATTAATACACCCTCCTGAAAGTTACTAAATTTATATATATATATATATATATATATATATATATATATAATAAAATGTTATTATTATTATTATTATTATTATTATTTTTATTTTAAATTAGTGTAGGTTTAAGGCAATGTTTGATCAATGTTATACAGCCCACTGAATCATACTCAGACTTAATGCTGTCAACAATGAAACCACTTGGAAGAGAACTGTCAGGAGATATATTTCTTAGCATAAAGAGGGACAATGGTACAAGAGGAATATCAAATTATTATTTTAAGTATGAAAATGTAGCAGAAGTAACACCAACATTCAAAAACAATGGACTTGTGACAAGGCTCTTAAAATAATCAGGTCTTCACCTTGAGCTTTCATTTAATGATGAGTGAATTTTTGCAGAAAAAAAAAAAACAGGAAAAATACGTGTCTCAGATTCGGCAAAAGCTATGAAAAGAGTGACACTTTGTCTCACAGATTACGACACAGCCTGTAGAAGTGACATGCATGGTTGTCACTAGAATTAAATTGAATTAATTGAAACTAGAAAAGCATCCAAAATGTTTTGGTGTTGCTAGAGGAGGAGTACGGTGAGAAGTACCTAGTTCCCACAGTGACATTCAGTGGTAGTGAAGCTCTTATATTGGGATGTATAAGTGCTGATGGTGTGAGGGAGTTGTACTTTATCAAAGCTGTCATGAATTCACACACTCCTGTGTGATGTATTACATAAACCTGAAACAGAAGATGCTACCCTCTCCTCATTTCCTGCTTTGTTTGGGCATTTTTTTTCAACATGACAATGAAGATATTCATTCTCCAAAGGTGAAAATCCTTCAGTGGACATGTATTTCACCCAGTCTTACCACTCTTGAGCAGCTGTGGGGAATTCTGTAGAGACGAGCTGAGCAACACTCCCTATTAAAGGCGTCCTGTTATGCTCTTTTACAAAGTCTTGATTTTGTTTTTGGGGTGTACTAGAACATGCTTTCATGTTTGGTGGTTCGAAAAAAATTATTTTTAACATAATTTACATTATTACAATACATCTCTCCCAGCCTGGCACATAAGACTTGATTAGTTTCAGGTTTAATGAAGGCCCGCCTTCCGAAAAACAAAATGTGTTGTGATTGGTTAGCTCTTCCAATCCTCTTCCTTCCTACTCATTCATGCTGTGCACTGTATTTAGTGTATTGTATTTATTCATTTCTACACTTATTTTTCCACTGAGAGACTGAAATTATTTCAGTGGTAAATTATGTAATGCCACATTTGTTGTCCACAGAGTTATACTGAAACCAGTTATATTAAACCAGAACATTTAATTAATGCTTCAGGCTTGTTTTGTAAACTCTGATGATTTCCAGAAAAATAACAGGCTCAAAGTACAGACATACAACACTATTCTGTTTAGTGTGTGTACTGTATGTGTGCAGGAAAAGAGGTGTATATACACTCACGTTCTCTGTAGAAGGAGACAATAATCCACCATGACAGGAACCATGTCCTGCAGATGAGAAGAGAGGTAGAAAAAGCAGGAGCAAGAAAAGATGGAGTAATAGAGTTTGAATGAATAGAAGAACAAGAAAAAAAAGAGTGTGAATTCATTCATTCATAACAATAAACTGTATTAATAACATCCGGCCTTTTAAATTAAACTAGGAAATGAGAAAGAAATCTGTGTTTGCAAAACTTGGAAGAAAGCGTTACAGATTTCAGCATAAGTAGAAATAAGCATTTCAGATTCACAGAATCAATAAATTAATAATAAATAATTCTGCAAATATTGTGAATCTTATATATACAGTTTTATGCAAATGTTTGGAAACCCCTTGCAGAATCTGTGAAAATGTGAATAATTTGAACAAAATAAGAGAGGTATAAACATTTACTGCTCCAGAAGGAAACACGATGCATTAAGAGCCAGGGGGTGAAAACTTTTGAACAGGATAAAGAATTTTTTTTGGTTTTGTTGAAGTATAATTTTTTTCCATTTAGTACTGCCCTTCGGAAGCAACAGACGATACTTGCATGTTTCCCGGAAGACAAATTAAGTACAATTTGCCTTGATCATCAAATTCAAAAAGTTTTCACCCCCTGGCTCTTGATGCATCGTGTTTCCTTCTGGAGCATCAGTGAATTTTGAAACCTTTTTTTAATAGTTGTGTTTGAGTCCCTCAGTTATCCTCAGTTTGAAAAGATGGATCTCGAAACCATACAGTCACTGCTGGAAAGGGTTCAAATATGCAAAAGATGCTGGAAAACTGAAGAATCTGCAAGACCTGGAGGATTTTTTCTGAAGAACAGTGCTCAATTTAACTGTTCAGAACAAACAAGGAACTCATGAATAACCATCACAAAACAAAAAAACAGTCATAAATCATCCAGGTAACCACACACAGTATTAAGAACCAAGGGTTCCCAAACTTTTGCAGGGGGTTATTTTAATAATTTCAGCAATTTTTTTGTTTTTGTGGACTATATGTAAACATCTTTTATGTAAAATATCTTACTCAGGCCAGTACTACATAAAAAATAACATGCATTTTGTATGATCTCTCTTATTTTGTTAAAATTATTCACATTTTCACAGATTCTGCAAGGGGTTGCCAAACTTTTGCATAAAACTGTATCCTAGCCCTAATTACTATAGTAACACAGTCCAACGAACATGGGTGAAGTAATTAAACCCTCACATTTCTCTTGCGGTAAAACTGACTTTGAAAGTGTGTCTGACAGACAGGCAGTTAGAGCAGCAGAACATTCCACATTGCCCTAGATATACAGAGCTAAATCTGCCATTTGGCCATGGTGAGTGCCTTATTTCTGTGATGACAGAGTGCTTCTTAATGGCAAAAAGAAATCGGAGAGCGAGCGAGACCCAGAGGCAGAGGAGAGATGACATTAGTGGGCCATTATTGTATGTAGTTTCCGCCTTATGATGAGATGTGGTTTAAAAATGGATGCCGCAGGTCTAAAGACTGGCATAAAGGAGACTGTCTATATCGCTCTCTCAGTCTGCTCTCCTCACTCTCACCTCTCTAAAAAGCCTCTATAATGCTAAAAACTCTTAAGCTGTCTTAGTCTCTCGTTAAATAATATCTAAATCTTTAAATAATAATACTATTACGGAAAAATATTTTACTTCTTGAGCTCTGTGTAAGTGATTGCCTAAGATAACACCATTTGAGGCTCATTTGGGTGACCCATTACCTGAAAGTGCTGCTCCATCACCTGGATTTTCCCTTGCTCTGGACATTTTTTCAGAGAGCGATCCACATACTGTAACAAAATTTCCACCATCTGTGAAGACAGAAAATCAGCAGAAAAATGTGTAATTTATTTGCACAAGAAGTTAATTTAGCCATCATCATAATTTAGCCAATGATGACATCATTTACAGTGTCTTTTCCCACAAATGTTGTATGTATGCAATTTTATAATACCCAAGGTACACATTTCTAGTAATTTTGCAGTTAATTCGTATTTTGTATTTTCAGGACGTTTTGGAATATTTGTCCTCTCCTTGAATTTGTCACTACCGAAAAACACAGTAATATATAATTTAATAAGAAGGGTTATATTAATCTATTAAGACTTCGCTTACATCTTCCTTATAAATATATTGTTTTCCATTTTATTAAAACGTTTTCAATTACAATTTATGAGATTTGTTGTATTTTGAATCCAATTTTTATTTGTAAAAGGCAAAAAGTTGATCATACTGATTTCAAATGTAAGGATACATTAATTTTATTATATACTGACCCAAAAATTATCATAACATCTTAGTTGATAATTCAGTATACTTTATTTTTGACAAAACATCCCATGTTTCATTGTGACTGCACATTTTCGGTAGTGACACTAATGTTTTAGTAGCGACCACATCACATTACAGAATTTTTAAGCCACATAATGAACATTTGCATAACTGTACTAAAATTGTGTTTATTTCCGCAAAATAAAGGATTATGTGCTCACTTTTGTCACTACCAAAACTTCTCCAAATGTTCCAGTCGTAACTGTTTTGGTGGTGACAATTTTAGATGAAGCTAGCTTAAAGATGCTAGTCAGCACATGGTTAGCTAGCACAGTTCTGAACACATATAAAAACTAAATGTTATGGAAACAAAAAAGTGTTTAATTATAGAAAAATGGTGTTCAGTAGTAACTTTTCTTAAAGTTACACACATATTTTTTATATTTTTGAATAGGGTTGGGTATTGTTAAAATTTTATCAATTCCGATTCAGATTCTGATTCCGATTCCGTTTATCGAATCCGATTCTTTTCGATTCCCAGTTTCGATTCCAATGTGAATAAAAGATGATATCAAGCACATTTATTTTGTTTCTTTTTTGCTAAACATTTAGTTGCAGCTGAATACCATGAACAAAAATCAACAGGCTACATAAAAACAAAATTCAAAAGCTGTTTGCAAAATAGAGCTGCATGATTCTGGATAAATTGGGTTGTTGTTGTTGAAAGTTGGCTAAGGTAGGCGACACTGGAATTAGCAGACCACCACCCTTCCACTTCCATGTCTGATGCCACACAGTGAGGGCTTACTTTAGTTGCGGCCTAAAAACTCTGCGTGAAGAACCAAAGATTTTTTTTAACTGAAGTTAAGATGTCACTTTTAATAAAAATCTTACCTTATCTGCAACCACACCTTTTCTCTTAGCAGGATCTGCAAATAGACCTGTTGCATAAACATTAGGTCAGCATTACTATCTAAATTTTGTGATATCATTAGAGCATTTGTATATTTTCTAATCTTGAAGGGATAGTTCACCCAAAAATTAATTTAATGTGATTCTGCTGACACAGGAGCCAGCGTTCTGATGTAGAACCCACTTGCACTGTGGCTTGTTTTCAAGCAGAGAAATGCACAAGAATGCGTCGTGCTATTCTCGTCAATGCATGATGGAAACTGATACAGAAGAGAAGAAATTGTTGAATAAAGTCATTATTTTTGTGTTTTTTTTGTGCGAAAAAAAGTATTCTCATATCTTCGAACCACTGATGTCACATGGACTATTTTAATGATGTCCTTACTACCTTTCTGGCTCTTAAACATGGTAATTACATTGCTGTCTATGCAGCGTCAGAAAGCTCTCGGATTTCATCAAAAACATCTTGTGTTTTGAAGATGAACGAAGGTCCTATAAATTTGGAACGACATGAGGGTTAGTAATTAATGACAGAATTTTCATTTTTGGGTGAACTATCCCTTTAATTCCATCAAACAGTATTCTAAATCCTTTTTTACTCCTAAAATTCTGCAGTTCTTGGAAAATGAAAGACTATATAATTTGTAACTTACATAATTACAAATTAAAAGCTCTGAGGTCTGAAAGCTATAATCATTTTCTCAGAAACTGAGAAAATAACTGTAATTTAGTTCAACATTTAACAGAAACGTAAATGTTAGAGTTAATGTGAACAGAAGGACCGACCTAGCACAGCTTTGGCAGTGCCCTCGTGGAAAGACCATGCGAGAGACAGAGCCTCCATGAACTTCTCCTGCTTCAACAGATGGTCCACACGCTGCAGGACATCAGAACTCCCATTACTATCAGAGTCGATATTGTGAAATAGATGTAACATTGGTGATGTGTTATAAAATGATGCCTTACCTCACGCCAGTTCCTCAAGGTCATGATGTGCACAGACTACAAAAAAAAAGGGCTAAACATTAAGGGTGGCCTGATGACCCAGAGCAGTGCAAGAGAGTTGATAGAACCAGATGATAGAGCGGTTAATTTTACTGCTGTTACTATATCTTCAATTGCTCATCATATAAATACATTTTTTTATATCTTCCAAAATTAAACAATTGGTTGGCTATATTAAACTGAACATTATTATTGCAAATTGTGCTGATTTAAACCAAATCTTCTACATGGCTAATATAGAAATGGTGGAATTTTAAACAAGATATACTTTTGGGCGGAAAAATAAGTTTTTTTTTTTGATATATAATGGTTTTCACAAAAACATTAAGCAGCACAACTGTTTTCATCTGTGATAATTCAATAATAATAAAGTTAAATAATAATAAAGTTATTGTAATCTGTAATAATATATATATATATATGCACATTTTGATCAGAAAAATGCAGTTATCCTGAGACTTTCAGAGACTTTCAAAAACATTAAATACCTTACAGACCCCAAACCTTTAAATAGTAATATTAATAAATATAAAATTATACTTTTTATTGGCACCCTGAAACATTTATTATATTTAAAATGGGTCAGTGAAAATGTACAAAGCCCAGTGAGGTATATGTATTTGCCATTAAATGTATTGACAGAGCATAAAATTAGAATCATTCATAAAACTAAGGTCACATTAGATGTTTATTCAAGCACTGGCTGAGTTATTAAATAAGCAGCACTTGGGGGAAGTGATAAAGGCCACAGGAATTAATGTGTCCTCCCAGAGCTGGCCTACTACCATGTCTAATGGATGACCCTCAGGCAATTTTAATGCAGTCCTTCTTTCTCATCCTCCCTCCAGCTGCCCCTCTCTCCTTCATTTCTCTTCCTTTCCCTCCCTCTGGCTGCAGGTAACAGGAAGTTCAGTGAGGACATCACGGAGAGCAGACCTCAATGAATATTCAGGATATGTGTGATGTGTGATTAGCATAATAGCACTTGAGTGTGCCATAGCTCAGTCAGAGGGGCGCTGGAGGAGTCAGCCAAACTTACAGCTGAACACAAGCCACCCAACATGTGCCACCAGTCTGAGAGTTTACAAGATACCCTTGCAAATCTCATGTAGTCATTATTGCAAATCTCATGTAAGAGGATGAATACATAAGAAGAAGAAGATGATTACTTGTTGGATAGTTCTGAATAGAACTGTAGTCTATTTTCATTCAGTGTCTTTGGCATAATCAAGCTAAGTTGGGACAACACATGGAGTGACATGGTGACTGGCATAATTCCTTATAATCTAGTAAAAATCAAAAGTTTTAAAAGAGGAAGAAGGGTCTTATCTAGCGAAATGATCGGTTATTTTCATAAAAATTATACATTTCTATACTTTTTAATGTCAAACGCTCGTCTTGCCTTGTTTTTTCCTGGTTCATGACAGTCAGGGTATGCCGAAAAACTCCCATCTAATGCTCTCCCTCAACTTCGAAATCGTCCTATATCGCTGTTTTACCTTTTTTGTTAAGGGTGTTTGATCTCCTTTACATGTTCACTTTGCAAACACTGGGTCTGAACTTCTGCAGTGATGTAGGATGATTTTGAAATGATTTTTGAAGTTCAGGGAGAAAATACGATTGGAATTTTGCGACATACCCTAACTGTCTTGAGCCAGAATACAGAGTTCAGGGAGAGCAAGACAAGACAAGCGTTTGAGATTAAAAAGTATTTAAATTGTACTTTTTTAAATGAAAATAACTGATCGTTTTGCTAGATAAGACCCTTCTTTCTTGGCTGGGATCAATTATAATCGCATTTGAGATCGTTTGAAGCCGCATTTAAACTGCGTTTTATCAGTCCTAAACTACATCATATCAGTCCATTATATGGAGAAAAATCCTGAAATGTTTCCTCAAAAAACACAATTTCTTTACGACTGAAGAAAGAAAGACATGAACATCTTGGATGACAAGTGGATGAGTACATTATCTGTAAATTGCTGTTCTGCAAGTGGACTTCACCTTTAAACTTTAATTGACTAAAGTACAAAGAAAAAGTTTCCAATGTTTTTACTAGCCAACTTTAAATTTTATTTTGTAAATATGAGAAAATTTTGATTTTGATGGCTACAGCACACTCTAAAAAAGTTGTGACAGAGGCAAAATAAAAGTGAAAAGGTTAAAGAATATCCAAATTAAATTGTTTTGAAACAGTTCACAGTAAGCAGGTGAAATGGAAACAGGTGAGGATATCATGTTTGGGTATAAAAGAAGCTTTTGCAAGCGAAGCTGGATCATGGCTCATCAATTTGTGCCAAATTTCACGATCAAACAAATAAAAAATAAATAAACAAAAATCACATTTCTCAATAGAAAATCACGAAGAATTTATATCTTTCACTAACTACATCACATAATGTTGTGAAAAGAGTCAGGGAATCCAGAGAAATGTCAGTCTGTGTAGGGCAAGGCAGGATACCTTAGGTCCTTTGATCCCTCAGATGGCATTGCATAAGAAACCATCATGCTGCGGTGTTAAATATAGCCACATGGGTTTAGGAGTACTTCAGAAAAACAGCTGTCACTTAACATATTCTGCAGCTGCATCAATAAATTCAACATGGATTTCAGTTACTCCAGCAGAAAGCTATAAATCAATTCTATGCAGTGACGCCATGGGGTTCTCCGGGTCAGAGCTCATCTCATATAGTGAAAAAGATGATTAAATGTGTGCTGTTGTCAGAAGAGTTTACATTTCAGCTTAATTCTGGGAAAAATGGATGTCGAATTTTCAGTACCAAAGGCCAAAGGGACCATCCAGACTTTTAGCAGCAACAGATGCAAATGCATATGACTGTCATGGTGTGGGGGTGCAGCAGAGCAAATGGCAATGGTGACTGGAATATGTGCGAAGGTACTATTGAAATGGAGGCGTGTATTGGGATTGTACCGAAACTATACTGCCATCAAGAAGACATTTTTTTATGGGAAGTCCATGATTATTAGATCAAGACAACGCAAGGTCTCATTCTACATGTGCTACAACAGCAAGGTTTCGTAGACGCAGATGCTAGATTGGCCTGCCTGCAGTCCAGATCTGTCTCGTTTTGAAAATCCATGAACAGTCATGAAAAGGAGAATTAGACAACAACAATCACAGACTGCTGAGCATCCGAAGTTTTTTTTAAATCAAGCCAGACTGGACAATTTTGCTTGCAAAAAAAGTTTAATATAATTTTATATTGGTTTATATTTACAAAATAAAATTAAAAGTTGGCCAGTGGAAACATTGGATTTTTTTTTCTTTGTACTTTAGTCAATTAAATAAGGGTTAAAGAGAATTAACAGATAACATATTCTTCATTTTATGAAACGCATTTCATGAAACGTCCCAACTTTTCTAGAAAAGAGTGTGATGGATTGGATTTGACCTGTTCTTTCATAATAAAAGTATGAATCCTATATTACTGTTGCTACAGCATCTATATTTTAAATAAGACTGTAAATTGGCATTAAACTTTGGACAGTAGTAAACAAAGTAAAACAAAAGTAAAAAAGACTAAACTGATATGACAAGAAGTCACCCCTATTCCATTTTCAATCGATTAGTGTAAGAGACCTCTTACATAATTTATTAAATCGAAACATATTCTAAGAGTAAACTTTCAGAATTACAACCCCCTTTTGTTGCTCTAATCTTTGCATTGCTGCAGGCTCTTATGATGTCAAAATTCTGACTGCTGGGACTGTGCCAGATTCTGTAGCACCCTTATTTTTGCAATTTTTTTCAAATTAGAAACAAATATAGAGCATGAATTTCTGTAATGATGTAGCTGCCCACAGCACAGCGTACTCTAATTTTAAAAAGAACATTATTAATTAGTATTTCATTTTGTTCTAAGCAGTTTCCATTTGGCCACGTGATAAGGACACGTGATAAACAATGACAAGCATTTAATTTATAATACCTGGCTGATTCAATTAAATGATGTTACCAAATATTAAAGAACTACAATTAGATATCAAATTATATTTTTGGACTGGACTGGACTATAATATAATTAGCTGTGATTACCAATTAGTAGAAATATAACAGAAGAACTTTGCTACTACCACAGTTTGCTATGGGAAAATTCTACACTGGAAGCTTGCATTGCACTGAAATTTTAGAATGTAGAATGTTTATTCTTATGTGCTGTTTTGTGCTTGTGTTCGTTATTATGGCTTTACCTTTGTCCCCAGATACATAATCTGGCCTGCATAGCTGCAAACAGACTGGTAACATGTCTTCTCTCCAACTAGAGCCTAAAGATGGACAGAGAAATAGTTATTTAGAGAGGTATAGTGAAAGGGAAAAAAAGACACTCTGGGAAAATATGAAGTTTCCTTCTACACATCTCATGAATTGGCCAGTGGGCTCCTCATGTGTTTATAAATATAACACTGAGGTAAATGACCTTAACACTGACCCCTAAACCTTGAATCTCTGGTTTCACAACCTGTGGCCAGTTGCATAAACAGCTTAGACTAGTCTTACAAAGTCTATTGTTTACATCCGACATCAGTTACAAACGGGTAGATTGGTCTAATTTGAATCTAAAAAAGTAAGACTAATTACCCTTTGGCTAACTGCAAGTTGGTCAAGCAGCTTTTTAAGACGGTCTTAACATAGCAGCTATGTTTATGCAACTGGCTCCTGGTCTCAGCCTCAGGCATATTGTGTATCAGGTGTAAATTGTATGCTGGCTGGCCTCAAATGACTCCTCCTGTCAACATGAATGGTTCTAGGCCAAAATACAGCAGTACGAAATCATCTTATTATAGAGATTTTTCTTCCACAGAGATTTTTTATTTTGTTAAATGGGAGTATACATGCTTCTGTAAAAGTCACTAATCACTGTGATTTTACAAAACGATCATTTATCTAAAAATTGTGCTTAGTAGCAGAATGCAATGCACTGTCACTTATTATGTGCTATTTTAGCATTATTTACATACTATTATAGTATTCATTAATATTTTTAACTTTTATTTTTATATTTTCAGTTGTCATTTTGATTTTGTTATGTGCGTTGTCCTCAAAATTATTCATATCCTTGGTAAATATGATCAAAGAAGAATGTGAAAGTAAGTCTGCATTGTTTATTCATTTGATTTTTCATTCAAAAATGTCATAATCATTTGCTAGACACTACTGGAACTTCAAACGGGACTGGGTTCTATAGTCAGATGAAACAAAAAAAAAAATAGCGTTTGGTGCACACAGGGATTAAAAAAAATAAATAAATAAAAAAATTAAAACAAAAAAAAAAAAGAGTACCCCGTGTGTATAATGAAATATACTGCTGTATCTTTAATGTTGTGAGCCTATTTCTTTTGCCAAAGATTCTGGATATCCTGTTTAGATGATGACATCATGGATTCTAACAAAAACCAACAGATAAAAAATTAAAAACTGACTGTCCCTGCTGTGGTTGGATCCTCCAACAGGACAATGATTCACAAACAAACATCAAAATCAAAACAAAAACCAGGCTTCTGCCATGGCCAACCCATTTCCCTGAACTGAACCCTATAGAAAATGAGCAGGGTGAACCGAAGAGAAGCACCAACATGGACCTTGAAGTCTGAAGGGTCTGGAGAGATTCTGTATGAAGGAATAGTCTCTGATCTCTTGTCAGATGTTCTCTAAACTTATCAGGCATTATAGGTGAAGACTCAGAGCTGTTATCTTGGCAAAAGGAGGTTGCAAAAAGTACTGAATAAAAGGGTATGATTAATTGTGGCCAATGTGTATTAGAGAATTTTTTTCATAATTTTTTTTTTTTCATAATTAGACTTCTCTCTAATTTTAAACTCTTATTCTACAAAGAAAGGTTAGATTTTTTTGTACATTTTTAAAATAAAAGATCAAAAGGATTCATTATACAGATTTATTTTCACAGCCTTCTTTGATCATATTTACCAAGTGTATGAATAATTGAGCACAACTGTATATTTAGCTTTGATTTATTTTTGTTTCATTTTTAGTCATTTTAATACTTAAACAAATTTTATTTCAGTTAGTTTCAGGCAACATGTCCAATTTTTAAGTTTATAATTTTTAAGTTAAAATTATTAATATTATTTTTACAAATCAACTTTATTCTATAAAATGATTTTTACGTTTTGTTTTTTTTTTAAATAACATCTTTTGCGTACTTAGTTGATACTTTTTTTTTTTTTTGATGATTTCTCTCATTTTTAAACACTTTCAATATTTTAATACAGAAATATTGTAATATTATCATGTAGTCTGTAGGCTGCAGTCGTTTATGGCTACTTATCAAGCTGGTTAATTTAAGACCACAAATACTTTATTCTTCATATTTCTTTAAAGGCGTCCTTGACTATGATGTCACTTTTTTTTTTAACTTTAGTTAGTGTGTAATGATGCTGTTTGAGCATAAACAACATCTGCAAAGTTACGACACTCAAAGTTCAAGGCAAAGAAAGATATTTTCTTTTATAGAATTCACTTTTTTAAGGCCGACAACAAACAGCTGGAAGGGACTACAACAAGCTACTGCCCCCTGGAACAGAGGGCGTGAGGCCTCTAATGGTAACGGGCATAACGTATCCGGACAATGTACAATAGGCAGTTAGCGAATCACAACACACTGGGCCAGCTAACCAATCTGATCCCATTACGTATTTCTGAGGGAGGGGCTTCATACAACCAGGAAGTCAACAAACTGTTTTTAGGAGAATGAAAACAGCCGTGTAAAATTAAAGTAAAATATGTGGAAAATAATGTTATATAAAAAAATACAAAAAACAAACAAAAAAAAACGAAGCACGAACACATTGCAGTCGATGGATCGTTGATTGACCACCCCTTTAAACCCTTACAGAGAAAAATCAATGTGAAAAAATATTTCCAAAACCAAGGTCGTAGGAGAAAAGCGGGTTTTCGCTGTTTCATAAGCTACAACATGCACTAGACTAAACTGGTGAAAACTCTGGCATGTCATGATTCTGGTCTTTACCAGTGCTTGGCTGACATTTCCACCGGTAGCGAGGGATTTAAAATGGCTGCTGTTATAAACCAGCTGCAGCTCGGCCATATCCACTGTTTCCAGTTCCTCCTGACTGGGCCTGTCCACCACTCGCAGCTTCTCTGTGCTGTCCATTAATACAAGTGTACGGGGGTTTATCCACTGCCAAGAGACAAGAGAGAATATGAAACAATGCACACGACCATAAAGGTAATCCAACTCATATGATTACTAATGAGAGTCTGACTCACGCTCAGACTGATGAGGTCACAGCTGAGTTGAAGCTGTCGCTGTTTGATGACATGGATGGTGCCAGACTCATCTTTTTTAACCTGAGCACCAAAGAACAGAGAGGGTTGATTACTGTATGACCTTATTTAAAGGAGAAGCATGTCATTTCTGTTCCACTGACAGAACTAAACAGATTTATGACTTGGTTTCAACCACTCATAAATATCATAAATGTCTTTGTTACCCCATCCCAAACACATTGGTATGTCTAGCTACTAGGGACATTCAAACAGAACAGAAATGCCAAACTTCACCTTTAAGTCTACATTCTGATTATCACTTTTGAAACAGTGTTGCTTAAACAGACCAGCAGGAAGTGGATGGTGTCTCCTCTACAGAAGGCCAGAACGGGGTTGATTGTTTTCTGTACTGCCACAAACTGCCAAGCCAACAAGGGAACGCTCGCAGGATCCGTCTGCTTTTAAAAACATTTAAAAATGTATGAGATAGTTAGATTGCCAATGATTAGAGTCCAGACCAAAGACACACACTCTTAAAAATAAAGGTTCTTTACTGGCATCAATGGTTCTATGAAGAACCTCGAACATCCATGGAACCTTTTAAATGCAGAAAAGGTTCTTTAGATTTTTAAAATGTTCTTAAAAATGGTTCTTTTAGGAACTGTTCACCAAAAGGTTCTTTGGATGAACCAAAATTGGTTCTTTTATGGCATCACTGCCAACACCCTTTTGGAACCTATTTTTAAGAGTGCAGTTATCCTGCTACTTTCTTTTTCGCACTATATGCTCTTGTTACCCCTCTAGCTGGTGATTTTTAGACTTCGCACTCAATTGGCATCTTCTCCTACCAGCAGAAATAACCATCACTACTCATTACAGTGACTTTTCCTATGAGATGTTTGCAGGCACCTCAGAACTCCACCATAACCCAAATGAATCATGTGAGGGAAAATTGAGTGACGTTTGCGTGCTAATGGGCAGCTGGTCCATGTGCTCTGTGCTAAATAAATCCAATTTATCTAAATTTAATTGAAAAGAACAACCTCCACACAGGCATAAATGAGACAATAGACCAGATGAATCCAGTTCAACAGTCACTTAAGCAATCTGTTTGCTTTATGTTGAGAAAAATATAAAATTTAATGGCATTTCACTATGAAGCTTTGTGTGTAAGTGGCATGGAATTTAAATGTAATTTCCAATTATAGCAATGTATGATTTATTTATTTTTTTACAATAAATTTGAATAATCATTTAAAGATAATCTGCTCTAAAGTCAACATAAAACAAAACTTAGAACCGACATCCATACTGTGATGTATTTCTGTGTAAAATTAAAATGTATGTGCAATATATGTGCACTGGTTGATTATTCACAGTAATACCAGTAAAATAAATAAAGGCAATAATAAGATAAAATTATGAATTTATGCCAATTTTAAATTAAGAACCCACTCTCATGTCAGCAAATGCAACAGAATTGCAAAAACAAAATATTTTTAATAGAGTTTAAAAGCATGATGATCACTGGCTGCACTGGAAGTACAGTTGTGATTTTGAAGATCTTTCTGAAGGGTTTGGAACGACTTGACAGCGAGTAAGTGACAATAGAATTTTGATTTTGCTATAAGTTTGATCAACATATAATCATTGCTGTTAAAGGGGAAGTTCACTTCCAGAACAAAAATGTACGGATAATTTACTCACCCCCTTGTCATCTAAGATGTTCACGTCTCTCTTTATTCAGTCGTAAAGAAACTGTAAAGACCCGTAAAGACCCTTCTTTCTCTGCTGGGATCGTTTAGAGCCCTTTGAAGCTGCATTTAACTGCATTTTGGAAATTCAAACTCTGGGACACTATAGAAGTCCACGACGTGGAGATAAATCCTGAAACGTTTTCCTCAAAAAACATAATTTCTTTACAACTGAAGAAAGAAAGACATGAACATCTTAGATGACAAGGGGGTGAGTAAATTATCTGTGATTTTTTTGTTCTGGAAGTGAACTTCTTTAATAGTGCTCACTGTCTGTTTGTCTGTTTTACATGTGATTAACGAACTGCATGATTTTTACTGTACATTTTTGCCATATGGACATCACTACTAATAAATATAATGTAGAAACTTTAATTTTCTGTAAAGCTGCTTTGCAACGATTTGTGTCGTGAAATGCGCTATACGAATAATCTTGAATTGAAATTAATTGAATTGAATTGTATTGATTTTTGGGCAAACTTTTCTTTGAGATCAGAGATGAGTAAGGTATATAAATGTATGATATTCACTGCTGGAGAGGGAAAAAACACTAGAGATGCAGTCAATCATGTACGTGCTGTGAAAACTAATGCTGACATAAATCTTAAATACAGAGGTTATAAGTTTATCTGTTCAGATGTTATGTCAATGGCTGTTGGAAAAGTGCACTGATACACATGCATGAGCAGTGAGAATGAAATTGTGTACTGCACCTTGCCGTAGGGAAAAGTCATCCACACTTTGAGTGAAGGCTTTAGTCCTATCAGCAGAATCTGTCAAAATAAAGAGTTCAGAGGCTGAATAAAATCGCAGTCAGACAGAAACCAATCGAGTGTGTTTGAATGCTAGTAGCAGACCGGTGCCCCAAACAAACAAGCAATTCACAAGACATAACCATCTGACAATAATGTTAGTTTATGCACTTAAAACCAAAATGGAAGCTCTATGACGAAACAAATTTCACCCCATTTAATGCAGTGATACAGCGACATTTAGTGATATATAACACCACTCAAAAGTTCAAGAAGGCTACAACTATTTAATAAAAAATACTTTAAAACAGTAAAATTGTGAAATATTATTACCATTTAAAACAACTCTACTGTTTAAATATATTTTAAAACGTAATTTATTTGTTGATGCAAAACTTAATTTTAAGCAGCCATTACTCCAGTCTTAAAGGAGAAGTCCACTTCCAAAACAAAGTTTCACATATAAATGTACTCACCCCCTTGTCATCGAAGATGTTCATGTCCTTCTTTCTTCAGTCATGAAGAAATTATGTTTTTTTGAGGAAAACATTTCTGCATGTTTCTTCATATAATGGACTGTTATGGTGCCCCGATTTTGAACTTCCAAAAGGCAGTTTAAATGCGGCTTCAAAACAATCCCAAATGTGGTTGTAAACGATCCCAGCCGAGGAAGAGGGGTCTTATCTAGCGAAATGATCGGTTATTTTCATTTAAAAAATACAATTTAAGTACTTTTTAAATGTCAAACACTCGTCTTGCCTTTCTCTCCCTGAACTCTGTGTATTCTGACTCAAGACAGTTAGGGTATGTCGAAAAACTCCAATCGTATTTTCTCCCTCAACTTCAAAAATCATTTCAAAATCATACCGACCCAGTCTTTGCAAAGTGAACATGCAAAGAAGATCAAACACCCTTAAACAAAAAAGGTAAAATGGCAATATGGGATGATTTCAAAGTTGAGGGAGAACATGAGATGGGAGTTTTTCGACATACCCTAACTGTCATGAAACGAAACAAAAACAGTCCAGGCAGAGTAAGACAAGACGGGCGGTTGGCATTAAAAAGTATATAAATTGTATTTTTATAAAAATAACCGATCGTTTTGCTAGATAAGACCCTTCTTTCTTGGCTGGGATCGATTACAACCGCATTTGGGATGGTCTGAAGCCGCATTTAAACTGCCTTCTGGAAGTTCAAAATCGGGGCACATTACCAGTCCATTATATGGAGAAAAATGCTGAAATGTTTTCCTCAAAAAACATAATTTCTTTACGACTGAAGAAAGAAAGACATTAGCATCTTGGATGACAAGGGGGTGAGTACATTATATGTGAATCTTTGCTTTGAAAGTGGGCATCACCTTTAAGACTAACATGATGCAGAAATGTATTACGATATATTTAAATATATTACTCAAAATACATTGAACTATATAATTATATCAAACATTCTTATTATGTCTGCATCTGCTTTTTTACAGCACGTCATTTGGTCTGTTTGCTGCACTGTTGTTGTTATTTTATACTTGTACTTTGAGACCCATGTGGAATGGCAGTTATAAACACATTAGAGAATCTGTGTCCATTGAAAATAGGCCTTTAAGGCCCATTCACACGAAGAATGACAACTATGAACATTAATTTTTAAATAAAATGCTCCGACTCTAAGATAATAGCACCACAACTACAACAACATTGACACAGAGGAATGATATCTTTGCAATCACTTTGAACAATTTTTTTTCTAGCTGATGAATGAAAAGATATCGACAACCATTATAAATCCTTCCTATTTTAAAGCATGTGCTTAAATGAAAACCAAAAAAGCAAAAAGCAAAACCAAAGACTGAAATGTATCAATACTGCCCTGAATTGCATAGACCTATCAAGATGCTAAGTCAGACTGAATAGGAAAATTGACAATTTTGGAACTGGAATTGTAGAGCAGCAGAAGTATTATTTGACAGTCAAACACACAGAACAAATAGAGTGCTGAATATGAGAAATACCTAGCCACAAAAGTGCAAGTGCACAATTTTTCCAGTTTCAAGAGATTTAATTTGGCACAAAACATGTTTTTTTCTAACTGCAAGTGAACCAGGGCTCCAGACTGTAACTTAATGATCCAATTTTGCAAACTTTCCTATTGGTGCAACTACATCATAATCGCACTGGTGTGATTACAGAACCATATTTGATTATGTGCTGCTTTATACTGAGACAACACCAATTACTATGGTAACATCTAAAAATGACTATAAAATAGGATTTAACCAACTTTACAGTACAAATTATAAAAGTGTTTTGACAAAAACAAATTTTTTTTAAATGACAAACCCCACATCTCAGCCTAATAAAGCATGTATGTATATATAATTGGTCTGATAGTCTGCAGTAGATATTACTAAATGTATGAGTATACCTTGGTGAGTGAGGCCATGGCCAGCAGGGAGTAGTGGGTAATAGGATGATCTTTCAGTTCAGGTCCAGCATGTAGAGGCTCAACACAGCAAACCTCACCTTTAGAACCACTGAATAAACACCTGGATTCACATGTCCTCATCCCCATTACCCTCCTAGATCGAAAGAGAGAGAATGTGAACACATTCATAATGCAGTACCACTGTAATAGAGTCCCAGCATTACAGCACTGAATGACAGATACCTGTCAGCTTATAAGGATGAATCATTTTTTTCACTCAACAAAGACATTCAGTAGGAAATGAATGACAGCTTCCTCCTCTAATAAGACTAGAGTCATAAGAGAATTCATCAATTGATACGGATTCAGATAATTAGGTTTCTCTTGGAGCTTCAGTGATTAAGTCAAGGGGTGAGACAGAGCTCTATTCTCTGCCATAGGCAGGAAAAGCAATCGTAAGAAAAAAAGAATAAGAAATGTCAGGTAAAATATGACAAAAAAACCTGTAAATGTTAAAAGATTTTTAACATTTACAGGGGTTAGTCAAATGATTTTATTGCCGTCCGAATCCAGAATGCCGGTGTTTTTCTCCCACCACCCACGTAAAAACTCTCAGACAAAATTACTTACTGTTTTTTTGATAAACACTAAGATTGTATGGTAATTTAATTGCTGTCTGAATCCACATCTCTGAGTTTACAAGAAGATTTGCTGTTTAAATCCTTATTGACCAGTTTGCACACATATTTATTACTAAAAATAAAAATCATACTGATATGCTGGAAAGTATTCACAAGAATGATATTTCATAACTGCTACACCACAGTGAGTGGGAGCTGTTAAAAACAAACGAAGAAAGAGAAGAAAAGCACGAAAACATCAGAAATGGTCGTGATTATGTTTGGGAACCCCTTAGAGAATCTGTGAAAATGTAAAAAGGTTAATAAAGTGAACCTGAACCTGATTGTGAATAATTTTAACAAAATAAGAGAGATCATACAAAATACATGTTATTTTTTATTTAGTACTGTCCTGAGTAAGATATTTTACATAGAAGATGTTTACATATAGTCCACAAGACAAAAAGGAAAAAATAGCTGAAATTATTCAAATAATCCCTTTCAAAATGTTTGGGAACATTGCGTTCTTAATACTGTGTGTGGTTACCTGGATGATCTACGTTTTTTTTGTTTTGTGATGGTTGTTCATGAGTCCCTTTTTTGTTAAACTGAGCACTTTTCTTCAGAAAAATCGTCCATGCCATGCAGATTCTTTGTTTTCTTTCAGCATATTTTGCATAATTGAACCCTTTTCAGCAGTACCTGTATGATTTTGAGATCCATCTTTTCACAATGAGGACCAATTAAGGGACTCAAACACAACTATTAAAAAAGGTTCAAACATTCACTGATGCAGAAGAAAACAAAACACATTAACAGGGGGATGGCTTTTGAACAAGATGAAGATGTCCAAAATGTTCTTATTTTCTTCAAGCATCAATTTTTGCCATTTAGTACTGCCCTGCAAAAGCAACAGAAGATACTTGCATGTTTCCTGGAAGACAAATTAAAGGAGAAGTTCACTTCCAGAACAACAATTTACAGATAATGTACTCACCCCTTTGTCATCCAAGATGTTCATGTCTTTCTTTCTTCAGCTGTAAAGAAATTATGCTTTTTGAGGAAAACATTTCAGCATTTTTCTACATATAGTGGACTTCTATGGCGCCTCGAGTTTGAACCTCCAAAATGTAGTTTAAATGCGGCTTCAAATGATCCCAAATGCAGCTGTAAATGATCACAGCCAAGGAAGAAGGGTCTCGTCTTGTCTTGCACTGCCTGAACGAAAACTGTCGAAAAACTCCCATCTCACGTTCTCCCTCAACTTCAAAATCAGCCTAAATCGCTGTTTTACCTTTTTTGTTAAGGGTGTTTGATGATCTTTGCATGTTCACTTTGCAAAGACTGGGTTGGTACTTCTGCTACGAAGTACCAACTACAATGTCAAAATAAAGTTTTTCGACATACCCTAACTGTCTTGAACCAGAATACACAGAGTTCAGGCAGAGCAAGACAAGACGAGCGTTTGAGATTAAAAAGTATTTAAAAAAATAACCAATTGTTTCACTAGCTAAGACCCTTCTTCCTCGGCTGGGACTGTTACAACCGCATTTGGGATCGTTTGAAGCCGCATTTAAACTGCATTTTGGAAGGAACTCGGGGCACCATAGCAGTCCATTATATGGAGAAAAATCCTAAAACGTTCTCCTCAAAAAACTATTTCTTTACGACTGAAAAAAGAAAGACATGAACATCTTGGATGACAAGGGGTGAGTACATTATCTGTAATTTTTTGTTCTGGAAGTACAATTTACCTTGATCTTCAAATTCAAAATGTTTTCACGCCCCGGCTCTTAATGCATCGTGTCAGTGTCATCATGTCATACAGTCACTGCTGGAAAAGGGTTCAAATATGCAAAAGATGCTGAAAAACTGAAGAATCTGCAGGACCTGGAGGATTTTTCTAAAGAACAGTGCACAGTTCAGAACAAACAAGGGACTATATGTAAACATCTTTTATGTAAAATATCTTACTCAGGACAGTACTAAATTAAAAAAAATAATAATATGCATTTTGTATGATCTCTCTTATTTTGTTAAATTTATTCACATTTTCACAGATTCTGAAAGGGGTTTCCAAACTTTTGCATAAGACTGTATATTAGACATAAAAATATAAACTTAGCAGCTTTACCTTATGTAAGTAAGAGGTTGCATTAACTTATTTCTGCTAACCTCCACATTTTTATTCACATCCATAATTTTGTGAAAGAAAATGCAAGTCAGAAAACCTTTTCAACTACAACGTGTCTATTTCCCGATTTTTTAACAGGAGATTTAAATAATTAAATAATACATAGCATATTATTAAACATGAATTTATTCTTATTATTCTAAGCATATGACATTTTATTTACAGCAGACAATCATCCAATATCATGACACATATTTTTCCAGAACCATATTGGAAAAAAATGGGATAACAAATCAAGTCATTAAATTAACAATATAGCAATAATTCGACAGGTCATATCATATTTACAATGTTTACATTTAATGAATTGTATTTCAGAATGTAATGGCAAAAAATTAATGCAGGAAAGAAAGTGAAAGAACAGAAAGAAAAATGGTGAAGAACAGGAACAAGACAACGAGAGGATGAATGGAGCTATACTAGAAAACAGGGAAACTCTTAAATCATAAATGTTTTCTTTTAGTAGATATTTAAACAAGAACAAACTACATTGATTTGTTATTTAAGCTGATTTACTAAGTGGATATTTTCATCCATATGCAGTCTTTATGTAAATTTAAAAAATACTAAAACTACATTAGCTCACAAGTAGCATATGTTGTGCCAATGTTATTTTAGTTAAATTGTTATTATTTTGAATTAGATTTTACTTTCAGATTTTTAAAGTTTTAGCAATTTTGTTGTGTTTTACATGTCTGTAAAATTTTAAGTTTTAGATTTTAGTTTTAGTTCATTTTATGAAATAAAATAAGTCTACGTTTTCAATTATTATTTAATATCCGTTATCGGTTTATTTTATTTAAAGTAACATTTTCTGTTTGTTTGTTTTAATAACCCTGGTTGTATCAGTCTATGGGTCACTGTTAAATGCACAAGGCTCTACTGCCCCCTGCACACCAGTTATCTGTACTACAATGTTATAATGTCAAATTTATCAAATTAGAATCGGCTCATTACATGCAATAAAAACCGAAAAACGAGCTTTATAAAATTCAGGATGTCTAAGTTTACTCACCTGAATGATAGCTCAAACACTGATCCGCCACTGTCATTACACACAGCTAGCGCTGGGTGATCTGTGAACTGCGGAAAGAAAGAGAAAAGTGCTCTATTTAATGTCAGTGAACACCAAAATATGTAAAGTACATACAAAAGTACAGTGCAGAACCTTCACGTGTAGTATGGCAGTGCCGGGTGGATGGGCATCAGTAATAGTGCGGAGCAGCTTCCCATTGGCCAGATCCCACATTGTGATCTGCATTAGGAATAAAATGTACCTGAATATTTGACTTTACCTGATCAATATGAATGATCTATTTGCCATCAAGATTTTCTGTCAGTTTAAGGGTTTGCTGCAGCTCACCTGTCCTTTGGCAAAGCCACACAGCAGTCGTGTGCAATCGTGATTAATACTGAGAGCTGACACTGCCCCATACTCCGCTCCTGTTGCTGTGGTCCCCAGACAGAGACGCAGAGCCTGGTTCTGATCTGAAATCAAAATACACTAATTAGACAAAACGACATTATGTGTAGATTATGGAACAGTTATAGTTTTATGAAGAACATAATTTAAAAACTTATGCACACAGTGGTTTGTGTTTTTGTAATAATACTTTCAAATGCACATGCAGCCAAAACACAAACAGACAAAGAGCATGCAAACAGCCATGGCAAACTTCTCAGCCCAAATCTTTCTATTAGAAAAATGATGCTTTATATGGTTTAACATGCTCTTAGGCCATTTCACACTAGATACATAAGCAGCGCATATTTTTTTCTGTACCCATGTTAACAGGTTAGAGAATTCACACACTGAAAGGTGAGAAGGCACAGCATTGTGTAGCTGAAGCAGTGCTGTGATCGTTTCCTATTTTTGCTGTGCTGTTCACACTAATTTAAAGTGACACTGCAAGGTTCCTGGCCAAAATACACGTGTTAACATGAAAAAGAAGCACAAAATCATGTAAGTTATGTCTACTGCAGTGCTTCTCAAAACGGGGTCTTGGGTCCAGTAGTCAAAATGACATAAAATTGTTTACAATATAACAAAATTGTATTTATTTATCTGTATAAATTTAATGTTACTTATTTATTTATTTTGTCTTTGAAGAAACACAGCTTGCACAATCTTGAAATGCCTTCTTGAAATCTTGAAATGATCGTTGCCTAATTTTAAAAGTAACATTAGAATAAAAATATTGCTTAATGTATTTATTTATTTATTTCAGTTTCTATTTTTTATGTATTTATTTTATTTTTGCCTTTGATGAAACAGGGTTCGCATCTTGAAATGCCTAGATATGGTTGCCCAATTTTAAAAGCGACATAAAATTAAAAAAATAAGGCAAAACATAACATATGTATGTATGTATTTCATTTTATTTTTTTTATTTTTGCCTTTGAAGAAACAGGGTTCACACAATCTTGAAATGTCTGAATACGATTTCCTAATTTTAAAAGTAACATAAAATTGTTTAAAAAATTATCAATTTCTTGTCGGCACCGATAGCCCAGTGGTTAGTCTGACGACATATAGCGCAACTGTGCTGCCGAGGACCCAATGCTTTTCTGTCTGCTCTCAACTGTCAAAAATCAAATAAAGGCAAAAATCCCATAAATATAACTTTAAAAAACTATTACAAAAAAAAAAACTTATGTATGCATTTATTTATTTATTTCCTGAAACATGGTACTTGGCTGGAAATGAGTTTGCCTAATTTTAAAAGTATGATTTTAAAAGTATGATTTCCAAAACTAGTAATATCTTCTAGGCATCCAAATCTCTTACATATTTAAAATTGTGTTAAAAAAAAAAAAAAAAGAATCAGTAAATCATGAACGACTGAAAACAACAACAACAAAAAATATATCAATCTAAACGCATTGGTGAAAATAAGTGAACACCCTGAAGAACATTCAGCTCTTAAAAACTCCTGGAATCCTAACATTTAATCATAATTTAGTTTGAATTATCGTTATTTTTGGATGTTATTTTAATCCATGGGCTTTCCACCAGTCAAAAGATTTTGAACAGTAAGATTTTAATGTTTTTTAAAGAATTCTCTTCTGCTCACCAAGTCTGCATTTATTTGATATACAGCAAAATACAGCAAAAAATGTAGTATTGTGAAATATTGTGAAATATTGTGAAATTGGGGGGGGGATACTTTTATTTAGCAAGGATGCTTAATAATAATAATAATAATAAATGAGTTTTTTTAAATATTTTACTGTTTTTGCGTACTTTGGATCAAATAAATGCAGGCTTGGTGGCCAGAAGGGACTTTTTTAAAAAAAAAAAAATTACTGTTCAAAAACTTTTGACTTGTAGTGTATATATATAAATATACATACACTCAATATGTGTGTGTGTGTGTGTGTATATATATATATATATATATATATGTATATAGTATAAACTACACTACAGTACACAGCACACTACATGGTTTAACATCTTATATGGTTATTGTGTGTGTGTGGGAGGAAGGGAAGACACAGTGACAGGCTGATGATAGCTCGGGGTCAACACAATCAGCTGTGGTTCATTTATGCACTAGAAACGCTGCCAGTGTGAAAGCACAGTGCATGCAGCTTGAATGTCGCTTCTGCTCTGTTTACACGTCCAGTGTGAAACAGGAATCACTGTGTAGCACTGCTAAACATGATGCAATGGAAAAAAAATTAAAACTGTGGTATTAACACATTTTGTACTATATTAATACATTACCTTTTCCTGAACATTCCACCCAAGACAAGCCAAGGCAGAAAGACAGTCCCACAGCAGTTTTAAATAAACTCATCGATGAATACTATTACAGTAGTGCATATAAAGAGTTCTAAAACTGCATTATTGTGTTTTATATTAATTAACATGAAGCACTGTGATAAACAAAGTTACAGTCAGACTGTTATGATTAAACATACAAACATCCCTTTCAAAACTGTCAAATAAATTACACTGTAGTGCCCTTTATCAACTTTACCACAACAGCACAAAGGACTGAAACATGCTTACCAAATACTAAGGCCAGACCATGTGATGTTCCTACAGCAATCACATTTGAAACAGTCTGCAAACACAAAATAATTTCAGACATTTATTTTTTTAATTAATAGAAGAAGAAATGACAAGTCAAATACTCACTATTGCTGTTGGCAAACCAGCATCAACTTTATCCTGAAGAGAGATGGAAAGAGTTAAAGGACAGAATTATAAAGTGAGCAACAAAATTTCACTGGAACAGAGGAAATTTCTGTTAGGAAGCGTCTCTTATTTATAGCTCTGAATTATTAGAACAGGATTGTTCACTATCCACAACTGAACTAACAATGCCTGAATTTGATCTGAGGAATAGAGAGAAAAAAAAAACACATATAACTGCTATGAGTGTAGTATTTTCATTACCCATAAACATGTTATCATATACACAACATCTTTACACACAGCATATTTAGTCTAGGATGGCATAGTTCAGCACAAGTAATAGATTAATCACTGTTTGTCTTACCGCAGCAGATACTATCTGAGCTGAGATGCCTTTCAGCACATTGCGTCTAAGAACAGATCCATGTACTGTAGTATTAGTTTCTACTGCTTTCCTCCTCCTAAGGTGAACAAACACAGACTAATTACTGAAAAGGAAATACTTCATATTCAATCACCAAAAATGCATCACATTTGCGTAGCCTGCTTAAGAAAGTGTTCATTCCTCTTTAAGTGTGTGCGGTCTCCACTGTCAGAGCTGGCCAGAGATGAGGTTTCACACGAGTGGGCATCAATGTTCTCTGTGTTCAAAAGACACGTGTCCTCCAGAATGAATGGCTCATCCTCATCCTCAGGCTGAAAATAAGAGTGTTAAAAACAGTTACTTAATAATAATTCCAATTTATCTTATTAATCTTAATCTTGTTCTCTCACTCCACTTTTTTGCATTTCACTTCTGCTCTAGTTACTGTAATTATATAGCTTATTACTTGAAACTTGTTACTGTGTGTAAAATATTTTATTAGCTCTTACAGGATAATGATAACACTTCTTGCAGTGTTCTTCATTTATTTAAAAACACCTTGAGTGAATGAATAAATGTAATGTCTGCTCAATTAAAAGATGTCAAAAGCAAAGCATCTTAGAATGCAAAGTATAGAATGCAAACTAAAGTATAGAATGCAAACAAGTTAAGTAAAAATGCAAGGTAATCAAAAAAAAAAAATAATAATTTATCACAATTACCAAATTGTAATACAATATCAAAGTAAAAAAATTACAATACAATATCCAAATACAATAATAATAATAATAATAATAATAAATATCCAAGTGAATGTTATTTTCACTGTAAAAGTCCAAAAATGTGGAAGCGCCAAATGCTTTTTACTTTTTAATGTTTTATTATTATTATTATTATTAATAATAATAATAATAATGATATTTTAATATTTATTTAAATGCTGGAACTGAACACTGGACTAACTCTAGATTACCATGGACTAAATACTTATGCTTAAATGTCTGCAACTCATTTTGTAGATAAATACACTTTTTTTTTTTTTTAAGAAATTAACATTCCGCATTTATTCAGCATGAACACATTAAATTGATCAAAATTAACCAAAAAAAAAGACTTTTAAATTTTTACTTTAAAATTTCAAATAAATTATGTTCTTTTGAACTTTGATGATAATAAGAAATGTTTCTTGAGCAGAAAACCAGCATATTAGAACTATTTCTTAAAAATCATGTGACACTGAAGACTGGAGTAATGGCTGCTGAAAATTCAGCTTTGTATCACAGATATAAATTACAATTTAAAATATATTCACACATAAATCTTTTTTTTATTTATTTATTTTTTTAAATAAAATAATATTTCAGAACATTACCGTTTTAACTGTTTTTTTGATCAGATAAATACACCGGTAAGCAGAAGAGACTTTCAAAATTGACCCAACTGCAAACATTTCTAGCAACGTTGGTGTGTCCAAATTTCTGACGTATATCTGCAATATTAATATATCTCTAGGGTGCTGTAAGATGACTGTGGAGGTACAATAACCTAACATACTGACCTCATTCAAGATGCTTTCTAAGGTCGGAGGCGTGTCCACTTGAGGGATGTCAAACTCTTTATCATCAATCTAAGAGGTAAATATGTCGTCCATATTATATCATACATGTATCAAAGTATCACTCTGTTTACAATGACTGTCATTTTTCGCTGTGAATACTGCAGGTTCCTTATCATACAGACAGGATAACAGCTCTACATGTACAAAACATTCCCATTTACAAAAACGTATTACACAAACTACAAACTCGCTGATTATGAGAAACAAGCACACATTAAACCCATTGATCTTAAACGCAGCATTAGTGTAGTGTCATTAAAAACAACACGACGCTTATAATGAACAAAATGAAACAAAACCACATAGACCAAAACTGAAGCAGTCAATCTCAGTCTTACCGCCTCTATTTCCATTAAATTGAGCTGCGAGGACGCAGAAACAAGACTGCGACTGTCCGGTGATTCAGCCATTATATAGTCATAGATTAGCTGCCGAAGGTAATATCATTTATATTATGTGTTTATCAGTTGTTGTCATCATGATCTGCAGCAGAAGTTCACATCCCTTATACTGGCGGAAGAGGAGGGATCTACCGGCATACGTAACCATTCCACTTCCTGTTTATAAATCGTAAGACTTTACAATAAAATGTCAATTTAAATTTAAATCGTAAAATATCATTGTCTAATCGTTATTTTTATACACTTTTCCTTTAATTGAATTAATTATTTATTGATTAATTAATTTTTATCTTTCACTACCGTAATTTCGCTTCAGTTGTATTCATTGCTGCCTTATAAAACAGTTTGGACATGTAAAGATGGATCTGAAGTGTTATGTTCCGACCGAACGAAATATCAATAATAATAATAATAATAATAAATGAAAATAATAATAATAATAATAATAATAATAATAATAATAATAATAATAATAATAATAATTGACAACAAATAAATAAATTCCGTAAAGACCTGTTTGCTATTTATTTAAGAATATGTTGAAATAATAGTCTATATTAATTAATAGTCTATATTGAATTAATATTTTAAAGTAAGAAATCATTTATTTTCAGTTGCATATCATGACTGCTTTGTTACAAACAGCTTTTTTACGGATTGAATTGTTGTTGTTGTTGTTGTTGTTGTTGTTGTTGTTGTTGTTGTTGTTGTTGTTTTGTAGGGTCCGAGCATAGAACATTAGCTTAGGCTTTATATTTTTCTTGTCATATGCGAAGGATGAAATCACGGCTAAACAAAGATAGTAGTGAAAAAAATAAGTAAGTAAATAAATAAATAAAAGTTACACTAAAAACAAAACAATAATAAACAATAAATAATTAATATTAATATTGAATATTGTACGGTTTAAATTCATGTTACATATTTTAAAAAGCCCATAAATAATACGTTTATGAAGTGTGGACATACTTTAATTGCAGGGGTTTTGCTGCCACCTTGCGTTTATGATTAGGCATTTCTGACAAATTTTAAGTGGTTAATCAAACCTGGTGCTGTTTTTAATGCAGACAGAGAGAACAATTTTTTTTTTTTTTTTTGCCTTAATTGAAAAAGTGTAGCACTGTGAAATAGTTTGTATGGTTTTTTGTTTGTTTGTTTGTTTGTTTGTTTTTTTGTTACAATTTAACAATCTTTATTTATAATTAGTACTCAGATAAAATACCAAATAGGCCTACCAACTTCCATAATGCTAACTGTTCCTCGCAACAGTATACGGTAAAGCTTTCACGTTGCTTTTAATGCACAAATTGGTACATTGCACTCCATTTAAATAATGGTTAGGCTTATAAATTGATTGGGTCAGATTAGATTTACTGTCACATCAATCTAAATTGCAGTGACAGTTCTTTTAAAAACATAACTGCTTATGAAACGATGTGGTAATTATACCATAGTGTATAATGCATGAGCTAGATATGGTACACTAACCCATCCTTTGTTAATGAGAGACCTTTTCCTCTTTTCATCTGCTGGCAGAGATACACCAGAGACAGCAGGCAAATGTCAACCTCGTCACTTGGTTGCTCTGAAAAAAGGACACTGGTTGTGTGTGGTATGTAATGACAGACCTCACATTGTTACTGCTCTGTTCACTTCCTTTCTAATATGTTGAATAGATGTGAAAATATAATTCCAATAGGTGCAGTAACTGCATATGATTAATGCTACACAATCAGCAAGGTTCAGTTGTTGTCTGGAGTAGTAAAATTGATGAGATACAGTACTACAATTTTATTTTGAGATATTTTAGTTCTCAGGGATCCAGGAGAAGTATTTGATTGCTAGTCACAGATGGATGATCATACACAGCTCCCTTTTTGGCTGAGAGAAGATCTGGAGAGAAATCCAAAGACAGGGTGGTGTTTCTGGCTCAGGTTCACGGTCACCATCATGCATATATTTAGAACCAGCATCTCCAAATACTTTCCAAACAGAAAAGACCAAGATTGGTCCAAAGTCACTTTAATACTAGATTTCTGTATATTGTATTACAGAGCAATATTTCATATTTTAATTTTATTTTAAAGACTCTATACACATGACTGCTGTATTCTTGAGGATGTTTGCGCAGAAGAAGGGCAAACGTCAGCTTTGTTGGTATAGTATTAAAAGAACCCTGTGCTGGTGCAGAAGGAGGATGGGTAAATTTGTGTGAAACATAGATATGCATGGGTGAAGGAAAATTTACCCTCTTTATGCTGTATTGGTAAAAATGAAACAAGTCAAAAGAGAAGAAAAAGAACAGAGCTATAATGTTAGAGGGTAATTTGTTTTATAATAAAAAAAGAAAAGTATATAGAATAGAAATAGTATAGGGTATTGTTTTAATAAAAAAAGAAAATAAATAGATTAAATAGAATTAGAATACATATATATATATATATATATATATATGTAGGGAACAACAGGGCTAATGGCACACCTTAAGAAAAAATATATAGCTATAAAATATATATGAATAATTGCAAAAAATATATAGCTATGTTTGTATTGAACATTTAAGGAGCAACAGATTTTGTGTGACAATAAATCATATAAGTCGTTTATATTGTTTTGAAATCTGTATGAGGTGGCAAGGGGGGCCTTTTACCCCACACAAGGGGTAAAAGGCTCACCAGCATGGGGCAAAAGAAATTCATTCCAAACATGGTGATTATCTCGAAGATGGACACCCAACATAATATATGATATTTACCATCTGAATCTAACCATGTCATGTCAACAAATGGAAAAGTCAGCCATCTATTAATTAGCATGACCATTATTTGTGGCTTTTAGCCCCAAATACCATATTTTTACATATTCTTTCGTTATTTAAAAACTGTTGCTTTAATTATCTTAAACAAAACTGAAAATCATTAAGAAGACATTTGTCTCAAAATTCATCCATTCATTTAGCAAATCTCATTTACTACTTAAATCTGCAACATTTTGAAAAACACAGATTCAACTTTGCGCTGCTGCCTGCAATTGCGTCAAGGATTAGACAAATTTGCATGTGCATCTTGAAAAGCGAATGTTTTGGAAAGTGCTATGCCACATTTTTGTGCCATCTAGTGGTTTAGAGAATAATATTCAAGACGCCTTTTTATCCCGGGGAACCTTTAGCCCCATTGTACCCTCTATATATATATAAATATACTCTCTCTCTCTCTCTCTCTCTCTCTCTCTCTCTCTCTCTCTCTCTCTTTTATATATACCTCTATTCTAGAATTAACTCTATTCTCATTTTTTTTAATCTGTTTTTATATACGCACACATACAGTACACACACACACACACTGATGGTAGTGTTAGTTTTGGTGCTTTTTATCCAATACACAAAAGTAATATACACATATAATATACACAAATATGTTTTTACATTTTTGGACATATATGTCATGAATATGTAAATCCATTCTAAAAACCATAGATGTTGATATTATAGACAACATAAATACATAGATACACAAAACTTATACAAAAACATATATATACATACAGATTTTTTGTATATGGGACCCAGGCATAGACTTTTGTCCTCTTTAGAGGGCATTACAATTTAGCTAATTTCTCTGAGACCACACATGCCTCACTTTTTTTTAAAACATTTAAAACATTTTAGAAATACCAAATGTTTGGAGGTTTGACCATAAACACTCTCTCTCTCATTGGTCTTGACTGATATTGACCGAATTATTACATTTAGCACTGGAAATATGATAATATTCTGTAATTATCATTTTAATCAGACTACTTTTCAAACTGTGTCTCAAACTTTTTCAAACTTTTTGTTAAAAAAAGGGCCTCATTTTCATACATGTCTTCTGTAGAAGACACCAGGACATACAGAATATTTATCAGGCAGTTCGGGGACACACAACAAGTGAAAGAGAAAGAAAAAGATCAATATTCCAATGTAATGTCAGATGTACGGTTACACTTTATCTTAAGGAGTTCTTGTTACAGTGTAATTATACCTTTTAGTACTGAGTAACATTAATTAACTACATTATGATAAAGGTTAAGATTATAGTTTGACTTAGGGTTACTTGCATGCAATTACGCATAATTTATTGTTATTATAATAGTAAATATATGTAACGTGTAACAACGACACCTTAAAATAAAGCATTACCCAGATGTTCTTCTGAAAAAGTTGGCAAGTTATTACTCCCATTATTACTATTTTTCATTACATGTTGCGCTAAGAACATATTAATTATATTAATACCAATTTATGAGTAAGTGTTGCTTTAATAATTGCATATACTGTATAAATATACATTGTTGACATATTGCTACATATAATACCATGCAGATAAAATACAGATTAAAAAAAAAAAAAAACTTATATATAAATTTGTATATAAATATACAGATATCACTATGGGAATTTTATATATGATATAAACGTATACCTTCATCTACCCAGAGAATGTGCGTGTGTGAAAATTATATATAGCTTTATAGCTAACTATATGGCAGCATCACCCTTGATAAAGGGCAATATATGTCAAAATATTGCTGGCAATATCTTGCTCAACACTGATCAAATTCTTTGCTCTTTGATCAAATCAAATTCTAGAATATTCTCTCGCCAATACCACCAACAAATGTCTAGTATAATGATACACTGGTAAGTTTCTACTTACAAGTTCAGAAATTGTAATCATGACATGATAGCTAAAGCAATTTTGGTTGTAGTAGAACTGCTGAACAATTTTATATTTCTTCCTCTATTTCTCTCTTTCTCTCACTCTCAGCGATCTTCAAAACATTAACAGCATAAATTAGATTAATTGTCTTCAAATCTGTACTAGAAAATATATGCAGGAGTTTTCAAACGCAAAAAAGCCACCCACATCAACCACAAGGCCATTCTTTCATTTGAAAGGCTTATTTTAACATAATTGTAATTATGAGGAGGCAGGGTTATGGTTAGGGTTTATTAAGAACACCATCAACCTCTTTAGAAATCCAGCTGCACATAATTGAAGAGAGACAAATTGAAGCTTCTGTTACATACTGCTCTGCAATCAACATGCACCTGAGATTTTTGCACATTAGACGCTCAAAACAGAAGATCAGGCTTCAGATGTAATCATCATTGCAGAAGTAAGAGAAGGTGAATCAGTAAATGGTATATCGGAACTTGAAATTGGGAATATCTCCATGGTGACACACACACACACATATAAGTATCCTGGCCATGATTCACAATTCACATCCAAGGTTATTTTCACTGGCTGTCTCTAGATCAAGCCAGCTGAGTCAATCTATTATTCATGATTCAGTTCAGAGTCTCAACAGAATTCACCAAAACCTGTAGATCATCTGACAGAACAGGTTCTCTATGCAGGAACTGCTCATCCCGGTAGAAGAAAGTGGCCCTTTAGTTCGGCTGCTGTATAATAAGGTGATGACTGGCCATGCGAGGTGTAATCTGAAAAGCCTGAAATGAGCCTGAGATCTAAAAGTGAGAGCAGCATTAAAGAAAGTAGAGAGATGAGTGAGGCAGAAACGCTGATCAGAGGACGGACTGATAAAAATAGAGATGAGCAGACGGGACTGTGGGAGAAAGAGTGACTCAGAGTCAAAAGGGCTATTCAATAAAAGCAGCACCGATTAGAGCTAGAAAACAATGCACGATTACAGCCATAGTGAATGAGTAAAGGACATATTATCATCACAGCATATGTATGTTTGTGTGTTTATATATGTATATTATGGCTGTCAGTTGAATGCATTTACATAATTACTTACTGTAGTTATGAACTGTAGTGCTTTTACCCCATGTGGGCATTTTCCCCCACTCTATGTCACATATCACACGATATCACATGAGCAGCAAGAGCAATGACACCAGTGCTGATTTTGTGCTGATCTTTCACACGCTTAAATGTGATTTTATACAACAGTTAGGTATATAAGAAGTTAATATTGTATTATATTTGAGACACAATATTATGTGTTTTTGCTCAGTTTTGCAGAGAACCTTTGAAGCCATAGCAGAATTGTTACATGTCTCCGAGCAACACAGCAACGTTTAGTTTCTGAATAAATCCGCGTTTTGAACGAACCAATTCAAAAGCCCATTCATAAAGACAGCCATTTACTTAATTCCTGAATGAATCAGTCGTTTGAACAAATCAAATGAATAAATGAATCACTCATAAAGTTTGCTTAAAGAATCACTCATAAAGCAACACTTGCTGGCAGATTTAGGTTCTTATCTAGTGTATTATTTATTTTAAAGAAGAAGAAGAAAAAGAAAAACATTAAAGGGATAGTTAACCAAAAACTCACCCTTGTGTCATTTCAAAAAATAAATTTTGAAGACTGTTGGTAACAAAGCTGTTTTGGTTACAAATTACTTTCATTGTATGAACAAAAAATACTGAGATGTTTCTCAAATTATCTTCTTTCATGTTCCATAGTTTACGTTAGGCCGTTGCAGCCAAAATGTTTATGTGTAATAAATTCTATGTTGAATCAAATAAAATGTTTCTTTCTAAAGCTACAATTTGTCATTTCTACTTTCTCATTTAACACAAAAATAGATTTAAATAATCTTTTGTGGGTATTTTCACAGTCAAATTTCTTAGATTAATTAATTGAAACATCATGTAACTAATTTGATAAAAAAAAAAAGTTGACTAACAGGCCTATAATATATATATATATATATATATATATAAAACACATACATGCATACTGTCAGACCCCTTGGACTGTTTGTGTTTGTTTTGCCCTTGTCACACCCCCATTGGACGGTTTTGTTGGTTTCTCCCTCTTGTGTCCATATATGGTTTTTCCTGTTCCGTTCTTTGTTAAGTCATTATTGGTTAATCACCCAAACCTGTCTTTGTATCATTAGCACTCCTTTATAAGTTGAATTCTGTTCATTGTTTGGTTGTCGGATGTTAAAGTTATGTTGGTGTGTGTGTTTCCCTTCTGTTTCTGCCTGGAGTTACCGTTTGTGAAATTCATTAAAGACTTTTCGCTATACTCCGTCGTCATTAGTCTCATTCCACACACAACCCTGACACATACATACATATACATGAATGATTCGGCACTATTCCTATGTCACTAGGCAAATTTGTTAAAAGGTCACAACATTGAACATGTCCATTGAAGCACATAAAGATGCTTGCTCGAAAATCTTCTAAAGAAGAGAACAAACCAAATACTCAAAATTATAGGAATTCATTTGAATTTCTCAGTTATTCGCTGTTTCACTTAAAATTTTATGCATATACAATTTGCCATTTGCAATTAGACAAAAAATGGAAACAGAACCCTTTTCTTTGATTATTGAACCTTGCTGTATGTGTTCAACTTATAAAGAAAATGATTTCTAATTTAAAGCACAATAAACCCAGTTCACCCAAAAATGAAAGTTTGTTGTAAATATACTCACCCTAAGGCCATCCAAGATGTAGATGAGTTTGTTTCTTCATGGGAACAAGTTTAGCATTAGACGCTCAACAATGGATTCTCTACAGTCAATTGGTGCTGTCAGAATGGATTTGTTTCTTACAAACATGCAGGTTTTCAGTTCACAAAATGTTAATTGATGGACTGGACTTATTTTTGTGATTTTTCAGCCATTTGGACTCTCATTCTGATGGCACCCATTCACTGCAGAGGGTCCATTGGTGAGCAGCTGATGTAATGCAAAATTTCTCCAAATCTATTCCCATTAAAAACCAAACTGAGGGTGAGCAAATCTTAAGCCAGTTTTAACTTCTGGGTAAACTTTTCCTTTAAGGCATAAGGCAAATGTTCATAATATAGATTTACTGCGGGGGGCGTGCAACAAAACATGTCTTATAGCATGGCAAATGTCAACATCATTATCTCAATTTACTGTGAGACAAAACACCATAGGAGAGGGGGCGGAAACATGCATTTCCAATCGAAACTCATCAAGACAGAATAACTCACTAAATGTGATGTAGAACGGCGAAACACCCAAGGGAATCAGATATCATTTTATCTGCCTGAACGAAGAGAGCTGTATAATTCATGAAGAATTCTCTGGTAGATTGTTAATTGAGCAGGGCCAGTTTTTCACACTGGACCAGCGATACTAGCAGCACTAATTGGCCTTCCAATGTCCCTAGAGGAACAGAAGGAATAAGGTGTGTGTGTTTATAAGTAAGTGTGAGTCAGAAAGAAAGCAACAGAGGGAAAGATAGACAGAAAGAAAGAGCAAACGCATTATAATTTCAACCAAAGGCTGAAGCAGGCAGACCCATTGATTCTTCAAAAGGGAGACATGCTGGCTCAAAAAGGTTCTTCACAAGTTCATAAGATATTGATGTTTGTGCGGTACACTTCTTATCTGATGCAATGCTTAATAGAAAGTGTTTCACAAGAAAAATGTTAATGTAGCGCAAATAGCAAACAATACATCTTCCATCAGCGAGATACGTCAGTGTACTGTATGTCCATATCAGGGCAGAAATCTGTGTATAAAGGTAATTCTGTATGTTGTTATATATAAATAATTGTAAAATAAAAATTAAACTTTAAAATATATTTACTAAATATATTTTAGTAGCAAGGAGAAGACTGAATTTATTTTACATTGACAACCATATACAAACCATCAAAACTGATTTAAAAGAAATGAAAAGAAACATCATGGCCTACATTCTGCAATTCATCACACTCTTGTGTGTCAAGGACCTGAATGAGAATTCACAGTGTTTTTACTGTGCAGAACTCAATGCAGCATGACAAATGGCACAGGTGAGCATCTGCAGTCTTTCTTGAAGAGAATAGCACACTGTAAGAACAGTAAGCTGCTATTACTATAACAGTATAAGTTTGAAAATTACACACAGGTGTATTTGAGCAGGGTTGGATCCTCTCCCAAAGCCATATGGGACAGAAAAATGTCCTTTATGTGTGCACCGGGATGGCCCTTATTATTGGACTGAAATCTTCTGCTCTCACCACATCTCAAAATTGTGATCTGATCTAGATTGTGCTGACAGTCCAACATGTCCTTCAGCCACAAAGTTCTTGCAGACGTAGAGGCAGAATATTAAAAAGTGAAATTACTGTACTGGTGAAGAAAGTGAACTTGGAGCAAAACTGAGATCTGATCCAGAAATGAATGACGATCCGACAAGTCCTTCAACCACAGTACTCTTGCAGGGAACTGAACTGGAAACAGATTTCAGTGCTCTGTGACAATCTGCATAATGAACTGCATTTGTTCTTCAGTTTTTGAGTGGAGTACATTGTACTCTTGGATTAGCGCAACACCTCTAGCTTGCATTTGCATTGTTTGCCATTGCAGGTCCCAGGATCATCATTTATGAAGTCCTGGCCAAGATCAAGAATAACAAAGAAGTTGCAAATGTTCTGCCATTGTCAAATGAACAAAATCTAACTTTGTTCATTAGAAAGGGTAGGCTCTGAGGAAGATTCATGAATGAACTCTGAGATATGTTTGGGCACAGACCCAGACTTAGTGGCTGGAAACATCACTGATTGTGAGTCAGGAGCCATGTCTTGTCTGTGTTCTACATGTACAGGAAGGTCTGGGGGGATTTCTTGTGAATGCGTTGGACGGGAAGGTGAACTGGGTCGATAGAGATTGGTCGACTGTGATGGTGTGGGTCCTGGACCACATTCAAGGTCTGGGTTCTGTAACCAGGGTTGGGAAAAGTTACTTTTAAAAGTAATGCATTACAATTTTGCGTTACTCCCTGAAAAAGTAACTAATTACGTTACTTAGTTACTTCTTATGGAAAGCAATGCGTAACGTTATTTTTGCATTACTTTTTAAATCTGCTTTTTTGTTTTTAATATAAAACAATTCTAATGTAAAAGCCCTTTTAAACCAAAAGTGAAATTAATTCACCTCAGGCTGAAATAAAAGTACATTTATGTAGGAAATCACTCTTCAGCTTTTTTTTTAAAAAAAAAAAAAAAAGAAGCACAAATGTTAGTTTATCTAAAGTAATTTTTGCTTATAAGTATGGTTGAATTGCATCATCGAAGGTCAGCAGCAAAGACACTGGTTACGAAAATGGGATTAAATACATAAAGGATATTTGTTTTATTTAAAATATTTAATTATTGCAGGGTTGCATTTCACTATTTTTATTCATTTTGAGAAATACCTAATCTGTTTTTTGTGAGTGAGATGAATTATTGCATGTTCACATTTAGTCTAGAATACAGTAACATCATGTTTACTCACATTTTCCCGACAGGAGACCTGTCAATCTATAAATGGGGATAAAGTAACTGCCGTTGCTTATTTGAAAAAGTAACTTAGATATTTTCTTAGAAATTCAAAAGTAATGCGTTACTTTACTAGTTACTTAAAAAAAAGTAATATTATTACATAACTCGCATTACTTGTAATGCATTACCCCCAACACTGTCTGTAACTGTCACGGGAACAGGACATGGTCTTGGAGGCAACATTGGGATTGGAGGAGATTCAGAACCATACACAAAACCTGGAGTGAGCACTGGGCGGAGTATTTGAACTGGACAGGGCTTTGGAGAAACTATAGGGACTGGATGAGACTTCAGATCAGATTCTAGAAGGGCGTCCTTCTGGAATTCTGATTCAGAACTGGTAGCCATGGCAGGTAATGGTTCTCTGGCGGCTGCCACAGTGGGTGATGACCAGTGTTGGGAAGGTTACTTTGGAAATGTAATAGGTTACAGATTACAAGTTACTCTATTTAAAATGTAGTAAGTAGTGTAACTTTTCAATTACTTTATTAAAGTAATGTAACTTACTACTTTTGATTACTTTTTGATTACTTTTCTAAATTTCTAATATTTTCAACTGTTAATCATTTTAAAACATTCAAACCAGGCAGAGTTAGCCTTACAGTAACACTCAACACTGATTACTGTCAGACTTTATCGCTTAAATTAAGATTATAATAAGTAAGGGATAATATTTTGCAATAACAACTGGCAGGATGTACATTATCCCACTTATTACACAGCTGGTTGCCACAAAAGTAAATAATTATTCACAAAACACTGATCTGAGTTGAAATATTTGAACGCAAAGATTCCATGAAGAAATCAGTTGCTAGCAAGAGGCAAGTTGACAGAATTAAGAAATTGTACACATAATATTGAATTGAGGTTTAATACTTTATTAGCTAACCAAACACAAAGCTTCCACCAAGAAAAAACTATCACGCGTATAGCGCTGACTTAAGATGAGTCTGAGTTAGTAGCTTTTAGCAGTTGTTATTGGGGAATAACATACCTTGTAATGTCATGACAGAGCCATGTAATAATTTAATTTAAAGCACAGTTACTACAAATTCAGACTTAACACCTCTTATTTGCTTTGAGATCATTCTGAGGTAAAATACAGATTTTAAATCATAACAAGAAATAGTTTAATAGCTGTGATACTGGTTTTGAAATCGAATGTTTGCATAGTTATGACAGAATGAAACACTGCCACCTAACAATGCCTTGGAAAAAAACAATTAATCTTAAAAAATAAAGTATATGCATAAACCCAAATAGGAAATAAAACAGTTAAGAATAAGCATGTGTCCTATTCTGTGTCCTAATCTCCTGAAACATTGGTGTCTCATTATAGAGCAGTCAGTGCAATTTTGGAAAAGTCAATTAAATCTGTATGTGGGTGTGTGTGAAAAAAAATTCAGATGTAACTCCCTTTTGTAATCATTAACATTTTCAAAAGTAACTGTAATTTAATTACATATTTTTTCTCAGTAACTGTAACTAATTACATTTACATTTATTTTGTAATTAAATTACGTAATTCCGTTACATGTAACTAGTTACTCCCCAACACTGGTGATGACTGACAATCGGCGGCCATGTTGTGTGCTAAACTGGGACTGGTGACCCTGTTGGATGGTGACTAGTGATTGGCAGCTATGATGGGTGATGAAGGGAGATGGGCGGCCATGATGGATGATGACTGTGGCAAAGGACCGAATGGAGTGGATCAACTCCCTCGAGAAGGTTCTTGGGCATTCTGGAGTACCACAGATCATCTAAGTCACCTACAAACAAAGCTATTAGCTCTAAATTGCCCAGTGAGGAAGTTTTGACCAACTCCCTAAATTCTAACACAAAGTCCACCACTAACCGACCATTCTGAGCGAGGGAGTACAGAGAGTGGTCCTTGGTGCTCAACTTCACCATATTTCTTGGGTTGATAATCATCTTTAGCGCTGATTTAACGGATATGATGGGTGAATCTACTACTTTTGACACCTAATTCGCTGTGTTAGAAACAGTCGCTTGTGGCCGGGAAAAGGTGAGAGAAGTTACCTACTTAGACAGGTGACTGGGGGAAACTGGACAGGCAGAGACAAGGGAACTGGTAATAATATTTCCATAAGCTTTAGATGAAACCACAACTGTATAGGATGAACCACACTGCCTCAGAACAAGGTCCAAGAATTGCCCCAGATTCTCACATCCATCAGTCCCTGATAATACCTGGCAGACATCATCATCTAATCCCTCCTTGAAGCAGCTGCTGAGGATACGATCATTTCACATTATCCTGGAAGATGGATCGGGACAGAGTGGTTCAGGTAAGTAGAGCTGGTAAAGAGTAGGGAAGTGTATTCCACAACGTGTAGGAAATACCAAAGAGGAGTGAAAGGTAACCGCTTTTATATGGTAGGTAATGAGGAGAATGGTGGCAGGTGTGCTGATTGGGGATCAGGTGTAGTTGTGAAGTAGGCGAGATGCTGGGAAATGGAGTGACTGAGGTGGTGATTGGGGGTGCTTCTCATTTCTTATTTGTGCATCCTCATTTCCTTTCCTTGCGTCTTAGCTCCACCCCTTCAGGATACGAGGGAAGGATGCAAGAAAAAGACGCCAGGACAGAGGAATCTAAGGGTGAACATTGGAATACTCTTGACCACTCAAGCGTCACTTCAAAGCATCATCAGCTGCGCTAAAGGGATCTACCCATATGTTGTTTAAGTCCGTTATTTAAGGCATTCATAATAAATATGAATAAAGCAAGACACCCTGTTTAAATATATGACATTATTTAAACTGCAAAGGTAAAATATAAATGTAAATTATTACGACAGATGTGAAGGTGGAGGAGAATTTATACGTGTCACCTGTCACCTGTGTATCCTCGCTCATGACTCCTCAGGAAGGCTCCTCACTCCTCGATCCTCGCTTCCTCGCGGTGCAATTACAGAATTGAGATGTCCTACAAGATGGCTGAGCTCAATCAGTTTCCAGGTCAGAGGATGGAGGACGGAGGAGCGAGGAGACGAGGAGGGATATTGAGAAGAACCCTGGGTTGGTGACTGAGATGTGACACTTCCTTTGTCTTATGAACAATTTACTACAAAAACAGACACTGACAAACTAAGGAGCTCATAAAAAGCAATTCAGTTAATTTAAAAGTGCAAACATTATGTGTATATATATATATATATATATGAGGAAAGGTTTTTGTCTCATCTCCTTCTTTTGACAGATTTTTTCATAGACAAAGTAGGGTCTACCGTACAGCTGAGTTAGCTAAATTTGTTAAAAACTCTCAGGTATCACTGTTTTGATTGTGCTTGTGATACTGCTGTAATTAAATCTGTAGTTACCTTGATGAATTTATTGGCTTAATGATACATTTTGCATTTGAATTAAGTTGTTTGTTCATGAAAGTTATTTTTAAGATCACATAAAACTAAAAGAACCTAAAAATATAAATGTAACTGGTTGTGTTGAATAATTAAGTTTTCTCAACTATGCCTTTTTTATAATGCAGGAAAAGAACATCTATGTCTTAGTTTCTAAGGAGTTCCGAGGAATATTTCAATAACTCTAGAGCATATAAACATTTTAGAATTAGGATTAACCAAATATGATCCTGAATTGTATGTAAACATGATCAATTTCTCATTATGTACTGTATATGATACCATGCAAAACAGTCTCAAAATGAAACCAGTCATTTTAATACTAAGCCATGATACTGAGTGTCACGCTGCTCTGATTTCTGATTCTACAAAGAGCAGACATGGAGAGACATAGAAATCCATTTGTCACTTCTTAGAGAAGTGAGTTTTGTTAAGCTGAAAGAGAGCACCATTTCTACAGAACTTTAAGAATCTGTCAGTCACATGACTGAACTTAAGCCTTTTCCTATAAGACTTCAGAGAAAAAAAATACCATCAGCCAACAGTTCCTGAGCCGCAAAGGCCATTAAATCCAGAGATGTGCTCTCTTTTGTATCTTTGTAGTTCTAAGAATGTGTGTTTGTGTGTACATATGCCGGTGTGTACATATGTTTGTGCTCAAATGTTCAGCAGACATGTATGAGTGTAGAGCAGCTCCTCGGTTAGATCTGAGATAATCCTCCTTCAAAATACCTTTTCCAGTTGAATGCATCTCTCTTCTTCACAGCTCAGCTTGTCAAAGAAACCTGTCTGCACATCAGTGCTCCCAGCTGGGTGCCTCTTTACATACGAGCTGGGATACTCTTCGAGCTGCAATGACTAAAGCATATATGTCTTTATTGTTTCAGAGTCACACTTGTCTCATTATTGATTAGCGAAAATGTCTAGGAGTATTTGCAACTGCTTACAGAAAAAGAATTTTAACACAACACAATATCCCTTAATGTACTAAATGTCAAAAGTAGTCAATGATGCCCTCCCTTTGTATCTAAAATGCTCTTAGTCTCTCTCCTTTCACTTGCCTCCTGACCACAGATCTCACTAAATCTCACCTCAACAAATTTGTTCAGTGTTTGTCAGTGAAGTGATTTTTTTTAAATTTCGATATATTTATGGTAGGAAATTTACAACATATCCTAATGGAACATGATTTTTATTTAACATCCTCATGATTTTTGGCATAAAATAAAAATCAATAATTTTGACCCATACAATGTATAGTTGGCTATTGCTACAAATATACCCGTGCTACTTATGACTGGTTTTGTGGTCTGGGGTCACAAATATGAATAAAATGGTTATAGATACAGTTCTTTAGACTTTTCTTACAAAAGGTGGTGTACTGAACAAAGGTCTAAGCTGGTAATCAGATAGTCATATGTATAAACCTCACAAGACTGCTTGCATTCAAAAATTATCTTCGTGTTAATCATACTCTTCTCCATTCAGTTATAAAATGCTCTTGCTCTTTGTTAATCATTTTTGAACTTCTCACTCACACTAACAACAGCCAGTCAAACAGAGGCATCGGTTCACACATGACTGGCTCTCTTAGCCTTGGTTTGGTCTTTGTGTGGCTCTTTATCCCTGGTTTACCTTCTTCTGTCTCCATGGCTTATCTTCACAGGAGTGTGGAAGAGGCTGTGCACCACTGCAACTCCTTCTATAGAACACGCACAAAGCCACTCATTACGATGGCTTTAACGCATAGATGTAGTTGCTATGTATGCACCTGTGAGTGTGACATTGACAGTGAGACAGTGTTTCACAGAAAGACACAAATGAATTAGATGTTGGAAGACATTTTTTAAATCTTGCACAGCTTCTGTAATGATTAATGACAATAAGCAGGATTTGCTGAACATATACTCACCCTCAGGCCATCCAAGATGTAGGTGAGTTTGTTTCTTCAGGGGAACAGATTTGGAGGAATTTTGCATTGTATCACTTACTCACCAGTGGATCCTCTGCAGTGAATGGGTGCTGTCAGAATGATAGTCCAAACAGTTGATTAAAGCATCACAATAATCCACAACTAATCTACACAACTCAAGTCCAGCAATTAATGTCTTGTTAAGGAAAGTTGCATGTTTGTAAGAAATAAATCTGTCAGTAACTTTAAACTGTTGCTACTGGCCAAAATAAGAGTTTTCCAGTGAAAAAGTCAATCCTACATTGACCTCTCACATCAAAATCCACCAACATATTTAGTTGCCTTGGAATTATAAGGTTCTATCTGACGTTTTTGTCAAAATTTAGTTATTCACATACATGCTGTGACAACTTATTTACATTATGTGACATTTCTTTTGTAAGTTGTGTACATTTTGGGCCTTTTTTTTTTTTTTTTAGTAAACAAAGTCTATAGAGCCCAAAAACAAAGCCCAATATCTCAAAACTGCTCAGAATGCAGATAGAACCTTATAATTCAATGTTTTGGACTGTTTTCACTTGTAAACAGTGTGCATATTTCTCTCCTGATTCAGATAAGACCACTTTTTCACAGGAAATTGTGAAATGTAAAGTTCAAACACTTTATTGATGGATATGCTTTTTACAAATTTGCCTTTCCACTTCACACGTTATTTTCACTTCACACATTAATTGATGACTAGAGCTGTGTCAGTTACTTCAGCACCACTGTGTCGTGGGTTATTGTGATGTTTTGACTCTCATTCTGAAGGCACCCATTCACTACAGAGGATCCATGGGCAAGCAAGTGTTCACCAAAAAAATTACATTTGCTAAATTTTTCAAAATTTGCTCCTGTAAAGAAGCAAACTCATCTACATCTTAGATGACCTAAGGGTGAGTACATTTTTGGTAAATTTTCATTTTTGGGTGAACTATTCCTTTAAAGGATGCAAAACTCACTTTTACATGTTGTTTGAACATAAATGTGTTGGCAGGGTGTACGCAACCACCGTATAATGATAAAAATCCACCCAGTGATATTTTTTTAATCTTTATAAGTAATATCCCTTTTTTCAAATCAGGCCATTCTCAGCTTCTTGTCGGTGTGATGTCACAAAAACCGATTGATTGACATGACATAACAGTCCGACCACCATTTTGTCGACTTCGGTACAGGAGAAGGCAAGACTGTCTTGTTTTGATTGAGCGATTGTGGTGTTTTGTTAGATGTAGTAATAGAACGTAGCAGTCATCATTTACTCCCAACATCTGAGCTGCTGAAGACTGCTGAAGAACGTTACTTTTGTTTTTGAAGGAAATGTGCATGGTGATCTACATAACTGCGTCTATGTTTGCGCAAATCATTTGTGACCCAGCTTCCTACCTACAGCAGAAGTGAGTATATGGGTTTTTTTTATGCATTTTTGCAAATCGCCTTTTTTAATAATGTGCTAGTTAGCAAGTTTCGTGGCTAAAGTAAACATTACGGCTGGTCACCCCACAGAAGAGAGGGGCGGGGTGAGCAGAGCTCATTAGCATTTAAAGGAACATGCAACAGAACAGCTCGCTCTAAAAAGGGCTGATTCTGACAAGGTAAAAAGGGTGTTTTTTTTTTTTACAATACCACTGAGACATTTTAACCAAAGTATGTCATAGACTTCTCATGAAGACCTTAAAAAATAGGAAAATAGGCATCCGATGGCCCCTTTAAGGTTTAAACTATGAAACTTGTTAATAAAACTAAACCAAACTAACATGTGAAACAATACTGTCTCAACAAAATTACACTAGATACTGTAAATGACACATTTTAGTTACATATTTGAATGCTGTTTAAAGTGTTTTTTTTTTTATTTATTTATTTTTTTTTTTACATGTTGTTTTAATGAATGCCAGTAGTATCCAAAAGCCAGTTAGCTCAGGAATCTCATGGAATGTTTAAATTTATAAATTTATTTAAAATGCCTGTGCCTTTTGTTAGGATAAACAACCCATGAAATTCCTAAAACCTTAAGGGACAATTTCCATGAAATCTTTAAATAACAAATTTATGTTTTGTCTTTTTGAGCATAAAGAGAAATGGGAACTTCTTGGCATGTACAGCAGAAATCCTGAGATCTTCCGAGTTGAATTTCTTCTTCACATCATGGGTGAAATGGCTCACAGCCAGTGAAAGATACAGGCCAGTCTGCCAGGGACAGTTAGTGTTTCTGAAACACAAATGTCTCTATCTATCCTGTGTATTTCCCTCAATTGTCTCAACTTGTAGAGGATTTTATATTTTGTACTGCTTGGGCAATCCTTTGCCCTACAGGAAAAATTGATATTCTTCTTTTTTGATAAGGAGAATTTATTTATACTTCACTAAGAGTGTTTATTTTATCATTTGGTCAGTATAATATTTATAACAGATTAGTACATAGTTAATTAGTACATTTTATTGTAAATCCTGATGGTGTTTGTCTGTGTGTGTGTGTGGGCAACACTGTGTTCTGTCTTTATGTTATTATCACAGTTGCTGGAAAAACAAATTCTGATGAACTTTAAGTCATCATGTGGCCATCTGTTACACCACCTGCATTATTATCAATGCATTTTACCATAACTGAATTTAATAGCTATATAGGTTGGCAAATTTACAATATATAATTTGGAAGAATGATCTAAATGTTTTATTCAAGTCAAAAATGTTATTTAACATGACAGAACCAACCTATATACACTGACTTATGCCAACAAAGGTACATTTAATGGGTTAACTCAGAAAAAGTTTAACAGTGTATTTTCCCAGTGAAAACTCAGAGCTGCAATCAGACTCAATCATTCCAAAGACTGATTCCTGTCATCTCCTATAGCGGAAATTCAACCTGGAAAATGTCATGCAGCTATTGCAGTTGTGGGCTTAAAGTTCACGTCTGCCCAACGTTTACTTGATATCTTCTGCCGGTGGAGTTCATCGGGTTTATCGTCTCAGAGGGGGCGACGAAAAGAAACGCTGGTAACACTGACCTAGAAACACATGTGCTTGTGAGCAGGTCTCACATGAAAGCTGGAACCAAATCCGTTCCTGGCTCGGATAGATGGGGAATGCAGACTAAAAGAACGATCTCCATAGGTTCGAATTAGAAAAACTTCACATTTCAAAACCTGGTTTTGAATCCCACTGGATTCCCGGGCGGGTGAAAAAGTGAGCTCTTTATTTATTACGTAGCGCAAATTGTAGGGACGTGATTAAATTCGTTTCGTTGGCCGTGCGCTCGCCCCCTTTGCTTGCATCACACTCTAGGAGGGAGACGGGCCCGCGCCTGGGAGCTGTCCCAGGCAACATGGTGCTGAAACCGCAGCGAGAGCGAGCATCCTCCGGCTTTACTGATGATCATCATAACAACTCGTGTTAGAACTACACAACGCCTATCGTCGCATGAACCGCAACGCTTTGGATTACCACGCAGGAGCCACTTCAGTATTTTACCAGCAATTTGATTCAAAGGAAAGACACTGGATGTGACAAAACAACGGACAGTGGACGGCAAAAATATTTCCTCATCGTCGAAGCGAATCTGTTTCTACTCTGGACTGATTTTCGAAAGACATGTCTGACATTACACGGGACAGTGAGCTAAACTGCCTTGGGATTTCTGCAACAAGGGCTGGGTGTTTAAGGAGATAGGCTGCCTGCACTAACAAGACGTTCGCACCTTATATCTTTCAGAAGGGGACTTGTGCGGGATGCATTTGTAAGCGGTGGGACCTGAAACCTGAGATGAACGCCAAGGACAATTGCTGGCTAATTGGCAAGATTGTGGCTGGATTTCGTTTCACGCAACACACTTTGCGTTCACGATAACACATTTACACGGTTGTCGCTTTTGTATGATGGCTATTAAGCGAGGACGATGTGAATTGGAAAACAGAAATTTGTGTACTGTGTGTATCGTAGACTTCCAGTTGTTTAGTTATTAGACAAACCAAGGCTGCCATTTGTTTGGCTCTGCTGACGAATAGCCTGCATTTCTGTTTTCTTGCTTTTGATGAATAGGTGCCACTGGCAAGAGCAGGCTACCTCAGGGTAGGAGCTCTTTGTCAGAAGCTGTTCGCGGGAATCCCCGATATTTTTCAATCAAATCGGGTTATTTGTCCGCAGGTTCATGTTAAAATGTTCGATTTGGGTATCTGTGAGTATAAGGCTAGTTATTGTAAACGCCTTCAGTAGGTAATATCCCTGTAAACTGTTTTGTCAGGTATTCTAAAATGCGCTTTATGTGGTAACATCTGAATGGAGTAGTTTTACTGAGATACTTAAAATGACTGAATCAACATTAGGTTACGAACAGGGTTACTGAAGGTAACAACTGCACGTTACCACTTTTGACAGCTACTATTACATGTGCTTACAATCGTCAGCTCCTCAGTGGAAACACTAGTGCGAGGACTCGCTCGTATGATGTAGCTTTCAGAATAACTGTTGAAAATAAACACCTTCTCTATGTTCAAACGGTCAGTTTGGGTGAGGGTGAGCAGAAAGCGGTGTTGCTCACGGGACTAAACCGGCTGCACTGGTGTTTTTCCTCGTTGGAGTCCAAACAGTAAGTTCTGTTATGTGACCTGCTGGAGTCCAGTAACAGATAGCCTTAGCATTATAGGCCGTTTAAAAACATAGACCGCCTTTCCATTATTCATAAGACGGGCACATGTTGTTGGCTATCGGTGTCATTGTATGGTGTTGGGGATTGTTGAGTCGCAGACCGATGCTGCGCCGCCAGGGCAAGCAGAAAGGCCGCTGTTGCGTCTTGTTCAGTGACCTGAAGGTTTTCCTACTCAGGCCACCGGCACCGTCGGCATCGCCACCTGCCTTCACACCCATGAACGAACTAAACGCGGAGGGCAATGCGACGAGCAGCGCCACGGAGAGCCACTCTTTAGCCAACGGACATTACCAGCCAGTAACAGGTGAGACTGTAGACACACGAGGGCCCTTAGACTGGACTCATAGCGGAGTGGATTCGCCGAGGACTCTGGACTGCTGCAGCTCATCTGAGGATTGCTCCAAGGAGAAGCTGGACGAGAGGTTATCTCTAAATAGCTGCACTGACAGTGGAGTCAGGACTCCATTGTGTCGGATCTGTTTTCAGGGCCCAGAGCAGGTAAGGAATCCACATGCTGCTACACCTGTTTTTCTGCTTGTTGAATGAAAAAATAGATTGTTTATTCCACATATTGGCTCTCTATACTTTATACCATCACCTACTGTAATTAAAAATCTTGGTGCTGCCTTAGTGGTGCCAAAGTGACAACCTGCAGTGAGTTCATTGCACTTTTAAGACCACTTTGAATGTAATTACTGATGAAGAAAATTGAGCTCAAACTGAAAACTTAAGTAGAATGACAGCAATTATTGTGTCACATTAAATGGGTGAAAACAAAGATTTTGTTACAATATAATAGAACATTTTCACAGACAATTACACTGCCCCAATGTTCCTATCATACAATGGACTAAAAAAGTATTTGGACACTTTATCAAATGTATGTATGCCATTTTGTTACATGATAAATTATCAAAACAAGCTACACGTATTTTAAAGAAAGAAGTGCACTTTTCACCATAAAAATCAATTGATATTTAAAATGAGGCAAAAAGTATTACTTAAGTCACACTTTAAAATGTATGAACGCTAAGTGCGCTAAGAACGCTAAAATGAAGACAAAAACCACTCGTCACACACACAAAAAAAATGTGATTGCATTACATAATGCAATATTGAATCAATAGCATTTATTTTGGAAAAAGATAGCACACGCACATTTTAAAGCACAGTATCTAATAAAAGAGGTTGTTTTTTTTTAATGATAAAACAGTAAATGCTTACTAGGCACTTAGTTGAAAATGTTCATAGTTAAAGTGATAGTTCACCCAAAAGCACATATTCCGTCCTTATTTACTCATACTGTTCCAAATCTCATGGTGTTTCAAATTTGTATGACTTTCTTCCTTCTGCAGAACACAAAAGGAGATATTTCAAAGAACTGTTTTTGTCCAGTCAAAAAAGTCTGTGGGCTCCAAACAACATTAGATCACTTTGACTTTCTTTGAATGGATAAAAAAAGCACAAATATTTTCAAAATATATTCATTTTTCTTTCTTTTTTCCCCCTCCACACAGAAATAAATAACAACCTGACTTCAATCACCAAAATTGTAGTTTGCAAAAGTAATGGGAAAAATGAAAAGTGAAGGTAGTTTTGAGAAAAGCACTCAGGTATTGTGTCTGGATACTGCATGTGAGATTCCACATCATTGCTGCTGTTCTTAAAGTGATTTGTCCCATAAATCTAAGTGTTACTCTGCCCCAGTGGTTTTATGACAGTGGCATTTATCCACAGCTAGGTGATTTGTTCTAATGGAATGCAGCACATGACTGAAAGGTCAAGGGTTTGAACACAAAACATTGATCAAAGATTGAGCAGAACATTATATGACTGGCTTACGGACACGTCTGTTGACCGGTTTGATATTTGCCCTGGTTTCATCAGTTTGTTTATATGCTGCAACTTAATTTTAGTATTAGAGAGTTTATCCCTCTGTCCTCTTCACAGGCCAGTTTAGCCTGTAAATGCATGTGAAATTGTTTTATTTTCTCTTTCTCTCCCCCATGTTCTATCATTCTCTCTCTCAGTCGTTTCCTGTCTCTCTCCTTTTCACTTTCCCCACGTCTCTTTCTCTTTCCTCTTTCCATTAATGTGGGCTGTGGCAGAGTTGTGTGGCTGCGGGCTGATGGATGGGCCTGTGAGTGTAATGAGAGCTGTGTAGAGAGCAGATGGGACTGAGGAGATTCTCTCCGCTCTGACTGAGCTGTGTATGTCTCCAATCCAGACACACACTCCCTCTCTTTCTCACTCTCCTCTCCACTGTATGCCTCGACTTTCTCCAGCAGCCTCTCCCTTTTTCTTTCACTTTCAGAAGTAGTAGATAAGGAAGGTCTCCTGCTCTTCTAAACCCAACAGGGAGGGCAAGAAGCGTCCCTGTATTGTGTACACAGAACACGCAGAAACAAATACATGCTTGGGAAAAGAAATGATAGTTTTCTCTTTCTCCACTTGTCCTCTTGCTCTCTCTCACCCACAAAAACACTGAAGAAAAATGCCCTGGACCTCCTATGGTCTCATTTTAATCAATGTAAAAAACAAGAAATGGATCGTCACAGACACTGGAGGTAATTTGCGGAGCATAACTCTTTTTCACACCCTGTTGTGAGAAGCCACTTACGTGGACATCATTTCACCTTCATCAGAGAGAATAATTGGGCAACATGTCCATGTTATTGGACATGACACAGACTAAATCATTAATTTAGGGAAGCATTATTAAACTGTATGAAGTGGGCATGTGGCTTCTTTGGCATTATACTTAGTTAAATCTTTCTCCCGCGGCTTTATAAGTAATTTGTCAATCCACACTAAACCCAAAAGTATATTTGTGGTGGCGTTCATGTGAGTTCATTCAAAATACAATTTTTCTTACAATATTTGAACACACCAGTAATAACAGCCAATGACAACATATTTCATGTTTAATATGTTATTATGAGTAGGATTTTGGACTAATACGATATCACAGTAAATGAGTATGACACTGCAGAAATAGAAAATGACAAAATGCCTGTGAAAATGCCAAGACAATACATTTTGGTCAAAGTAGTCTAATCTCATCAAGGATCCCTCTAATTTTGGTAAAATAATGAATATTTTGCAGATTCTGCAAGGTGTATGTAAACTTTTGACTTCAACTGTATGTCACTATTATGTTGTTTACTAAATCAAAGAAAATTACAGAGTATTTATAGAATAAAACGTGGTGGAGGGGGTGGTTAGGTGAGAAGGAACTTTTTGTCTTCCATACCCAACCTCTTCTGAATGTTCTCAGAATCTTTCCTACTATTCCATTTGCTCTTTCTCCCTCTCTCTTTCAAAATTACTGTTCAGTGCTTTGGTGCTATAGAATGCTGACGATGTACAATCCCTGAGTGACCCACATTAATATGTCATTCACATGAAACATGGTGATATAAAAGCTTTAATTTACAGTATTTTGAAAGTGTTGTTATTATCCATCAATAGTGAAAAATAGCTGAAACTGACATAGTCAGCATGGCTCAAATTCCTTTTTACAAAATTGAATGCACAAGCAACAGTGAAGGTAGAACAGTGTGGCCATACTGTGCCGACGTGTCACCCCAGTATGAGAATCGATGTCTGTGCCAGAATAAACCCATTACGTACCTGCATCTAGGGTGGTCTGGCCAATAGGGAACACCAGGACTTTTCTCAATGGGCTGATCAACCTGTGGATCAGTTGTCAAAACCAGTTTAAACTTGTGAATGACCCCTTTGTATGCACACACACACACACACACACACACACACACACACACACATTTACTTTATATATTTACTTTAAACGACAGTGGTGCTGGCTGTAATTTAAGTCTTTTCTTTACTTGTACAGTGTACAACAGCAAAATATAGTCAATAGGCCTAAATATCAACTAGATTCAGTTCACTTCAGAAGTCTAGAAAACACTAGCTTTTACTGCCAGAATAAACATCTCTAGCCCAAAAAAACATACTTCAGATTTTCCACGTAGAGAAAGAATGCTGATGTAAATGTGCACATGGATGATGACAGTTTGAGCTTGCATGAGAAATAGTTACAGTTTTACAACTGTACTCTGTTACAGCTGTACCCTGCATGATACTTGCAGTACAGTGCACTGTGAGACATGCTCCTTAGACAGCTGTGATGCCTGATTAGTGGATTAAACTTGGACCATGTTTCATTTTCAGTATACCTTTGAAGGGGCATTGGATGCAAAATTCACTTTTACATGTTTTTTTTTTTATTAAATGTGTGTTGGCAGTGTGTGTACACAACCGCCCTATAAAGATAAAAATCCACCCAATTATTTTTGAAATCCCTGCAAATTATGAGCACTTTCTCAGATCATGCAGTTCTTGGCAAAGTGAGGTAGCTTTGCACAGGCCCCTCCCATGACTGTTGACGGACACTGCTGTTTTAGCATTGACCCACCCTGAGTGAGCGGTCCACCATTGTTTCGATGCTGGAGCAGACGGCATGATCATTGCACAGGTGTGCCTTACGCTGGCCACAATAAAAGGCCACTCTAAAATGTGTTTTATCACACAGCACAATGCCACAGATGTCACAATTTTTGAGGGCAGGGCAACGCAGCGCAACAAAATGCTGTAGAATTTATTATAATCAGTGATGCCGTCTACACTGGATGTGAGCAGCTCGTTATAATCAGTGATGCTGTCTACACTGGAAGTAGTGTGACACGACAAATTCCTGACAGTAAACTGCTGCCTCATTCTATTTATGACGTACTGACACAAAGTGTAGTGAATGCTTTGTGGCATCCGCTACACTACATTAAGGTTATCTTTTTAGAGGGTTTATAAAGGTATTTGTTAATGACTAATAAGTCATTTACAAATGTACTTTAAATAGCTTTTGAGCAGTTATAACTGCATGAATAAGAATGGTGACCTCAGAATAGAAGAGAGGGGCAGGGTGAGCAGTAGCTCATTATCATTTAAAGGAACATGCACCGAAATGTGTCGCTGTGAACAGAGCTGTTTTTGGTAAAAGAGGGTGTTATTTTACACTACCATTGAGAAATTTTAGCCAAAGAATGTTATAGACTTTTCACGTAGACTCTAAAGAATCATATCAACTTGTGGAAAATGGGCATCCGATGTCCCCTTTTAGTTAATGTTGGTCCTGGAGAGCCGCAGCCCTGCATAGTTTTGCTTCAACCCTAATCAAACGCACTTGAACAAGCTAATCAAGGTCTGAAGGGTTACTAGAAAGCAACAGGCAGGTGAGTTTTAATTAGGGTTGGAGCTGAACTCTGCAGAGCTGTGGCTTTCCAGGACTGGAGTTCAGCACCCCTGGTGTTGATGATCATGTTAAATACTGTTCCGTGTTTTGATCACATTAAATACTGTTCCATTTTAGAGTGGCCTTTTATTGTGGCCAGCCTAAGGCACACCTGTGCAATAATCATGCTGTCTAATCAGCATCTTGATATGCCACACCTGTGAGGTGGATGGATTATCTCGGCAAAGGAGAAATGCTCACTAACACTGATTTAGACAGATTTGTGAACAATATTTGAGAGAAATAGGCCTTTTGTGTACATAGAAAAAGTCTTAGATCTTTAAGTTCAGCTCATTAAAAATGGGGGCAAAAACAAAAGTGTTGCGTTTATAATTTTGGTCAGTGTATATGACTCTATGACCAGAGTTCAAATCCACCTTTTGCCAAACTGCCAATGACATCACATCGGAAAGGTGTTTATTTTTAATGAAAATGAAGGAAATAATGGAAAATTGGAAAATAACTTGCCTCTTGGGTCTTTTTCAGTTAAGGTTAGGGTTAGGTGTAGGGAGGGCTTTATTATGCCGAAGTGGTACTGAGGTGCACTATCTGCACTTAGTATAAACAGCATGTTACTACTATTATTGCAAAGAAAATACTTTTTTTTTTACATAGTATGAATAGTCTGTTGCTATTTTCACTTAGTGTAATTAGAATCTATTACTATTTGCACTTAGTGTAAATACCATCTATTCTTTTGAATGACTTAATTAAGTAAATGATTCAATGATTTGCTCTTAAAATAAGCTGCATTATTAATTCCTGAATTCAGTAAATGATTTTAACAGCTATTTGGTTTTTTCCTGAATTAATTATTCGTGTTTTTGAATGAATTTGTCAAGTAACTTTTGAATACACTGTATTTACATACATTTTACCCATCACTAATGAAAGTGGTGTGATACAAATATAGTAAAATCTTGTGAGAAGTCCTAGATTTTCTTGTTTACCAGCACTGGAATGACTCTCTATAAAATTAAATTTGATGACTTGACCTTGTTGGTAGGCTACAAAACATACAGTTTAAAGACTATTATGAATAGTTCTAGTTATTTTCTGTATTCTGATGTGTTGAATTTAATTTTTTATTTTGTGCTGCTCCTTATCAATGCTTAGTCATATTTTCCAAAACCCTACTTTGCCTTGGGTGTTCCAAAACTTTTGGAGAACATTGTAATACAAAAGGCACATTTGTATTATATGCATGCAATTTCTAATACATTTGGAGGTGTTTTGTCCCGGTAAACATCTCAGGCTGTTTTTGAGTCCTAGTCCATCCTTGACTGCAGACACTTTTACCAACTACCAGCATGGTATCATTCTCTAGCAGTGTGTGTGTGTGTGTGTGTGTGTGTGTGTGTGTGTGTGTTTAATAGAAAAAAGATCTAGGCTAAAAAGAATCACTTAAAATTTGCATTGCAGTACGCTTTTAGAAAGCACATTACACACAGTCCAACGCAAAAAAGCAAGAAAGCTGCACTTCTCTCTCACTGTCTCACTTTTTCACCACCCTTCAAGTATGCTAATGACAGGAAATACGATTTATTTTATCGCCGCTCAGGGCTGTTTACAAGGATTCTGTCTTTCATTTCTCTCCCTCTCACACTGGCCTGGGATTGCTGTCTCTTTTTCTGTTTCTCTCCTTATTTTCTGTCCCTTCGTGCCTCTTCAACTCACAAAGTCGTGCATAGGTAGTGCATCTTTCTCATTATAAAACACCATGCTCGGTTTTTACTTAGGTCTCGTTTCTTTCTGCTCGGCTGCTGTGTAATGCTGACCTAACATCCAGCGCAATAAATTGAAGCTGCGCTCACCGCCGAGGGCTGTTAGGAGTTATGTATAAAGGATCAGCCATTCAGATTGTATTGATAGTTCTGCTTTAATACCACAATTAGATAAAGTGGCCTCTTCTCCCACTCTGACGAGTCACACTCTGATCTCCCATCACACATCTCTGGCACACAACGTATCATTACAACCCCAAACCATCAGTGATTATGTATAATTAGTGTAGAACAAATCAAGTGAATCTGAATTTACTCGACAAATGGATGTACATTCAATTCTAAAATCTCCACGTCCTCGGATTAGACTCATAACGCATGTCAAATGAAATCAGAGGGACTTTATGGCGGGAATTATCCACATTCAGTTTGTAATGCTCTGCAGTATGGATATTTGATCACCGATGAATCAGTCGAGTCAATCTGAATAGCAGCGTCCGCATTTGATACAGGTTTCATAACTGTGGAACTAAACTGCATCAAAGACGCAGATTTTGCCAAAGCTAATGTAATCTGTTTAGAGCAGAGACTAGTGCTGAGATTAAGGCCTAACATGGTAATCCTTTTAATTGAAGTTTGTTCATGACGGATGAAATGACACACACATTCATACTGTGTTTGTCAACCTGGAGACTCAGAAGAAACTCTAATCCTCTCAAAGAGAGAGGAAGTGACGGAGCCAGCAGTGTAAATGGCCTTGACACAGAACACACAGTACACATATAAACACAGCAGTGATTGGATAAGTGGGCCAATAACTAGAGTGTGAGTTTCAGTCTTTTAAAGCAAAACCCAGCTTTTTTTCCATTGTAAAACCTTCAGCTGTTTGTTATGCATGAATGTGAATGCATTGATGCTTTATTGATTTGTTATGCATGAATGTGAATGAATACATATAACCTTGAGATGTGTTCTCATTAAAACTGGTTTATATTATTAAATTTAAATTGCGAAATCAACCCTTTTACTTACGGATTTGACTTAACACATACATATCTTTTTATGTTTAGAATGTCAAGTACACTATTATTCAAATTTTTGGGCTCAGTAAGATTTTTATTTTTCAATTTAATACTTTTGTTTAGCATGGATTCAAAAGTGATAGTAAATATATTGTATTGTTACGAAAGTTGAGTAACAAAAATGTTAAGTACCATTTCAAATGCTGTTGATCTTTCTATTCAAATAATCCTTAGAATATTTTCCACAAAATATTTAGCAGTACAGATATTTTCATCATTGAGAATATAGAAATGAGAAAATGTGTCCTGTAAAAGAAGAAATGTATCCTGAGTAGCAAATCAGCATATTAGAATGATTTCTGAAGGATCATGTGACACTGAAGACTGGAGTAATGGCTGCTTTGTGTCACAGGAATAAATTACATTTTAACATATATTCACATAGAAAACAGTTATTTTCAGTTATAAGAATATTTCGCAATATTAATGTTTTCTTGGTGAGCAGAAGAGAATTCTTTCACAAATAAATAAATAAATAAATAAAACATACCAACCCCAAACATGTAAGCCTAGCTGGCATTTTATCATAGCAAAAATTTGACCATGATGATTTTGTTTTTAATAGATTTTATGCAAAATTCACTTTTACATGTTTGAACATAAATGTGTGTTGGCAGTATGTACACAACCACTCTATAATGCTAAAAATCCTCCCAGTGGTTTTTATTTAATCCTTATAATTAATATCCCCTTTTTCAAAACAAGCCATTCTCAGCTTCTTGGCTATGTGACGTCACACAGACCAAGGCCGCTCCCACGATAGTTGAGTCACACAGCCGTTTTACCTTAGACCCGCCCTGAGTGAGCTGATAACAGTCCACCATTGTGTTGATGCCAGAGCAGGGGAAGACATGAATGTCTCCTATGTCGATTGACGTGTTCTGTTATCGGATATAATAATAAACACAGCCGTCGTCATTTACTCCCGACATCTAAGCCGCTGAAGATGCAGACAATTAACGTTACTTTTGTTTTTGAAGGGAATGCGCCGATCCCCAATTTGCCTAAATGCATCTAAGTTCACGTAAATCATTCGTGATGCAGTTTTACCTACAGAAGAAGTGAGTATAAGGGTTTTTTATGAATCTTTGCAAATCGGCCTTCCTAATAATGTGCTAGTTAGCAAGTCTCGTGGCTAAATGTGGCTAAAGTAAACATTATGGCTCGTGACCCCACGGAAGAGGAGAGGCGGGGTGAGCAGAGCTCATTAGCATTTAAAGAAACATGCAACAAAACAAGTTTCTGTGAACAGGGCTGATTTTTTACACTACCATTGAGAAATGTTAACCAAAGTATGTTATAGACTTTTAATTAAGACCCTAAAGACCCATATCAACTTGTGGAAACTGGGCATCCGATGACCCCTTTAAATTAATATTACAAGTTCTGCTTAATGAACACTTGTTTCATAATATTGATTATCACAAAGTTAATATGGACCTTCCTTTTTTAAAAAAAAGTAAAGCAGTTATTACTAAAGTAAATGAGTTAAATCAATAAATGCTAGGAAAAACTTACTTTCAAAGACAGTCATAAGTCATTAAACAGCATCCATGATAATATGATGTTACTAATGTTTTCTATGGTTTTTATGTCCAGTATCCACAATGACAGTGTATTAACAGAAGAATAAATCTAAGTGCTTTTATAAAATTACAAGCTTCACATTTATAAGCTCTTCACTGTAACCTCCATTTTTGCTTAAAAACAAAATCCCACAAATGCGATAAACTGACCCCAAAATAAAGGGATAGTTCACCTAAAAATGAAAATTCTGTCATTAATTACTCACCCTCCTGTTGTTCCAAACCCATAAGACCTAGAGACACAAATTAAGATATATTTGATATTCGATATATTTGATATTCTCGAAATTCGAGAGCTTTCTGACCCTCCATAGACAGCAAGGGTACAACCACGTTCAAGGCCCAGAAAGGTACACTCAAAAAAATGATTCTACAACACTGTTCAGTTTATTATATATACTTCCCAATAATCATTTTCATTTAACACCATTGTGTTAGGTTTCCCATTTAAACAATTGCATTGTTTCAAACTGACATGAAACAGTTCTGTTTTGGTTCAACTCAATATTTTGATTTTGAAAAAACAATTAAGGTTTTTTCAAAACTTAAACAATTAAGTTTCAATTAAGGAGGCCAAAAATAACATTTGATGCTTGTTCAATTTACTTAAGTAAATTAAGTTAATCCAACACAATTTTTTACAACCACTTTACTTAATTTGACTTGAGAGTACATTAATTATTTTACTTGTGTAACTAGGAAGTGGATTTTCCCTTCCCATCATGCTTTGCACACGGTTGGATAAGGAGAGTAAATGTTGAAATAAAATCTTATTTTATGCATTTTTTATTAAGATGATAAAATTGGGAGACTTGTTAATGTTTAATGTTCTTCTATGTTTGTATTTAAAACAGTTTCTGGTATGTTAGTGTTTTTGGGGGTTACCATTGTGGTGAAGTGTAGAGCATGTGCTTGGGTTGAGGACCTGCTAACATGAGTTAAAGTTGTTTTAATAATAAAATAAACAACTACTTTGGGCATGCCATGGATATAACAAAGCTATCTTATGGCTAATGCCTGACAAGTTGGTTGCCAAGTTATTTGTTTACCAGTTTATCATATTTTAGTTTGAGTTCAACAAGCATAAAATATCACTTCATAAATGTATCAATTTCACTGAAACTATATTTGATCAAATTGAGTTGGCCCAACCTAATTACATTTCATTGCTTGAATTTGTTTCTTATGAGTTGGGGTTACACATAATTATTGGATGGAAATCCTGCCTTCAATTAAATTGAGTTCATCCAATGAATTATTTTTCTGAGTGTACCAAGAACATCAACAAAATATTCGATAGATCCCTAATCAGATTCTCACATTAATTTGTGAACACATATGTGTGGGGAAATATAGAATATATTGACAGATTAATTTATGTACATTTGTAGTATTCTTAGAGCTGTGATGGTATCCAGTTGGTGGCAGTCACCAGGAAGAGACTCCCTGAGTAGATCTGACTAGAAGAAAACAGGTTAGCCATTGTACATGTTATGTTTAGCATGACTGACAGTATTGTACTGAGCTCTACGTAGTTGTGAACGGGTCTGTGAGTAATCATGCAAATTATGCTGTCCAAATTAAAAAAAAAAAAAAAGGAATCATATCCTTATTAACCCCCTCCTTCAAGTGTTAAATATGTCAACAAAATAGTCCATGTGACATCAGTGATTCAATCATAATTTTATGACAATTTTATTTAAAGCCCCTTTCTGGGCCTTGAACGTGATAGGACCCTTGCTGTCTATGGAGGGTCAGAGCGCTCTTGGATTTCATCAGAAATATTATAATTTGTGTTCTGAAGATGAATGTGAAGATGGAGGTCTGACAGGTTTGGAACAACATGAGGGTGAGTAATTAATGACAGAATTTTCATTTTAGGGTGAACTAACGCTTTAAGTAGAATCTCTTCGGCTAGCTATACAGACATGTAAAGATGGATATACTGTTGAAGCAGAGGTGTAGGGCATTCATGACGTATAAGGAGCTGTGCTCATGGGGACCCAAGATCAAGACTGATCTAGGCCATGTCCCGAACTCATTCCTCTCTCTCTCTCTCTCTGCACTTTTCTCTCAGCTCTCCACTGTCCTATATAATAAGGCAGAAAAGCCAGTAATTAAAAAATGCATATACATATCCATGTAAAATACCCTCATGTAAAATAAATATTTAAAATATACACCATGCACTTTCATTTATAATATATTAAAGCACTTAATAACAAATTTTGTGTTTAGTACATTTCATCAGATGTTTATAGTCAGAAGTGGTAATCTTTTCCTGGCATGACACAAACATACACCCACACGCAGAAGTTCAGCAACAACATCAGCAGCAGTACAGACAACAGTATGTAGTCTGTTGACCACTGTACCTTTGAGAAGTGTACTTTGGATGTATTCGATAGATCCCTAATCAGATTCTCACATTAATTTGTGAACACACATGTGTGGGGAAATATAGAATATATTGACAGATTAATTTATGTACATTTGTAGTATTCTTAGAACTGTGATGGTATCCAGTTGGTGGCAGTCACCAGGAATAGACTCCCTGAGTAGATCTGACTAGAAGAAAACAGGTTAGCCATTGTACATGTTATGTTTGGCGTGACTGACAGTATTGTACTGAGCTCTACGTAGTTGTGAACGGGTCTGTGAATAATCATGCAAATTATGCTGTCCAAATAAAAAAAAAAAAAAAAAGGAATCATATCCTTATTAACCCCCTCTTTCAAGTGTTACATATGTCCTTCAGCTTACCGAGAAACTTGACTCTCCTTGGTGAAGGTAGACAGCTGTAATGAGCGTGAGATATCACCCTATCATTACATGCTTGTATCATTAATTTGATGGAAGTATAAACAGCTTTAAAATGCTTAAGGAAATGAATGACAGTAGCAGTAATACCAGGAGTGCCGAAACTGTCAGGATGGATAGAAACACATTACAGAAGTTGGAGTTTAAATGTTCACACATTGCCAACGTGTCAGAGATAGCGAGGGCTGACAGACAGGAGGTGAGAGGTGGAATCTTGACAAGGAGAGGATGTGGAAACAGTCCACCCTTTTATTGTAGAGTATAAATGTGTCTTATTTTAATCTTAAATCGATGTTAATGTTGAGTAGTGATAAACAGATAAACTTTACATAGCTATTTTGAGATGATCACATTTACGTGTAGCCATTTACTGTATTACCTCACTTCCAAAAACTTACATTATAGTTATACTACAATTTCCACACCTTAAGACACTGTCCAGATGATGTATTTCAAGACATTTTCCAGGTTTTTGTCCTTAAAAGGCTTTTGTGTGTGTGAATTACCTGAGTCTGTGTGTCCCTCAGCGTTGTTTGGCAGCAGTGTCTCTTACTAGTTTAACTTCAAGCAACACATTCTCACTCCCAACTCGTCACATATTGAGGCTTGGTCAGGCCCTTATGGCGTCACTTTTTGACACACAGGGTAACCCTGTGCAGGGTCCTTCATTGCTTTAAATAAGAAACCCTTGACGTCACAACGCTGACGCAAAAGGCACTGGGAATTTTATTGTCATGATTAAATTATATATTGGGTAATAATATTACCATTACTACATATACGTTGGGGTGTGGTTTTTCAATGTAAACAGTTACAAGTTTTATTTACATTTCATTATTTACACATTTACAAGCACGTAACCTAACCTCTGCCCCATAAACCTACCATTTGTCAATAAAACACAAGATATAACTGGCAGATACAGCTACAGTCATAATTTATTCATAATTTATTATTAAGTCTTCCGAGGCAAAACAATTGATTTGTGAGAGGAATAGACGTGATCCATCCGCCGTAAAGCTCAGTCTGTTTGTCTGTAAATAAATTTCAAAAATGCCGCCCGCCAGAAAAAGCGTTACGTCAGCCTTTGTTGTGAAATGCCATTGGCTGTTGTGTGTCTCGTGACCGTTTGCGTCATGCTAGTATTCGGAGTATCTTTTTATATGAGATGTGAGCACATTAACAGAGCAGGATCATTTTCAGCGATTAAAACCTTACTCACTTCTTTGCATAAAGATATTGTATAGCTTCAGAAGACTCAAAATGCAACATGACTTGCTTTTATACTGCTTGTTTATAGTCAGTTTCTGCAATAAATACCTGTGACTGTACTTATATTTGCCTGTTATGTGTTTTATATTGTTCAGAAGTGGGTATGTTTAGGGTAAGGGTGGGTTTAGGAGGTCCAATGAAAGTATACATTTAAATAAAAATATTATTTTTATTTTTTTTTACAAATGCATGCAAACCATTCAATTAGGGCAAACAGCTGAAATCAATGGAGGACCCTGCACATCCAAAAGCGACGCCAAAGGGTCCTGACCAAGCATCAGTGTGTGACAAGTTGGGAGTGAGAACGTGCTGCTTAAAGAAGAGCAACATTACCACCTTGCTAATGAGAAATGTCATAGCTTTTCAGCTGCAAAACTATTTTATTGATAAAGGCGTGGACCAGCGCTGCCGGTTTCTGTGTGCCTGCTTTTGGTTAATAACAAAACATCTTTTCATGGGGAAAAACGCGGAAATAATTTGACATTTTTATCCTATTGTCTGTTATAATTGTTGGTTTGTTCAGTGTCTTTGTGGGGTTTGGTTTCTTTGCTGTTTTTAAGCTATAAGGACCTTTGAAATAGCTAAAATCATTTGGCTAATTGATATGGAACTGTAATGCGGTCAAGACCTGCCTGTAACCATGTTAACCATGTGTTTCCTGAAAAATAATTGCATGCCTTACTATGTGCTGCAGTGTTTATTTCAGAAATTGTGTAAGTAAAGGCAACTATATTTTAAGAGTCATTTATAAGAAAGAAAGGTGATACTACGATGCCATGTTGTTTTAAAATTAAATAAATTTATTTAATGGTAACATTTTACAATAAGGTCTCAGTTTTAACTTTAATGCATGAACTAACAATGAGTAAATTTATTCAAAATGTACAAAATATTCATATTGTTCACAGTGCATTAATATTAACAGAGACAACTTTTAATCTTAAAAATGTAACATTAAATGTTGAGATTAACATAACTAAGATGCATAAATTCTGCAGAAGTATTGGTCATTGTTAGTTCATGTTAACTCATTTTAACAAATTAAACCCTATTATATAGTGTTATTTAATGATTTCATTTTTGTCATTTTACCAAAATACACGATTAAAATATTATCCAGAAAATTGTATTATTAATTCAACATAATTATTAATAATTAAAAATTTATTTGTATAGTGCTTTTTATTTACAATATATATTAGCCTTTGTTCTTCATTTTTTAAATATCTTTTATAAAACATCTAGGACATGCACTAGATATTTCACATCAGCCATTAAAGGGATAGTTTACCCAAAAAATGAAACTTCTGTTATTAATTACTCACTCTCATGTCGTTCCAAACCCGTAAGGCCTTCGTTCATCTTCAGGACACAAATTAAGATTTTTTAGATGAAATCCAAGAGCGTTCTGACCCTCCATAGACAGCAAAAATGTAACTGAAATGTTCCTAGACCCAGAAACGTAGTAAGAACTTTGTTCAAATGTGACATTAGTGGTTCAACTGTAATTTTACGAAGCTACGAGAAAGTTGTTATTTTTGTTTTCTTCGCACACAAAAAGTATTCTCGCAGTTTAGTAAAATTACAGTTGAACCACTGATATCACATGGTTTATTTTAACGATGTTCTTACTACGTTTCTGCATCTGGGAACATTTCAGTTACATTGGTGTCTATGGAGGGTCAAAAAAAGCTCTTGGATTTCATCAAAAATATCTTAATTTGTGTCCCAAAGATTAACGAAGGTCTTACGGGTTTGGAATGCCATGAGAGTGAGTAATTCATGACAGTATTTGAATTTTTGGATAAAGTAACCCTTTAATATTGAATGAATATTGACCCTACTGAATGGTTTTGATCTTGGATGGTGAGAAATACATATATATTTTTTTGATATGGTGGTAAAACTACATGATGGTACAGTGGATTAAAAATTAACGTTTTGCCTCTAGTTCTGCTATGACACTTTTTCTTGTCAAATTATACCTGGATCATTTGCCACACTGAATTGCAGTAGGTGTTACAGTATAAGCAGGGAAGTGATGTGTGAGTGAATGTGTGAGGATGTGTGGGCACGCATGTGTGTGTTATGAGCCATTATGAGCCTGTACAGGAGATTAAGAATAGATGAACATTTCAAATTTGCATCAGCTCTCAGAGGGAGTAAATAAATCAGACAGATTAACAAGTGATAACCTGAAACCAGTGGATGAGCACTAGTGCGCAACCCAAAAGTGAAGGGGCAATGCTACAGGAAAATAATAAAATGGAAGATAAAGATGATGAAGGATAGCAAAATAAATAGTTTCATCAGCTTTTAAACAAGAGGGAAAAATACATCACATGTTGACATCAAAGAGCATGCAACTGTGTCAAAAATTTGGTTGCAAAAATATAGTAAAAAAATAGCCAGTTTACCTTTTAGACTTTGGCTTATCCTGATGTTTATGTGTTGGGTCAGCAGTTGTATTTCAATGTAAGATGGCCGGAGGGTGAGTACATTTTCAGCTAATTTTCATTTTTGGGTGAACAAGTTACAACAAATAATTCACTTTAAAATGTTTGTTCCTTAACATTAAAAAAAAAAAAAAAAAAAAACACAGAACAGACTTTCCTCACAATTACAAGTTTTTGTTTTCAAGTCTTTCTGCAATGGTGCACTTGATGAAGAATTAAGTTCATGAACAGAAACACACAGACTGCAAAATACACTACCAGTCAAAAGTTTTTGAACAGTAAGATTTTTTTATGCTTTTTAAAGAAGTCTCTTCTGCTCACCAAGCCTGCATTTAAACAGTAAACTTTAGAAATATTTGTACTACTTAAAATAACTCTTTTCTATTTGAATATATTTTAAAATGGAATTTATTCCTGTGATTTCAAAGCAGAATTTTTAGCATCATTACTCCAGTCACATGATTCTTCAGAAATCAATCTAATATTCTGATTTGTTGCTCAAAAAACATTTATTATTATTATTATTATTATTATTACTATTATTATTATTATTGTTATTGTTGTTGAAGCTTTTTATTTCAGATCAATGCTGATCTTTGGATCTTTCTATTCCTCAAGAATCCTGAAAAAAAATTACTCAACTATTTAAAAAAAAAATGTCTTGAACAGCAAATTGTCAGACCCTTTGGACTGTTTTGTGTGTTTTTTCCCTGTGTTGCCCTTATTTGGTCTTCCTGTTCCGCTTCTCATTTATTACGTCACTGTTTGATTGTTCACCTGTCTCCCCCTGATTGGTTGTTTCCTTGTATATAAGTTTGGTTGTGTTCCTGTTTAGATCGTCGGTTCTTATATTGTCATTTTGTATGAAGTCATTTTGCTTATGGTTCTCCTTCAAGTTACGTTGTGTTTGCTGGTTCCCTGCTGTTTCCTGTCCGTTCCTGTTTCCCTGTGGATTATATTAATAAAACTCTATGCTTTGGACCTCCTCGCTCCTCCTCGTCATTCCCCGCACACAACAACGTGACACAAATCAGCATATTAGAATGCTTTCTGAAGTATCGTGTTACACTGATGACTGGAGTAATGATACTGAAAATTTAGCTTTGATTACAGGAATAAATTAGATTTTAAAATATATTCAAATACAAAGCAGTTATTTTAAATAGTAAAAATATTTCATAGTATTTCACAATATTACTGCTTAAGTAATGAAGCCTGTGTGCATTAATGTGTACTCCAACTGTACAGAGATTTTTATGAAGGAAATCAAATATCCTGCTAATTTTTCCGACTTTGTAACATAGCCTACTGCTAGCCTAAATAAGAGCTACAGATAATGAAAACTGCTTAAACTTAATTAAATATTGAGGGTGCTTCAGAAATGGGTGAGTGTGCTCTAGACTCAATGCACATTCATTTTTACGTATATATTTATGTCCAGTCCATTTCTTTTTCAAATGTGAATCCCGCATAAGTATGCGGATGTCATTCCTGAAACTGTGCAGCGTGTATGTGGCTGAAAAACAAAAGTTTTATATAAATTCTGAATGGATTATGTATAGCCTAGAAAGAATACAAAGACCACTTTTATAATAACTAAAAAGCTGTCCCTCGTCGTTGTTAATCATAATCTCATTACGTTTTGTTATAATGAGAGGATTTCACAAGCTTGCAAAACTCGGCACTGGACAAAAACTCTGGTGTTTTGAGCAGTTTGTGGTTTCTAACGTAAACCCACTCACTGACCATTGTGTTCACGAAATCAACAGATATGTCTGTGATTGGCTATATTGCTTAATACTGCAAAACAAAACCAAAACACACGCACACGCACACAAAACGTAAACAGAAACCTCTTGACACTCTCCAGAGCGCACATGCAAAAAATGTACTGGATAGTTTGCCAGATCTGTTTTTCCAATATGATAGTAAATAGAGAATTTTTTCCTGTGGGACTCGAGCACCCACGGGATCGGCGCCTATGGTCGTAAGCAATTCACTGCTAGGGCAATAAAATAAAGAGTGAGAAAAGATTAAAAATCTATTCAACTTACTATTTTATATATTTACTACTTTATTTTATAAATGAAAGTTTCTTCAAAGCTCTGAAAGTACTTATAACTAAATGGACTTTAAAATGCACTTTAAAATTGCAATAAAGGTCAATCTGGGAGAACACAAAGACACAAATGTTTTGATCAGGTCCTCTTTACATTTGCACCAGCCTTGAATAGTCTGGCCCAAGTCTAGACTGGAAAACAGTCTGGTTTTCATAAAGAGGTCTGCAGACATACTGATATGACCTTAAGCACCTGGACACCTTAACAAGTTTCTTGCAGGGGCCAGAAAACTTGCAAAGGAACAAAATATTCAGATAAATTATTTGATTTTAATACTTTCATTGTAACTTGTAAAAGAATGGTTCACCAAAAATGAAAATTTGCTGAAAATATACTCACCCTCAAGCAGTCCAACATGTAGATGAGTTTGTTTCTTCGTGAATATTTAGCATTATATAATTTTCTCTCTAGTGGATCCTCTGTAGTGAATTGTTGCCGTCAGAATGAGCCCAAACAGCTGGTAAAAACATGACAATAATCCACAATTTTTCTGCATGACTCACACGAGTTCATCAATTAATGTCTTGTGAAGCAAAAAGCTCTGTGTCTGTAAGAAACAAAGCCATCATTAAAGTCCCCATGAAGTTTTTTGGCATTTAGTATGAATATGTTAGCCTTAAGCTAGTGTGCTCCAAAACAATGACAAAATTCACATCAAGCATTCAAAACTTGCACTCTCTAACTTCTAACTTTCAACAATTTTGATGACAACACACTGCACTTTAGCATTTCATCAAACTTTCTGTCCAATCAAATGCTCTCTAGAATCCGAAGCATCCAGCCCCCTACACTACGAATAGACGCTAAAGCTGAGGTTGAAATCGGTCACTTGTTCACAGAATTTGTATATTTTTGCACAGTGAATATACAGACTATATAGGGGATAGGGAACGATTCAGAGTGTAAATATGCATCCTGCTGGGGTGACACGATAACAGGGAGCGGATCATATGCGCAAACCACAAAACGTATCGGACACATTTGAATTCTACACAGAATGCTATTTTCTATATAGATAATGCGATATGGATGAGATTGTGGCTGTCATATGCTGTCCAATCCGGCTTTACCCAGCTTGACGGCTCTGGCCCAAGCAGTGATATAAACAAAACACTTAAAAAAAAAAAAAAAAAAAAAAAGAAAAAAAAAAAGGAGATGTGACTGTTTGATATGTCCTGCTCTGTCTTCCTGATTCAGTTGAAATTACGTCAACACATAAAATAATACTGCATGTTTCAAAGCACTTCAGTGGACCTTTAAGACAATTTTAACTATAAATAATTGCTAATATTCCAGTCGATAATCACAATACACTTCCTCCACAAAATGATTGATTTGTTTCTTACAAACACACAGCTTATTACCTCACAAGAAATTAACTGAACAAATGAGACATTTCATTTTTTACTCCGGAACAATAAAAGCAACTCTTCTCTTTATTTGTCTGTGAAGGTTAAGTTCTCATCATCAATTTCTCTCTTTTTTTTTGAATGACATTGTCCTTGTCCACAGGAGCTGGCAAACTGCTGTCTCATCTCATTTTTGTTTGAGTATTTATCTACAGCTGAATCATTTGCATAAATACATTTGACTGGATGGGGTGAAATCAAATATGTATTTGAGAAAGCTAGCGTATCTGAACTATCTCCAGACAAGTCTTGAACATGCTCCCTCCAGTCTGGATCTGAACCTCAGATTGCTAATTGATGACCTCAGCTTGCTGCTGAACTCACCACTGAGTTCTCTGATGTATCGAGCAGCACAGCAATTTCATCAGAATCAACTGGAGAGCCATAAAAAATGATTGACTTTCTACTAGGTGTTTCCGCACCTTACAGGCGAAACTGTAGAGCTGTAAACTAGCTTTGTTTTCTCGAAAATAAAAGCTGTATCTCATTTCAAAGGCTGTGCCCTCCAGGTCGCATTTGTTGGCTGCATATATGATTGAGGATGCCTCATTTCAGAAAAGTAACCATTATAAAACAGACTCTTATTCCTTGCGAGATGTAAATTATTGTAATTTCTTTCTTTCTTACTTTGGAATATAATTGTTACTTTTCTCAAATGAGGCAGCCTCATTGACGACAGACGTAACCTCAGGAGAGCGCAGCTTTCAAAATGAGACGCAGATGAGACACAAATGTTTAATCAACATTTAAATCAGCAAACATCCAATGGGAATACAATTCCAAAGAGAATCTGAGAAATATAAATATTCCATGTCTGCTATATAGTCTCTCTGACATATTATGGAAAGAGAATGGGATGAGAAACACATACACACACACACACAAATGCAGACAGCAGTGGGGTCATGTATCCCTACCTAGATTTTAAATTTAATTATGGATCCAAATTTCAACCTCAGAAGACACCACAGCATTTGCTGATGCTTTTAAGTCAGTTACAGTGAATTCAAGTTACATTTGATCAGTTTATGTGTTCATGGAAGTTGAACCCATGACCTTAGCATTGCCATTGCTATGGTGTCATGCTCACTTAGAAAAGCTACATTAAAATCTTATATTAGGTCTACAACAAAATGTTTGTATTGGGATAGTTGACAAAAAAAAAAAAAAGATTCTGCTATCACACTATACATATTCAATATATGTATATTCATATAACATAGCCTATATGTATTCATACAACATATTCAAAAGCCACACGCTTATGTAAGGAAAAGACACAAACACACACAATTCAAACTTTTATCAAAATAGTCAGAATTTAGAATGTCAGATTCAAACTTGCAAAGAACTGTGAGATGAAGACACAATTACCATTTTTTTCTGAAACAAGCCTCCATATTTTTAAAGGAGTCATGAACTGCCTTTTTTTTATTATTTTGTATAGTTCTCTGAGGTCAACTTATGTTATCAAGATCTTTTACATCAAAAAACAATTTAGAAGTAATAGGCTACACTGTAAAGTTTGACTGTGAACTTTAAAATTTGATGTTTTTTTGTTGAAATAACTTTATTTTTCTTTTTTTCTTAGCAGTTTTGTACATTAGGGTTGTATGTTACATTTAATGTTGTTGAATTAATGTTTATTGCATTATTTCAGTTTCATGTTACTATGATGGTGATTAGTGTTTGCGTGAATGACACTGTGCACTATGTTAATTTTTAAAAGCTGTGTGTGATGACCTTTGGTTCATCATGTGACTCTCTCTTCATCACCTGCTTTTGGTGGTTATCAGTGTATTACAAAGGTACAAAACAGATTTCAGTACTTTAATAGCTTGGTACATTATATCAGTTAATTAAATTACTGTATTTACCTGTAAATTTAAGTGAAAACCGTAAACCGTTAAACGTTGCTACCATATTTTTTATGGTAAAATTCCGGCAACCACAACTGCCGTTTTTTCATAAATTTTACAGAATTTTTTTACAGTGTATTTTCTGTCCTATTTAGACCCTCCTCATTGGAACGGGACAGTTGACAAAACTAAACAAAACAAGAATCAATGATTTGTTACGGTAGTGTAGGGAGGAGAGAGCAGGTATAATCCAAATTTATTCAATTTAATAACGACAACAAAACAGGATGAAGGTGTACACAACATAAATATAACTGTGACCGGAAAACCAAAGACTGAACAGAACTGGGTTTAAATACATGGGCAAACGAGGGAGATAAATGATAAACAGGTGTGTGAAATAATCAATTAACTTAACAAGGAAAGGAACAAGACCAAAAAAAGGAAACCGGAACCAAGATAGAAGTAAAACACAGAGACACAAGTCCATAACCCCGACACTATTACACTATATTTAACATGCTCAAAAGAAAACACTCTTATCTAAGGAACAGAGCATAGAATAAAATAATAATTACCTTTTTTATTTTTTTTATTCCGTGGTGAAAACAAGCCTCCATATCTTTTTATTATTTTGTACAGTTCCCTGAAGTAAACATATAATTTTTACATTAAAAAAAAAAAAAAACAACATTATAATAATTTAGAGCTTAGCACAGCCAGCATGAGGACAGAGCTTAGCACAGCCAGCACGTGGACAGATCCTAGCACAGCCAGCATGGGGACAGAGCCTAGCATAGCATGGGGAGAGAACTTAGCATAGCAACAGATTCACCAACAGCAGGTTACCACATTAATACAAGACAAGAGACAATGGCAACATGAGGGCTACTTATTGTTACGACTGTCTAGGGGCCAGCCGTAACAGGAAAAGGAAGAGTCTCAATACCAAAGAGATTATGAATAACAAGAATTTTATTTATAAATAAGGGTTTAGCTTCGGGGGCAGACAAGGCCAAAATAATTTAAAAAAAATTCTATTTCTGAACACGGTACACTTTCTACATCAAAAAGAAAGAAAACAAAAATACAGTTTCAGCTTACCTGACTCCCTAAACCAAAAACAATGAGAAAAGGTGTTTCAAAATAAAATGGCGTCAAACCCCCTACTCCCTGTAATTACTCAGTACTTATTTACAAGGTATTTACAAAAGATGTATATACAAGTCTATAGTTGACAATTCAAAAATCAGAATCCAAATTCGTGGTTAGCAGACAAGGACCAAGATAACAGGATATCACAGATTCGAAAAACAATTACTAACACAAAACCCAAGCACTCACAATCTCAACAAAATACATGATCTCTCTGGCAAGACACTCAAAAGACTTAAACGACGATGGCAAAACGCAAAGGCACTACGAGGTCACACACGATGGCACAAGCATGGCAGAAGTTGAGTGTTTGGGGCAGTCCTTATATCTGGGTAATGTGAGGAGGAGAACCAATCGCAGCCTCCAGCGAATTATCTCAGGGAACCGCCCACCTGAAACACAAACATGCACATACACAGAGAGAACACAAGGGGGCAGAATGCAAACAACGAGAAAAATGACATTATACTAAAGAAAGAGGGTCACATGACAAGAACAAACCAATGAGTAAACAGACATGACTATAACAACCAATGAGAACATGACGCATTGAACTAAGGTACTAATAGCAGGAACATATGAGGACAATGGAAGCAAGACTAGAGCTTAGCACAGCCAGCATGGGGACAGAGCCCAACACAGCCAACACGTTGACAGAGCTTAGCACAGCCAGCACGGGGACAGAACCTAGCATAACACGTGAACAGAACCTAGCATGGGGACAGAGCTTAGCACAGCCAGCATGGGGAAAGAGCCTAGCACAGCCAGCATGTCGACCGAGCCTAGCATAGCATGGGAACAGAACTTAACATGGAAACAGGCTCACGAATAGCAAGTTACCAAAGTAATACAAGACAAGAGACAACAGCAACATGAGGGCTACTTATACCAAACAAAGAGGGTCACATGACAAGAACAACCAATGAGAACATGACACATTGAACTAGGGGACCAATAGCAGGAACACATGAGGGCAATGGAAGCAAGACACAAACAGCATGAAATCAAACTACAGCACAGACTAGAGCTTAGCACAGCCAGCATGGGCACAGAGCTTAGCACGGGCATACAGCTTAGCACAGCCAGCATGGGGACAGAGCTTAGCATAGCATGGTAACATAACGTAGCATGGGATCAGAACTTAGCATGGGAACAGACTCACCAACAGCAGGTTTCCACATTAATACAAGACAAGAGACAATGGCAACATGAGGGCTATTTATACCGAACAAAGAGGGTCACATGACAAGAACAAACCAATGAGCAAACAGACATGACTAGACAAACAAATGAGAACATGACACATTGAACTAAGGGACCAATAGCAGGAACACATGAGGGCAAGGGAAGCAACACCAAAACAGCATGAATCAAGCTACAGCACAGACTAGAGCTTAGCACAGCCAGCATGGGGACAGAGCCTAGCATGGCATGGCATGGCATGGCATGGCATGGCATGGCATGGCATGGCATGGCATGGCATGGCATGGCATGGCATGGCATGGCATGGCATGGCATGGGAACAGAACTTAGCATGGGAACAGGCTCACCAATAGCAGGTTACCAAATTAATACAAGACAAGAGACAACGGCAACATGAGGGCTATATATACCAAACAAAGAGGGTCACATGACAAGAACAAACCAATGAGCAAACAGACACATGACTAGAACAACAAATGAGAACATGACACGTTGAACTAAGGGACCAATAGCAGGAACACATGAGGGCAAGGGAAGCAACACCAAAACAGCATGAATCAAGCTACAGCACAGACTAGAGCTTAGCACAGCCAGCATGGGGACAGAGCCTAGCATAGCATGGGAACAGAACTTAGCATGGGAACAGAACTTAGCATGGGAACAGGCTCACCAATAGCAGGTTACCAAATTAATACAAGACAAGAGACAACAGCAACATGAGGGCTATATATACCAAACAAAGAGGGTCACATGACAAGAACAACCAATGAGAATATGACACACTGAACTAAGGGACCAATAGCAGGAACACATGAGGGCAATGTAAGCAAGAAACAAACAGCATGAATCAAACTACAGCACAGACTAGAGCTTAGCACAGCCAGCATGGGGACAGAGCTTAGCAACAACAGGTTACCGCATTAATACAAGACAAGAGACAATGGCAACTTGAGGGCTACTAATACCAAACAAAGAGGGTCACATGACAAGAACAAACCAATGAGCAAACAGACACATGACTAGAACAACCAATGAGAACATGACACACTGAACTAAGGGACCAATAGCAGGAACACATGAGGGCAAGGGAAGCAACACACAAACAGCATGAATCAAACTACAAAATAAAAGGCATGAAAACATGGACATGAAACAAAACCCAAACACAACCCCACATTACAGATAGTTAATAAAAATTAATACATACACACACACATATATATATATATATATATATATGTGTGTGTGTGTGTATATTGAACTATTACACTAGATTTAACATATTCAAAAAAAAAATCAAATTTTTTATTATTTAATTCTGTGCTGAAAACAAGCCTCCATATCTTTAAAGGGTCATGAACTGCCTTTTTTATTATTTTGTACAGTTCTCTAAGGTCAATGGCATCACAATGTTTACATCAAAAAACATCATAATTTAGAAGCAATACAAGTAATTCTGTCCTGTTTTGACCCTCTTCACTGGAACACTCTGTTTACATTTTTGTATTGGGATGTTTAACATATTTAAAAGCCAGAGGAACAGACGAACAAATAATATTAACTTTCCCCTTTTGTCTTGATTTGTGTCAATATGAGAAAAACTGTAAACTGCAGCAGTTTGTACCTGGAGCAACATATTTCAGGTTTTACATTGTCACATTTTTCCCATGAGACCAGATAAACAGCTGCTTAAATGTGATTCTTATCGGAACTGTATTTTCAGCAGTTTGTGAATGAGTGTCATGTTAAAGAGTTGGACATAACCCTGCGCATGTAGAGCTAAATGAGTGTGTCAGTTCAGTGAGGGACATCAAGCCGACTACCGGAAACGACGCTCATTAGCGCCGTTCCTCAGAGCTCCAGGGCAAAGTAGTGATCTGTGTTTTTTTTACCCTGCATAACTTGAAGGAAATTTGAGTTGCCATCCTAATCTCTCTCTAAATATCTCCTTCTAAGAACGCTGTGGGTAAATAATTCATACATTATGCTGATGGAAATTCAGTAGGTGCTAAACCGAAGCAAAAAGACGGAATCTGCACAGAATCTGATCAGCTCAGGAAGGTAATTTCTATCAGTGCCATAGGGACCAGTTTGACGCAGCTCCAATCAGTGAGCAAGTCCCGGCGCACTGTTGCCAGGGACCAAACAGATGCTTTTATCTGATCATTCCTCATTATGGTGTGTGTATGTGTATGTGTTTGTAAGGCCAAATGATAGATGCTGTCATTGTGTCTGGTTCCTATTTACAAAGCAATGGAATTTGCTATGACGAATGTTCGCTCTTGTGCACAGTACTGGATGGATGTATAGATATTCTTTGCGCTGGTTAAATAAACTCAAATTAAACACAAGCTGGATTAGGCAATTATTTGTCACCCACACAAATCTCACAAGAGGCACGTTTGAAACGTGTGCTGTTTTGAAACCTTGTAAATAGTGCTGTGAGGCTTCTGTGATGATATTTTGACATGCAGCAAATTAAATGAAATGTTTAAGCCTGCAGTAAGACGTGTGATTTCGAGGCAGTAGGTTTGTTGTCTTAGTCTATGCATGATTCACATGGACTGCAAAGCAGTAATCAATCAAATTATATTCCTTTGCTGTTTGAGTTTTAAGACAAGCAACTCTGTTAAACCATCTTTCCCAAATGAATGTCCCGTGGGTGTAGTTTTTGTGAAGGTCACTAGGGCATGTCCCAAGTAACTCTTAAGTGGTCCTCATTAATAATTTGTACAACTAATGGATGGGTCAATGATGTGACGCTCATGTTTTGGACTGGATCTATTCATTTATTCAAGAAAATACTTTAATAATTCAATTCATACATACAATGGCTTGAATATACCTCTTCTAAGATGAACATGTTTTTGAAATCTCAATTAAAATTATTTTTGATATTTTTGGGGGGCATAAAGTCAAAAATATAGGAAATATAAAACACTAACGAATAGGCCCATGTTGTAACTACTTCACTGCTTATTTTTATTTAAAAAAAAACTTGGGAAATATCAGACAATTTGCCCTTTTTGTGACAAGATGTAATAATGATATTTATGAGTTTATAATTAATTAAATTTGTAAAATAAAATAAATAAAAAAAAGTTTTACCTTGATAAATATTTTTAAACTGGCGTGAATTTCCTTTAAAAAAGACATTTTGTGAATGTAACCACACCTGAAAGAGATTTGTTCTTCTGTTCTGTGATGTACATCCGAGTGTAATGGATTATTATTATTACAAAATAGTCAACATTTCTGAGACATAAACTTGCAATTCTTGAAAGAAAGGAACTGTGAGATGATGTCGCAGTTACATTTTTTATACCATGAAGCCTCCATATCTTTAATTAAGCATGAAATTAAAATTTTCATTTTTGCAATATGTAAACTCAGAATTCAGAGAAAAAAAGTCATAACTGCAAAAAAAAACAAAAAAACAAAAATAAAGTGTGAATTCTGAGGTTACATTTACACTAGTGCATGCAGCGCTGCAGACCGCATTTTAGACTACATTTACACTATTGTGTTTTCGTTTTAAACCACATAACTTTTGTTACGATTACACCTGTCATTTACACTATTCCGTCATTTTCAACTCTTGAAAACTGAGACTTTCGAAAATGTTGCAGACCCTATTTTAAGTTTACACTAGTGCATTTTAGTCTTAAACGTCATAACTTTTGTTACAGTTACGCCTGTCGTTTAAACTACTCTGGTGTTTTCAACCCTCATAAACGGAGACTTTAGAAAACGCTGCAGACCCTGTTTTAGGCTAAGTTTACACTAGTGCATTTTCTTGTTTTAAAACATAACTTTTGTTACCATTACACCTATCGTTTACACTAATCCGGTGTTTTCCACTCTCAAAAACTGAGACTTTCGAAAACGCTGCAGACCCCATTTTAGTTTGAAAACTTCAGGGTTGCATTTCAATGTAAACAGACCAAACACAGAGACTTTTGAAAATGATGGCGTTTTGAAAACAATAGAAACCTTCACAGAAATTCTGATGGTTTCCACTAAAAATACCATTACAAACATTACAAACCATCAACTTAAAAATGGTTTTCTGTAGTGTGTTTTGGGACATATTCCATTAGGATTTAGGACAAATTTCCAGTAGAAACCCACAGGGTCCATAACAGTTTCCATTAAAACCAATACAAGTCCCATTTTAACAAGTAAAATCATTACAGATTTTGTGATGGAGTCCTTTTGTTGTTGTTGTTGTTTGTTTTTTTTTCAGCAGGGATGCATTTTTGGCTCTGTAGTGTGGATGGAAATCCTTTTAGAAATGCAGTGAAAACACACTAGTGTAAATGGGGCCTGAGTTTTCTTCCTCAGAACTGCAAAAAAAATGTAAAAATCGTGGCATTAAAAGTTGCAATTACCTTTTTATGTTTTAATTGGTGGTGAAAACAAGCATTCATACACTTACATTTATTCAGAGTGTAAGGAAAATATATTGTTGTTTCTTAACATATTTATCATCGAGCCAGGAGTTTCTGTACAGGGTTTCGAGACTATCTGAAAAATCGGAGATTAGCTTCTTCTAATGTTAGCATGTGTTGTGTCCTGCAGGGGGAGCTTCTGAGCCCGTGTCGCTGTAGTGGTTCCGTTCGCTGCACTCATGAGCCCTGTCTTATTAAGTGGATCAGTGAGAGAGGATCCTGGAGCTGTGAACTCTGCTACTACAAATACCAGGTCATCGCCATCAGCACCAAGAACCCACTACAGGTAACTTACCGCTTGCCTGAGCTTGTGTGAACTTAGTACAAAAGTGCGAAAGCATGTTTCAAAAATGAAAGTACTGTTCGATGAGTTCTTTATTATTTATTATTTTATTTCATATACCTCCTACTCAAAATACCTAAGAGAGACGGGTCTAATGCCCCAGCTACACACATAGAATCGACTTTAAACAGGTTAGAACTTAGTCTCACATCATTATGAATTTTTAGATACCTCGGATAGCTCAGAGAATCATATTACTCTTGATTGGCTCATTTTGAGTTAGACAAGACCAATTCAGTGATTTGTTGACTTGAGACTTGATAAGACGGATCATTGAATCAGTGAGTTGTGAACTTCTGCAATCAGATCAGCTGAATTCACAAATAAATCATTAAACGTATAGTTCACCCAAAAATGAAAATTACCCCTTGATTTACTCACCCTCAAGGCTTCCTACCTGTGTATATGACTTTCTTCTCTCAGACGAATCGATTCTGAGTTATATTAAGAAATATCCTGGCTCTTCCAAGCTTCAACAGTGCAGAAAACGTCAAATAAAGCACATCCATCCATCATAAAAAGTGTCCAACATGGCTCTGGGGGGTAAATAAATGCCTCCTGAAGCGAATCTGTGCATTTTTATAAGCAAAATAACTATTTTCTTTATAAACAGTGATCTCTAGCTTTGCTAACTATCCTGTACGTCATTCCGGCGGATGACATAGAATGTAAGCGTAGCGCATACTCTGGTGAGAAGTGACGAATGCAGAAGCACAGAGGAAAGAGTAAAACAAAACACCAGTCATAAATTAGAAATGAGGAGGATTTTGATATAAGTCAAGACAAGACTGGTTTTCTTTTGCAAAGAAAACTTTGCTTCCTTTGCCCTTGTAAACAAACCTTGATTGTCAAGAGACTAGCATATTCTGTTAGGAGCTTACGCCTACACCCTACATCATACGTAGGACAGTACAACAGTTAGCGAAAGCTAGAGATTACAGTTTGTAAGTTTTAAATATGGATATTTTTCTTACAAAATGCATCAAGTCACTTCAGGAGGCTTTTATCCCTCCCCCCGAAGCCACATGGGACACTTTTTTATGATGGACAATGGATATATTGGACTTCTTTTGGACTATTGAAATTATAAAGCCATTATAAAGCTTGAACGAGCCGGGACATTTTTTAATATAATTCCGATTGGATTCGTCTAAAAAAAAAAAAAAAAGTGACATACATCTAGGATGCCTTGAGGAAGAGTAAATCATGGGGTAATTTTCATTTTTGGGTTAACTATGCCTTTGAATGTGATTTATGAATCAATTTATTTGAAAAGAATTGACTTTAAAGAATGACTTGTTCAACAATCAGTCATTTTTATCAGGTCTCAGAGCAGGTTTCAAATAACTGCTTGTTTTTTTGGAAATGTAGTGGAGGTACTCATACACAAATGTGATTTATTGATTTGATGTACATTAAATTTCCATATATATAATATTTTGTCATATGAAGTTTCAAAACACATATATAAAGCCCATACATGTTTCATTTCTGTCCATCACTGGTATTCTTTGAAATAAACTGCATGGTCAAACATTTGTGGACACCTGAACACGACACCCACATGTGTTTGTTGAGCAAAGCCATGGGCAATTCATTTCAAAACCATGGACATTAATAAGGCATTAGCCCTCTCTTCCACTCTTCTGGCAAGGCTAGACGGTGGAACACGGCTGCAGGGAACATTGTTCTCATTCAAACAGCAGAGCATCAGCAAGGTCAGACACTTATTTTATACGATGGAGCCTACCTCACAGTCATCCCGAAAGGTGTTCAGCGAATTTCAGGTTGGCGTTTTGTGAAGGCCAGCCAAGTTCTTCTATACTAGAGTCAGTAAATTATTTCCTTATGGATCCCACTTTGTGCAGAGAGCATCATTATGTTGGGAAAGAAAATAGTATGTCCAATTTTTTTGATTTTCCATGGCTGTATGATTTTACATGGCTGTATGAAAACACAGCCATCTGAAGACGATGTTCACAAACTTTGGCCATATAGTGCATTTCTGGTTACCATCAATGAGATATGACTATGGTAGTCATTCAGCACTGTAATGTAGCCATCTGATCACTGTGCCATTGTACCACCACAATGTTAAGAGCAGTAGCAGTGTGTTTATCCTATTCTTTTCATACTGTATTAGCTCAAGTAGTTTATATGCTTTTTGAGTTCAAAGCTTCTGCTCTCACTGATTTTACTTTCAGTCTTTTTTATTTTCTTTTGATCTGACCTTCAGATGATAAATAGGCGAATTTTCTTTGTTTTAGTTATTTAACAGTGCACCACTCTGGCTGTGGTTGAAACAAAATTACAAATTACTCACAGATTTGTTTTTAACATCAGTTGTGCTTTTTATGGTTGATTTGTCTATGATTTGGGATAAGGCAAGAAGTTGTGAATACTGATCATTTTATGTACTTGATCAATTTTATTCATTTTTTTTTACATCAAAGATCTTCAAATCAATCAATAACTCACTTAATCAATCAAGCAGCTGCTTACCAAGACTGCATTTATTCATGTTATGTAAAGTTGAATTTTCAGCAGCCATTACTCTAGTCTTTAGTGTCACATGATCCTTCAGAAATCATTTTATACTGATTTGCTGCTCAAGAAACATTTCTTTTTATTATCAGTGTTGAAAACAGTTTTAGAATGGTTCCAAACCATGCCGTGCCAAGCCAGGTGGAAACATAACTGGAACCTTCCTTCTTAGAATGTTTTGGCCTGACCATGAAAAAGTGGCTTAATGTCTTTACCGTCACTTCTGATCGGTTTAATGCATCCTTGCTGAAGTATTAATTTAAAAAATCTTACTGAGCCCCAACTTTTGAACAGCAGTGTACATGTTTATATTATCATTCTCTTTTATTCTGACTGGAAAGTCACTTATATTATCTTTTGACTGTCTCAAATCTGATACAATTCCACACAGAACCCAAAAAAATGCACTGGACAAAATTATTGGCACCCTTAACTTAATATTTAGTAGCACCCCCTTTGGAAAAAATAACTGAAATCAATCGCTTTCTGTAACCATGAATGAGTTTCTTACACCTCTCTACCGGAATTTTGGACCAGATACCGTTCACACAGTCAAGGCATCCAGTGCCAGAAGCAGCAAAGCAACCCCAAAACATCTTCGAACCTCCAGCATCTTTGACTGTAGGGACAGTGTTCTTTTCTTTAAAGACCTCATTTCTTTTTCTGTAAACAGTGCCATGATGTCCTTTACCAAAAAGCTCTGCTTTTGTCCACAGTACGTTCTCCCAGAAAGATTGTGGTTTTGTCACATAAATTTTGGCAAACTCCAGTCTTGCTTTTTTATGCCTTTGTGTCAGCAGTGGTGTCCTCCTGGGTCTCCTACCATAGCGTCCTTTTTCATTCAGATGGCGACAGATAGTGCAAGCTGATACTGTTGTACCCTGTGTCTGCAGATCAGCTTGAATTTGTTTGGAAGTTAATCAAGGTTCTTTGTCCACCATTCGAACGATCCTTCATTGTAATTCTTCATTAATTTTGCTCCTCCGTTCACGTCCAGGGAGGTTAGCTTCAGTGCCATGGGCTGTAAACCTCTTGATGATATTGTGCACAGTGGACACAGAAACATTAAGATCTCTGGAGATGGACTTGTATCCTTGAGACTGTCCATGTTTTTCCACATTTTTGTTCTCTCAAATCCACAGACAACTCTTTACACTTCTTTCTTTTCTCCATGCTCAGTGTGACACACAACACAAAGGTTGAGTCAACTTTTAACTGGTTGTAAGTGTGATTACTATATTGCCCACACCTGTTACTTGCCACAGGTGTGTCTAAATACAAATTACAGGAACATCACATGCTTGAAAAGCAATTATTTCTTACAACGTTGACAAGGTGCCGATAATTTTGTCCAGTCCATTTTTGAGTTCTGTGTGAAATTTTATCAAGTTTGACTTTTCTTCTCTGTTTTTTTGTGCTGTTGCAGTGCGAACAAAAACAATAAGCATGTGAAAACCAAAACATTTGCAATTGGAATAATTTTCTGTGAGAAGTGTTGCATTTTCTGACAGAATTGCAAGGGTGCCGATATTTTTGGCCATGACTGTATGCAAGTGAATCATTGCCACAACTAAAGTTTAGCTGCTAAACAATAAACACTTAACAAAACAATAATGGTGGATACTTTAGCCGAGTACTAATGTGACTCATGAAACAATACACCCTCTCTACCGGGTCTTTTACTCCCCACATTAACCTTTTAACTGCCAGTGCAGCAAAATAAACAGCAATTTCATAATGATTATAATGTCTGTGCGCTACACTACATTCTTTATTATTAATAATTATTTAGTAATTCGAACAACAACAGTCTACATTAATTGACACATTCTTAGAAAATAGTGGGTTCACAGCGAATTATCAGAACTATTTCAGCAAGACAGTAATATTGTAGTTTACCTGGAAACCTAAAGCTGCACTAAATATACATCACATATTAGCACAAAAAAAATTATATTTTGAGGACTTAATAATGTATCAGTTGTACTTAAAGGTTGTGGTTCGGAGATGCTTATTAGTTCAAATAAAGAAGATAAAAGCCAAGATTAGAGAAGCAGTCCTCAGTAAAATGACTAGCACACAACAAAAGGATCGAATTGTATTGCTGTGGCATCATGGAAAAAATGAATATTAACCACTGATTCTTCACATCATCATCTTTCGGCAATGGAAACTAAACAAACTTGCTTTCACAGCACAGAACACCTCATCTTCTTGAAATGATGTAAACACACTAACTAGTGGAGGTTTTTGTGGGCAGAGCAGACCTTTCGTATTTCGAAATTATGCTAATGGTGATTATGCTAATGTGTTACAAAGTGATGTAGATCGTAACAGGCAAAAGATTCGAAAATATAACGACTTATTAAGGCGACTCTGAGTCGACTTTTTCTTTTGAGAGACAATATCTTCATGTATAATGCACTTTTTTGATTAACTTTGCAGACTGTTTACATTGAAGGATAGCTATGTTACAAACTGCAAAATAGATATTTTTCGAAAACCTGTATGACCTGCTCTTTAATGTGTGCTAACTGTAATCTATTAATTGCTATTTTTTTGTGTCTCCAGTGGCAGGCCATCTCTTTGACAGTGATAGAGAAAGTACAGATAGCTGCAGCTGTACTGGGTTCCCTGTTCCTGATAGCCAGTATCTCCTGGCTGGTTTGGTCCTCCCTCAGCCCCTCGGCCAAGTGGCAACGGCAGGACCTGCTTTTCCAGATCTGTTACGCCATGTATGGCTTCATGGACCTGGTGTGCATCGGTAGGTCATTGGATGCTCAATAACTGCAGCCACCTGGCTCAGCAAAACCAATAATGTGCTTTTCTATGTGTGCTTGTTTAATGGTCTAAGTGTGAAAGGGGGTGGGGGGGCTTCCCTGGCAACTGACATCAGTTGGAACCAGCTGAAAGTGAATAAGACATGTTGAATTACAAGCCCACTTTCCTCTTAAAACATAAGAAAATGTACAAGCAGAACTGAGAGGATTGTATTTTTCAGGCAAGGCACAGGGAGCCATGAGTAATTGCTGTATATCAGCCATTTTCTATGTATCTATTGAATAAAATGCCTAGCAATGGAAAGACTGAAAGAGTGAAAACTTGAAATTGTTTTCTGCAGATGTGATTCAAAGCCACTTCCATTTCAAACTGGCCACAGTAAACTGGCAGTCACAAAATTAATATATACAAATCCATAAAATATATAAAACCGTCCAATATTTAATGACAAAATGTAATGTCTACTAGCAATGCTAACTTAAAGGAGAAATTTACTCACCCACTTGTCATCCAAGACATTTATGTCTTTCTTTCTTTAGTTGTAAACAAATTCTGTTTTTTGAGGAAAACATTGCAGGAATGTTTTTCATATAGTGGATTTCTATGGTGCCCGTGAACTTTGAACTTTCAAAATGCAGTTTAAATGCAGCTTCAAAGGGCTCTAAATGATCCCAGATGAGGAAGAAGGGTCTTACCTAGCGAAACGATATGTTATGTTCTAAAACAATTGACAATTAATATACTTTTTAACCTCAAATGCTCATCTTGTCTAGCTCTGTGTGGAAAACTCCCATCTCATTTTCTCCTCCAATTTCCAAATCGATGTTTTACCTCACATCGCTGTTTTACCTTTTTTTGTAAAGGGTGTTTGACCCTCCTTGCTCGTTCACTTTGTAAACACTGGGTCAATACTTCTGCAGTGATGTAGGACAATTTTGAAGTTGGAGGAGAAAATGGGAGTTTTTTGACATTCCCTAACTGTATTGAACCGGAATGCACACAGAGTTCATACAGAGCTAGACAAGACGAGCACTTGAGGTTAAAAAGTATATAAATTGTCAATTTTAGCAAATAACTGATCGTTACGCTAGATAAGACCCTTCTTCCATGTCTGGGATCGTTTAGAGCCTTTTGAAGCTGCATTTAAACTGAATTTCGGAAGTTCAAACACGCGGGCACCATTACAGTCCACTATATTCAGAACAATCCTGAAATGTTTGCCTCAAAAAATATAATTTCTTTACGACTGAAGAAAGAAAGATATGTACATCTAGGATGACAAGGGTGTGAGTAAAAACATAATTAAATTAAATATAATTGTTTGTTCTGGAAGTGAACTTCTCCTATAAATTTGTGTAGCTTACTGAATAAGCAAATGGTATTGTTTACTGCTACTATTTATGTATGTATGTATTTTTTAAAATTATTTATTTATTTTGCAAATAGCACAAAACCCCAATAGTATTCATCAGAGAATATTAAGAAAAAGTATCATTGTTTCCAAAATAAATATGAAGCAGCACAACTGTTTTCAACATTGATAATAAGAAGAAATGTTTATATATATTGCAATTATAACACTGTAATTCTCTGATTAGCTGAACTTTTTCTTTAGGATTCATTGGCAGTGTAGTGCTTTACCTGGAATTTAGTTTTTTCTTCTTTTTCATTAAATTAAAACAAAACAAAACAAAACGTATGAGTTAGGACTCAACAGAAGCATATTCGCTTGTTAAGTCTGACGTCACGCCACCGCTTCCATGTCCAAACGCTCTATCAGATGCCACAAGAAAACAACAAACGGTGCTATTTATACACTCACAATGTGATATAATACAACCAAAAAAATTATAATCCTACTCATTAACTTAATACGGAAATCCCAGATAGCCAGACAATGAAAATATAAATATAAATAAATACATATAAACATTATTTGTGTTTGGGATGATGTCAGCAGGGAGACTGTATACACCATAAATTTGAAAACGTTTATCTTAAATGTTTAATATGAATAAACAATACTCATAAACGGCTGCTGAGATGGTATTCTCAAGTGAATTGAGTTGAGGCTTGGACCCAGAAACAGCATTCGTTGGTGCGCATTACATCATCACCTAACAAGCCCATACCATCTATTAATAGTCAGCCTGTCTTGAAAGCTGTATTTCTCTATTGAGAAAATTAATGGATTTTTTTACTTCCAGTACTCCATTGCTCTCTGTTCTAAATGGTACTTTCATTACTTGCTCACTCTCATTTGGAATGAAACTTCAAGTGAATTACTTCACAAAGAGCTCTTTCATAAGGCTATTACAGTTTACAGATAATCATCCTTTCAAGGAAGTATTTAGTTTGTTTGCCATTTATATGATTTTACCCTGGATTTTAAAATGCTCAATTGTTCTCAAGCACCCAGAAGACTATCAGAAGAATTAGAGTTACAAAGAGCCAATATTTGATGCGAAAGTGTATTTTTTACAACAGTCAGTTAAAAGTAATTTTGCTGCTACATTAGCATTCCCATTTAAAATGAAGGCTCAGCGATGTACAGATCTGTGTAGTGTGTTCTGAAAGCTCACATATGACAGTAATGGCCTTCAAACGCTCTGCCCTTCAGAGGGAGTAGGGTGCACTTTGATTGAAATTCACCCTGTTTGCAGTTCAAACATTTCTAAGAAAGATTTAATGATTGCAGTATGTAATTTGGAAGTGAACAGACAAAATATTTAGGACTTTTTATGAAATGTAATACATTGTCACACTGGTGGAAGGATATGCTGAGTTTGATCTCTGGAGGAAAGACAAGACAATAAGAGAGAGTCTAATCAGGCCAGCTTAAGGAGTGATCGCTATAAAAGAAAACACACACTGCTGGATACAATTGAGGCAATAAATAACACACGCACACACATTGTATCTGTCTTTTTGTCTCTCAGAGGAAATGTGCTCCTAATTAAATGATAAAATTGTGTTTCAATTAAGCATCAGCTGAACAGCTTAGAGTTGCATTGCTGTAACAAAACCACTTTCAGGGAAGATGGGGGTTTGTGAATGCTGCAGCAAAAACTAGAGCAGCACTAATCAAAAAAAAATGTTCACTAACGCTTTTCCTGAGGTATTACAGAACAACAGAGATAAAATACAGAAATGTGAGGTTAATTGTGGGTTAGTTCACTCAGAAATGAAGTCTGTCATCATTTACTCAGCCTCATGTCATTCTAAAACCCTTAGACTTTTGTTTGTCTTTGGTACAACTTAAGTTATTTTTAATATTCTGTATTTTAAGATATTTTAATATGTGTCCATGCATTGAAAGTTCTTGTAATCAACATTTTCAAGCTTCAAAAAGTACATAAAGACATTGCAAAAGTAATCCATAAGAATCAAGCCATTTAAATTAAATTTTCTGAAGAGACATGACCACTTTATGATAAACAGATTTGAGCTTTTATTCACATACATTGTCAACACTGCGAATTCGAGTGACTGTCTTGATCACAGTGCAGAATTTTTTTTAGCCCCAAGTGAAATTTTTTGATGATAGATTCAAGACTTTTCAATGTTTTATTAACAATTTTATTTTTTATTTAGTTATGCAGCCAAAAACTATGGAAGCTCGTTTCCACTGCTGAATAAAAAGTTTAAAAAAAGATATTTGCAACTTTTTATCTCACATTCCTGAATTTTTTCTGTAATTGCGAGTTTACATCTCGCAATTCTGACTTTTTCTCAGAATTGTGTGATATGAACTCGCAATTCTGACTTTTTTCTCAGAATTATGAGATATAAACTCACAGCTGTGAGTCATAAAGTCAGAGTTGTGAGATATAAAACTGCAAAATATAAACTCGTAATTCTGAGAAATAAACGTGCAATTCTGAGAACATATCATTCCTTTTTCCCCCTCAAAATTGAACTTTATTACTCTGTGAGTCTATATCTCACAATTCTAAGAAAAAGTCAGAATTATGAGATTTAAACTGGCATTTGTGAGAAAAAAAAAGCAAGAATTGCGAGATATAAACTCGCTACTGCGAGAAGAAAAATCTGAACTATGAGATATATACTGGCAGTTGTGAGGTATTAAGTGAGCAATTGTGAGGTATAAAATTGCGAGACAAACTTGTAATTCTGAGAAATAAACTTGCAATTCTAAGAACATATCAGTCTGTTTTCCCACCTCAAAAAAGTAATAATTGCGAGATATAAACTCACTATTGCGAGAAAAAAGTCAGAACTGTGAGATATAAACTTGCAGTTGCGAGAAACAAAGTCAGAATTGTGAGATATAAACTGGCAATTGTTAGGTATAAAGTGAGCAGTTGTAAGGTATAAAATTGCGAGACATAAACTTGTAATTCTGAGAAATAAACTTGCAATTCTAAGAACATATCAGTCCTTTTTCCTCCCTCAAAACTGGACTTTATTACTCAGAATTGTGAATCTATATCTCACAATTCTAAGAAAAAGTCAGAATTATGAGATTTAAACTTGCATTTGCGAGAAAAAAATAAGAATTGCGAGATATAAATTCGCAATTGCAGGAAACAAAGTCTGAATTGTGAGATAAACTCGCAATTGCGAGAAAAAAAATCTGAATTGCGAGAAATAAACACAGTTGTGAGAAAAAAGTCAGAATTGTGAGATATAAACTTGTAATTGTGATAAAAAAAAAAAGTCAGAACTGCGAGATATAAACACAACTCTGCCTTTATAACTTGCAACTTCGAGTTTATATCGCAATTCTGAGGAAAAAAAAAGTCTGAATTGTGAGATAAAAAGTTGTAGTAAACTTTTTTTTTATTCAGTTGCGGAAATTTGTTTCCATATAAAAAAAAACTCTCTAGTTACATCCACTTTTTTCTTTTTCTGTTCTCTTTCATCCAAACATTTATCTCTGTCCCTCTGATCACTCAAAAACCCTATTTTCTACAATTTTTAGGTTTTCATGTCACTGACATGAGAGATACCAGTAACTAGAGAACTACTACACAGCAGCAGAATACAGCAGTCAGTCACAAGTCAGAGTGCAAAATGTTTTCCATCAAATACAATTAAGTTATAAACCAGGAAAAGGAAAAACCTTCATGTTACAAGTCCAACTCTCTAACCATTAGGCTACGACTGCCCCCTAACCAGAGTAATAAATACATTTTATAGACAAGCAGACTTCAAATTTACTTTACTCACACCTGAATTTAATATTTGGTTAAGCTGTACTAGGTAAAAGGAATCACACTGGAAAACTAATTTTCACATCATACAGGGTTACTGCATGGCTAGTCTACACACACACACACACACACACACACACGCACTTGACGTGTTTCACATATTCCTGTGGGGTACTGGCAACTTATGAGCACTGCAGTCGCTGTCTTCCATCAGAGCCTTCATCAGTTTTGTGGTTTGGGTCCCTCCTTTGCTTTACACTCAAGAATTCCAAGCCACTGTCGGATAATGGATGAATTTGTGTCTCTGTGGAGCTTGTGTATCAAATAACGTCATGTTAACTGTAATGAGATTTTCCAGCATTATAGTGTCACTATTTTTGACACAAATTGCTGTCACTGTTATTGGCATTATTTACAGCTACTGCAAGATTAGAAAAGGGCCTCATCTTTGGCTACCCATTCATACACATTCGGAACATTCACACAATGAAACTGCTTATGTAAGCTGTGTAGAAGCAGGATAATTTGATAGTCACACACTTGCTTTTTACACTTGGGTCGAATGCTTTGTTCAAACCAGAGTCTGGCCAAAATGGATTCTGTTCACAGTGTGTTTTTGGGTCAGAACCTCAGAACAGATAACCCCCCACCAGGCAGATCCCCATGGCCAGCTATGATTGTGGCATTCCAGGACCAGCTGGGGCCTTTGCGCAGTTTTATCAAGAAGGACAGTCATTGTGCTTAAACCCACTATAAGCCGATTGTCTGCTACTGGCTAAATGGCAGCTCTACCTTCATGTTCTCCTACCTTCTGAACAGATTACAACACTTTCCCACCAAATGACAGTGTGATGTGTCCCAATCTATTATCAATCAAAATTACGAGAATAAAATCGAAATGTTATGAGAATAACGTCAACATACTATGAGAATAAAGTCAAAATATTACAAGAATAAAGTCTAAATATATAGAGAATAAAGTTGAAATGACAAGAATAAAGTCGAAATGTTTCGAGAATAAAGTCAAAATTACAAGAATTAATTCGAAGCCATTATGATATTAGTTATAATATTTTGAGATTACAGTCTTAAAAATAAAGGTGCTTCACAATGCCATAGAAGAACCTTTTCTGTCTAAATGGTTTCATAAAGAACCTTTAACATTTGTAGAAACTTTCTGTTTCACAAAAGGTTCTTTGTGGCGAAAGGTTTTTCAGATTATAAAAATGTAAGAAAGAGATGGTTCTTTAACGAATCTTTGACTGAATGGTTCTTTGTGGAACAAAAATCGTTCTTCTATGGCATCGCTGTGAAGAACCTTTTAAAACACCTTTACTTTTAAGAGTGTATAAATAGCCTATTGCCTATCCAAATAATGAATAGAAGACGATAATTATTATGTCCAGTCATTTACTGTATTATACCATGAATAAAACATCTTATGAATAGTCACTTAATGTTATATACCTCAGACAATAGACAACAATGTAATTTATGTTAACGAACTGGAGTCCACTTCAACCACTGGAATGTTTCATTGTAGATTTCGCCATGAAACAGATTTCGAAAGCAGAGACTTTGTTTTATATTAATAGTACCAAAAGCACAAAGCTTATGCTATTACTGGGGGGCTGGCGCACTACAAATAACGAATGCAATTGAAGACATTATTTCCAAGCATACTGTCCCTGCGAGTATGACACATAGTATGATTTCTACTATTATTCCACATGTTTGTAGCATTAAAAAGGGTTAAAGAAGAGACCTATGGTACCCCCAAAATGAATGTCGATTGGGTGTGTGAGCTAATGTTAAGATAAAAAGTTGTTTCTGTTCAGTCTGTTAATAGGCTAAATATCATATAAATTCTTGATATTAAGCTGTTTTCGCGAGTCCTTAAAATGTCCTTATCCCAGTAAAATTCTGATGACTTTTTTTCTCATAATATTCTTGCAATTTTGACTTCATTTTCAAAATATTACGACTTTAATCTCATAATCTTTATATATATATATATATATATATATATATATATATTAGTGCCTTTATATATATATATATATATATATAAAGGCACTAATACGGCATCGTAATTAATCCCCTGGAGTCATGTAGAGCACTTTTTTATGATAGATGGATGTACTTTATTGGACTTCTATTGGACTATTGAATATTACCAGCCCTTCACTATTATTATAAAGTGTGGAAGAGCCAGGACATTTTTTAAAATGTCTCAAATTGTATTAGTCTGAAAGAAGAAAGTCATATAAACCTAAGATGGCTTGAGGGTGAGTAAATCATGGGGTAATTTTAATTTTTGGGTGAACTATCCCTTTAACTTTCAGCAATTAAATGATATGACAGCACTGACCAACACCACTGGATGAAAAAAAAACAGAACTGAATTAAGCTAGATGACGGCTTTTGTAGAACTGCTTATAGTCAAATAAGCCTAGTTTGAGTAAAGGTGGTCACATTTACCATTGTTCAGGCAATTTTTGTGAACAAAATCCAGTAAATGTAATAGTAATCAACGCAACATGTAATTTTGAATAAGAACGAAATATCCTCATGCAGATTTTGCATCAGGTTTAGTGAGTCTATCAAGCTTGGTTCAATCATCTATTGACATTAGAATATGGACCTTTTTTGCTTGCAAACACTTTGATAATGTGACTGCATCCTAAGTCTGTCTCAAAGCAAAAACGTGTATGAACAACTATACTCACCAGTGACAACTGTACTCTGCTGCTGTATGAGTGTAACCATCTGAATAGATGCACAGGTATTGGACAGAGCACTTGCACTGCAGTTTGATGTACGAGGTTTAGACAGCTCATAGATCGGACATAAAGTCAAATGGAAATTACAGCAAAAGCATCAACAACTGCAGCCATCCACAGATGACAGCTGGAATGTAAAATATCTGCTGCCAAACGCCTGCAGTATAAATGGGCATCACAAAGCTGTAGAACCTGAAGTGGAATGGCTGTTTCGCCTCTCTAGTGGCTCAGAGGGAATAATGAGGTCTTTTTCAGAGCAGCGCTATCTTGGGTAATCGTTACTGCAAGAGAAAAGAGAGAAGGTGAACGGTACAGGGCTGAACAATAGTGATGTCGGGATTGTTTTAGTGGCTCATCCGTTTGTGCGTGCGTGTGCTGTAGATCAATGGCAGAGCTCCTCAAGAGTTTCTCACTGTGATTTATCGCTCTGTCTCAATAAGCAGCCGGACTGGGAGGGAGACGGAACAAGAGTCCATTCTGTCTGATTAGGTGGAGATAATGCCTAAAGGCAATCGTTTCATTGAAAACACTATCACTGGGAATAGCATTAGCCTTTTATTATTTCCACTCCCAACAGGAACGGGGCACCAGGTCTTCTAAGAGTATTTCAAACAATGAATCACATTTCTTCCATTAGCGATGTTTTTATCCGAAGTGCGTGTTTATAGAGTATTTTAGATAATAGCTGATGGTTTCAGTTACCAATAAAACCATACTATTGTCTCCGTTTTTTAGCATGTTTAAAATCTATTCCACAGAATTCTGCATATTTCTGTCAAATATCAATGTAGAAATTAGGCTGCAAGCCACGATTACTGGGATAAAGTGCCTTAAGTCATTTAAGCGCATATGAAAAAGGCTGTGCTCAAGATATTATTTATCAAACCTGTAACGGGAATATTTGGACGGGCCCCTTTTCTAAATGACCCTATTACAGCTTCCCAAAGGGTAAAGTTCAACATTTGTTTTGTTAATTATTGACCTAGAGAGTCCAGAGAATTGTACTGCAATACGTTTTTTCCCAGATTGAGCGAAAAACCTAAAATTAGTTTACAAAAGTAGGTTTTTTGCATTTTCTCAATCATTTAACAACAGTTTGTTTAACAACAGTGGTTCTAGAGGCAAAATTGTTCGGAATGAGGAGGTCTGTCGTATAATACAAATGTGCGTATGTGTGAAAAACTGTGCAATATACAATCATTTACACCCTTGAAAAATGCTATATTGGACCCCAGTAGCTGATTCTTTCAAATTTCTCACAGACCTTTAGGGCCATGAGTCAAACAGGCCCACTGAGTTTTGTTCCAATCAACCTCCGTTAACCTTGTCTAATAGGTGCTCAAACTTCATCGGCCATGTTTTTTTTTTTTGATATACGCAAATGTCCTTATAGCCACTTGTGGCACTTTGGACCAAGACAATAAGTACCAATTTCATGTCGACAGAACAAACGGGTGCATAGTTATGGCTGTTTATGTGGTTTTTTTCCCATTAAGTGGCCAAGCACTGCAACGTTTTTTCACGTAAAGATGGCGAAGATATCTCATTCTGTTCAAAAGTTATAGCCATTTTAGTAAAGGCAGCCCTGCCCCTTTCAAACGTTTTGGCGGCCCTTTGTAACGGAGAGTCAAAAGTTAAAGGTAATTATTGATATTCACTCTCCAGAGAATCTTCCTGCATTGGTTTGGTTCCAAACAGTTAAAAAACCTTAGTACTAGTTTGCAAAATTAGTTTTTTCAAAAGATGCAAAATACCACAAAATTTCATCCAATGTGAGCCGAGGATTCCAATGACATAAGACATTTTAGCCTGCAACGAACTGTTTAGGAGTTATGATGAGTATGATTTTGTACTTTTGATCGCTGTAGCGCCCCCATCAGGCTGATTAGGGCGAGCCTTGGTGACGTCGTAGATGGTTTGAGTACTACCATCCCTCTAAGTTTCTACGACTTATGATTTGCTCTGCCCAATCAGTTTTACATGGAGATTGCTGATTCTTGGCCACTCAAACAATTCTAAAATGGTTTCAGTGAATTTGCTAAAAATGCAAGTAAAGTCCACAGATTGTGTTGCACAATAAAACATAAATGATACATCTTAAAGGGATAGTTCACCCAAAAATGAAAATTACCCCATGATTTACTCACCCTCAAGGCATCCTAGGTGTATATGACTTTTCTTCATTCAGACGAATATAAAAGAGTTGCATTAAAAAATAACACCTATTCACTGCCATTATAAAAGAATGACAGTATGGAAGAGCCAGGACATTTTTTAAGTATAACTCTGATTGGACGTCATATACAACTAAGATAGTTGTAGGTACACCGTTGTACCTAAAGGGTCCATATTTGGTACCTTAAAAGAGAAGTTCACTTCCAGAACAAAAATTTGCAGATAATTTACTCACCCCCTTTTCATCCAAGATGTTCATGTCTTTCTTTCTTTAGTTGATAAGAAATTATGTTTCTTGAGGAAAACATTTCAGGAATGTTCTTCATATAGTGGACTTCAATGGTGCACTGGGTCGGTACTTCTGCAGCGATGTAGGATGATTTTGAAGTTGGGGAAGAAAACAAGATGGGAGTTTTTCAACATACCCTAACTGTATTGACCGTATTGAACTGGGAAAAAACAGAGTTCACGCAGACTTAGACAAGACGAGCATTTGAGGTTAAAAAGTATATAAATTGGTCATTTGTTTTGAAAATGACTGATCGTTTTGCTAAATAATACCTTTCTTCATCGGCTGGGATCGTTTAGAGCCATTTAAAGCTGCATTTAAACTGCATTTATGGAAGTTCAAACTTGGGGGCACCACTGAAGTCCATTATATGGAAATATTTCCTGAATTTTTACCTCAAGAAACATAATTTCTTATTGACTGAAGAAAGAAAGACATGAACATCTTGGATGACAAGGGAGTGAGTAAATTATCTTTACATTTTTGTTCTGGAAGTGAACTTCTCCTTTAAAGATACATGGTAGCAATTAGTACCTAAAGAGTATATATTAGTACCTAAAAGGTACAAAAGTGTATCTTTTAAAAAGGTTTTGTACCTTTATTTCTGAGAGTGAATAACAACAATAATGATAATAATAATAACAAATATAATAAAAAAAAAAATCATTACTAATTTGCAATATATTCGTATCACTAATACCCAAGAAATTGTGGTTCATTTCAATATTGCTTAGGTGTGATGAGGTCATGTTTATACAGCTTTTGGTTTAATATTGAAATATGACATAATTGTGTGCCTAATTATAGTAATTGGTTTAAAATCCTCTGCCATAACAGATTCATTTGAAAGGAAAACCCTACGGGGACAAATAAAAAAGCAAGGGAGAGAAAGACTGAGAGTGAAGCTAAGAGAAGAGACAGGTGGCAAAGTGGCTTTTCACAGTTGAGTCCTGTTCCCATCCACTGTGGGACTGGTTGGGAGCCAAAAAAAAATCCCACACTACAGCAGAATAAACTGCTGATAAAAATTCAAGCTTTGCCCTGAGAATTTCCTTCAGCTATCCTCTTAGCTCAAGGAAAATGTGTGTTTGTCAGTGTGTGTGTGTTAAATCAATACACGTCTCACATTCTCTCCGTGTAATGAGAGGATGTGCAGTCCAACTGGGGGAGAGTGACAGAGAGAAAGAGAGAGTCTGGAAAATCAGGTTGCAGCAGCAGTAGGCATCTTCATGTTACTGGAACGTTAATAAACTCCTCCACAACCTAATTTCAACTCGTACGCATTTGCTGCATATAAATGCCACTGTGGATACATTAATTCTGTTCGGTCTACTGAAACTTCAGTTATCTGTTCCAATAAAGCTAATAATAGTAACCACTACAGCATCAACTCCAAAATTAGTGCTTTTCCCCACATTTAACCAAACAGATGTGAATGATGACATATAAATGCTGAAACAAATCCAGTGCATTTCAAGTGCGTATGGTTTTCTCAGCACCAGGGCTTTGGCTTGGGCTCTTGTAGAAAAGTCGATTGAAAACTGTGGGTTATTATTACCTTCTCACACGCTGCTTGTTTTAGTGGTCTGCAGTGTACGGTGATAACGTCTGTTAGTGGTCTGTCTCATTGATTCTGGAGCAGCTAGAGTGAGAGCAGAACCTCAGGGCTCAAGGGAGGGCACTAGCCTTTCACAGCCATCCGAGATCGCTTTCAACTCCACTAAAAACAAGCCTACGTAATCTAACATTCGCAGAGAAGTGCTCTGTAAAAAAAGGGAGCTTCACTGTCATCAGAGCTCAGAGAGTGAAAATCGAAATAGGGAAAAGATAGTAGCAGTCTGGCTTGTGTGTAAAAAGAAGTGTAGAGTTCTTGAAGATATTCAGAGGGGAACCCAGTGTCACATAAAATATTAATGCAAATCACCGCTGTCTTTTTATTTGAACCTCTGAAGAAACAAATACAATGGTGTGAGTTAAACCGAGCCGGAGGTGTAAAAGTACAAAGAAATCACATTGATGACACCTCAGCACTTTCCAAAACACCTGTTCTTCACTGTGCACTGAGATTTTAAATGTTGCGAATAAAATACTGAAGTAAAAGGTTTCTGTAAGTGTAGGGAAAATGTCTGTATTAACCTTGTAGCCGCAAGACACACCATGTTTACTAATAGCAGAATTGCACTGGAGACAAAAGGTTATGAAATGCCAAAAGTAATTAAATACAGAAAAGTGGTGCACTGTTTGCTGAAGTAATCATTTTGAATAAGCATGTAGTTAAATGTTACTTAAATGTTAATTCACTTGACTTATAAAATGTCATGATGTGAAATGTGAATGTGAAATGTGCAAAATGTGAAATTTGCACTTTGCAGAGCTAAATTAATTGGGAGGAGTAAAAAGTATAATTATGTAACTTGGGAAATGTAATGAGTAAAAGTACAAATATTCAGTGTTTTTTGAAATGGAGTAGAACTCTATGTATAAAGCTTTATATGTAAAGCTCATGTGTATTAGTATGAGAGTAACTAGCTAGTTATTACATGGCTCTTTGACACATGATACACATGCCTTACTTTCATGTCTCTTGTCTTGTATCAGACAATCGACTCTTAAAGGATTAGTTCAATTCTAGAATAAACATTTCCTGATAATTTACTCACCACCATGTCATCCAAGTCTTTCTTTCTTCAGCTGAAAAGAAATTAAGGTTTTTGAGGAAAACATTCCAAGATTTTTCTCCATATAGTGGACTTCAATGGGAGCCAATGAGCTGAAGGTCCAAATTTTCAATGCAGCTTCAAAGGGCTCTACATGATCCCAGCTGAGGAATAAGGGTCTTATCTAGCAAACGATCGGTCATTTTCTAAAAAAATAAAAATGTATATACTTTTTAAACACAAATGCTCATCTTGTGCTAGCTTGACTTCACACATTACGTAGCCACATTGGAAAGGTCACGCGTGACATAGACAGAAGTACAGACAAAGTGAACAAGCAAATTGTCAAATGGTCTTTTTTTTAGAAAAAAACAAAAAACAAAAAAAACAAAAAGGTAAAACAACAATGTTGGATGATTTTGAAGTTGGAGGAAAAAAATGAGATGGGACTTTTTTTACCCTACACTACCTTTTTGAACCGAAGTACACGGACGAAGAACTAACTGCGTGAACTTTCCAACATGATTACGTAATGCATGAAGTCACTGATGTGTATCGCAGAACTAGTGCAAGATACTTTTTTAAAAGTATATACTATTTTTTTTTTTTTTTTTTTTTTAAAGAAAATGATTGTTTTTCTAGATAAGAATGTTATTCCTTGGCTGGGATTGTGTGGAGCCTACAACAATACAGGGATGCAACAATACAGTTAGTCCACGGTTCAATATGTACCTCAGTTTTTAACCACGGTTTTCGGCTCTGATGTCTTGCCACTTCAGTGTTTTGTTTTTTGTTTTTTTTTTGCAACAAATTAACAAAATACTCCCTTAAACCTCTGTACACTGGAAAAAGTGTGGTTTGGTATATGTCTTATTGTATTATTTTTCGATTTTTACGCAAAATAGAATGGGTTTCATTCATACTGGACGCCAGAGGGTCCAAGTCAAATAAGTATCACTGATGACGTTCCATTCCAGCTTCTCTAATATGGGTAAAGGCATGGCTATTGCTGTAGCTAAATAAAAACAAGACACAACGTTAAACGTTTTGAATAATGAAATGTAAGGACAATAAACACTCGTCTGCAATAATATATGGTTTATCTGTGTTCTTCAAGCCATCTTGTGTATTTTCATAAGCCATTGCTAATCGACATACATAGAATATGAGTATAGAATTTATTGTCTGCCTCATTCTGTGATAAGAATCCACATCAGATCACATTAAGAAAGTTATTTCAAACACTCGACTGATGTTGTGAATTAAAAACAAGTTTTAATGTTTTTTATAACTTTTGTTTTTATAACTTTTGGTGGACAACAGGTTTAGAAAAGAATGGAAGGTGCTCTGTGTGTGCTGCCTTTTCAAATATAAGTGGGGAAGCGTTTCCTCATTTCATCACGTGAAATTGCGGGCACACATAGCAAATTCTGAGAGAAATAAAACAAGAAAGTTATTTAAATGCAAAACCGATTCACAATTCACGCAATTCACATGCGCGTATTGAACCGTGGATGTCGTACCGAACGGTTCGATATTATATTGAGAATTGTGACATCCCAAGTGGAGTCCTTTGAAGTTCCTTGAAATGCAATCTGGACCTTCAATCCATTGGCTTCTATTGAAGTATATAGTGATATGGAGACAAATCTTGGAATGTTTTCTTCAAAAACCTTAATTTATTTTCAATTCTAAGCAGAAGATTTAAGCTTATAATTACTATACACTACTGTCCAAACTGTGAGTTTAATAAGATTATTTTAAAGGGATAGTTCACCAAAAAATATTAATTCTGTCATTTATTACTCACCCTCATGTCATTCCAAACCTGTAAGACCTTCGTTCATCTTCAGAACACAAATTGAGATATTTTCGATGAAATCAGAAAGCTTTCTGACCCCTTATAGACAGCAACGCAAGTATCACGTTCAAGGCCCAGAAAGGTAGTAGGGAGGGACACTGTTAAAATAGTCCATGTGACAATACTATTTATGCGCAAAGAAAGCAAAGGTAACAACTTTAATCCACAATTTCTTCTCCTTCGTGTCAGTCTTTGAATGTGGTAGTTCCGTATCTGTGTATGCAGGGTCAGAAAGCTCTTGGATTTCATCAAAAAAAAAAATAAAAAATAAAAAATAATCTTAATTTGCATTACGAAGATGAACTAAAATCTTACAGGTTTGGAAACGACATGAGGGTGAGTAATTAATGACAGAATTTTGGGAACTATCCCTTTAATTTTTTTGAAAGAAGACTCCTCTGCTCAGCAAGGCTGTATTTATTTGATCACAAATACAGTAATTGTGAAACATTAACAATTTAAAATATGTAAGTATACTGTAAAATGGAATTTATTCCTGTGATGCTAATTTTCAGCAGTCATTACCATTAGTACATGATCCTTCAGAATTAATTCTTATATGCTCATTTGCTGCACAAAAACATTTCCTATAATTATCAATCTTAAAAACTGCTGTGTCATATTTTTGTGGAAACTGTGATACTTTTATTCAGGATGAATAAAAGTTCAATGATGAGCATTTATTTAAATGCTTTCCTGTCTATCCTGTCAATTTTGATCGAATGAATGCACTCTGCTGAATAAAAGTATTTATTTCCTTCAAGTACCCATTAAAAAGTCTTTCAGCAAAAGGAATCGCTTCCTAGGCAGACCCATTTGTTCGTGACGCTGACTGACTGTACATTATCCCTCACTTAGCAAATCTATCTTTCCTTCTCTTTCAGCTCTGATTGTCCACGAAGGTCCCTCTGTATTTCGCATCTTTAACCGCTGGCAGGCTGTTAATCAGCAGTGGAAAGTCTTAAACTACGACAAGGTCAAAGACAATGAGGAGCATCAGAAGACCGGTGCCACATTCCGGACCCTCTCCCTGCCGCTGACGCACCGAATGGGGCCGACCGGCACGGAAGGCGAAGCCTCCACCTCCACGTCCTCCCTCATGGCTGCAGCTGCAGCAGCCGCGGCGGGCACCGCAACCCCCACCACAAACTCCGTCCCGTTGGCAGCAGGTGCCACGACAGAGCCGCAGGACTCGTCTGAGCCCAGCAATGGGCAGCCCTCGCTGCCAGACCACCACTGTGCTTACAACATCCTTCATCTCCTCAGCCACCACCTGAGGCCCCAGGAGCCACGCGGACAGACCAGCAATAGCAACCGCGAACTGGTCATGAGAGTCACTACAGTGTGAGGCCTAGTTTAATGGTGAATCTCTGCATGCAACGTATTTAAAAGAAAGAATTCACTGAGGAGAATTAAACAGTGTTACACGACGACCCAGTGCAGTGCTGTCCGGGTTTAAGGCGTTTGTTTTTCTAGTTTTTACAGTATTGAATAAACCAAGGAAGCAGTTTCTCTCACGGTGGCTAGATCACAAGAAAGATTACGACCATAAAGCTTCAATTGCGAGCTAGTGACTAAGGTCAAAGGTCAGTGGAGAGTGTGTGCGTACGCGTGTGTAATGAGTTTATTCTCAGCTCAAGGCCACAGTCAAAACTGTGACTGTTCCGAAGCACAACCATAACAATGCAATCCAGTTTCTACAACGCAGCCACTGCTGACTCAAATAGCTCAGAGTGAAGAACAAACGTGTTTGTATGTAAAACACGCAACGTCACACTAATTTTACATGTTGTATTTTCAGATCAAATTCTATTATTAATGTCAATACGGCACTTGCGAGAATAAGCGTGTTTAATTCTGGGTATTGAAGGATCAAACTATAGTGTTTACATTCGCAGGTAGTATGTTTTCTAGCGAAATCAATCCTCTCTGGTTTTGACAGTCTTGTACATCAATAACAGGAAACCACGTTACAGTGGAGACAACTTGCAGCAAACACTTTCGAAAACTACAAAATGTGGCCCAATTTGAGGCAAATTCTTCTTGTTCAACTGACTTATTTTGTTTACATTTGTTAAATTTGTGAGAGAAAAAAGGTTGCTACATTAAAAAAGAAAAAAAAAAAAAGACAAATCAAACTGGTTTAACTGTTGTATGTGTCTGTTTTTCTTCTGAATAATCTCTGCTGCCACACAGCATTCAATCAAATCATTCATTTCAGTAATGCATTTTACGCATTTCCTTTTCAAGCCTAGGGCTTCTAGCAATCGAGAGCACTTGAAATGTTTACATTAATCCCATTTTTATTATAACACTTAATTTTTTTTTTTTTTTCTCAAAACAAATACAGACAGAAAGTGGATCTAAGTGGCTCAGTGCTAAAAAAACAGGAAACAGCACCAGTGCCTCATCCAAGCCTGACCACAGCTGTCTGTTAGTTTCTGAGTAATCATATCTGTCTTCTCCTTCTGTTAATGGTCCGCTCGTCCGGATTTCTCAATTTTGGAAAGAGATGGAGAAGCAGATCTAAGAACAATTTGATCGCAATTTGTTTAATGCATTTGATGACAGAAATGAGGTACAATTTCTTATGAAACACTTCAATAGATAAGTCATTTGTAGATGAAGAGTGAATAGGCCTATATTATGTTTGAATAATCATTGAGCAGAAAAATCATTCCATAATATAACCTAATAATTAAAATTGAGTTGCAGCAATGCAAAAAATTCACAGCACTTCATCTAAACAGTGATAAATGTTCACAGAGAGTATAAAGAGAGAGACAGGGAGGGAGTGTCAACAGCTTTCATTGACTGAATTTAAAGATGTTTTCAAACTCAGTCGCTGCTGCTGATGTCGAATTGTGGATCCATGTGAAATGAGAAAACCTCCAAAGGAGGTCCAAGGCACGAGAGAATGTAAGTGTTTTGCCATTTCCCTCACTGGAATCCAGCAAAATTCCAGGGAGATGGATACATTATCATCGTAATGTAAAAAGTGGAGGGTAAAATAACACATGGAGGAATGTTCCATCTACTCTACTAGTGTCTTTGTTTGCTCATCCGCAGCGACTGATGATCTTCTCAGAATCTGCAGATGATCTGCTACTCCAGTTCCACCAGTAGATCGCCCTCTCCGACTGTATCTCCAGCTTTACAGTGCACACTCTTCACCTGAACATTAACACACATTATATTAGGAAAGTCCAACCATTCTACATCTGAAAAAGCTATTTGTGTTGATGTCTATCACACATAATGTACACAGGAAGATTCCCAGAGAAACAATGGAAGAAGTTATTTAACAAGAAAGTAATGCTTCCATATTAAGAAAGACAGAAAACACTGCTTAATTAAAATCACATGAGAAATATCATTGCAACCATCTGAATTTATTTCTGTACAGATCTTCCTTTACAAATGTATACTGGGGTGATTCTTCAATCAGAGGAACTCTTCTGGCCACTAGAATAATTAAGTAGTTTCTTTCTTTTTTTCTTTTTTTCCACTTTCTTTTTCTATCTTTTTTCTTTTTCTTTCTTTTTTCTTTCTTTTTCTTTTGCTCTTTCTTTCTTTTTCTTTCTTTAATTCTTTCTTTCTTTCTTTCTATACACACAAATGCTGCATGAAGCTGCATTATTTTAGTATCACTGAGATACTTTTATAGTTTTTATTAATATTAATATTGTTATATTTCTATATTTTGCATTTCCATTTAAGTTTGTCATTTTTATTCATTTTTTGTCAACAAATTACAATATTTTTTAAAAGAGTCTCTTCTGCTCAAAAAGCCTGCATTTATTTGATCCAAATACAGCAAAAGCAGTACTATTGTGAAATATTTTTACTGTTTAAAATAACTGCTTTCTATCTGAATATATTTTAAAATGTAATTTATTCCTATGATTTTACAGCTGAATTTTTAGCATCATTACGCCAGTCACATGATGCTTCAGAAACCATTGTAATATGCAAAGTTGCCGTTCAAGAAACATTTATTATTATTATTATTATTATTATTATTATATAATTAAAACAGTTGAGTACATTTTTAGGATTCTCTGATAAATAGAAAGATCAGCATTTATCTGAAATAAAACAACATTATACGCTATACCATTCAAAAGCTTGGAGTCAATATAATTATTAGACATCAATACAATTTTTTATAGAAATTAATACTTCTTTTAATACTTCTTTTATTTAGCATGCATTACATTGATCAAAAGTGATGATAAAGACAGTTTCAAGATAAAGTCAAAAGATTTCAATTTTGGATAAATGCTGTTCTTCTGAACTTTCTATTTATCAAAGAAACCTAAAAGAAAATTCTACTCAGCTGTTTTTAACATAATAATAATACATGTTTTTTTGAGCAGCAAATCAGAATATTAGAATGATTTCTGAAGAATCATATGACTGGAGTAATGATGCTAAAAATTAGGCTTTAAAAAAAAAAAAAAAAAATCACAGGAATAATATTTTAAAACATGTTCAAATAGAAAACAGTTATTTTAAATAGTAATTTAAATAGTAAATTTGGGTCAAATACATGCAGGCTTAGTGAGCAGAAGAGACTTCTTTAAAAATCTTTAAAAATATCTATTAAAAAAAAATTGAATAAAAAAAAACTGGTAGTGTACTGATAGTGTACATCACTCAAATGAAGTTAAAATTAGAAATGTCTTGCCAACTAGTTGAAAAAAAATATTTTTGTACCACTTTACAATTAAGGTGTTAACATTAGTTAATGTATTAACTAGAATGAACTAACAGTAAATAATATATGTATTACACTATTTATTAATCTTTGTTATTGTTAGTTAATAAAAATACAGTCAGTCATTGTTCACATTAGTTCACAGTACATTAACTAATGTTAACAAACACAACTTGTGATTTTAATAATGCATTAGTAAATGTTGAAAATAACAAACTAAGATTAATAAATGCTGTAGAAGTATTACAACTTACACTAAAGTGTTACCAATGTTTTATATGAAGTGTTTTTAATGGTTTTAGTTTTATTTGAATATAACAATCCTGACATGAAGTACAATAAAATATCTCTCCATCCATCAAAAGAACCATAAACACCATAATCTGGTTTTAGCCGTCTTACAAGGAAGGAGAGACTTTTTACAGTAGCTAAGTGGTCTGGTCAGAATACAAGTGTGGATAATGGACCGCGGCCCCTCGCTGTCTCTGTCTCTCTCTCTCTCTCTCTCTCATGGTATTGGGTACTGTAATGTAGATATGTGGAAGAGTGTGTTCTTTATGTCATATCGATTTATGATGCACAGAGTAGTTAGGAGGATTATGTATCAACTTATGTATGTGTGTGTGTGTGTGTGTGTGTGTGTGTGTGTGTGTGTGAGTGAGCTCACCTTGGCTGTCTTTGCTGCGGTCATGCTGTTCTGCATCTTCATAGCTTCAATGACACAGATCTCCTGTCCCTCTGCAACCTTCAGAACACCAATGAACGAATGAAGCACAACAGCTTTTCCACAATAAGTACTTTCTAATAACTTGAAACACATGACTCACAGAATATCTTCCCTCCACATATTTATTAATTTCATTGACTCATGCAGGTCTAGTACTTAAACCGCCCTCAGCACAAAGAGCAGGGGAATATTGTAATATCATTTCATAAAGGCACATGCATTAGAAAGTCATAACAGTTAACAAACGCACAAGGCTCACTGTAACACGAGAGCAAAATCAATAAAAGAAACCTCTGTTTATATCTATCAAACTCTCCATTAGGGAAATGGATTATGGAAATAGGCTGTTTCCCTCCATCCACAAGGACTCATTTCTGTCTGTATCTATACAGAAGTGCCGAAATCAGGTGGTGTGAACGTCACTGCCGAGTGAGTGTGTGGTGGTGACTAATCAGTGTGAGAGCTCTTCATTGCAGTGCTCTTGTGTGTGTGACGTTGCTGAGTGAATGAGATGTTTTACTGGAAGGGTTCATATGTATTAGCAGGAGCCAGTCGGTCTGTGCATTATATATAAGTCATTAACAAACTGAGTCAGGACACATTCAATTCAAGTTGACAGAAACACACACACACAGACATTTTGACATACTCAAATGCACTGTCAGCTTTAAAAATGATGTCATCCTAATATAAATCACGTTATTTAAAGGGGTCATCGGATGCTCATTTTCCACAAGTTGATATGATTCTTTAGGGTCTTAATGAAAAGTCTACAATATGCTTTGGTTAAAAATTCTCAATGGTTGTGTAAAACAGCACCCTTTTTACCTGGTCAAAATGAGCTGCAAAAATCATCCCATTCTGATAGATTGTTCCTTTAAATGCAAATGAGCTCTGCTCGCCCCGCCCCTCTCTACTCTCTGTGGAGTGACGAGCCTGTTTACTTTAGCCGCATTTAGTCGCTAAACTTGCTAACTAGCACGTTATTAGTAGTGTCGCTTTCGTCAACGAAAATTATGACTAAATATCGTCGTCAACAAACCTTTATCACATGACGAAAACGAGACGAGACGCAATGTAAATGCTGGTCATGTGACGATGACTAGAATTAAATGTATAATGCAATATTGTTGACGAATGAAAACGAGACTAAATGTGGTTTACAAAATAAAAACTATGCTAAAATGTCTCTTCGTTTTCGTTGACCAAAACAAGACAAAACGAAATAATGAGGCGGGGTTTGCGACGCGGTCTTGGGGCGGATGTTGCCATAGTTACAACTGTCAAGGTCATAATGGTATTTATTAAAAACTAAATAAAACGTAATGGAAATTTGTCACCCTGTCATTAATTATTGTCATTATTATTTTTTTCAGTTTGACAGTTTTTTGAAGAATTGCCTTAAGAGCATAAAAACAATCTTCTCCTCCACTTTCAACTGTTCGTTACAAATTCAGTTAAATGTTCTATAATTGGTTGTTAATAATCTGTTCACTGATTGGTTAAAGCCGGTGCGGCTACTGCTCACAAAAATATAAAATATTTGTATCTTTGGCGGCGCCATGCTCGTGGAAGCGGCGGGATTTTGGGTACACAAGCACCACTTGCGCTCCACCTCCACGCCGCCGGCGAAACCACCCGCAGTTTGGCGCTTTCCGTATATCTCCCACTGAAAATGAACTGGACACTCGTGACTGCTGCGTCCCGTGTGAAAGGGCCTCATGAGACATCTCAAGGCATTCCATAATAAAATTGAGATAAGACATTAACCTAATGTTACTTTCTATTTTAGAATGCTCATGCCAACTCATGAGGCTGTGGTTAATGTGTCTCATTTTAACGTTAGCTTTAAACGTTAGCCTCTAGAGCTGAAAATGACTGAGACAAACATGTGTGACTAGCGTGTGTGTATATTTGTTTGTGAGAAAGTGTAAAGTGGGTTAACGTGTGTGTGTGTGTGTGTGTGTGTGTGTGTGTGTGTGTGTACTACATTTCTGGGTCAATACTATATTGACTGGGTTAAACAGAATTGCATTACTAAAAAGAGACTAAAATACAATTTTCATTGACTAAAACTAGACTAAAATGTCATTAGTTTTCGTTGACTAAAACTAAAACAGTCATGGATAATTCTGACTAAAATAAGACTAAAATGCTCAGACTTTTAGTTGACTGAAACTTGACTAGACTAAAAAGAGTATGAACGTGACTAAAACTAATAAAAACTAAAATGACAGCTTCACACAAAGACTAGACTAAAACTAAAATTAAAAAAGGCTGCCAAAAACAACACTAGTTATTAGGAAAGGTGATTGCAGAGATTCATAATAAACCCCTTATACACACTTCTGCTGTAGGTGAAGCTGGATCACAAATGATTTGTGCAAACATAGACGCGTTTATGTAGATCGGGAGGCGCATTCCCTTCACAAACAAACCTAATCCACTGCATCTTCAGGCTCAGATGTCGGGGGTAAATGACAATCACTATGTTCATTATTACATCCAGCAACACAACACCTCAATCGCTCAATCTGAGATATTCTGGTCTAACCTGCATCCCTGCTCCGGCATCGAAACAGTGGAGGTCGGACTGTTACAGCTGATGTAGGGCCAGTCTGAGGTAAGATGCTCATGTCAATCAACTATCGTGGGAGCAGCCTCTGTCGGTGTGATGCCAACTTAGTCGACTAATAGCGGGCAGCCCTAGTCAGTACATTTAGCAAATTTTCATCCAGATTGTGTTTTTGCCTTATCCTAAATCACAATAGAAAACCTCATAATAATTATTATTTTAGAATTCTCCAGGCAGATTTCACTGGAAACGCCATTTATCCATACGTGTTTAAGTTTTCTGTGTGCTATCTAGTGCTTTATACTCCAGTCCAGTGGATGGCTGAAAAGTGCTATTTTTCTAAACTAACACAAGTTGTACTTACATACCACATTTATTGCTAGTATCAATCTATCCTTTTTCATCTTATTTCTAAGCAACTGGAATTTCAGTACTATCTGACTCTTTTTATGAAATATTTAATGGTCAGCTTCCTTAAAAGTATAATTATTTGAAACATATTACCCAGAGACTTTTAAATAGGGCTGCCTTTGCTTAAAGATTTTTCTGGTTAAATAGTAGTCATTCATTTTAAGCATTAGTCAACCATTAGTCGCACGTTTATTAATAAACCATATATATCATAATAATGAGCCTTTAATTGCCTACACAGCCTAAAAAGTGCTTAAGCACATGAAAAAAAAGCTTGCCACAGCACACAACGTTTTAATAATTTATTGATAAACTAGCACTTTCTTTGTTTTCGGCTTAAGAGATGAAGTCGGCGACACTGACTCGTCATCTCCGCAGTACTGGATGTGCCTGTACGCATGTTTCAAACGGATAATATAATCTGAGAATATTTGTTTTCTATTTTAATTAGTCCATTTAAAGGAAGACACGTCTGTAAGGCAAGTGTACATAGACTTTCGGAGTTTCACTCTCAAGTTCAGAGAACGGCAGACGGCAGAAAGCGCATCCTGTTTGCTTTAATTATTTTACAAAAGCACAACGTTTCACTGTTATTTTGAGTGCACACAAATAAACGTAAAGTCTTCGCAGATTCGAAAGATGTATTACTATTATCTGTATGACCAAAAATGACAGAGCATTTTAAGATCTGTCATGCAGTGAGCATAATACTATTCAGCTTCCACACTCCACACAGACACTTCAATAGCGCACATTTTTCTAGGTTAATGTTAGATTGAGTGGCCATGTAAAGTTGATACTACATACATATCTTTCAGATGAAAAGTCATATTTGAGATTTATGAATGATAGGCGAGCATTTGGATGTCATGTCCGACGTATTACCACATAGACCAGCCATTAACGACCTGCCTGCACGACTTCACCTTTTCCTGTGTATTTTTTTTGTTTTTTTGCGACTAAGTGACTTGGTTGAATTTTGGTCAACCAAGCCTCTTCTTGTCAACTAACGATTAGTCAACTATTAGGGGGCAGCCCTACTTTTAAACAATCCACATTCAGTTTGAATCCACGTGTTAAACTGGAAAAAGGGGAGAAATATCGTTCTACTGATTGTGCAGTGTATTTGCAATATTTCCAGTAACTGACTTACATTATCTCCTGGTTTAACGGACACAGCTACCACAGATCCTGGCATGGGAGAGCGGAGGATACTACTGGTGTCTTCTGGAACCTTCTCTGGCATGTGCTTACTGAGAGATGCTGCCAGTTTACTCAGCACACGCACCTTAAACTGAAAACATGAAACAGAGGGTTAGACAGATATCTTAAATTATAAAGAATACTATGATGATACAAACAACCAAATGAACAACAGACATCCCCAAAAGATTAACATCAAACCCATGCACAAACGCATTTCACCCTTTTTTTTTTTTGTTTTGCTTAGATTAATTTTTTTTTAGCAGTGTAAAGTCTAGTCCACATTATATCTTATTCAGACCAAGATCAATGATAATTCAATAACAGACCTGTAGGCTCATTTAAATAATATCACAGAAGCCTTCAAAGATTGCACATCCAAGAAAATTGTGTAAAATTACTTCCTTGCAGGGCTTTCAGATACTTGTAAATGCCGCAGAACGTACCCATGCACTGTGCCCATGTATATTTAACTGTCTTGCCTTAGCCACCTTTAACTGATTTTTAAAATCTCATACATTTTAGTAAATCCACAGGAGTAATTCATCTTCTTAGGTGCTCATTGTAACAGCTGAGTGTTTTATAAACACAACTTTGTTTCCAGACAGCCTCATCAGCCATTCTTGTGTTTGGAATTGCTGATTTTCAGCAGTTCTTGTAAAAACAAATAACTGTTTTTATGTAATCAATTTGTGAAGTGTAATTTATTGTGTGATGCTGTGATGTCTTCATTTTCACATGATCCTTAAGAAATTCTAATATCCTGACTTGCTGCTCAAGAAACATTTATTTTTATTACCAATGCTGAAAATGTATAATAACTGTTGATGTATATATATATATATATATATATATATATATATATATATATATATATATATATATATGTATGTATATATATATAACGTATATATAATGTATATTTAGGATTCTTTGTTGAATATACATTTTAAAAGAAAAACATTTATATTTAAAAAATATTTATTTTTGGTCTTTACTGGCATATTTGATGCTTATCGCTGAATAAAAGTGTTGCATTTCTTTTAAGAAATAAAAAAAAATATCTTACTGACCCCAAGCTTCTAAATGGTATGCCCAATATTTAATTATATTACAGCAAATATTTTACCAGCTCTTTGTTCTTTTTTGAAGGCTCTATTTTTTCCCAGTTTTTATGTCACAGCTCACAACAAATTTCTCAGAAATGGTTTGAGAGTGCATGTTACTCATGTGAAACCTCATGGTTTTCTCCAGAGCTTCCTATCTACCCCTTTAGATGGCAGTACAAATCTGTATCCAGTCACATGCTGGGGAGCTAACGGTTTATTTTTCTTTGTGTGTCTCAGACAGATGAAAGGCTCTGTCAGTGCCCAGTCTAATTCAATTAACAGACGAGTGAAGCCTGGCCCTCCGCATGGCTCAATGAATGAAAAGTAGTTTTGTCAATTTAATGATTACCAACGCAAATACACACACAACCTCTCTCTCCCTCTCACAGTAGCAGCAGCAGCATGCCAAGAGCATCCACCCCCTGCTCTCCATACAGACACTAATGGAGAGCCATTAGCTCATAACAGCCTGCAGAGCAAATGAAGAGCTAATTAATACAGTCACATAAAGAACAGGCCACTGACATTACAGGATGGAGAGATGAGAGGGGTTGTGAGATGGATATTTGATTACAATAGGGGTCATACCTCCAGGGCCATTTTCACAGCATCATTTACAGAAGACAAACGCTAAGCAAAAGCTTTATAAATTATACAGAAAAAGTTTCTGAAAACTTGTTTCAGTGGTCTGATTGTCTATCCTCAAGATACAGATACCTTTTCACTAGCTCTTTATGAGTGTGCTCATTCTTGGCAGTTTTGACTGGATTCAGATGGACTGTGGTGTGATTGTTTTATTAGTGTGTTTTATCTGAATATGTCTGAATGCTGCCATCTGAACCTTGGTGTGCACCAAACAAGCAGCCAAAGACCACTTTTTCCATTTGAACTGAAATATGAATGCAACGTGGACTAAAACCATTCTCTTCTAATCATATGAATACTAGCTAATATAGTTCGGTATAGGCTTCAGAACCATTCTTTGCAGCCAATTTCTGCCACTGTTTTGACACCTTTACATATTTTCTAAGCTCTTCATGAGTTATAAACTCCACCATATGTACACACCAATGTTAATTTTGACAGCCATTTTTGATTTAGTCTAAAATGCTCAATAGTCTTAGTCACATGAGTCATTTGAGTCTTTCATAGTTTTAGTCCTCGAAAGTCATTACATTTTTGCCAACTTTTAGTTGTTACCAACATTTATTTTGGTAGCTATTTTATAGTACTCAAACAAAAATAGTCATTAATTCTTCTCTCTTTATACCAAACCAATTAAGCTTATGAGAATTTTGAATCAAGGATTAAAGTTGGAAATACATTATGTTAATAAACTGAAACTGGAATAAATTATGACAATTTTCATTTCTGTGTACTTTGGTTCAAAAAGGTAGGGCAGCATAGGGTAGGGTAACTCATTTTCTCCTGCTTTCTCCTCCAACTTCAAAATCATCCAACATTGTCGTTTTACCTCTTTTATTAAAGGGGGTTTGCACGTTCACTTTGTAAACACTGGGTCAGTACTTCGCCTGCATCATACATGACCTTTTCATAATGACTATGTAATGCGTGAGGTCGAGCTAGTACAAGACGGGCAATTGTGGTTAAAAAGTATATACATTTTATTTATAGTGTTTCGCTAGATAAGACTCTCAGCTGGGATCGTGTAGACCCCTCGAAGATGCACTGAAACTTGGACCACATTGGCTCCCATTTAAGTCCACTATATGGAGGTAAAAATGGATGATTTTTTTTTTTTGGTCAAGAAAAAAAGGACCCAAACAACAAGTGTAAACAAGCCCTACAAGTCTCTCACCCTCAGTGGCACTTCCTACCCAGCATGTCATTGTGAACACCCCCTTGTATATCAGGGATGATGTCATTTCTACGCTATATTTAGCAGAAAGGAAAAGGTGGCTCACTCATTAATCACTGGATAGCTCTCTGAAGGGAATATGTCTGCTTTCCAGGAATTCAACCAAGGAAGCCTTACATCATTGTGCTAAACTCAGGTCACACGCGGTAATGAAGGGTGATGGTTCTGTGACCGGGGTCAAATCACTAAATCTCTGGGAAACAAGGTGAAGTCACAACTGAAATATTTAGTAGATGCCAACACGTGCATCATTACAGATTACCAATCAATAACATTATAACTTGGGATCAGTTAGATTTTTTTATATTTTGATTCTCCATGCTCACCAAGGCTGTAAAAAACCCAAATGCTGGGTTCAGCTTGTTAGGTCATTTTATTGGGTTATTAAATATTGGGTTATTTTTTTCTACCCAACCGCTGGTTTGAGCCTGTCTCTGACGAAACAACCCAGCTGCTGAGATACAGTCAGAGCGTGGGCCGTTTGCATCCTTTACAGGAGAGCCAATTTCATGCACTTCTCCAGCGAAATAAAGGCTTGTATACATTTGATTTAATTTATAGTCTTTACTGTGCTGTATATTATATTATTTTACACAACGCAAGATACAAGGACAAGATGCATGATGGAAACGCCTTGCTACTTTTAAATGTAAAATAAAATAAAAAAAATGCCTGTTAAACGAATTTAAATAATGTAATATTGCAAACTATGCTGTATTCACCCAAATAAATTAAATTCGTCTTATATTTTGGTCCATTGGTGTTCTTGCTTAATAATAAATGTTCATCTTTTAATTATTGTAGTTACCTGGTAATTTTTAAACACCAGCAATATAATAATTTTTAAACAATTGTTGACTTAAATAAAACAACTCATTTAACATTTAACCCAACAAGCTGTGTCAAAATAACCCAGCATGTGTTCTGTCCAACATTTACCCAGCGCTGGGTTGCCAAATAGTTGGGTTCTTTTTAACCCAGCATTTTTTAGAGTGCCGGAATATTGTGAAATATTGTTTAGTAATTATTATTAATAATCATTTTATATTGTAATATATAATATAAAATGTAATTTATTCCTGTGATGCAAAGCTGAATTTTCAGCATCATTACTCCAGTATTCAGTGCCACATGATCCTTCAGAAATCATTGCTGACTTGTTGCTCATGAAAAATGTTTTATTATCAACGCTGAAAACAGTTGTGCTGCTTCCTATTTTAGTGGTAACCACTGAACTTAAAAAAAATCTGTTTCATTACTGCAAAAAGCTGTTACATAATCCTTAAGAAATCATTCTAATCTACTGAACTGGAGTTTGAGACAGATTCTTATTATCGGCACAGCTGAACATAGTTGCGCTGCATAATGATGTGTGAAGACTGCAATTTTTTCAGTTGCTAAAGTCCTTGTACACTTGTGAATCAAATTTTGATTTTAAAAATTTGCAAAAAGAAACATTTATTTAGAAACTCATCAGTCCATACTCTAAACTAGGGCTATTCCAAGTACAATCTGCAACAGTGAAGACAAGACGCAGGTGAATTGCAGTTTGAAGTATTCATCTGCAAGGTTCGCAATGTTACCAGCCAATCAAATCTATGGAAAGGGCTGCAGAAAACATGGAATATTTTAATAACCGACTGCTAGAATGCACAAGGTCTGCACAGCTGTCACATGGAGGTTTTCTACACACTAAGGAAATATAAAGCGAACTGTCATAAAATTATGCTCCATTCTAGAGCAAGGGGTTGTGGGTGATATTAGCCCATAGCGCATGCAAATATGCACGTCAAAAATCTACGGGAAACACTGGCACCAAAGAATTTTCAATAGAGGACACACTAACCTCAATGATATTTAAGATGGACAATATGAAAATTTGGGATGCAGCCTATAAAATAAAAATCACAATTTGATTATTTTTAAAGCTGATAAAGGAACTGTAGTGTTTCTGGGACTCACTAATGACTTTTTACTAGGTTAGGGACTACTAATGGCTGCTAATGATCTCACAGCATTTCAGAACGCCATTCCTGAGAAGAAACATCTATATTACTTTTCTGACAGGAGGAAACTCTGAAAACTGTTAAACTCTGATAGAGAAACAGACAAGCGCTGATGGCCACAGCCTCACTGACCTGTTAACACAGAATGAACGGAAGGCATCCTATAATAGCCGTGACCCGAGGGAAACTTTGAAACAAACCCCCTCAAAAGATCTTTGAAGCAGAGACCCCCCCATGAAGCACACGCGTGTGCAGTCTGGAAGCCGGCATTTCCGCTTCTTTTGCAAAGTTACTGTGTTTTTGACCCTGTTTGTTTGTTTAAGCTGGCGAAACGTTGACGCTGATTGTTTAGGTGGCTTTGAGTAAACAAAGACGGGGCGGCTTGGGTTGATTTGTAGTCGGGTTGAGACACCTGTGCGTTGCTTTGACCACACTGAGTGTGAGAGTCTGTGTGTTTGCGTGTTTGGCAGATCGACTGGAGTGTAAAGACAGGATACACAACCCTGTGAGTGACATTATATAGCATATATCACCCAGCATGAGGTACACAGAAAAACACCTCAGAATGCTCATGAACAGACACAAACATGCAGTCATAAGGCACATTCACAACAGAAACGGTAACTATAACCAGGACCTAATATTAACACTTGCCAAGCACCAAATGTTAGTAATATCAGCATTGGCGAGTATCCTGCCAAAACAAAACTATATGGTTTAACACCTAAAAACAAAGAAAAAGCAACTACAAATATTAGTATTGCAATTGTACTGTTGTTATATAAAATAATAATAATAATAACAATTACTATTATTATTATTATTATTATTATTATTATTATTATTATTATTACTACATAGACTACGAGTCAAAAGTTTTTAATGTTTTTTAAAGAAGTCCCATCTTCTCACCAAGCCTGCATTTATTTGATCTATAGTACAGCAAAAACTGTACAATTTTGAAATATTTTTACCGTTTAAAAAAACTGTTTTCTATTTGAATATATTTCAAAATATAATTTATTCCTGTGATCAAAGCTGAATTTTTAGCATCATTAATTCAGTGATATGCTGATTACTTTAGTGATTTGCTGCTGCTATTATTATTATTATTATTATTATTATTATTATTAATTGTCTATGATTTCTGAAGTATCATGTGACACTGAAGACTGTAGTTATGATGCTGAAAATTTAGCTTTGATCAAAAAACATTAGAAAGCAGTTTTTTAATTAGTAAAAGATATTTCACATTATTACTGCTTTTGGCTTATTTTGAATCAAATGTTAAAAAACAATAAAAACAAATCTTTTGACTGGTAGTATAAATTTAAAATGATTGTTATGAAATACTTTACAAAAAAAAAAAAATGATTTCAATGTTATTGTTTCTCTGTGTCATTATCATTATAACTGTGGTGCATACTTCACTATTCCCACTGAATTTAATGATTATTAAAACAGTATACTTTTCATTATGGTTATTGTCCTTGGTGTGGCTTCAATCATTATCGTACAGTTCAAAGAGCAGCTACTGAACAATTCACATAAGCAAAACTTGAGGATGAACTACAGACATTACTAACAGAAACATCTGAGACTAGAACAGTCTATGAATAAATTCATATTAGTAGTTCTCAACTGATGGTTCACAAATATAAAAAATAGTTTTTGACAAGGTGTTATAAAACAAATAAAATTATATAATCACGAATGGCTTGGATAGAAAAATAAACGTTTTTTTTTTTAACTTTTAAAAGGCAGGTTTTGCTTATCATTGGCTAAAAACATTTTTTTTTTTGTCATCTAAGGTTGTTTGCTCAGTCAAATCCATGCATGCTCATCCTTAAAAATGACCCGCATCCTTTATTCATTGAAATACATGAACAAAAGTGTGCAAGATAAAAGAAAATATGACCATGGCTGTATTTATGTGCACATTTACCGTTACATGTATTTACTGTTAATTTACAACAAGGATGATCATTTGTGCTGTGGACAATCTTTTGCCTAATAAATAATACATAAGCTAAATAAAATATTCCAATGTTATACCACTGACATATAGTTCATGCCACAATGAGGTGCTTGTTTAAAGACTTACTGAAGTGCCCAGATACTGCAGGGTGATTTCTCCAGCTGCTGTCCGCAAGAGGCACTGCATTCAGAGACAAAAAAAGTAAAACATAATGTGAGATAATGTATACTGTGGGGGGCTTATACCACAGCCATGGTGAATTCTTTATTCTGATTTGCCAACATGTTTGTGTATTGATTCATTTTATGAAACTTGCTGACCTAATTACTGCCGCATATAGGTGCTAATACAGGACAGTCCGTTACAGGTCATGGGCGGTCAATTAAAAAATTAAATTAAATACAGAAAAAAAATGTAATTAAATACAAAAAAAAAAAAAAGTACAGCTGACCAATCAGAATCAAACATTTCAAAGAGCTGCATAATAAGCTGAATACTCGACTCTGGATCAGAGGTGAGGCCAGCTATCTCCAAGCTGATAGATGTTTTAGGGTGGACTTCTGTCCAATAATATTATGGGTTTATCCAATAAATGAAAAGTCAAATATGAGAAATGTGAAAAATAAATAAATAAATAAATAAAATAATATATATATATATATAAATAACTTGCATAACTTCACAGTTGAGGAAATAATGAATAAAAAAGACATGAAATCCCATGTAGGGATTCAAAATGCTCCATCTTTTTATACAAGAGCCATTCAAACAAACCAATTAACCAGAATAAATCAAGCTTTCCAAAGCTACATCAGGGTTTCTGCAGGTTTTATGAGGGTAAATTAAGACCTTTTTAAGAACAACTAAAGAAAATTTAAGGGAAAAAATTTAAGGGAAAACAGCAATATGTTCTCTAAGTATAGCTCGAGTTTTACTTTCAATTTTAAATTAGCAGCAATTCAGCATCTAGCAACTGAATTTTAGTTCATTTCAGTTTTCCCTCTTTTCCTCGTTTTCCTTCGGTAAAAGCGTCGTGAAAAATTTTACTTTCACTTTCAAATTAATGACAATTCGACGTCAAGCCATTGTTTGATTTCAGTTTGTCTGAGTTTTCCCTCTTTTCTTCACTTTCCTTCGGTTTTAAGTAGCTTGTAAAAGCATTGTGCACTTTTATGTTCACTGTTACATTAGCGGCATTACCATAACGTAACAAACTTTTATTAACAAAACTAATAAAAATACACTGTTATATGCCTAATATAAAATAATAACTTAATATAAAATAATAACAAAACGAATGAGAAAGCTAAAAGAAATACACTGTTTAAATAACTAAAAATCAGAAAACACTGTGGAACCAAATAAATTTGAAACTTCCACTATCACCTTAGATAAATGGCAGATGTCAACAGGCTTTTCAAAATCCAAAATATTTTTAAAACTCTTCCGCCAAGGAGGCACCTCTCTCTTCTTGTCAGTCAGCTTGACTCACTCTCTTCAGATAATAAATGAAATCTGATCTGTGATGCGACTGTTGTTCGACACTCTGCATTGAGCAGCCGAGTTCAGTTGTAATTGTATTGTCTGTTCTCTATCTGAACTAAATGATTTTTATTACTATAAAAAAATCAAAAGGACCAGTTCTTCAGGTGACTGACAGATGAAACAGCACATACCGCCATCTACTGCATATTGTTTAATGAATATTGAGCGACCTAAGCCATGTAGCACAGAAATTACGCTTTCGCTTCACTTTAAAATGAAACGCATAAGGAAACAATCCCTCACGAAAATGAATGGCATGATCATATGAATTTAAGACTTGCTGTTCTGATTTAAGACCTTTTCAAGGCCTTAATCCACGGAAAAGTGATTTAAGACTTTAAGACTTTTTTTTTTTAATACCCGTGGAAACCCTGTACATGGGTAGGACAAACTAATTCAGTAAAATGAATCAGACTTTCCTACATATGACAGAGAAGTCTATTTAGAACAAGACAATTCACTAGAATCAATCAAACTTTCTAAAGCTACATATGACAGTGTCATACATATGAGTCCATTCTTTTGGCAGTAAAGTAATGTGATATTAACCAGCAATCTTTATGATAACACGATAATAACTCCGAACACTGCATTCATAAAAACAGCAGTTGCAAATCAGTGGATCAGCAAAATAAAATTATTACATATTTGTAAAAATACACTTTGCCAACTATATATACACAACACATGTGGCTAATTTGCTGTTTTATTTCCACACCATTAGTATATTCTGTCCGTTTTGATTGATTGAGTGGACTGGTCAGCTATCTGGGTGGGCTAGAACCACCCTGCCCCTTATTTGGCCTCCGGACGGGTTGGATTGATTGGACAGTTGCAAATATTGCGGCTCAGGTGCATTACTTCTCAATAATTCTTTAAAACTTTTCAATATTTAGCCAGAGTCAATTATTCCCTACACATGTATGTGTATGCTTGCAAACCTGGAGAGTCCTCTGTTTGCCATTGACGGTGATGGGCAGCAATGCTGAGGCCAAGTTCCAGTCTCCAGACACTTCAACCTTCTCTCCGTCTATCTCCACCTAAACCAACAAACACACACACAGTAGGAGTTAGACGGAGAACAACGAAAGTCCATGTCATAATTGAGTTACTCTGTGTGTGAGAGAGAGGAAAAAGCCTGAGCTGATCTGTGTGAAAGAAACAGTGAGACAAAGAAATCAAATGTAAGTTTCTGAACCCATGTAAGGTCAGTCTGTAGTTTCTTCACCCAAATCCACCTGATGCCTGTTAGGGGAGGTGGGGGGTTTTATGTTAGTCTTTCCTTTAAACCAGTGTCTCTGGTCAAACTAATTACCCTCAGCCCTCAAACACTTGTCTAAACAACAGTTCCGAATAATCAGTTACATTCCCAAAGCATGCTGGGACACTAGAACCTCCAGGGCCCTCTCTGGAGCAGGGGGTCCAGTTTGATGTGCAGTTCTGGGAGAGAAACACACATGCAGCCCTAAGCTGTAAGAGAGAGAGAGAGGGGTCCACAGAGATCAGGTGAGGCCCCTGAACCCCCGAGGCTCCTTTTATCCCTGACTGAAGGGCCACAGGTGTCTAAACACACAGTTAGTGAGTGACGTCTTAGGGAAAGTGTGAGATCTGCTGCTCTGTGAGGGTCTTTCAGTAACAGAATAGGAAGACATACAGATCCTAAAGTGATTTAGACTTTAGAGTCGAGGGATTGATTTCAACACAAATACCACCACAAAGAACATGGGCGTTAGCGAGGGAGCAAAAGTGCTCACTGGGAATACTTTAACAGAAGCAGAGAACATACCTTCTCATAGACATCAACTGTATAAGCAGGCCGAGTTATGACTTAATGGGGACAACATTAGCTAAAATTGTGTGAAATCTGACATTTTTACTTATGGGAATTACAAAAGTATGTAAGTCAACCACCTGAGCCGCAGGAATCAAAATAAAATAAAATAAAATAAAATACAGACAAGTGGTTTAGAGAATGGGAGAATGGACGGATGGAGAGAAATAAAAAATAAAAAAATAAATAATGCTGGAAAGACCACTCAAAATAAAGAGCACTTAAATAAAATGTAATTACAATAAGTTGAACTGAAAAAAAAAAAATAATAATAATAATAATAATAATAATAATAATATATATATATATATATATATATATATATATTATTATTATTATTATAATTAAATAAATAAATACAATTGTAGTTTTTACTTTAATTTATAACCAATTTAGACCTTTTATACACTTTATCTACACATCTACTTTTGAATGGTCATAATAGAAAAACTGGGTCCAGATGGTGTACTTACTGTGTGGAACCTGTCTAAGCTAACAAAGCTTGATCCATAAATTAGGACAATGATGTAAATAAGACATGGAAATTATTTTATTATTTTTAGGCTTTGACAGGAATGACGGGAAATTATTAGAGAGAGAGAAAAGGAAAAGGATCTGGACACACTACTTGTCAGAACTCACATGGTCACCACATAAGCTCCTTCTGAGATATTACAGATGATGTATTATTTTGAACAATTTCACCCACCGTATAGTTGTTTCCAGACCGAGACACACCCAGCATTTGAACACCTTTATCAAGTTCCACACACAACTCCCACTGTCTGCTCTCTGCAGGGACAACGGACACCCTGGAACACACACACATACACAGAATGTTTATCATTACTTATAAGGGGCGCTTCAAATATACTGTCCTTCTTTCTAACTCAATCAGAAATTTCAGCTATAAAGTTTCTTTCCTCTACAGATGAATTAATCCCCAAACCGCACACACAAACCGCATGGTCACCGGCTGTTTGACTGACAGCTAGGAGACCTAAAGTAAATGCATTAGGAGGAATGCAGTGTTTTTCCACTGTGGTGGGCTGCATTCACTACAAAGAGAAAGCCCACCCCCCACCAATAACTTTTGGAACACATAAAAAAAGAGAAAAGAAAGAGACAGTGAAGGAGGAAACTGAAGAGATGTTTAGACAGATGGCCCCTCTGCATCTTTTTTCAAGTGTAAATTGGCCTTTTCCAGATGAAGAATAATTACGACTGGCTGAGTTTCACTGGCCAAGTCTGAGAAATACATTGACAACCAATTAATTTACTATTAAAAGACGGTTTTACATTAAATACAACTTCTGTTTTAAAGCTGTTTGATAGCTGCATGTACTAAATGTTTATTCACAGTGCTGTACGCTTGCCTGCTGGGCTTCAATTATAAGCAGATTACTGCCAAGCGCATTTCCTGTTTGTTTTTACATTATGAGGTTATTGTCTGAACCTTGTATTTAACCTGGTATATTTTATTAATGCCTGACAAAGTAGAAGGGGTATTTACACATTAATATGAGAAGAAATATGAAACATGGTGCCCCTAAAGCATAAGCTTTCCTTTACAAACACAAAGTGAGATACTGGACTGCTGCAGAAATAGCTGGATGGAGAGAAGATCCTGTTAAGATTATTCATTATTATGCAGGGTTGAGCAATAAGGATTTTGGCTGCTGGAACTTCTAGCAACATATCTGACAGAAAAACATATTTATATTTTTGTTATATATTGTTTCTGTCAAAAAGCCTAACTGAAAAATCAAACAAATTGTTTGTTTTTCATATACAAATTTTCATAATTGCTAGACTATACAGCTGCAATGTAAGTAACGTAATAAACTTTACAAGCACTTTTGCTGAAAAAATGATGCCATATGGTGCAAAATATTACTGATTTGTTTAGAATTTTCAATGAATTCTAACAGATGCTACCAAGACTATCATTAGTTGTTTTATATTAGAGTTTTGCCCAAAACATCATCGTTTATGTGAACTAGCTACACAGTTACTTATTTTCAGCAGCAGAATTTATAAATCAAAAACATTTTAATCATATAGAAAACCAAAAAACAACATGCGCATGATCAGCATGTTGTCATCTTCAGGGTTCTACAGTGTGGCATTTGTGACTGAAACTACTGCCTGTGACTATGAAAAAATATTTTGGAGCACCGGTGCGACTGACCCGATCAGCATATTTGTGTTTGCGCTGAGAGGAGCTTCAAAGGTTTCTGTGTTTTTGCAACATTGAGTAATTTATCACAGACGTATCTCACAAATCCTTTCATAAACAAAGTGTAGAGAGAGTGTAAATAAGACACTCATTGTACAGTGTAGAGAGCTTCATTGATTATAATGGAACTTTGTGAGATTACAATGAACTAAGATGAGTAACAGCTTTTAATGATTTTAGGGGAGTTTGTAAATGAGATATTAATTTGATACAACAGTTAAATAAACAAGAAGTTACTATTAAGTGACTTACATTATCTGACTACAACACTATTGCCTGATTTTGCTCCATTTCGTCATCAAAAATAGTTTTAAACAAATCACAACTGAGCTGCTGCGCATTTCCATTCAAACACAGCGGTGTATCGTTTATGAATGAACGTGTGTTTTTAAAAAAAGAATCGAGTGAGTCAATGATTCAATTTATCATTTGTAAGGACTGTCGTTCGAACGATTCAAATGAATGAATGATTCAGTTATTAAATCAGTAACTTGTCGCCTCCTACTGGCAGTTTTAGTTTCATTTTTGAAGTGTGTTTTCAGTTATTAAAATCATTTAATATTTCTATATATGAAATTTTATATTTAAAACATTAACTTCAACAAATTTATGAATTTGATTGCACTCATGCCATCTCTGAGCCTCATTAAACATATGAAAATACATCTACAAGGCACTTTTGTGTTCTTCTGTGCCACCTCTTGTACAAATTAATTTTGTTAATAGGCCTACTGATTTCATTTGATTGGTAACTTATTCTTATTCTGCTTGTTTTTATTCTGTTGTTGTAATTAGAAATTTTAAAAAGCCTACAAAACATTTTTTTTTTATTTTACATAAGATGACCTGCTTTTAATGTTAGAACTTTTAAGTCAGAAAAATGCCATTACAAAAGTAAAAAAATAAAAATAAAAAAAATAAAATAAATAACAATAATAATAAACCCTGTAAATCAATTTAAGGAGTCAAATATCACCTCGTAATGGGAAGGCTAATATTTGAACAGATTTTTTTGATTATTGATTTGAAGGTGCTCCTGAAAAGAAAAGCGTAGAGCTCTGATCTTAGAGAAAGTGTAATTATGGATTTTAGACTTTAAACTTAGTTTTTGCCCAGAAGCAGCAGTTTGAATAGTTATAACATCAACATCAGCCTTTCATTTCTCATGTTAACTGATGGACTCATTCTGATAGCACCCATTTACTGCGGAAGATGCACTGGTGAGCAAGTGTAGTAATGCTGAATTTCTCCAAATGTGTTGCCATGAACAAACAAACTCATCTACATCTTGGATGGCCTGACAGTGAGTAAATGTTCAGTAATTTTTTTTTCCCCGGGCGAACTACTTTAGAAACGGTCATAGAGAACTGGTAATGTGAACTACTAACTAAATGACTAGAGTGCTGGTAGGTGTGAGTGCGTGTAATCCAGATGCCCCATCTGTCTCTAACCTCAGATCTCCCAGGAACTTCTGAGATCGGAGTTGTGCTGCTACATAAAGAGCCGCAGCCGTAGCCAGCAGCTCCTGTCGCTCTCCTGCAGTTAACATGTGACCTTTGAACCCATCTGGATACACCTCCGGGAGAAACTTAGTGCTGATATCACCAGACACAAACCGAGGGTGAACAATGATCTCTCTCAGTAGAGGAATGTTATGGGTCACACCTGTGCGAATGAGAACATTGGAAATTGCTGTGCATTTGAAATATTTTGACATTTAAACGTTTCTGCCTACTTATTTATGCAATGTACCTCTGATGACGTAATTATCAAGTGCTTCTTCCATTTTCTTCAGAGCTTCTTCACGTGTTTTACCATATGTGACCAGCTAGTCAATGTCAGTGAAATCAGTGGATTAATCAGACAGTTTAAATAAAATGAGACTGTTAAGATGGTCTGACATTACTACTATTCTATTACCTTAGAAATCATAGGATCGTAATAAATGCTGATGTCACTTCCTTCTTGAATTCCACTGTCTACTCGAACCTTCAAGAGAAAAGCAACATAACAATTAGCGTCAAAAATCTAACTCCCCAAAAAATTCATGCATGAACAGCATTAGCAGTGTCTAATATTATTTAAAATACAAAAATATTTTTATTTTTCATATGGCCTACTTCACAAAATGACACCAAGCATGTAATGTGATTTTTCAAAACAAATTTTTAAGGCAAAAATCCCCGGAACACAAAACTATTAATAACCACTGAACACATCACACAATGTTATCTTTTTGGCCCTGCCTAAAAATGAAAGAAAAATTTGTAAATATCCTCAGCAATGTTTGCTTTCTTTAGACATTTAAACCTCATCCGTGTATGTCTGTGCTTGTGTGTTTCTGAAATAAAAACATTTTGCTCATCCTGTCCTGAGCAGCTCCCGGAAACCAGTGATCTTTCATTAAAGAGGACGTGTCTTCCTGTTCTTCCTGTATTGACTGATGTGTGAATCTCACACACAAACACATTTACAGGTTTATGGCAAAACAACTAGAATATAATGTTAAAATTAGACCCAAAGCTCCTGGCGACATTGCAAACATCTGTTCATTATGTTAACGTTTAAAACAAAAGATAAAACAGATACAAATGTAAAATATTTACAGGATTAAAACTTTAGTCAACAGAAGGAAGCAAACATACCTCAAATTATAACAATTATAATTTACAATGTGAAGCAAATACACTTTTTTCCTCAGGTAGAGAAAAATGCAATGTTTTGAATAAGTGTAGTTACTCTAGCTTGGTTGTGACTAAAGCGTTTTCCTAGACAGAGAAAAAAAAAAACTGGCTAAACAGATCTGAGTACTAACATTAGGCAAGTCGAGTGGCTCCTGGTACTGTGACAGCCGGCCAATAGAGGGGAGACCAAATGATTTGTATGGATCCTGAAAAAGAGAGAAAATATTAGTTCTCAAATAAAACACAGGAAACTAGAGGTCAAGCTGGGTCAACACAGCCTACTTGGCTTCTCTCCTCTTTCTTGGGCATAAACACTTCCGCCATTCAGACTGCTTCATGTTGGCATATTTCAACATGAGTTCTGGAGTGAGTTTACTGAATATGGATAAATTCAATATTTTCATCATCTGAATATGTGTTATTCAGGCTGATAAAATGTCTGACTATAATAATCCTGAGCACACAAAAGAAAGATTGTTAGACACGGATTAAGGTGAGTCTAGGATTAAGCAGATCTGGTGAAGGAGTGAAAATGCTGTGCATCCCACTTAATCTTTTTAAACCAAAATGTAAAGGAAAATCATCAAGCTGAATGTTAAAGCATTCAATGTCAGTTTATGGCAGGATAATCCACGGTCATAAAGACAAATCCTTTAATAGGACAGGACCTACTCAACATACATAAAACAAACATATGGGCAAGTCTGTCAATATCATGTCCAGTTCATGAGATCATCTGATTTCACCTCAAAAACAAAAAAAGAAATGGCTGAAGATTAATGGTCATGAAAAAATTCTGTTTTAGGATCTCAATATATTTTTTACTTATTTATTCTGTCCTGAAATGTCACCTGGGTATGTTATTTACAGGTTTCATCAGATTATCCTTTGAACCAACAAATGCACCAAAATCCCTTATATGGGACGATAGCTAGAGAACAGGAGGGCTGATTTAATGCATTTACAAAATACAATACAGTTATAAAGATTAATTTACTAGATACATTTGCACACAGTTTAATGATAGGTTTTAAGGTTGTTTAAAGCAGCTTGGAGAAGTTGTGACAGTTCTTCTGTCTCAAATTCTCTTCATGTAAGCACAAACTCAATGATAATGAGATCAGCTTCTAGTATGTATATTCCTGTTATGGTAATATTTTCATAGGGGATATTTAGAAATCTAAAATGTATGTTTTGTATTTATATTTTATATTTTGTACAGGTATATTTTGGACTTTGCGTACACTACTGTTCCACAAAGATTTTATGCTTACCTTACCTATGCTTACTGTGTGTAGTTGATCAAAAGTACAGAAAAATAAGACTGTAACATTGTGAAATATTATTATAATTTAAAATAACTGTTGAATAAATGTGTAATTTAATCCTGTGATGCAAAGATGAACTTTCAGCACCCATTTTTTCAGTCTTCAGTGTCACATGGTCCTTCAGAAACCATTCTAATATGCTGATTTGATGCTCAAGAAACATTATCAATGTTCAAACCAGTTGTGCTGCCTCATGATTTTTTTTTTTTTTTTTGGGAAACCGATACATTTTATTTTTTAGAAAGTTAGAAAAAACAGCATTTATTTGAAATATAAATCTTTTGTAACATTATAAAACATATTTTAGTTTTGCTGAATAAAAGCAATAAAATCTATTGCTGAATTATCATACTACTAACTCTAAACATTTAAACAGGAGGGTATATTTAAAAGATCCACATAACAAAAACAAAAAAAGAAAAATTGTACCTAAATTTATTAAAAAAATAATAATAAATAATTGAAAAAAAAAGAAAAAAATAATAAATAAATAAAATCACAAATAAGCCACAAACTAAATTGCTAAAATTAACCCAAATGACAAAATATTTTTTTAAAAATGATCTCTGACCAGAAGTAGATTTCCTGATTATCTGTTCATTTACTGTTATTTTGAAATATTGGCCCATCACTGATCTCAGAAACACTAAAAACTTCAGTCACTGTATTGACTGTTGTTGATTTGTTGATTTACCTCAGCATAGACTCTGCTCTCAATGGCCCAGCCATTTATGGGTATGTCAGCCTGTTTGTGTTGAAGTTTGTAGCCCTTTGCGATGCGGATCATCTGCTGCACCAGATCCAGTCCTGTGATACACTCAGTGATGGGATGCTCCACCTGAGAGAAAAAGACTTACTCACTAACATCCAATGACACGAACTACTGCGTACAAATGAAACTCTATACGCTGCGTCAATATCATTTTACAAAATATGCTTAAAATTGAAATCTATCACCAGAATTAAAAGCCAACAAATTACCCCCGCACTCAAACACTGACAAAGGTGTTTAAGAGACTCTCGTTAACCAGACAGCGCCACTAACAACTAGTTAATAACCCTGAGCGGAAATATTAAACCCTTCCTGCTCACGCTGCCCCTCCTCATTCTGCGTGTTTTCCTTTGGGAGGTCCACGTTAATGAGCTCTATAGACACTTTGATGTTCTCTGTGGCTCTGGGTTCTAGTGAGGTGGCAAGTGAAATGATGATGAAGATCATCATACTAGACAGTGTATGTGCTCTGACATATTCATCTGCGGTGCTCATGCAGGGACATGAGTTCAAGTCATCTCTCTAAACAGCCATCCTGGGCTGTGTTCTTCTTTATGTGTCATGTAATACATTTGTGATCTTTTAATCATGGTAATTCTTGTATTATTAATTAGGTTAGGTCTGCATGTACGTTCTTTAAATGTATTAATGCAGATCATTTCATCATACATTAAACCAGTAATGTCACAAAATGAATTGAAGATAATTATTTTCATACATCTGTACAAGTGTTATTTAAGTAAATAGTATAAAGATACTATTACGGCTTTTATTAATATTTTGAATCAGTATTTTCTGTTTTTATTTTTATTTGAAAGTAAAGTTTTAGTAATTTTTTTGTGTTTTGTCAATAGTAGTACATCAAGTTAAACTAAGCTTAAATTAAAACGAAAAAAGTTACATAAGAAAACTAGCTGATTGGAATTTTTTTTATATTTTATTTTAGTTAACGTTTATTTTATTTCAAATAACATAACTTTATTTTTTCTATTTTAATTTTTTAGTAAATTTCAGTTCCAGTTTACTGTTGATATAAATTACATAATTACACTGGGGGCCTTCATATTTAATGGGGGCCTTTCTATAGAGTTTCTGGATCTTACAGCTGCCAGAATAAGAGGACAGAACAGGCAGAAAGATTCATTTAACTCTATAACTGTTTATTAGGTTTATTAGATAGAGGTTTTATCAGTGTTCTCTCAATGTCAGAGGTAATGTACTTAAACTTAATATATAATTGACCTTCATATTTTATTTAATTCTACCTGAAATGCAAGTGCATGTTTGCATGAATTAAAGCTAGCTTAAATTGTGTGTAAAAGTACACTTTTCTAATGGCCAAAGCAGACAGGACTGTTTACAGCTCTTATGCCTTTTTGTTAATGCACAGGTCAGGCAAATATGTTAAATATGTTAAACAAAAGGTCCCTCTATTCTCCTCCACAAGCACTTAATTATTCAATAAAAAAAAAAGACATTAATGTTCATCAACAGCAGCAGTTCTCAGCCTTGACTTCAATGCCGTCCATTGCCCAACACAATATTTAAAAGCTTCTCCAACAGGCCATAATTTGATTAACTGCTTATAGTTTTCCTCTTTTCAAAAACACACATTTCAAGAGAGCAAAAAGGGTGTTTCAAACATACTAATGCACCCACAAACCTGTAGACGTGTGTTCATCTCCAAGAAGTAGAAGCTTTTTTTGGAGTCAACAAGAAACTCCACAGTGCCAGCTGAGGAGTATTTCACTGCTTTCGCCAGAGACACGGCCTGCTCTCCCATCGCTCTCCGGGTGTCTGGGTCCAGAAAGGTGCTAACCAGACAAAACACAAACATACAGCAATGTAGGTAGTTGCATTAGGTTGGTAGTGCACTGTCTGCACACAGCTCTCAATGGATTTAACTTTTCTATTTTCCAGTGATGCCTACTTTTTGTTACAACTTTTTGTTTTTCTGAGCAGCCCTCTGCTATACTTCTTTCACTGCTATTCCAACTTTCACGTTGGTTGTTATCTGTCTGAAGCGTAAAAAAAAGTCTGTTTACCTGTTAGAAGCCTGTGCACATTAAGCTAATTTAACTATATGATTTTCTTGTTACTTTACTTGTTGTACTTGTTATTTAGCATTAAAACTCACTTTTTAACTTTTTTATTTTATTAAAGGAACTAAATAAATTAATCAAATTAAATAATCGGATCATGTGTGTATACCCTATTTTTCCCCATCCTTCCACAATGACTCTCTTGCACATAACTTGGTGCATCAAAACAACTCTGAGGTCGACTTCAGATTTAAAACAACAAACTGCTCAAACCTGGGTGCCTCCTCCACCACTTTCTGGTTTCTTCTCTGGATGGAGCACTCTCTCTCATTCAACCACAGAGCATTGCCATGTTTGTCCGCCAACACCTGCAAATAACAACAGAAACCATTAGCACATATATCCTAAATGTGGCCACTGTTGAGAACATAATCTCTTTATACTGTAAAGAAAGATGCAGATACGGTAAAACAGTCACATTAGAAAATTTAGTCACTGAGAACGTGTATGTGTTGGTTCAATATCCATTCTCTATCAAAAACAACAACACAACAAAGTAAATGATTTAATGTGTCATGCATCTAGCTTTATAATCTAGAATTTAATCGTATTTACAGGCTTGCAACTGCATTTGGAAAACGCAATTATCCAAAGTGACTTCAATCAAGGTATACATTTTATCCATTTATACATTCTCACTTTATCATCAACTGCACTGGCATCTACTGTGTGAATATACTGTGAAGACGATTTCATATGGGTTCTCTTATTCATTAAGTAAATATAACTTTGTCATTGTTTAGTTTTGTTGCTCTTCTTCCATATTTTGTCCTTTATTGCATACAGTTGTATTTGTTTATTTTTTTTGTACCTTATTGTATATTCTTTATTTTCACTGTATTTATAATTATTTTGTCATTTATCTTCTGTCCCCCACCTACCCTGTCTTTCACTGTACCTAGTACATATGTACATAATACACATCTTGAATCTTGAAACTTGAATCTCTCTGGGAATCGAACACTACCTTAGCATTACTAGAGCCATGCATTACTGTGTGAACTTTTATTTACAACGACTTAAGCAGAATGTGCAACCAGAGGTTAAGCTCTTTACTCAGAACCACAATGACGCCTCAAGACTCACTTTTCTGGAGACAGAGCTAACAGCCTGCTAGTTACTAGCCCTGAGCTTTACCACTAAACCAATTAAAACCAACCTCATACAGCCTAGATAGTAACCCAAGTGTAACATTAATTTGATAACCAGAATGATTTTGTGGGCCTTCCTGAAGCTCATTACAGCAAGGCACAAGCATTGGCAAGGGCATGGGTTCGATTCCCAGGGAAAGGAAGAACTGATAAAAATGTATATGTTAAATGCAACCTGATATATAATTTCTTATGATTTCTATAATGTGATAGGGAAAAAGGCAACGAAGAAAGTCTTTTGTGACAAAGGTCAGAATAAAATTATGTAGAACAAATTTCCTACATAATTTGTAACACAAAAATATGGTAAAATATCTATAAAGGAGTCTTAGACCTTTCCAACGATGTATAGTTTGTCATGATTAGATTACGCTTTATTTGTAATATGGTGAAGTAAACTTAGGCGTCCCACACAGGGGACGGTGACAGTTAAAAGGTTAACCTGGCTGAAAGAACGCGCATAGTGGAATCTAGTTGGAATCTAGGCATGGTATTTTGAAGGAACCACTCAACTAATCAAGTATCATTTGGATTTTACATTTTTGAGTCAATAAATATGTGATGAAAAGTTCATAAAAGCTTGTATATACACAAGCAAGGTGGCGATTCTCTAAAAAAATACCTGAATCTCAATATGTCTAGGGTTATCGATGAACTTCTCAATCAGCAAACGGTCATCTCCAAAACTAGACGCTGCCTCCTGAGAGGAAAAACGAAAGCCTTCCCTGAAACAAAATATCAAAACTTCAGAAAACTTCATCACTTTATAACAACATAAACAACAAAAAAATGTTATAATAACATTTTTCCATTCATAATCTTAATAATAATTGCATGTTTTTATGTTCATATTTACATATTACATACATATATGTGACCCTGGACTACAAAATCAGTCTTAAGTAGCACGGGTACATCTGTAGCAATAGCCAAAAACACATTGTATGGGTCAAAATGATTGTTTTTTCTATTATGCCAAAAATCGTTAAGTAATTAAGTAAAGATCATGCTTCATGAAGATATTTTGTACCGGAAATATATCAAAACTTATTTTTGATTAGTAATGTGCATTGCTAAGATCTTCATTTGGATATCTGGATAATATTTAGATTCGTTTCCACCCTCAGATTCCAGATATTCAAAAAGTTGTATCTTGACCAAATATTGTCCTATCATAAAACATACATCAGTGTAAAGCTTATTTATTGTGATGTATAAATCTCAATTTCGAAAAACTGACACTTATGACTGGTTTTGTGGTCCAGGGTCACATATGTGCAAGACGTCAACTACTTGTTTGTTATTAACTTCTCTTTATATACACTATAACAAGGTTTTTTATTATTAACTTCATAAGTAACTACCCTCCAAGTCAGGTTAAAGAAAAATGAGAGAAGAATGCCTACCAGATCTTACTCCAATTGGCTAAACTACATGGATCTCGGTTTAAGTGGCTGATGTAGGGGAACTTGACATTTGTGGCAAGAGGTTTTCCTCTTTAGCAGATAAGCATCTATTTGCCTGAGGACTCTCACTCTCTCTCTCTGTCTCTGTCTCCACTGAATTGCTTGAGTGACTGTTTTGCCTCTCAAGATAAATCCAATTAAAGCTTAAACAAAAGCCTGGCTTCAGCTTACGGCAATAAAAGACACAATTAACAGCAACGTGTTCCACTAAAGTTTTTATTAATATTTTCAAGAACAGAGCAAGATAAGGAGAGAGGGAAGCATAAAGAGACACACGGAGTAAATCTAAAGAGTTTCTTTGTAAATGGCCTCTTAGTTTTCTACATTAAAACATGGATTATAAAACGAGAAATGGTAACACTGGTCACTTTTGTTTCCATTTCTAATCCCCCATACCACTGGAACTGACCCAAAACTGACTCATTTAATCAATTAACTAATTAGTCTAATAAAGTTTAGAATTGCTCGAATATGAACCTTAGACTGACCCTCTCCACAGAAAACTTACACTGGTTCTCAGGATATCTGCTTAAAAACGTCCCTGAAGCTGCTTATTTTTCAAATCTCACCTGGTTTCCTCATCATTCCAGGCGATCCTCATCCCTTTACCGCCTCCGCCAGCAGATGCCTTTATCATAACAGGGTAGCCTTTGAGAGATGGACACAAATTCTGAGTTTGCTTTATCACAACGCCTTATTCTTGATAAATTAATACTATTATAAAAATGTCTACATTTTAATGACACTTACCAATTTCTCCTGCAATTTTCACAGCCTCTTCCGCATCCTAAAATAAAAGAAAATCAACATTGCCTTGCTTAGTAAATGCATATCTGGTGGTGAGATGGGCCTGCAGCACATAAGGTGATTCAGTTCCTCATCTTGTCCAGCAGGGGGTGCAACATAGCACAGTAGTATTTATTACCTGGACTATTATCTAGTTTTTGTTACTTAAGGTTAAATGTTCAGATTTGACCAAAAGTCACCTGATTAGGAAGTCATATTCATGATGATTATCTTAAATGGCTTCAACCTTACAAACCAAAAGACTGATGCGTCTTTCTTCAGGTATATGCTCATGTGATCAGAGTTCATTTTCTAAAAGACCACTATTACGATTTTGAAAGTAATAAATACTTTTATGATGTATGGCCTGAAAAAGTAAAAAGAAATTAATTAAGCGTAAAAATTCCATAGTGGTTTTAAATGTGATTTTAATGTGATTTAAACATTATCTAACATACCTAAAAAAAAAAAAAAAGAATATAGCTGAAAATTGTTTTAATTTAAATAATAATAAATCAACATCTGAGACACCAGTGACTAAAGTGACTTTAAATCTTATATTTGTAGAGTACTTGCAACTGTATGAAAGTGTCACCATATGCTTCAAGGCCATTTTATTGGAAACAGTTAATCTATGAATTACCTAATGTGTTTTGTTGAATAAATAACATTCAAAACTGATAAGTGTTAAGGCTCACTGCAACATAGTTTTGTAAAATAAATGTTGGAAATGAGAAATAAATGAATTATATTAACAACTTGAAAGACTGCAACATTTAATCTAAAACACAGGGCAATAACCATTTGCTTTTTGCATGCTGGAAAAAAAAATCAATTTGTAAATATTTCCTGCCAAAATTGCTGTTGTGATTCCTTTCAGACTTCAAGCTGCAGCTTTAGTGACAACAGGTCATATTTAATTGCTTTAAACAATTGTCACAATTATGCAACTGCAAATTGAAAACGGTGATAAAATAATTGTTTGCAAACAATTATTGAAATAGTGAAGTAGCCATTGAAATGTTCTTTCTCACCAGATGTCAAAATACATTAACAGCAGAGTTCTACACTAGCATTAAATGAAGTTAAGCTAAGGTGAGAAATCCAGCAGAAGGGACTAAAGGAGAGATGTTCGCGTGTGTGTGAGAGTCAGACTGTGATCAGTGTGCTGATGTTATCAGGGTCGTTGAGGAGGTGTTCACAGATGGTAATGCCCATACAATCAGAGTGTCATGCGGCACATCTTTGCTTTATAGAGCCCTATCAGCTCAGGAAGTGTCAAAACGGCCACTACACACGGCCATTAAAGGCCATTTAAACAGCATGCAGGAGGAGGAGTTGGATGGGGGAGGGAGAAAAAAAAAAATAGAGACAAGGCAATTTAGTTTAAAGACATTTTAGAACACTAATATGTAGCTTTATTCTGGTTAAGAGCTTTTTATATGCTTTGCATGCTTTATATGCTTTATACTTCAAAAGTTTGAAATATTTTTTTAAAAGAAGTCTCTTCTGCTTTTTTTTTTTAATCAAAAAGCAGTACAAACCAGTAATGTTTTGAAATATTATTGTAATTTGAAATAACTGTTTTCTATGTAAATATATAGTAAAAAAATATAATTTATTTCTGCGATGCAGCTTAGTTTTAGCAGCCATTACTCCAGTCTTCAGTGTCACATACTCCTTCAGAAATCATTGTAATATGCTGATTTGCTGCTCAAGCAACATTTACTATTATTAAAGTACAATTCTTATAGAAATAAATGAAAACCGTTAATATGTTTGTGAAAACTGTTATTTTATGAATAGAACGTTTAAAAGAATGAAACAAATTTAAAATAGAAATCTATCTGTTGTAATGTCATAGCTAAATATATATATATATATATATATATATATATATATATAAATAATTATCTAAGATCACTACCATAGTCAATAAAATATTGGCCTTTTTGTACAAGATCCTAAACATGACAACATGCTGATGACACAAGACAAATGATTTAAATACCTGACAAATGTAGCTTCAGCTTCTACTGATGATAATGAGAAATCTTGAGCAGCAAATCAGCATGTCAGAATGATTTCTGAAGGATCATGTGACACTGAAGACTGGAGTAAGGGCTGCTGAAAATTCAGCTTTTCATCACAGGAGTAAAGTTACATTTTATGCTATATTCACATTGAAAAGAGTGATTTTAGGCTGTAATATTTCACAATTTAACCGTTTTTATATTATTTTTTGATCAAATAAACTGTCTTCATGGACAAAAGAGACTTTTCAAAAACATTAACAAAAAATTTAAGAAATCCCAAACAGAACAATAGTGTATGCACTGCAAATTACTATAATATTTAACGTGTCTATTACTATCTGTGCCACATATGTACTGTATTTCTTTGATTGTCAAGATATGGATTGTTTAGCTCAGCTAGAAAAGTATTTTTTATTACAAATTTTATTACAAATTGTTTTATTACACATTTTGATAAACCACCCATCTGTTTGTGAAAATGCTTTTCAAGTAAACAGCATAAATATGTAGGAATCAATGGATTATTGGGAAAACAAAATTAAACACAAATTAAAAAACACAAAACAAAAAATGAAAACAAAACAAGACATTAAAGAAAACAAAAAACACAAAAGAGCTCCAAAATAAAAAACACAAAACAAAAATAACTCTGAAACAATAACACAAAACAAAACGACAAAAAAAGAAAAACAAAACAAGACTAGACATAAAATAAAACAAGGAACACAAAAGAACCACAAAACAAAAACACTATACAAAAAAAAAAAAGTAAACTAGAAAACAAAACACAAAAGAACTCAAAAACACAAAACAAACAAAAATAACTTGAAACAATAACACAAAACAAAAAACATAAAACAAAATCACAAAACACTCCAAATCCCAAACTTCTGAACAATAGTGTAATCACTGCAAATTTATTTAACCTGTATATTATTATCTACACCCCAAATGTACTGTATTTCTTTCATTTTGTCAAGATACGGTTCGTTTAACTCAGCTAGAAAAGTATTTTTGTTGTTTTATTACGCATTTTGATAAACCACGCATCTGGATACTGGTCAAAAGAAAAAAAGTGTTTGTGAAAATGCTTGTAATGTTTGTAAACAGCATAAGTATGTAAGAAGCAATTGATTATTGGGAAAACGCAAAAGAACTCATAAGCACAAAACAAACAAACAAAACAAACAAAAATAACTTTATAATAACACAATAAATAATAAATAATATAGAAATAATAACACAAAACTAAAAAAAATGCCAAAAAAATGCATTAAAGAAAACAAAAATAAACAAACAAAAGAAATAAAAAGAACTCCAAAATAACACAAAAAACTAAAATAACTTTGAAACAACACAGAACTCAAAACAAAACGCCAAAAAATGAAAAACAAAGCAAGACAAGACATAAAAGAAAACAAAACACATGAAAGAACCCCAAAACAAAAAAACACTATACAAAAAAACAAAAACGAGTAAACTAATCAAAGCAAAACACAAAAGAACTCAAAAACACAAAACACACACAACAAACTTTTAAATAATAACACAAAACAAAACGCCAAAAAAAACAAACAAAACAAGACATTAAAGAAACTCCAAAATAAAAAACACAAACAAAACAAACAAAAATAACCTGAAACAATAAACAAAAAACATAAAACAAAACAAAACAAAACAACAAAACACTCCAAAAACAAAAAGTGTTTGTGAAAATGCTTTTAAAGATAAACAGCATAAGTATGTAAGAAGCAATTCATTATTGAGAAAACACTAAAGAACTCAAAAACACAAAACAAACAAACAAAACAAACAAAAACAACTTTGCAATAGCACAAAACAAAAAAATGTTCAAACAAATGTCAAAACATAAAACAGAACTAAAAAAACCTCCAAATCCCAAATTTCTGAACCATAGTGCAAGCACTGCAAATTACATACTATTTAGCATGTGTATATCATTATCTGCACCACACATGTACAGTATTTCTCCTTTTTTTGTGTCAAGATACGGTTGGTTTGGCTCAGCTAAAAAACTATTTTTGTTGTTTTATTACAAATTTTGATAAACCAACCATCTGGATGCTGGTCAAAAGACAAGTGTTTATGTAAATGGTTTTAAAGATAAACTTAACATAAGCACGGGAGAAGGAACAGATTCTTGGGAGAAGACTGAGGACAAAAATAAAAATAAACAAATAAATAAATAAATACATAAATAAAACATCCCAAATGTTGGTCTGACCTTGACCACCCCATCAAAGCCTGGAATGGTGTTGACTTTGGCAGCTTTGGCGATGAGTTTGCTCTCGATCTTATCCCCCATGGCCTGGATGGCATGCGTGTCAGGACCAATGAAGGTCACCCCCTCGGCCGCCTGTAGAGAAAGAATTCATAATACGGCATATTTAATGTCATCTAAGTTATTTATTCTGAGCAGATCTTACCTACAAATCATGACTACAGGCATCAAATCTATTAAGACAACCATCAGAAAATGTCACGTCACGCTGCACAACTCGTATGACTCCGAGATAATCTGATCGTACATCATAACACACGCCCACAGTTTTGATTCCCACTTCAAACCTCAACACACCTGCACATTACGTGATCCAGCTGTACTCTTCTGGTCATAATACCCAGCTGTATATTATCATGATCTGATTGCACTTTTGTTCACAGCACCAGTCAAAGGTTTGGACACACGTGACTGATGTATGTTTCTTATTATGTTAAAGAACTTAAGACTACCGTTCAAAGGTTTAGAGTCACTAAGATTATTTGTTTGTTTGCAAAGATGCATTAAATTGATCAAATATGAGATGAAAAACATTTAATGTAACAAAATATTTCTACTTCAAATAAATTTCTTTTCAGAAAACAATGTATCAGTTTCCACAAGAATATGAAGTGGCAGAACTGTTTTCAGCATTGATAAGTAATATAAATGGTTTTTTGAGCAGCAAATCATCATATTATAATGATTTCTGAAGGATCATGTGACACTGAAGACTAAGTAATGGCTGCTGAAAATTTAGCGTTTCATCAGAAATAAATTACATTTTACAATATATTCAAATAGAAAACAAGTTATTTTAAATGGAAATACTATTTAACAATATTACTGTTTTTACTGTATTTTTGATCAAATAAATGTATCCTTAGTGAGCAAAAGAGACAAACAGACAAATGTGTAAATCTGTACATTTCTTTATAACATTATTATCTGTATATATTATACTATGACCACTGGTCAGTCACAGCTTTCAAACATCTTGAAAAACTAAATGCTTCAACCTCAAAAGAGGTAAACTACCATACTTTTTTTGTGAAGGGATTTGGTTCCCTTGGCAATAAAAGACCCCCGGGGTATGAACTATGGTGTAGTAAAGAAAGGTATAGCTTCAGGTAATGCCTGCAGAAACATACATCTAAATAACGAAGCCCGAAAAAAGAACGGGAAAAAGGAGATCTGTTCTTCTCTTTGTTAGTCTCGAGAATCGGGAGGCTATTGCTTCCTGGCTAATATACTACAGATAGTATGCCTGAGGCGTGCAGAACCCACGGAGCTCTGTAATTAAAAGAGGGATTTGACCCCATGACTCTTTCAGCGCCAACTGGACCCATGGTGTCATGAGATAAAGGATAAATCTAAATGAGGCCCAAAAAGTGATCTGTTTGTTCTCGACAAGTGCTTGGGAAAAGAAACAAACTAAGGTGTCAACAAAATCAGCTTCTGTAATCAATTAAAGTCCATTAAAATCACTAGAACTATAAAGTGAAGAAATAGCATAGGGAAATTTATTTTTCACTGAATCAGAAGTTTGAACCCCCCAAAATGTATAAGATTCACAATTCTCTCTTCTGACTGTTGCCAAATATGATAATATATAATGTAAAAAATATATATAAAATAATGTATTTGCTTGATTGAGACAAATGAAGCAAATGAGTCCTTAGAGCAACGGCCATGTACTATTTTAAACAAATGACTTAAAACAAATGTGCTGTAAAATAAAATAAAACATTATAATAAATAACAAAAGAACAAATAGCACAAAACAAACAAACAAACAAAAAAAACACACCAAGCAAAACAAAACAACTAAAATAAGACAAAACAAATATAGAAAAAAACTTAAATACACAAAACAAAACGGCAAAAAACAAAACAAGACATAAAAGAAAACCAAAAACACTAAAAGAACTCCAAAACATAAAAACACTAATAACAAACAAACAAAAACAGCAAATCAGAACAAAACAAAAAACACTAAAGAACTCAAAAACAAACAAAACAAACAACAACTTTGAAATAATTACATAAAACAAAAGGACAAAAAAGTAAAACAAAACAAGACATAAAAGAAAACAAAAAAACACAAAAAAACTAAAAAAAAAAAAAAAATACTTTGAAGCAATAACACAAAACAAACAAACAAACAAAAACAAAACAAAACTACAAAAATAAATAAATAAATAAAATAAAATTTACAATTAACGAAACAGAAGAGAGAGAGGGGGAAAAAAAAAAAACTCCAACACAAATTGACAAAAAACAAACTAACAAAAAAATTAACTAAACTAGACGGGTCACATGAAATAAAATACATAAATGGGACACAATATCACAGTTTAAAGCTGCAGTCTGTAACTTTTTTGTGTATAATAAAAGTGAGTATATCATGAATCCATTAGTGTTTTTGGCTTATCCTGAATCAGTACACCTATAAGAAGTTTTTATAATCTGACTATGTTAGACTGACTCTGCGGAGTAGCCCAGTACCTGGCTCGAGCACCAGAAATTGACTGCAGCTTTAAATACACTGACAAATTATGGTGGTCACAGTTGAGCTAGAGACCTTTCCCTCAAACCCATGTCAGTGTCTCTGTCGAGTTCTGGAAAATTTAATCCAATAAAATGCTTGGGCCCATTCAGATGTCACTCAGTCGCTCTCCTCCTCCTGTTCAGTCCCTCATGTGTATTTGTGCACGTGGTACATTCAAACGGCTAAACAACCAGCAAGCCGCTAAAACAACATTAAAAAGACTGTGAGCCTCTAGAAGTGTCAAGAACTTGTGTACAACTGTTCATATGAGCGAGAGAACACTAGGATAATAAAAACATCTTGTTCAAGACAACATCCAAAGAGTGAAAAGGCATGAAAACACACACACGCACACTCCACTCAAACTCAATCTCCTCTCTGCTATTGAAAAGCGCTTTTCTTTTAACATGCTAAAGAGGCTGTAGAGGTAATCCTAACAGAGCTCTCTAGGCCGAACCTGCGCATGCCCAGGGGCTCCGGCCAATCGTTTGCGCTGCGTAAAACTGTACTAACAGTCGAGCAGAGGGGGCAGCTATTCAGGATGGGGGGCTCATTCACCTCTTATTCATGTGGGGGGTATCGCTATTCAACTGCTAATGTAATGACATCTTCATTTCCACACACACACAGAAGGCAGTGGATGGCCCACTCATCTGTGTGCATGTGTGTGCGCATGCGTATAGGGGAATGTAAAAGACTGACTGGGGGATGGAAAGGTAAAGAGAATGGAGCAGGTACAGATGTGGTTCAGGAATTGGTTATGAAACTAATTATTTACATTTACTCATTCAGCAGACACGTTTATCCAAAGCAATTAAGTATATAGTGTAAGCTGGATGAAAATGTCTGGAAAATAATAAAACAAAAGATTAAAAGTGAAAAAAAAAAAAAAATCTAAGAGCTTAATACTTAACATGAGGAGAGACATGTGGTTAAAATTAATTACCACTTTCTGTAAGTGTGTGAATCATTGCATTTACTATTTCTGGAAGCAATGCATTTCTATGACACTCTGTTTCATTTGCAAGCCCACACACTATCAGAATTTTTTGTGTGTGTGTACTTTTTCTGAACTAATTTAAAGGAGAAATTTAGGGGGATTTAATCACAGTCAAATAAGTTTAACAGAGATGAAAGTCAAGTACTTATTATTAGCTAAAAATTGCCAAATTGTTTCAACAAGTAATCATATTAAAAGGCAAAGTATGTAATTTCTGTGCCACTAGTAGCAAACAGAACCACCACGAACGGTTCACCTTTTTCAGACTAGTTTTACACCTCCCCCATCAGCCATTAATCAAGTCAAATAGGTATTCTACCTAAAATAAAATAAAAGGGTATCTGCAGGATTTCTAAGCTCAAATTTAAGACTTTAAGACTTTTTTTTAAATACTATTTAATGTGTTACCAATGTCTGGTAACATATTAAACTGTAAAAACATGATTTACAGTTCAAATACAGGTCTTCACGAAGAATTATTCATTTAAACAATTACTATCAGTCAATTATTATATTAAATAAAATATACATATATTTTACTACGATAATTGTTTAGATTATTACAATGCTTTATTGTAACTTTAAAACATAAAGCGCTCATGGTTATTCAATGAAATCATAGCCTTTTGAAGTATAATCGTTACATTACACCATATCATGATTCTTGTCTTTCCAAATGTAAGACCTCTTGAAAACATAATTAAGACTTTCTTGTATCATTTAAGACTTTTTATGCCCTTAAATTTGATAACTAAATTCAAGGATCCCGGAAAATAATAAAATAAAATATATCTGAAGTTTTGCACTTTTATAAATGTAACTCTATGAAAGAATTTTGTGTCTGAATAGTTTTTACACTGAATTTTGCTGAAACTGTTGATGGCAGGGCAATCATAGTGACAAAAGTCATCCCTTTTCCCAATGTCAGTGTATTTACATTAATTCAAGTCACAACAGACATAATAGCAACTAAACTACTATAGCGACAAAGGTTAAAAACACTATAAACAATTTAGTTTGTTATACTCTCGTTTTCAGCCATCTGCATCTGAAACATGTTGCCATTGTCATGTGACCTACAGTATCGGTTACATTTCTTCTCTGCCATTTACAGCTACACTTCACGGATCCACGTTTCAACATCCTACCACAATAAGTAGATCACTGGGTGATCATTGTTTTATAAATACTACTTTGTTCACATGTTGTTTATCTACTATATAGTTGGAAAGTATGGACACGGTCTCTTTCTCTTTTCTCCTTGGTTGGCTGTGCAAAGTATTAACATCAAGGGCCCTATCATACACCTGACGCAAGTGTTTTTTGCTAGTTTCAGCCTGACATGGTTATCATCTTCATGTCCAGGACTATGTTGTTTGAATAGCAAATGCAATTGTGCATTTATTTGCCCATGGGCATGCAGGTCTGAAAACTATTGCACCATTGACCAACTAAAACCTGGTCTAAAGTCAATGGCACAGTATTTTATTTATTTATTTAAAGGGCATAGTAATATGCACCTATAGACAGGTGCACAATGCGAGTACACTCTGCTTATTACACACAAAGGGATGCACAGCAGCACACAAACATGCCAAATATTAAAAATTAAAGGATTACAATGTAAAAGATTATTTTAAAGGGGGCTTTGAGAGAATCCAGCTTGTCCCGTAGATATGTCTGCTTGCATGCTTTAACCTTACGCACAAGCAGACCCACTTGCTCTCTGAAGAAGCATTCAGTCTTTGCTCTTGCAAATTCCACCATGTAAATAGTGAATCTGCCATGGTGTAAGCGCAACTGGTTTTTAAAGGCAATGGGAGAACATACTCTGATTGGTTTATTGGACGCTATGTCCAAAACACACCCATGACACACACCATATTGGACCATGCGCCTGGCACACAGATCGTTTTTGCTGTTGTAAAACTAGTAAAAGTGGATTCGGACATGCCCTAAGTGCACCGGTGTCATGCATTTTAGACCATGCTCTTAGACTGTTAAAACAGGGCCTAAAATCTGCATAATTTAACAATTGCTTTGAAGAAAAAAAGCGGTTTTGCAATGTTACAATTTATTCCAACCCATGCAACCAATGCATCACTTAGCAAAGGGCTGGTTGGTGCTGTTGACTCATGTCTTTCTTTCTTTAGTCGTAAAGAAATTATGTTTTTTGAGGAAAACATTTCAGGACTTTTCTCCATATAATGGACTGCTATAGTGCCCCGAGTTTGAATGTCTAAAATGCTGTTTAAATGCGGCTTCAAACGATCCCAAATGAGGTTGTAAACGATCCCAGCCAAGGAAGCAGGGTCTTATCTAGCAAAACGATTGGTTATTTTCATAAAAAAATAAAATTTAAATACTTTTTAATCTCAAAAGCTTGTCTCGTGCTGCCTGGGCTCTGTGTATTCTGGCTCAAGACAGTTAGGGTATGTTGAAAAACTCCAATTGTATTTTCCCCCTCAATTTCAAAAATCATTTCAAAATCATCCTACATCAATGCAGAAGTACCGACCCAGTCTATGCAAAGCGAACATGCAAGCAAAGATCAAACACCCTTAACAAAAAAGGTAAAACAGCGATATAGGATTTTGAAGTTGAGGGAGAACATGAGATGGGAGTTTTGAAACATATCCTAACTGTCATGAGTTCAGTTAGCGTAAAACAAGACTAGCGTTTAACATTAAAAAGCAAATAAATTGTATTATTTTTATGAAAATAGCCGATAATTTCGCTAGATAAGACCCTTCTCCCTCAGCTGTGATCATTTACAACCACATTTGGGATCGTTTGAAGCCGCAATTAAACTGCATGTTGGAAGTTCAAACTCGGGGCACCATAGAAGTCCACTATATGGAGAAAAATGCTGAAATGTTTTCCTCAAAAAACATAATTCCTTTACGACTGAAGAAAGAAAGACATGAACATCTTGGATGACAAGGGGCTGAGTACATTATCTGTAAATCTTTGTTCTGGAAGTGGACTTCTCCTTTAACATCACACATCACATCAATAAACATGAGGTGGGAAGCATTTTGTGTAACGTATGCATAGCCTACTCATGCAATTCTAATGACTGAGATGCAAACCAAAATGCAGCAAAATTCCTGCAAGCATTCCGAGTTGCTAGGCAGATTTTCTTCATAAAGTCAATGTAGATTAAAAGAAAAAAAGAAAGAAAAAAAAAGAAACAGTAGTTTGTGACTCATTCACTGCAGGATAACAGTCAAATCGAAAGGTGTCCTTTACATCAATGCAGTCGACAACCTTGAAGAGACATGAAACAAATCTGGGTTCAGCTGAGCTGATTCAGGTCCCTGACTGCTTAATATTTAACACTTATTTTGACACGCTGATGAATTTTTAACAGGCTCTGTTGATTAACAGTATGACGTTCTGCCGAAAGCCTTTAAAACCGCACCAGGAAAGCTCATTTATTTTAGATTTTTAGCTAAAAATTTTTATCTACAACTACTTCTAGGCAACCTATCAACGTGAGTCCGCCGTTGCTGTGACGACGCCCCGTGTGTGTTTCCCTCCTGCCTGAATGTGATTTATATCAAAGGAGATCTTGCGAGCACATCAGCGTAGCTGCCGGAAACTCTGCCAGGAGAGTCTCACGTCGTACTACACTAAAGAGAATAAGACACGTACCGCATGATACACGCACCAGAGATGTGTATATTGTACAATAAATAACCATGACTGACTACTGTGGGCAAAAGAAACAGAAGAAACGAAGAGAATGAGAGAGGCGTGTCATCTTCCCTCATCTCTATTCTCAAATTCTGTCTGTTCCTCTTTTCTCTGTTCTACAACACAGACGAAAACCAGGCAAAAAGAAGATATCTGGAAGAAGACATCTGGAATCCTAAAAAAAGCAAAAATATCTAGATCAAAAAAAGAGAGTGACGGCCCCATGCGAACTCTCTGTGTGTGTTTGAGGCCTGCCATGACACGAAGCATGTCCTTATTTAGTCATAATCGATTGAAGGGTTAAAAAAAGATGGTAGCTACTGAGTTCAGTTGCCATGGCAACAATGAGGCACAGTTGGAGGTTGGCACATGCACTTGTCAGTACCAGAGCGCTTGGCTCAATTATTCTGGGGCACAGGGGTTAAAGGGATATTTTACCCAAAAAAATTACATTTTATCAAATGTATGAAATGTAATACAACTGTATTATTTTCTTTAATTAAAGACAAAAAAAATATTTTACAAAAAAAGGGAATGGAGCATTTAATTAAAGAAAAAAAGGAGAAGTAATCCAGTAGTATTATTTATAAAGGAGCTGTCCGAAATATATTATACACTAAAATTCTCAACATCCACTCCAGCTCTCCATGAGGGTTTATGAGAGAATTAGCAATGGCCAATTCTTGAACGAATCATATGTTTTTTTTAAATGAATTAGTTGATTTGGTTTACAAAACCATTCTAAATTATTCATTTATGAAACTGACAAAATCAGATTTGAATCTTAGCACTTGTAACTGGCTTGTTTCCACAGAGCGGTACGTTTCAGTACAGAACAGTACAGTATGCAATTACTTCCGTATCCATTGTCAGAAGTTGTGAATGGTACCAAAATGGCGAACCATACCGTACCACTTTTTTGTACCCTTGTGTTAGAGTACCTAGCACAGCAAAGGGTCCCAAATGGTGGAGCTAAACTCACTGAAAAACGTTGATTGGTAGACTAGAATTGTCACTTGTACATGCTAGAAGGGGATAAAACATCTTCTTCACTAGTTCTGCTATGCTGTTTATGTGAGTTGGGCATATTTACATAAAAAAAAAAAAACTATAACAGTATTTTGTAATTTTATACTTTCACACAGACAGTACTGTTAGTGTGTCATGAAATGTAGTTTTAAGAGTTTTTCAAGTGAGAATGTAGTTGTTTAAAACTCAAATCTGTGGTTTATTTATAAAGACATTTATAAATATTTATAAAGACTGTGCCTATTTAAAAATTTGCTATGATGATTTCAGAGATGTGAGCTCCAGGCGATCACCGGCCGCTCAGTGCTCAATTGCCGCTGGATCTGATGTCTCTGTAGTGATTAAACATGTGATACAATTTGTTTTGGGTATATCTAACAGACAATCATTGGTCTCATTAATCTATTATTTGTTCCTGGTCATATCGTTTTGGCTGAGCACAAAGGTACGTTTGACTGAATTGTTTGCTTTTGTCTTTATTTCCTCTTATATAAGCCTCTCATACTTTGTACTTATTGTATTATTTACATTTATAAAAAAAAAAAGAGGCAGAGTTATGCTTATTGTCGCACTTTATCGTCGATGGTTACTTTCCGGCATACACCTGACCTATCAAGTAAGGGTACTGTTGGTGGTGGAAACGCAAGTTGGATTAGGGTGTTCGGTACCAAATCGTACTGTACTGCACTCAAAAGCTCAAAAGGAACTATTAAAGGTGATCTATCATGAAAATCAGTCTTTTTCTGTGTTTAAGTGCTATAATCGCGTTCCCGGCGTATCTACCAACTCAGAAAACGTGAAACAGGACAACCCAGTAACTTTTGGTAAGCATTTTTCTGCCGCTCAGATCTTACTATAATATTACCGCCCTTCAATCTGCCTGTTTCCACCTATGGCACTGCCATTTAATTTTCACAAGCGATAATGGTGTACCAGTTCTAAGACCATGGCGAAAGTTTGAGTAAAGCATGCTAACCGTTCTGTCATTGGCTGCACAGACAAGCAGAGAACACCATTTAGAGTCCCAGCCTCGGAGGAGGCAAGACTAATATAAACATGCGATTTCTTTCACAGCTGTTTACATTCACATAATTATCTGTTTTTTTTTTTTTTTAACTCATTTGCATTTTTAAAGGGGTCATCGGATGCCCATTTTCCACAAGTTGATATGATTCTTTAGGGTCTTAATGAAAAGTCTCTAATATACTTTGATTAAAAATTTTCAATGGTTTTGTAAAACAACACCCTTTTTACCTTGGCAACATCAGCTCTGCAAAAATCATCTCATTCTAAGGGGTTGTTCATTTAAATGCAAATGAGATCTGCTCACCCCGCCCCTCTCTTCTCTCTGTGGAAAGACGGTCTTGTTTACATTAGCCGCATTTAGCCGCATTTAGCCGCCTTTAGCCGCTAAACTTCCTAACTACCACGTTATATGGAAAGGCGATTGCAAAGATTCATAAAAAAACGCTTATACATTATACTACTTATACCTCTGCTGTAAGTGAAGCTGGATCATGAATGATTTGCGTGAACATAGATGGATATATGTAGATCGGGAGGCACATTCCCTTCACAAACAAACGTAATCTACTGCATCTTCAGCGGCTCAGATGTCGGGAGTAAATGATGACCACTACGTTCATTATTACGTCCAGCAGCACAACACCTCAATCGCTCAATCGGAGATATTCTTATCTAACTTACATCCCTGCTCGGGCATCAAAACAAGGAAAGTTACTGGACTGTGACAGCTGGTCTAAGGTAAGAACTCATGTCAATCAACTATCGTGGGAGCGGCCTCTGTGGGTGTGACGCCACAACGACAGGCATCTGAGAACGGCTCGATTTGAAATAGGGGATATTATTTTTACAGATTAATTAAAAACCACTGCATGGATTTGTATCATTATAGGCTAGATTTGTACATACACTGCCAACACACATTAATGTTCAAACAACATGAAAAAGTGAACTTAGCATCCGATGACCCCTTTAACAGAAACGTGTGTATTTGACAGTTTAAGTGCAGTAAGTCATGAAAGAGAATCTGAGATATATACTGTAAAGGTAGAGTGCTATTCTGGAAAAAAGGGCCGGGCGCAGCAACTCTTTTGCATTGATATGATATAATAATATGATCTGTACAAAATTATATAACAAACAATCTGTGGAGTAAACTGAGCTGATATTTCACAGACACATTCTGGGGACACCTGAGATTTGTATTACATATTATAAAAGGGGCATAATAGGTCTCCTTTAAAATTTCTCTGGAGGTGAAGAATATCAATAAACAATTTAGTTTGTTTCTCACACAAAGCTATTATGTGAATTCAGAGGATTGGTATAAAGCTATTAAAAGTTGTGCAGAATACTTTTATGATCCATTTTGTGTCCTTTTTGAAGCATTCTAGTCCGCATTAAAAGTTATTTTATAAGGGAACAGTTATCAGGACATTGTCATTTTTAGGTATTTTTAGCTTTTTTTGGTTTTTTGTTTTTTAGGTTTATTGCATATCAACCTACACTACTGTTTAAAGGTTAAGGATTATTAGCCTACCTTTTTTACAATTCATCAGAAATAATGCATTAAATTGCTCAAAAGTGAGAGTAAATGCATTTATAGTGTTACAAAAAATTTATTTCATATAATCTTCTGAACTTTCTATTCATTAACTAATCATATATATATTTAAAATGGGAAAATGTATCACCATTTCTACAAATAGATAATGCAGGACAACTGTTATAAAAATTGATTTTGTTAAAAAAAAAAAAAAAAAAGTTAAGCAGCTAATCAATATATTAGAATGATTTCTGAAGGATTATGTGACACTGAAAAGTGGAGTAATGGCTGCTGAAAATTCACTTTGCATCACACAAATAAATTACATTTTAACATATATTCAAATAGAAAAGAGTACTTTTAAATTGTAGTAATATTTCACGAATAAATGCAGCCTTGGAGAGCTGAAAAGACTTATTTTAGAAACAAAAAAAAAGACTAAAGACTAATACTACCAGAACTGGCTATATTCTAAGAAATACAGCACTGTGCTTCAAAGGAAAAGAAAAAAAAAATGGAACTGAATGTGAATGTGGAATGAATCTCTTTATCGAATGACCCTTTTGGCCTTTCTGCCTTCATTTGGGTTGCAAATAATCTTCTCACCTTAGAACTCACACCTTTAATTAAATTACTACTGGGGGGTCCGAGCTGTTAATTACAAAAACTGTGTGTGTGTGTGTGTGTGGGAGGGACACTGGCTGATGCAGAACAATAAGCGAAGGGGCTACTCTGCCCCCAACTCTAACACAAACTCATTTAAATATTCCTTTTCTTTAACAGGGAAAAGTCAAACTCACCAGTCTCTTGGCAAACTCCTTATTTTCAGACAGGAATCCATAGCCAGGATGAACCTATAAGAGAGAGAAAGAGACAATATTATTTACCTACATACATCCATTCATGTTATACAGGTGGCATTTAATAACTTCATTGCATTACTCTGTTTATAGATAATAACATTGTCCAGGGCACCATGTTAATAATATATGACCTTGTTTACACCAACATGGATTAAGCTCCAACTGTGCTAAAGTCCCCTGTGATTTACCTTACACATACACACACTCACACACAAACACACTCACAGCTTGAGCTCCAGTCTGCTTGATGGCGTTCATGATAGCATCCATGTTCAGGTAACTTTTACTTGTAGGAGCAGGACCAACACAAAAGGCCTCATCAGCCATCTTCACGTGAACCTGAGGGAATGAAAACACATAGGGAAATAGTCAAAGTCAAAACCCTTACATAAAGTTGCCAAGCAATCTGACTATTTAGATTTTTGAACTGTCGAAAATGCTAATTAACCCATGATATAGATATAAGTGTAATGTATAAGTGTCACTTTGATGTATTGTGGAATACACATATGAAATTTCTATTATGATGTTTACAGGTCAGTTTGACCCATTTATTTCATTATTAATGGCAGCTGAACAGACCTGATTTTGTATTTATTTATTTTTGTTTTTGAATATTGTCATGCCAGTTCTATTTTATGCCAGTATATTGTTATGCCATTACATTTATGCATTTGGAAAATACTTATAGCTACTGAAACTTACACTGCCTTGAAGGCATACATTTTTATCAGTTCATAACCCTTTAGTCTGCTGAATATCAAACCCAGGATCTGGGTGTTTCTAGCACCAGGCTCTATGGTTTGACCTTTAGGAAAGCATGCAAAAGAAGCACTTTTACACTGATGCTTTTAAAATGCTTAAATGTTTGGAAAAAAAAAAAAAAATTGTATACCACATAAAATACTGCTTATAACAGTTTATGGGGGGAAACGGTTTAAAAATATACACTACAGTTCAAAAATTTGGGATCAGTACGATTTTTTTATGTTCTTCAAAGCTGCTTACAGTCATTCAGCCTGCATTTATTTAATCAAAAATACAGGAAAATACAGTAATATCGTGAACTATTATTACAATTTAAAATACCAGTTTCTATTGTAATGTACTTTAAATTATTATTTATTTCTTTGATGCAAAGCTGAATTTTCAAACAGTCATTACTCCACTGTTTACATGATCAGTTAGAAATCATTCTCATTTATTTTTAATATGCTGATTTATAAGCAATTTTGGAAGCAGTTGTGCTGCTTAATATTTTTTGGAACCTGTGATACTTTTCCAGGATTCTTTGATGAATAAAAATGTAAAAGAACAGCATTTATTCAAAACAGAAATCTTATCTAACAATTTAAGTCTTTAATATTATTTTTTTTTTTTTTAATCAATTTAACACATCTCAATTTTTTTCTGGATAAAAGTTAAAGAAAAAAACAGTAGTGAATATTGTTACAAAATATTTTTATTTCTTTCTTTCATTTTTATTCACGAAAGAATCCTGAACAAAAAAAAAAAAAAAAAAAATCAAATCAACAGGTTCCAAAAAATATTAAGCAGCATAGAAGTTAAAGCAAACATCTAATAGTTCAACCAGAAATTGCAATTCTGTTATCAAAATCTGTATGATTTTCTATCTTCCATGAAACATCAAAACAAAACAAAACAAAACAAAAAATATTTTGAGTTGGTTTCCCCATAGCCTAGAATGGAAATCAATGGTAACCAACTCTTTGTTCACCAACATTCTTCGAAATGTATTTCTTTTTATACATGAAAGAATCCTGAAAAAAAAGTATCACAGGTTCCAAAAAATATTAAGCAGCACAATTGTTTCCAACACTGATAATAGATAAAAAAAAATATTAGAATGATTTCTGAAGGATCATGTGACCCCGAAGACTGGAGTAATGATGCTAAATATTCTGCTTTGCATCACAGGAATAAATAATATTTTAAAGTATATTTAAACTGAAAAAATGTTACTTTAAATTGTAATAATATTTCACAATATTTCTTTTTTTTTCCCTGTAGTTTTGAACCAATAAATGCAATGCATTTTTTTTTAATGTTTAAATGTATTGTAATAGAAGCATTACTACTAAACATTGCTGTTTTACCTGATTTTTTGTGTTTCAGTCTGATTTTCCTGAGTTGTAATGATTGCACCCAGATTTTCACCTAATACTCAGCATTTTAAACAATTTTTTCATTGTTGTAAATGCCAGTCAGTTGTCTGCGCAAATGTCTGTGTGGCCAAGATGTCATCAAACACGGTGTGAAGCAACTGTGACAGTGAGCTGACGGAGTGACAGACCTCACAATGGGGAAGCATTAATATTGACAACTGCATCAACAGGGGAGGTTTGGAAAAGACTCGCTAGCCAACTGCTGCTTCTCTGCTAATGCTTTCCACACATGTGTAAAAAGGGAGACACAAAGTCGTTTTCCCTAACATTTAACGAGGGTGATGCAAACAGAGTTGCAGGAGTTTGCAAGACGCTCAAATGAGCCCGAAAGACTGAAGCAGCCACATACTGAAACCTTTAACTTTAAGGATCATCAAGTGATTATTTAAGTGGACATCTTTAACTGACAGTTTTACCAAAATAAATAATTAAATGAATTAAAATAAACACTACTTGATCAAGATTTTGAATCGCACAGACAAATCTCTAGACGCATTTTCACTGTCAGTGAGTTAATGAGTATTCTGTCTGAGCCTTTTAATGCAGCGCAAAACTTGACGGCTCCCCACCATTTGTTTCAGGAGCCTAATAAACTTCTTTTTCTGTCAGCGCCGACGCTGTTAACTAGAGAGGAGGTGAGAGAGCCTGTGGGTCCGGTTCCATTACTTTTAATGAAACACTTTAATGTAAACTAAATAAATTACTAAATAAATTAATTTATCTTTCATGATGACATTAGAAAAGACAGTCGAGTTGAAAGAAAGATTCTGCATTAGGAGCGTGTTTGTAAAATATTTGAACACATCAATCCTTGGGTCAGTATATGGACTTCTAACGTCAATTTGTTCCCCCATACAGAGTCCAGATTATCCCCCACTGCTCTGTTTAAACATCTTCATTTAGATGCTCTTTGGAAGCTGCAAATCAAATGCAAAGATCCCCACCTCTAACCCCGTCATTCCCACAATCCAGCACAGAACACAGCAGGGGGACGAGCTGAGTTTAAAACACTGCCTCTATCAAACTCTCATGCATATGGAATAGGAGGGGGTGAAAACTGACAGCTATCAATCATGGCAACAGAGGATTACACTCCATGAAAAGATAAAGGTGAGAGGAGCAAAAGCTTTGGTTTATCTTGCAATGCTTGTAAAAGTGTAGTAGGGTCTAATTTAGATATTAGTTCCAGACTGCCTCCAGATGACTAACCTGCTTCAGCCAATCTATTTATTCATTTCAAATGCTTCACCGTCTTTATGTACTATATACAGTGAGGTCAGAAAGAAAGGAGGATGTTTCTGTTTTGCATCTTTCTAATTTAATACAAGAATTTTAATTAAATTAAATTAAATGATATTATCAGCATAACAATTTTAGTGAGAAGTGAAAAATTAATAGCTCACCCAAAAATGAAAATTGTGTTATCACTTCCATGAAATTCCAAGCCCGTATGACTTACTTTCTTCTATGGAATATAATAAAGGCATTTTGAGATTTTCCCCCCACCCCATACATTGAAAATCAATATAACCCATTTTTTATTTACCAACATTATTCAAAATTTCTTCTTTTGTGTTCCACAGAGGAAAGAAGGTCATACAGCTTTGGAACAACATGTGGGTGAGTATGTATGTATGTATGGGTATATACACAAAAAAATGCTGGGTTATTTTATTTTTTTTTAACCCAAATGCTGGGTTCAGCCCGCTGGGTCATTTTATTTCACTTTTTGATTCCTGTACAGGAGAGAGCAGTTCTCAGCGCTGCCGATTTGGTGCACCTCTTCAAAAGGTTTGTATACATTTTATTTCATTTATAAAGTCTTTACCGTGCTGTAAATTATATTATTTACATACATGGATGTCACTTCGCGTGATGGAAATGCCTTTTGCCTTGCACAAAATAAATGGACTCGTTATAGTAATGAGTGTAATTCATTTGCTGTAAAAATATATTCTCTAATGTCAGTACTGTTTGTTTTTGGGGAGGTTTTGGAGTCAGTCACGGCATCTTTCAGCTACGAGTGATTCATAGTTACCCCGGTGAACAGCAGCGCTTCACTGGCTACAGAGAATGGTTGAATACACTAAAATTACTGTGTTACTTTTAAATGTTCCATTTTTCGTGTCACAAATGCTTGAAAAATGAGTCTAAATGTATGTAATATTGTAAACTATGTTGTATTCACCCAAATAAATTCAGTTTGTCTTGTATTTTGTCCATGTGTTCTTCCTTAATAATAAATCTTTTGATTATTGCTGTTGCCTCTATTGTAAGTTCCAGTCCATTTTAAGCCAGCCATATATACATTTTTAATATAAACAATAGTTGACTTAAAACAACCCAGCATGTTTGGTAAGAACATTTAACTGAAGAGCTGGGTTGCCAAATAACCCAAGTTGGTGTATATATATATATATATATATATATATACCCCAGGTATTAAGATTTGTATGGCTTAATATAATGTAAACAATATTTTATTTACCGAGTTGTGTACTCAGAGTTGTGTTGCAGTAAAAATAGCAATAGGTAGCACCAATAGCTTACCGAATGCAACCATTTCACATCATCAAAATAATGACAACCCCATTAGTCCAAAAATATGTATAAAACAATGAGGATTTTTTAAATAATGTAAATCATTTGTGGGTATGAAAGATAAGACTATATATTTCAGTAAGAGACATCATTTATGTTATGTTAAGCCATACAATTCTTAACACCCAGGGTTCCCTTCAAATCATTCTATTTATTTGTTTTAAATATTTAAAGACATAAAATTTTTGCTTTCTTATTTTTTATGTCATTCCAGCACCAAGGTCCAGTTTCATGATAAGAACAGAATACTTTAAAACATAATGACAATAAATAAACTCGTACAGCAGAATCTCTTTTGGCAGAAATTCAAAACGCTTCAAAGTAAGAAAGGATCAAAGAATCTAATGTAAAAAATATTTATGTAGTGATATAACACTGCAAAAATAAATAAATAGATAAATAAATAAAAAGCCTTATCTTGCTTAGTATTTTTGTCTTGTTTCTAGTCAAATTATCTAAAATGCATTTACTAGATAAACGAAATGATGCAAGATATTTAGTCTTCTCTCCAGGGGAAAAAATTTAATTAAGTGAATTTTGGTTAAAACAAGTACAATTATCTGCCAGTGAGGCAAGGAAAATACTCTTAAAACATGATTATTTTTCTTACCCCAGATAATGTTATTATTTTAAGCAAACTGCACTTAATTTAGCTTTTTTCCCCCTAGGAAACAAGACTAAATACTAAATAACTAGTAAATGCTTATCTTGTAAATGTCTTAAAGAGATCACATGAAGGCGGTTTTTCACCATTCTCTGTTGTCCTGAAGCAACGAGAGAATGATTTTCAGGTTTAATTTAGTTTTTGAATCAATGTATTCCTAGACTTCTGAACCTCAATGTATTTGTCTTTATTTAGGGTACATCTGAATATTCATTTCTCTCACCGCACTGGAGTCCACATCGCTGTGAACTGCGACTGTCTTGATGCCCATCTTCTTGCATGTTTTAATCACCTATGAATGAAAACAAAGAGAACTTTAACTGCACATGAATATGAATGTCTTTTTTTTATTTCATAGCATTAAAACTGTACTGAGGGTAAAAGACATCAAGGAACTTCATGTAAAGATCATATATGTAAGCTTTCAACCTGATTTAAACTGAAAATGGCCTTAAGACAAATCTAATGTTTTGCCTTAAACACACTGAAAGGAACTTTCCTGGTAAAGAACACACACAAACTCACTCACCCTGCAGGCGATCTCGCCTCTGTTTGCAATAAGGATTTTATCAAAGGTCTGTGGAAAGGAAAAGGGAACAGGGCGATTAAGACATTTGTTTTGTCAACACTTGATTTGTCCACAGTGTGTGTCTCTAACGCTGACTAAAGCTCAGCTCATTTAGAAGTAAGTGAAAGCTGTTCAACACACACTGCTTTTAGATGACAAGAAGAGAGAAGAGATAAAGATCTTTCAGATCAAGTTCTAAGTGCAGAACTGAATACAAAAACTGGATGAACGTCTATCATAATTAAACTGTATCAGGTACAAGGACAAAAACTACTGTTATCTATTCCATGAAGTGCAATAAACATACACAAGTTTAGAATGAGGCAAATCTAGATGATTCTGACTGTTAAGGTGGATGTTAGTGTGCCTTTAAGATCAAAGCATGAGGCTTTGCTAATGTTGTCTGCCACGTGTAAACAATTTATGGAAAAACTGAAGGAAGTGTCTGCCTATAAACCATGTGTCAAGATGAGCCTAGGGCAATGAGTATTCAAGAACACATTCCTAAACTCAAAGCGTATTTACTCATATTGCTACACCCCCAATCCCATAACACACACACACACACCTTCAGGCAAAGGCTGATTGTGGGAGAATGAAACATCAAAGCTACATGGATGCAACAGGCTTTGGGAGTATAGAGGCTGAGAGAGTGTGCAAAGAGGATCTTGACCTCGATATATGGGCTGTTTCTCAAAATAACTGGGCATCCGTGTTTCCTCCATGGATATCTATATATGTAGATATCTCATTCTAATGCTCTAGATATGCCAACATTTTTTCATCGGTACTCATCATTCTCACTAACATCAATGTCATTCATTTTTATCGAAAATGCTGAAAAAACAGTTTGTATCCCGTGGTTGAAAGAACCTTAGATATCTATGGTAGGATACTCAGTAACAATTTATTTTAAGGTGTCTTTGTTACACGTTACATGTACTTACTATTATAATAATAAATAATTATGCATAATTACATGCAAGTAACCCTAAGCCACATGTAGTTAATACATATTACTTAGTACTTAAATGTATAATTACACTGTAACAAGGACACCTTAAAATAAAGTGTATCCGATTCTCTAAATATAAACAAATATGCGAAAATATCTAACATTAATGATAAACTAAATCCTCTGAAAATCAGCTTCTAGTGTCTACTGTAGATGTAAATATTCATACACTACCAGTCAAAAGTTTGAAATAATTTGAAAGTTCTTGAAATAAAGTTTTTATTTGATTTAAAATACAGTAAAAACAGTAATATTGTCAAATATTACTACAATTTTAAAATAACTATTTTCAGTGTGAATTAAAATGTAATTTATTACTCCAGTATTCAGTGTCATGTGATCCTTCAGAAATCACTGGAGTTGGTGCTCAATCATTGATAAAGGTTATTGTTATTATCAATGTTCAAAACAGTTTTTGCTGCTCAATGTTTTTTGTGGAAGCTGTGATACATTTTTCCCCGATTCTTTAATGAATAGAAAGTGCAAAATAACAGAATTTATTTAAAACAGAAATGTTTTTTAAAATGAATTATGAATTATATAAATAATTTATTGCATTCCTGCTGAAAAACCTTACTGATCTTACTGAAAATAGTTATTTCAACATTAATAATAGATATTAGAATGATTTCTGTATGTGACACTGAAGACCAGAGTAATAGCTGCTGAAAATTCGGCTTTGCATCACAGGAATAAATAACATTTTATAACATATTCACATAAGAAACATTAGATTGTAATGATATTTTACAATATTACTGTTTTTAATGTGGTTTTGATCAAATAAAGGCAGCTATGATGGGCAAAAGAGACTTTATTTAAAAACATTAAAATCGTTTGAGCTTTAATCACTACTTAAACGGCATTTGCGTATACAAATCAATGGTTTCCTCATCATAAAGGACATGTCAATAGACCTTCTTCACGTTTCAGAAGTTGTCATAGTACCACAAATATATTTTTTGCATTCTCATTTGCTCAAATAGCAAAAGAAGGAAAATTCCACAACAGTGTTTTCACAACTTTTAAAAAAAAGGAAAAAAAAAAAATTGAGCAAGAGACTGATAACAGTAGTCAGAAGAGAGAACAATGTCAAATTTGCATTAGACACGGATAAGCATAAACTAGCTTTTTATTTATTTATTTATTTATTTATTTATTTTTGCAATTTGCTGCAAATGTGATATAATACAAAGTATAATGTTATAAATGTACATACATTTCTTTAAAAAACAAAATAATAAAAATCATTGGATGATGTACGTTGCTGATGACCGTTGAAATGTGTCATCACAGTCTTGTGAAAAAGATTCACTGACATAAAAGACAACTGATGCTGCACAAAATATTTTTTAACCCAATATCTCACTCAGATCTTATCATACTGTCTGACAGACAACAACTGTATAATGTTCATGTTCATGCACTAAGATACAGGAAAGGAAACAAGGATGCACGAGTAAAGAGCATCAAGTAAAGAGCATCCATGAATATCAAACAATCCTATTATCAGACTTACCTTCTCATTTGAGTCATACACTGTAGAATACCGGCAGACTATAACACCACATCTCTGCTGAAAACAGACATGCTAAAGGACAGAGAGACAATGCTGTCACCACTGACTGAATGAAACTGTTTATACCAGAGATGCCCAAACCAGGATCAGTGACCTTGTGGTGACCCATGATGACCTTTGATTTGGCCCACCAGTGGAAAAAAAACATGATTACTTCATTACTTATTTGTCATTTTGCTTTAATATATTTTAATATTATTATTTTAATAGTTTTACTTTTTCATTGAAATATAGGAATAGAAGTGAATCTGATTTAAAAAGTAATAATAAATGTATATATTTTATTATGACATAGTTATAATACAGCATTTACTTTTGACCCACAGCCCTCAATCAATCAATTTTAAAGTAAACAAAAAATAAAAAATAAATAAATAAAAATAAATAAATTTGGGCACCTCTGGTTTATAAAACCTCAGTAATGACAGTCACAAATGTTTTATGACTGTTAGCACTGTGCTCATTTACAATAAACAAATGTGAAAAGAATCACAATCAGTAACAAAACTGTCTAAATGTTATTCTGAACAACAGTGGCATTTGTGTCTAATTCATATATCTGGATAAAACTTACCGACAAATGTTTGGAGAGAAACAAGTTTTGGGATTTACAGTTTGAATCAGCAAAAAGATTCAGATTATGACCAACTGTCATTGACAAAAGTCGAAACTAGATCAATCAAAGATATAAACCGCTTTCAAATTTACTATACTAACAGTAATTATTATATTTAAAAAAAAGTTATCTTGATGTCAAATATTCAATGCATAACTCAGCACAGCTAAACGGTTCGTGAATTCATTTTGACATTGACATGAGCTCACTGTCATCAGTGATAAAGACTTCTCGTCGTTATTTCTGCAACGATAATAATGACGGACACATCATATACTCATAAGGAGCAAGTGATGTTTCATAAATAACACTTGACAGTTACGAATCAATGAAACTATCCGTGTATCGCGACAAGTCAAGTGAACATTCTTGCGGACCTTTTAGGACAAGTCAGAACGCTTAGTCCGATAACATGGCAATGCTTTGTACACAATTCCGACAAATCGTCAGATTCGTTACATGAATAGTTTTCCTTCGTGCAGCGACATCAAACATCAAAAGCTCACCTTAACAGCATGCAAAACCCTTTGAAAACCTGCAGTGCTTCTGTAAGCCGCCATGATAGTCAAAGCCGTATAAAGCAGGGCGGCGCGCACTTATGACGTAACGCACACACTTTGGGGGTGTTTGCCCTCTCGACCAATCATATGTGCTCAGATGCATCAGAGACCGAAATGTGCCCGAAGAAGGGGAGACAACATCTGAAAGTTGGACGACAGGTTGGTGATAAAAACCGTGACTTTGAAGACTATCCTATAGCATCTGCGCGAATCCCTAAAGTATGACTATGCATTAAAGATTATTTTAAACAATTTATTAAAATGGGTAACATTCATTAAAGGTTTGTTTGTTTGTTTGGCATGTATTGTTTTATGTTAAATGTGACCCTGGACCACAAAACGAGTCATAAGGGTCCTTTTTTTTAATAAGCAATGAAGTATTTCTTTTCTAAAATAAGATTTCCATTGATATATGGTTTGTTAGGATAGGTCAATATTTGGCAGAGATACAACTATTTGAAAATCTGGAATCTGAGGGTGCAAAAAAATCAAATGTTGAGAAAATCGTCTTTAAAGTTGTCTAAATGAAGTTCTTAGCAATGCATATTACTAATCAAAAATGAAGTTTTGATAGATTTACGGTAGGAAAATTACAAAATATCTTCATGGAACATGATCTTTACTTAATACTTGTGATTTCTGGCATAACAGAAAAATCAATAATTTTGACCCATGCAATGTATTGTATAGTTTTGTGGCCCAGGGTCACAAATGGATTCCATTTGCGAACAGAAATTACCAAGTAAGTACAATTATCCATCTTTTTTTTTTTCTGTGTTTTGTATTGACACACTTCACTGACAGTAAACATCCAACCAATGCTGTAAAGGATAGTGAAAATAATGCCTATGCCCAATTTCTATTTTATTGAAAATATAGGGGCAATCATACTACTCCCTAAATCCTGATGTATTTTTATTTTATTTTTTAGACCATTTGTTTGTGAATGTAGTCTAACATTATGTAAAATAAATGTTAAAAAAAAAAAAACAGCACAATTAACGAATGAGACGTGTTTTATTTTTGATTTCATTTTATTGTCTTTATATATTTTCCTTCATTTTACGGTTTGGCATTAGTTATCGCAAGAATTTACATTTTAAAACTGAATAAAAATGTACAAACACTTTAAAAGTAACAATTCTGTACACATTGTAGTCGAGGAGTTTTTCATAAATATTTTGTATTTTTAATCAAGTAATAAGCTATACCATAATTTAAGAAGAGGCTTTTCTCAAAATGACTCGAAGTGGATGATTTCTAGACAGCTGTAACATACATGGAAATAATTCTTACAATAAAATACATTCACAGAAACGTGTCAGTTTTAACGCACTACATTTGACTTCGGCACTTGGGATCCCCGTTAATAATTTTTATGGTAAGACAATCATGTAACGTCAGATAGCTAGCTCTATATTCTAATGACAAGAATATTGTATTCAAACATAGTAATTTGACACGACCTTACTGTAAAACATTTACACAGTCAGAAAAATACATCCATCCTTCATCTTTGGCAAATTACCAAACGACATTTTATTCTTCACATAAGAAAACAGCCTTTATTATAGTCACATAATACTGTCCGGCTTACTTCAGTCACAGTGCAACACTGAATCTTAGACATGCTGAGAACATAAACCCTCATTTACTATTTACAAATAATATTTTCTTTTATATGCAGTTTTTGGCAGAGTCCTTAAACGTACCACTCGCTAAAATTGGACGTTAAGCTGCTGTGGCCGCTGCTGTTGAGCGCGGCAGAGTCCGGCGACATGGTGCTGTGGGTTTCCGAACACGGAGAAATCAAACTGGAGGGAGTGGAGGACTCGTACCCAGAGCTTCCAGCAGGAGAGGAGTCGACCACCGTACCTTGATCCTCGTGAACCTACAAAAGGCATCGAACAGTTAGAATCATTCTGACTAAATTATGATATGCAAGGTGAACAGAAAGAATAGCTGTCAGCTGAATTGAATTTTCACCTTCATGTGTTTTCTTAAGGAGCTGGGATGAGTGTAAGACTTGTCGCACAGTTTGCACAGATATGGCTTGTCAGACGTGTGAACGTGCATGTGCTTCTTCCGGTCACTGCTGTTGGCGAAACGTCTGTCGCAGCCTTCGAATTCACACAGGAACGGTTTTTCTCCTGAAAGACAAAAATATTTTCTATTTAGATGTATGTTTTATCACACTGGTTAGAACTTTACACACAGAATGAATGAACTACAACTACTCTCTCAGAAAAGTGGGCTGACTTTGATTCTGAAAAAGGGTGATGGCGCAATCATGCCAATTTACGCATTCAGATTTAAGAGCAATTCACACTTACAAAAGCATCAGTTTTTAATTATAACACACCACCATAGAATTTCTAATCTTTAACTTGTCTAGCGACTGCTGAGACAACAATGCGTAACAAACGTATGCAAAAGTGTAGTTTGGAAGAGCAAGGTCATAGCTCTGGCTTTGAAACTGAAATGGCCATTCAATCAAGTACTGTACGATTAAAATAAAAAGCCATGTTAATAAGAACTTCAATAAATAATTACCTGTGTGTGTCCGTTTGTGTATTTTCAGATTCTCTGAACGCGCAAAGACTTTTCCACATCCTGGGAAGGGGCACGCGAAGGGTTTCTCTCCCGTGTGCACTCGGATATGATTCACCAGTTTGTATTTTGCCTTGAATGGCTTGCTCTCCCGTGGACAGTCCTCCCAAAAGCAGACGTGGTTACACTGTTCTGGCCCGCCGACGTGTTCCGTGGACACATGCGTGACCAGCTCGTGCATGGTGCTGAAAGTTTTGCTGCATTTTTTTGGGTCACCAAGCTCCGGGTCGATCCATTTACAAATGAGCTCTTGTTTGATGCACTGTTGTCGCATGTAGCGGAAGAATGCGCCGGGATGGTGCGCCATGTTCATGCTCATATTTAGGCCATATTGACTGTAAGGATCAGCCCGCGCATTGGGCACTTGGTGATACTGCTCCGTCCGCCCGTAAACCTCACCGGGTAATCCAAGGCGTCCGTTCAGGATGTTTGGAGAGCCGTGATGGGACCCGTGCTGCTCGTGGATTCCAGGGAAAAGTAGGTGACCCTGACCTTCTGGGTGAGAGTGATGGAGAGGCCCTGCCGTGGAGGTGAAAATGGGGTGTTGTCCGCTGCCCGAAGTCGAATCCCCAAAGCCTCGGCTGCGCAAGAGAAACTCCCTGGTGGAGTTAAACGTGGAGCTGGCGTACGAGGCAGCATGCGCCGCCGCATGCGCTCCAAGAGCGGCCGCGGAATAGCTAGTTGCTTGGGGCGCAAAAGCTGCGCTCTGGCCCGGGGACAAATCAGGGTGGTTCAGTTTGAACGCGCCCATGTGTGCCGACTCCATGAAACTCATATCTCTGTCCTGCGTCTCGCTCACAGCCGAGTGATGTCTTGTGAACGTGCCAACCCCTAAACCAGAGATTTGGTGGCCGGCATCCAGTAACATCACCACGGTTTTTGATTACAAGATGCGACTACACCCGCGTTTTAAAAGAATACAAAAGTAGGGTATAAATAAAACGAGTGGCTGTTATTTGCCCGTGATAAGGTTAATTAAAACTCATACCAAGTGATGAAGTTAGAGTCAAGTCAAATAAATCCTTTTGACACGATGGAAAAGCTGCAAAAATGTACAAAATTTGCACATCGGTACAATTAGTGCGCCAAAGTGAAACTTGTAGTGGTTGCGTCTTGTATCCAACTGAGTGTTTTTGCGCTCCTGACTGCGCTTATCTCTCGGGTCTCTCCAGGGCACCCCACGCCCCCTCACAACAGTAACCCCGTTTCCCAAAACTAAGAATCTCATTGGCTCTGTAACTCCCAAATCCTGTTCACTCGTCCAATCAAACGTTTACTCACCGTGAGTAATCAGTGCTGACGGCTTCTTGTGGCTCCGCCCAGTTTTATGCGTTTACGAGAGAATAATCTGTGCTTGAACTGAGGGGGAAAATGAATGAAATACAAAACACTGTATTACAATATTATTTATTATTAGGTTATTACTTGGGTTGAATTCAGTAACTGTGTAAACACATCTGTTTATCAAGTTATAAAACACATTTGTAGGTCTCTTATTTACTTCTGTTTCAGAAAAAAAAAAAATCTTGACTAAACAGATTCGATAAATCGCTCACTGTAACATTTGACATTTTCCTCAGTGAAAGTTTCATTTGTGAGCTCATTCTATTTTAAGCTTTTACTAAACTAAAGTCTCCTTTTATAGCACATCAGTGAATAATGGTTTAATGTTTATGTCATGGGTTTGGGTGCAGGTTTGTGCAGTGCGCGCTATTGCGTTATGGTGACCTGCACTATGTCAGTGCTGACTTCTTCCTCGTTTTTGTAAGATATATATTTTGTTCGCCATTAAAACGCACAACTGCGTAATACAATCGCTTAGGTTGATCTTTATAAAACAAATCGTTAACGAAAATGTCTTAACCATTTTGGTCTCCAGATTTAAGATGTGAAAGTTCTTTTTTTTCCCAATGAATATATATTTTTATGGTTTGTAAAGCCGCATTTTGAGCTTTGTGAAATTGATAATGATGAATCACTTTTACGAGAGTAACATTTATTACAAATTATTAGGCTACATGTTACAAATCCTAGTTTTAATCCGATTCCCGCACAGTGTTCATAACTCAATGTAATGACATTTGATATTCAATCTTAATCTAACCTATTTTAAGAAGTAGCTATGCGACCTCTATCATCTCTGACAGAATCAGAGTGAATAGGAAAACACAGTCTCCTTCTCTCCAGCGTCTCCGAAAACCAACACTTTTGTCTATAGCTTATTTAGACAAGGGCTCAAGCCTTAGGTCTCAGAATGAGCAGTCAAAGAGAAGGAAGGAAGGGACATGAGAGTGTTGTAAAGAGGTAAGTCACCGGCTTTGAACTGAAACTTATTATGGGCACGGATACCGCTCGGGTTGTCCTGACAACCGCGGTGAGATGGGAAGTCTCTCCATTGTAGACGAGTTGTTCCTCTTCAGAGGATATCTAACCTTTAACCACATATTTATGTGGCCGGTCTTGAATTGGTGACATACACAGACGGAGAGACGCCGCTATGTCATGAGTATAAAATCAACAATGTCAAGAGATTATAATGGAACAACGAATGGCCTTTTCTAAAGTGCACATGCATATTTCAACAACATTTACTTCACTAGTCAATTAAAATATCTCAGGCTCACGTAAAACACACTGAGAATTCAGATTTATTTTGCGCTTATCATTCCTCCAATGATTAGATTTATAAAGAAACAAAAATGTTCAAGACAAATTTGGCTTTCATAGACTGTATTTCACGTTTCTCAAGATGAAATGGACGCCCTTAAAATAAGATTTAAATGTCAGCCAACACATGGTCTTAACAACTGACCTGTAAATAAATTTAAAATAGATTCATTAAATCAATTATCATGAGCACGTCATAATCTTTCGTCCAGTGAACCGTTTTGAACACATTTCAAACTTTTCAAAAAGTTGGCTATTAAATTGGCTTATTCATTAATAAATTGCAGCATGGCATCAGTCTGCCTTAAAGGATCAGTTAAATGTTAATACACTTTCATTTTTGTAATTTTAAAATTAAAATCAGATTTAAAAATGTTTCAGCGATGCAATATTGAAAGCGTCAGTGAATAATCGTTTCAAAATTATTTTTACACGACTATTTATCAGGTAAATGGGTAATGGCCACTTGTTTTCAAATGAAATTTTATGCGATAATATCTTTAGATTAAAAAATATTGTTAGAGGAGTTTCAGCACACTGCAACATTTCACGGTCGTTCACTTTTAAACAAAATCTAGTTTATCTAAAATATTTTAGACATGGGATATATGTATACATATTTCGTATATTTTATCCACTGTCGGCTCAATATTGTGAAATGAAAAGGAGCGGTAGACATTTAAAACATTCCTAATCTCAATATTTAATATTTTTATAACTGTATATTTTTAAAATAATAATATAAATGTTGGAATAATATACGAATTCATATGTTTATTCAGAGACAAATTAAGGGTTTTAAAGTAAAGGACAGGATAAAACTTTTTTTATGTTAAACAAAAAAACATTTTACGGAATATGCCATGAAAAGGAACTTTGGAACAGGGGGTCAAAATTATTTATTTATGTATTTATTTGCAGAACCTGGAAGGATGCCAGTTTTGTGTGTATGGTTGGTCACCCAGAAAATTTTAAACATTTGTAAACTCGATTTCGCATAATTTAATTTATGTTTAAGAGCTACCCGTGTGTAAATTGTAAATTTGGATAATGATCCCCGGATCTGTTTAAATGGCGAGTCCGACAATCACTGTATACGACTTCCTGATATTGAATAAAAGGTGCAAAATGTCCCATTAAGCAATTTGCAAAATGTGTGAACCCACACAAACATGCACACACATTTGCAAAGCTATGCGTGCACAATTACTATATACGAGTGCGTGCGTGCAAATGTGTGTGTGTAAATGAGCTCATCATTCAATGGACTAGTCTGCACAACACACAGATGCACTAATGAGCTGAATCACCCATATGCTGTTTAATGTTTCTGCACTGTCAACCAGATCTCCCTATCTCTCTCTCTCTCTCTGTCTGTGTGGGCAAAATCAGTGGGGGAACCTCAACTCCAAAGTTCTGAAATTCTGCCATTCAGAAACACAAAAGCCCTTTTTTCATTCACTTGGGCTGGAGATTTCCTTTCAAAATGAGCGGCAGAAAATGAAGAGAGAGAAGAAGGGATGGAGCCGCTTATGTATTCAGAAATGACACAGAACAAAACAGCTGCAGGCTTGTGCAGAAAAACAAACAAATCTTTTCTCAGCTGCATCATCCATGCTGAATTTTACATTTGACACATTTAGTTTACTGCTGGCTTCACTACTTGACATCATCTACTTGACTAAACATTGGCTTGAAACTGGTCAGTTAAAAAAGGATAGAGAAGATGTCTAGTCAGCTAAAAAATGGTTTGGTTAGCCAAAAATAAAAGTTATAGTGTGAATGTGTAATGTGAGTCCGTTCATGGGAAATCTGACACATCTGGCAAATTTGCATAAATACAATGAAAACTGTTTCATAATCACAGTTCATTTTTTTCTCTGTCCTTTTTTCCTCAAAGACACACGTACACACACATTTTTGGGTTTCAAACCCCAAAAGCCTCTAGAATCATTTGAAGTTGCTACTCCCCAGGAATAATGCTGCTATGGCAACCATATATATAAAGGGTAGTTTGGAGGGCTTAGCATAATATCAGCACTGATAGACAGGACGGCACAGAACCACTGCAGGGAGAACCAGGGAAGTGTGTTTGGTCCTATTGAAAACAGCAACAGCAGGCGTCACCTGCATTTCTCAGGAGTGTATGAGCTCCAGCACGGTGGGATTTCTGCCATCCACTATCTTTATTACAAGCTTGTGATAAAATGCCATCTACAGATTTAAAAAAAAAAAAAATATATATATATATATATATATATATATATATATATATGGCATCACGACTCATGAGCCAGAAACACTCATGAAATACATTAAAATACCACATTAGTTTTTTTTGTTTGTTTTGTTGTTTTTGTTTCATTAATATACTGTTAATGCTTTTATAAAGATTAAGATTTATTTATTTTTATTTTTTACATTGTTATGTCATTTTCATTAACTTTTTTAAAATTAACTTAATTTTAATTCACTTAACTTTTTTTTTCATGGTTTTAGTTTTAGTTTAGTTAACTACAATAAACCTCAACACTCCCAGTTTCTATAAAATAAAATAAAATAAAATAAAATAAAAGACTTAAATTAAATATGTTAAAATTAAATTAATTTTGTCAAAATTACAGGAGAAATACCAATGGGTAGCTTAGTCAAAACAGTTGCTAACCACTGGTGTATACAAATGAATTTAGGCATCACAACATTATTTTGTCTACACAACATTATAATGTCTTTCGTTTTGGAAAGATGTCACTTCTGTTTACCACAGCTGCATTTATTTGATCAAAAATACAGTACTGTTGTGTAATATTTTTACAATTTAAAGTCATCACCTTTATTCATATAGCACTTTATACTGTTCAATTCTGCTTTAAAGCAGCTTTAAAGTAACTGTTTTCTATGAGAATATATACTAAAATGTCATTTATTCCTGTGATACAAAGCTGAATTTTCAGCAGGTGTTACTACAGTCCTCAGTGTCACATGACCCTTCAGAAATCATTTTAATATGCTGATTTGCTGCTGAAGAAACATTTTATATCAATACTGAAACTGAGTTTTTCAGGATTATTTGATGAATATACGTTCAAAAGAACAGCATTTCTTTTAAACAGAAATCTGTAATATATGAATGTCTTTACTGTCACTTTTGATCAATTTAATGCATCACTCATGAATAATATTTTCATAATTTCAAGTAATAAAACCAACAATTACATTGTAAATAAAAACCTCGCAAATGGTCAAAATGACAAGCATATTTATTTTTATGCTCTTGAAAAAAAGACACCTAAATATTTGAACTAGGGTGATCCAACTCTGCATGTTCATCTTAAACATATCTGAGATGTACAAGTTATGTATTACAGTTCTAAGTTGTTGTCTTCAAAATAGTATAATTTACAATATTAAATAAAAACCAAACATACTTTTCAACAAAAATAACTTAATAATAACTAAAATACAGTGTAAATTAGGCTGTATGCATTTCCTTTTCTTTCAGAAACATTCCAGCTGGAATCATTACAACACTGTGTGTCAGTTATATGGCAGCCGTGATCATCTGACCATATAACCCTTCAGAGCAGTGACGGTAGGTGTGGGACCAGCTTCAATTAATGCTCTCTGCTGGAGAGAGAGGCACACAGGCTTAAAGGGACAGATTAAATGTTTCTGGATCTCAGGAGATCATTTCACCATGGGGGAAGATCTGAGGGACATTAGAATGACCATAGAGGGAATGTGGTACTAGAAACTACATCTAAATCAACATGGGTAACATTAAATCAACATAGTGTCTAAAAATATCATTTGGATCACTTTGAATCAATTTTTCTGGGAAAAAGGAAAGGAAAAGAAAGGAAAGGAAAGTAAAGGAAAGGGGGTCTGGCCAAGTGCACACACACAGCAGTGAGTAGTGAACAAACACACACACCCACACACATACCCAGAGCAGTGGGCAGCCATTTTGGGGGTTTGGTGCCTTGCCCAAGGGTCTCAACTCAGTCGTAGTAGTCGTAGTAGTCAGTAGAGCCCTGCATTATTTATTAATAAAGTAGTGTTTTCTGAGTCAGTGTCACAGGGATAAAATTGCCGAACCTGACTCGCCATCTCCTCTTTGGACGCGTCTTTAGAGAGAAAAGCATCTTTACAGATTACATAATGAAAGAGTTTTTGTTTTCAATTTGTTTTATTTTGTTAAAGGAGAAGTTCACTTCCAGAACAAAAATGTACAGATAATGTACTCACCCCCTTGTCATCCAAGATGTTCATGTCTTTCTTTCTTCAGTCATAAAGAAATTATGCTTTTTGAGGAAAACATTTCAGGATTTTTCTCCATATAATGGACTGGTATGATGCCCAGAGTTTGAACTTCCAAAATGCAGTTTAAATGCGGCTTCAAACAATCCCAAATGCAGTTGTAAACGATCCCAGCCGAGGAAGAAGGGTCTTATCTAGCAAAGTGATCAGTTATTTTCATTTAAAAAATACAATTGAAATACTTTTTAATCTCAAACGCTCGTCTTGCTCTGCCTGAACTCTGTGTATTCTGGTTCAAGACAGTTAGGGTATGTCGAAAAACTCCAATCATATTTTCACCCTCAACTTCAAAAATCATTTCAAAATCATCCTACATCACTGCATAAGTACCGACCCAGTCTTTGCAAAGTGAACATGCAAAGATTAAACACCCTTAACAAAAAACACAAAACATCAATATAGGAAGTCCACTATATGAAGAAAATGGAGAAATGTTTTCCTCAAAAAACATTTCTTTACGACTGAAGAAAGATGGATGACAAGAGGGTGAGTACATTATCTGTAAATTTTAGTTCTGGAAGTGGACTTCTCCTTTAAGTAATAATTAAAAGCTTTCTATAGATAAATTTATCATGTCTGTGAGATATGTATTTGCTGAGTTTCGGTTCATTTTTGTGTTCTTTATTTTATAAAAGCAGACCCTTTATACCCCAGTTCCGAATTATGTATTACTCTTACCTTTATGAGCAAAAATGACAGAATATTTTTAATTGTTTCCACTGAAAAAAATGCAAGTGGTTGTGCTAGTGCTTCCATGTCTTGCAAAGCGGCTTCAGCTTCCAATCTCCGCACAAACCATTGAATATGCACCTGATAGCGCACATTTATCTAGGTTTAACCTTAAAACATTGTTTTAAGCTTGAACTGCCTATTTTAGGCAAGTTGTGATGATTTGAGAAGGCAATATTGATCAAACAGACTTTGATCAGTCCTCCACTGGCCGCGGTCGTTACTTTAAAAAACTAAAAATTATATATTTAAGGAACAAAAAGAAGCTTCAAACGTTTCTCTAAATTAACTTAGGCTAAAACACGAAACGAAGTATAATCACTTTGCTATTACATATAAAACTGAACTATTTTAATAGCTGAAACAGTAGTACAAGCTGTTTTGGGAGAATAGGGAAAAAGATGGGCTCGGGTCAGACTCTGGCCTATATTTGAGGCCTGTGCAGGGCTCTAGTAGACAGGTACTTGTCTGCTACCGAGACGCAAACCCGCAACCTCTGGGTTACAAGTCTGACTCTCTAACCATTAGACCATTATTATAAATATTAACCATCATTATAAAAGTTTTAACCAGATTAAAAGAATGTAAATTTGTTACCACACCTTTATGACATATTTTGACTTAATGTATGGGATTATTATTACTGTCTAATAATTAGGGATATAATTTTATCAAAATCTCATGACACGATAATATTGCGATATAAAGTCCACGATACAATATGTACTGCAATATTTTTAAAAAAAAGACAAATAAAGTGTCGCAGGGATAAAGTTGCCGAACCTGACTTGCCATCTCCTCTTTGGATGAGCCTTTAGAGAGAAAAGCATCTTTACAGATTACATAATGAAAGCATTTTTGTTTTTGATTTGTTTCCGAACAAATTAGACGATACAATGACAGTAACAGCCATATATTGTTTAGTTTAGTTAGTTTAGTTTAGTTTAAAAACAATTTCACTGTAAAATCAATGAAACTAAATATTTAGGTATATTATTTTGACTTTACACTACAGTAGGGAAATTACAACACGTCTTTCCTAATTTCTACACTGTAAAAAACAATTTGCTGAGTCAACTTAATATAATTTGTAACCTGGCTGCCTTAAAATTTTAAGTTCAGTCAACTCAAAACAAGTTTATTCAACCTGAAATGTTAAATTATACTAAGTGACAACTTAGATATTTGAGTTGAATCAACTTCAAATTTTAAGGCAGCTGGGTTACTTACCAATCTGTTAAGTTTAGCAAACACAAATATCTAAGTTGTTACTTAGTACAACTTAACATTTCAAATTGAATAAACTTATTTTAGTTGACTGAACTTAAAATTTTAAGGCAGCAGGGTAACAAATTATTTTAAGATGACTCAACAAATTGTGTTTTTTATTTTTTACAGTGTACACCTGAAAGAGATATCTTGAATTTGGACTGCATTTAAACCGCTCACTGTCAGCAATTCATACAGCACTTTGAAGCTTTTATTTTGAGGGAAAACTCTAGCTTCAGTGAAAACATGCTTACAAAAACACATCTCACTACAAATCTAGTGAAATACCGTCAGGGTTGCCAGCACAACAAAACCCACTCAATTGCTACTCAAAACTAGCCCAAAACTAGCCAAAGGGGAAGTCCCTTGCTAAAAATCGTGTTTTGGGGGATAAAATACACATCTTTCTGTCGGGGTTCCCCTGGTAAATTTGCATTTCAGAGGCTAAATATGATGTCATTGGGGTCGATTCAACCTGTGGACATCGACAGACTTGGCAGCACTTAATGCTGTAATCATCTGCCACAAAAAAAAGCTGGTGGCCATTGCGTTCCTAAATGTGCGCTAAACTTACAACACATGCAATAAGCCATTCTGAGGCATGGAAAACACTGTATCATGAACTGATCCCCTGAACAAAATGCACACTTCACTTTGAAACATGCAGCGAAAACAGACTTTGAATCTTTTTGACTTGGAAATCCCTGCTGGTACCAAGACATATTAAAAGAGTGTACGTTTGTTATAACATGGTTATAACACCTTTATGACATATTTTTGACTTGACTGATTATTATTACTGTCTAATAATTAGGGATGTAACATTATCAGAATTTTACAACACGATAATATCATGATATAAAGTCCACGATACGAAAATTTTGTACAATTTAAAGTTAAATTATTCTATCTATTGCACTTTGAGAGTTAATTAAGAGTAATTGATAATATTTTGATAATATCGCTAATTGATAATATTGTTACATCCCTACTAATAATGTAATTTTAATCATTTTGAATAGTTTTTACTAGGAAATTGTTATTATTTATTATAAAAGTTTTAAACATATTAAAAGAGTGTAAGTTTGTTATAACATGGTTATAACATTATATGACATTTTGACTTAATGTATAGGATTATTAATACTAATATTGTAATTTGAATCACTTTGAATTGTTTTTGCTGGGAAATGCCTTGTATCAGCAATGCTTCAAAGTTTGACAACATAATTTTTGACAGATTTTAATTTTTAATTAATTTCATTAAAAAAATGGAAATAACTTTTACTGTACCTTCTGATCAGATTGCAGAAAAGAGATGTTCTTCTATTGTGCAAATGTCTGAAGATTCTTAAATCAAGATAAATTTATTTAAGAAGCAAAGTGACTTGTTTTCTGTGAAATCCTTCAAAATTGAGTTTATGATTAAAACAAGAACAAATATCAGCAGATATATATATATATATATGCGTATGTGTGTGTATACACATAATACACCATTGATAGATATTTGTTTTTGTTTTAAGCATGAAATCACTTAATTATGTTAAGTTTCTGACAAAACAAGATTAAATTTGTTTACTTTGCCTCTCAAGTAATTGTACAGTATCTTGACTTAAGAACATTTAGATATTTGGGGTGAACTGGGACAGGTTTTGCCATTGAGATGACTGGGAAAAATGTCCCAACTAACCTAAATTCACTCCTACTGGTCATATCATATCAACAACACACCAAATCACACAATATGAGTGCAAAATATGTATCTTGAATGATTCAGTTACTGCGAATCACAAGTGAAGAATCAATTTTCCTGCAGGCTCATAATTTTTATCACCTGTTGCTAAATGACCAGGTCACACCACTCACAGCAAGATATCTATGATAGAACCCCCGTTGGCTGAGTTCCAGCTGAAGAAGGGGGGACAGAGGAACTGATGATCGGGCCGAAGAAGCTCTGAAGAGGCTAAAGGTCAGGGAACAATGCCTATAGAGAGAAGGGTTACCAAGATGGACGACACATGGCCTTAGGCCATCCACATCGGAGGAGGCTCTCACCCGCCGGGCATCTGTGGACAACAGGTGATGGAGGACAATACAATAGTGTTTCATAGGCTTTAGTTCAGCATTATCTTCACATAACTGCAAGTAAAAGACTAATGCTGGAGCCACAGGCAAAGAGGACACTAATGGAGTCTCTAGCTGTGAAGATTGTCTCAGGTCATAATGCCAATTTCATTCCACGGTATTATGGGTTTGCACAGTGGAAACTATATGATATGCTTATTTTAAATGTCTGGTTCACTGCTAGGGGATGACATGACAATTGTTTCTGAAACTACAAGCTTCATTGCTGTTTTGACTCAGAGCTGAGGAAAAAAGTATTTATTAGTGTTAATATTAGTTAATAAGTTAATATTGTTAATAAATTGCTTCATTAGACAGTTTAGTTTAGCATATGTGAAAATATACAATTTATCTATGATATTTATGTTTATATGTATAAAGGAGTGGAAACAAATTGAAGCCAGAGGGTTGGAGCATAAACACTCTCTGAGATTCAATGGTTTTTGATGTCACAGAGATTCTGCTAATGTGCACAAGTTGCAGAGTCTATTTGTATCACTGTGTTAAGAATCTCCAACATATGGACGTTCATTTCCGCCACAAAATAAAAAAAGATAATTGCGATTTTTTATCTCACAACTCAGATTTTTTTCTCGTAACTGTAAGTTTACATCTCGCATTTTTGAGAAATGAAGTCAGAATTGAGATATAAACTTGCAACCTGACTTCTTCTCAGAATTGTAATACTTGTAAGATATCAACTTGCAATCTGACTTCTTCTCAGAATTGCATGATAATTGTGAGATATAGACTCACAATTCTGACTTTTTTATTTCTCTCAATTGTGAGAATGTGTCAGACCCCCTCAAAATTGGACTTTATAACTTGTAATTGCGAGTTTATATCTCACAATTCTGAGAAAAAAGAACGAACAAGGAAGGAAAAAGAAATAAATAATACAACTTTATTCTATACTATTTTAATTTTAGAAGCTAAAATAAAAGATTAATTAATAATTAATTAATCATTAAAATGCCAAAAAACAAAACAAAACCAAAAAAAAAACCACAAATAAATTTCTTATCCCCCTCAATATAATTTTTTTTTTTTAATAAAAAAATAAAATCAGAAGAGTGAATCTTAGAATAAATTGTGTAATTAATGTCACCACTGGTGTTATTTAGTATATATTTATTACATAATATTTTACTATACTAATATACTATTATTTTTATAAAGATTTTTATTTTATTTTATTTGCATGGTTTCCAATTTTTATTTTAGTTTTAGTGATTTTGTTTTGTCATTTTTATTATTTTTTAAAATATTTTTATTATGACATCATTTTGTAGTTTTAGTTATTTTAGTACATCAAGTTAAGTTAAATGAAAATTAGAAATTCCACTGCAACTAGCGGAAATAAAATAAATGTTATAAATATTTCATTTTATTTCACTTAACATTTATGTTTTTTTTTATGTTTTTAGTTTTAGTTTAGTTTACTACAATAACCCTGGTGTTGACCAGGGTTAAAGCAAGCAAGTAAATACATAAATGTAATTTATTAATTAGTTAATCAAATTAATCCATTAATCAGTCAATAATAAAATAAAATAAAATAAATTGTCAAAATTACAGGAGAAATTAGTAACCACTGGTGTATACAGATGAATTTAAAAATCACAACATTGTTAAAAATAAATTAATATATATACTGAGATTGGCCAAAGATTACATTGAACAGTGGTATTCAATTATTTACAGTTTTTAAGATTCATTTTTACTGAGTGCTAAGTGATGGCAAAAGTAAATGCAAAATGTTACAATATGGAAAATGAACACGCACAATTAAATACCCAATACAGATGAATTTAAAAATCTATATCATCATCTGATAACCAATATGGTATTGATATATTATGCATCACTACAGAACATCATAGAATAGAATAGAATATAATATAATAGAATAGAATAGAATAGAATAGAATAGAAGCTTTATTTCTACAGTCAAGTAAACTTTGTGTTGAAATCAACAGAGAATAGATAAACTCCACTTAAGCTGGGGTGCTAAAAGTGAAGGATGTGTGTCCTACAGCTCTTAAGAGGCTTTAAATGAAGTAGTTGATAGCTGCTTCTCTTAAGGGTGTCAAGGATCCTCAGTGACTTCAATAGGGTCTAAATCCCATCATCCACGCTTCCAACCGCCCTCCAGCGTCAATCAGAGTGAGACTTACTGGGACTCATTGCATAATTAACCCCAAGATAGAACAGAGATTAACTGTACATACTGACCCTATGACATTGCTATTCTTATTTACACTTCAGTGGCGCCATTTCAGTCCAGTCACAAAGTATTTGAATGGAAAACAAACCTCAAAACTACAAAACAATCTCAGAGGACATGAAACAGGTCTTAGTGGAGTCATTAGAGAGGATTAAGGCAGTGTAGTGTACGAAACAGGATGAAGTGGGATTAATTAAGTTTAGGAGCCCAATCTGATCTCTTCTAAAGGCCACTTCTACTTTACCAAAGGAACTACAACACACAATCTGCAATTACTCAACACCATCAAGCATTATAATGTGGGGGAGAACAGATGAATTTGGTCTAAATGTTGGCCAAGAGATGATTCTGCCAGGGCCGGTTTGTACATGTGATGGAACAAACATCCAAATTCAACAGATGCAATGAGTCAGTTCTCTTAATTAGTGAATAACCACCATCCTCCATCCTTCTTCATAAATTAAGCAAGAGAAAGCAAACGTGACACAGGAGGGTCTGATTCGAGGGAGGACCTGTACAAGAACTGGGAGGGGTTCGCAGGCTAGACGGGGTCATCTTTTCAAGGCCTTGCGTTTTTATTGACTGCCAGCAAACCAAATAACCAGATTGTGCGATCCGTTATAGACACAGGGACATTGTGGGGCAAGTGAGGATTGGACACGGACACGCTGGCATTCCACGGCCCTATTGTGACCTGACTGAAAGAGGACAAAGAGACACCCCGCTGATCAGAATCTGACGGGACGCCCCAAGAGACACAGGGCCACAACTGACCCTCTTTTCCAGGTGAAAAGAGGGTGAAAGAGTGAGAAACAGAGGGAGGAAAATAAGAAAGACAGCAAGAGAGAGAGAGAGAAAAGCGTTGAGGAGGAAAAAGGAGAAGGGGAGTGACGAACGTCTGCAGTGTGACGGAGGGACAAAGACTCCAGAAGAGCCGTGACGGGAAAAAGAGACCGAGTGGTTGTAGTGGGCGGAGGAAAGAGAAAGAGAAAGATAAAAGAGAGTGAAGGGGGACAAAAAGTGTTTGGTGAGGCAAAAAAAAGCAAAGACAATATATGCCAGTTGGCCATTTCCGGGACAACTATGAATGATATCCATAATCATGACTTATACATTTTGATGAAGATATCCTAAAGATTAAATTGACTACTGCCTTGATCGATATAATCAAAGACAATCATCGCTGTACATTCCTCATATTGTCTGTTGGTTATATATTTGTGTATGGGCCATTCTACAGAATTGGTCCAAAGTCAGAGTTGCAAACGTCTTTTTCCAAAAAATCTGTATGTATGCAAACTGTATAATATCCAAGGTAGTAACTGTGCAGTTAATTCTCATTTTGTATTTTCAGAAATTTTTTAAATATTTGTCCTCTCCCCAAATTTGTCACTACCGAAACACAGTAATATATAATTTAACTAGAAGAGTTACACTGATAAATTATGACCTATTAAGATTTTGCTTACATCTACATTGTACTTGTTTTATGTTGTTGTTGTTTTTGCTTTTTTTTCAAAAGTAAATCAATAACAATTACATTTTTAACAATATTTCCAGTGTCATTTATGAGATTTGTTGTAGTTTGAATCCATTTTTTTTTTTTTTTTTTTGTAAAAGGCAAAAAGTTGATCATACTGATTTCAAAGTTCAGGATTCATTAGTTTGAATATACACTGAATCAAACACTATCATATCTTATCCGATAATTCAGTATACTTTATTTTTGACAAAACATCCCATGTTTCAGTAGTGACAGTAATGCTATAGTAGCAGCCAGATCACATTACAGAATTTTAACTTGCATACTAAAACACTACTAAAACATACTAAAATACAAATAAAATTGCATAACTATACTAAAATTTTGTTTATTTCTCCCAAATATGAGGATCATGTGTTCCCTTTTGTCACTATCAAAAAATGCTGACATGTTTTGGTCGTGACTTTTTCGGTCATGACAAATTTATGGAATAACATCCAAAAAAATCAATGATTACTACTGAAACTCCACCAGATGTTTTAGATACTTTTGAACCTAGCCCAAAAAAGATCACCATATGGTTACCTAGCAGAGTTCTGAGCAGTGGTACACATATAAAAACTAAATGTTATGGAATAACTCCCAAAAAAGTGTGCTTAATTGCAGAAAAAAGGTGTTCGGTACTAACGTTCCTTAGTGTTACACAAAGATTTTTCATACTTTTGAACACATTTACCTCAAAATGATGGGACCTATCTACTCATCACGTAGCTATGAGAGAGAGGGACACATGAATATTTCCGGATCATAAATGTAGGGGTGTAGTTAAAATCTCAGCATACACTGTTTTGGTGAGGACATGAAAATGTCTTTTTACACATAACGTTTCATAATTTACAAAGAAAATATCAAATAAATATATATATTTTTAAACGTCACTATTTAAAAGAATCAAAAAGATAGTTTTAAAAACAACTATGGAAAAAATGTATATATTTCATATCATTTTAATAAGTTGAAATTTAGGGGTTAGGGTTTGGGACAGCCACCTCCCAATTGAAAGTACTCTATATTATGATTTTATTCGAATATTTTAAATATTATTGTGGGTTTCAGTAGATAATAGAAGGATCTTAGTAAACATCTAAGATTTAAATATTTAAATGCTTTTTAACTTTTTTTTTTTTTGGTTTCTATTCTCAATTCTGTAGAATGGTCCATATATATATATATATATATATATATTGAGAGTTTGTGAACCCCTAAGAATTTTCTAGATTTCTGCATAAATATGACCCAAAACATAATCAGATTTTCGCACAAGTCCTGAAAGCAGACAAAGAGAACCCAATCAAACAAATGAGATTAATATTTTTTTGTCAAAATGATCCAATATTACATATCTGTGAGTGGCAAAAGTATGTGAATCTCTTTCATTTGAAGGAGAAATTAGAGTCCATCTGTTCAGAGGTGTTTTCAATCAGTGAGATAACTATCTATTGTCATTACCTGCTCTGTTTTATTTAGAGAACAGGGATCTATCAAAGTTTGGTCATGTTTGTGGAAGTGTATCATGGCACGGTCAAAGAAGATCTCTGAGGGCCTCCGAAAAAGAGTTGCTGTTGCTCATCAGGATGGAAATGGTTACAAAAATATCTCTAAAGAGTCTGGACTCCACAAATCCACATTTAGACAGACTGTGTACACATGGAGGAAAATTCAAGACCACTGTTACCCTCCCCAGGAGTGGTCGACCAACAAAGGTCACTCTAAAAACAGGACGTGTAATAGTTTGCAAGGTAGCAAAGGAACCCAGGGTAACTTCTAAGCAGCTAAAGGCTTTAATCCAAATGAAATGTTGTGGAAGGACCTGAAGCAAGCAGTTCATAGGAAGGAACCCACCAACATCACCGAGTTAAAGCAGTTCTGTACTGAGGAATGGACTAAAATTCCTACAAGTCGTTGTGCAGGACTGATCAACAGATACAATAAATATTTAGCTGTAGTTATTGCTGCAAAAAGGGGTCACACAAGATGCTGAAAGCAAAGATTCACATACCTGTGCCACTCACAGATATGCAACACTGAATCATTTTTCTTAATAAATTAATGACAAAAAATATTTTTGTCTCACTTGTTTGACTGGGTTTTCTTTTAGGACTAGTGCAAAAATCTGATTATGTTTTGGGTCATATTTATGCAGAAATACAGAAACTTCTAAAGTGTTCACAAACTTTCAAGCTATATATACGTATATATATATTTATAAGTGTTTGAGTGAACATTGACAAAATTAGGCACAATTTTCTTTTCTTTTTTTTTCACTCAAAAATGGAGGTGTGTACAAGCTTGTTTCAGCCACTGAGAAAAAAGGTATTTGCGACTTTTTTTCTCACAATCGAATGCTACAAACCTGCAATTCAGACTTTTTTCTTCAGAATTGTAAGATAAAAACTCATAATTGCATGATTTAAAGTCAGAATTTAGATATAAACTTGCAATTGCGAGAAATAAAATCAAAAATAGTCTCTTTTTTTGGTTTGTTTTATGCAGAACGCTTTTGTGTATGTAAACACAATCATGCCAATAACGTTAAACTAAAACTGAAAGCGGCTTAAAAACTGCATATATTAAAAATATGATGAAGATTTGATGTTTTAAAATAAGAAAATGATTAATTTTTACATTTTATTTGATATTAAAGATCACAGAGTAGCAGATCTGATGAGTCACTCTTAAACAGATCATTTGTCACATGTGTCCTGGTTTCAGAGTCAGTGATTTTCAAGTTTCACTGAATTAGTGTTAGAAATGTACCATATTTTGAGAGTGTGACAAAAAAAAGAAAAAGATTAAACAGACTCACTTCATCAAAGCTGAGGTACCATAAAAAGAAAAAGTGGGAGAACAGCATAAGGAGAGGAGGAGACAAAAGAGAGCGAGTGAGAGAAAGACAGAGAGAAAGTCTTGGTGTCACTGGGTGACTGACATTCTTTGCATTTTATGACCTCATCAAAGAGTCCGTAGTGCTACGAACCGTGACAAACTCCATTATTTAATTTGGATTGATTTTCTCAGAACACACTGAAAAAGCTCAGTGAAAAGACAAGTATGATTTATTAATTTACGTGCCTTTGAAAAAAAACTGAACATTTTTTTGAAAGAAGTCTCTTCTGTTCACCAAGGCTGTATTTATGTAATAAAAAATACAGCAAAAACAGTAATATTGTGAAGTATTATTACAATTAAAAATAGCCGTTCTGTGGCAATATATTATCATTTAATATATTAATATATAATTTATTCTTGAGATGAAAAGCTGAATTTTCATTAGCCATGACTCCAGTCTTTAGTGTCACCTGATCATACGGACCTAAAAAAATTGTAACAACCCCAAATATTTGTGACCCTGGACCACAAAACCAGTAATAAGTAGCACGGGTATATCTGTAGCAGTAGCCAACAATACATTGTATGAGTGAAAATGATCAATTTTATTTTATGCCAAAAATGATTAGGATATTAAGTAAAGATCATGTTCCATGAAGATATTTTGTAAATTTCCTACCGTAAATATATCAAAACTTCATTTTTGATTAGTAAAATGCACTGCTAAGAACTTCATTTGGTCAACTTTAAAGGCGATTTTCTCAATACTTTTTTTGCACCCTCAGACTCCAGATTTTCATATAGTTATATCTCGGCCAAATATTGTCATATCCTAACAAACAGAATCTATACATACAGATTTAGCTGTTTATGTACTGTATTGAATTAACTGTTTTCCTTACTAGTAAATAGTTACTAGTTGCACTACTTAACACTCTGTACCTAGTAATCTGTACCCATTACATTTCCAAAGTAACCTTCCCAACACAGATAACTAACAAAGCTTATGATATGCTGATGTGAAAATGCCATTTAAAATGATCATTGCTTTTGACATACTGAAGTCACTATACTGGCTAATTTCTATGGTCAACAGGCAGAATAAAAATGGAAATTCGCACCTCAGACGTCATAAATCTCTGCATAGCCACTAGGGGGTGATGTATAAATACTTGAAGACATCAAATTTATAAAGTATAATAAAGTAAGACCAAAAATTTCAGCGGTCAGACTGAATCATCCAGTGAGAATAAAGATGGAGAACTTTTTAATGCTCAGAAGATTTAAGAAACCTTCAGGAGGAGGTTAGGTTTACTTACAGCTTCTTGATTCTTGATGCTGTCTACGTTTGCAAGAAAAACCCCACAAAGACTCTTTATCATGCTGAATGTGTTCAATAAACAAAAGAGACTGGTGTTATTCACTCTTAAAGCCGACAACACAGCTGACTAACACTGAGCTGTCCAGCAGACACACTCTCAGGAGTTTTTATTTCGTCCTTAAAGGAAACCACTCAAGCCTTTGATCCAATGAATAGACTTTCCCTCATTTGGGTGTCTGAATACGAACAAGAGCCCCAAAATGAAGCGTTTAGCAAGCAGGATTAGAATAGAGAGTGATTCAGCCGTGAAAATCCCCCGTTTTAATGGCTGATGGTAGAAGTTGCACTTTATAGCTGATTCGAGAGCATCTGAGAATCTGTGCGACCAAGCTAAAAGTCTGAATTTGGAAAGCATCAGCTGATCTCAGATCAGGACCCTGATGGAAGCCGGAAAGTGATCATTCATATGAAGTGAGTTTGAAAGAGAAAGGCTGTCCACCCACACTATTTACGAACCACTGCCACAGTCAGCCATTGTTCAGAGAAACACGTTAACAAGAAGGGATGATGGAGAGGAAGGATCACAGAGAATCTTGAAAGGCAAACTACAGAACTGCTGATACAGCCACTTCACTATATATATAAAACTTCTAGGCAAACACAAGAAATAAAAAAGTAGAGAGATACCAATGGTCACTAGGAAATAGCTACAGTTGAAGTCAAAAGTTTACACACACCTTGCAGAATCTACAAAATGATACTTATTTTACCAAAATAAGAGGGTTCATACAAAATGCATGTTATTTTTTTATTTAGTACTGACCTGAATAAGATATTTCTAATAAAAGATGTTTATAGTCCACAAGAGAAAATAATACTTGAATTTATATATATATAAAAAAAACGTGTTCAAAAGTTTACATACACTTGATTCTTAATACTGTGTTGTTACCTGAATGATCCACAGCTGTTTGTGTGTGTGTGTGTGTGTGTGTGTGTATTTGAATCCTTTCCAACAATGCTTGTATGATTTTGAGGTCCATCATTTCACACTGAGGACAACTGAGGGACTCACTGATGCTTCAGAAGGAAACACAATGCACTAAGAGCAGGGGGTGAAAACTTTTGAACAGAATGAAGATGTGTACATTTTTCCTATTTTGCCTAAATATCATATGTTTTCATTTAGTGCTGCCCTTCAGAAGCTACAATCAGTGAATCAGTGAGCATTTGAATCTTCTGTAATAGTTGCAACTGAGTCCCTCAGTTGTTCTGTGTGAAAAGATGGATCTCAAAATCATAAGGTCATTGCTGGAAAGGGTTAAAATGCACAAAAATGCTGAAAAAAACAGAATTTGTGGGCTCTGAAGGATTTTTTTAAAGAACAGCGTGCAGTTTAACTGTTCAGGACAACAAGAGACTCATGAACAACTATCACTAAAAAATAAGTATTAAGAATCAAGTGTATGTAAATTTTTGAACGGGTCATTTTTATAAATTCAATTAATATTTTCTCTTGTGGACTAAATGCAAATGTCTTTTATGTGAAATATCTTATTCAGGTCAGTACTAAATAAAAAAAAATATCATGCATTTTGTATGATCCCTCTTATTTTGGTAAAATAATTAACATTTTGCAGATTCTGAAAGGTGTATGTAAACACTCGAAGAAAGCTGTATTCATCATTAACATATAAATATATGCTTAACCTGTGTCTTGCAGTGTTTTAGGATGACTCTTTCACTCTCCAATGTGATCATTTGTTTTCAAATATGATAAACAACACAAAGAAGAAATTAATAAATTGTGTTTTGTTCCGAATAATACATAAAAGAATGCATATTAAAATGTTTTGTTTAACACAAGCTAATTACAATTCCCATTTTTGAGAGACCGTTATATCTGGGAAGTTCTCTGTAAAGCTGTGTATGACTCAACACAGCTAAACACTGAATGATGCCAGGAAATGGCTGTTATTCATCTGTCTTCATTGTGTTGACAATAGTATGAAAGTGAACAATGTACATTTCTGCAGTGTAGGTAACGGGAATAATTCAGCCGTGCATAATCTGTCTGTGATTTCTGACAGTATAGAAATTTCAAGATACTGTATGACTTGAATTCCCTGCAAGGATACGGCTTTCCCTCGAAGCTGGTTGCCATTTTGTCAGGTGTGGAATATAGGCCAGACCCATTACGAGAAGCCATAAAACTCTCGTCTCCACCAAAAGAAAGGAACACAACAAAAGAGTGACTGAAGCAGCCATCTGGAAGGGATAAACAAACAAGGCGCACACACACAAACACACACAGCATTAACCTTGCAAATTTTCATATTACTGATGTGGTGAATCATATCAGAAAAATGCAGTGATCAAAGAAACAATTAATTACATTGCACTTCTCAATAATTTCAAGCAAAATATTTAGCATTTCTGTACACATACGCACTAAATCTAAAACAACAACAACACTATATATGTATGGCAAATTAGTGTCTTGCTCTAGACTCTACAGCTCACAGACAGCATTTAGACTAAACCAGGATTAGGCCAAAGTTCAATTAGGACACAAGTAATTTTTATAAACATGCCTCAGAGGGGAAAAAAATAAATAAAAAAATAATAATAATAATAAAAATTGTGCATCAGAGACAAAATGAAGGCACTTTATATTTTAAGATCAGTCAGTCCAAGTTTCTTTCAGTTGAAACCGCTCAGACTTACATTTTAGTATGGGACTAGATTTAAGCCTTGTCTGTGAAATTGGTGGGTACAAATCCTAATTGAACATAGTGACACCTGCTGGTAGTTCTGACGAATTTGTTATTCACTTCCACTTTTTTGTTGTATTTTTCCACTTGTTTATAATAAACACAAAACTTAAATTTATTTATTTTTGACATTTCCTGTGACTCACATCATTTTTGGCCCTCTGCATGGCTATCAGCCGGGTGCTGGACAGAAAAATGTGACTCAACAAAGATCAGGTCAGGTACTCACAACTGCTGATATTCAAAGACATAGGACAACTGTGAGTGTGATACTAATTTTTATGCAAAAGCTCAAACTAGAACTTTAATTTTAAACACAATATTTACAGTTTCTTCATTTTATTTCGCCATTGAAGCCAAAACATAATTGGTAAACAAAGCCATTTGTCCCTTTCTAAACGCACTGGGCATGCGCTGAAATTTTGTTCACACCTATTCTCCGCGGATTCGTGCAGTAAATGGTAAAACTGTTGAGAGGGAGTAAAATCTTTGCGTGGCAGGGGCAGCTGCCACAAAGACCTGCCACCGCTGAATGCGCCTGCCACAAAGACCTGCCACCGCTATACGCGCCTGCCACCGGCCGATATGCGTCAGTCAGTGTATACAGTGAGGCAGGCGTGACGCTTCGGTGCTGCGCGCGCCATTACGGATTAAAAGGGAGGAATAAAGCATAAGGTAAGGCAGCAAATATGTAAATAAGAGTAGAATTGCACTTTCTGTTTGTTTATATGCATCAATCGGAGTGTAAACAGTGAGAGCTGTTGAGGTAGGCGCGACGCTAAGTTGTGGCAGGCGCGACGCTTCGGTGCTGCGCGCGCCATTACGGATTTAAACGGAGGAATAAAGCATAAGGTAAGGCAGCAAATATGTAAATAAGAGTAGAGTTGCACTTTCTGTTTGTTCATATGCATCAATTGGAGTGTAAACAGTGAGAGCTGTTGAGGCAGGCGCGACGCTTCGGTGCTGCCCGCACCGTTATTTAAAGGGAGGAATAAAGCATAAGTTAAGGCAGCAAGGAATAAAACAAGGTACGTTATGGCAGGTTTTGTGGCAGTTGCCTCTCACTGCTTACACTTCGGTTGATGCACGTAAGTAAACAGACAATTCTATTCTTATTTACCTATTTGTTACGTTACTTCAGGTTTTCCTCCCTTTAAATCCATGTATACACTCCGATTGATGCATATAAACAAATACACAGTGCAAGTTTACATTTATTTACATATTTGCTACGTTAACTTATGTTTTATCCCTCCCTTTAAATCCACAATGGCGTGCGCAGCACTGAAGCGTCGCGCCTGCCTCAACATCTCCACTGTATACACTTCGATTGATGCATATCTGGCGGTGGCGGGTGGAGTGGCAAGCGCGTATATCGGTGGCGGGTGGACTGGCAGCTGCCTGTGGCGGTGGCAGGTCGAGTGGCAGGCGCATATAACGGTGGCAGGTCGACTGGCACGCAAAGATTTTACCCTTACTGAAACTGTTTTCACTACAAACTAGTGTGTTCATAATTAAGACAAGACATTACAATCATATGGTAAGACACATCAATTTGCAATATCAAGCAGCAAAACGATGTTTTGTACAGCTAAAAATAGCTATAAGCAGATTAGATGGAAACCAGACCCATAAAATTTACAAATGGCCGTGTCCACTATTATCGGAAAAAGTAAGACTTTTTACAAAAGTGGGACTCTATAATCGGACTTACTTGATTTTGATTGACGAAAATCAGTGCACACACACAGTAGCATTCCCGACTAAATTAGTATTTTTAAACAATCTGCTGTGTGTATGACTCACCTATTAAAACAGTTCCTTGTCGCCACCTACTGACGTCGCAATATATCCTGCAGAAAGGGTCACGAAAAAATATCCACCGTAAGAAAAAAAAGAGGTCTGGAGATCTGATATATGCTAAATAATTTCTGGAAACAACACTTTCTTTATTTTAAATGCTGACCTTTTTCTGCAGTAAAATATGTTGTGCTGATGGTCTCAAGGCTGTAGGTTTGACATGATGGAAGAGCAAGATACAAAAAGGATTGTCTGACAGGAAAAAAGGCAAATTATCAACACAAAGAACAACTTCATATATTAAAACAAGTGAACTGATGCTTTTGGAGACAAGGAGGTTTTATTTCTAATAGTCCTTGGAATCTCATTACCTCAAAACCAGAGAGAACAAAATGAAAACTGAGTGGCCAACCAAGCTAATGTAGTTTATGGACACGTTTAAATGCTGTGCATATATACAAAGAAAATCATTTCACTCCAGTACCCCTGTGTATGTACGGGGAACTTCACATTTTCACAAACCTGTTCTTAACCGAAAGAAATGGTCTTGATTTTCCTGTGATAACGAGGCACGCAATGTGTTGAGGCATAAACAGAAACGACAAGAAATTGACCAAAAAAAAAATGACCAAACAAAAAGTTAAATAGACATTCCCCCCACTGGTTATACACAAGAATAGGCAAGCAATAATTTTACAGTATCAACATAATGAAAAGAAATTTCACACAGCCTCACTCTTAAATCAACTCATAATGAAGTCTTTCCACCTTTAATCTCTAGGTTTCTTTTCTGATGCATTTAAAGAAAAATGCTATTTACAAAATCATCCTTCTGACACCATGAAGATTCAATAACTGGAGCTAGTTTTCTTTGTAATTTCTGCATTACCCATGTTAGCAAAAGAAAGTAGTAAGTATTATTTACAAGGGAAAACTCAGAATCTTAATTACTCATGTGAGTTGCAATGGCCGATGTGCGTGTTTGCTGTATTCCGTTCCAACTAAAGCAGACGCGTAGATTTCTTCAAATGGTTGAATATGCACTACTAATGCACACACGCTCACACATACACAGCAAAGTAAATGGAATTTGTTGATTCGGAGTTGTTGGTGTAAAGCAGAGTCGCCGTGGCAACAGATTAAGTTAAACAGCGCTCAGGTCCCTCCCTACAGGATCTCACATTGGGCGGAGAAGAGTTCAGTCTCATTTGAGATTGCTTTCATTTAATCCACTTTGACCACACTGTAGATCTTGGTGACAAACCAAAAGCAGGCAAAGAATCCAATTGTACCTGGAGGCAAAAATATACAAGGGATCCAGATTACTAAAACACTATACAACATTACCTCAAGCATTACTGTTTTTCCCTAGACGAAACAGCACATAAAGACTGTCTACAAATACCAAATATGAAATGTTTGGAACAAAACATCCCACAATTTCTCATCATTACACCCATCAGTTTATTAAAAAAACAAATAAATAAAAATAAAAGCTGAACTCAAAGGGTTGAAAGCCAGTTTGGCCTATAACAGAGCAAATAAACATACTCTTTCATTCTTTCTTGTCGGCAACTAGTACCAGTACTGGCCCACAATATCAAACAGCAATCAAAATTGGAAAAATCATGATCTGTAAACCACTATTTAAAAATATTTAAATTGATACATTATTAATAAATTAAAAATCCAAACAAATTCAAATTAAAATGCTAAAAACAAGACACATTTATTTTTTTCAAGAATAACTATATTATTAACTTTTTATTAAAGAACTTTCTGAAAATTCTTGAGCATTCTGGAATTATGAAGTCTTAATAAACCGTGGTTAATTAATGTAAATGTACTGACACTTCCAGTTTCTGTAAAAACAAAAAGTTTGAAAACAAGCAATGTTTTCATAATTAAGAAATATGGGGAAATTATATTAGAAATAGAAATTAGTGCTGTCAAAAATGAAGTAATTAATCACAATTTTTGTTTTTCAGAAATTAATCACAATTAATCCCACCTAACATTAAAGTTCAAATTGCTTTAGTTCAAACAGCATAAAGACGGTATATTTTTAATATTTGTTTTTTTTTATGACTTAAGGTGAGTATCACGGATATCAATATTACTGCTGTCTCGAGGTTCTTTTTTTCATAATACTTAACCATTGACTATAGCCATTCAACATTATAGTATAATTAAGAGCTATCAATTTTAACATTTATTAGACTTCTAAAAATAACTTCTAAATTAAATGAACTTTTTCAACAATTTTTAAGGAAACCCATTATTTTCCTGTGCCTTTCAACAAGTAGGAAATATACAAAAATTATATAAGGTTATCAAACACTAAATACTAAAGAAAAAAAAGGTTTATGATTTCCTCATTTCCTTATTTGTTTTTTGATTAATAGACATCATAGCAGCTGGGTTATTAGGTTATTTGGCAGCTATTACTTTAAGAGCTGCCTATGCTGAACACGACACGGATCTGACACGCATGCTATGATACAGGCTACAGAGCGTGCTGCTGTATTTGTATATGCAATTGAAGCATGCGTGCTATGAGTACAGTATAACAGCTGACAGGACAGGTAAATTCGTTTTTAACTAACATATGGACTAACATCTTATCTGAGCGCAGTTAACTGTTGTTGTACTGAAGCTCTCTTGTCCTCTGTACATTTCCCGTGCTTGTTTGACTAGTGCCTGGCGCTAAAGTGAAACTGGAGTGCATGTCTGAAAAGTCTACCATTTGTTGTGGTCGTAAAGACGTTCTGCGACTAAACAAACACACTTCTTGTCAAGAAGAAAAGAAAAGAAAAAAAAAAAAGGAAGTCCCACTACTGATTCAACTGCGTTAAATGTTTTTAACACTGTTAAACTGGAAAAATGAATCACCTGCGTTAACACACTAATTCTGAACGCACTAACAGAAATATATAGAAATAATAATAATAATAATAATAATAATAAAAAAAAAAATTAGTCATGAATTGGCAGTGTTGACCAACAGAAAGCTGCTTGGTTTGAAAGTGACTTTTGTGGATTTCTGTCAGTGGATCTCTTTTGCCCATAACATTTTGCTGCTGTTTCGCTTGTTACTGCACCTTAACTCTACACACATACAGACCTGTGAAGAGGAAGAAGATGAGCGCCATGATCATGGTGTAGCCAAAGTAAAGAATGGTGCTGGCGAGTCCACTGATCTGCAACTTAGAGAAGAAGTAATGGATGGCATAGACCAGGAAATAAACAGCTGTGAATCCGCTGGTGAGGAAGGAGCGCCACTGCCAGTGATAGTCCTAAAATACACAAAACATTTGAGGAAAAAAAAAAAAAAAGAGACATGATTTTTCAAAATGTGCATACTGTCACACAAGTGTATATGTAATATGCATATTGCTATGTGTACTCTTACCTCAGCACACAGGTGGAAGTAGCAAAGGAGGATGGTGGCCTCAGAGCAAGTGATGACCAAAATGATGAAAACCAGGAAGAGGAAGCCGAACATATAGTACATCTGATGAGACCTGCAATATCAATGGTTTACACAATATTTTAATAAAACTGCAAGTGTTTTAAAAGAGATTTGATTTTATTTAGGTTTGAAACCTAAACCTGAACTTTGTAATCACTGGAATTGGAATCATAGCAACCGTTAATCATCAGCACTAACCAAATGCTGTTGAGGATGAAGAACAGCTGGATGAAGATGCAGCCAAACGGCAGAATTCCACCCATGACGATGCCGGGAAGAGGTTTGGTGTAGAAGGACTGCTCTGGAATCTGTCTGGGGATCTGATTGGTCCGCACAGGATGTTCAATGCCCTGAAATTGAACCGATTTAAGTTAGAGAAACAGGGATAACTGGATTATATGATACCAAACAAAATGAAGTTTTAAAAAAGGCTTTTTAAAAACAATTTGAAAGTGAAGAAAGCTTACGCTCTTCTTAAACCCGAAGTAAGCTCCAATAAAGGTGAGGGGCACTGAGATACAGAACCACAGCGCCAGAATGGCCACCAGAGTGCCAAAGGGCATGGCAGCTGATGAACCCTCGCCCCACAAAATCAGATTCATTACGAAAAAATCAGCAAACACCACCCTGAAAAAGCATGTAAATTTATTATTTACAATAAATCATATTTAATCTAAATGTTAACACACAAGACTTCAAAGTGCAAAATGGCCCAAATCTTCCATTAGCTGTTACATTTGAAAGGGATACTTCACCCAAAAATTAAAATTCTGTCATTAAAGTTGTTCACTTCCAGAACAAAAATGTACAGATAATTTACTTACCCCCTTGTCATCCAAGGTGTTCATGTCTTTCTTTAGTCATAAAGAAATAATGTTTCTTGAGGAAAACATTCTAGAATTTTTCTCCATATAGTGGACTTCTATGGTGCCCATGAGTTTGAACTTCCAAAATACAATTTCAATTCAGCTTCAAAGGGCTCTAAATAATCCCACCCGAAGAAGAAAGGTCTAGCGAAACGATTGGTTATTTAAAAAACAAAAAACAAAAACAAAAACAAGTACAATTTCTTTACTTTTTAAACCAGTCTATTCTCTGCGATGCACATGTGAACTCAGGGTCAATACAGTTAGGGTAGGTCAAAAACTCCCATCTCATTTTGAAGCTGGAGAAGAAAATGTTTTTCAATATACCCTACAGGTATATGACCCGGATTACACAGAGTTCCAATGTGCATCGCAGAGAAAAGACAAGACAAGCATTTGAGGTTAAAAATTATAGAAATTGCGAATATTAAAAAAAAAAAAAAAAAAATCATTTTGCTAGATAAGACCCTATTTCCTCAGCTGGGATTGTTTAGAACCATTTGAAGCTGCACTGAAACAGCATTTTGGAAGTTCAAAATCCACCACAGAAGTCCACTACATGGAGAAAATTTCTAGAATGTTTTACCTCAAGAAACAATTTCTTTAATACTAAAGAAAGAAATACACAAATATCTTGGATGACAAGGGGGTGAGTAAATTATCTGTACATTTTTGTTCTGGAAGTAAACTTCTCCTTTTCACTCAAGCTCATGTCATTCAAAACCCCTAAAACAAAAATAACGACTTTATTCAACATTTTTTTTTATCTTCCGTCTCAGTCTCCGCCACGTGTTCTTGGCGCTGAATAAAGTTCACAAGAGTACCACAACGTTGAATAAAATTGTTAAATAAAGTCGTTATTTTTATTTTCTTTGCACACAAAAAGTATTCTCGTAGCTTCAAAACATTACGGTTGAACAAATGATGTCACATGGACTATTTTAATAAAGTCCCTACCAACGTTCTGTGCCTTAAACAAGTCAGTTGTGTTGCTGTTTATGCAGGTTGAGACAGCTCTCGGATTTCATCAGAAATATCTTAATTTGTGTTCCAAAGATGAACAAAGGTCTTACGGGTTTGGAACAACATGAGGGTGAGTAATTAATGGCAGATTTTTGGGTTTACCATAACTTGAAATTTCAATTTAAAGAAATTATGTATTTCTCCATTCACCCACCCTGGGCACAGAAATGCTGTCAATAGAACATTGGTCTTCCACTTCTCCCCACCGAAAGCTGGAAAGAGAGAGAGAGAGAGAGAGAGAGAGAGAGAGAGAGAGACCAGCTTACCTCACATTTCAATAACGATACAAAACAAATATTAAACCTCAGAGAGAGAAAATACAGCCAATTTAATAAAGTTGTAATACATCAATACATCAGCCTCTCAAACTAGATACTTAAAAAAAAAAAAAAGTTCCATTTTAATGCGTTTTCTTGTTTTTATTACTGACTTCAAAGCAGTTAAGTATTGTATTAGGCTAACCAAGACTTGTCATAGCACTTGCATATTATTGCTCTTTTGTTGATTTGATTGCTTCTATTGTCCTCATTTGTAAGTCACATTGGACAAAGTCTGCTAAACGACTAAATATAAATTTTATAAAAGCTGATAAAAGTTTAGGGGTTACATATTTAAAAGGCTGTTACAACGACTGAACGCAAATTCACAAATGTCCATTATGATTCAGTTTTTAATCAGAGAAAAGAAAGAAAGAAAAAAGAAAAACTGAGACGGGGCTTTCCAGTGTGCCAATTTTAGTCGCATTTGCAACTGAAACTACTGCGTGCGACTATGAAAAAACATTTAGGAGCACCAGTGCGACTGACCTGATCAGCATATTTATGTTTGCGCTGAGAGGAGCTTCAAAGATTTCTGTGACAGCCTTTAATGATTTTAGGGGAGTTCGTAAATGAGATATTGATTTAATACAACAGTTAAATAAACAAGAAGTTACTATTAAGTGACTTACATTGTCTGACTCTAACACTATTGCCTGATTTTGCTCTATTTCATCGTCAAAAATAGTTTGAAACAAAATCACAACTGAGCCGCTGCGCATCTCCATTCAAACACAGAGTTGTTTCATTTATGAACGAAAGTGCGTTTTTAAACGACTCTAGTGAGTCAATGATTCAATGACCCATTCATAAAGACAGTCACTTGTTTTATTCCTGAATGAATCAGCCGTTCAAAATCAATCAAATGAATGAATCATTTAGTAATTAAATCAGTGACTTGCCGCCACCTACTGGCAGTTTTAGTTTCATTTTTAAAGTATCTTTCCAGTTATTTAAATAATTTAATATTTCTATATTCAAATTTTTTATATACAAAATCTCAACATGAATTTATGAAGTTGATTGCACTCATGCCACCTCTGAGCCTCATTACACATATGAAAATACACCTACAAGCCACTTTTGTGTTCTTCTATGCCACCTCTGTAGTACAAATTAATTTTGTTAATACTGATTTCATTTGATTGGTAACTTGTTTTTATTCTGTTGTTTTAACTGGAAATTTTAAAAAGCTTATAATATATATATATATATATATATATTTTAAATTGACAAAAGATGACATACTTCTAATAAAGTTAGAAAAATGCCATTACAGGTAAGAACAAAATTCCCCTTTAATTCACTTCAAGGAGTCAAATATCACCAATGGGAGAGCTAATTTTTTGATCAGATTTTTTGATTATTGATTAGAAGGTGCTCCTAAAAAGAAAGCACTAGAAAGTGCTCCTAAAAAGAAAAGCCTAGAACCCTGTGAGAGAACATCAAAGAGGACAATTAAACGTCTGTCATGTAAACGATGTTAAAACGGAGCTCAGCAGATGGATCTACAACTGATATCATAATAAACAGAAGAGTAAGCGCTCTTTGTATTCTGCACGAGCTGTAGAACAACTAAAGCAAAAAAGCAGCAGGGGTGTGTAGGCCTGCCTGTTCGTGTAAAGGGCTCCTCTGACACTAATTAAATCTAACGAACTGCAGACAGCCCTAATGAAGCGAGGATCAGAGATCAAAGGTCAATCCTCTGCTGCGTACTTACATTTGTAGTAGCGGGCAGCCACATAACCAGCTGGAGTACCCAGGAGCACCCACAGCACCACTGCACACGTCATCAGAGCCCCACGGTTGGCAGGTGACAGGAAACCCAAACAGGCAAAAACTGCAGGGGGAAAACATGTTGTCAAGTTCAGGGCTGCATGAATTCAGAATTGGCACAATGTCAATCAAAAATTCAACAAAATTCTTCATATTTTAGATGTAGCAAATGTAACAGAGCTCGAAACTAACATTCAAAACAGTCCAGGTTCAAATATCGTATCAGCCATCACATTTTTTAAGTAAAAATTTAGCTTAGTAGCATTTTTGGTATCTTTTTATCATAAAAGTAATTTGTCCAAAAATCTGATTACACTGCTCAAACTGCATTGTATAAAAAGTGTCTTGATTTTTTTTTTTTAATCTCAGTGTTCAGTGATCACGTGACACTTTTTTTTTTGTTTATTCTTGCTTATGCTTTTGAAAGTGTGTATTTATGTCTAATTTTCACTACTTTTTGGGTTGGATTTTTACGTTTTTTAATGTTAAAAGGTCTCTTCTATTTACAAAAGCTGAATTTATTTAATTAAATATACAGTAAAAACAGTAATATTGTGAAATATTATTATAAATTAAAACTACTCTTTTCTACATAAAATTCTGTTTTTAAGAAATTCAAAGCTGAATTTTTAGCACTCATTACTCGTCTTCTGTGTCACATGATCTTTCAGAAATCAGAAATGCTTATCTGCTGCTCAAGAAACTTTCCTTACTAATACCAATGTCAAAAACACTTGTGCTGCATAATATTTTTTGTCAAAACCATGATAAATTTCCTTTTTTTTAAGATTATTTGATGAAAGTACATAAATGTTGTTTACTATCACTTTTAATCAAATGAATGTCTTCTTGCTGAATGAAAAAATAAATAAATAAATAAATAAATAAATAATTGTACTGCCCTCAAACTTTTGAATGGGAGCGTACATTTATTTTACACATTTGTCATTTTTTTTCTAAAGCAAACTATGTTTTGACCTGTTACTGGTGTTTTTCTATCAATCAGGACTTGGACTTCTTTCTTTTCCTTGGCTTTCCATACACTTACAGAGAGTAACAAACGTCATGATGAAGATCTGAGTCCCGGAGCCCAGAAACACAGACAGCAGCATGCCTTTCCTTGGAGGCCTGAAGACATCTCCATGAACAAGCTTCCAGCCAAATTCCTCCTGGGCATCCTCCTGGAAAAGATGGAGAGGAAAAGCGAGCCTTTAACAATGGCAGGAGCTAACGGAACCCCGTTCAGGCGTGGGTTTTGGTCTACAGCCCAATTACGGCTAACAGAGATCAAAGGAAAGACGCCGGCTGCTGCTCAGACCAATGATACACTCTGTCACTCTCAGTCTGTCCTTAATGAGTCTGATGCATGAGGACGGAGGAGGGGCCATGGTGAAACACAGGAAAGAGAGAACACGTAAAAGCAACAGATGTGTGTATCACGCCTGACCCTGAGTGACCTCGAACCCTGATTGGGAGGGGTCAAATATATGATATATACAAAGAGATTTGAATGTGAAGTCTGTATTTAAAGTGACTCGTATCAAGGGTGAACGCAGATGTCTGTGTGCACTTGTCTCTTCTCATCAGTGTGACCCTCATTGTTGGCAGCAGATGATCCAGACCACAAACACAAGTGACAAACATTAACACATTCTAGAAGTTACGCTCGTTAGTTTACAAACCAAACACACTGAGTGCTACACACTCATACACATGCAAATATAAACATTCTATTATGTGGCAAACAAAACTTGTGGCTGTACTAAAAACACACTCACATAATAAGGTCATAGGAGTGGATTAATCATATCAGTGACATGTTATAGTAGAGCTAAACTCACCACAGAGTCCATCTGGTTGTATCGGGCGATGTCTTTATGGAGTGTTCGGAGCATGATCATAGCAACCATTCCCGAGAGGAAGAGCACGATGACCAAAGAGTTCATGATACTGGTGGAAGAGAACAGAACATCTTGGTATACGTTTTATTTGCTGAACTACATTATGGGTTTATTAGGATATGGACCCTTTTCCAAATGACACGCTTAGTGCCTGTAATCCACGTAACATAACGCCAGGGGTCTGCAACCTTAAGGCCTTTCTACACGGAGTACGAAAAAGCGAATTGAATAATCGGACGCAATGACGCGCTGGAATAAAATAACAGATTCCTATAGATGCTTCTACATAGACCGTGAACATTTGCACAGAGAACATGTCTGCCTATTATGGAATAAAAATCAACTACAGATCACAATCAGAAGTTATTACAAGCACTCAACGATTGTTTAAAGTGTGTTTTAAGCAAATGCATTAATAATTGTATACATTTTCAAATGTGGCATGATGTTAAATGTACTTCTATTTATATTTTAAGATGTCTTCTTGAAAGCATTATAGACGGTTTGTGTTTCTGGCATAAAACCAAACTTTATTTATCTTAAGTTAATGCTGTATTATTGAGTGGACGATGTTAAATCCATATACAAGATACATATTTGGGAAAAACTGCATTGTTGGTTGACACCACCTAGAGTGCAGGCATGAATTAGCAGAAGGCGAACAATTGGTTTGCGCCCGATAAGGGCCTTTAGTGCTATCAAGAGAGGAGATTATTAATCATCATCATTATTATTGTTATTATTATAAATACTACTTTGTTTTATGTCAATTATAAAAATTCAAGTAACCAACTCAGAAATATATTACTATACATATTGTAATAATACTATTATACTGTAAAATTAAATATTTTTTATATAATATCAACAACTATTATTATTCAAAATATATTTATCTTTATATTTAAACTAAAAAAAATAAAATAAAGAAATATATTACTACAGCAATAATACTATTTACATGTTTTTCTTTTTTCCATACTAGTACTATATGAATATAATTAAAATAAAAAGAATATCTTAATTTTGTTTTTTTTACTTTCAATATTCAATATTCGTTATCCAACATGGCAATATTTTCAACTCACTTTGGCCGATAGCCATTGCTGATACTGATAGATTTCCTTTTGTTTGTAAACAACAAGTCTCTCCTGTGCAGAAATTATATGCAATTTTTTTTTTTTTTAATTTTGGCTAGTTTTGGATAACTTATTTGTTAGAATAAACAATAATAAAGTTCTTTTATAATGACAGTATATTGAAGCTTTGAAAATAACTATAAATAAAATATATATAAATTGCTGCAATTTATTTTTATTTATTTCATAAAAATGCAGTGGAAACCTTAACATTTTAAGATTCAACATTTGTAGATGGCCTGAAGCAAAACGGTTGTAAAAATTCTGAAAATCTTTTAGAGCTCATAATTTGCTTTAAAAAAAAAATGAATGAATAAATCAGTATATATAAACTTATTTAATTTACAAGTGTCATGTTTGTGACATCAATTACTGCTTTATTTAATCAGAAATACAGTCTAGATGTTATTTGGGCATTTTACATTAATTTTATTATCAGGCGGCCAATAGCACACCATTCTGTACATGTATTCTCAGATTAAATGGAGCAATCCAAAACAGTGAATCTAATCATCATTCAGGCAAAACTTTGTTTCAAGAATGAGCCACACTGCTGACGTGATCTAATCGCTAGCACACCCTGAGCATGTGCGAGTTATTCCTCTTACTAACAAGACATATCAGCATATTTTTTCATATCAGGCCAATGTAGATATTTATATGTAAAGCCATTATCGGCCGATTCTGATATTGGTCTGATAATTGGTCCCTAAAATATAGAGCTTTTATTTTGGCTGGAAACCGCAGGGAGGCCTTAAAGGAGAAGTCCACTTCCAAAACAAAGATTCACATATAATGTACTCACCCCCTCGTCATCCAAGATGTTTAGGTCTTTCTTTCTTCAGGCATTAAGAAATTATGTTTTTTAAGGAAAACATTTCAGAATTTTTCTTCATATAATGGACATATATGGTGCCCCGATTTTGAACTTCCAAAATGCATTTTAAATGCAGCTTCAAATGATCCCAAATGCAGTTGTAAATGATCCCAGCCGAGGAAGAAGGATCTTATCTACCGAAACGATCGGTTAATTTCATTAAAAAAATACAATTTAAACACTTTTATTCTCAAATGCTCATCTTGCCTTGCTCTCATTGACCTCTGTGTATTCTGGCTCAAGACAGTTAGGGTATGTTGAAATACTCCAATCGTATTTTCTCCCTCAACTTCAAAAATAATTTCAAAATCATACTACATTGCTGCAAAAGTACCGACCCAGTCTTTGCAAAGTAAACATGCAAAGATCATCAAACACCCTTAACAAAAAAGGTAAAACAGCTATATAATACAATTTTGAAGTTAAGGGAGAACATGAGTTGGGAGTTTTTTGACATACCCTAACTGTCATAAACCAGAAAAAAACAGTCCAGGCAGAGTAAGACAAGACGAGCGTTTGACATTAAAAAGTACATAAATTGTATTATTTTTATGAAAATAACCAATCGTTATGCTAGATAAGACCCTTCTTTCTCGGCAGGGATCGTTTACAACCGCATTTGGGATCGTTTGTAGTCACATTTAAACTGCAATTTGGAAGTTCAAAATCGGGGCACCACATCAGTCCTTTATATGGAGAAAAATCCTGAAATGTTTTCCTCAAAAAACAATTTCTTTACGACTGAAGAAAGAAAGACATGAACATCTTGGATGACAAGGGGGCGAGTACATTATCTGTAAACTGTTGTTCTGGAAGTGGACTTCTCCTTTAAAACTTCATTTTTTGTTAACAACAGATTTATAAATGCTTCTCATTACAAATAATTTTCAAACGCACATTCCAAGATGAACACACTGAACACACTGGATCATGAGCTACTCATGTGTAAATGAACACAGTGTCACACATTACTCTGAAACAAGTGTTGGTCAGCTACTGGCCAGCTTTTGACCATCACAGTTTCATATACCTGTCAATATATATATATATATATATTTTTTTTTTAACTTGCATCTGCTGCTTGTCAAGTGATTTTGGACCCTAGCTGAGAGTGTTCTGCAGCCACTAGATGGTGCCATTCACATAGTGTTGTTAGAAGCTATGGCAGTGGTTTTTAAACCTGTCCTGGAGGCACCCATTTTGTATGTTTAGACACACCCAAATCAGGTCTTGCAGTCTCTACTAATGAGCTGATGATTTGATTTGAGTCAGGTGTGTTAGATGAGGAAGACATGCAAAATGTGCAGGGCAGTGGTGCCTCCAGGACAGGTTTGAAAACCACTGAGCTATGGTATCCATTCAAGAATTAATATGTGGATTTTAAAAATATGGAGAATAATTTATGTATTCATTTTTTTTTTAATTTATGAAGTTCACATAGGTCATACTTCAGGTCAACCGTACCACATTAGGGGGATGTGAGCTTTGTATCTATAGTGCACCACAACCACAACGAGGGTTTATAAGACCGCAAGTCCACTTTCAGGGTGTCATTTGGGATAGGGATATAGGATGTGTGTAGTGTGTGATATGTGCCCTCACCTGAACCACTGAATGTTGGTATGTGGCATAGACTCAAGAATATAATCCCATCTAGAGGCCCAACGAATCATTTTGTCCTCCTGCAAATACCAAACCACCAGTTACACACAAAAACCAAGAGCTCTGCAGAAACACTGATTTCATAAATCGCTTCACAGCAGGGGTCTCCAATCTCTTACAGGCTAAAAAAGATAGAGAGATAGAGCACAGACACTTACTGCATCAAATTGATGCATTGTAGTTGCACTGTAGGCCTGGTTTATAACAACATGGATATAAACCCAAATTAACATTTTTATGATGTTTAGACTGCAAAGTCTTTCAAATGATAATTTTAAATTTAATGAATGATCATGTTATTTTTCATACATCTAGTATGAGATGAACAATGACACTTTTAGCTACACTTTAGCTTTGGTTGAAGTTTATGTAAAACACCATTGTTGCATCTTAATTTTCAGTGTTGGGGAAAGTTACTTTTAAAAGTAATGCATTAAAATTTTACGTTACTCCCTGGAAACTAATTGTAATTGTAATGTGTTACCACCAACACTGTTCATTTTTTATTTATTTGACAATATTTGGTCAAATCTCCTGCAGGAAATCCCTGCTTTATAGAAAATGTGGCATGATACCACCTTGTGGAAAAATACAGAACAACTCTTCTCAATTTGAAATGAAGAGGAAGAGGGATGTAAATGATTTTTGTTTATAAGTTTGTATAAACTGCAAAAACGATGGAAGACACCCTGATTCAGTTTAAAGAACTGTAAATTCACCCCAAAATGTAAATTCTGTCATCATTTACTCGCCCTCATGTTCCATTTTGTCTTTAGTTGATCTTTAGAACATAAAGTAAGGTATTTTAAGCACAAAAAAGAAACGTTCTTAGGATAAAAAAAAACAACAAACAAACAAACAAACAAAAAAAACATTATGCTTAATAAATTGAGAGAAGCTGAAATCGTGATTACGATTGAAATATGATTCCTTGTGCAGCCCTATCTAAACAGAACCATCACTGAACTGACCGAAGCTGACTAAGGACACTATTGTCTTTTAGACAGGAGAATCTGAACTGTCATTATATTTGAGTTTCCATAATTGATTCTGCTATTGGTTCTTACTTGTCAAGCACACACAACTGAGCTTATGTAGTCTTTATATGTGCAGTTATCACTGTTTTTATCAAATATTAAATAGTAAATTAAAATCTGTTTAACACATAAAGTGATTGTCTGATTTTCATGGATTAATTTTACAATGTCTTTATTAGGGCTGCACAATAAATTGCATTGTCAGACTTGTTTAAAAAAAGATTAAAAAAAAAAAAGAAATCTCATTATGACATAAATGTTTTTCTCTAGTTCATGTTGGCCACAATTATTGGCACCCAATTACTGCAAAGTCCTTTTCCCAAGATAACAGCTCTGAATTTTCTCCCCTGGTGAGTTTGGAGAACACCTAACAAGAGATCAGAGACCATTCCCTCATACAGAATCTCTCCAGATACTTCAGATTCCCAACTCCATGTTGGTGCTTCTCTTCAGTTCACCCCACCCATTTTCTAAAGGGTTTAGGTCAGGGAACTGGGACGGCCATGGCAGAAGCTTCAGTGACACATTTTTGTGTTTGTTTTGGATTTTTTTTCTGATGGAATATGTAAACACGGCCCAATATAAGATTTCTAACAGTGGCAGTTAGGTTTACATTTTTTTTTTTTATCTCTTAATATTTGACAGAATCCTTGATGCCATGTCTCTAAACAAGATGTCCAAGATCTCTGGCAGAAAAATAGGCCCAGAGCATTAAAGATTTAGCAGGTTATTTAAATGTGGGCATGGGGTAGTTTTTATCCCTGTTTGCACCAAACGCATCTTGAGTGTTTGCTGCCACAAAGCTCTTTTTTTAGTTTCATCTGACCACAGAAACCAGTCCCGTTTGAAGTTCTAGTCGTATTTGACAACTAAATATGCCGGAGTTTGTTTTTGGTTGAGCGAGCAGGATTTCTCTTGAGACCCTCCTGAACAACATGTGGTGATGTAGGGGCTATTTGAATTTTTTTTGGGCCTTCTGGCCCCAAGACTCAACTAAACTCTGCAATTCTCCAGCTGTAATCCTTGGAGTGTCTTTGGCCACTCAAAGTCTCCTCTTCACCATCCAGTATGACGATATAGACAGACGTCCTCTTCTAGGCAGATTTGTAACATCTTTAGTTGATTGCAACTTCTTAATTATTGCCCTGATGGTGGAAATGGGGATTTTCAATGCTTTAGCTCTTTTCTTCCAGCCATTTTCTATTTTGTGAAGCTCAGCAATCTTGTTCTGCACATCAGAACTATGTTCTTCGGTTTTACTCTTTGTGATGGACAATTAAGGGAATTTGGCCTTTGTGTTCCTCATATTTAAAATCCTGTGCAATAGGAAGGCATGGCTGGACAGTTTCATGCTCCTAGCTCCACCCTGGTGTTGCTAAAAATGTAAATATGAATGGGGATATATTTCAGAGATATTTTACTCATAAGAATTTCTAGGGGTGCCAATAATTGTGACAAACATGAACTAGAGAAAAACATTTATTTCATAATGGGATTTTCACCCCCCAAATTCCATTGTTTTACTTCAATGAAAGGTTAGAATTTTGTGAATTTTTTGAATGAAAGATCAAAAGATCAGAAGGATTAACAGTGCAGATTTATTTCCACAGCTGCCTTTGTTCATATTTACCAAGGGTGTCAATATTTGTGGAGTGCACTGTAAATCTCCATCACATGCCTTCAGCTGGAGTGGCAATTAATACACAAAGCCATAAATCACTGACAAGCTATGCAAAAATCGTGCTCACAATCGAATGTGATTCATCTGCGATTACGTGATGGAGATTTACTACTAAATCACTGTACCGGCTTTACTGACTAAACGCGCCAGACAACCGCATGTGATTTATCGTGCAGCCCTAGTTATGATGTACTTTTTGAAGCTTGAAAATGTTTATTGACTAGTAGGGGTGTAACGGTACACGGAAGTCATGGTATTGGTGTCACAGTTCGAAGTTTGAGTACAATAGGAAATGTACTCGAGTTTGGTACAATAGGAAATGTATTTTTTGACTTTGAATAGACAGTAGTATTACATGTAGCATGAGCAGTTGTTTTTGATTTGAATTAGATTGTATAATTTCAAGATTTAAAGCAAAAGCAGATTTGTGACTTTAGATTTGTGAAATAATGCTACATAAGACACTTGCACAAAACAAAAACAGCAGATGGACTGAATGAAAATGCAAACTTATTCTCTGACAGCCAGTGGCGCTTAGTGAACAGTTTCTGAAGATGGTCAGTTCCTCTCAAAGATACATTCATATAAACTTCCACATATTTATCTTCCTATATTTCAAGCATCACAAACAGTGAGCTCAATCTCAACTTGCTTACACTATGGATGACCGGGCTTTTTCTTTGCATGTTTCAAAACTCCGGAAAATCTCCTCATTATGATATTAGATGTGTGAAATCTTTCAAATCTTAATAAAACTCAATTTTTTAGACATGCTTATGTGTGATTTGTTAGGTTTTTTGGGGTTATCTTGTCTCTTTTCCTGCTCTTTCCTGTAACGGCAGTTAGTGTGACATTACCCCCTTCTTGACTGATCACCTATGACCAACTGTATTAGTCGTATGACTGCACAAACCGAACCGTGAAGTCTGTACCGTGACTGTTCTGGATGAATACATGTACTGTTACACCCCCATTGGCTAAACTTTCAATAGATTAAAAAAAATATATAATTCACAGAAATTTTGAGAGAATATTAAAAATGTCTTAGTTTCTGTTCCAATGATGAACAAAAGTCTAATGGGTTTGGAATAATGTGGGTGAGTAAATGACAGAATGTTCATTTTGAGGTAAACAAACCCTTTAAGATTGATATGGAAGTATTTTAATCACTGACCACAAACTTGACAGAGTAAGTGTAGGGAATCTTGATTTCTCCACTAAACTTGTTGTTCAGACTCATGGGAGGTCCTGTGCAGTCTGGTTTCTCCAGGTTGGTGTGCTTATAGCTTTAAAAAGAGATAGAAACAGTCCATATTTACATATTAAATCCAATATTCTATCATTATGTTCAATTCAACAATTAAATATTTAAATATACTGTTGCTTTTAGTTAAATCTTAATTATTGCTTAGAATTGTTTTAAAAGCCTCAAATACCTTTTGGGCTCTAATTTAGCTGCGACCAGTCTGGCACCAGCAGCCTCGTTCTCCACCACGTGGTAGAAAATGGTGATGTCCACATGGTTGAAGATGTAGAAGGTGTCTTTGTCATTGAAGTCAGCCTGCATAAAAATGACCGCTGCTTGAACAAGCTGCATTAAACAGAACAATCAACATATGACCTATGAAAAGGCTGGTATGTGATACTCACATTGACCACACAGGCATCTTTGGCCCGTCCCGTATCTGTGACATAGCAACCAATGGGGAAGCCTGGATTACAGAACTTCTGATTGTCCTCCACATCGTAACACCAGGTCACCGGCATATTATCGACAATCCTGAGACAGTCAAATGAGTGATGAGATGCTATGCTTCACAGTAGTGCTGAGTTACAGCACAGAGAGAGACTGAGCGAATGCCTCACCAGTGGTGTTGGTAATTGAGGAGCATTCCCTTCTTGAGAAAGTCCAGCTTGGCTTTATCCTCTGCTTTTTCGGTGTTGTAAGTTTTAATACAGACACTCTGGCACTCCAAATTCTTCTTGAAGGAAAACTAGAAGAACAACAAACTCAGTCAGAATACAGAATAAAACGCTATGAGAATAAAAAAAAAAAAAGAATGACTTTAGAGCAATTTACATTTCAAAAAGGACAAAGTCAAAAGCTGCATATGACAAAAGCTTTTATCCAAGGTGATAATGTGAACACGTGAAATAGGCAATATTTCATTATTAAGGTATTTTAGCACCACTTACATTTAATACAGCTTTTAAAATTGTCTTACAATAGATTCATACAACTTTTGAATAGTCTCCAGATGAATGCAGGCTATCAGAACATCTGCCAGTTTTTTGTTTGTGTGAGGAGGTAGTCTGCTTGTCACGCTTCTCTTTAAAACTGCCCACAGTGGTTTGATAATATTCAAGTCATTTGTTGAAGGCTGAAGTTCAACTTGGTAATTCAACTGTCCAGGTTTTATGATCATGACACCATATTTCTAGCAATGTACCATTTGTGTCTGTGATTAAAGTTTTATCATGGACGTTGGCAAAGTAAATACTAAGGTATTTACTGAAGTAGTTCTGTGTTGTTTGAACACAATCCTTCTTAGTGTCTGACTCACTATCCTTCGTTTTCAAAGACAATGTTGTTTACTATACCTTATATGGGGACGGCTCAATTCTTTCTCCAAACAGCACCTGACCCAGGTTCTCAGATGGACGCTTCTCGGACTGATCAGCACAAAAATCAAACCTAAAAGAATAAAAATGATCGAGGAATAATCAGAAATAATCAAATCAATAATCAAAAAGCTCAGCTCAATAATCAAAACAGCACTTCAAATATGGATTTCTTGTTTAATAATTTTTCAGGTGACAAAAAGTCAATGTCTGATTCGCCTATTATTTTTACAGTTTGACTACTGGGTGTGTGTGTCGGATTTGAAATACAGTGGAACTCAATATTAAGCACAAACGATTACAGTTACCTACATTTTTCAAACTATCTTTTGTGGTCAGCAGAAGAAAGAAATGCATACAAGTTTGGAACAACATGAGGTTGAGTAAACTAGGTGAACTATCACTTTAACTGTAATACATATGGTGAGCAGAAAACCTCTGATAAATGGCTGGAAGCTCTTGAGTCACTGTTTAAAACAAGCTCTGAAGATAATAGAGAAGATAAAAGAGGCTGATAATCCTGTAGCGGTTGATTTTTACATTTGTTATTTGTTTTTGCTGATTTGAATGCATTTTATTTTGAGAGAGCTGCCATATGGGTAGTGGTGTTAATTCAGATAGAACACCCTCGGGAGCCTGAGCACACAGTAAGTGCAAGGCAGATTAATAATGCAAAGCATATGTCATATTGAATGTCTTGTGAGGAAGAGCAAGACATTCTCGACTCCATTTGATTATACAGCGGGTGGTGTGACTGAAAGGCCTCTGTGTTAACAGAACGGCACTCCCTCCTCGGTGTACAGAACGTCTGAGCACAAGTCTCTACATTCAAACTTTCCTCCCCTCCTTCCCCAGTCTCTCTCTAGTGTATTAGCGACACGCTTGCTACATTTCATCCTCTGCAGGTTTTCCCTCAAAGATTTACTAAACCAAAAACCTGTGAGTACTAACTGGTTAACCATGCAAAAAGCACAGCAAATCTCGAGCAAAAACCATGTTAAAAATGCAGTTTCTTCAGTGTTGTCCATTACAGTGTTGATATCACCAGCTAAAACAATTAAAAGTTGTTTTTGATAATAGTAATGAAGCTGAAACAAAATTAAATATAAATCTATACTATATGAAAAAAAAAAAAAAAATCAGAAACGTTGCTTTAGCTACTAAATGAATTAAAATAAGTACTAGAATTACTTAATTAAATCTGCAATAAAAAGAAAGCAAAATAATTTTTTTAGAAGAAACATTTTCCTAAAAACTATATGAACATAACAAAATTACAAAAACTGAAATAGAAAAATCTAAAAATAAAAGCTGATTTACATTATAAACTGTACTGTATGTTATAGTATTTATTAATACTCACGCTGTGTATTCATACGGCAAAACAGACTCCACAGAATCCAGCCTGTTCACAAACAGCTCAATCATTGACTATTAAAAAAAAAAAGAGAAGCATTCAAGGTTATGGTAATGCTGAAATGTCCACAGTAATTCATTCTTTTTGTAAAAAGTGTCACTCTTTGAAGTTCACTTTTATATAAACTTTTCTGACATGCAATTAGCATGTGAGGGCATCTTTACAAAACACATCTTTATAAATGATTAAAATAAAGGCCTTTGGAAAAACAATTGCCATATGAACCAAAGTCACCAACAAAAATAATGTCATATGTACTAGTTATTGTTACTATTACAACACACACACACACAAAATATGCGCAAACTGAATAAAAAGTTTCTTGATGATGATGGTAGTATGAAATTTATCAAGTAATCAAGTATATTGTTCTACACATGATACTGTAGTATCAAAATATGAGTAGTAACTTTTGCATTCAGGTAACATTATATTTGACAACACACTTGTTAACTGAGCACAGTGACCCACCCCCACATGACGATACAGAAATAAGGTGGAAAACATCACACCTGTAAAACCAGTTTATAGTGTTGGGTTTGAGTCTACCTAAGCCGAGTCAGAGTCGAGTCTGAGTCTGAGTCTTTAACAAATCAAGTCCAAGACAAGTCAGAGTCCAAAACTGGCTGAGTCAGATTCAAGTCTCGAGTCTCAAAGGGACTCAAGTCTCGAGTCTCAAAGGGCCGAGTCCGAGTCCAAAGAAACACTACTGTTCGTCAGTATCTTAACATTGTTTTAACCCAGGGGTGCCTAAACAGGTGTCCAACAGAGTTCAGCTCCAGTCCCAATTAGGCACACCTGAACTAGCTAATCAAGCTCTTACTAGGCATACTAGAAAGGACTGATTTGAAAACCACTGCTCTAGTGGATCTTGCCATTTTGATTTTTGATTTCACAACATCTCATAATTAGTGTCCATGCTCTGCTTAGCAAACTTAAGACATGTAACAGAAGTTATGGCTGACTTATGTAATGTGACATATTTCAAAACTTTTTATAGGACGGGACTTGACTTTATTCATCGATATACTAAATTCAAGGGTGGGGGTAAAGGAATAAGCATCTTGGTGAATGGGACCTTAAGAGCAGAAAATGCACCTCTTTTATTTCTGATTGTGGCTGTGTGTGTGTTTTGGGTTTTACAATTTCCGTGTCATAAATATTAATCAAACAACAAAAGAAAAAGAGAAAAATCACTTACTTTTCTTTTATGGAATCACTTATTAACTTTAATAAGAATCCAATTTAATGTATACAGTGAAGATTTTGCAGTGTTTTATTTTGACATTTATTACTTAATGAAATGTCTGTAGTAGTCTATTTCTGTAATAACCTTTAGATAGACATACCTAAAAAAACTTTAAAAAACAAAAAATATATTTTTAAAAAATATTATTCCATTTGTATTTTTGATTAATATATTTATCCTTTTTTTATATTATTAAGAATATTATAAATGATAATATTATAAAGAAAGTAAAAATCACCATTTTTAACTGTCAGTGGGATTTATCCAGTTGATTCGTGAACAACTTTTATTCGTAACTACGCATATGAAACCACTTTTAATTATTCACTACTGTGCACTCACGCCGCTTTATTTTCGTAATATTCCCGTTATTCTTTAGAAATATAGCACTGCGATGGGAGGTCAGATTAGCTCACTCAAAAATTACAATCCTTTCATTATTTCATACAATGAAAGTGAATTACGACTGAAGCTGTCAGTCCCCAATATTATTCCTAATGTCTCCTTTAGTGTTCTATGTAACAAAGGGACAGTTTGGGAGTAACATCAGCTGAGCAAATAAATACAGTATTTACATTTTTAAAAGATAGCAACTCCTTTACAGCCAAAGTCCTGTTTAAAAGAGTGACACATGAGAATGAATCGAATCTCTTCACTTAAAGGTTAACAGACCAATCGCCCACAAAAAGTCAGTTTTATGGCAGTACGGAGTTTCTGAAAGCGACGAAATTAGCATGTTTAACTTAGCTGTTTATCTTTATGAAGACAAGTGTTCCCACAACTGACACCCAGCAATAGCATTTCGAGCTAGCATCACGCAGCACTGAGACCGCATTACGAAGAAACACGACACATCTTATACATTTTAATTTAACAATTTATTATGCGTATTAATATGAATATTTACCTTGCAGTCTGGTACGTCGCTGTTTTTTTCGCTCTCTTCTTTCTCACAGAAGCTCACCGGGGCCAAACCAGGAAGATAGAAACTCAACGCGTCCCGCAGCGACCCGCACACAAAAAGCAACAAAAATACAATACGGACACGGTGGAACACGACCATTTTGCCTCGAAGGACTAGTTAAGGATTCGGTAGATGTATTTACATGCGTGAAATGTAGATATGCGTGTCAGAATTCAGACATTTGTGTATCTAAGCAAAAGCGCTAGCGAAACTGCTGCCTGCGTAGCAGCATCTGATTCCTCAGACACGTCATCCGTCACGAACAGCATGATGGGATCGTGGAGGACTCCAATGCGGAAGACAATGAAACCATGATATACGGTTGTGACTAGAAGGGATACAGCTAATCTTAAAGTAACTTATTTGTGGGAGAGGATATAAAATAGAGAAGGAAATATGACATTCTGATCCACACTCCATACCAGTCGTTTGCGGTAATACACCATCACGTCAACCGCCAATAAAACCTTTAAAAAAAAGAAGAAGAAGAGATACAGATACAGCAGGAAGTGACACATGTCTCGCAAAATCTAGCCGCGAATTATAAACATTTTTTGTTGAAATGGCGACCAGTTGTTGTCAACGATTCACCTCAAAAGAGTGTTTTGAGCTTAAACTTAGGGGATTCGAGGAGGACACGATGACAAAGTTCGTGGTTTGGACAAAAGACAAGGCTTTTGGTGTGGACGGTGAGTTTTCTTAGCTCGGTTAGGTTTATTTGGTGTATTTTCAAACGAGCGTTCTTAGCTAGCTAGGTATTGTGCTGAGAACACTGATTTACCGTAGTTAACTTGCTTTTACAGACCCCAAACCAGGATCCAAAAAAATTATGTGGCAACTCCAATATGTTCCTTTTGATGGGATACCCTTCATGGTGTTGGGGAGGAGGGTCTACTCCTGTCACCTAGGGGTAGACAAACACAAACATGAAAAACAGAAAAGACTACAACTGGTATGTCAATAAGCAAATAGCCTGACATATTGTGTCTGGTTACTCAACGTAACCGTGGTTCACTGGGAGAAGGGAACAAGACATTATGTATGGATAAACCCTTTTCCTCCAAGATGCTGAAGCCTAATTGAATTACACTATTGCTCTGCAATAGCCAATGGCATTTGAGCATTCACCTGATTGGTGGGCTCAGCTGTTATATAAGTGATGTCGGGCGCAATTTACCGCATAATTTTTTGACTGAGGAAGAGTTGTTAAGGCTTTTAGCATGATTTTCCACACGACAAATTATGTAATGTCTCGTTCCCTCCTCTCAGGGAACAATGGTTACGTTGAGTAACCGGAGACGTTCCCTTATCAAGTCAGTCTCTTGACATTACATATGGGGAACGCAGTTCACAGATCACATGCTAGCAGCTCACAAGACGCGCCAGGGTTGTAAAAGCGATATGATCACATATGGCCATGTACATACTGCAGTGGTCTTCAGGCAGTAGCGCCACCTAAACGACCTAGTTGAGATAGCTGACGGAGAGGGGCGTGGCTTCAAGCAACTTAGTCGTCCAGTGACTGCTCAGCCTTCTCCTGCTGCACAGACAAAACGTACGGTGCAAAAAAAAGAAAATATCTAGGTTGTAAAACCTTGTGAAAGTGTTCTGAGATGGTCAACCCACTGCAAGATAGATGTCCTGAATAGACCCAGGCCCATGAAGAAGCCAGACTCCTGATAGATTTGTCATGCACTCCCATTGGTGGAGTCCTCGGGAAGCATAAGCTAGGTGAACAGGTTTTCCAATTCAGTGTGACATCTTCTGTTTGACAGCGGGCCGCCTTTCTTAGCGGAGGATGGGGAGCATAATGGCTGTATTGTAATAAACTGGCCTCTGAATGGCGTTGAGAGCACTTCAGGTGCATAGCCATGTCTGGCTGTAAGTTTGACCATGCAGTCATCCGGGCCAGACTGCACTGCTGACCGAGAGGGCATGCAGATCTCCCAGTCGCTTCCAACGTCCCAACGCAAGCGGTAGCGCCATCTTAAATTAGAGCACTTTCAAGTCGCTAGACTCAGCTGGTTCTAAGGGTGGGCCAGACAGTGCACTGAGCACTAACGATAATATATACTGGCATCTGGCAAGAGCATGGAGGATTTAGCTATCTTGCGTCCCAAAGAAAACTTGTTATTGGGGGGTGTTAACCCATTAAACAATCCTCAAACATGTCATGAAAGGCAGTGATAGTGGCCACATAGACTTTTATCGTTGAGCTGCCCGCATCTAGGTGTTCCTGCAGGAAGGTCAAAATAGCAGGGATATCGCAACTCATCAGGTCCCCGTGACTGCTAACACTTCAGTTCGCAAACGCTTTCCACTTCAAAGTGTATAGGTGCCTCGTCAAAGGGGCTCTAGCCTCCGTTATCATGTGCAGCACTCGCTGTGAAATGGTCAGCTGGTTCACTCCACGCTGACTTGCCATACATGCAGGTCCCACAGCTCTGGTTTGGGACTGTACTGGGACGGTAGGTCCCACCTCAGCGGGATCTGCCATGGGGGGGGCTGACGATAGGGGCATTTTGGCGCCATCAGCAGCAGAGCATCCCTCTACACCGGGCATGGGCAAACTCAGTCCTGGAGGGCTTGTGTCCCTGCAGAGTTTATCTCCAACCCTGATCAAACACACCTGTACAAGCTAAATAGTGTCTTCAGGATTACTAGAAGACTACAGACATGTGAGTTTTATCAGGGTTGGAGCTAAACTCTGCAGGGACACCAGCCCTCCAGGATTGAGTTTGGCCATGCCTGCTCTACACCCTGATCTGTTACAGCACTAGCAGCATTAGGTATGCTCAACTTAAGAAGCGCTGTGCAGAAAAATCGGTGTATGATATCAAAATACCACGAGAGTGATTCAGAAGCATATGGATGTCCGCTTTCTTATAGCTCTCACGGTACTTTAGAGTGTGATGTCACACACCGATCGGTCTGCACAGCAGCGCTTCAAGTTGAACACACCTATCATTTTGATTGGAGGGAATAAATATTTTCACCCCTTGGGCCAGTGGCTTGGTTACCAAGAAGAATTCTCCTGGGAAGCAAAGACGTTGATTTCCACTTCACCAAAGAGGCTCAAGATCATCTTCACTGTTTGAGGATGAAGTCTCCACTTTCTGTGTCTGTACCGCAATTCGAACTGCCTGGTATGTGCACTGTTTGAATCAACAGAAACATACTCCTCCCTGTTGATTGTTGTGTGCCTCCACCACTGTATTGTCCATTCGAATCAGAATGTGACATTCACTCATGAACGGTATAAATTCCTGCGGTGCTAAGTGAACCGCCTCCATTTCCAGGCAGTTTATATGTCGGTATGTCACTCGGCCACACACCAAATGCTGGTCTGCCATCGCAAAAGGGCTTTCCACCCTGACAGTGATGCATCTGTGGTAACTACTATTCATCCGACCACTCATGCATTCATGTACATTTTGAACAGCTGACTGTTGCTCCAAGGCAGGAGCTGCTTATAACACGCGGACGAGTGAGTGACTGGAACTCCTGGAACTGGGGACTGCTTACATTGTGTGAATGAATGAGCAATTGGAACTTTTCTATGCTTAGTTTTATGGGCAGTCACTGCTTGAAAACTGGGGACTCTTTGCATTGTGTAAATAAGTGCAACAATATTTTCTCTACTCGGTTAATAGGTGACCGCCACTCTGAGGCAGGGAGTTGTTTGTATCATGTGAATAAGTGCAAGAATTTTCCTGTGCTCTGTACACACCCGGCCTCTGCACTAAGGCAGGGTCTGCTTACATTGTGTGAGTGAATAAGCGACTGGAATTTTCAGAGCTCTGCACAAGGCTAATCGTTGCTTTAAGGCAATTGACTGCCGCTATCGTGTCAATGAGGAAGCTATTGGGACTTTCCTGTGTTCTCTACATGGTTGGCCACTGCTCAGAGGCAAGGGGCTACTGATATCCTGCGAATTAGTGAGCGATTGGAACTCCTCCCTGCCCTGCACATGAATAGCCACTGCTCTAAGTCAAGGGGCTGCTAATATCCAGCAAATTAGTGAGTGTGTAAAACCTTTCCAGAGCCTAGTTTCAAACCGGTTCTTTGTCTTTCGACACCCAAAGGACCAGCTCCAAATCAGGAAAAGTGGTTCGTAAGTAGCACCAAAACATTGCTGGGCTAGAAGTAAGAACCTTTGCTTGGGGCTGGGGTCAAAGTTACAGTGACATCTCAAACAAGCCTGTTGTGTTTGGCATTGCCGTGCCAGTGAAAGATGAGATATATTCAGTGACTTGAGACCTGGCACTGTGGTGGCTCTCTAGCCCATGGATAGGAAGACTCACCAGTTGAACCAACTCCGAACCAGCAGTAGCACTGGCAGCAACAGGGCTATTTTCCCACCAATTTTAAGTCCTGGGTTAGGGGAAAAGGGGTGAGGAAAACGCAGGAACTGGGCACCGCTTGCTACAGTCCTTAGGGCCTCGCTTACCGGAGGGTAGATAAACTTGGGCAGCACTGCATCTGTGTGGGGGCCGCCCAGGCAGAAAGGCAGTGAATATTTGTCCTGAAGGACACATGGGAGGTTTAGGTGAACAAGAGGGATGCAGGAATTGACATGTCACAGACCCATCACCTAAACTATTTGTCCCAAGCTGCCGTGCCATCTGTCCCAGTGCCTTAGCGGCAGAGGTGAAGAAGTGAATGGTCAGCTTATCCACAATATGAAGATGTTAACCCTATAGGGGATGGCAATCTGGGCACCTTCCACTGAAGAGCATACCTTCAACGATGAACAGTAAGAAGTTTCTTGAAAACATCATCGCTAAGTGAAAGAGAAAGATTCTGGTAAATTGACACCCGACATTCATGCAGCAGCTGAGCCTGCCAATCAGGTGAATTCTCGAATGCCATTGGCTTTTGCGGAGCAATATAGTAATTCAGTCAGACTTCAGCATCTCAGAGGAAAAGGATTTCCCCATAGGTAATATTAAGACACCGACTCGATAAGGGAATCATTTGGCATTGGCTACTCATATGTGGAGAGTCAGCAGTAGATTATTTCAAAAGCTGTTGTGCTACTTCATTGTTAGCCTCTTCAACCAAGTAAGGGTGCTAAATATCAACACAGGTGCAATGTCTGTTGTCCCAGCCAATCACAATGCATGAACAAAACAAACTGTATATTGTGTATTCTCTTTAGCTTAATGACCAGTCAGAGCATTGTTATGAAGAGAGGCGACGTCGTCTTCAAGACTCGAAGAAACTGGACTGCCCAGCCAGAATATATGTGGTTCATCTAATCAGATTCCCTGATTACAAGGTGTATATTATATTTATTTAGTGACTGAGCTAAATATCTGTCTGTAAATGTTGTTATGACCAGCCCATTCTACTCTGCAACATAACTGAGGGACCCGACAACAGAGTTTCAATTTTAAGGCAAAATATAACTCAAAAGCAAAAATTAAATATATTAAAAGTCTCTGGGAATGTGAATATAGTGTGTAGATGTAATGAATGCATCAGTATGTTAGATATGTCAAGAAAACCAAAGTCAAAGAGATGGTCTTAAAGAGACAAGGAGAGTAAGGGAGAAAGAAAGAAATGTGTCAGTGTAAAGGAGAAAATCAAAATAGCTATAGGTGTCCACAAGTAAAAAAATGAGTTGGTATGGTTTTTTTTTTAGATACCTGATGACATCCATAAACAAAGAAAGGAGAGCTCTGAGCGTCTGAGACGTGCATTAACAGCAAACCGATCAGCAGTGAAGTTTAAGGAGCAATATGTTGCATGCTTCCCAGGGATCGAGGAGCACAAAAACCATCCTTTGGTAGGAAAGGTCAGTTGCAATTCTTCTGAGAGACATTTAAAATTTATGGTTAATTGTCAGTTTGTTTACATGAAGAATTACACTGTCAAAGAGTTCCAACCATTCCCTAAAGGGCACATGATATCATTGTTCACTTTAGGCAGCTGAGGTCCATAAGCCAGCGGACACTAGGGTGGAGAAGCACATAGAGAAGTTGGCAGTGGCTGGTGCTAGGAAAGTCAGTGAAGTCAGGAGACATGTTCCCAGAGACAGCGGTATTCCTCAGAAAATCACCAGCAATTCTTCCAGTGACACCAGCAATCCTCCCAAAGACATCAGCATTCCTCACAAAGACACCAGCAATCATCCCAATGACACCAGCAAGACAAGCAAAAGAGAAAAGTGTGGGAACTTACTGCGTGAAATTTCAGATCTCACTTACCATGTACAGGATGAGCCATTTCTGGACTCCTTGACTGTTCGACTGAACGACCTTTTGGAGGATGTGAAGCGTCATGCACCTCATAATGACACCGTTCCGCTGTATTACACACCTCCATCCAAAAAAATTAGATACCTCAAAGCCCTCAGCATGATCCCCAAAAAACAGCTGACCTCTGGAAGGTTTGGCTGTCATGCTGAAGCTTCGAAAGCAAACTTCAATACAGATGTAATGTAGCTTTTTGCTTGTTGGATTGGCTTAAAATGTTTATAATTGTTCTTTGGGTAATTATTATTATTGTTTGTGTGTGTGCATGAGTGTTTGAGTAAAAATAATGTTTTGTTCTAACAAATGGTATTTTTGCACTTTTTTCCGTATTGTGTAGATACTGTTAATTGTGAGTTTAGTCAGCAATAACAACATAGGCAGCCTACTTTAAATTTTAAGAGATTTTGGTTGGGTAGTGGAAGGGGGTTAGCCATGAGGCTTTGACACAAGTGCTCAACAACTTAAACAATTTTATTAATGACCACAAAATATTTATAAAACTGGTTGTTCCACTTACCAACGCTGATTGTCCTAGACGTTCTCCTCGGCATCATGGAAAGAATTATGATGACAGACTGCCACAGCGTAGGCCAAATAGTTTGCTAGTTGTCTTCTTCATTGTCCATTTCATTTTTTTTTTTCTCTTGCTTCCTGTCCATCCAGCAAGATTTTGCATCACTTCTGGCTGTAGCAGTATCCCTTCTAGCCACAACCACAATGTATATATCTTTAAAAACGATGCCCTTTCTAAATTAGAACAGTTTGAGTATCTCATTTAGCACCTATTTTAAATATAACAAATATTTTAATAATCCTATTTGTGTATTAACTACTAATATCCACCTTTTTCTCACCCGACTGGATCAGTGCTTTACATTTCCAGTCTGGTGTTTCTAGTCAAATTAACATTTTCTGAGCCAGTAATATAATATTAAATCTGTGCTTATTTTTATATTTAGATATATTGGGAAAGTTTCAGTTCAGTCAAGCTTTATTTACCCCATTTTAACATGGATTTCTATGGAGACTGAAACACGAAAGCACCCAAACGGAAGTTAGAATCCTTCATGGCGCCGCTTATCGGTTACTCAGGAAAAAGGTGGATAAACCAAAATTTTATGTTTTAAAAATTTCTTATTTATATATATTAGGAGTAAAATAAAACAATATCCTGTGTCTGTAATATTTTTTTAAATAGTTTTATAATACCAATACCACTTTACACAAAACCACCTTTTCTTTTTGAATCATGTTTTAATAAAACAAGGAATCACAGAACAAGTGTGCTGAGACTGATCACAAATGCTTTAAAACTGAAAAACAGTGGGAACAGAAGTTAGTTGCACATAACAAATACAGTAATTTTAATGTACATCTTGAGTACCCATTGTATATCCCACAAACATTTAGCAACCGTTGTTCACACATTTGACGTTACAAAAATCTTCTCTAAAACAAATGTAAATGACGAAGTTCTTATGCAGTACATGGTTATCACACTTCTGATTCAAAGTTCAAGGGTTGTGAAACCTTAGACAGCATCTCCACAGGCTAGCATGTCCAGTCTCTATGGTTCTGTGGTTCTTTTGAGGTTTAGGGCAGCAATTCTCCATCAGCACTGACTTAAACAGTTTCAGTGTATGAAAATAATGGGTTGACGGTGATCTGAGATCAGTACTTTTAGACTGTACTCACTGAGTACAATCAGGAGACGCACAGCTCTGTCGGTGTGCTGAGCTGCTGGGCGGCAGAGGCTGAATCAGTTTTTTCCTGTCCACTGGACAGGCTGGAAGCCATTTTCTTTTTAAAGAGACGTAAACTCAGTTGCACAAGTTCATTGTCCACCACTGGCGCGCTGGTGTAGATCTGTTTGGTTGTGCCCTACGTGAGGTGGAATACAGAAACATTAAACCAAATACTGAATCAAATACACCTTATTAAGCTAATTTAAATGAAATGAGTACAAAAAAAAAAGAATGAAATATGCACTGATAAAGAACTGATAAATTCCAAATAAATATCACTTCTTTTTTTTTTTTAAGAAATTAATACTTGATTCAATTAATAGACAAAGATGCACTGAACTGATCCAAATTTCAAATAAATCCAGTTCTTTCAAGGACTTTAAGCACTATTTTTTGATTTTCAAGGACTTCAATCAGAGATCTCACTTATTAAACAATGCCTTAATGCCTTAATGGTTTGATGGTTTTCTACATTTCTACTCTGAAATCCTGATCTCAAACAAACGATTCGCGATACACACTCTGGAGTTCCTAACTGAATCAAATGATTCACAAACCTGCACCAAAGTCTCGATCTGAATCAAATGATTTGTGAACCCGCTCCAAAGTTCCAATGTGAAGCAAACGATTCACAAACCTGCTCCGAAGTTCCGATCTAAATCAAATGATTTACGATACGCACTCCGAAGTCCCATTCGAAATCAAATGATTCATGACATGCAATCTGAAGTATCAAAAGTGAATCAAATGATTTGTGATTCGTGATCCAATTGGAGCATTTTGAAACACTGAATCGCTTTGCGACAGAATGATGTAACTGATTTACAGTTTCCAAAAACTCATATTCACTCATACTCATATTTACTACGTGCTTTTTAAAATCGTGACAATTCAAAAATGATTGGCTATTTTAATTTGATCTGTTTTTTTTGCTAGTAAATCACTTGAAATGAATGATCGAAGTCACAAGTGTGAATAAATTGGAGCGGTTCCAGCATAAATGACACTTAATTGATTCGGTTCTTCTGTTCCTCTTTTTGCATCTTCAGCCATGTTTACACGCCATTGTCAGTACTACTACTGGCTTAGCTCTCTATTTTTTTTTTTGTTTTTAACTAGTTTTATTAACTGAAATAAGCAAAAGTGTATTTTGTTTTTTGAACTGCTTAAATTTTGTGTGAAAAGATGAAGATAAATAAAAATGTAACAGTTATTTCAAAGATACATTGTCTTTCAATAATTCAAGCACTTTTCAAGTACCTCTTCAGGAATACTGCTATTTTCAAGGGTTTTCCAGGCCTTAAATTTCAGAGTCAAATTCAAGTATTTTAAGCACCTTGTACAAACCCTGTGGAACACCGATTTATCTAATCAAATTAAATTTAGATGAAATCTTAGGGTAAAATATATTGTGTCAGATTTTATAATAATATAATAAATAATAAATAATAATAATAATAAAAAAACATTTAATAAAATATTACATTTCTTTTAAATCTGCTTTTGATGCTTTGTCGGGCAGCTCTTCATGTTCCAGAATAGAGCTCACTAAATAGAGTTTCAGAAAGTCCAGGTTATACAAAAGAAGTACAACCTACCTTGTCATTTTTCAGGAGCTGTCTACGTATGGCAATGTCTCTGCGAGCGCACAGTGCCTTGCAACAAGGGCCCAAGCTTCTCAGTAGGTTGGCCCTCTCCATTCTTCTGTTATATGCAGCCATGTTCAGAGCACCCAGATCATGCTCTAAGAGTTTATCAGCATCTATGGATACACATGAGAGTCAAATCACTGAAGTCACAGGTAATCGATACATATGTACAGCTTCATTTGTAACAAAGTAATAGTTCACCCAAAAATTAGCTGAAAATATTACCACCCTCAGGTCATCCAAGATGTAGATTAATTTGTTTCTTTGTGGAAACAGATTTGGAAACATTTAGCAAAACAATTTAACAATAGATGCTCTGCAGTGATTGGGCACCATCAGAATGAGAGTCAGAACAACTGATAAAAACATCACAATAATCCAAAAGTAATCCACACCACTCCACCAATTAATGTCTTGTGAAGTAAAAAGCTGCTTGTTTGTAAGAGCCAAATCCATTAAGATGTTTTCAACTTAAAGCCATTCCTTTAGGCTACAGTATGTGTCCTTAAGGGTAGGGTAGGTGATTTCGCAAAGGCTAGTGATAGCAAGATAGCTTTGAAAGCAAGATCCCCATCCTCCCTGCATAATCACTTTGCAATGCCATGCCTCCTCCAAAACACATGAACACGCTCAGGCAGACCAGAGACTAACCTGCAACACGATGAGAAACGGTGCTGGTGGAGGACTGAATGCAATGCTGTCAGATTACCTCATGTCTCATACACTACTGTGAAAACATTACAGTACAGAGTGCATAATATTACAATAATAGCGCCTTTCAATCTCACTAGAACGTGCTGATGTCTGCACAAACAGGGTGCACACAAGTAAATACATATTTGACAGGCAGGCAGGACAGCCTATCGCAATGTTCGGGCCGAACATTTTGATTGGACAGACATTTTATGGTCCTACGGCTTCCACAGATGATATAAATACATTTAGACCACTTAACTTAGTGACTGTTATCGGGATGTAAGGAGACTTTCAATCAGCACAACAAAACATGTTTCTGAAGACAATCACCTATTGCACCTTTAATCCATGATAACACTTCCTCCAGCGAAAAGGACCATCCCCTGTTGTCTTCTAACATCAAAATCCACCCACATATTTGTGTATAACAGCTTTGTCTTGTAAACAGAGCTTAAAGGAGAAGTCCACTTCCAAAACAAAGATTTACATATAATGTACTCACCCCCTTGTCATCTAAGATGTTCATGTCTTTCTATCTTCAGTTGTGAAGAAATTGTCTTTTTTGAGGAAAACATTTCACCATTTTGTTCCATATAATGGAGTGCTATGGTGCCCTGATTTTGAACTTCCAAAATGCAGTTTAAATGCGGCTTCAAACGATCCCAAATGCAGTTGTAAATGATCCCAGCTGAGAAAGAAGGGTCTTATCTAGCGTAACAATCGGTTATTTTCATAAAAATAATACAATTTATATACTTTTTAATGTCAAATGCTCGTCTTACTCTGCCTGGACTGTTTTTTTTTTCCGGTTCATGACAGTTGACAGCCGAAAAACACCCATCTCAGGTTCTTCCTCAACTTCAAAATCATCCTATATCGCTGTTTTACCTTTTTTGTTAAAGGGGTCATCGGAGGCAAACTTCAATTTTTCATGTTGTTTGAACATTAATGTGTGTTGGCAGTGTATGTACAAATCTACCCTATAATGATAAAAATCCATGCAGTGGTTTTTAATTAATCTGTAAAAATAATATCCCCTTTTTCAAATCGAACTGCTCTCAGAAGACGCTCCCACGATAGTTGATTGACATGAGCTCCTACCTCAGATCAGCTGTCAACAGTCCAGTAACTTTCCTTGTTTCGATGCCTAGAGTGATGTAAGTTAGACAAGAATATCTCCGATTGAGCGATTGAGGTGTTGTGTTGCTGGATGTAATAATAAACATAGTGGTCACCATTTACTCCTGACATCTAAGCCACTTAAGATGCAGTGGATTGCATTTGTTTGTGAATGGAATGCGCCTCCCGATCTACATATATCCGTGTATGTCTCATGATCCAGCTTCACTTACAGCAGAAGTGTGTACAAGCATTTTTTTTATGAATCTTTGCAATCGCCTTTCCTTATAACATGGTAGTTAGGAAGTTTAGTGGCTAAACGCGGCTAAAGTAAACAAGCTCGTCATTCCACAGAGAGAAGAGAGGGGCGGGGCGAGCAGAGCTCATTTGCATTTAAAGAAACAACCCCTCAGAATGAGATGATTTTTGCAGAGCTCATTTTGACAAGGTAAAAAGGGTGTTGTTTTACAAAACCACTGAGAATTTTTAATCAAAGTATATTAGAGACTTTTCATTAAGACCCTAAAGAATCATATCAACTTGTGGAAAATGGGCATCCGATGACCCCTTTAAGGGTGTTCGATCTTCTTTGCACGTTTACTTTGCAAAGACTGGATCGGAACTTCTGCAGCGATGTAGGATGATTTTAAAAAGATTTTTGAAGTTGAGGGAGAAAATACAATTGGACTTTTTCGACATACCCTAACTGTCTTGAGGCAGAATACACAGATTTCAGGGAGAGCAAGGCAAGATGAGCGTTTGAGATTAAAAAGTATTTAAATTGTATTTTTTTTTAAATGAAAACAACCAATCATTTTTCTAGATAAGACCCTTCTTCCTCGGCTGGGATCATTTACAACCGTATTTGGGATGGTTTGAAGCCGCATTTAAACTGCACTTTGGAAGTTCAAATCGGATTTAGACAAGACAATGGTTTCACTGGAGAAAGCAATATCATGGATAGAGGACTTATATTTTAGCCAGAATCAGCAGTTTGAAGTTAAAATGTCTTAATGATGAATTTGTTTCTTACAAATACACAGCTTTTCACTTCAGGATGTTAACTGATGAACTGAAGTTGTGTGATTTTTTTTTAATAGCTGTTTGGACTTAAATTCCAAGAGCATCCATTTGCTGCAGAGGATCTATTGGTGAGCAAGTGTTAAAATGCTACATTTCTCCAATTTTTTTTCTATGAAGTAACAAACTCATCTACATCTTGGATGGCCTGACGGTGAGTTCATTTTCAGCAAATTTTCATGTTGGGTGAACTGTTCCTTTCTGGAGCATTTCTTCAAATGTAGATTTGGACATTTACCTTTAGGGTCTTCCAACTCTCTGGAACACACTTCTTTAACTCTGGCAAGGAACTGAGGCCCAGCTAAGCGTCTGGACACTCCTGCTCTGAGCAACACGGCCCCTGGAGTGAATCGGAGCAATGCTGCCCCAGAAGCTCTGGGCTCCTGTTTCTGCTTGGGCATCAAACTGGACCAATCTACATCAATCACATCTAGAGGCCCTGAAAGAGAACAGGCAAATGGCATATTATAAACAGTGAATTTAAAGATTGTGATTACATAGTTTTTGCTTATTTCTCTGTCATCGTGTATTATTCTGTAAAAATTAATCCAAATCTAAACACATGCAGACAAAAATGAAAGGGTGGGATATGCTATTCTCCTGCTTTTGTCATGGCAGACACATGCATCTGAAGTGTTTTAGACCTGATTTAAAAATCAGTTTTAGTAATTATGGAAAAAAGTTTTTTCCCCCCTATTTCAACCATTTTTTTTCTATTCTGTTTCAGGATTTTGTGAAACATTGGTTGGTAGGCCTTAGCCCCTCTAGACGGGTCAGAAGTTATGCAACCCCAGAAGAAGATTTTGTACATTTTAAAATTAAATGCATCAGTTAAGAAATCCAAATTTAGAGCTTTTGAATGGAGTAGCAAATAAGCTTTTTTGCATTGACTTAGTTGTGATAGTGTCTCTGTCCACATTGTTGTTGTTGTAATTAAATAAAAAAAACAAACAATAATGGTATGTTAATTACTTTATAGTAGTAAAATTACAATATTTATGTTTTTCATCACATTGGTTTCTTTAAATAAATTCTTTGTTTTGTTTTTTTTTTACGCAAAACTACCCTTTAAGTTTCTCTGACAATAGGTTTACAAATGCTTCTCATTACAAATTTTGTGAAATGCTTTTGCCAATTTGAAAGTAAAGCATAACTAGTACATGTTCAATTCATAAAAGCATGTTAAACTTCATTTTGAAACATGGAACACAACTGACTATATATTTAAATCACAGCCTTTTCTGATAAGCAGTTTAATAAGCGTACTAAGCCAAATCAGGATTCCAATTTTAGTTTGATTGACAGATGATTTGCCAAAGCCATGGTTTAAAACACAAAGTAACAGATCCTACATTATAAGTAGTAGGGGTGTAGCGGTTCCAAAAAAAAAAAAAAAATGGTTTGGTTCGATACAACACAGTGGTATCGTTTTTGATATGGCAAAAACATCAAAATGCTAGAACAATTTCCTTGATTTTTAAATATTTTTTATTTATTAAAACTAACATCATAAAGTATTCTTTTTTGAATAATGCAGTGTGCCGAACAACAGTCACATCTCAGATCAGCTACAGAAAGACAAGAAGTTGGCAAAAGATTTAGTTTCGAAACTAAATACAAAAGCGCCATGAGAGTTTTGAAGTCCTTTTGACTTTTTAATCAAAGATGACTTTGGAACCTTTTTTAACATTCGTTTCTTATTCGTTTGCTGATTTTCAGTGTTTTATATTTAAACTTTGTGCAAGTTATTTCTTATTTTGCATTAGGCCTATAGCATGGTGTATCTGTATTCGTTTTGTTAATAAATTAAACATTCTATGTTTAATATAAGTGAGTTTGTCGTACTGTTTTGTTGTTGTCAATTCAATCAATTTACACCCAATTGCCCCTAATTCGATGCACAGGCATTTACAAGCTATTTAAAAGTGAGGAAAAGAGGGAAAACTAATGAACTACCTCACAATCACAACCCTACTGGAGTAGTGTGTTTTTCTTTGGGGGTGGGAGGGGCAGACATCACGTTACCTGTTGTGTCATTTGGGCTGCCTTGTTGAGCACAGTTGAACTGAGAACATTATATTTCACACACTTTAAGCTTGTAATGTGTACTGAACTGAAAGCCTCGTACTGAATGGTTCAATACGAATATGTGTATCATTTCACCCCTAATAAGAAGTGTAAAAATATTTTGAGTTCACTGTAAAATTGTGGTCGAACAGATTAGACTGCGACAGGCTGTTTGATTGTGGATTAAATGTCTTAACTGGTTTTAAGTAGTGTTGCGTACCAGAAATCTTTTCATCATCTTGCTGTTCGTCTCTCTTTTGACTGTCAGCCAGAATCTCGTCCAGTTCATCATCACTGATTGGCTCATACTCCTCACCACCAGAGACAGCAGACTGTGCATCATCCCCTTTTCCATCCTCCTCTTCTGAAAGAAAGAACAAACACACAGTAAAAAAACTAAATCCTCTCACACATCAGGCAACAGTTTGAGAAAAGCCAAGCAAAAAGACCTACCATCAAGACTATCCATTTTCGGTTCAGATGCTTCCCCTTGCAGGTGTGTGTTGTCTGCTGGCTTATCTACATCCATGAGGGCTTCTCTGGGTAACAGAGGTTCATACTCTCCCCTTTCCATCTTAGTTTCAGATTTGCTCTTTGGTTCCCTGTGAGCCTGAAGATCAAACGGAAGCATCCTTTCCCGTTCACGCTCACGGTCCCTTTCACCACGCTCACGATCCATTCGCTCATGTGCCAGCAACCCTTCAGGTAAGAGTCGTTCCCTTTCACGCATCTCCCGCAAGTCTCTCTCTCTAATTGGCTCGCGGTTCCCACGGAGGAGGGGCTCTCTGCCCCGCCCACCCCACTCACGAGGTTCTGGGTCCCAGTCTCGCTGTTGGGTTTGTTGATTTTGCAACTGACGGTGATCCTTTTTCTCACGCTCTCTATCCAACTGATCGCGATCTCGTTCACGGCTATCGTAGGAGCCGGCTCTGGAGCGAGCCTGACGCTCAGACTCTGGTGAACTACGACGAGAACTGTGACTCCGGGAGTCCTGCCGGTCTGTGGAAGCCGATAAGAGTTTACACTGTTATGGAGAATTCGAAACTTTAACCTGACAAATTACAAAAAATTGACAATAACAACTGCTTAGGAATTCCTTGACAAATCATCCGGAGAACAAAAGTTAAAGGGTTAGTTCACCCATAAATGAAAATTTGTCATTAATTACTCACCCTCCTGTCGTTCCAAACCTGTAAGACCTTCGTTCGTCTTCAGAACACAAATTAAGATATTTTTGATGAAATTCGAGAACTTTCTGACCCTGCACTGACAGCAATGAAACTACCACATTCGAGGCCCAGAAAGGTAGTAAGGCAGTTCTTCCCTTACACTGATTTATTTGTGGAGGGCCGCCAAAATATCAAAACTGACCACCACAAATAGATTTTTACAAAAGACTTAATAACTGAATAAACATGAGCACTGCACCTTTCAAAATCAAAACATGGCACAGGTGTTTTATATAAATGTATCTTTAAAAAGAACCAACTGTCTTCAAAAAAGCTTCAGTGTCATTTTTATTTCGTCTTTCCTATAATTAGGACACAATGAAATCTGTTTTTATTTTTTTATTTTTTCAGATTCCTTCCCTCCCCCACAGTTTCACTCAATTTTAATAATCAAAAGCATCGCTAAATTATTAATTTTATGTAAATGAAAAAAAGAAAGTGAGTAATTATAACATTTTCATTTTGGGGTGAACTATCCCTTTAAGATACACACATATTTGCATTCACATTTCACATTCATTTTTTTTTTCTTGTGTGCTCCAGTACCAAATTACTAAAAATGATCATTAAGCTGCTCTAGTATAAAAAAAGCTTTTAATAGAATAACCTTAAAAATAAAGAAAGATTAATAAATGCTACAACTACTAAAAACATTATTATTATTAGTTCTTATACACAACATTAAACCTTTTTGTAATATAAAATAAAAATTTTCAACAATAATACTAACAAAAGTTCTTTGAAACTTTTATGAGGAGTCTCACCTGAGGAAGTACTTCGACTGGGTTCTCCTCTCCGGAGCTGATCAATCCTCGACCTCCTCTCTCCGCCCATCTGTTCACTGGCCGCTGCCCTCTCTCTATCTCTCTCCCTCTCTCGTTCCCGCTCTCTGTCCCGTTCCCTCTCTCGCTCTCTCTCCCTCTCCCGAGAATTGCCACCTTGCATGAGTCCTCTGCGGGCCCTAAGTCCCTGAGGCCCTTCATCACGGTGGGCCGACTCATTGGAGGGTGAGCGTAGTCTTCTCGAAGACGCACGGCTTTGGTTGCTGCCCATGCTACTGCTGCGCTGCTGCTGCATGTCTGCTTGCTGTGGTTTACGCAGCATGTGTTGCGGCAGTAGCGGTTGTAAAGGAAGCGACTGTATCAGCATTGGAGGGTCAGGGAGCAGCGGGGCTATAGGGGGGTCTGTACGGTCCCGGCCGCCACCACGTGCACCCCTTCTAGGGGGACGCTCAGAGGGAAGCATCCGCTCCGGAGGCCTATCGGAAGGCAGGGAGGCAGAGGAGGTCTCGCCTCGCTCTGGTACGTCCTCATCAGACCAGTCACTGAAGTTAGGATCTATTTTAGCAGAGAGGGAACTCTGTCCTGCTGTTAAAGCCCTCTGGGAGGGAAGGTCATCCTTGTTGATTGGCGGAGGTGTACGTGGTCCTCGTCGCCTCTTGCTGAGGGGATGCTGGGCGACCAGTTCGTCCTCAGAAACATCCGACTCGGGACCTCTGGAGCGCTTGCGCTTCCTCTCTAAGGCTTTCTTCTTGGCTGTCTTGCGAGGTGAGAGGAGAGCCTGAGGGGCTTCAGCTACAGAGGAGGAGGAGGGGGGCTCAGGGTTACTACGGTCCCCTCCTCCAGACTCCTCCTCTTTTCGGTTCTTCTTCAGATTTTTCTTCTGAGATTTAGTCTTTTTCTTCCCCTCTTCATGAACAGCTGATAAAGAGTCTCTGTCCTCTATGGAAGGAGGAGGAGGAGTGAGGGCAGCAGTAGGCAGGTCCCTCTGCTCTTTTGCCCTTCTGGAGTCAGAAACGCCTGTAGCAGAAATGTCTGGAGCGTGTTCTCCACGTCGCTCTGCTCCTCTTCCTGCTCCTCTCTCACAGCGGGAATCCACCTCCTCGTGTCGGCCACGGCCTTCTTTTTTATCCCCACGGCGGTCATCATCCTTCCAACGGTTGTGTTTATCATCAGTAAAGGAGCGGACAGGCGAGCGGGCAGTCTCTTGAGGACGAACCACTTGACTCAACAGTCTGTGCTTTTCACCTGAAACAAAACCATGCATGTTATGGCCAAATATTCTACATATGTGCAGTATATGAAGAGGGTTACACCAAGTGATAAGGGATTCAAACATAAGCTTGCACTTGCTCAGCTGAACTCCTACCTTTCTCCTCAGTGCTGTTGTAACCGTCACTGTCTGCAGGGCTCACATCTCGCCCTCTTTTAGGAGACGGCCGTGGACTGGGAGTGTTCTCAGGACGATGTCTCTTACGACTGTAAAGAGAAGGGTAAACCTTATTGTACACCTGAGAAAGTCTCTAAAGTTTACTGTTAACTGTTTATAACACATACATTAACGTCCAAAAATTCTTGTCTGTAAAATTTTTTAATGTTAAGAAGTCTCTAATATTCATCAAGGCTGCATTTATTTACAAAATAACTAAATTATTCTCAATTATTACAAAATAACTCTTTTCTATGTGAATATAGGTTAAAATGTCATTTATTCCTGTGATGTGAAGGTGAATTTTCACTTCAGCGTCATATGATCCTTCAGAAATCATTCTAATATGCTTATTTGCTTCCTAAGAAACATTTATTATTATTATTATCATCAATATATTATTATTATCAATGTTAACAGTTGTGCTGCCTTATATTTTTGTGGAAACTCTGATTTTATTTTTCAGAATTCTTTGAATAAAAAGTTAAAAAGGTCAGCAATTATTTGAAATACAATTTTTTTATTAAATAAAATATTAAATATCCTACATTATTAGGTAATTTCAGAGTTTCTAGTTTTCGTTCTATGGGTATAGATCTAGCTCTGTATCACCATTTATTATTTATTAAAATTAAGACTGAATACTGAAGAAAACATTTTCTACACTCTACAGCTAACCATTAAGTTACAAGATGGCGCAAATTAGAATCTGATTCACGTGAAATAGTAATGCATGATATATATTAATAAAATATACTGGTTATCGGCTGCTGTTGAAGAGATATCAGCTGATATTGGATACATTGGTCAATATCACTGTAGGGTGCCTTTTGGTGTCCTGTACATAACTCATTTGCCATCATAACATAAAAATGACTATGAAAGGATGTGTTATATTAGGGTTATATTAAGTTTTTATATTCATAACAAAAGCATTACTTTGCTCTTTAGATGCATTTTTAATTTTTAATGTTTTGTGTAAGAAGATGCCTGTTATTTTGCTATGTCCCATGCACTGCTCATTAAATTTGAATGAGAGTAGAATATAGTCAATCATAAAATTTAAAAATTGTTCTCCTATTAATATTTTGTTAAATAAGAGATTACTCAATTTGAGTGTACTGACCATTTGGTAATAAATGTTATTTTTATTTAATAAAAAATCCCCTTTAGCAACATCCGGACAACAGATTTTTTGTCTCTTCAGTGGCAGGAATTTTAACGGCTGAGGTAAGCTGGTGACTTTTTAAACTGACAAATTTTCTTCGTATGAGTCACCTCCTTAATATGCCGGAGGTGATTAGAATACAGTATTTTCAAAATATGTACGTTTAAATATACCAAATTCTCTAACTATTTCAATGTGACTGAGAATGTAATTAAATCATTTATTATTATTATATTATTTTTTTCCAAGTTGAATAAATGTTTCATTGTCATATTTTGTCATGGTTTGTGTGTTCTGCTTTATGTGTCCACCCCGTCAAATGCTGGTCCACCCTGTCATCTTGATATTTTAAAATAACATTTTAAATAATTTAATCCTATCTATATAATCCAGTGTGTTCCATAGCTAGGTGTGGGGGCAATGACATGCAAACAAAAAACTGCATCCATTTTATCTAAGTAAAAAATAAATAAATGTGCGAATTGTATGAGTTTCTTTAAAAACATATGGTTTACATAAAATCTTTTATTTATTTATAATTTGAAAGCAAACAAATAAGCCTGTTTAGTAAAGGAACATTACAGCTTTCAGAAAATATCATTTGCATCTTAGTATTGCAATGAAAATGTATTTAACAGTAATATATATGTCCATGACAAAGTGAACATACCTTATGGTTTATGCTTCGAATAACAGCCTATAATTATGTAAAAAAATGTGTGGGAGCTCAGCTAATATGTTTCTATAGTACTTAAGTGTGTCTACTATTTATGACATGACAAAGCAAACGAGAAATTAAGACAAATTTTTTGAGTACTGCGAGGGTTGAAAGGCACTATATGGTGATATTGACCCACATAACTCTGATACAGGATATTTAAATTTTGCATGCTTATGTGTCATATTTTTACCTTTATCTTTGAAGTCAATTAATGCTCACTGCTTTAAAGTTACTCTTTAAAAAGAGTCAAGACACTGTTGAAATTTTTTGCAAATATCTAAATCAATATCCATTTTCCATACTGTACACTGCAATGCAGTGATGTCTAAATTCAGCTGTAGAATTTAAAATGACTGATTTTATTTTTTGTTTTATTTTTTAACATAGTCAAAATAGACAAATTAAAAAAAAACAATAACGTGAACAATAACTAATGGCTAATCTTTATCAGAGAGATAATGTTTTCAGCATCGTTGTTACCTTAATATGAAAAGAAAGAGACTGCAAAGTGATAAAGTAGCACCAGTGCATTTCCATGGACAACTTAAGCGCGTGTGGGATTTTGGTCACGATTTGGCTGTTTGAGACAAATTTTGAAAATCCTAAAAGATTCCTATAATCCTAGGCTAAAATCTGTAGTCTTTGAGCGTTAGTTTGACATGTTCACCGACAGCCGTCGCGATCCAATTTGACGACGAAATTCCGGCAATGTCAGAAGATTTGGTGCAGAGGCCTGCAGTTTGACATCTCCTATGACAAATGTCAAACTGTTTTTGTTTTTCAAGACAAGCCATGATCAGAATTAATGCTAGAGATTTCTTCTATCCGCCATAATCTCCGGTGCTCCCGTCCTCTGCTCAAGGAATTCATGTGATATGCTGCCTTTCCATGTGGGTGTGTAGTGCTGCTTACACTATTCTTCTTAAATACGCCGGTATTGTCGGCGTTCGTATACTTTTCATGATGGCCAACATTTCAGCCCCATGTGCAGTGCAGCTCTCTGAACGTTTATAGGTTGATAATGCAGTTTTCTTGCACGCACCCGCTTTTAACACATCTGTTAACAAGTCTGACATTAATAACAACTGAGATACCACAGTGTGACATGATCATCATATTTGTACAGTCTGACAAGTACAATCCTAAAGAACTTTTAATCACACAGTGTGTGCCCGAATTATATTTGCTCAATGTATGGCTGACCGATTTTAGAGAGACTGTATGTAAACATGACACTGGAGCACTTACATGTTCTTTCTCTCTTCATGAGCATCTCGGGTGGATCGTTCGTCTCGTGACTCATCTCTTCGGTCCCGCCTCTCTTCCCTCCCTTTTTCTCTCTCGTCCCACTCCCTCTGCCGTTCCCTCTCTCTTTGCTCCCTTTCCCGTTCCCTCTCCTTCCTCTCTCGTTCCCTTTCTTTCTCCCGTTCTTCTCGCTCCCTTTCCCGCTCCTCCCTTTCTCTTTCCCGCTCTCTTTCCCTCTCCTCCCTCTCCCTCTCCCGCTCTCTTTCCCTCTCTCTCTCCCGCTCCCTCTCCCTTGCTCTTTCACGCTCTCTTTCAGCCTCTCTTTCCCGTTCTTTCTCCCTCTCCCTCTCTTTCTCTCTTTCCCGTTCCCTCTCTCTTTCTCTATCCCTGTCCTTCTCTCTCTCACGGGTGCGGTCATCTCGTCTGTCATCCCCTCGATCATTCCTTCGATCATCTCTCCTCTCTTCACGATCAAGGTCCTCGCCACGGTTTTGCTGGCGGACAGGAGAGGGCGCTCTTTGTTCTGTTGATCAAAAACAAATCAATAACATCAAAGGTTGCTCACATGAATGCTCTGTTGTTAAATAATAAACTGTAAATATATGTTGCTGATTGACGCACCCAAGAAAAAATTTGAGAATTTTTCATGCTCTCTGTCCTGTCATGGTAAACAAGTTGTTCACAGACTTGTGCACACCATTTAAAGACTTGTGAAGTCTGATTCTTAGACCGCTAAAGCTAATGAATGGCTTTAGAAGACTTAAACTATCACAAACAAGTAGGGATGCACCAAAATGAAACAGAAAATTCTGGATGCACTTGTCCGAAAACCGAAACTGAAAATTCTTTGTAAGAATAATTTACTATTTTATTAAATAATATAAAGTAATTTTGTACGATTTTTTAATTTAACTCAATAATCTGAATGACACTAAGTTTAAAAAAAAACACAAGCCAATAAAATAACCAAGTGGTACACAAGCGGAACGCACATTCACAGAGTGGAATATTGAGCAGAGCATCACACTATGCAGTGACGCCGGTTAAAGAAAAATAAAAATAAAAAAAAAATAAAATTCTGAGAACATATCAGTCTGTTTTCCCACTCAGAATTGGACTTTACCACTCACAATAGTGAATTCTGACTTTTTTTCTCAGAATTGCGAGAGATAAACTCAGTTGCGAGAAAAAGTGTCAGAATTATAAGATATAAACAGAATTGCAAGAAAAGTCAGAATTGCAGAATATCTCTTGCAATTGCAAGTTTATATCCTGCAATTCTGACTTTATAACTCGCAGCTGTGAGTTTATATCATGCAATTCTGAGGAAAAAAAAAGTCAGAATTGATGTATCTATAAACGAAAACTAACTGTCATAAAACCTTGACAGCAATTTAATAACATCAAGGCTATAACATTATTGGTTATCGAGGCACACGTTATCTATGTGATGTCCATGTCATGGTATATCCCAATAATAATAAAAGCAACATCATCATCATCTCTGGTTTATTAGTTACCTCGTTCTCTGTTGTCACGGCGGTCTCTCTCTGCATGTCCTCCCCGCCGTTCATCTCTTGGCTGTTCCCCTCTCTGTCTGTCATTATCGTAGCGATCACGATCAGTGTTTCTCTCTGAGCTCCTCTCTCTCAGGCCACTGCTGCGGGACTCCCAGCTGTCATGCCCACTAGCACTGCTAGTGTCAGCCTGTGAAGCTCTACCACCACGAGCAGAAACTGAAACACAAAATTCATCACAATCATGTTTCAAGCTCTCCTATTATTATTACGATAATCCTAAAACGCAATTAATACATGATAGATTTTATGAGAAATACAATTTGCATTGATTTTTACTAGCATTTTCTAAGTTGAAGCCCTCTCCTCCAGCTTATAGTGGGTATTTTTGATGCAGCCAAATGTAAGATATAATTCTTCTGAATTCTAAAACAGCAAAAGTAACTCAGCAACAGAGAGTGCTGATCAACAGTACTTTTTATGTTTTTGTACAATTTCCTTATTCCCTACACTGCATTTGTAGTGAGCTTAATTAGCTTTTAAAAAAAAAAAAAAAAACCCCAACACACACACACGTCTGGTTTATTATCCTTGTGGGGACTCTCCATAGGTGCAATGGTTTTTATACTCTCCACACTGTATTTTCTATCCCCTTACCCTAACCCTACCCCTAAACCTAACCCTTACAGAAAACTTTCTGCATTTTTACTTTCTCAAAAAAACTCATTCTGTATGATTTATAAGCTTTTGTACCCATGGGGACCTCAATTTAGGTCCCCACGCTGACACTAGTGCCCATGAGTGTGTGTGTATTCAGGTTTAGGTCCCCACAAGGATATAAAAACAAGTCCACACACACACAAACTAAATGTAAAAGATGATTTTGACTGCTAGCAATATGCATTCATTTTCCATAGCTATTCCCAATAATATTGTTACTGTGAACTCTTTTGACCACAAGTGAAATTTTAGATGTAGTGGACAAATAATATGGCATGGTGTTATGTTTTCACCTTTCTCTGTGACATCTGATCCATGGCCCCTTCCTCTGCCTGTTCTTTCAACTCGACATTCGTTCCTGTTGTCCACTCTGTCATTTCTCAATTCCTCCCTTCCATGTCCTCTTCCATAATTCCTTTCCTCCTGGGCTGTTGTTTCCTCCTTTCTATGGGGTTCATTTCGTTCTCTCTCTCTTTCCCTTTCTCGCTCTCTTTCCCGGTCCCGGTCTCTCTCTCTATGCTCCAGGGATTCTCGTCCTGAACGGTCTCGCATTTCTCCTGCACGGGTATCCCGAGTGTCTTTGACCTCCCCACGATGCTGGCGCTCTTCCCGGACATCTCGTCTATCCCGTTCACCACGACGGTCTCGGACATCCCTGGCATCACGGTCATCTCGAGAAGAGCTTTGCTCAATCTCGTAATCTCGCTCATCACGGCTGCTGTCTTTCTCACGCTTTCCACGGCTCTCTAAGGGCAGAAAGGAAATTAAGTGAGTGGCATATTTTATTAAATTATTCAATAACTGCACATGTCCAAAAGTATGGTGGAAACCAAACACCACATCCTTACAGGACTTCGTGACCAAAAAAAAAAATGACTGGGAAGTTTAGCAGTTAAGCTGTGTTATGGTTCCAACACATACACTTTTTTTATAATTACTCATTTATTACAACAACACTATACTGTGAATGTGCAAAAGTGTTCAAAGGCTTGGGGTAAATGAGATTTTTTAGAAAGAAAGAATTAATTCAGAAAAGAACGCATTAAATTTAATCAAAAGTAATAGCTGCTAAAAATTCAGCTTTGCCATAACAAGAATAAATCACAGAAAATAAACCGAATAATGCATAAACCTAAATTATACATCACATTTCATGGTAAAGACAAATTTTACCCGCTTTCTCATTACTGACACTGATGTTCAAATGTGTGTCTCTCACCGTCTCTGCGCTCATGTCGTCTCTCTTGTAGTGTGGGACTCCTATCTCGCAGTGTGGGACTCCTATCTCGCTCTGCTCTCCCTCTTTCCCTCTCTCTGCCCTGGGAGCGGTGACGGGCACTGGGGCTGGACCTGCGAGGGGCGGGTGTCGGTGAAGGGTCTCTCTGCGGGGTAAGCGGAGAGCGGGAGCGACGTGAGGACTGAGTAGGAGGTGGAGAGGATGAAGACGGAGGAGGAAGGTCTCGGTAAAGAGGAGAGATGGATCCCCGTCTGTGTCGAGGAGATGGGGAGTGTCTCTGGGCAGAGGAGCCAGAGCGTGAAGACGGGGAGTGGTGCTGTCGAGAGGGAGGTGAGGGACTGCGGCGGTGACGGGGTGGAGTTCTAGACCTGAGAAAGGACAACGCATAAGATGAAGACAGAATGATAGTTGCCCTCACAATCTCTCTGAAACAAACTACTGATGTAAGTTAAATGTTAGGATACGTATTTGATTAACATTTGCCAGGTCACACGATCTTCCAGAAATCAATCTAATATGTGACCCTGGACCATATAACCAGTCATAAGGGTCAATTTTTTGAAACGGACATTTACATCTGAAAGTGGAAATCAGTAATTAAATAAGATAATAAATAAGCTAATTTATATTGAGTAAATCAGCCTTCCATTGATGTATGGTTTGTTAGGATAGGACAATATTTGGTCGAGATACTATACTAACAAAACTATTTGAAAAACTGGAAAATCTGAGGGTGCAAAAAAATAAATACATAAATAAAAATAAATCGCCGTTAAAGTTGTCCAAATTAAGTTCTTAGCAATGCACATTACTAATCGAAAATTAAAGGCACAATATGTAGGTTTTCACTGATAGAGGGCACATTTTCAAAACAAACAAATAACCAAAGGCGTAGTTTGATGATGCCGTGATTGTGTGTGCAATTACGGGAGTTGTAGTTTTCATTTCCACAGCTGATGCAATCCACCAGGATTCGGGCAGAAATCACGTCCATGGATGAGCTAATGTATTAAAGACTTATTAAGGTCACTGTAGTATGAAGCAGGGTGGGGCTGAAAGTCGTGGAAGCAAAACGAGGATGCTGGAACGATTGCTAATGAAGGATGAGCGCAACACACGGCTTGAAAGTAGATTTTATTACACCACAGTTAACCTCTTCCGCTTTTTCTGGTCATGTGTATGTGAGGTAAAACAGCACAGTTTTCTCATACTAGATACATTTGAACGTGTTGAAAACTCAGTGAAATGCACAACATATTAAAGTGTCTTTGGGGTTTCCATGTTTTCTACAAAATAAAACCAGAAAATTCAGGGTGCATGACGTCACTGGCAGGCAGCGCAAGAACACGGTCCGTTACACTAGTTAAAATTGCTTATTTTTCTGGATGTAAACATTCTTGGAAACATTTGTGTTAATGTAAGTACACAAGTCAGCAAAATATATAACAATGTTCTAGTGGTTTTTGGATATGTTAATAAAAAAAAATCGTACATATTGTGCCTTTAAGTTTTGATATATTTATGGTTGGAAATTCACAAAATATATTTACAGAACATGATCTTTATTAATATCCTAATGATTTTTGGCATAAAAGACAAATCGATAATTTTGACCCATACAATGTATTGCTGACTATTGCTACAAATATCCAGGGTCACATATTTGTTATCTCTACGTTTCCCAGTAGTAAATAAATTCTTATTCATGATAATTCTGATAGTATGTTAAGGCAGCATTATTTAAAAAAAAAAAAAAAAAGATTTGATTTATACCCTTTTACCCTTTAACTCATGGATATCTAAAAAATATGTCAAAAGTGGCACTGTCCTAATCTGTGACATACTGGATATATAAAATATATAAACATATAATTATTTAAGTGTAGCTCTTCTTACCTCTGCTGTGAGGACTGTTTTTGGGAAGTGGGTTTAGGGGAGGATGACCTCCTTCTGGCTGGGGGTGATGCTTCCCTTGAGGGTGGGGAAAGACTTCCAGAACGTTCCTCTGATGTTACTGAGCGTTTGGCTTTATGGGAACTATCTGACCGGTCCCTGCAATGAAGGTAAGGTGAAAGTTTAATATGTTGTTTTATTATTTGTTTTCACGTACACCAATTAAGTAATAGTATATTTTTATTTAATGCCATGTCAGCATCTTAGGCTATTTTCATGGCAAAAATAATTAAAAAATACAAGTATAACAAATACAAACCAGCAAACAAACAAGTTATATTACACAAGATTTTTTTTACATTAACATATGATAGAAACGCTAAATCTTTTTCTGGCAAAATTATACTAAACTCTTTAAGTTAGTTCACTTCATACAAAGAGTTTGTATAGCAATTAAACAGGAATGAACAAATTTATGTTTGCCAGCACAACTAATATTAGCAAAACATTAGTGTTAGTGTTGTTATGATTCCAAAATCTCAGTAGTTGGCACCAAAAGTCTCTGTACCAATTTCAGTACAATAGCAAAAACTTTTGGGACACACTCAATCTCAGATTGGCCAAAATTATCAACACTGCAGAAACACATTGAGAATAGAAACTTTTGACACTTCAGGGCAAACATAAATATGTACAGGAACATATATCAAAGCAGCCATCTTTTAGCGGGGAACAAATAAACCAGACTAGTAGTGTCACATTTTTGCACAAGCACACAGTTAGTATCAAATTACACGGGAGTTTATGATACTTTAAGTTTTGTGAATTTCTTTTAAAGGTAAATATACCTGCGCTTTTCCTTTTTCTCTTTGTGTTTCTCCGTATCTCGTCCTCGTTCTTTGCCTTCTTTAGGTTTGTCCTCACATTTCTCTTTGTTCTTGTGTTTATTTTTGTGTTTCTTCCCAGTCACTGGGTTCTCCACAGGGACAGGTGGAGGAGGACTGGGCGTTCGTGGCCCTTTTCTTTTGCCATGGCCACCCTTAGATGACCTGGTCAAAAAATTAAACGGCAGTCAAGTATTTAAATTGATAAACATCTGTTCAAATTGAACTAAATTCTGATTACATTCCTAACCTGCTTTCTGTCTCCTCTGCCCTGGTCTGATCAGACACTGGAGAGGAGATCACTGAAGAAGTGGAGGACTTCTTCTCTTTCTTGCTGGAGTTCCCACCCTTCCCTGCTCTATGTTTGGGTGAGCTGGATTTACGGGATGAGGGTGACCCCTTAGAACTGCTGCGCTCAGGTGAAGCCTAAAACAAATCAAGACCACACCAAAATTAAAAAACCCAGAGATTACAGTCTGTATTAAAAGGCTACACAACACATAAAATCTTAATTAACCTAAATTTCACATAACCTACCCTGTCCTTAGAAGTATTACTGGTCCTGGTCTTAGGACCTGGGTCCTGTTGGAAACATAAATGCCATTACTCTTTGTGTTAATAAATTCCGGATAATTCCGATTTAATCGATTAATTCGAATTTAATGGTTTGCCACAATTTACCTTTTAGAAATCAAGAAATTACGTTAATTTGAATAGAAATATTACCAAACGTTAGAATTAGACACTTTGACAATACGCCAATGATAAAGAGAAAAGAACGATCCAACCGCATGTCAGCATACATGATTAGGTGCCATTTAGACAGAATGCACTTTTGTGTTGACAAAGATGTGATGAACGCAGTGGAATAGGAAAAACATGCAAGAAGATGGGAGAGAACTTCTTTTAACTTGAGCGGCGTATTTTTAGAAATGTCGTTTCATGCATTAGACTCTGCAAGAGACGCAAGTGCAACAGTCAAACGCCTCCATGTTTACATGGAAAAGCAGCACAATCGAATAAAAAAAAGGTAAAGAACTACTACTGTATGTCTGATATTTCATGTTTGCATCATGCTGACAAGCTGAAAGCTGCTGTTCATTGTTTTTACAGAAAATTTATAGTTAATTATAGTCTACTCGTGTTATACTTTCAGTCATTTTGAATTGGAATTATCTTGACTTTTGAGAATTTTTTTGAAAGCATCTTCCTCATACTATTTCTTAAAGGAGGATTCCACTTCCAGAACAAAAATTGACAGATAATTTACTCACCCCCTTGTCATCCAAGATGTGCATGTCTTTCCTTCTTCAGCCATAAAGAAATTTTGTTTTTTGAGGAAAACATTTCAGCATTTTTCCCCATGGACTGATATGGTGCCCCGATTTTGAACTTCCAAAATGCAGTTTAAATGCAGCTTCAAACAATCCCAAATGCGATTGTAAACAATCCTAGCCAAAGAAGAAGGGTCTTATCTAGCGAAACAATTGGTTATTTTGATAAAAATAATACAATTTATATACTTTTTAATGTCAAACGCTCATCTTGTCTCACTCTGCCTGAACTGTTTTTTTCCGGTTCATGACAATTTTTCGACATACCCTAAATGTCTTGAAACAGACTACATAGATTTCAGGGAGAGCAAGACAAGACAAGCATTTGAGATTAAAAAGTATTTCAATTGGATTTTTTTAAATGAAAATAACCGATCGTGTCGCTAGATAAGACCCTTCCTTCCTCTGCTGGGATCGTTTACAACCGCATCTGGGATCGTTTGAAGCCGTGTTTAAAATTCAAAATCGGGGCACCATACCAGTCCATTATATGGAGAAAAATCCTAAAATGTTTAACTCAAAAAACATAATTTCTTTACGGCTGAAGAAAAAAAAGACATGAACATCTTGGATGACAAGGGGGTGAGTACATTATCTGTAAATTTATGTTCTGAAAGTGGACTTCTCCTTTAACATGTATGTACAGGACAAGTTTGTACAAGATATAGTTTTAGTTCATGCATTTTTTCTGCAAAGATATTTACAACATTTACATCATGCTGACAACTTTGTGTGTGGTGCACATTTTTTTTTAAACTAGAGGGTTAATAAAGAAAAAGTTACTTGAATCATAGTGTAGTTACATTTTCAAGTTGAACTTGATACTTGGAAAAAGGAAAAAAACGAGATTTTTATTTTTTGCCATATCACACAGTCTAAATTCAGGATAGCCAACATTTAATATTAATTTCAATATTTAGAGTTTATGCAGCAAAACCCTAATGCAATTTTATGCAATATACCTCTTTCTTGATGACAATCTCTTCTCGTTTGTCCATGTTCTCTTGTTCCAGCTTCATCAGCTCACGCTGAATCTTCTGTCTCTTCATCTCAAGAGATAACTCGTAATCGTAATCACCGTTATCGGAATCTAGTACAATTAATGGCATATGTAAAACTGCTGGACTAAAACTGACAGGTAGACAGCATTGGAAAGAGAGAGACTGTACCACATTCAAAACCCAAGCATCAGTCATCCTCTTGCATTTAAAAACAAGCTAAAAGGATAGTTCACCCAAAAATGACAACTGTCATTATTTACTCACAAAATAAAACAAAAGTTTGGTGGAATAACCTTTCAATGCAGGGACAGAAATCTCACAGGTTCCATTATAATGAAAGATTTCAGTTGTGTTTTGAAGATGCACAACATTTTGAGTTTGGAACAATATTATAGTGAGGTATTAATGAAAATTGAAAATTTGGGGGGAACTATTCCTTTAAAAATTACTTCTAATCTTATACATCAATTTTGTGAGTACTTTGGAGAATCTTTCACCTTCACGACTGGCTTCCCAATCTGCGGTCTCCTCCTCACTAGCTGGAGTGCGTTCCTTTGTGATTTTAATATCTTCTTTCTCTCTGTGTCTGCCTCTGGATGAATCTCGCTGCTAATGAGAAACCATGTTTTCACTTGAACTTAAAAACCTCAATCAATAAATGTAAAATTTAGGAAAGACACTTTAACTCCTAGCTGTTAAGAGTGTCATACTCTGGTTGTGGGTGAAGTGGGCTCGTCTGTATCTCTTTTCTGAGTGTCACCATCTACATCCTGTCTCTTATTCTTCATCCTCTCCCGGAGATCCCCAGTGGGCCTCTCGGCTGACCTGCACAGCAAACAAACATGTCAAAAATCAAGCATTCTGCCAGGTACTGGAGCAAGCACACTTCTAAAACGGCATCTCTTCACTAGAATCGCACCTGTTGAATGTTCCAGAAAAGCCTTTTCCTCGTGATGGGGTTCCATGTGTGTATCGACACGTGTTACCGTAACTGCAGTTCCCAGTCTTTAACCAGTTTCTACAATGAGTCTGCAGGGGAGGCAAATGGAGGTCATTCTTTTACACTCCTACACTTTACAAAAGCACTTTGTCAAAAACAAAATGAGCTACTACCTAGACATAGCTAATGCTGTCTAGCTAGGCAGCTCACAATTTTTTTTAAAGCAGCACAGTGGGTGACCAGTAACACTACCTCTGCTGCATTACTGGCCGTGCTGGGCCCGAGTCTCTCAAACACGCTGGGCCTGCGGGAGGGGGTGGTCGTGCTACTGCTGCTGTCCGATATGGTCTTCGAATTCTCCACTGTAACCTTCCGCCTGATTTTGGACATTCTGCAGGGCTGCATTAGAAAGACAGCAAATTAAAGGCTCCAGCACTATGAAGTTAAAATGCAGTGCTGTAGTCAAGCCCCACTCATTTGAGTCAAAGTCAAGACAGAGACCAAAAAAGCACTGAATTTGAGTAAAGACCAATTTCACAACCTCCATGACAAGGCCAAGAAAACATGTGACCCTGGACCACAAAACTTCAGTCTAAAGTAGCACGGGTATATTTGTAGCAATAGCCAAAAATACTTTGTATGGGTCAAAATGATCAAAATGATTATGCCAAAAATCATTAGTACATTAAGTAAAGATCATGTTCCATGAAGATATTTAGTAAATTTCCTACAGTAAATATCTCAAAACTTTATTTTTGATTAGTAACATAAATTTCTAAGAACTTTATTTGGACAACTTTAAAGGTGATTTTCTCAGTTTCTCAAAAGTTCTATCTCGGACAAATATTGTCCTATCCTAACAAACCATATGTCAATGGAAAGCTTATTCAGCTTTCAGATGATGTATATATCTCAATTTCAAAAAACTGACCCTTATGATTGGTTTTGTGGTCCAGGGTCACATCGAGGATTCTGTCTCGACCAAGACCAAGACATTTACGGTTGTCCATTTGACAAACACTTTGGTGACTTACACTGCATTTTAAGGTATATACATTTCTATCAGACAATAAGATCTTGGCCTTGGTCTCGACCTCAGCCTACAGCATAAAATACTTATGTATTTTATATTTTTCATTGAGCGGGTTCCCACACTTTTCACCTGACCAATGAATGTCCATAACTTTTCCAGTCTGTCATTATTTCTGCTTATGTATTTTTAAAGCTATTATAGAGATTTCTGAGGAAGATTTATATAAGGCAACAACACCTACAGTTAAAAAAAAAAATACACTAAGACGTTTTAGTTATTTGTGTACAAAAGTCTCAAAAACAGCCTAAGATTTATAATCCGCCCAATGGATGAGTATGCTTTCTGATCCTCCATTCCGAGCAATTTACTACCACCAAACAAATTCCCATCAATTCCCAAAAACTATTTAAAATTCCCTGATAATTCCTTATTTCTCAAGTCCGCGGGGTCCCCGCAACTTGTAAACATTAGCACTAGCACTACATTACTCGCATTTGTACAAATGCGACTACCTGCTTCTCTCCATAACGCGCATTAACAGTAGCACAATTATAGCTACTGCTACTGTTGTAGCTACGGCATTCGAGATTTCACTAAAAAGCATAATTCTACTCATTAGCGTGTTTAAGCGCTCATTCATTTGTAAAGACACACGCTAAGAGCTGTACAAGTGCCGCGAGGCCTACACTGATAACACAAGCCTCCTTAACGACACCGCTGAAACTGCTGCTGAAAAAAGCCGTAAACAAATACAAACAAGCGCTTTACCCGAATAAGAATGATGCGTCAAGTCCAGTTTCACAGACTATTGGGGATAACCTCCTAATCACATGCAAAAATCTTGCAAAGCGGTCTTCCTCTTAGCCGCCGTCATGATGCTTGCGAGACAGCGCATACTCGCTCCACACACATGCAGCTTCCCGAAGCACTGAGAACAGGAGGATTATGGGAAACCGGAGGTCTTCAGAATGTTTTTAATATCTTGTCTAAACGTTCAGTAAACTCTTCTATTAATACTAATACTAATATCAGTACTAATACTAATACAAATAATAATAGTATTATTATTAATAATAACAATAATAATAATAATAATAATAATAATAACGTTTTTTTCTGACTGTTATTTCATATCAGGCATTAAAGGATGTTGGAAAATAAAACAATTTGATTCTTTTAATAAACTAAAAAAATAATGAGAATAATAAATCCTCAGAAATGCAAATTACTGAACACCTCATCCTAAATTGCATGCATTTAAAATGGAATTATCCCATTACTGGCTAGTTTTAGATTGACCAGACTGCTGTTGGTGAAGAAATAAACATTGGCTTTACAGAAATTACTTTATAGATCTACACGAAAAAAAAACGTAATATCTGGGGCAAACTGAGCCATGCAAACACTTCTTTGTTTTATAAGAAGCCATATTTTAAGAACCCTTTGTCATACATTTTGATAACTTAAAATAATAGGAAACATCCCGACAATACTTTAAATACTTTCATTGTACTTCTGCCTCATTTTACCTTATCTTGAGGACCACACCCTCGCCTACAAGCTAATGTTGTTAAATTGAGAAGAAAATTTTTTTTAGATCTAAGTAACTCCTGGCATGTTTCTTAACCTTAGAACTCATTATTGAAACACAAAATCACTAATAAAGTCTTAAGCAGCCCATACTAATTCCCTAAGTTTCTTTTAACAGAAAAATGCATTTTCATTCATTCATACATGGTTGCAACAACATTTTAGTAAAACACTTTTATGTGCTGTTGTTAAATGCTTTATTAACTGAACATTTCATAGATATTTGTTATGCTTTGAAATTTTATGCTGTATATATGTATCTATCTTCTTGGCAATAAATATATATATATATATATAACAAACAAAGTTTGAAGAGAGGTTGATGATATTTAGGGTATTACACCACTACAGTTACAATTCTATAGTGGTACAATTTAGTACAATGTGTGTAATGTTTTTTTTTTTTTTTTCTAATATAGAATTGAAATTGTATATAAATAGGTTAATCAAAACAAATGTGTATATATCTGAAAACCATTTATAAACCTTTTAAACACCTACTTCACTGCAGACACTGAAATGATACACTACAGTATAAATATTTTGTGTGTCTCCTATTCTGTCCCTTATTTTCCTATAAAGAGGCACGTTTGTCCCGTATTTTCCTTTTCTGAAGTTGGCAACCCTCAGTGTAATGGAGAGTTTGCAAATAAACTTTTACTGAAAGATGAAGCAGTGAACTGTACTATTTACATCTAATAGCAGCTACATCACAAACCATATGTAAACAATTTCATAGCTTTGTCTGTAAAGGCAGTTGCAATATAGATAATGTTCTAAAAACTCTTAGTGCAAAGGAAACTGAAAGTATTAACAAAAAAAATTGGAGGCCAGTATCAGGATGCCAGTCTTTTACTGTAATACAAACAGCTGTAAACTACGATAGGCTGCATGATACATAGGACACACCTACATATTCACACGAAACAACCTCACTTTCAAAAATTACTATTATTATTTGTTACATACATGGCATTTTCTCTATTACTGTTAGCACATTTTAAGTACACATTTAGATTAGTCAAGAGTAAAATTTATTGTGTGCTCAGGTTGTTTATGGAAGCTCTTCATTGAGTTTTTTGATCACATGTAAGGCTATGATTTTTGATGCCAGCAGAGCCTCATTACAGGCCTGAGGGATAAAGCTGGGAGGAAGAAGAAACCCATATCGACCGCGATCCTGAAGTTCAAAGGTAAAGGAATACTTTATCCCAAGATTATACGCCCAGTCATCAGATCCTCCTGGGGCTAAATCTAGTGAAAGAAAAACAAACAATTTACATGTCAAAGAAAATACAGATGTCCATAAAAATATGTGTTGTTGTATTCTAAGAATAGACAGAAAACTTACAAATGGTTTTTGCACCAGGACCATATTTATAGATATTCCTATAATATCTGCGTATTTTTGCTGAAGCCTCCTTAACAAGTTCAAACTGTCAGAAAGAAACACAAATATGCTTTCATTATTTACTAGTATAGCCTGCTACAAATGCTCATGCATTAACTTCACACACCAGCTCATTGTGGTTTGGAATCTCGTCATAGGAACAGGAGTAAGGAAACAGGAGCATCTGAGAGTAGGAGTGAATGGAGAGGTACAGCTTAACTGTGTTCTTATGGGAGCGCAGGAACCGTGCCACAGCCTGGGTCTCTGGTTCAGACTCTGGGTACTCACCGCAATATGTAGCATCACATGGATTATCGGAGGCACCCTTTGCTTTAGAAAAACAATGGATGAATTAAACCAGAAGAAATATCAGTTTTAAAGTAAAATATCCTCAAAAGTAAAATTACAACAGTATTGCTACATCCCAATTTGGATACTATCCATCCTAAATAGTATTCGACATTAGACCTGGTGTGTCCCAAATTGTATGTTGAAATGAGCATCCCAAAGGTACTTGGATGGTTTACTATTTCCAGTAAAAATTAAAAGTGCAGATCCGCCCACACTATAACGGCTAATATCGCCCACAATCCATTGCATTGGACAAGGATGTGATTAGAACTACAAACACGACTGAAAAAACATGGTGGATATGCAAGACTGATGGTTAAGCAGAGAAAGGGGATTGAGTGATTAATAATATCCAACCTGACAAAAAATGTATTTAATGTTATATTTCATCTGCAGTAACGTGAATGTTTATAAAGATACATTCGGTCATTAACTTTTAAATGCATTATTATGCAATGCAAACACACACTCAGGTTTTTTTACAGGTGTTTTATCTGTATTTTGAATTTTGTTTTAGGATCAATGGAAATGTCTGTAAATTTAATGGACAATGGTAAAATTATCAGTACAGTTTCTGGGTTATTACTGTTTTTTTTTTTTATATATATATATATAATGTTATAATGATATTATAATGACAAAGTGGTATATCCCAAAGCTTGCCTATATTGTCCTACACATGCTAAAGTATGTACTTTTTCTTCACATAAAATACATATGCAAACTGGGACGCAACGTTTTTTATTTTCAATGAACGTCCAGCATTTGCCACCTACTGCACCAGTTCGCATCAAAATTTCTGTTCAGATCGGCTCCAGCACAGACGCTGTCTTTGTTAGTTGAGCGGTTTTTCCTCCACATCCGATCCTGTTTGGTAAATAATAAATAAAAGCCATGAGGATGCTTCTAGAATTTTTTTTAGATAAAGTACTGTGCTAAATTTGGTTAAAGTCTGTCATTAATTTATTTATTTACATTTCAGGAAAATTAATAATGCACAACTACATGCACTATTACTATTCCAACAGCATACTAAATGCACTAATAAATTATTATTATTAATAATAATAATAATAATAATATAGGTTTTAGCATATTACTGTTGTCCATGTGTACTTGTATCCATCTGGGTTCATGACTGTCAAGACGTAAACGTCCATATTATTCAATATCTCTGTGATTTCAGTGTTTTGGTTGTAAAATGCAATTGCCTGGAAAAGAAAAAAACAAATTCACTGAATCAGATTTCAGGACAATGACCCAAAGAACATGGCCAAAACTATGCTATGTGGCCACTCTAGTGTGCTAACCAAGATCTTGAAATCTTTGTTAAAGTTTGGCAAAACAATAAACAGTTGAAACATGAAAGCTCAAACAGATGTAGGATACATTTATACTTACGTAGTTGACAAACCACATGCAAAAGGCTGGAGCGATCCACTCCCTCGCATGAATACCACAGTCAATCCACATGGCCCTCTTCACCTCATCCCTCCTGCCTGACAGCTGCAGCATGAAGACAAAGAGATGCATCTTAATTGTCAATGTGTCTGTAATGTGTTCTGTAAAATACATTCAAGCAATACTCAGATCTCTAGTACACAAATCCACCTTAATACAATGAGTGTACCTTTAGAACATAGAGTGGCCGTTTTTCAGAAGATGACCCAATAAGAATTACTTTCACCATGTCTGAATGATCTTGTTTGGTCTTGTTTATCCAGTAATAGATCTGAGACAAAAGATTGATCAAAAAAAATTTCAGTTAAAGCAATGCAAAAGTTGAGGTGAATTTTCTCATTTTTGTCAGCTTACATCTTCTAAAGAATGATATCTCTCATAGAACACGCCTCCACTCCGGGGATCCGACGTATCATTTCTGGTCTGCATCTCAATTAGCGCTGGTGTGTTTTCCAAAAGCATTCTGCAAAAATAGCAAAAGCGCAAAATGAGTCTAGCGATTCAAGGAGTTGCTTTTTAACATATTCAGACATCTTTTAAAAAATAAAAGTAGTACATATAATTGGGAATACACATCAAAATAATCATAATACATGTTTTTAAAAAGTTGCCTTAACCCTCCTCTTGTGTTGAAATTAGGGTGCTACTTTTTTGTTGGAGTCAAACTAACCCTTCTTAGTTTCAATGCAAAAACAAACAAACAAACAAAAAAATCTGTCAAAACAGTAAAATTTGTAATGTTTTTTTAAAGAAGACTTTTCTGCTCATCAAGTCTGCATTTATTTGATCCAAAGTACAGCAAAAACTGTAAAATTTAGAAATATTTTTACTATTTAAAATAACTTTCTATTTGAATATATTTTTAAATGTAATTTATTCCTATGATTTAAATTTTTAGCATCATTACTCCAGTCACATCATCCTTCAGAAATCATTTTAATATTCAGATTTTCTGCTAAAAACCAAACAAACAAACAAACAAACAAAAAAAAATGTATTATTATTAAACAGTTGAGCGAAATTTTTCAGGCCTCGTTGATGAATAGAAAGTTCAGAAGAGCAACATTTATCCGATATAATTACATTTTAAAATACATTCAAATAAAAAGTTATTTTAAATAGTAAAAATATTTCTAAATTTTACTGTTTTCGCTAAATGCAGGTTTGGTGAGCAGAAGAGACTTCTTTAAAAAACACAAAAAAACTTACTGTTTAAAAACCTATGACTGGTAGTTTATGTGAGTAATATGTAATAATTCCCATCTATTTTTATTGTGTTATTTACTGTTAATATTTGACCCACATATTAGCATTTTTTAAAATTAGTTGCACAAAAACTATCTAATGTTAAATACCAGTACCACTGGTACTGAAATGAACTGAATCAACATTGAACTGACAGAACTAAAACTGAAGCTGAATAACAACATTGCAGCTTATTACTGAACTGTCCAGCTGATCAAACTTTATACTGTTAACAAACTTTATACTTTATACTGAGCTAAATAATGACACTATAGTTTTTAGAGCTGCTATACAGCAGAATCTGAACTGTATCTGAATCTGAAATCTCATAGCTGAGATTTCATAATTGCTTTTGCTATTTTCCTGTTTATCTCTGTGACACTGTTTTGACACCATCAATATTCATGTAAGTTCTTTATTTCACAAAATGAACCAGCTTTGCTTACCTATAAGTAATGCCATGTTTGTGTAAGAGTTCAGTGACGAACTCAACACTTGTTGACTGAATGTAAAGGTGAACCTCAGAGTTTGTTGTAATGTGACTGGGTGAAGCAGGCTGCCACAATACTGTCTGAACAAGCACAGAACATGAGTTTACATGTTAGCTGAAACTCACAGGATCAGCCTGAGGGTCAGTTCAATAAATCAAATCAATGAAAAGCAAATATTGTGAAGGCTATTTGTAAAATCATTCTTACTTGCCTTAACTCAGAATCTACAATAGATATCACATCTCTTAGAAAATTAGATTTTCACAATCATCCACTGACAGAATGCCAGTCAATAAATGTCAACAAATAACCTCTTACCTCATTGTGACTTGTTAAGTTCTGCACTGTGTCCACATGTTCCTGTGTGGATACAGTGATTGACAAAACCTGGTCACTGCGTGTGAAGAGAAAAACAGCTGCAGTCATTTATTGTAGTATCATATATAATATAATATACTAAAATATTTATGCTAATTGCAACTTTTTTATCTCACAATGTGGATTTTTATTCTCACGATTCTAAAAAAGTTTGATTTGCGATATATAAAATCAGTTCTTAGCAATCTAGCAATTCTGATTTTTTTTTTTCCTAAATCTGAGTTAACATTTCGCAATTAATTATTATTTTGTTGTTGTTGTTGCCGTTCTGACACTTTTTTTTCCTTACAATTCAGATTTTTTTCTCTAAGATTTTGGTTTCTTTTATTTTGTGGTGGAAATAAGCTTTCATAGTTAAATGGACAGTAGTGTTAAGAAAAACATGCTCATATGCAGTGTTGGGGAAAGTTACTTTTAAAAGTAATGCATTACAATTTTGCGTTACTCCCTGAAAAAGTAACTAATTTTTATTAGTATGGTTGAATTGCATCATCGAAGGCCAGCAGCAAAGACACTGGTTAACAAAATGGAATTAAATACATAAAGGATATTTGTTTTATTTAACATATTTAATTATTGCAGGGATGCATCATATTCTGAGTTTGCATTTCACTGTTTTTATACAATTTGAGGAATACTGAATCTGTTTTTTGTGAGTGAGATAAATTAACATAAATTCACATTTGGTCTAAAATACAGTAACAACATGTTTACTCCCAATTTCCCGACAGGAGACTTGTCATCAGTAAATGGGGAAAAAAGTAACTGGCGTTACTTATTTGAGAAAATAACTCAAATATTTTCTTAGAAATTCAAAAGTAATGCGTTACTTTACTAGTTACTTGAAAACAATATTATTACGTAACTCGCGTTACTTGTAATGTGTTACCCGCAACACTGCTCATATGCAAATACTACTACATAATTGTACATAATTATTCACAATAAACACTGCAGCATTATCTGTTTATTTCAAACTTTTGGTTGTCATAACATCTCAACTATTAACAACGTGCTATTCTTCCATGTAGCATTTTTGATAGTATTCGTGAAGCTGCAATGTTTGTATATCCACATTTAATAGATGGAGATACAAACATTGTATCTATTATTATTTTGTTACCCAAGAAAATAGTTGTAAATGTTAAAAATAAATAAATAAATAAATCCTACTGTGAGATTTCATTATACTGTTTAAGGTGAGGTTTCACACTGACTACAATAAGCTAATGCTGACATACAACAGAGATCTGATTTCATTCGTGGGTGTTGCTACAACAACGACTTAAATATAGGGTTGTATAATGCATAATTTTGGGAAAAAATATGACTTACTGTTCCGATTTGCAGAAACACTTCTCAAGTAAGATGCTAAAACATATCAAATAAGCCAGTTGTGTTGGGGGCCTCATGTTTTTGTTCCGTCTCCTAATAGTTTGTGAAAGAATGTAGACAAGGTACGAGGCCAGTATTGATCTAGAACTGTTTGTTTGCTGGTTAAACTTTACTTTGAATTAGCTCTGTGTAGATTATATTTTAAAAGCTTCCAAACGGATGTTTGTATAATATTTAGGAGAACTGCTGTATCGTTTTTTTTTTTTAATTAAGTATAATCAGAAAACAATTGGTGTCATTCTATCTCAATTGTTAAGGAGAACTAAGGAGAACATTCCTTGCCTGGGATAAGCAAAACTCATAGGCAAGAACTCAATCATAATTAAAATCTTGACACCAGGTGGCAGCCAAGGGCAATTTTATTTATTTATTTTTACGAGAAGGGCGCTCAAAACAAACCAGATGCTCATTTATGCTCCAGTCCAGCAGGTGGCGAAAATGTCGTTTGCCAACAGCGATTAAAACGCCAGAAGAAGTAAAAAACACATTCGACCAGTGGTAAATGTTTCCGGGTTCTGACGCGAGACGTGTTGTGTTGTCATATTTGAGGAAGATGTCAGCGCACGATCACCTGTCTTTCTGTCTGTGCGATTTAATCAGGTAAACATTTTTAATTATTTACTCATTGTGTTGATTTTAAAGCTAATGCCTGATAAGTGAAATCCACTGAACTGTCGTTGAACCCTTGTTGCCACAGAACGAATGTTAAATAAAATTACTTAGTTTATTTTCTGTTTCGAATGAATGAAACGATCAATTTATTTGTGTTTTTTTAAACGTGTGTATATTAATCTGCAGCTTTGTATTATTTCAATACTTTAGACATTCCAAAGTGAAATTGGAGCTAGTATAATGCCTGTATAATTATATATAAAGGAATCAAGCCATTCACATATCACTCATTCGTTTGATACTGATTAATAGGTATACATCAGTATAAAAACAATTGAGAGAAGACATAGAGCTGGTTAATTTACTACAAGAACAGCTGTAACAATGTACATTAGAATTAGTTTTGAGATCTTGTGTCTGATCATGTATTTACTTTAAACGCCTATTTATAGTTGAGTGTGCATTTTGATAAGAAACATTGTATGTTAAGTGATATTAATCAGAAAATTGGTTATTGTATGTGGTTTTTGCCTTCCACAGGTTACTGTGGTCACTGCTGTTGCCATGCTTCTATTTGAGTCTTGTCCTGACCGCCATCCTCTTCCTCTTCATCATGGGAGTGAGAACCTGGCTACAGATGAAGAGGAAGAGCAGGAGAGCTCAGGATGACCGGCCTGCCGTGGCCTTCTTCCACCCATACTGCAATGCAGGAGGAGGAGGAGAGAGAGTGCTGTGGTGTGCTTTACGTGCTCTTCAAAATAGGTCAGATATTTCAGCTCTTAAGAGTGGGCCATTTATGGGTCAGTGGCAAATAGGGAATAAAAGCATGAAACAAAATATATAAATTATATTAAAAAGTAAACTCTAATTCAACATTTAAAACATGTTACGCCATATTGAAGTTGTGTTACATGTATATTTCTTAGGCTTATTTGCTATTTTCAAGCTATTAATTCTAGTCACTGAAAAGGTCATACACAATATTTACAAAAGTACAGGTTTCCATATATTTAACTAATAACAAGAATCTTTAAAATACATTGTAAAATTATCATGTCTAACTAAAGCATGTCTTGACCTTTTAAACTGACAACAGTATGACCTTTTAAACTGACTGTTACTTGGCTACTGGAGGAAAACTATACCATGACTTTCAAAAAAGTATTGACATTGACCTCCACTTATGTGTGTACATAATATTATATTTCAAGTGAAACATATAATACATAATTTATAAATAATATATAAAAATGTATAAAATATATACTTAACATATTACTTAGTAATATATAATATTAAATTATGTCCTACATGACATGGAAGTTTACACCACAGTGTATTTGTAACCAAAAAGAAAAAACAAACAAAAAAACAAACATTTTGGACAGATTCTTACTTTTTACACAAGTCTTTTAGTATGCTCATTAATATTTATCTTAAAACAAAAAGTTTTGGGACAAAAACAAAGAATGTCTGTCATTTCGGATGACATTTACTGAAATCCCAGTGTGGGGATGAATGTTTTCAAGCATTACAATAAATTCATTTATATATCGTTAATTTTATAAATTATAATTTAACTATGTGTAGATCACTGGAATGTTTTTTATATTTTATATTACAATGTTTTTTTATTCATATGTTTTTAGGAATGATCTTTTTTGTTGTAAGAGTGAACAGTAATTTCACGTAACGGGATAGTTCACCAAAAAATGAAATTTTTTTTTATCATTAATTACTCATTCCAAAACTGTAAGACCTTCATTCATCTTCGGAACATAAATTAAGATATTTTTGATGAAATACGAGAGCTTTCTGACCCTTGAATTAAAGCGGTCTTGAATGGTTAAATCAGCAGGGCTAGGCTTCAGCATGACCTTAACAAAAGAATGAACGTAACAAAAATTCTAATAATTTCTGAGTTCTTACCCTATTTTAATCCACTATATTTCCACAGGTACCAAGATATTTCTTTCGTGGTTTACACAGGTGATCAGGGCGTGACAGCAGAAGAGATTTTAGATGGAGCGCGGCGGCGCTTCAACATCAGACTGCCCCGACCCGTTAAGTTTGTGTTCCTGAAACATCGTCTCCTGGTGGAGGCAAAACTTTACCCACACTTCACCCTCCTGGGGCAGAGCGTGGGTTCCATCTTCCTAGGCTGGGAGGCCTTGACTGAGTTTGTTCCAGACCTCTACATCGACTCAATGGGCTATGCCTTCACCCTACCTGTGTTCCGTTATATGGGTGGTTGTCATGTTGGAAGCTACGTGCACTACCCAACCATCAGCACTGATATGCTGTCAGTGGTTCGAGAAAGAAACCCAAGGTTAGTCAAGAAGATTGCATTATTGTTATTGAATTAAATGTGAAATGTGGCTTCAGTATAATATAATCTTTAAAATTAGACAAACTAAAATATATAAAAGTAAAGAGATTTCATATTTTAATTTACTCAATTCACTTTTATTTTACAAATTCATTTTTATTTAAAACCCACTTGGAGAACCTGGATATGTGAGGAAGCCTAATTCCAGGAAAAGTGTAATTTCTAGACCTGAAAGACATGCAAATTAATAAAATCTTAAACTCCATAGCCATTGTTATGATTATACATTTTTGTAATTATGCCAAGCTCTAAAATGTTTTATCAGGTAGAAATTATGCATTAGAAAAATACACCTTAGCCAGTAAATCATCACTGCAAATTTAATGCTACCCTTTTTGTTGAATATTCTTTTTCGCTCAAACAATATGTCACATTACAGAAGTAAAATGTGTTCTAAATGTTTTTGACTCATAAATATATCTCTTGTTTTCCAGTTATGTATGTGCAAAATTATATTTACATACACTACAGCTTTGGGGTCAGTATACCTTTTTTATGAATAAATGCATACTTTTATTTATCAAGAATTCATTAAATTGATCAAAAGCAAAGAGTAAAGAGGTTTATAATGTTTACAAAAGATTTGTATTTTAAAATTTTTCTTTTGAACTTTCTATTCATCATGGACTCTAAAAAGTGTAATTATTCATTGAAAATAATGTTTATTTTCCTGAAAAGAAAATCAGCATATAAGAATGATTTCTGAAGAAGCATGTGACACTGAAGACTGGAGTAATGCCTTCCAAAAATTCAGCTTTGCATCACAGAAAAAAAATTACATTTTAAAATAGTACAGTTAATTTAAATTAGAATATTACTGTTTTGCTGTATTATTGATGAAATTAATGCAGACTTGGAAACTTCTTACAAAAACATACAAATTCTTACTGACCCCAAGCTTTTGAATGGTGGTGTATACATAATTGGCCTGTAGAAATCTGACAAACATAATTACATATATGCATTCTTATATCTTTATTCTAGGTTCAATAATGCAGACTACATCTCCAGTAACCCTGTACTGAGTGCCATCAAAGTGATTTACTACTGTGTCTTTGCGCTGCTGTATGGCCTGGCCGGCTCCTGTAGTGACGTAGTCATGGTAAATTCCACCTGGACGTTAGGTCACATTCTGGCTCTGTGGCGTGCTCCAAACCGCACCAGTGTGGTCTATCCACCATGTGATGTTCAAGCCTTCCTGGACGTCCCTATTGGGGACGAGGATGAAGAGAAAGAGAGAAAGAAGTGTCACTCTGTGGTCTCTGTGGGTCAATTCCGGCCTGAAAAAGACCATCAGCTGCAGATCAAGGCTTTTAGAAAGCTTCTGGACAGGAAGGGGGTGGAGCCTGCTGGACGAGACACAGTGAAGCTGGTGTTGATTGGTGGATGTCGTAACCAGGAAGATGAAGATAGGGTACAGATGTTGAAGGGATTGTGTCTGGATCTGGGTGTGGCAGATAGGGTGGAGTTTAAACTCAATATCCCATTTGAGGATCTGAAGAAAGATTTAACAGATTCCACGATCGGGTTGCACACAATGTGGAATGAGCATTTCGGTATTGGTAAGAAATATCATGCTTTCAAGCGACTTCTATCTCAAAACATTATAGAGATTATTAAAAAAAAAAAAAATTCAAGAACAAAAAGATGGTGAATTGTTTACAGAACCAGTAAGAAAATAAATTATTAAATAGTATACAATAAATTAGTTGAAATAATAATTTAATTTTAAATATTTAATTAATTTAAATATTTTGAACACTATTATTAAAATATTAAATATATTAAATCAGTAAAATATTAAATAACAGTATTTTTAACAAAATATGTTTTATTTGTAATAGTAATAGTTTTTGTTTGTTTGTTTAATTTGTAAGATGCTAATGAAATTGGCAAAGATTCTTTTTCTCTATAGTGCATATTTGCCAGTGTTATTTTAGTATCATTGACATGCATTTTAATTTTTGTTAATATTTTGAATCAGATTTTATTTTATATTTTTTGTTAATATCTTTCGTTTTAGTTTAGTTATTTTGGTATGTTTTTTTCATTTATATATTTCTTTCAATGTCTATATAGTGCTTCTTCTTATTTTTATTTATTAGTTTGAGTATTTTAGTCCTTTAAGTTAAACTAAATGAAAATAAGATAAACACACACACACACACACACACACATATAACAAAAATTTGAAAAATATGTGTGTGTGTGTGTGTGTAGTGTGAGATATATATATGTGTACCATTGTTATGATTATGACTTGAGTAATGATGCTCAAAATTCAGCTTTGAAATCACAGGAATAAATTACATTTTAAAATATATTCAAATTAAAAAAAAAGTTATTTTAAATAGTAAAAATATTTCAAAATTTTACTGTTTTTGCTGTACTTTGGATCAAATAAATGCAGGCTTGGTGAGCACAAGAGACCTCTTTAAAAAAATTAAAAATCTTTTTACTGGTAGTATATATATTTTTTTTTTTCATTTATTATTTTATTTTAGGTAACAAAAATGTTTGTTTAGGGTTTTAGTTTACATTTTTGCTAACTACTAACCCTTATATTTACATGACCGTTATAATGAGAAGTCTCATCATTTTCTACATTTCCACAGGTGTAGTGGAGTGTATGGCTGCAGGAACAATCATTCTGGCTCACAAATCCGGTGGTCCGAAGTTGGACATTGTAGTTCCTTATGATGGTGGTCCGACTGGCTTCCTGGCAGACGATGAAGACAATTACGCAGACGCCATGGAACGAATTCTTTCTATGACTCCTGCAGCTCGATTAGAGATCCGACGCCGGGCACGTCTGTCCGTCACCCGCTTCTCGGACCAGGAGTTTGAAGGCTCATTTCTTGCAGCCATGGAACCTCTAATGTCAACTCTAAGACAGTGAGTGATAGAGAAAGGGGTCTGGTGACTGACTATAGTGAATTAGCTTGATATAGTTGAGTCTAGTTCACAAGCATGTGCTGGTCCCATAATGCTGACTCCAAATCATTCGTTCTCTAGAGCAGAAGTGAGCACTTCATACCTGCCTGTCTTGTGAAAATTTGCTCTTTAAGTAACATCACTAAGAGAAAGGAAAAGCATCATGGGAAATGCTAGTACTGGTGAAATGCCACCTTTTGCTTTAACTTAATGACAAGAATGACACTGAATGACAGATTTCTGCAAATGAACAGAAAGCAGTAGATTTTGTTTCATTTAACAGCAAACACATGCAGTTTTGTCTTCATATTTGTTATATGTACATTATATATGATAGTGTATAATTATAATAAGTTTGTTTTGTTTTATTGTAACAGGTTTTAGAGAGTTACATAACAAGACTATAATGTATCGAAAAAGTGATGTTTTTCTTGGAAGATTCAAACTAGTGCTTTAGGTTCATTTTTCCTTTTCTTTTTTTTTTTTTTTTACAATAAATTATATATGAGTGGTGGTCTGGAATTATAAACAAGATATTTGTCCTGTTTGTTGAAAATATAGTTTGTATTCACTATTACCACATAATTTTAGTAGCAATATTTCCATGTAATTATTACATTTACAGCTATTGCATTGGAAGGCTCTGTGCAGTTCTCATTTTGGTCACACATAGCTGTCCAAATCTTTTATATTATTAACCAACCTCCAGTAACAGATAAGAATTGGTTTTACATTATAACTGCTGTATACAGAAAAGCCATCCCAGGAGCACAGATTCTGGGTAACGGTAGCAGTGTTTGTCTGTCTGGACTAGATAGGAAAGTGAGAGCGAGGCCAAATTAAACAGTGCATAGTAACTGGGAAATGAGGAGGGAACTGAGAGGCTTGAGAGTTTAAAACAGATAGTAACAGAATTCCAAAACCTAACAATCAAATGTACTAAATGAAACAAGTACGTTTTTAATTAAAAGAAAAAAGTTATATGAACTCCATATCTTATGTTAAGCGAAGCTCAGACTAAATGAGTTCCAGCAGATTTTATTTTCTCAGCATGCTTTGCTTCAGACTGTTAAAGCAGAGAGAATTTTTGCACAAGATTATTAGTGGGGATCTCTTAGGGTTTTAGATTATGTGCAAATAGCTTTATGCAATTTTATTAAGTTACACAAAGTATTTGGACTGATTTATAATAATTAATATTAAGAACTATTTTTTGTGGACTTAAATTGAACAAGCTTAAATTTTAAGGCAATTTTTTTTCTGAAATGGTTACCCTTAACCAACATTGGGAATTACAGTGTGCATGTTTAATAAATACTTTCTCTTTCTAATAATATTGTATATTATTTATAATACTGTATATACAACACTTGTCAAACATTTTATGGTTTTAAAATTTCTTCTGTTCATCAAGGCTGCATTCATTTGATCAAAAATACAATAAAAACAGTAACACTGTTAAATATTATATTGAAAATTCAGCTTTGCATCACAGGAATAAATTACATTTTAAAATATAGATGAGACACTGCAGGTGAATAGGTTAAAAAACTTAACTGATAGTTATCGCCTTACCCAGTTGAATGATTACATTGATAATTGCAAAAAAGAATTGTATTACAAGTTTTCTAAAATGTTTAAATATGCAAATGAGACATTATTTAATGAAATATGTGCTAATTTGCATGTTTATGTATTTATTGATTTATATATATAGTTTTTGACTTATTAGAGTCAAACGTTTTTACAGAGGGAATTTTGGGAATGTCATTTTTTGGTTACTCCATAATTCAGAAAATATGTGGAACAGACAGAAAACTATATATTTTCACATTTTTTGGGGAGAGTAAATATATAATGTATATAATCAAAGAAATGCCTCTTGTAATTGAAATCTAGTGCTATAAAAAAAATAAATAAATAAACCTTAACAGTGTCTTTTGGATGTTTCCACTGGTCTGAAAAAACACTTTATGAAAAACCAAAAAGCCCAAAATCTCAGACTTGACAGGTGCATGAAAAAACTGTTTTTGCCTGCAGTGTCTCCCCTTAAAATAGAATAAAATAAAAACAGTATTTTTAAATTGTAATAATATTTCACAATATTACTGTTTTGCTGTATTTTTGACCACATAAGTGCAGCCTTGGTGAGCAGAAGAGACTTAATTAAAACATTTAAAATAATAATGAGTTTTTTTTTTAAGTAAGTTTTTTTTTATTGGAGTACATCATACAAGAAATTCTAGTCTGTTTTCTACAAAATGTCATATTTAATTTGATATGCTACTTTGTAATTAATTATGCAAATTCTAAGTTAAAACATTTTTTTTTTCATTAAATGCTTCAAGGAACAAGGGTATTTTTCATAACATTTATTAACTGCAATATTTGTTGGCCAAATCAATATTTCTGCCTTTTACATTTTTTGCTGTTTCATAATCATACTCAAATATTTGATGAAACGCTTATGCTAGAACATTTAATGTAACATTCCATTGTAACAACCTCACATACTGTGGCAATAGCTCCGTTATTAGGACATAGTGTCACAACTGTCAACATGTTCAATGAACTTTGAACATAAGTCTCATTATTCTTGAACAATAACTGTGTAATAGTTCAAATATGTTGAACAGACTATACAGGAATAAATCAACCCTAAAAAATATTCACAGGAACAAGTGAAAATTAGCTGTTACATTTCATGATTTATGAAGCTAATCTATAACTGCAAGAACTTGTCAAGCTTTCCCTGAACACTGCTCTGCATCTGTTATAGTTGTTCTCAGAAACTACTATTTGTTAAGAAAACAGATTCCATATTGGCTTATGATAAAATGAGATGTTTGTTAATTTAGCTTTTTCATCAGTCACTGATTTGATTTCACTCTCAAGAAAATACGTAAGTCTCACCATTACAATAAATCATGTTCTTGTTTGTATTTATTTACATGCCACAAAGTCCTCAGACATTCCTCTGCTCAGATCCTCTTTAACCTACAAATTTGGAAAGCAACTTCATTATTGTGTGCACAAGTTACTTTACAATCATTTATTAAAAAGAAAGAAAATGTTTAAAAGCAATCATGTAAGCACTTCTCTGAACATCCTTTTACTGTAAATTATTAGGTGACCCATTTTCAACTCAAAAACTATTTTTATAGCATTTTCCAATTAGTTGTATGTGTTGTCTTGTAGAAATACGTATAATTGTTATGTATGATGGAGTAACTATGAGCTGATTAACAGTTGCAGCACTGTTTTTCAAAGTATATCACATCCAAAATGATATGTAGTAATTTTACAGAGTAATTTTTGAAATCAGATTAGCAGAACATATTCTGGGTAAAACAAGCATTGGCTCTGCATGACAAAGTTCCTCTTTACCCAGACGTGCACGAACAGGAGAGAGATGCCAAATTAAACAACGCCTTGTACACAGAAAGGAGGAGGAGAATTATAAGAGCCATGACAGTTAAAAACGAGACTGTTTGATAGTAAGAGCATCCAGTCTGATTGACATCAAAATGAGGTGCTGTGTTTTTCTGTTTCTGCTCCTGCAGGTTTTGGGAGGTTTAGGTGAGTGTGATCTTGATGTATTATTAGCACAGACTGTATAAGACAGAAGGAATAAATATGTTGCAATACTCAGTCAGCCAAGTCAGTAGTTAAAATGACTAACGTGTTTACATTTTTTGGGATATAGTTGTAAATTCTTAAATGAGTAACATGACCTCTGACATGCAATTATAGGCTTTCCTCTGTTTGAGCTCAACTCAAAAGCAGATGATGCTCTGCAGATGGCGCTCAGTCAGATCAATGCACGCATTGCCAGGAATCACCTCTACAGAGTGTCCAAGGCGTCTGTAAAGAGGGTCAGTCCACACTCTTACATCTCTTTTATTTGGTAAAACTGGTGTAGGGTGACTGAATAGTATAGTAACACAACCAAAAATATCGACTGCTGATCATTTGGTTTTATTTACCTTAAGATTGTTCCTTTGGGAATGAACACTTTTGATCTGCATCTGAGGTTTGGCGTTAGGGAGACGGAGTGTCAGAAGAGCTCTGGGGTCGATCCTCAAGGCTGCATGTACCGCAAAGGTTTTTTTGTGGTAAGCTCAAGACCTTCATTAAGTTTAATATCATATATGATGGGCATGATTAAGATCCGGGTTTGCAGGTAGATTGTAATAATTGTACTAGGTTTCTGCACCATTCATGATTAAATTGATAACTCCTTTTAAATTCCATTTCAATTGCTGAAGTTCAGTTGTTGAAGCAAACAGGATGCTATATGTGGATATTCACAAAAATGTGTATAAACTGCTGCGAGTGGTTTTAATTTTAAATAAATAAATTACACATAAACGTGTTATGACACACATTAGATAATAATCAGTGTATGAAATAACACCTATAGATATTTGGAAGTTAAATAATTAGTTAAATTAATTGTTGTATTTTTTATTTTATACACCAAGGTGAAAGACTGCATTTTCACAATGTTGAGAATATTTCATATATTTGTAAAATAATGTTTTTCTTTGATCAAATACAGTTGAGGTCAAAAGTTTACATACACCTTGCAGAATCTGCAAAATGTTAATTTTACCAAAATAAGAGGGATCATACAAAATGCATTTTATTTCTTAATTTAGTACTGACCTGATAAGATATTTGACATAAAATACATTTTATATAGTCCACAAGAGAAAATAATAGTTGAATAATAGTTGAATATGACCACACTCAAAGGTTTACATACACTTGATTCTTAATGTTGTTACCTGAATGATCCACAGCTGTTTTTTCTTTTCTTTTCTTTTCTTTTCTTTTCTTTTCTTTTCTTTTCTTTTCTTTTCTTTTCTTTTCTTTTTTAGTGATAGTTGTTCATGAGATCCTTGTTTGTTCTGAACAGTTAAACTGCTTGCTGTTCTTCAGAAAAATCCTTAAAGGGGTCATCAAATGCTAAGTTCACTTTTTCATGTTGTTTGAACATTAATGTGTGTTGGCAGTGTATGTACACATCTACCCTATAATGATAAAAATCCATGCAGTGGTTTTTAATTAATCTGTAAAAATACTATCCCCTTTTTCAAATCGAGCCGTTCTCAGATGACTGTCGGTGTGCCGTCACACAGACAGAGGCCGCTCCCACGATAGTTGATTGACATGAGCTCTTACCTCAGACCAGCTGTCAACAGTCCAGGAACTTTCCTTGTTTCGATGCCAAAGCAGGGATGTAAGTTAGACAAGAATATCTCCGATTGAGCGATTGAGGTGTTGTGTTGCTGGATGTAATAATGAACATAGTGGTCGTCATTTACTCCTGACATGTTAATACCATCAATGATTTTGAGATCCATCTTTTTACACTGAGGACAACTGAGGGACTCATATGCAACTTTTACATAAGGTTCAAATGCTTACTGATGCTTCAGAAGGAAAAACGATGCATTAAGAGCCAGGAGTGTGAACCTTTAAACAGAATGAAGATGTGTACATTTTTCTTATTTTGGCTAAATATAATATTTTTGTCATTTAGTACCGCCCTTCAGAAGCTACACAAGATACTTACATGTTTCCCAGAAGACAAGTAATAAAAAAAAAAAGTTAAATTTACCCTGATCTTCAAATTCAAAAAGTTTTCACCCTCCAGGTCTTAATGCATTGTGTTTCCTTCTGAAGTGTTTGAACCTTTTGTAATAGCTGTATATGAGTCTCTCAGCTGTCCTCATTGTGAAAAGATGGATCTTAAAACCATACAGTCATTGTTGGAAAGGGTTCAAATATAGAAAAATGCTGAAAAAACAAATCTGTGGGACCTAAAGGATTTTTCAGAAGGACAGTTGGCAGTTTAACTGTTCAGAACAAACAAGGGACTCATGAACAACTATCACTGAAAAGAAAAAAAAAAAACAGCTGTGGATCATTCAGGTAACAACACAGTATTCAAAACCAAGTGTATGTAAACTTTTGAACAGGGTCATTTTTATAAATTCAACTATTACTTTCTCTTGTGGATGATATGTAAACATCTTTTATATGAAATATCTTATTCAGGTCAGTACTAAAAAAACAAACAAACAAACAAGCAACAACAACAACAACAAAAAACATGCATTTTGTATGATTGTATGTAAACTTTTGACCTGAACTGTAAATGCAGCCTTAATGAGCATAAAACTTTATTTCCAAGTCTTTCTACTTTAAACATTTACGTTCATTGTGTTACTCACTATTTCTTTATAATTAATTGTGAAATTGACTAGCAATTTCAGAGTGATAATTATTTCTACACCAATTATTTTTTTTTCCAGTGCAACTTTCGGCTTAGCATAGCATTTAATTTTGAATTGAAAAAGCACTAAACCTTCCAAAACACATAATAAATGTCTCTTCATACATCTCAAATCATGTCATTCTTCATTTATACTAGCAAAGTTTGTCACCTAACAAACACACTTTGTCACTCTTTAAACAATGACCTAAAAAACTAACATCAGGTAGTACACGAAACAGTGAGTTTCCCCTTTTTTTTTTATAGATATAATGAAATTAAAAGTCTAACACTTCTGTAAGTAACTTGTGAAGAGTTTTGAAAAGTGATCCAAGTACTGAAAAAATTGGCTCTAGCAGCGGTTTAAAGGGGTCATCGGATGCAAAGTTCACTTTTACATGTTGTTTGAACATTAATGTGTATTAGCAGTGTATGTTCAAATCTGCCCTATAATCATAAAAATCCATGCAGTGGTTTTTAATTAATTTGTAAAAATAATATCCCCTTTTTTTAAATCGAACCATTCTCAGATGCCTGTCGGTGTGGCGTCACACTGACAGAGGCCGCTCCCACGATAGTTGATTGACATGAGCGTCTTACCTCAGATCAGCTGTAACAGTCCGACCTCCATTGTTTTGATGCTGAAGCAGGGATGTAAGTTAGACAAGAATACCTCCGATTGAGCGATTGAGGTGTTCTGTTGCTGGATGTAATAATGAACATAGTGGTCGTCATTTACTCCCGACATCTGAGCCGATGAAGATGCAGTGGATTATATTTGTTTGTGAAGGGAATGCGCCTCCCGATCTACATAAATGCATCTATGTTTGGGCAAATTATTCATGATCCAGCTTCTCCTTCTCCTTCTCCTCCTCCTTTTTTTTTTTTTTTTTTAAAGAATCTCTGCAATCACCTTTCCTAATAAGGTGCTAGTTAACAGGTTTCACGGCTAAAGTAAACAATCTCTCCAAGCACACCTCTTCACTCCACAGAAAAAAAAAGAGAGGGGCGGGGCGAGCAGAGCTCATTTGCATTTAAAGGAACAATCCCTCAGAATGGGATGATTTTTGCAGAGCTCATTTTGACAAGGTAAAAAGGGTGGTTTTTTTATACAACCATTGAGAATTTTTAACCAAATAGATCTTTCATGAAGACCCTAAAGAATCATATCAACTTGTGGAAAATGGGCATCCAATGACCCCTTTAAATATATATATATATATATATATATATATACATACACACACACTGACACCAAGCTTTTGAATAATAGTGAAAATCACACAACATAAAAATGTCTTTTATGTGACTGCTTATGTGATAACTAATATTGATTAGTAATAGTAAGATTATAAAGTTTTTTTTTTTCATTAATCTCATTTAATTCTTGTCCACACCCTTGTGGTTTTAGTCAGAGGCCGGGTGCTATATCAGAGCCAGAGTGAGTCAGGACGTCACTCGTATCATCTCTCTCAGATGCACAAAGGCTGACAGCTCGAGCTCTGAGTCCAGCGAGGAGGTGAGTGTCAATATGAAGCTGAAAGAGTTTTTCACCATAGCCATACAAACATTAGCATGAATAGATACTAGCCAAATGTAAGTGTCTAGTAAACAAACAAGAAGAGCTACAATAAAGTGCAAGTTTGCATCATTAAATGTAATTTGATTATAAACTATTTATAACTGTTGTGCATAAGTATTTGAGCTATGTCAAAGATACTAAATATACTAATAGTTAAATACTAAATAATAATGTTTTTAACTTTGAAATTAACTTTAATTTATAAATGCATGACTAAACAATGAAATAATTGCTGACAACTTCTGTCCACCAACAGGGAGGGTTAGGATTATACTTTGATTCAAATCATTTTGGGACTAGAGGTAAATACATTTGTCATCTTTCACACTTCTTACATTTGGCATATTAATACTGTGATCACAATCTTAATAATACTTTTGACATATTTGTAGAACGCACACATTCAACTTTAGCGCCAAGCATTAACGTGGGTCATCATGACAACACTGAAACCAACAACGCTCGTGGAGACAACTTCGACAATCACCTGCCGTATCACTGACCTGCTGGATGAAATCACACGAAGATTCTTCACACAAACTTTACGGTGCTACAAAAAAAAAGCTAAACAAAAAGACTACTGTACTAAGGATGTTGTCATTGGCTACCAATAACTACAGACTCCACTGAAACATGAAACGAGATTATTTACTGTATGAGATATGAAAATGAATAGAAACCTGCTAGAATTAACCTCTACAAGAAACCCAATAAAAACAGAAACATGGATGATATCAACATGTATAATTTCATTTTAAATTACACATTTTGCAGAGAGATATGCAGAGAATGAAGTTCATAGACCTTTGACGGATCATGACCGGATACTTTAATAATTTAATATTAATTTCAGTTAGTTGCTTCTCAACAGCCTGAAAAGTTTCATGATACTGTAAATACATTCAATAAACAAATTCTTTAAAATGAAATGTGGACATGAGATAATATGCATACTTTTTTTGTACAGATGCAAAGTGGCTCTTAAAGAGCCATTATAGGTAAGATTCTCACTGTAAGATTCTGAAGGTGTCATGTCTGAATGAAGAACGTAAGCCAGAATCCTTTAACAAGTAAAACCTACAGGGAAATTTAACTTCCTAATGGCCACTTTTTGTAAGATGATAATATTTTGATCAGTTGTTTGATACGCATGTTCTAGAATCTTAAGGCATGGCTGTATTCATGAGCCAATAATACAGGTTATAATACAGGATATAAGATAAATCTATGTGAATAATGATTGTGTCATTCAAGCACATGACTTTAAAGTCCATCTCTTCGTAGGTGAACAATTTGTAAAAGTCAGCTTGAATGTTCACCAGAGAAAGTAAGGACCAACAAGGAACAGCAAGGCAGTCGATTGTTTTACCTAGACAAAGATACTGCAGCAAATGAGAATATCTACAATTTAAACAGGTCTAATAAAAAAAAAAAGCAAACATTCCACAGTCTCACAGAACTAGACATTGAGGCATCTCCCTGAACAATTCCTTCATGTTACAGTTTTGACAATTACAACTATAACGCACTTGAAGTGGCTCAAAGAACTTCAAATAGTGCTCATGATACATTCTAAATGCATCAGTTGGGCACTGGATCTGCCACATAAATGGTTAAAGTTGTGCCAAACTAATATACCAGCCAAAACCTACCCATCTAAAACTCCTCAAACAACAATAACCATCCAACCATTTAAAAAACTTCAGTCTGAAATAACAAAATCTCTTCAGATTATTAAATAATTGATAATATAAAAACAATATAAAAATCAAAATTAAAAATCCCACCCAACCCCAAAGTTCAAAACGTTTGTTTTCCCAAAAATCAATAAGATTAATAGTTTAATGCAGTTTTGTTATCCATGCAGTACCAAGGTGTTGAAGTGGAATCACTCAGTTGTTTGGAACTGGAACTGATGCACTGTCACAAAGTCACAGTAAAGCTGAAACATCTTGAGCTGTTTTGTACAGAAAAAGCTGAGCATATCAACAAAACGATGGCTTCTCCTCTACAACTCTATGACATGAAAATAGCAAGCAAGAGTGTCCAGGAAAAGTTGCAGTTTTCTCAGTTTGTGAGTTTGGTGCTGTGGTCCCGCTTGGGTGGGGCAGGAGGAGGCCCTCGCCGTAGTGTTGCATAGCCTGAGATATTCCCGGACATGAAGCCACTACCACTGTGTCTCTGTTGATCGTTCAGAAGCTCAGGCGGAGGTGGTGGCAAAGCCATGTCATCCATTGTGGCCACAGGGTCCACTTTGTCTCCAGAGACTCGTGAGGACTTGCGTTTAAGTGTCTTGTGAAGGTCCTCCAAGAAGTTTGGCTGCGTGGTGCCTTTGGGAGAAGTAGGGGGAATAGGCATTGAGAGTGGTGGAGACTCTTTAATATTGTTGTTACAGCGAATTGACGCTGGAGGTTGCGTCTTCTTCAGAGAACTCTTTCCCCAAGCAGGCTGGGGCTGAGGATTGACCACAGCCACTTTCAGAGACAAACCATTTGGATCACCTGGAAGGGGCGGTGGTGGAGGGAGGTCAGACTCCATTGGGGGAGGTGGGAAAGAGTCATTTTCTGGGGGTGGAGGGGATGGGAAGTCTGCAGTTGATTGGCGGTTCTGATTCAATTTGTTCTGCAAAGCCAAAGGAAGATTTGCCAGATTGAGCTTCCCTGGTTTGGGGGGTGCCCGAGGACCTGTAGGAAGCTCTTTAGAGGGTGAGCTACTGGAGGCTGATGTCGATGATGAAGCAGAACTAGGGTTAAACTTGCTCACCAAGTTCTTGCGGGACTCCTGGTACTCCATAGAGGCATTGTACTTCACACTGGAGTTGCGCTGAGGAGTCGGTGGAGGTTTCTTGACACCTGCAGATGAGCCAGAGGGGGACTTTGTGATAGGGGAGCCTGACATCGGAGGAGGAGGAGGAGGTGGAGGAGGAGGGGTAGGACCCGGAGGAGGTGGCGGTGGTGGCGGAGGTGGTGGTGAAGGAAAGGCAAGTGTACTCTCTGGAGGAGGCGGTGGAAATTCAGGTGACTTCTGTTGATGCTGGCCTTGACCTACAGGCTGCCATTTTGGTTTAGTCTTCACTGCAGGTGGGGACTGGGGAGCTTTATGACTTTGTGACTCAGTTTGATTGGTCACTGCAGAAGATGCAACAGGAAACTGGCTAGCAAGCTGCTTAACCAGAGATGGCACTGATGAGGTTTGGTTAGAGAAGGGTAGTGTCTTGGAGATGCTTTGCTGCTTAGGTAGTGTAGGTGGGGGTTGGTTCTTCAATGGTGCTGGAGGTGGAGGTGGAGGAGGTGTGGGGTGGGAGGAGGTGGTGGTGGTGGTGCTGGAGCTTGAGGTGATGGAGCCACTGGGGATACTGGAAGAATGCCATGAAGGTTTTGGTGCTGTCTGAGGTGGAAATCCACCAGTGAAAGCCTTTGGGCAAAACTGCAGTTTGAACTGGCAGCCGTACATGGGGTGGAGGTGGTGGAGGAGGTGGTGGTGGTGGTGGAGGATTCAGAGCAGGAGCAAAATGCTGCTGAGGAGGGAGTGGTGTAATGGTGGGGGTGGTGGCGGTGGTGGAGGGGGGAGGAGGTGGAGAAGAATGGATCTGATTGACTGGAGGTATTACATTTTGGGGTACATTGGGAAATTTTGGGCAAGGACCTGCTTGGAGTCCATTGGTTATGAAAGGTGCCTGTACAGTAGAGGGTGGTGGAGGAGGGGAAGGCCAGCCTGAAGAGGGGTGGAGGAGGTGGTAAAGGCTGACTGGATTGGCACTATGGGTGGAGGAGGTGGAAAGGATTGTGACTGGATTGACACCATTGTGGAGGAGGTGGAAAAGATTGTGACTGGATGGCCTATAGGTGGAGGAGGTGGAAAAGATTGTGACTGGATTGGCATAGGTGGAGGAGGTGGAAAAAGATTGGACTGGATTGGGGAGGTGGGAGGAGGTGGTAAAGGCTGTGACTGCACAGGCATTATGGGAGGAGGAGGAGGTGGTAAAGGCTGTGACTGCACAGGCATTATGGGAGGAGGAGGAGGTGGTAAAGGCTGTGACTGCACAGGCATTATGGGAGGAGGAGGTGGTACTGGGTGAGGTGAAAGGCTGTGACTGTACAGGCATTATGGGAGGAGGAGGTGGTGGAGGTGTGGGGCCGAGGAGGTGGTGGGAGGGGGCGGAGGAGTGGGGACCGAACTGTTGCAGGGCTGGAGGACCAAGTTTCAAAACAGCCATGGCTGATCCAGGCGAGGACTGGGGCAGGTGGTGTGGAGGAGGAGGGGGGGATGTTAGCCCCTGGTGGAATATTGTTTGATTGTGGTTTGGAGGCCGGTGGGACTGGTGGCACTTGCTGCTGGACTTGAGGGTGAGGCTTGGAGTGACTTGTGGCCTGAGAGGCATTCTGTAGCCGAGTGATAGTGCTGTATTTGGCAAACATGGTAGGTGTGGCATGGTGGGGGATACTGGAAATAGGAGGAGGAGGAGGGGGTGGAGGAGGTGGTGGTGGAGGAGGTGGTGGCGGGGCTGGGGCTGGGGCTGGAGTTGCCTGGGGTGGTACTTGTACCGGTGCTTGTATCGGTGCCTGTGTTGGCAGCTGTATTGGTGCCTGTGTCGGTGCCTGGGTGACACTTCCACGTGACTGTGGAATTAAATGTGGATGCGGCTGTTGCAGTGGGTGTGGATGCTGCTGTTGAGGCACATGATGAGCAGAATGGCTGCTATGGCTTGAATGGGTAGAACGGATTGATTCTGGCCTTGCCTGTACCAATATAAAAAACAAGAATAAATAATATGTTAATTTAATTTCCTTCAGACCTTTAGTGTGGTTCATCTTACTCTGTGGTGTTTCATTAAGAGTTTAATTGAAGAAAGTGCTGAAGTAAAGAGGTCTTTCCAGAGAAAAGGGACAACTCACCCTTGTGCTCTCCTCTATTTGAGTCCCTCTCTTCCAGGCCTCAGAGAAGATTGAACTGACTACACTCTGGGAACGTGCATGGGAGGACGAAGTACCATCTGACATACCACTATCTGCCTGACTAGAGTGGTTTGACTGTGACTCTTTAAACACAAACAAATAAGCACAAACATCAGCCAGCAACCCCTACATTTACAGTAACAAGTCAGTAAAATCACTATTATGCTATTTAAGGATTAGTTCATTCCCAGAATAACAATTTCCTGATAACTTAGCTCAATGTCATCCAAGATGTTCAGGTCTTTCTTTCTTCAGTTAAAAAGAAATTAAGGTTTTTGAGGAAAACATTCCAGGCCTTTTCTCCATATAATGGACTTCAATGGGTTGAAGGTCCAAACTGATAATAAGAACCGAACTGTGACACCACCTTCAGTATACCTGTACCTATATCCATATTCCATTATATGGAGAAAAATCCTGGAATGTTTTCCTCAAAAACTTTAATTTCTTTTTGACTGAAGAAAAAAAGACATGAACATCTTGGATGATATGAGGGTGAATAAATTATCAGGATTTTTTTTATTTTGGAAGTGAACCTTTAAAATGTTCCATAACTACCAAAGCCTATGATATTTGAGAAAAAAAGCATAAAAGAGCTTACAAAGGACCAGTAAGTCTTGAGATTTAAGTTACTCACCAGGTATACTGACTGAGCTTGTTCCCGACTTGATGCTGGTGCTGGAGAGTGAAGACCAGTCATAGGCAGCCTCTGTGCGCTTCATGGCTTCCTGGTAGTTCACATACAATTGCTTCCCATACTGTGCATAAAACACATTAAATGATGAATTGATATAAACATTTTTACATATATAGTTGAAGATTAAGCAATTTCCACTATGGGCTCTGGTTATAAATTCCTTTTCAAATATGGAAGAGTATTATTTATATAAATAATGTATATTAGTTTCAGAAGAACATGTTTTGAGGCCACCGGTTTCATTAATTGGACAAAAAAACAACAGAGAAGGTATTGGACCTTACCTTAGCAATACGAATGCCATTAACCCACTGGTGTAGAGTTCTGACATCATCACAGCACAGGTATTTAATATACTGTGACTTCTTCTGGATCTGAGGGTGCTGTGGGCACAATCAATAATATTACACTCAAGACAATAAAGGTTTGAGAATTTTTTTTTTATCTCTAATACTTATGAACCACTAGAGGGCAGTAACAATGGTTACAATGGTTACAGACAATAAGCGTAATGCAACGCCATCTGTTACACAAGCACATGTGAGTTGTCCATACAGTTGTTAGCCAACCTGTTTTTAAATTTAGGTAAAGTACTCACAGATGTAACCTATGTGCAACTGTGAATATTTACAGAAATCAATACATTTAAACCTTCCAATAAGATTCCATAAATTCAACATTTTATGCGATTTTATTCTTGGATACTATAAATATAAATCCATGTAAAATGTTTGAGTAGACAGATTTGAAAGGTAACAGTCAAACACACATCATTTAAACTGGCTTAAGGGCAAAAGGCTGTAACCTCACACACACCTTGAGGGCCAGGCAGTAGTCAGTGGGGGCCTTGTACTTGCTCCGGTAGTCCTGACCATAATACACATTAACATGGTCCAACTGCAGGAAGCACACCAAATCCCTTGAAGCCTACAGTGATCAAAATAAACACATTAATATTGTTTCATATTTATTACTGTCTGTTGTTAAATTTGGATATTTTATTCTTTTATTAAACATTTAAGCTAAACATGTTTAAACTTACGGTGTACACTACAGTCTCCGTGCTCACAGTGTCCCAAACACAAATACTTTATTTATTTATTTATTTATTTATATGTATATTTTCACTGTCTGGCTATCTGGGACTTCGTTGGACACGGAAGCAGTGACTTGTGACATTAGACTTAACAAGTGGATAGCTTACAGTGAACAAAATTAAGATGATAAAGGCAAACATTGAGAAAAATACTATATATACTCATGATACCATGCAGAAGCAAATACCCAGGATCAACCACAAGAGGATATCAGTGAGTCTATGCAAAAGCATTTTACAGACAGACAAGCCCATGTCCTTGAATGTCACAGAAATTAATTCTAACATGAAACAGTTGTTCACTGGTATGCTTGTGACCGATTTCAAATTGTATAAGGACAGGGAAATTGCATAAAAAAAATAAGGCATGGGGGTCTCTCTGGGAATTAAAGCCCCATGATGTATTGGAAGTGAATGACAAACAGCATATGGTTTGTGTATCCTCAGTGAATCCATAAACAGGAAATTCCACTTGAGTTCATTAAGTTCCATGTTCATTTAACGGGAACATGACACCAAATCATATGATAAAACAAAAATAAACACACACACACACAATAACACTGACCTTGGCTTTGCCCTTCGGCACAAAATAGATGCCAGATGCCCTCAGCAGAAAGTAGCGCTTCTTCCAAGACTTTTTGCCATCCTCCTTCAACCACAGCACTCCCTCAATTTCAGGAACAGACACTGAGCTTCCACAAAAACATTCCTTCAGGACATACAGATACAAAATAAATTATCAGACTGTCATGCATGATGAAATTTTATCTCGACAGACACAGACAACTGTAAACTCTGTTAGACATCACAATCAACACTTCCAAATTAACATTATAGTGATAAAGACTTTGGGTCATATTTTAATGGTAAACAAGGAAAGCAAAAAAAAAAAACCCAGTAACATCAGTTTATGCACAGCAGGCAATGAGATGTTAAGCTAGTCGGTCTAGGCCAGGGGTCACCAAACTTGTTCCTGGAGGGCCGGTGTCCTGTGGAGGAACTGCCTGGAAGTTTCAAGTATACCTAGTAAGACTTTGATTAGCTGGTTCAGGTATGTGATTGATTAGGGTTGGAGCTAAACTCTGCAGGGACACCGGCCCTCCAGGACCGGGTCTGGTGACCCCTGGTCTAGGCCTTCATAAAAAGTGTTCAAGGTTTTTTGAGTGGGATAGTTAGTTTTATATGAGACCCACTAATCTTTAATTGAAAATGTATGATTGCACTATGATATCAAACTATAATTTATTTTATAAATGTGTGCTTCACCTCAAGCAGTGCCTCCTTGTTTCTGTCTGCCATTTCAGAGGTTTCCTTCCTCCCAAGTAAATAGTTCTTAGAGACACACACAACATGCAACAAATTAATCAGGGTGACAACATAAAAAAATACAAAGAATCATAAATCATTACAATTACTTTAAGCCTAACTTTATATCAGAGTGTGTACATATACTGTACGCTAGCGTTCAAAAGTTTAGGTTTGGTAGAATTTTTAAAGCATGTTTGAAAATAAATTTCTTCTGTTCACCAAGGCTGCATTTATTTGATCAAAAATACAGTAATTTTGTGAAAAAGTACTGCAATACATTAGTGCAATACATTGTAAAATGTAATTTATTCCTGTCATGAAAACCTGAATTTTCAGCAGCCATAACTTAAATCTTGAAGTGTCACATGATCCTTCAGAAATCATTCTAATATGTTGATTTTCTACTTCTAAAAAAATCTTATTATTATCAAAGCTGAAAACAGTTGTGCTGCTTCATATTTTTGTGGAAACTATGATACATTTTATTTTTCAGGATGATTTTTTTTTTTTTGTAAAATTATAAATGTCTTTACTGACACATTAGATCAAATACTGTAACTTTTTTAAACTTCCTAGAATAAAAGTAATTTTTTACATAAATACATACATAAATCGAACTGACCCCAGACTTCTGAACAGTAGTGTACATTGTGGTTTTAAGTATCAAAACAAGTCATTTTCATTGTTTGTTATTAGTGACTTATGTATTTCTATAATTAAAAGAAAAGTCCACTTCCAGAACAAAAATTTACAGATAATGTACTCACCCCCTTGTCATCCAAGATGTTCATGTCTTTCTTTCTTCAGTCTTAAAGAAATTATGTTTTTTAAGGAAAACCTTACAGCATTTTCTCCATATAGTGGACTTCTATGGTGTCCCAAGTTTGAACTTCCAAAATACAGTTTAAATGCGGCTTCAAACTATCCCAAATGCGGTTGTAAACAATCCCACCCGAGGAAGAAGGGTCTTATCTAGCAAAACGATCTGTTATTTTAATGAAAATAATACAATTTATATACTTTTTAATGTTAAACGCTCATCTTGTCTTACTCTGCCTGAACTGTTTTTTTCCGGTTCATGACAGTTAGCGAATGTCGAAAAACTGCCATCTCATGTTCTCCCTCAACTTTAAAATCTTCCCATATCACTGTTTTAAGGGTGTTTCATCTTCTATGCATGTTCACTTTGGGTTGTTACTTCTGCAGCGATGTAGGACGATTTTGAAATGATTTTTGAAGTTGAGGGAGAAAATACGATTGAGAATACACATTTTTGTGTATTTTGTGTTTTTCGACATACCCTAACTGTCTTGAACCAGAATATACAGAGTTCAGGCAGAGCAAGATAAGACGAGTATTTGAGATTAAAAAGTATTTAAATTGTATTGTTTTTATTGAAAATAACCGATCGTTTCGCTAGATAAGACCCTTCTTTCTCAGCTGTATCGTTTACAACCGCATTTGGGATCGTTTGAAGCCGCATTTAAACTGCAGTTTGAAAGTTCAAACTCGAGGCGCCATAGCAGTCCATTATATAGAAAAAAAATCCTGAAATGTTTTCCTCAAAAAATAATTTCTTTACGACTGAAGAAAGAAAGACATGAACATCTTGGATGACAAGGGGGTGAGTACATTATCTGTAAATTTTTGCTCTGGAAGTGGATTTCTCCTTTAAAACAGATTTTGAATATATGTTTAATCCGATTTTTTTCTGTATATATATTACAAAAAAAGAGCTTCACCTGTGGATTTTTGAAAAGTGCATACTTTTCAATTCGTTCAATGAACATGAGTTTGTTTTGACTGTCTCTGGTCCAGTTGAGCAAGTTCTCCACTAGGTTCTCATGGTCCTCAAAAATTCTCTCTGAGGAAAAAAAGAGTGAGCGAGAATGATAAGTTACAAAATCATCTTTATATTGTCCCTTAGGATCACAGGTCATCTGAGCATGTGCAGTGTTCTCACCCATCTGTAACTCAGGGATGGTCTCAACCAAGGCCCAGTCCGGACTGTAACCGCAGTGAGATTTATCCAGCAGACTGTCCAGCACCTGCCTGACCGTTTGCCTCTCATCCACCATCATGGTCTTTGAGCTCTCATCTGACATGTGTACACGTATCACCAGCTGATGAAGAAAATTAACAGAAAAGGTAAGTTTGGTTCATTCCAGTACATTTAACACTGACTTTCTATGTATATATAAAGCTATATTTACAAATATTTCATGGAAAGTCACATTTTGTAGATAAATACACAAGATATTATGCCTGTGTGTGTGTGTGTGTGTGTATATATATATATATAAATATAATTATTTATTTATTTATTTTTAACTAAAATGAATAAATTATTGTTTAATGACTGCTAACGAAATGTTGATATGAATGGGGCAAAGAAAGAAAAGTAGCTAACAAGTGGCCTGTAAACATGGTTACTCCACCAATACTGTTTAAAATTCATCCCAGGATGCACATCTCATGTTAGTTAGTTTGTTCAAGCTGATGGACAAAATACCCAGAGTGTATTCCTAAACTATCGGTAATCCTTTGAATAAACTACAATAATCATGTACTGACATTAACATGCGCCAACCTGCAAAACAAAGTGTAAAAAAAAAAAAAGTGGCAGTAGACACTATCAACTCACCAGTTTGCCAGGTTATGGTTCATAAATTATGTTCTATCACTTTTTTATTAAATTATGTTCTGTTCCATCCCCAGGAAGAGCTGTTAACATTAGCAAAACAGCTCAACCTGTTCTCACTACTTAGGCATATGATAAATTCTACATGTCTACAACACTGCACACTGCTATATATACACTACAAGCACCCTTTAGCATCTTTACTGTGACACTGTGAAACTTGCATGTTATAATAATAAAGAAATTATATGCTAGGGTACAATTTTGCTATCATAATATTTTGGGACATGATTTTCATTTTCATTATTGAATACCTTGGGAATGAGATCACTTTTGAATGGACGTCAGTGGAAGAGAGGAGGGTTCTGTACACTGACTTTTGTGATTAAACAGCTGATCACCTTATGAACTGACAGCCTGTGTGCAAACATGTTTACCATTAAACATTTAATTTGGAGTGAGCTACATTTGGAATATACAAACAAAATCACAGAGAATTGTGTGACAAATTTTGGATTGCCACTATTTTTTCATTTTCTCAGAATGCTAATAAATATACTGAAATCTGATGAGCCACTCATAAAAATAGGTTAGTGGCTAGCAGAAGTTTTAAATGACCAGTAACCAAATTGAGTGAGTCAAAAAGTTCATTTTCAAGCCTGAATATAATTCAGATGTGTTTTGATTTTTTGTTTTTTGTTAACTTCATGTGTACCATAATACTAAACACATATTACAACATGCTTTACTTTGGTGCTGTCTTATAATACGTTTTGACAAATTTGTTTTAGTAACGTGATCTTATTAACATCTCCTGACAGGCAAGTTTGCTTAAAGAATCTGCAAAAATCTGTTAATTATTTTACCAAAATAAGAGGGATCATACAAAATGCATGTTATTTTTTATTTATTACTGACCTGAAGATATTTCACGTAAAAAAAAAAAGTTTACATATAGGAAAAACTATGATAAGAGCCAGGGGTGTAAACTTTTGAACAGAATGAAGATGTGTACGTTTCTTGTTTTTCATAAGCATCTTTTTTTTCATTTAGTACAGCCTTCAGAAGCTCCAGAAGATACTTAGATGTTTCCTAGGAGACAAAATCAGTTAAATTTACCCTGAACTTCAAATTCCAAAAGTTTTCACCCCTTGCTCGTAATGCATTTTTTTTCCTTCTGAAGCATCAGTGAGTGTCTGAACCTCAGTGTGAAAAGATGGATCTCAAAAACATACAGTCATTGTTGGAAAGAGTTCAAATACACAAAAATGCTGAACATTTAAAGAATTTATGAGATCACTAACAAAACAAACAACAAAAAAAAATAATTCAGATAACAACACAGTATTAAGAATCAAGTGTATGTTAGCTATTAAATGGGGTCATTTTTTTTTATAAATTCAACAAATACTTTCCTCTTGTGGACTATATGTCAAAGTATTTCGTGTGAAATATCGGATTCAGGTCAGTGCTAAATAAAAAAGTGACCTATTTTGTACGATCCCTTTTATTTTGGTAAAATAATTAAGATTTAGCAGATTCTGCAAGGTGTATGTAAACTTTTGACCTCAACTGTATACATCCAATTAAAAATATCAGAAAGAAGACATATTTTAAATATAATTAAATACATGGCAGTAACAAATTCAAGAAAAACATGGCATGCATCGAAAGCTTGTACACTTGTTGGGATATTGTATAGAAGAAAAAGAATAATAATTAGTACAGTATATACAGTTTATTGGAATTGGAATATGATGTGGATCTTCAGAAACATGGCTTTAATAAAGACTAACTAGAAACAGAAATGACAGCTGGCTTTCATCCCTCTCTATTTCACACCCTATTTTCTTTCTTCTTGAGAGTGTGGAATAAAGCGAAGGGAGAGAGAAAGTGTTGCATAGGCACATTAACAAACAGCCCTGCCAGGGGTCCTGAAAGCCATCAGAATATTAGGGAGAATGTGGCACTCTTCCAAGCCTGGCCTCAGCAGAAAACACTCCACTAATTTGTGCTCTACCATCTCACACATATGCTCCAACAAACACGCACTATATGAGATTCTTTGACCTCATGCACAACCAATCAATTACACTGTGCAATAATATTCAATTGAACGAAACAACTGAGCACAAACTCAGAGGCTTAACAAACTGACACTCTGATAAATACAGGTAAGGCTTATTTTGACAGAACAATCACTCATTTCCCCATTACTGACAACTCCAAATCACTGCGACTTTAATGACTACATTGAATGTGCTTTTTTATTTTTTTTTTACACTTTGCTGAGGTCTGCAAAATCTGTTAACATTCACTACATGTTTTTTTTTTTTCCTACACAAGGATACATACTGGGGTCCAAAGATCCGAGACCACTTGCAAAAATGTTAAATATATTTCTTCATTCATATTTTATTTTCAATATACAAATTATATTCTTAGCTATTTGAGTGAAAAGGTTGAGCTGACACAGACTCCACAAGTGCAAAACCTCACAATTATATTTATGAAGAATGTTTTGAAGATCATCTGGGTCAATATCACTGTAGGGTGCCTTTTGGTGTTGTGCACATAACTTAACATAAAAATGACTATAAAAGGGTATGTTATATTAGGCTAAGTTTGTATATTCATAACAAAAGTATCTCTTTAGGTACATTTTTTAGGTACTAGATTTTTTAAAGATTTGTGTAGGAGGATGCATGTTATTTTGCTGTGCCCCATGCACTGCTTGTTAAATCTGAATGAGAGTAGAATACAGTCAAATAATAAAATTTAAAACTTTTGTTCTCCTATTAATATTTTGTTAAATAGGAGATTACTCAATTTGACTGTATTGACCATTTGGTAATAAAAACGATTTAATAAAAATAAGAGTTTGTACATGTCCCTTGAATGGTTATCCACCCTGTCATATTGGGGAATCCTCCCCCTTAAGAAAAGGACATCCCCTTTAGTGACATCTGGACAACAGTGTTTTTTGTCTCTTCAGTGGCGGGAATTTCAACGGCTGAGGTGAATAAGTATGTGACTTTTAAACCAAATTTTCTTCGCATGAGTTTGCTTACTTGCTTTTCCTAACCTTAACATGTCCACCCTGTCGACATAAAATATGCCAGAAGTGATTAGAATAAAGTATCTTTTAAAGTTTAAATATACCAAATTCTCTTCAAAAACCAGACTAACTATTAAGCTAGTCACAGTTTGTTTCAAGCTAATATGCAAACTGAAGCTCGAAATGTCTACCCTGTGGGCCAATTAGACTTGATAGGGAGAACATACATATGACAGGGTGGACATAGGATTCGTTCGTAGTTAATTCTGCTAAAAACTAAAATGAATTGGGGCGGGGGAAATGTGAAAGTGACTGAGAATGTAATTATATTATTTATTATTTTTCGAATATTTTTCGAAGTTTAATAAATGTTTTATTGCCATGCTTTGTGTGTTCTGCTATATGTGTCCACCCCGTCATTTGCTGGTCCACCCTGTCATCTTGATATTTAAAAAATAATATTTTAAATAATAATTCAATCATATCTATATAATCCAGTGTATCAAAAAAAAAAAGCATCTAAATATCACTCCAATTTTTCTCCAAATTAGAAAAAAAAAAAAATACATGTGCAAATTGTATGAGTTTCTTTAAAAACACATGGTTTACATAAAATCTTTTATGCATTTATAATTTGAAAGCAAACAAATAAGCCTGTTTAGGAAAGGGACATTACACTTTTCAGAAAATGTCATTTGCATCTTAATATTGCAATGAAAACGTATTTAACAGAAATACACATGTCCATGACAGGGTGGACATATCTTATGGTTTATGCTTTGAATAATGGCCCGTACTTATCTAAAAAAAAAATGTGTCTGAGCTCAGCTAATACGTTTCTATAGTACTTGAGTGTCTACTATTTATGACATGACATAAAGCAAATGGGAAATTAAGACCAAAGTTTTTGAGTATTGTGAGGGTGGAAAGGCACTCAATGGTGATATTGACCCATCTTGTGATTTTAAATGAAAGAAATTCTGACATTTTATTGAGTTAACATGATCAATGTCATAGACTTGCTTTTTGTCATGTGAACTCGGTTAGGGTTTTTTTTTTTTAAATCCTAAAATCTCATTATTTCCAGGTTTTGATTTTCAATGGGGTCTCAGACTTTCAGAACACTGTATATTATTATATTCTGCTGTTTTTTCTTATATTATTGAAAGCGTATTTGACGCAGTATCATTCCGTATCGGTCTCACTGCACCATTGCTACTCAATGCTGTCAGTTTTCTCTATACATATAATGAATGGAAACAGTCATCTGTCTCAGCTACAGAGGCCCAATCACTGTACTGTGTCTAATTCATTCACTCGGTATTAGTATGTGCCTGGTGGCATCTATTTTGACAGTCCTTTTCAGATGAATAGTGTAATAGGATAGATCGCCTCTCAAGAATAAAGGCAAACCTCCGACCAGTTGGAACGACAATAACCACAATGAAAATTAAAAAATGAAAAAATTAATTTGAAGCAAAAGCTTCACCGACATCTTGTTTGTGCATCTTCCGTTCAAAGCAGACAGAGACTCACAGACACATGAGTGACCTATTTTCCACTGTGCATTCATTCTCTGAATTCTCCTGCTAGAGCGTGTGAAGAGCTACATCATGCAGTGAAAGGAGGTTTACTGACCCTTGAGGAAATCAGAGACTCACCTTTTTCACCTGGGCTTCTTTAATTTTCTCTAGAGCCACACGGATTTTCTCAGCCTTGGCTTTGGCAGCCTGTTCCTCCTGTAAATGACACAATGACATGTTAACAAAGAAACACACTCGTATAGTATTACATCAATAGTCTGCTAGTCTGCTGTTACTGTTAGGTATGAAATCAGACAGGTGGATTTCTGTTTTACACTTACCTGCCCTCTCCAACATGCAGTCATCACATCCATTCTGAGCTTTTAAAACAATCCCTAAACCCTTGCAAAGTCTGATCAACCAGCAACACAAAAGGTAGCTACACGATCACTCCTGAACCACCGTTCATGTAAATGGTTCCTTAGAGAAATGGCTGTTCATTCATATAGTAGAGATGCACAAATGTTTCAGAAATCCATTAAATGAATGTTCTCATCACAAATGGCAGCTATTTCAAGGCCTGACAGGTACTTCCAGTTGAAGTTTCAGAGCTGGCTCTGATGAAAATAATCCGAAAAATATGTCTACTCAATCTGAAGGAGCGTGAAGCCGAAACATGCATTGGCCGCGACACGCAGATGAAAACGCTTCCCCTCACATATCTTTACACCCAGGGTACCTTACACACAACTCCTCACTCCTCAACATTGGGAGGGATTGAGACCTCCCCCTCTCTTCACTGTCTCTCCGTCTCTGTGAAACAGCTGCATGTCTCTGGTAGCGTGCCCAATCACAGGGTTTAATCCCCCTCACCAGCAGACCAAGCCGCCATCAGCTATAAAAGACCCTCTTGTACCTCTTCTCCAATCGGAAAATACATATACTTTTCAGCAGCCAATCAATGAGGTTGGTTTCTTTGACCTTCTTTCCACTAGCCAATAAAGTTGAGGCCAAATGCAGATGATATTGTTCTCTGATCCTTTTTCTGTGGTTGTGGGAAAACACCCTCCCTTTTTGGGGGTACCGCAGGGATGAATGATATCTAGGCCTTGTATTTATTGTTTTACACATTCATTTAAAAAAAGGGGGTTTTGTAAGAATAGGGATTTTAAGTGACACTAAGTTAACCCCTCAAGTCAACTTTGATGGTTAGATTATGGGTAGATTAAGAAATACAAAATCATAGAGAGACAAATAAAGGTCTCAATATGCAAAGCATATAATGAAGAGGAAGGATAAAAAGCGAGGTATGTGTGATATGAAAGGATGCTTTCTCTTTCTCGCATCACTATGATGCATATTTATGATGCAGAGAGAGAGAGAATGGGAGAGTTCTGCTAACAGCCGAGGCAGAGGCTTCGATAAAAAGCATTAAATTCCCTTTGAAGTCTTTTTTTCCTTTCTCCGGTTCTCTCTCGGACTGTGTTTGAGCACAGAGTCTGTGTCTCAGCAGTCTGCAGTGAGTCCATCCAAACGCTGTTTGAGAGGTGTGATGAAATCATGAGGAAATCAGAGTGGGATTTCAAGAACATCCCCAACCCGGTTTGTATAAATGGATAATGACTTTGTCTGATGTCAGGACAAATAAATAAAACTTAGCTGACTCTACTTTATTTCAAGAAAAAGAAGACAATCCTAAACGACTAAAAAAGACAAACTCATTATTTAAGACTTTGAAAACAGGATTGAAAATCATATTTAAACAGCAATAAAGAAAAAAATGTAAACAAAGAAACATGGTGTAAAAATTAAGAAATGTTAAATATTCTGCACTATTTCTAGGTCACTGGAAGTTCTAGAAAAAATATCAAATCATGTTGAAATATAACATAGGACACATTTTGCACTTCAAGTACCACTTCAAGACAGACATCAGACTTAACAAGCAGATAGTCGAAAACAGTTCTTTAGATTTCTGAAAAATGAATGGTTCTTTTAAGAACTGTTCTCTGAAAGGTTCTTTGGGGAACCAAAATGGTTCTTCTATGGCATCACTGCAAAAACACCTTTTTGGAATCTTTATTTTTAAGAGTGTATATGTAAAACTTTCATTTAAAAACGTACTAAACCAGAAATAATGTTGTAATGCAGCACAATGAACTTGAGAAAATAATAAACCATATCAATTTGGCCGTAGCAGCTTCAAGGTTTAACAAAAGCTCACACAACCTTGAAAAATCAAAGTGGTGTCAGATTTAGGTGGTTATTATTTAGTAACTCAACAAGACAAAAGCACCCTTACCCACAATTCCCTGCACCTGCAAAAGCGTCTTTGCTGGTGTGACAACGTGGGAATTACAATCACATGCATAATAATATCTATTCTCAGGAATAAATTAAAAGGAAGAAGTTATTCATTATAAAGCCTTTTGTTTTAAGCTAATTAATGCTTATTGGAAAACAAATGCATGGCTGTATATGCCGCATGGCTAATTATAGAATTAAAGGGATAGTTCATTCAAAATTTTAAATTCTCATTAATTACTTCCTCATGGCATTCCAAATCTGTATGCTTTTCTTCTTTGTCTGTGGTCTGAGAAAAAATTATGGGAAATCTCTTTTTTACTATAAAATAAAATCATAAACAAAACTGTATAATCATCAACATTTTTTAAAGACCTTATTTGTGCTCTGCAGAAAAAAATAAATAAATAAAAAATTCTTGTTAACACTACTAATAACAGCATTTATTACACAGAAGTTAAACTGCCTGTGACAAAATATATTTAATATATAGTTTTAAGAGTCACTAGTGGTACTACACTACTTTCACACACAAATAACATAAGAATAGGTAAACTGGTTTCAGTTTTATATAGTTCTTGGAATTAAATTATATTGTTGAACAATATAAGCAATGAACAGCCATTTCTTCAGGGAACCAGCAATAACTTTGATAACTCTCCAAAACATCAGACACACAATGCAGCTCACAAAACCCAGCATCTCTTCTCAAACCCGTTTTATATACTAAAAATCACTGTTGTATTTAAGATACACATTTCTTATCCAGGGACCAAAAGGATGTCTGTAGCTTTAACACTTTATATAAGTCATGAAAACACAAATTCCTAAACAAACTACTTCGTCTCCAAGATTCTCTAAATCTCGAAGTCTCTACATTAAACATATATATATAAAAAAAATTAAGTTCACCTACAATCTGTGAATGATACTAACTGACCACTTTGAACTAGAAAACCTGACTTGAATATTTTTTTAAGAATTACTTTCAGTCCCATAATAAAAAAAAAAAAACAACACCACCACATAACCCATGCTTTCTCTTCAGAGAGGTGATGTAGGTTGAAAACATTAAAGAGGACAAAATTTTATAGACATTTCAGACTGGATGATCTGATTTTATCTTTAAACGGCATGGCAAAACTGCACACATATAAAGATGGCAGCAAAGAGAAGACAGGAGATATAGCGCTTTAAAATGTAAGAAGGCAGTGTGGGTGGAGCAAAGTGTCAAGTCTGGAAATGAGACTGAGGTTAAAAGGCTTTCCGTGGAGAACCAAAATAAACCTAAACATGCAGAAAACAGAAAAGAGGCAAGCGAAAAGAGGCGTCACCTTGGTCAGCAGGTGAGAGGGTTTTCCTGCAATGTTTTTCAGAATCAGAGAGGTCTCCCTGTCCAAATACGAGTGCTTTAGGGTGCAGGGAAAAGACAAAGAGACATTAATCAGTGTAATGATTACAGTGATTTCATAAACGATAGAAATACATACTTGATTGTGGTAAAGCATAGAAAGTGTGGAAGCATTGCCTGATTTTTCAAAATCAGAAAGTGGTGGCATTATGTGAATGGAAAAGAAGTTTCTGCATACAAAATATTGCAAACACAGACTGCTTTCTAAGAATAAACCTCTCCTGAAACACTACAATTTTCTTTTTGTAACTAAAAGGATGAGGTTATGAAACCTGGAACTATCACAGCTATTCTCAGAGCCAGTATTTTGAGAATTAACATACTGTGTACACATATCCCCTGTCACGCACAAACACACTTACAGTACTTTGATCCACCTCCCCCTCCTGTGAGGTGAAGTCAAGATGCCGTCTGGTAGCTTTACCATTGGCCCTTCGCAGTGAGACATGCTGGGAAAAGGGGTGGGGGAGGCAGTGACATCACATACAGAAAAGGTGCAAACATAAACACATTAATCATGCAGCAGGCAATGCAAAACAAGGCATGCACAAGCAAGGGTCAATATATGCCACCACTCTTGTTATAAAACATGTTCTGGACAAATACTATCAATTAGCACAGAAAGTAATTTTGACTTGTCCCTCAGTTTACAGCACTACACATACAATGGAAGTCTATGGGGCATGTTCTATTTTTCTTAAAGGGATAGTTCATTCAAAAACGAAAATTCTGTCATTATTTTCTAACCCTCATGTCTTTCCAAACCCATACAACTTAAATTCATTTTCTAATCGTGAAAGTCAACGCAACCAAAACTTTGAATCTTTAAAAAGTAATCCATACGAATAGAGTGATTTAACCTAGGTCTTCTGAGGAGCCACGATTGCATTTTACGATAAACAGGTAATTTACCCTTTTATTGAAAACAAACATTGATCAGTGCACATAGACAGAGCACATCAAATATGGTTAAAAAAAAAAAATTCAATGATTCTATGAAATCGGTTTTATTTTTTTTCAAATTTTTCCCCCCCAAATAATTCATTTCTTCATAAGTCTTTTTATGAAGAAAAAGACTTCCATTTTAATTTTTCTAGATTCTATTTTAATAGTTAAATTAAAAATATTAAACAAAAAGCATGTCTAATTAATTAAAAACATGAAATGTAAACAATACAACAATATATTAAAAGTTTAACAAAACTGACATTTTTAGAGCCTTATGAAATATGCTTTAGTTTCCCCCTCTCAAATTCAGTTTCATTTTATTTTTTCTTCACCAAATTTTGTGTTCTCTATTCATTTTCTGCATTCCATTTTAATGGTTTCATTGAATTGTAATAATCAAAAGCATCTCTAATTGATTTTATTAAAATATACTGGGTTGTGTATTTACATTTACATTTTTTCTGATAAAATACTTTTTCTGATAAATATTCCTTAAAAAATAAAGTTTTTATAATAATTTTAGTAGCAGTAGTGGTAGTACTATCATTACATTAAGTAATATATTTATGTCACAATTTCTTAAAGTTAAAACAAACTTTTGTTTTGATGGGCTGCTGTAAAGATCTTTAAGTTTCTGTTCGTATGAAATGACAATAGTTTTTCTCAAATTAAACTGTAAAATGCTCATGAACTGACTTGCAGAAAACGTAGTTGTTTTGCAGGTCAGTATTTACAGACACTAGTTGATATCGCAGTTTCATTTAAGTGTACTGACCTACTTTTAATTTATTCAGCGCAAATTTGGAAAATTCAGTGGCAATCCGCATTATACAGTAAATTCCACTTTTGTTACTGGATTCTGCGATACCATCCGTGTTTTCTGGATTGTGGAAACAAATGGCCCTATGGTAAACAAGCTCAACCATATTTGCTTGATGCATGAGAACAAATCTCATTAAATGATGAGAGAATATTAAAATTATCTTGTAAATTTTTTTTTTCATGAAACAAAGGTCTTACGGGTTTGGAACAACATAGGGTTGAGTAAATGATGACAATTTTAATTTTTTGGTGAACTATCCCTTTAATGAGCTTGTACTAGCTGTAAAGTTCTCAAAATTATCATTTTAGTAGTGGCCTTACAGTTCTACGTGGATGAACGTCTAGTTAGGCATTAACAGTGCAAATCCTGTGGGTGTTGAGTTTGCTTCATGTAAACAATACTTTGCAGATAGTTACGTCATGTATCTTCCATGGTACCCTTGCACAAAGAAGTTATTGGCTTTATGTGAAATTTGACTTGGCACAGAAAGTCTGTAAGCAATTTCATCATATTGGTCTTGCACGTTTGACAGGTATAATGCGTGTCTTTAACTATATTAGACACAGTCTGTATTTCACTTTTACTTATGCTGCACAGAATTTAACTTTTATTAAACATGACACGGGTTTTCAAGCTTTACAGACCAATGCATCCCTGGTTCAATATAAATAAAAGAGGTCAGTATCATTTTCAAATAAGTCATTAAGAATTAAATAATGCTTTGGCAATCTCTGTGTTTTATACTGTATATTGTCCCTGCAGTACCTTCATGGAGCCCTTGGGTTCACAGAGCAGTGGTTGAAAACACTTCTTTCATATTACCATAGATGACATTATGGAAGCCATGTCATTTGCTCCTATAGAACTTTTTTTAGTGCAAGCATACAGTACAACAACAAAGATGTTACCAAAACCAACACATCATGCATTTAAATAAGTTAGAGTAGCATAGCCATACAGCATAGCAGTTGTTATTGTCACACTGTACTGTTTACACTGACCATGTACAGAACACTGTCTGTGTCTCTACATGTCATATAATGTCATGCAAAATTACGACAGCAAGATTTGTGCACACATTCTCTCTCACACACAGACATGAAATCCTATCACGTTGTTCCATCTGTGAAACAGCGCTAGTTTACATCTGAAACCAGAGTATGTATTTTTAGCTGAGTGAAGCACTCGGGTCTGTACGTCCTGGCGCGGATGAGCAACGCTGCGGTTAGAAAAGTTGCGTAATAACATTTCTGTTTTATTGCACTGTCTTCCCAGGTTCTGACAACAGTGCTGAAGAACCATAAAAGCCGAGTGTGTGCTTGTGAGAAATTGGTTGTAAATAAGTATGTGGGCCGCCAAGAAATGACTCAGCTTTAATGATTCAATGGTGAATTCAGTGAAACCTCGATCATCACATTTCCCAAAACCACAATACAGACTTTGCCCTTAACAATAGAATAAACAACTGTTATGAATAAAACTCTGTGTGTGTGTGTCGGGTCAGATGGAATGTTGACTGTCAAAGTAAAGAGACCCTCTTTGTTGTAAATTGTTTAGTGAATAACAGGACAAACTTTTTTAAATGTCAGTGACTCTTTTTGGTAGTAAGACTGATTGCAAGACATTTATTCAAAACAGAATTATGACTAAGACTAACAATTTTCCCGTCTGAAGTTGCGTAGACAGGAAAACAATTTTAAAACGTACAATTTTTTATGCTTTAACTCACACATAAACACATCTATATTAAGCAACTCTTAAATAATGACCCTGACCATAGTATTAAAGTCAACATGAAATCAAAAATTTACCCTTTTTACTGCAATGCACTCTCATGGACTTATTTCAATGATTCATCTGACATATCACATATTACAAGGAATTTTTTCTTTCTTTTTTCACCAATTAAAACACTTTTTACATAAAAGTACTATGAGTACAGTCTTCTCATCAGGGCTGTCACTAACGAGTTTGTTAATTGCGTAATCGGGCGATTATTCTGACGATTAAGTTGAGTAATCAAATAATTATAATTATATTTTGTTATAGTAATAAAAATAGACCTAAGTGAACAATGTGGCGGTGGCCTCCATGAGTTGTGTCGTATCATCTGTGTCGGCGAAAGCCAAAGATATTGTCAAAGCATCAAATATTGGAAATATTAAGAGGATTTAGCATTGCCAGTTAGTGTACACCTGTTACATTCTTCTTCTTATCAGGCCTATTATTATTATTATTAGGTTACTTTTATTATTAAATTACAATTAATTTGCCCCGCAATAAATTGCATGATGCGCTGTGAGGATAATAAAATATTAGGCTATTAGCTTACTCACTGAAAATATTTTTTAAAAGTTTTTTTTTTTAAACAGGTCTATTATTTTATACAATGAATTATAGGCCTATAATTAAAATGATTAACACTGCAGTCATCAATAAAAATTAACAGCAGCTTTATGTTAAGGGAATAATTTAATACAGTTATATATCGTTATCAGCATATATTAATGAGAAAATATGTGCCATTAATGCAGCGTTAGAAAGCTCCATCAGTTTTTTTACTTTCACTTTCTGTATAGTGAATTGACTACAAGACGTATCGCACGTTGCTTGTGTGATATCAATTGGCTTGCCTTTATGGTTTAAGACAGAAATATTTCCAATATTGCGAGCCCCTCTTGAATATGTGGCCATCAAAATGTATAAACTCAGAACGAGGGTTTATGATTTATGATTTACCTGTTGATTTACCTTTCAAATTTGATAAAATAGCATTCTCTGAGACGCACGTAAGTAACCTACACGCATGTAAATAATTGAAGCACATATATACAACTTCCATCGCACATATTTGAGAACTTTTGAATCGTAACTTTTGCGAATTCACAATAGCATTATGCTTTGTTATGGTTTTGAAATGGGTTTAATATATATATAATGCAGCCCTAGAAAATGGTCTAATAATGCGTTTCATGGATTCTTGTTCGTGGAATGCAACACTTAAGGTAATTTGCTGGTTACTTGACATGGGCAAAATGCAATCGAGGATTTTTTTTTTTAAACCGAGTACTCGAACTGAATCGAGTAATCGTGTCAGCGCTACTTCTCATGTAACTGAACCCCAATCAGATGACATTCAAATTAAATTAGAATAAATAACAATTCAATTAATACCAAAAAAAAAAATGAATGTTTAAAAGAAAGAAAAAGGAAAAGTAAAATGGTTTGTGACAGTTTATGTTGACTTTATACATGGAATACGCAACCTGAAATTGTGAGATTCTGCTTCACTCTGTGTGCTAAAGAAAGTAGGCCTGATTGAGACCATTATCCTTGTGTTGACTGACAATGCCTATCCTTTTCTTTGGTGGATATTTTTTCTTTTTTGTTTCTGGTGTTTTGCTTTAGATTTAAGCCCACTAACATCTGCTTTCAGTTTACTCTCTGCTATGTCTCACTCTGCAGAAAATTTTCTCAGAGGTTCTGACAGTGAAAAGAGAAGCATGGTCTCTAATGCCTTATAAACCTCTGGTCCTCTATGGACATGCTGTCATGGCTAACGTCCAGTTCTTCTTAGAGTCTGAAATCTAAGCACCAGCTATGAAATAATTCAAAAGGGGGAAAAAAAAAAAAAAATGATTTAATATCATGTTTGCGTGTGTGCTTGTGTTACCTCTGTGCTAGTCTGGCTTTGGTTCTGATTCTGTGACTGCGCCTCATTCTCCTGGCCTCGAATGTCCAGTGAATCCATGCTGGACGCCGAGGCAGAGTTGACGCTTGACCTGGACGAATGACCGATCGAGCGCACTTCCTGGTCACTGACCGTACCAACTGATCCTGTGCGGCGATGATGTGTGTTAGAAGGCGGGTGAGAGAGAGTTGCAGATGAATATGAGGAGGAGGATGATGAGGAAGATTCAGAAGTCTGCCTCGCTGCCTCGTCCATGCTCATGGATGCCTTTTCTAGCTGAGCGGTGATGTCATCCAGGGAGAAGTTGGAGGCCAGGGGCCGTGACTGGCTGCTGGCACCGCGTACAGTGGAGGCGGGAGAAGCTCTGGTGCTGCTGCTGGTGCTTCCTCCGCTGCTGCCCCCTCCAGTGTGTTTGGTGCTGGCCGAGCGGCCTGTGGGTCTCTGTCTAGATTTGCCATCTGCTGTCTTGCTCATGGGTTTGCCGATAGTGCTGAGCTCTTGTTCTATTGAACACAGGTCAGCCATGAGGGCGTCCAGGTCCACTGTTTCACCTTGGTTGATGGCTTCTACACAGATAGAGGGAGGACAACTTTAATTCATTTAATTCATTCAAAGGTTTGTCTTAATTAACAAATGAATTCTGCAAAGTTTAATTCGGAAAAAAATTATTAAAAGTGACAGAAAATACATGTATAATGTTAAAAAGATTTCAAACGCTCTTCTTAACTAAAATTTACTTTGGTTTTCACAAAAATATGAAGCAACAATGTTTCTTAAGAAGAAAATCAGAATATTAGAATAATTTCTGAAGGATTGTGTGATACTAAAGACTAGAGTAATGATGCTGAAAACTCAGCTTTGCATCACAGGAATTATTTACATTTTAAAATGTATTATTTACAACAGAACACAGTTATTTTAAACTGTAATAACATTTCAGATTATTACTACTGTGTTCTTGGTGAAATAAATGCAGCCCTGGTGAGCAAAATATACTTTTTTTCAAAAACATAAAATGACCCCTTACTTTTCATCTGCAGTGTTTGTGCATGCTGAACTATAATTACAACCATTCTGCTGTTAGACTTGTGGTTTAATGATAATCCAAGAAAATTGCAGCGTGCTGCATCACTACCATATCAGATACATGTGAGGGCGTTTTGAGTGGGATTTTGAGTGATAATGAATGCTGAGTAATCAGAGGTGCTGTGCGTCTGGGTGTAGTCTAACCGTTGATGTTGTACATAGAGAAACGGTAGGAAAAATTGGCAAGGTTTGTCTCCTGTCTGAGAGGAGCTTTCTGCACTTTCTCAGGATGCCCATCATCCAAACTCTACAATACAGAGAGACAGAGGAAGGTGATCAGGGAAGACAAGACAGATACATCATGAATATAATCATCAATACAACACAACTATACATAAAAAAACCTAAATATCTAAATTAGGTCTGTAAAATTTGTAACAGAATACTATATTCTGGCCTAAAATATTTTTTTTTCATGTCGGTCATGTTGTTCATTTACGAAACTGATGAATGAACAATAAAATGTAAGACTACTTTGATTAAATAAATTAAAACATTTAAAAAGTATACTCAAAATTTTTAATACTACATGTGAATTTAGGCATCACAACATTATAATGTACAGTATGACAAATGTATATATATTAAAGAGATAGCTCTCCTAAAAATGAAAATTCTGTCATTAATTACTCACCCTAATGTCGTTCCAAACCTGTAAGACCTTTGTTCATCTTCTGAACACAACTTAACATATTTTTGATGAAATCTGAGAGCTTTCTGATTCTGCACAGACAGCAACACAACTGACATGTTTGAGGCTCAGAAAGATAGTAAGGACACTGTTAAAATAGTCCATGTGATATCAGTGGTTTAACCTTAAATAAAAAAAATAGCTTATTTAACAGTTCTTCTCTTCCACATCAATCTTTGCGATCACAAGAGTACCACGCCACATGAATGTGGTGCTGCTGACGCAGGAGCTGGCATTCTGATGCAGAACCTGCATGCGCTGCACCCTGTTTGCAAGCAGAGGAATGTGCATGCGTCATGGTACTCTTGCAAATGTGCGTCAAACACTGACACAGAAAAGAAGAAATTGTTGAATAAAGTGTTTTGTTGTTTGTTTGTTTTGTACACATATAGCTTCATAATATTACGTTTGAACCAGTGATCTCACATGGACTATTTTATCAATATTCTTACTACCTTTCCGGGCCTTGAACATGGTAATTGCATTGCTGTCTATGCAGGGTCAGAAACTCTCGGATTTCATAAAAAATTTGTGTTTCAAAAATGAACCGAGGTCTTACGCATTTGGAACAACATGAGAGTGAGTAATTAAATCACATAATTTTCAGGTTTAGGTGAACTATCCCTTTAATGACATTAGATCAGATTAGGTTCTCAAACCCCCCTCAAAAACTTTTTACCCCATAACTTCTCCATTTGTTCCCCTAGTGGAAAAAAACACACTAAAATGTACTTGAAATATGTTTATTTTGTGCTAAGTATACTACAATATATTTACATATTTATGTGGTTAATAAAATTACCCTGCATATTTTGTGATTAACAAAATTTTTTTTTGCGTGGAACTTTTGAACTAAGTGGAACTATTGCAAGTATACCTCAGGTACACTTTAAATATCTTCCATATAAATACTGATATTATCACGCAATCCTTATTAATAGTAATATTAAAACACATTCTAGGCATAATATTAAGAAATGTGCACTGTGCAATAATGAAACACTCCAAATAAAGTTTAATTATAACTTTATATCAGTAAGTCTTAAGTTACATATTTCAATAAATATGTAAATGGATTTGAAATATACTTAGTATGAAATAAATGCATTTTAAATAAATTATGGCATAGGGCTATTATTTGGATTTAAAAATAATATTTTTACTCAATTTCTAAATATTTTAAGCTTGGCATAAGTAGAAACATGCACAATCATAAAATCTATTAAAGTTAGATTTTATTCATTTATTAAATTATTTACTAATGACCTTTCTAGAAATATTTTAAAATTCTTTTTTTTTTTAAATTAGGCTCCCATATATTCAGGTTTCCTTAAGACAGTTTTAAGTTTCAAAAAAAAAAAAAAAAACCAAAAAAAAAAAAAACACTCTTTAACGTTGACCCTGGTTGGCTGGTCAAGCACAATCTACAGAATGCATGTGTGGGGAAAAAAATGTGCAAAAAGGGAAAATGAGAATATAGAGTTAAATATATATTACTGAGCTATACAGATAAATTAAAAATATTGGCCAATGTATGATACAACTGATACATTATGCATCCCTAAAAGAGAATTCATTACATTATTCAAATGGACTGCACATATCAATATTTGCTGAGATACATAAAATATGAATATTCAAGATATTCATATTCAAGACAAATACATCACAAGTGTGAGAGTGCGAGAGTGTCACCTGTGTGAGTTTGTCCAGTTCACCCAACCAGGCACCAAACATCTTGTCCAGATCCTGGTCCTCCTTATCGCTGTCTTCTTCAGCAGCATGGTCCAGCTCATCATCTGATACCTGCTCCATATCTGCTGTAACACACAAACACACCCACACCACCTCAGTACATGATACAGTCAACTAGTGTAGCATATCCACATCAACAGACAGCCTGATGTCTAAACACACAGAACATCACAGATATTACAGCCTGCTGACAAGGAACCAACATTTCAAGAATGACTTGTTTGATGCATCTTGTCAACACAATTAGGTGTTGATTCATTTAAAGGATGACGTACATCACAGGCTGTCGTGATAATTGATTTCCACTTTTGTTTATTAATTTCTCTCTCCTTATCTCACACCGCAATGGAAACCCTTGAATCTTTCTATTAAATAAGGGTTGCGATATGACACCTTCCAATCGCCATTTGACACCACAATCCCACAGGACAACACCAGTCAGTCTGGCATATTTGAAAAAAACAAAATCCATTTTTTTGTTTCATTATCTTTATGCTCTGTCAGACACCTCCAGTGTTCTTCTCTGTGTAAAGTAAGTCATTATTTCAAGGTTGCCTTCTGAGAGGGTGTGATGTGGTTGTTATGGTAACCTCAGCTCTGTCTCAAAGACTGGCATAGTTGCTATAGCAACCTTCTCTAGATCTCCCACTATCAGTTTTCACCCCCAGCATTGCCATGGCAACCCCTGCTGTATCTTCCACTGTTTATTGATTAAAAATAATGTTCATTGCTGGCTAATTCATTGAAATTACTCAAAGCACTCAAAGTACTTCTAGATTGCTTATAAGTATTACAGTTGTTACTGAAACTACACTGCATCACTCAAAACACACTAATACGACTTGGAAATCAACATTAATGTTTCAGTTCAACGTAATGAAATCAGATTTTAGATGTGTACTTGGAAACACTGTAATCATGCCAATGTTGGGTGTGTTAGTAATGACCTCATTAGAATGGAGGTTTGAGGGTGTAAGGCGGTGGTCGTCCTCTAGTGGACAGTAATGTAACTGCACTCAGGCACAGCTAGAACTCCAAAACCACAAATGAGTCAGCATGTATGGTAGCATGTATTAGGCTTTTCATGCTGAGTCGGGGTTGGGTGAACAGAAAAACGATAAACTTCGGTGAACAACTATCAGGTGAGTAACAAACTATGGATAGAGACATATTATCGACAGCCAGATTCAGTAGGAGAAACTAGTTCGGGCCCCTTAGCCAAATTTCATTATTACATGTGATATATATTATTACAAACATTATATATTTATTCTTACACAAAATGAGAGCCTGTAGAAAGCTAAACTGATCATATCCTCAACTCTGTTTTTACTTTTCCATTTCTTATTGTTAGTTACATGCCTTTCAGAGCCTGGGAGAGCAGAGATGATCCCTCAGAGATTCTGAGCTCACCTTAACCTTAATGACCCGCTTCACTTGTTGAGCCAACAAGGGTGTGTTTGTACTAATGTATGTAGCAGACTTGAAAGCAGACACAATGTTTATTTAGAAAATAATTTGTTCAGAAATCAGATTCACATATTCAAGGATATATTTACTAAACTATATACTAAATTATATATATATATATATATTTTTATGTTTTTTTCTGAAATAGTGGTGTTGTATATTAACATTTTTCTGGTAAATAAATTCTGGTAAATAAATTTATAATAATATTGATATATACATATATATACATTACAGTTAAAAGCTTTTTTGTTTTAAAAAATATTAATACTTTTTTCATCAAGAATGCATTAAATTGTTTAACAGTTTAACGCATTCTTGATGAAAAAAGTATTAATATTTCTTAAAACAAAAAAGCTTTTAACTGTAATGCATTTCTAACAGCTGTAATAGCAGAGTTACAGCATTTAGACTTTGTGTAAAATGACCATGAGAATGGTTCTCCAGATGTTCTTGAGATTAGCTTAACTTCATAAATATTGTACCAACCCTATCATATTAGCTGTACTAACACACACACCAAAAACATAAACAGTGTCACTGTGAGAGTCTCTTCAGAATCTGTGTTTGGGTTAGGAGAGTGCTGGTGCCTTTATTTTCTTGCAATACAGTCCTGCTGATACCCACTCTAATGGATCACAGGTCAGCAGGAGACACTGAACTGAATGTTTTAACCATTGCTACTGTGAGATGTTTCAGATGCCACTGGGTGAGCTGCATCTTCCAGCGTTTGCATATGCAAGTCCAGTGACAAGATACAATCAGAGGCGGTTCAGTTCAACAGGGTGCTTAATTCAGCAAATTGAGGCTTGCAAATATCATTCTAACCCTGTGCTCTGCTTTCAGATCAGCAGGATGCTAATGATGCCTTCAGTCACTCTACTGCAAACGGCCATGGTTCTGCATAATCAGTCAAGCACAAAGAGGATAAATAAAAAGAGAGAGAGGAAATGGGAGGGACAAAAGGGGATTTTGCAAAATAGGTGGAGATAGAGAACGAGAGCAGAGGACACAAAAAATGATTTAGTTTTACTTCAAAATAAATGCTATTTATGCTATCTAGTTAGTCTACTAGGTCTAAATTTTGCAAGAACGCATTAAATTGAACAAAAGTGACAGTAACTTTTTGTATCACAAGGTATAAATACATAAATTCATATAGGCCTATATTTTAACATACATTAGCACAGAAAAAAATGGTTAGATTTTAATAAATAATAATAATAAATGAATAACTGAAGCCTTAAGGAAACTCTTTTAATGGTTGTGTATTTAATATACGCACACAAACCATCAAATATGATAATACAGGTTTTAAAGGAATATGCTCATAATTTATCATTTTTAAAAATATATTTTGAAACAGTAGATTGTTCACTCTAAAAATATGGGTTAAACACAGGGGTTCTGTTAAATGTTTAACCCAACCTTCTTGGTTTCATTTCATTTAACTTAACTATTGTTTAAAAATTACTATATGGCTGGCTTAAAATGAACCCAAAATAGGTTGTAAATCAAAAATCAGACACATAATTACTAGAGACATCAGCAGTAATCAAAAGGTGAACATTTATTAATAAGCAATTTGAAAAAATGTTTTATTTAAAGGAGTAGTTCACTTCCAGAACAAAAAATTACAGATAATGTACTGTACTCACCCTGTTGTCATCCAAGATGTTCATGCCTTTCTTTCTTCAGTCGTAAAGAAATTATGTTTTTTGAGGAAAACATCTCAGGAATTATCTCTATACAGTGGACTTCAATGGTGCCCGTAATTTGAACTTCCAAAATGCAGCTTCAAAGGGCTCTAAACAATCCCAGGCGAGGAATAAGGGTCTTATCTAGCAAAACGATTGGTCATTTTCTAAAAAAATAAAAAATAAAAACAGTATTCTTTTTAACCTCAAATGCTTGTCTTCTCTAGCTCTGCCATACACATGTGCACTCTGTGTAATCCGAGTCAACACAGTTAGAGTATGTCGAAAAACTCCCATCTCATTTTCTTCTCCAACTTCAAAATCATCCTACATCGCTGCAGAAGTACCGACCCAGTGTTTACAAAGTGAATGTGAAAAAAAGGTCAAACGTCCTTTACAAAAAAAGGTAAAACAGCAATGTAGGACGATTTTGAAGTTGGAGGAGAAAATTAGATGGAGGTAATTCCTGAAATGTTTTCCCTCAAAAAACAATTTCTTTACGACTGAAGAAAGTGTACTACCCCTAAAATTTACTAAACTTTATAATAAAATGCTAATTTCCAACGTTTTTGCCTTCATTTTAAGAAAGAAATATAGTAATTATTAAGGAATAGCTAAGTTAAATAAAACTAGCCAGAAGGCTGTTGTCAAAACAACACGGTCGCTAGGTTTGTCCATATTTGACCCAGTGCAGGGTTTTTAACCCAGCATTTTTTAGAGTGTTGAGCTTATAGCATTTCATAAAGTCATGTTCTGGAGAGAAATGGTACTCGTTCGTCAGGTGACTCATTTAAGAAAGAGTGAAAATGATAGATAGAGAAAAGGCGAGAAGGAGGAACAGAGGGAAAGACAGGAAATGTCCAGGATGTACAGAATTCTTTATTTCCCCCATGAGCTGTTCTGTCAAGGCTCTCCCACCACCCTCCAGCAGCTGTTCTCTGACTGACACACACTCACGCACACGCACACACACACACAGAAACTCACTCACAGAAATGACATCATGGCTGGCCAAAGAGGAGGACAGGAAAAGGAAGAGGGGTGAACAGGCTACCACCCTTTTCCATGTGTACAGTCTCACTCTTTCAAACACACACACACACACACACAGACAGTGTCAAAGCAGAACAACAAGAAACACTACAGCTGCCACTCTTAACTCTCTGACCTCCTGCTCAGACACACACAAGTGTGCCTGTAAGCTCGGCCACAAATACACACACACACACAAGTGGCATGTGTGCTAATGTTATTATTCACCCCTACCCAAACACAAGACATATGGCAAAACATACACAACGCAGGGATCTGAGTGCTGTTCAAATCTAATAAATCACTTTCCAGCAGATGCCAACTTCTGAATTAACAACACGTCAGCATAACACAGTGGTCTTTACGAAGCTACAAGAACTGTTGAATAAAGTCATTCTTTTTGTTTTCTTCACACGCAAAAAGTATTCTCATAGCTTTGTAAAATTAGGTTGAACCACTGATGTCACGTGGACAGTTTTACCAATGTCCTTTCTACGTTTCTGCATCTGGGAACATTTCAGTTGCACTGCTGTCTATGGAGGGTCAGAAAGCTCTCGGATTTCCTCAAAAATATCTTAAGTTTGTGTTCCGAAGATGAACAAATGTCTTACGGTTTGGAACGACATGAGAAGTAATTAATAACAGAATTTTCATTTTGGGTGAACTATCCCTTTAAGTTAATCACTGACACTCTAAATCCATTTCCTTTTCCTTGTTTCTCAGCTCTCTACATCTGTTTTTCCAAGATAAAAACAAATTACGCAGAAACAAAGGTAGCTTTTTACTGACACACTTTACTTTCACAACCAGTCATTCCGTGACTAAAAAACTACCTATGACCTTTGACCATGTCATATCGAGACATTTAAAGAATATATTACTGTACTGCCATACAAATGTCTGATTGTAATCTGGGCAGCAATGAATGGATGTTTCACTAAAAGAGGTTAAAATTTGGGTGGGTAGAGCAGCGGGTGTTTTTAGCTCCGCTTTCCACACATCTATTCTTCAGACTCGACTTTTGCCGTGTGTTACACAAGGTGAAGAATTGGCTCTGTGAGGACGTGAGAAGAAAAGGCACATGAAGTTAATATATGTTAAAAAATGTAGAGGTCATTTAGTAATTAGAAACTAGAATGTTGAATTAATTGTTAACTTGCAGAGTGACAAATGAAGCATCTGGAGCTGAAGACACTTTCAAATCCATCATCACGGTGTAAAGCACAGCTGAACGCAGCTCACACCCGAGACAGAAATAGCATCATATCGCGTGTGCTGATCAATTGTGAAGCTCTAAAAATATCCTCATTTAAAACATTAGATGGTTGCATGCGTGTAATGGCAGACAGTCACTGAGGGATAATGGCATATGACAGCATTCCTGTATAGTGTAGTGGGACACAGATTAGCTCTAAGGAAGACAGAGGGAAAAAAAAATGAAGCATCTTAAGAGCAGAGTGAAATTGAGGACAGTGAGAGAGGACAATGCAACCTGAGGGACCAAATCTCCCTTTATTTAGCACACAGTCACCACAAGTACAGTTAAAAACCAGCATGCGAGACATTCGTAAGACATATTAAGGATGTTTACTCACACTAGGTGATTTACCCCTTTTTTCCCCGTCCACTGTTTTCCACTGCCTCACTCACACACACACACACACACACACACACACACACACACTCTGCTGTGTGTAATTTATCATCAAGTCCTGAGTTGATGTATTTGTTGAATCACAGAATGACTCAGTAATTGCAGCAAATTCTAAAATAAGCTCAAAAAACACTCTGTGAGGGCATGACTCCTTCTCTTTGATGTTTTTGAAGGATCCAGTACATTTAAATCACATGGCAGACAATGATTTGATTTACTGGCTGTTGACAATGTACAGTATATGGATTTACTGATGCCTGTCTCCTCTATTTTCATCTTTAAATCTCACTAAAATGATCAACAGAATTAATCTAGGCATTTATTCACAACATTCATAAGCATCCAAAATTGCACAACAATTATATTCGGATGTGATTACTTGATATGCGAGAACCAACGAGGTTGGTTTAATTCTGTTCATTCATATGTATTCCTTTTACAGTGTACTTTTTAAAAACTTTTTGTGTTTATTTAAAGATGTAATGGACCATTACACTGAACACTATTTTGATTGACATTTCACATACAGTTGAGGTCAAAAGTTTACATAAACCTTGCAGAATCTGCAAAATGTTAATTATTTTACCAAAATAAGAGTGATCATACAAAATATGTGTTATTTTTATTTTTTATTTAGTACTGACCTAAATAAGACATTTCACATAAAAGATATTTACAGTCTGCTGTTCTTCACAAAAATCCACAGGCCCCACAAATTCTTTGTTTTTTTAGTATTTTTTTGTGTATCTGAACCCTTTCCAACAATGACTGTATGGTTTTAATATCAATCTTTTCACATTGAGAACAACTGAGAGACTCGTATGCAACGATTACAAAAGGTTCAAATGCTCACTGATACTCCAGAAGGAAAAACGATGCATTAAGAGCCAAGGGTGTAAACTTTTGATCAGAATGAAAAGGAGTACATTTTTCTTATTTTGCCTAAAAATCATATTTTTTTTTCCATTTAGTACTGTCCTTCAGAAGCTACAGAAGATACCTGCATGTTTCCCATAAGACAAAGCAAGTTAAATTTACACTGATCTTCAAATTTAAAAAGTTTTCACCCCCTGTCTCTTATTGCATTGTGTTTCCTAGGAATCAAGTGTATGTAAACTTTTGAATGGGGTCATTTTTAAAAATTCAACTATTATTTTCTCTTGTAGATTATATGTAAATGTCTTTTATGTGAAATATCTTATTCAGGTCAGTACCAAATAAAAAATAACATGCATTTTGTATGATCCCTCTTATTTTGGTACAATAATTTTGCAAATTTTGCAAGGTGTATGTAAACCTTTGACCTCACTGTATTTTGACATTTATTTCCATTACAATACCATTATAAAGAATCCAATGTGTCAACGCAATGACTTTACACCACACTGGTTCCTTCTCCTTATATTTCTGTTACTATGCAGTCTCTTTCTTATCTTTTTCTCTGAAACCCAGAGAGCTGGACATTCTATTAATTTCACATTTTCAGTTATTGCACAATTGTCTCTTTCTCATTGCTCCCTTCAGCTCCCCAGTTTCCCATTGTGTCTCTGTATTAAGGATGTTATCAAACCATTTTCTGCAAAGACTGAAAACAGAGAGACAACTGGAGAGGGTATTTCTAAATTTATCTGTAGTGCAGGCACAGATTCACTTTGTATTGAAATGGAAGTGAACACTGAGTCACTTGAACAACTGATCAAAACAGCCCTGAGCCAAATGTTGGCTACCATGAACTGCCAACTCAGAGAATACGCTGTTATTCTGTGGATGGCTCCTCATACAGCGATAACTATGAATACTGGAGGATGGTGTGAACATATTTCAGCATCCAGGAACAAGCCAAATCCCTCTGAAATACATCTGACAGCTGTCAGTCATTGTCGTGCATGATGTTGTGGCATTTCTAGGTTAAGTGTGTGTGGATTCATCAAGCATACACAGGTAAAAAGGAGTTTTAGTCATACAAACTCTTTAAAACAAAACTATTTCAGGCCTAATGAAAAAGAGTGCATCATCTAAGTTCCTTTTCCTCTTCATAACAACAGATCTTGTTTGAATCATGGGAAATAGAGTGATAAGACACATACATAGGAAAAGGCAGGGAAGAGAGAGGGACATGGTGTCTTAGGACATTTTATTAGGGTGTGGATTTATTCTCACTCAGCACTTCACGTCATATCCTTTGACTATCCAAATGGCACACAAAGCACACACCCGCACATGCACAGCCGGTGGCCCGGTGAAAGAGCTCCTTTCATACAGGAGCCACACAAGTCCAAAGTTCGCCAGGGACGAGGTGTGTCGTTTTTCCGTAGTCTGACCTTCACTCGGTCTGACACAGTGAGCCAAAATATTCAAGCAACAAGACAGATCATAAACAATACTGTAGAATCAACAAAGTAAGAAGGTTGCAGCCATTTGACAGTTGGCCAGAAACTAGTTTATAATTTAAAAAGTTTAAAACATTCTTTTTTTTTTTTTTACCTACACCTATCATTTTGCTTCAGAGGACTGATTCATCAACTGGGGTCATATGGATTACGTCATGTGTATTTTGTGTGGTTTCTGTAAACTTTAAAAGACCTGTCCATTTACATTATATGGAGTTACAAAGATGGATTTTCCTAAATAATGTTTGTGTTCCACTGATGAAAGTAAGTCATATACAGTTGAGTTCAAAAGTCTCTCCCTTTCAGAATCATTACAAATGTTCAATATTTTACCAAAATATGTGGGATCATACAAAATGCATATTATTATTTATTTAGTACAGACCTGAATAAGATATTTCACATAAAATATGTTTACATATAGTCCACAAGAGAAAATAATAGTTGAATTCATAAAAATGACCTGTTCAAAAGTTTACATCCCCTTGATTTACTGTGTTGTTACCTTAATGATCCACAGCTGTGTTTTTTGTTTATATGTGATAGTTGTTCATGAGTCCCTTGTTTGCCCACTGTTCTTCAGAAAAATCCTTCAGGTCCCATAAAATCTTTGGTTTTCCACCATTTTCATGTATTTGAACCCTTTCCAACAATGACTGTATGGTTTTGAGATCCATGTTTTCACACTGAGGGCACTGAGAGACTCGTGCATCTATTACAGAAGGTTCAAATGCTCACTGATGCTCCAGATGGAAACACGATGCATTAAGAGCGGGGGGTGAAAAATTTTAAAATTTGAAGATCAGGGTAAATTTAACATTTAAATGTAAATATGGGCATCAGCCCTATATTAAAAATTATGCTGATATGTCTTGCCAATAAGAGGAATAACTTGCATGCGCTTAAGGTGTGCTAGCGATTAGATCACATCAGCAGGGTGGCCCATTCTTTAAGCAAAGTTTTGCCTTAATGATGATTAGATTCACTGTTTTGGATCACTGCATTTAATCTGAGAATGTACTTAGAATGACGCATTTGGTTTGTGATACAGTAAACAGTAATAGTGCAGTGGCAGCGTGCAGTGGCAGCGGCAGCCTCCCCAGGGTTCTAATGCCCCTTTGGTAAAGAGTTTTAATTCAGTAGGGGTGCTGTTGGTCTACTTCTAATAAAATGAAAGTAAAATACACAAATAAGATTTAGACTGTTTTTGATTACATAACGCATTAATTGATATCATAAAATCAGTATGTTTTGAGTTAAACCAATTTAAATCAATTAAAAAAAAAAAAAAAAATCACAGACATGACACTTGCAAATTAAATAATTGTATACAGATTCATTCATGAATGTGTTACATTTTTAAAACAAATTATAAGCTTTAAAAGGTTTTCAGAATTTTCAGAACTCTTTTGGTTTAGACCATCTACAAATGTTACATTTTAAAATAAAATGTTAAGAATACCACTGCATTTTTATGAGAAAAAAAAAAAAAAAAAAAATGCAGCGATTGATATGTAGTTTATTTATAGTTATTTTCAAAGTTATTTTCAATGTACGGTCATTATAAAAAAACATCATTATTGTATAATTCTAACAAATAATTTCTTGTTAAAAATGAACCAAAATCAAAAATTATTTGCTTATAATTTCTGCACAGGAGAGACTTTTGTTTCCAAACAAAAGGAAATATATCGTCATCGGCAATCGGCCAAAATGAGTTGAGAAATATCGGCATATCAGATCGACAAAAATCAAATATCGTGCATCCCTAGTTTAAACCTTCTGTAGCAGTTACTTATCAGTCCCTCAGTCGTCCTCACTGTGAAAACTTGGATCTAAAAATCATACAGGCCTAGTCATTGTTGGAAAGGGTTCAAATACACAAAAATGCTGGAAAACCAAAGAATTTGTGGGACCTAAAGGATTTTTCTGAAGAACAGCAGGCAGTTTAACTGATCAAGACAAACAAGGGACTCATGAACAACTATCACTAAAAAAAAAACAAATAAAAAAAAAAAAACAGCTGTGGACCATTCAGGTAAGAACACAGTATTAAGAATCAAGGGAATGTAAACTTTTGAACCGGGTGATTTTTAGAAATTCAACTATTATTTTCTGTTTTGGACTATATGTAAACATCTTTTATGTGAAATATCTTATTCAGGTCAGTAAATAAACAATAGGAAACTTTTTGTATGATCCCTCTTATTTTGGTAAAATTATTAACATTTTTAATGATTCTGAAAGGGGAAGGCGAACTTTTGACTTCAACTGTACATGTGGGACAGTATAAGGATGAGAAAATTGAGAGAATTTTATTTTTTGGGTGGAGTATTCCTTTAAGCATTCAAAGCACATTCAAGTAAGATGTTTGAAGGACTTACAGCTAACATTCAGAAATCTTTATGGAACATTTGTTACCAGATATGTTAATTTAGGGATGAAACAAGGACATCTGCAAACATCCAATAAATGAATGACTTACAAAACATTTTGAATGCAAATGGGATCTTTCGCAAACATCCAAAATAGCCTGTGAACACCCTGCATCGGTCATTACAAAATTAACCAAATTAACCAACTAAGTCGACATTAATAATGAATATTACGAAAAATAACATATTTTATTCTCTTTGTGAAGCTTCTAAAAAACACAAGCACACAAGGACTATTTGGTGGGATGTTTTGTAATTTTGGAGTTTAACAGCAAAAGATTCAGAAAAGAATCTGTCATTTTTAGTTCCACTGAAGAAAGAAGTCATATGGGTTTGGAATATTATAAGAGTGCAACAAGCAAAAGTGTCTAATAATAAGGGTTACTGAGATAAAGTGAGTATACTGAGCTGGTCATATGATCTTAATATGTCAGCTCCCATGAGGCAGCCCACTCATTTGAAACACTTTTCCTCATCTTACATCAGAGCTGTTGACGCAAGTCTTAAAACAGAGAGTCTCCATAATGAATGCTCTCTGTGCTGAGTTCAGACACTTCAGCAATTTTGATTGGTCTTTAAAAAACAGACTTGGTATGTGATTTTTTTATTCCAGTAGATGAATAAAAGCAGATTAAAGTGGTTCCATGAGCTGTATCCTCCAGATGTTCTACTCTGCTGCTCTTCATCTGCATATATCTGCCACATCCTGGCTCAAACAAAAACTAAAGGCACATGTTTACACATAGTGTTAACTGTCAGGTATCCGCCCTCTTTTTTTTTTGCTTTGTGTGTGTGTGCGTATTGCGTAAGTGTCTGAAATGCAAGTGCGTAAAGCTTCAGGGCAAGATGAGCAAGCAATCCCCTTCCCAGGTGGCTTGAAATGTTCAAAGTCTTGAACACCCAAACTGCACCATGAACCACTGCTGCAAATAGTGTGGCTGCCTTGCAAAAAAAAAAAAGAAAAGAAACACTTGCAACATACTGTCTGAAATTGACACATAAGAGTAAATATTAAGAATGAAGAAACGTGTACTTAATTTATGAAGACAGACGAAAGCTCTGGAATGCCAGATATCCCATGTGCAGTCACTAGAATCAGCTATTTATGAGTTCAGTCAGGAACTGCAGAATTCACCAGAGACTCTAGCCACTGTTCTCACTGCTTCCATTAGGCAGACTGTACTGCAGCATCAGGTCTCACACCAGCTGGCTGCAGGACAGCTTTTTCCTGCAGGCCATCAGACCGTTGAACTCCTACATCATGTAACATTAGAACTGAAACCCCTCCTAACCCTTCAGCTCTACACTTGAACAATTGCAGAGGGGATCTATGACCTGTCATATTCTACAGTGTAATTACTGCCTGTTTACTGCATCCCATCACACACATTATGCCCACTAGTCTGTGCCTACTGTCACTCATGGGCTTTGATCTGCATTTAAGAACATTCATTTATTGGTTGCATGCAGAGTCTTCCACTCTGCAGACAGAGCTGACCTAAAAGTCAACAAATCCTCTAGTTTGTTCAGAGTTGTGCTCCATCCAGGTGTAAGCAGCACCAAATATTATATAGACATAACTGTGATAAAGCAGAACATACATTTGAAGTTGAAAATTTACATACACCCTGTAGAATCTGCAAAATATTAATTATTTTACCAAAATATGAGGGATCATACAAAATGCATGAAGGTTCAAACGCTCACTAATGCTTCAGAAGGAAAACAAGATGCATTAAGAGCTGGGGGTGGAAAGTTTTTGAATTTAAAGATCAGGGTAAATTTTTAATTATTTTGTCTTTTGGGAACATGTAAGTATCTTCTGTAGCTTCTGAAGGGCAACACTAAATAAAAAAAAAAAAGATATTTAGGCAAAATAAGAAAAATGTACACATCTTCATTTCATTCAAAAGTTCACACCCTCGGCTCTTAATGCATAGTTTTTCCTTCTGAACCATCAGTGAGTGTTTGAACCTTCAGCAATAGTTGCTTATGAGTCCCTCAGTCGTCCTCAGTGTGAAAAGATGGATCTCAAAAACATATAGTCATTGTTGGAAAGGGTTCAAATACACAAAAATGCTGAAAGAATTTGTATGACTAGAAGGATTTTTCTGTACAGTGGGCAGTTTCACTGTTCAGGACAAACAAGGGACTCATGAACAACTACCACTAAACAACAACAACAACAACAACAACAACAACAACAACAACAACAACAACAACAACAACAACAAACCCACAGCTGTGGATCATTCAAAAGTATCAAGAATCAAGTGTGTGTAAACTTTTGGACAGGGTAATTTTCATAAATTCAACTATCGTTTTCTCTTGTGGACTATATGTAAACGTCTTTTATGTGAAATATCTTATTTAGGTCAGTACTAAATAAAAAAAAAAAAAAAAAGTAACATTTTGCAGATTCTGCAAGGTGTATGTAAACATTTGATGTCAACTGTACAGTTGCAAACCAGAATAACTCAATTAAAAATTCTGCTAACTATAAACTAAAACACCCAATGAGTCAATGCAACCGTCACTTTTATATAATGTAGTTACTAGACTACAAAAAAGCCTGAAAGGACAAACTACTTTTTTTATTGTAAAGTTTGAAGATTACAGTTAATGGGAAAATCTTGGGTGTAACATTTTCCCATAGTGCTTCCACACATATTGGTGAGCATTTGACTATTTGACATATCATTTCTCTTTTGCACTTCATGTACAGTTGGATTGTGAGGCACTGGCCAACTGCTAACTTTGTGAGAGCCTGTTGCGTGTCATGCTGGACACACAGACATGACAAAAGTCTCAAACCCTTCTTGTCTCCAGCAGCTGGGAATGTCACGTCCATCCCCCCAAAAAACAAACGTGTTGCTGAGGCCTGGGCGGCACATTGTCGCACTCAATGTCAGCTCAAGACCTTTGATTTCAAGCTGGCAGCTGGTTTGGTTACAGCGTTGAAAACAAGGTGCCCAAGCTACTTGTTAAGTTTGTGAGCAAGAGTAAACCCAAACATGTCAACCCAGTTTATCTAGACGCCAAAGGTGAGACAGCAAGTGAGAACCTGGATTTAACTTGGCAAAGTCACCTGAGAGCCTCATGTCACTGAGTCTTAACATCTGAGCATGACTGGACATATTTTAGGTTATTTTTAAAACTATTTTTAGTATGAACTCTACAAAAGCCTTTGGCACTGGTTGTAGGATGTGGACAGGGAATATGAAATGCATAGCCTGTTATCAGCTTGGGCTGTCAAACAATTAATCATGATTAATCGCATACAAAGTAAAAGCTTGCGTTTGCCTAATATATGTGTGTGTACTGTGTAATTATTAGGTATATATAAATACAAACACATTCATGCATTTATTTAAGAAATATGAACAAGTGTAGCTTTTTATAATTTTTATTTAATTATATAAATAAAAATATTAATATCTCTTAAATATATACATTAATGAGTGTGTATTTATATATACCTAATAATCACACACAATACACACACACATATATTAGGCAAACTCAAACTGTTATTTTGTATGCAATTAATTGCGATTAATCATTTGATTAATCAGTATCAGCAGATTGTTGAGGATTCAACACACTACTGTAGCTTGCAAAAATAATATTCATTCAGGTTTTGACCAAAGCACTGAACTATATAACGACAGTTCATGACTTGTGATATCTGTTCTCTTCATAATAGATTAATGTCTTATTTCCCTGTAACTATTCAGGTATGCAAGGAGTATTTTGGTCAATTAATTTTTTTTTAAATTATAAATGATTAATTCATTAATATATCATCATGTTTTGTGAACACTGCTCCATATGACATTTTACAACATTTTTCCTGAACAAAGCTTGTATGTGTTAATTGTCATACAAAATGTTGTGAAAATAAATGTTTCAATTCATTGATATTTTTAAGAATCGTTGTTCATTCTCTGATATTTTAATAGACTTATCAATCACACTAAATTACTTTATTTTATTGACTATTAATAATAAAAAAAAAAAAAAAAATCAGAAAAATTTTGTTTGTTTGTTTTTGAATAAATTACTTGGGTAAAAAGGGAAAAGTGTTGTGTCCTTGACCCATTTATAAATTGTTAGGGAAATAAAAATGAGTCTTTATGTTAACTTGTTCAGAAAAAGTTGTAAGCACAGGTGCAAGTCTAATGCAGGTGTATTTCCTATTTGGATGCACTGTCAGTTTTAAGTGGGTCAAGACTGGAGTTCAGTCTTCAGAGAGGGTATGGTCACATTTAGCAGCTGGGAAAATGAATCGATGCAGTAAATGCAAACATACATAACTAATTTTCAGAGACATTCCAGTTAATTTACCATGTTTAACACTGACTTGTCTAGATCCTCTAAGGCTCATTCATGGCATTATTCTCAAAAATCCAGCTGTGGTGTCAGAATGCTAACCCATCACCCACTGTGTCTCCCAAACCTCCATCACTCTTTCCAACCTCACTTCCTTTCCTTTCTTCGTCTTAGACATTTCTGCACTTCCAATGGTTATTCTGAAAGCACATGTTTTGTACACAATGGACATCTTTGTCGAGACATTTTTCCTGTTAGCTTGGGGATAAAAAGGCGGCAGAAATGAAAAACAGCCAGCCAGCTTCCTGCAGACATTATCTGTCATGCAAATGTTGAACAAGACATTTCAGTCCCTTCAGAGCATTTTCCTTTTTGTCAAGCTCACTATGGTTGTGCAATATTTGATTAATTCAATGTTATTGTGTATGTAGACAAATGTGTATCACAAGGCGGCACATGAGCATTTCCAAACAATATCTATAAAAGGGTCCAGACACAGAGTTTTTGTTTGGATGTAGAAGAATGGCCTACCTTTGGTATAGTGTTTTTTTTTCTCTTTCAGTCAGTTCAAAATGTCCAAATAGAGGTTAACTTCTGCCTGTAGAAAGAAGAAGAGAGGGAATATAAGCTTGTGTGTGCATCACACCGGAAAATGTAAATACTAGTGAACTAGGAGTAACATGCAAATATGTCATCATATTTACTGAAATGCTGAGGGTTAAAAGCAGGGAAAGACTAATGCACTGTCCACAAAGTTTAGCTATACTGCTTTATTACCACCACCAAAAAACTTAACACGACAGAAATCACTACAAACAAACATAATGTGAACCTGGACAGTATATAAAGCAATCAAACCACTGGTTTAATAGGTAATTAACATCCAATATTAAAAAAGCTACCCAAAATATGTTTTTTGTTTTTTTTTCCCCCCCACATGTGATGTGGAAAACGCAGATGGAATCGTGGAATTTAGTCATAAAATCTCTCTGTGTGAATGAATGGCGCAAACATGCAGTTTCCTTTACTACACACATACTGAAGCTGTGCTTTCAGCCTCTGTCCCCTCATTATATAAAGACATAAACAACACATGAAGATAATCCATAGAATTTCTCCGAGACTCGTGTCATGAGTATTTTATCATTTCTTTTGAAAAAAACTATCATCACATTATATACAAACAGAAACATAGACGTCTTCACAGCAACCCATTAAAATAAAAGTTTGGTTTAACTTGAATAAACTGTGACAGAAATGTGTTACTTAATGTAATGACAGTATTACTAATAATACAATTATTATTAAAACGTTATCTTTTAAGGAATGAATGAATGAATGAATTTAATAAAATCGATTATTTAGAGATGACTTTGATGATTACATTTTTATAAAGCCACTAAAACGGAATCCAGACAATTATTAGACAATGAGAATTTGGTAAAAATAAAACTGGGAATAAATAAATAAATAAATAAACATTTCATTGGGCCTTAAAAATGTGTATATATATATATATATATATATATATATATATATTTTTTTTTTTTTAACCAATCAAACAGAGTCTAGCAAAAAAAAAAAATGAAACGGAATTTGGGGAAAAAAATAAAATGGATTTCATAGGGCCCTACATAAACTGAGACTTTCAGAAGGCTTGTTTTTAATAGATATGTTAATATATAAATGTTATAAATATTATAGATAGTCCCAAATGTAAGAAAAACATGTTTCAAAAGCCTTTAGCGCAGATAATATTAGGGCTGCACGATAAATCGCATGCGATTGACACTGACAAGCTACGCAAAAATCACGCTCATAATCGAATGCGATTCATCAGCGATTATGAGCACGATTTTTGCGTAGCTTGTCAGTGATTTACGGCTCTGTGTATTAATTGCCGCTCCAGCTGAACGCACGTGATGGAGATTTACTACTAATCAAAGAACCGGCTTTACTGACTAAATGCGCATGATAATAGCAAGCGATTTATCGTGCTGCCCTAGATAATATGTACACACATAAAAAAGAACTGGAACCCGAATTTAAATTGGACTAAAAAACCTCAAACCCAGAGCAGGGGATTTGCCCCATCATTTCAATAGTCCACCACATGCCACTTATTGCACAGAAGGGATAAAGAGAAAGAGGGTTACTTTAATTAAAACCAAACAGGCATTTTGAACAAACAAATATTTTCCCAGACAACAATGACTCATAACCTATATAATCCATTTCAAAGCCAATAACAAAAAGTGTGAGAACTTAGTTGTGCTCTTTCTTCTTAATCAAGAAAGTCACAACACAACACATCTGTTATACGCCCCCAAAACCTTGGCGTACACACGCACACACACCTCAGCTGATGAGAGACAAAAGTAAAGAGTATGAAAAGGGGTGTGTGTCCCATTGAGCAAAGCAGATCACAGCTGCACACTGAGGCACAACTGTGCCGACCGTCTGTCCACATGGCAGCATGAGACGCTGCGTGTGTGGCGCATGACAAAGCCGTGGCTCACCAACTTGCAGACCATGTGGTGTTCTTGCAAAAGACTCCCTTATTAGATCTTTCTTTAGACACTGGGGGTGTGACTCATGTGTGTTAGACATCCTGAACAACACATTCCACCAACGGTGCTGAAAAACAGCTCCCTGATTAAATACTGTCTTTATAAAAGCTGTTAAAAATTAAGGAAGGTGTGGGAGTGTTTGAACAGTGAGTCAAAAAACCCCTGATCATGTGACTTCAGTTACCATGGTAACAAAATCGGTAAGAAGCCTTAGTGTCAAACACATGTGAAGGATACAGTTTCATCTCTAAATAAAACAAAATCAACTTGCTCATACTGATGTGAACAATCACACATCACAGAACTAATTTAATATCTATTTATGTACACCTATACACACATTTCGAACTTCAAAAACATAAAATTACGGTTGAACCACTGATGTCACATGGACTGTTTTATCGATGTCCTTACTACCTTTCTAGCCTTTAAAAGTGATAGCTACATTGCTGTCTATGCAGGGTCAGAAAGATCTCAGATTTCATAAAAAATATCTCAATGTGTGTTCAGAAGATAAACGAAGGTCTTACAAGTTTGGAACGGCATGAAGGTGAGTACTTTATGACTGAATCTTCATTTTTGGGTAAACTATCCCATTAACAACTGATATTTATTTGTTACTTATAAATGTAAGCTTGCTCTGAACTTGTATTGCCATTCAGGTCTAGAGTATCCTGCTCTCAGATGATCAATTCAATAACCAACTGCCATTTCAGCCAAACAAATTTTATTTACTGCTACTTTATCATTATTTTTGGTAACATTTAAGTCCATTTGCACTATTGACAATTTACCTGTTGTAGTTTAATCCATGTTATTTGCACAAAATTATTTTCAGTTGCCAAAATTTTGGTGCATAACTACCAGAAAGTCATATCATATTTCTTGTAATGTACGTGATGTTTTGACAAATGTAGCTGTGACACACCATTGCAGAGTGTGTGTTTGGATAAGTATATAAGAAAGAATCGGGAGAAAATAAATCTTTAACCCAACCAAGTGGTAAAAAGCTATGAAATCACCACCCAGGTATCAGATGACTGGCTTTCTGCTTGATGGGAAAATGACTTAGATGTTTTGAAAGTATGACACACCATGCATCAGCTTTGTAGTTTATTTTGGCTTAAATTACATGTTTATCATCTATGTGGTAATGGAAGATTAAAATACAAACACTACCAATCAGACGTTTTTGAACAGTAAGATGTTTAATGTTTTTTAAAAGAATTCTCACCAAGCCTGCATTTATTTGATCCAAAATACAGCAAAAGCAGTAATATTGTGAAATATTTGGACTATTTAAAATAACTGCTTTCTATTTGAATATATTTTAAAATTGTATTTATTCCTGTGATCAAAGCTAAATTTTCAGCATCATTACTCCAGTCTTCAGTGACACATGATCCTTCAGAAATCATTCAGAAATCAATCAATCTGCTGATTTGCTTTTCAAGAAACATTGTTATTATCAATATTTAAAACAGTTGAGCATATTTAATTAGGATTCTTTCATGAAGAGAAAGACCCAAAGATCAGCATTTATCTAAAATAAAAAGCTTTTGTAAAATTATACACTATACCATTCAAATGCTTGTATATATGTGTTTTTTGTATAATTTCTAAAAATTATAGAAATTAATACTTTTATTTAGCAAGGATGCTTCAAATTGATGATGATAAAGACATGCATGGAGAAGATTTGTATTTCAGATAAATGCTATTCTTCTGAACTTTCTATTCATCAAAAAAAACAAAAAAAAAAAACAGAAAAAAGCTCTTTTCAACATAATAATAATAATAATAATAATAATAATAATAATAAATGTTTTTTGAGCAGCAAATCAGAATATTAGAATGCTTTCTGAAGGATGGAATAAATTACATTTTAAAATATATTCAAATAGATTTTTGCTGTACTTTGGATCAAAACACAGGCTTGGTGAGCAGAAAAGACTTTATTTATTTATTTATTATTTATTAATAAATGTATATATATATATATATATATATATATATATATATAAATAACTGTACAAAAACTTTGACTGGTTAAAAAAAAAAAAAAAAACACTCAGTATTTCTACCTTTTGTAGGCCTGCTTATAGCTGAATTGAACTCATTCCAAACTGATGAACACTGAACTGACTTGAACTAAATGACACTATTGTCTTTTAGAGCTGTCTCCATAGATGAGTTTGCATAATTGAATCTGATGCTTTCCTGTTCATCTCTGTGAAGCTGCTTTGACACAATCTGTATCCACCTTTAGTTTTTCATGTAAGAGTGAAAATGTGTACATTTGTAAATAGGTTTGGCTTCCGGTCTCATCTGCGTCCAGCTATTATTACCTGTACAAAACAGCTTGTTTTGCTGCATGATATTGCAAATTGGTGTGTCTTACCATATTATTTTAATGTATTATCTTAATTATAAACACACTGTTTTGTAGTGCAAACAGTTTTACTGTTTACTGCACATTGTTATTCTTGTTATTTCCCTATAGTGGCTGGAACCGGAACCGGAAGTTTCACCCATAAGCTTCCTTCCGCATCAAAGAAAAAGGTGGACTGTATTAAGTCCTATAGAAATAAATGTGACTTAGCTTGAGTATAATGAAAGTGCCACAAAGATTAAATCCAGATTAGTTTAGTCATAAATGAAAATGTCATAACACAACAGAAAGAGAGAGATGACCACCAGGTGTGTCCATTAGCATTTCCTGCCATGGGCACAACCCAGCGGAACACTACGCAGAGATTTCCTGCGTTAACAGGAAATGAGGAGTGGAGGGGGCACAGAACAGAAGCTAAAACAGTGGAGGTGATGTCAGAGGAAAACCCCAGTAGAGAGACTTTACCATGAACTGGCTATTGTTGCTGAGTGGACAGACCAAACAGTGTCCATACATGGGGACAGACAGTGAACTGCACAGCATTAAGTTGAAGCTCAAAAATGAGACTCTGTCCCACACTGGCTGGTACAGTCCAATTACAAGCTCGAACTAACCTAAAATTGCATTTCTTTTTTGCCTCTCCAGGCAAACAGACCCAGATGCACAAGTCCTCAATTAAAGATGAAAAGAATGTGTTAGTCAAAGTTAACGCATTAGCGCAAAGTTCTTCTGTCCATACTTGTCTCACTGGGAAACTGAGACACTGGGATTTCTTGATCGTGCATCAAAACACATGGGGAACACAAACAAAATTAAAAGTAAAAACTGACTTATTCTTATATATGTTTCGGATGTTTTTACTGCTAGTCTGCTGCTGTCATCCAATGATCATTAAAGTTTGTATTAATTAGGGATGTGTTGCTCATAAATGATTCATTCTATTGAAATGACTCTTGGAAGTATGACTTGGAAGTAACAAGTTGTCTCAGAGAGTGATTCATTCGTTGTTTTTGTGACCTTGAATATGCAAAATCCCTTAGTTAATCTTTTTTTTTGTTTTTATTTATTCATTTTTTTTACAGAGCCTATGTGGCTGTTATTTGACAAAAGAATGAAATACTTGGACAAGACGACAGTTGAGAGGTGAATTATTCATCCATGGTCTCGTTGTAGTCGTCATTTAAAGCTATTTTAAAGCTCAGTTACAAGTCAATTTACTGACTTTTCTCTGACTTAAAGGGGTCCTATTATGCTTTTTCACTTTTTGAACTTTAGTCAGTGTGTGGTGTGTATCTTTGGGCATAAAAAAGATCTACAAAGTTACACATCTCAAAGTCCACTCCAAAGGGAGATATTTAGTTTTTTAAAAAAAATCCCTTTTCAAGAACTACAACGAACGGCTCCTTTGGACTACAACGTTTGTTTTCCGCATGCAATGATGTCACAACGCGGTCCATTAGAATATCGTTAAATTAAATCCTGTGCAAGGAAATTGGAATTGTATGGACGAGGTGGGGGATTAGCCTAACGATGCAGCGCGGAGAGCCGCTTCAACGAACCGCAGTGCGGTGGGTATAAACACAAGCATTTACTAGAGTTCCCGATTCAGAGCAGTAACGCGTCGCAGACGTGTGCAGTACAAGGGGGTCGAAACACATGCAGAAGCTGCAATCTACTCCGGTTGCCATGTCGGAGCCATAAAGCGCCACAGACGTGTGCAGTGTGTGGTAAGAGATTTATTCATCATACAGTGTAGATAACGTTAGCTTCATTTATAATGCATGTGTTTTTTTAAAATGCATAAACTTGGACTAGAATAGGTTAGGCTAATCAGTGATGATGTTCTTTGATAATGTTAGGCTGCCTTTAGCCTTCTGCTGGAGCTGGTTTCGGGCAATGAAACTATGTATGTAAACAATTAAACACATTAGCACGATAATATCATGCATTGCCAATCTCGCAGGCTGACGATAGGACCCAATACTACTGTAGCGTATTATTTCAAGTACTGCTCACTGCAGAGCCGAATGGCCTCCAGCTCCCCCTCTCTGAAATATATTGCAATAATGTAAATTATGTAAAAAATAACGTGTTTTTTCGAACCACCAAGCATGAAAGCATGTTCTAGTACGCCCCCAAAACAAAATCAAGATTCTGTTAAAGAGCATAATAGGACCCCTTTAAGTTTTTTTAGTCGGAAAATAACTGGGTTGGAGCTCCTAATTTTGAACTCTCAAAGTGAATTAGATAGAATTTAACTTTAAAACGTAAAAAAGTTTTTTTTTTCACTTCTTCTTTTGTCTTTTTTTTTTTAAAGGTGCACTAAGCAATATTTGAAAAATGCTTTTGACCACAGTGTCAGACCAAGTCCCAAAACACACTTGTAGCCAATCAGCAGTGAGGGCGTGTCTTGTAATAACAGAAGAAAGTGCTCGGGAATGCACGGGATGGATAAAAAGAAATCCACGGGATGGATAAAAAACAAAAAATAAAAAAAAAGGAAAATATCAGAGGAACTCAAGAAGCGGGAAGGCCTGGAATCGGACGCAGAGGTTGCGTCGTTTCTTCTTGATAGGTGCGTAACATTGATTTTGCATTTTTTCATTAAACTTATCAGTGTCGGCTTTTGTTTGAATATGCTTTTGTGTCATCTTTGCTTGTTTCTGCGATCGTGGTTATGCCAGGGTTGTGTACGTACATGTGGGGCTGAGATATCAAAATAGAGGCGAGGTCCTGTTGGGGTATGGGTGTGTTTGTTTTAGTGCTTTCAAATATCAACATTGTTTGGCAAAAATCAGTTAGTGCACCTTTAAATATCGCAATAAATATTGTACCGTGGACTTTATTGCGATATTATTGTATTGTGAGATTTTTATATTGTTACATCGCTAGTTAAAAGTAACACAAAATGTGTTGTCCTTAACTAGACATATAGGTGTGTTAAGAAACAACACAGGTTGTGTTGTTTTCAACACATCCTTTTTAAGAGTGTATGAACAAAACATGTACAAAGAAAAAAATGGTGCAGGATTTACTTTGAAACTATTTTCACTCAGAAAGTGCTAGCAAATGTCACAAATAATTACAAAGAAATGGAAAGTAATGCATTAAATAAAACATGAAATTTGTAAATAGAACGACAGGGGTTTTTTTAGAAGATAAAGAAGATAGTTCTTTAAGTTTAACATACACTTCAAGTTTAAAAAAAACAAAACAAAGCAATGCAAGAAACTGAGCTGAATGTTGACAGTTTGTCATATCCCATCAGATGGAAAATGGACAGAAACTGGCACTAATACTACATAATGGATTTTGAGAGCTAAGAGTAAAAGAGTGAACATCTCTCTTATTCTGATGTTCTCCAGTGATGTTCTAATGCTAGGTTATTGATTAACTAGCCCCAACTAAACCACACACACACACAGCAGAATAGATGACATGAATCAGCAGAAATGCCTGAAACGGAGAAAGCAAGATACAGAAGAGCATACATATTTCATGGGTATAAATGTTTGAGAATATTCCTACTAAGACAGCTATCAGGATTAGAGCACAAAAAAATATAAACAACATTGAACAACAGAAGATTTTAGATGGTTGTGTTAAACATTGCAAACCATCCGGTTTTAAGGGGCCAAATCAATACAAATGATCAAAGTCAACATGAAACAGCAAAAGATATTAGCATTGACTGGACGGCACTTATGCTGACAGAAATATCTTAACAACAGTTTAAGTGTGGACCCAAATCTTCCGACTTGATATGATATATCACAGTGATATTTATAACAAAACTGGAGACCAAATGAGTAGCCTATCTGTGAAAGCTCTGTAGCAGGCTCATTCTAATGGATATTATATAAATATATGGCCTCCTTTAGGTTTGGACAGTGATCTGGATTTAATAAGTTCTTTATAAATTCTCAATATTCTGTCATGAAGACACATAGATAAACTCTATAGCCATAAATAGATCCTCTATTCTGTACAAAGTACATACTGTGGGAATTTCATCAGATGTAATATTCCCAAAGTGAGGGGGGTTTGAGGAGGCTCCATTCCAGCCACGTCAAAGCTACAGTTCTGAAATCTTCCATACGATGACCATTCACCGTACAGTTTTATGAACCTGTCAGAAAAGGCTGCTTGCTATAATTCTTCTTAAGTCTTTCCAGATTTTAATTCTGGCTGCTGCCAGTCTACTAACACTCTTTGGGCTAATATGCGCACAATTCTGAGGAAAACCAGCCGGAAAATTGCGTGAGCCAAAGCTGAACTCAAGAGTGTAGACAGAGTGCAAACTAGGGATTGGTCACATCCAACAACCGAAAAGCCTATAAATGAAAATGACTAGTTTATTCAGATTATTGCTTACAAAAAATTAATTTTATTATTTTGACTTATCTGTGAAGGTACTTTAACTGCTGGAAAATTGTGGGGGTGGGTGGGGGTGGGGGGGCATTAATTCTGTTTAATTACATTGCTTTGTGTTGGTTTTTGTTCACAAGAACATGCCTGTGTTCAACTTAGCTCAGACGAACCCAAAATAAGCCTGATTATGGCTTTAAAGAATCATTCTTTTTGTGAAAAATAATACATGGCTTTTGCAAAAGGATAATACCCAAAAATGAAAATTGTCATTAATTACTCGCCCTCATTTTCTCCCAAACCTCAATGACTTTTGTTCATTTTTGAAACCCAGAAGTTGGTATTTTAATGAAAACTGAGAGATTTCTGTTCTTTGGAAAGTCCAATACACCAAAATTTTCAAGATACAAAATGTTTATAAAGACATTGTAAACATAATCCATAATGACCAAGCAGTTTAATCCAAGCTTTCTGAAGAGACACAAATGCTTTACATGATCACTGCACATCAAGCAAGGATGGTGGAAATTCTATGTTTAACATATTTGTTTTGAAGTTGAACAAGGTCTTATGGATTTAGAATGACATGAGGGTTAGAATATGATGACACATTTTTCATTTTTGGGTGAACTATCCCTTTAAAAAGGTTTAGTAGTTTAAAGGAGTAGTTCACTTCCAGAACAAAAATTTACAGATAATGTACTCACCCCCTTGTCATCCAAGATCTTTTAAGGAAAACATTTCAGCATTTCCTTCCATATAATGGATATCTATGATGCCCCCCGAGTCCGAACTTTTAAAATGAAGTTTAAATACAGCTTCAAATGGGTTTAAATGATTCCAGCTGAGGAAGAAGTGTCTTATCTAGCTAAATAATCAGTTATTTTCTAAAAAAAAATTTTTTTACAATTTATATACTTTTTAACCACAAATGCTCTTCTTGGTCTAGCTCTGCGTGAAACTGTGTGTATCCCTGTTTATGACAGTTAGGGTAGGTCAAAAAAACTCCCATCTCATTTTCTCTTCCAACTTTAAAATCGTCTTACTTTGCTGCAGAAGTACCAACTCAGTGTTTACAAAGTGATCAAACGGCCTTTACAAAAAAGGGAAAACAGCGGTGTAGGGCAATTTTGAAGTTAGAAGAGAACATGAGATTGGAGTTTTTCAACATACCCTAACTGTCATACACAGGAATACAAAGAATGAACAGTTCACGAAGAGCTTGACCAAGACAAGTGTTTACGGGTAAAAAGTATATAAATCGTAATTTCTTTTTTAGAAAATAACAGACAGTTTCACTAGATAAGATCCTTCTTTCTTGTCTGGGATTGTTTAGAGCCCTTTGAAGCTGCATTTGAACTGCATTGCATTGAAGCTGCATTTTGGAAGTTCAAACTCGGGGGCACCATACATATCCATTTTATAGAGAGAAATGTTTTCCTCAAAAAAAAAAAATTTCTTTACGACGAAAAGAAAGAAAGACATGAACATCTTGGATGACTAGGGAATGAGTACATTATCTGTAAATTTTTGTTCTGGAAGTGAACTACTCCTTTAAGAGCAACTCACAGCTAGACTATTTTGTGCACCTAGTGTAAACACAATTTCCGCACGGTGCAATGAGAACATGTTGTCCCATTGTAAGCCCCCTCTGTCTGTCCCGAGTCCTTCCCGTATGCTGCTGAAACTGGCACTTGTTGAAGCTGGCTGACCCTGAACCTGTGTGTGGGCCACAGTGGCCACAAAGAACCACTGAGAGCCAAACAGTGAGGCTGACCTGGAAACAGGTTTAAAGTTTCCTGTCTGGCACATGGGAGTGTAATTTGGAGCAGCCACACAATAAAACAGCCATAGTGGCCAAAAAATTAACAGGAGGGTGACTAGTGGTTTGGAATCTACAAAAGATGTGCGTGTTTGTGAGAGAGACACTGAACTGCACACTCACCTTTAATGGAATCCACGCAAGGGGCATAAAACTGCTTGTATACAAAAAAAGCCTGTGACAAACCCAAACCTTGACTCATAACCCATGTGAGTCGTTGTGAACTTGACTAGCATGCCAGTGCAGATCCTGCTGAACAATTGCAATGAATGGTGGCTACAGAGAGAGAACTGTTACTACCACTTTTAAGGAAAATATCTGTTTATCAAAATACATTTTTAAATTTCATATTTTTACTGAGGGATAAAATCTGACAAATATACCATAATTGCACCTTAAACAGACAGTCTCTCAAAAATGAAAATTATGTCAAGTACTCATGTAATTTCAAATCCATAAAACCTTCATTCATTTTCAGCAAACAAATGAACAAATTTCCTCATCTGAAGATGACTTGAAATCTTTTGGGTTTAGAATGACATGAGGGTGAGTAAATGATGACAAAATATTTCATTTTTGAACTATCCCTTTAACCACATATCACAGATTCTTTTAACAGCAAAGCAGGATTTCTGTGGCAACAGCTGATATATTGAGTGTTACGAATTCTACTGTTCATAAGTATTCCTTTCGTAATGCGTATATTCATTTATTATTTGTTTAACGCCATGTCATCTTAAATGGCACGTACAATGTTAATACAATACAATCAAAACTATATAAGACGTTAAAGATCAATACTAAATACTTAATACTCTAAGTGTCAGTTAAATCTCTAAGTAAAAACAATTTATATTTATATTAGAAAACTTGCAGTCAGGTACAATGTGTTTCTTTTGTAATTAATCCTGTTTAATGTACTTTCTAAGGCTCTCACTAGACGTTTGTTTTTACATGCCTTGAGGGAGTTAAAGCCTTTATTAACAAGGTCAGACCCTCCCAAAAATTCACACTCTGTCATCCATTTTCAAATCTGAACCTCTTTGATACAGCCTGTTTTCTAAACACATGCTTTGTGTAGTCCTACCCCAAAAAATCAATAGTAAATCAATGGAAACCACAAATAGCAATACACTTACGTTTGAACTATATGTGCAATTAGCTTAGGTCTAGACTAGATCTAGTCTTTATCTCGGAAAACAATTTTATCTGAGGAAAACCATGAAAGCAACAGAATTAGACGACTGGTGACTCTTTTACCTCCATTACAGGGACACACAAACCTAGCTAGAAAAGTCAGCAAACAAATAAAAGGACCTTCAACTATCAGCGTCACATGCTCAAACATTCTGAGTGACCCTGGAGTGTTTATGCGCACAGCTGCAAGATCACACTTCACCCCCTTTTTATGCTCTATCTTACAGACCCACAGAGAGGTACCAGCTTGAAAACAATAATGTAATGTGCAAAATCAATGCGACATTTTTATAAGGAAGCTTGATGGTTTAAAATGTTTAATTCATCCAGTTAGGCAGTCAGGTTTCTTACAGTCAGAGTCCCACAGTATCACTAAGACTAAGGAAAAAATAGACTGTCCTAAAAACTTCCATTTGAAGATGTGTTAGGATATTAATATCAGAGGTGTAAAAACAGCATGTTCTTATTTTGCTGAAGTAAGCATTTGCAGAACAAGCTTAAATTTATAACTAACAAGTAAAAATCAGTTGTTAAAGGGATAGTTCACCCAAAAATGAAAATGCTGTCATTAATTATTCACCCTCAAGTCATTCCAAACATGTAAGACCTTCGTTCATCTTTGGAACATAAATTAAGATATTTTTGATGAAATCCAAGAGCTTTCTGACCCCGCATAGACAGCAATGCAACTACCATGTTCAAGGCCCTGAAAGGTAGTAATGGCATTGTTGAAATAGTCCATGTGACATCAGTGATTCAAGTCCTCTTCCAGAACAAAAATTTACAGATGTTCATGTCTTTCTTTCTTCAGTCAATAAGAAATTATTTTTTGAGGAAAACATTTCAGGAATGTTCTCCATATAGGATTTCTATGGTGCCTGTGAGTTTGCGCTTCCAAAATGCAGTTTCAATGCAGCTTCAAAGGGCTCTAAATGATCCCAGCCGAGGAAGAAGGGTCTTATCTAGTGAAACGATTGGTTATTTTTAAAACAAACTGACAATTTAAATACTTTTTAACCTCGAACGCTCATCTTGTCTATTCTCTGCGATGCGCATGCAAACTCTGTGTAATCCAGGTCAATACATTTAGGGTATGTCAAAAAACTCCCATCTCATTTTCTTCAACTTCAAAATCGTCCTACATCACTGTTTTACCTTTTTTTTGGTAAAGGGTGTTTGATCTTCTTTGCATGTTCACTTTGTAAACACTGGGTCGGTACTTCTGCAGCGATGTAGGATGATTTTGAAGTTGGGCAAGAAAACGAGACGGGAGTTTTTCGACATACCCTAATTGTATTGCCCCGGATTACAGAGACTACGAATGCGCTTTGCAGAGAAAAGATAAGACAAACGCTTGAGGTTGTGTTTCGAAAATGACCAATCATTTCGCTAGATAAGACCCTTTTTCCTCGGCTGGAATCGTTTAGAGCTATTTAAAATTGCATTTAAACTGCCTTTTGGAAGTTTAAAGTTAGGGGCACCATAGAAGTCCACTATATGTCTTCCTCAAAAAACAATTTTATCGACTGGAAAAAGAAAGACATGAACATCTTGGATGACAAGCGTTGAGTACATTATCTGTAATTTTTGGTTCCGGAAGTGAACTTCTCCTTTAATTTTCTGAAGCTAGGAGAATACTTTGTGCGCAAAGAAAACAAAAGTAATGACTTTAACGCACATTCACAAGAGTATCATGACGTGTGCGCATTCCTCTGATTGTAAACAAGGCAAAATTGTTGAATAAAGTTGTTATTTTTGTTCTCTTTGTGCACAAAAAGCATTCTCGTAGCTTTATAAAATTAAAGTTGAACCACTGATGTCACAAGGACTATTTTAACGAAGTCCTTACTACCTTTCTGGGCCTTGACTGTGGCAATTTGTGTTCCGAAGATGAATGAAGGCCTTACAGCTTTGGAACAACATGAGGTTGAGTAATTAATGACAGAATTTTCATTTTTGGGCGAACTATCCCTTTAAAGACTAGTTATTCCTGCTGGTAGCATGGGATCAGAGACTATTTCAGTGTATAAAATATCTTCTAAATGTGCCAGTGCACTGAAAACAGCACAAAATATCTCTTTTTCAAGCATAAGATTACACCACTAAATCAGCAGCCTGTACAACCAGCTACTGCTATATTAATTGCATATCTTCATTATAAACATTTTGTTTCCTTTAATCTAAATTTTCCAAAATACAAATGTACTGCTTTCAGATGGCAACTGTATTTCAAAAAGGATATTATGCAAACATACTGGAATTTGCAGTGGAAGAATAAGCAACAATATCGCAAACATAAACAACTAAGTAACAAACAAACAATTCCATTAGGGCTGCCATTTCACACAGTGGTGACCGGATATGCTCTGACCCATCTCGTTCCTCTCTCATTCATTCACTCTCAGAGCAGAGTCATGACCTTACAGCTGATTTCAGGTCAGTTTAATCCTTTCTAATAAATTAGATCATCCCGATGCTGTATTTAATGCATTCTCCTTTCCCTTGTCATATGCTCTATTAATTTATTTAATTGTATAATTACTTTAATAAAGCTTTCTAGTTCAGTTGATTTCTTCTGGTCTTCTCTCTCTTTCCCTAATGTAAATGTACTGAATGAGAAAACGCTGTTCTGAGGGAAGGGAAGAACAATCAGTGATATCTTTTCCAGCTGGATGAAGCAGAGCTTTCGTCATGGTGAGATCACTAATGTCACGAGAGGTCAAACATCATTGGGACACACATGGAAGGGAAGAAGAAAGTTCAGAATCTGGGCAATGGGCCACTCTATTTGTTCTTGCCAGACTAGCAAGTTCAGTAAAGAATTTTCCAATGTGTGTTGCAAACACTCCATGAGCAATTAGACAGATTTTTTTAAAAGTTTCTCAAGTCTTGAGAAGATTATTTTTTGGAACAAAATACAAATATAAGCTTCTCCAGAGTGACAATAAAAACAAAGTTGAAAGTGAATCAGTAATGAATAGCTGAAACAAGACAAAGCCATCTCTGACAGATTTCCCCATCCATTTTGACATCTGTGCAACGTCATTTAAACTAAGCATTGCCTTGTTTGTAAGTTACCAATGATGAGAGGCAGCATGACAACATTTTGTCCTCAGCTCTTTTAGAGAATCATTGAATGAGATGTGGTCAGAGCAGAGGCGTCAGTACCTTTGTCCATATTTAGTCCAGAATGACAGTCAGTGTCTGGCTACATTACATTTATATTTGAATCATCACAAAGACTCAAATTCTAGGAGTGTTTCAGTGAGTAAGTGTGATTACATGCAGTTATAACTGCGAGGGTTTTGCATAGTCAAACTACAGTCTTCATCTGTCTGTCTAAAAAGACGTGACACAATGCATAACTGAATATTTGAAGGATTAAATACAATGTACCTTTGTTATTTCTGTCTTTTAGTGTAAGTGTACAACACTGAGTATTATTGTTGTCTGATTATCATGTATAGATGCCAGACAAACCCAAGAACTCATTATGTAGGTCTGTTATGTAGTAGATTGACTCAAAACTGAACTTTTAAAATGCATGCAAATGCACTTTTTTTTCACCCTCAATCAATTCATTAAACTATGGATTTAGGACTGATCCCATGATTTCTATATAATGATACACTAAATTTATTAAAGGAATCATAAAACCAAAAATGAAAATCCTGTCATAATTTACTCATGCTTGTGTCATTCCATAACTTGTATGGCTTTCTTCTGTGAAACATACAAGAAAGTATTTTTAGAAATGTTGGAAGCTAAACAGTACTGGTGAGCACTGACTTACACTGTATGGGCATAAAACAAAACTGTGACAACTCAAAAAAAAAAAAATTCCTCTAATCAGTTCCACAGAAGACAGTGAGTCATACAGGTTTGGATTTACATGAGAGTGAATAAATGATGGCTGAATTTTCATTTTGGGGTGAACTATTTCTTTAATAAGGATGAATCTAATGTTCAGCCTAATCTGCTCTGCACATAAATGCAATACATAAAGCCTGACTGAACCGAATTTCTTCAGAATTACATTGTTAAATAAGCCTACTGTTCTCCTAAAGCAATTTATTTTATAAGTGGATAGTAAATGCAATTTAGGCAGGGTAAATTAGTTTAAAAATAACACACACAACTCAGTTTCTTTTAAAACACTTTCTAGCCAATGTCCAAAGCCACAGAAAAGAAACGATGTTTTTATTTATCTATACGATGTTTAGTATGCTTTTCTGTGCATTCCTTGCTAAATCAGTCTCAATTGTCTCAATGTTGGACAAATTATTAAGGGAAATGAGAGACATCTGAGTGTGAAGTGTCTGGCTCTGGAAGGCCTGAAAGTGAAGAACTAAGCACACCTGATAATTGGTGCCAAGCATTTATACCTGAGCAGGGCATTCGCTGGCCTTCAGGTGCTCCATTGCGGGTTCTTGTAGCTGCTGAGGACCTATCTGGTTTCACTTTCCCTGGTGACTGTTTCACGGAGGGTTACAGTTCTCTTTGAAGGTCTGCCCCCTTTTCTGAGGGGGAGCTTTGGTAAAAAAAAAAACCAACTAACATCTGAGTCTTTTGTGTGGCTCCAGCTCTTGAAAAAAAAGTGCTGATCTTGGAACAGACTCAAAGTCTTAATTTTCTACATTTCTTTTTTTGAAGAGACTAAAAGAAAACTAGATCAATCAAAACTGGCAGAAGTTTAAAAACAAAAAAATATTTAAAAAACAAACAAACAAAAAAACCTGATGGAGGCTGGAGATGATGTACTGTATATAAAACTGTCCCATGCAAAACTAGATTATCTCCTGCTAATTTGGTATGAACTGTTAAATCATGTTTAGTTAAACAGATCACCACATAGACAACTTAGATATTTGTCTTGCTGAGATGCATTAGCGACAGCTGTTTTTCTCATCCAAACTTTTTTGTCCACACTCATGCCTAGAGGACCAAGCATTCCCTTCTCAACATGACAGTACACACGGAACTGAGAAAAACTGGAAAAACATGGACCAAGTACTTATTTTCTTAAAGTCAGCAATTTTCAGACTACATCCCACCTTCTACCCATTAGCTATTAAGGATGTACACAACATCCTCCGACAGTGAACAATTAGAGCAGACTAAAAGCATAGACTGAAAAAGGAGGAAAAAGTGACAAGAACTTATTGAGAAACTACATGGACTTATTTGGCAGGATTTAAAAAACCATGGACACCCCTCAGCGGATCTTGTCCAATATACTTAAGTTGTAGTCAGTCAGTCATCATGTAAATGTACAGTTTTACATCCTGATTAGACATATTCTGTAATAAGGTTAAGATCTCAGTAATGTAAAACTTAAAACTGAGGTGTGTCCATCCATAAACACCTTAAAACTAGCACTAGTATTGTCCCCAATAAACTACAGGGCTTGATGTCATTTCCCTGTTCCCATGAGCTAGGCTTGTAAGGGACAATCCCCGTTTAACATATCCTGTGTGTCAGGAGTAACAAGATTATTCTTTTGAGAATAAACACTAATTATATTTACACCTACTTTAACAGTAACAAGGGCGCAACATAGTCACGATTAAATGACCATCATGAATGTAGATGAAGAATTACATTCAAAACGATATTAAAATACTTGGAAAAGGACATGTGACAAAAACATTTATGACCTGAGTGACTGTAGCGGGGACAATGAACACAGTCTGGACACGATGGCCTAGAGCGCACACGACATGCAAATAAAAGACGGTTAAACATGCCGGAAATCTTTACATAGCCTGTATTACATATCTCAGTACCACAGTAAACTGCTTTCATTCATTTTTAGCCTTGAAGGATTGTCGAATGGATTTGTAACATTATGGTTTAAAACCCAGAACTACATGCTAGCCTACGGGCTCGATAGGGTGGAGACCAGCAAGCTGACAACATTGACTCAAGTGATATTCATTTTAAAGCGCAGAGATGGAAGCATAATTACAGTGCGTAAAAATAAAACAACTCCCTTTACCAACGTGGGGCGAAGGGGGCATGAAATTTATGGGCGTTATGAACACACCCAGGATCAAGCCGACATACAGCGTTGAATGAAAACACGTGACGGACTTCTTATTCTCTGGTAAAGTGTTGTTGGTGGATAAATGTAACATGCTGAAAGGCTCAAATACTGAAAATATCACACTGATCACTGACCATGCGTTAGCCACAGAACATACAGGCTACTCGGCCACACACCCAGAACAACTAGAGGCTTTCTTTGACTCAACTGGAGATGAAGCCAAATGTGGATAATCACACGATCTTATTACAGTTCTACAAACTAACTACCACCTGGTCAGCGAAATGCAATGACTAATGATGGAGAGCTTTTGTGCACGTGGGAACTGTCCCATTGTCAAATGACTAAGATGAATTCGACCCCTTCTTTAACACGCTCCATGTCTTTTTGTCCAAGCAATTTCTCATAAGGACAAACAATAATAGCAGACAGTATAACTAAGCCAGTTTCTTAGGAATTTGATCTTCTAGCCGTTTCTTCATTTAGACCCACTTTAACAGAACGCCTCACAAGTTAAAGCTTATGTATAAGACATAGGAAAGATGAGATAATAGTAGCCACTTACCCAGCAGCGAAGAGCTCTGCAATTCTTTTATGTAATGAAAACAGCCAGTATTTATTACTAAGAATAATAAAGGTAAATATCCCACGTCCCTGGTGCTGAACAGTGCGGTATATATACTAAAAAGGCAAATTATTCATTTGCCCGATTCAATCCTTTTGGTCTTCTATTGACACATTTCGGTTTCCTCTCCCATTCTCTCTCCCGGAGAACGGAGATTGCTGCGCGTTCCTCGCGTCCCGTTTCCTGTCCTGCCCAGATTCAGCGCTCGACCAATCAGCCGACCATAAGGAGGTGCGTGGATCACCCCCTCTCTCCACAAGAGAACAGCAGCAGGCCGCTACTGGTGCATAAGGACAACAGGCAGCACATGTGCATGTATTATGGCACTGAACTATAGGCAGTTAGAATAATAAAGTACCATCTGTTTTAGGTAGTCACCTAGGTCTAAGCTCTGACCCGTTTTGGATCATTTAGACGCAGTGCCGATTGCTAATAGTCTGTGAAAGTTTAGTATGCTTTAAATGTGTTAAATGTATTTTAGTTAGGCTAATTTTAATTAATAATTATAGATTTTTTTCTTAGTTACATCATGTGATAAAAATAGGTTACATAAACCGCTCAGAATCCAAAGTGAAATGTCTGTAACAAATTGAGCATTTCGTTGGTTAGTTTAGTTTTGAAAAAAATGTATAGTAACGTACTCCCCCCAGCGGACAGAACAGCAAATGCAACAGTCGTGCTTTGTTTATTATAAAAGATTGCACGCCTTTCCTCCGGTGTATTCTTTGGTACTTTAACCGTATAAAGCCTGAAATATAAAATATTATCAGTCTCCAAAAGGATGTGTTAATTTTTAACACTTTTTTTGTGTTTACTATTTTAACATGTTTTGTCATTTTGTGTACATAATTAACACAAATTGTGTACCTATAACTGTGTGTAGAAATGAGCAGGAATAACACATTTGTATTATTATTATTATTATTAAATTCTTTTTTTGTGGATGACAGAACAGTTTATTAAACCCTTAGGCAAAATCAAATAAATAAATAAATGAAGTTTTATGTGTTTTATGAGTACCATTTTGATACATCAGGGTTTTATGGCTCATATGTGACCCTGGACGACAAAACCAGTCATAAGAGTTATTTTTTTGAAATTGAGATTTATACATCATCAGAAAGCTGATGTATAATGATGTATGGTTTGTTAGGATAGGACAATATTTGGCCGAGATACAAATATTTGAAAATCTGGAATCTAAGAGTGCAAAAAAATAAAAATATTAAGAAAATTGCCATTAAATTGTCCAAATGAAGTTCTTAGCAATGCATATTACTAATCAAAAATGAAGTTTTGATATATTTCTGATAGGAAATTTACAACATATCTTCATGGAAAATGATCTTTATTTACATCCTAATGGTTTTTGGCATAAACGAAAAGTGTGATGTATTGTTGGCTATTGCTACAAATATACCCATGCTACTCATAGCTCAGTTTTATTCTGAAGCCCAAACTAACCAAACATATGCAATTTGGTGCAGATATTTATATTATGAAATTGTAAATCAGTGAGATCTTATAACAGTATAACAGACTTTGTATTATCAGTATGATCAAAGCTCTCTTGTTTCAAAGCATACAATGCAATGATGATACAATTATAATAAAAGTCTTTACATTGCTAAAAAAAAAAAATATATATATATATATATATATATAAACTATCAATCAGATGACAGAAGGCCTGTAGTAGATTGTGTGCAACAGGTTTTTCAGCAAAGTTTTGATCATGTTGATCATTTAAAAATGAATGTTTTAAATATGATACTGTCACGCCATCGTGTGCAGGGAATGAGGAATACGGACGAGGAGATCGGTACATACACTTTATTTAAATAAACCACACAAGGAGCAGGAACGGACAGGAACAGCAGGGAATCCAACGCAAAATGACATGAAAAGACTTTACAGACACTGAGTGACTACAATGACTACTGAATGACAATACAAAGCGACTTACAAGAACCGACCACACAAAACGGGGAACTCAACCAAACTTAAATACACAGACTAATCAGACAAGGACAGGTGTAAATGATCAAACAGTGACGTAATAATTGAAGACAGAACAGGAAAGACCAAATAAGGGCATACATAGGGAAAACCACAAAAACAGTCCACAGGGGTGTGACATTACCCCCTCCCATAAGGCGCGACTTGCGCCGTAACAAATACACCGGGGAGGGAGGGTGGGCGCCCTGGAGGCTCGTGCAGGGCAGACACAGGAGGGAGAGGAGGTACGCCTCCAGGGCGGATCAGGGAGCTCAGGGAGCCATGGCGAAGCATACAGTCCGGTATGCCATGGCAGGTCAGGGAGCTCGGGGAGCCACGGCGGAGCATACAGTATGGGGTGCCATGGCGGATCAGGGAGCTCAGGGAGCCACGGCGGAGCATACAGTCCATTATGCCATGGCGTATCAGGGAGTTCGGGGAGCCATGGCCGAGTACACAGTTCAGGCGGCCATGGAGGGTCCGGGGGGTAGCTCCTGGAGGGCGCTCGGGAGGAAGCTCAGGCGAACAGAACAATTTGTCATCGTTTAGCCCCATCTGAAAACACACGTTAATCATGGCGTCGCTCCACCTCACCAGGTGTAACACGCTCAGAAATTCCTCTATGTATTGCTCCAACGGCCTCTCCTCCTGTTGGATGTTCATTAGAAAATCCTCAGCCCAGAACATTTTGCTTGTGGTCGGTTCTTCTGTCATGCCGTCGTGTGTGGGGAATGAGGAGTAGGGACAAGGAGATCCGGTACATACACTTTATTTAAATAAACCACACAAGGAGCAGGAACAGACAGGAACAACGCAACGCAAAACGACACGAAAAGACTTTACAGACATAGAATGGCTACAATGACTACTGAATGACAATACAAATCGACTTACAAGAACCGACCACCAAACGGGGAAATCAACCAAACTTAAATACACAGACTAATCAGACGAGGACAGGTGTAAATGATCAAACAGTGACGTAATAATTGAAGACGGAACAGGAAAGACCAAATAAGGGCATACATAGGGAAAACCACAAAAACAGTCAACAGGGGTGTGACAGATACATTAGGTTTAATGGTGTTAAAGCAAACAATAAGCTTTTAACAAGTTAAGTTATTTTATATATATATTATTTATTTTCCACATCAGTCTACACTCCATACACCATAACGACAAAGCACAAAACAGATTTGTCAAAACTCTGCAAATTTTTCAAAAATAAAACACTAAAATACATCGCATAAGTATTCATACGCTTAACTCAGTAGTTAGTTGAAGCACCTTTTACATCCTCAATTCTTTTTGGGTATGATGAGACATTCTTCTCCTCACCTCTTCACCTCTCAAGTTCTGTCAGCTTGGATGGGGGCTGACAGACATTTTCTGGTTTCTCCAGAAACTATGGCAGGGCCACTCAAGGACATTCACAGAGTTTTCTATAAGCCACTGTTGCTGTGTGCTTAGAGTCGTTGTAATGTTGGAAGGTGAACCTTCTTATCTCTATATTTTGCTGTGTTGAGGTTTCCTTCAACTCTGACAAGTCACTAAGTTCCTGCCGCTGAAAAACATCCCCACAGCATGAGGCTGCTGCCACCACTCTTTAGTGTTGGGATGCTACTGTGGAGGTGATGAGCAGTGGCTGCTTTCCTCCATACATGATGACTAAAATTGAGATTCATCAGACCAGAGAATCTTGTTTCTCAGAATTTGCTTTGTTGCAAATTCAAATTGCAAGTGGGTTTTCACGTGTCTGAGGAGTGGATTGAGTTTACCCACACCGCCATAAAGACCAGATTGTTGTAGTGTTGCGGTGATGATTGTCCTTCTGCAAGTTTCTACCATCTGCATATATGATCATGGAACTCAACTAGAGTGAACATCAGCTTCTTGGTCACCATCCTAACCAAGGCCAGCTCTAGGAAGAGTCTTAGTTGTTCCAAACTTTTTCCATTATGGATAATGGAGGCTACGTGTTTGTGTGAACATTCTGTGCAGCAGAATTTCTTCTGAATTCTCTCCCAGGTCTATATCTTGATGCAATTCTGTCTCTGAGCTCTACAAGCAGTTCTTTTGACCTTAGGGCTTGGTTTTTGCACCGATACACATTTTTAGTTGTTGAACATTTTATTGAGAGGTGTGGGCCTTTCCAAATCATACTCATTCAAATGAATTTGTCACAGGTTAAGTCCACTTGAAGTGTAGTAACATCTACAAGCTGAGCTAAATTTCAAGTATCCCAGAAAGGTGTGAATACTTATGTAATGAAATCATTTCAGTTTTTTTTTTTTTTTAATTTAGAATAAATTAGCAAAATTTTGATAAACATGTTTTGTGCTTTGTCATTATGGTGTATGGAGTATGAATTGCTATGTTAAAAAAAAAAGTAATTTAAAGCAGTTTAAGGCTGCAACAACATAATGTGAAAAAATGAAAATGTGAAAAAAAAATACATATATATAGATATGCACACACACACACACTTTCATGAATGGGATGCCCTGTAAACATCACGTTTTGTGGTTCTCGCAGGAAGTATTTTTAAGGGGGTGCTGGTGCATGTAGGGGTCTGAAACCAGTTCCAGTTTTAGGTCTAAATATAAAAACAACCACAAAACCTCATTATTTGCATGTGTTCTCATTTCATGAATAATATAAGAAGAAACTCGACTGATCAGAATCTTTCTTTCCATCAAGGAAAAAGCATAACGAACAGAGTTTATTGTCAGCATTGTGGGTTGATGATGGTTTCAGTGTTCGGTGAATTGGTTGCCATAGAGATCACAAAGTGCACTGGCTCTGACGTGCACCGAGTTTTAGATTAAAAACAGGAAACATGAAGACTTACTATAAATCAGATTAAAGGCATTTCCTGTTCATCACATGTGTTAAAGGGAGTCAGTGACTGCCAGAAAAAATCTTAATGCACTTTATTAAACAAATGCATGCAGGCCTTTTCCGATCAAGGGTTTCTGTTATTTTAACTTTGAAGAGTCCTCTTTCTTTTTCACCCTCCCTCTCTCGCTTTCATTTCTGCATCTTCAACTCTCAAGTACAAACCCACTTTAACCCTACTGTACATAACCCCCTCGCCTGAAGCGACTCTTCAGATAGACCGTTTCGTAGAAAACCCCTACAGGGGTCTCCTCTACTACCTCCCCTCAATGAGGAAACACCAGCTACTGTATGATGACATGAGAATCTGTAACAGACGCACTATATGAAACTTTAACATGTGAATAACATCAACCACAAAGGGTGCAAAGAGAGAATGGAAACTTCCTGTTTGGCTCGTGATGTGTTCTGTTACACCGAAGGTTGAATTTGCTGTACAAGCACGCCATACTTGCAAAACAGTGCCGAAACGAAAGCCAGCGGCTCTGCCATTTTCAACAGCATTTCCATTGTGTGAAGACTTAGAATACAACAGATGGAGATTTTTAGGACATCTGTGACCCTTTTAAGTCTCTGTCTCTTCCATAGCAGCCTATCTGAAACACTGAGCGCGTGCAAAGGTAAGATCCTTTTTTGTGATTTACTTTAAACATTCAGTGCAGTGGGTAATTATTTTTGTTTGTGTAACCTAACGTGTTAAAGCTGATTCAGTCATATTAAATCATTTTTTTACTGATTAGCTGTTTGTCTTACCTTAATTGACAAAAGCCGTATTTAGGAATGGGGTGGAATATGACCTGGACAATTCAGACCAATTTTTAAATGCAGGGGCTTTAAGTCGAGAGGCCTGCAGTTGGCCTGACAGCCCAAAACAAAGCACTGCAAGTGTAAAAGTGAAATACAATGTTTATATTTGTGTGAGAATCAAGATATCGTCAGTTTGTCGGTTTTGGCAAATCACATTTTATGGATGGAGGTTGGAATTACAACAAACTAAAATACCATTTCTTAATTCTGGCATTAAATCTCAATTAGGAGAAATAGTCAAAATGTTTATACATTAAAATTGTGAAATGGAAAGTCACAGTTACAAGATAAAACCTTTTATTTGTTTACATCCTGGCAAAAAGTGTGTGGGATGATAGGATTTTGGGAAATGTCCTTATGGTAGTCAAATATAAATACCTAATCATGTATAAGAGAAGTTATATAATAAGTATAATGTGCAAATGTGCACAATTTTATATTGGAAAACAGTTAACTATTCCAGCCAACGGGCCAACTGGCCTTCCACACCTTGAAAATTATGCAACCACCGGAGAGAGTTATGGTCCGTTCGCAGCAAAAACTCCTTCCCTAAAAGGAAATGCTTAAAAGAAATGCTTAAAGTGGCAAATTTAAGAAATTTTACATCTTGGCTCCAGTGTATAAATCAAAATCAAAAGACGGTCTAACTGGTTAAGTCTGGTTTGTTAACTGAAATATTGTGCAGACTCATTTAAAACCAACTTTACCACAAACATCTAATTTGCAAGGCTGCAAAGTACAAAACAGTACATAAACAGTGGCTTTTTGCAACAAATATTACATTTTGTGACAAGCTGACATGTTTGGCATTGACATTCTAACAGTAGAAAATGAAATGCTGAGGAAGTTAATCATTCTGCTAAAGGATGATTCAGTCTTTCCTCTACCTTTTTTTTCCAAAGCAAAGTTCAAAGCAAATTTGTTCAAAGAAACTTAGTCTCTATGACAACATTTCTCCACTCTTACAGGCAAAGGTTAACATTTGTGAAATTAAGAAACCAGTCAAAACTGTTCTTCACTTTTGTTATTCTGTCATTTAACTTTTTTTAAGCTTTTAATTTAATTATTTTTATTCTCATGAGTTACATAAAATAATAATAACATTTTTAAAGTTACTCAAAGAACTGAAAAGACAAGAAGCCTAATTTACTGTTCTGACCCAGAATAATTAAAAAAAGAAGAAGAAGTGCTTATACTAAGTGAACCATTTTTTGCTGATAATGTGGGACTTGTACTTTTGTGGGTTGCATAACCACTTCTGCAAAAACTGCAGACAAAGTAAATTATGTAATGTTAGTAGGCCTATACACTGATCACAGATTTCAGATTTTAAAAGTTAAAACTTAAAAACGGTGTATTAAGCAATTCTAAGACATTACTGATGTTTTGTCTCCTTTACATTGCAGGTGGTCTACCACCAGTTCAACATGTGGCACTGAACAGCAGTGTGACTGTACCCTGCCCCATACTCAGTGCACCAGAAATGGTCTTCAAATTATATAAAGGCTCAGATGAAATCTCTTCTATCAGCATTAATAAGACATTCATCAGCGAGTATAACAACAGCCCGACGATTGATTTCTCTGCCAGTTTCAAAGTCAATGATACGGATAACAGTACCAGTTTTAGCCTGGAAGCTGTAACAATGAACACTACAGCCCTGTACACATGTGAGGCCAAGATAATCTTTCCTCCTCCATTTCAGACAGTGGTACACAAACCACAAACTATCGTGCTTGTTGAAGGTATGTTCACTATGGTTGTTACGCAACAACAGACACTGTCATTCTCAACAGCATTATGAACAGAATTGAAACAAATAGAAATACGATTAGCAAATTGTTTGTAATGCAAAGACTTCATTATTTGTGCTCTGGTTAATGTACAGTTAGAAGTCACATTTTGCAATGGTCCTTTTCTGTGTGTGTGTGTGTGTGTATGTGGTTCAGATATTCCCTACATCTACAAAATGTCAAAATTTCTCCACAAGCATAATATCCTATTTTTTATATATATATATTTTTTAATCTTGTGGCATTTTTGGTATCTATGGGAAAAACAGTTAAATATAAAACTTACCAAATTATTTAGTATGAAACTTTATTTTATTTTATTTTTTTAAATGTAAAAATACAGAAAGTATTCTGTAAAAGTTATATTTAGGGTTAGGGGATAGAATATATAGTTTGTACAGAATAAAAATCATTATGTCTATAGAAAGTCCCCATAAAACATGGAACCCCAAGGTGTATGTGTGTGTATGTGTGTGTTTGTGATTGAGTGGTTCAGATATGCCGTATTTTAAGGGGACAAATTGTCCCAACTAAGATAGCAATATCCAGAATCTTTTTAATTGAGGAAACAAGTTTTTTTGAAAATCTAACATGTTTTGGGTGAGGGGTAGGGTTAAGGTTAAGGATAAAAACAGTTTGTACAGTATAAAAACCATTGCGTCTATGGAATGCTTTCATAAAACATTGGAAACCCAACATGTGTATGTTTCAACAGGGAGAGAAGTTAAACCGCATCCTGTCTGTCAACATGTCGATCACCTGGTTTTTTGGGTGGTGTTTGGAATTATGACCATATATGGGGTGGTAATGTCTCTCATCGTCGCCATTCAATGGGTAAATACATATATTTACATTTAGAAGAAGGGTCATTCAACATAGCATATTTCTATAATTTGAATATTTACATTTCTAAATATACCAAGTAATAATCATGGCCTCTTAATATAATCTTGGTTAGCAATGCTGTGTCATTATATTATATTATATTATATTATATTATTGACAGTATCATTTGCCAACAAATATTTAGGTATTTATTTATGGACTGATTTAAACTTGCACTAAATGTTGCACTTGGTTAATAATTATATTTTGATGTCTTTCCTATGTATGCACATCAGCACAAGTTGAGTCAAATTGATACTCCCTTCAAGGACAGAGAATGCAGACGGAAATGGCAGGGCGTTCAACATCCAACCTGGAAGGGTTTTACATAGACACTGTAGTATGAGACTGTCTGACAACATTTCGCAAATCCTTCCAAGAACAACTACTAAAACATTACATCAGACAGTCATGTGTTAAAATGGGCACACTGCATTCTGAGAGAAATCGAACTACATTTGAATTTTTTTCCACAGTTTTATATTTTCATCGAACCCACTATTAAATGTAGCCAAAATGTTATTTAGTATGTGTGTGTTTTCTATTTTCGTTTTTCTTTCTTTTTTTTTACATTTATTTGGAATTAAACAAAACAACATTTTCCCTTTTTGATACTGTATGCACATATGTTTGCCTGTCTGACAAGAGGCCTACTGTATAGACTTATATAGACTTTTATAAATAAAGCACATTATATGCTAACCAAAATCTGCACAATGATTTGCTATATCCGTTTCAACATTCTCAGGTTGTGAACCACTTTTGTTTTTTAAGAACATCCCCGAAAGGATATTGTTCCCCATGGTCGGTAGGTCTCTCGCTCTCTCTCTCTCACACACACACACACACATGTCTGGTTTATTATCCTTGTGGGGACTCTCCATAGGTGCAATGGTTTTTATACTCTCCACACTGTATTTTCTATCCCCTTACCCTAACCCTACCCCTAAACCTAACCCTTACAGAAAACTTTCTGTATTTTTACTTTCTCAAAAAAACTCATTCTGTATGATTTATAAGCTTTTGTACCCATGGGGACCTCAAGCCAGTCCCCACAATGTCAAAAATTTCAGGTTTTACTATTCTTGTGGGGACATTTGGTCCCCACAATGTAGCAAAAACAAGAACACACACACACACACACACACACACACACTGGAAAATGACAGTGTGAGCAAAAAAAGCTCTGCGGGTAAGAGTTCTAAACCTCTTTACTGATATGCCTGAAGCAGCTTTTATTTTCTCTTTCTGTCTTTCCTCTACCTTCTCACTCTTTCTGATGATCAACAAGCAATAACACAGGACTTCCACTGGAGGGAGACGCAGGACTTACATTCCATTAACCAAGAGCCGCTAGAGTCTGAAGGGCACTGTTAACTGTTAACTCGTAGGGAGTGTGTTACTCTTGTAATTCACCCTCCCTTTCTATAATCACCCCACCCTCTGTGCTAACACTCCTAAAGAACTGTCTACCCACGCTGCTCGCTCATCAGAGCTACAGCGCGCTTTCCACTGACTACAGTTTCACGCGCACAGGCATTCTCTTACAGACGCGCGCGCAGATGCGGGCAATGGGTGCGCAGACTATTTTAGCGCGTATTGCGTTTTGATAATTCATGGCACAAAGTATAAGCCTTTTTTTAAATATACTATAAGTGCAATAGCGTGAATAAATAATTTTAAATTGAATTAGCTACTTATACCAGTTCTCGCGGGTCAATGGATTTGCAGAAAATGAATGAAACTCAGATCCCGTTTTGGGGATGTTCAAGAACTCCAGACAATTCCAGCGTGAACAGCTCTGCGTTGGAAGTTAACGCCACCTGTAGCAATGCGTCAATAATTCAGAAATTCAAACCCACACGACCAAAAGGTAAGAAAAATCGTCTACGTTATATTGTCTCGTTTTCCTGTTGTACTTTCTTCTCCGCAGCTAAATTAACAGTCGTTTTGACGGAATAAAACAGCATGATAAACAGCATGAAACGTATGATACGTTCAGCCTTTGCTGATGGTACGAAATTGTTTTTTCCCCCAGTATACAAATGATTCATTATTTATATACTTTAGCTATAACAGCGTGCCTGAACATTAATTATGAAATCATACATTCCCAAAGCAACTGCGCCCCAGCAACCACCGCACATAGACGCATTAAAGATAAACTTAAGCAGCTTGTTTTTCCAGTATATTGCGAGTTTATTCCAGTATATTGATTTAAACTTCTCATTAATATGAGTGGTTGTTTTTTTTCAATAGTACAGCAGTTTAATTTAATATGATGACGGTATTTTATATAATAATAACAGTGATAAAGCCAATATTTTATTTTTTGTATTATTTAAAGAGCTATGTCAGAGGTAATGGTTAGTTTAATTAAACCCCGAGGATTCTGTTTGCATTTTTCAGCTCACATCATTATCATTATACTCTCTGAACATGCAAATGTAGTGTTTACCTCATTACACGAACAAACAACCATGGCTAAATGTGTTCACTGGTTAATAGGTATTCTAATAGGTAAACTCACAAATGATTTGTGGGCATGAGAATAATTATCCTGTTTCTAAATAATTTTGTTTTAAATCTCTCCGTTTTGGTTGTGAATCAGACTGACACAAGTCAGGGGGAGTGTGAGTTTGGTAGCTGATTAAGCTTCCTGAAAGGTCCTTCAGGCTATAAAACCGTGGCCGATAATTTCATCTGTTCATTTCAAAACATCTGTAATTTGAGATATCCAGCTTTGACACTGATGAATCTAATAAAGCCTCCCAGCTGGGAAAAATTTACCCACATAGATTACATTTTTATCCACAAACAACCTAGCAGTGTCTTACCTCTGATTACGAAACTGCTACAGGATTCCAGTCATCTTTTTCTATTTTAGGAATCTACAGATTTTATAGATCCACATATTTATGACTCACTCAAACAGGTGGTTTCACTTTTTGAAAAAGGTGCAAATAAAAAGATTAGCTAGTTTTAGCTTTCTAATTTGAGAGTGTTCTGATGTGTTCATTTACAGTGTAAATGGTGAAAGAGGGTGGCCTATACTTGGCAAGACGGTGATTTGTGCATGAGCGGAAATGTGAAACAGAAGTAGGTGACAAAAATACAGCAGGTTTTCAACAAATTCACAGATTCACAGTTCTTAAAGCAATCATAAATGACATTTTATCACAGACATAAATGTGAATAATTTTGAAATGCAACATCTTTGCAACACACATTTTACACCAACATTCTGCCAAATGTTGTCTCAACTAACCCAAAGGGTTATTTAAATGTACATTAATTTGTTCCAGTTCTATAATTATAGGATTGGAACTAATTATACATACGGATTCTTTGACAGGAGAAATCCCACTCTGGTTTAAGCACAAGGGTTTAAGTTGTTGCTGTTTAGCATGGCCCCATTTGGTAGATGACGCAGCCTACCATCTGGCTGCAAAGAGCATCTTACTCCACTGACATTCATTCAGAAATATTCTGATTAAATACTATTTTTTGTAAGCAAATATTTGTGCCTGATTTAGTCCAAAGAGTCTTGTGTAAAAGAGTGTTGTGTCCAAAGTGTAAAAAAAATTAACATATTTTTCCCTGTCACAGCTTGGTATATTCCCTAACATCTATAAAAAACAAGCAACCTGGTCCTGTCAAGAACCCTACAATAAGCTCATTGTCTCACCAAAATATACCTTTACAAATGACTCAAATACAAATAACAAAATAATTATTGTAAAAATTCTGATACAATGATACAGCTGGCCATCTAAATCAATAAATACGTCTCTATATGTGCACACACACATGCACGCACTTACGGAAAGGAAAACAGCATGCATTTAGGAGAGGGGAGGAGCTGAGCAAAGCAGAGCCTTGGGAAATAAAAAAAAAAATATGGCAATTGGTAATGACATCATGTAGAGTGTGGGTTGAACAGTAGGTGGGGATATTTGACAACTGCTATTAGTGGGCACTAGCAAGCCTGAATACAAGCCCCAAAAAACTGCAACCAACGACTCCCAAATTTATAAGCAACTTTGTGAAAAAACAAGCTGCTTGTAATAAAAGGACACAGCAGTTGCATGTTGTGCCATTAGCATTGCTTTGACGCCATGTCATTTTCCTGCAGCCCTAGAGTCGTTAGTCACATGGCATTTGCAGCTCATGTGATTGGCAGTAAAATCAAACACTCATGAGCCACAATGAGCAAAGCTGACAGATTTACAGGTGCTAATGCATAGCTTGTTAATATTTATGTGGATCATTTAATCTAGTTATTTTAATCACACAAATGTCTGTATAAGCGTTTTACTGATTTCTATACAGTAACAATGACAATGCAGTAGTACAGAGGTATGATTCTTTGAATTTTCTTTTATTAGACTGCTCTAGAAATGAGGATAGAGAGACATTACCCCACTTTATGTGTTTTCCATGTAAAAGGTTCTAACTGAACATTTACAGTGTATCTGGAAAAAATTCACAGCGCTTCACTTTTTCCACATTTTGGAAGAAAATCCAGAATGAATTAAATTAAAAAAAAAAAAAAATAAATCGAAATGAAAAAGTACATAAGTATTCATAGCCTTTGCCATGACACTCAAAATTGAGCTCAGGTGCATCCTGTTTCCACTGATCATCCGTGAGATGTTTCTACAACTTGATTGGAGTCCACCTGTGGTAAATTCAGTTGATTGGACATGATTTGGAAAGGCACACACCTGTCTATATAAGGTCCCACAGTTAACAGTGCATGCCAGAGCACAAACCAAGCCATGAAGTCCAAGAAATTGTCTGTAGACCTCTGAGACAGGATTGAAACAAGGCACAGATCTGGGGAAGGGTACAGAAAAAATTCTGCAGCACTGAAGGTCCCAAAGAGCGCAGTGGCCTCTAGCATCTGTCAATGGAAGAAGTTTGGAACCACCAGGATGCTTTCTAGACTGGGCCAGATTGAGCGATTGGGGGAGCATTGAAGGTCCCAATGAGCGCAGTGGCCTCCATCATCTGTAAAGTTTGGAACCACCTCTTTCTAGACCGGAAGAGACTGAACGATTGGGGGAGACCAAGAACCCGATGGTCACTCTCAAAGAGCTCCAGCGTTTCTCTTTGGAGAGAGGAGAACCTTCAAGAAGAACAACCATCTTTGCAGCACTCCATCAGTCAGGCCTGTATCGTAGAGTGGCCAGACGGAAGCCACTCCTCAGTAAAAGGCGCATGACACCCCAACTGGAGTCTGCCAAAAGGCACCTAAAGGACTCTCAGACAATGAGAAACAAAATTCTTTGCTCTGATGAAACAAAGATTAAATTCTTTGGCCTGAATGCCAAGTGTCATGTCTGGAGGAAACCGGACACCGCTCATCACCTGGCCAGTACCATCCCTACAGTGAAGCATGGTGGTGGCAGCATCATACTGTGGGGATGTTTTTCAATGGCAGGAACTGGGAGACTAGTCAAGATTGAGGGAAGGATGAATGCAGCAATGTACAAAGACATCCTTGATGAAAACCTTCTCCAGAGTGCTCTGGACCTCAGAGTGGGGCACCGGTTCATCTTTCAACAGGACAACGACCTAAGCACACAGCCAAGATAACAAGGGAGTGGCTATGGGACAACTCTGTGGATGTCCTTGAGTGGCCCAGCCAGAGTCCAAACTTGAACCTGATTGAACATCTCTGGAGAAATCTGAAAATGGCTGTGCACTAGGGGTGCACGGTATTCCGGTACTGGAAAAATACCGGTAAATATTTTATTTCAAACGGTTCGATACTATCATTTTGATCAATTCTGTGTTTTATATGCTGCTGTTCCCAAAGTTCACCTGTTGCTTCCCAAATGGCTGCGAAATGGGTAAATGTGACAACAGAACAACGCAATAGATTATTAAACATGCTTGAAACTAGTAAATAAAGACAACAGTAGAAGAGAAATTTGGCATTATTTTGCATACAGAACAGATGATAAAGGTGAACGAGCTGACTTTACTGCACCTGTATGCAAGCATTGCTATAAATCATGTGTAAATCTTCTGCTTTTTCTTTGGCTATCTGCATCTGAAATCTGAAAACAATCGGAGAGAGAGATAATAACAAGATTTTGAATACTTTGACTGTTAGAATAACACTTTAGATTAAAGCAATCTTTGTTAAAATTCATTAGGTAAGCTGACCTAACATTATTACAGCACTTATTAATCTAGGTCAATATTTAGTTATAAATGATAAATTAACTAATACATGTTTAGTATGGTAACATTACTTACTAAATTGTTTTCAATTCACTTATCTTTTAAGGCTGGTTATTTGTCACCTATATGGTATAGATTTAGTATCGATACAGAGGTATCACATTCTGGTATCATACCAAAGCCAAAATTATGGTATCGAGCCATCCCTACTGTGCACTGATGCTACCCATCCAACCTGATGGAGCTCGAGAGATCTTGCAAAGTAGAATGGGAGAAACTCCCCAAAAATAGGCGTGCTAAGCTTGTAGCATCATACTTAAAAAGACTTGAAGCTGTAATTGGTGCAAGTGCTTCAACAAAGTATTGAGCAAAGGCTGTGAATACTTCTGTACATATAATTTTTTCTTTCTTTCTTTCTTTTTTCTTTTTTATTTATTTATTTTTTGTAATAAATTTGCAAGGATTTCAAACAAACTTTCACATTGTCATTATGGGGTACTGTTTGTAGAATTTTGAGGAAAATAATGCATTTAATCCATTTTGGGTATAACAAAATGTGGAAAAAGTGAAGCTCTGTGAATACTTTGCAGATGCATTGTATATTTTGCTGATTATGTTTTACAAATATGTCTCTCTTTAATTCTGACTGCTATTAGTCTTTCAACACCTCTCATACTCCACTGATTAGCCGTCTTCTCCATCCTGCTCTCTCATCTCCTGTTTCTTTTTCCATTTCTGGTATCCTGATATTAGCTGCGACATCTCTTGCCAACTACCTGATGGAGTGTGAAGTGAGACGTTATGGGATAAACCACTCAGTGTTTTAAGGTGGAGCCCACATATCTTGTATATTACATCTCAGAGGAGTTATTTTAGGGTATATGTAATAACAGTTTAACACACAAAATCATACGAGAGTTGGTGTTTCTGCTGGATCCCCTGCCCCAACCTTCCTGATGCTTTTATGACACCTCTTCCTAATAGCCACTGCAGCATAAATAAATTATGCGATAATATAGTTTGACTGCTGATGGCTTTAAAAAGTGGTTGATGATGTGGGGTGATGTTAATAGCTCTTATCTTAACTGTTGAGGTCCATATACAATATGAAGCAACAATAATAGAGCTAATTACAGGAACCCTTTCATATGCAAGACTGAAGTGCTGACAAATTAAAATGTCTCCTGTTGTAATTTGTAGTTGCCTTGATAAGAATTTATTGGCTGAACGGGATATTATACATTTAGCGAACAAACAAATAAATCAAACAGGCTGAATAAAGAAGTGTTACTGAGGACAGTTATTACGTTTTATAGTGTTGACTGTGGTGTAGTGAAAATGAGATCATTCTTTACCAAGTTAAAAAAAAAAAAATCTGCATTGACGTAATGGTTGGATGCTTAAACTGTGTTGCTGTGTTTTCTTTGGCACTGAAATTGAACAGAAGCTTTTAACATTAGACTTTGGCGCTGTGCCTGAATAAAATGGCTTTAATTTTTAATTGGCTTCAAATTACAGCAAATCCTTTTACCCAGGCTAATTACGTGACATTCTAAAAATCACAGACTTACTGACTCCCATTGACTAATTTTAATTTATTCATTAAATTAATAAGGACCCATTCATAACACTGGCACAAGCAATGCCTGTAGATAATTTCCATACAAGTCAACTTCATGAAGAAAGCAGCTGAACTGACCAATGAATAAAACATTATAAAGATGAATTATTGAATACATACATCAGTGCTTGCAGGGTCATACACGCTGAAGAATACTTATTCAAACTTTATTCACGGAAAACCGAATCCCTCATACGTCAGGTGTTAGGCTAGGGAAGGGTAAGCACTCAACTGCAGAATGCAGTTGGGTTTTATTTTAAATTCAAAATCAAAACAAAAAGAAGAGTACTGGTATGTGACACAGAAGGTGTGCACAACTTAATGTGAAGCTGTGCAGACCAATCAGAATTTGACTTGAAGCAGTGCATGGCGTTAGAAAATTTTGTCTGACTCGAGATCTGCCAACACCACATCACTATGACGTATGCTATCGGAGAACTGCAAGAGCATTTGAGAGTAGTCGGCTGGTTCAGTTAGTACAGTTTCTCCAGAGTGGCTGCACAGCTATTTCACAGTTATCCAAACTCACCAATGACAACAATCATGTGTAGGGGAGAGTGGGGTAAGTTGAGTCAGTGGGTAAAGTGACTCATTCCCTGTATCTCGGAAACTGTACACTTTTACTCTCATGTGACCATGTATCACCCATAATTTCTGACAGATTGTGAAGAGGTGAAAGAGTGGAAGTCACCCATTTGTTTTAAAAACTATTTTTGGCTTGTCAAAGTAAAATGTTAGCATAACAGATGTAATGGCTGTTACATCAAAGCAAATTTATCCAGGTCTAAAATATTTATGATGTATATAGGCGATTTAGCAACACTGAGCCAGCATTTTTACTTACCTCACTATAAGGCACTGAAGTTAAATATAAACTGACTGGTACTTTAATGTGATATTATGCAACTGGTTTAGTTTATCACACACACGTGTCGTGTTTCCATGTTTTATGGGGACATTCCATAGGCGTAATGATTTTTATACTGTAGAAACTGTATTTTCTATTGCCGTACACCTACCCTACACCTAAACCTACCCATCACAGAAGACTGTGCACACTTTTACTTTCTCCAAAAAACTAATTCTGCATGATTTATAAGCCTGTTTCCTCATGGGGGCCTAAAAAATGTCCCCACAAGGTCGAAATTTACTGGCATTACTATCCTTGTGGGGACATTTGGTCCCCATAACGTGATAATACCAGGTACACACATACACACACACACACACACACACTATATATATATATAAAGCTACAATGTCAATAATTTTTTGGTTAAAATATTTATTAGTTTCAGTGATGTTTATTCATTCTTATTCAGTTTTACTCAACAAACTCTCTGTTTACTTTTTGGGAAGGTTTTTGACAGCTTTGACATTCAACATACTGTTTCAGAAATGCAAACAATGCAAGCAATGCAATTCAACACTGAAATGTAAACTTTATTTGGTTGGTTTTATGCTTACGTTTTTTTAAAAAAGAAATATGACTGTTTGTAAAAGGAAAACTGATTATTAAATAAATTTTTAAAAGATGTATATTATCTTTAAAATTTAAAATGGGTTTGAATTAGATTCAGTCAGATGGTCAGTTTTACACCTAGATGGTGCATCTTACCCACTGACTTGGGTCAGCTTACCCCTAGTGGGGCAAGTTGAGCCATGGGAACACTTTTTTTATAAGAAGCCATATTTTTAGAATTCTTTGTCTGAGATACATGCTGATCATTTAAAATGATAGGAAACATCCTGAAATTACTTTAGATACTCTCATTGTACTTCTGCCTCATTTTTTATCTTGAGGACCACATAAGTGATAAATGGCTCATCTTACCCCACTTTCCAGTTTATTTTATTTACAACTTCAGTTCCACTAATGCTGACAAATACATCTATATTTTTTTAAACAGTAAAACATTATTTTCATATAACCTTATTTTATGTCATGTTTATCAAAATAAAACTAATACAAATATAGACCCCACTTTACTGGTATTTAAAGGGGACATAACACACACAGTTTCACCCAATCTGATGTTGAGTACCCATTGAGTAGTATTGCATCCTTCATATCTCCAAAACGTCTTTAGTTTTATCAGAATTCTAAAAGAAAAATTACAGCTTTATGATTCTTTCAGAAAATAGCCGAGCTCCTGGATGCATGCCGTGGGTGGAACTAAAGAGTCACAAGCACTAGTGCACCGATCGCAGACATATGATGCAGTTTTATTTACCGCCTGCAGTTCCGAATCATACCTGGGATCTTTTATTGGTGGGAACGCTCTATCTTTCAGTATCGAACAATATGCAAATCCAGCATCGAACTGGATCTTGTTTATAAAACGTTTGTCACTAAAATGACGGAAACAATCAAACACACTTGAAAAACTCCATTGCTACCCCAGAAACACAAACTGCATCCCCTGTTCACGTAATTCTCTGTTCTTTTCTGGGAGAAGTACCCATACAAGGAATTCCACCCTTCATGACGTCATGAAGAGCCATGCTCAGAAAAAAGCTTTCTGAAACCTGTACGAACACGGATGGAGTGTAAATCGTTTTTCTAAAACTATTTAGCATCAGAATCCAACTGTTTAACAGTGTAAATAACAATGCATGAAATAGCATTAGACCCCCTCTTTAAATAGAACAGTTTTATGTATAACTTTATTCTCTTACTTCCAGCCTGAGACGAACACAATTAGAAACATACATGACCAAACCTATGTTCTTACACCAAACATGTCAAGTACAAGAGCACACGGCCAGTGAATACAATCCCACGCCATGTACACAACAAAAACTATGCACAAGACTAGAGCACATGGTGAGGGAAAAAACACTCAGGTCATGTGCCTACTGTGACAGGGTGACCATACGTGCTCTTTTTCCCAGACATGTCCTGGCCAGGATTTCTATATATTGCCTAAAATATCCAGTTTTTTTTTTTTTTCCCATACTTGTCGAAGGTAATGTTCGAAAAGTAGTTTTAACGATAACATGCAGGCATTGTACATAATCGATCAGTCGTGGCGTGTGAGAAGGTGGGATCTACAGAGAATAATCAAAGCGATGCAAATTCGCATACATATTAGGTGTGTTGTGTTCAACTTGAAGCTGCGCAGACTGATCAGTGTTTGAAATCAAAGTACTGTGAGAGTGATTCAAAAGCACAAGGAGCCTTCTGCTCTCTATAGCTCTCACGGTACTTTCATATTAAACACTGATAGGTTTGTGCAGCACTGCTTTAAGTCGAAAACTAGTTTGAAAACAGCCCTTTTTAAAAAAGTTAGGTATGTTTTCGGAGAGTGTTGTTAATTAGGGTTGCGCGATAATGCCCATTGTCATATCGTCCTATCGTCAGCCTGTAAGATCGCCGATACACGATAGTATCGGGGGAGGGGCAATTTTTTGATTATTTATGTATTTGTTTGCTTATTTATAAGATCATTTATTTACTTATTAGTCTACTTTTTTTTTTAATTTACACTTTTATTTAAATATTAACGTAATTATTAATTATCACGCGGAATGACACATGGGAAATGAGGACCGTCTATCATTCTGACAAGGAGGATTGAGTTGGTGGGAAAGAAAAATGCCACATCGCCTATTTGGCAATATTTCGGGTTTACACCAGATGAAAAAGGTGAGCCCGCTGATGTCACGCAGGCAGTTTGCAGACTTTGCTCGAAGGTTGTGCCGGTAAAAGAATCACAAACCACAAAACATGTATGTACATTTGCGTGGCCACCACCCTGCTGAGGCTGCTAAACTAGCGCCAAGAGAAGGCACGATTAGCAAAGATCGAAGTCAGCCATCAATCATCGGAGCTTTTCCTTTAATGGCAAACCTGGCAAAAAAATACCTGTGTGTTACCGCAACTAGCACCCCTTCAGAGCGCGTGTTTAGCGCAGCCGGCAACATAATCACTCCACTTCGCAGCCTACTCAAACCAGAAAAAGTTAACTGTTTATCATATTGTTTTAAATCTGTAAGCAATGTAACTAAGATTGCATTATTTCAGTTCTTGTTGGTTATTTAATATATTTTTTTTTTTTTTGCTTTTTGTTTATTGAAACGTGTTTGGCTATTAGCGACAAGATAAACACTCTTTTATGTTAAATATGTTAAACAAGTTAGAGTTTGAAATAAACCTTTTCATTTTCATAGCCGACTGATTATTGTGCATTTATTCTGAATACGCATCATACATTTGCGGCTTGCAAGGAATGCATATGACGATTTTTAAAAGAGAATCACTCCTCTTTGAAAAACGTATTACAAGCGACTTTAAAACTAACTTTCCTTCTTTCACAAATTATGTCAAGCCTGGTTGTTATAAAGAGACATTGTACAGCTGTTATTTTAACCATGTTAAAAAAAAAACGGCAAAACTGCATTATTTTCGTTTTGTTTTAGTTGCATAAAGTGTAAACAACAACAAAAATAACATAACTATACAATAACAAAAATTATATATTATTACATAATTTTGTATATTAGCCTAACACTGATAAATTTATGTATGATTTTTTTAAATATATTCCTCTGGTGTCTGGTGGGTGAAGGTTACGCGACGATGACAGTGTGAAACTATGCAAGGGCCAATGAATTGTACTTTGATAATAATAATTGCCTAATAATAATTTAAAAAAAAAAAACAACAACTAGAAAATAAGCCGTATTATCGTCATTTTTATTAGCTATCGTCCATATGGCTGACTATCGTCGATAGACGATAGTATCGTCTATCGGCACAACCCTATTGTTGTCTTGGATAACTGTCTCGGAAAGGCCTTTTGATGTTATTTGTACAGGATTGAGGTTCTCGTAACGATAAGAGAAAATGTACTTAGAACAACAATCTTGGAATGTTCTTTTGATGTAATTTGTATCTCTGAATGTCCTTTTGTTTGTTTATTTCTTCTTAACCCCATTTTAGCATCAATGGCTATATTCGTGGTAAGAACAAGTTAATCCACACAAGTTGATCTATACACACACACACACACACACTGGGGAAAGGGCAATTTCACATCTTCAGTTTACCTCACCTGCATGTTTTTTTTTTGGACTGTGGGAGGAAACTGGAGTAAACCCACGTTGACATAGGGAGAACATACAAACACACAGACCCAGTCTTGAAGCAGGGACCTTCTTACTGTGTGGCAACAGTGCTACCAACTAAGCCATGTGATTTGTTTTTTGATGTGATTGCTGTTGTTTGTACCTGATAATTGTTCCTGTCATGTAAAAAATGTTAAAAAAACACTCTCAGAACATCCTTGTGCTGTAATTTGTACTTGATTGTTCTCATGTTGAAGAAAACTTTCTTACAGCATATGTTTTCAAAAGACATTTTCATAATGTTCAAAATGTTTTTTAGAAATATAAGGTTCTCTTAACATGATGACAATGGTAGATTGGGATGTTCCTGACTGTAACGTTCACATAACATAGAAAAAATGTTCCTCAAACATTAAAAAAACTGGACGTGTCCCCCGTTTACATGACATTAAGAAATAATGTTGTCATAACAGCCCTTACCAAAAAGAAGTATACTTCAAGTTTATTTTATTAAGTATACTTAAGTAAAGTTCAAGTATATTTTCAAGTATACTTTATGTAGTAAGTATACAAATATCAGCATACTAGCAGTATACTTTTCAGTGTACTACTTTAATACTCCTTGGGACTAAATTGGCCCATTTTCTAGTATATAAAAGTATACTTTTAGGTATACTTTAAGTATAACAGTAGTAAACTTGAGTACACATTTAGTTTACATCTATGTTTTCAGTTTGTACTGCAAGTGTACTAAAAGTGAACTTATAGGTATACTAATAGTTTACTAATTAAATACTTTTTTAAATGCATTTTTAGTACACTTTGAAGTATGGTCTCAGTAAACTGCTAGTTCAGTAGTTTTATACTGCAAGTATACTCGAGTTTTTTTTTTTTTTTAAGTGAACTTTAAATCATATTTCAAGTATACTACTGTGTCCCTTTTTTAGGTATTAATTTGTATATATTTTGTTATATGAATATCTGAACATACAAAACATTACGCATAATTTAGTCTAACATGTACACAACTTTGTCTTTGTTTGTAAAGCATTTTAAAAGATTAACATGTCCGGAGAATGGATGTAAATAGGCAAAAGTATCTAGGCCTCAAAACTAGATACACAACCCTCAAGAATGGTGACAATCAGCAACTATTAAAAAGATGAGATCTTTATGTCACAGTACAACAAATAACTAACAATAATGACTAAACAACAACAAAAAAAGTTTAAATGAAGTCAGAAAACAGCAAACAATAATCTTATAACAGTAACTGGATAATTTATTCATGCTGCAATGCATGCTGGGAACTTACAAAGCCTTAAAATTTCAACAATATGAAATTCTTTGCTCAGACAACTGTGTTTGACTAGTTGGGACAACATTTGCGTAATTTTGTTGGTCTGACAAGGGTTTTATATAGTTGCAAGAAAATAGCATTTTTTAGTATTTGAGACTCTAAATGTTTTGTAAATTGGAAAATATGTATTTGCTTTTTTAAAGTGTGGAAGCATCTGTTTTGATTTCTTCTTCACTTGTGTTTTGGAAATTCTGTACAGAAGATCTGTAATAGCATTTCTCATGTAAAACAATGAAAACACAGATTCTCATAGCAGAAGTATAGCTCAAATATATTCAGACTTTTTCTAAGTATAAGTCAAGTACACTTAAATGTTATTTTAAGGATATTTCTGATAAGTATATAAAGCACATTTCTGAGAAGTACATAAAAAGTAGACTGAAAGTATACTTTCATATTTTTAGTTTAAAAGAAGTATACTAATAGCACACTTGAATTAACTTCTTTTTTGTAAGGGAGGTATAAAAGATCAAACGGAATATTTGTCGAATGTTTGTATAATCAGTAAAAACATTCTCATAACATAAAATATGGCTGTTTCATACATAGAGAGAACATTAAAATATAAGGTTCTCATAACGTTATGATAATGGTAGATTAGAATGTTGCTCAAACTGGACAGTTTGAATGTTTACAATTCATTCAGAAATAACGTTTTCATAACTTAGTGGGAATGTTAGCAAAACGTTCTTGGAGCACATTTTTGTTAGCTGTGCCTGTGTTTAAACAAAATCACAACACACAAGCACATTTCCTGGTCGGAATTTCTAAATTGCCTAAATTGTCTGAGTGCTGGCTTTGATTTCCTATTATTTTCATACTTGCTGAAGGTAATGACTGAAAAGTAGTTTAACCAATAGCGTGCAGGCATTATATATAATTGACCAATCGTGGTGTGCAAGAAGGTGGGATCTTCAAAGAATGGTCAAAGGAATGCAAATATGTCAACATATAAGGTATTAGGACTGTATAGAGAACATCAACAGAAAAACAAAAAACCGAAACTGAACCAGATAGGAGTGTCAAGAGACAGAAACCATTTCCTGAACACACAGCACACAACATGGACTGGAGAGCAACTCAAAGCCACACACTCACACAAAGATAAGATAATACAGCACATATGTATCAGGATCCTGACTAAGAAACCAAACTAAGAATAAGATCAACCAAAGTGACAGGACAACATGATATCATGGATTAATAAATTTACCCTAAATGACTGCATTTATATAGATACAAATTCTTTATTCTGTGAGACTTAGTAACCTGGTAGTTCCTGTTTAATTTGATCTGAAGTAAATCTGACATGCAGGAGGAGCCAGCTGGTAGGTACTGTTCCTGTGAGAACAGGTTCTGCTCCCAGCAGAGCTGCAAGACAAATGAACAGAGGAACTGTCAGGGCAGGTCAGGGGAACATGAAAAGCGAGGAGCTGTCACAACAGTAACAGCTATGACACTACACACAGACTGACACTGAACACTAAAATGAGCAAGACACTATACCATTGGGATGACACTGGATTAACAGTAGTGGTGCCGACGCCACTGACTGTGACTGACTGTACTGTGACTGGAGGCGGCCACAACATCAAAAATGTCAATTTTATGCTTTCCTGAGGTTTCCATTGTACTCAGAATTCCATCTGTTTATGCCCAGAGCATTGAGCAATGTTTATAAATTATGTTATGAAACAGCAGCAAAAGAGGGAGTAAACAGCAGAATGACATACTGTAAATCAATATCTGCAAAACTGCTTTTGATTCTGTGCTACAGAATGCATATTTATATTAGTTTACTGTTTATTGTTTATTTGGATTTCCATTAGCTTCCGGGGTCCACATATCAAGTTACTGTTAAATAAGCATATTTGTTTGCAAGTATCTCTAATATAGTTTTAAGGTTCTGAAGAATTTTAAGAAATACAGAAGAATCCAAGTAAAAAGCATATATGTAGGCATATTATGCCAAATTTACAAAGGTAATGATGATTAGAGGTGGCATAAATGCATTTAAACAACAAATGTGGCAGTATGCTTTAATACTAGGAGTTAAACTGGCTCAAAGCAGGCATAATTTACTCTGACTTTAATGCAGCATTGCGTCTTTATGAATATTGCATTGCGTGTTTATGACGATGAATTCTGAGCAGGCGTAGATCAGCCTGATTTTGGCTGTATTAGACTAAGGGCTAGACAAATCAATGGAGCAATCACATGGATATTCCAGAATGACAGCTTTGGAAGCCTGTTTCTGCTCAAGTGTAAAAAATAATACAGAAGTTAAAAATAAGAAGAAAAAGAATACAATTGCAAACTCCCATAAATAGTAATGATTAAAAATAAAAGTTGCAGTGATGAGAAATAAAGTGGAAATTGTCAGACACAGTCATATTGCAATATGCAAAGTCACTATTATGATTAAAAAATTAATATTAAGGCTCAATTGTAAAATATGAAGATACAAAGTTGTCTATTTACCTATTTGTGTTATGTATTTTTTATTTTTTTTTCATCTGAGGCAGAAATAGATTTACATAAAACACTGAAGCTATAAAGTTAACTTAATTTGTTTCTGAGGAATCAAATTTAAATGTTTCATAAAATATTTCTTCCCTATGCACAAAGCAAACTATCAGATGACAGACTAAACACCACAGCACTGGCTGAGCGTTTTAGTGAATCATGTTAACTCACAACAATTCACTCTTATGAATGCAGAAACAATAAATCAAACATACATTTTGGAAGCTTTTAAAAGTGTTCATAAAATATGTGGCTGCTTCGACTTAATGAGGTCTAAGTGAAGTGTTATAGACTGTGCCTTTATACGAGGAGTGTGAGAGATGAGCCAGAATCAACCACTGAAACAGGGAGAATGATTATCAATACCGTCTACACGCTAGGTGGTGAAAAATGCATAGAAAATACTTTGAACTGTGTGATTGATGGTGAATTGATTGTTCAAACCTGAGGCGAGGAATTCACAGTCAGCCACCTGGCTGGGAGTGTGATTACTTTACAGATTCTTCATGTGAAATCAAAAATGGTATTTTTTTCAGGGCTGTCTGCATCATTACTGTCCTGATGAGGAAAAGATGCCATGCAAACAGACCCCGTCCTACTTATAACCCATCATTCAACACATACACCTCAAAGGATCTTTTAAACATTTCCCTTTGGGAAACTGAAAAATTAAACATTTGAAAAACAAAAAAACCTATTGATTCCATTGACCAAAACAGCTTTTTCTTTCTCCTCAGAAATGGACTCGGTGAGGATTATCCTTTACTCACTTGTCTTTCTCCTGAGTGTTTTTGGGAACCTGCTGATCATCGTGGTCCTAATAGTAAACAAGAGAATGCGGACCGTCACCAACTCCTTCTTGCTCTCACTGGCTGTCAGTGATCTCATGATGGCCATCTTCTGCATGCCCTTTAATCTCATCCCCAGTCTGCTGGAAGACTTCATCTTTGGAGCTGCGATGTGCAAGACAGTCGCTTATTTCATGGGTGAGGAATGTTCAGTTAAGCTTTCTCAAGTGGAAGATTAATGTTTGATTCTTTTTTTCTGCCAAAGCATTGTTCAATAATGACTAAAGGCTAAATTAAACTTTTACTACAGTTCCAACCCCAGTAAACTAAAAAGCCTATAATTTTCAAAGAATCCTGGATTTTAATTTTTTCTTTAATTTATTCCAGAAATGTCTAATAACAACAGGCATATTTAGGGCCCAATCACCCATGGTGCGAGGACCCTATTGCAATTGCTCAGTTTCTTCTTCTTCTTCTCCAAAATAAGTTGCATTTTTGAGGGCCTAAACATGCTTGAAAACTCAACACATCAGAAGTGGTGAAAATTTACATCTGATATGGGTTTCAAAAGTGGGGGTGGCAAAATGGCTTGATAGCGCCACCTATAATATTTCAAAGAAGTTTTACATACATGTACGAAATTCGGTCAACACATGTAACACAACAATACCTACAAAAATGTCCCCCCGGTACGAAGTCCGAAACCCAACAGGAAGTCTGTTATTTCGAATTTTCTCTGCAAGTTTTGTGCTGTTTTTGCCATTTTCAGGCTTTGTGTTTAAACAAACTCCTCCTAGAGATTTAAACAGATCAACGCCAAATTTGGTCAATGTAATCAAAAGCCCTTTGTGACCTTAAATCACGAAGATCTTCTATGATTTTATAAGATTTTCTGTGAAAGGGCGTGTCCATCGCAGCCTGACAAACTTTGATGTTTCACCATGAAACATGAAGTTATTATATTTCAGCCATACAATGTTCAATCTGCACCAAAATTCACATGTTTGATAAGAACACGTCCATGCCCATGCCCATATTCAGTAAGAGTCATAGTGCCACCTGCTGGCAACAGGACGTGGAATGTTTTATGCCCTAACAAACTCCTCATAGAGATTTAATGACATCAACATTATATATGGTCAGTCTACTCTAAAGGTAGAAGATTTTGAGTTTTTGCTGAAGGCCGTGTCCGTGGCGGCCTGACAAAGTTCAATGTTTCAACATGGAAAAAGGAAGTTGTTATAACTCAGCCATACATTGTCCGATCTGCCCCAAACTTCACCCATTCAGTAAGAGTCCTGGTCCGAAGACATCTAAAGGTCAATATTCCATTGTAATCATAGCTCCAACTGTTGGCAACAGGATATTGTCATGTTTTACACTAACTCAAACATACTATGTTCAGTCTGCACCAAACTTCATATGTTTGATCAAAACTCTGGCTTGAAGATATCTACATGCAAATATTTAGTTATAGCCATAGCGCCACCAGCTGGCAGCAGGTAGTTTAGCACATATAAATGACTTTTACATATTCCTCCTACATTTACCAATTTAAAAGCATATTATCACCATTGGCTGTTTTCCTAAAGCCACCGGGTGGCGGCGAGCCTGGGTGCGAGGGCCCTTTCAACACTGCTTGCAGCTTTAATTCACAAATGAATCTCTGTTGTGATTTCCCTGCTGAAAAACCAGCTAAAATCAGCCTGGCTGGTTTTAGCTGGTCATCCAGGCTGGTCTTAGCTGGTCATAGCTGGTCAGCAGGCTGGTTTTAGAGGGGTTTTGGCCACTTCCAGGCTGGTTTTAGCCGGTCAGGCTGGGAGACCAGCTGGAACGACCAGCTAAAACCAGCTTGACCGGGCTGGGAGACCAGCTAAAACCAGCTACTTCCAGCTTAAATCCAGCCAACCAGCCTAGGCTGGTTTTAGCTGTTTTTTTTTCAGCAGGGTTGAGCTTTGACATATAAGCCAACTTTGTACAGCACTACAAAAATGTCAACAGTCTCACTTATGCAACACTTTTTACTCAAAAACTATGTGTTTGGGAAAGTACTGTAGTCTTTTGTTGCCATGTCCTGTTTTAGGAGAAAATTATATTCAAGGGCTTTTAAGCCCTATTCATAGAGAACAACGTGTGATGGGCTAAATCTAAATTTTCTAAAATCTGCTTTACAGATACAGAACTTTTTTTTTTTTTAATCTTTAAGTAGAATCATAATGTCAAACAACCACTTTCAATGTGATATGATCCATCATGGTCATCTTGGTCACCTATGCTGTTATTTAGGTTTGTGAAAGTGGCTGAACAATTGAATAGGTTAGTTTATTAGGATGTCATCATCTATTGTGAAAGCAAGCATATATTTGACAAACTGAAATCTGCTTTATACATTAGGCTTAAAGCACTTAAATCACTTTCCAGAGCACAGGCACATCCTGCTTACTTCAATACATCATCACATAACAACACTAGTTAAGCTCTCAGGGATCCCGTAAAAGCTTAGCTCATCTATTTTTCCATGTCATTGCTTTCCATGTGACCCTACAACAGCGGATAGATACTCTATTTATGTTGGTCAAACAAAATGATGTTGTAAGTCGGTTTCAGAATGGAAACGGAAATTTAAGATGAATGAAGGTCACTGTCATAAAGAACAAGGCAGTTCTTACGTTTTTCAAGATTACTGGCTGATATCGGGAACGGAACAAACAAACCTCCAATGACTAGCCTGCATATCTAGTGTCCGAATAACGTGCCGTAACAGCACCTTTTTACCGTACTTTTTTAATTTGCTAGAAAAGAAAGTTCTGTTCAGTAAGTTTTAAATGGACAAAATGGTGGATAGCAACACCACAGCATTTTAAATGGCTATATGTGGCTGTCATTTTTCCATTTCAAGTTTAGTTTATAGTTTACATCGGACTTGACTATGTTTATAGATGTTGCACTTCATGACTAATTAGTCATTAACTCTGCCATTTCTCACATGATGTCTCTTTCTCTTTTGAGAACATATTTTCATGTCGCACATCATACTAACACCAATCCATATGAGATATACATTATTCTGAAACCTGTAGGGCATTAGATTGAAAAGAAATGATTCAAGCAGACCGACAAGGCAGAAGATCATTAAGAATTCTTTTCAAATACTGAGCCTGTAGCAAGAAACTTAATTTTTCAATGCATTTCATCTCATGCTCATTCTGTTTTTCTTTGCTAGATACTGGTTCACAGAATCAATCAACAGACTCTTGATGATAGCAAAGATTATTTCTGGAAATTGTGGTTACCAGTTGCATTCAATTATATATATATATATATATATATATATATATATATATTTATTTGGCTGGAATGCTTGAACCTGATTGGTCAAATGCAGCGCTCTGCAGTCAATCCACAACACTGTATACTGCAGTCAATCCACAACACTGTATACTGTCCCTGGCAACCAGTCTCTTACACTCTGCTAGTTTCTCTCACATCACTCTGCAGTCTTTCCCTTTTCACATAATGTTATAATTTCAACTCAAATCAATATTTCATGTTAATCTATTTACTCATTTTGTGTCTGTGTAATAAGTGGGAAATGTACAGTCAGGCCGTTATTACAAAATGAACCCCTTCAGGATGATACAAGGCCCAAATAAACTAACTGATTGGCACACCGTATATCATCCCTTACATAGTGTTTTACATATTTATGAGTGTTCCATAATGTAGCAGTAAAAGCTATAAGTCTTGAGGATCTGTGCAGCACAGCCTGGTCCTAAATCAGCATTTCGTCTCTGAATTTACTTGGCACTGAGCTGGACGGCAATAAGTCATTCTCACTCTGCAAAGCGTTGGCCTTGAGTCAGAGGAAGAGCACGCCGCCTCTGTGAGAACATTCCATCACATTCTACAGCTCCACTGGTATTCTGTGGCATTCTCTTGTATTACCTTGCTGAGTTTATTGAATTAATCTGAGAGTGCTTTGGGCTCCTGGTTTTAGTCAGCCAGTGGCAATCAATGCACAAAACCATTATGAGCCATTGATTTCCTACCCTCAGTGGTCATATCTGCTAATGTCTACCCACAAGGAAGAAAATTACCTCAGAGCACAAATCACTGTCTGTGTGACTGGTATATACCGTTACAATGGCTGCAACATTTGTGTACACCTCTGTTTTAAAGGGGTCATCGGATGCTAAGTTCACTATTACATGTTGTTTGAACATTAGTGTGTTGTCAGTGTATGTACAAATCTGCCCTATAAATGATAAAAATCCATGCAGTGGTTTTTAATTAATCTGTAAAAATAATATCCCCTTTTTCAAACTGAGCCATTCTCAGATGCCTGTCATTGTTGCGTCACACCCACAGAGGCCGCTCCCACGATAGTTGATTGACATGAGCATTTTACCTCAGATCAGCTGTAACAGTCTGACCTCTTTTGTTTGGATGCCGGAGCAGGGATGTAAGTTAGACAAGAATATCTCCGATTGAGCGATTGAGGTGTTGTGTTGCTGGATGTAATAATGAACATAGTGGTCGTCATTTACTCCCGACATCTGAGCCACTGAAGATGCAGTAGATCACGTTTGTTTGTGAAGGGAATGCACCTCCTGATCTACATATATCCGTCTGTTTTTGCGCAAATCATTCATGATCCAGCTTCACTTACAGCAGAAGTGAGTATAAGTATTTTTTTTATGAATCTTTGCGATCGCCTTCCCTAATAAAGTGCTAGTTAGCAAGTTTAGCGGCTAAACGCAGCTAAATGCGGCTAAAGTAAACAGGCTCGTCTTTCCACATAGAGAAGAGAGGGGCGGGGCGATCAGAGCTCATTAACATTTAAAGCAGCCTCGACCACAATGAGATGATTTTTGCAGAGCTGATTTTGGCAAGGTAAAAAGGGTGTTGTTTTACACAACCATTGAGAATTTTTAACCAAAGTATATTGTAGACTTTTCATTAAGACCCTAAAGAATCATATCAACTTGTGGAAAATGGGCATCCGATGACCCCTTTAAGTGAGTTTCAAAGGCATCATTCTCAGTCAATGTGCATTCTTTGGAGATAAAAATTACAGCTGGAATACATCCGGGAGCACAGAACACAGAAAATATATCTTGTTAATGCAAAAAAATATCGCTTGTAAGTTTCCTTTATCCAAAGAGGAAAAACAGTAAACAGCCGTTCTGTGTAGAAAGTAATAGTTTCAGACTGAATAGAGTCAAACTGTTGACCGTTTAACTGCAGAAGAGCTTCACAGATTCGTCTTTTCAGAAAAGTTCTTAAACATGTCATGCTGCACTGAACATTTCCCTGAAGGTCTGCTTTGAAAAACTCAAGTGTGTGCGTGGCCTTGGCAAATACAGGCAGAGAGGATTTATCAACCACTGTATATATGAAACAAAGTGGAGCGGATCTAAAACCAGGGTAGAGCACAGACAATGAACATAAGGCCAGTACTCTGCAATAAGAAGTTTATTTGCAATTGCACCCAGTAAACTGAATTCTCTTTGGTATTCTTGCATTTCATCTTGCTTCTTTTCGGGCTAGAAGAAAAAAAACATCTAAGGAGAGTTTAGAAAATTCACTTGGGTAATCTCAATCAGTTAGAAATCCATCTGCCCAAGTGTTTTCATAAAGTCGCTGGATAATCAGAGGTTCTGCAGTAGCAGCCCTGGTTTCTCATTAGCACAACATGACGAAACAAGTGCAGGAAAACATTGCCATGAAAAACGTTCTTGTTCAGTGAAAAATACTTCATCAAAGGAAGTTTACAATCATTTTAGGGGGGTGAATCTGGGATCTGGGATTTTGTGTGTGTGTGTGTGTTTAAATAGGGGAATACATTAAAATGATTTGTAAAGAGTGCCAGAGCAGAATGTATCAAACACTGCATAACATGCATATTCATGTATGCAAACCCCATTAGCTGCAGTTCTTAATCCAGGAGGTTCTGTAAGCCTTGGTATTTGAATCTGATGAAATTAGAAGAGGTATGGCGCCCTAAGCGGGAATGCTTGGAAGAAGAACTCTTATGCATAGCAACATAATCATAAAATACACAACCCCAAGAAATGCATGGTAAATACATGATCCAATACAGACTGGTAGGGTTGGTGTAAAATTGATGAAAGTTAATACTGTGCCTACCATTTTATCCAGCAATGATTTTTGTAACATTATGCAAAGTTATATATATGAAGAGTTCAGATGCAAAACCAGCTAAATCCATCTGATGTATTTCTTTAAAATGAGCATTTCTTTCTGGCTACTTTGTATAGGTTTCTATGTAAGTACTGGTACTTCTGATTGGGCTGAGGCTGGAATTTAGCAAGTTTGAAGTAAAAGTATTTGATGGATGTATTCTATGTGTCAGGAGCATTCATTCAGTATCATTATCTCATTTTTGACCGAGATGGCTTTTAGCTGGTTTTGCATCTGAACTCTTCATATATTGTTTTGTTTACTTTAAAAATGTTATATGTTACACTCTCAGGAAAAAAGTACAAAAGTTGTCACTTGGGCCAAATGGTTACCACTGTATGACCCCACTCCCTAACTTTACGTCGTCTTCTGCTTTACGGCTGGGTTGCTGCTGTTCCTAAACTCTTCCACTTTCCAATAATTCTACCTACAGCTGACTATGGAATATCTAGCTGGGCTCAAATTTCATGAGCTTACTTACTACCCACAAAAACGTCATCCCTGTTTCAGATCTGTAAGACTATCCTACTATCTAACGTAAGTTTTGTTGAATAACAGCGCTTATCGCTCGGTGACAAGCTCTTGTAATATGTGGAGAACATTCTAAAAATTACATCTAATCAATATAATCTATAACAGGGGTGCTCAACCCTGGTCCTGGAGATTGACCTTCCTGCAGAGTTCAGCTCCAACCCTGACCAAACGCACCTGAACCAGCTAATTAGGATCTGAAGGAGCACTTGATAATTACAGACAGGTGTGTTTGATTAGGGTTGGAACTAAACTCTGCAGGAAGGTCGATCTCCAGGAACAGGGTTGGGCACCCCTGATTTATAATGTTTCTAAATTAAACTTTTTCAATTCTTTAATTTATTTTGTACTGTATCCATGTAATTTTCTAGCCGTAAAGGCTATCTCTCTGGGGTGTTCTGCAGCCATGATGCGTGCGCATCCCGAATGTTTACAGACCTATAATTGGTCTATTGTACCTTAAAGATACAGTACATAGCCTATTAGCACTCAAAGTGTACATATTAAGTACCATTTGAAACCTTTTGTTCTGAGAGTATATACAAATATTTTACATTGTGAACAATGCATAATATATATTATTAAATATATGTTTCTATGTAATATTTAAATATAATTATTTTTTAAAGACTAATTTCCTTCCCTTGTATGCATTCTCTTCACAGGTATATCTGTTAGCATCTCCACCTTCAGTCTGGTGGCTATTGCCATTGAAAGATACAGTGCCATTTGCAACCCGCTGAAGTCCAGGGCATGGCAGACACGTTCTCATGCCTACAAGGTCATCGCTGCCACATGGGTACTATCTGTGGGGATCATGGTGCCCTATCCTGTATTTAGTATACTGGTGCCTTTCAACAAGCCCAACAACATCACGGCTCACATGTGCAGGCTTGACTGGCCCATCAGCCAAGTGGAACAGACTTGGTGAGTCTTAACAATGGAGACAACACATTCTCACTCCCAACTCGTCACATACTGAGGCTTGGTCAGGACCCCTTGGCGTCACTTTTTGATGCACAGGGTACCCCTTTAGTGACATTTTCCGACCTGCAGGGTCCCCCATTGCTTTAAATAAGAAACCTTTGCCTTCAAAATGCTCATCCTGTGTGCAGTCTGTGCACAAATGTAAAAATTGCAGAGAAGAAGCGTTACATCAGCTTTGGTTGTGAAATGCTGTTGGCTCTTGTGTGTCTTGTGACTGATTGCATCATGCTAAACAAGTTTGGGGGTATCTTTCTGAATGTGATATGTGTGGGAGCGAGATCATTTTCAGCAATTAAAACCTTATGATTTAGTCTGTTCTTCGCATAAAGAAAAAAAGAAAAAAAAAGAAAAAAAAACCTGTCACTGTACTTTTATTTGCCTGTTGCATGTTTATATTGTTCAGAAGTGGGTGGGTTCGAGGGTGGGGGTAGAAGTGTGGTTAGATAAAAGTATAAATTTATATAAAATGATTTCTGTTTTTGCAAATACATGCAAACCATTAAATGCAACACATAATGCAAACACCTAAAAGCAATGGAGGACCCTGCATGTCCAAAAGTGATGCTATAGGGGTACTCTGAGCATCAAAAAGTGACGCCAAGGGGTCCTTACAAAGCATCAATATGTGATGAGTTGGAGTGAGAACATGTTGATGGATAGGGGATTTGGGGGGAATCATTTGAATTTAAGCATTAAGCTTTTTTTTTTTCTTTCTTTTACTAGACATCATATTAATGAGCTTTCATGTAAAAATCTTTTGGTGTACTTTAATATTATTTTTCCACATAAAAATATATCTGTGTTAATTATGCAAAAAAATAATGTATTGTACAATTAACACATGAATTTTGACAGCCCTAATATATTGAAAAATAGATGCTGTGTTAAATATTTAAGCAATTAATGCAGCATCTATTTTTTCTCTGCATCATTTGGCTAGCATTATAGTAGACTAAATATAAAAATGAACATGCTACAAGCATGATAACACATAAAAGAGAGCTTAATTCTGTACTGGTGCACTATCTGTGAAGCAGTTCTCTGTGAACACAGGCATCCGACACTGAGCCCTCTTTCGTGGACAAAAACTCACAATATCATGTCAAAATACCATTTTTTTTGCAGAGCGACGTTGTAAATACAGCCTTAAATGAGGTAAAAAGTCTTAAATGACCGTAAATATTTGGGAGAAATCTTGTGTGTGCCAGATCTGCGTCACATGCATCACATTTTTAAAGTGACTGCATTGCTGCAGTCTGTGTCACTGATGTAAATCACAAAAGAAAAACAAAAGAAAAGGAAAAATCGATCACTGCTACGCTCACTGATTAAATTTTGAAGCTTGAATAGAGATTAATCTGTCTAAATTGTGTACAGTCACATGGCATAAAGACACACCAAACCAACAACAAAGAACTAATGGCGACGAAGACGACTGTGTTGTCACCCCACGTTATTTGTGTCTGGGCTAAAGCGTTGCACTGCAAAGACTATAGTCAAAGGCCAACTAGAACATGCATTCTATTTGTCATTCAAAAAGAGAAAGCTAACCTAGTAATAGGTTATACACACCTAGTATAACCTAGTATAGATATACACAGCTTGAACAAAGCAGTGATTGTGCAGAATTCTGAAGATTTTCCTCTTGACTTCGTCATTTGCTCACTTTTATCACTTTAGCTTTTCTTCTCATGCTCTGAACTCTAACATGAACAGCCAATTAGAGTTACATTCTCATTGATGGCCAGTGGTGCGGAACACATTACAAAAATTAAGCTGACAGACACTCAACGATGGTCATCGGCTTCTTGTGTCACAGCCTTTGCTTACCTATTAAGTGCTGTTTTATTCTATAGCAGGGGTGTGCAGTTCTGCTCCTGGAGGAATTCTTTATACAGAGTTTACCTCCCACCTGCTCCAATACACCTGCTCAGAAGCTTGTAGTACTCCTGAAGACCTTGATTAACTGGTTTAGGCATATTTAATTGAAAGAAAGCTAAATTCTGCAGAAAGATGTGGTGTGTTTAAGCCCTTCTGGGAAGTTCGTCTTTACAAGTTGGGAAGTTGTAACATCAGTTGCATTCAAATCAAAAAAAAAAAAAAAAACTTTAACAAAATTGATCAAATATGTGCATTGGGTGCTTTTTATTCAATATATAAAGATTGTGTAAACTGAATTTTTATATATATATATATATATATATATATTGTTTCAGTTGTACAATACTGTAGTATTCTGCACATAGCTAGCTTTATTGTAGATAATAATAATAATAATAATAATTTACCATCAGTAAAGACACTGCATCCATTGCCTCTGCCATATGGTCAATAGTTACTATAAGTAACTTTGCAACTACATGTGAACTAATTCTCAGTATTGGTAGACTGTTAGGGTTAGGTTTAAGGTTAGGAGAATAAGATAATACTCTAATGACTGGTAGTTAAAATGTAGTTGCACAATTACTTATAGTTAGTAGAATGTCTAAAGTGGACTATTAAAATAAAGTGTTTCTGATTTTTCAGACATGACTTGAACACACCTTTGCAGGTGGAAGAGTGGACACTTTTATTCTAAGTGAGAATTTATTCTCATTCTAAATCATTTTCAAAATGTAATGTTACAGTACAGCTACTTCAACACTATTAGTAAATGATGTAAAGTCTTGAACATGTAGTTTATGGGGACTCTCCATAGGCATAATGGTTTTATTTACATTATTTTTCAACGCTAAGTATGCTGTTTTCTGTGAATGTGCCAGACTTCTGGTTCGTTAGCAGCTGTAGGGAAATAATGAAAAAAATAACAAAGTGCAGGAAACGGTAAAACTGTTTGCATTACAAACCAGTATGTTCATAATTAAGACAATACATTTAAATAATATGGTAAGAAACATCAGTTTGCAGTATCAAGCAGCAAACAAACAAGCTTTTTTGTACAGCTAAAAATAGCTGAAAGCGAATGACACAGGAAGCCAGACCCATTAAATTTACAGACGGCCATGTTTGCTCTTCTGGGAAAAATAAGGTGGTTACTGTACAAACTGTATTTTCTATCCCCATATATATATATATATATATATACATATATACATATATATACAGTACTGTGCAAGTCTTAGGCCACTAGTATTTTCATCAGCTAAAAAATGGTTTAAAGTCAGTTAAAGTCGGTCTTTTGCTGTAGTGTGTCAGTAGGAAATATCAGTTTACATTTCTAAACATTCATTTTGCCATTAATTATAATAATCCAGTGAGATTTTTGTATGGAGCACAGGCTGTTGTCAGACTCCTTGTGCAAACAGAGATGTGATCTCTCCATCATTCAATCCAGTCTGTTTTAAGAAATAGAAAAAATGGAGACAGACTAAATCCAGAAGAACTGTGGCAACATCTCCAAGATGCTTTAAGAGACCTACACCTACAAAGCTACAGTACTGTTAAAATGTTTAGACAGTTAGGCACATAAAATGAAGATGCTGTCAAAAACAATGTCATAAATAGATTTTCTTTATCAATGAACTTCTATTAACTAAAATAAATCAGTATTTGATGTGACCATCCTTTGCATTTAAAATAGCTTTTGCCCTAGGTGCACTTGTGCAGAGTTTTTCAGGTAGCTTTGCAGGTAGGTTATTTGAAACATCTTGGAGATGTTGAAACAGTTCTTCTGGATTTAGTCTGTTTTATTCTGTTTCTTCATGTCATTGCAGAGACAGACTGGATGATGGTGAGATCAGATGTCTGTGTGGAGCACTGGCTGTTGCACTACCTGTGCAAACAAAAATCTCACTAGATTATTACAATTAATGGCAAACAGAATGTTTGGAAATGTAAACTGATGTTTCCTACTGACACACTAAGATAGAAAGATCAAGATAGAAATAGAAAGATAGAAATAACTTACTTTAAACCATTTTTTAGCTGGTGAAAATACTAGTGGCCTAAGACTTTTGCACAGTACTATATATATATATATATATATATATATAGTGTATATATGGATCAGTATGTGTGCAGTTCTATACACAAAAGGAATGAGTGGAAAGATGAAATCTCCAACAAGCAGTTCTTGCTAAGGCAGTGAATAAAAGCAACGCTACCACAACCACGCTGCATAGCAAGGACGAATGACAAGACAGAAATAGAACTAACTAGCATAAACCAGAGCCTGGAAATTCATGCTGGTTTAAGCTGGTCTGTAAGCAGGGCAGCTCCTGTCAGGACTCAGCTCTAAATAAGTTTAAAATGCATAACAAGAGAAATTAAATCTTGCTCATTAATTGTGAAGCTGAAGTCCAAACCTCTACAGTATTCATGTTCCATCTCTGTTCAGACATTCATGTCAGATGCATCATATCAGTGAAGCTTGACACAAATCACAGCCTGCTGGTTTAAGTTGTGGTCAGAGACTGGCTCAGAGGGCTGTTGAGCTCTAGGGAGCTCAGATTAGTGACTTTCACACTGTAACTGTAGAAACAGGCAAAGTGCCCTTGATGCACTACAAAATCTCAAAATGACAACTTTTTATGTATTTTATCTATTTTTTTATGTTTAAAGGATTACTTCACTTCCAAAATAAAAATTTCCTGATAATTTAGTCAACCTCGTGTCATCCAAGATGTTCATGTCTTTCTTTCTTCAGTCGCAAAGAAATTAAGTTTTTTGAGGTAAACATTCCAGGATTTTTATCCATATTTTGGACATCAATGGGGCTCAAATGGTTTAAGATTAAAAATGCAGTTTCAGTGCAGCTTCAAAGGGCTCTAAACGATCACAGCCGAGGAATAAGGGTCTTATCTGGTGAAACGATCAGTCATTTAAAAAAAAACAAACTGTTACAATTTATATACTGCTTAACCTCAAATGCTCGTCTTGCCTAGCTCTGCCATGCAAATGCATACTCTGTGTAATCCGGGTCAATACATTTAGGGTATGTTGAAAAACTCCCATCTCATTATCTCCTCCAACTTCAAAATCTTACTACATTGCTGCAGAAGTATTGACCCAGTGTTTACAAAGTGAATGTACAAAGAAGGTCTTACGCCCTTTACAAAAAAAGGTAGGGCGATTTTGAAGTTGGAGGAGAAAATGAGATGGGAGTTTTTTGACATAACTGTATTGAACGGGAGTGCACACTCTTGTGCATCACAGAGCTAGACAAGATGAGCATTAGCGGTTAGAAAGTGTATAAATATTAATTTATTTAAGTAAATTACCTATTGTTTCGCTAAATAAGACTCTTATTCCTCGGGTGGGATCGTTTAGAGCCCTTTGAAGCTGCGTTTAACCTTCAATCTTTTGAGCACCATTGAAGTCCACTATATGGAGAAAAATCCTGGAATGTTTTTCTCAAAAAAATTAATTTCTTTGCAAATAAATAAAGAAATGAATATCTTGGATGACATGAACACATACACTAGTGTTTATGTTGTAAAATATTTGTGATTAAGAAAAATAGAGTGACGGGGAAAGGACATGTTCAGTTTTGAAATGGCCATGACATAGTAAGTTGTGGGATGTGAAATTGCTGGAGTTCTGATGTTGATATCGTACTCCTCTCAGCCAATCAGATTTGAGGACAAAAACAGACAGTTGTGTGTATATATAAGGGTTTCCGTTTCACTACCCATGATGTTGGTTTTGCTTTGTTTAAATAAGAAAAGAAAATCTTCCAGCAACACACAGGTATTAAAGATCACACATTATAAATTTGTTTTGCATAAAAAGGTGCTTCCCAATATCACACCCTCATCTCTTACATCTACTTCCTGGTTGGATTAGTATTGCTTTTATTGCCTTTGTGCTGGAGCCCGTAATGAATTTGAAAGCCACACAGGAAACAAGAGGAGAGAAAAGTGTCTTTGATATCAGATAAGTGTAGCATGGAAAGGAGCTGCAAGCACAAAGCTGTCTGATAGATGAAAAAGATCAGAGGAACAGACAACCGGAGATGCTTTCAGGGAACACTCCCACGCTGTCATTTAAATATTATTAAATGACATCATATTATGGGGTAGAGCTTTTTAATTTAAAGTTTGACATTCAAGAATTGCATTGTCCTATTGTATGTCAGAGCTGACCATCTGACCGCATTATTATAAATACTGTGTCACTGAACCTGAAGCTTGTGTTGTTCATTGCAAATAATTTAAATAGACTGCAAAAGCTAGTTAAACAATACTATAATGCTGTTGTACTGAATATCACCACAGCTGAATATCATCCAGCGCTCTCTCTACCCTCAATACCACGACTGAGGTGAGTCCCTTGAGCAAGGCACTGATCCCCCAACTGCTCCCCGGGTGCCGCAGCGATAGCAATATGGCTGCCCACTGCTCCAGGTGTGTGTGTGTGTGTGTGTGTGTGTGTGCGCACTTGGATGGGTTAAATGCAGAGCACAAATTCCAAGTATGGGTCACCATACTTGGCCACACGTCATGTCCTTTCCTTTCCTTTTTTCCTTAATTACCTTTAGACTTCAGTACAACAACAGTTAAGTTTGTGTGACACCTTTGGAATACTGTAGCTGTAATAACTGTAGCATACAGTAATGGATGTCAATTAACAATTGTAGTGACAATGACTTCAGAGGACCTAAGTATTAGTAATACTGTATCACTTATTTTACTACAGAACATAGTTTAGCCAATCAGATTAGAGGACTGCTAATAATTGCTAAATAAATTAATTTAGACACCTTAGAATTTTAATTGAGCCTTAGATGTTCTTTAATCAATGCATCAAAAAAGATCAGGGCTGTGTTTTCCAAAAGTGTTGTAATTTATATATATTTGTTTCTTTGTTTGTTTGTTAAGGTGGAGGCTTTAAATAAGCCCTTAATTGGTTTCAGCCTCTACCTGCACTGTAAATAAATTGTATTTTTGTCCCTTGGAAAATGCACCCAAATACAGTATCACCAATCATTTATTCTAATTTGTCCACTACAGTGTTCCCTCTAATTTATTTTCTTGCTAAACAAAAGTTTTCTCAATTGGGTGAACATTTCGCCCACCTGAGCAAAAAGGTACAACGATGTCCTCCTCTCAAGTTATAGGAGAAAATAAGATGGAGTTTTTTTTTACCATACTCAGTACACAGACGATGAACTTACACATGATTCGTCATAGTGATGGGAAGTTCGGATCATTTTACTGACTCAGACCTTTGAGTCTCGTTGAGCAAAATGAACGAATCTTTTTTCGAGTCATTTCGTTCATTTTAGCACAATATAATTAAAATGTTACGTGTTACTTCCCTAACACATCTACTGCTTACACAAACGTTGATCACACTACAAACAAGACAAAACTATAATGCTATAAGAAACAGAAAAGATTAATTTATTGTTTACCTGGGTCTTTAGTCTATGTAATTGTATCACCCATTACTAACTCGTAGCATCGTGGATGCGCATCCCAGAGCCTGTGCTACATGAGCTTTTGTGCTTAAAAAGTATAAAAAAAATTATTTTATTCGGCTGGGATCATTTAGAGCCCTTTGAAGCTGCATTTAAACTGCATTTTGGAAGTTCAAAATCGGGGCACCAATGTTGTCCATTATATGGAGAAAAATCCTGAAATGCTTTCCTCAAAAACCATAATTTCTTTACGACTGAAGACAGAAAGACATGAACATGGTAGACAAGGGGGTGAGTAAATTATTTGTAAATTGTTGTTCTGGAAGTGGAGTTCTCCTCTAAAAAACGCTTTTTTTTGTAAAAACTACTTCCTTCCGACACAGATTCAAATCAAAGTTTGACAGTTGAACAGTTGAGCTCAAGCCTCTGTTACTAATTCCAAAACGAAGTAAAGTAACAAAGGAATGCAGAGTTGCTTCATTGAAAGCTTATTGTATTACTGCATGAAAACCTCACTGCATCATGTATTAGCATTATGAGAGAGAAAGATGGACTGAGCGAGTGTGATTAACGTACCTGCATCTGATTAATTTTTGCATTATGTTTGTGGTAACCTTAATATCCTTTCATCTGTAAAGGGTGATTTTACCACTCATTGCATTTGTTTGCTGCGTCAAGCTGTTGTTAAAGCTAAAAATAACTTTCGCTTAAAACCTTATTAGTATAAAAGTCTTTACCAAAGTCGCTTCTTTACTGCTGATTCATTCATAAAAGCAGTCTCTTGTCACCATCTGAAGATGGAATAATGTAACTAAAATCACCATCACACGCAGTTTCTCAATACTAAACGCTATTATTAAAAATATTATATAAAATATTGTTCATCTAAAATATTATTTATTGAATAAGAATATTTAATAAACAACAACAAAAACAGCCATCACAAAAGTAGCTAGGCAATTGAAAAGTAAAGGTGTTCTGATATACAGTACTGAATTATGTTACATGAGATTTTGCCAAAACTATCCTCTCTGGAACAATTAAACAGATTAATAAAACCAAAGACTGCCCGTTAGATTTACCCAAAAATGAATTATATCTCATGTTTAACCACTATAGAGACATTAGAGCCAGTGGTAAATTCCAGAAGATCTGGCCAAGTTGAGGCTTCTCTCGATGACTTTATAAGCGTCCGAAAACGTAGAAGCAAATTTTCAAATAGACCTTAACTTTATTAACAAACTGCATATTTGAACTATAAACAAGTACATTTTCGCCTGAAAACCTCTTAAAACTACATTCCGTGACACAAAAACAGTAATATTTATAAAATGATACTGGATTTGGGTGTCCGCCATGACACTTGCAGTAGTATGCAAGCCAGGTGATGCAGTTACAAATGGTGAAACGGCTTTTGGAGTTCTGTTGGACTCTTATATAGCACTCTTATTAGCCAATCAGATTCGAGAACCAGACTGAACAGTTGAATATAATATAATATAATATAAAAAAATAAAGCAGTGATTACCCATGATTTCCCTTTTTGAGGTCAGTTATTTATTAGGCTTAAAAAATAATTAGTGCTGGGCAACGATTATTTACATCCAAAATAAAAGTTTTCATTTACATAATATATGTGTGTGTACCGTGTACATTTATTAAGACACACACATACATATGTTTTGGAAATACTTACATGTATTTACATGTATATATTTATATTCATATAATTTATATTATATACAAATATAGTTCATATATAAACATATTTTTCTTAAATATATACATGCATGTGTATTTATGTATACACAATAAATATGCACAGTACTCGCACATATACTATGTATGCAAAAACTTGTGATTAATCGCAATTAATTGGGATATGAGGGGATTTTCAACCAGCATAACAAAAATGTTTTTGAACCAAATCACCTACCTTGTGGATATGACTTTTAATTTCACATATCATTACATTTACGTTGTATCTCGTGTTGAGCTATTTCAGCCGCAACCATTACCATATTCGATTTCTACAGCGAATGATTTGGCACACAACATTCTCTATCAGGCTAGAACTCTATTGCGGTTTGCCCGAGCATTGCAATTAATTCACATTTACTAGAATTCAATCAAATGGCTCAACTCATTTTTGTGTCTTTCCTGTGCACTACATATTATTTCTTATGCACAGCTTCGACAGCTTAGTTCTTTGGTTTCATTATCTGTATAAACAACCTTTTCATTGACAGATATTTTGCTCTCTTTCTCTCTTCTAGGTACGTCTTGTTGCTCTTCATTCTGTTCTTCATCCCAGGTGTGGTGATGATAATTGCCTATGGTCTCATATCCAGAGAACTTTACAGAGGGATTCAGTTTGAACTGGAGCAGAAGAAGGACTCTAGTGGTATGAACCATTTTTTTAAGCTCTCACACCAATATTTCAGTTAGCCCTCGAAGCACTGAGCAGCCTAAAGCATGCCTGTTCTCTTTGATATATTGGACTAAAATGGATTAACATCTGGAAAACTTTTAAAAGATTGCACTCACTCTGAATTGTTTACTGGCTATAGTTTTTGATTCGGTGCTTCCTGCAATCATTCAAACACTGTCGTGCCATCATTTGTCATCATGTGTTACTGTCTCATTTATTTATTTTTTTTCGCATGATGTAAGTGCTGCGAGTGAGGTTGCATTTTTTGAGGCATTCTTAAAAGCTCAACAAACTTTTCCCCTCTCTCGCTGTATTTGTGAAAGAAGCTGCTTGACCTGTGTGTCCCATGGCGAGGACTGAATGCACTAAGGTCATGCTGAGTACCTCCCTGGGCATTGAGGCTGTTTGTGCACTGATGTGCTGGATGAAAGTTCTCTCAGGGAGAAGCTTTAGACAACTTCAGTGAGGTGGAAGAGGTACTTCTGAGGGCATTTTAGTTAAAGACTTCACAGGTACCTTTTATTAGAAGTATTCTTCAAAAAGCACAATTTGTACCTGTCTTGTACGATTGCAGTGATGAGGCTGGAAAAAGAAAATGAGAGTAAATAGTGAAGTTAATGTTTTGGAGAACTCAGAGTAGGGACATGCAGAAGGTCTTACATATTTAAACAGAATACTGGTTGTACAGGTTGTTATTTGCACTACCATGTAACTCTGTTGTATCAGGTGCATACAGATTGTTACAAGATACTTTGTATATAAGAGCTGAAGCATCCTGCTTATTGTGCCCTGCCAAACCCACATTATGCAACATCTGCATTAAGCCTTGGTCTCACTAGAGTTTTCTGAAGTGTCTTTGGACAACGCAATGAACGGGTTATGATCTCATGCTCCAGGATATTTGTGTTTAGAAAATAAGTAATATTAAAGTAAAAAATTGAAAATATACTATATACTCTTCTTTCACCCAGCACTGCAAACCTGCAGCTAAAAAGTTTATATATTTTATTTATATTTGCATTTATATTAAAAATACATATATACAAAAATATGTACGTTTATGAATGTTTTTGTGATACACACTGTATACATGACATATATGCCCAAAAATGTATTGCACATACATAAACATACATACACTATTTGTATGGGCTAGATACACTCACCAGCCACTTCTATACCAGATTGGATCTCATATTGCCTTTATAACTGACTTAATTCTTTGTGGCACAGATTTAACAAGGTGCTGAAAACATTTCTCAGAGATTTTGGTCCATATTGACATGATAGCATCATTGCTGCAATTTTTTTGTTTTTTTTTGTTTTTGTTGGCTGCACACCCATAATGTGAATCAGCTGTTCCACCACATCGCAAAGGTGCTCTATTGCAGTGGTTCTCAATTCTGCTCTGCATATTTTGCATGTCGCTCTTATTTAACATATCTGGGCCTGTATTCACAAAACATTTTAAGGCTAAAAGTAGCTCATAACTCACCTATTTAGGAGAAAATCTTATTACTTGAAAATAATGGGCATGTAAAATCTAAATTTAGGACTCTTAATTTTTTGCTCTATAATGTGAAATGTTAGAAATAGTGAAGATGACTCCTAAGTCACTAAGACCAAATCACAAACTATCCTCCTTGCTAAAAAAAACAAAACAAAACAAAAAAAACAATAGAAAACATCACAGAGATTCTAATAGTTTCCACTACAAATACCTTTACAAACATCACAAACCATCAACTTGCTTTTTTAAGGAGAGACACTGCAGGTAAACAGGGTAAAAAAAAAAAACGTTGATGGAGAGGGCTCGAAGATTTCCCGCTCTTTAACAGAGGTGAGCGCAGTCGGTGAAGCTGTCTCCATAGAGAGGGCACAGAAACCAACTGACTGAAGGAGCTCAATGGATCTTACTGTAAGGCCACTGTAAGGCCTTCTGCGATTTCATCAACCTCTCATGCACTTCCGGGGAACAGGCACTGGAAACGAACGCAACGATCGTTACGCAGATGTCTATTATTCAGCCCCTCCTTGGCTGCCCGTTTAAGCACGGCCGCCATTTTAGCGTCCGCCTCAAACTGAGAATCAGCCCCCCACAGAGGCTTGCTCAGCTGAAGCTTCAGCTTTAAATGGCTCACACCCTCCTAGTGATGCTGCCGCCAACCATTCTGCCTGTTTAGGAGCTCCGAATAAGAAAATCAGCCGTGCTGAGACAGACTAGCAAACTCATCCGGAAGCTCGACCAAGGGACGTGAGGAGTGAGTGGTTTGCAGAATTTCGCCTCCTATTGCTCCCCATCGATGCACATCGCAGCGGCCTCGTACCCGGAATTAGAAGGACCAGAACGGGAAGCAGTCGAGGTGAGCCGCGGCTTCACGTAAAATGAGCTCATGAGCAAAGCGCACCCATGGTCATGTTTTCGCAAGCAAAACATGAACCATCAATGAGCGCTGCATCGGATAAGGAACAACACCCTTTTTACCTTGCCAAAATCAGCTCTGCAAAAATCATCTCATTCTGGTCGAATCTGCTTTAAATGCAAATGAGCTCTGCTCTCCCCGCCCCGCCCCTCTCTTCTCTCTGTGGAGAGACGAGCCTGTTTACTTAAGCCGCATTTAGCCACGTCTAGCTGCTAAACTTGCTAACTAGCACATTATTGAAAAGGCGATAGCAAAGATTCATAAAACAAACCTTATACTCACTTCTGCTGTAAGTGAAGCTAGATCATGAAGGATTTGCGCGAACATAGAAGGATATATGTAGATTGGGAGATGCATTCCCTTCACAAACAAACGTAATTTACTGCATCTTCAGCGGCTCAGATGTCAGGAGTAAATGACGACCACTATGTTCATTATTACATCCAGCAACACAACACCTCAATCGCTCAATCAGAGATATTCTTGTCTAACTTACATCCCTGCTCTGGCATCGAAACAAAGAGGATGGACTGTGACAGCTGATCTGAGGAAAAACGCTCATGTCAATCAACTATCGTTGGAGCGGCCTCTGTCGGTGTGATGCCACAATGACAGGCATCTGAGAATGGCTCGATTTGAAAAAGGGAATATTATTTTTACAGATTAATTAAAAACCACTACATGGATTTTTATCATTATAGGGTAGATTTGTACATACACTGCCAACACATATTACTGTTCAAACAACATGTAAAAGTAAACTTAGCACCCGATGACCCCTTTAAAAGTTTATTTGGACCGGCTTGCTCCTCTGAACCTCTACCTGTAAGTGTGATTAATAATTGATGGTTGTATTTTCTAGTGATCGTTCAAAATATGTAGTTATGTGTTATGTTGTGTAACATTATGTCGTGTAACATCTTGGATGACATGGGAGTAAATTATCAGGACATTTTTATTCTGAAAGTGGAGTAATCCTTTAAAACTTGTTGCTCTGTATCATGCAAAATATGTATTTAGTTGTGTGTGTGTTGTGTTCGCTCCGTGCAGCTCGTAGGTCTCTGGCGAACCGCCTGACAGCTTTATCTGTTCACCCGCTATTGTCTAGAAATGTGTCTAGAAATGTGTTGATGAATACTGAATGTTTGTTGTTGTTATTACTTGAAGTTCTGACAAAGAATAGAACAATACGTTGGTGTACAAGCTGCAGTGCTTTATCAATACATTGGGTTGACGCATATACTATGGCTGTTTGGGTGTTGTTGTTTACCACAGAGTTGTGGGCTAGAGTAACGGTTTGTCTGAGCAGCTTTGTGAATAGGTCTGAAGAGAAAACTCTTAGCTAAAAACTTTTACTTCTGTTTAGGAGAACTCTTAGTGGTAAGAGAAAATATTTTGTGAATACAGGCCCTGATTCAGATAACCAGCTTCTTAGAAGAGAGCTCCATGCATGAACTGTGTTCCGATTGACATCCTACACAGTGTTCTTTGCTCTCTACTCCCTGAGCACAAAAAAATCTGTTAAAGTTTACTTCACTTTGGAACATTCATTCACAGATTTGTGCTACGCCTTGGCTTGCAGTGTCTTCACACACACATGAAACTTACTAGAGAAGTGTGAAGTGTGGCATAATATATCTCTGTAAATAAATACAATTTAATTTCACATCTCACACACTTTAATGCCCTTTGAATGGAGCATATACGTTTCCTTCGAACTGGAGTCATAGCATATCATATGCCTAACCGTTAACCACCAATAGCCTGAACCGTTGATACAAAGCAGGATGGATCCATGCTTTTTTAATGTTGTTTACACCATATTCTGACCCTACCATCCAAATGCTGCAGCAGAAATTGAGACTTATCAAAGCATACAACCTTTTTCCAGTTTTCTGTTGTCCAGTTTTGGTGGACCTGTGGGAATTGTAGCCTTAGTTTTCTGTTCTCAGCTGACAGGAGTGGCAGCCAGTGTATTCTCATGCTGCCGTAGCCCATCAGCTTCAAGGTCCAACGTGTTGTGTTTTTATCCGAGTTACTGTTGCCTTTCTATCAGTTTAAACATGTCTGGCCATTCTCCTCTGACCTTTTGCCCTCAGAACTTCCCCTCATTGGATATTTTCTCTTTTTTGGACTATTCTCTGTTAACCATAAAGATAGTCTTTGTAGATCAGCGGTTTCTGAAATACTTAGAGCAGCCAGTCATGTGTGGCAAAAACCATCCCAAGTCACTTAAATCACTTTTCTTTTCTTTTTTCTTTTCTTTTCTTTCCTTTTCTTTTCTTTTCTTTTCTTTTTTTTTCTTTTCTTTTCTTTTCTTTTCTTTTCTTTTCTTTTCTTCTGATGCTTGGTTTAAACATCAGCTGATTGTCTGGACCATGTCTACATGCCTAAATGTTGCTGCCATATGATTGGCTGATTAAATATGTATGTTAATGAGCAGTTGATAAATTAATTGGTGAGTGTATATATGTTAATATATGAAATTTTTTCAATTTCTAATAGGTTTCATATGTTTTTTACTTCATATGACAATATACAGTTGAGGTCAAAAGTTTACATACACCTAACAGAATCTGCAAAATGTTAATTATTTCACCAAAATAAGAGGGATCATACAAAATGCATGTTATTTTTTTTATTTAGTATTGACCTGAATAAGATATTTTGACCCCGTTCAAAAGTTTATATACACTTGATCTTAATTCTTAATAGTACGTTGTTACCGGAATAATCCTAAGCTGTTTTTTTTTTCATGAGTCCCTTGTTTGTCCTGAACAGTTAAACTGTCTGGTGTTCTTCAGAAAAATCTTTCAGGTCCCACAAATTCTTCAGTTTTTAAGCATTTTTGTGTATTTGAACCCTTTGCAACAATGACTCTAAGATTTTGAGATCCATCTTTTCACACTGAGGACAACTGAGGGTCTCATATGCAACTATTACAGAAGGTTCAAATGCTCACTGATGCTCCAGAAGGAAAAACAATGCATTAAGCATACAGCCGGTGATATTTGTGCAAAATAAGAAAAATGCATTTGCATTCCCATTCTGATCAAAAGTTTACACCTTAATCACTGTTTTTCCTTCTGGAGCATCAGTGATGATTTGAACCTTTTGTAACACTTGTATTTAATTCCCTCAGTTGTCGTCAGTGTTAAAAGATGGATCTCAAAATCATACAGTCTTTGTTGGAAAGGATTCAAACACACAAGTGTTGAAAAACCAGATAATTTTTGGGACCTGAAAGATTTTAAACTAAATATTTGACTAAACATTTCGTAAAAAAAACACTTTGCTTCTTTTATGTACAGGGGTAAAGAATGGGTTGAACGGTGCATTGTCTTCTGGCCATGATGAGAGCGATGGTTGTTATATCCAGGTCCCAAAGAAGCCCCCTGCTATGGAACTTTCTGCTCTGACCACCTCTGGCACCGTCAAGGCTGACCGTCCACGTAGCAACACCTCAGAGGCAAAGCTCATTGCCAAAAAACGAGTGATTCGAATGCTGATCATTATAGTTGCCATGTTCTTCATATGCTGGATGCCTCTGTACTCTGCCAACACCTGGAAGGCCTTCGACCAAAAATCAGCCCAGCGCGCACTTTCCGGAGCTCCCATCTCCTTCATTCAGCTGCTGTCCTATACCTCAGCCTGCGTCAACCCCATCATCTACTGCTTCATGAACACCCGCTTCCGCAAGGCTCTCTTGGTCACCTTTGGGTGTTGCAGGCGGCCGTGCCACAACCGGAGGAAGAGGAGGGAAGGTGATGATGAGATCACTGGAGTCACAGGGGCGTCCATATCAAAGTTCAATTATACCACCGTTAGCACGGTAGGACCGTGTTAGCATTAGCATTGCAGGTGTCTCCAGTTTGATCTATGAGCTTTGTGCTTGTGACATGTACTGAGTCCAGATCACCAGATGTGTTCTTCTTTTTCATGGTGTCGACGTGCTTTGTTCTATGTGTCAGTGTTCATTTTTATTTGGAAAAGAATACCTCATTTGTCTGTCCTTTCTGCCCAAAGTCGGTGTGTAAGTCCTAAACTGTCTTTCTATGGTTGTGTCTTCAATTTATAGCATTGTGATACAATCAAAAGGTGCGGTACATGGGACGTGCGAAGATTGTGATTATTGTGTAAGATCTGTAGAGAACTTTTCAGAGGATGATCTTATCATGCATGGGAAGTGTTAATGCAGAAATACCATAGAAATATTCTTGTATCTTCAACGTTATAGAACCAAATACTGCATGTTGCATGATAAAACAAAAGACTACTCTTTCTAGATAGCTGCTTTCCGGCTACAAAATGGTACATTTTATTGTCTATTTTAAGTGTTTTGTATCTTGTGATGTATTGTCTGTATTTTGTTCTTTGTTTTGTTAGAGTTCTATATTGGCATTTTCGTCTTAATGAGCTTTGCTTAAACAACACCACTGAGAGTCCTTCTTTTGTGTATTCTGATAATAACAACATCAGAAGGTTTTGTAGGAGACAATGTTTAATTTGTGCTCCTTCTTTTCTGATGCACCTACAAGTTATCCTACATCAAGATGTATCAGGTGGGCAAGGCAATTCAGTCATCAACAGAATCAACGGTCTCTTGGAAATCGTCACCCCAGTTGAAGTGATGCCATGGTCAATACTGCCAAGCTGCATGACAGGTTGGAATTTTTAATGCCTTGGCACTGGAGATAGTAATATAAAAGGAAAATAATAAACTGTAGAGGGAAGTTTGATGTGATTGCCTTGGAGGCACTAATGTTCTAATAGACATTCTCACTACAACACACACACACAAAAAGCATTCAGTATATCTCAAATTGCAATTGCTCTAATTGATTTCTTCCTTATTGCTGAAGCTGATGAGACACCTGGGATATTCGGCTTCTCGTCTGGCCCCAACGAACCCTCTCTGAATATATGAAAGGAAAGCTAAGCTCTTGTTTGTGCTGAAATTAATTTATTCAACGGTTCATGCTAAACATGAAAGCTGGATCTGCAAGGCGAAACCAAGCGTTTTAAAATTCATCCTCAAAAGAATGGAACGCATATGAAATGTTTGTGTGCTTATACTTGGTTCATCTTGTTATCCACTGGATTTTTGAAATGCCTGAATGGACATATTTTATACAAATATTGGCTGCAGGGTTATTATAGTTAACTACAAACTATAACTGAAATGAAAAATAAAACCCCTATTTTTGTTAGTTTAAATAAATTGAATGTTAAAGGGATAGTTCAACCAAAAATGAAAATCCTGTCATTAATTACTCACTCTCATGTTGTTCCAAATCTGTAAGACCTTCGTTCATCTTCAGAACACAAAATAAGTTATTTTTGATGAAATCCATGAGCTTTCTGACCCTGAAAGCAATGCAGCTGACAAGTTCAAGGCCCAGAAAGGTAGTAAGGGCATCGTTAAAATAGTCCATGTGACATCAGTGGTTCAACTGTAATGTTATGAAGCTATGAGAAAACTTTTTATGAGCAAACAAAACAAAAATAACAACTTTATTAAATTTCTTTTCATCCATGTCAGTCTCTGCCACGTATTCAGGAGAGTACCACGACTCATTTTTTCTGACACAGGAGCCGGCGTTCTGACGTAGAACCCGGATGTGCTGCTTCTTGTTTACAAGCAAAGGAAGGCGCACACTGTACATAAAACAGTCTTTGTAAACATGTCTGAAGATTTCGACAGAGAGGATGACAATTTTTTGCCTGTTCTATGTCAGAATGCTGGCTCCTGCATCTACAGGACCACACGCATGCATCATGGTACTCTTGCGAACACGCAAGACTGACACGGAAAAGAAGAAATCATTGAATAAAGTCATTAATTTTGTTTTCTTTGCACACAACAAGCATTCTCGTAGTTTCATTACATTTCGTTTGAACCACTGATGTCACATGGACTAATTTAACAATGCCCTTACTATATTTCTGGGCCTTGCATGTGTTAGTTGTGTTGCTGGCTATGTAGGGTTAGAAAACTCTTGGATTTCCTTAAAAATTTGTTTTATTTGTGTTCCAAAGATGAATGAAGGGCTTACGGGTTTAAATCGATATGAGGGTGAGTAATTAATGACAGAATTTTCATTTTTGGGTCCATGTTGAAAAAAAAAACACCATATGCTGGTTACGTATGTTTTGAAGCATGGCTGCTGGTTTGAGCTGGTTTAAGCTGGTCCTTAGCTGGTCATGTGCTGGTCCTAAGCTGGTCCTAAGCAACTAGCTTCTGCTCAGGACCAGCATATGACCAGCACATGACCAGCTAAGGACCAACTAAGGACAAAGTCCCTTTAAGACAAGTCATTTCACTGAGTGGCCATCTTTGAAATGCCTCTCGGGCACGCAAGTGCAGCTCCTATCTCTTTGAATGGGGAAACATCAAATTCTCCAAAACTGTTCACCAAGCTTGCGATTAAATTTCATATTTGGAATCACCAATGAAATCTGACAACAACTACTTCATAAATGTTGTTTCTTTTGCTCAAGTTGCCTTAAAAAAGGCTTATAGACCACCCAGTGTGCATGTGCAGTCCTGAGTGCACGTCTGAGAACACTGACTTTTTCTATAGCATCCGGGACTTCCAATGGCAGCTGCAGTGACGTGCTGATTTTACAGATTAGTGATTGGCTTGTTTATCCCGAAGGCGGAGCTTTGTGGCCATAATGGGCGTTACATTTTTCAGAGTCTTGGGGTATTCTATAGTCTTTGCTAAGCTCAAACCAACGTTGTTTTTTCAACAGTGGTGAACTATCCCTTTAACTATAATAAAATAAAATTTTAAATGCCAAGGCAACATTTCTAAATTTCATTTCAGTTTGATGTACTAAAATAACTAACACTGAAATAAAATTAATAATTTAAAAAATGAAAATTAATACAAAACTAAACTTCAAAATGACAAAAACACACCACAAAATTGCTAAAACTTTAAAATGAAAATGAAAACAGAAAATATAAAAGTAAAAATTCAACATTTTGCTACAATCATAATAGGCAGTTAATGACAGCTGTGAAAATTTTATTTATTATTCTACTTAATTAATGTTGAATAAAAAAGATCATAACTCAAATTGTACTTATGTGTACTTATGTGTTAGCTTATGTGTTAGCTGTACTTATTTATGTACATAAATACATAAATTTCACCTTTTTCCCCACCACCTCCATAAACTGGGGGTCAGCACCAGAATTCATAGCTTCATAATTTGTTTATGTGCCCCCTGGGAATACAGTGAGCTAATACTTCAGTGCTCACACATGCCCGCCCTTCTTACCTCTTTTGTTTCTGTCTGCTTCTCTCTCTTGATTATCACTCCCCTCTTGCAATTTTTCATTTCATCGATCAGTTTTCCCTCTCTCCATTTCCTCTGAAGTACCACCTGGGTATGTGGCAGACCTATATCAAGCCCATGTCTTGGGGATAAACAGAATGTGCTATTTCTCACTCAGACACACAACCTGTCTGCTAAGTAGCTGCTGTTATTTCTCTTGTTGTCAGTGACATCTGCTAAAATGGACACAGAAAGTTGAGCTAGTTCTTCTTGCAGGTTTGTTTTGTTTGGGTGGATGATAGATAACATAAGTCTGACCATTAATTTCAAATTGCTGCACCAGAGGATATGGAACCAGTTTCCAAGACAACCATTCATACATTCAAAGGGGGTTTGATTCGGACTGAATGCAACAAAATAACAAATAGAAAGTGATTGAAATGAAAGCTACCTGAATAAATAAATAACAGAAAAGCAAAGAATTACATGAAAATAGCTTTAGATAATCAGGCAAATAACAAAGAACTACATTCAGAAATTCATCTATTGTCAAGCGGGACGCAGAGTGCAATGTAATGAAAATGCCACTTTTGAGGTTTGGTTGGTAGGTTGAATAAGATGTGCTATACCTTCTGACCTTGTTCAGATAAAGATTGCTCATATTTCTGAACATGCTTTTGCTTACTTCTGTAGCAGATGTAAACGAGCACTAACAGACTAATAATTATGCAGCGTGTCAAAGTTTGTCTGCTCTAGATTGTTCTCTATGAGGAATTATCCTCGGCTAGTTCCCTTCCGAAATATAGATACAGGAATGTTTTGTGCATTTCTTGGGAGTGCTTTGTGATCTGTATGATTTAACCAAAACATTGTAAGATACTGAATTAAATATATGTACTGTCCTTTGGGTTTATTTTTGAGCATCTTTGTAAATAAAACAGTTCACTTCTATTCTGTACTTATATGATAAATATCTAAATATAAATATCAAATAATTTAAAAAGCACAGTATGAGACTGGGAGGAAACATGTAATAGATACATATTTCCAAATAAACCACACAAAAAACATATATACTAAACTACTAAACAACAACACCAAAAAAATATACATCCATATATGATAGAAAAAGCAAATGGTACTGGTCTTCTGCAGTAGAGAGTTTTGAATATATGTAAGTACCATTTGAAAAACAATTAAGTGATAAGGAAACAGGTTGTTAAAATGCAGTGTATTGGCTAAAACATCACAATACACCATGGCCACCATAGCCTTAATTGAGGGAGAGAAAATGTATAAGACTGTGTGTGTGTGTGTGCATGAGTGAGCACTTGTGCATAACCATTGATTGTATTGTTAGGCCATTTTTGTAGCAAATTGTCCTTTCCAGTGGCCATTATCTAAATTTAAATGTGGTTTATACATTTATCGGTATTCGGTTATGTTCAGTATGCTATTTTGTACTTTGTAAAAGTTATGTGATATTGTCTTTCAGGGTGTTTTTCCCCCAAGTCTGAAATGTTCCATGTTTTTTGTTGATTTATGTTACTGTTTTTCCCATTTCTTGTCTTGGAGAATGAGAAATAGCATCAACAGATGAAAGATTCAGTTTTATTCTTATTATTTGTGATTAGCTATTCTTCTAAAGCAAACTATAACACTGTATATAGGGTTGTTTCTCACAGATTAATAGTTTAAAGTAATATTTTCTCACAGTGTTTCACTCTTTCATCTCCAGCTAGTTGCTGTTGTGATGGATGGATTTCAAAGGGCAAGTTTCTTGACAGAGTTTTTAGTGGGTGTACATGCTTTGTGCATTGAATGAAAATTCAGTGTGCCGAAATGTTTGGACTACGTGAACAATTAAGACAATTTGCAGTGTATATTTAATGACAAAGCCCAGCTTCTTTCTGCTTTTAGATTAGCGGCTGGCCATATCACAAATGAGTCATTGATGTGACGCTTATTTTTTTGTCATATAAAGACTAATTAAATGAAAACCATATTTAGTTTTGCATTATCTTCTCATATTATGTCTTAAAAAAAAACACAATAATAACGCTAATTCGCTGCTTGAAAACAAACATTCTTTGGCACAGTAAGTGTTTTAAATTATAAGAATTTTTAACCATTTTAACAAGGCAAGATTAGTACAAGTTATAAATCCATTGTCACTGTTTTGAAGGTAAAAGTTTATTACATTTTACACCACTTAACATTTGCCAAACCTTTATTAAATACTTTAACATTTCTTAAAAATGATATAAAAGTGAACATTTTGTGACAAAACCAACATGAATACAGAGAATATATTTCTTAAAAAAAATGTGGCACATGTATTAGATTTTTTTATTTATTTTTTTTTTTCAAGATTTTTCTTTTTCTTACCCAGGTATTGATTTTAATCAATTTGCCTTGCATGCATTTTCTTTTTTGAGACTGTATGACTGCATGTCCTCTCTAGACCTTTTCAGAAATCTTGAAAAAAACCTGTACCCTGTATGTTCTGTTTAATATGATTATGCCTTCTTGTTGCTAAAGCTGTGCGAAAACTCTATCAACGTCTGTTTTAAAGCCAGTTGATCTTATTATATGTTTGCTATATTTAGAATACTTGTGGCAGCTTGTTTTGCAATGTGTAAACGTCTTTGCTGTGTTCTGGGTTTTGTAGTTTGAGGCCAAGGCTAAAATAAAGCTTTTTCCTGTGCTGCCATGGTAATCTGTCTTCTGTTATCATGTCTTTGAAACTCCCACTTCTTCCTCCTCCATCACAGAATGTTTATTCAGCTACTTAGTTCGCAGGTGATGTCTCACAGAATCTGTTTCTCAGGGAAAGCCAGTGTTGTGACAGCTCTGCTGCTCAAAAGTGCTTGCGTCTTTTTTGTCTGCACAGCTTTCAGCAACAGGACGAGTGTACATATGTGTTGTGTGTGTGCGCGTGTGTCATGGGCAGACAGGAGAGTAGAGAGTTTGATGGTGAGATGGTGTCAGTTTTCAAACTGCTAGAAAGATTTTTGTCAATGACAGAAAATTGCAACTCTATAATAATAATAATAATTGCAGCCTGCAACAATAAATACCATTAATTAAGCCCAAAGTGACATTTGGAAATACAATTAAGCTCTTTGGTGACTCCTGTATATCAGTGATCTCAAAACTCAAATCAATTTCAACTCACTTTCTCTATTCTCAGTAGGGCATTAAGGACGTTATTGTATTGTTTAACATTTAGTATTGATTGGATAGATAACATAATATCCATATATAATGTTCACGCCATCCCTCATACTGAGCTGTTCGATTTCAGCAGATTTGTCATGTATGTAGCCTAATACATAACCTCAAAAACACATTTTATAATGAGCTGTGACTCAAAAAAAGCTTTCTGTACTTTCTATACCTTGATCTCATGAAGAGTGATTTTTCTATTAGGATTGACTACAGTCTCTTTCCAAAAATTCCCATACACAAATCAGTAGCATGCAGTGGAGTTCTGAAATGTGGAGGCCTCACATTTTTTATTTATTTTTTATTTTTTCTGCATTTCTGTATTTATTTATTTACTTAAAAGTAAATTCATGTCACATTTTTTGGTTATAAACATTAATAAACATTACTTACATCACCGGCACCAGAATAAAAATCTATATTGTATTTTCACATGAACAATGTAATAAATAGGCTATTCTATTTATTAAAACCAAGTATACATGTTATCAGTTTAGTGTTTTTAGGCATTTTAGATTTATTCCAAAATAATAACTCAAGACAGTAACAATATACTTTATTTAAACAATTATTTATTTTATTTATTAACTAATGTTTAGCTGTTCTTTTTCATAATAAAATAAACACCAGTCCTCGGAACAGACATGGAGATGTACCCTTTAATTTTAACAAGCTGATTGCTCACTAAAAAAAACCCACAGATCATGTTTTCAGGCCATTTGTAGTTTCATTTTGACTTGATAAAGGGGTGATATATAAGTATGTTGAGAGTTGTTTACTTTTTTTATTGGTCTTCCCATTAACACCATTATATTGTTTATTCAGACTGATTTTTGAACGCACACGTACGAAAGGGACGGGATTTATCCTATGAACCAGTTATAGCTGATCATAACCAGTCATATCGCAATGTGACTTTCCCCCAGTCATACTTAAATACCCCCCAGCAAACTCACCGCACGCTTTAGGGTGTCTGTTAAAACTTTATGGGCTCAGGGGAGGCGAGAGAGAGAGACGCGGACTCCCGCTTGTAAATTTACATGCTGGTGTCATTGTTGGACAGTTTTAGTTTAGAAAAACAAGTGATTTATATTCTTTTCAACCCATAAAAACGTACCTTACTGCACGTTTCGCAGCACTTTCAAGTCCACTGAGAGGCGCTAAAACAAAGGTTCAATACGTAAACCCTGCCACGTTGTTATTATGTTGATATAGGTACATATTGCTGTGTAAATATTACTTTATTATTTTTATTAGGTACGTATTGTGGCGGTTCAGAGTTCAAATATTCAGGGACTGTCGCTAAAAGTTAATGCCCTGTCGTGTTGGAAATATGCCTTACACCAAGCCCAACCCCAAACCTACACGATAGTGTTAACAAATGCAAAATTTATATAAAAACGCATTTGTTGGTGCAAGTGTGCCATTGAATCTTCCTTGTGTGCAGATTTGAACTGTTTTGTCGAACTGTAGTTACATGGGATTCACACCGGAGCTCACCTCTCAGGTACATCTCCGTACTGCATGAGCTACCAAACAAACCTACTGTCTAAAAAGAATAAAAGGTGTCAGAGTTTTACTGCCTATAGTGTTCATTTCTTTTGGAAACTGCAGTGATATGCATTTATTGGTACGTATTTTGCGTCTCGCGAAAAAGTGCCCCCAAGTAAGTTTTTGCCATGAGATCAGGTTTTATAACATATAAGTAACGGCCTTATAAGTAACATATATGAGAATATCACTCTTGATATAGGGCAATATGTTATATTTCCATATGGGAAGCAACATGAAATCTTAAATTTGACAATTTGACTCCCACTGAAATCTGTGCTGACGGATTTAATAGCCTGCTTACATGCATAAATGGCATAGAGATTGACATAGACCTATTCTATACTGCCTGTAGTTGTATGTAAAATGATAGTTTTAAGAAAATTAATGTAATTATACTTTTAAAAGTATAGTTAAAAACAACACCAGCACTGTCACTGAAGTTCAAGGAAAGGCAAAACTTATCTCCTTAGACGTTGAAGAGCTCTCACTACTCAGAACGCTGTGAGTCAGGCCTGTGTTAAGATTCACTTTAACCGACAGCTCTTTTTGTCTTGTTTCCCTGAGGCAGTCATAATTGGGGTCAGTGTCTTCTTTTTGCTCCTTTCACGACCTTTTCTGTTCAATTGCCTTATTATCTCTCAGGTTTATGGTTCACACCTGCCTGTCAAGAAGAAATTTCCTTGTGATTATTAATTAGTTGCATGTGTGCGCAAGCAGGTAATGAGCTAGAAGGAGCTAGAAAAGATGAATTTTTACATGTTACATTCATCCGAGTAAAAGGTAAATCTCACACTGAGATATGACTAATCAAAAACACATGCAATTACGCATAGAGCTGTCAGGGAAAGCTAAGCAATTCTCTCTGTCTGAACCCTTAGTCCTCAAACATCCAACGCTTATTTCCGTTTTATCTCTTAAAAACATCACCCATTGAGGAAACTCCAGAGGGGAGAGAGAGAGAGAAAATTGTGTTAAGGATGAGAAAGATTGCTAGATCGCAAGGAGAGATGGTCTGTTTTTATGAGGGTCAGTCTAAGTCAACAAGTCTCTCCAGTTCACACACACTGTCATTGTAGCTGTTATGAGATTCTGTCTCCACGCTGCCCATTTCTGTGGCTAGACTGTGTATGGATTGATCCCGGAGAGACATTAGGTCAGAGTAATGTCTTGTGAGGGATAGAATCTCTCTCTCTCTCTCTCTCTCTCTCTCTCTGTGTGCCGTATTTCATTTATAAGCCATATCTGGTGCCCATCTCCGAAACCTCGGTCATATCGTAGGTGAGTGTGTACGTGGTGAGCTTATGTGAGAGGCTTGTGAACCTCATCTTATCACAAGACAGATTACAGTGTCAGGAGATATTAAGCTAGAGATCTCTCAGTGGATCTGTCCAATCTCACAATGTTTTCAAGAGCAGTTCTAACAATTTAAAGGAAAACGGTATTCCCAACAACAGAATATTTGAATTCTTGATATCCTCTCACTTGTACTTTCCATAACTACCTATCATTGTGGATGTTCTAAATAATTGTCTTCCTCTCATTTTTACACTCTTCTAGCATACAACTGATGTTGTTTTTAGATGCAGTGAATCATTCACACTGACCTTGATGGAAATGAACAGATGTAAAGTTCCATTAGTTGCTTTATTATTCAATGTCAGTGCAGCAAATCGAATTTATACACTTACAGAATGTCCCTCCTCTTTCAAATAAACAAGTGAAAACCTTTTGACTTGCCTTGTCAAAAGTGGTAAAAGAAACATTCAAGGTTAATTTATAAAGCATGTTCACTGTATAAACAGCTCGGTTCAGTAAAACAGAATTTACAGCTCAATTTACACCTGGATATTTGTACCATGCCCACACTGGCAGAGAGGCCTTATTGAGATTCAAGCCATCACGATCTCGTTACACTTCTGACAGTGATTCAAAGCATTTTTTTCACATAGTGTACATTTAAAAGGTGGAAGAAAAAAAGGAAGAAATAAACTGATGCAGAATTTTCACCTTAGACATTAGCTTTAAAAACAGAGAAGCTATATTTCATATGGATGAACAGTCCTCTTCGCTTCAGTAATGAGACAATGTTGGAGGATTCACTGTCAGCCAAACAGACCCTTTACACACACACACACACAGACACACACACACACACACACACACACACACGCACACACACACACACACACACACTCACACCCATATCCACACACACTGCATACTAACGGCCTGGAAAGCCCTAGAGAGCCAAGCTATTCATCTTCACTGGCCCTCACATTTTTCTCTGTCCTTCTCTCTTCCTATTCTGCCTTTCATCTGGTATTGCAACTCTTGTTGCTTCATTCCATCTCTTTTGTTCTCTCTGTGTAAGATTTGCCCTATGCTCCAGCAATTTCCTATAATGTGGCCAAACATAATGACCCCATATGGACCTCAGGCCCATTTTACATACTAGTTTGTGTTGCATGAGTGTAAAAACAACGGTTTTCAAATAGAGAGACACAGGAAATGGGAGGCAGTAATTATCCATGGACTACACATTAGTGACCGACCCCTGACCCCTGGTGACCCCTGTGTCTGCTTCTCACAGGTGGCAGTTTTTTTTTAAATTTGGTCAGCTTTTTTGGTACTTTTGGTAGGAGGGATGCAAAAGTGTGTTTCTACATAAGCTGCAGTGGTACTTGGATTGGCATTGTGAGAAAGACTGCATGAAATGATCATGCACTATTCTTGTTTAAATAATAAGCTGACAAGAGCTGACGAGCTGACAACTCAGTTGTTATCAATTCATTGTTATCAAATTTATAGACCTTCTAGAACATTCAGGCATACAGCACAGGTAGAAGAACCCTCTCCCACCACAAAATAATAAGAAAAAATATTTCATGTTTGCTTTAAATAGATTGTTCAGGTCCTAAATATCAGAATATTAATAGTTAATTATTTTAGTTAATTTATTTGAGATGTTTTGAACTCCTTGCATGATTGAATACTCTTATTTTATAATTACAGCTGACATTGCTATCTATTCATTTATATTACACAGTCAGCCATTTTGGATTTTCCCATAATGTTCGCTTCAAAAATATTAGCTTCAATAATACAGTAACAAGAATATTTTGTATACTTAATTCAAACCTGAATTAATCTGTTCGACTAGTGGAACATAATAGCTAAATTCTTATTGGATCATTATTTCGAAAAAAAAAACAAACAAAACAAAACAAAACAAAAAAAAAACACTGCTAGAGTGGCACAGGAAATGGGAGGCAGTAATTATCCATGGACTACACATTAGTGACCGACCCCTGACCCCTGGTGACCCCTGTGTCTGCTTCTCACAGGTGGCAGTTTTTTTTTGATCCCTCTTATTTTGGTAAAATAATTAAAGGGGTCATCGAATGCTAAGTTCACTTTTACATGTTATTTGAACATTAATGTGTGTTGGCAGTGTATGTACAAATCTGCCCTATAATGATAAAAATCCATGCAGTGGTTTTTAATTAATCTGTAAAAATAATATTCCCTTTTTCAAATCGAGCCATTCTCAGATGCCTGTTGTTGTTGCGTCACACCCACAGAAGCTGCTCCCACGATAGTTGATTGACATGAGTGTTTTACCTCAGATCAGCTGTAACAGTCCGCCCTCTTTTGTTTCAATGCCGGTGCAGGGATGTAAGTTAGACAAGAATATCTCTGATTGTATCTCTGATTGTATCTCTGATTGTATCAATATCTCTGATTTTTGCAGAGCTGATTTTGGCAAGGTAAAAGGGTATTGTTTTACACAACCATTGAGAATTTTTAACCAAAGTATATTATAGACTTTTCATTAAGACCCTGAAGAATCATATCAACTTGTGGAAAATGGGCATCCGATGACCCCTTTAACCTGTTTAATGATTTTGAAAGGGGGATGTAAACTTTTGACCTTATCTGTAGTCTATCTGGTTTTACTATTTTACATGCCTGTTATGAACATGAATATGCCATTAAACAATCACAGCAACATGCCACATTCATGCCATTCTTCAGGAGCTCAATTAAGGTAAGAAGGATGCAGGTTTAAAGTGTGGTTTATATTATTCTGTCATGTAATTTTTTACACATTTGATTCATTTTATCGTTGTACTGTTCATTGTCCAAAATTTTCACCCAAACCTGGTCTCCTCACAGAAAAATGTGTGAAAGTATAATGCAGTATTACCTACCTAAGTATTTTATCATAAGTATAACGTTTTGTATTATAGGGTTAAACATCTTTCAAAGCTCTTTGGATTGTGATTATAACTGACATGTCAACATTTTTGGATTTTGAAAGCCAATATATATAAAAAACAAACAAACAAACAAAACATGAAATGAGTTTGCCTAAAGGGTGATTTTTTTTTACTTTTAAGAGTAGATTTAAATGTGGGTAGCTACTTTAACTGGAGTACATTTCTACAAAACCTTTATTTCAAAACTGTACATAACTTTTTACTTAGTGTACATGAAACATAGTAATGTTTCTCTGATTACTTTATTTTATTGCAATATATGCAAAGAAATGCATAGTTCAGTCCAAACGTGTCTCATTCAAAGATTCTATTCAAAGACGTCATCAAACACTTGGCAAAACAGTCTGAAATTGTTTGCGAATCAGTTTGAATTATTTGTTCAGTACTGTCAGGACCACTGTTGTCAAAGATGACTGACAGTTAGCACACAGTTTGGATTGGTGGTCTGGTTCCATTCTGGGCAAAAACTTCTTGCCCATCCATGCAGTCTAGCATGCATAAGAGCAAGGGAGAGCAGCAGTAACCCCCTATAGGGTAAACAGAACAGAATCATTACAAATAGTAGATATCATTAATGCTCTTAATGACAATTTAATGAAACAACATAATTTAAGATAAAGGAATCTGAATCAACAAGGAATATCAGAAGACCAAGTCCTGACTGTGGACAAAAGGAGGAGCTGGGAATGGATGAGGGAAATTAGCTCCTGAGCAAAGCGATAAATTGCTGGGTTTCACTTTACAGTATGTGTGCATGTGTTTATAGTGAACTTACAGAGTACCAGCTTAAGAAAGTTCTGGTAATATAAGGTAACTATATGGAGTAGGGTTAGGTTAGGTTAGATTTAGGGGTAGGTTCAGGGTTAGTACCTAGTTATTACCTAGTTATTGTAATTACTGTATTAAGTACATAGTACGTACATGAGGAACAGGACTGTAAAACAAAGTGCTACCAGCTGCTGAATAATAATGAATTGGACCTTATATATGGATGCTGTAATTGTTGTTGGCTACTATAGGTAGACGTGGATCAGCTGACAGTCAAGCTTGATTGACGTGACCTGCCAGAACTAATGCTACGCTAGATTTGCCTACAGGCACTGAACCATCAGAAGTGGTTTCTCACTAGAAGTTGTAATTGGAAATTTAAGAGCACAGAGAGCATAAATACTGTAATGTTTGATGAAGTGATCATGAACATACAGTCAATTTAAACCAGCTCTGAAAATGCATCCTATTGTTTGCCACCAATTAAGATCTTTATTAGTTTATATAGTTTATATAGTAGATGATTATGCTAAAAAGTACACAATACCACTACTACAAGGTATGACATTAGCAGGTTTTTAGACATAAACCATAATTTATACGTAATTAACCTACCATTGTCCACAGAGTAAGAAATAAACACGCATCATCTGGGTATTACACATTGCCGCATGACCTGTTCATTTTAAAAAGGAATGCCGTTGCTTAGACACAGTTACACATGCTTACAGAAATATACATTTAATTACATTTCAGAAAGCAGACAAAAGGTCAGTCAGCAGCGGCTATTTGCACTAAGTGTAATAGATGCTATTTACACTAAGTGAAAATAGCATATTTTCTTAGTGATAGGTGCTATTTACACAAAAGTCCAAACAGCAATGTATTCTATTTACACTAAGTTAAAATATCAGTATTTTTTTTAGCAATATACTATTTACACTAAGTGCAAATAGCTATAGATTCTATTTACACTTAATTTAAAATCTATAACACGCTTTGGTTAAAATTTCTCAGTGGTAGGGTAAAAAACACCCTTTTGACCTTGTCAAAATTAGCTCTGTTCACAGAAACCTGTTTTGTTGCATGTCCCTTTAAATGCTAATGAGCTCTGCTCACCCCGTCCCTCTCTTCCGTGGGGTGACGAGCCATACCATTTACTTTAGCCGCATTTAGCTGCGGAACTTGCTCACTAGCACATTATTAGGAAAGGCGATTTACAAAAATTCATAAAAGAACCTTATACTTACTTCTTCTGAAGCTGGATCACAAATGATTCCTGTGAACATAGATGCATTTAGGTAGATCAGGGGGTGCATTCCCTTCAAAAAAAGAAGGTAATGCAATGTCGGGAGTAAATGAAGACTGCTGTTTTCATTATTACATCCAACAACAGAACATCTCAATCGCTTAGGAGCCATTCTTGTCTACTCCTGCACCCGAGTCGATACAATGGCAGACTGTTGACAGCTCACTCAGGGCGGGTCTAAGGTAAAACGGCCGTGTCAGTCAACTATCCTGGAAGCGACATTCGTCTGTGTGACATCACATAGCCAAGAAGCTGAAAATGGCTTGATTTGAAAAAGGGGATATTTTACAGAGATTTAAAAAAAACACAGTGGGTGGATTTTTATCATTATAGGGTGGATGTGTACACAACCTGTCAACACACTTTATGTTACTTATTGCAGATAGTGGCAATTATCTGAACCCCAGTATTGTAGTACATTATAAAACAGTATGCAATAATAATGTATTGAGTGTAAATTATTATTATTAAATGGATGCCACCTTATTTTGACAAAAAGCAGTACAACTACCCTAACCCTATCCGATACTTTATTTTCAACTTTGTGATTATTTCCTTCATTTTTATGAAAAATAAATGCCTTTCTGATGTGATATGAGATTTGAAAAGGCAGAAAAAAGTTCCACAAAACTCTGTTCAATTGCATCAAAAAGACTACAGCACACACTTTACCATCTACACCACTTCTCACAGCGCCACTTCATATTATTATAGCAGCAAAAATGGATCTTCAAAAAAATATTAGATCAAGCCTGATGACTCAAACTTGTGGAGAGTATGAAGTATGTTATGGCACTAAGGTCATTTCCTGTACAAGCTGACGCAAGTTTCACTAATTATTGAAGTGAGAAAGTCGAATGGAACATGCTAAAATTGGAGTTAGCAGTGCTGGAAACATAAAGCCTTTACTGAACAAGAGTCAATATCAATAGCCTATATCAGGTGTTTTTCTGTTACATGGAAGCACAGAAGGTGTAACCCCCTGAGGTTTGGTGAGTGAGCAATGCTAGGGCCATAACATAGAAATATGTATTAGCCAGAAGCATTTTTTGTGTGTGTATTTTCAAAATATGGACACATGACATGCCACTGTGCCACATGGTCTTTTCAAACATGAAGTCAGACTGTCATATACAAGATCTAATTTTCCTGCATCTCATCCAAATGTGCCTCATTTGGTTGTCACTTCCCACACTGAAGGCTGTTACCTTGACTCATATGTGAGAGCTCTTTAAACAGTCAGTACAGAATCATTTCACAATTAAGTAGTCTATCAAGGTAAACTTTCATGAACCCCAGAGGACCATGAACCTCTTAGTTTTGTTAAAAAGAAGGATATTTTGTTAACTTGCCAACAATTTTCTCTCTCTCTCTCTTTCTCTTTCAAACCCAGCAACAGTTTTTGTTCTACCACCTACCGCTATGGTACCCGACTGTGCTGTTTTATCTGAACTTTCAGATCTTTAATTTCCTTTTATGAAATTAAGAAATTTTGGTTATGTAATTTACTGCCAACAAGAGGTGAAGCTTCTGCTTTGGATGAAATGAGAACAGACATCTGACATGTGTTTCTGTTAATTATCATTATTGCTTGCGTGAAACATAACGTCAGATTTCATTGAAACTAAAGCAATTTTTGTGAAGTCTATTGCTTTTGGCATCGTTGTTGTGGGTTTGCTACAAATTAAAACATGTTTCACATATTTTTTTTTTATTCCTTTTGTGCATTGTTTCATGTAATCTTGCCACAGAAAGTTGGAGTCTGTGCAGGTAAACACACTTACTGTGAGATACCTCATAAAAGCAAAGTATGCCACAGGGAACAAGCTCAAATGCCTGGCATATGTCTTATAGCCTGAACATAAAAAGATTGCTCCGTTTTGTTAACGTAAGCAGGATTTTTGGCTACAACACCTGTGGGAGATCTAACTTCCAGTTGTCGCTACTTGTACACCAAATCCAATAAATAACTCTGTTTTATAGACTAAGTATTGCATAGCAGATCTTATGCCAAGAGGAACACGATTCTTTCTGACCATATTAATATAGACTTAGATCATCATGTACAATTCCATATACAAGCTTTCTTTAACCTTGAGATTAAAGCACAGTAGGAGATTTGATGATCCACAGATGGACTATGGTGCCCCAAGAGGAAATACCATGACTGGTGGCTAATTGAAGACCAGAAGAGGAGGGGGAGGAGGGTGTGAAAATGTGCTGGACAGTCTGACATAATGGCACATTTGGCCTCTATTCTGCTAAATCACTTCTGTAAGTGGTTATGGTGTTAGCTAAATTAGCTAAAATACCAATTCTGAGACGATTTCCGTCTCCTGCCCCAAACCCTGACCTCAAAAAATACCAGCAAGGTGACAAAACTGTCCTTTGATTACTACCAAAGGCCAGTGTCAGGAAGTTTGAAATTAATGCGACACAATGAACTGTTGTTCAGTCATCATGCTGAAATGTCATGCTAAAACACAGGGTTAAGTGGGATCAGAACATAGAAGAACTGCAGCTGATTCTGTTGGGTGGCAGTATGCTTTTTTTTTATAGCTGAACAAATTATTATGGTAATGATGCAGCACCACAGGACAGCAGTTAATCACAGCTTGAAGTGTGATCATACTTTAAAATCAGCTGAAAGGGTCACTATCTAGTAAGTTGTACAAATCAAAGCTCCTGAAAAGACATGGCTATCTACATCTACATTTGAAATGGCATTATATATATATGTGTATATATATATATATACATATGTATATAAAACAGGCACTTTTTATGTTAACCACTGTTTATGCTGTTTAGGCTTTACAAATGACATTACTGGCAGCCTGTCTTGCTATAAATGGTTCAGTACTAATGGCCAGTATACCTCCTGAATTTTTTTCTTTTTTTTTCAAACCATTTTCTCTCTCTCTCTCTCTCTCTCTCTCTCTCTCTCTCTCTCTCTCTCTCTCTCTCTTTTTTGATTTTTTTTTTTTGATTTTTTTTTTTTAAATAATATTTGCAGTTTTTACTTTTATTGAATTTATTTGCTTTTAATTTATTAAGACAGATGAGGGTTTGTCCTCATGACTTTTCGGCTTGTATGATTGATCCATATGCTGTGGTAATGATTGCCAAAGATCTTTGTGTGTCTGGTGTGTGTGTGTGTTTGTGGGAAAGAGAAAAACACTTTTTTTGAGTTAGTTCATCAGTATATGGGAGGCATCTTGGCTCAAGTTTTTCTTTCCTCTGATTTCACCCATGTGGGTGGTTTTAAAGACGTCACTGTCCTATTCTGGAGGCAGTCTTTTCTTGAATTATGATCAGTATTTAATTATGTCTTCAATCAGAAAGGATGCTGTAAATATGTTGTATATGAATGCATTTATGTCACAGTGACAAACTTTAGACGAAAAAAAAAATTATAGATCGCACTAAAATACTTTCTGATTTATTGTAACCATTAAGAGGGATATGAATTATCAGTGTCTGCATACACAAGCTGAAAACATCTTACAGGATATTAAAAAAATATTATTTCTGTGCAACAAAGGGGTGGTGTGTGCAATAAAGGATACCTATAGATGCCTTTAGCTCAGATGTGGGGGTATGTACAGAATTTATCATGGCCTGAAGTTTCGGTCTTGGATATATATATATATATATATATATATATAAACGCTTTGTTAAGTTGAGAAAGGCTGAGAGTAAATCTTAATGTATCATGGGAGCAAATGTATCTTCCAGTGACATATCTTTAAGTGTTCTTCTTCAGTTATTGTTTTAAAAAGAAAAAGGTTGTTTCTGCATTCTTTAATTATTTTAATAAATAATATTTTAATTAATTTTAATTATTTAATTTATTATATACAGTACATGTTCACATATTTGTGAAGAAAGCTTTGTGTGAGGCAATGGAAATGGCCATTTTGAATGAAGAAACACAACAATGTACTGTCTGCACAAGAAGTCCTCTCACTATGGCAACTGCAATGGAGACATGTTACAGGATTTAGATGAGTGAAATTATTTCATGCAGTGTGTTAACGACCTCTGATTAGGCCTGACACTTGATTAAATAACTAAGTAGCTGATATTTGTTTTTCATTAAAGTCCTGCAGTTCTAAGTGTATAATAAGTGTGCCCAGGAAACATGTTTAATAAATGTATTAAAATAAAAGGTATTGCTGGTTGTTAGTTTTTGATATATAATTAAAGGGACCCTCAAAAATTAGTATTTACCCTCAAATCATTATGACTATGTTGTTCTATGGAAAATAAAAGAACATATCTTGAAAAATGTGGAAAAACAAACAGCTGCTGGTTTCCATTGACTTCTATAATATATATGTACTTGTTTGTTCAAATATGCAGTTTGTTAATAAAGCTAATGTCTATTTGAACATTTGTGTCAACATTTTTGGAGGTGTGAGCTTCAGGGCATCAGCCGCCATTCAGCGCCAGTGTTGGGCATGTTAAATTAAAAAGTAATTTGTTATAGTTACTAGTTACTTCTCACAATTAGTAACTGAGTTACTAACTGAGATACATCATTATAAAAGTGACTAATTACCAGGGACACTTAAAAAAAAAAAAGTCAGATAACTAGGATACCCCCAATGTTAAATATGCTAAATGAATGAAATGGATACTAAATAGAATAAATTATTATTATAAAACATTGTACACTAATCTACACTATTTTAATGTTGATGTGGGACAATGTGAGAGTCACCTACCAAGTAATTCAATAAGCTTTCAATGAAGCAACTCAATGTTCCTTCATTACTAGTTCTAAAGTGGCATTTTCGAATTAGTAGAAGGCTTGGGCTCAGCTGTTAACCTGTCAAACCGAGATTTGAATCCGTTGCAGAATGAAGTAGTTCTGCACAAAAGAGGGTTTTTAAAGACACTTTTTTGTTTCTTATGTATTTACACACTTGTGCCGTCGAACTGTTGTATAAACGCAATATCACACTAGTAGATGTGAGATATGGCTGTATATCAGCACGCTGTGATTACCTACGGTGCTCTCACGTCTACAAGTGTGATATTGCTCATATATACTATGACCAGAAACAGTTTGCTTCTACAAAATGTCTTCTTTTGTGTTAAGCAGAAGAAGGAAACAGAAAGGTACAGATTTGAAAACAACTTGAGGGTGAGTAAATGATAACATAAGTTTTATTTTTGAGTGAACTATGCCTTAAATTAACTCTATTGTGAGGTGTTACCAAAAAAGTGTTGCAATTTACACAATACTGTATACTTTTCACATGATGTTTTGTAACTGAGACTATACTAATTCATTTATCTATCTAAACTAGTTTGCAATTAATAACAAACATATACTAATGTGCTATAAACCATCATACAGGACAATAATCTATAAGAGATCACAGAAAGAATTGTGTGTTCCAGTTGAATGCTCTTCCATCATCCAAAAGTGCAGTGGAGTGCATGAATCAGTTCCTTACGGAGGTAACAGTACATCCTAATGGGGGGCAGATGGTAGACTGATTGTCAAGGAGTGACCTGTGGGGACAAATTTGAGCTCTCAGCCAAACAAGATATTTCGAAAATGATGTTTCAATATCAAGGGTTTATTCACCTGCTACTCCATTACGAGCTCACAGCCCTTTATTTCAGAGACATCACAGCAGATATTTGTTAGAAACAGTAAAGGAGTATAATTGTAATATAAAAATATTTGATATAAATATATTCCTAGAGGTCATGCTGAAAGAAAACCCTTCTGTAATGATCTCAGATGATTTAAGAGTTTTAATAAGGAAACTCTGGGTAGTGATCCTGGGGTCAGATGGGAATCTGCTGAGGTGTCATCTGCGTCATTCCTTCATAATACATTTCAGCTGGAAAAATGAGCTGATATGCTTCTATCTTGCTCTGGGGACATGCTGTGTTTTTGAGACTGAGCAGTGCCAGATCATGAAACTTCAAAATGAATACACTGCTTTGCATTTATACATATTCCACATTCTACAGGCACACACATATAACACAAAGACGTTCAGCATTGATTATGCTCCTCTTCAGTTTTCTGATAGATGTGGCACATTTAATGATTTACAGTTGCTATGGTTCACTAACTGACTCATTTATGGTATAAATGGTTACTAATGGTCACAGGTCTTAGTAAACTTTTCCCTTGCTGCTGACCTGCATATACAGTCGATTTAAATTGTTCCCCAAGAGACCTTTTTTGAGAATTTTGAGGCCCTGATCTTCAGTGGAGTGTCAGAAATTGACTGTTCCCTCCCTGAATCTGAAGCAGTACTTTCACAGTCCAACAGGAATACCAAATAATACTCTTCATATGATTTTGAGATTAGTATTCTGTTAGATGTAGGTAACTCTGTGGACCTTTTTTATCATGGGGCCTATCACTTACTAATAGCTCCACATTTGGATATTTCCCTGCAGTTTCTGTATCCACCATATCAGACACCTAAGCTGAAAATGCAGATTGAATGAGCAGCTTCGTTTTCAGTGGCAGATAGTTTACTCTGGTACAGCAGCCCCCTAGAAACCATCCTTCCCTCCAGCAGTCAATGAGATACAATGTAGCAGAGCAGAACTGTCTAATTTAGTAATGAATGCCATTTTTCAAACTGCATTATTCACAACATAGAGAGTGACTGGGAGTGACTAAGGTTTTGATTAGCTTTTACTTCTGTTACAGAAATTTGAGTGGGTCTGAGTAGGTGTATGAGACATAGCTGTGAATGTCTATATTTTATATTCTCTAGTGCCTCTAGACACAAGTCCCTCGTTAAAGTTTAATCACAATGACAGATATATGTGTTCTCACACAACCACCAAGGTAAAATCACTCACACCTCTTATTTAAGTGATTGCACACTGCCCAGTTGATTATAAATGCATCATCTTAAAAAGCACAATTTTGCTCTGATGAAAATTGTGAATGCTAGAAACACCTGCAGGTAGGCTTTGGCTCAATTTGACAAATCTGTGACTATTTTTCAAACATTACCTAGGCAAAGCTATATTAAATGTAATCAAGTCACACTGAACTGGTCTAATGTGCTGCTGCTGATTTGTTGGTGGTATTTTAAGATTAAGGAACTTCAGTGAAAGTAAAAACACAATACAGGCTTCTCACACTTTTGCTGCCGCAGTAGATTACACAGGTGGTACTTACCTAAAGAGCTTAGCCTGTGTGTTTACATCCTGATCAAAGAACCTGTTTTAAAAAACTACAAAGCTGACATTTGGTAGGTTGCCACTATCCCTCATAGACATTCCACAGGACAGAAAAAAATATCATCACACTGAATTTCCTGGGAGTGAGAGTTAATGGGCAATGATAATTCAAAAAACATATCTTCATATTACCTAGCTACAGCTGTAAAATTGTTCCTTGCCACCTTTCAGAGTACCTTTTTAGATGCCGGTCTGTTTTCACTGAACAACAACTATTTTGATCTAAAAATCACATTTTTTTTAATGAAACCTTAGTAAATCTAAGAAAATTAGATAACTTTTATATTTTGTCATGCTGTTGTTCATATATACATCCCTTCAGATTTAATTCTTTTCAGACTAAAGGCTTTAAGCACCAAATTGAGACATTTAATACTACTACTACTACTACTTAGCAGCCATATCACCCTGCAGCCCAAGACTGGTTGCCCACTAAAGCTAAGCAGGGTTGAGCCTGGTCAGTACCTGGATGGGAGACCTCCTGAGAAAACTAGGTTGCTGCTGGAAGAGGTGTTAGTGAGGCCAACAGGGGGTGCTCATCCTGTGGTCTGTGTGGGTCCTAATGCCCCAGTGTAGTGATGGGGATACTATACTGTCAAAAGAGCACCGTCCTTCGGATGAGACGTTAAACCGAAGTCCTGACTCTCTGTGGTCATTAAAAATCCCAGGATGTCTTTCGAAAAAGAGTAGGGGTGTAACCCCGGCATCCTGGCCAAATTTGCCCATTGGCCTCCGACCATCATGGCCTCCTAATCATCCCCATATTCTGATTGGCTTTGTCACTTACATCTCCTCTCCACCAATAAGCTGGTGTGTGGTGGGCGTTCTGGCGCAATATGGCTGCCGTCGCATAATCCAGGTGGATGCTGCGCACTGGTGGTGGTTGAGGAGATTCCCCCTTCTATGTAAAGCGCTTTGAGTGCCCAGAAAAGCGCTATATAAATGTAAGGAATTATTATAGGAATTATTACTAATAATAATAATAAGCAGTTTACTCATCATTCTGAAGTCTACCATACATGAATTAATAATAATAATAATAATAATAAACAAAATAAAGGTAAAAAAAAAAAGAGTGTCACTTGGTATATGACACTCATATAGTTTGTGTTTCAACTATTCAAATGGATTTTGTCAATTGTGGCAATTTAAATAAATATTTGAGTCAGGTCAACATATCCATTAAAATAAATAAAACAGTAGCTTGCCTTCAAATCTTATGTCAATTTGCTTTGCACAATACCTGTTGCAATGTTTAATTTCGTGCTCTTGAATTCCATCACCTGATACAGTAATTTCTGACAAAATACATGTTTATGTTCTGGGAGAGAATTTCTAGAGGTTATGCCAACAAACGTTTTTCATAAATAGATGAAAAATCTAATAAACTCTTTAAAAAAATGTCCTTTTTCAGGATACTGTATTTGAATGATCGTTTTGTAAAATCCAAATAATCTTTACAGACAGAAATAAGGTCCTGAATTGTGATTCCAAAAATCAACAGGTAAGTTGCTTTATAATGGACGAGACTATGTTATGCATACATTTATGCATACATTTACTGAAGTAGATTTGGCTGAGAATTTGCAGCAGTGAATCAGGCCAAATTGGGACTCATTGCCTCATGTGCTGCCAGTAGTGTTCTGTTTTTTGCCTCTCCTTTTGTGGGGGATTGTAAAAAAAAATACAAGCTCAGTGTTGAGTCCAAAAAATATGAGATATACAGTGCACAGCATAAATGAGTACACCCCCTCTAAATAAATATAAAAGATGTATTTTCTTAATGATCACTAATACAATTCATGGAAAGATGGCAAAATTTAAATGTATTAAACATATGCTTAATAAAAACAACAAAATATATGTCGATATTTTCTGCAAGATTAAATTAAATTAGCCAATTTTGTTTAAAAGAAGGATTGCAGAAATGAGTACACCCTAGATTTAAACCAGCAAATGTATAATATTCTAGAGCTTAGTATGTCTTCCAAAACTAAGTATACTGCTCTGACACTTCCTGGCACTGAGTGTACAAGTTCATGACATATTTTCACATCTGTCCTGATTAACTCCTGGAAGACGACCTCCTTAAATGCCCTGGTCTTTAATGGGGAGTTTTGCTCAGCTCATCTCTACAGAATCCCCGACAGCTGCTCAAGAGTGTTAAGATTGAGTGAAATACAGTATGTGTCCACTGAAGGATTTTCACAGTGGGAGAATGAATATCTTTATTGTCATGCTGAAAAAACGCCCAATAATACAAGGAATGAGGAGAGGATAGCATCTTCAGTTTCAGTTTTTTTGTATTACATCACACAGTAGTGTGTGAATTCATGACAGCATTGATAAAGCACAACTCCATCATACCTTCAGCACTCATACATCCCTATATAAGAGCTTTATTACCACTGAATGTCACTGTGGGTACCAGGCACTTCTCACTGTACTCCTCCTCTAGCAACACCTGAACATATTGGATACTTTTAGATCTGAAATGATTGACTTGGTCTCTTGAGTACGAGTATGGATTCCCAGAAGTCTATATTTTGTAAATATGGGCCTTGGGAGAGGTTAAATTAGTTTATTGAAGACCTGATTGTTTCAGGAGCCTTGTCACAAGTCCATTGTTTTTGAATGTCGGTGCTACTTCTGCTATATTTTCACACTTAAAACAATAATTTGGTATTCCTCTTGTACCATTGTCCTCTTTTATGTTAAGAAATAAGTCACCTGGCAGTTCTCTCCCAAGTGGTTCCATTGCTGCCAGCATTAAGTATGAGTGTGATTCAGAAGGCTATATAACACTTTTAATTGTCAGAAAATTACTTGTCTTTAAAAGTTTTGTTCAGTATACTTACCTGTTGATCAAAAAAAGCCTTAAACCTATACACACTTTTTTTTTATTCAGTAACTTTCAGGAGGGTGTACTCACTTTTGCAATACAACATTTTATCACTTTGATAAGAAAACGTCTTAGGTTACGTATGTAACCATGGTTCCCTGAGAAGGGAACGAGACACTGCGTCCTCTAGAGGTCGCTATGGGGAACGTCTCCTACGTGACCCGTGTCTGAAGCCTATATACAAAAACTACACAGTACTGGCCGGCGACAGCCTATGACGTCACTACCGGCATGACTCGTTGCTGCCGGCGCATCATACCAGCGCAACCACATAGTACAAAAGGTTCCGCTTCTTTGTCTGAAGCTTGTGTCCGAAGCATGGCGACGAGACTAGAGGACGCAGTGTCTCGTTCCCTTCTCAGGGAACCATGGTTACATATGTAACCTGAGATGTTCCCTTTCGTGGGACTTTGAACTGCGTCCTCTAGAGATCGCTATGGGGAACAGTTATACCCACGCTGCCATGCTGAGGGGAGTGCAAGCCGGACACCAAAGGCAAGCACTAAGTACCAGCTCCACCCAAGTAGAGGGAGCTGCCCCAAAAGATGTCCAGGCGGCTGTCAGTGACTTAATCTCTTTGGCCAAAGGCCTGAGCTGCATACCCAAGAACTTACCTGTAAGTACCGGACTAAAGATACCTGACCGTAGGGTAAACTCTCTTAGGACAAGAGGAATCTTGTTGCTCAACAGGGAGCAGCATGCTCACAAGAGACCCTCATACTTTGAGAGGAGCAAAAGAAGGCTGGTTTAACATCAGGGCCAGGGTCTACCACCTGGAACAGCCAGAGCCATAGTAAGCGAAGGCCCTTCTCTCGATATAGAGAGGTACCTATGAGCTCCAATTAGGAGTGACATGCTGACAGAAGACCCTCAGTGAGGGGAGCTTTCCCAAGCTCATGCAATGTCAGGAGAGACATCACAGGGGCAGAGAAAGAGTCCTAAAGACCTAGGATGCTGTCTATGGAGCTTCCAGGAGACCAAGGCCTATATGGGTCAGTGCAGCCTCTGCACAGTCAAAGTGGCGAAAGAGATGAGCATCCAGAAAGGGGTATTAGAACGAGATCCAACATGGAGGGGAATTGAGTCGTTCTTAGAGAAATTAGTTAAAAACAACTCATGTGAAATAAAGTGCTCTTGTATCTTTAGCCTGCGACTGAGGCGAGCGCCAAGGCCAGCCGTCCATGGAGGGGAGCCTTGCCAGGGCAACCAACAATGGCTAGAAAGAGGCATCGCCATGCCCCGCCAAAGAGGGGCATTAGCTATTATCAACCCAAGTAATCCGTGCTTTCTTTCTCAAAGGAAAACGTGGGCCCTGTTCTAGCCAACCCTCAGGTGCGCAAGAATGAATGGGCCTAATCATGCCTCTTCAGAGCCAGCACTGAAAAGGGTTTCCGCAGAAACACCTTAAATGCATGAGGATGTGAATAGCTTGGTAACAGGAAGCCCCTCAGGGCGAGACATGAGTAGAGTGCAATGTGTCCAGCCAGAGATGTCCAGGGGCATCTTGTGAAGTGAACTTCCGAGAGCTTACCTAGAGGAAGGACAAAACAAGTCCTAGAGAAAAAACCAAAGGTGAGTAGAAAGCATGTCATAATGGAGGTTACCTGAATGGAAGATCAACAAGCCCTGGGGTTGCAGTCATGTAGCAGGGACCCAGTGAACAAGGAACTACCTTGTAGTACCTAGTGGTTCTGCTGCAGAAATAAGGAAAGCCTTCCAAATCTGATCCAGGATGGAGAGATCAGCAGCAACCAGGGGTCCCGTCAGCAGGGGAGGGTCCTACCCTGAAACATAGGATGAACACAGAACCCAACCAAACATACTGCAACACAAGCCTAAGCGGCTAATGACAAATACCAGTTCTAGTGACAAAAGAAAAGGATCGTACTCACCACCATGGCTCCCCAACACGATTCACTGACAGACATACTAGAAAGGGCTAGTCGAAGACTGAGTCCGGAGACAACACTGTTTGGGTAAGAGCTCAAAGAGACCGCTACTTAAAAAACCCTAGAAGGGGGAGCAATCACTGAGCTATCTGCAGCTAGTCCCGCATAGCCAGTTTGAAAAACCCAATAAACCCTCCTAGACGCACCCCGGACCACCAGAGTGGGCCATCTACTTACAACCCTAGCAGGGGAGATAGCGCTATCTAGGCGAGGGCTCAAAGAAACCGCTGCATAAACGATCCTAGGAAGGAGAGCAGTCATTGATCTAGCACATAGATATCCTCAGATACCAATGTGTGTAGGAAGGGCTATCAGGTAGAACTGAATGAAACCACCTGGACTACAGAAAGTAAGCTGTCCACCTAAATTTCCAAAGAGGGGCAACAGTATTACTAGGAGAGGGCTCAAGGAGACCGCTAACTAAAAACCTTAGGAGGGGAGCAATCACCGAGCTAGCACACGGCTATCCTCAGATAGCTGGCTTTAGGAAAGGGGACCATGTAGCCGCCAACATATTTCAGTCGTGGGCTGTTTAAATATAAACCCGAAAGGGAAGACAGCACCATCTCGGTAGGGCTCCAGGAAGATGCTATTAAGAACACCAAAGAAGGGTCTTGGTAAGCACATAGCTACCCTCAGATAGCTATGCTTCCAGGAAGGGGCAAGTTAATACACAACTAACCTCAGATAACTGCCCTTAAGTAAGTCTGTCCCACCATAAACATGGCTGAACTATAACCACCCTCAGATGGCTATGCTAAGGAGGTGTCCATAAAACCGAGTTTTGGTACAAAATTAACACCGCAACCGCAACCGCAACGCGCAGCATATATTCAACACACTTATAAACACGCTCCGCCCACGTGCTAGATTCCCCCGAGAATCAGGGGAGAACGGATCAGCCGCCGCTGCGAATGCGTTGTTAATGCCCCGACAGGTGAATGCACTCATGCAAATTCGGATATACAACTCAGGTAAACAGCTGAAGACTCACCTCCGTTCTTTTGCGAATGCATCGCGATGAGCACATCCAGTTCCCTCGAGAGCTGGACGCCCTGCTCTTAATCACACCCAAACACAGCTTGTGAGCTTGTGAAAGCGGGTATGAGAGCATGCCTGTCTCTCGCAAGAAACAAGGATGAATGCGACAATCGTGTTCAACTCCCTGGAGAGGATGATGTGTTTGTCCGGCGCCCTTTTGTACTATGTGGTCGCGCTGGTATGACGTGCCGACAGCGACGAGTCACGCCGGCAGTGACGTCATAGGCTGTTGCCGGCCAGTACTGTGTAGTTTTTGTATATAGGCTTCAGACACGGGTCACGTAGGAGACGTTCCCCATAGCGACCTCTAGAGGACGCAATTCGAAGTTCCCTCGAAAGGGAATCTTATTTTGCTGAATAATTTTGACATTCTTCTGTAATTGATCAAGCAGGCTGGTTGGAACATTATATCTCCAAAGAACCCTAACATGTCATCTAAGTTAAGAGTAATTGCTGAATTTGTTACGTTTTAGAGGGGGTGTACTCATTTATGCTGTGCACTGTAGTATTTGTGCTGTCTGTCTGGGTGCATGTTCCTATCTCCTGTCATAACCTTGGACCCAGGAGGTGGAAGAAGAACACAAACAATCATCAGTCCTATAGTCTGTCAAACATCATAAACATAGAGAAAATCTCTTTCTGACTTACTCTTTGTTCTCCATTTCCCCATTACAAAACCTATGGGGATGAAACCATCCCTGGAACAATGTTATTCTTATGTCTATGGACACGGATTGATATCTGCTAGATGAGGTGCACCAGGTGCCTATTGTTTTGCATCACCTCCTGCCAAAAATCCACCACTGTATTTCCGCAAACCAGGTTCTAAGTATACCGTGTACTGTGTACTGTGATGTAACCAGACCACCACCCTTTTTATTTTGCTTGGTTTGTATTCAGCAGGAAATTGTGAGCTTGTGGTAGCTGATCATATAATTAGCTCTAAATTTAGACACACACCTGCAAAACCATTTCAAGTAAAATGGTATGAAGCGACAGAGACTGCAGGGGCTCTTCCACCTCATCTCAGCTCACTTTTACTGTCACTTCACCATGTACACAGGTGTAATGGTGTATGAAAACATACAGTGTGTCATTTATTTAAGGACATCACTAAATCGAGTGAAGACAGAACGTTTCGTCTTCCAAACCACTCCAAAAGCATAATTTCAATATCCAGCTGGGATAATTGACAATTATCTCAACCAGAACAGCAAGAAATCTTGGGATAATCTTAGAAAGCCAGGTGACTGTCAAAAAACACATTTTAACCAAATTAAGAATTAAAAAGTTGTTTTTTCTTTTCTTATTTTATTTCTTTATAATTTTCACAACAGACAGAATTGAGCTAAACCTGTCAAAATCTTCCATAACCTCCTTTTGGGGACATCCTCATTTGTAAAAACAGTATATCTCCATTTCCCTGTTAATACTGTAAAGCTGCTTTGACAGTCTGCATTGTAAAAAGCGTTATATAAATAATGGTGACTTGACTTGACTATAAAAAAGTGGCTCCCCGAGCTCCCTGATCCGCCATGGCACCCAGAACTGTATGCTCCACCGTAGCTCCCTGAGCTCCCTGATCCGCCCTGGAGGCGTACTTCCTATCCCTCCTGTGTCTGCCCTGCACAAGCCTCCAGGGGGCCGACCCCCCCTCCCCGATGTATTTGTTACGGCGTGTGTCGCGCCTTATGGAGGGGTATCTGCTTTGTGGACTGTTTTTGTGGTTTCCCCTTGTGTATGCCCTTATTTGGTCTTTCCTGTTCCGTCTTCAATTATTACGTCATTGTTTAATCGTTCTCACCTGTTTCCCTCTGATTAGTCTGTGTATTTAAGTTTGGTTGAGTTCCCCGTTTGGTGGTCAGTTCTTGTATTGTCACTCCTTGTTTGCCTAAAGTCTTTTTGTGTCGTTTTGCGTGTGGATTCCCTACTGTTCCTGTTCGTTCCTGCTCCGTTGTATGGATTATACAAATAAACTGTGTGTCCTGATTTCCTCGTCCCCACTCCTCATTCCCGCATACGACGCCCGTGACAATAAACAGATTACAAAGCAAAAGTGTGCATGATGTATGCACATGTGGACATACTCATACTCTGTGCAATTGTTTATTTTTTATTATTATTTATTTTTTTAATTATTCTGGCCCTGCACTACCCATGGACTGTCTGAATCACATTACTTGGCCACATTCACTTTATTTAAGATATCAAAACCTCCTTCTGAAGCACTGATGTCTGAAAGGCGTAATCAATATATTATTTTTAAGGCATCCTGACATCTGCTTTCAAGACATGGACCAATCTTTCACTTTCACTTTGATGAAATATTGGACAAACAGTCCAAGAATTGATCGCTGCTGTGTCTGTGTTCAGAGGTGCCCATTTAGGATTTCTTACATTTCCTAGGGGGCTTTGAATATCAAGAGACACAAACGTCAAGGAAATGTTCATGTGCGTCATGCATACACGCTCATTTTACACAAAGACAGAATATTTTCTCAGACTAGCTATACGTTTCTGTGAATCCATTTATCATAATTAACATAATTAGAAATTCAGGCTTATTAATTTAGATATTTAAATCCAGTGCTAGAAACAGTGTGTGGGTATAGGATGCAAATTCGCTTGCACTCTTGGTAACTGTGTAGCATATATACTGTAGGCAATAAATCATATTAACAAAGTGCATTATCTTCATAATAAAATCAGATTATACAGAGAAAATTGATGACATGTTGTGATTCAAAATGTCATTAATTTATCATTTAGTGTGTTAGTCAGATGACGTAAAATGGATATAATAAATTATTGAAGTAATCAGATTTATTTATTTTTTTTAAATATTTTTTAATCCCTTTTTTATCCGATCACTAAGTCTTGTCAACATGCATTTACAGTGTAAAGAAGTCTCTAGCTTGCCTGTAAATCTTATGTCAGTTTGCTTTGCACAATACCACCTGTTGTAGTGCAATGCATGCTTTATTTGGGGCTACTGATGAACTCCATCATTTGATAAAATAATTTTTGGCAATATACATGTTTATTTTCTGGGAGAGTAACTCTAGCAGTCATGCCAACAACCTTTTCACTAATGCAACAAAAAAGGCATACACAGATATAGTCTCAGAAAAAATAAATAAACAAAAAATATCTACAACAGCTTATGACTGGGGAAGTATCCTCAAAGGGATACATTTGTACCATCTTTAGAGAGTTCAAAATAGTACCATAAAAGTATATTGCTACCCTAAGTGTACGTTACTATTTTAAGGTATTAATATGCTCCCTTTAGGGGTAAAGATGTCCCTTTTGCAGGTATTGCTCCAGTTACAAGCTGTGTTTTGTTTTGTTTTAGGTTCAGTAGAAGTGCATTGCAATAAGGTGTTACAATGTTACCTGTCATGGTGTCATGTCTAGCTATTTTAAAGATGTAGATGAAAAGTTTGTGCTCATTCAAATGACACTGCAACATCAACATTATAAGGCAGACATAACTTTATGAAAAGAGCATAAGCCCTAAAATTATATACCAGAATAATGTCACAACGATGTCCTTGTCATCTTCTTCAGCCGCTGAATGTAAGCTTTTACATTTTTCCTCTAACTGTATTGCTACGTTCCATTTACCTCGGATGTCGGAGCTGGGCATGACGTCACACACACAAGTTGACTGTGTTCCAGTAGAAAAGTCAGAAATCAAGATGGGCGAATCTATCGTTAGCACTACCAGTTGGTTAAAAACACACAAAAAGCAGTATTTTGTACAGATAATGCCATAGTATCATGTTCACAAATAGAGGTTGGATAGTACTATGTGCACAACTGAGTTTATTGAGACACAGACAAACATAAGTAAGTGCTAATAAATAATATATTACTACTTTTCACTGAGCAGCCGTACTGGATTCTGAAGTTGGAGTTGTTGCGATTCCTCTGAGATTCTGAGTCAGAACTCATTCCAAGTTAAAAGTTCATACTGGGAACTTGGAATTTCCAACTTCCAAGTACAAATGGAACGTGGCACAAACTTTTCCATCTTTAGCAATGGTGACGTCACGTGAATGCAACAGTCATGAGGATTACAAAAATTAGCCCCTGTCCCAAATCGCATCCTAAACCCTTTAGTGACATAATGTCACGTTCACTGTTAGGTAGAAGTCTGCTGGGAAGCTAACCTCAGAGCATAACTATGCATTGTACATGTTTCTTAAAGGAGAAGTCCACTTCCAAAACAAAGATTCACATATAATGTACTCACCCCCTTGTCATCCAAGATGTTCATGTCTTTCTTTCTTCAGTCGTAAAGAAATTATGTTTTTTGAGGAAAACATTTCAGCATTTTTCTCCATATAATGGACTGGTATGGTGCCCCGATTTTGAACTTAGAAAATGCAGTTTAAATGTGGCTTTAAATGATCTCAGATGTGGTTGCAAACTATCACAGCCATGAAAGAAGGGTCTTATCTAGCAAAACGATTGGTTATTTTCATTAAAAAATACAATTTAAATACTTTTTAATCTCAAACGCTCGTCTTGTCTTACTCTGCCTGAACTCTACCTGAAGACAGTTAGGGTATGTCGAAAAACTCCAATCGTATTTTCTCCCTCAACTTCAAAAATAATTTCAAAACCATCATACGTCACTGCAGAAGTACCGACCCAGTCTTTGCAAAGTGAACCTACACAGAAGATCAAACAACTTTAACAATAAAGGTAAAACAGTGATATAGGACAATTTTGAAGCTGAGGGAAACATCAGATGGGAGTTTTTCAACATACCCCTAACTGTCATGATCTGGAAAGAAACAGTCCAGGCAGAGTAAGACAAGATGAGCGTTTGACATTAAAAAGTATCTAAATTGTATTATTATTATGAAAATAACCGATCATTACGCTAGATAAGATGCTTCTTTCTCGGCTGGGATCATTTACAACCGCATTTGGGATCGTTTGTAGCCGCATTTATACTGCATTTTGGAAGTTCAAAATCAGGGCACCATATCTATCACGTGTAGCCTTGGAAGAAGCGGATGGCGACGGAGAAATCCAAAATTGATCTTTAATATTAAAATCCAGCAGAACACAGGAGACAACTAAAACAACTTCAAACTACATAAACATCGATGCAAGACAAAGGAACAGAGGAAAACCCAGGGCTTATAACGATTGGAACATAATCAGAGAAAACAGAAAGAGGTGTGGGGCTAATTAACAATCAAACTAAACAAAAACAGGAAAATTACCAAATATGGAAACAGGACCCGGAAGAGTTCAGGGCGCTCAGGAGGAGCGGGCTCTGGAGGCGCGGACACTGGAGGCGCAGACACTGGGGGGCTGGACGGAACCAGCGGAGACGTAAGAGACTCAGGAGATGAAGGAGAGAGGATTGAGGCAGTAAACTCCAGTGGGAGCGCCATATCCATAATGTCCACTCTACCTCTATCTTGGCCGGGGACTCGGGCGAGATGGCCATCTTGGCCGGGGACTCATGTGAGGCGGCCAACTGTTCTGGGCTGAGGACGACGAGGGAGGAGCTTCGGAGGACTTGGGGAAGTGCAGGAGGAACAGAGGGAACAGGCTCACATTGGAGACACATGTGGAGGGTACTGGCTTATGGTGAGAGAGAGCGACCACATGCTTCCGGATGGGAGGAGGATTAGGATCCTCCACAGCAACAAAAAACTCTGAATTACTTAGATCAAGGACATAATTAATAAAATCCACTACAGGTCTGCAGCAATGGTCAGGAGTCAGAACACAGGAGACAACTAAAACAATTTCAAACTACATAAACATCTATGCAAGACAAAGGAACAGAGGAAAACCCAGGGCTTATAAGGACTGGAACATAATCAGAGGAAACAGAAACAGGTGTGGGGCTAATTAACAATCAAACTAAACAAAAACAGGAAAATGACCCAAATATGGCAACAGGAACTAAGGCTGGGGGTAAAACACGGAACACAAAGTCCAGAATCCAGACAATATCAGTCCATTATATGGAGAAAAATGCTGAAATGTTTTCCTCAAAAAACACAATTTCTTTACGACTGAAGAAAGAAAGACATGAACATCTTGGATGACAAGGGGGTGAGTACATTATATGTAAATCTTTGTTTTGGAAGTGGACTTCTCCTTTAAAGCTAAAATTACAAATGGGACACTTTACGGTCAGCCTGACAAGCTATTTTATGAATAGTAACTGTAATATTATTAGGATTTTTTATTTATTTATTTATTTTTTTTTTTTGTAGAACCAAAATGCAAAAAAAAGCTGCTAAAGTGCTAATAAAACAAAACACATAGTAAATAATTAAAAACAAAAATATAAGTTAATAAATCTAAACCATAAAGAATAACAAGCAGAAGCAGTAAGACTGTGGTTGACCAGCAGGGAAACAGACAATACAGGCACAAAGCCACACTGACGACATTACTGAGTATACTGTGAACTGGTCCTAAGACCCATTCCGTATTCACCTTGTTGAAGACTCACAGCAGTTCATGAAAAGATGATAACTGACCAAAGGACCAAACAAGAAATACAATATTTCACAGCAATGATTCAGTAAGACTTGGAGAAGTCTGGTACATATAAATATATAATGCAGAAGAAACACAACTAAGAAATAAAGAAAACAAGCAAAACAAAAAATCCATTGTAGGGCAGAGATAAAATATAAAGACAAAAATAAAAATCATATATATGATGAACAGACAAAAATAAAAAAAATAAAGACAAAAGCAGCTGTGCAGCTCAAGTTCGAAACCATCTACAGTATCAGCTTATACCAAAAATAAGTGTTTCTCAGCTCGCTACCTGGAGTACCCTTAACAGTACACATTTTGGATGAATGTTTCTCAGTCAGATGGCTTCATCCTAGCAAGGACTCATCTTTCCTTGTCCAGTCCTTCTGAAGCTTCTATACTAAAATTAAGCTGACCAAAAGTTCTCTTTTTCTCCCAAATATGCCCTAACTGGGATTTCTAAATGGTCTAAAATGTCTGGGTTTTGCTTTTGTTGTACACATATCTGCATTGCTTTTCATTCTCCGTAGATCCAGCCTAATGGCATGCCATGACTGGACCATAATGTACTACTTTTCAGTCATTACCTTCAGCAAGTATGAAAATAACAGGAAAAAAAGCCAAAACCAAGACATTTTAGGCAATTTAGAACATGTCCGGGAAAAAGAGAACATATGGACACCTGAACTAGAATAAAATGATTTAGTGAGTCTAGTAACTACGTCATAAAGGTTTCTACCCCCTACAGTCATGGTATGAAAATACTATTAAAAATGTATTTTGAAAAATACTATGTGGTCTCATGTGTAGTGTAGTACTGCATCACAATAAAAGAAAACATTTTGGTCATCACTTGACGGCAGCTGAGACATACAGCTTTACTAGGACTCCTGGAATTCCTGTTCCTGGAAGGACAATGTCCTAAAGAATTTAGTGCCAATCTGCCAAAACACAAAAAACTGTCACCTTGTGAACTGTGAAATTGTTCCCTAAACCCTCATTCACTATTCCCTACATTCATTTATTAATATAGTCCACATGAAGGAGTCAATGAAAACAAGCCAATTAGGACAAAGTGCGTTGGATGGACTGCTGCTTTTGCATACCTTATGCTTGATGTTTAAAAATAATTTGAAACTTAGTGAACTGGAAGCTCCAGTAGTAATGAAAAGATTTATTTCAAAATCTGGAAACTAGCATGTGTAAACTTTAATTAAACCATTTAATAATCAATTAAAAATAAATCTGTATCTGTATAATATTATGCTGCAGTTTGGAAAATGAGTTGCAGGTGCAGTCTTGTAGCTAGACACAGGAATTCATTTGTACAACCCCCAGTGCATTATGGGTATTCTCCAGTCATTGTGTACATCAGTTGTACGCTAGTTATTGTAGTGTTATGGGATTGAATGAGTGTACTTGATATTGTTCATTATGGCTTCTGACACCACTACAAATGGCTGTCCCCTCAAATAATGCCCTATATGAGGCATAGGGGCAATTTCGGACACAGCCTAGTACTCCTGAAGAACCAAATTATTTGTTTCAGGTGTATTTAATTAGCTTTCAAGATAAACTCTGCAAGATAGCAGCCCTCCAGATGTAGAATTGGACACTCATGTTTTAGGGAGACGAAATGTGCCGTGGATTTATTCCAGGACCAGAGTTGGAAAACAGAGCAATAACTTACCACTGATGAGTAGGCAGACATGCCTCATGACATTTAAACTCCTAAAATGAAGAGAAGCTAGGCCATTACAACATAACAGTATTTCATCACTCTTTTGGAACTGTCACACGGCAAAAGTCATCTCAATGTCTAGTCATGCTCTTCAGAGAAAATAGGACCTAGAGTGTGAGAAAATTCTCCATTAAGAACTTTGTTCTTAGGGAATCTACACATTACCCGAAGAAGGTGGATGACTGGTGCTTTGCTGGCTTAGAGAAGTATAAAAACTTTCAATGAAACAGGAAAACAAGCTAAGGTTTATTTCACAGTATGTAACAGATGGTGATGATAGAGTTTCATTTGTTTTTGGCTTGTAGGGCAGGTTGCACTATGGGAAGTTGCCAACAGCTGGCCCTTTTGGTCACACCTATCAAGAAAGTGGTTTTGTCTCTCGGTGAACATTAGCTGGAAGAATAACAGGTGAATTGATACAGTGTTGTGTTGTTACAAAATCTGTGGGAAACAAGCTGTCCAGGCCTTTTTCGCAAAAGGCATACATAGTGCAAAGAGCACATTAATGTAGCTCGTTATGCACATTAATGTAAAACTCTTTTGATAAAACATCTAACACATGCGCAATTATTGTCTGCTGACAGTAAAACATGTTCCTGGATCAACATATTTGTTGAATAGCATCCATGTGAAAGAAACATAATCCTAATTTGAACCCTACACCAAACTCCAACCATAACCTCCCCATAAAATCAGATGATAGATTGGTAAGAATGGTCTACAAGCCACTAACTACACTCTTAAAAATAAAGGTGCTTTAAAAGGTTCTTCACAGCGATGCCAAGGTTCTTCAGATGTTAAGGTTCTTTTGGAACCATTTAGACAAAAATGGTTCTTCTATGGCATTGTGAAGCACCTTTATTTTTAAGAGTGTATACCCCCAAGCTTCACTGTGACATTAGCCCTGTTCCTAACCCTAAAAACCTGACTGGCTGAGAGGAATGCTGTACCAGAACTAATAAGGATGTTGATTCAGGAACATGTTCCACTTGGTAAAATCATGTTTACCATCAGTGCTATAATAAATTTGAGGAAACAGGAAAGTCAGAGCTGATAAGCAGGATGTGCCCCCAAACTGCCCCATGCCCACACAAGAGGATGACCCTACAAATTTAGTTAATCAATAATCAGATACAAGCTACACTGCATAAGGTCCTTGATATCCACTATCCCCAGCAGTCTACCTGAAGCAGACTCACAACATTTCCTGGAAAGCTTAATAATACAAATCCAGACAGCAGTGCAGCAGCAGCGAGCCTAAAATTGCCTCTAATGAGTAAGCAAACAAACATATACACTGACCAACACACAAAATGAAGAGCAGATTAAGTCATTAAAACATACGGGGATCTGAAAAAGGTTAGAGCTCATCACATCTTTACCTTGTACTTTCAATGGCAGCTGCTTACTGTTGCGTGACTGCAAATCCACAGACACATAATCAAAATACAAATTATAATTGTATAATGTTTGTCAAGTGCAGAGACACATTTCACAAACATACAGTACCTTTGCAAGCTGTGATACAATAAACTGATAACCAGCACAAATCAGCTTCAAAGAGAAAGTCAACACATCACACTTGGTCACAAGACATGCAAGAGAGAGAGAGAGAGACACACACACACACAGAGAGAGAGAGAGAGAGAGAGAGAGAGAGCAATCAATGATATTAAACCTGTTGTAATGCCTCCCAAGATGACATATTTTGAATCAATTGGAGATCTTACAAATCGGTCTGTTTCTCACACTGCATAGCACTGTGTTCCCTGGTGAACACAGGATAAAAGTCACCAGAGTGAAGTTTCTTTGTTAGGGTGTGTCAGAGACCTGAGATTAGATCCTCATCTTGCACTTCAGAGGTTTCAACACCAATTCCATTATGGCAATAGAAAGAGAAAGGGAAGATGAAAAGGTTAGCAAGAAAGGGAACAGACTGCTCACATCACTGAGCTGGGTAAGGACATATTTATTGACAGAACAGAGAACATATTTTTTACAAACTAATTTCAGTGAAACAGATGCAGTATGCTACCGGTATTTGGCAAGTCCTGTACAAAAACATCATTTCTTTATTTAATTATCTGCATTTTGTGAATTGAATGTCCTTCTACTTTTACAAAAATATATCACTTTGACAGAGGTCAAACTCTAGGATAATTTTTTGGTTTGCTTGCTTGTTTGTTTGTTTGTTTGTTTTCTTTTTGTTTTTTGATATTCCTACAGCAATAATGTTAAACTTACTTTCTAGTTGACTTTCTTGTTTACTGATATTATACTGTACAAGTATAAAATGATAATAAATTACTGAAACAAGCAGCTTTTTGTTTTAAAATGTTCATTAAAGGATTAGTTCAGAATTCAATTCCAGAATAAAAAATTACTGATAATTTACTTACCCACATGTCATCCAAGATGTTCATGTCTTTCCTTCTTCAGTCAAAAAGAAAATAAAAGGAGGAGAAAATGAGCTGGAGTTTTCACCCTAGCTTACCTTTTTCACTAAAGTTGTTAATTTCATTACACTATGGATGTCAAGAAATAAAAAACTTGTTTCACACATGCAAACATGCATGTAGAAAACTTCTGAATGTAGACCATGAGTTATACGAGCAAATTTGATGAGCTATTATAATTTGCAGTGATGTGAGACCTGTGCTCAGAGACAAAGAGAGAGGCATACTATGGAGCTGATACTAAGAGACATTTTGTGAATACTGAAAAGAGTGCCTTTTTTGTTTGTTTCTTGCTATTTTCAATAAAAATTAACTTACCGCCCGCAGCCCCCACTTCCTTCTTCTACACATACAACCAGTTGTATCACAGAATCCTGTTAACAGATCCTATCAGCAAGTCACCCCTTAATTAGTTTTGGCTTGTTCAATTAGTTAATCAGTCATTGTCAGTGTGGTTAGCAATATGCATTATTCACAGAGTGTCAGGATTTAGTGTTGGCGCACAGGTTTTTATTTTTCATTGTTTGGTGCCACCCAAGTTTAGCTCAATTATTTACCATTCCAATATAACACCCTTGTGTGGCACACTTACATGATGTGTTGTGTTTAAAGGGGTCATCGGATGCAAAGTTCACTTTTATATGTTGTTTGAACATAAATGTGTGTTGGCAGTGTGTGTACACTACCACCCTATAATGACAATAATCCACCCAGTGGTTTTTATTTAGGGTTTTTTTAATAAATCTTTGCAATTGCCAGCCTAATAACGTGCTAGTTAGCGAGTTTAGCGGCTAAACGTGATTAAATGCAGCTAAAGTAAACAGGCTCGTCACTCCACAGAGGGAAGAGAGGGGCGGGGCAAGCAGAGCTCATTAACATTTAAAGCAACCTCGACCAGAACAGGATGGTTTTTGCAGAGCTGATTTTGGCAAGGTAAAAAATGTGTTTTTTTACACTACCATTAAGAAATTTTAACTAAAGCATGTTATAGACTTTTCATTAAGACCCTAAAGAATCATATGAACTTGTGGAAAATTGGCATCCGATGACCACTTTAAAAACAGATTCTTTGTTGTGGCTCATTTCAATCCGATGGTGTCTCTCCACAGATTTCTCTGCTGTCAGTGGCAAAAAGCTCTGTCCCTCACTAACACAGCAATACAACAAGCGTTGGAAGTAACAGTTTGCAAAACTTTGCAATTTATTTTTAAAGAAAAAAAAAATTGATTTTTTTTTAATGAATTATAATTAAAACAGTAGCAGTTTAAAGGGCTTCTTCGTGAGGTGCATGTCTGCAGTGTCAATAGATTCAGTTATAATGGGAACACATTTTATTTCTGTGAGCAATCTCATTTTGTCTCTCACAATGTGGACACAATATAAACTGTACTAAAGCAATAAAAAACTTTTCGGGGGTAGTTTATCAAGTCAGTTACATTCCTTTTATTTATTCTCTTCATAACAGCCTATTAACACTCATATTGTATCTCTAATTTATATGCATAATGTATAAAGAGATGTACATACTTAAAGACAAGACATTGTTTACACCCACACAGTTCACACAAGTTTTCTCTCTCTTTCTTTTATTATACAAATTGCAAAATGTTGATATGACTCATGCAGATGCATTGTAATTTCAGACAATTAAGAAACTAAGAGTGGCCATATTAATATAATGACCATGTGTACTGGGGTTCATCTTGCTAAAAGGCTGTTTTAACATTTTTCATTCAGCTTTCAAGTAAGGTCCTCTGTTCAAAAATAGCGACTCACTGTACTATTTCTGTCCTGACCTTCAGAGCAATTCAAAGTTCCCATATCTTTTTGAAGTATTCATGGTTCACAGGTTGTCAGTCATGATGTTATGTTTATATAGGCTGGAACGTTATGGAAAATAATTCTAGGTAGAAAAATGTAATTTCTTTACAAAGACATTTTTTACACTTTTTGGAACTTTAATTATTAATATCTAGAGTGTAATTCATTGTCCTTAATTTAACATGACTGTCATGCTTAGATATAATTACACATACATTCATCAACCAGTGGTCTTTGAATAATAATTGCTAAAATACTTAATGATCAATGCTAAATTATGCACACTGCTCAGTGACTTATGACCGATAATGAATACAGCAGACAACACTGTCAATCACTATATTCTTCACGCAGCTTAAGATGAATTGCCAGTCTCCACTGTCACCTGTTGTTCCACTAACAAGGTCTCTGTTTCCTTTTATCTCATTAAAGAAATGCACAGTGAAATTGCAAACAACGAAGAGAACAAAGGAGTGTGCCTACCCCTCAGCTTCTGCTGCGCTGTCATTAGATGTTCACACACTGAACAGCAGGATAAGTAATCAATTGGCTGTTGAATTTTAACTATATGGGTCTCTTAACAAGGAACCCTGGATGTGTGTTTAAATTTATTTATTTTAATGTACCATATAGTGGTGTGTGTTTGAAGGATATTGTGCAAATTTATTAAAAATAAATCAAATAAATAAATAAATAATTACATTAGATAAGTATTCAGAGACACTTGAAATTCGGCATAGGAGTTTACATCGCTTGTAGATGTTACTACACTTTGAGTAGAGCTAACCTATGGCAAATTCATTTGAATGGGTATGATCTGGAAAGGCACACACCTGCATATATGAGCAAAAACCAAGCCCTGAGGTAAAACGAACTCCCTGTAGAGCTTAGAGACAGGATTGCGTCAAGAAACAGATCTGGGGAAAATTTCAGGAAAAAAAATTCTGTTGCTTTGAAAGTCCACAGAAGCACTCCATTATCCATACTGGAAGAATTTTGGAACAACCAGGACTCTTCCTGGAGCTGGCCTCCCAGCCAAAATAAGCAACTGATGAAGAAGGGCCTTGGTTAGAATGGTTTCCAAGAAGCTGACGGTCACTCTAGTGATGATCTCCATGATCATATACAGTATGGAGCTCTTTTTTTCTTTTCAGTGAAGATGAAAACACTACTTGGGAAATAAAAGACCTAAAGGACTCTCAGACTCCGAAAAACAAGATTCTCTGGTCTGATGAACATCAATTCCAAGTGTCATGTCTGGTGAAAACCCTGCACCGCTTATCACCTGTACAATACCATCCCTATGGTGATGCATGGTGGTGGCAGCATCATGCTGTGGAGGTGTTTTTCAGCAGGGACTGGGGAACTCATCAGAGTAGAAAAATGCTCAATACAGCAAATTCAGTGATATCCTTAATGGGAACCTGGTTCAGAATATTAAAGAATACAAGAGTGGCTTATGGACAACTCTGTAAATGCCCCTGAGTGGCCCAGCCAGTGCTTGGACTTGACCTCAATCAAACTTCTCTAAAGAAACCTGAAAATGGCTGTCCACCAATAGTCCCCATCCAATCTGACAGAGCTTGATGGGATCTGAAGAGAAAAATGGCAGAAAATCCCCAAATGCAGACGTGCAAAGCTTGTCGCATCATGCTCAAAAGACTGTAATCAGTGCCAGGGGCGTCGCTAGGGCTAATCATTCGGGGCTCGAGCCCTGAAGGTTTTTACTCCAGCCCCGAAAGATTTTTTATTTGTATTTTTTATTATTATTATTATTATTATTATTATTATTTTGTATGGCCCTATGATTTCCACGGAATTTGACAAAGTTTGAATGAATTAATCAAAAGTTAGTCATTAAACGTAAATCATGGACTAGTGTCTGTAAATATTATGCCGCAAAAGACTATTTAAATATGAATCCTGCATGTTCTGCCTGTCTTTTTATGAATGAACGGGGCGGTTTCGTTTACTGCATGTAATACTGACGCTCGCATGGATTTCAGCGTCTGCCGTTTCAATAAAAGAGGAGATAAATACATTAACAACATCTCCTGAACTGCTCTGAGAGTCACTTCATGAGCATTTCACTGTTTCATTTGAGTAAAACAAGCCTCAAATATACACACAGAAAATATTCACGGCAACCCATCAAAGTAAAAGTTCGGTTTAACTTTATTAATCATTCTGTATAATGTACGTGCCTACTACTACTACTACGACCACTACTATTAAATAATAAAAAATTGATACAAATTTTTCACGCAGTATTTCCTCCATGTTTTAAATTTGAATAGTAAATCCCCTTTATTTGGCAAAAAATAAAATATAATTTTTATTAAAAGATCATTTAAATTAATATACCTTCATTTGATAACCAGAAAAATACACAACACAGAATTCCATAAGGCTATTGTAAATTAAAAAAAAAATGCTATTATGCATTCAAATAAACAGATATTCTAAAATATATTTGGTAACAATAAAACGAAAGGTGAGAAAAAATAAAACATTTCATAGGATCCTAAACAGTAAATTGACAGTAAATTGTATTAGATTCATGGTTTTAATTAATTACACGATTAATTACATTTTGATTAATAAAATTAAATCTAACCATTAAAAAGAAGTCCAGAAAAATTAAAACAGAAAACAGAATTTGAAAAGAAAAAACAGGGCCTTATTTTTGCATGCAACTATATATTTGCTACAGTTATAAATACATTACATTTATTATTTTATTTGTCTAACATATTTTTGTTAAGTTATAATTTTGTTATAATAATGTTTGCTATTTCCAGTGATTACTATTGACTATTGTTCATAGTGTGACAAAGTCTTTTACCCCCAGTTTAATGCCCCCGGCCCCCCAGAAGGATCCAGGTTCAACCACCTGTGTCTAACAAAATCTTATGTGAGCATGATGTGAGCTCCCACCCACCACCACTAGCCCCTGATGTTTTGGCACCAGCCCCGGATGTTTTAAAATCCTAGAAACGCCCCTGATCAGTGCCAAAGGTGCTTTAATAATTCATACCCTGCGTTAAGGGTATAAATACTTATGCAATTTAATTATTTCAGTTTTTCCTTTTTAATAAACTTGCTCACAAATAAAGTTATCACAAATCTGCTATTTTGGTTTGTTATTATGGTGTATGAAGTGTAGACAGATGTGGAAAAATAGTACTTTAAAGCAATTTAATATAAAGCTGAAACAAAATGAGAAATGTAGGGGTATGAATGAACACTTTAAAAGGCACTATATACAGTATACTGGTTTATATATAGCATGTAACCCATAATTTTTTCATTGGTGATTCAGCTATTTTTTTAATTCTATACAATGACCTTCCCCTTGTTCTTGGAAAATTGCTTTAGGATTACTTTTTGATGAGGAAAAAAAAAAATAATAAAATAAATAAATAAATAAATCTATACCAAAAACAATTTTTCAACATGAGGACAGAAATCATCGTTGATCTAAAGAACAATTTACCTTATATGGTTTCTAAGATGTCTTCTTCTAAATCTTATCTGATCAACACAAATACTCCAAAGTAAATACAGTTAAATACAGAAGTGAATGTGATTTTACTGTAGGACTAGATTGTTGCTTGAAGCTGTCCCTTAGCTTAAATGCGGCCTATCTTTAGTTATTAATTTAATGTTAGAAAAAAATCTTGTTTTGCTTCTCAAGAAGCTAAAACCAATTTTGACTTCATGGCTGCTGGTAATACAAGCCAAAACAAATGCATCTTTTCATTGGCACAATATGAAATTCTCTTTTAAAATGATTCTGTGCTGTCCTTATTAGATGTAAACCCCATTCTGTGAATCTAAAAATGGCATCTAGTGTGCATGAATAATGATGAAACAGTCATCAAACTGGAACTAAGATGCCCTGTGATAGCATTGAGTCAGCCAAGATAACAGTGCAACCCCCAGCCTCCAGCATTTGGGTTTCTCTTCTCTTAACTTTTCATCAGCATCTCATTTCTCCATCTCATACATTCTTGTTCTCTCATGTATCCGCACCAATTCCCCTTTAGCAGGGTTTGGGCAATATCAGGTAGCTGTGGTAACGGCTTCATATTTTCACAGTGGGTATTCTAAAAAAAAAAAAAAACACCTCTGCTAGGGTGGGCATCCCTTTATTGAGGAACATTTGGAACTCAATACGCCGTTCTTGTGAATATGTTATTCTATAGCAGGGGTGCTGATGTTGCAGTCTGAGTCACTGTGACTCACACAAACAGGATGTCCAGTCTCATGTTCATTACGAATGGCTTTGTGCTGTGGTAACACCATCTGAACAGTGAATCTTGAGGGAGACATCCTCTAGAGTTAGAATAACAGTCTGAGTAAGTAAGCTGTCTGTGGACTGACGGGGACAACAAACTGCAGGGAAACATTAGACAATACGTCATCCAGTCCACTGAAGCCATCCAACACACGGAGGGACTATAATTGCATGGACAGCTGGACACAGTAAACAATGACCATGCGTTGTATGTTTGTGAACAGAGACCAATTTATAGAGCCAAGATTCAACCAAATAAGCTACATTCAATAACATAGTGTCACAACATATATCCACGACTGCATCATCACTCACATCACACATGAATGACACTTGTGGTTATCTTATGATTTATGATAAGCTTGATTTAGTCTGCCCCTTTAGGCTTAGACAACCATGATGCATGAAATCTGATAATAATTCATTTATCTCCAGCTAAGATGAATTAAATATGAGTGTTGCTTGCAGCATTGAGTTGCAATTGATTTTAAATCATGGCTATGTGTTTCCTTCCACAAACAGTGTGCTCTGGTTTAATATTTAATGATTGGAATTGAGGGAAATCCTGTGATAATGGATGATGTAATTATTTTTTGTTCAATGGCTCACTCAGAGTATTTTTAATGTCAGTGTTAACGTCTATATATCAGTGAGAGTTTTTAAAACAGTTTTAAAACTGGAATTTAAGACTAAAAATTAAGTTGCAATTTATTTTATTTCATTTATTTTAAAGATCATTTCATGACAAAAAGAACATTTATGATGAATAGTGATAATATGAGGCAATTTGTACTTATTTTGCCTATGGTAAAAGACATATAGCTACCTTTAGGGTGTTTTTAAGGTGTTTATTATCACTTTATATAATAAGTGAGTAATAAATGAGTCTATGAGAAAAAGAAAAAAATATGTTTATTTACGCAACACAACTCAACATTTCACCCATTAAGACTAAAGAAAATATATGAATTAGAACCTACTTTAACATGCTGCTAGGACTGCCCCTGCCTAAAGATTTTCCTAGTTGACTAGTCTTAAAGCTATTAGTTGACTAATCGCATGTTTATGATATTCATTTAATAACTTAAGCATATACAGGGAGAAAATGGTTTGATCAGTATAAATCAGTATGATTTAACTTCCACATTCTGCATGAAAACTTGTATAAGCACCTAATAAAATGGCACATGTTTATCTGCGTTAACCCTAAGGTTAAAACTAGTGGCCATGTAAAGTGGCAAACATTTGACTAACATGTTTAAAGTGATAAAACATGTTTGATGTTGATTAATGGTAGACCAACATTTGCCTGCAGAGTTTTTGTGGTCATAACTTCCCTCATTTTCAATTTTTTTTCTTCCAGACAAAATTATTAGCACGAAGATGAGTCGGACCAGATATGGTAACAAACTTATTGTCACTGACTTCCCCACTTGTTGTTCCCCACTTTTTTTTTTTTCTGTGACCAATGTAATTGACCATGCCAAATGCTGGGTCATTTTATTGGGCTGTTTTTAATATTTTTTACCCAGGTACTGGGTAGTTTTTCTGCACTCTAAAAAAATGCTGGGTTCAGCATTGGTGTCATTTTATTGGGTTAATTTTTATATGTTTACCCAGGTGCTGGGTAGTTTTTTTCTGTAACTAAGCTGCTGGATCATTTTCAATAGATTATTAAATATTGTTTTTTTTTTTTTTACCCAACTGCTGGGTTGAGCCTGTCTCCTACAAAAGAACCCAGCTGTTGAGTTACAGTTAGAGCGCAAACTTTTTGCGTCCTCTACACAGGAGAGAGTAGTTCTCCGTTCTCAGCCGTTCTCACTTCTTCAGCGAAATAAAGGTTTGCATTCATTTATATAATTTATAAAGTCTTTACTGTGCTGTAAATTATATTATTTTACACAACGCATCATTCAAGGATGAGATGACAGTCAGCAGCAGTCGTTTCACATGATGGAAATGCCTTTTGCCTTACATAACATAAATCAATTTTATTTGTTATAATACTGAATTTAACTTAATTTAATTTGATGTTAAAATATGTTCTCTAATCATAGCACTGTTTTTTATGGGCAGGTTATAGAGTCAGTCACGGCATCTTTCAGCTACGAGTGAAAAGCGAGGCTGCGGTCTGAGGTTCATAGTTCCCCCAGTGAACAGCAGCCCATCACCAGCTTAGGTTTCGCCGACACACCAACATGAGAATTAGCACTATTTCAGTAAAAAAGTGATTACAGAGAAGGTTGAATACACTTAAATTAAAATTCTGCTTTTAAATGTTACATTTTTTATTTAAAAATGCTTGCTAAAGGAGTTTAAATGTATGTAATATTGTAAATAAATTAAATTTGTCTGTATTTTTGTCCATGGGTGTTCTTGCTTAATAATAAATGTTCATCTTTTGATTATTGCTGTTGCCTCTATAATTATGTGTGTGATTTTTAATTTCCAGCCCATTTTAAGGAAGCAATATAATAATTTTTAAACAATAGTTGACTTAATTAAAACAACCCAGCATGTAGGGTAAAAACAGTTAACCCAACCAGCTGGATCAAAATAACCCAGCATGTGTTCTGTCCAAAATTTACCCAGCACTGGTTGCTAAATAACCCAAGTTGGGTTGTTTTTAATCCAGCATTTTTTTTTAGAGTGTAATGACAGAATGAAAAATAAATAAATACTACACTGTCAGAAAAAAAGACCAGTTATGTCACTGGGGCGGTACCCTAAGGTACAAAAGTGAAAAGGTACAAATATGTACTTTTAAAGTACTAAAATGTACCTTTTAGGTACCAATATGGACTGTTCAGGGATAAGTAGTAACTGTAGCAGAACTAATTCTTCCATCAACTAATCTGTTCGCCCAGCGAACATTCAGCATAATTTTTATATCAACTCTAAGAAATCATATTTTCTTGGCCACAGAAAATAACTTTCTTAAAGTACCGTTGCATTAGAGCATGTAGCTCGAATCGGAATCAGAAAGGGACATTAATTTGCAAGGCAGAATCAGAATCAAAACTCATGTAATTTGTGCACAATAGTTTATTAACGAAGGACTAACACGTAACTAATCTAAACAAACAAACATGAAGTCACTCATACATGGGGGAAAGGTCAGTGAGAAGCAGTTAGAGAGAGACAAGGAAATGAAGCTATGAAAAGAGTCAGTTAACCGCCTGAGTGAAACCATCAGTGCTGTCTACAGCTTGTACTAAACCTCTGTTTTGTTTAGTTAAATGTACGATACTTGCATTGCCTTGGTCGTTGAACAAGTGTCCAATGCAGTCTCGGGTGAAAGTCTTGATGGTTGGAGCAGCGGTGGTTTTGGAATTGTGATCACTTTCTTCCGGGTCTGAAGAGTGATGAGCTCCAAAGATGTTCTGACTAGATGGTGACTGGGAGTTTCTTCCCATGTGAAAATTGAAGAAGAACCAAGAGCTGAGAGGGACTCAGCTGAAGTCCTGTGATCTTTGGGAAATGGAAAGACAAGGCCACAAGGCCTGGCGCGTGCGTAGGGAAGTCCTGAAGAGTTCTAGCTCATCTTCTTAGGTTCTAAAAGAACCACTGACTGACTGAGGCGAGTCATGAAGATGAATTCCAGGGTTGAGTGGAAATGTCTGGCTCTTTGTGGTCGAGAGCCACAGCTCTGTATGTTGGGGCCTGTCGGGCCCGCCGGGCACGCCCTGTGTCGGCTCAGGCTCCCCGGGGCTCCTCCACACGGGCAGCAATCGGGAGAAGAAGAGAGTGAAGAGAGAGAGAGGCGATCAATCGTTTGATGCCTTTAAGCTCTCTGGAGGCTGTGCCTCCAGGAGGTCCATGAACCAGTGGTAACTTTCACCTTTGGAGGGAAAGTTTACGACTCTGTGTCTGTGAGCATGGTGTTTTGCATATGTAATTCGATTGGGTGTTGATGCAAAACTAGTAAGGTTTCTAAATATGTTGCATAGGTATCAACATCTAATTTACACCATCTTTTAGATCATTAAAATACGAATTCAAAGAGACCAAACATGGCATAGGTGGGTTATACGACTAGTCATCTATCATAACGCATGCAATTAAACAGTAGAAAAACAAATACAAATACAACAGACAAAATTAAATTACAATGCAGTAATACTGTACACATTGGCCTGGGCTATGTGTGATAGGAAGGTCAAAGAAAGGTTTGTCTGTGAATGAATAGGAAAGAGTCTATTTCTATAGGCATTGTGCCTTTCCTATGGTCAAATGTAGCATGGGCAAATGTGCATTCCTCTGGGCAATAAAACCTCTTATCAGATAGTCGTCCTGGCAACTGAGCCCTCTTGGGGTGTTAGTTGCTTTGGGGGGTTGTCTCCAGAGCTCCAGCATATAGCTGGGTTGTTGGTTTTAAAGATTATTTGTTAAATGTAACAAATAACTGTATGTCTGATTGGTCCACATGCTACATAAGTAAGGTACAAAGATGTATCTTTTCACTTTTGTACCTTAGGGTACCGCCCCAGCAACAACACTGTACCTTTGGTGTACCGAGTGTGTGGAAGTTGATTGCTACCAACAATTTTCAAAATATCTTCTTTTGCGTTCAGCAGAAGAAAGAAACTCGTACAGCTTTGAAAGAAGTGGAAGGTTTGTAAATTTTTTTGGGTAAACTATCTCTAGACTAAGAAAATTTAGTTTTTAGGCTAGTTAATTTAGACTTTTAGGTTACCAATTTCTTTCAGCGTAGTTTTCCTCAGATTGGTTCTTTTTTCACATTGTCGCCACTTTGTGAAAAATGTACCTAGTATAGTACAGTGCTTCAGGACTAATATTGTGCTAATCATTTATGATATGTAATTTTGTACCTGAATGAATAAATGTGCTTTGCCGCAACAGTCAATTAGCCTTTTATATAAAAAAGCACAGTGGCCACCAATAAAGAATTTGTGTGTGTGTGTGTGTGTGTGTGTGTGTGTGTGCTTGTTTTTGCTACATTGTGGGGACCAAATGTGCCCACAAGGATAGTAAAACCTGAAATTGTAAAAAAAAAATCTGAAATTATTTATCTGAAAATGTAACAATGCAAACAGGTTTTCTGTAAGGGGTAGGTTTAGGGTTAGGGTTGGGTTAGGGGATAGACAATATTGTTTGGTCAGTATAAAAACTGTAGAAGTCTATGGAAAGTCCCCGCAATTCACAAAAACAAACATAATGTGTATGTGTGTGTGTGTAGAACACACACTGATAAAATGATGGATACTTGGAGACCTTGATGGAGACCTGCTTATATGATCACATGACAGAAAATATGCCTGGATACAGGGGGTGGGGCAACTTACCCACAGGTTCATCCTTCCTCACTCTCCATTTGACATACATAAATAGTTATTTTATGCAATATTTCCAACATAAAATATAAATATAATGGAAGTCAGTCTTTTATCACTTCGGTGGCTGCCTTCACCCCACCCAACTGTCTGCCCTTATAAATGAATGGAAGCATTTTCTCATTGCCATCCTGAGATATAAATGGCCTCAATGTAATCCCTCCCAGCACCAGTTCTATGCAACACTGACTTCCACAATATAGAGGCTCAGAACACCATGTACATGTGTCTCTTCTTAATTAAAAAGTCAACTAAGGTCTAATGGGGGTTATTCTAGTTTGCATGTGCTATTGCATCCACGTCACAAGTACATTCTGATGCTATAGTTAGTAAATTATCTGTGAGACAGTGTGCAGTTACCATGGAGTCATGGTGAGGAAGTGATATTTACACTTATTTACACAGGCTTGTTACGACAGAGCATTTGCCACTAGCTAACTCACAAGGGAACACCCTTTGAAAAGTGATGGGTTCAAATAAGTAAAGTCTTGAAAAAGTTGTCGTCAGTGAGAATGTAAATAATAAAATAACCCATACTAACTTTATTATTACAGCACTTATTTTGAGCTGGGATTTAGGATAATGTCAAACCAAATTTAGAAATCTTGCTCATGGTTTTGTTCATTTTCAAATGCTCCTGTTTACATTGAGACATTGAGTTATGGTTTCTTAAGATTGAGCATCCTTCTAAATGGACTGTAGCCAAAAGCTCTTTTGAATTATTCAACAGGCGCATCTTAAAGAAGGACTTTGCTTATGCATTCACCTCTATGTGAATGTCAGAGTCTCCTCTGTCTCTGGTCTGTTATCTCCTTTCTTCCTGGTGAATTATGCTCTGGATGAGGAGCTGAGGAAAACTGCTCTGCCCAATTTAGAGGGCTAAATTTAAACAGTCAGGGTTCTGTCTGAATTGTTCTTCATTCATAGCATGACAGTTTAATAAATCCCTTTTAGATCAGTTCTCTCCTCAGACTTCAGAACAGCATTCTCCAGACTTCAGAATTTCACCAGCTTTGCTATTAAAACTATTAAAATGTTGAATGGGAGGTTTTAAATAATAGAACATACATCATAATTCATCGTTTCAAGTACAGAGACACATCTTTCGGGTAGCACTTATTTTACTTATTTCACTTATTTATTTCCTATTTTACTTCTGATCTTACTTGTATACTAACCTTATACCTGAAACTTGGCATTCAGTACTACAAATATTATTGGTTCTCATAAATAAATTGCTTGGAATGTTACTGAATTGTAAATTGCTTGAGATAAAAGCATCTGCTAAATGAATACTCTTGATGCATCAATAGTATCCCAAGCAATCGTAAAAACCAACAACCAATAATTATTATAATTTTTTTTTACATACATACAGTGCCACCTTGCCTGTGTATGTCTGGAGTGTGAAGTCATGATAAAAAGCTCCACTACTCCTTATTAAGAGAGAGGAAAGTGAAAATCTCCTGCTATGATGCCTACAAGCCTCAATGAAATGAAATTTTCTCAATACACTCATGCACACACAGATATAGAGACATGGCCTCTGCATTAATATCAAAGCAATACAGTGCCCTCTTCAGGTCTCTAACATTGCCAAGATAGTTGTTTGTTTGCCCAATGAAATGTGGCATAAAATTACATTTTAAATATAAATCTAGAGTGTAAAGTCATGAATGAATGTTTTGATCAAGCTTTTTATTTTTGTGATTGGAATGTAGTACTTTATTATTAATCAGATACATGCCACTCATCAATACCATGCTGGATATAATATTTGATAATATTTAATAAAATGTTGAAATAAAAAAGACCTAAATGTATCATTTTAACTGTCTAAAAGTATAAAAGTGTGCTCCAAAACAGAGAGCAACTTGAAGAGCACATCGAAAGGCTGTTCCGTGGTTTGGGTTTAGCATTTGATGTGTGATGACAACATCAGATCAAAAGAGCACTCTGAGGCCTCCCTGAGAAATAGCTTTAAAGTCATTATCGGGCAATCAATCACTCAACTAAACTTCTAAAACATCTAAAATTGGATAAAACTGCAAATCTCTGACAATTTAGTACAGGTTGACCCACCAAAGTCATCCCCAGAACAATTTCTGCTTTAGGGATTTAAGAATATTGAAAGACCAGCACATTTAATATAATAAGACTGCACAAGATTACAAAGATACTGTTGTGCTGTTTCAAGCAGCCACTTAAGCAAAATCAGGGAGGAAAGAAAAAAAAACAAAAAACGTTTTTAAAATCTTAAATTGAACCAAGCACATTCAGTTCATTCACCTATCTATATTTTGAAGTGGTTTTTATTGTAGTCTATTGTTGTTTTTAGATACACATACCCATTTCTCACTTGTTTTATCAGTTGCCACACACGCTTTAAGGGCATTTGTCTGATCCAGCTGTCAGCGTTAGCCAGCCCTGTGTGCCTGATGAAACCTGGATAGTCACTATGTGGCACTGTCAGTCTGACTCACTGGTCACTCCTATGTTTGATGGATGAGCAAAGGGAGGTGTAGGGAGAAGAGCTGGAGCAGGGTCAAACATGAGTCAGGATGTGCTTGCTGGATGCATTCGGTTTATATGTCTGTGTGTGTTTGTGGTACTGCCTCAACCTTACAACATTCAGCAGTGATGCTAACATGCAGAAAATTTGAGGGAAGACTAGTTAGACTTATTTTTGTGAAATGTAAAGATATTGGAATTTCTTCAGCACATTTACCACAAAGATTATGCTAAATTAGGGTTTTAAAGACTTTCAAAAGGTTTTGAAGAACGGCTTCTCAAAGATGCAGGCCTTGTGACAACACTGATTTCTAGTAGCTCCATGGATTCAAGACTTTTTATTCACACCCACAGTGCACAGTGTTTGAAGTGTAGCTGTTTAGCTTAAACAACACTGGCACTATACCCTCTACCAAACCCTGATTGACCCTCTGGTTTACCATTCATGACCATCTGGGGTGAAATGTCTGCTGCAGACCTTTGTGTGATGACTTAATGTCCTATTACATTTCCGAGAAGCTGTACACAGTAGAGTCCAGAATATTCTTAGTCATGTCTCTGAAAATGTCAGGATGTTAAAATCTTCTTGCAGACACTAATTTTATGTTGGGTTTTGGGAATAAGGTAATTATGGCTGACTGTATTCACAAATAACAACAGGAAATTGGATTTGCCGATTCATTTCGTTTCTTGTATTCTCCAGTCTATTTGTTTAATATAGTACACACATTCTGTCTCTATTTGGAGTTAAAGCTTATTACATTAAGCATTATGCTTCCCTTCAAACCCTGTTATGCAGCATATTCACAGAATTATTCTCAGCACAGGGCACCACCAGAGATTCTCTTAAAATAGGAAGAGATGCCAACTTGGACATATGCACCACTGCGGAAAGCAGCGATCAACCTGGATAATATGCTCCATGTAAGTCAATTATATTACGTCTTTAATGTCAATTAAAATGCTATTTGCAAGTTCATAATTGTATTTTTGGTAGAATATATTACATTATTTAAAGTTTAAAAAACACATTATTTTTCTTCTCTACCAATTAGAGTGTGTGCCAGAAATGTAACAGCCCTTACCTTAATCGGGTTTCAAATCCAGAATCTTCATGAGCAGCTGTAAACAGTATTATATGGTAACTAGTGATTTTTCAAATAGCTCCATCTTTCAAAGTCCATATAATGTTTTATTGCCCTCTCAGCAAAAATCACTTACCCAGTAGTTGTTTGAGGGCAGGCCAAAGCAGCCAGTAGGCAGCCATTATGCAAATATGTAACATCATGATGTAGTTAAGTAACAGAAATAATAGCAAGGGCCACAAACCAGCATTTGAGGTAAGTGTTTTAGCTTGGAGAGACAAACTTCCTTTGGTGTGGATGTTGTTATTTGTAACTTTACAGAACATTTACATGCACACATTTACATTTACATTTACATTTACACTGCCTTGCAAAAGTATTCAAACCTTATGCAGCCTTACGTTAAACTGCTTTAAATTACTTTTTTTTTTTCCCCACATCAATTTACACTCCATACACCATAATGACAAAGCACAAAACAGGTTTGTAACAACTTTGCAAGTTTATTAGAAATAGAAAATTGAAATTATTCAATTGCGTAAGTATTTATACCCTTTTCTGGGACACTTGAAATTTAGCTCAGGAGCATTCATATCACTTGTAGATGTGCTGTATATACACATATACACTCTTAAAAATAAAGGTGCTTCACGATGCCATAGAAGAACGCTTTTTGTCTAAATGGTTCCATTAAGAACCTTTAACATCATAAGAACCTTTCGGTTTCAAAAAAGGTTCTTTGTGGCAAAAGAAGGTTCTTCAGATTATAAAAAGGTAGGAATGATATGGTTCTTTAAAGAACCTTTGACAGAATAGCTTTTTGTGGAACCAGAAATGGTTCTTTTGTGGCATCACTGTGAAGAACCTTTTAAAGCACCTTTATTTTTAAGAGTGCACTTGGAGTGGAGTTAACCTGTGGCAAATTCATTTGAATGAGTATGATTTGGAAAGGCACACACCTCTCAACAAAAGGTCTAACAGCTGAAAATGCAAATCAGAGCAAAAACCAAGCCCTGAGGTCAAAAGAACTTCCTGTAGAGCTGAGAGACAGGATTGTGTCATTGCACAGATGAAGAGTTCAGGAAAAAAAAATCTGCAGCATTGAAGGTTCACAGATGCATGTAGCCTCCATTATACATCATGAACAAAGTTTAGAACAATTGGGACTCTTTCTAGAGCTGGCACTTGGCCAAACTGAGCAATTGATGGTTAGATTGATGACCATGAAGCTGATGGTCACTCTAGTTGATGGGAGAAACTTACAGAAAGACGCACATCAATACATCACTTCACCAATCCAGTCTAAATAGCAGAGTGGCCAAACTCAATCCTCTCCTCAGTAAAGACACATGAAACCATGCTTGGAATTTACAACAAGCACCTAAAGAACTCTAAGATTGTGAGAAACAAGATTCTCTGGTCTGATGATCCTCAGTTCCAAGCATCCAAGCATGTTTGAAAGAAACCAGGCACTGCTCATCACCTGCAGAGTACCATCCCAACAGTAAAGTGTGGTGGTAGCAGGCATGTCCTGATTTTGCTGAGTTAGATGTGTTCCTGGATCAACATATTTTGTTGACCCTGGAACAACATTTTAATCCAAAAATTTAATCTTGACCACATCCCTACACCTAAACCTAACCTTACCCATGAGTAATCCCTAAAAACAGAGGAAATGATAGATGAATGACACTGATATACAAGCACCAAACACTGATTGTAAGCCTAAACTTCACAAAAACTATAAACTGTTTTTTCAAATCTGATTAATCACAATGTTGTTCCAGGGTCAACAAAGATGTTGATCCAGGAACATGTCGTACTTGGTAAAATCAGGTTCTGCTGGTAGGCAGTCTCATGCTGTGGGGCTGTTTTTCAGAAGCAGGGACTGAGGGATTCATCAGAGTAAAAGGAAAGCTCAACACAGTAAAATATTGAGATATCCTTAATGAAAACCTAGCCCAGAGCGTTCAGGTTCACCTTCCAGTAGGACAATGATCCTAAGCACACAGCAAGAGTGGCTTACAGACAACTCTGTGAATGTCCTTGAGTGGTCCAGTCACAGCCTGGGCTTGAACCCAATCAAACAGAAACCTGAAAATGTCTGCCAGCCCCCATCCGAGCTGACAGAGCTTGAGGGGTGAATATGTGAGAAGAATAATGGCAGATATTTGCCAAATGCTGATGATTGTCGCATCATACCCAAAAACACTTGAGGCTGTAAAGGTGCTTCAACTAAGTACTGCAGTAAGGCTATGAATACTTATGCAAAGTAATTATTTCAGTTTTTATTATTATTATTATTATTTTTTTTTTCATTTTAATGAATTTGCAAAGTTGTAATAAATCTGTTTTTAGCTTTGTCATATTGGTGTATGGAGTGTAGACTGATGTGGGGAAAAAACTTATTTAAAACAGTTTAACATAATGCTGCAACATAACAAAACATGAAAAAAGAACGGGTATGAATACTTTCGCAAAGCACTGTATATTACACACTAAAGGAAAGTCTAGAAAAGGCATAATAGGACCACTTTTAATTGCTTTCAGAGCTTTACAGCTGAAAGTCATTGTTTGCAAATATTGTAGCAACAAGAAGTGTCACAAAATGAATCCTACCTTTAGCAAAATAGTTTGTGACTTCCATTCTAAAATGTCTATTTTTGGCAGCATACTCATATAACAAATATAGCACAACCTAAAATTAATGTTTAATTATAAATAGGTTTCATCTCAGTTATGCGTCTTTGTGCTTCCTCAGAATTAAACCCATGTCACTGCCGTAATACAAGTGTTCTAGCAGTTAAGCTCCAGCAGTGGTGCTTTTTTTGGAACTCCTCTTTTAAATCCACAAAGGTGGACAGTGTAGACATGCAGCCTGTACCATGATGGTACTTGAACAAATTTAGAGTTAAAGGATTAGTTTTGAGTTGACGAAACCAAAACACTCCAATCCGCCTTTGTTGGTACCATGATGCTGATCATCAACTTTCTGTCAACTCAGGCTTTGATTCTGAATTTGTGGAGCGCATTCATATGAATGTACTAAATGGCATCAGTGGTGAACAGCCAATCACATGCCTTGCAACCAGAGCAAGTGTCATTCACGAGAGAGCCAAAGAGATCAAAAACACTTTTGCTAAAGGTTCAGAGATTTTAAATGCATTAAGCCTGAAGAAAGAACTTACATTAAAGTAAATAAATTATCTTGCTTTATCAGTGCAGTCACAAGTGAAACGTAAGTTACTTTATATAATTGATAATATATAGCAATAGAGACTCAAACATGTACGTTCACATATAGGTGTTTTTAAAGCGTTGTCCCTTTGCTCATATCAGTTTGAGATCTCTTACCCAGAACATAACCTGCCCTGGAGCAGGTTAGCTGTGGAGTGTAAGTTCCCCCTATATTCAAGTGTGTGTGAAACAGAACTCACTTTTGAAATTGCGATGACTGACACAGATGTAACCATAGCAATTTTTTGCTTTCCTTTGCTTTTGATATCTGCTATTTTTGACCAAAGTAATATTGCAGTGACCTAAGACTCGTTATGTTCGGCGATTTTATCTAAGCAGTCGTCGACAAAGCCATTGTGTTTTGTTTTTGTTTTGAAAGTTTGCTTTGCAGAGCACGCTCTTGAAGTGTTGCCATATTCACTTACTATAAGCAACAATTATTAATCATGTTTGGGCTTGTTGTTAGGACTCATAAAGCAATCCAGTTTATAGAGTTAACATAGTAGGTAGGTGCAGGTCAACATATTTTGGTATGTGGCTTATTTCCAAGTTTATGAGTGAGCATACCAATTTTCTTTTTGAAAAACATCAAAATGCTACTGATCCCAAACTTTCGAATGGTAGCATACTGCATATAATATCATAAAAGTAGTTCTGTTTTTTTTTTGTTTTTTTTTTAAGGGATAAGGATTTGGGATCATATTTGAAGGATGTCATCTTATAATTCCTAATTTAAACCTAAACAAGTACAAGAAGTCCATTATGACGTTATGCAATGCAACTAAAAACACAGATGGCAGCCCAGTAACAGGAAAAAGGTTAGAAGGGAATCAAGAGAGAGGGGATCCGGAATGCAATTTTTACTAGGGGAACAGTGCAAATTTTCAATCAGTCAGGTCCATCTTGAGTATATCACCACCATCTAAATATACAGTATATCACCACCCCTAAGAGAACAGTAGTCACTGTGGTTTAATTCTGTTTTACAGTTTTGTTTTCCTCTCTTGCATTGCAGCAATTCAGTGTTAAAGAGGATTAAGACTCCGGAAAATAAACATGTTACAATTCATATATATTTATTTATTTTCATTAAACATGAAATGAACCCACATGGCTGCCGAATTGTTTAGTTCTTTTATGGGACCCATTTTAGCTTTAAATCTTTGAGATAACCTTTTTCCATATGGGAGAGGGGCTCCATTTTCATTACCAAACATACAGAAGACGGCATATAAAGAACGTCAGTGCTACCTTAAATCCCTAAGGCTACTGTTAGTTTTTCAGGTGTATGACCAAATTGACTAGAAAGTAAATGATGCTATGCAGTGCTAACATTTGTTCTGCAGGTGTACGTTTATCAAGAGTGAGAATCATTTACCCTGGTTTACACACCTGTTTTAGCAAATGTTTTGTCAACAGGTTTTATGTAATGTAGGAAATTTGACTGTTTGATGCGCTTTGTTTTTCTTAAAATTGAATGCTTATCATTAACTGTATACTCCCTATAGGTGCCACCATGTTCAGGGGATTCAAACACTTGATGCATCTGCAGAATCTGATGTGTTGTATTTCTGCAGAAATTTCCAAGTTAAATACTAATTGGTTAAACGGAGGGTGTTGCAACTTACCCTGTGGCATTTTACGCTGTTTTAGTTGTGTCAGAGTCTTCATCCCATATGCTTCAATGTTTCATATGAAGTAACAGTCATATCATTCAAAATAAATGAACACAGCGCCCTGCTCAATTAATATCATATATTAATAAAGAATTCACACTTACTAAATTGTTAGGATATTATTATTACATCATTAGAAATATACAGTTAAAATAAAGAGGTAAACGGCATGCTTTATGAAACTAAGTTGGGTTCGATAATTATTCTAAAATGATTTAGCATTTTATAATAAATTTACTTAGCAGTGATAAATTCTACATTTTTGTGGCAGTTTTACTTGAACCTAGTAATGCAAGTTGCAACTAGTGTGTTGTAAAGGTAACTGGTCAGCGCAAATGTAAACGTAAGGTAATAAACCTAATGTGAGCATTTTAGTCTATTTTGTAAACTTGTTAAAAAATGCATGGCCCACAAGGGCGTGACATTTTTGTGACTTTTATTTTTCTTTTCATATTGGCAGCCCCCATATGAAAATGGGCTTTTTCTCGACACATACTGTTGTCTTTAGATTACTTGTAATTAGTGATAATTTAAAAAGGCATACACAAAAATTATATTATTGGAATTTAAATTATCATGCCCTGTTGTATCCTCAAAATTCCCACCTCTCTGCCTTTTACTCACCTGTAGTTAAAATAGCTCCTCTTACACTGAAGACATGTGCTGACATCTAGTGGAGAAAAAATGAATGACAACACGTTTTTCTATTTTTTCATTTGGCAGAGCACACTTGTGAATTAGTGGATTTGTTTTTTTATAATTACAAAAAAAAATTTATCTGCTGTAAAAACGTTGTGAACCTTTAGTTAAAATACCATTTTCTGTCTGGACTCATGTTACCACAGTTAAAAAGTTTTGATTCTGCAATCTCTAGGTGTTTTAATATCTTAATTTTGCATTATCTTAGGCCCTGTAGACACCTACACGAGTATTTTCAAAACCACAGATTTTATCAGGTCACTGAACCCAAACCTTTTTGAAATCTCCTGCCAGGATGAAGATTTTTAGAAACTCTGGCTGCAGTTTTGTCATGTAGATGGTGAAAGCAGAGATTTTGGTTTGTGATGTCAGAGTGTGTGCTTTTTTTACGGTTAGAGTTATGTAGCCACGTGTTGGTTTTGGCATGCTCTTGAGCACTTCATAACATGTTTTTTGCATTTTCAGGGGTGCAAAATTCAGTTCCTGGAGTGCCTAGGCCTAGATCTAGCTAATCAAGTCCTTAGGACTTATGCCTAGTACACACCACGATTTGGGCTGTCCCAGATGAAAGATGACCAACGTCGTACACTGACATGTGTTGTAAAGACAGAGTCAGAAATTTAGGATGACCATCTCACAGTGTTACAACCTACATCTACTGACTGACCAATAAAAATGAAATGAAGTATGAAATGATGTATTAATCAACACAACATGGTGCTAAAGCTTAAATACCATGGAGGCTAAAAGAAGGAATAGTAGTATGTGGAAACCACAGTTGCCAAAGAGCAATTTATCTTGCACTATTTGTTTACCACTGATGAATGCTGATGATGTATTATCCTTCTGTACTAATAGTGCATGCTGATTACATTTATTCTTTTTTTATATTAACTTGCATTGTAGCCTACAATTCAGTAGGTGTCATCACTGTCATCACAGTCTACATAGACACCCAAGTTTATTAGATCAATGTCACACAATGTGATTTGTAATGATCCTGTAAGATTGCTGAAATTGCAGAAGGCATTTCTGTAGAAGGCATGTGTGTTGGAGCTAAACTCTGCAAGGTTGTGGCCCTCCAGGAACTGAGATTTGCACCCTTATAGTATAGTACCCTTATAGTATACTAGTATAGTATAGTGTTTGACCATGTTAGTCATGATGCACCTCTCTTGTGATTTTTAGCTATTGTCATATGGTTCTTATTTCAATTACAGACAAAACTTAATCTCTACTCACAGTGTAGTTAATTTTGCTTTCGCCAACCTAAGGGAGGCGAAATAGTGTAGTGATGGGTACTCACGTCACAAATGACGTTATGATTCTTGCCAATTATTGTGTGCTTATGAGTACATTGCATAAGAAAGATTGGTGGGATCTCTAACTTGTAGAACCTCTTACTGTATTATCAACACAAGGAAGACACAAGTTGTAATAAAAATAAATTTTATTAACAAAAGATAGACAAGAGTAATCAACAACTACTAAATGTGTACCATGAATGAAAAAGGAATAAAGTGCATAAGATGCATAAAATGCAAGTGATTATGTTGGGTGTTGCTATGTCAGACATTATCAGGAAAGATAAACTATTGCTACTCTGAAACAAATAAGGTGAAGAACCTTATTATGCATCAAACAAATACGTGTAAGGTTTGTTATCAACTGCAGTCAGCTATATAATATCTAATGTAACTTAGAAAATCATATACTGGTAATATACAACAATACCAAGGTCTCTGGAAGAGGTTTGGAAGTAATATTTACGTTCGCTGTGGTTGAGTGAGCAGTCCGGTGGCGGTGACTTCTTCCACTGGTTGTGTTGGTGGCAGTACAGTGGGGAAAGGAGCAGGAATCTGTTTCAACAGCCTTGAACATGAAGCGCTGTAGGATGCTGATCTCCTGGAGCACCAAAGGGTCCTAAGATCTGGAACACACAGATGTGGCCCTGGAGTAGGTGCTGAAGGCCCTTAGCTTGGAACACGCAAGCAAAAGTACCCGAAGTGAAGGTTTGCTCACCTTTGCTCAAATGTCTGTGTGTCTTCTGCCTCTCCGGGCTAGAGACTCAGAACTTGGTCAATCCGCTTTGTCTCTCTAGAATGGAGACTCAGGATGCTGCATCTGTTGTTGTCTCGCTGAATGAAGACTCTGAACATAGAGTATCTCTTTCCTCGTAGGCTGGAGGCTCAGAATGTGGTCGTATCTGTTGCTGCCTCAAAAGCTGGAGAGTCAGACTTGGTATCTGTTGTTGTCTCACCTTTGCGGTTTGCAGACTCAGAACTGGTGTAGCTGTTATTGTCCCTCCCCTCGGCAGACTCAGAACTTTGTTGATCTGTTAACATCCTTTCCTCTACAGGACTCAGACTCAGAACCAGTTGTTTCTGTTGCTGCCTTCCCTGTAACAGGCCGCAGACTCAGAACAGAGGTTGTCCTGAATGTGGCCTTTTCTTTACAGGTAGCAGACTCAGAACAGAGGTGATCTGTTTCTGTCTCTTCCCTTACCGGACTGAGACTCAGAACAAGGAGTGTCTTTTGGAAGGATACCTTTATCACTTTCCGATGAGGAGTAGATTGCAATTTGGTGCTTCTCTATTTCCGTGCTGTGATTGGCTGGTACCATCAGAGTGGTGAGACACATGGTTGCTCACCCTTCTTTACTGCTGTGGAATTTATTTGCATAGTCCAAACACAAAGCTAGAAAAGTGTTTTATTTCTCACTTTCCAAACCATAACCAAAATGCATTAGGCAATGTTACGAACACATTAAGTCCAAACATGATGGGAAAAAATTGATCTGTCATGCATGCATTCATTTGTCCATTAACATCCAAGTTTGTGTAAGATGTTGCACTACACGTTGCGGTCACTAGGAATACTTGTTTCTCTGAATAAGTATAAGATGTGTGTGTTGGAGTGTGCATCAGTTTTAAGGTTTGAAAACATAGTTATGAATGGATTTGGATGGATCTTTGTGATTTCTCTTTGTTTCACCCACTGCTGCTGCGTCTGGAGGTCCTAAGGAATTTTTATGGAAAACTGCATTTTGACCAATAGGAAGTTCTGTCCTTCCTGGGCTTTGTACCAAAGGTCTTCTTCTTGCCCTCTAAGAGGTGTCTGGCTGTTGTCCTGGCATCTTTAACTGATGCCGTTGGACAGTTTGCTTATGTTAGTCCACCAAGATCCAATCAAATGTAGCAAACCTTTGTCCACTATCGTGGTCCGAGAGAGGTTCCCTTGCCATAAACTGAGCCCTGGAATGTGCTGTCAACTACAACTGTCTAAATCTCTCTCTGTCCTGCTTGGTGTCCCTCAAGGCTCTGTTCTTGGCCCGCTCCTTTTTAATATTTACATGCGTCTTCTTGGTCACATTATCCTTATTATAGTTACTGTGCCGATAACCTTGAACTCTATATACTGTATGTGCTCACTCCTCTGTCAAAACCTTTTCTTTCTTTCAGAGAATGCCAATATTCACAATTTAACAGTCTTCATCTTATAACTGAAATCCTGCTATTCAAACAACAATTGCTATAAAAAGAAAGTAAAAAAGTCAGTGCTTTACTTGCTGTCATAATTGATTCTTACATTACATTTTAAGCCCACATGTACAGGTATACCTCAGTTAAAACTAATTTTCACAACATTGTGAACATTTCTACCTATTTTAATGGGCTTTTAATTGGATTGCCTGCTAAAATCATTACCTGACCTCAACATGTTCACAATTCTTTAGAGTGTCAGACAATATGACTACATTTTCCCTCTTATGAGTGTTTTCTTTTAAAAGCCTCAGTGAACTTGCATCTGAGCTACTGCAAAATTATACACCTGTCTGCTTTTCCAGGTCCTTTGATTTCAAACTGCTTGATATCCCAAGATTCTGACTATCCTCAGTGGGTGGTGTATCATTTAGTATTTTAGCATCTAAACTCTGGAATTCACTTCCACTGAGTCTTTGAATTGTAATACCTGCACCATCTCTTCCTTTAAAGAGTCTCAAATGAAAATCTGCCTTCTACATCTACAAATTTTAAACGCATGTGTTTTACGTGCTTTCTTCTCTGTGAAGTAAGTTTGAGAACTGCAGTTCTAGATCTCACATGACATTTAGCTTATTTTAACATCACCGTTTTTAATTAAAAAAAATTATAATATATATATATAAGTGTGGGTTGGGGGACTTTCATGTCTTTTATGTCCCCCTGTAAAAATAAATAAATAAATAATCCTGTACACCAAAGGAAAACATGGATTGTCTTGTGTTTGCTTCAAATTTCTTTAGACAAAAGAATTATATTTTCTATTTTTACCCTCAGGGTTGTGTGACCATTATGGAGTGCTATAAACATGTATGTTTCATTCATACTGCCCTCGTGCATAAAATCCAAATATTCCTTAAAGGAGAAGTGCACTTCCAGAATAACAATTTACAAATAATTTACTCACCCCCTTGTCATCCAAGATGTTCATGTCTTTCTGTCTTCAGTCGCAAAGAAGTTATGGTTTTTGAGGAAAATTTCAGGATTTTTCTCCATATAATGGACTTCATTGGTGCCTCGATTTTGAACTTCTAAAATGTAGTTTAAATGCAGCTTCAAAGGTCTCTAAACAATCCCAGCCAAGGAAGAAGGGTCTTATCTAGCGAAACGATCTGTCATTTTTTCCAGAAAATAAAAATTTGTATACTTTTTAAGCACAAAAGCTTGTGTAGCACTAGCTCTGGGATGTGCATCCACAACGCTACATACTTTTGAATTATGTCGAAAGGTCACGCGGAACGTAGGTGGAACTATAGACCCAGTGTTTGCAAAGCGAACAAAAGTAAGTGCAAGTAAGTCAAACGCTGTTTACAAACAAAAAGGTACAATGATGTCAGATGATTCTGAAGTTGTAGGAGAAAATGAGATGGAATTTTTCACCATACTCTACCTTTTTGAGCTGGAGTACACAGACGATGAACTTAGACATGATTCGTAACGTGAAGTCTGAGAATGTTTAGACAAAACTACTGTCATATACTCTGTCCACGAATATGTGTTTATGACATGCTTAACAATAATAAATTAGTTTCTCAGATATAAAATGTCATTTTTTTACGATAGTACAAAGCATGCATGTGTCTATGACTATAAAATCATTAACGTGCTCACAGATATTTTTTTTTTCTTAGTGACCTGATAACTGCACCACAGACAAATGCTACATGAATGCCACATGAAGAGTGCTGTACCAACATCAGATGTTCAACTATGCTGATATTTTATGGTAAAACAAGTTCCTGGACTACTGATGAGTTTCTTGAATCCATGGAAAGAAGCAGTAATCACTTAAATATCAGGTATGATTTACTTGTTTCACTTGTCGAACAGAATTCAGAAATGACACAGTTTTCAGAAATGACACAAAGTCTGTTCACGTCTCTGTGGTTAGATCAATGTGGTTAATGTGCCTTTGACCTTCATTATGTATGTTTTGATTATACTGTGTTATAAATAAAATACAAATAATCTAAAACTCCATTCTTTGAATCTTCTCACATTGTTTCTACCTGACAGTCACAGTCTCACTGATGGGCCATTAGAGGAGGGCCTTTTGTCTCTCAGGTGTGATTCACTAAATATTCATGGATATTGTCACTCACTCGCATATTCCCTTTCGATCACAAAACATGTCTTAGAAAATTTAAATCAATATATTGTTTTCTGTAAACGAGTAAATTAGATGATTTTCACATTATCTTGTAGAAAAAACTCTAGCCTAAAAGTCTTGTGAACAAATGTTCTGAATGTGTTTCATGGCCTTATTTCAGTGACTTACATTTTTTCATTTTTCACTAACCATGCATAAACGTTGTTTTCTCAAAAACACAAATATGTACATTAATGTTGCTTGCGCATTAGCACGTCCTGATTTTGCTGAGTTGACCCTGGAACAACATTTTAATCCAAAAATTTAATCTTGACCACATCCCTACACCTAAACCTAACCTTACCCATGAGTAATTCCTAAAATCAGAGGAAATGATAAATGAATGACACTGATGTACAAGCACCAAACACTGATTGTAAGCCTAAACTTCACAAAAACTATAAACTGATTTTTCAAATCTGATTGGTTAATCACAATGTTGTTTCAGGGTCAACAAAGATGTTGATCCAGGAACATATCGTACTTGGTAAAATCAGGTTTTGCTTGCATATTATTGTAGCCCAGTTTGTGCTAATTGCAAAGTACTCAGACTTTAGCCATTAATGTTTTTAAGATACTGAAAAAAGCACAAATGTCAGGGCATGTCAAAACTTCTCCAGGGTGCAAAAACACCCTCAGACCCCAGAGAGTCAGAAAAGTAATAAAAGGTATGATGTTCCACGAAATCCCTAATATGAACAAAGGCCTCGAGCTGTCGCTGTACCTGAATGTAAGAAAGACACATACACTTTGATTAAACGTGAAAATGTATATATATATATATATATATATATATATATATATATACACGATTACAATGTACAGTGTGGTTCATTCTAGCACTCTTCTACCAGCTTTCTGGTAAGATTGGGTGCGGACATTTCTAAATTTAATGTGTTTGGCTTCCGAAACACACACACACACACACACACACACGTATATATATATATATTTTTTTTTTACTCCTTTTAATTGGAATGCCTGCTAAAATCATTACCTGACCTCAACTTTTTCACAATTCTTTACATTGTTTGACTACCTTTTCCCCTGTTATGTATGACTGTTTTCCTGTAAAAGCTTTAATGATCTTGCATCTAAGCTACTGCAGAATTATACACCTGTCTGCTTTTTTTCTTTGATTTCAAGCTGCTAGCTATCCCAAGATTCCAACTATCCTTAGTGGGTGGTGTATCATTTAGTATTTTAGCACCTAAACTCTGGAACTCACTACCACTGAGTCTTCATAATGAGTAACACCTGCACCATATCTTCTTTTAAACAGTCGCAAATGAAATCTGCCTTCTATAACTACAAACTGTAATCACACTATTTGTGTTTTATGTGCTCTCTCTGTGAGGTAAGTTTGAGCATTGCCATTCTAGATTATTGTCAACATTTGAAATGTTGACAATAATGTTGTCACAAAATGTGGCAACATTTTTATTTTTAAATCTCTATTTGAAAATGGCAACATAATATCGCACTCTATTTCTATTTCTAAATTTCTATTAATAAATCTCTGACAGAGACCCCTCCCCTATCAACCAATCAATGTGTGCACATAGTTAGTAAGCATGCTGACATCATCCATAGCAATAAGGTCAACCCCGCCCTTACTCTTAGCTTAAGACTTCTCTTTATTCTTCAGTAGAAGATTGTCTCAGCAGCTTTGTGAATAGGTTTTAAGAGAAAACTTAGCTTTTTGTTACGTGGAGAGAGAGGCGAGAGGCGAGCGGATCCACTTGCGAGCTTTTATTGGGACGAGACAAAGACATGGTCGTACAGGCAGGGTCAAACAACAATAGCAGACAGGTTTAACGTAGGCGATGCACAATAGAAGTCCGTGAAACAGGCGAGGGTCGATCCGTGGCAAACGTAATCCGTAAGGGGCTGGGCTAGGAGAATAAACCAAAAAACAAGAGCGATAGTCCGAAAAGGCAGGCGGCGGTACAGTCGAGAACGGGGAGCCAGGCGAGGGGAATAAGCACTGGGAACTAGGAAACGCTAAACAAAAGAACACAATAACAACTCACAATACTCCGTGGTTTGCATGGGGAAAGTCCGGGGTTTTTATAGAGCTGCTGATTGGTCACATGAATAGACGCAATCAGCGTGATGCATGGCGGGAGATGTAGTCCGGGGAGTGGTACAAGAGTCAGAGTGTAATGATGGGGTGAGAGTGACATCTGGTGGCGGGCGGACAGCGGGACACCGACCAGATTCGTGACATAGCCCCCCCCCAAGGAGCGGCTTCCAGACGCTCTAAGAGAACAACAGTCCAGGGGAGCGGTGGGGTGGGAGCGAGACAGGGCGAGGGCTGGAGGGCCAGGTCCATGTGGGGGGCCCAGTGATTGAGGCAGGACCGGCAGAGCAGGTACCCTCCAGGGCGGAGGCGGAGCAGGAGCCCTCCAGGGCGGAGGCAGAGGCGGAGCAGGGCGGAGCCGGAGGCGGAGCAGGAGGTGCAGGAGCCCTCCAGGGCGGAGGCGGAGGCGGAGCAGGAGGCGCAGGAGCCCTCCAGGGCGGAACAGGAGGCAGAACATGGGGCACCGAGGCCCTCCCGGGCGGAACAGGAGGCGCCAGGGCCCTCCAGGGCTGAGCAGGAACCCGTGTCATGGACTGGGACCTGGGGAGAGCAGGGATAGAGGAGGCAGAGAGAATAAGGGGAGAAGCAGAGAGACCACAGGATAACGCCGCCTCCCTAGGAGGATCCACAGCCGAAGCTGACACCTCAGGAGGCATTGGCGCGGCTTCTCCGACAGGGAAGGCCTCCGGAGCAGACTTGAGACCAGACGGGACCTTCGGAGCAGACTTGAGACCAGACGGGACCTCTGGAGCAGACTTGAGACCAGGCGGGAGCTCTGGAGCAGGAAACCGCATTATGGCCTGGGACCTAGGAACAGCAGAGACAGAGGAGGCAGACAGAATAAGGGGAGAAGCAGAGAGGTTGTAGAGGGATGCCGCCTCCGTGGGAGGATCTACAGCCAAGGCTGACACCTCAGGAGGCATTGGCATGGCTTCTCCAAGTGAGGGGAGCTCTGGAGCAGATTTGAGATCAGACGGGAGCTCTGGAGCAGACTTGAGAACAGATGTGACCTCTGGAGTGTAATGTGCGGCCCACATACTGAGAATGGTGATCGTCATCACACTGGCAGACATAATGTGACTTGACTCTGGGCGGTCAGACGAGACGTGACTTGACTCTGGGCCGTCAGGCGGGACGTGGCTAGACTCTAGGCCGTCAGGCGGGACGTGGCTAGACTCTGGGCCGTCAGGCGGGACGTGGCTAGACTCTGGGCCGTCAGGCGGGACGTGGCTAGACTCTGGGCCGTCAGCAATAACTTGACCTGGCTCGTGAAGATCAGTTGTGGCTTGACCTGGTTCGTGGAGATCGGCTGTGACTTGACCTGATTCGTGAAGATCAGTAGTGACCTGATTTGACTCATGGAGATCAACGGTGACTTGACTTGGCTCATGGAGATCAGCAGTGACTTGATCTGACACGTGAAGACCAGCGGTGACTTGAACTGGCTTGTGAAGATCAATGACTTTACTTGACTCAGGAACCACGGCTGTGACGTTGCTTGACTCAGGAACGACCGCCTCAGGAAGGGCGGCCATGATGGGTGCAGACTCAGGAGCAGAAGACATGACGTGAACAGACTGTGACCTGACGGAGATGTCCTGAGCAGGCTGTGGCTTGACAGACGTGGTGTTAGCGGGCGCTGGCTTGACAGACGTGACGTTAGCGGGCGCTGGCTTGACGTTGCTGGACTTGGGAGCTTGACTGGACTTGGGAGCTTGACTGGACTTGGGAGCTTGACTGGACTTGGGAGCTTCAGCTGTAGCCTGACTTGACTCCGGAGCAGCGGCCGAAGCTTGACTTGGCTCTGGAACAACAGCGGTGCCCGTTCACAAGATGGCGGCGGTGCTGGATCCTTGTTTGACCGAGTATTCTGTTACGGGGAGAGAGAGGCGAGAGGCGAGCGGATCCACTTGCGAGCTTTTATTGGGACGAGACAAAGACATGGTCGTACAGGCAGGGTCAAACAACAATAGCAGACAGGTTTAACGTAGGCGATGCACAATAGAAGTCCGTGAAACAGGCGAGGGTCGATCCGTGGCAAACGTAATCCGAATAAACACTGGGAACTAGGAAACACTAAACAAAAGAACACAATAACAACTCACAATACTCCGTGGTTTGCATGGGGAAAGTCCGGGGTTTTTATAGAGCTGCTGATTGGTCATATGAATAGACGCAATCAGCGTGATGCATGGCGGGAGATGTAGTCCGGGGAGTGGTACAAGAGTCAGAGTGTAATGATGGGGTGAGAGTGACATCTGGTGGTGGGCGGACAGCGGGACACCGACCAGATTCGTGACATCTTTTACTGCTATTTAGGAGAACTCTTAGTGTTAAGATAAAATGTTTTGTGAAACAGGCCCAGATCTATAACAATACATCTGTTTCACTTTAAATACTTTTCAGCTACTATAACTTATGTCTTTGGAAAAACAGTTATTATACATCTGAAAATATACAACTGTATGCAGTCACCATAACTAATGTCTATATTGTCAAAAATGTACAGTAGTCAAAAGGATTTCAAATCAATGATTTATTAAATACAAAATAGAAAACATTCAATTCAGGTTAATACTGCTACATACAGTATAACCAAAAATGTAAATACACAAAAGTATAAAAAAAAATAATAATAATTAAATAAAAAAGCAAACAGAGCAATGTAAGATTGTAGGATTTCGTCATGTGAAAGTTGATGTGCGAAAGTCTTATCTGTAGTACATCAATGTCCAAATATTGTCCATATCTGAAGTTGGCTGATAGCAAATGAATAATCCAACCTCTTGTAATGAAAACATGCCACAGCTCTCAAACACCAGACTCTTCCTAATCAGGAACAGTCAAAAATAGTCCAGACTATGGTCCCATGTCGAAAAGAACTTTAAATCCGTATTCAAACTGGACCATGATGTGGTGACCTCACCAATAAAGAACCCTTCTAAAATGCATACAAATACACTGTCTTAAACTCTTGACATCATTCCAAACATAGGCCATCAGTAATGTACACCTTTAAATAGAAAGAAAAAAAATCCTTTAGAGTGGGCTTGAAATGACATATTTCCCAGCCAAGACACAGCACAATGTTTTCAGCAGATGAGCCATGCTGGCTACTGTTGCTTGCTATTGCTAACTCTCTCTACCACATGGGTTTACTCATGCTGAATATTTACGATCAGAAATCCTGATGTGTGGGGGGAACCCAAGGACAAACACACGGATTATCACAAAATAATATCAAATCAAAAAGCGAGCTGACAGAAGACGGAAGCATAACAAACGCAGTCATGGCACAGCGCTAAAGGATTTGGACAGCAGAGATAAGATCCATGACTTCACCCAAACCCCTTCCTGTGAATTTTCTGTCAAAATCATTCCAAACACTATTATCACAATTTCTTCCTGCCTATCGTCCACCATGTTTATTCCCAAGTTTTTTTTATGTTTTATTTTTTTTTAACAAGATGAAATTACATGTATATGACAAACATTATACATGATATAAACAATAAACATTACACATGATATTGTAATGGGACTCGTATGAAGCGTGATAGATCCAAGTGCGAGCTTTATTGAACACAACGTAGTCAGACAGGCAGGGTTGATCTCCAAACAAACAGTGATATCCAGGGCAAAATAATAGCGTAATCCAGAAAACAGGCAGAAGGTCAAAAATCCAAGAGAGCAGTCCAAAGTAACAAATAAACAAGGCAATGGAACAAGGCATAAACTATGGCAATGAAACAGGGCAAAAACTATGAGTATGAAATAAAACAAGAACCATGGAAAAATAACAAGGTATGAAACAGGGAAAACGCTTGGTAGAGTCCGCACAGGCAAAACAATACTTCGCAACCTCCTGTTTGGCATGGCCCTCTTTATATGGCTGCCAAACAAGAAGTCACCAAAGAAGCAGCAGAGGGAGCGGTAACAGTCCATGCGTGAGGGCTCCCTCTGCTGGCGTGGCGATACAGAATCCTCCCCTGTAGGAGTGACTCCTGGCGCTCAAGAAACAATAGTCCAGGAGGGTGGGGGAACAGAGGGTGGGAAGGAGGACCGGGTCCATGCAGAGGAAGTGGGCCTGGATCATGGAGCAGTGGCAGACAGTGGAACCTTGGAGGACCTGGGCCGTGGAGCAGTGGGAGGCAGTGAAGCACTGGAGGACCTGGGCTGTGGAGCAGTGGCAGACATTGAAACACTGGAGGACCTGGGCCGTGGAGCACTGGAGCAGAAGTCCACCATGTTTGATTCTGAGGAGCCTGGAACCATGGCAGAGCAGGGAGCCATGGCGGGGCAGGCAGAGCAGGCAGAACAGGGTGCCATGGCGGGACAGGCAGAGCAGACAGGAGCAAAGATACCCACAGTGGAACAAATGACATCCATAGCAGGGCAGAGGAGAGCAGGAATCCCCATAGCAGAGCAGACATAGTCCCTTCGAACGTGGCTGGACAGGTAGGGAGTGTGGGATCGGCCTTCTTTGCAATGACGTGGCAGAGAGTTCATGATTGGCCTCCTGGGCCGTGACATGGCAAGCAGAGAGTTCATGATTGGCCTCCAGGGCAGTGACATGGTAGAGAGACAGTTCAGAGGTGGCCTCCATGACTGTGACAGGATTGGCAGAGAGGTCGTAGGAGGACGCCGCCCCCTTAGGAGGTTCTGCAGCCGGAGCTGCCACCTCCGGGGGCATTCGTGCAGACTCATGATCAGACGAGATCTCTGGAGTAGACTCGTGGACAGACGAGATAGTGAGTTCATGAACGGACGCCGCCTCCTTGGGAGGTTCTGCAGCGTACGCTGACACCTCTGGAGGCATTGGCGCAAATTCGTCGACAGGAGAGGCCTCTAGCACAGACTTGTGGTCAGATGAGGCCTCTGGAGCAGACTCATGGACAGACTCAGGAGTGCAGTGTGTAGCCCACACGCTCAAAATGGCGACCGCCATCACAGGCAGCACAGTAGATAGTGGGATGCCCGCTGGGCTTGAGGGTGTGGGCTCTGCGTGGCTTGGGAGCGTGGGCTCTGCGTGGCTTGGGAGCGTGGGCTCTGCGTGGCTTGGGAGATGAGATGAGACCTGGCAAGGCTTCAGAAGGACGGCTGAGGCATGACGAGTCTCTAGGATGTCAGCTGATACGTGACAAGGCTCTGAGAGGTCAGCTGAGACGTGACAAGGTTCTAGACAATCAGCTGAGACGTGATAAGGTTCTGGTTGAACAGCTGTGACTTGACGTGGCTTTGGAAGGTCAGACGGGACCTGGTGAGGTTCTGGCATGACGGCCGTGGCTTGGCGAGGATCTATGCTAGCAGTCATGTTGTGAAGAGGCTCTGTTAAGAGCGCAGCTGTGTCTCGACTGGATTGAGGGAGATCAGCCGTGACTTGACTTGACTCAGGGAGGTTTGCCGTGGCTTGACTTGACTCAGGGAGGTCTGCCATGACTTGACTTGACTCAGGGAGGTCTGCCATGACTTGCTTTCTGACTCTTGACTCAGGAGAAGGGCTTCTGCAGAAAAAAACAGCAAATGACTTGACTCGAAAGAACAGCTGTGACTTGACTGGCTCATGCAAGCTGTGACTTGACTTGACTCAGGGAGGTCTGCCGTGACTTGACTTGACTCAGGGAGGTCTGCCGTGACTTGACTTGGCTCATGAAGGTCAACTGTGGCTTGACTTGACTCGGGAACAACAGCAGTAACTTGACTTAGCTCATGAAGATCTGCTGTAACTTGGCTTGGCTCATGAGGATCAGCTGTGGTTTGGCTTAACATAGACAACCCAGCTGTGACTTGACTTGACTCAGAAACAACAGCTGTAACTTGGCTTGACTCAGGAACAACAGCTGCAACTTGGCTCGATTCAGGAACAACAGCTGTGAAATGGAGAACACTGTACTTGGCTTGACTTGACGAATCATGTATCGGCTGTGACTCTTGACCTGACTCGGGAACAACAGCAGTAACTTGACTTGGCTCATGAAGATCTGCTGTAACTTGGCTTGGCTCATGAAGATCAGCTGTGGCTTGGCTTAACATAGACAGCCTAGCTGTAACGTGACTTGACTCCGGAACAACAGCTGTAACGTGACTTGACTCATGAAGAACAGCTGTGACTTGACTTGATTCATGAACAACAGCTGTAACTTGACTTGGCTCAGGAAACACATGTGTAACTTGACTTGGCACTGAAAGTGCAGCTCTGACTTGACTTGACATCAGAGGATCAGCCATCACTTGATTTGCTTTGGGTATGGCAGACATGACGAGACAAGATTCAGATGAGATGACCTTGGCATGGAGCGGCAGGCATGGTGTGAGCAGACTTTGTCTTGGCAGACATGATGTGAGCAGGCTTTGGTTGGGTAGGTATGACATGAGTGGTCTCTGGCATGATGTTAACGATTCCAGACATCACATGTGCGCACTTGGGTGTGGCAGATACTGAAGAATGGCAGGGTCTCTCATCAGCGATCCCCACAGTAAACGCAGAACCGCTCAGAAGCAAGGCAAAGTCTATATAATGTATCAGGGACCAGTGAGGGTGATGACCTGGCATCCTACGTGAAATGTCCTTACACAGACCAAAGTAAAAAATGTCCTTGAGGAAACTTTCTTTCTTTCCACCAAGTGACTCAGTTCACAAAAGTCAATGACGTATTCCTCAATACGTACCGTGACGGAGTCGAATGAGGCGTGATGCTGGGCCCATGGTTGATCTGTTTTCAGAAAGCTGCTGGATCTGTGGTAGGCGAAGTATTCTGTAACGGAACTCGTATGAAGCGTGATAGATCCAAGTGCGAGCTTTATTGAACACAACGTAGTCAGACAGGCAGGGTCGATTTCCAAACAAACCGTGATATCCAGGGCAAAATAATAGCGTAATCCAGAAAACAGGCAGAAGGTCAAAAATCCAAGAGAGCAGTCCAAAGTAACAAATAAACAAGGCAATGGAACAAGGCAAAAATTATGGCAATGAAACAGGGCAAAAACTATGACTATGAAATAAAACAAGAACCATGGAAAAATAACAAGGTATGAAACAGGGAAAACGCTTGGTAGAGTCCACACAGGCAAAACAATACTTCGCAACCTCCTGTTTGGCATGGCCCTCTTTATATGGCTGCCAAACAGGAAGTCACCAGAGAAGCAGCAGAGGGAGCGGTAACAGTCAGTCCATGGGTGAGGGCTCCCTCTGCTGGCGTTACAGATATGAACAAGTATACACTAGAGGGGAGGTATACATTGCATTTTGACCATCGTGTTAGCATGGCGGTTCATTCTGATAATCTGGTGGAGAGGCTTTGGCACAGTTCACTCACGGAGTGGTGATCTTCAGTCACTACTTAAGTGTTAATAAATGGGTACCTCCGTTTCTGACACCATGTTGTATCTTTTTTCAACTCGTTGTTATTAATAATACACACACAACAGACAACGCATGGACTTCTCTTACTTGTCATTTAAACTCAACTCAAGTACAGGGCACGTGTTTCCTGACATTTATATGTGTCTGATTTCAACACCGGGGAAATAAACAAAGCAGATTTGCCTGTGAACACATTTTGTAAATGCAAAATAGGCTGGTCTAAACCCTAGTGATCACTTATATCAATGTTATATATATATGGTCATATGGTCCAGCCCAAAATCTTATATAGCTTTTTGTCAGTGTTTATTTAAAAATATCCAGCTATGCAGATTTTAAGATGGTAAATATTTAATTGATGAGTTGTCAATATGATATATGACAATACAATATATAGGGTGTGATTATACCGCAATATTCAACATATTAACATGAAATGATAACTGCAAATCTGTGTTCCGCCACCTGGAGTCCATTTGTTTCTGTGAATTGCAGCAATCCATTTGCTCTTTTTTTTCTGTAGCTTTTGGCAGCCTGTAAAAATGTACCTCAGGTTTCTTGTCAAACTCTTTGTACAGTCAATCGCAAAGCCTGTTCTGGTTTTAGAGGTGTTTTGTGTGTGCTTTGGCAGCATTCACGCTGAAACCAATGCTGCCACTCAGTCTTTTTGCCACTCAATGGATGGAGCCGCACTCACTCCAGCTGACGGTGATGTCACATGCATACCCTCTATACTACAGTAGCAACATGCTCACTCATGTTAACAACATGGTAAAACATGCTAGGAACAGCTAAAATGTGTAAGCCGTGCTATCAACATGCTAATTCATGCCAGCAAAATGTTAAACATGCTAGAAACATGTTACCTACATGCTAAATCATCTTATTGATAAAACATGTCAGAAATGTGCTACAGTAGCAACATGCTATTTCATGCTAGTAACATGCTAAACAACCATATTAGTACCTTAAAGGTACATATTATGTACTTTTTTTTCCTGAGAGTGTACATCAGTAGTAAGTCATGTACATGAAATAGAGATGAAGAGCTTAGAATAAACACAACTATCGGTAGTTGAGACAAACTACAGCAAACTCCACCGAGCACCAAGATTTGTCATAGAGTTAGGGGAATAATTATCAGGTTCTAAAATAATGTGAGGTGGTTATATTTGTTTCTTAAAAGGTGTAGAAGAAAAATATTTACTAATTAGACAGGATGCCAATTGCTGCTTTGATTTTGAGGCTTTGAGTACATCTAATTTAAAAACAGTCCTTTTTATTATTTTATTCCATTCTGGATGAAAATCAAATGTATGCATTTGAAAGAGAGACATGTGAATCTTCTACCTGTAGCCTGTCCGTATGGTGCTGATGACTGTGATGTGACACTCGCTCTCAAGATACACAAAATACTGGCACGCAACATATAAGGAGAGAATTTGACAGGACCATGGACACCCAAGTCACTTTCCAGGTTGCTCTGAAACCACTGAACAGAAGTCAAAACCATCTTGAAGTGAAAATAACAGCTGGAACTAAAAGGGAAAAGTTAGATAATCTCCTAGTGCAAAGTGAAATGACATTGTGTGTGTGTGTGTGTGTGTGTGTGTGTGTGACACAATGTGTGTTCCAGAAGAGAGTGAGAAGTCTCTGTGGGGGCATGTTCTGACTCTTCATATTATGCTTATCTTTTGTCCTGTGTCCAGTTCGCTGTTTTCCCCAAACCCCACAAGGTGCTGATGACAAGTGTGGTTAAGTGTTTTTTTTTTTGTTGGAATTTTCATTTTTGGGTGAGCAATCTCTTTAAGCCAGTGACTTGAGTTCAGCTGATTCTACAAACCAAGGTGGCATTTGCATACTTGTCAGTTTGCATTAGGCAGTTAGTCTTTAAAAAAAACAGACACAGATAGTAAGAAAAACACAGACAACAATTTCATAATAGTTTATATCTCTATTTATTTTCCCTTAGAACAGAACTTTAATAAATGTAGCTGTATTTTCATCTTACCTTCAAAAAAGGTCATGACCAGTGAGACTGATTTATAAATATTAATCAAAGTCTTTGTGTAAAAAAATCAAAGAGAATCGTTGAACTAAAGCATCTATTGTATGACAATATGACACTGTAATAATAACTGTTATTTCTATATACTGTATGTCTGTCCATTTGTACGCTTGTAAACTACAGGTTCCAGTTGCAACCTTTCCAGAGGAGGAGAGCATTCATCTGTGTAAATCACACTTTTTTGACAAGTGTTGAACAGTGATTAAAATCTTGATAAACAAAAACATCTGAACAACAGAAACAACAACAAAAGCACAGAAAAACCTCAAAGAGGACAGGCTACATTCAAATAAATCATACAGTTTATATCAGAACAACAGAGGATTTTGACAAAGATGAGATGAGGATTGGTTATGTGACTTACAGTACAACACTATGGCATTAATCCTGGGGAATGAGAGAGATATCTGGGTAAAGACGGTAAACTGGATCGTATACAGCAAGGCCAGATTCAGGGTTAGATTATATATAAGCAGTCTTTGACTTTACAATGGAAATACAGTATAGTGACAGAGAATACATTTGGGATAACTAAAAAAGGAAATCTCTGATCCTGAAGTCAGCATGAAACAGGTTGGTAATTAACAGATGCCCTACAGCATCAGATGGACTACAATATGTTCTATGCAGCTCTTCCAAGCTGGACATTCATACATTTTCATAGTCTTTTGATAATCTGTGATCATCCACAATGTGATATCTCTAATTAAATATATAATCTCATTGTATAATCCTATGCAAAGGCAAAACACAGTAACTACACAACACTGAGACTGAGAAAATGGCTCCATTTGTTATTATTTTATTGTAACTGATTTGATATCAATTCAAACTCTGTTTTCTATTTTTTTTTTTTTTTTGCCCAGCCAAACCCATATCTTCTGTCACAGTAGACCCAGTTTCAGTCATAACTCTGTTGCTGTGTGTTGCCTTTGCACAGCAGTGTAAAAAAATAATGATCATTTACAGTAAGAGTCTGTGTTGCCTTTACCTAGTGTAATAAACGTTGTGCTATTATATTAATATTATATTGGGAAAGTCTAGATTTTTCATCACTCAACAGACTAGTGTAAGGAAATGAAAAGAAAAGAAAAGAAAAGAAAAGAAAAGAAAAGAAAAGAAAAGAAAAGAAAAAGAAAAATGCAAGTTATGTAAGACTTTGGCATGCTGTTCTTTGTATGTTTCATATATAGGCTATCTATTACACTGGGTGAAGGCATAATGTTTCCACTGAATGATCATTACAGTTTAACGAAATCATCTGGGAAAATTGACATCTTTTAAGTTAGCATTGTACATCATTTGATAGTGAAAACAGTGAAATTAAGACAGTGAAAACACAATAATGTGGAATAGACACAGGTTCTCAGAAACAACTTAGTAACACTGACAGAGAATTTTTAGAGTAAAACCAAGAACATTTAATCACTTGCACAGTTAAATTTACTCTAAAGCAGAGACGTGCAGAAGCCTTTTGTGGACAATGGCAAGACATTTGTGACTTCAGAGATTCTGCCATTTTTATTTTCCTGTTTTGTGAGGTGTGTTCTATTATTATGTATTAACATTAGCTAATTAATCTAATTAATTTTATTACAGTTTAGGAAAAAATATAGGTAATAATTTAAAAAATAGTTTTCCAAAAGAGGCATTTACTGGTGGTTTCCCCTAAGAACTGTCCAAGTTTGAGCGCTTGGGCCAACGTCTCCAGTCACTCTGTGCATCTCTGCTCTGAAGTAATTCTAATTTAACTTTACAAGAATTAATTTAACGCTAGTGAATTTACTCTGTAAACACACAAGAAAATAATGACCGAAGGAATGTGTTGGATGCACAGGTGTATACGAGGATAGTCAGAAAATAAGATCCTGACAAAGGCAAAACAGCACATAATCCCTATTAGCCATTACACTCAAACACTGAAGACAACAACCACACAGAAGGAGAAATGTAGAGTAAGCCCTTAACTCCTTCTCCACACACTACTATTTGCTAAGCCCTTTACACAATAGATAGTTATTTTGACAGGGAAATGATGGTAAAATTACAGTGTAATTGTGTATGGTTATGATGGAACAGCACATTCTGTTCAGCTATTTCAATTCCATTCGCACATGAACTATAGTAGTTAACCTTAGTTAAATCAGCTTCACACACAAGCATGTTAAATGAATGCATTCAAATGATGCCATGCAATGATAAAGATATAAACACTGGTGCTGCTAAGAATTATGTAAGGACCACATACTGAAAAATGATGCTTTCACAGAACATCTAAGACACAAATAATGCAGAAAGGCTGAAGGGTTTAGCACATTATTAAATGAATAAAGTGCATAATAAAATAGTGTCATGTATGAACATACTTATCATCCTCCTCCTTTACAGTTGTGTGCCAAAGCCCTGTTAATGGGAATATTCTGACCTCCTGTAGACTATATTAGTATTAAAATGAGTACCAAAAAATCTCTACACTCTCAGAAAAAAAGGTACAAAAGCTGTCACTGAGACCATATTACCAACCATATTAGTACCTTAACATGTCAGAAATGTGCTACAGTAGCAACATGCTATTTCATGCTAGTAACATGCTAAACAACCATATTAGTACCTTAAAGGTACATATTATGTACTTTTTTTTCCTGAGAGTGTACATCAGTAGTAAGTCTTGTACATGAAATAGAGATGAAGAGCTTAGAATAAACACAACCATCGGTAGTTGAGACAAACTGCAGCAAACTCCACCGAGCACCAAGATTTGTCATAGAGTTAGGGGAATAATTATCAGGTTCTAAAATAATGTGAGGTGGTTATATTTGTTTCTTAGAAGGTGTAGAAGAAAAATATTTACTAATTAGACAGGATGCCAATTGCTGCTTTGATTTTGAGGCTTTGAGTACATCTAATTTAAAAACAGTCCTTTTTATTATTTTATTCCATTCTGGATGAAAATCAAATGTATGCATTTGAAAGAGAGACATGTGAATCTTCTACCTGTAGCCTGTCCGTATGGTGCTGATGACTGTGATGTGACACTCGCTCTCAAGATACACAAAATACTGGCACGCAACATATAAGGAGAGAATTTGACAGGACCATGGACACCCAAGTCACTTTCCAGGTTGCTCTGAAACCACTGAACAGAAGTCAAAACCATCTTGAAGTGAAAATAACAGCTGGAACTAAAAGGGAAAAGTTAGATAATCTCCTAGTGCAAAGTGAAATGACATTGTGTGTGTGTGTGTGTGTGTGTGTGTGTGTGACACAATGTGTGTTCCAGAAGAGAGTGAGAAGTCTCTGTGGGGGCATGTTCTGACTCTTCATATTATGCTTATCTTTTGTCCTGTGTCCTGTTCGCTGTTTTCCCCAAACCCCACAAGGTGCTGATGACAAGTGTGGTTAAGTGTTCTCTGGTTGAGACTGTTAGACTCATATAGAGCCGGTACACTCGACTTCTCTCTGAGTGAGGGGCTTCTTTACTGACAAGCCCGAAGCGAGATGTGTTGGAGCATGCGGATACGCTAGAGTTGTCCAGCCCAGCTTCCTCCAATCACTCTTCTCTGGGGGCGTTGTCATCAAGTGGAAAGATGGCGGTCAGGCAGGTTGAGTTCTGATTGGCCGTCATGGTAGCCACAGTGTGGAGAAGAACTAGGACCAGCAAGCAAAGTTTCAGCCGGCCCTGTCCGAGCCGTGGAGCCCCCGAGGAGGTCACGGATGTGTGCTGGCAGGAAGGGTGAGTTCTTTTTAAAGTGCCGCGGGAGCGGATGTTGGACTTCTGGTCCCACCGCACATCACAGCACTCTGGCTCCTGGTTGATGTCTGGTTTGAACCCTGGGGTATATGCAAAAACACACCTCTATGTTTTATTTGGAAAACTCTCACACATTATATGACACACCAGTATGCCTGTCTGACTGTGTTCAAGAAAAGAGTCCCAGGGTTGAGATTTCTTTAAAGTTATGAACATTAGTTCAGAGTTATCTGATCTTTAATACCATAGCACAAAAATGTTATATATATTATACGTTTTTAAATACATATATATATGTTTTTTGAAATGTTACTATTAACTAGTTTCAAGAAGTTCAGAGAACATTCAAAAGTAATGTTCTCATAATTCAATGGTGTACATGCTTTGAAAAGATGTTTCATCATGAATTAAAGAAAAGTATAAAGCTGCAGTGTTAAAAACAAAGATGCTTCTGTGCTCATTAATTGCTTCCCATGGCACTGACATTCCTGTGACACTGTATGCAGATTAAAGCTGAATATAAGCAGAAATAAATGGTCAGCTCATAAGTAATTAGGAGAGATGAAGGAAGTTCCAAATGACTAATTTTAAGGCCAAGATGCTCACACTTGAGAAAAAAATTAAAATTTAATGCTAGTTTAGTACATCAAATATTTGTATGCTTTTGCCTTTTGTTTAACGTCAAAAATTAACCTAAAAAATACTGTCACCGATAATATTGCTGGCTTTTACAGTATATGATGAATAGCTTTTTCTTATTTAAAAAAACATCTGTTGCTTGTAAGGCCATATATAATTTTACATAGGCCCACACCGTAAAATCCAATAGTGTACCTTACTTAGATATAGTTAGTTATCTTTACTTAGTTGTTATACTTACTAGGTTTTATTAAGTTATAGCTAGGTAAATAAAACAATTTACTTACTGCTTTGAGTTAGGCTTACTTAAAATATTCAAGTAGCCACAAAAGAACCATGACATGAATACACCAGTGAGAGGCAGCAGTGTGCTAATATGTTGCTAATGTGCAACAAAATCACAGAAGACGAAGGAAGAAAGGTTAGAGCTTGTGCAAAAGTGATAATGTTTTGAATTTGTGCTGAAACTGGGAAAAGAACCAGAGGCTGTTTACATTTTTACCACTGGACAAAGACTGATTACATCTATACAAGAATAATAAGGTAAATTATCAAAAAATAATTGTGTGTGAATGTATCTTTCTGTCTGCTGGTAAGTTTAACTGTCTTAGGCCTACTTCGTGCCTGGGATGCAGCGACATGACAAAAGACAAGTGATTTTGTTTACACTAGCTTTTTTACTGTCACAAATGTAAAACTTTGTAGCTAGTTTTCTGATTTGCCCCAAGTTGATGCAGCCAATGCATACTGATTTTATGAAATTTTTCAATTTACAATTTTATTATCAATATATATATATATTTAATATGTCACAGTTATAGCCAGTGCATGGTTACACCTTTGTGGTTTAGCTAAATGAGCTCTTTGTCTCACAGTAATTGTTATTTCTTTGCTGTGTTGGAGCACTTACTACAGTAATACTGAGGAAATGCTGCTTTCATTTGAATTTATTTTATGACTGTGGCCCCAAATAGATATATGACAGATATGTCCATAAACGTATTGCACATACGTAAAAACAAGTATTTGTCTTGGCTAGACAACGTATGTGAATATATACAATTGTTTTCTAATTGCTTTCACATATATTTTTCATACTTCAAATGACATATTTCACACATACAGTATATTACATTTATGTATTTTTTGTCCCCCAGTTCATCTGTTTCAAGGGAAAAAGCAGTGCATGTGTTGCTTATTTTCTTGTGTTACATTTAAATAACTACTAAATTATTGTTCAAAGGGTTTTATTTTGTTTTGTTTTGAGCAGAGGTCTGACAGTTTCAGCAATTGTCCAATAGATGTCACTAAAAAGCTGTATGATAATCCAAATAGTTTCATTTCAGTATTTCTAATGCATTTATTTTGAAGAAGTCCTGAAATTGTATAGAGATTGTATAGAGAAATGAACAAGCTCTGCTCTATCGTACAGTAACATGAATTTTAAATGATTAAAATTATTTAAATCAGATTAGTTTGCCTGCTGAGCTTGCTGCTTTGGATTTCTTTGATGTGCTTTATGTGTTACTTTATTGTTACTAATTTATTGTAATGATTAATTGCTGATGCTTTTTGACTATTCTGACTATTCTTTGTCATGTTAGTAACACTAGAATTTGGCTTGACACAAAAGATGGAGTTATCAACAATTAAATGTTGATTAACATATAGTGCATAATGCAATGATACAAATCCTATAGAGAGAGAGAGAGAGCGAAAGCGAGAGCGAGAGAGAAAGAGAGAGAGAGAGAGAGAGAGAGAGAGAGAGAGAGAGAGAGAGAGAGAGAGAGAGAGAGAGAATACATATATGGAGTATATACAGAGTATATACAGAGTTCTCAAATACTTGTATACCAACCTGCACATATAAAACTGGGAGTACCACCATGTATAAGGTCATCATTGTCAGGCAATATGAACGGACACCTCTGCTGGACCTCAAGGCAGTACTGCTCACAGGGAATCTTATGACTGCAGCCTGACTGAGGACTCTGGAAATACTGAGCGCAGAGCCAGGGTTTGTAGACAGTCTGCAGAGAGAGCAAGAAAGAAACAAATAAACAAAGAGAGTGAATGAATGCAAACCATTCAGTTTTCAAACATCTGTTGGTTGGATTTCACACATTTTTATGTTGGAAAAGCTCTACATTTGCAATCCCAGAGTTTTTACCATACTCTTATCAGAGTTAGACACAATTGCTTTATATGATGAACAGATTTAACTTAGGCTTCACATTTTAGCAATCATCAATACACATACGTAAAGCACATCAAATATGGTAAACAGAAGCTCAAACGTAAATGGAAACTCAATTTGCTCATTAATCAGACATGTCTACTTCTCTCATGAAGTCACCAGGGAGAACTAGGGCAAATGTCAAGATTTTCAATGAATACCAACCTAAATGTTGGTCTGCTCCTCACACAAAGCTGTCATGTGACTTAAAATAGATGTAAAATACAGTTCAGCTTGATTTTCAATGCTATGGTTCCTTTTGAAACGTAAAAATCTCAGTCCCCATTGAAAAGAGCAATAAACTCTTGAGTTACTGACTACTGTCACTGCAGTGCCATAAGTGTCACTTCTTATTTCATATACCATGCAGTGACGAATTATAGCAAATAATTTACACCAGTATCCCTGTCAATCATTTGTGCAGTACTCAAAGTGACCAGCAGATGGGAGAGTTGCCCAGCTCTCCACATCAGACCTGTTTGCTAGATTCATTTATCTGTCTCACAACAGCTCAGTTGCCTGGGCTGCCTCAGTGACATACACAGAGGCCCAACCAGGTCACACAGACCTCATAAAAACACTGCTGCTTTATGATGTACCTTTGATCATCTAACCCAATATGCCTACTGCAACATCACTGTGACAAAATGATAGTATCACACTATATATGAAGTGAGTTAGCAGCAGAGGAGCACAGTGGGCAGTGCAAGGGGTGGGCTAGAGGACTCCACGGCGCTATAAGAATAGACTTTGCTCATTTATTTTGCCCTACATAGCACACAGCACAGCCTGCTGTTGAGGAAAAGGAAGATGCCAGAGCATCTACGAGTGTGTGTATGTGTGTGTGTGTGTGTGTGTGTTGAAAAAGAGAACAGGAGGCTTAGAAAACCAGGTCGTCATTAGCACTGTCTGGCTGTCAGAGAATCCAGTACTGCAGTCTGATTTGTGAAGGCTGGTTTCTAAGAGGATTTTCTCTTCCTCTCCCTCTCTCTTCTTAAAACCTCTTTATAAACAAGACATCTGTAACGGAATAACAGGAAATGACACACCATTGGTGACCCCCATCTCACCCATCGCATGCCAGATGGAAGTGAACAACAAATGTTTGGTTTACTGTAAATCTAGAGCTGTCATATCATAAATTTGCACTGTATGTGTTCAGGAAGAAAGCTTCCTGTGACATCAGCATAACTCAACATATGAGCCAAAGAAAAAAAAAAAAACATTAAAAAGGTCATTAAAAGACTTTCTGTCATCATAAAGTTCATGAAAAAATATTCCTACAAGTCTTCTGAAGCCATGCAATAGCTTTTTGTAAGAACCAGACAAACTTTAAGTCATTGTTCAAGTCCTACAGTCAAGTGAGCTACTGTAGAACCACAAATCATTGAGTCAGAGAGGTGAACTCAAGAACTGGATCGGTCTGATTCATGAACAAATTGATTAGACTGGTTTTATGGGGATAGTTCACCCAAACCCATTTATCTTTAAAACTTAAGGACTGCCCCCTAATAGTCGACTAACCATTACTAACCAATGAAAAGAGGCTTGGTCAACCAAAATTTTATTAGTCACTTAGAGGAAAAAAAACAAAATCCACAGGAAGTGGCGAAGTCCATGATTTACAGATCGTTAATGGCTGGTCTGTGTGGTAATACAGTACGTTTGGCAAGACATCCAAATGCTTGCCTATAATTCATCAACATCAAATATGGCTTATCATCTAGAATATGTAAGTAGTAGCAACTTTACATGAACACTTAATCTAATGTTAACCGAAAAATGTGCGCTATTCAAGTGTCTGTGCGGAAGCTGAATAGTAGTGCGCTCACTGCATTACAGATGGAGGTATCGGTGTGGTCACTTACTCTTAAAATACTCTGTCATTTTTGGTCATACAGATAAGAGTAATACATCTGTTGAATCTGTAAAGACTCTATGTGTATTTGTGTGCACTCACAATAATAACAAAACTTTGCACTTTTTTAAAATAATGAAAGCAAACAGGATGCGCTTTCTGCTGTCCCTGTGAATGTGAGTGCAAAACTTCATGCCGTACAGACATAAAAAATATATTTAAAGAGAGTGAAATGTCTACTTTTAAATGAACCAATTCAAATAGACAACAAATATTCTCAGATTATGTAATCTGTATGAAAGTTGTATACAGGCACTGTATCCACTACTGCTGAGATGACAAATCAGTGTCGCCGACCTCATTTCTTAAGCCCAAAACAAAGAGGCACTAGTTTAACGATTAATTATTAAAATGTTAATGCAGCCAACTGAATCTTTACTTCTGCTGTTGTGCTATGACAAGCTGTATGTGTACACTTGAGCACTTATTATACGTAGGCAATGAAAGACTCATTATTATGATTTAAATGGTTTATCAATAAACGTGTGATTAGTCATCTAATGCTTGAAAAGAACGACTACAAGTCGGCCAGAAATACCTTTAGTCGAGGGCAGCTCTAGAAACCTATGAGATTTCTGTCCCTAGTCCATTCCACAAAAACCTTCAAGCATCAAAACATAAGAGCATCTTAAAATAATTAATATGAATCAAGCTGTTTAATAAGTCTTCTGAAGAGACACTGAATAATTAGAGCTGAATAACGACACTGTTGGCTTTTGCTTGTAGCTGAATTGAACACTTTTAATAATTTATGAACTTTGAAGCTGAACTCATTTCATAATGGATTAAATTTACAAAGTTTCTGAACTGATCTGAATCAACACTGATCTGAATTGAGCTATATAACGACACTATTGTCTTCTGTAGAGCTGCTTTACATCTGAAACTGAATTCATAATTCATTAATTCTGCAACACTAACACTGTTATATTCCTGTTTATTAATGACAAGCTTGTTGTATAAAGCGATACATAAATGTGATTTTACTTGACTTGATGAAATCGCTATATATCATGAACAAGTTTGACTTATTTACATATTAACACTGATCAACACACATACACAGACCTCTTCAAAATAGTAAAAAGAAGATAAAACCATAATACAAGTTTAATTTGTTCATGAATCAGTTCAGTTCACACAGCTCTACTTTTTTTAATGAATTCACCAGAGAGAACTACTGCAAATGTCAAAACTGTCAGTCAGAGTCAGCGCCAGCCCATACAAAGTGGGGGAGGGGGTGCATTTACGGTTGTAGAGGGGGTGTCCCAGTAGAAATGGTGTTCTGGCCAATGGGGTGATGGGGCGGGGGTTGCGGGGTACCCCTTGATTGAAAGTGCGTTCGGCGGGCAGGGAGCTGAGGGGACACAGTGACCGACATTCGTCAGCTTTTTTTTTTGGCAGTCAGGGCGGCTGGGGCGTGTTTGTTAATGTCTGTGAGTCTGCAAGCATGACATGCCACACCCATTGATCTGTAAAAGCATTATGGCGGAGCGCAGTAATTAAATATAACACTTTACCCTACTGCACTGAAAAATGCAACAATTTAATCCTTTAAATTAAAAACATCAACCCAGTATTTCTGCAACCATGAAAGTTCTAGGGCTATGAAAAATTTGTGAATCCTCCCACATCACACACAATGGTAAGACGAGGTCAAAAGGTTAAAGCTTGCAGTACCTTCGGGCACCAGGATGGTAAAGAGCGCTATGAGTATCCATCGCAATGCCTCAAGGGATTTCTTATGACCATATGGCCATGAGCCAAGGTTAAGGGTTATTCAGTCGTTATCAGGAAAAGCATGGTTGTGCAAGTGAACAACATCAGTCAAGGATTAGAAGAGAAAAATGAAAGCCATGAAAAAGGAAGTTGTTGTTTTTTCATCAAGGAATTGTGGCTCTGTTTAGTTTAACAAGAATGGTGGAATTGCAAATTTGAATCATATAAAAGAGACATAGAAAATAGGTAACATTGTGTACAGATTAGCAAAACGCTACCTATACAATACCTGGTGTACGGTATATGTTTCTTTTAAATAGGATGACACTGACCTTGTTGACTGGTTACACCAATATTTGTCAGCCTGCAATTTGTCACTTGTCCAGTGCTATTTAGAATTGTGTATTAGCGGTCAAAACCGCATTCAATATTTTAATCAAATTATACAGTTTTCAAAAAAATCTCCAAAAATTCTCTTACAGTGGAAGAACATTTCCTAATTCATTTCCTTCAGAAACATGAAGTGATAAAAAAAAAGAGTAAATGTTGTTTACAAAGCATGAAAATGCAATCAGATGTCAGTCGATAGAAAGACAGTATCCAAAATAAGCCCTTGCTCTTTGTTAAATCAAACCCAAACAGAGAACTTTCTTTAAATTAGTCATTTTTATACATTGTTATATCCAGACAAATGAGGATTTCCCCAAAAGGGGACAATTTGAGTACAAATTTGTCCTTAAGATGTAGGCACACACACACATGCACAAACACTCTTTAAACCAGAAAATAACACTTTACAAAAATGTTTCAGTTATCTAAATCCCTTCATTTAGTAACGTGATGTGTGTGTGTGTTGTGCAAGCGTACATGTGGGTCTGTCTCTGCACACTCACATGTCCAATCAAACTTCATTAACCATGAGTTTCTCATTAATGATTCAAATCTAATTAAAGTGCTTCCGAGGATCATTATAATGCATCAATGGTAACTAATTACATGAAAAAAAGACTTGCCACATTATTACAGAACACGATTAGATTTAGAAACCTGGAATTAGAAACCTGGAGTTTGTGCAATACTGGGTGTGATTCTGAACCAATGAGTGTGTAAGTTAACATCCAGAAATGGTCATGTATGTCAAATCAGCAGCAGTTGAGCTTAAAGGTCATGTTAAAGTAGGTTTTCCTATTCCAGTTGTGCACATGTAACGTAAAATTCAGAGTACTACAAAAAGAATAAAATCAGTTAATTATTATTTTGGTTAATCAGATTTTCCATATCTTGACCAGTGCTGTCTTTTCATTTGAGTGATGGCAGCTACTGTGCTTAAAACAGTGCAAGAGAGGCAGGGAATTTTGTAAAAAAAAAAAAAAAATTACCATCTGCCCTGCCTTTATTGTATTGATACTGTAAAGATTCTTTAGTCGTCTAAAACCTTTTTGATGACATGATGTTGTTCCCGTCGTACCAACAAGCAGTCACTGCTTTGCCGACCGGTTTTGAGTATCGATACATCTGCCTTTTCCAATGAGAGTTCACAGTAATCTCAGACAACATAATCTTGATGCTTTAATCAAATTCACAAATGCATTTGAAGGGCCAAATTAGCCAGTGATGAATTATGATTAGAAGATCTAACATTTGTCACATCATCTCAGATGTATTATTGTGAGGTACGAAGAATGGGGCCCTGGTACTTAGGACACAGCACTGCATATTTTGTATGTTTTCCTTATTTAATACACCTGATTCAAATCAAAGCAGAGAGTGACACTGAATTGAGTTCGTCAGATAAGACAGACAAATTGTCCTGTGCTGTACAGTGCTGTGGCTCCTCTGGTGATACATGCAATACACAGTGAGCAAAAAAGGTTATAAATGTAAAGGTTATAATATAAAGTTTACATGCTTTGTCAAGGTTTGTAGTTTGTTTTATCCTGGAAAATATATATTTTGTAATAAGATGTCAGCATACAATATTTATATTCAATAATGTATAAACCTAACTATACAATAAAATTGCACTAAAAATACATGATTGCACATCAAATAACATTTACAGAGATTGCAGATTTACAACCCCTAGTAGGCAACATAAAGGTCACAAGTGGGAGAAACTCCACAGAAAAATACAAGTTCAAACTATTCATTACCTACATATGTCACAATTAATAAGAGATGAACACTAGAGGTGACAAATGAATTTGGTTTCACAAAACTATATACAGATTTATTTCTTATTGTTAAATGGAAAAAGAATTAAAAAGAAATTGTGACTAGTCTCATGATTTTACCAGTCTTTATAAAGCAACATTAAACATGAGTTTCAATAAACCAACATTAAGAGATATATTGAAAAGTTCACCCAAAAACAAAAATTCTGTAATTAATTACTCACCCTTATGTCATTCCAAACCCGTAAGACCTTTGTTCATCTTCTGAAAACAAATTAAGATATTTCTAATGAAATCCGAGAGCTTTCTGACCCTTTCTGATCTTAATTTGTGTTCCGAAGATGAACAAAGGTCTTACAGCTTCGGAGCGACAATGACCTAATTTTCATTTTTGGGTGAACTATCCCTTTAAATTCAGTAAAAAGTGTCTTTTTTTTTAAATTTAGTTATTTTATTTATTTTGCTTTTTTGTTTTCTCCCAATTGTTTCCATAGTAGCCCTAAGGAGGCTCTCAGATCCCCACATCGAAAACCCCTGCCTTCTTTATAAAATATTTGAAATTGATGACAGCATTATTTAATCACTTGCTTGCTGTTAAAGGAATAGTTCCCCCCAAACTGAAAACATCTGTTGTCAGTGCTGTGCAGTTTTGCACAATACACATCCCTGCAAGGACACATTATTAAAATCAAAGTAGTTGTACTGCTGAAAAACCTCTTGAACAACACCAGCACTGTCAAAGCATCTGACATAGACAACTGACCACTTGAAACTACAGACAGGTGACCAAATAAGAGAAACACGCATCTTAGGGTGGGTGTCTTTGTCAACCCAGGCTCATGAAAATACGTGCCTCTATATAAATTTCTGCAACACTGTAATTATGTACATTACTGCACGTTTCATGGCAGTTTCAAAGAGTGGCGCTAAAACACACATTTAATACGTGACTGTGGCCTTGATTCTTACAGGTCTCTGGCACTCACCATGCACAACACAAAGACCTGACTAATCACTAATTCATTGGCAAAATATTGATTATTATCCATATGCTATCAAAACATATGCGTTTTGACAATCCTGATTAGTCCAACATAGCAATATAGGCTCACCCTGATGCAAATTTGTGATTATCTGTTTATTAGCTGAGCCTTAAGAAAAAGATGTGCACGCAATAGTAATAAATGACCACTTGTAGTACACTTAAATCTTTTATACTGAAAAAAGTATATTTTTAGTATATTTCTGTCATGACAACTGGTTCAGCATGGCAATATACATGCAAGGTTAATGTGTTTGGTATTCACAGAATAGATCTGCTGCTGCTGCAGCAAAGCAAGTACCAAGACTTGCTACTGTCAATATATCCACAGACATGCTGCTGTGAGCATGTAAGAACTACTGCTGCTGAACGTATAACACATAAAATAACCCCCATATATAACATACATGAAATCGCCTCATAGCAGATCTATACAGGTGGAGCTGGGGAAGGTGGAGGGTTTCTAAAGTGCCCTGCAACTGTTACAGCAAGCACTAGCTAAGTATTTGAATGTTGAGCAGCAGCACTGGCTGCTGATACAAAAAGAAACCAATTAGCTGCCCCATGTGAATGATGATGTCATTGACAAATTAAGTTAGAACCTATCGTTCTGCACCGTTTAGAGTTTCATCACAGAAATTTGGATTTTAGTGTACCATAAATGCTTGTCAGCACATTTGGAAGTACACTTTAATCACATTTCAAAGAGAACAGAAATAATTACATTTATAATTTTTTATTAGTTTTAATTTAATACATTTTTAATTAGTAAGAAGTAAGAAGTTCAACTTGTTGCATTAAATATTAATTGACACTTAAAACATTTTCATTTAACTGTAAATAAAATGCAATTAATTGTCCAAAAACCTTACATTCAGACTGCAGTTTGATATACTCTTTTACAATATATTTCTGTAATAAATAGCCTTATTATAGCCTTAAATAAAGTATGCTAAAGTTTATTCCCTTTTCACAAGGGAATACCAGATAGGGTGTATAACGTAAATAATGTAACCTGTTTGAAAACAGTCATTATATTGTATTGTAATTCTGATTTATGCAGAAATTAAATGCTTCACCTTTTAATAGAATTATCAAACAGCATGCCTGAATGCATAATATAATTCAGAGCTACATTATAAACTGTAAAATGGAATTAGATGCTCCTCGCTGTGAGCTAATGTTTACAGCTGTGTGAGCCAGTAAGTCTTAGTTGTTTTTACTGTCAAAAGAACATAATAGCACTGTTGCGCACCTTGTTCATGCCTGTCCACTGAGGCCTTGCTGTGATTTAAAAAAAAAAACAAAAAAAAACAAAAGGACCTAATTGTATTTATAGGTTTTGGTTGCTGGCATGACATGACTAACAACCTATGACACGGCCCTGCTGGTTTAGATCCACTAATCAGGATGATGTTTTTTCTGCCCCCTTGAAGCCAGATGAAGCAACATGTTGATGACATTTGTTGTGTGTCCTTGGCTCTCCAGATGTGAGCAGTGCTAGCAGCAGACATCTGCGCTGCTGACTCACGCTGCAGCCCCGGGTGCTGTCAAAAAATTGGCTGGCAATAACACACACCTTCCTCTCGCTGAATATTTAGAGCTCCGAGGCTAAGCTTCTTGCTATGTTCTCAAAATAGTGACTTTGAGTGAATTTCTGTCCTTCCTCAACCTGCACTTGCATACTGTAGGCTCAAGGGTTGCCAAAATGTCACCACCATCACTTTTCTCTGAAGGCCTGATAAACACTGGCACCCACCCACAGTTTAGATGGTGACTGTTTGCAAATCAAACAAACAAGCAAGTTGTGAAATTTTCCTCCTCTCAACCTGTCAGCCTTGGATATGCGTACATATTTTCAAGCCAAAAATGTGAAGATTAAGGTTAAAGACTAGATTCAAAGAACTGTTAAATGGTAGTGAGCTTCAAAGAGCGTCTGCGGAATTTAAGAGAGAATTCCTTCAATTAGGCTTTAATAAATACCAAAGATCAAAGCCCTATATTTGTCCCTTGTTTCGACTTTGAGGCGTTAGCAATGAAGACTGTATCTTTTTTTAGCAGTGAATTGTGATTACATTTTGACACTTTGCATAAAGCTGAGAAATATTGTTCAAGGGCACAACAGCAGTGTAGGTAGAACTTAAAAATGGATTTGTGAATTTCAAAAGCACTCACTTTTACGATCGCATCTGCTTCTCTGAGCTTTGATCATAGCACTCTTCATTTTCAGCTGTTCGGACTAGTTCTGCATCAAGTCAACACACCTCAAATAAGCAAAATATAGTCTTTCAGTCTTTATCAGAAATGTATTTTGTCTCAAGCACTGTAAATGTGTTACCACAGATCCCAGCTGAGTTGCTTCTCGAGGAAAACAAAATGTTCGAGAGGTGGTATTCACATGGTGTTTTCCTCATGAATTTCAATTAGGCAGTGGTGTACAGGACAGCAGGCATTACCCAAATACTGCCTTAATGCTCTGTCTTATGTCTATCAGTCTACCACATGGACAACCCTGCTGGCTCTAATTGGATTGGATAGCAATGCTCCTTGAAATCTCTCCATTTCACTGTTTGACTTACACCCACAAAGCCCGCAAGGGTGAAAATGAACAAAAGCCCAAAGCTGAGCAACTAAAACAGTTAAAGGAGACCTATTATGCAAAAATCACTTTTATAAGTGTTTGAACACAGTTGTGTGGCCGCAGTGTGGAAAACAACCAGCCTATAATGGTAAAAATCCACCCATTCATTTTTTATAATCCCAATAAATCATAAACAGTCTCTCTGAACACGCAATTCCAGATTTCTCCCTACGTTGACATCATCATAGGGAAAAATCCCACCCATTTGTGATGATCTCTGCCCTATTAGCATCCTCAGTGAGAAACAGCAGTCCGCCATTACAGTTTCCTTGCTGTAGCTGCTGGAGATATACAACATCAGCACCAAAAGTCTTGTTTGTTCCAATCTTTTTATGCCTGATCTTCAACCTACTCTAACTGTCTTGAACCAGAATACAGAGAGTACACGCAGGGCTGGACAAGACATTTTTTTTTTTTTTTAGAAAATAACCAATCGTTTCGCTGGATAAGACACTTCGTTCTCGGCTGGGAGCCCTGATGCTGCATTTAAACTGCATTTTGGAAGTTCAAACTCACAAGCACCATTGAAGTCCACTATATGGAGAGAAATCCTGAAATGTTTCCCTCAAAAAACATCATTTCTTTACGACTAAAGAAAGAAAGACATGAACATCTTGGATGACAAATCTGTAAATTTTTGTTCTGGAAGTAAACTTCTTTAACGTGAACAATAGGAGATGGAAATGCATTTTGCGAATAAACTCCTCAATGCACACCAAAAAAGTCATATGACTTTGTGCTATAGGATGTGATAACTTGACTACCCAGTGGACTAATCTCATTGCACAGGATCTGAAATGTTGTTATGGTCATTCTGAAATGCCTGAACAAAGTCTGTCATCAAAGTATTCCTGTATAATTGTCTCCTAGAACTGTCTTGTAAGACTGCATTTCCAAACAGCTAGCATCCGCCTCCGAAAGCAGTGACTACATTTATTGTGTTTCGTCTGCAAGTGCAAGTAATTTATTATATATAAAAATTATTATATTCAGTGGCTTCTCCTACTTTTCTTAGTGATATTTACTGCCAGTTTATCAGGAAATAATCATTTTGTTCTCTTTGTGTCGTTGGATTAAAACAGTGCTTATTTGCGAAACCCGGCTAATGTGAAGTCGCCTGCTTGAATTTGTCGAGCTCATAATCTCAAGTTGGACTGAGAGATTCTGACATATTCAGTGCATGAGATTGTCCTGTTTTGTTGTTGCCTGTATGCCAGAGCTCTTGAAACTCCGCCCTCTTCTGAAAATGGGGCCGGAGCACCAGCTTATTTACATTTAAAGGGACAAACACAAAAAACGGCACATTTTGGTTCATTCCTTAAACATGCCAATTTCAACAAGCTATAAAAATTATCTGTGGTTTATTTTAAGCTTATTCTTCACATTAAATTCACATTCGCATAATAGGTCACCTTTAAAGTCAAGCTAAATTATCACAGGACCTTCTGGAGTCCTTCACGCTTTTAAAATGTAATTGGTAAGCAATCTACTGTAATTTCACAATATATTACTGATTTATATGTTGTATGCAAAAAGTAGTTTTTTTGGAACCAGATGGTGTAGAATCTAACTGGACCTTGGTTTAGTCAAATAATACACTATAACATATAAGCAATACTGCCCAATATATTAAGAGGGATATTTTCATTATATGTTACCAGTAAGGCAATATAATTTTCACATATGCTACATTCTCTGGTCAGACATAAATTTATAACATATATAAAATCCTCACTGATATATGTACATATATTAATTATATATACATGTTTTTAATATATATGGTATTGTTTTTAATATATATATATATATATAACCATATGTTGCAACCATATAATACCATTCAGCAAATATACAACAATCTGTATGTTTATATATGTTTTGTAGTACATTTAAATGCATGTCTATCTTTTATACTTATTTATATAACATCAACATGTATTGCATGTTTTAGGATGGATATTTGTACATGACATATTTATCCAAAAATGTATCATACATACATAATAACATAAATTTGTATGGTCTAGATATATATGTTAATATATAATTTTTTTCCAGTTTCTAATAGGGTTTATATATGTTTTTACCTCTTGACAATATATTTCATATATGGAAATTTAATATATGTACATATACCTTATTTCCGAACGGGATGGCATCGAGACGCATGTTTTTTGCCATAAAAATAACACATTATATGACACATAATGCTATGATACGCAGTGAAACTGAAGTGGCTGTAACAAGATAATAACATGAAAAGACATAGTAGAAGATTGATGCTTGCCAAATGAATCTGTAAAATGAGATAACATGCTGTCTTATAGTGGAGCTTAATGTCCCAATTTGTAGCTCCAGTCATTTTTCTGTAAACAACCGCTGCATTTCAATATTTAATTGGTGCCAATTATTTGCCTGCTTATTTATTAATCTGGAAGCTGCTTATGTGTTTCGGCTGTGGGCCGAGATTCACAACTGGAGTGGAGAAATATGAGCCATCTGCCAAAGAGCATCTCGCTCTATCTCTTTTTGCCAGCACACACATATATACTCACGCAGACATTCATAACCCCCAAAATAAATGATGGATTATATTCTGCATTGGCCACTTTGATTCATCAAAAGTGTGTTGGAAAAAAGCAATAAGCATTTGTGAGACAAGGAACAGGACGTAAATAGAGAAACCAAAAATGATTTACTTCCTTTTGAAGTTTTCTTTTAAAAGTACATTGCCATCTCTTGTAAGATATTTAATGTATTCTATTTTATGTAATGCTTTTAACTCACACTACATTTAGTTAATAAGTACAGTACTTGAGTAATCCTGAAATATTCGTTTTATTAGAGGAGCTCAAGGTGTATTACAAGGAAATGTTTCAGAACCAGTAAACAGCTTTTACTGATAATGAGCAGCCTGTTACTGAGGGCATCATATACAACCTCATTATACACCCACAATAAAGGGTAAACAAATCTTTCTGTGGCTTTATAACTGTCACTTAGGGCTTATTTGTAAATATGGTGCAGGGTCAGATTCTTATGCACTTTATGCACCGTCTTCATCATAATTGGTTCTTTTTCCGCTGGTTTGCCACCTCAGTTAATGAAGCTTTTTTTTCCACACTCTTTTTTTTCCACTGGCATGAGTTTGGTCGGTCATTATTAAAACACAAAGAGAACAAAAACAATCTTTAAACCTTTATAAGACCCGCACATTTGACTAGATTACAAATTGATTTAAAAATCCCTGAAATTGCAACATTCGAAACCATCTCTGGCTGTTCAGCCATGGATGACTCCTGCTCTGACAGAACTGCATCTTCATTTCACAGCCTGACCTGATGGCTGTGTGCGTGTGGATTGCCTCATCACTATGGTTTCAGTCAATTGAGGACGCAGTGATGCATACACCTCACACTAATGACATCAGCAGCTCATTAAAGAAGAATTAGCCACATTCCATGAGCGGACAGGCACACATCCATGGAAAAACTAAGTCTTTTATTGATCACAACATAAACTCATAGTAGCTATGCGCAATCACATACTCTAAAACGTACATGATGGCACACAAGTGTTTCTTAATCTTGTGCTTTTTCTCTTTTGTTTTATCTTCTGTCCTGTTGCTCATGAGTTCCTGTTCTTCACATTTGCATTTAGATTGAAAAGCAGAGCCGATGACTCCCCCACTCTCTCGTGAGTATGTAAGTGTGTGAGTGTTACACTCTTCGGGTCCCAGGCATGCTGACACGCGTTGTTTTCTTGAAAGCAGTCTTCTAGGAATAAGGAGTTTGGTGTGCATCTTTGAAACTTGCTGCCACCCTCCCACCTCTGTCTCATTCTTTTTCACCCATCCAGGGGGACCAGATGTGTGCACACTGTTTGCCAAGAGGGAAGAAAGAATATTGTTGTGCATAGACTTTTCTGCTTTTCCTGACAAGCAGCGACATGTGTATTAGTGTTGTGTTAATTGACCAGCAGTATTGAATAATAATGAAAGACTGGCAGAATTTTGCTGAAAATGCCTGTATGAAAGTTACTGTGTACCTCCCTGCAATTAAACAATATCATTATCTTTGTTCCTCAGATATTTAATGATACACACACACACACACACACACACACACATGAATAATATGAATTAAATATATATTGTTAACGTACATAACACCACATATAAAAATGAATCATATTAACATACGTATTATCTGCTTAATTATCAACTTAACAGGTAACATATACATATAGCAATACCACTATAGGTATAGACCATTATATGTCATATATTACATTTATTACATTTATATTACATGTGTCATATATTACATTTACGTATAGGAAATGGTCACTAGTGGATTTCCTTTTGAAATTCAAAGGCTTTTAATGTGTGACCATGATGTAGCCTGGGATGATTTTAGAGAGGTAGTTCTGTGGGGGATTTATGAATAAGCTGACTCATGTTGCTAAACATGGCAGTAATGGTGGCAAATCTGGAGTGGAACATACCAATCCAGATAGTCATTTTAATTTTATTATGTTCTTCGTAAATGCAGACTACTTAATACCAAAGTTGTCTTAGAGAAAGTGCTCACAAATCAGATTTTTTCATGCAGTCTCAACGTCAGTCATTACAGCCCAAAGTGCAAAGGATTAATTCAAAGTTGCTACAAATTACAAGAGTTAAGTGTAGCGAATTTAGCTCAAAGGGAAATGTATATAAATAATTACAATTAATTATGATTAATTACAATTACTTATATCAGCTGCCAGTAGTAACTGTAGCAGAATCAATTTTCCATCAACTAATCTGTTCGCTCAGCGAACATTCAGTATAATCTTTATATCAACTATAAGAAGTGATATTTTCTTAGCCACAGAAAATAACTTTCTTAAAATACCATTGCATTAGAGCAAGTAGCTCGAATCGGAATCGTAAAGGGACATTAATTTGCAAGGCAGAATCAGAATCAACACTCATGTAATTTGTGCACAAGAGTTTTATTAACGAAGGACTAACACATAACTAATCTAAACAACAAACATAAAAGCACTCATACATAGGAGAAGGGTCAGTGAGAAGCAGTTAGAGAGAGACAAGAGAATGAAGCTATGAAAAGAGTCAGTTAACCACCTGTGTGAAACCATCAGTGCTGTCTACAGCTTATACTAAACCTCTGTATGTTTAGTTAAGTGTACGATACTTGCATTGCCTTGGTCGTCGAACAAGTGTCCAAATGCAGTCTCTGGTGAAGGTCTTGAGGGTTGGAGCAGTGGTGGTTTTGGAATCGTGATCACGTTCTTCCGGGTCCGAAGAGTGATGAACTCCAAAGATGTTCTGACTCAATGGTGACTGGGAGTTTCATCCCATGTGAAAAGTGAAGAAGAACCAAGAGCTGAGCGGGACCCAGCTGAAGTCCTGTGATCCTTGGGAAATGGAAAGACAAGGCCGCAAGGCCTGGCGCACGCTTAGGGAAGTCCTGAAGAGTTCTAGCTCATCTTCTTAGGTTCTCCAAGAACCACTGACTGACTGAGGCGAGTCATGAAGCTGAATTCCAGGGTTAAGTCGAACTGTCTGGCTCTTTGTGGTCGAGAGCCACAGCTCTGTATGTTGGGCCTGTCGGGCCCGCCGGGCACGCCCTGTGCCGGCTCAGGCTCCCCGTGGGTTCCTCCACACGGGCAGCAATCAGAAGATGTTGCAGACGAAGGAGAAAGTGAAGAAGAGAGAAGAGAGAGAAGAGAGAGGGGTCGATGCCTTTAAACTCTCTGGAGGCTGTGCCTCCAGGAGGTCCATGAACCAATGGTAACTTTCACCTTTGGAGAGAAAGTTTACGACTCTTTGTCTGTGAGCATGGTAATTTGCATATGTAATTCGATTGGGTGTTGATGCAAAACTACTAAGGTTTCTTAAAACACTAACATGTTGCAAAGGTATCAACATCTAATTTACACCATCTTTTAGATCATTAAAATACGAACTCAAAGAGTCCAAGCATGACATAGGTGGGTTATACTACTAGTCATCTATCATAATACATGCATAAAACAGTAGAAAGACGAATACAAATACAACAGACAAAACTAAAATACAATGCAGTAATACTGTACACAATGACCTGGGCTATGTGTGATAGGAAGGTCAAAGAAAGGTTTGTCTGTGAATGAATAGGAAAGAGTCTATAGGCATTGTGTCTTTCCTATGGCAAATGTAGCATGGGCAGATGTGCATTCCTTGAAGCAATAAAACCTGTGGTATCAGATCGTTGTCCTGGCAACTGAGCCCTTTTGGGGTGTCGGTTGCTTTGGGGGGGCGTTTGTCTCCAGAGCTCCAGCATGTAGCTGGCCTGTTGTGTTTAAAGACTATTTGTTAAATGTAACAATTAATGTATGTCTGATTGGTCCAGACGCTACATAAGAGAGTAACTATGCCATTGATTTTTGAGTAAAATTTCATGCAATTATTTATAAATAATGCTTTTTTCACTGTTGTGCACTTTTAGTAAGGTGAAAACATGGCATACTATGGAAGTCAATGGCTACCAGCAACTGTTTGGTTACCAACATTATTTAAATATTTTCTTTTGTGTTCAACAGAAGAAAGAAATTCATACAGGTTTGGAACAACCTGAGGGTCAGTTAATGATAGAATATTTTTTTTTTGTGAACTATAACAACCATTTTTACCCACACAGTGCAATTGCCTGCATATCAGTTGTTCTTGTTTAAACAAATAGATAGTTTGTGTTTTTTTTTTTTACTACTACATACAGGTTGTACAGCTTTGTAAATGCAATTACATTTAATATTTGAACATTATAAAGTCCATATCTATCTTGAGGCCTTTAAATGTAAACTGTAAAAATTGAGGCAGTTGAGTGCAGTGTAGATACAGTCTAAATTTTGTCTGTAAGGTGTGCAACAGAATGCAACAGAGAATTTGTCACCTTAAAATTCGAGCAGTAGCAAATGATGCCTGAACAATTACACACAATACTTTTTACAATTATCCACAAGTTTCCGGGGGGGCAATGTGGTTAAATGTGGGTACAACTTCCGTTGAGGCGGCAGACGTAGTATCCCAACGATATTTTGTATGCTAATTAGCGAAGAGGCTAAGTGTTTTTTGGACCATTGTTTACTTTGTAAAGTTGCACACCTTTATGAGAGATGTCATTATGGTTCTTAGGGACAACATATGCTGTTCGAATTTGTGTTTCCACATCGTTAGCAAGTTTGGATTGCTAAATATTGAATGACGGTCAACTAGTGAAATGACATTTGATCCGAGACATCAGAGCTTGTGTTAAAGGGCACGCCAGATGAACCCTCGATTCAAGGCTTGTTAACATAGAAATAATTTTCGTAGAAGCCTTACTTTCTGTCCAGTCATGTGCGAGATTCACTCATGTTCTAATGTTCAACCCCAGATCTTACTTTGGAGTACATTTTCATTGGGACTTTTCCCACTTTTGACACAAGGCCTCATGAGGTGTAGGAAACTTATGGATATACAATACTTAATACTTAGTGGGATATTTGACCCAAAAATGTACTTTACTAATGTAATTTCATCCAAAGTTTTCTGAAAAGACACAGTTGCTTTATATAATGAACATTAGTTTAGCTTCGACTAACATATAAAAATTGATGAAAACACATATAGAGAGTGCATCAAATGTGGTAAACAGAAAGTACTCTGCTTTTGTCCAGGTAGTCACAGCTTCTTCGAGAGATGGATGCGTCTCTTCACCTTATACCAGAATCTTTAACCAATGGACCAATCACTGCCTTTAGCATGCAAGAGAAGTAAAGACATACAATGGTCCATTGGAATCACTGAATCTATTTTCCATGTTCAGTTTATACTGTAAGTGTAAATACACTGCTATCTAACCATTTTAAAATACATCCAAGAAACTCGTTATTAGCGACACCGATGGCCGTTAAGTGACCTGCAGCCAGCAACTTTTTTGCTTGTGCACACACGTAATGTACAAGAGACTGAACGTAATTCAGTGCCCCAATTTACTCAGGGTGAAGTTCTTTTTCATTTCTTTGTTTAGTAATAAAAAGAAGTTGGAAATACCATTGCAGTGATATACTATTAAATTACATCCAAACACTGTCCATGCAGCTGCTGTTTAGATGAATATGTAAATATGTGCTGCACACTTTCCTCCCAATAACAAAATAAACATACACAACAATGATAACAGAGGCGTGAAAACAGCAGTTAAGAAAGCAGCTGATCATTGTAATGTGGATATGTTTGCACCAGCTCTTCAATTAACCGGCATCATGTCGACATATGAAGTAATTAAAATTACACTTTTATTATAAGGATGTGTTTATTATGTGTCAGAAAGAAAGAGAGACTCTCTGGAGTGTGCATAAAATTCACATCCTTTTGATTTCACCAAATAAAAATCAATGCATGTTTTTTTTTTCCCATATACTGTAGCCCCTTTAACTGGCATTAATGTTAATTTATTAGTTTCCTGAGGTTAGAACATAGCACTGTTTGTGTACAGTGTGTCTTCACTAGTGTTAGCTAGTGTCAGTGTGAATTCTCTTCCACAGCACCTGCTAGCTTCAGCTTGGGTATCTCCGGTCTTGGCTGATTTCAAGGACCCGTTAATTAAATCTCCGTCCTGCAGGAGTGTATCCTCAGTGATGGCAGGTTTATCCCCCAATGTGGAAGAGACAGAGAGGAATACAGAGAAATGATAGAGCTGGAGAAACTGGGAGGCGTCCAAACAAGACAGACTCCTGCTGCTGGATCTATAACGGCAATTTAGAAAGAACAATCCTGTCTCCTTGGGACACTCTAGGCACACATACCCTTAGTGACAGATCTAAATGTAAACACACACATACACATGCAGAGAGGAGAGAAATATTAGACCACACACACATACTCTGAAGATTTCAGAGGACACGTAGAGGGGGACTACCAAAAGACAGAGGGATTTGAGTGAGTGAACTCTAAACACACAAACATACCCAAGCATAATTAAAGTGAAAATTCTGTCAGCACTTTTATGCTGTGGAACTCAAAAGAAGATATTCTGAGGAATCTTCATGCTGATTATTACCACACAATTCATAGTGACACCAAATGTTGCAAAAATGAAAACAAAAACAATGCCAAAAAATATATATATTTATTGTTTTCTGAATCCATGAGATTGTTCCATGTTAAGTCAATGAGCTGAAATGAAGTACCAGATCAGTGAAGAAATCAAATATATAGGGCCAGACTACTGGCCAGACTACTGGCAGAAATGACAATATAATTATTACAATATCTGTATGTTGCAAGTTAAAGCTCTTATAAGCTATGGAAATGTGTTCTCTTCTACAGACAACACCAAAGAAATTACAAACTGTTTCATTTTGGGTCAAAGTGACTTTTAAACTATAAATTGTATGTATTGTGTGTTCTATGGAAACCATTGCTCTAACAAGTTGAGCTACAGGAACATACTGTAACAACATGGAAGATAGAGATGTGCTCTAAGATGTGTCTTTAAACTTTGACACAAGCCATTTTTCAAAAGCCGCCCTCTCAAATCTCTGTGAGAATGCTATAAACCTCAACTGCTTTCACAAATCCAGCAGTCTTTTCCTAAAGCACATATTATAACAGTTTGCTAACTTCTAACAAAACTTAAAAACATAAAACTGGCAACTGTGTACAGTGTGATTCAGACTACAGAATACCAAGGGGTCCAATTTCTTTTTAATGGTCTTCGATTTTCCTCATTAATGAATTATATTCCAATATTTTCACAAAGGATTCCCTCATACACAGTCCAGAAAATGCATTGACAGGTCTATCAAAACAATTGGCAAACCTTAATTTTTTGGCCTTTTATTCTTTATTTGTGACTACATTCATTTGCTTTGCACTTGTTATATTGCACAGGTCGATATGTAAATGACATGATGCGTATGTGTTCTTTAATTTGCACATTGTTAGTAAATCACCCACAGAAATTTCCCCTCCCGTCGGTGCTGTTTTGGAATTGTGCTCTTGAGCTAATTTGCCGTGTTTAGTAAAACTGGCCCTTATTATGTCAAATTTACTTGTTGAGTTACTTTTATAGACCTGTAAGAGTGTTGTGATGTTTGAGTTGGGGTAGGCATGATGTACTAAAGGGGCGTTTGCAAAGATTGTTTGAAAACATGCTTTATCTTTGTAGTCCTGCTAAGTGACACTAATAGCACAGAAACTGCATACTCCAGCTTTAACGGTTGTGGCTAGAAAAGATACAGCTCTGACCAGAAACTAACAATGAAATGAATTGTATACCTATTGGATTGTTTTTTTTTTTTGTTTGTTTGTTTTTTTACCCCAACCCTAAACTATAAAAAAGTTTTATTGTTCTACAGTGTCAAAAAAATAATGTTAGATTGATGTGCGCATACCCAGTAGCTAGAGCTGTATTCTTTCTAGCCTTAACCAGCTTTAATTCATGCTGCAATGCATGCTGGGAAAAAGAGATAGTTCTTAAAGAGATTTTAAAAGATTTAGATTTTTTCAAAATTGAAAATTACCCCATGATTTACAGCAGATGATAGGTAAGAATATGCTAGTCGTAAACCAAGTTTTGTTTACATCAAAGTCTTAGTACTTCTAATTCATAACCAGTGTTTTGTTTTGCTCTTTCCTCTGCGCTTTTGCATTTGTCATTTCTCTCCGGAGCTTACATTATGCCTACGTCCTACATCATCTACTGTAATGCCACTCTCTCGTGAATGCGCATCAAAGTCCTTTTAAGGCAATCATTTCACCTTACCGGCCATCTTTGAAATGCCTCCCGGGCTTGCAAGTCCAGCTCCTATCTCTTTGAATGAGGAAACATCAATTTCTCCAAAACTGTTCTCCGAGCTTATGATTAAATTTCATATTTGAAATCGCCAATGAAATTTGACAAATGTTGTTTAGTTTGCTCAATTAGCATAACAAAAAAAAAAAAAAAAATTAAGGCCTTTTATTCAGGCTAGACCAGCCAGTGCACATGTGCAGTCCTAAGCGTGTCTCAATTGGCAGCTGGAATGATTCTATGATTTTACCGATTAGCAATTGTTTCTTTTATTCATAAGGCAGGGTTTCCTTGGATAGAGCAGCCATATTAAGCGTTGCATTCAAAATTACACGAGTGACACGTCTTGGGTATTCTATAGTCTATATTCTATAGTGGCTGCGTTTACACTTGGCATTAACATGCGATCTGCTTGATCGGATCATCAGTCAATCAGAACACGATGCATTTACACTTGGCAACATCAACTTAATTCTCTATCTGGATAACTGATCGGATCTGTCTTTCCCGTGCAACATTTAAAAGTCTGCAGAGGATGGCCCCGGTGAATAGTTGACAGTTAGTGGTTGTTTTTTCTTTCTTTTTTGCCAGCTGTGGTGGGGAAAATATGCATTCTATACAGAGAATGAGTGGTTCTGCAACTTTCGGATACTTTCCTCCATCTTTCTTCTGACAGTTCGGAAGAGAGGGGGCGGGGTTCTGCATGACGTTGACCTGGAATGAAGACGTGATGGCTGGATTGTGTTTATATTACATTGAGATCCAATCACAACGCGTCCTTGACTACCTCTGGACCAGGATAACATTCTGATCAGAAGCGTGTTTAAACTTGTCTTTTCAATGTGTATGCGGACAACATCCAGATACAGGTTGCATGTTAATGCCAAGTGTAAACAGCCTATGCGACAGTTAGCGGAAGTCTTTGCTCAGACAACTTTGACTATACTGGGACAAAATTTGAGGGAATAGGTCTGATATGGGTTTTTATAGGAAAATTTCTTAGCAATTTTCTACAGTAGTAGATTAGTATTTCAAGTCAAAAGGTTTTGTTAAGTGGAAAATAAGTAGGCTTTTTTTACAGTGTGGTGTTAAAAGTCCTGAATATTACTAAGGAAATATTCACAGGTTATTAGCATTAACATGCAGCTTCTATTTTGAGAGGGAGAGACGTTCTTTCTGTGAAGAGCTCCAGACCCAGCTGTGTGTGTGGGTGTGTGTGCATGTGAGCACTGGAGGGAGAGAGGAGATGATGTGTTAGAGCTGGATTGAGTTATGGGATGGGGTGGCAGGAAACAGGCCGTCGTGTTAGATTAGATAAGTCTCTTTTTACACATACAGAGCCTGCTCTGTCTCTGGCTATTATAGCGAGGGAATTATTAGCGCTATAAACAAGGAACTTCTGGAGTCCAGGACCAGAGAATGACCTCGTATGAAGATGTACAGTATTCAGTGCCAAATGGTCTGGATAGAGAGATACTGTACATTGACAGAAAAGAAACAGTGACATATACTACAGAAAGATATCACAATGTGTTTTAACAAGAATATTAGATCATTAAATCAGTTTTGCATATCTGCCACTGCCATTTTACTCACATGCACTGCAAACACAGACATAACAACAGCATGCCTAATGTGACAACAATGGCACCGTGTAGGCTTTTAAAGTCACTTGTGTGTTTGTCCAGTCACCAGGTTTACTAATGCCACAGCCTGTCTGTGACTGTTAACATGCACTTCAAAAGAAACACTAGTTGGGCCCTACAATAATCTAATGCTTTTTTGTATTTTTATTGTGCACTCTTTAAAATAATTTAAAAGGGGTTATGAACTGAGAAATAAAAATTCCCTTGATATTTTGACATATAAGAGATCACTGTACTATATAAAACATCCTGTAAGTTTCAGAACTTAGACACCTTTTTGTTAGTCTAAAATCTGCCTACAATGAAGCCAATCTGCCAAAATGACAGGGTGTGGAACGTGCCACTTTATGAAGTAATCAACCTGGTCTTATGGCGAAAACATACCTGTGGGAACTTTCTCGCGAGACGCGAAATATGTACCAATGTAGTGGACAGCACATTCCAGGGCCCAGTTTATGGCGGGCCCCTCCCTAACCACAATAGTGGACAAAGGTTTGCTACATTTTGATTGGATCTTGGTGGACTAACATAAGCAAACTATCCAACGCCATCAGATAAAGATGCCAGGACAACAGCCAGACATCTCTTAGTGGCCAAGAAGAAGACCTTTGTTACCAAGCCCGGGAAGGACAGGACTTCCTATTGGTCAAAATGCAGTTTCTGCCCTCCACCCACCTTGAGACTGATTCCTAAGGTTTGGCCTGTGACATAAAAATTCCTTAGGACCTCTAGATGGACTCTGATGGGAACCAGCCAATCACAGCACGGAAATGGAGAAGCACCAAATTGCAATCTACCCTTCCAAAAGACACTCCTTGTTCTGAGTCTCCGGCATGACTAAGAGACACAAACAGAGCGCCAAAGTTCTGAGTCTGAGCCCTGCGAGGGTAAGACACTAACAGACCAACTTCGTTCTGAGTCTCTGGCCTGCAAAGGTGAGACAATAGCAGAAACACCAGTTCTGAGACTGAGTCCTGTGAAGGAAAAGGCACAAACAGGATAACCTCCATTCTGAGTCTCCGGCATGTCCAAGGGACACAAACAGAGTAAGAAAGTTCTGAGTCTGAGCCCTGTGGGGGTGAGACAATAGCAGAAACACCAACGTTCTGAGTCTGCTACCTGTGAAGGAAAAAACACAAACAGGACAACCTCCATTCTGAGTCTGCGGCCTGTTACAGGGAAGGCAGCAACAGAAACAACCAGTTCTGAGTCTGAGTCCTGTAGAGGAAAGGATGTTGACAGGTCAACAGAGTTCTGAGTCTCCCATCCGGTGAGATGATAGCAGATCAACCTCGGTTCTGAGTCTGGGTCCCGCAAGGGGAGGGACAATAACAGCTACACCAGTTCTGAGTCTGCGACCTGCAAAGGTGAGACAACAACAGATACCAAGTCCAAGTCTCCAGCTTTTGAGGCAGGAACAGATACGACCACGTTCTGAGCCTCCAGCCTGCGAGAAAAGAGATAATCTACGTTCAGAGTCTTCGTCCAGTGAGATAACAACAGATGCAGAATCCTGAGTCTCCATCCTAGAGAGACAAAGCGGATTGACCAAGTTCTGAGTCTCTAGCCTACAGACGCAGAAGACACACAGACATTTGCAACAAGGTTAAGCTCCGGCGAGCAAACCTCCACTTCAGGTACTTTTGCTTGCGTGTTCCAAGCTAAGGACCTTCAGCACCTACTCCAGGGCCAAATCTGCGTGTTCCAGATCTTAGGACCCTTTGGTGCTCCAGGAGATCAGCATCCTACAGCGCTTCATGTTCAAGGTTGTCGAAACGGATTCCTGCTCCTTTGCCCACTGTACTTCCACCAGCGCAACCAGTGGAAGAAGTCACAGCCACCGGACTGCTCACTCAACCACAGCGAACGTAAATATCACTTCCAAACCTCTTCCAGAGACCTCGGGATTGTTGTATATTATCAGTATATGATTTTCTAAGTTACTTTAGATATTATATAGCTGACTGCAGTTGATACATTTTACACGTATTTGTTTGATGCATAATAAGGTTCTTCACCTTATTTGTTTCAGAGTAGCAAGAGTTTATCTTTCCTGATAATGTAGCTCTGACATAGCAACACCCTACATAATCACTTCTAAAAGACACTCCTTGTTCTGAGTCTCCAGCATGACTAAGAGACACAAACAGAGCACAAAAGTTCTGAGTCTGAGCCTTGCGAGGGTAAGACACTAACAGATCAACTTCGTACTGAGTCTCCAGCCTGCAAAGGTGAGACAATAGCAGAAACACCAGTTCTGAGTCTGAGTCCTGTGAAGGAAAAGGCACAAACAGGATAACCTCCGTCTCCGGCATGTCCAAGGGACACAAACAGAGCAACAAAGTTCTGAGTCTAATAAGGTCTATAATAAGGTTCTTCACCTTATTTGTTTCAGAGTAGCAACAGTTTATCTTTCCTGATAATGTAGCTCTGACATAGCAACACCCAACATAATCACTTACATTTTATGCATCTTATGCACTTTACTTCTTTTTCATTCATGCTACTCATATAGTAGTTGTTGATTACTCTTGTCTATCTTTTGTTTTAAATAAAATAAAATTTATTTTATTACAACTTGTGTCTTCCTTGCGTTGACAATACAGTAAGAGGTTCTACAAGTTAGAGATCCCACCAATCTTTCTTATGTGATGTACTCATAACCACACATTAATTGACACGTGATCCAAGAATCATAATGAAAGTGACAACGTACTGTCAACTATGGTGACCCATAGTCGAAATTGGTCCTCTGCATTTAACCCATCACAAGTGCACACACACAGCAGTGAGAAGTGAACACGCACACACACACACCCACACACCCGGAGCAGTGGGCAGCCATTGCTCCAGCGCCCAGGGAGCAATTGGGGGTTCAGTGCCTTGCTCAAGGGCACTTCAGTCATGGTATTGAAGGTGGAAAGAGCGCTGTTTATTCACAATCCCCACCTTCAATTCCTGCTGGTGCAGGAATCGAACCAGTGACCTTCAGGCTACAAGCCCGACTCTCTAACCATTAGGCCATGACTGGCCCCCCATGCTGTGACGTGAGTGTGACGTGAGTGTGACGTGTGTACCCATCACTACACTATTTCACCTCTCTAGGTTGGTGAAATCATTACACCAATAAGTACATCCCTGCTAAAAAAAAAAAAAAAGCCAGCTAAAACCAGCCTAAGCTGACCCTTTAGCTGGTCATCCAGCCTGGTCTTAGCTGGTCAGCAATCTGGTTTTAGAGGGGCTTTGGCCACTTCTTTAGCTGGCCAGGCTGGTCAGCTGGAACAACCAGCTAAAACCAGCTAAGACCAGCCAACCATCTTAAGCTGGGATATCACTGCAGTTTTCAACAAAAATGTCCACTGAGTGGCACTAAAAGAGTGTCTTTTATTCAGTAAGAACTTGATCCTTCGTTCACTTAATTTTACTGAGGATTTGTTTACAAACAAGTCACAATTTGATGCAGGATTTCAGAAATATTGAAACTTAAAGACAATGCTGTGCCAACTATATTGGATCCAATAGTAATGTTGCACCACAGAAGTGTGAGTAACTGTTACTATTGCTTTGTCTGTTACTACATATTTTTTGATATGTACTGAATATTTATGTGTTTTTAACCTAAATCACAGTCCATCTATGAAAAACTGCAAAACTGTTAGCCAATCATAGCAGTGGGCATCTACTTTCAAGTCTACAATCTGCCATGCCTATTTAAAGGGTGTGTTCCGATGAAGGGGGTCAGAACAAAACAGAAAATTGTGATGTATTTTAAATCTTGATAACATTATAAGTGGACCTCAGAGAACAGTACAAAAAAACAGAGGCAGTTCACAACCCTTTTAATATATTTCAATAGACAAAGGCAGTTCACAATGCTTTTAATACATTTTAATGGAACTGAATTAATAATTAATTCTATAAGGACAAATCAGTCTGACAAATAAGACTATTTCAACTATCTGGCATTTATTATTTCACATTACTATTCAAGGACATGACTTTGACCTGGGTATTGGGTATTTACACTGCAAAAAGTGCCTGGAATTAAACTTTTAAAGTGACATTTCCGCATGATTTAGCCCATATAAATATATTTGATAGATAGATAGATAGATAGATAGATAGATAGATAGATGTGTACATATATAGATGAGATATATATATATATTTTAATAATTTCAGCTATTTTTTTTTCTTGTTCTTCTTCTTTTTGTCTTGTGGACTACATGTGAAAATCTTTTATGTAAAATAGCTTACTCAGGACAGTACTAAATGAAAAATAACATGCATTTTGTCTGATCTTTATTTTTTTTTTTGTTAAAATTATTCACATTTCCACAGATTCTGCAGTGGTTCCCAAACTTTTGCATGCAACTGTATGTCTGACTTTTAGATGGCTTATTTAAGATACTTGAGTTATCCAGCCAAAGGCAGTATGTGTTTGTACATTTTTGTTAATATTCCCTAATTACTAATTATGTACTATATATGTAATAGTAAAAGGCCTGTGGTGAACAGATTTTGTAAATCCATTTTGTTTTATCTAAGTATCTAAGTATACTAAGTATCTAAACAGCATAAATTTGATCTTGGACTTTATTTGCTCCAGAAGCGTCTATGGTAAATAGGAGAATAATGATTTAGTTTTATAAAATGTTGTATATTTTGATCAATACATAATACCAGTTTATGGAAAACAGGCTAATTTAACAGAGCTAAGAAACATATTCAGTATATTATTTCAAGTGGGATATTAGCCAGGCTATGGTCTCTTCGTGGTAATAAAATCAAATATATAAAAGCTGATATATATGATATCATACTGTTTAATTTAAAGATACTAACACAAGTATAACAACTGTTGAAATTAAATGTATATTGGTTTTACATAATATTTACTAAATTAAAACTTTTTAAAAATTAAATTAATTAAAAATTTTATGAATTATAGTATTCATTATATGAAAAAAACATTTTAACTTGATAAAAAAAAATCTGTAAAATAAATAGATTTAGATGGCAAATTGTGTACTCATATTCTAGTATTTCATTTCCTTTACTAATAACAGAAAAGCAAATGCTATAGTACTTTTTTCATGTACCAGCTACGCTTTGTTTAACAGTTCTGTCTAATAACCTGTTAAACAGAGACAGTAAACTAATGAAGAAAGAAGATGGGAGCTTTGGCAATATACTGCATAGGTCAACCACTACTGCCAACTTGAAAATGTACAATGAAATGCACATTACTTTTTTTACTTTTACAGCTCCCCAAGCAGTTTAAGTTATTTTGAGATCTTTGATTGTTTGGACCTTTGCTAGGAAGGAAATTTAGAGACAGGACTTCTTTGAACCTTAATTAAATAGCCTGAGGCTGAAACAAAAACTACTTCCAAATCCTCCGCAACTTCAGTTTATCGCCATGTGAGCACATGTAGACATACCTGAATAAGCAATAAGAAAATGAGATCACAGAGAGGGGGTCGGACCCAAACATTCTCAATACCTTCTCACATATGCCACCTCATTTTCTGATTCAGTGATCTCTAAAGTCAACACTGATTATGCCTTTTGGAGGGCAACAACCCCAGATAAATCAAAGAATACACAAAGACAGAGTCAGGCACACACACAAACACATTCACTAATTACAAAGAAGAGGAGAGCAGGGGTGCTGCAAATCGTTTCTTCACCCCCTGAGTCACTGCTACCCCTAATAAAGTGGCAGAACACACACACACAGCACTGTAGCATGTCTGGGCCAAGTCAGACAAAATACTACTTAAGAAATGTGTGACAAACTTTCCTGCAAACAACGATTCGCCTCTAACAGGATGTGACATTCTACAGAGTGTTTTTTTTTCTCAGCACCTGAGCACAGGATGATGTGGGCTGCAAAGGTCATTTTATCAAGTAGTTATTCTTCTTGTAATATTTAATATGTTTTCAGTAAAAGCATTGCATTGTTGATATGTGCTCTTGCATGTATTGGTGCATTATGGGAATGATTCCTAGAGAGAAGAGCAAAACAACTGGCTTTGAGACATTCCCAGAAGATTTTAGGAATCTTTGTGAATGTATAGGGGTTGCGCAAAAAGTCTGAATTAGCTTGAGGTGTTGCACATAAATACATATAGCCCATGCATGTGCAAAAGATGAGTAGTAAATATGGCCAAGTCAAAAGAGGTCTCACAAGAGCTATAGAGAACAAAATGTTTTATTACAATGTTTTATTAGAAAGTCTATATCCACAAAAAGATTTCCAAAACAATAAAAGCTTATTCATAAGGTTGGAATGTGTTGTACCAGAAAAACTTTGAGGGCATTAAAGAAAAAACAGGTCATCACCAAGGGATATAAAATGTTTAATCAGAGGTTTACATTCTCAGAATCACTCAAATGTGTATTAAAGGAGTCCTATTATGCTCTTTTACAAAGTCTTGATTTTGTTTTGGGGTGTACTAGAACATGCTCTCATGCTTGGTGGTTTGAAAAACACATTATTTTTTATATAATTTACATTATTACAATACCTTTCACCCCAGCCTGGCACAAATGCCTCGATTAGCTCTGGGTTGAATGAAGGCCCACCTTCCGAAAAACGAAATGTGTTGTGATTGGTTAGCTGTCCCAGTACATTGTGATTGCCGAACAGCTTAGAGGGTGTTTCAGTACTGCCATGCCCCTAGTCAAAGCAGCAAGTTCCCCGTACAACTGTTAGCACAAGCTAGATTAAAGTGATTCTCATGTTTTAAATATGGATATTTTTCTTACAAAAACACATCGATTCACTACAAGAGGCTTTTACTGACACCTCCGGAGCCGTGTGAGGCACTTTTTATTATGGAGGGATGCACTTTATTGGACTTGTTTTGTACTGATGAAGAGAAACACCCATCTACGCTGTTCTAAAGCTTGGTAGTGCCAGGATCATTTTAATGTAGCTCTGAATGTATTCGTCTGAAAGAAGGAAGGCATATACACCTAGGATGCATGGAGGGTGAGTAAATAATACACTACAGTAGTGTTGGGTCCTATCGTCAGTCTGCGAGATCACCGATACATGATATTATCGTGCTAATTTATTTAAATATTTACATGCTTAGTTTCATTATCCAAAACCAGCTCCAGCATAAGGCTAAAAGCAGTGTAATGTTTTTAATAGCACTTCATTTGTATTTAACATGACGACAATTGAATAAAAACATTGTAAGTTACCAATTATAATGCTTACATTCCCTTAGTTATTCAAAAACCAGCTACAGAAAACGAACAAAGAAGATTATCACTGATTAGCCTAGCCTGGTCTAGTGCAAGTTTATGCATTTAAAAAAAAACACTTGCATTATAAGTGAAGCTATCTACACTGTACGACGCGGCTCCGACAAAGCCACCGGAGATGATCGTGGTCACTCTATTCAATGGTTGTGTTTACACCAGCCACACCTCCGCGTGTTTCGAACCCCTATACTGCACACATTTACGGAGCAGCTCCGACACGGCCCCGGAGCTGATCGGCCACTCTAGTCAATGCTTGCGTTTTTATACCCACGCCGCAGCTCATTGAAGCATCCCAGAAGTGGCTCTCCGGGCTGCATCTCTAAAGTTAGGCTAATCCCCCACCTTGTCCCTACCCACCCCCCCAACCATTCAGAATTTCAGAATTTTCAGAATTTCACTTTGAGATGTGTAACTCTGTTTTTACATACACACCACACACTGACTAAAATTCAAAAAGTGAAAAAGCATAATAGGACCCCTTTAAACATTAAACTTTCTAACTGATGATCTCCACATTATCAACTCATAGTAACTGAACTAATTTATTAAATTAATAATTTAATTAATTAATTAACTACACAAATTTTACTAATATAACACTGCATTAAGGAACTTTTAATTAATTAATTAATTTATTTATTTATTTATTATTATAGGACAGTATAGATATGACAGGAAGCAAAGTGGGAAAGAGGGAGGATCGGAAAAGGTTCTCAAGCCAGGATTCAAACACGTCCCATAGTGTATCGGCGCCAGCAAGGAACTTTAAATTTGTATTGAATATTGAAATAATATTGAATATACATTGGGTGCATCTCAATCAGCTCCCTAGTTTAATATTCAGGACACTGATCAGAGAGTTGGCCATTTTAAGGGCTGTCTCAATCGTGAGTACCTTCCAGTGCCCTGGAACATTCGCTCACTGAAAAAAATCCCACAATGCACTGCAAAAACTCGGACATCAGTGCTCACTAGCTTCCTTACCAGAAACTATGTCACATTTCTGAAGCACAAAACCATGCAAAAAAGTGCAAAACCACACGAGCCAACTCAATAAATATAATGACACGTGATGAAAGATTTGAAAAGAAAAACTGTTTTTTAGTATAGTTAAGTATATTCACACATCGCTAGACATCTAATAAACACATCAAGTTAACATTTATAATTAATATCCAGCTAAAATGTTAAAATAATATCAAAAAGAGATTGATCCTTCCTGTTGTTTATTAATTCTAGCTAACAGTTGACTTAGTTTACTTTACTTAATGTACAACAATTATTTATAAAAATCTAGTTATATGTACTATTTGCGCACTATGCCTTTGTTACTCAGAAAACCCTAGTTAAGGCAAATTGATTGTTATGAGTACCATTATGTTAAGCTAGTTTATAATCCACAGCATGATTTGCATAAAACCCCAGGAATAAAATGTTGATGTAAATGTGATGTGTTTTTGCACAAGATTAATGTAAGGGGAGATTTATTAGTGTTTAATATTCTAATTTGTGTGGTTTTAAAAGGGTTTCTGTTATGTTGGCGTTTTTGGAGAGATTACCACTGCGCTAAGAAGTAGAGTCTGTGAGTCAAAGTTGAGCTAGGTTGAGGATGGGTATATAAATGTTAAGACTATATAATGCTTTATTTAAAAAGCTTTAACTGCAGTTGTTGATGAGTTGGTTATGTTAGCACATGCACGTGTGCTATTGCTAACTGGACCATTCAAGGTATTTATTGGAGTAACAATAAAAACTTTGTTTTTTTTTTTTAATACAATTGGTTTGCATGGTTTTAACAAGTAAATTGGATTGCTGTAAAATAAATACCACTGAGAAATTCCAAGCTGAGGTAAATGTTACATTAGTTGAAATACACATGTAGCATATTTAACTTAAAATGAATTAGTTGTTGAAACGGTTTTGCTTGTTTTGTTTTGTTTCATTTTTAAGGTTTGCATGCTTTTTTTTAAAGGAAAGTTAACTCATTTTACAGTGATAATTTACAAATCAGACATTTATTTTGTATTTTTTTGTATCATCACTTTTGTAACAGTTACTTAAATTTACCAATTGTTATGCACTTTTTAAAATCTCCTTCAAGTTCTATAATTTTGCCCCATTTAAATGCTTGTTCTGAACTTTGCTTTGCTAGTTGAAAGTAGAATGATATAAATGTCTTTTCATTTACTATTCATTTTAATTTGCAACTTGCATTCTGTATCCCGTTTGTTAAATTCAGTTCAAATTCTGTAACTGAATTGGAAATGAAAACGCATTCTCGATTCAATTTTGAATGACACATAAACCTGGAGTCTTCCTGCACGTGTGCATATACAGTCTTTATGTGAATGTACTATGGTACTGAATAGCACATGCTGTTCTAGAATCATCCAAAGAGCAGGTGTGACACTCCTGCACAAAGACATACAGTCAGTCAGACAGACAGACAGAGGGGATATCTCCATCTGAACAAACACATCAGCGACTCTTTCTCATTGCCACATCAAAGGGGGCTCATTGCCGTAGACTGACAACCCTGAGATCTAAGCCTATTTCCACAGATCCACTTCTTCAAAAGCAGCTCCTTCTCAATTCTGTTTTACACGTTTATTTGACGGACTTTTTCTCCCCTCCCATCTTTTTTTTAGCCTGCCACGCAAAAGCAGAGACAAAATCAGAACACAGTCCCTGAGGAAACTAGTATAAAAGGTGGAAAAAGCAAAAGAAGACAATCATTTCAGATACAATGGCAGACAGAGGAGAAAGAATGCATAACATATGCTTAAATAAAATAAATAAAAAATTGAGGAGTATATCTACAGTCTGGTTTTCTCTGCAGCAGTGGTTTCTTAAGCAAAGGCCTGTGTAATAAATGTGCCATTTAATAATTCATTGGATTAAAGCTGCAGCATAACAAATGGTTGAAGTGAACTGCTGGGTTCTTGTGTTTAGGAGCGCTGCTTTATAAGAGATGGCGATTCTGCAAGAGCATATGTCGAACTCGTTATGCGTCGATGAACCATGAATATTCTGAGGGAAGTGACATGAGATTCATTTAACCAACAGATCAAGGCTCTATTGTGCCAACAAATCAGAGTTCTCATGTAAAAGATTGGGCCTGAAATGCATCTCCCTCTTCATTTAATGCCCTTGTGTTTTGGATGTGAGGGTTCAAAAAAAGAACTCTGCCACTATTAAAAGATGGTGAGTCATGATAGTGAGATATCAGCTGTATTCAATTATGGATCGTTTCACACACATGCGCACAGCGAAAAGACAGATAGGAGTGTGCCTCATCTGCTTCACATCATATTCCCAATGTAAGCTACTGGACTACTGTATTGCTTATTTAAGTCATATCATACAAGCAAGCTGTTCTAATCTCTACTCAAAAGCTGTGATGATATTTAGACCATCAGCATGATTTTAAATGTGATGGTTCTTTTGAAGTGAATAGTTCAATAAAGGTTTACTGAAAAAATTACATTTTAGAAACAATATGTACTTCAGAGCAACACGCAGCAGTGGCTTTCTGAATGAATGAACCAGGCTGAATTCAGAACTGCATAAACTAGCATACTACTTCTTATCTCTGCCCAATACACATACAGTATGAAAGAAATATTAAGAATAACTTTATAAATTACCTACTATGAATCTATTCTAAACACGTGAATGTGTCTTTAAAATGTTAAGGTATAAAATCGAGTATACATTTTATAACTAAGGGGTTCAGAATACAAAATGGTTTGGCAACCTCTGGTCTAGACAATCTTCACTTTACATACAGAATTTTAATATATGACATTATAGCCATCAAGAGTGATATTCGCATATATGTTACCTAGGCCATATATAATATCCTCATAATAAAATCTGTATATATATATGACCATATACAGTATGTCAACAATAAATATATTATTTATATATGCAAAGTAATTATACAACTTAACAACAGAACACTGGAAATATGTATGTTTATATGTTTTATTTAAAAATATGAAATAATTTTGAATTACATGTCTGTTTTGTATATTTCCTAATATAATATCAAAATGTTCTGAGGGGTTTTAGGATAACATATACACTAACAGTCAAAAAGTTTTGGACAGTAAGATTTGTAATGCTTTTTAAAGAAGTTTTCTCTGCTCACCAAGCCTGAATTTATTTGATCCAAAATACAACATTATATAGCAACATTATATAATTATATTATTGGATTATAGAAATTAATACTTTTTTTTTGGCAAGGATGCTTTAAATTGATACAAAGTGAAAACCTGAAAAAAATTCTACTCAGAATAATCGACCAACATAATAATAATGATAAATGTTTTTTGAGCAGCAAATCAGAATATTAGAATGATTTCTGAAGGATCTTTGAAAGGAGTATTACAAATACATAAACACATTCTGTATGAGCTAGAAATTTATGTTAATACATAATATTTTCCCAGTTTCTAATAGGTTTCATGTATGTTTTTATATGTTTCATATATGGATTAATATATGTACATATATTGCATTTGCGTATACGCTACGCTACAGCAATGTTACTGCACGCATAAGAGAGCTCAACCAATAACGATTTAACAGTGTTTATAGAAATGGGGGTTTCCTGCATTAGAAGGGGGAACACACACTCACCCTATAGGTGGCCAAAAAATGCTGTAAGAAAGTTGGAGAGTGCTGCTTAGGTGAGTGGAGAGAGACAAATGTTCTGGGCAGGAGGACTTTAATGTCACAAGTCAGTTGTTGACATTACATATTTCTTACTAATGCTATCCAAACATGGGTTTGCACTGGCTTTTGTCCACTATTTGAAACTCTGTACATTATTATATGTAAATATCCCAGAGAGGGTTGTGGGGGATTATGAAAATAGGGGTCCTGAAACCCCTCACAGTCACAAACACCTAATATTGTTGGAGTACCAAAACATGGATACTCTTATGATACATTAGAGTACTTTATACAGATACATAGGTTGCAGTTACTGAGGTGCAGCACTGGCTTCCAGCTACAGCTTGCCCGGCCATGCAATAAATTCCTCTATTCAAGTACAAAGGAATTATCGGCTTCATGCATATTAATTGGGTGATGTAACGTTCACCCAGTAGCGCTTGCTGAAAGGCATGTAAGTGGGTGCTAACCATAGTAGATTATTGCTTACAAATGATCAGGCCTGGACACAATTCTCTCTTTTACAGTAAATTCTCTAGAAACCAATTATTGTAATTGGGCCTTTATACAGTTCTGTTTCGTAGCATCTTATTTGACAAAAAATAATGTTTTGCCATTAATTATCCGTTATATTTTCAGTTTACATTTTTGATGAAATATTAAATCATAAAACAAAGAATTAAGAAAAAAATGGAAAATGATAATATTTTGGGCCATACTGCCCAGCCCTACTTGTAATTCTCTTTATTTTTCTCTTCTTTAAGTGTATATGTATGTTAAGTGTGTAATAGTTAGTGCTAATAAATATGTAATAATTAGTAGAGTCAATTTTATTTTTTATTTATGAGTCGTGTTTAAAGCAGTGTCAGATCCACGTTAAGTTCAGCAGTGGAAGCTTTTAAAGTAACAGAAGCCAAAATATCCTAATAACCAGCTGCTGTGATGTCTGTTAATCAAAGAACAACATTAAAATGAGGAAATCAATAACTTATTTAATTTAAAGCTTCATCTTTATTTAATTTAGAATTTAAAATTTGACAACTTTATTTAATTAAGCTATATTTTCTTGCTAAAGGGTACAGGTAGCTATATGACATTTATTATAATAGGTTTATGTGACGATTGTTTTAAGTTCAACTAAATTAGAAGTTATTTTTTAAAATCTAATAAATGTTAAAGTGTTAGCTCACAATTGCAAAAGCCTAACTGTAATGCTGAATGTCTACAGTCAATGGTTAAATATTAGGAAAATAATTTTTATAGTGACATCAGTTGGTGTCACTGATACTTGCCTTCAGTCATAAAAAAGATAACAAACAAATATTAAAAACATACCTCCATTAATTTTAAGATTGAATGTGAAATTATTGCAATATAAAAGTATAATTAAAAACTTTAATGTCAGGTGGGATGTCACGTATCGTGTGAGGAAGAGGCGAACAAAGACGAACGTCAAAGATAAAGTCTTTATTATATTCCACAGGAAAATCCAAAACAGATAAATCCACGGGAGGAGGGTTTATTTAAAAAAAAAAACATGCATACATTGACAAGACCGGACACCAAACACTGAACAGAATGCAACTTATGAAAACAGGTGATAACAATAAACTTAATTAAGGCACAGGTGATACAAGGAAAGCTAATGATGACTAAATGAGGACAGGAAACAGGAACGACCAAATATGGGCACAAGAGGGAGAAACCAAACTAAACAGTTCACAGGGGTGTGATATGGGATTAATCATGATTAATTGTGATTAATTTCAGAAAAATGTGTGATTAATTAGTTTTTTTTTTTTATTTATTGATTGACACCATAGTAATAATATATAGTAATAATGCGTAATATTAAAATATTATAATTTACAATAAGGACCAGGTATACCTTAACTTAAAAATGTTCTTTTGCTGTTTAATAATGATAATAAGGAAAATACAAACATACTCTGATAAGACTTCCTTCTTAAATTAAAATTTAGCAGCATCACATGCACATGGCACAGTATCGGTTACAGTCCAGGATATATTGTACTGAACTGCATCTCCTTTCTCACACACTCTTCACACCATTAGAGGAGGAGAGGAAAAACAAAAGGGGTCATTTTCACATACTTTGAAAGTTTAGGAGCCTGCCAGCATCACAGGCATCGCCAGCCCAATGCCAGGTGCTTGTGTTTCCATCGTTGTCCAAAATACTCTGTTACAATTGTGTTACTTGGGCACTGGGCCATACTTCATTTAGAACAAATATAGCCCTTTGCTTTCAAAGAGCTCAACATCAGGATCAGATAACAACATTTTTTCCTCCAAATGACTTCTAGCAAACTCAAGTGTCTTCATTCTGGCTACTCTCTGTCTGTGAAGTGTTGAAGAGATTTCTGAACAGCTTCTGTCATTTCAGCAAATAAGTTTTCTAAGCTGGATTCTCTCTCTCCTCTCTATTGCTGGTCCTCCTTCTCAATTGCTCAGTTTTGACAGGACAGCATGATCTTAGTTGTTTGGATTTTGCTGGATGTTTTTTCCAATTTTACTTCCATAGATTCATTGTGTTTCAAGAAAGATTTTATGATTTCATCATCAAATTCCACAGATCACCTTGAAAGTCTACAAAAGTAGGACAAATACAAGCTTTTCTAAGTCTGTGATATTTATCATGTAATTAAGTAATTAAGTTTTCCATTCTAGAAAACTTTAGTACTGTCGGCAGTATATAATATCTGGATGCCCAATGCTAGAACCTTTATGTAAACCCACTGTGCACTGTGTTCAGCCAATCAATTACACCAACACTACAAATATGCAGATAAGAAAGTTAACTTGTTTTTTTTTAGGAATGTAAGTTGTGAAATGTCAGCTTATGAATACCCAGGATTTATTGTTAACCCAGTGTTGTGAAATGTGAAGCAAGACAACCCTGGATTCCTTTTACCCAGGGTTTAGAATTACCCAGGGTTAACTATTTCAAGAGTAAAAAAAAGCCTGGTTACACTTTATTTCTATAGTCCACTTTAGACATTCTACTAACTATAAGTAACTTTGCAACTACATGTCAACCAGTTCTCATTAATTTGCAACTACATGTCTACTAACTCTCAGAGCAGACTGTTAGGTTAGGTTTAGGGTTAGTAGAATAAGTTGACATATACTTGCAAAGTTTAGAAGAGTGTTAGAAGATATTAAGCAGGCAGTCTACTAATACTCTAAAGACTAGTTGACATGCAGTTGCAAAGTTATTTATTGTTAGTAGAATGTCTAAAGTGGACTATCAAAATAAAGTGTTACCAAAAGCCCTATTGATTCATTTCAAGGCTGTCAGGGCTCAAGCGTAGAGACTACCATTCTGGATAAAACGTGAAATTTTGGACAAATGACTTTAGAGGATACCACAGACACTGGCAGATGAGAGAACGGATGAGAAGGAAGTAGAACATGAGGTGACGTAGTAGAACAATCTCTATGATAGGTTATCATGATAGCAGAGGATGCTGACATTGGCAGGGCCGCATTAACCATTGGGTTAGGCGGGGCCGATCAAGGATGAGGCCCGTGATTGGCTGTGGGGTAGATTGACTGGCTATCGGTAGCGCCGATGGCCAAAGCCTCACCACGCCCCCCAGCACTTCGTTATGGTATAATTTGGAAATGGTATGTAATAGAGTAAAAAGGTCAACTTTTCTAAAAAAAAAAATGAGGAGAGGGGTAAACATGATTTAGTTAGTCAAATCTCCAGTTAGGTTATTTTACTAAAGCTGATGATGGAGTGGAAGTTGTGGAATAGCAAGTGGACCGGGCACATGGAACAGATAAAAACACAGCCTCATCCTTCCCACAGATTTTAGGTTAGCTTGATTATTAACTTGTTGAATGTATATTGCTTTTGTGTTTGAACAAAGTAGCTTATATTTGCTTATGAGTTGGGAGATAACCTGGCAGAAATATGTCAATAGGCTAAGATTTTCATTTAAATGCAAAGCATTGTGATTTAAAAAAATATATATATATTTAATTGTTTAAGGACATTAAGCAGCAAGGCAGAATTCATTTTGGCAAATCCACGCGGTCAGCGTGATACACGAATGTAGTTAAATGAAGTATAAGATTCATGTATCAATTAAGTAGTTAAATGATACAAGAACATAGTTAAAGATAAAGCATGTGTTAGGCTATATGAAATCTTGTCATTATATGAGATTTTAAAGGGATAGTCACCCAAAATACTGTCATCATATACTCACCCTCAAGTTGTTCTAAACCTTTATGAATTTCTTTGTTCTCCTCAACATTTCTGATCCCCATGGACTCCAATAGTGTGTTTCATACTATAGAAGGGGGCCCAGCGACTGTTTGTTTGCCAGTATTGTTCCAGCTATATTCTTTTGCATTCAACAGCAGAAGAAAACTCATACAGGTTTAGAACAACAACAGATTCTACATTTTTGGGTGAACTATTCCTCCTGCTGTTATTATTTGTGTCAAACATTAGAAAGAAATAACTCACTGTCTTTAAATGAATCACAATTATATATAATCCTATGCCATCCAATGGCTAAATTGCAGGACTGAGGAAAACGACAGAAGCACTAATATGGCAGCAGAGACACAAGCATTCAGCGCTAAGGTACAGACTGTACAAACAGTCTGAGACAATGCAGCACCTAATAACAGAGAAAGAAACAATAAACGCCTACAAGCGCCACAGAAGGCACACACCTGTGCTGAGTATGGGCGACATCCAAACTGTACTGAAAAAATGGTAACATTGAAATTCATCTCTTTTAAGTAACAACTGCAGGTTACCACTTTTTGCAATGTGTGTAAAATGACTCTTTTTGACATGGTAGAGTGTATAGTTAGTAAGTTTAAACACTGCATCAATCACAGCGATGTTACACCCGGACTGTCAGAATATCTTCATCAGATCCCAGAAAAAACAACTGCGATCCAGTGCAGTCATTGGATTTGCTAAAATAGTGTGCTTATAGTTTTGCTCAAAATGATTTATATCCTTGGTAAATATGATCAAAGAAGGCTGTGAAAATAAGTCTGCATTGTTTATTCATTTGATATTTCATTCACTGGAACTTTAAACGGGTCGGTTGCTCGGTTCTATGGTCAGATAAAACTAAAAAAATAGCTTTTTAGCAGCAAACACTCAAGATGGGTTTGGTGCACACAGGGATATAAAGTACCCATGTGTACAATGAAATATACTGCTGTATCTTTAATGTTGTGGGCCTATTTTTCTGCCAGAGATCCTGGATATCTTGTTCAGATAGATGGCATGATGGATTCTAACAAATACCAACAGATAAAAATTCAAAACTGACTGTCCCTGCTAGAAATCTTATAATGGGCCGTGGCTGGATCCTCCAACAGGACAATGATTCACAAACAAACATCAAAATCAAACCAAAAATGCGTCACTGAGAACAAAACCAAGCTTCTGCCATGGCCAACCCAGTTCCCTGACATGAACCCTATAGAAAATTAGTGGGGTGAACTGAAGAGGAGAAGCACCAACATGAACCTGGAAATCTGAAGGGTCTGGAGAGATTCTGTATGAAGGAATGGTCTCTGATCTTTTGTCAGACGTTCTCTAAACTTATCAAGCATTACAGTTGAAGACTCAGAGCTGTTATCTTGGCAAAAGGAGGTTGCAAAAAGTATTGAATAAAAGGGTATGATTAATTGTGGCCAATGTGTATTAGAGAATTTTTTTTTTTTCATAATGAGATTTCTCTCCTATTTTAAATTCTTATTCTACAATGAAGATGAATTGTAAAACAATTTTAAACAAAAGGTCAAAAGGATTAATGATACAGATTTATTTTCACAGCTTTCTTTGATCATATTTACCAAGGGTCTGAATAATTTTGAGCACAACTGTAATCCTAAAAATGCAAGGTTCTCTTTCTTGTCTTTGTTTACCATTCTCGCAGTTCCCTGACTGAACACAGACCTCTGCTGTTCTAGAGAGGCTGTTAGTGATTTGCTCTCTGGAGTAGTGACAATAGATATCTGATTTAACGTGGTGTAGAGGCCCATTTAGTTTGTCCAGGAGGCTTCATTAAGGCATTGACGCAAATGTCCAGGAAATTAAGCAATAGGGCAATAAGTGTGTGCGTGTGTACGGATGTGCGGCTACAGTAATTGTAGTCCAGTGCCAGAAAGTAACTTGACAATGAGAGCTGAAATGTGCAATTATTTTTCTCAGCCTGTTGCTTCCTCAGTTAATAACAAATTTGGCAACATCAGGACACCAAAAATATCCCCCATTTTGTGAGATACTGCAAAGATAATGCAAATTACAGACCACTACATCACCAAGAGACGGAGTAGACTGAGAGAGCCTGTGTGCAATGTGCAAACATCAATTCTCGTACCGCATTTAATCTGCAATCACATCATCACTCACCTGATTCAATTTCACCCAAAACACAAACATTACCTCAAATCAATTAAAATACAGCTTCTCGCAGTTTCTCTATGGGAGGAGAATCATCTTCAAAAGGAAAGGAGTGTGGCTATTTTTTTATCACCACACATTTTTGTCTGTTGTGCATCTCTGCCTTAAAGGGACAGTTCACCAAAAAAAAAAAATAATAATAATAATTATTTCATTATTTGCTCACCCTCATATGGAAGCCCATTTCCGCAACTGAATAAGAAATGAAGAAGGTAAACAGAAAATGTTGTACTTTGTGCGTCTCTGCCTTAAAGGGACAGTTCACCAAAAAAAAAAAAAACAATGTAGTCATTATATTCTCACCCTCATATGGAAGCCCATTTCCGTAACTGAATAAAAAATAAAGAAGGTAATAGAGTTTTTATTTCACAATTCCGACTTTTTTCTCGCAATTGCAGTTGACATCTAATACAAAATCACACTTCTGACTTTTTTCTCAGAATTGTGAAACTGCGCGTTCAGAATTGCATGACAGAAACCCACAATTGCAAGTTATAAAGTCAAAAAAAGAAAGGAAAAAATACTATGTTCTCAGAATTGCGAGTTTATATCTCAATTCTGACTTAATGACTCGCAATTGCATGTTCTAAAGTCAGAATTGTAAGATATAAACAATTCTGTGCACAAAGTCAGACAACTGTGAGTTTATATCTTGCAATTCTGACTTTATAACTTACAGTTGCACGTTTATTTCTGTAGCCATTGCGAGAAAAGCATTGTGTTTTCTCAGAATTGCGAGAAAAGAATTGTGAGATAGTCAGAATTGTGAGATAAATTAGTTTTTTTCTTCTAAAGCCTACACCTCCATTCATTCTCCATTATATGGGAACAAAGGGCCAATACATTCTTGGTTTCATGGACCTTTTTTTATTATTAACACTTCTTTTTATGTTACCTGCCACAAAGTGTGAAGGAAAAAAAGACATATGAAGAGATCTTGTGAACCTGACATATATACAAAAAGAGCTTTTCTTTTTTAATTCTCCAAATCAATATCTGGCACTCTGTGGACAGCGATGCAACTGATAACCTCTTTACACTCAATATCTACTGGCTTACAAGGAAAGCAGTAGGGGAAGAGTTAGGAAAGGTGAAAATGAGTGGCATACTAAATCTGTATTATGTACTAGTATTTTCATTAACATTTTGTTATGGAATGTTTTATGTTCAAATCCCTGGGGGAAAATGGTTTGCTTAATTCACTTGCTCTGGATCAATTTAATACCGAAGTTCTTTAATCTAATGAGTGTTCGGAACAGCTACATGCAGAGTTTGTCCAATACATAAACAAGTAAACTGCTAAATCACTGAATTTTAGGCCATTATACAAATGGAACAAATGAATGCATGTGGAAAGATACATTTTAAAATGAAAAGCTGAGGATGTTAAGTCCTCCAGAAGTAGGAGTAGAAAACAGTAGAAAACAGTTTTCAAATCTATCTGAAAGATAAGCTAATAACTTTGGGGATAGATAAATAAATAAATAAATAAATAAATAAATAAATAAAAACAAGCTCACTTCACATGAATGTGGTGCTGTGGTCTGCTATTTTCTTTCTGTGGTTTTTATTTCATGGTAGAAAAAAAAAGCAAGAGGTAATTTAGAACTTGCTGTGTCTCGAGAATGGTTGATGATTTGACTTGTAAGATCATAAGGCAGAGCTCACATTTAACTTGAGCCACAACAGAGAGTAGCATTGATGCCCTCAGGCTAGCTGGTGGCTGTACTTATTGAGTGCTCTGGGAAGCAGCCAGTCATGGATTAGCAGATCGACCATGCCAGGTTTCAGCAACCAATAATACACAGTAGGGAGGAAAGGCCTAAGCACCAGAATATGCCCATATGCCAGTGTTTCCCATTGACCCAGAGGGGGGTACGCAGCGCTGTTTTGCTGTGGCATACGCTCCACTGAGGGGGTGCCAGGCACTGATGGTAGTTTGCCAGCATATTATAAGCTCCACTCATATAGACCTGCAGAGCTGGACTGTTATAGAGGGGTAGGCTTCTTTGCCAGCTGTCAATGGCTGCTACTGTTGATTTACTACTGTAGGTTTTTCATGAGCAAGAATTCTCTGGGGCACAGCAAATGATAATTCCTATCTAAATCTATAGATGCTCAGGCGACTATAAGTTTAATTTCTTCCAGCCTCACTTTGTTGTCAATAAGTTTTAACTTGCCTAATCATATAGTTACAGTACAAGTACTTAGATACATAAAACTTACAGCGATACTAATACTTAAATACTGTACAAAGCAGCTGTTCCTATTTTGCTCTCATGTCATTCAGACCATATACCATTGACATTTGTTAAATAAAACAGCAGACTGATTAAATTATATTTGTGAGTTTAATATAACAGAGTTTACTCCTTTAGGCATATATAATGATGTTGACATTTGCATTCCAAGAAAGAGGGCATTATGTGAATCACTGACTTGTTAACAGCTTTCTAACATGATCTAAACACACACTTTTAGTGGTATAAATGGCACACTTTTCCAAAGCCTCCTAGTGCGTCACCCTGCCACCAGCTACATGCACAATGTAATGCGAGGCAATAGAGAAAATCACTAATGTACTGTATGTAGAGCAATGCCAGAGATTTCTATGTCTCATTAACTACTTGTACAAGCCAGGTTTCAACCTGTCTCACTCAAAAGGCATCAGAAACTTAAAGTAAGTGCCTTGCTTGTCCCTATTAAGACACTAAAGGTACCCCAGGCATCACTATTTCAACAAGCTAAGAGCTCTGTTACTTTCAAGACACTTTTGGCTTCAATATACAGACACAAAGGGCTTTTTTTATTGTCATGAAATTATATATTGGGACATAATTTTGTCATTGACATTTTTTACCCATAATAATTTCATTTACATTACTCTATTTATACATTTTTTAAGACCAACCCCTACCTCTAAACCGTTTTTTTTTTTTTCAATATAAAACAGTTTAACACAGAATATAACAGGCAGATACAAACAGAGTCACAATAATCTTCTTAAAAATTGCAAATATTCTGAGACCAAATGGCTGCTTTGTGTGAGGAATAGACAAGGGACATCTTCTTAGACACCCTCATGTTGTGTGCTTTTTTTCTCCACAGTTTCGGTTGCTGGTCCCCACTGACTTCCATAATTTAAAAAATAATGATAAAACAAAACAAAACAAAAAAAAAAAAACAATCTGTGTGAAGCAGTGCTTAGACTATTCACAACTGTAACCATTCAGATGTACTTATGAGAAGTGTGTACCAATAACCCATTACAACTGCCCTCAGCATCACAAGCAATATCCTGTAAAGCTGTATCCTGTATCCTGTGTAAGAGTACTGGGTATCACTCTGCTGTGTTGAGAGCAGAGCTACTATGTTATGAGTAATCAATCAATCAACAGAGTATGGACTTTTTCACGTACATCTGTGTTATATTTTCTCATTCATCTCCACAATACTACCCAGTATAGGCGCTAAACCATCTGTAGTATAATGAAATGAAAGAACAGAAGAGTAGCAGAAAACATTATTTCTTAAGATTAGCTTTGCTGTGAGATCCAGCTACTCCTATAAAAAGCCAAACAGCAGTAGTGTTTTATATTGGTGATCATGATGAGACACATTGATCAATGGCGGTTTATACCAAGAAGACCTGTAATATCTAAAGGGTACTCAGTTTGAGATATTACCTTAGCCATAATAGCAAAATGACTAATCACTCTGGAGCCTCAGGAAAATGACGTCCCAACAAGCTGACAATGCTCATTGTTTGAAGACATAAAGATAAGTACTGGCTAGTTGAAAGCACCACACAGACGATGGTTGAAAGCACCACAATAACATCTCCAACAATTTACTAGTGACTATGCTAAGCTGTGACAGCAGTTAGCAGACAGGGATAAATATTAGAACATTTCATGTACATTTTCTCAAGAGTCCTACAAAAATCAAATAATGGCATATAAATTTATAAAGATATTTCCTTATCAGAACACTCTTTTGAATAAATTGAATTTTGAATGGCAATTCATTATATAGTTAAAAGTACAGAGAAGTTGTAGTTAAGTTAAAGTATGGTTACATACTTTACACACACAAAAACATAAATGAATAAAAAGTAAATAAAAAATGAATTTCAATTATGTCTGCATAATAGTACTGATAATATTTTGAAGAATGTTGGTATCCATATAGTTTCTAGTCCCAGTTGACTTTTTCCCTTACTATGAAAGTCAGTGGCTACCGGAAACTGTTTGGTTACCCAAATTCTTCAAAGTGTATTATTTTATGTTCAACATAACAAAGAAATTTATCTAGGTTTGGAACAACTTGAGGGTGACTAAATGACAGAATATTCTTACTAAGATGCATTAATTCTAATCTAATTCTAATCTTTTACAGTAAATATGGACAGTAAACGAATGAGGATGCATCCAGTTTTCAGCTATGCTAAAAATAAATCTATGATTGCAGGAAGTAACATGGAAAGGGCAGAGTGAGCTATTCATAAAGCACTATTGACTTGGAAAAGACTCTACATATAGGAATTACATGAATTCCTCCACTGAAAAGCAGCCTCAAAAAGACTAAAAGTACAGCTAAAATTAGGGCTGCACAATTCTGTGTGTGTTGGGGTGTTGGGGGGGTATCTTAAGGTTATCTTATGTTTTTTTTTTTAATTGTACTTTTTTAATATTTAAAGAAGAAACTATATAAAAATGTGGCATGCAGTTGCTTCAAACAAATATAAAGCTATTCAAAACATAATTTAATGTAAATTGTGATAATTGTAATCAATAATCGCAATTACAATTTCAAAGGAATAATAATGGTTTTGGTCTTAATCATGCAGCCCTAGCTAAAATAAAGTAAAAATTTAAAGAAAATGCTTTACCAAAAATACAAGTTTCACATTAAAACCTTCAGCCTATCTTGTCTGTTAGGGTTCAATTGTAAGTACATTACTATAAATGCATTTTCTTTACCCTTTCACTGTAGCTTCTCTCAACTGTGAAGCGGAGAACCTGGCATTTCACTTCCTAAAACTCCATTGTATTATCCTTAACTTCAAAATTTCACACAATACACTAGAAACATACAATATTTATATTAAGGTTGACTTTTGATTAACTACTTGTTTAGCACAAGGTCAACAGATTCCCAGACTGCTTGACATCATCTTTATTACGGGTGTCTGTCAGCGAAAAGAGATCAATGGAGGGAGGAGCGTGAATCATGTTCTTATCACCCGGTAGGCGCCATACATGCTGTTTCGTTCAAAGCATGTCTGCACCAAATAAAACACTTTCTAGGGAGCCAAGAGAATAAAATACAGTTGGCTTTCACAACTCTAACACTGTGACCCCTGCTTCATTCAACTAAAACAAGCAACTGTACCATTAAGGGAATGCCTCTTCCTACCCTAAAACTGGTAAATTAGTGCTAGCTCAGATTCATGCCATGCTTTCTGGTCACATCTTTAGTTCTGTGGTCCCCATCTAGCAACACATGAACTCTTTTCTCTCTCATCTCTCCTTTGGACTCTTTAATCTTTCTATTCAATAATAAGCTTTCCATTAACGCTCTCTGAGGACAGGTGCAATGCATATGGGCACAAATTTGCTCTTAAATAATCCAAAGACATTGCATTGATCCAGGAAAAAATTTTCACACTGTATGTGTAGTGTATGTAAAAAAAAAAGTCTAGTAAAAGAGTCTACGCCTTTGTCTTCCACACCTTTTCCCTAGTCTCCAGATGGAACACGTGGTCTGGAAGCCTATATTGAGCTCTCCATTAAAGTGCAGTCACTGTAATAGTTAAGTAGACTTAAATATATCTCACCCTGTTTGTTTTAGCCCCAGCTGAATGATCATGCGGCAAGGTTCTATGAGTCACCTTTTTAAACACTGTGTAGTGGATGGAAAGTGTGAAATCGATCATTATCCAAGAAACAGGAGCTCTGTTGGAGGTTGTCAAGCCACCAAAGATCTGCAATATATTGAGGCTGCTGTAAAGTCACTGGTATTATGATATTGTCACCTATACAGGAAATGTACAGCACACTTGTTGCACATAATTTTCACAACATTATTAACCATGGTTCTGCATGCATATGTGTATAAATGTTTTGATGAAAAAATCATGACTCACCACTAAAATTGATTTTGAAACAAAAAGCACATACTATGGGTGGCTATAAAATTGTGTCAAGATAATTATATTATTAAATATATACACTATGTTGCCAAAAGTATTCGCTCACCCATCCAAATAATCAGAATCAGGTGTTCCAATCACTTCCATGGCCACAGATGTATAAAATCAAGCATCTAGGCATGCAGACTGTTTTTACAAACATTTGTGAAGGAATGGGTCCATCTCAGGAGCTCAGTAAATTCCAGCGTGAAACTGTGATAGGATGCCACCTGTGCAACAAGTCCAGTCGTGAAATTTCCTCGCTCCTAAATATTCCACAATCAACTGTCAGCTGTCTTATAAGAACGTGAAAGCGTTTGGGAACGACAGCAACTCAGCCACAAAGTGGTAGGCCACGTAAACTGACGGAGTGGTGTCAGCGGATGCTGAGGCGCAAAGTGTGAAGAGGTCACCAACTTTCTGCAGAGTCAATCGCTACAGACCTCCAAACTTCATGTGGCCTTCAGATTAGCTCAAGAACAGTGCGCAGAGAGCTTCATGGAATGGGTTTTCATGGCCGAGCAGCTGCATCCAAGCCATACATCACCAAGTGCAATGCAAAGCGTCGGATGAAGTGGTGTAAAGCACGCCGCCACTGGACCTTTCCCTGAAGAGTTGAAGCTGTTATAGCTGCAAAGGGTGGACCAATGTCATATTGAACCCTATGGATTAGGAATGGGATGTCACTTAAGTTTATATGAGAGTCAAGGCAAGAGCGAATACTTTTGGCAATATAGTGTGTTATATTTCATCATATACAGTGAAAAAGTTATAAACCTGCTTTATCAGTGAAGCTGTGAGGTTTCTCTGAATAACAACACAGATATGCACATATGTACAGCTGGCTAATGTAATATGGGTCTGTATAGTAAGTGTTTTTATTGCATTTGAACTGGTTTTGAGAACAACACACTTGGCATTGCTCAAGGATCTTGCTGTGTGTCTTTCAGGAATGAGCGCTTCTTTAAAGAGCATCATATGTTTGCTGAGAATGATGAATGTCTGCCAAGGAAAGGTTGTGCTGAAAGCACTTACATGGAGATGGTTTGGGCCTGTTTATGCAAATGACTAACCTTGGGTACTCATCCACTCATTTAGAATAGTCCAAAATCATTAACATTAGAACAATGTTAGAAATCATGGGTGTATGGATTTATTAGTGAATATAACCCATTTTGTTTTAATGTGATTTTTCTTTACTATGTGCCTATACTTCACACTGGGGGAGCCTAAAAAGTTTGGCGGATGTGAAAAAGTGTTGTTCATACTTCTAAAGAGCACAATGCTTTACAGAGCCGATCCTCCCTAAACACAACATACGCACGTTGCGTAGGACTCCCGAAACACCAGGAGGGCCCATTTCTCTTAAAGACGATTTATTTTCAGTTTCGTTTTTGATTTTGGCCAGTGGTTATGAAAATGTAATGTTCCTAATGTTCCTTTCTACGTAACATCCAAATCAATCAAATCATGTAACATACAGTTTCCATGCCGGTTTTCCTTGATACTAAAATACTGACACACCTACCGTGATCTGTCATCATCTGTTAATTAAACAACAAAACAGTAAAGAATTATTCACTGCTGTTCACTGAATATGAACTTTATGAATTAATTTATGTTTCATTTATATGGTGAAATCTATGCAGTGCTTTATTTGTGCATTTGATTACTTTAATCAATTTCTGCATAGTTATAGGCTAAATTGTTTATTGTATTTCTATATTTCTTTCTGTTGTATTTGCCCTGTTGTTTGTAATTTTCTTCCTTTTTTGTATTACTGACTTTTTTAAACTCACTGTTGTTTATTGACAGTAAAACTGCTCTGAAAGAATAGATTAACGGGTTGGGGAGCATTTTGGGGCCCAACAAAGTTTTGCTTAGGGCCCCCAGAAGTCTTGGATCTTGTAAAGTCTGAGGCTTTACAAGACAATCTAAAAATATTATACCAAGCAATCTGTTTCTTCTTCTTCTTCTTTTTTAAAATGAATTTAAAAAATCTCTTTTTTTACATTTCAATTGAACATTTTATTAAAACTTTACACACACACACACACACACACACAAATGTGTTTTTGGTGAGTATCATGTTTTTGATTGTAACGTATAGCAGAATACTTACATATCACTTGTAACTCTATATCTTAAAATAATATGTCTTAGAATGATATTTAAATACTTATCAATCAGATGACAGAAGGCATCTAGTAGATTGTGTGCAATAGGTTTTTCAGCAAAGTTTCGATAATGTTTAGCATTTAAAGGCCTTAGAAGTGAATGTATCAAATATGATACAATAGGGTTTAAGCAGTTGTTTTGGAAACTACTGACTTTAATTATATGGACACACAGCCTGATGAACAGTCGGAGGTCTGGGTTCTCTGAGATACTTTACAGTCGTTCCTTGGGAATTGAAGAAGGTGAATCTGTATGAAGTCTCCAGGACTCTTACTGCTGACTGACGTCAAACTCACGTTGACATTCATTAAGCTGCTGTACGATCTCCTTGGCAACCTATTCTCAAAGGCATTCTGACCCACACAGAGGTGTTCTGACCTTCATCACCAAACCCAGGATGTATGTACTGTATGCAATACAGTCAGTGTCTTCCTTTATTTCAAGAAATCACTTTATCAGCAGAACATAGATTTCTTGAGTAAATATCTATTAAAGAATGGTACAAATTAAAATAAATATATTTAAAAAATAATGTCTCTTTTGGTGGATACATATAAAAGCATGTGTGTGTTGGTCTGGCACATTATTACAGACCACCTTTTGCAGTGGCAGTGAAGTAATGGGGATCTGGGACACTGACCTTGGTTGCGGTTGTGTCCCTCATTGGAAGCCTGCTGCAGCAGCCTACGGCAGGCTTTTATGAATAAGCAAACACACTCTGCATTCTAATGCTACCATGGAGACCTGACCCTAGCCACAGCTTCAACCTCTTGGCTCCACCCATTACTGTAATCCCATCCAATCCATTGCTTCATTTCAATGGACAGGAGTGGCAGGGGGTCTGAGCTCCAGTTCATCTGAATGGCATCTCTATGAATGCAGTGCATTAGCTATTATATGCAAAGAGCTCAAATAATATGTGTGACTGCTGCTTTTTATGAGAAAAAAATGCATCATAATAACATATTAACATCAATATATCACTACACAGCTATTTTTGCATGAACACTTGACCATGAGAAAAAGGTTACCCAACCATCTGCAAACACCATGGTGAGGTGCATCTTTAGAATGGAGGATGACTACCCAGCCTGATAAGCTAAATGCCACCCATTAGGATGATTAAAAAAGAGCCCGATTATGCAAAGCTGAAAATTAATGGACAGTTGCCGAATCCTGTGTGTCTGGCTATTTGTGTGGTTAGTTTAAAGACTGAAAATATATAATCACTCTCTCTGCCATTTTTCCTTCTTTGTCTAATGGGCCGGAAGATCTAGAAACAATTCTATTTCTATTTTGACTCATTTCTATTCTCATAAATTCTGTTCATAATCTTATTAACATACTCTGGTCCTATAAACAAGAATTAAAGCGGTCATGACATGGATTTATTATTATTTTTTATTATTATTTTATTATGTTCCTTGAGGTTTACTTATAATGTTAAAGTTTTTAGCACAAAAAAAATGTGGAAAAAATATTATTTTCAACCCTTATTCTGACCCTCTTTCTAAAACAGTCTGTTTTAAGGGGCGGGTCCTTTAAGGCTTGTTAGTAATCAGCCACTATTATGATTGGCTAACGCCACTGCATAGGAAACAGTATCAATGCCCCGCCCCCTCGCTATTGCATGTAAGTGTTTTGACAACATGATCAAAATAAAATGGTTATTTCCACACAAAGCATTATGAAATCATTTACTTACAGTTTGTGACGCAGCTGCAATCAAATCTAGTACCACTTCATCTTTCACTCGTTCTTTCACTTCATTTGTCCAATTTACGACAGACTCAAGCGCATGGACTGCGTCAGAAAGTGAACGCACATCTGTATACTGTATCCAGTGTAGACAAGATGGTGGTAGGTGTCAAGCCGTTAAGCCACTGAACGCCTATGGTGAGAAGATGACTATTCCTTGATCCGTTGCTCTGGAGGCAGTGTTTGCAAAGACTGTGCAAAAAACTGTGCCTGTGTGCGTCACCAGGGCACCCCAGATCCAAACGAGCCAGTTTTGGAGCTTTATTAAATAAATAATTTGTTTATAATAAGGAGGACATTTTAAGCTATGAAACTTGAAGGATGTTTTAAAGGTACAAAACCCTCTTATATGCCAAAAGATCAAGCTCAGTTTGATTTCTCATGTCATGACCCCTATTATTTTAAACGCCAAACCATTTTCGCTTAAAAATGTACAAAATTATTTGTGTGGGAATGAGGAATTGAACATGCTGGTTATTTTAAGATTAAGAGTTTTTAACCTCATTGCAAAAGAGCAGTGAAATGTCTAAAAGCCCTTGGTCAAAAGATTTTTTGTAATAATAAATAGTAACAGAATTGTAGTGAATTCTGTATCTGTCTTTGGCATTAATGTATCAGTTGTTTTATTATTTAACATACCGTATTGTCTGGTGTAATATATTCCAATTTGAGCAATATAAAAAATGAATTATTATGTAATGCACGCAGACAGTTGTTAGTAGAGAGCAACACTACTTTGTCTATTGAAGGGTTCAGTCCAGCACTAAAAACAATACCATATAGTAGCTCTGGTCCAGATATAAAATTGTCTTATCTGTAACAATAAACAATTACCATGTATTTTCCAAGGAGGGAGCACCTTCCTCACCTTCTCACTGGTACAAATAATTTGCTACAAGTACACATAGTCAACCTCTAGGCGGTAAATGACAAAAAAAGTTCTTACATTCTTACAAAAGACAAACTTACATTCAGGCAAATGTGATCATCCATAGTGAAAGATTTAGTAGTCACCAATGTCTGTCCTCTGTAACTGGATTTATATAAGTTCTGGTGTTTCATGCCAGGATTTTGGAAAAAGAAAATAGCTTTTTGGTAGTCATTTTCTCTGGCTAACACTAATAAAAGCCCTGTTTAAATAACACAGTGGGCAGTGATAGCATTAATGAGAAACAGAGGAGCACTGTATGCTTTTTTGTAGAATAAAATGTTTAGGAAAGCGACGAAACAATTTACATTTTGGGGGGAAGTATTCCTTTTCATTCAATTCCTTTCAAATTCAGCAATACTGGATAGAGGATACACAATAAGAAAATGTGGAAATATATATGAAGCGATTATTCAATTGTATTGCAATGCAGAGAGGAAAGAGAAGGAAAGTGCGCACAACAGACAGAATTGTGATAAAGACATGTCCAAAAAATTAGATAACTTTAAAAGAGATGAACAAGCAACTGTGCTGAACCCTTGTGGGGATCAAACCCTGCCAAGTATACTAACACTATCTGTGCTCTTAGAGGAATGTTGGACTTGTCCTTATCTATTCTCAGTAAATAGGGTTTCATCGCAATAGCTATCAATTCCATACCACAAGCCTTTCTATATTGCCCATAAGAGTCATTCAGAGGAAATCACAAAGATCTACACCAAACCTTCAGAACCTATTTTAGGAGGTTTTCATCCACATTTCCAACTGAAATGTAATGAAGCCAGCATATTAGATATAAGAAACAGCAGGTTTTACCTCCTAGTATAAAGTTATTTTAAAGCAGAGTGAGTGGAAAAATCAGGGGAAGGAACAAAATGGACTTCTCACGGTTATTCTGTAGCACTTTTAGTGATTAATTAAATACTTCACATAAGAGAACACACTGTAGTGTAATAAAGAACATCAAAGGCATTCCACCTTTGAAGAAAAGTACTGTCCACTTTTGGTCTCTGGGACACTAAATGTGGTCCATGTTATCAGTGATGTGATTGCTTTGTCACAGAACAGCCTAGATGTAACACCAGTGCAACAGTGCAGAGCTCAATACAGTAGCTAAGAATAGCACACTATTGAGTAAAATCTTCTTAGTTTATTCCTCTAATCGCTACCCCCTCCCTTCGTTCATTTGTTTGTTACCTATTTATAATCTCTAGTTTATTTATAGCAACTCAACTGAACCTTTAGCACATTTACACACAATACAAACACACAGACAAAAGTAACAGTGTCTTCCACACTCCGATGCAGTGCAAGGAAGGTGCCGAATTAAATCAACCTGAAGGCTGATCTGGTTGTCAGAGACGGCGTGTCACAGTGATTACCCATCCTCTCAGTCTCTCTCTGTCTTTCTTTCTGCCTCTATCTCTCGCTGCTTAATCACAGCTGGGACTGGCTATCCCTTGCAGCTGCTTGCCAGAGGCTCTGACTGACTCCTGCCACCTCCCTCTGCATTACGGCCTTCATTCACACTCACTGGTAGTTTATCAGGCTACAGTAACGTGGTTCGACAGTTGCGTTAACGCTTGAATATGTCTGTTGTCTAAAAAACAGAACAGTCCAAATATTCCACCACATGCATCCTTTCCATTTGAAAGCCATTGATTTGTTTAAAAGGCGTTCAATATAAATGCACTATAATGACACAATATCTTCAGCCGTACTGTGCCAGCAGTGATGAGCACTTATGTTTTCCTGCACACAAGAACAATGATGCAAAACAGTAGACTATTATTCACAATAACACGAAAGACTAATTTGTGGTTACTGGCCAGAATTTCTACCCTCAAACAATACTTTGCAAGCATTTAATAGAAATAATTGTTCTGTAGAGGCTGTTGCAGAGAGATTATTCACATGGGAGGTTTCTGAATAGCAGTTCTCTCGCTGTCACTTTGCTGAGATATGGCGAAGGTGGCAAGTATGAATTGTCCTGAAAAGAAATGTAACACATCAACAGGTTGAAATAAGCACACAGCCTTTCTGTCAGCCTGTGTAAAATTGTGTTGATACCGACTACATTATTAGGCCTACTATTGTTTTGGACTAACCTTTTTCATGAGCTTTAACTCAAGAACTTTAGAAAGGCACAAATGGATTTTTTAGGACTCCAGGTGTATCACAGACACAAATATCCACTGTCACATACATGTCATTGGCAATGATGATGTGGTAAAATACAAATTGCTCATGTAACAATTAAATATGTCCCCTGCATCAAAAGGCCTGTCCCTTCATTGTAGAACTAAGCCTGTTTCAGCACCACGGACAGCGAACACAGACTCTGTGAGCAGCAATCGAGTCCTTTGCCAAATGAACCAGTGAATAAGCAAAACACGCCACCCACTTATTCACCAGCTTATCTGTGCCTCCTTCATTTAAACAACTTACAAGCTCTCGGTAAATGTTTGACCATTAATTACGCGAAGCAACGCACACGTAAAGAACATGGCAAGATCGCTTCCTTATCAGCACACGGCAACTATACACAGTGTGCCATTTTTTTTGCGTCGCCCAGGAGCAATCCATTTAAGATGACAGCGGGAGCTCGAAAATTAACCTTAATGTCAAGTTTATGGCGGTTAAGAGGGCACCCTGTTGCAGTGCGCTCAGAGTGCTGTGCAAACAAGACCAATGAGCGAGGGAAAATACTCTTGTGAGAGATTAGCTAAGAAAGCGCCGCTGCCCTATTAGCGTTATTGAAATGTTCTCAGTGTGGTGGACGTGAATGAACACCTGGCGGAGCAGCTCTATATTCCGCTCAGAGAGACGCACCTGCGCGCTATAGAATGACGCACGCACGTTGAAAGATTGGCTGTGCGGCGTTTTGTGCTTTGACACAGTAACCTTGGATCAGCAGCAACATTTAATTTCCTCCGTAAGATTAGACGAGAACAATGGATTTTGCGTTGATCGCGCTCCCCGGAGAGTAATAATTCAAGAAACGAGGAAAGGAAAAGTTTAAAAGGCTCTCTGATTTTTCACCCTCAAACTGTCTTGGAAATGGGACGACTGCAAAGTTGGCACCACCAACAGAAGCGAAATGCGGAAAAAACAGAATACAATATGAAATGCACTTTTCCCCCACTAAAACATCACCGTGTTACTGTCACCAGTTACCATGACGACTGAGAACGAAGAGCCAACTCTATTGAATGAAAAACGAGAGATCCAGATAATAAAGCCCTACCTTGCATTCTTCCATGCACGTCCTTACTGAGTACACATCCGTCTCGTATTTGTCTGCCATCATCTCAAATTCCTCATATTTCTCCTGCGCGTGCAGGTCATAACGCTGGTACGCCTGAACGCACAGACTGCACCTGTTTAGGTCGCCGTCCACAATCACGTCAAGGCTGCAGTTCAAATTGTCCGGACTTAATGATCCGTAAAGCAAATCCATAAGAGAGTACGAATTACAAAAAGAAAGGTACAAATCGCTTATGTTCATCCACCGCGTCCCCTCCGTTTCCGAAAGGCCCCTGCACAAGTGGTCAGCGTCGACAAAAGTGAAGCAGTTTTCAGACAAACCATCCGGGTGGCAAGTTTCTAGTTGCCACAGAGGTTTGGTAGAATTGACTACAAAAATAGCATCTTCATTTCTTCTGAGGCTGCTGTGTGTTGAAGGGAGGTCGGGTCTGTGGTTTGCGCTCATGTCCACTGATGCTAACTTGTCTCGGGTCCTTGTCAGTTTGGCCTCGGCGCAGAACCACAGATGATCAGAAAGCAGAACGGTTAGAAATAAGAGGGACGCTAAGGACAATCGCCATCGCTGGGCCCTCTCGGAGTCGGTGAATGGCTTCTCGTTCTCGCGGGGAGCACACCAAATTTTTAAGCCGTCATCTCGCTGCCGACACTTCCAAGCACCGCTGGTCATATTTTGGGAAAGCGCAGCTCTGGCTGACTCCACCGTGGGGGCTTTTCTGCCACAATAGTCATTGACGGGTGGTCTGCCTTGAGTTTTGCCCACTAAACGATGGCTGACGAGCGGTCGTGGCTCACCTCCGCAATTAACTGCAATTCCCGATCAGTTGCTGTGTTCAGGGGGATTACTGCTTTCATTGTCGAATCCCCTCTCCCCGTGCTTCTCCGGAGAAAAACCCAGCTATCTGTAGCAACATGTCTCTCCCTGCTCGTCTGTCATGGGTTCCGCTCTCCCCTTTTGCGCAGAGCCGCTACAACGCGGAAAAGCCACAGTCTGGCCGCTCGCTCTGATTCCGGGCTTTCTGGTGAAAAGCGCAAGGACTCCTCGTTTCAACACGCCGAATCTCGCCTCCTCGGTCCGACAAGGTGGGATCTTTTCTCGCGAAATGATCCACAGTCATTTTGGCCAAACGTTAAGTTGCCGCCATGTTCGTTTTGAAAGAGTTCTTGAAAGAGAGCAGGGTCATTTGCGTCAGCTCATGCAATGTGATTGATCCATCGTAGCGACCCAACCGATTTGCAAACTGTTCATATAGGCTGAACTGATACACCGTAGCAAGAAATAATATGGTTGCTGGTCAAGAATCATAATCATCACCTTAGAATATATAATACGTTTACATCAACAGGTTGAACAGCTACACAAGAGCTTGTGAAACACACACTGTGAAACTATTCATTATTTCTTGAAACCAACATTAGAGGACAGATAGCATATATTTAATGCACTCTATAAAGTAAGGTTTTCAAGATGTCAGTGACTTTCATTAGCATAACTATAGCAGTCAAGTAAATTCAATCATATTTTTGACTTGAAAAAAACCAGTGTTACCACATGAAATACATTTTACCTTAACTGACAAAACCAAAAAACAATGCAAAAAGTGGTAACAATTGTTACGTTATATTTCAACGTTATTTAACCCAGTGGTAATACTAATTTACTATACTAATTTTGACTTAAAACCAGTTAATTTAGATGTTACCATTTTTAAGTGTATGAGTGAATGTTATTGGTAGACCAACTCTTGCAGTGCATAGCATAATGTATAACAAAAGAGTATTTTCTTAAAGGGTCGTCAAAATTCTGTCATTATTCACTGATCCAAACATTTACGTATGCCTTTCTTTCTTTCTTTCTTTCTTTCTTTCTGTCTGTAAAAAAACAAAAAAACAAAAGAAGATATCTAAAAAAAACATGTATTTTTACTGTCTTGTCCATACAACAAAAGTCAAAGTGGTCTAATATTGTTTGGACCCCAGTGACTTCTAAAATCGTTTTTGTGTTCCACAGAAAGAAGAAAACCATACAAGCGGGTGATCTGATGAAACTCTGTTGTGAACTGTACCTTTAAATTCAGTTCAATTTGCAGCATAAAAACAAATTTAGAAAGGGGGGAAAAAGGAAAATACTTTTTGAAAGCAAAATAACCCCACAATGAGCCTCTTTCATCTGAAATGTAAATGGCCTCCATAAACAAATCCAAAAATATCATGCAATCATAATTGTAGGCTTAAACCTTTAAAGCAAAAACAGTAAGCAGTTTATGAAACAGCAAGATGACGTAACACACCATAGTTTTGTCAAACACATTTGAAATCTCTTTTTTTTATTTTTCACTTAGTGGCTAGTCTTTGTTTTTGATTTTTTGTCTCTCAGTGGACAGCCATATGGTACTGTGTGAACCTGTCACATTTGCATAAAATGACAAACAAACACTCAAAGAGCATGTAATGACCTGAAGCTTGACACATTAGAGTTGTCTAATCAACGGCATATGTGTTCATGCTTGCGAAATGCATTTTTCCCTTTATCTCCTTTATTCTCTCTAATCAGCAGCATGAGGTTTGATGTTGTAAAAAGCTAATAGAAAATGGGTTACAAATGTGAAATGCATAGTGTTATTTAAAAAAGAATATTGTGAAGCACATATGCTTAAGTTGAAGGGGAAAAACATGTGCCTAATGTGTACTGACCTAAAACAAATTCAAAAACAGCATGCAATAATAATAATTAAAAAGAAAAGTACTAGTAGGAATCGCTGTCCTTTCTACCATATAACATTATTTTCAACAGTGGTTTGAATATTTTCCAAAAGACTTGATAACGCTTCCATGAAGAACCTTTATCATCCATAGAAACTTTCCATTGTACAGAGCATTCTTTATAGGTTCTTTTCAGAACCTTTGTTTTTAAGAGTGTAAAGAGAATAGAAAATAGGATGCACAGGGAACACTCCACCTTCTCCACATGCTTCTTGTGAACACAGTGGTTTTGTTTATTTGACTCCACTATTATTTGTTATTTCTGGTCATTAACTATTATTAGTTAAGCTACAATTAAGACCTGCATTCCACTCTGAAGTATAGCAATTACGAGCATTCCAGCAGTATTTGTCTGGAACAGGCCATATGGCCACACGTTGGCAAATACTTTAAACATGCATTACCAAGTTTTGGCCTATTTATGACACTATCATTTGCAAGGTTGCTGAATTCATATCACCTTTCAATTTTCCAACAACTTTTAATTTAGAATTTTCCTTAGAGCCTGGATATCGCATTTAAGAAGACATTGATATAAGGGCTTCATAACATGTGGTGTACTTGGTAAATTCATGCATAATTGGTGTAAGGATACAGTGAGGAGGTCAGGAGTGCAAGAAGCAAAGGTGTCATCTTTTAGCACACCTGAGGATCTTTTCTGGGCACAATGTCCATTAACAAGGTCAGAGGCATTTCATCACCCACATGCAAACTAACTGATGTTAAAGCACAACAACTCTGGGGGATGCATCCCCGTTCTCTGTTTACACTTGGCATTACATTTGATCAGACAACATTACTGGAAACCCCTCAGAGCTTATTAAATACAGTTTAAGTCAAAAGTTTACATACACCTTGCAGAATCTGCAAAATGTTAATTATTTCACCAAAATAAGAGGGATCACACAAAATGCATGTTATTTTTTGTTTAGTGCTGACTTGAATAAGATATTTCACATAAAATAAATTTACATATAGTCCACAAGACAAAATAATAGCTGAATTTAATAATATTAAAAATTTTAATAATAAAAATGACCCTGTTCAAGTGTCCATATGCTTGATTCTTAATACTGTGTTGGTACTTGAATGATTCACATTTTTTTTGTAGTTGTTCATAGTTGTTCATGAGTCCCTTGTTTGCCCTGAACAGTTCAACTGCCCGCTGTTCTTCAGAAAAATCATTCACGTCCCACAAATTTTTGGTTTTTCACAGCTTTTGTGTATCTGAACCCTTTCCAACAATGACTAGGCCTGTATGGTTTTGAGATCCATCTTTTCACACTGAGGACAACTGAGGGACTCATATGCAACTATTTCAGAAGGTTCAAACACCCACTGATGATTCAGAAGGAAACACGATGCATTAAAAGCCAGGGAGGGGGGGGTGAAAACTTTCTGAATTTGAAGATCAGGGCAAATTTAACAAATTATTTTGTGTTCTGGGACACATTTAAATATCTTATGTAGCTTCTGAAGGACAGTGCTAAATGAAAAAAAACAAAAAAACAAAAAAAGATAATTAGGCAAAAAATTGTTGGAAAAGGTTTAAATACACAAAAATGCAGAAAAACCAAAGAACTTCTGGGACCTGAAGGATTTTTCTGAAGAACAGCAGGCAGTGGATCATTCAGGTAAAAATAAGAATCAAGTGTATGTAAACTTTTTAACAGGGTAATTTTTATATATTCAAGCGTTGCTTTCTTTTGTGGACTATATAAACGTCTTTTATGTGGAATATCTTATTTAGGTCAGTACTAAATAAAAAATAACATGCATTTTGTATGATCCCTCTTATTTTGATCCCGCTTTTTTTTTTACTGTCAGATACAGAACAGAAATGAGAGATTGAAGGAATGTCTCTCGTTTAGACGGCATCTACAGTATTTCATATGGGATTTTATGGAACAGATTGCATCTATAAGTTGCATATACATGTGCCTAATGTGTTTGACCTGGCACAAATTGTTAAAAATATCATGCATTAAACAAACAATAAATCACAGACTGAAGGAATGTCTCTCCAGAAGAAGCATATAGATGGCATTTATTTTATATAAATTTTTACATATGTACATGCATGTTTACACTACTTAGATAGGCATAAAGATGGGGAAAAAAGGACAGCACTGTGCCTCTGAGCGATACAGAACATACGGAACGAGGATTTCATATGAAGCCATTTAGATCAAAACATGCCCTTACAGAGGTGCAAGGTAAATCCTCTCTCCTCTCCACAACCCTTTTCAAAATGTTTCATCACTTCAAAGCGAACATTCAGAAGCAGGTCAAAGACAACATATAATCCCTCAGTATGTGGATTTATCCTCCCTTCTCCTGAGACAGGAAACAGACAGAGAAAAATACTCTGATTGAATGCCTTATCTGAATATGAGTACTATCACACTCATTTAAAGGATGTTAGGCTGGGGATCTGAGACCTGCAAACTCCATTCATACCACAGTGGGTGTGCGTAAGTGTGCCGAGATCATGGCATTAAAACGACAATAGTATTCAAGCTGCGCAAACACACTAAGCAAGGCTATAATTCACCAGGCTCTCAAATTATACAGTATGACTCATGTATAAGAATGTAACGTTATGCTTTCTCACCATATTGTACTTGTTTCCTGTTCTGTTTTTCATCTTTATTATATCAACATCATCATCATCATTTCTGTTCGTTCAAGTGTTTTGTCACTCCATATAAGACAAGACGCATTGACTCATACCAATAACATTGTCCACCTTACATAACTAAAGACAAATTGTTTGTGACAAGATCTTCCTTAAACATCCTGGACCAGTGACTCTGAACTAACATGTCACCAGAGGGAAGGCATACTCATTTACAAGGCAAATTCACCATTTTTGAGCTAAGTTTTCTGGCTCTCAGTGGGGTAGGGGTGGGATTGGGGGATGCGTTTCTTTCAAATACATGCAACCACTTCCCACCAGTTTATATACAGGAAGTCCCAGGGTAATGATCCTCTCTTCTCTACCTAGTATAAACATCCTATTACTGCTGCTAACCGATTAAGACTTAACTGCTCAACAGGATTGTCCATCAGTAAGAAAACATGATGCTTTTCTCTTGAAGAATACAATACGGATCATTACACACACACAAATTAGGCCTAAGGTTAATTAATCTTACCAAACCCTGACTTTTAATAAAATAATACTGCTAAGCATGTATCCTAAACAATATTAGTGACCAACTTCTATCAATGCAGTCAAAGCTACTGCAGGCTGATATAAACCCATGATAATTCCCTGACCTTTTCGATACAGGAAGCTTTCAAGCGTGTGTGCAGGCAGTCTGGGACACATCTTCAGTCAGATTCATATTGCCTTCCAATGTCCTTGCTTTTCTTGTCTAAAACCTGTAACAAGACTTTTTTAGATCAGCATGGCAGGGTAATTTTACACTCAAAGCTTAGGATATACGTATGTGAAAGACAAAACACAAAGAAACAATGCAACAAAGAATTTGCACAAAAACTTTTTTCCCCTAGGGTGTTCTTTTCAGACTTTGTCTTATTTGAAATCCCACACTTTTTTTTTTTTTTAGCAGAACACCAAAGGAGATATCCTGCAAAATGTCTGGGCTGCTCTTTTCCACACAATGATAACAGACTGTGATTTCAGCATGATCACGCTTTAAAAAAAGAACAAAAGTTCCTGTTTTATGGCTATACAGACCAGGGATTTCCAGACAGAAAGACTATATACACAATGCTGCAAAGTTTAACCCGTCTGTGAAACAGTAAACAATTCCTCTTCATATAACACATTACACGCTATAGTCTTAGAACCATTTTTGTCATTAAAGTGGCTCTGAAGCATTAATTTCCAAAGCAAAGCATCTTCCCACACTAAATGTGAATTTCACAACTCATAACTCAGTGCAAGCACATTATGCTTTCATTTGCAATGAGGGATGGATTTGTTACTCACACACCTTCACAAACTCACACCAATTAACTAGTGTAATATCCATATTACTCAAATGCAAATCTATCTTTATAATACCTAGACACACAGTTGACTGTGCTTGTGTGTGAAGCCTCAAACATTCTATTAGCGCTCTGGAAATTAGATCTCTGGAAGCATTACAGTAACTCCCATTCCAAACAATTAGAAAGCTACAGCTCTCACACAATAAATTCAGTGTGCTTGACAAGCTGTTCAAATGGAACTTCAAGCTTGTCAGAAGCTCAGTTTGTCTGACTGTAATGAGTCAAGTTAATGTACAAGAAAAACACTTTTGACAGCTTCAATTAAAATTCTGAATGCTTCTTTAAGAATCAAATTTAATTACATGTTATTTTGCATATAATTTCCATCTTAAGTAACTAATAGTACAGTAACATCAACCTAATTTACAGGGCAACATTTAAAAAGGCAAGATTTTTAACCATTAGGTTATAACCACCCCATTTAATGCAGCACATTCTATGATTTTGACATTTTTATTTAGAACAAATTACAGAATAAGAAAAATAAAGGTTTTTTGTTTGTTTTCAAAAAAGGTATAACATTTTTCTCAGTGCTTTAAATCAGACTCAGTCTTAGTGCTTTAAATCAGAGACAGATGACAAACTTAAAAAGGTATGGATACATTTTCAATTGTAAATTACACTCTGTAATGCAAATTGCACCCTTTTACCTTTAACGCAACAGTATTAGTTAGCCGGTGTATTCTATGACAGCTAGTATTAAAAAAATTCACAATCTTTCACTGTTCAAAATTTGGTGTAGTAGCCTTCATTGTTATATCAGGTAGTTAATCTCATCCTCTACATGGCCTGCTTTGATGGAATCGGTCACCCAAGATTCTCGAACAATTTTGAACTTCTTAATATAAAGTCGCCTCAGCGTCTTCAATTCCAGAGCTCTTCTCTCACTTTCCACTATGACATGTGAGATTCCTTCCTTCAGTTTCTCCACAACTCTACCACCATGGAATCGGAATTCTAAGGCACGAGTGTCCAAACTTGTACCCCGGATGATGGATTTTGGATCTCCTAAGTCAGCACACCGGTCAAAGTATGCAGTGTAAGGCCTAAAAATGCTAGTGGGCAAATCATCCCAGGCATTCTCTGCTTCTATCTGTGACACAGATGAGCATTCCGCTTCCGTGGGGCCAATCCTTTCAAAGACTTCCCTCAGCTGTTGTTCATCAGTGTCAACGTAATAGCTGTCTCCATACTGATCATACTCTTTAGCGAAGTGGTCCCTTGTGGAAGGTGACATGTGGATCATGTGACGTGGTTGCCATGGTATAACCTGCTTATTTTCCAGACACTCCAGCAGCCAGGTAGCCCACACCACATCATGCTGGTCTGAGGAGATGAGGTTCTTTACTTTTATGTTCTGCACAGCTGCAATCACACAGTACGTGTCCTTTCCAGGGTTCTGGACAACAATGCCTCCACAGCGGGCCACAACTTTCTCAAGCTCTGCCTTGGAATGTTCATCATTGCCGTTTATCACACAGAACTCCACATCTTCAAACATATCCGTCTCTTTGGTGATTGCTGACAAATCCTGAGATTTAAAGTGGTCAATGACTCCGATTGTCTTCTTGGGCTTGGCTGCAAACTTTTGCTTCTTCTTCTCAGGCTGGTCTTCTTGGATATGTAGATGTCTGGATGCCAGCTTTCCAGAAGCTCTGGAGCGGAACTGGCTCAGTTCAGCCAAGGTCATGCACTGATGCCACTCTTTGTCTTCTCTGATTCTTTCTATTCTGGGGAAACGTAATGTGCAGTTTGTCTTATACATATCACTAGAGACGATCTCTGCTGCTTTGACTTGTAAGATCACAGAGTTGCGTGGTTCTATGTAAACCTCTGGTTTTTCTGTTCCACACAAGATGGCAGCTGGAGGATTATTTTTGCTGTAAACTTTCCAATGTTTGGCCAGCTTCAGACCAAGCTCGTACAGTTCTTTCATAGTGTAGCCTGATCCGATGCGGCAGAGGGTGTGGAACACCGTGGGCTTCTCCCCTGGACTCGGCACCTCTGCTACAGCACACAGAAAATGAGAGAGCATCCCGCTTCTTCTACCTTTACCCCAGTAGCCTCCCACTATCAGCAGATCAAGTTCATCCATCAGACCATCCACATATTCTGGCTTAATTTTCAACCATCCTTCACCCCGTTTATCTGGTTTGTAGATGGACATGGGATCCTTAACCATAATTCCCTCATCCAGATTGTCAATGGCCTCATTGAGAGAATTCACCACTTCCTGCATGGTTTTGCCTTCAGCTTTCGTGATCACCTGGATACGACCTTTGATCGGCGTGAAGACAGTCTCAAGAATTTCGTAGCGCTTCTTGAGAGGTTCATTTGCAAACTTCTGATTGTTTACTAACAAGACATCAAACACACAAAAGCAGGTTTGCAAATCAGAGTCATCCATTAGCCTTTTAATATCAAACTTACTGCCCTTCTGCATGAAGGTATCAGTTGTAGGGTTATAAGCCATCATCTCCCCATCCAGTATGCAGTTTACCACATGAGGTTTGAAGACGTTGTGAATGTATGGTGTGAGGGAGCCCTCTAGTGGAGAGGCTCCAAACTGCTGCGTGTACTCATAAGAGTTTCTGGTATAGTATTTGTAAACATCTCCAGCTTTGTGCAGCTGAATGCGTTCACCGTCAAGCTTTGTCTCAATGTAGAATGGCCGGTTGCCCATTTGCTTCTCTATCTGTCTGACGTTGGCAACAGCGGCCAGCATTGGTTTGAAAGCAGAAAACAGATCAATGGACACCTCACTAAGGGACACAGATGGATCATGAAGTTTTCTGCAGACTTTATTTAGATCTGTGGTGACATTGTAGAGTTCTGGTGCATCTGGATGGAAAACCTGAAGTACTGTCTCCTTGCTAATGCCAAGTTTCATGTCCTTAAGGAGCATTCTAATGAGCCACTTCTGTTCCAAAGCTGAACTCTGGGTTATCAGATGCAAAAGGCTTTTCTTCACTTGATCCTTCTGTTTGCTGGCATTGTTGATAGCTACGGAATCCAAGAAGTCATTGACTTCTTTAATGGTTAAATTCCCCTGACTTGTGCACCTTTTTTTCAGGACAAAGTAGGCCGTAAGGGCAAAGTCACCTGCTTCTCCTTGAGATGTGGTTGGAGCTCTGTAATTTAGAAGTTTGTTTGCCTCAGTTCCATTTTTAGGTAGACCTAAAACTTCAATATACAGTTTGGCAAGCATGTTTTCTTTTATACCGTAAGCCATTCGCTCTCGCTCAAACTGAGGCACAATAAGACGCATGGCTGCGTAAAATGAATCAGTGGTATTGGAATTGTCCTTGTGAAGCGCTGCATGGAAGTTCCTCCAAGAATCGATAAAATCCTTTAGTATTTTGCTTTTGTCTGGTCGGAGTTTGGTCTTTTGGATGTTCTCCAGAACTGTGCAGAGGTCGATGAATGGAACTTGTGCAGCAACAGACGTCTGTGGTGTGGCATCATTTTTTGAGGCACCTTCCATTATTGCAGAGGACACCTTGAAGAGAAAAACCATAGAGGAGTTTATCTAAAGAGTTTTGATTCATGCACTTTTTACTAGAACTAATAAACAATTCCTCATATATGGAAATGTAATATATGACATACTTATGCATTTCTATCTTTTATATTTACCTAATATTTACATGTTGATATCATATACACATATATTGCTAAATATATGGCTAAGTATACTAATATATGAAACTGTTCCCATTTCTAATAGGTTTCATATATGTTTTACTTAATATGACAAAATATTTAATATATGTAAATTTTATATTACATTTGTGTATGGGCTTGAAGCATAAAAAGAGCCTTTTAATGTATATGACTAATTAATGTTCCTCCAGAAGCATTAATACACTATACAATTCTAACCAACACACACACACACACACACACACACACTTATTTATTTATTATTTAAACACTTTGTTCTTGCTCCCATCAGGTTATCTTTTTCTTTCTTGAACGGAATACTACTGCTTTTACAACAAAAATAACATATTGTAATGCATCACAAAATCGATATTTTAAGAAATTATTAATACACATTTTATTAGTAAAAATCGTGTAAAAGTAAAAAGACAAATTATCGTATTTTAAGATTTTGTAAGCATTCAAACACATTATTTTGGCAAATAAATAATATTTAGATTGTAGAAAACATAACATAAATTGTTTACCTGTGAACGAAGACTTGTAGTACTTATGAAACGGAAGTCAGTTCAAGTCAGTTTCTGTGTTATTTACAGGATGTTTATCAATATATTTGATCAACAGTTTCCGTTACATATAACGGAATTATATATCCGCATATAATGTGATTTAATTAGCTTATCGTTCATGCTATGTTATTTTATGAATGCAGTGAGTCTTATGCATTCCAACTCCATCGACTGTCAGGAAGTTTTTTATTGTAACACAAGGCAGTTACTTCTTCTCCTGGTTTAATGGACACTGACAAACAACTTTACCGCCACCTACAGTACATACAGATCCAGGGGTTACAATGGGTTTAAAAACATTTACTGTTTGATATTATCAAATATCACAATTTTTTTGTTTGTTTGTAAACAAAATGTTGTCTTTAACTTAACACTATTTTTCCACACAGTATAAATGTGTCTTACATAAACTATATAGACTAGCTACATCTGAGGGTCCATGAGACAAAAAGGTTTGCAATATACAGTACTAAACTGACAACAGTCCCTAGGTCTATCAGGGCCCATTCAGTTGGTGCTGCATTTTTTAATGCCCTAGACATGTTTTAAAGGGACAGCTTGCCCAAAAATGAAAATTCTGTCATCATTTACTCACCTTCAAGCTGTACCAAACCTGCATGAGCTTCTTTTTTCTGCTAAAAGCAAAAGAAGATATTTTAAAGAATGTGTGTAACCAAACAGCTGATGGTCTCCACTGACTTCCATAGTATAATAATGATATATAATGGTAAGTACTGGGGACCAGAAACTATTTCAGCTGATTATAAAGATTGCATTGGTCACGTTAATCACAACACTGAAACAGATACTACCCCCTAACCCTACACTAAACCATAACCTTAACCTTAGTATAGAGCAGGTAATGCTTTCTGATAGAAGCATTACTACTGATTGACATCTTTGGACCCATTCATGATTTTTCTGAAGTCTTAGTGACTTTTACGGACAGATGATTCAGCTGAGCAATGAAATTGGCTTTGGGGGGTTGGTCACGCTTTCTATGTAAAATTCTCTCTCTGTGTTTTGCTCGCAGGTCACCCCAGCCTAACTTGGCATGCATGTGATGTGAGCAGTGGTTGGCTGTGAAGAAAACTTGCAGAACACAATAATTATTTATAACCAGGGTTTGGATGACATTTAATCTGAACATATTTACCTTTTTCTTCTGTTTATTGGTTAGAAATTTAAGTTCACTCTGGTTCTCCCTCATACATCCACTTCCCTTGGGGCTGGATGCCTTGGTATAGGCATGGCTGTGGCTAAATCTGTACAACTTGCCTCCAATCGCTCTGCTTCTGGGAGCTCTAGCAAGGGTTTGTCAAGACAGAGTACGCCTGCTCCATTCTGGTTGGCCGAGGTTTGGTTTGCAGACTTCTTGTCTCTCCTAAAGAGCTTTTCTTTTAAGATTCTGACCAGGAGAGATCTTCTAATTCAGGCACAGGGGACAATCAGGCCACAATTACATTACATGGATCATATGACCCAGTTCTGATTTTTTCTCCCATGTGGCACAGACTGGACATGACCCAAATGTGAAAGCAGGGGAAAAAAAGACACATGGATTCTGACATTCTCAGACCGGTTTCAGGACTTATTCATATGTGGAAATAAATCTGATATGAATCGGATACATGAATTTGCATCTGCAATGGAAGCAGCCAGATTGGATATTCCCCTGTCAATGCGACTTGGACATCAGTGAAAAAGCAACAGTAGCGAATGAAGTTAAAGCGATTTTGACATTGAATAAGTTATGTTCTAAGCACTTAGGATTTACTTCCACTGCTCAGATCTCTGGCATGATGTGTCCTTCAACTGGATCAAAGCTGTAATCACATTTTTTTTTTTTAATCTAATGGTTTTCATTTTATAAAACATGACAGCAGCTAAACTCAGTATCTAAAACCCTGAGAGTGACTGGATAACTGGATTAATTATTGCTAACAATACACATATCCAAAACAGTTTACAGTATTTATAACACTTTCTTTATGCTGTCTGGTTTAAAAACAACAAAATAGGGATAACATATATATGTCAACATTAACCATCACCATCTGTATTCTAATTTAAGGGACTTTTATGTGTGAAAATAACATTTTCATATAGAGTGAGATTAAAGGCTGTGTTTGAAACTGTTTACCAGTTAGTTGACCATTGTAATTTTATGCCTGAAAACGCAGCAACTAGGGATTGTGCAAACCCGATTGTATATGAATAAGGCTGAACAGGCATCTAATGCTAAAACCGCAGTATTACATTTGATTTGATTTATTTCTTTTTCACCAGATAGAACTATGCATTTATTTTTAACTATAGTCAATATTTTTTTTCTTTTTTTTACATTTTTTACATTTGAGCTTATTATTAAGATAATGTCTGCATATCCCTTTACAAATTGGACTGATTTCAATAACTTTATAACCTTAATGTACTTGAAGTGTGCACCAAGCACTAGGAAAATGCACATAGCATTTCAGGACTTGGTATCGGCAGATACTCAGTATTCCATGACTCAGATCGGGGATACAAGAAACCTGATTGGAACATTTCCTGTCTTAAAAGAAATATCCAGCAAATTATCAATCATTGTGGAATACAATTTGGATACCACACGCCACTTGCTGCTTACTTACTGCTTTGTTGTACTGCTTTCTTCGGGGGACACCACCATGTACACAGCGTATTCTATGCCCATGCCCAGACCCCAAAGTGTAGCCATAAACCGCTTTATCACCTGAATTTAGCATGTGTAACTTGCATCAAGCCTCACACATCTTTATTCAACCAATGGTTAAATAATTTGCTCCATTATTTTGTTGCATCATAAAAGCTTATGATGCAGAAGATTGTGTTAATCAACATGTTTACAAGGGATTTTCAGTGTTTTTATTTTATTGTTGAGTGTGCCATTTAAAACTATTTATTAAGGATGTCATAATTCAAATTCAGTTCTTACTTTTGAACTGAATTTTAATGGAGGTTGAAAAACAGGATGCAGAATTGCAAGTTGAAAGCAAAGAAGTAGAATTATAATGAAATGCATTTGTTTTTCAATATCCAGTTCCATTCATTTGGAAGTCAATAGCGAAATTAGTTAAGACAAACTTTGAATGATTGCAGAGAAAATGGCCTATAGGCCTTACAGACATAAATAGGTACTAAATGGTGTTTTACTGAAGAAAAAAAAATCAAAAAGAGAGAAATTGCTTGTGATCTTGACTATATCGGCACAATGTTTATGCACTGTATTTTTAGGAATCCTTTTTTGCTCTGGGTAAATGCTTTGGGGAAAAAGCCTGTGCCCTCAAAATAATCCAATCATAATGCAAACATGAACCCATGACCTGAAGCACTGGAATAGAAAAGCTGAGTTAGGCAGAATGTGAATTTGTCAACAGGCCAGCAGTGTGGAATTTTACGTTTGGAGTTTTATATATTCACCACTAGAGGGGAGTACTTTCCATATGAGCTGAAACCACACTCCTGGAACTGTGTCATTGCCCTGGCTTGTTGGTTTACATCAGTCCTGCAGTAGAGAAACCATTGAAGGGACAGTGCCCGTCTTATCCCTCTTATCACCATTCTTCAGAACGCTACCAGTGGCTTGACATTTCATATCTCTTCAAACAATATTACATGCATGACAACGAGGCACTAAGAAACAGTTCATTACATAACACTTTATGTGTGTGATTGTGCAGTTACGTAGATGTGTGTGTGTTTGTGTGTGTGCACAAGAGGTAGAGGGAACTGTGGTTAAGTGAACCGAACTAGAGAGGGTGTGCTGAGCTGGGAAATGGTAAACAAGTGACGTCATCACTTGTGGTGAGGAGTCATTTTCACGTGGAACAGTGTGTATGTGTGTGTCCAGAAGGTTCAGAGGAGGGTTAGACCATGGACAATGCTCTGTTGTCAGGTAAACGTTAGGTCAGCTGATATCACAAAAATCACTAATGTTCCTCTCTCTCTCACTTTTATATCCACACACATGCATACATACATATTCCCAGCTGTTGTCTGTGCGGCTATTGCTGTTTTAATCTTCATAGGATTATTCACTGCACTGCACACCAAATGACGTCTGCATCACTGAACCACAGCCTACAATGCTTCACAGAAGTCATAGAGGCCAGAGGTTGAAATCACCATGACCATGCAAAAAAACATAAAGGCTGTCCAGAAATTACTACTGATGTCTCTAACCTGTAATAAGGGACAAAAGTTTACTTTACATACTCATTTTAATTTTCTTGATATCTGTTTTCTTCTGTGTCGCTTTCCCTCCCACTAAAATCCCACAATTATGCTGTTGTGGAATTATCTTTTGTAAACAGGGTAGGACCATGCAACCTCACTTCAGCTCTTTTTTTCTAACAAAAAAAAAAAAAAACTCTGTCTATAACATGAAATCCCCTTAGTAAAATTAGAATATGTACATACTGCATGTTAATAATATGTATGATACTTTTTTATATGTAGCAACCATATATGTCAACAATATATATTGAATTTATATACGCGTCTTTACTAAATACAATATACAGATACATACAGGTCAGAAGTTTTCATACACCTTGCAGAATCTGCTAAATGTAATTTCTTTTACCAAAATAATAGGAATTATGCAAAATTAATGTTATTTTTTATTTGGTACTGACCTGAATAAGATATTTCACATAAAAGTCTTTTACATGTAGTCCACATGAAAAAAAAAAAAAGTTGAATTTATAAAAATGACCCAGTCAAAAGTTTACATATGCTTGATTCTTAATACTGTGTTGTTACCTGAAAGATCCACAGCTTTTTTTGTTTGTTTGTTTTTTTTTGTGATAGTTGTTCATGAGTCCCTTGTTTGTCCTGAACAGTTAAACTGCCCACTATTCTTCAGAAAAATCCTTTAGGTCCCACAAATTGAATTGAATTGTTGAAAATGTTTGTATTTGAACCCCTTCCAACAATTATTGTATGATTTTGAGATCCATCTTTTCACACTGAAGACAACAGGGACAACTATTATGCAACTATATATGCAACTATTACAGAAGGTTCAAACACTCACTGATGCTCCAGAAGAAAAAGAAAATGCATTAAAAACCAGGGGTGTAAACTTTTGAATGAAGATGTACATTTTTTTAAATATTTCCCTTCAGAAGCTACTTACAAAATAAGTTACATTTTCCCAGATAAGTTATATTTACTGTGGATCATTCAGGTTACAAGGTAACACAGTATTGAGAATCATGAATGTGGTCATTTTATATAAATTCAGCTATTATTTTCTCTTGTGGACTATATGTAAACATCTTTTTATATGAAATATCCTATTTAGGTCAGTATTAAATTTAAAAATAACATGCATTTTGTATGATCCCTCTTATTTTAGTTAAATATTTCACATTTTGAAGATTCTGCAAGGTGTGTTTTGAGTGGTTAAAGTGATGGTTCATTCAAAAATAAAATTCTGTTATCATTTACACACCTTAACGGTGTCCATAACCTGTGTGCATTTGTTTCTTTTTTTAAACACATACACACACACAAAATTGTTTCAAATTTTTTTTTAAACTGGCTTTCACTGTATATGCAAAAACTGTTGAAACACTCTTAAAAATATATCCAGGGAAGTAATAATGTCATATACTTTTGGAACGACATGAGACTAAGTAAATGATAACAGAATTTAGAATTTTTGGGTGTATCCCTTAAAACACCGGACATTGCTATGTATCTTTCACCGTGATTATACAGTGGGCTAAATAGCTCTTGACCTTCTTCCCCAAATTTAGAATGACCCACACCTACTCTCAAGAACACTTCAGGCTAGTTTGCTATTTTCCTTTTTTTTTTTTTTTTGTGTTAAAGAGCAAAATGGGACCCCTTTAATCTGCATTTTGTGGATCACCTTTCGATAACAAATCTCTAAATTATGAATCGGTTAGTCTTTACTGGCAACACGATTCGGTTCGCACGCACTCCGCGCCTCCTCTAAATGTTTCTGTCAGAGTAATCAATGCGAGCGAGTCGAGAATGGAGTGGATCAGAAGGGCAAAACTACTTTCATGTTCAGGACTTCAAGTGCAGGTTAGTTTCATCTGTAAATAGGCTACTGTAGTTTTGTCTTTGTTTACTTAAGCTCTAGCAACTCTTAGCGGTAGCCAGAGGAATAGCTACTGTATACTAAACTAAATTAATTACTATCATCATTCAAAATACTGTATGTTAAAGAACATCATTATTAACTACAGTAAAGTTACAGTAATAATTTAGTAAACAAATGTTATAAACATTGTGAGTAAGCTAGGGCAGATAACAACACAACCTTTATGACAATTAAAACCAAAAACCATGGTTACTATAGTTAAGCCATGGTAACCACAAATTAACCATGGTTTTTGCTACACTAACCATAGACCAACCATGAAATTTGTAGTAAAATATTGGTTGTAAATTAAGTTAATTTTAAGATAAAACAACACATGGTCATAATGTGATCCTTTAAATTGACCTAAAATAAACTTATGTTATTGCAAACCAAATACAATGAGGTGGTTGTTTTGCAAGAAGGTGGAGACATTTCTGTTCGTAGCAGTAGAGGGCTGATGGGAAAAGGGACAGGTACAAGAAAATTAAAAAAAAAAAAAAAAAAGAAAACATACACAGTGAGATGCAGAGAGATATCATGGAGACTGAAAAGGAAAATGGAAATGAAGGTGCAGTTCAAGAGAGAACCTTTAATTATTTTGCATGGCCCCAGTCTAAGGTTTTAAACCTTTTTTAAATGTGATGGCCATACAAAAAATAGGGTTTTCCGTGGTTTCAGAATTTGTTGTCAGTGAATGGGATGGCCTGGATGAGTGAGATTTCCCAGCCTGAAATTTTGTCCCAGTCCTGCCCAGTTCTACATAGTGGTTGTTTAGCCTTGATACAATCATTAGCTAACAAAATTTTAAATATACGTTATTTTGTATTAATGTGTCAATATGACATGAGGTCCAGTTACCAGTGTGACACTAAAACAGGCAGTAGTAATGGATACTTTTTACTTAAGTACTTGTTAGAGCTCATACTTATTTACTTTAACTTGAGTTAAATATGTACCTTATGAAAACAAACTGCAGGTTCTAAATGTTTATGTATAAATGAACAGAAAATGTCATCCGCTTTTATAATTTCTTTAAAGGATGCTTTAAAGGACTGCTTTAATAATCTAGTCCATTATGTTGTCTATTTTTAATCTATTTTTTATTATGACATTAAATATGCAACATCTGGAAATGACATGAGAATCTTGTAAAAATGCACTACATGCCCAAAAGTATGGACACCCCCTTTGCATTTTTTAATAGCACTGATGATACAACTATAAAGTGTTTACTGAACCTGGTGTGGAACAATTTGAGCCCTACTGAGCAGCTTTGGGTGATTTGGAACACAGCCTATAAGCCAGACTCCATCACTCTACATCAGTGCCTGACCTTTCTGATGCTGTTGTGTCTGAATGCAAGCAAATCCCTGCAGCCATGTTCCAATATCTAGTGGAAAGCCTTGCCAAAACAGTGAAAGCTGTTGTAGCAACAAAGGAAACAACAACACCCTATTAATACCCCATTATAGCTTTTTTAATTACAGTTGCAGTATAATGGGGAACTTACCTTTAACCAAACAAATAAGTTTTTACTCTTTCATTTTGTATAGTATTTTATGCAGGCTATAGATTTTTTACATTGCTAATCATATCTTTCCAGAGCCTTTTCTTATGAGTCAGGTGTGCACATGAGTGGGAGGAATGATAAAATAGCACTACATTGACTAGGAGATAAATCGCATTGCATCTCAGATAGTCTATTTCCGCCACCCCTCACTCTATAACTGAAATCAGGTCGGTGCACAGATTTGCACAAATGCTTCTGCACAAACCTCTAAAGCTCCAGGCTGCAGCACAGGCCACAGTAGTGGATGTAACAACTGCATCTACTCACTGCTACCTACTGTACCAGCCATTGCTCACATGTTTCTCAGTGATAGAGAACAGTAGATAAAAAGCAATCTATTACACAACATTGCAATAAACATAAAAAAAAAACTAATCTGCTAAAGGACATACTCTGCTGAGTAATGCTTATGAACAATAGCGATCTGACTTTTTAAATGTATTTATTTATTAATGTATTTTTTTTTTGTAAACTTCCAGAAATACAAGAAGAATCATAATAATAAAACTGAAGGATAAAATGCAATGCAAAAAGTGTAAGACAGTTTGTCAGAATTAGAAATAGAAGTAATATAAGAAAAGTATTGCACTAAGAGAGGCCTTGGTTGGCATTAAACAGTTCTAGAGGGAGATGGTCTTTGGGAAAAAGCTGTTCCTGTGCCTAGATGTTCTAGTGCCTAGCGTTCTGAGTCACTGGCCAGATGTCAACAGTTTACTAAGGTTGTGGCAGGGTGAGTGGAGTCTGTGATGATTTTCCCTGCCCCCTTGCTCACTCTGGAAGATTACAGGTCCTGGAGGGTGGGCAGACGATGACCAAAAATCCTCTCAGCAGTCCAGACTCTCCATTATAGTCTTCTGATGTCTGATTTGAAACAGACTTGATGACTGCCGACTGTGCAGCTTCTGTGGCAGGTTGAACTTCTTCAGCTGGAGAAGGAAGTGCAACCTCTGCTCTGCCTTTTTTTTACAGTGGAGTCTATGTGAGTTTTCCACTTAAGGTCCTGAGACTTGGTAGAGCCTCCACTGTGGTGGGGTGTTTCTTTTGAAGTCCACAATCATCTCCACTGTTTTGAGCATGTTAAGCTCCGGGTTGTTATGACTGCACCAAACAGTCAGCTTCTTAACCTCACTTCTACATGCAGAAATGTCACTGTCCTGGATGAGGTTGATGTCTGTGGTGTTGTCTACAAACCTCTGAAGTTTGACAGAGGTTTAAGGTTTAAGGGTAGAGCTAGGGTAAGGGGATAGAAAATACAGTTTGTAAAGTATAAAAACCATTATGTCTATGGGAGGAGGTCTCCATAAAACGTTGGAAACCAGTATGTGTGTGTGTGTGTGTGCTCTAACACTACAGATCAGTCATTTTCAAACTGAAAATACCCAACAAACAGCTTATGATTATGCTTTTATAACACATTGTCCTGCTTTCCTTTTCAATTGGGCCAGTTCACACTAAGAGGCTTTTTAACAGTGAAAACATGCAGAAAAACATGCGGTTGGGTTGAACTAAGGTAACATAGTAATTGCAAGATAAGACGTACAAACAGCCATTTGTGAGCAGTCAGGAAAACAAGGCAGACTTGTTTACAGATAGCAGAGACCGAGACAGGTGGGTGACCTGATGTAGAATGTGCTGAATAAGAAGATACTGTAAACTGAAATAATTTCTTTCACTTTTCAGTTAATTTAACAAATGGCATATTGATCCTCTTAGAATGATATGTGCATGTATGGTGGAGTGTTATTTAAACAGGGTAAAACAGGATTCCCCTAGGGTGAACTACAGCATGCAACATAGGACAGTGTTTGGTAGGTTTACGGTGAAACACTAATGAAAGCTTTTGGTCTAATGGCACAACCATTTTAAATGTAAATATATACTGAAACAATATTTAACATAATTTCTTTGTGATGATGCATGACTGTATTTCACTGAAAAAAACATCTATGAATATATAAAGATGGACAACATTTCATGCTGGAAAATAATTGTTCATGCTTTATGTGTTTTGGAACATGGTAGCTGGTTTGTTACTGATTCAAGGTTGTCTATAAGCATTAACCAGCTTCATAGTTTATAAGGTCAGTCACAAAGCAATAGTCCCACTGTTAGAACCCACTATACCAATTTGACAGTTTAAAATAGTTCATTTTTCCTTATACTTCCTATGATCAGTTATATACTGAACACATGCATGAAGATGAATATCAAACATTAAACATTTTCAGAATAACACAGACCAATATGGCAATTATTAATTACTGTTACATTTAATAATCTCCTGATATTAAAGGGAAATGTTCCACTTCATCTTATTTGTCCAGTTTGCTGAACTGCTGTAACTCAGCACATAGTCATTGTCTTTTTACAAGTTTCCTCAGCTATTTTCCACATCAATGAGGTGAGTGAAAAAAGTCTAAACATGTCAATTACAAAATGCTACGGCACTAATTTGATGGGCTGTTCTTCTCTTGACTTACTGCATGATTCCTTTAAACTTATTGGATGCATTTTAAACACGGTTTATTCTCCCATATTAAGGTTCTTTATTTATGATCCTGAATAATGAAGAGTTACAATACAGGATTGATGTTTAGTAATAGAAACCAGTTGCTATTTTTTCTTTAAAAATAGCTCACATTCATGTACAAGACAAGCTGGCACTAGTTTCACAGTATTTGTAGGACAGCCTTCTTTCACCTTAGAAACATTTCTAAATTGCAACACGTTCATATGTTCAAGTTAGCAAAACAGAAGGAGGCAACACTGGAGATTTCCAAACACACAGGAACTTTATTGGCAGGATCTGGTATGCACAAGCGGTGATATCAGGGAAGTATCAAAGGTTCAGATGATGAAAGCAGCACTTAACTGGAGCATATCACACTGTCAAAAAAAAAAAAAAGGTACAAAAGTGAAATGGTTCAAATATGTACTTTTGAAGTACTAATATGTACCTTTAAGGTACTGATAATGTGACCCTGGACCACAAAACCAGTCTTAAGTCGCAGAGGTATATTTGTAGCAATACCCCAAAAAACACTGTAGTCACTGAGTCAAAATTATTGATTTTTCTTTTATGCCAAAAATTATTAGGAAATTAAGTGAAGATTATGTTTCATGAAGATATTTTGTAAAATTCCTACTGCAAATATATCAAAACTTAATTTGATTAGTAATATGCATTAGAAGCTTCATTTGGACAACTTTACAGGTGATTTTCTCAACATTTTGATTTTTTTGCACCCTCAGTTTCCATACAAACCATACATCAATGGAAAGCTTATTTATTCAGCTTTCAGATGATGTATAAAGCTCAGTTTCGAAAAATGGACCCTTATGACTGGTTTTGTGGTCCAGGGTGACATATGTACTTTCAAAGTACTAAAATGTACCTTTAAGGTACTAATATGTACCGTTTAGGGGTAGGTAAGGTACAAAGATGTACCTTTTCACTTTTGTACCTTAGGGTACCGCCCCAGCAACAGAACTGTACCTTTTTTTCTGAGAGTGCAGTCTTTCTCTTTTCCAGGGTGAAGATGGAGCCCGGGCTGAAAAACAGGGTGTTAGCAGACAGAAGAAGGTTTGAAGCAGGTAAGAATTACAGCTAGGTAGACAGGTATGTTGCAACACAAATGTAAAGAAGACCGGACAGGGGTGAAGTGTGGAGAGACTGATTATATGTACCTTTTTCTTTAACGCAGAAGTAAGCCTATGGGTGAGACTTCCGGATCGTTAGTTGCTGTAGGGAAATAGTTGCATAATCCATAAACCATAATGATCATTCTGGCCTGTTGATAGTACCCAAAATTTCAAAATCCTCAAAAGAAGGGAAATATGCTTTTCCCACATGGCTACTAAACTCTGGAATAGTCTCAGTTTAAATTCAGGCTTAAGACTCATCTGTTTAGCATAGCATACATTAGTCCTAAAATTATAGTTATGTTGTTTTAGTTCTGGTGAAACTGAAAACACTTTACATATTAAAGGAACAGTTCATCCAAATATGAAAATTAGCTGAAAGTACTTACCCTCAGGCCATCCAAAATGTAGATGAGCTTGTTTCTTCATGGGAGCAGAGATGAAGAAATTTAGCATTACATCACTTGCACACCCAGTGGATCCCCTGCAGTAAATTAGAGCTGACAAAAACCTCACAATAATCCACACAACTCCAGTAGTTAATGCTATGTAAAACAAAAACCTGCAGGTTTGCAAGTAACAAATCACATTTAAGATCCCACCCTTACCCTAAGCAAAAGACCCACTCTTCACCACAATGGTAATCCAGTGTACCTGAAATAGTTCTAAATCCCAACATAACTGAACAGTAAACGCTAAAGTCTACCCCATTTTTTCATCTTACTTAAAAACACACACACAAAAAAACTTAATTTCAAAATTGCTACTCTCCCTCTGAAGTTTTTAGTTATGTCATCATCAAAAGATGTCACATGTTGTGTATGTAACCCAGTTCCCTTAGATGCTGATGTCTGAACCATGTTTGCAAACAAATTGCAGTTTTCACACTAAGAAGCAAATAGCTGCCACTTCAGGGCATACAGCTTTCTCTCAGAGGAAGCTTAAGTACTAAAACTCTCTTAAAGGTGCAATAGGTGATTGTCTTCAGAAACATTTTTTGTTATGCTGGATGAAAGTCTCTTCACATCCCGATAGCAATCATTAAGTTAAGAGTTCTAAATGTATTTCTATGTATTTATATATTTTGTGGAAGGCATGGGACCAAGATATTTTCGTCCAATCAAAATGTTCGGTCTGAACATTACGATAGGCTGACAAACGATAGGCTGAGCGAGAATGGCAGACAAACATCAACAACGCCAGCAACAAGAAATTCACACCAGCCTATCGAGAATACACACAAGCTTCAGACACTCTTCAAACATTGGCTTAAGCTAAAGCGTTCCCATAGTGTCAATGTCATGACGCAGCATCCAAGTTACTATTCGACCTAATTTAATTTAGTTGCACATAGAGGATTACATTAATCAAAAGCAAAGAAATTAAGTTTAAAAGAGGAACACAGTAAAGCCGTTTTCCCATTTTTATCATAGTTTTTTAAACATAAGCCAAAATGTTACTGCACCATAAACAAGCGCTAAATAAGCTATAATATAAAAGTAGAATTTTCACATCAAATAAAACTAAAACCCTTTTGTTAGTCAATGTTTTTTAAATACCCATCACGTTTTCTGTTATGTACTTATGTACATTTTCTGTTTCAGTACTCTGTACTGAAAAAAAAACACCAGAAAAATAATAAAACATTTAACAATTTCTGCAGTCAGTAAAACTTGCCACTGCACTGTAAAAAAAATAAAAAAACACAATTTGTTGAGTCAGCTTAAAATAATTTGTTACCCTGCTGCCTTAAAATTTTAAGTTCAGTCAACTAAAATAAGTTTAGTCAACTTGAAACGTTGTACTAAGTAACAACTTAGATATTTGTGTTTGCTAAACTTAAAAGATGGGTAAGTAACCCAGCTGCCTTAAAATTTTAAGTTGATTCAACTCAAATATCTAAGTTGTCACTTAGTATAATTTAACATTTCAAGTTGAATAAACTTTTTTGAGTTGACTGAACTTAAAATTTTAAGTCAGCCAGGTTACAAATTATTTTAAGTTGACTCAAATTGTTTTTTACAGTGTATGTGTTCTGCACATCAGCATTATGGTTTCAAGAGGAAATATTTAAAAAAAAATCTTTATTTTAATTTATTCTATGTATTTAATTTACTTACCTTATTTAAAAAGTAACTGTTTTCACTGATGAGGATCCGTTGTGAACAAGTGATGTAATGCTAAATTTCTCCAAATCTGCTCCCATGAAGAAATAAACTCATCTACATCTTGGATCACTTGAGGGTGGGTTCAACTATTCAACTATTCTTTTAAAGGGGTCATCGGATGCAAAGTTGATTTTTACATGTTGTTTGAACATTAATGTGTGTTGGCAGTGTATATACAAATCTACCCTATAATGATAAAAATCCCTGCAGTGGTTTTTAATTAATCTGTAAAAATAATATCCCCTTTTTCAAATCGAGCCATTCTCAGATGCCTGTTGTTGTGTCGTCACACCGACAGAAGCCGCTCCCACAATAGTTGATTGACATCAGTGTCTTACCTCAGATCAGTTGTAACAGTCCGCCCTCTTTGTTTCAATGCTGGAGCAGTGATGTAAGTTAGACAAGTATATCTCAGATTGAGCAGTTGAGGTGTTGTGTTGCTGGATGTAATAATGAACATAGTGGTCGCCATTTACTCCCGACATCTGAGCTGCTGAAGATGGAGTAGATTACGTTTGTTTGTGAAGGGAATGCGCCTCGTGATCTACATATATCCATCTATGTTCGTGCAAATCATTCGTGATCCAGCTTCACCTACAGCAGAAGTGAGTATAAGGGTTTTTTTATGAATCTTTGCGATCGCCTTTCCTAATAATGTGCTAGTTTGCAAGTTTTTGCAGCTAAACGCGGCTAAAGTAAACAGGCGTGTCAGTCTACAGAGAGAAGAGAGGGGCGGGGCAGGAAGAGCTCATTTGCATTTAAAGCAGCCTCGACCAGAATGAGATGATTTTTGCAGAGCTGATTTTGGCAAGGTACAAATGGTGTTGTTTTACACTACCATTGAGAATTTTTAACCAAAGTATATTATAGACTTTTCATTAAGACCCTAAAGAATCATATCAACTTGTGGAAAATGGGCATCCGATGACCCCTTTAAGGCATTATAACAATTTGACTTTAAAGCTGCTTTTAAAACAATGTGTAAATTATGAAATTGTGAAAAGTGCTACAAGTATATTTGACTGGACTGAATTTTTCACTCTTTTACCTTTTATCCCCTCAGGTTGAGGCTCTAAGCAGACAGGAAATCAAAGAGATGATGGTCCTTTTGTGGGATTTGATTTTTATTTCCTTTAGACTTGTGTCATATGAATTATAGCTGTTTTGACTTTATGACCTCAGCAGGAACTTGAATGACCCCTTCAATATGTTGTCTTGTGTTACAGTTCCTCAAAGAGATCTTTAGGCCTTTTGAAGTCATAGTGCAAGCCACAAAACTTTCAGTTAAAAACTATATAAAACTGTCTTTTAACCAAAGAAATGCAATTAAAATTATTGAATATAATAATAATAATAATTGCCATCTTAATTGATTTGGGTTTACATGACTAAATATGCATCATCATTTTCATTGTACATTGCAATGTACATGGTAAAGAAGACTATTTAGCTGCACAAACTAAAGTTCCTTGTCCTTGTGTTGCAAAATACTGATCCTCACTTTTCTATTTTCATAAGCTTCTGTTTTTCTGAGAGAGATACTTTCCACTGCCTCTAGCGCAGTTAGTACATAACACATCATTAGCACCCATAGACTGGTGTGTGTGGCAAATACTTTCCTGGGTACAACCTGTCAGACAAACAGATGGGTGGCTGGGATTGCCTTAATCAAGAGATACTCATAGGCACACATGTGGGGGCTCAGTCAATGTACACAAGCAGGGGTGTAGCAACAATTATAACTGGTTTGTGTATATGTGTGTGTACCTAAAAGCAAGCTGAAGATAATCTTAATTTATGTGTCTTGTTGTCAGTGATAAGACATCTTCATGTAAGTTGCTGTGTTCTCTGAACCAAAGCAAAAAAGTGAAAAAAGTATTAGATTAAAAACACATTTATGTTATACCAAGTAAAGTTCAAGTCTATTAACACATTTACTGACATATCGCTCAAGACTACAATTTTTATTAAACTTTATTTGGAGTACTGCTTGTGCACAATGCACATTTGTTAATATTAAGCCTAAAATTTGTTTTAATGTCACTACTGATGAGGACTGTATAATCTTTAAATAATAAAGGTTTTTAAATGCACAATATTTAAAGTGTATCTAAAGTATACTTACAATAGTTCCACTTTAGCACAATCAAATATTCTTATATCTTTAGTTGGATTTCAGCACTACTTCCGCACAATTAAAGTGCATTACGTACAAAATCAGTTGTTCCAATTTAGCAGACTTCAAATATACCAGTTTAGTATACTAAAAGTACAATTGCAGGGTATTTTTATTAAGTACAGTACATAATACGTATTTGTAGTACACTTAGCATGAAATAAATGTATTTTAAATATGTTTTAGTATATTAATTTTTCACTAGGGTATTTCTGTATAAATCTTAATAATCTTAAACACTTATTCTAAATATTCCCTGTAATTAAGTATTTTTTTAGTTTCAGTCCTTAAATTTGACGAGCAGATTTCCAAGGGTTTTACAGTCCACAACACTCAATTTTTATTCAGTTTACATCTATATGCCAGTAAGTGACTACAAGAGGCTGTCTTTACGAGAAAGTCACTGAAACATTTATTCAGTTAATTTGTTGAAAAAAAACTGATCCAATATACGATCACATTTAGCTTTCCACAGTGAAACAGAGAAGGTAAAATGCAGTCATTTCAATGTCAATCCACGCGATCAAAAGCAATTTTTATGTCAAGTTTGTTGAACTCTGACATGCAAATTCACAACATAGACAAATACTCAGCTGTTTAGTTTGGCAGCAAGCTATGTGATGTTTCAATTTGGAACACAAGTGGGTTGTGGTATGCTTATCTTTCAGTCTTGTCTTCTTTGCCCATGTCATTTCGCTAATGGACTTCCTAAGGCGACGAATTTAGGAAGGCGGATTTCATGTTGAGTTCAAGATTGTTGAACTTTGTCACATTGACCAATAGAAAGCTTTTATTTGTTATATAAGTTATATAACATGACCTTGTTGTTTGTTTGTTTATGTATAAAAAAAAATACTATCACACTGCAGTCATGATGTTGGTCCTTTGGATAAATTATTGTTTACTTGGCTTATACTGAGATCAATGTACATATCTTATGGTTTCAGTTTAGGCTGTTTTGAAATTTCTGCCATTTTGTCAAAAACATGCTTATTCCAAACTCATTCCTACAGCTTTAATTAGATTGCCCCCAAATTAGGGTCAGATGCTCGTGTAAAACAAATTGAGAGGCAGAGACATTTTCAACTATTAAAATCAATCTTTAAATAATGAAGCCAAAATTCATGCACTATATTGTCAAAATAACATTGTTTAACAGTTAACAAGGTGTGCCATATGCATTTCTGCTATACTTGTCCTACAAAGTTTATCTTGGCTCCAGAAATGTACTTCTTCAGTGTGCTTTGACGTTGTACAAATACTGTGTCTCATAGCACTCACAATGTGACATCATTTTACTTTTAGAAGAAATGTGCAAAAACTAAACAGTGAATTTTCCTATGGTCTAATTTGTGTTATAGGATCTTATATCCAGTCTTTTTGGGAACAGACAAGCTTGAGCAGGAAGCTACTCATGATATCTCAACCCATTTCCGCACACATATAAACTTATCCCATTTCTATCCAGCCATCTATTAAGTTAAAGAAAGTCCTAAGATTTCTATTTTAAGTGCAAGATCACAACACAGACACTAGCCAAATCATATCTCTTAATTAAGAGCTACTGTCTTCTTACAATGCATGAACTAAAGTGGGTAATCTTTACCCTGAAAAAGAGGTCAGGAAACTCAACTAACCTCATGAGCCCACATGCACCATCAATCCAAAACTGAAAAATATGCATCATACTAGGACGCCAGTTGGATTTCCCAAGCTTTTTAAAATGCATCTTGCTCTCATGCATGGGCAAAAATCCTTCATTGAAGTTTGCGTTTTGTAAACATCCCAGATGAGCCATCATTTCCATTACACTTCATTCAGGTTAATATTTGCTTACAGAGGATTGTGGCACAATTGTACAAGACTGAGTCATGCTCACACTGACAACCAGTATGAGATCCAGTCATGTGCTGTAAATGATGCACTGTGTGCCTTAGCAAGTACAGACAGTTCATAGTTCAGAGTTTATTTATTGCAGGCAGACCTTAATTCAGTGTTTTATTAATGGTGGTGGTAAACATGTTGTCAAGCCTCCTGTGTCTATGCTTGTGCCTGGGAGGCGGGGGTGTAGCATCATGAAAAACACCAGTCCTTAGAGCATCTTCACTGATGTGTCCCAGTGTCATGATAATATAACAGGCATCTACTGATGTGGTTTCTCTTTCTTATGACCATCTTTAAATCTTTTAATACTTTCATTGTCTTCATAAAACCACATGCATGTATTGACAGTATTATGATGGTTTGTTTAGATCTGTTGCTAAGCAACATCACTAAAAATCAGAAAGAAAGAGAGAGACACAACATGCATGGATGAATGAAGATGAAGGATAAGTAGAGTGATGTGTGTGGGTGCATATGATTTTTTCGGCCTTGTGTGAATATTTGTAATAGTAAAATGTGAAGTCACCCACATTTTGCAAAATAATGATGAACATGGTTTAATAAACACAAATAATAAATAATAATTAAAAAATACTTTGTTTGAACGTGAGGTTTAAGAGTATGGGATAAAAAGTACCTTTAGCTCATTCTAAAAACAACAGAAGTCAATGGAAAGTCCCCAGCATCATAGAAAAACAAGCGGGTGTGCGTGTTGTGCTCGCATGGTACACTGTGTTCCCCTGTCTTGTTCCGGTTTTCTCCAGGCTCAGAATAGACAGATAGACAAGAGGGGAGGGCAAGAGGGGAAGGGGAGAGAGGTGAGGGGAGAGAAGAGTGTAAATTATGGATGACAGCTCAGAGTAGAACAGCAGTGAGAATCTCTCGTATCTTTCAGGAAAATATCCACCATTTCCTGACCTCTGTAATGATGTGTTAGTTCAGATCTGCTCTCATCATACACAAACAAAACCCACAAGGATGGTGCTAATATGTTGTTGCTTGTTTGAAATTAGCATGACAGTAATTTGCACTGTCACTCAAACAGCAATAAACAAGTATGATGGATTAGTGTGCCTCACTCAAGAGATCAGCATCAACATTAATTAACACATCTGGAAAACCCCTTCGGTTTGCAGTCTGTCTTTCTGTTGTCTGGAATATTCCTATTTTTCTCAATTCTAAAACATAACGAATTGGGAAAAGCTAAGATGGTAAAAAAAAAAAAAACTGTGATATAAAGTCTATGTTGTGTTGATTTAGACTTGCGTGCTGCTAAAGTCTCTAATATCAGATATATCTTCTCATTACTGGCTTGCTTGTAGTGCCATAGCCAAAGCATGGGAACACACTAACTCTCTATCTCAGGCAAGCTGATCAATGTAACATATCTTTTTGTTCTCTGTGTTTTTCTTTCCATCTTTATGTATGACTGGATGCAAAATGATTGTAAGTCTAAGGATAATTTTGAACAATGTTCTGTAAATAATAAACATTACATTGTTTTTGGTACTGGCACTTTGGACTACTGGACCATGGGACACTGTCAAGAGTATATAAACATATAAACTATGTAAACTTAATATTTCTGTCATGAAAACTCTCGGAAAGTTTAGCATGGTAATATACATGGCAATGTTAATGTATTTAGTCTTGCTGGAAAAGATCTGCTGCAGAGCAAGTACAGAGACTTGCTACTGCAAATACATCAACACACAATAAAAAACAATTTGTTGAGTCAAATTAAAATAATTTGTTACCCAGCTGCCCTAAAACTTTATGTTCAGTCAACTGAAAAAAGTTCAGTCAACTTGAAATGTTAAGTTGTACTAAGTAACAACTTAGAATTCATTCAACTTAAAATTTTAAGGCAGCTGGGTAACAAGCCCATCTTTAAGTTTAACAAACCAATTTTTTTTGTTTAGTCACACTTAGTACAACTTAAAGGGGTCCTATTATGCTCTTTTTCAAAGTCTTGATTTTGTTTTGGGGGTGTACTAGAACATGCTCTAATGCTTGGTGGTTCGAAAAACATTATTTTTCACATAATTTACATTATTACAATAAATCTCTCCCAGCCTGGCAGTGATGGCTTCCAGGTTCCGGGTTTAATGAAGGCCAGCCTTCCGAAAAAAGGAAATGTGTTATGATTGATTAGCTGTCTCAGTGCGTTGCGATTGGCGAACAGCTTAGACGGTGTTTCAGTACTGCCACGCTCCTTGTCAAAGCAGTAAGTGCAAGCTAGATTAATAGTAAATCTTACGTTTTAAATATGGATATTTTTCTTTTAAAAATGCATCGATTTGCTACAGGAGACCCCCGGGAGCCGCGTGAGGCACTTTTTATTATTACTAACATTATCAAAAAACATCATCGCGGATCAGCCTATCCTATTCTAGTTCAAGTTTATGCATTTAAAAAAAACACTTGCCTTATAAGTGAAGCTATCTACACTGTATGATGGATAAATCTCTTGCCACACACTGCACACATCTGCGGCCCCGACGCAGCAACCAGAGTAGATTGCGGCTTTGGCATGTGTTTCGACATCCTGTACTGCACACGTCTGCGGCGAGTTACTGCTCTGAAGCGGCCACTCTAGTGTTTATACCCGTGGCGCTGCGGCTCGTTAAAGCGGCTCTCCGTGCTGCATCGCTAAAGTTAGGCTAATCCCCCACCTCATCCCTACCCTCCCTCCAACAATTCGAATTTCCATAGGTGGGATTTAATTTAATGATATTCTAATTGACCACGTTGTGGCATCATTGCCTCATTATTTTAAGTTGACTCAACAATCTGTGTTTTTTGTTTGTTTTGTTTTTTACAGTGTACAGGCATGCTGCAGTTAGCAATTAGTAATACTGCTGCTGCACATATTACATATATAAAATAACCCAGTGCATAACATACATGAAATTACCACATAGCAGATCTATCCAGGTGGAGCTAGGGAAGGTAGAGGGTTTCTGAAGCGCACTGCAATTGCTTCAGCAATAACTAGCCAAGTATTCAAATGATGAGCAGCAAGCTCATTCTGCTGATGCTAAAAGAAACCAATCAGCTGTGCCATGTGAATGATTGAATGTTATATCAGATTGAGTTAGTACTCATCGGCCTGCACCATCTAGAATTTCATGATAGAACTTTGTGTATATTTTTTTTAAATAAAACTTTTACATGAAAAAGAAAATTTTGTTTTGTTTTATAAATCTATGAACCAAATTTGAGCCTAAAATATTTAACGTCTCAAACATACTGTTCTCAAAACCCCTGAATTAGTTGATTTCAGATTATGATTTTCAGTGTGAGTAAAAAGGACCCCATTCTTTTCTCATAGCACACCAAATAAATAAACTATAGCACTTTTCAAAACACACTATTTGGGTGGATTGGGTGAATTATGATTGATTTGCACAATGGGTTCATATTTTACAATTGATATCAATATATTACTCCATCAATGTTGTATTTTATTCCTATTGCAGTTTTGAGACCAGAAAAAAACACTTTAATAATACATTTATTAATTTTAAGGATTTTCACTTGACTCAAATTTGGCCCAAGGACCCAAGGTGGGTGTAATAGAGGACAATAGGGAATTTTAATAAATTGATATTGCTAATGGTCCAACACAGCAATGTAAATAGCAAGTAATGCATGCTAGAATCCAGCATGACTCGTTTCAGACGCAATCCCACAACTATCAAACAATGCATAGACTCAAAAATACTGTAAAATATACAGTAAATTTCACATGCAGACACGACTACACACAGGATTATGAAATGGGATTAGGATTAGGATTGCAACTGGGATTTGGAGCAAGTGAGCACCTCATGCTGCGTGAAAACTTTGGCCATCATTCTTTGATTCCTATTGCGGAAGTCCCATCATTCTGAACATTTTATCCAGATTAGTAAATATAATTCTGGGCTTGTTTAGACAGGTTTTATACAGTTATTCCACTTGACTCCATGCCTTAGTCACAATTGTTCTTGATATAATTTAGAATGCACCTAGAAAGCTGAAGGTGAAATGGTCAAATTCCCTCAACTTCAAGAACCATGTTGTAGCACAAGTAAACGATGACATCACATGTCAGCTATGAGTTACATAATGCCCCCTAGGGCATCGCAAATTATCTCACAGTTGTTTGTGTTACCTTTCTTTCTTTGAGATGACAGCAGTACTACAAGCACCCTGTGAGCTATGTTGGCAGTGAGCTGTGCACTTATCAACTCATTGCAATGCTATCATGGTAAAGGCCATAAAAACATAGTAACGGGTCATTAAATGCACACATGAGACTGCAGAATAAGTGCATGCCAGTTCTGTTAGCAAAGAGTCTTTTACTGATAATTTATCATTGTGTCCCATGATGTGTTTGTTGCAAAAGCAACAATAATCTGTTTTTCTTATGTTCTGAAGGTTATTTTCGAACTGATGTTAAGAAATAAGGACCTTTGAAAGAGATAAAGATTGCTTAGTAGTAATGCTTCTACCTCAGTACTGATGAGTAATTGTTGCCCTTTACTCTGTAGATAATGTATTTTAATAAGGAAGTCATTTCAGTTCATGAAAAAACATATTTGCTTCAGTATGCTTCATTAAAATACTGTAGTTTAACAAAAGACTTTTGGAATTATTGATAAAACTATTGCCAATTTTGTCTAAAAAAATAATGTGATTTTATTTGTAAGTCACTTTTCATGTAGTTTCAAAGCAGATGTACAGAAAAAAAATGTACTGTGGACTGTAGATTCTTTCACAAATCAAAACTGACCATGGAAAAGCATATTACATTGCAAATATACACTGACCTTACATTCAGTGCACCAGTAATCTACTTAAGACAACCCTAATATAATACAGACCTTACTTTACTTAAGTCTAAAGCTGTCTGATTAAGAAACTTATACCATGGGTCAATTAGTTCAGACGGGTACTACAGACGTGTTAGATTGCATTATCAGAGCACATATTCATGCACCAACCCATGCACATATACAAGTATTTATATAACATTTAACCAAACAAACAGCGAGATAAGGAGATAAGCATTTATTGAAGTGAGACAAAGCCACAAAACTCTGGTTGTACTGCATTTTTCCAAGTTGCATCTCGCTCTGATTTGTTTATTATTTTATTATACATATTTGCATATTATACACCTGTTCGACATGTTCAGGCATATTCACCTGGGTTTGAGTGTAATCTCCTGTTTCTTCTATTTTTTTTTTTTTCTTTTTTTTTTTTTTAGTTTCATTGCCTCATTGTGGGTATTTTTACAACTTAACACAAAATTAATAATGTATCAGATATTCAAATTAAGAATTGACAAAACCACAATAAATAAATGAATTGTCACTACAGAAATTTCGTCAAACAGTGTTTTGAGAACAATATGAAGAAAGGACCTATTAGAATGGAGCCTCACGTTAATATTGCTTATTTCAAAAAATAAATAAATGTTTTGTCGTACACATTGGAGTACGATGGTCAGTGTAACAAGTACTGTTTTGTTTCTGGAGATCAAGATATTCATCCTCTAAAACCCTGAAGTTAACTACAGATGTCTTTTTAAGCAATGGAACAGTTGGAACGTTATAGAGGCCCATGTAATTGATGTCACAGTCCTCAAGTTTCAACAGAAAAGCATCCAAAATAAGTAGCTTTTGTGCCACATTGTGTACTGGAATGGTTCTAGCACCTTGTTAAATCCATGCTACATAGAACTAAGACAGTTCTGAAAGTTAAGAGAACACTTACCCGTATGTGGTAATAAGCCTGAACCAGTCTGATCATTCTCGCTTGACCTCTATATTTAAATGGCATTTTACCTTCAGAACTGCTGGCTGAGCAATTTCATTCAGTATTTTAGCACCTGTTTTGTTGTTTGCACACTTGATTTAGCAGCACAACAAATTTCTATTAATAAAATAAAATAAAAAGCTATTAATAAAAAGGTATCTTCATTTCCCAATGAGCACATTATATTGATTCATCAGGTAAAATCTATGTTGGTTAATAGAAGCATAAGTCAATTTAAAATAAATAAATAAATAAAAAGTATGAACTCTAATATACAATACGCTAAATGCCTGTTGTTACTTGTGTTGTCTTGACGTGTACTTCACTCCAATGTATTTCCCTGCCAGAGGCCACACTTGCCCTTTTCATTTTAACTGTAAATCATTCTTAAGAGCCATCGGAATTAAACAGCTTATTTACCAAGGATTTAGAAAATAAGTGACAAGGAAGTATAACAATGACCTAAAATAAGCTCAAACAAACCTTTATAAACCTGCAAAACAAACAGATTTTGTATTAATGGGCTCAGGGTTCTATACAAAACAAAAATCTGGCATTTTTGTTTCAAATATAATGTGGCAAACATATTTACATTCTTGTCAGAGCATAATTAACTGGAACTTTAAAAATAAAAATGAAAAAAAAAAGCCCAAAAGAACAGTTTTATTTTAGTCAAGGAAAATGACCTACATAATGATGAAGACAAACAGAGATACAAAAAGGAAAATATTGGAAAGGAAAAATAAGGAAAATATTGACCTCTTTAAGCAACATAATGGTCTAAATCTTTTCTCCTCTATAACAGAAAGTTTTCATATTATAAGCAAATAGGTCACAGCTGAGTAGCCTTGTGCTTGAAGCAAATCTTCAGCAGTGAACATAATGAAAAGATAAATCAAATCAGAATTACCAGAATTCTATATTAGTACAGAAACAATGCCATGAGCTATTTGACTGGATTCAACTTAGCATGTTTGTCATAGGCACAGAAATAATCTTGATGTAGTGTCTATGTGTGCTAAAATGTTGGGAAACTAACGTGTGTGTGTGTGTGCACCTGGTATTCATCACGTTATGGGGACCAAATGTCCCCACAAGGATAGTAATACCAGTAAATTTTGACCTTGTGGGGACATTTGTGAGGTCCCCATGAGGAAACAGGCTTATAAATCATGCACAATGAGTTTTTTTGAGAAAGTAAAAGTGTGCACAGTTTAGGTGTAGGGTAGGTGTAGGGTGATAGAAAATACGGTTTGTACAGTATAAAAACCATTACGCCTAAGGAATGTCCCCATAAAACATGTAAACCCAACATGTGTGTGTGTGTGTGTTTTAATGCAGCTGGGGCTGGTTACAATTACAAGAGCGGGTTTAGCAGGCTGACTGCTAAGAAGGGCTTCTTGTGCTGCCAAGCAGAACTGATATTTATGGATCTAAAGATTTTTCATGGGAGTGTTTCTGAAAGACATAGTCAGCAGTGATGTTCTCAGCATGCTACCTTGATTTGCTATTGTTGGGCATGTTGATAGAGGGTAGATGACAACCATTGTACCATTCTACTGAGCAGACATGGCATAAAGAAAAGCTGTTGAACATTTCTTTATATTTGAAACAGCAACAGTCAGTTATCAATCATATATCCTTTTAGTAAAAAGTCCTGAGTACACAAAGGAACAGTAAAAACACACTGGAAAACAAGGTAAATGTCAACAATAAAAGAATTTAAACAGGTTGGAATCATGCTCAGCTATTGTGGCTTGTTGTCACAACAGTGTTTTAAATGTAAAAAAGTTGTTTTGTATTTATGTATCTATCCATCTATATATCTACACTGTAGAAAATTATTCTGATTTTAATGGCAAAAGACTGTAAAAATACTACAGTAAAAACTTAAGTGGTTAATGGTAAGTTCCCTTAGTATATACAGTGAAAAACTGTAATGGACATTTCATGTAATTTGTAAAAAAAAAAATTAAAAAAGTGAAAAAGAATGTATAATTTACAGTGGAAAAAAAAAAAAAAACATTACAGTGGAAAAAATTAGTATACACAGAATGCCCGGTGTTACATTCACATTTGATGTTTTGATCTATCTATCCAAAACTACTGACCAGTGTAAGAAAGCGACAACTGCCCCTCATCTCTACTGTTTCATTCTGTGAATAGATAAATTATTACTATTTCTCACAATAATTAATAGTAAATTTTCAAAATTCATACATTTAAATTCAATAATTTACTTATTATTTTATATTTTAGTCACCTTTATAAAAAAAAAAAAAACTTAATAATTACAGATATATTTTACAGATTCTGAAGAAACAAGAAGAATATCTTCCGCTATGTTTTCACTTAATAAACAAGTAAACGCAATGACAAATGACACTGATATTTAGCCCATACATGTGATTTCAGGAAGTTTCAAATTATTTCAGATATACAAGCTTCAACAGACTCTGAGGGAGGGGGCGTGGCTCTAGCCCTGAAACTGCAGCAAGCACGTGGACTTGTTTACAAGCTCGCGATTACTCGCTGCTGTCTGTGGCCTCGTGTGCGATTAGAACTAAGTCCATTCATGGATCCTCAAAGCACGTTACTTGTCTCCAATGGAATGTTATAAGGTTAGTTTCGTTTATAAAGCAGGATAATAGAAGCAGGGGGTGGAAAGATCAAGTTACACACCATCAGCTGCTGTCCGTGACGCTCACGCACGTGAGCTGTTTGTGTACATGATCCGTTGCATGTGTCCGTCGAAAGAGACTCCGACAGGGCTACGTTTTTTTCGTTTGTTTTAATGCCAGCATCTTACCTTTCTTGTTAAATCGGGTTATGATCATTTTCACATAACACATTTACATATACTATATTTCAGTTAGTCCCTAAACAAAAAAGGGAGGAAATGCGTGTGTGTTGGATGAAGTCATTACATGGATCCATCCAAATGCATTTTAAAATCCTAAATGTCCTGCAGTCATTGGGACAAGTCAGCGTATTAACAGCAATTAGATTAACATGCTGTCAAGCAGTGTTATCTGTTCTCACCCATTTCCTCTGGTCTGTTATTGTCAAGACTTGTGTAATCGTCCTGCTGTAATGGCTCTATACAAGCACTATGTGAAAGCACCACAAGTGAAGCGTACATTCACGTGTACTATTAAAAGAAAACTGGCCGTGAGGCCCCTGAGAATTTTGAGCAGCTACAGTTTCCCATTTTCATCTTTGGCTGTACAAATGGTAATCATAAACTTAAATTCTACAGGCAATTCATATTGTAAAGTCTTTGTACTGTAACTCCAATAAAATTAATTAAAGTCAATACAATGTCTTAATCTTTTCATACACACATAACCACTGCATAGTGGTCATATTGCTGTTGTTTTCTGTATGTATTTTACAGATAAGTGAATCACCCTAGCAATTTTCTACTAAGTATAGTTCAAGAGTATTAACATATTTACTGACATATCGCTTGGGACTTACCAATATAAAAAATGTAATTAACCTTTATTTGTTGTATACTTGTGCACAATGCACATTTCTTAATATTAAGCCTAAAACATATTTTAATGTCACTTTTAATGAAGACTGTGTGATATTTAAATAATATCAGTCTTTAAATGAAAGATATATAAAGTGTTATTAAAGTATACTTGTAATAGTTCCACTTTAGCACAATCAAATATATTTAAGTATATCTTTAGTTGGACTTCAGCACTACTTCTGCACAATTAAAGTGCATTAAGTTCAAAATTAGTTGTTCCAATTTAGCAGACTTTAAATATACTAGTTTAGTATACTAAAAGTACAATTGAAGGGTATTTTTATTAAGTACATAATATGTATATGTATTTGTAGTATACTTAGCATGAAATAAATGTATTTTAAATACATTTTAGTATATTTACTTTTCACTAGGTAAGTGAAAATAATATTGGTAAATATACATGGGGGCAGGTGTGGCCTAATGGTTAGAGAGTTGGGCTTGTAACCCAAAGGTTGCCAGTTTGATTCCCACACTGGCAGGAATTGAAGGTGGGGATTGTGAATGAACAGTGCTCTTTCTGCTTTTAATACCATGACTGAGGTGCCCTTGAACAATGCACCGAATCCCTGTGAACACACACTGCTCCAGGCTCTGTTTGTGTGTGTTTGTTTACTTCTCATTGCTGTGTGTGTGTGCACTTGTGATGGATTACATGCAGAACACCAAAATTTGTTGTAAACTTTGTCACTTTTTGAGTTTGCCACCATGACTACTAATGGGTTCTTCATAAACAGTAGTGGCTCTTTTAATTGCCAAGGTGTTTGTTTATGTATATGTGCATGCACATTCTCTCACAACAATGTCTGATGTCATTAAGCCAGAGAGTCAGTTATAAAATATTTTGTTTAGTTTGTAGGTATGTTGTTTGGAATGCAAAAGGATAGCTTTGGTGAGTAAAGCAGGACCAAAACTGTGTATCTGAGAATATCTAAGGAGGTGATTGATGGGTGCTAAATGCATTGGAATCAATACAGATTTTATTATGTTACAGACCAAACACAAGCAGCATGTGAAGATACTTGTACATTTATATTCTTCATCCTCCTCTTGATTATCCATTTCCTCACTAACCCATCTCCCTATTATGAACGGCAACTAATTTTAATGTCAATCAGACATAGGGGGTGTATATGGCCTCACCCCTCATTTTTAAGCTGTAGTGGTTCAACCCACCGCATCATTATTCAGGCAGTGTACATGTTATGCCACACACCACTGGTTTATTGTGCTGGAAAGACAGCTGATGGCCTGCCTGACATCTGGGGAATCCCAATAATTTCCCATTTACTGTCAGCACTACCCCAGACAAAAAGTCTCTGAAAACAAGTTCTATTATCTTATACATTTTTTTTACTGGACACAACACTAAAATACTCATTAAGAAAATAAAGACAGTGTGGTTTTTGAGGTTTTTTTAAGCACAGTAAAAAGGGGTGTGGCCAAAATAATACCTTTTCAAAACTATTTTACTAGTCTGTGCCTGATTCTTCTGGTCAAAGCTTCCACCTTTTCCTAAACAGAGTGTTCTCTTAGCAACACTACCTACATTTAAATGACTGTAATTGACTTGTTTCATGTTCATTTTGTCTCTGTGGGAGGTCTTTTGCAAATTTTTCAGAAACAGGCCCTGGGACAGAGGCAGGGGAAATTGCAGTTCCGGCACAGTGTGTTCTCTGCACACTGACATGGATTATTGCATAACGCAGTGCCCTTGCCTCTTCCCTCCAGTCACTGTGATCTAACAGAGGTCCTGCTGCCCTTGCACTTCATTGTACAAGCACAAATACATGATCATTTGTTTGTCAGGTGTTTCATCTCCCCCTGTGCAAGCATGAGTCGGCACACCTTTTGTTTTCTGAAACGGTCTCAACTTTTGTAAGTCTAGTAAATGTCCTCCGTAACCTACGTAAATGTCTAGTCTGTAGTACGTGCAAATGTATATGTATAGATGAGTAATGAGTGGATGAGTCTTAATACATTGAGTAAAATGATATGATATCAAAATTGCAAAATTGGTTAAAAAGAATAACTTTAAGCTCATGTAAGTCGACTGTCAATCCAACACTGATCTATATAGCTAAATTTAGCTCTGTATTTCCACCCATAAATAATCAAGCCTTAATTAATATAGTGTTTCTGTTTCTGAAAGTTGGTACCCTTTTATAGAAATATTTAACTATAACACTGGCATTACTGCTTTCTGGTTTTTACTTACAGAGCTCAAAAGTGATGGTGTAACAGGAATGATCCAGATGCTGTATGATGTCCAGTGAAAACAGGAAGGATGTCTTACAAATCTATTAGCTTCCTGCAGACAACAACAGAGAAAAGGAGGCACGTGGAGCTCGACTGGACCTCACAGTCTAACTCAGATTAGAATGCTGTGATTTATTAGCATCCTGTTCTGTCAATAAGAGCCTGGGAATCATGATATGCACAGGAAAACACTTGCCTCTGTCCTGCTCATTCCACAGGAAGTAATCTGTCCACTTGTTTATGAATGAACTGTGTGTTCCTTCCTCTATTACCCTGAAGCTTAGGACACAGTGTCAGTAAAGAGGAGGGAATTACAGCATAATATTGTATGTGTTTATGTAATACTTTTGCGTAATACTTTTTTTATTATTATTATTTCGCATTTGTTCTAGAAAAAGGATATAAGAAACAATAAAACAGTTGTTTTCCTTAAATAATGATTTTATTTGTATTATTGCATGTGACCTTCTTTTGCAACACAAACAAAAGCAATATTCATCAAGGATATATTAAATGATCTCTCAACAGCATAACAATGAACAGTATGTGACATTTGTACAATGGAAGACACAGCTTGTTCAATTAAACCTGGCAAATATTGAAAATATATTAACCCTTTGATACGTACAAACAATAGTTATATTTATTTTTATATTTATACTCGAGATCTTCAAGAAGACTGTTGAATATATATATATATATATATATATATATGTGTATATATATATATATATATATATATATATATGTATATACATATATATATGTATTAGTTTCAAAAAGCAAAATAAAATAAGCTTTAAAAGTTGGCAGAAAGAAATGTACAAACAGCATAAATTCAATATCTCTGTAAAATCTTTTAACAAATATTAAACATAATATTTATACATTTGGTTCCACTTTGTAAACTAATCTGATTTGTAAGTATTGCATATAGAAAGGGTGAATGAAAGCTACTAAGAAGCAAGACCTTCCCAAGAATCAAGTAATATATGTACCATTACCTCAAGAAATTACTCTAGAATGTGTCATTGAGTCACGTGTCACTCTTTTTCAGGGCTTTAAACATAATAAAAAAATACTATCAACACATCGATATCAGTGCTATACATGTGTTTTTAGATAAGGGATTTATTAAGATATGAACAAAACATGTTTCACCAATGCAATGCTTAGTATTTTGAATTTCTTGCTTATTTTCTTAGCAGTTTACTTACTTAGTAGTTTAATATAAGACACTAATATATTGCGTTGGATGAAGAGTATTTTTAAATGTTATGAAAATGCTAAGCACAGCACAGCTTTTATTTAGTTCACAACATTCAGGGAAAAGCAGACAGTGGCTAAAAATGACTCCTGTTGTGATCATTTTTTTTTCTGCCCCACTAATCAGTTCTCTCATGTAAGTGGGTTTTGTGCTCTACATTCAGATGCGTCATGTGTTACAATCTAGTTGAATGAGAAATCACTGCCACATATCAACACAGAGCCAATGTGAGCGGCTTAAGACGGACAACAACTATTAAACTGTTGTCTAATTAATGATGCACGGAATGGACAAAAAATACTGACAAACTCTGGATCCACTAATCTGAAAACCAAAAGTAGGGCTGACATTTTTGGACCAGATTTTCTGCAGTCAACATTTCTGTGCATCCCTGCCATCTAATACATGTGCTTTTAACTTAATTCATTTGTAACTATGATATTTTTGAGCAAATGGGAAGTAGTCACTGTTAAATATGACTTGAGGCAGAGGAAAAGGGAATGGCCAAGTTTCATGTTGCAAGGTGAAGAAACAAAAGAGTGAAAGACTGACCATATTTGGTCATAAATATAATATCTGCTTGTGTAGTTATTAAATAGTATGTGCAATAACCAGCTCTGATTAAGTGGTAAGAAACTGCATATCAAAAGTGGACTCTTATATAGCAACGTACTATGTAATTATTTAATAAACTAAATATTTAGAAAAATAGAGTGAATACAATAAATATCTTATATTTTTTGATAATTTTCTGATTGTTTAGGTCCAGATAAGTAGCTGCAATTTAGCAGACTGATAGAGTAAGGCTTTGGATTGGTCATATGACAACATTCAATTTTGAAGAAAAAAAAAAAAAATCTGAATTTTTTATCTCTTCTGAATTGCGTACATCAATACAAGTCTTTTCCCGAAAGAGGGCTTGTTGAATTCTTTTAGTCATTATCATGTAAAATTACTACAATTCCACAAATGTAGCTATTCGTACGACAGGGCAAAAAGTACCTTACAGTTGTTTAGGTCAGGTAAATAAAGATTACAGGTTTCAGGGTAAGCTATATTCCAATTATTGTTCTGAATTTAAACAAACCCAAAACAAAGTGTTCACATCAGCAACAATAATAAATGTTCAAACATACAATTGGCATGTATGTTTCATGACTCTTGTTACCAACAGAGCAGCAGCTTTGCAGTTCCTGAAAAATGGTGCAGATGGTAAAAACAGGAGTAGCACGTCAAAGTGGCCTCACTGGAATAATCACTGACGCTCAGCTTTAGGATGAGGTGTAAAGGTCACAGTTCATTTACAGCAGCATAGTCCAGACCAGACCAGTCCAATCCAGTCCAGTTACTGGTTGAGCTTCCACTTTGCCTCAGTACCAGGAGGAGTAACATCTGCCTTTTGCTCAATCTGAAAGTAAGAGGGAGAAAACAAGAGAAGACATCTTTAAAGCTCTATTTGCATTGAGGAAAAAACTGTAGATGCACTGTATGTAGAATCCTTAAAGTCAAACCATGTCAAATCATCTTAAAAGTTATCTAAAAGCTGGTTTAGACCAGTTACAGCCAAAACACAAAGTTAATTTTCTTTCTTCACCTCAGGGTAAAACGAAGTACAAAATACCTTCCAACAACATTAACAACATCAATGACAGTAAGCAACTGATCACAGAGATGTGCATACGTTCGCACCACCTCTACAATTTGCCAAACTATTCAAGTTTTGATAATTCAAAACATAAAACTATAAAACAGCTCTTGACTCTGTTCATGGTTTTACTCACGTCTGACCTCAACGGACTGAGTAAAGAAATTATCCTGAAAAGATTTCTGTTGAAATGTTTTTAATAGCCTGCACAAATTTTTCCAGTAAGTTTGCTCTGACAAGCTGTTGCAAACCAAATTGAGCTATCCAGATTTAGTTTGACATGACGTCACACCTGTTCATTCTTAAATTTCGCTATAAGTATGTCAGGGCCTTGGGATCTCCTTGTAGAGGCTTGTGTTTGTGTGGGTAGAGTCTTTCGATCTAATGTCTGCCCTTTTGGCCTTTTGTTCCTCCTTGACATGCATCTGGGCCTCCTTACGGAATGAGACCTTTGTAAGGCCTCACATTACTGTCATTGTACAGTATACAGCCGCTGCCTACTTTTGCACCATTTCTAAAAATAAAACAATAAGTATATAAGGAAAAGAAAAAAGACTTCTCAGCCAATACATTTTATTTAGACCTTCCTTTTTTATGACTGTGCCAGACATGAGGGATTAACCCATGATGCACAGTCATATTTAAACCTCACTCAGATAAGTAAGGGAAAGGGTAACATGTCAGAAGGGATAGAGCTAGCAGCAGTTTTAACCATCTACTGTCCACAGATGGGCTAATCCTGATATAATTCCTTGATAATCTCATTGGAATTAAAGTCACAGACCAAAGGAATGGGGAAAAATCTCTGGATCTGTCTTTGCTAGGTCTGTGTTGATTCTAAGGAGTATGAAATACATGCTTCAAGAATAATGTAGACCTCTCAAGTGGACTGTCCTCTTCAGGAATGTTTATTACACCTGCTTCAATGACAATGTAAAGTAAGTTCATACAGTCAAGGATAATGAGGCAGAATCTTTTGGATAAAAGATAAAGAAAGAAGCTCATACTTCAAATTTCCATGTTTCTTATTAAAAAGTTGATTATATAAGTGTATAAACCACTCACACTAAATGAGCATAATAATGATGCAGCAGGCTTGTGCACCATTCAACATTCAGTTGAGAATTTCTCCAAATTACAATGTAATACTCTCAATACTTTACTACCAATCAAATTTCAGTTCAACTTTTAGTAGGGTGTGGCCAATTCAGTTCAAACCCCACCTTATGAACTGAATGTCAATTATCCAATTCGAAATTTTGCTCTACCTTGCAATACATTCAGCAAAAACACTTACTTAAAATACTTAAAAATATTACATGCACAATACATTTACTAGTACCACTGCACAGATATAACTGTCAATGTATAATAATGTCTTAACTTCACAGCCAATGAGCAGCAAGGATCACCTACAACTGCCAATCAAGACCAAAAGGTTCAGGCTCACAATCAAGTAGATAAATTAAATGGTGATCCTTCCTTTTTTATTTAGCTGATGAGATTTAGGGTTTGCGTGTTACCAACAACCATGTCAGCAGCATATAATGCAGTGTGTAATACTGGAAGCTCCAGGCAGCAGTGAGTGATGCTTGGGATTGGGAAACAGTCACGCAATTCTGATTTAATGCACGCATGATGTAGCATCTCTGCTAGCCTGCGCATCATTGGATAGAGACGTCACAGCACCTACAACTATGCAACAAGATAGCTACCGAGACCAATAAACAGTCTAAGCTGTGGATTTATTAAGGGTTACAGAACCTTCCACAGTGATGGGTTAAAATCTAGGTCTATAAGCAAAGACCCAAAAGCTAATGAGGCTGGGCAAAACCATCCCGGAAATGTTGTGACGTCTACTTGAGGGCATGGTTGTTGTGAACCTGCATGAATGACTGTCTATGTCTGAGTCAATGCTCCTTTCATCCGCCTCAAAACAAGCCGCTGAACAATGTCTAATCCCCCACTCTCCCCTAAGAGTAATCTCCTCTCGCTCCTGGCTAAATGTGGGTAACATTGACAGTGTTGACATGGCTATCTCAGGCGGGAACATCCCGGCCTAGTTTAGCCAGCTCTGCAGAGGTGGAGAATCTGAGGAAACTGCTTGGGTTAACAATTTCTGTTGTTTAAATCTATTGTGTAAAGTCAGAGCTCGGATTAGAGTTACAAGGTCTTGAGAGCTGACACCTGGCACCTCCTAAAAAAAAAAAAAAAGAAATGGACAAATATCCAGTTTAGACTCACATAAGTCTAAAGTGTAATGATGAGGTCTAGGCTTCATTTGTATTACTATAAAACAAGCTTTGTATTTTTTAATTAATAGTAAATAAATGAAATACTTCTCTATGGTAATAAATGATGAAAGTTTTTACATTGCTGTGGTATGTAAGCTGTGAAGTTGTAATTAACCCTAAATATCTAAATGTGGGAAGTGAAAGTAACAATGACTGGGAAACATAATAAATTATTCTATAATTTGACACAAGGAAAGTAAGTGAGAGAAAAACAGATAGCAAGAGATAGCCTAGTTTTTGAAAGTGTAGTAGAATATTAACAAAATTCTCAGAAAATGCACACTCACTGTCCTCGTGCTAAAGTTACACAAAAACTTGCTAGTGTGTGACCTGTTGTTCTCACACATTCGCATTCAGCCAACTATATGAATTGTACCATAAAATGAAAATTTGCTGAAAATGTACTCAGGTCATCCGAAATGACCGACATTAATTCATTAACTGGAGTTGTGCAGATTACTTGTGGATTATTGTAATGTTTTTATCGGCTATTTGGATTTTTTTTTTAGTTTTTATGCCTTTATTTGGATAGGACAGTATAGTTGGACAAGAAGCAAAAAGGGAGAGAGAGAAGGGGTGGGATTGGGAATGTCCACGAGCCGGGATTTTAACTCGGGACACCCGCAGCGCAATGGCACTATATGTCGATGCGCTAACTACGAGGCTATTGGCGCCAACTCTCATTTTGAAGGCACCCATTCACTGCAGAGGATCCTTTGAGATATAGAGGATCCATTGCTGTAACATTAAATTTCTCCAAATCTGTTTCCACGAAGTAACCAACTCATGCACATCTTGAATGGCCTGTCCGTATGGCTATGTGATTTTTCCAGTTTTATCGCTTAATTCAAATGTAATGCTTTAAATTTAATGATTTTTTTTTTTCATCAAGGAATCATAGTTTTGAATAAGAATATTAGCAAATGTTACAATTAGACACAAAAAATGCTAGGTTATGAGATGTGAATTTAACTTTTTTTAACTTAAGTGCAATGTTTTTAGAATGTTGATTCATGTGTGAGTCGCTTCACATAGAAAAACTATGAAAAGGCTGCACAGTTGAATGCAAAAACCTGTTAAGAACTACTAATGCATGTTTCATATTTTATGTTTGCATTGTGGTAACAGGCTGAAAGGTTCTGTTATTTATTTATTTTTTTGTTTGTTTGTTTGTTTGTTTTTACAAAAACTAGTGTTATACGTTGTCTTGTTAAACTTGAATTGTTTTGACTTTTTGAGTTAACTTCTAAAACTGAATGTTCAGGACAGGACAAGTCTGTAAAAAGATATTCTGCAATGATATTTAACAAGTGAATCTGTTTTATGTTTACACTGTATTTTTAATAAAAAGGACGTTACGTGAATCATGTTGTCAGTAACAACATTGTACACAATGTGGATAAACAACAGGTAAATATGTCAGCAGGGTGGACACACTTCATTATGACTAAAAATGATAACAGAGTATGTAAAATTTGTTTTGCTAAACTATCATGAGGCAGCTTGTTTCCAAAGAACTTCAGTCTTTCACTCTAACTGGCTTATCACCAAAGAACAAGATGCCATGAAAAAAAGTTTAGTTACCTAATGACCCAAACTGAATTGACAAAACTTTATTTTTGGTTTTCAGCCAAATAAAACTTTCATTTCAGTTTCAGTATTTCAGTGAAAACTTCATTTTGGTACATCACTACTTAAATGTCCAACTTTGTCCAAACTTAAAACATACTCTCCTGTCAATCTTTATCTCCCTGTGTAGCACACTAGTTCTCTAGTTCTCCATTCCCCCCCCCCCTGGCCCTCTCAGGCTGAAGGGACAAGCACTAGCCGCTGTCCTGGGGCAGAAGCAGATGGCGAGCTGTCATTAGTGTATTGTCTGTGCTGCTGCCATGCCTGATAACAGACCTGTGGTGAGCAGAGCGGCAGGTGCACACACACACACACACACACACCCCTTTCTGCTCAGCCATCTGCCACACACGCAAATGCACACAAACACCGTTAGAAATATGATTCCAGAGAAAAAGGGAGAGTGAGTAAGCAAAAGAGAGGAAAAAGTTTCTTATGTACTAAATGTCTTAAAACAGCTTCTTGAATACTTGGTCAAGATAGTTCTCCTTTTTTTCTAACTTTTACATATATTGTATACCAAGGTGTTAATTGATTAATACTAATCAATTAATACTAAACAAAATTAATTTGTTATTATCTAAAAAAATCTATAATAAACGGCCAGCTGTAAACGCCAATCCATACTACAGTGTTTGATATACATTAAGTGTGTTTTTGTATATAGGGTGCAACAGGTAATACACTGATCATGTTTACACGCACATAATTTTCAAATTTACATCCATATTCTGGTTTTGTCTTTATTACAAAATAAACTAAATTAACTAGTACCATGCATGTTCTTTTCCTGCTGTTCTCTTGTGGAAATAATGCCTAGCTTTTACCATTTATAGCCATTTACATTTAGTATTTCTGCACAGTAATGTGCTTGTAAACAGGGTAACGTAATAACCACCTAGAGCGCCATCTTTTTGGGGCTGCCAATTTACCAAGCTAATTTCGCTGCAAACCAATTTCACTTTCTAGCAAAATTATCCTGTGCTCAAATGAAGTTTTACTGATAATCCAACCATTGGAGAATCAAGATTTAAAAGTACGAAAATTGTGAGGAATTCAGCCTGAATGCCAAATGGGGCATGACGAGCACTGCTTGTAAATGTGGTTTCTCTTTCTGCAACTGTGATAACAATTTTTAATTAATAAAACAGCTGAGCTGTCTGAAATTATTCCCAAATAAGAAACAGAAATCAAAAGTGGAAGCATCATTGTGCTTGACAGTCACTGGCATTCTTTGATTTAAAACACATCAGAACAAGTTCTTGTCAATGCATTGTATGTGAAATTGAAGCCTGAAATTGAAGGCAATGAATGAACAATACTAAAGCTCAAGGTGAAACCAAAACAAGCATGTATTTGCCTCTCCCAGCAACCTTTACCCAGTCAGGCATTCCAAGCGTGAAACATCATCGTTACCTGACAACGAACCACAAACAACCAAGTGGCTTGTTTTTCCTCCTGATGGAAGCACATGGCTTAACCTTTCATCTGGCTCTCCCTCTTCTGCTCAGCCAACCCGTGGACATGGTTGCACATGTTAATTTCCGAGACAAAATGCAAACAAGGTCTTACCCCCACCTCCTCCTGCCCACTCATATTCTCAAGACTCAATACTCCGGGGAAGAAAGCGTTAAACTGCTATGCACTATCCCTCCTCTGACTGTTGTTTACACTGCAGGCTGCCTGCAATGAGAACTACCAGCCATGAACGGTCTTTTTAACCAGTGGGGATAATTTGGGGCCACAACACTGAAGCATTATGGAAATACGGGTGAACCAGATGAGGTGAAGTACGTGCCTGTGAACATGGCATGTTCTGTCTTCTCTGTGGTATGCAAAAGCAGTGTGCACATGGAAAAGCCCCAGGCACTGCACTTTATTAAGAGCAGCATATTGTTCCAGCTTGTGACAGCAATCTCACGCACACCCATATACGATTCAAATTAGCACATGCACTTCTGTAAGAAATGTATATCAGGTGGGGGAAAGATCTAATATGGTAATCATTCTTAACCTTACATTAAGAGTCTCTTTTAATGGGAAATTTAATAGCATTTTGCTTCATGATTGTTGGAGTAAACAGGGCATAAAAAATGAAGAGTATAATGTGAAATGATAACAAATCTGCCTTCAGCACTAAAGTAAACAGAGATTAGTTTCTTGGAAAAGGATCGACCAGGCTATGGTCTCACAGAATGAAAACACTGCTGCCCATGTGAGCCAAATGAACCTCAAAACAACATTTCTCTCTCCTCAGTGCATGCTCCATTCTCTGGAAACAGCTCTACTTAATTATACACAAGCCTACAAACATTAAAACGGTGTTTAATCATTAACACATTTAAGTCTGTAAAAACCCAGCGTCGATCAAGTTTGGGGTAAATAAACAGACGCGCGCCCGCGCGCACCTCTCTATCCTGCAGCGTCATAGTGCCTGCGCAGTTGGGTTGTTTACCGCGCGCGGCCACTCAGCTAGTCACGTTTCTCATGCTTCAAATTTCTCTGGAATTCCTCTGAATGAAAAACACGTTATCATCGCCATAAACGCGACATATACTGACATAAATAGCCAGAGGCACAAACTTAAAAAATATTTTGAATTACATAATACTCTCGTTCCGCCCTAATGTTTGATTTCATTACTTTTTGTATCATTTCGGTTTAAATTCGATACAGTTGTGTCCTAAATATCCTATAATATTAACATTTGCAGTTAAAATAAACACAAGCAAACATATAGAATATATACTAATATATAACATATATAATATTAAATACATTTTATAAAGCAATAACACAAGTAACACTCTAATATAATCTCCTACTCTTGCTTATATATATATATATATATATATATATATATATTGATATATATATATAATATATATATATATATATATAATTATAAAAAACTTATATTTTAAAGTACACCTTGATTGGATGTGCCTGTGTAGAAATACAGCAATATTTAAGTAGCATTTAATTTGCAATTACACAGTAATAAAATTTACCTTTAACCAGACTGTCCAACACTATTTCATATACCTCACATGCTGCCTTTACCAGTTCATCTCAGTCATCTTTTCAAATCATAATAGCCCATCACACCATCTGAACTCACCTTGTACAGTGGCTACAGTCTCTTTGAATCCCAGACACACATATGGAGTTGCATGTAATCCATTTATTCCTGCTTTGCAGCAACCACCAGTCTTGAAGCCCACAAGCTCACAATTGCCCATCTCTTGTTTCTCCATGAGGTTTAAGGCAATGTAGTTAAGTCCATTCTGATAACCAGTCGAAGTCTCTCGGCACATGGGAGACCCATACTCCTCATCAGAACCTTCACTGCTTCGGACAGAGACATTCTCTACTGAGGCAGAGCTGTGGCGCTTAACACTGTGTGCAAAGGAAGGAAAGACAGGTGCAACTGTGGTGGTGGATGAAAATGTCTCAGAGCTATGCCGTCTGCGGCCCTGAGGGTCTGCTCGGATCACCTTCGCTCCTCCATTTGGGTCTACAGAGGAGGCAGCCAACAAAAAAGCTCCAATTCCGGTTGAAACCCCCTGGTCGCTCAAGTTCAGCCTTTGAACCCTGCTAGCTGGGCTGACTGAAGCACTCTCATCATTCTCAGTCAAGAATGGAGGTGAGATCTGACCGTTGAAACTCATCTCAGTGTAGTTATCTTTACCTGTGCCAGATGGGCATGGTGAGTTCCTCTGTTCATTGAGGAAAAAAGCCTTCTCTTCAGGTGGGCATGGGCATTCAGCCAGCTCTGGCATTCCTTCCAGAGGACTGCTGAGTGCTTCCCTCAGTTTAGAAGAGTGTGAATTCTGGTTAAGATTCATGTAGTCTGAGAGGGGGGATCCTTGTCTGAGGTTGGACAATGAGCCTTGGCTTTCCACAGAAACCACAGAGGGAGATGAGTACTGTGTAGCAGCAGCAAAGTCTATGTTGATGTACTCACCAGGGCTTTTAGGCTCACAAGGAATAGGATGTTCTGTCATGCTGGGAAGCATCCTCAGAGTGTCTAGAGATAACCTATTGGGCCTGTTGACTCTTGCTCTGTGTGCTATGCCATCAGGGCGACGGAGAGGGGGCAGGGCAGAAACCCTATTTGCCTCTTCTGTTGGATTTTGGCTTTGGGGACTCATCAAAACATACTGGTCATCCTCTGGCCGTTTAGGTGCCTGTTGCTTGTTGAAGCGAATACTTAGAGATGGGGAGGGCCTTTGTGTTGGTTCACACTGACCCAACAAATAATCTGGTGGTGTGGGCGAGGCGTATGAGTCAACAGGCGACATATTCATGTATTGTCCACTCACCGCTCTGCCATCAGAGCTCTCAAGTGAAAACTTGGATCCCGACCACATCTTCATGTACCCACTGTCTTCTAGAGATCCACTGCTGGGTGAGTTAGTAGTGCAGCCACTGCCTGTTGGCTGGGGATGTAACCTCGGGTTAATGATCTGCTTGGGCGCTGAAACACTCATAGGACTCATAGGCATGTAGTGATCATTTTTGGCACACTGAGGTGCCATGCCTGGCGTCATAGGCATGTAGCCATCATCACCTACATTACTGTTAGAGCCAATCTCAATGTCCCCATAATCTTCCGGGTATGAGACCTTAGGAGAGGCGGAATTTGTGCTTCGTCCAGAATGGCTGTTCGCAGCTCTCATCAGCATGTATTCATCAAGTGAGGCTGAGGATACCTGGGAGTGTGCTACTTGTTGCCGCGGAGTTGTCAGAGAATATGTCCTCTTCCGGTATGTCTCCACATCCAGCATTTCTCTGCTACTTGTCCACATCTTGTTTTGGGACGACCTGTCCATCACCATATAACCATTGAGGTCACTGGCTTCTCGTGACGGTGGTGTACTGGAGAGAGAAGAAGGAGTGTCACTCCTGTTTGCTAGGTTGTACCTCACGTCCCCTGGGCTAGAACTGTAATCGTCACATGAGAGGAAGCCAGTATCGTTGGGTGACCCAGAAACAGAACCATTGCTGCTGGAGGGTCTGTGTACTGTGGACAAGATGGATCCATTCATACTGATTGAGGACAAACTTAGTGGACTTACAGCAGATGGAGGCGAGTGGGACATTGTCATGGACATGGACCTGCTGTGATGAAGCAGTGATGGTTCTGATGTCCGGCAGCCCACAGAGACTGTGTTAGATCTGCTCATGTGGTTCCGGCCAACAGTTGTCGGGCTCCCATTCTCAGATATTGACATGGACACAGGCCTGGTCATGGTACCCTCCCCTTCACTTGCTGTCCGTATTCGACAAGAAGAAAATTTGGGGACAGGAGATGTTGCTGCTGTACTGTCCGTCCTTGACCTCCTCACCAACCCTATCTGACTAGGGGGTAGATTGTTTAGGTTCCGCCGAGTGGGTACAGAAATGGGATTTGATCCTGATGACTGGCTTTTGCTGCGTGGTCTGAACTCTGACAGCTCTTTCATCGCTTTCATAGCTTCTAAAATCGTCTCGTGTATATTTTGTGCCACCACAGAATCGTCTGCTTGCATCCACAGCTCTCCAGGTCCAGTAGAAGCAGATCTTCCGACCTCAATGAAGAAAAAGCTATCAGAGTGCCCACATCTGCGTATATTCATCAACTGCAGGGTCACAGATGCCACCTCTGAGTTAAGTTTCACAAAGCTAATTGTCCGACTTGATAAGCACAGTCTGTAAACTCCTGTGATATTTCTGCTCTGCCCAAGTCCCTTTGCTTTAAGATTTACTTGCCATACCTCTTTATACGCAGCATTCACTGGTGTAATCATACCGTAATTTCCCTCTTCGAAGCCCACCAGAGATGACGCCGAACTAGAAACGGGGCTGTTACACACTTTTCCCTTACTTAATAAATCGGTTAAGTCTTCGTGCCAGCTCTCCTGCTCTTGCTCATTCTCCGCAGCAACAGCAAAATACTCGTCCTTGGTATAGAGTGCTATTAAATATCTGTGTTTCGCGTCAGCGCGCTTGTTTATGCTCAGGCAAGAGTCAATAAATATGACTCTTTTTGCAGCGGACTTGTTTTTCCATTTCTTTTCATTCTCATAGTACTCCAGTCGCGCAGGGAGTCCGTCACTCTGATCTTTCAAAACAAAATAGCGCCGATGTCCGTGCTTTTGCTTCTTGAGGTATCCACATTTTCTGATGTTGTTTGAATGAATGTTGTTGTCATTTGATAACGCGGATCCCCCCTTAAGAGGCGGACTTGCCATACTTGCGTTTACAATTTATTTATTCAGTTTCAAGAACTTGTTATCCATCCGTAGAAAAGAGAAGAAAAACTTAAATATCCGAGAACTGAAGATTTCCGCGCTCTTTCACAATGCGATGTCTATTAGTTCACCGCAAAACAACTCCTCTCTCAGAATGACTGAGCTTAAAAAACAAACAACATGTGACGTTATACACAGCCCATCTTGGAGCACTGAAAAAAACAGTCATATAAGGCGGCGCGATCTTTTGGAGGCGTACCTGCCAAGCCAACGAATGGAGATTCTCATTGGATTCATTGGCCAAGCGAAAAGATTGACGGTACTTTGACAAATCCGTGACGTAGTATAGGCAAATCCCCCTTTACACAAGCTGTTCTCTCCTCCTCCCAAAACAAACAGCGCTGTGTGGATGACACATCTACTGTATATAGCCTACGCACTTCAGTGCTGCAGAGACTTTGCGTCTTGTTAGCTGTAAAATGTTTTATTATGTCGCTAGCAAACCAGTTTTAAATGTAAACGTAAGACCATATCCATCAACATGTTTTAATCTGGAAACCTACAGTGTCCTCCAAAAACATTCGATATACACACATTCGAGTCCCTTTTAAACATGCGGTGACGACAAATCCAGCTGAAGTGCCTTACGTGTAGCTATTTTAAAATTGTAATTTAGTCAGACCCAATGTTCATTTTACACACCGTGTCAGAATGTGAATTTGCGCACTTGTGGGAGTGAGAAAACGCATATGTCAGTTATTAAGATCATAGAGTCATGCAGTCTATTCTAACTTGTAAACAAGCGTGAAGTCGTAGTGCGCTTGCTGCGTGTTACATAACGCATATGGTCTATTTTTATGCACTCGGGTGTCCCTGTCTAGCAACAGTGCCTGCGAACCAGCATTAGCTTTATTGTAGATAGCATCAAGAAGAACGCGTTTGGATACAGCATTCCATGTAGTTGTTTTTTTTTTTTTCTTTATACTAAATGTTTATTATGCATCTCGTGTCCGCCGTGCTACATATATTGATTTTCAGTATTGTAGAATTGTGGTGTGTTGACAGTTTGTTAAAGGAATCTGATGATTTTAATATTAGAGCCTTAATTTAGGTGGACTCGGAACTTTCTGGAATGGCAGAATACGATCTGTTTGTTCCAGATAAAATATACTTCGCAGCACATAGAAGTAAAAATACGCCACCCCATGGTCACTCATAAGGTAACACAAGAATTTTAATATTACGTTGAACTCTTTGCACTATGGTTTATAGCCTTGTTCAGAATTAAAATTGACGCTTGCATTTAGTGAGATTATGAAAGCATTACCGTGGTTGAGTTTGTAGTTGTAGCAACACATAAAACCACAGACAAATGTTTGTGTGGTCTTAATATTTGCATGCTCAGTTAGGGATGGAAACATCTGTACCTACCATGTGATGTAACTAAACCAGTATACCATATTCACTACTGGCATAGTAGCAGCTTAATCTGTAGGAAATATTAAATGAAAATGTAACAGTATTTATTTTAATTATAAATAATAAAAATGTTAACTGAATGAGAATGACTGTGCTGTTTTTTCCCCTCCCAAGAAATGCTGTCACATCAAAGATTAATATGGTGTTTATTGCTGACCATTATTGCTGAGTGATATTTTATTCCTGACTAAAATATGCCTAATAAACATCAATGTCTTGTTATATCTATTGCATAATACCATTGTAAATAGTTCTTTCTTAACAAGAATGAGTATTTGTTCTGTGCAAGTAGCCTTTGATTGTTTTCCTTGGTGTAGCTCAATTTGGATCAAAATAAAAGATGCACAACACTTCATACTGTTGATTCTTCATTAATAGATGTGTGTGTAATCTGGGGATTACAAATATTAGATGCAACTGCATGGAGGCTATTTGCCAAATAAGGCATTGTATTTGAAATATGTACCAGTCCAGTTTATCTCAGTCCAATAGAACCCAAAAGGGGTTCACTGGATGTTCAGCTCTGTAATTTGTTTCATGATCTGGCCCTTAAAGAAGATTATGATATACATACAACATGGTTGATCTTCCTAGGAAAGATTTGTGTGACTCTGTCACACACACACACACACACACACACACACATGCAAACAATCCTATGGATTAAATAAGCTTCAGACAAATAACTGCTGCCATATTGCATTGTCCTGAGATTCTGTTGTGCTTGATGTTTGTTGATCTGATCTGTCAGGTCAAGGGATTGCTTCACACAATAACATGTGTTTTGAGGCATTAGCAGTAGGCGTCTCTAATCTTACACAACAAAGGAAATAAAGCGTATAAAATCCATTGATCAAAGCTTATCCACACAAATCTAACTATGCAAGACACAGCAGACCTCTGTGTGACAAGATGGGCTAACATGGTGGCAAGAAATTGGTAATTAAAAAAAACAAAAAAAAAAAACCCAATGTAACACATTTACCATTTTAAAGCATTTATGTAGTAATACTGACATGAATACTATTTCAATTAACAAATTAGTTTGCCATCCACCTCACAGGTGTGGCATATCAAGATGCTGATTAGACAGCATGATTATTGCACAGGTGTGCCTTAGGCTGGCCACAATGAAAGGCCACTCTAAAATGTGCGGTTTCACTGTATTGGGGGGGTCCGGGGGGTTCGAAAACCAGTCAGTATCTGGTGTGACCACCTCACGCAGTGCAACACATCTCCTTCACATAGAGTTGATCAGGTTGTTGATTGTGGCCTGTGGAATGTTGATGTACTCCTCTTCAAAGGCTGTGCGAAGTTGCTGGATATTGGCAGGAACACGCTGTCGTATACGCCGATCCAAAGCATCCCAAACATACTTAATGGGTGACATGTCCGGTGAGTATGCTGGCCATGCAAGAACTGGGATGTTTTCAGCTTCCAGGAATTGTGTACAGATCCTTGCAACATGGGGCTGTGCATTATCATGCTGCAACATGAGTTAATGGGCGTGGATGAATGGCACAACAATGGGCCTCAGGATCTCGTCACAGTATCTCTGTGCATTCAAAATGCCATCAATAAAATGCACCTGTGTTCGTTGTCCATAACATACGCATGCCCATACCATAACCCCACCACCACCATGGGCCACTCAATCCACAACCTTGACATCAGCAAACCGCTCACCCACACGACACCATACACGCTGTCTGCCATCTGCCCTGTACTTTGATGCTGGATGTGGAGGTCCTGGGCTGGTGTGGTTACACGTAGTTTGCAGTTGTGAGGCCGGTTGGATGTACTGCCAAATTCTCTGAAACGCCTTTGGAGACGGCTTATGTTAGAGAAATGAACATTCAATTCACAGGCAACAGCTCTGGTGGACATTCCTGCAGTCAGCATGACAATTGCACGCTCCCTCAAAACTTGTGACATCTGTGGCGTTGTGCTGTGTGATAAAACTGCACATTTTAGAGTGGCCTTTTATTGTGGCCAGCCTAAGGCACACCTGTGCAATAATCATGCTGTCTAATCAGCATCTTGATATGCCACACCTGTGAGGTGGATGGAATATTTCGGCAAAGGAGAAGTGCTCACTAATACAGATTTAGACAAATTTGTGAACAATATTTGAGAGAAATAGGCCTTTTGTGTACATAGAAAAAGTCTTATATTGTTGAGTTCAGCTCATGAAAAATGGATGTAAAAACAAAAGTGCTGCATTTATAATTTTGGTCAGTGTATTAAGGATTTTAAAGAGGAATATTAATATTCATGATTAATTTTAACTGCCCCTGAACTTCTAAAAAAAAAGACGTAACAATAGCTTGTGGTTTTGTAATCCAAATCCAACATTTATTTTAAGACATTGAATTCAGGACTTTTTAAGGAAACCTGTTAGGATTGTTCTTTTATTTAATACCTAAAATTAATGTTTATATTTAATCTAGACATCTGATATGACTGATAAGACCTCTTATAGAACATCACTTAAATAATAATAATAATAACAATAATGTAATGCCACGCCAGCAGAGGGAGCCCTCACCCATGGACTGACTGTTACTGCTCCCTCTGCTGCTTCATTAGTTACTTCCTGTTTGGTGGCCATATGAGGAGGCCTAAACCAAACAGGCCCCGCAAAGTATTGTTTTGCCTGTGCAGACTCTACCAAGCGTTTTTCTTGTTTCATTGCCTTGTTTTGTTATTGCCACGGTTTTGTTTTATTCTTATAGTTTCGCCTTGTTTCTTTGCCATAGTTTTGTCTAGTTTCCTTGCCATAGTTTTTGCCTTGTTTTATTGCCTTGTTTGTTTTGCTACTTTGGACTGCTCTCTGTTATTTTGACGCTCTGCCTGTTCAATGGATTACGCTTTTGCCTTGCCCTGGATATTACTGTTTGCTGGTGTCTGACCCTGCCTGTATTGACTATGATCTGTTTAATAAAGCTCACATTTGGATCTTACACGCTTCCCTGGAGTCCCGTTACAGAATACTTCGCCTCCCAAAGATCCAGCGGCTTTCAGAAACACAGATCACCATGAACCCAGCATCACACCTCCTCTGCCTGCGTCAAGGTAATCGGGCTATAGAGGAGTATGTGGAGGATTTTTGTAATTTGTGCCATTTGGTGGACTTCAATGATGTTGCCCTGAAGGGTATTTTCTGTAATGGACTTAAGCACAATTTATACAACCTCATGCCAGACAATAGATGCTCGGCTACACTAGTACAATACATTGACTTTGCACTGTTGCTAGCTGGTTCACCTTTTACTGTGGGAATTGCAGATGAAGAATGCAATCCTACAGTCCCCACCTGCCAAGCCAAAGCCTGCTCAAGTCACGTCCACCAAGCCAAAGCCTGTTCACGTCATGCCTGCCAAGCCAAAGCCTGCTCAAGTCACTTATGCCAAGCCACAGCCTTCTCACGCCATGCCTGCCGCTCCAGGCCCTGCTCACGCCATGCCTGCCGCTCCAGGGCCTGCTCACGCCATGCCTGCCGCCCCAGAGCCAGTCCGCAAGATGGCCGCCATCCCAGAGCCAGTCCGCAAGATGGCTGCCATCCCAGAGCCAGTCCACAAGATGGCCGCCATCCCAGAGCCAGTCCACAAGATGGCCGCCATCCCCAAGCCTGCTCACAAGATGGCCGCCATCCCCAAGCCTGCTCACAAGATGGCCCCGGCCAAGATGGCTGCCACGCCTGAGCCTCATCAATCCAAAATCATCTCATTTGAATCTCATCTCATATCTGCCGCACCCAAAGCTAATCAAGTGATGCCTGATCCTCCGGTGTCAAGTCAAGTCAGGGCTGCACGTTCAATGCCAAATCAAGTGACAGCTGTGTTTCCTGAGCCACGTCAAGTTACAGCTGTTACTTCGGAGTCAAGCCAAGACACAGCTGTTGTTCTCCATGAGTCAAGCCAAGTCACAGCTGTTTCCCATGAGTCAAGCCAAGTCACACAGCTGTTGTTCCTGACTCAAGCCAAGTTACAGCTGTTGTTCCTGAGTCAAGCCATGTTACAGCTGTTGTTCCTGAGTCAAGTCACGTTACAGCTGTTGTTCCTGAGTCAAGTCAAGTTACAGCTGGGTTGTCTATGTTAAGCCAAACCACAGCTGATTTCCATGAGCCAAACCAAGTTACAGCAGATCTTCATGAGCCAAGTCAAGTTGCTGCTGTCTTCCCCGAGCCAAGCCAAGCCACAGTTGATCTTCATGAGCCAAGCCAAGTTACAGCAGATCTTCATGAGCCAAGTCAAATTACTGCTGTTGTTCCCGAGTCGAATCAAGCCACAGCTGATCTTCCTGAGCCAAGTCAAGTCACAGCTGACCTTCATGAGCCAAGTCAAGTCACAGCTGGTCTTCACAAGCCAGGTCAAGACACTGTCCACGAGTCTGCTCCAGAGGCCTCGTCTGTCCACGAGTCTGCTTCAAAGGCCTTGTCTGTCCACGAGTCTGTACCAGAGGCCTCTCCTGTCCAAGAGTTCGCGCCAATACCTGCTGAGGTGTCAGCATGCTCTGTAGAACCTCCTAAGGAGGTGGCATCCACCCATGAACTCACTGCCACGTCTGACCATGAGTCTGCGCCAATGACCCCGGAGGTGGCGGCTCCGGCTGCAGAACTTCCTATGGGGGCGGCGTCCTATCATGAACTCTCGGCCCATCATGTCACGGCCAAGGAGGTCTATCACGAACCCTCTGCCTGCCATGTTACGGCCAAGAAGGCTAATCATGAACTCTCTGCTCTGCTATGGATGTCATTTGTATATGGATTCTGTAATGACACGCCAGCAGAGGGAGCCCTCACCCATGGACTGACTGTTACTGCTCCCTCTGCTGCTTCATTGGTTACTTCCTGTTTGGTGGCCATATAAGGAGGCCTAAACCAAACAGGCCCCGCGAAGTATTTTTTTGCCTGTGCGGACCCTACCAAGCGTTTTTCTTGTTTCATTGCCTTGTTTTGTTATTGCCACGGTTTTGTTTCATAGTCATAGTTTTGCCTTGTTTCTTTGCCATAGTTTTGTCTAGTTTCCTTGCCATAGTTTTTGCCTTGTTTCATTGCCTTGTTTATTTTGCTACTTTGGACTGCTCTCTGGTATTTTGACGCTCTGCCTGTTCATTGGATTACGCTTTTGCCTTGCCCTGGATATTACTGTTTGCTGGTGTCTGACCCTGCCTGTATTGACTATGATCTGTTTAATAAAGCTCGCATTTGGATCTTACATGCTTCCCTGGAGTCCCATTACAAATAAATTTTTATACATTCACTCTACATTATTTATCACTCTAAGAAAATCTGAAAAAATAGGAAACAATATACTTTATAATATGAAGGAATTTTCCCGTATTTTTTTAACGGGTGTTTTATTTTCAATTTTACACTTCATTGCATTGTGTAGTAGAGTTAAATTAATAGATAATGTTGTATGTAATGAGCTGCCAGTACTTTTTCTGTTATTTTACAAATGTATTTTTTACAGAGTATATGCTACTGTGGATATTTAACAGCAAGGTCTTTTGATAAAATTAAAAAGTTTTTAAAAAATTTAATTAAATTGTTTTTAAAAAGTTTTGTTACCTTTTTTTGGTCAAAAAAATGAAATCATGATAATTTATGTGAAAAACTGATGCTTTACTTCACTGCTGACAACAGTCAATAATCTGAACATTATCATTTTAGATTAAAGGGTGCATGTAATCTTCAGCATGATGTTACACATAAAAAATAAATAAATAAAAATCTGCTTTAAAATACCCCAAAACACATACAGAGGTATATGATATATCCTTGATTGTAACCAATTGAAAATACTCTTTTTATGTGTTGCTCATCTGTGTGTAGCTGTCAACTGCTCTGCTGAAAGTTGCTAAAGAAGATATTGTATGGCTACAGAATTTTTATTTGTTATTAATAAATGATTTTGTATAGGTATATGTAGTAAAGGTATATGTAGTAAACATTTTATTAAAAAAATAAGGCCATGAAGCCGTTGTTTACAGTGATTTTAAAGCAGCTAAAGGGATTTCACTATAGTGTATAGTATACAACACCTATTAGCTGTTCTAAAATCACTGTACACTCCAGCATTTGGGGACTCGCGGCATTATTCTAAAAAAAAATGCATTTTTATCAAATGAATGTGCACATGATAACTAATTTGAAAAATTATGTTGCATTTTTTTTTTATATATATATATAAAGCACTATATACACAAGATTCTAAATTCACAGACTCTCGCCCTTCCCTTCCCCCATTTGGCATATTTCTAAAAAAATAAACAATAAACTTTAACCTGAGCCCTGAGATATTATAACAAACAACCTGTTAAGGAAAATATCTGGAAAGATTAGTACCTTGTTTCATACAGGCCTAAGATTAACGATTGTACTTCACATTTTAAACTTATTTTGCATATAAGTATTACTGCTTTTAATTGCTGTCTAAAGCCATGTATAAAAAAATGTAATACTGTAACTGTTAGAGAGCTGTTGTTGTGATTTACATTGCGCCTAAGGGCATGAAACAAACAATATATTCAGTAATATTCAGTATAGTCAGCATTGATGGATGCATTCATCTTTGACACTAGAGTTTGATGAATTTAATTCATTATGTCAGCAAAAATCAATACTTTGAATACGGGAGTTAACATGTTTGACTGGTCACATGAAATGGGTGAGAATCGAAAGACAGGCCAAGAGGAATAGTGGGGAGGACAGCTCTACCAGGAGTCCTTTATTATTTTACTTTATTAAAAATATTACAAAATAAACTCATAACACATGGCTGAAAATGTAATTAAGTCATGTGAAAGACCTGCAAACAGTGACCTGATCACAACATCAGAAAAGACCTGATATTTCAAGGTAAAACAATATAGCTGTTTGTTCACACTATACTGAATGTTCAGTGTAGATTTGTGTTGAGGGCATAAGAAATTATGGTGCTTTGCTGCAACAGCAAGTAAAATGTGGCCTATATGCACATGCTCAGCTCTGGTTCTTAAGTTAATAGATTGCTTATGTGATATGATATATAGGTGAGTGAGTGAGTGAGTGAGTGAGTGAGTGAGTGAGTTTGTTTGTGTGTGTGTGTGTGTGTGTTTATGTGTTTGATTTAGTTCAGAGCAAATGTTATGTTGATTAATCTGGGCAGGAGCAGGAGACAAACCCAAAGAATAAACAATACCACAATTCCACTTTCTTTGAAATGTTAGGGTAAATATATTTTGGCTTTCAGATGTTACTTGAAAGACAGTTTGATCCTCACATTTATAGCATTATATATGAATATGACACTCAACACTTCTCAGTAATGCTCACATATAAGCCAAAGGGAAACAATGACAGTGTAAATTATCTGTTCCCTAATGCGATTGTGAACTTCTATGCAATTGTGTACACAGAACTTTCACTATGCTTGCACAGAGTTATTAAGGATACTATAATTTGGACCTTTTGGACAAATCCTTTTGTTTTAATGCAATGAAAAACACAGTATTATTACACCAAATTAAAATACTAGATATAGCCACTGGGCATTTTTACTGTCCTTTTACATGTGGAAAACTGAGGTTGAAATGTTTATATTTAATGAGCAGTCCAGTTGTTACAGAATATAGACAAGGACACAGACTGAAGGAACAAACAGGGTCTTTATTGACAGATATGAGCAATGCAGGTAATGGGAGGTAAGTGGCAGCTCGATCATGGATAGTAATGTGTGATAAGAATGATAGCAGGACATTCCTTGTTTGCAGGTGCAGGAGATCATGGGTGATAGAGCAGATGGAGAGTGAGAACACATCTCATCACTAGGGGTCGGTATCCAGGTAATATTTAACATTTGACAGAGAGACACAAAGAAGAGATAATCTGGAGATAATCGTTAGAGTTCGCTGCTTCAAAGCAGTCCACTTTGAATAAACAAGACCGGACAATGAGGAGAGATGAGGTGTGTGCTTAAATGGCAGTACTGATGAGAGAACTTGATGACCGAAATGTCATCTCTGGGGACCTATGAGCATTCTTCTAGACCGTAGCCTTCCCAGTGGACCATGTATTCAAGGCAAAGAAAGGATTTCTCTGTGTATATGGCTCTGTCCTCCAGGATCAATGAAAGGGAGGGTTCCTCTCTGCTTGACCAGGCTCTGTGGAAGTCTTGCAGTGTGCAGGGAGTTGTAATTGGCTGTATTCCAGGCTGGAACCTGAAGACAGGCTCACAGTCATACCAAGGAAGGGTGAAGGCTGAAGAGCAGTTCTGCCATTTCCATTGCGGTGGGGATGCCTTTGAGAGGAAGCAAATGACATGACTTGGAAAATCAATCAATAACCACAAGGATGCAAGAGTTACCATCAGAGGGGGGGGGATTCTAACTCCCAGGTGTGACCATAGAAGGTTGGGAACTGGCAGTGGATAGAGCTTGCCAGTTGGAAGATGGTGTGGGCTCTTTGAGATGGCACAATCAGAGCAGCCATGCACAAACCTTCTCACATCCTTAGCCATGTTGGGCCACCAGGAGAGATCTTTTAGCTGCGAGAGGGTGCTACTGGCCTCTGGTTGGCCAGTGCCCACAGACGAGTGCACAGAGTGAATTCCATAAGATTTCCGTAAGATTTAGAAGGCACATGGATAGAGTCTGGGAGGATTCCCTTGCAGCTGAGACTGCTCATACCCCGGTGGTCAAGGCATCCACTTCTACGATGAAGGGTTTGCTGAGGTTAGGGTGTCTTGCTGGTGTCTTGAGCTTCTGGAAGGCCTCTGTGGCAGCTGGAGTCCAGGACAGAGACTTGGGCTTGTTCTTGAGTAAGTTTGTTAATGGGCTGGTGAGGGAGCAGACATTTCAGGACCTCCACTACGTGCTGGCGATGTTCAGCCATGCTCTGAGAGTAGACTAGGATATCATCAATATCAATAAGCACAAACCAATGGAGGAACTCCCGGAACACCTCATGCATGAAGTTATGCATTGAGTAAGTTTGTCAGTGGGCTGGTAATGGAGCAGTAGTTCTGAATGAACCTCTGGTAGAAGTTTGTGAACCCAAGGAAGCGTTGCAGTTCCTTGATGTTGATAGGTGTGGGTCATTTTTTTTACAGCTTCCACCTTCCCCTTGTCCATCTTGGTGCCTGTTATATCTTGGTGGTTTGCTGATGTTATAACAAAGGAACTGCACTAAGGCCTGATGGAATGAGCATTTTTCAGCTTTAAAAGGGTCATCGGATGCCCATTTTCCACAAGTTAATATGATTCTTTAGGTTCTTAATGAAAAGTCTATAATATACTTTGGTTAAAGTCTCAATGGTTGTGTAAAACAACATCTTTTTTACCTTGTCAAAATGAGCTCTGCAAAAATCATCCCATTCTGAGGGATTGTTCCTTTAAATGCAAATGAGCTCCGCTCACCCCGCCCCTCTCTTCTCTCTGCTGCTCTGAGGGATTGTTTACTTTAGCCGCATTTAGCGCATTAGCCGCAAAACTTGCTAACTAGCATGTTATTAGGAAAGGTGATTGCACAAATTCCTAAAAAAGAACTTATACTCACTTCTGCTGTAAGTGAAGCTGGATCACAAATGATTCGCGCGAAAATAGACAGATATATGTAGATCGGGAGGCGCATTCCCTTTACAAACAAATGTAATCCACTGCATCTTCAGCAGCTCAGATATCGGGAGTAAATGACGATCAGTATGTTCATTTTTACATCCAGCAACAGAACACCTCAATCGCTCAATCGGAGATATTCTTGTCTAACTTACATCTCTGCTCTGGCATTAAAACAATGGAAGTCGGACTGTTACAGCTGATCTGAGGTAAGACGCTCATGTCAATCAACTATCGTGGGAGTGGCCTCTGTCGGTGTGACGCCACACAGGCATCTGAGAATGCCTCAATTTGAAAAAGGGGATATTATTTGTACAGATTAATTAAAAAGCACTGCACTGATTTTTATTATTATAGGGTAGATTTGTGCTGTATGTATGATCATATATTTATAATGGCCAGTGGGTGTCACAAATGCCGTCTTCCACCCGTCCCTCTCACAAAGGTGTTCAGGGATTGGGTTACTGGTCCTGCCTGAGCCAAGATGATATCAGCCCATTGCAGCACTTGACTTGTTAACAGGGAGATGGACAGTGCATGAGATTGTGGATGGTGGAGCAGATGGAGAGTGAGCACACACCTCATTGCAAGGGCAATGACATGTTAACTCCTTAACATATGACACAGGAGACATGAAGAGGGGAGTAAAATGCTGGAGATATTTGCTGGAGTTCATCGCTGGAAATCAAAAAAACAACTAAGAAGAACAACTATTCATACCACAAGTGAATAGCATTACATTGCAATCGTTACGGAGTGGGGAATGAAGCATGAAGCGGGCGGATCCAATTGCAAACTTTTATTTAAAGGATGAGACAAAGACATGGTCATAGCAGGCAGGGTCAGAACAATGGCAAACAGGTGTATAGACAGCAAGACGAAAGAGTAGTCCGTAACACAGGAAAGGGTCGGTCCACGGCGAACGTTATCCGAAGGGAGAGGCAAAAGATTATTCCAGACAGGCGAGAGTTACAAAAGGCAGGCAGCGAGACAGATAAGACGTAATAATGCAAGGACTCAAGACTAGGATGACTAAGAACAAGACAAGACTAAACTAGACTAGTCTCGAAAACAAACTGACTTAGGCTCCATACAGTTGCTAACACACACACACAACAAGTGTTAAACTTAAAGTGTTTAAATAAGGTCTCTGATTGGATGCAGGTGATGGCCACAATGGCTGATGGGGAACGTAGTCCGGGGTGTGGTATAACAGTCAGTGTGGTGAGAATGTCGAAGCGACCTCTGGTGGCAAGCCGACTGACGTTCAGGAGTGGGTTCGTGACAGCAATGATATCAATAGATATCTTAAAATTATTTTTAAACTTAGTTGTTGGTGCTAGTTAAGTCTTTAGTGTGTCATCATTCAGGGAGCCCATTTTTCTTGTTACAAATAATGTGTTCTATTCAGTGTGTTCTATTCTGCCTTTGATGTTGCTCCACCTACAGACGTTTTCTTCAGTAACTGCACACGTCATGCAAACTACTTTACTTTTGAGTGTTTTTCTAAGTATAAAGGTTTTTGGTGAAGTTTTGCACAAAAACAAGCAGCAGATTGTACAATATTACAAACTCACCTGCAGGCATCATCATGATGTGATGATGAACAACGCAAAAAACTTTTTTGATTTATGTTCGAGTGACCAATTTGTTAACACAGTTTCTGTCTTGTGGTGTTCACATTCCATATGTCCAAGCAAAGTGTTACAACTATCTGAAACATCAAATCAGAATAATATTTTTTTTTTCTGACTAACATTTGAGTGAAAGATAAGAGAGTGGCTTATTCCAGGATTTCAAACTGAACTCTGGAACTATACGCAATCATCGTTTTCCAAGATAAGCAGAAAGTTTAACACACCTTTCTGCAGTTGAACGCCGGGCTCTTGTGCAGCCTAGTCATGCAGCTACCGGATACGCACAAATGTGCAGATGTACCTGGGAGTCCTGAAGTAACAGAAAGGTGTTGAAAAACAGACAACATTGCATATGTACACGGGTAATGTCCTAAACACATTTTTACATTTCTGTTTCTGATTTGTTTTGTTTTGTTGTCAAATGTGATGCTCCGCTCTGTCGATCTTGTTTTTTTTTGACTCCCTCTCTCAGTTGAGGTGAATCACAAAACAAAATGGCAACAAACTGTGTCTCCAATCCTAATATGCATAGTAAACTACATTAATTTTGATTAAAATATGCAAATGCGTTATGCCCGAGACTAATTAAATTAATGGACAATTTCTGGACATTTCTAATTATAATGTTAACTCACAAATTTGTTTTTTTAGAAAGTCATTCTTTCCCCCAAGAACAATCATGCAATTTTGCTATTGTCTAATTACTGATAATAGAATGAGCTAATCGTCACTCTCATAACCACTGTCTGAAATGTGAATTCTCTTTAATAAGGATTGCAAACTTGCAGCCAGAATGAAGTGAAAGTGGATTTCATCTGCACTATTTTACAGGTGTCATTTGTTAACATTTGGTAATGTATTAACTAACATGAAGGAACATTTATGTACTCTTTGTTAACGTTAGTCAATAAAAATACAGTCCTTCATTGTTTGTTCATGTTAGTTCACAGTGCATTAACTAATGTTAACAAAAAATAATGCATTAGTAAATGCTGAAATTAACAGATTAATAAATGCTGTAGAAGTATTGTTCATTCTTAGCTCATGTTAACTAATGTAGTTAATTAATGTTAACTAATAAACCTTATTGTAACGTGTTACTGATTATTTTAACTGGAAAATGAGAATCTATTTTTTTTTTTACAGTTTTTTTATTTACTAATGCAAGAATTAAGGTGTACTTGGTGGGAAACCACGAGTATTCTAAGAATCTGTATATAGCCTAGATTTTGGTTAAGGTGAAAGTAAGGCTTAAGGTATGGTACTTGAAATTACATTTTGCTACTCCTGATAATTGCTACTATATGGTTACAATAAACTGCAAGTCTAAGAGTGCATGCCAAGGCACTGTCTCAAAACTTATATTATTTTGTCCTCATAAATGCTACATTCAAGTTAATTTACAAAAAATGTAATACATACTTTTGTATGCCTCCTTAGCTTTACCTATGCAGCTCTGTGAAGAATAAATGATTTATGGAGAACACACAAGCATTCAACAACAGAGATTTTCCTTCAGGATGCAGGTACATCAGTGCCTTCATATCTTTGTCATGGTTGTTTTTGGTGATCTAAGTGGCTGATATAGAGAGACTGTCATACAGATATAGGGTTCCCATACATCCTTTAAAACCTGGAAAGAATATACGAACTTGTGCTGCCAAACACGCTATTCTACTCTCAGCAGATAGATAGATTCCCTTTATGATGAATGTTTCTATTCTATTGTACTCTAAGTATGTTGCACAGAGAGAGATCAAACCCATCAGAGTCCAGCTGTGTGTCCATGAAGAGCGACCAGTCTATGGGCAAGGCAATAAAATTTAAGGGAAGACAAACATCAACTGATCTAAGGTACCTGTATAATATTTCTGTCTACACAGTTAGACAGACAGATAAATCTAGACTGATTCCCTATGTGAAAATTATTTACATGTCAGATCAACTATATGCATTTTGTGTGTTCTTCTGATTTCTCTAATTCTATTGTACTCTATTGTAGTCTTTTGTACAAAGAGAGATCTAACCCACCAGAGGTCAGCTGTGTGTCCATGAAGAGCAACCAGTCTATGGGCAAGCCAATAAAATTTAAGGAAAAGCACCCATCAACTGATATGAGGTACAACATTTATGTCTAGATAGATAGATAGACCTACCCTCTCTATTTCTGATGTCTCTATTCTATTCTGCTGTACTCCATTCTAAGTCAACAGGGAGAGTGAAGACAGTGACAGTGTGAATGATAAGTAATGCAAGGGCTAAATGTATCATTTTCTTTTTTGCAAGAGAGTCAAACTACAGATGTGAACATACCCTTAAACTGACATTCAGGGGCATAATAATGTTTACAATAGATAAAAAGCAGTGTTGACAGAACCAAACTAATATGGTCTCACCTCTTGGTTCTAGTAAGCACTCTAGCTTCTGCATTTTGGACTAGTTGAAGATTGTTAAATAAACCTGCAGGGCAAACACCCAGTAATGGGTGGCTTTCAGTGTGGCTTCCAAATGACAGATTGCTATCAAATTGCACACCCATGTTTTTAACTGATGACTAAGACTTGATAGACTATCCATCAGGAATCAAACAGTAAAAAGTATTATAGTATTATAGTATTAACAGTATTATTATCAGACAGTATTATATGCGGAGATGTTTGGTCCATTAATTAAAACCTCTGTTTTTTCCTCAATTAAGTAGTAGGACCTTACTAGTCATCCGATTTTTAATATCAGCTATGCATTCCTTTATTTTTCTGATATGTTTTATTGGGCCTCAGAGGTGAGTATAATCTGACTATCATCACAAGGGTAGCATTTACAGGGTGAAAAGCAATGGTCCTAGAACTGAGCCTTGTGGTACTCCTTACAAGACTTGTGATCTGTTATGGTACCTTGTCATTTGCTGCAATCAATAATGGTCAGATAAACATGATTTAAACAATGCCACTGCCATTCCCCAACATCATTTCCATGCCTCTTCAAAAAAATGTTGTGGTCAGTATAATCAAAAGCAGCATTAAGGTCCAGTTGTGTTAATATAGAGATGAGAACAAGAGGGGATGACAAGAGCAAGTCATTTAGTAATGCTGTGCTGTACACTACTGTTTTCCTAGACAACGAGAGAGATCGGTCATTTTATCATCTCTGTTTCTAATGTCTCTGTTCTATTGTACTCTAAAATAAGCCCTTTGCACAGAGAGAGATCAAACCCACTGGAGTCCAGCTGTGTGTCCATGAAGAGTGACCAGTCTATGGGCAAGCCAATAAAATTTAAGGAAAAACACCCATCAACTGATATGAGGTACAATATTTATGTCTAGATAGGTAGACAGATAAATTTCTTATATGAAAGTAACTTTTAGTAAAATAAATCTGAATTCTTATATCAATTACTAATGTCTGTATTCTATTGTTCTCCGTTTTAAGTCTGTTGCACAGAGATAGATTAAACCCACCAGAGGCCAGCTGTGTGTCCATGAAGACCGACCAGTCTATGGGCAAGCCAGTAAAATTTAAGGGAAGACAAACATCAACTGATCTGAGGTACATAATTTCTGTCTAGATAGATAGATAGATAGATACGTTCATTTGCTGTCACATTTACCTCTGAAATCAGTTATCTGAATTTTTTTTAATGGCTCTCGATCGGCAAGAAGCACATTCAAAACAAATCTGATGAAGAAGTTTCAGTGTCTGCATGAAGGAACAGCAAAACAGGGAAACCCAATACTCCTAAATGAGATCTACACAGAGCTCTACATCACAGAGAGTAACAGTGGAGAGATTAATAAACAGCATGAGGTGAGACAGATTGAGACACAATCCAGGACAGCAGCAACAGAGGACACACCAATAAACTGCAATGACATCTTTAGACCTTTACCTGGACAAGACAAAACCATCAGAATTGTACTGACAAAGGGAGTCGCTGGCATTGGAAAAACAGTCTCGGTGCAGAAGTTTATTGTGGACTGGAGTGAAGGGAAAGCAAATCAGGACATCCAGCTCATATTTCCACTTCCTTTCAGAGAGCTCAACTTGATGAAGGAGAAAAAACTCAGCCTTTCAGATCTACTTCAGCTTTTTTTTCCTGAAACAAAAGAAATGAATATATCCAGTGATGAATATAAAGTTTTCTTCATCTTTGATGGTCTGGATGAGTGTCGTCTGGCTATGGATTTTCAGAGCAATGTGATGTTGTGTGATGTAAGTAAATCTGCCACAGTGGATGTGCTACTAACAAACCTCATTGCGGGATATCTGCTGCCCTCTGCTCTCATCTGGATCACCTCCAGACCAGCAGCAGCTGATCTCATACCCTCTGTTTATGTCAATCGAGTGACAGAAGTACGAGGCTTCAGTGACCCACAGAAGGAGAAATACTTCAGGAAGAGAGTCAGTGATCAAAGACTGGCTGACAGGATCATCTCACACCTGAAGTTGTCAAGAAGCCTCCACATCATGTGCCACATCCCAGTGTTCTGCTGGATCTCAGCCACTGTTCTAGAGGGTTTGTTGCGGAAATCGTGGAAAGGAGAGATTCCTAAGACTGTTACTCAAATGTACACACACTTTCTGATCCTTCAGAAAAACATTAAACATGAGAAGGACTATGAGAAGAAAGTGAAAGATGAAGACATGATCCTCAAACTGGGAAAACTGGCTTTTCAGCAGCTTGTGAAAGGCAACCTGATCTTCTATGATGAAGACCTGAGTGAGTGTGGCATTGATGTGACAGAAGCATCTGTGTACTCAGGATTGTGCACACAGATCTTCAGAGAGGAATTTGGCTTGTATCAGGGGAAGGTGTTCTGCTTCGTTCATCTGAGCATTCAGGAACATCTAGCAGCTCTGTATGTGCACCTCTCCTTTACAGACTACATAAATGTGTTTGACCAAGCCACCGAACAAAATATCTTCTCTAAGGTCTTAAATTGGATGAAAAATAATTCTTTATCTGGCTTACATGAGACAGCTGTGGATGAGGCTTTACAGAGTAAGAATGGACATCTGGACCTTTTCCTGCGATTTCTTCTGGGTCTCTCAGTGGAGTCTAATCAGACTCTCTTACAAAAACTACTAACACAGACAGGAAGCTGCTGCTACAATAAAAAGGAAACAGTTGAGTACATCAAACAGAAGATCAGGGAGAATCCCTCTCCAGAGAGATGCATCAATCTGTTCCAATGTCTGAATGAACTGGGAGATGATTCACTAATGCAGGAGATCCAGGATTATCTGAGATCTGGAAAAATAAATCAAATCAAACTCTCTTCTTCACAGTGGTCAGCTCTGGTTTTTGTGTTGCTGACATCAGAGCAGAAAATGGAAAATTTTGATCTAAAAAAATTTATAGGAGCACAAAATACAGCAGATGAAGTTCTTCAAAAACTGCTACCTGTGATCAAAGAATCCAGATCAGCTCAGTAAGTAAAACTGTCATCAGTCACTACACTATATAAAAATTACCTATATCAGACAATGATAAGTGCATTAAATATAGGTGTAAGCAGGGTATTAAACATTTTGTAAATGGCTTACTGAAAACACATATGGAGGTAGTGTAGAAAAACAAATTACAATCTAAATTGCAACAGCCCTCCTCATCCTTTTTATTAATTACCTTTTCTGTTTGCTCATAAACCATGTAACATGGGCTGCATCTAAAAGCAGAAAAATACATTTTCAAAAAAAAAAAAAATTACACAAGCAAAAGCATAAAGTCCAGTGTGCCATTTGATATAAACAATTGTGAAATGTGAAAGAAAATTGTATGTAATACTATGGTGTTAAATACACTACCCAACCAACAATTTTTGGTTTATCTTTGTTTAGCCAGAAATATATTCGGCAAGCACAGGGACAGTTGACTCTAGAAAAGTGGATTCAAACAATATTCGTTACATGTTTGCTTTACTGTCTGTATGAATTACATTTGTATTTTGCAAAGTTTTTACATTATTTTCTTTAACTGCACCTGGTGTCAGTTCATCACTCACATTCATTAATCTATACAGACTGAATAAGTGTGGTGTCACAGATAAAGGATGTGCTGTTCTGGCTTCAGCTCTGAGCTCAAACCCTTCAAGTCTGAGAAATCTGGTTCTATCTGGAAATAAGCTACAAGATGCAGGAGTGAAGCTGATCTCAGATGGACTGATGGATCCTCACTGTAACCTGGAATCACTGCAGTAAGTTTGTATAAAAGTATCATCCTCTTTCCTCACCTGCTGGGATTAATGAATAATAAAATACATTTAAAAGATTTTTTTAAAAAAAGTTAAAGCACCTGATCTTAATTAATATGAACATCACTGGATAATGCGTAAAAAATTACATTTATTATGCTCATATTGAAATTAACATTATCCAGCATCTATTTAGAAAAAAAATAAGAAATCACTTAATGCAGTTAGATCCGGTCTAAATTGCAAGTCTCTCTTTTTGGTTGTAAAATTCATGCTTATCTCAGTTGTATATCCTGAACTAAGAGACTGACAAGTGCCATTTATTCTTGAAAGGTTGAATGATTGTGGTGTCACAGATGAAGGTTGTGCTGCTCTGGCTTCAGCTTTAAGATCAAACCCCTCATACCTGAGCTATTTGGACCTAACTGGAAATAAACTAAAAGATCTAGGAATTAATTTGATCTCTTCGATACTGGATGACCCTCACTGTAAACTGAAAACACTGCGGTAAGATTATATAAATGTGTCATCCTCCACCATTTTCCTCCTACGGTAAACAATGAAATTATTCATAAAATTAAAACAAAAACTGAAAGTAAATAATGTCATTGTTCTCTACAGGCTGATTGACTGTGGTGTCACAGATAAAGGTTGTGCTGTTCTGGCTTCAGCTCTAAGATCACACCCCTCACAACTACGAGAACTGAATCTGTCTAAAAATAAACTAGGACCATCAGGAGTGAAACTACTCTCTAATGGAATGGAGGACCCTCACTGTAATCTGGAGATACTGTGGTAAATCATCTTTCTGAGAGTCACATACATTTATTAATCTCTGAACTAGTCTGTTGGAGTAACAGCACATTTTTAGCAGTCTCTCTGTTTGTGCACAATTAAATGCAGAGAGCTTCACTGAGAGCTTCAGTAGTGTGAAAAAAGAACAAATTTTCATTGCATTGTGGTCGTGACTTTCTTTTCTCTTTAGATAGAAAGTCAACCTGATGTAGAGTCAAATGCAAATGAAAGATGTATATGAAAGATGGGTTCAGGTGTACTACAAGTGGTAACTACATACATTTTTTTAATATAGAGATATTATGTTAAAAGCACATTTTATCTTAATAAGTACTACAGAATATTTTTTAGTATATTAAGTACAAAACTACTGTGTAAAAATAGAGTACTATAGAGCACTGTAAGTACATTATGGAAGTGCCAACCTGGTCTCATGACAAAAACGTACCTCTGGAAACATTTTCACAAGACGCAAAATGCATACTGCCATGTACGTTTCATGGTATATTTAATGTGAAATGTCCACTGGGTGTCCACAAGAGTGTTTTTTCCCCAGAAAAGATGAAGGTACATACGTTTTATGTGATGTTGGCTTTGTAGGTGTCACCGCAGTTCTGACTTAAAATGTCAGAGTGGAGCTATAGGTCTTATGCTCTGTGAAATATAATGTACTGGTATTTTACAGTACCAGTATATGGCACAACCCTACCTCCTTTCAACACGGGCGGCCTCTTCAGTGACACTGTTGAGGATTTTACTCATCAGTTATCGGCAGTGCAGAGGCAGAGATTAAATGTGGGGTTCTGGCCCTCAATGCCCACTTTCCTGCAGAGTTATAAGCAGGTACATTTGATCAAGGTTGGAGCCAAACTCTGCATGAAAGTGGACTTTAAGGGCCTGAGTTGAGAACCCCTCGATTAAACACATCCTGCCCCCATGCAACTCTGCCATCAGTTACAGGCCTCTAAAGGTCCCGCACACCTTCGAAACCATCCATTTGCGAGACTGAAGAGTGTCACTGTTCTCTACAGGTTGATGAATTGTGGTATCACATATGAAGGTTGTGCTGCTCTGGCTTCAGCTTTGGGATCAAACCTCTCACACCTGAGACATCTCAATTTGTCTAGAAATAAACTACATGACAAAGGAGTGGATCTGCTGTCTGCTGGACTGAAGGATCCCCACTGTAAACTAAAAACACTGTGGTAAGATTGCATAAATGTGTTAACATCCTCCTCATTTTTCCTCTTATGGTGAATAATTAACAAAATTAAAAATAAAAAAAAAATAAAAATCATAGTCAAAGATTGTCCTGCCAAATAACTGAAGTGGCTGTTGTCTTTATCTTCATTAGATTGTTTCCAAAGTATCTGACATAATGTTACTATTGATACTTGGCCAAGGCATAAACATAATTGGATGACTGGAAAATGTGACATGATAGCATGATAAGGAAAATTAAGTATCTTATTTTTATGATATTAACACCTCAAGCACTCATGTGGAAACAGGTCTGCACCTTAGACTGGGCCTGTTAATCATATCTCTTTTGACTATGAAGTGTTTTCTTATCTGAGCTGTGAAGAGTTTCATTGTTCTCTACAGGCTGATGGATTGTAGTGTTAGCGATAAAGGTTGTGCTGCTCTGGCTTCAGCTCTGAGATCAAACCCCTCACACCTACAAAAACTGGATCTGACTAGAAATTTTCTTGGAAAGTTAGGTGTGAAACTGCTCTCTGCTCTGAAGGATGATCCGGATTATGAACTGAAGAAACTTCTGTGAGTAGTGATGATTAAAATGTTTGTATTTTAATTGCTTGGTATTAATTGCTATTAATCAGTTCTGTAATAAAGATCATGCCAGAGTTTTGAAGGGTAGTTCACCCAAACATGAACTTTAAAACGTCCATCCAGCATAATGCATAATAATTAAACTGCTTAACCTAGGTCCTTTTAAGAAACACTTTATGTAAGGAACAGATTTAGTCTTTTGTTGACATTTAAACAGTTTTTGGGTGAACTATCCTTTTATTCCTCTGGTGCAAAAATCTTTGCAAGCTGGTATGTCTTACTGTATTATTTTAATGTGTTATCTTAATTATGAACACACTGGTTTGTAGTGCAAACAGTTTTATAGTTTACTGCACGTTGTTATTCTTCTCGTTATTTCCCTATAGCAGCTAATGAATTATAAGGAATAAAGTGGATAGTGGATATTTTTTGACTGTCTGTGTTTTACTTACAGGTTTTAGATGTTAGTCTGACCTTCTCTGGATTGTCTGACAATGAATAAAGAACCACTGAAGAAACTTCACATTTAACAATGACAATTCCATAGTGATCATAACACACAGATGGGATTGTGCTACTTTCCATAATGATCCAAAAGTAAAACAAAGAAACTATTTGTTTCTTCCTCAGAAGTGACATTTGTACTGGGACACCATTTCATATTGCAATATTATCTTCTGTTTAATCCATAATACAGTACATTTTAGATTAAAAAAAAAAAACAATACGTGCATGTTAGCAATCTGATCTAAATATGTCAGTTTACTGTATTGGCCTATTAAACAGTGTTGCATTAAGGAAAACAAAGCATTTAATTCATTTTTACTTTATAGTCAAACTTTATAGTTTTTATGTTTGAATAATGAACTTTGCTTGTTCAAACTTGTGTTTTTAAAGTACAGTCTGTAAAAAAGAAAGTTTTGTGACTTTTTAAAAAAAATTTTACATTAGTTTATTGTTAAATAAATTGTCGTGCTATTTTAGTCTCAGATTTGAGCAATCTCTCTATTAGACTTCTATCATTTAGAAACTTTCCACCAGTTGTTATGAGATAAGTTGGAGCTAAACTCTGCAGGACAACAGCCCTCCCTTCTGCATTTTGCAGACCTATATAATGTTGTTTTAAATTGGCAGAAAAAAGTAATAGCCAGTTCTTACAAGCAGCCACCTACACTATGCTACGTACAGTAGTAATTTTAGCATGCATCCATTGGTCAAAAACATTACAATATTTATAAAGAACAGACCTGAAGAAATGTGTTTATTAAATAAGTAGAAAAAAGCAGAATTACAATTTGTTCCAAACAATGTTGAGCAAAATTAAATCACCTGAATTATTATGCACATTTAACACAGTGCTCAAAGACATTTTAAATGTTTGCCTACTTTAGAGACCTAAAATAAGGTTATTTCGAACCAGACTGACCAAAGAATGACCCCTTTTTTTTTTTTTTGCAAGAGACCTCTAATACTATCAGTAGGACTTAAATGATGTCCATTTTCCCTAAGAGTTAGAACAGAAAAAAGCAGAAATCAAACACTACAGAAGTAGAAAAAATACTTACTCCCTGATACAAATAAAATGACTTTAATTTGATATTGAAAACTGTTCGTGTTATTGTTGCTAAATAAGATATCAATTTTATTGAAATCAGTAAAAAAAATCAACATCAGGTGGCTAATTTGGTCTAGTCTGTGGAGTTGTTTTCTTTTAGAATAGTAACAGTTTATATCTTAGACAGTGAAGTTTTGGATTAATATGTTATTTTATATTTTCAGGATTTAAAGGTTCCTGCTTGCTGTAATACTTGAGTACAAAGGTAAGATTTTTTTATTGTAATTCTGCCTGGATTCCGAGAGCTACTGCTTTGCCATTTCATTGCAGTTAACGTGTGTGCTTGTGATTTGTGATTTCTAGCCATATTAAAACTCCCCTCTGATTCGGGTAAAAAGTCAAAGTTGGTCATGGTGTATGTTACCCTGCAAGTCACCACAGCTCTCACCATTATTTTCTGCTCTTTCATTGTGAATAATGAACCCATCTTTGACAGGTCCATCCCCCAGATCCTGTCCTCAATTACTGCGTTAATGTGCTTTGTTGGTGGCCTAAACATAGACCTCACGGAGTTCCAGACTAACCTGGTTCTGTACCCTTGCATCCACTTCCCACTGGTCCCCTACTCTCCTTCCAACTGAAAATGATTGTGCCATTGACCAACTAAAACCTAGTCTAAAGTCAATGGCACAGTATTTTTTTTTATATATATATAAAAAAAATATCACTTCAGACCATGCGCTAGATCATTTACATAGGGCCCCTTGATTAAATGTAGTTCTGTTATCACAACTCTCTTGAGGCATTGGCATGGTAATGTACATGACAATGTCAGTGTGTTTGGTCTTGGTGGAATAGACCTGCTAGGCTGCTGCAGCAGAGCAAGTACCGAGACTTGAGAACTAATACTGCCATTATTAGCTATTGACAATAATTCACGACATGCTGCTGTGAGCATGTAAGAAATACTGCTGCTGCACATATAACATACATGCAATAGCCCCCATATAGCATACATGGATCGCACTGTAGCAGAATTATCCAGGTGGAGCTGGGGAAGGTGGAGGGTTTCTGAAGTATGCTGCAACTGCTACAGCAATCACTAGTCATATATTTGAATGTTGAGCAGCAAGCTCATTGGCTACCAATACAGGAGAGAACCAATCAGCTGTGCCATGTGATAATGATGTCATTATATTAGATTAAGTTTTAAATTGTTTCATGCCAGAACTTTTCAGTTTTTTTTTTTTTTTTAGAGAACTTTTCGGATTTAGAATTGTGTGTGGGGACCATTACACATGTAGGATTATTATTTTTAAATTTCCCATCTATTATCTAAAAATAACCATGGATTATTGTGGTTTCTATGTGCTTCAGACAACCTCTTTGTAAAGCTTTTATGAACCAATTCTGAAAACATACTGTAATGTTGACTAATTAGAGTTCCCCTTCAGTCGTTTCACTACGACGTTACATATGGGAACTCGCTTGAGAGTCCAATCATCTCCAAGCCTTATTCAAAAGGCCAATGAACATTCATGAACATTGGCGAGTGGTATTTGCATGCCGAGCCACTCCCCCGTACATACGGGTATATAAGATGGCGGCGTGCAACCGCTCATTCAGACTTTTGCTTCGGAGCCTCTCTTCCTAAGCCAAAAAGAAAAAGAGTTCCTGAGTTGTCACTCTCTCTGCTGGCGTGCTGCCAAATAACTAAAAGAGTTAAAAAACTAAAAGAGCGTTTGGCAGCCGCCAGCATAATCCTGCGGGCTGCCGTTTTCACGGCATTTCCAGCCTCCCGCACTCCAGCGAGCCCCGCCCGTTTGAGTGCACAGTTGTGCCGCGGTTCCTCCCTGGGCGGACCGGGATTTCAAAAGAGTGAATTTCTTACGGCTGTCGAGGGCATCTTCCCGGTATGTCTCTCCGGCCGTGCCGAACTGTCAGCTATGCTCCTCCGAGCCGCCAAGGAGATCGGTTTGGAGGTGCCCAAAACACCTCCGGCCGGTCCCTCTAGGCTGGATGATTGGTATCTGGGGAAGGCTCCCACGGCGCCGCCGCGCTCTCCCCCAGTGACTTTATTCCCGGAGGTGCATGAGGAGCTGGTGAGGACTTGGCGAGCCCCGCACTCTTCTCGTCCACGTCCCAGCTCCTCTCCCCTCGCCTCTCTCGACGACGGTGCAGCCCGGGGTTATGAGACGGTCCCTCAGGTTGAGCGCGCTGTCGCGGTGCATCTATGCCCGCGCGGCGCTGCCACCTGGCGGGATCGGCCTCATCTCCCCTCCAAGGCGTGTAAGTTCTCGTCCGCTCTCGCGGGCCGGACTTACCACGCCGCTGGACAGGCTGCCACCGCCTTGCACGCCATGGCCACCTTACAGGTGTACCAGGCCAAGGTGTTGAAACACCTGCACGAGAGGGGTCCTGACCAGGGCGCAATGGAGGAACTCCGCGCCGCCACCGACTTTGCCCTCCGGGCCACGAAGGTGACGGCGCGTTCCCTTGGTCAGGTGATGTCCACTGTGGTGGTCCAGGAGCGACATCTATGGCTGACCCTGGCCCAGATGGCAGATGTCGACAAATCACGGTTTCTCAACGCTCCTATCTACCAGGGCGGACTATTCGGCGACACCGTCGAGGACTTCGCCCAGCAGTTCTCGGCGGTTCAAAAGCAGACGGAGGCGATTAAACACATCCTGCCCCGCCGCGACATTCCAACCACGTCCGCGGGGCCCCCACCTCCGCCTGCTCGTCGCCGAGGGCACCCCCCCGTGGCTCCCAAACAACCAGCTCCGTCCCCTGCTGAGGTGCATGACGCCAGATTGGTAGCCCGACGTCGAGCTGCCCGCGGGAGAGTGGCGCCGCCCGCGTCTCGGGGGCCGGGCAACCCGGAGGTGGAGAGATTTGCTCTTTGGGGGATGACAACATCAACGTCCCCACTCCCGGTGGAGGGCCGGGAGCTGCTGTGTGCTCAAACGCTGCCGTCGGCCTACGGGTCGGCGGTACCCACAAGGTCACAGAAAGAGCCAATTTTCTCACATCCGGGGTTCAGGCCCCGAGTTCCCTTTTTGAGCAGCGCCCAACAAGTGTCTCCTCGGACTCGGAGCCTGATGTCGCCAGCGCGGGAACCAGGGAAGAAGGTAAGCGCTGCCCAGTGCAGTCTGACTTTTCTCCAGGACGTTCTTCCTTCTGGGATCAGTCCCCTTCCCCTTCCCCCCCCAGGCTGCCCCACTGCAGTCACGTCGGTCAACGTCCCTTTGATACCCCTGGCGACCAGGCTGGGAGCCTGGCTTCAGCTTCCCAGCCCCTCGCGGTGGTTGATTCGGACGGTACGTCTCGGCTATGCGATTAAGTTCGCCAGGCGTCCGCCCAGGTACAGAGGCGTCCTTTCCACTTCTGTCCATTCGGACACACATGCCGCTGTGCTTCGTGCGGAGGTTGCAGTCCTACTGGCGAAGGACGCAATCGAGCCTGTCCCTCCAGCCGAGATGAAGTCAGGGTTTTACAGTCCTTACTTCATCGTGCCCAAAAAGAGCGGTGGGTTAAGACCCATCCTGGATCTTCGAGCCCTGAATCGGTCCCTTCTCAGGCTGCCGTTCAAGATGCTCACGACGAAGCGCATGCTAACATGCATTCGTCCCCAGGATTGGTTCGCAGCCATCGACCTGAAGGACGCGTACTTTCACGTCTCGATCCTGCCTCGACACAGACCCTTCCTACGGTTTGCTTTCGAGGGTCGAGCGTATCAGTACAAAGTGCTTCCATTTGGCCTCTCCCTCTCTCCCCGCGTCTTTACGATGCATTCGCATCCTCAACTATCTCGACGACTGGCTTCTCATAGCTCACTCGCGAGATCTGTTGTGCGAACAGAGGGACTTGGTGCTCCGGCACCTCAGCCATCTGGGCCTTCAGGTCAACCGAGAGAAGAGCAAACTCTCCCCAGTGCAGAGGATCTCTTTTCTCGGTGTGGAGCTGGACTCGGTCAGTATGACAGCCCGCCTCACCAACGAGCGCGCGCAGTCAGTGCTGAAGTGTCTGGAGTCATTCAGACACAAAACAGTGGTCCCTCTCAAAACATTTCAGAGCCTCCTGGGGCATATGGCAGCCGCAGCCGCAGTGACGCCGCTCGGCTTGCTTCATATGAGACCGCTTCAGCGCTGGTTACACGATCGAGTCCCGAGATGGGCATGGCACCGTGGCACACTCCGGATTGGCGTTTCCCCGCAGTGTCGCCACCTGTTCAGCCCGTGGTCAGACCCGGCCTTCCTTCAGGCCGGAGTCCCCCTGGGACAAGTCTCCAGGCATCTTGTGGTATACATGGATGCCTCTTCCATGGGTTGGGGTGCTGTATGCAACGGGCAAGCAGCATCGGGCTCCTGGACAGGACCTCGACTGACCACGCCTTTCCGCGATCAGGTGGTGAGCCTGCAAGCTCTGCCCCTGGAGGAGGCAGACCCAGCCTCTGCGCTGCTGTGTCCAGTTCGCACTCTGCGTATATACGTGGACCGCACTCGGCACTTCAGACGCACCGAGCAGCTCTTCGTCTGCTTTGGAGGTCAGCAGAAAGGGAATGCTGTCTCCAAACAGAGGTTGGCCCATTGGGTGGTAGATGCCATCTCCCTGTCGTACCAAAACCAGGGAGAGCCATGCCCCTTAGGTGTCCGGGCCCACTCCACACGGAGTGTTGCCTCATCCTGTGCGTTGACTCATGGTGCCTCACTAGCAGATATCTGTAGAGCTGCAGGTTGGGTGACACCTAATACCTTCGCCAGGTTCTACAACCTTCGCGTAGAGGCCGTGTCCTCCCGTATCTTAACATAGAGATCAGGCGAACGGAGTAGTGCCTGACTGTGCTCCGGCTGGGTCTCCTTCGCCCAGCAGGTTGTGGCAACATGTTTCAGTATTTCTCCACGGTCAGCCAGAAGGCCGATGTTTCCCTCATATATCCCTAAAATCTATGGATATATTGAATTTCTTTTGTTCCACATGTAGAGACTTCATGTGCTCCCCCCCCCAACTCCTGCTTCAGTACAACTGGCATCCCTGTGGGGCCCCTATTGGCCCCCAGGGCGTTAGGAAGGTTACGCTCATATCCGTCTGCTGACACGTCCGCCTGTCGGCACGCGGTGTGTTGCGTAACGCGACGTCTGGTTCGTGGCCTGTTCCATGGGTCTGTTCCCATATGTAACGTCGTAGTGAAACGACTGAAGGGGAACGTCTAGGTTACGTACGTAACCCTCGTTCCCTGAAGGAGGGAACGGAGACGTTACATCCCCTGCCACGACCTGACGTCGCGCTGACGCCGGGCTGCAGCTCGGCTCCTCAGCAAAAGCCTGAATGAGTGGTTGCACGCCGCCATCTTATATACCCGTATGTACGGGGGAGTGGCTCGGCATGCAAATACCACTCGCCAATGTTCATGAATGTTCATTGGCCTTTTGAATAAGGCTTGGAGATGATTGGACTCTCAAGCGAGTTCCCATATGTAACGTCTCCGTTCCCTCCTTCAGGGAACGAGGGTTATGTACGTAACCTAGACGTTTTCTGCTTAACGTTTCTATGTGGTGTGTTTGGGGTTATGTGTGTTGTTGTTGTTGTTGTTGTTCTTATGTCCCATAATACCTTGTAATGGACTTTCTTGGAATCAGTCTAGCACAGTAGTTCAAACACTCACTAAACACAATTAAAAAAGACTCTTTGACAGACTCTTGCCCTTCCCTTCACCCCATGTTTTTAATAAGAATAAACAATGGACTTTAACCTCATAGATATAAGATATGAGATATAAAAAGATTAGATATAAAAACGAAGGGAGTGTGTGTGTGTGTGTGTGTGTGCACCTGGTATTTATCACGTTATGGGGACCAAATGTCCCCACAAGGATAGTAATACCAGTAAATTTTGACCTTGTGGGGACATTTGTGAGGTCCCCATGAGGAAACAGGCTTATAAATCATGCAGAATGAGTTTTTTTGAGAAAGTAAAAGTGTGCACAGTCTCCTGTGAGGGCTAGGTTTAGGTGTAGGGTAGGTGTAGGGCGATAGAAAATACGGTTTGTACAGTATAAAAACCATTACAACTATGGAATGTCCCCATAAAACATGTAAACACAACATGTGTGTGTGTGTGTGTGTGTGTGTGTGTGTGTATTACAAATTTAATTCAGGGCAAATACTATATTGATGAATCTAGGGAAGAGCAGAAGACAGACCCAGAGAATAAAACAACCCCACGATTCTATTTCATTTTTTTGAAAATATTAGGGTAAATATATGATATATGCAAATGTACTGCAGCTGTTATTTGAAAGACATTTATGGAATCACATATGAATATGACACCTAACACTAACACTGACAATTCTCTCATATATACCAAAAGAAAATGCTGACAGTGTAAACGGTCTGTTCACGAATGAGGTTTGTTTTCTGCGATTATGTGCACTTCCTTCTGAATGTACTGCTTTCTCAGCAAAAGCAAGGATCACTCCTTGTCAGTATAACCGGTTGACAGTTTTGTCTGTTTTTATCCTCACAGATTGTAGTGAAAATCCTATTCCAAACACAATGATGCACTTCAGTAAAGCTCTCTTCATGCTGTTAGAGTTGACAAGATATACTGATTCATACCGCAACTAGCATTCTATTTCCAATAAATGTTTATGATTCAGTGTGTTCTATTCTGAAACTGATGTTGCTTTTGTAATTACACTTTGCATGTTATACTAACAGTGTAAAGCATTCCTCAGCCTAAAGGGATGTCTAGTAGTGAGACGTTATAGTAACATTTTTGCATTTAAAACTAAAAACAAGGCTGGCCCAGTTTTGGATGAAAGAAAGCAGAATGTAAAAGTTGGAAATACATGATCAACTTACAAAAACAAATCTATTAACAAACTTAAATCAAACTCAATTGTTAAAAATTGTATTCATTTGCCTTTATTGAATGTCATGAAGTGAGTCATTAAAGATTTATAAACAAATTTTTTTTATGATGTAATCACAGTGAATTAATTTAAAATAAAATATTTTTTTAAAGATCAAAAAATACGCTTGGTACTAAATAATGCATATTTCTTATCTTTGTCAAATTTTAAAAAGGTCAACTATTTATAGTGTTCAGAAGCAAGTGAGCAACATAAAGGCCAAAACACTGAGTAACTTAAGTTCTCATTCTTTGTGCTCTATTTGTGAAAAACAAGATTATCGCAAACACATAAACAGAAACACACACACTGGCATACGAGACATAACAGTGTCCATAAATAAATGGATATTCATGCAAGACTCCAGATGCTCTTCAGTAAATATTTTCATGTGCAACAAGCTGGTTTTCTCTTCATCCCCTCTTCATTATCGTCCTCCAAATGCAATATTGGTGACTCACTTTGGGAGCATTTTTGAATGATGGATGGCAACACCAGATCAAAGAGTGTCTCAAACATAACATCTACATTAAATCCAGTCTTAGCACTTGTCTCGAAGCACATCTTCTCTGCTGGTGGACTGGTGCCCTCTAGTGCCTTATAGTGAATTATGCGGTTATACAGTGCTATGGCATCATCCTGACTCACCTGTTTGTGCAAGGGAAAGTCTGGAGGTGCGGGAAAGGATGGAAGGGGAAGCACACTACCCTCTTCTGGCCTGACTTCTTCTAGGGTCATAACGTGGGCTTGAGTGTCAGTGAGGTCTGCTTTGTTCCCCACAATGGCAAATATGCTGTCACTATTGGCTGAATCAGTGAGAGAGAGGAAGCGATGTTCAAGCTCAACAAAGCTCTGCCAGTTTGTGACATCATACGTGAGAATGATGGCTTCAGCGCCACGACAATACATGGAGCCTAGACCATGGAACTGTTCACGACCTGATGACATAAAAAGCACAGAAATACAGAGATATTAAAGAGACATATAGACAAAGAGATATATGCCGGGATCAGTAAAAGATGTAATGTTTTTTTTGTTTTTTTTTTAAAAAAAGTCTCTTATGCTCATCAAGGCTGTATTTATTTGATCAAAAATACAGAAAAAAAGAAATATAGAATATATATAGAAAAAATATAAAATATAAATATAAAATAATGTTTTATATTTTAATATAATTTAAAATATAATTTATTCCTGTGATACAAAGCTGGATTTTCATCAGCCATTATTCCAGTCTTATGTGTCTTTTCTAACAACATAAGTCTCTTTTTAACAATTTTAAAACACACACACACACACACACACACATATATATATATATATATATATATAGTACTGTGCAAAAGTCTTAGGCCACTAGTATTTTCATCAGCTAAAAATGGTTTAAAGTCAATTAAAGTCAGTCTGTTGCTGTAGTGTGACAGTAAGAAATATCACACAGGCTGTTGTCAGGCTCCTTGTGCAAACAGAGATGTGATCTCTCCATCATTCAATCCAGTCTGTCTTAAGAAACAGAAAAAACGGAGACAGACTAAATCCAGAAGAACTGTGGCAACATCTCCAAGATGCTTTAAGAGACCTACACCTACAAAGCTACAGTACTGTTAAAATCTTTAGGCAGTTAGGTACATAAAATGAGGATGCTGTCAAAAACAATGTCATAAATAGATTTGCTTTATCAATGAACTTCTATTAACTAAAATAAATCAGTATTTGATGTGACCATCCTTTGCATTTAAAGTAGCTTTTGCCCTAGGTGTTTTTCAGGTAGCTTTGCAGGTAGATTATTTGAAACATCTTGGAGATGTTGAAACAGTTCTTCTGGATTTAGTCTGTTTCAGTTATTCTGTTTCTTCATGTCATTGCAGAGACAGACTGGATGATGGTGAGATCAGATGTCTGTGTGGAGCACTGGCTGTTGTCAGACTGCCTGTGCAAACAAAAATCTCACTAGATTATTACAATTAATGGCAAACAGAATGTTTGGAAATGTAAACTGATGTTTCCTACTGACACACTACAGCAAAAGATAGAAATAACTTACTTTAAACCATTTTTTAGCTGGTGAAAATACTAGTGGCCTAAGAATTTTGCACAGTACTGTATATTATATAAGATTTTTTTTATCAGTGTTTTTAATGGTAGTCTTTTCTGCTCATCAACACAACACTGAGGTCAATCTATAGATTTAGCTACATTAACAATTAAATCAAATAATGTTCCTTTTTCAAAAAAAGGTCATGATTTCTTCTTACTGTTTACAGAGTCATCAGAATTTTTTGAAAGAGTGCAGATTCAGCTGTGAAATTTCTGTTCCTCATAAATCTAGGTCAGGGATAGGCAACATCTGTCCTGGAGTGCCGATGACCGGCAGAGTTTAGTTCCAACTCTAATCAAACACACCTAAACAAGCTAATCAATGTCTTCAGGATTACTAGGGGTATAGGCAGGTGAGTTTTTTTTTTTTTCAGGGTTGGAACTAAACTCTACAGGACATCGGCACTCCAGGACCGATGTTGTCTATCCCTGTACAATCTAGGTGGCTTCACTTATGGTATCACTTTCATTCTATGGAAACAAGCAATGTGAAAATGTAAAATGATTGCAATATTAACAATTTGTGTGTTTCTCAGAAAAAAGAACATCATTTGTGCTTGGAAGACACAAGGTTAAGTAAATGATGACAGAACTTTCATTTTTGGACAAACTACCTCTTTACTATGTGCTTCACATTTCTGCTTTCAAATACTCTGAATTGCCTTAGAGTTGCATTGTACTGTAAGTTCATTACTGAAGTCATTACAAAGTACATGTGAAAATGGGTTCGGGTAGAGGTGGGCAATATTATCAGAATGTTATTTCGCAGTATTTAGATTTATTTCACAATGAAGCTATATTTGTTGATGTAGTTTTCTTTTCTTTCTTTTTTTTTGTATTGTATTGTATTACATTATTACATTGTTTTGTTTTGTTTTATTTTTTGTTATTAAAATAAGAATAAAAAACTAATTACAAACAACAGGATAAATTTTAAAAAAAGACAAATTATATAAATAGACAAATACACAAAAGAAATAACCATGGCATTTTTCAGCCACAGTAAGTTTATCACGCAGTAATAAATGGGGTTCAAAATGGGTTATAATAAGAGTCAGTAAAATGAGATGTGTGTGCAATGAGCAATATGTGAAAACAACCTCTAATCTAATGTAACAGTGCAGCCAATTCTGACAGGATGTAAAGTCATTACTATCAGTCCTACAGAAACGTGTTACCCTCATCGACTTGTTTAGATGAAGGCCAGAACAGTCAAATATCCTTTTGCTTTAATCTTTAACACGTCTTTAAAAAAAAATAGTTTTTTGAAATATAACATTTAGATCTGTTGCTTGCATTCAGCAAATGTGCACAAAGACATGCTTCCATCAATGACTGCTGGAATTCCAAGTCAAAATTTCCACATTTATTGCTGAAACTACCAAGATTGCAAAACACGAGACAACACGAATCATTGATGCAATATGTCAGAGTAATCCTTTCCCTTTTTTTTTTTGTTTCACCACTTACTGCTTTTGGAAACTTACAAAAGATTAAAAGTTCTATAATAATCGCCACAAATATAGCTACATTTACTGTAGGTATATATTTTGGCAGATCATGCTCAATTAGATTTATTTACATTAATTATTGTACGTGCCATAGGATCCGGGACATTAAAAAGCTTACAAGACTAGGCTTGTGTCTTGATTTTAACACGAGGATTTAAGTCTTGTCCTAGTCTAAATATCACGTTCTAAATATCACGAACTAGTGCTGTAATATATACATACAATACATTTACCTATATTTATAGCGATTATATATATATATATATATATATATATATATATATATAGGTACTCTCTCTAGGAACAATAACTTTACTTATCAATTACATGTGTTCCATAAGGTTTCTGCATCTGATGCCTCTTCGTTGTTGTATTGGTCTAAACTACCAAATTTCAACATTTGGATTTACATCAATCAGTCTTACCCGCTGTATCCCAGATAGAGATGTTGTACGGGCCCCACTGCTTCAAGAAGAACGCTCCGCCGATTGTGCTTAAAGATTCCTTAAATCTTCTCTCTGTGTACCTGTGCAGCAAGGACGTTTTCCCTACATTCATGTCTCCCAAGATTACAATTTTAATATCAGGCTTTCTCATTCTCCCAGGAGCAGGCATGGGTTTAAGGTTGAAGACTCAGTGATTAAACGAATATCTCAAAATTATAGACTTCCAACTACGCGTTCCATAACAAATACGCGCCGTCCAAGCTCCTTTGGTGGTTGTTACTTTTGGCTCGTATTATAGAAACACTTAAAGGAGAAGATCTCAGCAGATCTTCTGAGCTATTCAGATAAGTTTAAATGGACTTGTTCGTGCCTAAACGTTAACATAAACTGTCCATTTACAAGATCATCAGTTCTCTGTTCCCACTTAAAGTTCACTTCTAGCAATGACGAAACAGGAAACTCAAGACCAATGGCACAATCCAAAAAAGTCCCGATTTAAACTTCAAATGTCGTCACACAACATTTGGATCTTATAAAGAAATCTTTATTGTTCCCATCCTATTTATGTCTGTTTTATTTAGGAGTATTACATTACAGCAATGTCTAGATCCCAGACCTTTAATTTGCACCAGTTCATAATGAATATTATGACAGGCTATTTTTATATCTATCTTTTATACTTACATGTTTTCTTTTTTTTAATCTTCCCCATTTAGAAAGGAAACTTATGATAGAGGTCTTTGAAGACCCTCTTCATAATGTCTTTAAATATCAAAAAACAAATCTTCCCTGAAAAAACATAAAACATGTGAAAAGAAACAGCCACTGCACACAAGTTTTCAACCAAACAAACATCAAATTTTTCTAACTTTAAACCTTACAATTACTATGGCTAGCACACCATATTACTTTAAGATCAACAGACAGTGAAGCTCAGTGGCAATCCTCTATCAGAATGGTTGAGAAATGTCCTTCAGTTTGTCCTAATGTCCTTTACTGACACAAATATAATACAAAAAGTCATTTAATAATAGGTTAAACTAAGAACAGAGTTGTTTTATTAACAGTTACAATCATTATCATCAGACGCCATGTGGTTGGTTATGATTACTGGTGGTGTTACAGCTTTAGTTGCACTATTAGAACTAACAATTTTTGTGAGACTTTTCAGTTAAACTGTAACTTCATTGAAGAGAAAAAAAAAAACTTGACAAATAGTCACCGCTGAGATTCTACAAACAGCTTGTGTTCTAATAGATAAAGTTTGGTCCCAACTCAGTAAGTGGTTAATTCTTTCTTGTCTCTCCTCTTGTTATTTCCCACGTGGAGTTTGTGCCTCTATCCTGAAACCAAAATCAAAATAAACAATTTAAACCACAGCGAGTGTTGCAATGTGCTTTCTCAGAAGGTGTTGGAGTTTAAGGGATCAATACATTATGCAAAGAAAAACTGGCACTGCACGGGTAGATAAAGTTTGGTGACTTAAGAAATCTCAGGAACTCTACATTTAAATTCTCTGCTGCACTTACAGTTAGGCTAATAGGACAAAATATTACCTTAATGTGGACTCCAAGGGGTGCTAGATTATTCCTTAAGGCATCACAGGCCTTCAGCAAGGGCACTCTGTCTGGCTGTGGATGCCTTTTCTGAATTTCAGAGCCAGTCTGTGGATCTTGTGGAGCTTGATCTTCCACAGAAAGAGCAAATTGACGAACCTCACTCCGAAAATGCACCAACTCCTCCACCACATTATTTAAAACTCCAGAGGAATCATGGACTTCCTAAGGGAGACAGTAAAAAAGATTTAAAGTGTTGCAGTGATTTAATTTTAATAAGAAAAAGGATGTCAATGTCTACAAGGAAGAACATTTTTTGGTCATTTTGTTCGTGATATTTAAGAAGTTACTCTACAATAAAAACATACTTCAAGTTTTAAAGATTTAAACTCCCCAGTTTTCTACCATTATGAAACACCTAGATTGGAAATTGGGAGAATTGAGACATCATGGTTGTGCTCAACATGCCCCTTAATATTCATCATCCTTGAATGTAATCAAGGATGAGTGTTCTGAACGACTTGTCTCCATCAATCACAAAAGCGATACTGCTGTTAAGTAAAGAAAGACCTTTTTTGGTGCAAAAGATTTTGAAAACTGTATGAACTAAACCCAAGAACAAAATAAAAATCTGAAACTGAATTTCATGATCATCATGACCTGTGATTGATGTAATATGTAAGGGCTCATTCTTTGTCACCAAGTGATTTACTGCTGTTTATGCTTTAGTGAATCAAGCCAGTGACTAAACAATCAACTTCAGACTGTTCAGTAGCATGAGATCCATTTTTTTAATCAATTTTTAAATTTTTCTATATTGTGAATATTTTATATACATTATCAGTGATTTGATTTCTGCATTTTCGCCAAAACTCCTGTAACCCACTTTACACTGCTCAACAAGTATCGTGTTTTTACTATTAGTTTGGATGGAAAGTATTTATGAGATTGCAGAAATTGCGTTGCAATAAGGAGATCATTGCATCATTTGCTCAATAGACATGATGGTGTTCAGTGTAGTGGCTACACAACTGATCACATGCCACAAAAAAAAACAAAACAAAAAAAGTTCTCATGCTTGACTTGTGACAAAGAAAGAGGTTTGTTCTTGCGCAATGGGTTAGCTTCTGTTTACCATATGTAATGTGCTTTATGTATGTGCATTGATCAATGTTTATGTGTAATTCAAAGCTTACATTTAAATCTATTAAACATGTAAAGAGATTGAGTCACTCTGTATGCCTTGAGTCGATTCCATTACTTTTACGATTTCTTTTTGAAGAAAATTTTGGTTGTGTAAACTTTCAAAGCATGGGCAAAAATTATGTGAGAATATTATGTTGTAAAGATAAATAAGGCGAATTGTGTGCGGCTCATTTAGGGTGGTGTCTCGTCTAATACGGCAGTGTCCGTCAGCAGTTCTGGGTGGGGCTAGTGAAGTGTGACATCACATTTTACGGATTCTGTGATCGGCGTGCTCTGAGACATTGCTTATAATATATAGGGATTAAAAAAAAGGAGCTGGTGGATTTTTATCATTATAGGGTGGTTGTGTACATATTTATGTTCAAACAACATGTAAAAGTGAATTTTGCATAATAGGTGCCATTTAACTCACACTGAAAAGTAAAAAATTATTAAAGGGTTACTGTGTCAGCCACACCACATGGATACATTTTCTACGTATATTTACACTTTAATTTGAATGAAAACAGCGTATCTGACGTACGCAGTTTGCGTCCAGCGGATAGTCTCCAAAATGGCGCTACGCTGATGCGAAGGAGGCAAATTGTTGAATAAAATCGTTATTTTTTTTTACCTAGCAGTCAATGGGACATTCATGAGCCTTCTGATTTTCATCCAAAATATCTTTAAAATTCTTTTTAAATTGTGTTCCGAAGATGAACAAAGATTTTACGGGTTTGGAACGACATGGGGGTAAGTGAGTTATGACAAAATTTTCATTTTGGGGTGGAGTAACCCTTTAAATGCCCATGAGAACTATTCAAAACAAATGCACTATAGAAACTGCAAAATAAAATCATGACTACTGGAAAACCTGCATAATAATTCACACTTGAGTACATTTTTCACTTCTGTTTTAAATTATTAAACACAAAATAAATAGGAGCTATTATGACTAATGTGGTTCGGAATTAGTAAAATGTGTTAGGAAAAAAATATGACCAGAATATGATGATAAGGGGACCTCAGAGAACATTACAAAATAATAAAAAGGCAGTTCATGACCCCTTTAACATTAAAATACATAAATTAGTTTGATGTTTGATCACCTTTCTGTCCAGTAGATCAACTCCAAAAACACCCATGATTTCTCTGACATAGGACAGCATGGCCCCAAATACAGCAGGACTCCTTGGCCCATCAACCTTCAAACACAAAAAGACTTTAAATCTTTGACTAATAAATATAAAATATCTAATTAAAAATGTACAATTAAGGATGTAGAATTGTGTATAATGACAAAGAAAGTGAGGCCTCAGTGACCTACCCTCTGATGTTACCTTAGTAGCAGGCTGAAGCTGACAGTTGCCATGGTGAATGAGGCTCATAATGGCATCCACAGCTTTTGGGGTGTCAAAATCATCAGCGAGTGCCTTCCGAACACTGGACTGTGTAGCAGACAACCTTGACCAAATAAAGACAGTGGAGACAAAAAGGAATTGGAAACCAAGACATTTTCATCATCAGCTCTTCTAGGCTATGTTCACACAAGTCAAAGGTTTGGGAATTATACACGTATTCAGTATGAGATAGGATTTTATAAGTGTTCTGTTCATAAACTCACGCCCCTTTTCTATTCACATCATAGCTGTGAATAACACTTCTGATAGTACTGTATATAAAATAACTGTCAAAGATGGTAACGTCCATAACACTGAAAAATGTTATCCCGCTGACACAAGGTTACAAGTCAAACTGAGGGATGTATTTATTTGTAAAACCAGTGATCTTTTTTTTTATTTCTCAATGAGTGTAAGGCACATACAGACCACAAAACTGGATATAAATCCTTTGACATGACACACAGCTCATATATCAGTCTCAATTCGCGATCCTATTCATGTCATTCTGCTGTTCAAAACGTATATTACACCCTGAATGTGATCTGTCTTTACCTCTCCCAGAGAATGCTGTCCTCTATAGGCTGGCACTGTAAGTGGCCCTGCATGTAGGCCTGTGCATTGTGGCAGAAGGCAGAAATGGTGGACAGGGTAGATCGGGCATCATTCATGCTAGCATCACTATAGTCGATTGCTGGAAAGTTTACAAGACCCCAGAGTAAATGTCAAATATCTACTGCAAAACTGCAGAGGTATTACGTTCAGTAGTCCCAGCATGTAACACATACCTGATCTGTATCTGGTCAGAAGGCAAAACAGTCGAAACTCATTAGCAGTGTAAGATTCCAGAAAATCCTAGATTATGAAGAGAGTTACATTTAAAAAAAAAAAATCACATAATATAGAAGAATTGTACACATATATATGTTGGTATAACTTCTTACCTTTATAGTTACATAATTCTTCAAGGATTTTGACATCTTCTCTACACTTCCTTTCAAATGAAGGTGACCTTGAAATAAAAAGTTTATTAAATTTTCTTCCAAGACCCTGCAACAATAAAACTACATTTTCACAGATCCTATTACAGTGTGTGCCCTAAAATACTACTACCAATACTACTTAACCAAGAAGACAAAGGGCATTACCAGAGTGCAGGAAGTAGTTTCCCCATTGTTCACACTGATGATACGCCTCAGATTGGGCAATCTCATTCTCATGATGTGGGAAGGCAAGATCAATTCCTCCAGAGTGGATGTCTAACTGACTTCCAAACACTGAACTGAAGATAAGAGGAACCAAGTGTTTATGGAATGTTACCATTTCATAATATAATTCGGCTTCATATTTTCTTTGATGAGGTAAGATTTTATAATACATCCCCACTATGGAAAGATACATGTGCATTTCTGTTGTCTTTAATAAATAGGCAATACTTCTACATCTGCTATCCGTTCTTAGACATCCATTCCTCAACCATACAAAACGGGCTTGTCATTTTTTTTTTTTTTGCATACCTTTATCTGTGAAAGTATATTTGCATGGCTTTTCAGCAAAAAAATGCACACGCATGCGTCGCGTCGAAGATTTTTTATAAATTTCCTACAGTAAATATATCAAAACTTAAATTTTGTTTAGTAATATGCATTGCTAACTTCATTTGGACAACTTTAAAGGTGATTTTCTCAGTATTTTGATTTTTTGATTTTTTGCACCCCCGGATTCCAGATTTTCAAATAGTTGTATCTCGGCCAAATATTGTCCCTAACAAACCATACATCAATGGAAAACTTATTTATTCAGCTTTCAGATGATGTATAAATCTCAGTTTCAAAAAATTGACCCTTTTGACTGGTTTTGTGGTCCAGGGTCACAAATGTACTATTGACATCCATTCAAAATCAGACACAACACTGAAGCAAAGCAAAACAAATGCCAACATACAGCGATATTTAGTTGGACATAGCAAATACCTAGCAATCGTAGAACATTCAATGTGCCACCCAGGTCTTCCTTGTCCCCACGGAGATTCCCAATGAGGTTCATGTGGTTTGGATGCTTTCCACAGAGCAAAATCCCTTCGATCTCTTTTATCCTGAGCCCCTAAAATCCAACTCAACATTTTTTAGGTTAGCTTCTACGACATTTTAGTTATGAAAATGGACTTTTAGAGATATGGCATATATTAACAGTTATATGATTTTAGTTCATTATAAAAGTTAGCCCAGTAACATCATAAATGTGCAGTGGCACAACATGTGCTTAAAGACTGAAAAAACTATCCACATTTACTGTTATTAAAGATGAAGACCTCCAAGAACAAAAAATTTATATCATACCCATTTCCCCAATAATCCCTCCGTGGTTCACAAGCTTGCCATAGCGGTTACCAATTGACTGAGTGTCGAAGTAGACATTCCCTGGATCAACAAATAATACTGGATGTTCAGTTTCATCTTCTACTCAATATTAGAGAAACTAAACTAAACAAGAAAGACTTGACCTGTCAACAAAATTGAGAGAGGCACCTTGACTTGTGACATAGGCATGTCCATTTCCAATAATACGCTCTATAAAAGCAACAATCTGGGGTATATTGTCTGTCACCCGCATGTATACAGCTGGAGGAAGAACCTGGACAAATAAAGAAAGATCAGTCAAACGTGTGTAAATATTTTAGAAAAGATAAACACAAAACAAAAAAGTGGTGATTTACCCGCAGTGCTTGCATGTCCCTCTTAAACTCTTCCTCATGCATTCTTGCCAGGACAGTGGGCGAGATGTTCTGCTACAAATAGTATAAAATAAAAACTTTCTATAAGTCTTAAAATTGCATATTTACATCCTTCCACATAAATGACTAATCTTATGTTTACTGAAACCGAAGTGAAACAGTATAATATATGCTAACACTTACCTCAAGGCTTCTTTGTATTATTTTATCATCAATGTCAGTGATGACCATGATGTGGATGACATTAATTTCAAAAAGTCTGGATAAGATCCTTTGCAGAATGTCAAATCTGACATACGAGCTGCACGCAAGGAAGAAAAAAAGGGATGAATAAAGTAAAAATATAATATAATATAATATAACCACTTAATTTTTTGGATTCTGATTACATAACCCAGATTACATGTAATCAGTTACTACAATAAAATGACTTGCCGGCAAAAATTAAAATGGAAAATATTAATTAGACACTGTATTATCTTAATAATGCTAAAATAACACTGCAGCAATCTGTGCTTCTTTTAACGTTTTGTTTTAGTTATCAACAAGACAAACTTACCACGCATGACCGAGATGGGCATGATCATAAACAGTGGGTCCACAGCTATACCTGGAAGTGACAGAAGAATGTGTTATAGAAAGGAACTTCTACCCTCTGTTTCACAGACAAGGCTTAAGCCTAGTCCAAGACTAAAATGTAAGTCTGAGCTGTTTCAACTGAAAGAAACTTGCAGTGATGGATCTTACAATATGGCAATGTCCTTGTTTGTGTCAAGATGCACACCAGTAATGTTTTTTCTAAGGCATGTTTATAAAAATTACTTAAATGTCATAATTCAACTATGGCCTAATCCTGGTTTAGTCTAAGCCCTGTCTGTGAAACCAGGCCCTAATGTACATATAAGAAAATCTCAACTGACCTTATTGACCACTATGTGCCTTACCAGGTAGCAATTCTTTCTTGTGCCAAAACCAGAGTTTCTTTCTGTTTGGTAAGACTGTTATAAGTCTTCACACCGGTGTCAAACCCCACTGGTTTTATCCACTTTCTCTCCGTCCTGCTGCATATATTACGACTGGATAGCACTGACGTTTTTGTAACACCATTATGAATCCAATGCCTGATTCTAAAGCCAGAATTAAGCAGTCTTACATTTGTAATCAATGCTAAAGGAAGTCTCATTTTCAGCTTACTAATGTTCCATATGTTTGTTATATTAATAATAAAGATGACGCATAACCTTGCCGATCAGTATCTCTACGCATTTTAGCTTGATTTCCGATTTAAATTGATGACATTTGTAGTTTTAGCCATTTGTTCATTAGCCTAACGTCCGCGAGGTTTCTGCACGATCTGTTTCTATTCACTGTCATCACACTGAAAGTTCAGTTACTAGTAAAGGTCCATAACTCTCAACACATCACCATACCAAACTGTCACATTGGTATACAGATCTCTGCTGTTTTGCTGGGGGTTCTTCTTCTTCTACTACTACTTGTTTAATGTCGACCAACTCTTTAGGAGCACTGTTGCCACCTATCGTACTGGGAAGCGAACTGTAGGGTGCAACGGGGATTAAGGTACACCTCAAGAAAAAAGTGTGCCGTTTAATGCCGACAATAAATCATACAAGTCGTTTATTATTATTTTTTTTTTAAATAAGTCGTTTAAAATCTTATAAATGTATGAGGTGGCAAGGAGACAGTTTACCCCACACATGGGGTAAAAGGCTCACCAGCATGGGGCAAAAAGCACACAGTATTGATTTAAATACTTTAGCTAAAATAATGTTTTCTTAATAATGTCTAAGTTAGTACTTGTTTAAAACTATCACTTTAGCAAAGTTTGTACTATTTTCTGCTTATTCTGAAAAATAAAAGAATTTGTGCTGTCAAAACAATAATCGCATCCAAAATAAAAGTCTGTGTTTACATAATATTTGTGTGTGTGTTGTAATTATTATGTAAACACACACACATACATGTAAATATTTAAGAAATATTTACTTGTGTATATATACAGCATATACAATTCAATTCATATTTATGTATGATTTATATTTACATTTCTTAAATATATACATGTATGTGGGTGTATTTTTATATACATAAATATACACAGTACACACACACATTATGTAAACACAAACTTATATTTTGGAAGCGATTAATCATGCTAAAGCACTAAAAAGAAATATTTTTTGTTCAATAAATATATTGTCATTAAAATATGTTAATATAAAAAAATATTTTGTAAAATATAGAAACAAAATCATTTTTTTTTAAAAAAGTAAAAGAATCATTGGAGGAGATCCCATAATAAATCAATTTAGATGTACAGTAGTAACAACAAATTATATTTTATTATATGATATGATTAATAACAAGGTGATTATCTCTAAGATATACACCCAACATAACATATGATATTTACCATCTGAATCTAACCATGTCATGTCAACTGTTGACTACCATTTGTATAACCACAGTTTTACTAAAATACCATTGGTTAAACTATGGGACTGCTCTGCTGATATATGTAAAGCTCAAAAGGTTATTTCCACAATTTTTAATCTTTCAAATTTCTTTTCTACCTCTGCAGTGCCATTCACCACTGCACAGATAAATTTAATTCAATTTAGCTAATTTTGGTACTGCCTGATTATTCATTTCTTGAAGAGTTCATCTGATTCATTGAATCATTGCTCTGAGGGCTATTTGTCTGTTAATTTTGATCTTTGGTTTCTAATACACGTTTTACTTGACAAGATGCTTTGGAAAATGTTACAATTAGTGCGGACTCTGCCTTTTGGATTTCACAAGCCTGCTGTTGTAGTGGACATCTTCCATACACAGTGCTACACTCTCCCCCGCAACAGCAACACTTCAGCTCAGTTTTCTTGACATTTCCCATACTCCCATACATCATGCTCCACATTTTGCCGTCATTAGGAGGGAACATGAACTGAACTGAGTGTGTCAGATACAAGAGAAATACAAAATGGGTCCCCAGCACCAAGAATAAAAACCATTTATTTAAGGGCATCTGTTACGGACTGACAGAGGCGTGAGGCATGCGGATCCATCTGCAAGCTTTTATGGAAAGACATTGTCAAAACAGGCAAGGGTCGACACCAGCAAACAGATATAGACAGGGCAAAACGAGAGAGTAATCTAGAGGCAGGTGTCAAACAAACAGGTCAAACAACAGCAAACATAATCCTGAGGGCGAGGTCAAAGGGGTAATCTACAAACATGAAATAATCCAGGCGAGGTGCAAACAATATCCATACGGCAAGGCAAATGGTAAATCCAAAATACATAAACAAGAATCAGAACACGGAAAAGCAGACAAGGCTAGACTATGACTACACAGGAAAACTAGAACAGGCTCCGTAAAGTTGCTATCAGCTAGAGCAGCGATATGCGCTCACAATACTCAGCGATCTGAAAGAGGAAGTCCAAGGCTAAATAGTGTGTTTGATTGGTTGCAGCTGTGTATGTGTAATCAGTGCAATGGATGATGGGAAGTGTAGTCCGGGGTGACATGCAACAGTCTGTGTAATGTGAGTCAATATACTGAGAGGGCAATATCTGGTGAAGAGCAAACAGATGGCCACAGACCAGATTTGTGACAGCACCCCTGTAATTACACTTTTTTATAACTACTTCAAGCAGCCAATGACTTCAGTTTTAGAACCCTTGCTTTTTGTTCTCATCATAATAATTAATCAAGACTCTTCCATGATGTAAATAAGCTACCTCTTTCACTGTTTCAATTTCTTTTTCTGTCACTTGTGATAATTTGACAGGATACATGTTTTGTTCTGCTTGTTTTACAAACATGATCATTACTTTGATTTCTCCTTCCATTGCTCACCATTCCTTGCCTTATATTCTGGTTCTGTTTCTAAACATTTATTTATAATCAGACACATCACCCATGTTATTTCCCTTTTTTTTTCTTTTATTGTACTTTTTGAAATTCCATATCATGATTCCATTTGTCAAATCATCTATTACTTCTACCTATTTCAAGTGAAGCACCACTTCAGATTTTGGTCCTTTTTCAAAATTATTGTATTGTGTTCTATGGCATCGTGAAGCATTTTTATTTTTGAAGGTATTCCCGCTCACCTTACTCCCTAGCCCTAGAGTTCAAGATGGCCACACACTGAAAAGCATACCTGGGCAAAGAGCAATGGGTGGATTCCATAAAGCTTTCTTGTGCCCTTAAGGCACTTTGGGTGGGCAATGCCATTTGTAGGGGCTTGCCAAATCAAAGTGAATAACTAAATCCCTTTACAAAGGGCCCTTCCAAAAATCCATCAGTGAATGGAACATTCAAGGAAGTGATTTCCGTTTGACATGATCTTGGATTATGAATTCTCCCAATTCATATTGAAGCAAAATATAAGTAGAATAATGCATTCGTCTTTATTTTGTAATACAAAATATTTTTGTCAGCATTAGAAATATGAATTAAGAAGCTTGAAAGGTAGTGTGAGCAAGTTCACTTTGTAGGAAAATGTTTAAGAGTAGCTACACTATAGCTGAATGTGATTGCCTGCAGTAATCTAAAATAAGACACAATTAGACACTTTAATGAATAAATAATAATAAATATTTATTTGCACAACTGATATAGTGCTGGAGGCCACAAACTCACACAGCGTTGTTAAGCTAACATTTGGTCAGTCAGTCCCTTTGCTAATGGGAGTTCCAAATGCTTACACAAAACAGTAATGCCCTTCGAAGGGAGTAGAGCAGAAGTGTTAAATTCAGTTCCTGGAGGACCACTGTCCTGCAGAGTTTAGCTCAAAGCCTAATTAAACACAACTGAACCAACTAATCAAAGTCTTCAGAATTACTAAAAACTTCCAGGCAGGTGTTTTGGAGGTTGAAGGAGCTACTACACTCTCTGCACTCTTAAAAATAAAGGTGCTTCACGATGCCATAGACCTTTTTTTTTTGTCTAAATGGTTCCATAAAGAACCTTTAACATCTGAAGAAGCTCACAAAAGTTTTTTTTTTGTGGCAAGAGAAGGTTCTTCAGATCATAAAAAGGTAAGAAAGAGATGGTTCTTTTAAAGAACCTTTGACTGAATGGTTCTTTGTGGAACCAAAAATGGTTCTTCTATGGCATCGCTGTGAAGAACCTTTTAAAGCACCTTTATTTTTAAGAGTGCAGGACAGTTTGACACAATGTAGAGTCACATGTGCTCATCTATTAACATGACACTGACAAGAAAAACCATAACAGTTACTGCAGTACTCACGATTATGCTCCACCAACCAAATGATAATTCGGTAACACAAATTTAGTAACTTTTTCCCTGTTGCCTAAATGTTTTTAGAGATGACACTGTATTTTTAAAAGGGAGAAGTTCGCATATGTGACACAAGAAATACGCTCCACCCTAAGATGTCATCGGCTAGGTATGCTGCACATGAACGAAAATGTTTACAAATGGCACTCGTAGTGCACAACTGCACAACGTAACAAAATCAATTTAGTAAAGGGGCAATTATATAATATCTTTCTTATGTATGTTCTCTCGTGTGCTTTTCTCCCGTGGTGAAACAAACAGCATATGCTGGTAGCATAAACCAGCTAAGGACCAGCACTAACAAGCAAAGGACCAGCTTAAACCAGCATCAAAACCACCTACCTAACCAGCATCCCAGCACCAAAACCTACCTACCAGCGTGTGCTGGTTTTTTCAACAGGGTCTTGGCTTAGGATCTGCTTAAACCATGTTTTTTGTCGTTTCGAGTGGATCCAGAAATCCACTTTGTAGTATACAGGTGACATATAATCCCGAGTGGAACAATTGTGAAAAGCACAATATGAATAGGAAAAGCAAGTCACAGCAGCCCATACAGTATTGTATACATGGTGAGTCTTTTCCCATATTGACGCATGCGCATATGATTTACTCTTCCCAAGTGTTTGAAACTGCCCGGAGGATCTCCACGCTGGAGTCAAGTATTGCGACACTGGGATATTGACACTATAAAATAAAATATACAACAATATAATTTTTTTGCATATAGTAATTTGCTTGTATTGTCCACGTTGATGTGAACTGTGTTTGTTTGTGGTCTGTACAGTTTGCCAAGGATTGTTCTGACCGAATAGATGCATTTTGTCTTTAGTCATTGCACGATTTTTTAATACAAATCTAACGTAGACAATCGCAACTAAAATGCTGAATACTACCAGCTGGGACCCACTACACATCGCTAACTATGTTGGAGAATATTTGGACTTGGTTGAGTCTTTACCTTTCGACCTACAAAGAAATGTGTCTCTTATGAGAGAAATTGACTCCAAATACCAAGGTAATGTTTCCCTTCTTCTCAGCAATACGCTTATGTTTGTATTCCACGTGTATGTTGTGGCAGTTGTGGAATTTATGTTCGCTTTAGATAGGAACTGCGGGGCGAAACAATAGCTCAGTTTAGTAGACATCTTGAAGTCCGTGATTCGTTTCCGTAGACTGTGTTTTGTTGCCATTATGATTTTAAGAGTATACATTTGATACAACAAAAGACTCATTCGTGACAAATCGCAACAATTTCAGAAATGGCAACTGACTTCATTTGTTTCTACTTTGTTGTCGGTCGTTTTGCGTTGGTCAGATCTAGAATTAACGTTACAGGAATATGATGTCAGATTCGCAGCTATAATTCTAGTTTGTGTCATCATATGCCAACGGAAAATGAAAATCCCAATAGTTAAATCCACTCTGCGATTAAATAAAATGAAATAAAATAAAGGCAAAACGTTTAACAGAAAATCGATTTGGGAAGACAGTTGTTTACTTATTTTTTTTACACTTACTTGCTGCCTATTGTATGTGACCGTTTTATATGTCAGATGGTCTTGTGTTTGAAAAAAAAAATCGCTAGGGTAAAAATGTTGCAGTTCATCAGTATGTGGGAGTTCATACTTATTTTTTTACTCGCTGGGTTTGCATTTCGTGCATGTGCGTTTATTTTGTTGTTGTCAGATAAAGTAGCCTACGCAGTTCATTGGATTTGCTAGGGTAGAAATGAGCGTGTAATGTACACAACTGTTTTTTTTATTACTGTAGCACACATGCTCCACCTCATTTGGTTTTGGATTGGTTTTCTGTGGGGCTTCAAAACACTGCAGTTGGTTGGAAGAAATTGTCAATTCATATTAAATCCGCCCATTTAGGGCGAGTTCATAGAGTGTGATTGGTCTTTGCATATTGCATGGGCGGATCTCGATTTGCTATTTGTAAGTAGGGATTGGTGTTTACCAGCCAGTGAAAAAAAAATTTCATACTGAAAGTTAAACTTCAAGGTTAAGTACATTTGAAATATACTTTGCCAAGTACTTCTGAAGACTGCATTAAAGGAATATTTCACCCAAAAATAAAAACTGTCATAATTTATTCATGCTTATGTTGTTAATTGTCAAGTACAGATTAAGATATTTTAATGAAACCTGAGATTCTGACTATTCTGTCCCTAAAAGGGTCATCAAGGTACTGTAAAATAAATCCTTATTAATCAGGCAGTTTAATCCAAAACATTTGAAGAGATATGATTGCTTTATATGATTAACAGGTTTAATTTGGGCTTTTATTCGCATGGATTCATTTTATGGCATCTTTTATGGCATTTTTAGACCTTCTAAGTTTTGGGAGAACAGAAACCTCTCAGGTTTTATCAAAAATATCTTCCTTTGTGTTTGACAAATTTTTGCAGACAAAATCGAGTAATTTCAGCTGGAATCTAATCTAATTCACTGCTCTGACCAACAGAAAGCTTGCTGATTTGAAAGTAACTTATGTATGAGCTGTGTTTCATACATATCTGCTCTGTTGATAATAGGCAATGGGCAATTTTGGTAATGTGACCACACCTGCAAAACAGTAAACATAAGTCAGAATATTAAATTATATTAACATTAAATATGATTGTGTATTTTCAGAACTCCTTAAAGAGTTAGATGAGGCCTACGAGAAACACTGCCAGGAAGAGGACCCTATCCAGCAAAGGCGCTTACTGCACTGTATCCAAAGAACTCTTATCCGAAGTCAGGAGCTGGGTGATGAGAAGATTCAACTTGCTAGTCAGATGGTGGAATTGGTGGAGACTCGTAGCCGGCAAGTGGACAGTCTTGCTGAGCTTCTAGAAACCCGACATGAACCCCAAGAAAGCATGACAACTACTACCATACCTACTGTTATTCCCAGTAAGAGAAGGGAGGAGGAAAAACGAAGAGAGGAACACTTTGGTTCCACAGAAAGGCTTTCTGGAGCCAACAAGCGCTCCAGACGTCAGAAAAACAATAATAATGACACTCGAGAGAACATCTCTACAGTTAACCATGATGAAGGGACCGGAGGCTTTGTCAGGGAAAAGCGGAATAAAACCTCAAAGAAAAAGAAGAGGTCCAAAGCAAAAGCTGAAAGAGAGCCTTCACCTACAGATCTACCTATTGATCCAAATGAGCCTACTTACTGCCTGTGTGAGCAGGTGTCATTTGGAGAGATGATTGGTTGTGATAATGATGAATGTCCAATTGAATGGTTCCATTTCTCATGTGTTGGGCTTAATCACAAACCTAAAGGGAAATGGTATTGTCCAAAATGTAGGGGAGACACAGAGAAGACTATGGACAAAGCCTTGGAAAAAGCAAAAAGGGAGAGGGCATACAACAGGTAGCCTATATTGGCTGACCTCAAACAACTGATCATATGGATTTATGTTCATCTTTGTGTTCTGTTTCATCTGAAAACTTGTTTCAGATAGAGTAGCATCCAAAGGCTTAAGCTCAGCTGCTCTCTGATAGGCAGAATTTTTTTGGTTTTTTATTGTTTTGCTCAAAGAGCATTTAATTTAAATAGATATTTCATATTTAGTCGTGTGGTATGTTGCACTGTTTATGTGAATGAGCTTTCATTGTCAGTCTCGTGCAGCATGTGTCTAGTGTACGAGTGTATCTTATTATAAAAACCTTCAAATAAATGTGTTTGAAAAAGGTACAGCTCTTTAAACAAGTACCATTCTTGTTTTGATAAGATTTTTTTTTGACCATATTAAAACAAAAAGTAAAGACACCAATCATACACATATCCTGTACACGGAATTCAAAGTGTATTATTATAATATAGTACACGAGGCAATCAATAACATATGGAATAGAAAAAAACCACACACATTCAGGCATGTAACAGAACACACAAAAACAGCATAACAGGATCATCAGTTCCAACTGGGGCATGGACAATTCAAGGATTGCAGGCCAGCACCTTGTCCATTCAGTTTGGTTCTTCTTGAAAAAATGGCCTTTTGAATATATCATCATATAGTCCAGGTTTCTTGGCTGATGCCATGTATGTCACTTTTTGAACAGAAAATGACCAGGTGATATTGGCTGAGCACAAGTTCTCCAAGGGAAAAAGGGACGGATTTTGATTAAAGTGCATTAGAACGGTATGAGAGTGGTGTGTGAGACAAAGATGGGGGGAAAGGAGAAAAAAAAAAAAAAAAAAAACTTCCTCACAATTCACTCAACTAAACTATAATCACACAAAGTTCTGTGCTCTGCAGTGTAAGGTCAGCTGTCCCTCCAGCTCTGCTCGACAATAGCGGACACACGCTTCTCATACTCCCGTTTGTTCTCCTGGTAAAGTTGAGCTGCTTGGCTGTTAGCTGGACTGTTTGGGTTTGGTTCATCAAGCAAAGACTGGAGGGAAACCAAAAAGGAAAACAAGCTGATCAAGCTGTGTTCTGATTTACATTTATACATTTATAATGGTAAAAAGCAATATTTTACCTGGATTGAGGTAAGAATTGATGACACGTCATAAGTTGGACTCCAGCGGTTTTGTAGGATGTCAAGACATATGCTTCCATCTGCATATACTGAAGTATCATTAAAAGAGAAAGGGGTTGTTAGGGGAATAGTACATCCAAAAATTAAAATTAGCTTAATATACTCCATGGAAAAATGTATTTTGTTTCTTAATAGGAACAGATTTGGAGGAATTTAACAACACTTGCTCCCACGTTGATCCTCTGCAGTGAATGGGTGCCATCAGAGTGACAGTCCAAACAGTTGATAAAAATACTATTTACATGACTCTAGACTATCAATTAAATCGCTTATGACAGTGTTTGTATAAAAAACAAATTTGTCAAGGCAATAACTTCAAACTTTTTGCGTCTGACTAAAATACAAATCCATAATTATGGTTCCGCTAGTGAAAAAGTCCATCCCCTGTTGTCCCTTAATGTCAAAATCCACCAACATTTTACACACACACACACACACACACACATATATATATATATTCATTTTTTGCTTGTAAAACAATTATCTCCTGATTCAGATGAGACAACTTTTTCACTGAAGGAAGCCATATTATTGATAAAGGACTTTGCCGGAGGCAAAGGTTTAAAGACAAAACATCTTTATGATGGATTTGTTTCTTACAAACACACAGCTTTTCACTTCTAAAGACATTATCTTATGGACTGGAGTCATGTGGATTACTTGTGGATTTTTGTGTTTTTTTATCAGTTGTTTGAACTGTCATTCTGATGGCACCCATGCAAGTGATGTAATGCTAAATTTCTCCAAATTTATTCCCATGAAGAAATATTAGAGATTCTAAATGGCAAATGACGACAAACAAAAAAACTAAATCTTACCATTAGGATGAAACATTTTTGAGATGAATCTGACTGTGGGTGGTTTGTTTGGGTATTCTTCTGTGAATTCTACAGTCAGTTTGAATGTACCTGTAACAAAAACAGGCTTAAAGTATGTATACAAAATACATGTCTTGAATTACTAGAATTTATGGACTACTACGGAAGTAATGTTTATATTTACCATCTTCAAAGGGAGTTCCTTCTGGCCTGTGAAAACAAAAATGAAATATGGTCACATTTGGATAACCATAATAATACCACCACGTCATAGTTTGATGCTTGAAAAACACACAGGTAGACTAGTCAAGACAAATACAAAAAGGAGGTTTTTATGCCATCTGAAGTGTTGACAAAATGCTTTATTTTCAGAATAAAAAAACGTGAACCTGAAAAGATGCTAGACTTGGTTTAGTCCACAGCATAAACCTGTTTACAAGAAGTACTTACCCAAATATCACTGCATTCCATACCATAATATTGTTTTCTGAGGGAGCACCGCTAACACCAGCTGGAGGATCCTCTTGAAGTCTGTTGTATTTGTGTCAAAACAAATAAGGGAGCCAGATTAGATTTTGGAAGCTTAAAGTCCAAATAACCCCAAAACAAATAACTTTATTTTTATATACGAGGTATAACGGTTACTTAAAAACTGTCGGATACGACAAAAAACTTTTTTTTTTTTTTTTACATTTCCTGTAATCAAAATAGCTCCCTTCTAAATGTTTCTCATTCTCCGGTCTTTAAAAGGTACATCCGGGCTCAGTAAACAACAGCTCCTCGTATTTTTCCCCCATGATTCACCTTTTAAAATCTCTCATGAGTCGTCTTCGTGCTGGAGTAGACATTGCTAAATCTGTACAAGTATCAAATAGAAATTTCTGTTGCAAAATTTCCAATAATATGTGCCTTTCTCCTTCTCTCAAAAGGTCCTCGACTCAAATTTGCTTTTCGGCTCAGCTTGGAGGATTTCAACACGGAATACAGACCATACCACTGTCATACGTGTGGGGGTGGAAAATTATTAACCATATATGGAACTTCGTTAATAATGTAGATTACCATTCAAAAATAACTCGTACCATGTAAATGATCTTGAAACGTATTATCTGTGGTTTAATTTAATATATGTATGCTGTTGTATTTAATATATCAGACCAGTAACATGGGTTAAAAATGTTGGCCAACACACCCTTTTCGAGGTATAAAATCGAAGATTCCAGTGCTACAGGCGGAGCGCTAATGACGTTGAAGGCCTCGCAGTAAAGGTCGACGTAGAAGACAGGTGACACCCGTGTGTCCAAACACGTGAGACAGGAAACCGAGGTGGGCGTATCAGCTTCCCATGGGAACAGTTTGCTAATCAAATTTCATCTTTTGTTATCCACCACGACCGGGCTTTATTTCAGGCATGACGTATAAAGTAACTTATAAAATATATGCAGATATCCTGCACACAATATATCTATCCATCTGTACACACTTGAGTAACAAGGTTCTAATTTATTTTTAATTGTTTATTTTTAGAAGCTTGAGAAAACTAATTGGCTTTTGCATAAATTAACTGAATCGGAACACTATCAAAAATAATACATTTTCTGGGTACAAAATGCATGTCAGTGATTAATTGAAGGTCAAAGCCAAAGTGCACTGAGGTAGATGTAAGAAAAAGTGAGAAACATATGCTTATACTTTCCAACTGAACATAGAAATGTATCCATCTTTACTTAAGTAGCTATATATTCTACAGGAGAACTGTCTGCAATGAAAGGAGCTTGTTTGAGTTTCTGATTTTTTTAATTGGAACACAGGGTACAAAGATAAAGGAATGTTATACATCTTAAGCTTTCTTTTTTAAAAAAAAAAAAAAAAAAGCACTGTTTTGCAGTCAGCATGTCAGCTTTGCTTCTCAGGGAAAACGGTCACAAGAACACAAAATCATATACAAAAGTCTCCTTTTTCAAAAAGCTAGTATTCATTGGCACAAAGCTACAAACTCACAATTAATCCACATGAAAATCAACTCCTTGTACAACTTAACATTCTAACATTGCATTAAAGGGGAAAAATAAATGCACCCAGACAGCTAGGCTGAGTTCAAACACATACGTATAATAAAATAAAGTCATTAGCTCAGATACAAAATGCATTAGAATTTCTCCCCTTTGGTAGAAAGATTGTCCCCTTTTTATCAAAAACAAAATTCAAAAACAAATCAGCCTGCATTGAGGTGCAAGACAACCTCTCAGTTTAAGGCGGATAGTGCTGCCACCAATGTGACCACTTGAAATCAAACGGACGGACATCATTTTCACTTTAGGATCCGTGGAACAGCTGCACAGCACTGAGAACTTCTTGGTCATAGTGCTGCTCTACCTTCACGACCGTGCTGTGCTCCTGACAGCTGCTAGCATCTTCCAGGTCCTCTGCCGTATCTCCGAAGCCATGGTAGTGTCCATAGTGCAGATGTTCACCAGAGTCAGGCAGAAACGCACCCCATGCAGGCCGATGAGATACACAGCTACTTGGGCTGCCATTGAGGTGTAGCGAGCCGCACATGTCCATTCTTGACTCTGCTGGAATGGTCTCAACCCCATTGAATGGGGACTGATAGCAATGCCCATTTGTGGCGAGGCTGTTGACAGTGAAACTGTTCTGCTGCCCGTGACCATTCCTCAAACCTGTGGCTATGGCTTCATCTGTCATTCAAAACAAGACATGCGTCAGAAAGTGATGAGCAAATGGTCTTGATTACACATGAACTTGGGCCAGACCAGAGAAACAAAACATTTGAATCCAATACATTCTTGTAGATTGATAAACTGCATTTTGCTTTCATTTTTTCTGCTCATACTTCATACAAGTGTATAGTATGTCATCTTGTTTTTAATTATCTATTACAAGTCAACACACACTGTTCTCTTTCAAATGGTCAGGACGAGAGCTTGAACACCCTAACTGCAAAAGTCAGCAGTAAGAAACTGAAGTCTGCTTTTTTTTTTTTTTTTACTCAGAGAAACCATAACCACTATCAAATAAAAGTCAAATAATCTAAAATATGCTTCAGTGTTTCAAATAAACAAGCATATTACATGTGAAATCTTTAAATTTCTTTAAAATAGTTTAAATAAAGAGGATGGAAGCACAAGTACTAAAATATTAACCAATGTATAATTTGTAAATGTGACATCATCATGAAATATCCTAAAATCAGTTAATGCTTTTACTGTGAAATATACGGCTTGAAGTTTCAGAAAATATAACTATTACATACAAAGCCTACTGTATAATATTAAGCCAACAGTAAGCTACTTTTACAAAACTGATTCAGAATTACCATATACAGATTGTTTGATTATTAAGTTCATGGAAATAAAGACAAAAAAACTAGTAACTCCCGTACACGCATTTCTGTATTATTTTAGCTGGTGTGTCTTTGCAAGTACTGGAAAAGTCTGTTATTTGTGTGTGCATACTTTGAAAATGTCAGCTTCTGGAAAAAAAAATGGACATCTCATCCCAAATACTTTTAGACTGCAGTTATGTTAGCAGCCTGACAAAATCCAATAAAACAAATATATATATACTAGCCATATAATTTGAATTGACAGTCTGTTGATAAACTTGTTGGTAACTTTTCCCTTATAAATAAGCATAAGAGTTTGTCCATAGCCAGGGGCCAGGAACAGAAGTGATTGATGTGGGCTCCAACATTTTTTGGGTGGTAGAGGAGTTCCTCAAAGAAATACTGTCCTCATGATGTTCAAGGTCAATAGACATTGGTGGAGAAGGTCCAGTCCCACCTGATTGGTTTTCAGCAGTTGATTCCACACTCATACTCTCAAGCTCCTCTCCAATTCCATTGGCTGTCTTCACTGAAAAATTCATGCCTGAATGGAAAACGTGCAATATAATCAGAAAAACATTTTTTCTTGATTTAGTGTTGATTTTATGCACAAACACAGGTGATTGAATGCTTACTCTCAGTTCTTGCTTTTTTCATGTGGTTTGGCTCGGTGCAATCAAGAAATCTTTTTCTATTCGCTATCCCATTCAGACTGCGGCCCTGGATGTGCGTATGGTCGGTCCCATTATGGGCAAATCCATTTATCTGATTTAGCTGGTTGTGTGCATTAGAGAGGAGCTGAGCACAATCATGGAAACCTTGAGCATGAGCCAGATCTGCTGCAGTCAAGCCATTTGCATTCCTCAAGCTGCATAGTGGGTAGAAAAACAAATAGATTAGTTGGGTCTGGAATTATCTAATTAATACTGTTAAACTAATGTTAATTTTCTTTTTATATTTCAAAGACTTTCCCTTTTAGTCTATAAGCTAGTTTTAGGAAAGGCCCAAAAGTTTATTCACATACTGCAACAGGAAATAATATTGTTCTGAAACATTTTTTCTTCTTACAGATGTTTGTGAACAAAATCAATGATACAAGTTTAAAACTATTTGTTTTATGCTTTTTTTTGAAGAACGGTAATGTTAAAAAGTACTAAAGGCAAGGCAGCTGATTTTTATTTCAAGTAGTAGCTAAAACCAGAAAAAGATGTCAAAAAGCAGTTTATTAGTGAAAAAAAGTTCAGAGCATATTTATCTCCAAATGCAGTGTGTGTACCTAAATGAGAATTCAGACATGAACCAACATGCTAAAAGGATAAAAGATGTTTGGACCCGTTTATTAGTTATATTACATTCTACATATTTTCATGTTTGCCATTTTGTAAGATGGACATAAGATTATGCCCCGTCTGTGTGACACCAATATTCAAAGATAAATTTTCAAAGATTATGTTGTACGGAGTACTTTTCAGACCTGAACATGTTTTAATTTGCATTTGGAAAACCACCACCAAATCTATCCCCAAAACTTCTGACCATTTTTGTCTTTTTGCCATGTCTGCACAATATAATGATGATGAATAATACTTGAGTTAGCAGTTGGTTCATTTATGAATTCTGTTTTACCTATCTATCTCTCCCTTTGTATTTTTAAAATGGTTTTGCATGAAAAACAACTGAAAAGTGAAAAAGTAAATATACATTATACACGACAATGCTTCAAAATATCAAGAAAGACAAGTTAACCTTAAAAAAAAAAAAAATTAAATAAAACAAAAATTACATGACTGGCTTGCATTCACTCATTCTTATCTAAACATCCCTTTTCAATCTGATAAAATATTAAATGCTTCCAAGTATTTTGACTGTATATGTTAATCTTCTGGAAACATTCATTAAAAACATCAGACAATGCCAGACAATTCTTAAGACAAGGAACTTATTGCACTGTATTTAAGGAGTTAAGAACAACCATTTCTACACTCTAAGTAAAGATGTCGAAAAGTACTGGTACTTCAGTACCAATTTATATAAAAACCCCAATACCAGTGTTTCTGCAGAAGTACTTACTTAAATGGATAGTTCTTCCAAAAAGGAAAATTCTGTCATTATTACTCAAGCTCATGTCATTCCAAACCCGTAAGACCTTCGTTCTTATTTGGAACACAAATTAAGATATTTTTGATGAAATCCGAGAGCTTTCTGACGCTGCATAGACAGCAACACGTTCAAGGCCCAGAAAGGCAGTAAGGACATTGTTAAAATAGTCCATGTGACATCCGTGGTTCAACTGTAATGGTATAAAGCAACAAGAATACTTTTTGTGCACAAAGAATGTCAGAACACCAGCTCCTGTGTCAGCAGCACCACATGCATGCATCGTGGCACTCTCGGGAACGCACGTGACATGGAAGAGAAGAAATTGTTAAATAAAATAGTTATTTTTGTGCAGTCTATGCAGGGTCAGAAAGCTATTCAATTTAATCAAAAATATCTTCATTTGTGTTCCGAAGATGGACTAAGGTCTTACAGGTTTGGAAACAACATATTTTTAATTTTAATATTTGGCATATGGTCATCACGCTACTTTCGGATGTTTTTGATTGGCACAGGCTAATTTTGTTACTCAAACCTGCCAACCCTGGCTGTATGGAGCAGAGCTGATGCTTTTAGTTTATTGTAGTGTACGTTTTTCATTTGATAATTTTTATTTCTATAAAAAGCAAAATGACAGCGAAGGCCGCGGTGGGAAAGTAATGTAATCGGTGTACGTCCAAACACTGTCTAACACCGACTACAGCTGCAGGCCTAGTGTTTATGTAACTCAATCATTCTTGTTACAGCAAAGGTACAACTGACCCACGGGATCCCAATCCCAACCCCAACCCCAACGCAGCTTTATTCTTCAGTGCAGGATACACTGTTACACCATTAGATTCCGACAATTGTGCCTACGGCTGAATTTAATATTTACATTTTTAATAAAAGTTCAATAAAATATACTTAAACACTTAATGAATGTTCATTATCAAATTTATTTTTGAACACCGTATTGGAAAAAAAATAAAATAAATTTTTACTGGTACTGCTTAAAAACTATTGAAATGTTGGTAGTGTGACAACACTAATGGAAATAACTTATATAATCATTTAAAATTTGTGTCAATTCTAAAGCAATTCATTATGGTTTGCTTTTAACCATTACCATTCACCCCTCTCATTTACAAAAGCATATTTTTTCCTTTGTAATGCATGATGTTACTAACATCAGTATTCATTAAATCACTGATCTGTTTTGGTCAAGATTACATGAATCCAAAATTTAGAAGATGTTCAAATTTTACAATGCTTTCCAACAGTTGTCAAATTATACCATTAAAATGCATTACAAATAAAAAGCTTGATGCTTTTACTTGCAAACGTAAACTGGCATGGCTATATGCTAAATAAAATGGTTAAACCCTCAGCACATCAGAATTAAGTTCTTAATAAAGATTGTATTATAGCATGAAAGACACATTGCTACAGTTAATTGTCTGGCATTGGGGGGAAAAAGGTCCTATTTGCTCAAGGAAGCATTTAACGTTTTAATACATAATTTTCTTTGTAATTCTAACACAGCTTACTACTTTTGCAGGTGTACTCTTATTCTTATTCATGTTAATCATAATAGGATTACCATTTATTATTGAGCCTCCCCTTATTCTTGTTAGTTGAGAACAAATAAACAAATCTTGCAGGATAAGTAACAAGACAGTGCTGTCTAAGCAAAGCATGCAGGTCTAAATGCTAACATGACTGTTCTCCTAGAATCAAAACCAATCACCACAAGAAATACCTCGACAGATTGCCAGTGTGTAGATACTGAAGGAAGCGATAGTGTGAACACTCAATGTAAGGGTGTTCGCTGAAGAACGTGTGGCAGCAGTTTTTGGAATGCTTCCCCCCCTTTTCTGGGCTTTACTTGAGAAAATCAAGTCATGTTCAAATTCAACCGCTGCAAAACATTGAGATGTGTAGGGATTTTCCTTCTCTGTAATGGTTCACAATGGATCTTCAATAATTTTTGTAAACATGCTACTTTAATCAGAAAGGTCACAGATGATTTCAAACAAATGATAAAATACACATCTAAGATGCACTGAAACAAGCAGACATTCATGAATCTTATCTATATCAAGTGTTGAAACATCCTTGCTTTTAAGCATTCTGTGCTCTGGGGAATTATTCCCTGACCAGATATGAACAGATTTTGTTCATATCTGACTAAAAATAGGTTGCACTTCCTAATAGCTCTTGCATTTTCTGGTGGTTAAGAGCTCATTAAAAAGATGGCCACATATAATTAAAAAAGCCATGGCCTCTATATAAAAATAAAACGGGACACAACTAAGGCTGTCAAAGACTTTAAATGTTTTTGTTGTTATTGTTCAGTTTTAAGGCATTCAGATAATCTTTCCGGCTTACTGAACTTTGAAAATTGCATTACAACTTGCACTGACATTGTTCAGAAAGTTTGTGTATAAACTATTTGCTAAAAATGTATACAATTTATACTATTTTATATACACAAATTTATATTAAACTTTATACTAATAATAGTGTTTATTAACATTTAATTTTAATTAATTACATTTTATTCATTTAAAACTTTTATTTAATGTGTTTTGTAATTGTATTAAAACCTGCAGCAACATTCTTAAAAAATATTTAGACTATTCCAACCGATCTTTATAAACCAAGCAGAACGAATGAAACTATCATAGTATGAACTTGGGTCTCTTTACACTTATTAATACATTGACAGCCCTAGCGAGAACACATTTTGATATAACCGCTTGGTTATAACTGTTTGGTTTGGTGAAACGTGTCATTGACTTTGACTATGTAGTAAGAAACTGTATTAAAGCATCCCTTACAAAATAATGAAGCACTGCTGTAATGCTACATATTGAGGGTATGGACATGACTATGGAGAAAAAAATTATTCTAACAATAGGGATGTCCCGATCAGGTTTTTTGTGTCCCTGATCCAGTCCGAGTCATTGAATACTGAGCATCTACCGATACAGAGTCCCGACCCAAGACATTGGTATATAGTAAACATCTTACCTTTGGTAGGCATTGTAAATGGACTGTGTGGTCACAATTATGAATATAGGACTACTGATATAAAATTTATTGAAATTTGTATGTACAATAAACAGAATAATTGCAACATAAAAGGGAAAAAAAAAAATGGAGATAAGGTTAGAAAGCATGTAGTTCGGTGTCAGAACACCAGTCTTTCAGTTAAGTGTAAAGCAAGAGGCAACCTTCAGCAACGTGTTCTGACAACTATGTCTCAGGTAGTAAAACGATAAACAAATGAGAGATTCATTACTAAAGTGTGCATTAAATGTTAAACACAAAAGCTCAAAAGTGTGTGAGGCGCTAGAACTGACTTCATTGATTCTTATGCGCCAAGCAAGTACATTTGGTTGGCAAGCCTACTGGCAGGTGCCAGGCTGCCAGCTACTGCATGACACCAGCATGACAGCTGAAGTAAGATAAGAATTGGGCTTAGGATAGCCAAAATGCTTAACTGGCCCTGATCCTTGAGATCGGGACATCCCTATCTAACATTATTAATAGTTATATTGGCAATTTCCACAATATAAGTCTCATTTAGTGTTTCTGTAGAGTTTTATAAGTTTTGAAGAACTGGTCTATTTAATCAAACTAAGAAATCAATTACAGTCTGAGTACTGTATTTGACAGACAAATCAGCAAATAAATTGGTATATTAGCAAATGTGTCTACAAAATGACATTAAGAATTTAGATTTAGTGTTTTCAGAAAATATGCATGAACATACAGATGTTTTGGAGAAAAGACTTAAGATGAATAATCTGTAATTCAGTTTTACAAGCAGGTTCATGACATGTTCATTTCAGTGATTGCGTGTATTTATAAAAAGCAGTGCTTCAATTTTGCCACAAACTACATTTTTGTGTTTAATTTTATGGTTGGCTTTTATGATGAAAAAAAACTTTCCAACATGTGCCAAGCCATTTTCACACCAACTTGCCAGGTATATCTAACACCAATCCAACTAAATTTGGGAAAAGAGAATCATCATACCACAAATTAAATCTAAATGATACACAAATTAGAGAACAAAACAGAGAGATTTGCCTGTTTATTACTAATGTTTTCCAGATTGTTAATGCAAGCTGGTGATCTTTACTGTGGTTGGTTTATACCGACTGATGTGGCTATGAACAGTATAACAGTTTGGGTGTGTCATTACTGGATTAAAAAAAAAAAAAAAACAATTCTTATGACTCATTTAGCTGGTAACAGTTAAAGAAGTTTACTTCCAGAACAAAAAGAAGTAACAGATAATGTACTCACCCCCTTGTCATTCATACCTTCCTTTCTTTAGTCGTAAAGAAATTCTGTTTTTTAAGAAAACATTTCAGGATTTATCTCCACATATTGGACTTCTATGGTGCCCGCGAGTTTGAACGTCCAAAATGCAGTTTCAGATCGGCTTCAAAGGGCTCTAAATGATCCCAGCTGAGGAATAAGGGTCTTATCTAGCGAAACGATCAGTCAAAAACAACCAATAAATAATGATAATAATAAAAAATACACACACTTTCAAATAATACATAAACCTCAAATGCTCGTCTTGTCTAGCTCTACGGCACGCACGCAAACTACGTGTAAACCGAGTCTACAGTTAGACAGGGTAGATCGAAAAACTCACATTTAATTTTCTTAACTTTACAACAACTACATCGCTGTTTTACCTTTTTTTTTTTGAAGGGTGTTTGACTTTCTTTGCATTTTCACTTTTTAAACACTGGGTCGGTACTTCTGCAGCAATGTAGGACAATTTTAAAAATTTTAAAGAAAACGAGATGGGAGATTTTCAACATACCCTAACTGTATTGCCCCGGATTACACAGAGTTCACATGGGCATCGCAGAGCTAGACAAAATGAGCATGAGGTTAAAAGGTATGTGTATATATATATATATATATATATATATATATATATATATATATATATATATATATATATATACACACACACATACACACACACACACACACACACACACACACACACACACACACACATGTTGGGTTTACATGTTTTATGGGGACATTCCATAGGCGTAATGGTTTTTATACTGTACAAACCGTATTTTCTATCGCCCTACACCTACCCTACACCTAAACCTAGCCCTCACAGGAGACTGTGCACACTTTTACTTTCTCAAAAAAACTCATTGTGCATGATTTATAAGCCTGTTTCCTCATGGGGACCTCACAAATGTCCCCACAAGGTCAAAATTTACTGGTATTACTATCCTTGTGGGGACATTTGGTCCCCATAACGTGATGAATACCAGGTGCACACACACACACACACACACACACACACAAATACATCATTTAGAGCCCTTTGAAGCAGCATTTAAACTGCATTTTGGATGTTCAAGTCCACTATATGGAGATAATTCCTGAAATATTGTCCCTCAAAATTTCTTTACAACTGAAGAAAGAAAGGCATGAACATCTTGTATGACAAGGGGATGAGTACATTATCTGTAAATTTGTGTTCTGGAAGTAAACTTCTCCTTTAAATTATACAAGAACTCAATTAATTTTTAGTTTTAAGCTAATTTGGAAAGAGAATGGTCATTTCATGTCAAATCATCTAATTTTCAGAAAATTTGCTGGCTCAATTTATTTATTAATTTTTTTTGGAATACTTTTATGAAAAAGACAAACATAAATAGTAATTAAAGCCAAAATATTAAACATTACATTTAGTCAGCAATTCATTTTGGAGAGGGGGGCCTAAATGACAAATTTTTGTTGCATTATATGCCAATCGTGACAGTTCAAAAATGGGAAAGGCACTTTTTCTCCAAAGTTTGCATACCTGTACACCTTAACAATACCGTTACAGTTATTATTATTATTTTTTTTTTTATAAAACTTTAATTTTTTTTTTTTTGGTAACTCAAGAAGTATTAAAGATATGTCAATAGATTCTGATTTTTACATTTACTTAGAATCTTCATTTTCAATGCCCTGTATGGTTCAGTCCCATAGATATGGTCATCTTAAATGTGGCGCCATGTCCAAATTGTTGAGGTTTACCCATTTCCAATATGCAGTATTGCAAATACATGTTTTAAAAAAAGATTCATGCCTCCTAGGGAAGTGTGGTTACTCACACCACACATTGTATTCACATCAATAATCTAAGAATTCCCATCTCTGGATTGTTCAAGTATTAGAATTTTCTATAGAGTCACCGTCAGCTGGAGTGAGTGGTAGCACTGGTTTGAACGATAATGCTGCGACAGAACACACAAAATACCTCTAAAACCAGAACGTGCTTTGCGATTGACTGATCTGACAAGAAACCCAAGGTATATTTTTGAAGACTGCAGTTATCATTTCATGTTAATATGCTGAATTGTGCAGTAAAATCATCTTCTATATATTGTATTATAGTATATTGTATTGACAAGTCATCAACTAAATATTTAACATCTTAAATTCTGCATAACTGGATGTTTTTACATAAACACTGTAAATGTTTTTTAGCTGGATGATATGACTATATTGAACATTGATGTAAAGTAATCACTGGGGTTTTGACCAACCTATTTTGTATTTACAAAATGAGTTCATAGGCAAATTTGCTTTATTTTCCCTGGCATCAAAATCAGACACATAAGTGTTAGAAAACACAATTCCTGGCTGCATCAATATTCATTGACCACTGAATATTTGTTAAGTTGCTATGAACATTATATCAAGTTCAGCAACTTTTAGTTTAAACTTATTATCATTTGTTTTACTTGCGTTTTCATATCTTCCCTATGAAATCCATTCACGCTGAAGGCTCTTTTGCCACTAAGTCCAGCTGAGGGGGCGTATCCCGGCAGGAAAGTGACATCAATGCATACCCTCTATTGTTATAACATGTAAAGCATAGTCATAGATCAAGTAGTATCCACTGCTAAGTGTTATATTTGGCCAAATCAGTAATAGTCTATTTGAAAACCTACTGATAGTAACTTTGAAACATTTAAGGGCTCTCACACTTAAAATAGTTAATCCTGGGTAATTTTTAAAATGGGTCCTGTTTTTTTTTTGTTTTTTGTTTTTTAATCCTTTTTGAATATCTTTTTAATATCTTTTTTGTGTTTCACACTGCTTATATTAATCCTGGTTACTTATAATAATGGTTATTCACACTATACATTCTTAAACCCTGGGATACTGTTATTATTTGCATATTTGCGGTGTAAAAATTCATGACAGATAAAATCACTTTTGATTTTTAACCATTAAAAATAGGTACAATTCAACAATTTGGACATGGAACCGCATGAGACCTAATTATTTCTGGGACTGAACTTTACAACTTATACACTATTTCCATTAATACTTTTTTGCTTTTTGAGTTACAGGCACACAAAATTTGACACTCACAGAGGTATGTTCTATGAAATTGTTATTGTGGAGGGAATTCATTTCTACTTTCAATACGGTGTTTTTTTTTACAATCTTCTTTAAATACAATAAGTCAACAGATTTTACTAGAAGACTTACCAATCACTGTGCGATCTTTATTGTCATTTTCCCCACCTGTAATTTTTTTATTCTCGGGGAAAATTGTAATTAAGACAAAATACTGCAATATTTTGGCTTTCTTCTTAATTTATGCATTTTTTTTTTTCATAATCATAAATCATTTTTTTTTTTACTGGAACCTCAAGTTGAGTTGACATGCAATGACCCAGACGGCAGTTCTTCAAGACAATCTAATAAACAATATATGTCATTAAACACACACAAACACAAGGCAACATGCTTTTAAGGTTACTTACAAAACTACTTAAAACAAATGCACAATTACTCAACCATCCACCCATCCTTCATTCCTCAAGTACCAGCATTCTCCACAAAAGTACCTTTTTTTTTTTTTTTTTTTTTTAAATAGAAAATACCTGTATAATACCTGTATATACTGAAAAACATCAAGAAATGTCTTATACACTTCCTTGATTTAAATCAAAAATGTAAGAGATCTCTAGTAATCCAGCACAGAAAAACTTCAAGGATCTGCATCTTGCATGCCAACATATTGGATACTCAAGAAAAGAGTGATATTTAACAAAAGGGGGGAAAAAAAATAAATTAATGAATGCAGGGTTCAACAATGGCCCTGGGCCAGCATAGAAGACACTGGGCCTCTGCTGCATAGTCACAAAAGTTTATCATTTGCACTTGTTTTTAAACCTTGCCAATTTAAACATTCAAGCAACTTTAAACACTTTAAGCACAAGATGACAGAGACCGAGAGCTGTGACCATGTTAACACCAAATTTATTTATCTTTTGTGTCTTCTTGCCCTTAAACAGACAAATACACAGAAAATTGTCAAAACACCTGTCTTAGTGAGGATCCTTGAACACAATCGGTTGTTACGTGAAAGTAAACAATGAAAAAATTTAATGTATGTCATTAACCTGTGCCTAAACTATGCTGCTGTCTGTGTCAATGTTAAGCAAACAATATAAGACAAACAGAAGAGAGGGGGCGGAATCACTCACCTCTCCTGACTGTATAGCTTTTGTAGCTTCAATCAAGAATTAGTCAATATGTAAATTTATTAAGTCAAGACCATACAACAATATTTTATATTTGATTATTCAATTTCTGTAGCTGAATACCACTGTTAGACCTACCTGAAAAACTTTACAAAGCATTGTTTACTGCATTTATTATTGCTAATTTGTTTATTCATTCCTGTTTTATTAATTAGTTTAATTTCACTTAATTTCACTTGTCTTTAATAGTGTTTGAACTTTATATTAGTTAGGCCAGTAGTTTTTGCTGTGGTAACTGTGAAATTAAACTGGTAAATTTTATTGTCATAAGCTTATTTACTAAGAAGATAAGGCCAAAATGGGTCAAAAACAATGAAAACAAGTATTTTATTTTTAAAATTATTAAATTAAATATTTACAGCAAGTAAATATTTAAACTCCTGTTGGAACTGGGCCAGTGGGGAATAAAATCCTTATCGTTGAGCCCTGGGATGCTTTTTTTTCCTCATATATAATAATTTCAAATTGCAATTCATGTTCTATGCAAAGATTAGTAAGAGACCTCAGAGAATCTGCTGAGGGGAGGCGAGGGGAAGAAGGAAATGTGCATTTGTTTTGTTTAAATTTCATCTTAACTTCAAATGGAACCACTAAACTTAAAATTCACAAAAGATGACAACAGGTTTGAATAGACGTGTTCATTAAATGAAGAAAAACTCCACTAAAAGAGCTCTGTTAGCCTTCTGCTGACGGTAGCTGCATCCAATAACACATAGAAAGAGATTTAAAGTGATAGTTGACCCAAAAATAAAACTTTTCACCCATGTCACCCATCATTCATATGAATCAAATAATCCAAGTTTTCTGAAGAGACATTACTGCTTTTTTATGATCAGCAGATTGGCTTCTCTTCACATTTAACCATTAATCAAAGAACATACATAAATAATATAAATAATATCAAATAGGGTAAACAGAAGTGCAACCATACTTGTCTGATGCACAAGAACCAATAACACCACAGTTCTTAAGTGACACAGAAGCACATTTGAGCTTCAGTGAGAACCAACAGAGTTTGTTCTCTGGAATCAAGCATGTATGTTCGAGCTTCTGTTTATGAAATTTGATGTGCTCTGTGTGTTTGCTTTAAATAATGTTTATATGTGAATAAAAGCATAAATTAAAGTCTGTATTTATTGAATCTGTATGTTTTGATGCATCAGACACTACACAACCAATGTATAGACAAAAAAAGATGAAATAATATTAAAAAAAAAAAAAAAAAAAAAAAAAAAAAAAATCGGAAAATGTCTTAAAAAAAACATGAGGATGGGCAAATTATGACAGAATTGTAATTTTTTTTGGGTGGAGTATCACTTTAACTGAATTAAATTTAAATAGTTGTACACTGCAATTTGCAATTATTAGAATTGAAATGTGTTTTGGAGGGTGACAGAATTACTAACTGTATGCAAAATAATTATTGCATTAATAGTTGAATTTACATTCTTCAGACTGTGACAAAGTCAAATGATTTTTCAGGTTAACACACATTTTCCAAGGACTTAAAGAATTTTTGAGCCACAACAGATATGAATGTAAACTATGTACCAAGATTTTCTAGTTGTATTCCATCTGATTTCATGAGATTGTCAAAATCAAAATTAAGGCTTTATGACAGAGCTTTTTTTTTTTATTTGTGGAGATTCTCTTTCAAGCTGTGATGTCACATAATAAAGTACTACATAAAGTTACATAATAACGCGTTTGAAAATAAATACATAAAACAAAAAAGTTAGACAGTGACTCACTCCGGTTTGGCTCCCTGGATCAACAGGACATTAATGCATTCCATGTTTCCGGCCCGTGCTGCTTTGTGAATGGGTGCTTCACCCACATAATCCTGAAACCATTTGGAAAATGCACATTTTAATAGGCTTTCACATCATCACCAAGTTCTTTACACTAAAAATGCAACAGACAGGCTGACAATATTCTAGTCATCAATTCTTTCATTTAATAAATACTTATGTACATCTATCAGAATATCTAAATTTATAAAAGCTACTTCTGCATCTCTGGTTGTATTCATCTGAAGTAGGGAATCTAAAACATTCTGCAAGTGAGCCATAAAAACGACATTGAACTTTTCACCCTAACACAACAGCTCCCCCTAACGGGTGTAAACTGAAGCACAGAGGATAACTTGCTGTTAAATAACCCAGATAATACCACAAAAAGTAGGTCAAACCACACAATTACTGAAGAAGCAGTAATACAACAGAGATATCGCTAATTTACTTCCTTTCAAAGCAATAATACAGAATGGACTTGCTTGTGAGCATTATTTCCCTCAGTGTCTGTGCATGTTTGTGTTTAAGTGAACATATTTGATGCTTGTCACTTTTAAACAAAGTGTCATGTAAATGCAAGTCAAGTAAAGTAAGTTGAACCTGATTAGGAATGCCCAATTATTTGTCTGCTTGGAATGGGCCAATGAGAAAAATTAGTTTCACTCTCTAAACTTGGCTGATCGCAATTTTAGTTTTTAAAAAAATACTCCAGCTTTTCAACGTGAAGAACAAAACTGTAAAAAGCATAACAGGAGTTAGATTCAATCCTCAAATACAGCTGGTCAAGCAAGAGTACTGATATTTAGCCCAACAATAGTGGGAATTTTCATTCTGTCACTCCACTTGTCTGCTTGTCTTCATCTTTTAGGGGTAAATATCTGCCAGTGCCCTTTGGGCTAAATCACAGACTACAGTTCTCAATCCTTGAGGACAGACGTCACCATTCAAAGATCTGTCCATCACAGACAGGATCATCCCTGGCAATAGGATCAGTTTGGCAGAGATTTGTGCACCAGGACATCAGAGAGAGGATAGAGAATTGAAGGAAGTGGAAGCAGGGATGATAAGTTAGGGCAAGTGATAAGAGGGCTTCCAAGTCACTTCCTGAAAGATAAATTGTGTCAGAGGGCTCACAGATTAATTAAATGACTCAAGAAGACAGTGAAATGAAATGAACCTTTCAATGCTGAACATTTTAGTTCATTATTGAGAGACTGTACTCTTGAAAAGGGCCCTTGCAAAAATTAAAATTAATGAGTCATAAGGCTGATATGCACAAAAATGTCTAAATAACCAACATGATCAAAAATTTGCTGATAAAACATGCTTTGTCATCTGATAGTTTATTTTATTTTATTTTATTTTTTTAGCAAGTAGAAGGCCTGTTAGTATAAATGTACAAAAGTCTAGCTTTGGGTTGTGGTTCATGTTGTAAACATAAAAAAAAAAAAAACTTTGATATTGCTATTAATATTTCAAGATGAACACTTACTAGACCGAAGCTATTTTTTCCATAGATGTTTTTTAATTGTTTCTCCAAGCTTTTGAGAACAGTTTTTTGAGGAGAGTCACTCATCATTGTATTGCACTGCATTATATGCTTGGAAACCACAGAGCATTGATTTTAAAACTAAGCATTTATATAAAATTATAAAGCATTATAAAGCATATAATAAAGACATATTAGAGAGTGTCAACTGATATTTGTACCATTTACTGCAAGTAGTCTGCTATACCGTTATAAAGATCTAATTGATTTACATTACTTGCCATGACAGTTTCATGATATAAATTATCAGTATCTCCAGCAAATATCATATTTTTCTCAGTCTGGGCCTCTGAATAAAACAGAGTTGTTTTTTTCTCCATATTTTCACTATATCATACATAAAAGCCTGATATGACTAATATGGTACTTCACATAAAACACATGCAAACTGTTGATTTTGTCTAAAAGTTCAATAAACTTAAAACATTTTTCTAATCATTATTTCAGGTCAGGCTCTAGAGGGTTAATAAAGCCATATGTATAGGGCATTATAAATCCTACAACATTATCAATTACTGTACATGGACCTACCTGTCTGTTTATTTCAGCCCCTGTGTGTAAGAGCCAGAGCAGGCATTCCGGATGTCCTCCAAACGCAGCAATGTGAGCTGGGGTTTGGGCAAACCGTGTGGTCAGTGCATTCACTTCACATCCCACCTGCACCAGCCTCATAACACACTCCAGCTATTTTTGACAAAGAAAAACAACAAATCAACAAAGTAGTGACATTACATTTCACCAATCCCTAGTGTCTCCCCCTACATAAATGAGAAATCAAATCAGCCATCAATAATTCCAGAATAATTCAAGTAATAAGAAGGGTAATAAGTACTTTAGCTCAGGCTGTGGTTTATAGCAGCAGACTTCATAGTTGTGAAATCAAATAGGTTGAGACACACTGCCAATCTCTCTTACTTGCTATTTGAAGATCATGTTCCCTGCTCTGCTGTCAGGGACTGACAGCTGTGTTACATTTTCAGTATGGAACACCATGGGGCAAATCATTACACTGTTCTCTGGCTCTGTTCTCCGGCTCTGTTCTCCTTTCCTGACATTAAACAAAGTCTGGAAAAATAGACCAAATCCCTCAAACACACTCAAGTCCTACCACCTTTGTTTGACCTTTGAAATTGCTTCATGGCCAAAATGTCTGCAAATGTGCACAATCAGCAGATGTTAGGGGCAGAAAAACAGAATGTGCTTGTTGCATGCGTGTACATAAGATAGCATTTTTACCAGCTAGTAAAATGTGTAAAAGAGAAAATGAGATGTGGTGAAATGTAGAACGGTCAAGACAATAAAACATACTAGTATAACATAGAAATGTACTAAAGCAGAGTAATTTGAATTAAGGACAAATGTGTTGAAGCGTGGGAAAACAAGCCACATTTCACAGGACCAGTTCTTTGCTCAGAGAGTTTCTCTGGAAACTTCCATTAGGAATAAGGCTAAAAATAGTTATGCCGCTTAAGCTTTTCCATTTTTCCACAATGTGAATGAATGCCGGCACTAAGACATAATGAGGTGTGTTTGAAATAACACCAATTGTTAACATAAGACAAAAATTCCATTTCCATCATGAATAGACATAAAAGCAACTTCAACAAAACTATCATTAATCTCATGTTAAATAACATGCCACAATTTAAACAACATGATCAACAAATGTGTACGATTTAACAAGAAGCATGAAAGGCTGTCAACTGTATGTCAAAACTTCCAACAAACAAAACCGTTTTTTCTGCTTTTTTTCCCATTTCGTCAGCTGAACAGTCGGTATGTTTAAAACAATTGGACACGCTCTTTAGTCATTCAAAGCCTGGTTTTCATTTCTGTCACAAATTAAATACGGTGCTACCCTGACTATGGTATATAGACAGCTATACAACGCCACCAAAAGTTTTAACAAGACGAAGGTTTGGATTTTAAATTCACGGTTTTGGCGCGTGTTGTTTTATTGGTCTTCTCCCAGCCAATGAATGAATCGGTTGGCTCGCGCCTGTGCGTGCTGGCGCCTGATGTTGCTTATGCTGGCTGTGGTCCATACAAGTTGATTTTTCAAAGTAATGTGATCCAGAAACAAAAAGGAAATCGGGAACGTCTATACTCGGCTTCATTTCTTTTATCCAACTTAACTTGCGAGGTTTATCCGGTACTGCAAATGTTACAATTAAGAGTGAATAAGATGAAATGTGTGCTACTGACGCTGTAGTCTGCTTCATCTCAGACAGAAATCATAATGCTTTCAGTTCAAACGTGTATTAAGTGATTATATCTGCTCTTACCCAGCATGCGACTTTGCACGCAGCCGCTGCGAATGATATGACCCGTTTTCTGCCGATGGCCTTATTGTCCAGGCGATAGCAACCCATTTCATACTGATGGGACACTTGAGTTTTGTTTGTATGTGCACAAGCTGTAAGTTCATTTCTTGATGACAGCACGCCTATCTTAATGATGTTACACGCTCGCTATTCCCTAAACCAGCATACATACACGCCTCCTTCTCCGGAAGAGAAAAATAAAACATAAATCTATGCAAACAGCGCACTTCTATTACCTTCCCAAAGTGTGCTGCCCAATGAATGGGGGTCCAGCCGTAAAACGAGTCTTCTGCAACCAGGTCCGCCTGGTTGGTGGAGCGCTGAAGCAGTGAGCACAATGCGCCGACGTCTCCATCCCTACACGCGCGATGAAGCGGGTAACGTATGTTCAGCACCTCGTCGTTGGAGAAACCGGGCTCCAGTCCTACAGACATGATCCAACAGTTGTGCTGCGTCTCGGAAAACACAAATTATTTGGCTTATAAACGCCCCAGGGTGAGCAAGGCGGTGCGTGCTCAAATAACACCTACCACACACACAAAGGAGGCAGTGAGTCTGAACAACACTGCGAATGAGCGCTCACTCTCTCAAAGTGTAACTTGAGTGGCTGTTTGGAAATCCCAGACTGGAGTACTTCTGGGGCTGGGGAGCAGTTTTAGCCCAGACAACGTAATGACATACGGAAAACCCGCCATGGATTTTTACCAGGCGTCTTTTGGACTACTATCATGCCAATCCATGTTTCAAATAACATATGAATGAACGTATTTAAAATAATTTAGTATTTTATGAATGTATCTATCTATCTATCTATCTATCTATCTATCTATCTATCTATCTATATGCTTTCACCCTGTATGGAATTTCTTGTAGAATTTATTTCAGAACGAATTCTGGATAAGAACAGATGTTTTGTATGGTCGATTAAGAAGCTTTATCTTTTATGTTTCAATTTTTTTACATTTTACTATTTACTATACTATCTACTTTTACTGTTGATTTGGGGGATGGTTGATAAGTACATGACTTTTTATGCTCAGAACAGTGGAGGGCGCTAAAGACATCCTTTAAACATTGTGAGTTAATAGGTCAGAGGCCTTTCGTTCAACGTTATCAAATTTGTACTTTTCGAAATGAAAACAACGAATACAGCTAATGTTTCGTCTGTGTCATCTGCAGAAGAGGTAACTTAGGCATTTTCGCGGAGTTCAAATTTGTTGTTGAGAAGCTGACGTTTATATAAGAGTTTGTGCAACTGTTTAGCAAGCTAATATGCTAATTAATTATTTGTTTGATATGGTATGTACTTTTGTAAATATAAAAAGACTTTCCAAATAGATATTTTTGTCACAAAAACATTTTAATCGCTTTCCAACACCAACTCAGTTATAAGTATGATCAAGACGAACGCAAGTGCCAGAATTACCACAAGATGTCACTGTTCAACTGCTAACGCACGGTCAACAATACAAAATACAGAAATGTGGTACTCTGCACAAAGTCATATGTACACTGTAAGGTTTTGTCCACCACTAACAGTGAACAAAACCGGTCCTGTGTGTTTAAAGGATGTAGGATCAGACTGCTTTGTTCGAGTCAGAAAGCGAGACTTGGAGAAACTGGAGGCAGAAGTCAGGACCCTACGAGAGCTAATGCCAAAAGTAATCAATTGCGACTTTATTGATACTGTCCATAAAGGACGGTCTCTGGACGCATGTAAGAAAAAACTCTTTCAGTAACAGTGGTTAGTTCTGATACTAATATGGAAACGATATGGCTTTGTTCATGCTTGACACATGTTAATCACCCTGTGTAATGGACATTGTTACGACAGCTGTGTTGAGCAAAATTCAGAATTGAAGCTTCAATGCATAAGCTGGAATTTTATTAAAATTGGCCACACCTGACAGGAAGTTGAATATGAATAACAGGAAGATAAGCTTACTTAATTGCAGTTCAAAAGAAACCAACCCGGATAATACATCCTGAAAAAAAGGATAATGCCCCTTCCACTCTGGTTCACAACAGCTAATTATACATATATGTGACCCTGGACCACAATTTTTTGAAATTGAGATTTATACATCACCCAAAGGCTGAATAAAGGCTGAAGGATGAAGCTTTCCATTGATGTATGGTTTGTTAGGATAGGACAAAATTTGATAAAAATCTCAATATTGAGAAAATCGCTAAAGCTGTCCAAATGAAGTTCTTAGCAATGCATATTACTAATCAAAAATTAGGTTTTGATATATTTACGGTAGGAAATGTACAAAATATCTTTACTTAATATACTAATGAAAAATCGATAATTTTGACCCATACAATGTGTTTTTGACTACTGCTACAAATACACTGTGCTACTTAAGACCATTCAAAGTTTGTCTTGTCTTTATCTAATAAAAATGACATCTATATGAATTTTTTTAAAATGTTATTAATTTCTGCTACCTTACATTTAATTTTTTTAAGCATCCTGTTTCCTAGATCACTTCAAATTAGTGAAAAATATGAAACTTGCATTTAAAAGAGTCTCAGTTCAATTCTGAATGGTGCACAACCTTGTTTTACGGCATTTATAACTAAATGTTAATTCTGATAGTTGTTTTAATAAAAGGTTCTTTATTGTTATATAGTTAAAGAACGCAGTGACCGTGAGCTGCAGCAACAAAGAGAGGATTGTCAGCACACCCGCTCCAAACTAGATGTTGCTCTGAGCGAATGTCAGAGAGAGAAACAGGTATTAAAATAGATAGGAAAAAATGAGAGACTGAAGAGCCCACACTGAAAAGATTTTAGGAAAGTATCCACATAAATAGTTTTGCATTAATATACTGCATGTATATGTATTAGTGCAATGGTTCTCAACCAGAGGGCTGGGACACACTAAAAGGCTTCATCACACTTCCAAGGGTGGCTTGGCTAAAAAGTGTGATCTTTAGATTTAGAGAAGTTGTAGACATTTTTATGATGATTCTAAATTTTTCTAGCTATGTCATGGTCTAAATGCTGGTTTTTTTTTTTTATATATAACTATTTGTGAGTAAAAATATTAAAACAACTAGAAAAAATGAAATTTACAGAAAAACAGAATTAAATTATTTTAATTATTAAAATTTATTTTATTCAATTATATTAAAGGAATAGGTCACCCAACACTCTCAGAAAAAAAGGTACAGTTCTGCCGCTGGGGCGGTACCCTAAGATACAAAAGTGCAAAGGTACATTTTTGTACCTTACCTACTCCTAAACAGTACATATTAGTACCTTAAAGGTACATTTTAGTACTTTGAAATTACATATTGGTACCTTAAAGGTACATATTGGTACCTTAAAAGTACATATTTGTACCTTTTCAGGGTACTGCCCCAGTGACAGAACTGTACCTTTTTTTCTGACAGTGAAAGATGTGAAAAATTTTATTTATTTATTCAATATCTTGTGGATGTTTGAATATTATTCTTAACAATGTGGTGTCTTAGGGTCAGAAAGGTTGAGAACCACAAGCGTGTTTGTATGACAGGGAGAAATCTCTTCCCCAAATAGGTACGTTATGGCTGTCTAGTTATTCATGTGTGTATGTACATACACATATATTTGTAGGAGAAGCTGGTTTTAAAGCAGCAGTTATGGGAGTGCAGAGAGGAGCTGCAGCAGCAGAAAGCATTTTGTACTGATCTGGGCGCTGCAACTTGCACACTGCTCTGGAGTGCATCCCAAAAGGAGGAAGCAATCAGAGACATATTGGCTGATGTAAGTTTGTACCATTTTGGGAGTGGATACTGTTAAGCACTGACTTCCAGTTAGATCACATAAGCCAGGTTGTTTTGAAAATGGACATGTATTTGCTTTACCTCAACCAGGTAAGAATACTTTACATACACTTATGCCTCCACAGGGTAAACTGGAGCCCTTCCTGAGCATTGCAGGTCAAACCTTGGAGACTTTCATCAAGTTTCTGAATGACGAGGCAAAGCCACAACAGAGTTACAACTCAAAAGAGCATCATTTGGTTCTGGCACTGGCTGGCATTGTTACCAGTGAGGGCACTGAGTTTGGTTTTACTACTAGTTCAATCTAATCAAATCATAACTTATTTTTACTGTATATTACCATCTCAAGAATGTAAGAAATTGACATTTCATCTCTTCGTTGGTTTTAGATATAGCTGCTGTGTCTTGTGGACGGGACTTCTTATCCTCTTCTGCCCACATCCTGTTGGATACTTTGTTGCAGCTGCTGCATCTAATGAAACCAGGAGTGTTTCCAAAACTCAAAGTGTATGTTACAACTTTTACATTTTAGAAAATACATGACACATGACATATGGTTGTTACACAAAAAACATCATACATATAACATGTATGGCAATATTGCTCTTGATATATAGGGCAATATTTTCATATATTACATTTTCATATGGGCAAGATGAACTCGCATGTTTTTAGGGTGCAATCAAAACTAATTACTTTTTATTTAATGGTTACACCACATGACAGTTTCAGAGTCATCAATAAAATTGTTTTGAGCTAGGTTTTAAAAGATTTTTTTCTTTATTGTGGACACTTATATGGTATTTAAGCTATATGCAATTTCATACATGAAACTTAATTGTCGTTATTATTGTATAACGTATTCTGAACAAGTCAGTGTGTATGTGCTTCCTTCTGAAGAATGTGACTGTTTACTTTTGTGTGCAGATTGATGCTAATGGCTCTGTATAACATAACTATCAGTGTGAATGGACTGAAGCTTATAAGTGAGAACCGTGGACTTCCACCTCTTCTGTGCACCCTTCTGGAAGGTGTATATGTGTACATTTGTGTGTGAAGATTTAGAGTTCATTCAATCTCAGTCATTCTGTTGTTCACTTTGGGCTTTTTTACCCCCTGACATACATAGAAACACTCTCTGCCTCTCCCACAGACCCTGACCCAGACGTGTGTCTGCAGTCATTGAGGCTCCTTCAATCCTTACTGCTGGAGAGAGACGTCATGTCACACATAACAAAAGATTTTCTGAGCTCTTTCCCACTCAGTCGTATCCACCATCTAGCTTCAAGCCGCCACCCTGCTCTCAAGCAAACAGCCAAGGAGACACTAGAAGATATGGCTAGCTTTACCAACACCCAGACTAAAGACACACAGAAAGAGCAGTGAAGCCCAGCCTTTCATACTCACTTAAAAAATTAGGTCTAGGTTTAATCTAGGTCTGGCAAACTGCATACTAATTCTTAGACTTGGCCATGTTTTAAATGTAGAGATTTCCAGTAGATTTCCAAAAGAATAGATTTTCAATTGTAAGTCATGCTAAAACAAGCATTAACCTAATTTGTACATGAAGAACATTACACAGTTCTTTTACTTTAGTCATCTTATACTGTGTTTGGCCCTGGAAGTGTTAAGAAATGACTTCTGCAGAACTTTCTTAGCTTTATTTGTGACGTAAATACAGAAGACCGCTATAGATAGATGTGCATGTCTTGCATAAAATGCCAGAAAAGCTGTAAAGCATGCTTTCATACTCAGTGTGCCCTTTATATCACTTTATGCTCTGAATGAAGTCAGCATCAAATCGATATGTGTGCTGCCCTTTCTAGCACACCCACAACATCAGCGGTCTCTGTAGTCCAGCCTACATGGAATTCTAAACTTAAACACTGGAATGATAAATCAATCCTTTTCAAGAAGCCCTACTTAGGATCATTGTTAGGACACAACACAGTAATCAGCATATATGGGTCAAATGTCACTGAACCAACTAAAGTATGGCCCTTTGGGAGTCAGCAGCAACAATTTTAGACATGATGGTGTCTAGTGTACCTAAAGTTTGTTGATGTTTTGTATTCTAAACGTTTTGTTCTTAAAAATGTTTGATTGTTCTCATTTGCATTGATTGCTTTGATTGTGGTCTTTCTCCATTTCTTTTACGCTGTTCATTTGCATATTACTTACTAGGCAAAGACCTGTTTCAGGTTAAACAGTTAAAGGTGTTTTTTGTACTCTGATGATTTATCACACATGCAACAATGTTCTGTTCTGTAAAACTGTTTGTCATTGATGCCAATTAGTAAGATGTTCATTTGTCCATCTCAGAGAAATGCAACAATTTAAAGGCCATCAACATAATCCTGTTGTGTATATCATTTTGGGGACAAATCATTAAAGCTGACTGGCAGTTCTTGTGAAGAAGATGTTAATGGAAATAGGAAATGAGGTCATTTGATGAGATGAAAGCTGTTGTCAGTGTTAATCATACTAAAACCTGAGGTCTTCGATGGGGGAGATTGCCAAAGAAGAGATCCGTTTCATTGATTACTAGGTGAGAGTACATAGTCCTAGTTCTCATATCAGTTCAAATTTTACAGCTTAAATACTGTAAGTCTTTGTGATTGCGTGTACAGGATGTCTCGATTATTATTTAAAATCACTTATAAAAGCAGGGGAAAACACATCATTCAAGAAACGCTTCAGGAACAGGAATATATTTATATGAATATTAGAAATAAGACTAAAAAGACATCCACTAAAGTCTCTTGTTTTCAGTATTATCTGCAGTCAATTTAAGTGAAGTGGAAATCCATTAGCAGTCTTTTTCTGAAGATATTTGTATGTGGAGTTATCGTTAGACTATGCTTTAGTGGGATAGATAAGACTATGACTAAATAATGAGATAAAAGACATAAAAGCTCTTGTCAGTGAAAGTTTGATGAGAAACCTGTTTCAATGACAAATCTTTTCTGCATTTATTTTTCAAAGCCATAACTCTTTCTTTAGATATTTTATTCCAGATTTATTCAGCACAACAACAAAAAAGGTAAGTGGAAATTAGATGGATGTTTATTGATTGGGTTGACTATTAATTACAGACATCAGATGTTATGTTGCATCAAACATACCCATACTCAAATGTAATATATACATATTAAACATCCATATATCATAGATATTGTCATATGAAGTAGTAACATGTGAAACCTATTGGAAATGGGAACAATTTCATATATAATATAGCTATGTTTATATATATGTAATACATTTTTGGACATATATGTCATGTACATGTATTTCCATCCTAAAATCTGTCAGTACATGTTGGTAATATATAGGTAAACATAAAAGATAGACACTAAATATTTGCATCTCAGCCTGATTTCTCTGTCACTGCACAGAACCTAAGGTCACAGAAAATAATTTCAATATTGACATTTTTTCGAAAGACTCTAAGCACTGTGTATCATTAGTTTACTATAGTGCACTTGATGAGTAAATAAAAACAAGTGAGCAAATTCAGACACTCAGTGTCATTAGAGATGAACACCTGCTGTTAACAAGCAGAATCCATGAAGGAAATAGAGGAAACAACCAGACACACAAGGATAAAAGAGGGGTCCAAGATGTAGTTCTTAAACTGGTGTCCAGATTAGTGATCCTCAAGCACATCATGACTAGTTCGCTATAGGGACACCCGACAGGTTTTTGCTTGCATTGATGTTTTCCCTGCCACTGTGAGTTGTATGAGGTCACGTCCATTCATAAGCAACAGTCCACCCTGTAAAACCCAAGGTCAGTAAGCCATAAAGATGACCTGAATGCACTAAAACTAAGAGATTAAATGATTCCGCACGTGCTTGGAGCAAATAATTTGCCTTCTCCCTAATCTGCCCTACTTTACTGAGAGAATCAGATTTTACTCAGATCTGCTGCCGCCTACATCTGCGTCATGATGCCTATAGCGCTCTGCAGTTTGCATTATAGTGCTATAATGTGCTGAAGAAGTTCTTTGTAAACGCTCCCCTAGGAAGGGCACTACTGTGATCCCGTTAATCGCAAGTTATTGGGTTAATGTTAACACCCATCAGATAGTAGCTCAATGTCTGGGAACTTGTGATCCAGCGTACGCTAGTGCTGTGTTAAGTTGCTGGGCAACATGAAATTTCGTTTCAGCGGCTCTCTGACGCAAAAGTGACGTTAATAAAGTAAGAATAATTTTGTTATGGTATGTTGGCAGGAGGCGGAGCCGATCTCGACCGAACTCTGAGGGGAATATGCTATGAAACGTGGAGAGGTTGTTGGAGAGATGATGACAGCCCAGCGCGAGACGACTGACTTTTCATGAGAGAAACAAGAAAATGACTGGGTTAATGACTTCATAAACAGGCTTACTGGCTTAATTTAAAGGGATATTGATCATTTTCAGCGTATGAAGAGAACTTCGTAAGAATGGATTAAGCTCGGCGCCCCAAAAGGTAATTAATATAATACAACAAGGACGTTTTCATTTCCAGCTATGAAAATCAAACGAGGGGCAATGGTAATTGTGATTCATTATTTATTTTTTTTTATTTTTTTTTTTTCCCTAAACATGAAATTTACAATTCACAAAAGCCCTTTGTCGTTTGGCAATGGTCTATGTGATACACTACAAAAAAAAAAAAAAAGTAACAAAAATATGTTCTAAGATGTCCCATTAAGTTGTCAAAACGTAATTAAATGAACATTTTATACAATTTGCTTATAAGAAAACGTTGCATTTAGTATTTTTTTTCAAAGGGAACATTACTTTTGAATGTTCTTTGAACGTTAATAACATTTAAAAACGTTAGAAAAAGGTTCAACTAAAACGTTTTAAAAGAAAAGGTTCCATGAACCTTTATGCTAACGTTTTGAGAATATTATTAAAGACTTTTTGACGGAAGGTTTTGAGAGAACTTTGCCAGAACGTTAAAAAAAAAAAGTTCATAGAACGTTCCATGTGAACTTGTAACCTGCAGCTGTTACTTTAAAGAGATTTTTTTTTCCACATGATTTAATCCATTAAAATAGCTTTGGTGGTATAATGCATTTAAAATACATTTAGCGATAAAATACTGTTATTTAAAACCAATTAATTTAGTTACTACCATTTTTAGTTTTAGTTACTTTATCGGTGTACCCATGTGTGAATGATTTATTTCACATTTAGGCTATAATACGTGAATTCTATAGGAAACATTAACAGAAGTTTAAGTGATAATGGTTTATCTTATCTTGTTCGCTGTTTCAGTCCTTCTTTGTCACAATGGTGATTTTGTCCAAGGAAAAAGCAGTGACCCAGTCCGGCAGACCACTGCAAGTGGGTTTCTACGAGATCATCAAGACATTAGGCAAAGGAAACTTTGCTGTGGTCAAACTAGCTAGACATAAAGTCACAAAAACAGAGGTATGTTGTGGTTTTTATTACTTAGAAAGTGCAATGTACATCTAAAGTGCAATGTACATTAATTATTGCTCATTAATTTCATGTTAAATTATCTTTTTATTTATTTCACTGTTTTTTTAATAACATATTTAACTAATTTAACTTCTTAGTTTAATAAACAAACATATTTTCTGGTTGTGCTTTAACAGGTTGCCATAAAAATCATTGATAAAACTCGACTTGATGAATCTGACCTAAAGAAGATTAATCGAGAGGTTCAGATTATGAAGCTTTTGCAGCACCCACACATAATCAAGCTTTACCAGGTGTGTATAGACTTGTGATGTTCAGTTATTATGATTTATTGCTATCCATATATAATTTGTGACCCTGGACCACAGACATAAAGGGTATTTTTATCATAATATATAATTTATATCATATAATAAATAAATAAGCTTTCCATTGATGTATGGTCTATTTGAAAATCTCGGATCTGAGGGTTCATAAAAATCAAAATATTGAAAAAAAATTGCCTTTAAAGTTGTCCAAATGAAGTTTTTAGCAATGCATAAAACCAATCAAAATTGAGTTTTGATATATTTATGGTAAGAAATTTACAAAATATCTTCATGGAGCATGATCTTTACTTAGTATCCTAATGTTTTTTTTTTGTTTTTTTTTTGATAAATCATTTTGACCCATACAATGTTGTTGGCTATGGCTACAAATATATCTGTGCTACTTACAACTGGTTTTGTGGTCCAGGGTCACATATAGGCTTATTCATTTATTAGGAACACAAAGTGTTGATAGACCTTGGTAAATAACACCTTTATTAATTCATATTCATATGAAATTAGACTTTAATATATTATATATTACAATTATTATCCAATTTCCTGTCTGTATAACCTTGGGCTTTTCACTTCACTTAACTAGTTTAAGCCAGCAGTAGGCCAGTTTACGATGAGTTTACATTATTCCAATGCACCATGACTTTCCCATGGTTGCTGCTTCCTCCTTACACTGGTCTCTCAGGAGTATGTGGAAAGGGGAAAATAATGACCTCACAATGGAAAGGTCACAATACAACTGCTTTCTCAATAATAACTTAATAGCGGTGTTCCAAATCTTTTTAGATGCATCACAAAGTGTAAGAAAGCAAAACAGAAAATAACAAAGAGCTGTGTCCTATAAAGCCTAAAGAAAACAAAGCAAACACTGAAATTAGACAAAAAATCAGATGCAGTTTGATTTACAGATTTAGCATTTTTAATAGTTTGTACAGAAAAACACTGCTTATCACCAGTCTGAATGTTTTCACTTTTTGGAAACTGTAGGTTATGGAGACCAAAGACATGCTATATATTGTGACAGAATATGCCAAGAATGGAGAGATGTTTGGTAAGCCTACTCATGTGTATTTTGCATACTTTTCTGCCATTGTCACATGTTAGTTACTAATACTGCTATTATATTTCTCTTTCAAAGATTATCTTACCTCAGTTGGTCATCTAAGTGAGGCAGAAGCTCGTTGTAAGTTCTGGCAAATCCTTGATGCTGTAGAATATTGTCACAAGCATCACATTGTACACAGAGACCTGAAAGCAGAAAATTTACTCCTGGACATTAACATGAATGTAAAACTAGCAGGTAAGTAAGATGTTCTTCTTTTTTTCTTAAATTACTTTTTTAAAATTAAATCATTATTTTAGTAAATTATTATTATTATATAAGGTAATATAAGGTAATTTTAGTAAAGTAAATTATTATTATTATTATATAAGGTAATAATATAGTAATAAGAACTGGAGTTGGGAATCGCTGAGCTAATATATAGCATCTCTGTTTTTCCTCAGACTTTGGTTTTGGGAACTTCTATATTCCTGGTAAATCTTTGTCTACCTGGTGTGGAAGTCCTCCCTATGCTGCCCCAGAGGTCTTTGAGGGGAAAGAATATGAGGGACCATCCTTGGATATCTGGGTAAGATCTTCAGCTTGAGTATATCTTCTGATCCTTCACAAATAGTCTATTATAGATTGAATTTTTTTTTTGGTGTTAAGGAAACGTCTAAAATGTGAATGTCTTCCTGGTGCCTCATAGAGTCTGGGAGTATTGCTGTATGTATTGGTTTGTGGCACACTACCTTTTGATGGCACTACTCTGCCTGCCTTAAGACGAAAAGTCACTGATGGACGCTTCAGAGTGCCATTCTTTATTTCACAAGGTATGTCTTCCTATATAGAGCAGCCCTGAAACTGTGCACTGAAAAAATATTATGTAATATCGCTGAATCAAACAGTAAAGACATTAATTTATACCAAGCTTTTTTATGGGTTGGAAAAGGTAGAAATGGCTCTTTAAAGTGCAGGTTCAAAGCTAATTTTACTCGATGTAACTGGTAAAAATTAGCTTTGTTGGTATAAATTAATTTATTTAGGTTGACATTTGGTCCTACACAGTTCACAATTTGATGGCCGTTTTCATTTTATTGTTTTTATTCATTTAAAAACTTGCCATTTTTGGGTTCCTTGCCATTGTTGCCTTTGGCATGTTTGGTTAGGGACACTTAGTATTCTGCAACATTATTGAATTGACTGTACATACACTATTGAATGAGAACTGAACTGGATGATGACAGCACTGTTTTCTACACGGCTGCTTTACAGCTGATTTGAACTCATTTTATAATTGATGATCTTTACTGAGTCATTGAACTGAACTAAATTAACACTGTACTGACCTCATCTGAACAATGACACTTGTTTTTTTAGAGCTGCTTTACAGCAGAATTGAGCACTGTTTGCTTTCAATAAGTTACTTTTCTCATATATCCCTGTAAAGCTGCTGTGAAACAATCTGTATTGTATAAAGCACTATATAAATAAAGGTGACTTGACATGACTTAAAACGGATAGTTCCCCCAAAAATGAAAATTCTGTAGTTTACTTATCCTCATGTTGTTTCAAAACTTTCTAAGTTTTTTTTTTTCCCCTGTTTAACAAAAAAGATATTTTGAGGAATGTGGGTAAGCAATTTTTTCCACACTATGGTAGTCAAAGACTACCAGTAAATGTTTGGTAACCCACATTCCTTAAAATATCTTTTCATTATTGGGTGAACTATTCTTTTAACTCCTACTTATTTTATAATGTAGTGTGCTGGAATCTTGTCTTATTTCACCCTTGCCATTCACCTCATTCCGCAGACTGTGAAAGTCTCATACGGAGAATGTTGGCTGTTGACCCTGCCAAGAGATTCAGCATGGCACAAATCAAGCAACATCACTGGATGCAGGCTGATCCCTCTGCTATATGTCAGTTCCCTTCTTCCTCTTCTTGCCCTGAGTCTCATTCCCAACAAGGAACTTACAGTGAAGCAGTTCTGAGTATTATGCAGACAGTGGGCATTGACAGGAAGAGAACCATAGAGGTGAGAAGCCCAGAGATCATGGTCTGTGTGGAAAAAGAAAAGGGGATAGTTCAGTCAATAATGAAAAGTTTGTCATCATTTACTAACCCTAAAGTTGTTTCAAACCTGTATGATGTTTTGTTTGGAACTATTCCGAAGCTTGGAACTATTCTCTGTTTATAGTACACTGCAAAAAGTGGTAACCTGATATTAAATACAGTTTTTTGACTTAAAACCTGTTCATTTAGGTGTTACTAATTTTTTCAGTGTAGGAGAGGAGATGCTAACTGTGTTTCATGCATTTTAAAATAGTTTGCTTCTTCTCTTTTATTCAGTCTCTTCAGAACAGTAGCTTCAACCACTTTTCTGCTATCTACTGCCTGCTGTTAGAAAGAGTGATGAAGCATCAAGCACTGCAGCAAAACAAACTGGGAACTGAGTGGCTGAAAGAGCCATGTCACACTCCTCAGGGGATGGTACTGCCTCTGGAGGATGATCTTAGCACACTAAAATACACATGCTCCGCTTCTGCTGCCTGCCAGCTAGAGACTACAGTATATCAAGAGTCACAGGTGGGGCATCTAAAAAAGGAGGAGAAAGAGGACCAAGCCCTGGTCAGTCCTTCTGTGGAGTCCAGAAAATCACAGAGACACACTCCCCCAGATGCCTCTGCATCCCAGAAATTTTCCTGCTTGCCAAGTAAGTTTAAAGGAATCGCTAAAGAAACTACATTCATGATTGGTCCATACACAGAAGTATTGTGGACACCCGAAGTCCTCCATCACCACAATATGTACATGTTTACAAATGTATTTATTGTATGCTGCACAAAGTGGTAACCTGCATTTGTTACCACTCAGGTAGCTATTTCTACCTGATTTAACTCATATAAATAGTTTTTGTAGTAAGAATGTGTCATAATTCATAAGCAAAGCAGCACACTGGAGATGCAGAGAAATGTTAAACAGTCTTTAATAAATGAACACAAGGGATAATCCACAACAGAGGCTTAGCAGACACAATTACAACAAGTAGACCTAACAGAGACAAAATGGAAGGACAGGAACTTAATTACACAGGGTAATTGGAAACACAGGTGCAAGGGATTCATAATCAAACTAAACGAGCACAGGAGCTTGACCAAATAAGGAAAACAGGAACTGAGTGTGGCAACACAAGACAAAATAGGTCCATAGTCCTGACAGAATGAATGTATGTAGGTTCAGTGATTATTAATATTTTTGACTTTGAACTTTGAATAAAACCAGTTCATTTAGATGTTACCATTTTTTGGGTTACCTTTGTTTTCAATGCATCTGTATTCCTGTATAAAATTATTAATTCCTTTTAACAAAAAAATTACTGACCCCAATCTGGGTCTACTACTAACAGTAGTGTATGTTAATAATACAAGCGAAACAATTCACAATCATAATTAAAACAGTTCACTCAATGCCCAGCCCACCACCATTTCTTACACCCACAAACAACAGTGGAAAACTAAATTAAAGTAAGAATGTAAAAAATGGTAACCTGCAGTTGTTACTTTAAATGGCTATTTCTGCATGATTTAACCAACAAAAAGTAGTTTTGGTAGTGTAAATGTATTTAGATTGATTCAGCGAGATGAAATAATATTTTTTGACTTGAATAAAACCAGTTAGTTTAGATGTTACCATTTTTAGGTTACCATTTTTTCAGTGCACATGGACATTAAAAAACAACAACTATCATATAAAACATATACCATGTCCTCTTTGTCAAAATCAATGTGAAAGGTTTAAAGATTTAAAGACATCATAAATTCTAAGTCTCCATTGTTCATGCATTGCACAGCACTAGCCACATTATTAAGCAGTTTTAGTCCTTTTACTGTATAGTTAATTAAATTGAACTGTTACATCAAGACAGATTGTAATGATTGTAATTGTGTCGATTGGACTGCTGCCTGCATTTAGTAAACTGCACTTTCCACACAATACAATCTCAAGCATCATCACTACTCACGGAGAGTAATGTGCTAGATATGAGGATGGGATGAGTCACTCAAATATGAAGAACTCTGTTCTTTACTCTGAACTGTATAACAGTGCCATAAACTTTAAAGGTCAAATTCAAGGTTATAAAATTCTAGTATCTCATATTTATAGCCACACCAACTGCATAGTATGCCTCAGGTAAATCTGGGATATCTGTTCTAGATTAGTCTTAATTAAAAAAAAATTGTTTTGCCATATATGAACTAATGAACTAATGACTAATTTAATGTTAATTTAATTATTATTAATGTTAATTATTTAATTTATCATCTCAGAAACTATACTGATATTAAAGTGATGTACATTGTGTCTAACTCTGTTTTAATAAAGTAATAATTGACCCAAAAATGAGCTAAAATTCACCCTCAGTGCATCCAAGATGTAGATAAGTTTCTTTCTTCATTGGAACACATTTGGAGAAATTTAGCATTACATCACTCACCAGTGGATGGAATGGGTGATGTCAGACTGGGAGCCCAAACATCTGCTAAAAATATCTTAATAATCCACACAATTTTAGTTCATCAATTAAAGCCTTGTGAGAAGCTGCATGTTTGTAATCAAAACATTTTAATTTTAAACCATTGCCTCCAGCTAAGTCTTCTATCCATAATATTGCTTTCTACATTGAAAAAGTCGTGTTGTCTGAATCAGGGGGAAAGTATGCACAGATCAAGACCGTTTCCAAGCCAAATGAGACCAAAAGAGATTTGAACAAATATTCTGGTGGATTTTGATGTGAGAGTGCAATAGAGGATGGACTTTTTCACTGGAATTACAGACTTATATTACAATTTTTAAGGTAAAAGCATCTTAATGATGGATTTGTTTCTTACAAACATGCTTTCCACTTCACAAGAAGTTTTGATGGACTGGACTCATGGATTACTTGTGGATTATCGTGCAGTTTTATCAGCTGTTTGCACTTTGTAAGCGATGTAATGCTAATTTTCTCCAAATCTGTTCCCACGAACAAAGTAACTCATCTACATCTTGGATGGCCTAAGAGTGAATAAATTTCCATTTTGGGGAAATTCATTCATTCCATTTCCATTTTCCCTATTTCTTGCTTCAGGAATTGTCATAGACCGTGTAGATGGTTCTACCTCAGACTGCTGCCTCAGGTCCTCTCCTTATGCTTCTACTAGTTCTTCTTTTACCACCCTCTTCACCCCATCAGAGATTAGCACTGACACCAGTGGCCAAATAACTCAGGGACTGAATCCGTATTCACTAGGAAATCCTGACACTCATTCATCCACTCTTGGGCGCCAGAGTTACCTGCCTTTACCCAGCTTTCAGGAGGGAAGGAGATCCTCAGATAGCTCACTTATACAAGGTCAGGAAAACACAGCACACAGAGCAAATTATATCACCGTAATGGTTCTAGTTCATTAAACAACTTCTCCTCTTTTTCAGGCGTAAAGGCTTTCCCAACTCATTTGAGAAAGAATGTCCATATTAAGGGCCAGCCGAGTTGGAATGAACTTAAGGGACCTGTGAGACGCACATGCATCCTCGATAATAGTCCACAAAGCGGTAATACATTGATGGTTTTGACAAATCCTCCATGCTTCCCAACTGAGGACGACAATGGCATCCTGGAGAATGTTTTAAAAAAGGAAAGGTAATAATAATTCAGTGAATAATTATTTGCCCTTGTAAAAAGAAGTGCACATAATTGTAATGAATGTGCACTTGTAGTGTACTACAAATATTAAAAGTATAGTTTTAAAAACTTGGACTTGCTTATAATGGAATATTAATTAAATAAAAGGCGATTCAAGTGCACTTAAAGAGAGACACTTTCATAACTGTTCATGTTCTTAACACACTTAAGTGCACTTTTAATGCACTTTGTAATAATGTGTTGCAAATTAGCCCAAAAAGGGAAATATGTATTAATTGCTTATGATCAATAAAAGTATTTGGATCAAGTAACTGGTTTGGGGAATTTATGACAGAATCAGTCTTAGACATCCATGCCAACACTCATCTAGTGATTGTTTGTTGAGAACATGTAGTAGAATATTACTCTTTTGGCCATAAATAATAATACAGTAATACAGTACACAAAACCAATCACAATCATCAGTCATCTGAAAGCTGACTAAATAAGAATTCCATTGATGTATGGTTTGTTAGGATAGGACAATATTTGGCTGAGATACAACTATTTGAAAATCTAGAGTCTGAGGGTACAAAAAATCTAAATATTGAGAAAATCACCTATAAAGTTGTGCAAATGAAGCTCTTAGCAATGCATGTGACTAATTAAAAAATATGTTTTGATATATTTATTGTAGGAAATGTACAAAATATCTTCATGGAACATGACCTTTACTTAATATCCTAATGATTGTTGGCTATTGCTACTTAAGACTGGTTTTGTGGTCCAGAGTCACATATCCTAACACTCATCCAGCACACTTTTGATGCATGATTAGGGACTCCAGTTCTAAGCAAAACTACAAACAACCTCAAGTGTGATACAAACGAACCCTTCAGTCGTTTCACTACGACGTTACATATGGGAACTTGCTTGAGAGTCCAATCATCTCTGAGCCTTATTCAAAAGGCCAATGAACACTGGCGAGTGGTATTTGCATGCCGAGCCACTCCCCCGTACATACGGGTATATAAGATGGCGGCATGCAACCACTCATTCAGATTTTCGCTTCAGAGCCTCGTCTACGAGCTAAACACACACACAAAAAAAAAAAGAGTTCCTGATAAGAGTTGCGCTCTCTCCGCTGGCGTGCTGCCAAAGACTAAAAGAGCTGTTCTAAAAGAGCGTTTGGCAGCCGCCAGCGAGATCCTGTGGGCTGCCGTTCTAACGGCAATCAGAGAGCCTTTGCATTCCAGCGAGCCCTGTTTGAGTGCACAGTTGGGCCGCGGTTCCTCCCTGGGCAAACCGGGATCTAAAAGAGCAAATTTCTCACGGCTGTGGAAGGCATTTTCCCGGTATGTCTTTCCGGCCGTGCGCTTCCGGATGTGGTAGTTTCCTCGCCTCGCTGGACGGACATGATCACTGCCTCACGTGCCTGGGCCGAGAGCACGCTGAGGCAGCGTTCACGGATGGTTCATGCGTTCATTGCGAACGCAATGGGGCGCTGCCACCTGGCGGGATCGGCCCCATCTCCCCTCCAGGGCGTGCAAGCTTTCGTCCGCTCTCGCGGGCAGGGGTTACCACGCCGCTGGACAGGCTGCCACTGCCCTGCACGCCATGGTGGCCTTGCAGGTCTACCAAGCACAGGCGTTAAAACATCTGCACGAGGGTGGCCCTGACCAAGGGGCTATGCAGGAACTCCGTGCCGCCACCGACTTCGCCCTCTGGGCGACGAAGGTGACGGCACGTTCCCTTGGCCAGGTGATGTCCACAGTTGTGGTCCAGGAGTGACACCTATGGCTGACCCTGGCCCAGATGGCAGACGTCGACAAAGCTCGCTTTCTCGACGCTCCCATCTCCCAGGGCGGCCTATTCGGCGACACCGTCGAGGACTTTGCCCAGCAGTTCTCGGCGGTCCAGAAGCAGACGGAGGCGATAAAGCATATCCTCCCCCGTCGTGACAGTGCCACCACGTCCGCGGGGCCTCAACCTCCGCCTGCCCGTTGCCGAGGGCGCCCCCCTGCGGCCCCTAAAACACCAGCTCCGTCCCCTGCCGAGGTACACGATGCCAGACTGGCAGCCCAACGTCGAGCTGGCCGCGGGAGAGCGGCGCCGCCCGCGCTTCAGGGACCGGCCAGGAACACCCGCAGGAGAGCTGCGAAGCGTCCCTGACGCGGGCAACCCAGAGGTGGAGGAGATTGCTCTTTGGGGGACGACAACATCTACGTCCCCACTCCCGGTGGAGGGCCGGGAGCCACTGTGTACTCAAATGCTGCCGTCAGCCTACGGGTCGACGGTACCCACAATTTCACAGAAAGAGTCAATTTCCTCACCTCTGGGGTCCCGGCCCCGAGTTCCCGTTCTTGAGCGACGCCTTGCCTCCTCGGATCCGGACTCGGAGGTCGATATCGCCAGCGCGGGAACCAGGGAAGAAGGTAAGCGCTGCCCAGTGCAGTCAGACTTTTCTCCAGGACGTTCTTCCTTCTGGGATCAGTCCCCTTCCCCTTCCCCCCCCAGGCTGCCCCACCGCGGTCACGTCGGTCAACGCTCCTTTGATTCCCCTGGCGACCAGGCTGGGAGCTTGGCTTCAGCTTCCCAGCCCCTCGCAGTGGTTGATTCGGACGGTACGTCTCGGCTATGCGATTCAGTTCGCCAGGCGTCCGCCCAGGTACAGAGGCGTCCTATTCACTTCTGTCCACTCGGACACACATGCCGCTGTCCTGCGTGCGGAGGTTGCAGTCCTACTGGCGAAGGATGCAATCGAGCCTGTCCCTCCAGCCGAGATGAAGTCAGGGTTCTACAGTCCCTACTTCATCGTGCCCAAGAAGAGCGGTGGGCTAAGACCCATCCTGGATCTTCGAGCGCTGAATCGGTCCCTTCTCAGGCTGCCGTTCAAGATGCTCACGACGAAACGCATGTTAACATGCATTCGTCACCAGGATTGGTTTGCAGCCATCGACCTGAAGGATGCGTACTTTCACGTCTCTATTCTACCTCGACACAGACCCTTCCTGCGGTTTGCTTTCGAGGGTCGAGCGCATCAGTACAAAGTCCATCTTCCATTTGGCCTGTCCCTCTCTCCCTGTGTCTTCACGAAAGTCACGGAAGCTGCCTTGTCCCCCCTCTGGCAGATGGGCATTCGCATTCTCAACTATCTCGACGACTGGCTTCTCATAGCTCACTCGCAAGATTTGTTGTGCGAACACAGGGACCTGGTGCTCCGGCATCTCAGCCATCTGGGCCTTCAGGTCAACCGGGAGAAGAGCAAACTCTCCCTAGTGCAGAGGATCTCTTTTCTCGGTGTGGAGCTGGACTCGGTCAACATAACAGCCCGCCTCACCAACGAGCGCGCACAGTCAGTGCTGAATTGTCTGAACTCATTCAGACACAAGACAGCGATCCCTCTCAAAACATTTCAGAGGCTCCTGGGGCATATGGCAGCTGCAGCCGCGGTGACGCCGCTGGGCTTGCTTCATATGAGACCGCTTCAGCACTGGTTACACGATCGAGTCCCGAGATGGGCATGGCACCGTGGCACATTCCGGATTGGCGTTTCCCTGCAGTGTCGCCGCCTGTTCAGCCCATGGTCAGACCCGGCCTTTCTTCAGGCCGGAGTCCCTCTGGGACAAGTCTCCAGGCATCTTGTGGTTTACACGGATGCCTCTTCCACGGGTTGGGGTGCTGTATGCAACGGGCAAGCAGCCTCGGGCTCCTGGACAGGACCTCGACTGCAATGGCATATCAATTGCCTAGAGTTGTTGGCTGTGCTTCTTGCGCTGCGTCGCTTCCGACCGATGCTGCGCCACAAGCACGTGCTTGTTCGCACCGACAGCACTGCGACCGTAGCCTATATCAACCACCAAGGTGGTCTTCGCTCCCGTCGCATGTCACAACTCGCCCGCCATCTGCTCCTGTGGAGTCAGACGTGGCTGAAATCGCTACGCGCCGTTCACATTCCAGGAGAACTCAACCGTGCAGCCGACCAGCTCTCACGGCAGTTCACCCATCCTGGAGAATGGCGACTCCACCCCCAGGTAGTCCAGCTGATTTGGAGCCATTTCGGCAAAGCCCAGATAGATCTGTTTGCCTCCCCTGAATCCTCCCACTGCCAGCTGTTTTACTCCCTCAGCGAGGCTCCCCTCGGCAGGGATGCGCTGGCACACAGCTGGCCTCCGGGGCCCAAGTACGCCTTTCCCCCAGTGAGCCTCCTTGCTCCTCTGTGCAAGATCAGGGAGGACGAGGAGCAGGTTCTGCTGGTTGCGCCATACTGGCCCACCCGGACCTGGTTTCCAGACCTCATTTCCCTCGCGGCAGCCCCTCCCTGGAAGATCCCCTTGAGGAGAGACCTTCTTTCTCAGGGGATGGGCACAATTTGGCACCCGCGTCCCGACCTATGGAACCTGCACGTCTGGCTCCTGGACGGGACGCGTCAGACCTCTCCGGCCTTTTACAGGCCGTGATAGAGACTATCACTCAGTCTAGAGCTCCCTCTACAAGGCAGGCCTATGCACTGAGGTGGGGTCTGTTCGTCGACTGGTGCTCCTCTCGCGGAGAGGACCCACAGAGATGTCCGATTGCAGTAGTGCTTTCCTTCCTGCAGGAGAAGTTGGAGCGCAGGCTGTCCCCTTCGACTTTCAAAGTGTACGTTGCTGCCATCACAGCGTATCACGATGCAGTGGATGGAGCATCGCTTGGTAAGCACCAACTGATCGTGAGGTTCCTTAGAGGTGCGAGAAGGGTTAATCCTCCCAGACCGCACCTCGTACCCTCTTGGGATCTCTCCATCCTCCAGGGTCTACGGGAGGTCCCATTCGAGCCACTTGCGTCAGTAGAGCTAAAATATCTGTCACTTAAGACAGCGCTCCTGACTGCACTGGCCTCCATCAAGAGGGTAGGGGACCTACAAGCCTTCTCTGTTGACAAAGCGTGCCTGGAATTCGGGCCCGGCGATTCTCACGTCATCCTGAGACCCCGGCCCGGCTATGTGCCCAAGGTTCCCACCACGCCTTTCCGCAATCAGGTGGTGAACCTGCAAGCTCTGCCCCTGGAGGAGGCAGACCCGGCCTCTGCGCTGCTGTGTCCAGTCCGCGCCCTGCGTATATACGTGGACCGCACTCGGCACTTCAGACGCACCGAGCAGCTATTTGTCTGCTTTGGAGGTCAGCAGAAAGGGAATGCTCCAAACAGAGGTTGGCCCATTGGGTGGTAGATGTCATCTCCCTGTCGTACCAAAACCAGGGAGAGCCATGCCCCTTAGGTGTTCATGCCCACTCCACACCCTTCGCGTCGAGGCCGTGTCCTCCCGTGTCTTAACATAGACATCAGGTGAACGGGAGATCGGCTGGTGTCGGCTTGCTGCGCCACTCCTACGGGATCCATGCGCTATATCCCTCAGTTGTTCCCCCCGGTGAACCTTGGGTCCTCCATGCCCCGCAGTCAGGCCTAGCTGCGGAGTAGTGCCTGACTGTGCTCCGGCTGGGTCTCCTTCGCCCAGCAGGTTGTGGCAACATGTCTCAGTATTTTTCCATGGTCACCCAGAAGGCCGCTGTTTCCCCCATATATCTCTAAGGCTATAGATATATTGAATTACTTTCATTCCACTGTAGAGATCTCATGTGCTCCGCCCCCCCAACTCCTGCTTCAGTAACAACTGGCATCCTTGTGGGGCCCCTCTATCGGCCCTCAGGGCGTTGGGAAGGTTACGTTCATATCCGTCTGCTGACACGTCCGCCTGTCAGCACCCGTATATATACATACCCATATGTACGGGGGAGTGGCTCGGCATGCAAATACCACTCGCCAATGTTCATTGGCCTTTTGAAGAAGGCTCAGAGATGATTGGACTCTCAAGCGAGTTCCCATATGTAACGTCTCCATTCCCTCCTTCAGGGAACGAGGGTTACGTACGTAACCTAGACGTTCCTTAATTCTTAATTTAAGTGGATCAAATAAGCATTCTAAAGTTCAGCTAATTGGTTTTAAAATAAGTTTTGAAAAGTTCAGATAATTGTTTGTACTGTATTTTTTAATTTAAACTGTAACACATTTTCTATAATTGTGAATATCATGAAATTGTGTCCAAAAATAAAATTCACTGAAAGAAGTGTTCTTATAGATTTAAATTTAGATTGCATTAAAGTATATTATTTTAAAGTATGTTGTTTCCATGATAGGTGTTCCATGTAGGATCACACAGTTATTTAAAATCTCAAACTGCTATAAAATCAAGTACATATAACATTTTTTTTTTTTTTGTAGGTTGGTTTCCTCCTCATGCCATCAAACGCGGCAGCAGTTTCTCTCAGTGCTATCTGCTCATTCCCCTGATCATGTGAAGAATGATGCAAGTCTAGAACCACAGAGCTTCTCCAATCCACCTCAGCATCAGAGGAATCCCACCAGTCACTCATCCTGCTCTCTGAACCCTCAGCTTCCACTACCGTCAGCTCTTCAGGACTCTCTGTGTTCTCTCTCCTGTCCTTCATCCCTTGTGGCATCAGCCGCAGAGCTTCTTGAAACTCGACTACAGATCAGTCCACAAACTCAGTCTCTGCCTCAGACTGGGCTTCACATTGGCACTGTATTACCCTCAGTTAAGTGACAATGATTTGATCCATTGTACATAATACATAGTTTAGTATTTGCCACAATGGTGTGCTTGAGATTTTAAGAGTGAGTGACTGAAACTGACTGATAAATAAAGTCTCTAGATCTGGTTTAGCTAGATGTGCGTTTGTATAGAAGTGAATAGTTTTATAGAGACATCATATTGCTTGGTCTTTTTTGGCATGATTGTAGTTGTTTAGATATTGTCCATTAAGTGGTGTATATATGTGACCCTGGACCACAAAACCATAAGTAACACGGGTATATTTGTAGCAATAACCAACAAAACATTGTGTGGGTCAGAATGATAGATTTTTCTTTTATGCCAAAAATTATTAGGATATTAAATAAAAGATCATGTTCCATGAAGATATTTTGTAATTTTCCTACTGTACATATATATTAACTTTATTTTTTATTAGTAATATGCATTGCTAAGAACTTAATTTGAACAACTTTAAAGGTGATTTTCTCAATATTTAGATGTTTTTTGCACCCTCAGATTCCAGATGTTCAAATAGTTGTATCTCGGCCAAATGTTGTCCTATAAATCTCAATTTGAAAAATTGACCCTGGTTTTGTGGTCCAGGGTCACATATTATTATTATACATCAGTTAAACATTTTACCATGACTGATGTATTTTGTTAGTCTTTTTGTATCATAATTTGTAACTTATTGAAGTCATTACTAATTGAAGTAATTAATAATTAAATCATTACTCATTAAGATATCTTCAGTTGGGATTCTTACTAAGATTTCAGTTCCAAAAAAAGTAAAGTAGAAAATGCCATTATTGTGTGATTGGTTTAGTTAAAACATATCTTTGATTACACTAGAGATTATTGATTTTGTTTGTTTGTTTGTTTGTTTGTTTGTTTTAGTAGTTTAAAACCAATTCATGCTCGGAACTATTGAGTTTATTTAGGCATTTTTTGGTTGCACTTTATTTTACAGTATGTGTGCCTGTCTAAGAAAGTACTGAGTTAATACCTAGCTATTACCTAGTTATTGTATAATAAGTAGACAGTATGTACATTGGGAACAGGACTGTAAAATAAAGTGCTACCCATCTTTCTTTAATGTCTTCATATTTACTTCATATTTTAAATCATTAGGCTACTGACAACAGTTTTATGCTTAAAACATATTAATAGTGGCCTCATTGAATAAAAACACCAATAGTCAATAAACAATCAATGAGTAGCCCTTATCACAAAGAGCAGATGTTTGAAAAAAAGACTGGACATTTTGGGTTGTTTCAGATACCATTTTTTTCAGTTCAGTAAAAATCTGGATGTGTCTTATTTGTAGTTAAATACATATATGCATCATTCAACCTTTTCACAATAATATAACCTTAAATCAGCTAGCTGGTGATATGTGGCTTAATTATACACTGCACAAAGTGCTGACCTGCAATTGTTACTTTAAAGAGACTTTTGCTGGTATACATTAATGTATTTTGGCTGATGCAGCAATATTAATAGTTTTGATATTAAACCAGTAAATTGTTACCATTTTTAGCTTACCATTTTTTTCAGTGTACTATGATGTATAATGTGACTTATATTACACAGAAAAAAATACGAAAACAAGATTTTTTGAATGGTTAATGGTACAACTTTATTTATGTTTTAATCACTTTTTAGTAGACCCCTGAGGAGTCAGTAATCAGTAGAACAGGGCTAAAACCTACAAGACAGGAAAGAGTCAATGACAAGAAAGGTCTAGAAAAGAGGTCATGACACAGGCAAGGGAGGAGGCCGAGGTCTGACTGGTGATGGAATCTCTCTCAGATCTGAAATCTTCAAATAGAACTCTTTAATCAAGCTCTCCAACCTTTCTTGGAGCATTTAGTTCTCCAACTGATGCTATATATTAAAGGATTATACTTTTAAATAATGATTACTCTTATAGTAGCCTGTATCACCAGGATCAGAACAATGACTGTTTGCGATTTACCAGAGGACTAGAGAGGAGCGCAGAGGCTTGATTAAGAAAGAAGACCCCCAGCCAATCATCCTGATCCATTTCTTGTGTGTCATGAAAAATGAAAACAATCATAGTGGATTATGGAGATTATTAGCTAGTGTAGTCTAATGAAAGAAGGTATTAGGTCAGATATACACTGACACCCTTTGAAGTGGAAGTGGGAGGAAGGGCTTGTTTAATGATAAACAAATAGAGGATTTGCTTAAATCCACCTTTAGATGCCCTCTGAAATCAAAGCCCCCTGTGAGCCCCACTCACACCTCCATACCACCACCTCACTGTGGGGAGTAACCCATCTAGGAGGAGGAGCCTGAGTTGGTCTTGTCCTCCCGGGTAACAGGGATGGTGCGATCTCCGCGGCCAGCCTCTATGCCACCAGTCTTGGGTCCACAAAGAGTAAGCAGGCCATCAGCAGACAGTGTGCAGGTAATAGCAGACTGGTCCACGTTAGAAGGCAGACGGTAGCGGCGGCGGAACTCACGGGCGATGTAGCCGTGATCGTCCTGAGGAGCCAAACCACAAACACAGAAGAAAAGGGTAAAGAAAAGGCTACATCATGCACAGACAGTAAAGACATTACTACTGTAGCTCTTCACCTCATGACATCAGACACTTACTATGTGCTCTTAGATGACCTGAAGATGCCTGTTATATTGTTGGAAAACTGTATTCAGTGTGGTATAAAGGTTTTGAAATATTTCCAGGAAAGACTAAAATAGGCCATATTATTGTTATGAGGAATAAATGTGTACAAAATTGGAAGAAATTTAAGGAAGGAACAAGTACTTTACTAAAGTACTTTTAAAGGCTTTAAATATACATATATATAACATTGGTATTTAATTAATATATATATATATATATATATATATATATAATTAATGTAAAAGTAATGCATCAAGGTGTAGATATTTTACAGTAAGGTTCCATTAATTAAGGTTAACTAATGTATTAACTAACATTAACTAATAATGAGAAATACATTTGTTACATTATTAATCATTAATATTATGTAATAAAAAGAAAACTGTTGATTTTTGCTTCATGTTAGCTCAAGACCATTAAATAATATTAACAGATACAACTTTTGTTTTTAATAACATATCAGTAAACATTAACCATTAATAAATGCATTAGAAGTATTGTTTGTACTTATTATGTAGTTACCGATGTTAACTAATTGCATCTTACTGTAAAGTGACTCAGCAAACTGTTTATTTCTGAAGAAAATCTTTTTCATTTATTAGAATTTTAAAAATTTATTAGAGTCTGGCAAATCTGAATGTGACATAGGCCTACCAACCTTTTAGCTTAGATCTTATTATTATTAAGATCTTATTATTGTAAGATGAAGAACCAGAATAGGAGCCTCATATTATTAAAGATCCACTTTCAAATACAATTTAAAGCCCTTTAAATAAGCTAAAAATACATTAAATAAATGTAGGAATGAAAAGAATAATGAAGTAATGAATATAAAATAATCTATCTAGAGTTGGGCACCTTTTTGCATGTTTTTAAGTGAACTGTTTACCTCTGAAGAAGTAAGTTAATGAGAATTTCTAAATCTTAAATCTGTTTACTCTTTTCTCACAAATACAAAATTGTACATTTGACTTTTAGATTTGATTTAGATTAGCTTGATCCTGATTACATTACTGTAGATTTGAACCCATGTACTGTAGTGTACGTATCAGTACAGTTCATCGAGCACAGCCCAAACATAGTCAGGAGGCTCTTGTTGATAAGGTCAGACAGAACAACAGCTTTAGGGTCAATGCATTTTAAAACACTCTACCAGTAAAGGCCTGGAAAGATTACTCACAAGCCCTTTACTGGCGTTTAGGACTCCAAATGGGGTGGCAGGCTATGACGCAAAAGTGACGTCAATCTGACACAAACATTCTGAGAGATCTGCTTACTGTTTCCTCATCTGTGCTTCCCTTAAGGCTACTGAAACATGTGAATAAATCCATAGTACTAAAATAGTGACTATGGGGATGGGAGAATGGGATAAAAATAGAAAAGAAACTGAAGAGAAAAACACATCTGGGAGAAAAAGAGAGTGAAGTAAACAGGAATAGCTGATGAACTATGAAATTATGAAATTAAAATAATCCAAAGGTTTTTTACGCATACATACATTTCTTTCACATATAAAAATACTACTTTCACCCAGTAACATTCAAAAACTATTTTTATTATTATTATTTTTTGTTTGTTTTTTACTTTTTATATGCATATTTATTTGTTTTGGTTGCTTAATGCTTTTTCACTAGAACAACTGGTACTGCACTCAGATATATGCAGTCTGCCTGAACTGAATCATTGTTGAACCCTGTCTGTGAAAGTTGAGGGTCTTATTATTTGCTGTGATGATTTGTCATCAATCATCAAAGAAAATTATTGAATAAAAGCTAAATATTTAATTGTATTTTCTCAATATAGGCTATGTACTTTATAGACTATATAATTCTTTGTGACACACACACATTCACAGGAATTTATACTATACTGCTGTACAGTTGCATAGTTTACTCTACACTGAACACTGTGATGCAAAACAAGCTAAATCACCATAAATAAAGCATTATTCACAAGATTTGGATGAATTATTCATTCACTACTGTCCTGTTTAAATACCAGCTTCCTTCCATTATTAGAAAAATCAGCACGTCAACTAATGAGAACATTTGATGGTTAATTGAATTTCATTGTGAGTTTCTTATTACACACATTCTTATTGAACACATTCGTTGTCATGTCCAAATGAGCTGTGACCTCACCTGTCTTTCTCCATGCTTGCCCTGGATCTCCACATAGTCGTCTGTCACCTTGACACTGAGCTCATCAGGAGAGAAGTGTTTCACATCCAGGTACACTGTAAATTTGTCTCTGTCAGACCTCACCTGCAGAAATGGTCAAGCACAGTGGAGATACATCAGTGCGGTGTTGCTTGCAGATACAAACACATAAGGATTTTAGATTATTTCAGGAAAAAAAGAAACTACTGTGACAAATTCATGAAAAAACATAAGTTCATTCAGCCAACTGCATTTAGCATCCAGGTGGAGATGAATTGTAATTGACATGTTTCACTTGTTTCATTCGGAGTGACACTGTTGTGAATTGCAGTGATGGATTATTTAGCATGCCACAGCATTAAATTAATAGTTTGTAACTTAATTCCTTGCTTAGTTATTTTCTGTAAACTTATCAGAGAAGGTTCTGGCTATTTTCTCCACTGTCAATTTTTCATCTGTTCTCTCTCTCTCTTACAGCACTGCAGTCTCCACTGTTTTGTCTTCTGTCTCAGTTATGCATTGTTTTGTAGTTTCAGGGTTTTTTTTTTTTGTTTTGTTTTTTTTTTTTGTTCTTATTTGCAATTAAATCCTGGAGTCTGAAAAACTGTGGAAATGTATTTTCTGGAAACCTTGCTGCTTTGAATGTTTCACCTTGACAATATACCTCACTTTGAGGTGATACTGATACTATATGCCATTTATCATAAAGATAATTTAATGCCTTGATTTAGTGTTAAGCAAGCCCATGCACTGGGCTTCAGCATCAACAGTGGCATTTTAAGATTCTAAATCTAAATCTTCTCAGTTCATAGTAAAGCAGTTCATTACCTCAGAGATGCCTGAGTTGGAGGAGTCCAGGAAGTTGCGGAAGAGTGAGTGTCGATAGTAAGGGCTGATAGTTGAGGCAGCGAAGGGGAAGAGGTCATAGTCGAACAGGCCTTCTCCAAAGAGCTGGTCGAAGAGACGGGTGGGGTAGCTCAGGGTGCGTCTAAACCAGGGATGTTGGATGGCAATATCCATAATGTCAGGCTTGATACCTCGCAGCTTGGATTAGGTAAACGTGGACTGGCAAATTTCAGCCTGATTGTGATTATTTGCACCGGATGTTGAGGAAATTTTCCAAGGAAAAGATGTGGACTGAAGGCAGGTATGAGGAGGCTGATAGAGGCTGGTACAGTAGACAAAGATCCTCAGTGATGTGTGCTGGTCTCAGTAAAGGCAAGCTCCTGGTTATATACCTGTGCTGCAGAAAGAGAGGCTTACAAGTGGATCTCTCTGGAATGGCATTATCTCATGGTGGGAACAGTGCTGTCAGCAGAATCGGTGGGGTGCACACTGACCTGAGAATGACAGTCTAGCCCTGAATGGTTCCCGGTAGTTTCCTGCTAGCCAGTTATCACCGGAAAAGTGACTGCCAAAACAAACCAAACCATACAGACAAAGTGGAGTAGCTGCACTACTAAGGGCGTGTTTTGGTCACTTGTTACACCAGATTTTTCTTAGTCCTGACTACAGGCATATGCCTGCATATTCCTACACAAAATTGAAGCTTTACTAAAAAGTTTCTTTTTAAAAATTAGTCTGTAAAGTTCTAAGGGAGCTGACTCTAAAATTTCATTTTTGACAGCATGTTACTCCTGATTACAAATCATGGACAACATAAAGAGAGGGATTAGTCTAGGGAATGTAGTGAATGAGTGAAATGCACGTGCTCCCATCCAAACCCATGTGCTCCCATATGGTAAAAAATAAATAAATATATTTTAAATTATATATATTGACATTTATTAAAAATAAATAAATAAATAAACAAATAAAATCATTTATGTTGTCCGTATTATTGTTGCTCTATTTATTTTAAACAGAAAATTATATTGATGATTTTATTACTTTGTGTGTTATCATTAATGTATTATATTGTATGCCTTAATGAACTGTCAAAAATTAAAGTGTACATAGTGGTTTTGTATTTTGTGTATCAAGATTGTTCTTTCATAAATCTTTACATAGTGAAATTCCTGTTACGCTACTGTCATTTTAGAATGTAATTCTAACACTTTTCTTTTTTTTTCGTTTTAAATAATGGATACTTTTCATCTCTATCCACATTCTACTTTAAGGTTGGAAATATATTTTGGTGCATGAAGGTATAAATATATTTTAGTGTTGTAGCTTCACAGCTACAACACATATTTAGCAAATATATTTTAGCTAGAAATATAATATATATTTTTTACCATAAAGGCTACAGAATGAAACTACACATCAGTATTTATTTTTAACCCCCTTTATTTTTATTTATTTTTTGTAAAAGAAATCCAAACTAATACAGAATTTTTGGATACATTATTCCATTCAGAATAATTCTGTACAGAAACAAGAAATAAATCAAACTAACAAATTATGACATATGGGCCATTCTACAGAACTGGTGCTTGCTTTTTCAACAAATTTTATACAAACTTTATGCAAACTGTATAATATCCAAGGGACATTACACATTTCTAGCAATTGTGATAAGTTACTTCTCATATTATATTTTCAGAACGTTTTGAAATATTTGTCCTCTCCTCAAATTTGTCACTACCAAAACACAGTAGTATATACTTTAATAAGAAAGGTTATATTGACCTATTAAGATTTACTTACATCTTCCTTGTAAATATATATTTTTTCTATTTTATTAAAACTTTTTCAGAGGTAAATCAATAACAGTTACAATTTCTATTTTATTAAAACATTTTCAGAGGTAAATCAATAACAGTTCAATCAGAGATATTCTTGTCTAACTTACATCCCTGCTCCGGCATCGAAACAATGGATGTCGGGCTGTTACAGCTGATCTGAGGTAAGACGCTCATGTCAATCAACTATCGTGGGAGATCTTTTCAAATCGAGCCATTCTCAGATGCCTGTCGGTGTGACAGGCATCTGAGAATGGCTCGATTTGAAAAAGGGGATATTATTTTTACAAATTAATTAAAAACCACTGCATGGACTTTTATCATTATAGGGTAGATGTGTACATACACTGCCAACACACATTAATGTTCAAACAAGATGTAAAAGTTAACTTTGCATCCGATGACGCCTTTAATTTTTGACAAAAAAACATCCCATGTTTTGGTTGTGGCACATTTTTTGGTAGTGACAATAATGTTTCAGTAGTGACCACATCACATTACGGAATTTTAACTAACATACTAAAACACTACTAAAACATACTAAAATACTACAAATTTGCATACTAAAATTTTGTTTATTTTTCCCAAATCAAGGATTATGTGTTCTCTTTTGTCACTATACTGAAACAATGATGACATGTTTTGGTCATGACTGTTACAGTAGTGACGATTTTATAGGTTAACACCCCAAAAAATGATGTCACTTCCAAAACTTCATTAAATGTTTCAATTTTAGATACTCTTCAACCTAGTTTGAAGATGCTAATCAGCACATGGTTAGCTAGCACAATTGAAAAAACATATAAATACACATATAAAAACTAAATGTTATGGAATAACTCCCAAAAAAGAGTGTTTAATTATAAAAAAAATGATGTTTGGTAGTGACATATTAAAGTTACACACAGATTTTTCATCCTTTTGAACACATTTACCTCAAAATGATGGTGTGGTCTACTCACACCTTATAGCTATAGGAGAGAGTGACGCGTAAATATATGTCCTGTGTAGTTAAAATCTGTCTTAGCCAGTGGACTAAAACATATTTTGGTAGTGACACGAAAATGCGGGACAATTTTTTTTTTTTTGTTTACATAAAGTTTTTCAGTCTTTAAAAAAAGCAACAGAATATAATGCAAAAATTATTTTAATATAATTTTTATAAGTTATCATAATTTAGGGGTTAGGGCCCATATACATTTTGGTAGACTGCAAACTGTTTTTTCACAGTAATAGTTTAATAGCGTATATAGTAAGTGCACTGACACACCTACACATGTACAGTAAAATGGCTTAGTGAAGATTTTATGTGTGGAGTATTTAACTCATCTACTATCAGTCTGACCAGTGTGAAGCCATAATTCCAATGGCAGACATAATGACTTCCCCTCTTGTCCGTGCGGCAGCATTAGGGTAATCCTGGGGGCTTCACCTGGCACGCTGGTGAGGCTTAACTGTAAACCACCAGCAAGGCCGTTTTTCCATACCACAGACACAACAGCCTTGGCAAACAGACCCCAGCCGAGCAAATGGAGTGAGGATGGGTGACCAGGCCACCGGATGGGTGGTTTAAACTTTGGCCAGGTTTCAGCTCAGTCAGCAGCTTTTTTTGGAAACTTTTTCTTAGTGGACTGCACCATGAACAGAACTATTACAAGAGCATAAGGTAAGAAAGGATATTTTATATGAAGTCTGGAGACAAAATGCAAATGGCAATGTCTTGGCAATATCATCAAAAACTGTCTAGATGCTGTTTATGGCTTCCCTTTGATTGTTTCATTTACTGTGACAAATTCAGTTAGGAAAGGAGCAATTCTTCTGACAACAACATGTTAACATGTTTGACATATTCTCATACATTTATTTTAAGACAAAAATACACTGTTAAGTTTAATTAAAACATTTTATTTGAAGCTTTTTAAAATGGTATTTACATAATTCTTTGTAAGATACCAATGTACCAACTTTTTCATATAATGCAGTAAGACGGCTAGAGTAATGAAAGCAAATTTAGAAACAACATTCAAAAACCATACTGGTAAACCACTCTGAACAATTTGGTTTAACTGCAACATCACATCAATCAACCTGGCACTCTTTCAATTTTAGACCTTTCGAGCAAATTTTAGGTCTTGCCCCAGTTAAACCTGAACCATCTAATCAAAGTCTTTTAGAAAGAGCATTAGAAACTTCCAGATAGTTGTATTGGAACTAAAATCTGCAGGAAAGTGGCCCTCCAGAAGAAGGATTAGACACCGCTGGTTTATAGCTTGTGACAGCTTTTATCTCAGCGGAAAGTTTACAATCAGAGGTTTAACCAGGATGCCTACATTTTGTTCCTGCATAATTACATGTAGTGACATATGTCAAATATTTCTCACATTAAGCAGTCAAAATGAAAATAGCAAGTAAAATCAATTTTTGTGACAGATGCAGCTTTTAAACTTGAAGCCAGCACTGTTTGTCAAAAATATGCAGAAAACAAAGCACCATAATTGTCACAGTGACTAAAACAAATAGTTTTGGAATAACACAATGCAAAATACACATCAATGGCCAGTAACAACTATTTATATTCAGTAGTTAATTATTGGTAAACCTGTAATTTTAAATCCTGTTCTGATGCCTTTAAACATCTTTGTAAATTTGTTTACATTTGTTAATGATTATTAACAACATTTGTAAATGTTTACATAATTATTGGCTATGAAAAAAATAAGCAAGTAATATAATTTTAAGAAGCAGCACCACTCAACCCTACAGCCCAAATTTAGGTATAATAACTATATGATATCTATAGCTCTAAAGTTATGATTTTTTGTAGTGCATCACATTCAGATTGAGGCAGGATGTGCTCTAATGCCTTCAGCATTCATCTGTTGATTCTGACATAGATCGCTCTCTTTTCTCTCGAGCCGTCACAAAGTTGAGGAGATCGATGGCTGTCACCACTCCAAACACCATTTGCTTTAGAGTGGAAGACCCATCTGTCAAATCTGGAAAAAAAACAGCAGCAATTCAGGTAAACATTTCATCATCCTTTCTAGTGCTAAGTGTGTGCAGGATGAGAAAGATATAACTTCACAGATACAAAAAAAAAACTGCCTCTGGCTGCACTCACAATTCTATGTCTAAGCAGAAAGACAAAAGCATTTTTTCATTGACTAAATATTAATTAACCTGCTTGAAGCATTTGTTGTTTCGGTTTCTTCTTTACTTGTGTACAGAAATTCTGTACAGAATTTGTCTTGTGAAATTCTGTACAGAAGATGTGTAATAGCACCCCTAGCGTATAACAATGAAAATACGGATTCTCAGAGCACAATTATAGTTCACATATATGAAGTGTCCAGACGCAAAATCCTCTAAAAGCCACTTCATTCAAAAATGAGATAATGATACTATAGTGAATGCTCTCGACACGATAGTATATGTGCATCAAATTCTTTTACTTCAAACTTGCTAAATCCCAGTCTCAGCCCAATCAAAGTACCAGTACTTAGGTAGAAACTTATACATAGAAGCCTGATAAAAATGCTTATTTTAAAGAAAAATGTCAAATGGACTTCTTCATATTTAGACTTTCTAAAAGTCAAGTATACTTAAATGTAATTTTAAGTATATTTCTGAGAAGTATATAAAGCCCATTTCTGAGAAGTACATAAAAAGAAAACTGAAAGTATACTTTCTTTTTTTTCAGTTTAAAAGAAATATAGATCTTCTTTTTCGTAAGGGTAAAGCATTTATGATATTACCATCATAGGAACATTATTGTAAAGTTTTTTTTCTGCTTAGTTTTCCTACATCTGTGTTTATCTTGCATACATAGCTAATGTGTTTTTGTAAAACAACTGAGAGCACATTATCCAGTCAAGGGATTCAATATGTCAAAATAAACACTTACACTGAATCTGCTCATGGACCACCAGGGCAAAATGATCAGTTTCCAAGATCCGAGACAGCTTTCCAAGATTGTCAGTTAGACGAATCTAAAACAGGCAAAATGGAGGAAGTAATGTTAGATGGAGTGAGTGAGCTCAAACTATACTTTCTGAAAGACCTGCACTAGACTCACCTGCTTGAACTGTTTGTAGAGCACTTTGCTGACAGAGTCAGAGGGCTTGACCTTTCCCGCAAGCACAGAGGCAAGCATATTTCCCAGGGTCACCATTCCCAGAATCAACCTGCCGAGAGCAAGCCAAATGCAACTGCATTCCACTCTTCACTTTTAATCATCGTCAATTACAATGACAATATAGCTTTAATACAGCTATAGTACTAATGACAATTACAGTCAGGTTGATGATGATGTTGATTAAAATGTTCTTTGTTGCATGTATTGCTCACCCAGATTCATTTACGACTGGTGCCTGGTCAAAGCCCTTTTCTTTCAAGATTTTGATGGTTTTTTGGCACGTGACTGTGGGCAGCACAGTTAGTGGAGCAGAAAGGTTTAGACTTTGTAATTTCAGATTCCACCACCTGGAAGAAATTGAATGAAGGATGAATAAAAATGAATGAACACAGAACCGAAAACAAGAGGCTGCCCAGGTTCTACATACTTAGACATTGTATTAATGTTCATAATATTTAATGTATGGAAAATGGGGCTAGCTTTCACACCAAGAAGTTGTCATATTCTCAGCATGTGTGAAAAGTTCAAACAAGAAAATGTACAAATACATTTTCCTATTTAAACATAAACACTCTATAGAGTGTTTTCTATGGAGTTGTTTAAAACACTTTTAAATGAGATTTTTAGATTAGATCAGTTTTGTTCTCCAAGCTACAACATAACAATATCACCAAAAATGATATTTAAAAATCATCAGTTTTTATTACAAAACAAAAAAGAAGAGTATTTTTCAATAGATCGCAGGTCGGTATTAAGTAGTATTTAAAATGTTCAACATAATTTCAACATTTGCTACCCAAAAAATGATTTGATAGTTTTGTGGAATGTTACATGAGTTTTAATAATTGTTTATAGCTTACAAAATGACTGCATTGTGACAACTCATCTCATACACTCTTAAAATTTTCAAAAGGGGGGTTTCACAGTGATGCTATAAAAGAGCTATTTTGCAAGTTTTATAGCACTTTATACAATTCAGGTTGTATTAAAGTATTTTGTGTTACAGTATTATACAGGAAAATAGTGTGTCAATAATGCAAGAGAATGATAGCAGACACTCAATTTTTGACTCAAAAAGTCATTGTCCAGATCAGTTCAGTTCAAATAGTGTCTGTACAATAAATAATAATATTTCCAGAAATTTAGTGTAGTGTAAGTGTTGAAATTATGTTAGTATATTTTATTAATCCAAAGAACCTTTTGTCATTATAAAGAACCTTTTGTGCAGTGGAAAGGTTCTATGGATGTTAAAGGGGTCATGAACTCGGAAACCAAAATTCCCTTGATCTTCTGACATTTAAGAAGTCACTGTACTAGTAAAACATCCTGTAACTTTTGGAATTCAAAACTTTCTTGTTAGTCTAAAAACAGCTTATATTGAAGCTAGTCTGCCAATATGACAGGGTGTGGAATGTGCCACTATATGACACAATAGTGTGGCTAAACACCGCCTCCGCAGAAGAAGATCAACGCCTGCTTCTATGTCGTTGCCTGTTTATCCACACCCACTGATTTGCACATGTAGTGTAAATAAAGGGAGAGGCAAATGTAGGTCTCTGTTTAGGAAAGAGTGGATGAACTTTATTTTTAATGAAGTTCCAGACCGCGTCAGTAAGAACTTTGTCCTTTGTTCACTTCATTTTTACCGTGGATTTGTTTACAAACAATTTGACACAATTTGAAGTGGGACTGTCAGAAAGAATGAAACTGAAAGACGATGCTGTGGTGACTATATTAGATCCAGTAAATGTAAGTAATGTCGCAAGTGTTTTTTATTATGTAGTAACTTTTGCTTTGTTCATTATTACAGATCCTTTGCTATGTACTAAGTATGTAGATTGTCAAACACAACTGTTAGCCAATTATACCAGTGGGCATTTACTTCTGAGTCTAAGATCCGCCTCTCCTATTCAAACAGAGCATTTAGATGAAAGGGGGACAGAAAATAGCCTATTACTTCTAAATTATGATGTTTTTGATGTAAATATCGTGATAACATTATAAGTGGACCTCAGAGAACAGTACAAAATAATGAAAAAATGCTGTTCATGACCCCTTTAAAGGTTCTTCATGGAACCTTTATTTTTAAGAGTGTCTGTAGTTATATGCCTTTATAGAAATTTACTTCTAAAAATAAATATACCCTAATAAATGCCAAACAAATAACCCAGTAATAATTGTGACAAATAGGCCCAGTCTCACACACTCAAAAAAATGAACTTTCATTGTCGTTAGTTTCCCTCTATACATCCATGTTAACATTACTTAAAAAATGCATGTAACGCCATGGACTTAATATAACTGAGTGGTTGCTACAAAAAACTAACATTGTCAGCTTTGCTTAACAAGTGTTTGTTCAGACAACTTAATATAACTGAGTAGTTTCTACAAAAAGCTAACATTGTTAGCTTTACTTAAGAAGTGTTTGTTCAGTCAACTTAACAATGCTGAGTGAAACGCACAAATTAGTAAAACGATGTAGGATGGACCTTTAGGTGCACCGTAGCTGCAACAGAAGACAGACAAACCAGGAAAAGATGCGGGTGACTCTGCTTGTCAGGTATGAATTAAATTCTTTACCATCCTGATAAATACTGCTTTGAAAAAGTGATTTAAGTCTGCACAAAGGGTTTTTATTAAAGTTATAGTATATTTTGGTGCCTGGCAATGCTAATCTGTTCCATACAGGCTACATTTTCATTCTCTAGTATGTTTCCATTTTAGACAGTTATGCTAACTTGTGTTTCTCTCTCAAAACAAGCATGTGGCAATGTAAGGACTGCAAAATAACAGTGTCAACTAGATGGAAATTTTTAAAGCACTATAATGTTAGATTAACACATGGCTAATTTGGTCACAGTAATTGTTTCCCATGCACTATATAATATGGAATTAACATGGAATGTACTACGGAGTTATCTTAATCGTTCATATGCTAAGGATACTAGCGTTTACGATGTTTTATTTAGTTGTTCAAGCCCATGTGGAGGTAGCCTAATTGCTTTTTGTCTTCAGATTTTATTGAATATCCCTGAATGTAAATTTAAAAATGAAAGATATCCTCAGTGTTGTGTTATATCTTTTAAATCTCTAGAATGCTGCTGAGTTTACTTGAATTACCACCACTCAACTGATTTAGACAAACACTGGGTGGATACAGAAGTAAACTGGCCAGCATCTACCAATAAAGGAGATGGAGTTGCAGGATGGAACATGTGTAAACTAATGGCTGTCACTGAGAAGGTTTGTAATATCTGTTTTTGATATGATGCTTGTTTTCACTTTGGCATGGTGAATTGTAATTTTGTCTGTTCTTAATTTTTTTCCACAGAACAATACCGACTCAATTTGGACCTGTGTATCTTAAAGGGATAGTTCACCCAAAACTTTGTCATCGTTTACTCACCCTTATGTCATTCCAAACCTGTATGATTTTCTTTCTTCTGTTGAACACAAAAGAAGATATTTTGAAGAATGTTGGTAACCAGACAGCAATTGACTTCTATAGTATGGAAAAAAAAAATACGTAAGTCAGTGGCTACTGTCAACTGTCTAGTTACCAACGTTCTTTAAAATATCTTTTGTGTTCAACACAAGAAAGAAAATCATACATGTTTGGAACAACTTGAGGGTGAGTAAATAAGGACAAAAGTTTAATTTTTGGGTGAATTGTCGTTTAATGAAGACTATGAAATCCTCATGAAGGAGTATACAGTAAGTGTTCTCAGGCATTCTTTTGAACACTAGACAATACAATACAGTAATCAACTGTATAGTGCAAGAACAACAACAACAACAAAAAAAATAAATATATATATTTTTTTTTGTTGTTGTTGTTGTTGTATATACAGTGGTTTTTAATGAAACACTTAGACCTGAGTAGCTTAGTAACTAACATGGTAGCAGTTGTAATTTTAGTGATTGTTGATTGCTTTATTGTACCTTGAAATCCAGTGTCAGATTAGGCGACACATGGATGTAAAACATTAAGGCACAGACAATAGACCTGAGTCACGTTAGATGGCATATTGAATTTAACATTAAAATTAAACTGAAAGGGATGGATTTACAGTCTTTACAATTACACACTGCATAAAGGTCCTGCATAAAACTGACAACTTTTAAAACTGGAGTTTGGAGTTTCATGGAGTTTGTGTCCACTGAAAGTTTTTTTTTTTTTTTCCATCTTGAAAATGTATGTTGTTAAACAACAGTACAATTCATTGAATGCACTGTAACCTATTACTTACAGCCCTATTTATTCCTGTCTAAAATTAATATGACTAAGGTCTGTGGATACATAATTCTCAGAATCTTTGCTTTTACTGGATGTATTGCTAAGTGATAAATTTGCAACCTGCATTTGTTGGTGCAATGAAAATTACTGAACAGCTTTACTGTTTTCATGCCTTTTAGGACTTTGTGAATGCTGAAAGAGACCTGACTAATACAGCCATTGGAATTTACATCATCAAACCTGGTCTGTGTCCCTCCATCAGGTTTTGGAATCAACTAAAAGTGCAGAAGCATGGAGATGTCACCTAGGCTTGTGCTCTGCATTTGAGTGTCATATACAGCGTGAATCTGTATTACATCACAAGACCATGGGAAGAACTTTTTCTGTTGACAAGAATGTTGTTGCCTATCTTGAACTGAGAATGATTACAATTTCTTGAAGAAGCTGCTCATTGTAAGACCTTGAGATGAAAATAAATGTATTTTGTTTCTAAAAAAATGCTTGACATTAATGTTTTTTTTTTACTTGCACTCATAGAGCAAATAATTAATAAGGTAATAAGGTAAATTAAATTAATAAATGAGTTCACTTTACGTAATAAACTTTTATAAATTTAACATAAAATTATTAAGTAAACAACACATATAATCAATATGTAACTAACAAATTCAAATGATTTGTATTTACTTTTGTCAGCTTTACTTGAACTGTTTTTGTTCATACAACTAAATTGTTACTTGTACAAATTACTCAATGTAGTTGCGTGGAACCACTTGACAGTCTTTTTTTTAAGTAAGTCCAACAAATCATTTTTTTGAGTGCATATACACACTAAATCCTAAGTGACAAAATTATCATCTGCTCACCAGGGTTTATTCACCATGATGTCTTCCACCCTCAAAAAGCCCTTCTGGAACATCCACTTATCACTCAAGAACTTGGACCTTTAGGAAATGTTTAAACACAAAATAATGATTAACATCCATTGCTTCAGACTGAGCCAAGCTTTTGTGAAACTAGTTGTCTTAATCAAGGGTGAGAATATATTTTATATTAACATTTATGCCTTTGGCAGATGCTTTTTGAACTAAAACGACTTGTTCCTACATATAAGGAATATATTTAATCATTTTGTGTTTCCTGAAAAAAAAAACTTAAGCTTAATAAGCTTGCAGCCAAATCTTGTGCATCTTTCTGATTTCTCCTTACATGTAGTTGCGAACAGAGTCTGGCAGAATCACGACACAGCGCTGCCCCTCCTTCAGCTCTTTGGCAAACTTTACTGCAGCTGCCATTGCAGTGCCTGAGCTCCCGCCTGAAAACAGAGAATCACATACTCACACAATTCTACTACAATCATGATATTACTTTTCATAAACATTAAGCCACAATTTAAGCTGTAAAATGTCTCATATGTAAGGGTGCATGTTAATAAAGGATAATGTGCTTACCACATAACAGCCCTTCATCTCTCATAAGCATTCGGGCCATAGCAAATGATTCATCATCATTGGATTTGTACCATTTGTCAACCAACTGAAATACATAAGTGTTTGTACATGAACTGCCTGCTGTCTCCCAACAGCAGAACACTGTAAGCCAAAACTATACTTCTACTGCCATCTACTGGTAAAGAACAGAATAGCAATACCAGTGAATGGACTGATGCAGTGGTTCTCAACTCCAGTCCTCGAGGCCCACTGCTCTGCACATTTTGTATGTCTCCCTCATTTAACACACCTGATTCAGATAATCAGGTGGTTAGGAGATCCATAAACTTAAGTGTGTGTCAGATTCAGAAACATACAAAATGTGCAGAGCAGTGGGCCCCGAGGGCTGGAGTTGAGAACCACTGGACTAATGCAACAAACGTGGGTATCATAAAGTAGGACTCTTCCTTTCAGGGGGTCAAATTATCTAGCTTACTTTATCATATTTAATGAAAATTGCTCTAAATGATCAACATGACCAAACCTTTGTAGAAAAACATCTTGCACACAATCCACTACATGCCTTCTGTTGTCTGATTGCTAGATTATACTTTTTTAGCAAGTAAAAGGTTCATGTGTCTTTTTTTCTGTGAAAAATAGATTTTTTTTTTTAGCAAATGTGAGAAAAAACTTTTTATATTGTTAGTAATATTTCAAGATGAACACTTACTGAACTGAAGCAACTTAGATTTACATAATTATCCATATATATTTTTTTAGAAAATAATGTTCAAATGTGTCAAATATAATTATGAATATGAAATATGAATGAAACAAAGTTTGTAATTATGTAGATGTAATAGGCAGCCAGTCTTAGCCAGTCTGTTACACAGCTACATATGACCATAACCAAAAGACTGTTGTGTTGCACGCTTTATACAATGTAATTAAAAATGTAAGTACACAGACATAAGCTACTTAAAATAAAGTGTATCAAGATTGTGCTTAAGTGTACTTCATGTGTATCCATACTGTACGCCTTATCCAGCTGCACCTTAGTTTGATTTAACCCACCACTGCTCATCTTAAATACATGGAATACCTTTCTAATTACATTAAAAATTACAGAATATTACAAAGGCATAAGATACTTAAAATAAAGTGTATCAAGATTGTACTTAAGTGTACAAGTAGCTGTGTAACAGACTCAGCCTGTTACATATGTGTAACAGTGGCTGCCTATTACATCTACATAATTACAAACTGTAATTACAGGCTGTTCTATAACTTAGTTACATGGTAAGTACATTTTGTTTCATGTAAGTACAACGGCTACTACTAAGTACTTAATTAGGTAATTACTCCAGGCTCTTAATGCATCATTTTTCCTTCTGGAGCATCAGTGACCATTTGGACCTTTTGTAATAGTTGCATATGAGTGCCTCAGTTGTCCTCAGTATGAAAAGATGGATTTTAAATTTAGAGTCATTGTTGGAAATGGTTCAAAAAATGAAAAAGATGATGCAAAACCAAAGAATTTGTGGGACCTGAAGGATTTTTCTAAAGGATGGCAGGCATTTTATTTGTTCAGGACAAACAAGGTACTCATGAACAACTATCAAAAAACACAGCTGTGGATCATTCAGGTAACAACACAGTATTAAGTATCAAGTGTATGTAAACCTTTGAACAGGGTCATTTTTATAAATTCAACTATTATGTTCTCTGGTGGACTATTTGTAAACTTTTATGTGGAGTATCTTATTTAAATCAGTACTAAATAAAAAAAATATATATATATATGCATTTTGTATAATCTGTCTTATTTTGGTAAAATAATTAACATTTTGCAGATTCTGTAAGGTGTATGTAAACTTTTGACCACAACAGTATATTCAAACCTACACACTTATGTAGAGTCACTCACAGATCTATCCAGGACGGTGGGTATAAAGTCATATCCGATGCCCTCCACCTCATACTGGGTTTTATCTGTCCGGTTCAGCTCATCAGGCTCAGCGAGGATCGAGCCCTCTGGGTCCACCCCAATAATCTTCCAAAACACAGACACACATCAGATGAGTCAAGACTCATATTCAGTGTTGCTTGGTTACTTAATGCATGAGTGACTTATACAACTTTTGTTTATACACCGATCAGGCATAACATTGTTCCTAATATTGCGTTGGTCCCCCTTTTGCTGCCTAAACAGCCCTGACACGTCAAGGCAGGGACTCCACTAGACCCCTGAAGGTCTGGGGAACAAGTCAACAACTCAAACTCGTTGTTGTGCTCCTCAAACTATGTGTCAAAATAACGTCCACGCACCCGGTCATCCAAGTAATGTAAAAGAAAACATAATTTATTAGACCAGGCCACCTTCTTCCATTGGTCCAGTTCTGATGCTCACGTGCCCACTGTTGGTGCTTTCGGGGGTATACAGGGGTTAGCATGGGCACCCTGACTGGTCTGAGGCTATGCAGCCCTATACGCAACAAACTGCGCTGCACTGTGTATTCTGACACCTTTCCATCAGAACCAGCATTAACTTCTTGAGCAATTTGAACTACAGTAGCTTATCTGTAGCTATCGCTTTCCACGTGCATCAGTGAGCCTTGGCCGCCCACGACCCTGTTGCCGGTTCACCGCTGTTCCTTCTTTGGACCACTTTTGATAGATACTGACCACTGCAGACCAGGAACACTCCTCAAGACCTGCAGTTTTGGAGATGCTCTGACCCAGTCATTTAGCCATCACAATTTGGCCTTTGTCAAACTCGCTCAAATCCTTACACCTGTCCATTTTTCCTGCTTATAACACGTCAACTTTGAGGACAAAATGTTCACTTGCTGTCTAATATATCCCACCCACTAACAGTTGCCGTGATGAAGAGATAATCAGTGTTATTCACTTCACCTGTCAGTGGTCATAATGTTATGTCTGATCGGTTTATGTTATCTCAGTTCAACGTTATGTGGTTTAATCTTCCAGTTATCTTTCAGGCATTTTAAAATTAATTAACAGGCAACTTTCTCCAAATTGATGTGTATTAGATCTCAGGGACAATCAGTGTCTACCTTAACATTTGGGCATTTCTCCCTCAGTTTGCGAGCAACACCGGTAATAGTGCCACCTGTGCCAGCTCCTGCCACCAGCATATCCACTTTACCTGTGGTGAGTTGAGTTGAGATACAGTTCACCCAAAAATGAAAATTTGCTGAAAATGTACTCATCCAGGATATAAAGGAGTTTGTTCATAGGAACAGATTTGGAGAAATTTAGCATTACATCACTTGCTCACCAGTGATCCTCTGGAGTGAATGGGTAACATTTTTATTTGTAAATGTAAAAAAAAAGTTCACTGTTTAATAAATAAATCACTTTAATCAGTTTAATTTTTTAAGCATTTAAATGCTCATTAATAAATACACTGTTAATCAGTGTACAACTGTTACAATCACTTGTATTTTTTAAAGTGTTGGATCATATATGAAATGAAAGTCTATTTTTAATTTACATGAATCAATGATTTGTTAATCATTATGTATTGTTAAATAAGTTCATTAGTAAAATTTGAATATATATATATATATATATACATACATACATATATATATATATATATATATATATATAATCTGTTAGATATATTATATAATGTTTGTTAATGATTGTTAATTAAAGTTACTATAAACTGTTACCTAAACCATCAAAACATTTTAACTTAGTTTAAACCATTGCTTCTAGCTAAAATAGGATTCTGGTATCCATAATATGGCTTATGAGGAGAAGTTTTTAAGTTTTCAATCTTTTCACTTGACAAGACCTTAATTTATGGACCGGAGTCATTCAGATTATTGTAATGTTTTAATCTGCAGGGAATGGGTTCCAGAAGAGTCCAAACAGCTGAGGATCCATTGGTGAGCAAGTGATGTACTGCTAAATTTCTCCAAATCTCATGAACAAAAACTCTATTTTGGATAGCCTGGGGTGGAATACATTTTCAGCAAATTTTCATTTTTGGGTCAACTATTCCTTTAATGTTACTGACAACAAAAAGCCTTGAAGATGGAGTGAGAGGAAGCTATGCTTTGATGATCAAAAGCAGAATAAGATAAGACAACAAAGACGGAGAAAGAGTGAGAGGGAGACAACATGATTACTACCATCACACTGCTCCAGAATCTCCTCAGCAGTGGTGTCATAATGAGCGAGGGGGTTGCTGGGATTGCGGTACTGGTCCAGGATGTGCGAGTTAGGAATCTCATTCTTCAAGCGCCATGCCACACCCACATGGGACTCTGGGGAATCAAACCGTGCACTGGTGGGAGTTCGAACAATCTCAGCACCCAAAGCTCTCAATACATCAACCTGTGAAGAGACTCTCGTTTTAATCTTTATGACTAACAAATCCCATTTGATATAACTGAAATGAATCTTACCTTTTCCATGCTCATTTTCTCAGGCATAACAATTATGCAGCGATAACCTTTCACTGCTGCAGCCAATGCGAGACCAATACCTACATAGCACATAACGTAAACCTTCAGACCCAATTTTTTTTTCACTGATCATTTGATATTTGCTTTTCTCCAGTGTAAATATGTCCACTACAATGCACTTTGAGCCACAATTAGAGGGATTCTAACCACATTTATGAACTGGATTTTGAACATGTGTTGAAGATTTTGAGAAGAACACACATACTGTAAAGGGCTGAGTATCAAGTTCACTACTTGTTAGGCACCGTCTGTACTGCCTCAATATTATCGTGTATCAAAAAATGTCTGTAATGCTCATCAGATCACGTAAATCAGTGGAGAATGAATAGAAATAATGAATCTGTGTCTAAGCTATGCTTTTTAAAACTAAAATGCACTAGTGTAAGCGTAGCCTAAAAGATGTGGAAAAGATCAAAAGTGTGACTGCATTTCACCAATGCTTGTGTGTTTCCTGAAAAAGCTTTTTTTGAAGAAGAACTGCTGAGTAATTTAAATATCTTATGTATACAGCGATTTATTGTGTTGGTTTTGTTCCTTTTACAGTGGCTCAGGAGATCCTGAGGAGCTCATGAGTCTTTGAGTCAACTAAGTTGTTTTAATGTGTAATGTAGTCTTGTTAAAACGGATTTCATAAAATTGGTATAGAAAAAATATCGTTCAGGAACTGAAATTTTTTTTTAATGATACCCAGCCCTAACTATAACAATGGACAATGAAATAAGAATGTAGAAAACGGGTAAGATAAAGTCTCAACAGAATGTCTTTTTGATAAAATCAGAGTCAACATCAGAGTCCTGTGTGATTACCTGTATTTCCAGAGGTGGGCTCTATAATGGTGTCTCCAGGTTTGAGGATGCCATCCCTTTCCGCATCCTCTACCATACGCAGACTAATGCGGTCCTTCACACTACCACCAGCATTAAAGAACTCACATTTGGCCACTGCACACACACATACAAACAAAAGTAAATGACTGTCTCATAGCATGAGGTTATTTATATAAATGCCTTTCACCGATTTCATAGGATTATATATAACATTAAAGCCACACAGCAGGGTAAAACTACTTCAAAGGACTCAAGGTCAACACTTAGTTTATCCTTCAAATTTTTTTGTCTTTCTAAGATTTTAAGACGTTTCTTATTTGTAATACACCTTCTGTGGTAAAAATCATATGGACTTTTAACATAATTGATTTAGAACTGTTCAAAAGCAGAAATACGTATGAATCACTTACAAAGTTCACACTTTAGTCCAAAAGTCCTAGAGATCTTGTTTATGCGGACCAGTGGTGTGTCCCCAATCCTGTCCAGGATGTTGGGCAGAATCTTCTCAGTTTTTGTCCTGCAATGGTTAAAGGAAGAAAAAAAAAACCCACTCATAAAAGGACATTATTGGGGGGAGAGAAAGCTACAGTATAGTTACAATTATAGTTACATCGTTTTTTGTTTTTTTTTGTAATTTGTTTTATAGTTTTGTTTTTTTCATAGTCATTTTGAGACAGTGTAAATTAAAAATAATATAAAGGAACTGATTGCATCATTTGATGGCTGTTGTTTGCTATTACTGTGTTGTCATGTGAGTGACAGGTTTCTGTCTCGCCCCCACGCCAGTGAACACGTTATCAGAGAAGAGTAGAGATGTCGTTCCAAGACTTAAGTTATTTTGTTAAAAGATTATTAAGGGCACATGATTATTTTTTAATACTGATATGCACATATAACATTAACAAAAATATTAACTAATATTCATATTCTCATAAAATTAAGAATTGTCAATTTTTATTTCATGATGACTTTACAATCTAGAACCTGCGAATATAAAGGATCAGACTGTCACTAAACAAAATAATAATACAATTGTATATATATATATGAAGAGTTCAGATGTAAAACCAGCTAAATCCATCTGACGTCTTTCTTTAAAAAATGTGTTTTTATCAGGCTCAGATGTATAGGTTTCTATGTAAGTACTGGTACTTCTGATTGGGTGGTATTTTAGTGAGTTTGAAGAAAAAGTATTTGATGGACGTATAATGTGTCGAGAGCATTCACTCAGTATCATTATCTGATTTTTGACCGAGATGGCTTTTAACTGGTTTTGCATCTGAACTCTTCACACACACACACACACACACATGTTGGGTTTACATGTTTTATGGGGACATTCCATAGGCGTAATGGTTTTTATACTGTACAAACCGTATTTTCTATCGCCCTACACCTACCCTACACCTAAACCTAGCCCTCACAGGAGACTGTGCACACTTTTACTTTCTCAAAAAAACTCACTGTGCATGATTTATAAGCCTGTTTCCTCATGGGGACCTCACAAATGTCCCCACAAGGTCAAAATTTACTGGTATTACTATCCTTGTTGGGACATTTGGTCCCCATAACGTGATGAATACCAGGTGCACACACACACACACACACACAAACACACACACACACACACACACATATATATTTTGTCAAAATTGAGATTAATTGATACATATGAAAGCTGAATAGATAAGCTTTCCATTGATGTATGGTTTGTTAGGATAGGACAATATTTGGCCGAAATACACCTATTTAAAAATCAGGAATCTGAGGGTATGTAATGCCACGCCAACAGAGGGAGCCCTCACCCATGGACTGACTGTTACTGCTCCCTCTGCTGCTTCATTGGTTATTTCCTGTTTGGTGGCCATATAAGGAGGCCTAAACCAAACAGGCCTCTGCGAAGTATTGTTTTGCCTGTGCGGACTTTACCAAGAGTTTATCCTGTTTCATTGCCTTGTTTTTGTCTTTTCCACGGTTTTGTTTCTTGGTCATAGTTTTGCCTTGTTTTTTGCCATAGTTTTGTCTTGTTTCACTGCCATAGTTTTTGTCTGGTTTCATAGCCTTGTTCATTTGTTACTTTGGACTGCTCACCGGTATTTGGACTCATTGCCTGTTTTACTGGATTATGCATTTGTCTTGCCTTCATATTACTGTTTGTTTGGAGATCGACCCTGCCTGTCTTGACTACGCTGTGTTTAATAAAGCTTGCATCTGGATCTTACATGCTTCTCTGGAGTCCTGTTACAGGGTGCAAAAAAATCAAAATATTGAGAAAATTGCCTTTAAAGTTCTTCAAATAATGTTCTTAACAATGTATATGACTAATCAAAAATTAAGTTTTCATACATTTACAGTAGGAATTTTACAAAATATCTTCATGGACCATGATCTTTACTTAATTTCCTGATGATTTTTGCCATAAAAGAAAAATTAATAATTTTGACCCATACAATGTATTTTTGGCTATTGCTACAAATAATCCCCAGTGACTTAAGACTGGTTTTGTGGTCCAGGGTTATATATATATATATATATATATATATATGTGTGTGTGTTAAAAATAATGTTACACTTATATATAACACAAAAATATAATAAAAGACATGTGCACTTATGAATACATACACAAAAATGTGTCTGCTTAACTGTGTGAACATTCTAAAGCCAAAAAAGGAAATATTCCTTAAAGTACTTTTTATTAAAATTAATTATATTTATATTTTTTCCCGTAACAAATATATTGTTGAATACTGCAAAGTCCATTACAGCTAATCAATGATTGTGTAATAAGTTTATCTTGCTGACACGTTTCCAAATAAGAAAATATTCCTGAGAAGGACACAGAAATGCTGTTTTGGAAGGCTCAGCTAGTCAGCTTTCTAAGCATTTCGCTGTCACTTCCCTGTTACTTGATTTTTACCTTGTGATTTTAGGGCAGAATTCCAAAGTGAATAATAAACAGAGCAATTCCAATAGGGTCCTCGCACTGCAGTGCTCGGGCCCTAATGATCATTAAGCATTATCACCTGGGGAAGTGTTTGTGAGGGGAACTTTCAAGAGACATTCCAGGTTTCCAGGTACATCTGCTTGGCAGGTCAGGACGAATCCATTTTTGGTCGGTGGCCCCAGTTTCTCTATTCACCTCCAGGGGTTTGTCGGTGTCATCCGAAACCAACTTCTCAATGATATTCCTGCCAGTGGTCTTCTTGCCAGGAAAAGGGCAGGCAGGACTGTCGTTCTCTTTGTTGGATGGAACTGAAGGCATGATTCCTCTATAGTTCTCTGTAAAGTGTGAGAATTTGTTCACAATACATTTTAGATTGTAGTTTACAGGCAAAATTTTGTTTTGATGTTGGCTTGAGAAAGCCTGAATGGACAGTCAAAAGAGCTAAATCGCATGTCTGTTTGGCACATTCTAGAGCTAGCTACTAAAAGTAAATACATTAAAAATACATATAACAAATTAAAAAAAATAAATAAATGAATTATTAATGTTTTATTTTTCATCCTTGCTATTCTGTTTTCTAATAAATAGGCTTATTATGACATCAAATTTCTAGATACCAGTTCAATTTCACAAGTCTTCATTTGAGTAAGGAACAAATAAGCAAATTACAAGCATGAATAAATCAGGTTTGTAAGTGTTCAGATGCAGAAACTGAATAATTAAATTGAAAACAACTTCACATAGTCTTCATTAAACAGATTATTCAGACACCAGATATAATTTTTGATATTTTTTTACTAATGGTTGCAGGGCACTATAGTTCATTTTTGTAAGTGAGGATAGCAAAATAAAGTAAACAGTGACATATTATACCCGAAAAATTCTTCATACAGTGGACTTCCTTAAAATTGACAAAAATTTAAGGTTACACTTTATTTTAAGGTGTCCTTGTTACAGTGTAATTATACATTTAAGTACTTAGTAATATTAATTAACTACATGTAATATGGTTAGGGTTAGGATTAGGATTTGGCCTAAGGTTGCATGTAATTACGCATAATTTATTGTTATTATAATAATAAGTACATGTAACGTATAATAACGACACCTTAAAATAAATGTTACCAAAGTTATTCAGACACTTTGACCTTCCCATGTTTTGCTTAATTGTTTTTTCTTTAATTGCTAATGCCACCTTTTTACACCACAGACTGAACAAAATTAAGCATTGCTTGGTAATTGGTCATCAAAGTACTGATATTTGTGTAAATATTTGTCATACTAACAGTTGTCTGAATTTTGATTGTAATCCATTACATACCTTTCTATCAAAGTTATCTGACATTATCAAGATTAATTTGTTATGACATAGTTTATAGCGAAATTGTTCGCTATAACTATAGCGAATAAACTGTGATAATGTGAGAAATGTTGAAGATGTCTGAATAAATTTTGGTTTGACTGTAGGGCAACCCAACAGTTACATTTCTATTAGCTTTTGGATTATTGTAAAAAAAAATGCTCTGTGACCAACAAAAGTTTAAGATTCTTACACATTTAATTAATCAAGATAGTCTTCACAAATTAACACAACTACTTTAAAACCTAAATACAAGTAAATAGATAAATAAAAATATCTTGAACTTGTGTTAAAATCAAGACCAGAGGCATTTAACTAAAAACTAATTTAAAAACCCACTGAATTCAGGACAATGGAAGTCGAAGTGCTAAAAATGCTTGATTACAGGTCTGTAGCACTCTTAGGCTATCTCACTTCAACATCACCAACTTCACCACAACAGCATGGGAAGCCATGACAGCTCCAGCCTTTAGGTGGTACAAAGGCCAAATATGACTCGTGCATACACCAATCTTAACCATCAGGTTAATTCCAGAGTATGGGAACAATTAATAAACAACCTAACAAGCCAAGCATAAAACACACCAGCTGTTAAAACTGTATGCTTCACCAACACAACAAGCATGCTTGACTGCTTTTGATGTGAAATGACCACAATACAATGCAAGTTCCTTTGTGTGTCTAGAAATAACATAACTGAGACTGACTTATTTCCAGACAAGCAATTTTGCATTTGCACTGCATTACATATCAAAATATTACCTGCAGCAACTGATACCAGATAGCTAGATAGCTAGATGTTACAAAATTATAATACAAAATTCTACTGCATAAGTGGTGACTCGTCTGGACCAGGGTTGCCAAATCCGCAGCCACCCCAACTTTTGACAGTATACAAATTAGATTTAAGTGTTTTCACTTTCACTTCAGTCAGTCTTAACAGGTAAACTGTATACTATGTTTTAACGGAAATATGACTCGGCATTCTTATGAATATTACAATATTTACGTGACTGCAAAATCCAAATATTACACATTAGCTGCTTTGATAACCAGACCTGGCAACCCAGTTAGCACCCAAGAAGTCAGGCTACCAAAAGTATGGGGAAGTTTAACGTGGATCCATGTGCTCTAAGAAACTTTGTTAACTTAACACGTTTACTTTAGACCCCATCCAGGCAGAGTTTCCTGCATATCTCACTCGACTCGGACTTGCAGAAACATTCTTTAGAGATCAGAAACAATCTTTATAATCTGTACGAGCACGAGGCAACCATCCATGTAACAGTTACCTGCAAATCACAAACCTCGTGCTCTTTTAGACTTTTGTTCATGTGATTATGTCAGTCATTCATCAAACCGTGTCTTTTAGTGAATTCGTTTTTAGTTTTTGATTAGTTTTCGATTTTGATGGAATTGACGTTTAGTTTTAAAGAATTTTTTGCAGATACGAATAAATCTCATTCTCTGTCCTGCTAGGTGCATGAAAGGATTTTAATGATTACATACTAATAAAAAGAAGACATTTTGCAAATAAACATCTTAACATATGCAAAGCATCAAAATATTTTTAAATTTTATATATATATATATATATATATAGCTGATCGCACACTGCAAAGTCCATTATAGATATTCAGATATTCAACGATTATAAAACACATTTACCTCGCTGATAAGCGTCGACCGTCCACTCTAGCAGCTGTGCATACAGAAGTACCTGTGTCACGTCATTTATACGAACGGGGTTCATCACTTATTTGGGAAATGGCCATGTGTTAGCGTGTACTCTGATTGGCTGGAACGAGGGCGTCTGTCGCTCTCTCTCCTATCAGAATTTGGGAAATGTCCCATTTTTATTTATTTATTTATTTACTGGGTAAAAACATTGTGTGAAACATTTGATCTACAACTCAAAATAGCTGAAATGTATTATATCTTACATTTTATGGCAAATTTCTCTCACAATAAAAGATAATTTAAATGCCATGCTTACTAGCAAGTGTCACCATGGATAGTTAAGATCTATGTAGTGGAAAAAAATCCGATTTTATGATTTTATTTTAATTATAAAAAACTCTTTCCAGTACACTTGTGTTTTTAACTACTATTTTTAACTGCACCACTGCAAGATTGCTTCTTGTAACAGTATCCCTACCCAAACTATGAAGGCACACATAACTCCTGGTCTTTTTGTAGTGCTGTAAAAATTTATCTGCCTCCAAACTGATACTACTGTGTTTTATGAGCAATACATAACCAATAAATAGAAATGCTGTGTGACACACCCCTACAACACTCACAACATGTACAGAAAGCATGCAGGACTGATTCATCATGACTAAAATTTTAATAATCCCAGATATAAACCTGTGGCACAAACAATTTATAAAAATGCACTTTTATTGAGAAACAAAATTCTTTCAATTATACACTTTTAAAAAAGTAATTAAAGTGACAAACTAAGGGTTTTAAAGAAGTAACAAGACAGCATCTTATGTCTCACACAAATGCTGGTCATTGGTTGATGACACTAAGCAAATAAAACATTAGTAGCAAAACTGTGTCATGGCTCAAAATCTTCCAGAACGTTCACGATCTCTTGATCTTCTCTCACGTTCACGACCTCCACGGCTGTGTTCACGAGAGCGTCTTTCACGAGATCTCGACCGAGAATGATGTCTAATGGAAATATAGTTTCCATTATAACAACAAAAATGGCAACTCTAATGAAAGGCACCAGACTGGCCTTTAATACTGGATAAAGTACCTTTTTCTACGACGTCCATAAAGTTCTCTCCTTAGCTCTCGAGAAATGGGTTTCAAGTGCATGAAATTACAGAAACCACCTCTAGTGCACTCCCTGTGGAGACGAGATAAGTTGGTAAGATGAAGAAGAAAAAAAAAAAAAAAAAAGGCAGTTTAGTATAGATATACATTAATGTATATTAATATATTTAATATAAACTTAAAAATAGTACATGAATGGCCTTTCAATGTCAGAACAGCTAATTTTGCAGAAAGGCAACAAGTCAGGAATGATTTGGCAAGCATTTAGTGTGGCAACTACACAATGTTTTGTATATGAGCACAAATTTCAGTCATTAATATGTTCCTTAAAAAGTAACATAGTTTATTACAATGTTTCTCAGTGAAATAACAGAATGAACAAAGACGCGTGAGACACTGACCCCATTTCATATTGCCTACAGCAGGCTTCTCTGAAGTCTGTAACTGGTGAGAGCTCTGCATGTATTGGTTGGCCATTAAACCAGCGATTATTTAAGTCCAATACAGCCTTCTCAGCATCTTCTTCCTTCCGAAACTATTTAAACCATAAAACTAAGTCAATGGTTACATATTTCCAAGCACAATTTTAATGTAGGCTGTTATAGTTGCATTTATTAAAATACTGAAATAAATATTTCATAAACCTGTCTGTTCAACCAATAGACAAAACATTAATGAACATACTCAAATTCCACACTACCTTCACATAAACATTTCCGACCAAATGATCACCAAGGTTATCGCACACATTCATCTCCTCGACCTCTCCATACTTCTCCTCCATTTCTGTAAAGACTTCCTGTTAAAAACAAACAATCAGCATTGCAAAATGTAGAAATAAAAGAAATAAAAATTTTGACATCATTTACTGACCCTCATATCGTTTCAGACCTGTAAGACATACAGTGAAAATCCAATGTGGTCCACTGTTGTTTAGACCCCAACATGTGTCAAAAATATCTTCTTTGAGAGTTCCAAGAAAAGAAGAAAAGAAGAGAAGTCAGTCACACAGGTTTGGAACAACATGAGGGTGAGTAAATGATTTTGTTTGTTTGTTTTTGGGTGAATCATTGCTTTCATTTAACTATTGATCCGTATTCAGCATTATGCAATGTAATATAATCACAAAATAAGAATAGTGAGACACTAATTAAAAGTTTCATGTGAAAAAAAAATAAAAAATTGAAAAGATAAAATAAGGAAAAGCTACTGTTAAATGACTATGCGCCATTGAGGCCTCCACAACTAAAAACCTTGGGTTGCCAGGATTTCTCCCTCACCCAAGCAGCATGGCTTTTAACGGTTTCATCTATATGTAACTATTAGCCTTGTTCTTGCTGGAACACCAATTTAAACTGCACATTTGAGCCATTTAACACAGTAACACCACACAGACTCAGAAATTCTAACAATGAATTCTGACCCCTGGGATACCAAGTCATTTATGAATCAGGTCTTATGAAGCGAGAAGAGAGAGAGAGAGAAAGAGAGAGAGAGAGAGAGAGAGAAAGAAAAAAAAAACAAAAAAAAAAAAAAACACAACATCCTTCATGAGAACTTACCTCAAAAAACTCATCATAATGTTCTTGCATTTCCACATCACTAACAGCACCTAGCAACAATTTTTAAAATACAATTAGAACACAGAAAGGTTTATTAGAGTGCAGTATTTTGAAATGCAGCCCCCATAGCATGCAAATTTGAAATGACGTTTTAGATTAACTACTGGACAGTGTTAAAACACAAACCAAAGGGATAATTAGCTATTTAAATATCAATTCTGACGATCAACAGATTGTATGTTTGAACTGAGAAATTTAAACTGAGAATTCAGAGAGGAAACAAATTCAGGCCAATCTGGCAAACACAAAGTAAGCCTTTGTATTAATCAGTTCACAACTAATCATGATATGGGTCAAAGTCTGTTCTCCTGATAAAAAAAAAAAACTTTACATCTCATTATAGGTCTCATTGTTATATATTACTCATAAAATTCCCTTACAAATATTTTTAGGAGTGATGAATACTTGGGGATAAAGTGTCTCCAAAATCTAAATCCTGAATTAAATTAAACATCTAAACATATAGCCATTGTTAAATCACTGCAGTATGTGTCAATAGTGTGTTTTCAAAAAATACGGGATCTAATTATTTAACATTGTTATGGATGCTACTGATATGTGCCAGTCGTAAAGGAACGTTCAATGCCGCAGACTCCTGCAAGCAAGTGGGGGGCAACTTACAGTGTAAACCATCAGCAGACTGGGCAGTTTTGAGTGTTACGGTATATGTTCATGAGGACAATGGTCTGAAATACAAAATGTGCATCTTTGTAAAAGAAACTCTAGGACTGTTTAGCATCCAGGTCTACAGACCACAGATATCAACATTATAAATTAGGCAATTCATGAAAACATTTTGGGGAGAGTGGGGTCAGCAGGAGCGGTCAGAGATCCATCCAAGATGACAAGAGAACCAGTACGTAAAGTTCTCAGGGCTTTGATGAAGCAGAGAAGTATCTTCTGTAAACAATAATGTAAATATGTACAGCTTAGTTAACATACATTCTTTGAACAAGGGCTCTAAATTAGCTTAGGCAGATCATTACATATTTTAAACAGATGCTATTACATCCAAAACAAAACAACATGTCTGCTTTCGTCAAAGTACTGAGTCCTTTACTGGGGGGGAAATACAGGTAAGTGGCACTGGAGTCCGCACTCATACTTACCTTTAAATTTAACAACAAATCATCTTTTCTAGGCAGGAATCCACATAAACCCAGCACCTCTTATACCCCTTTTCCATCAATATGGTGCCAGATTTAATGGGCGCAAACTGGCCCACAAACTGAATGTTGAAGTAACAGGCTGGAGATAGCATTCAGCATTTCTTTCTTTCTTCTTTTTTTTTTTTTGGCACGCTCTCCAATTTTACTTGTATCTCATTCTCAGTAGAACACATTGCAAGCAGACTGCATGCGGCCTTCAATGCTTAATGCTTTTCCAATTAGACATTTTTAAGTTCATTTATTGCATAGACAGTTAGAAACTGCTCCTTACTGCATGCATCAATGGAGTAGCCAGCCTATTTCGATGTAGTTCAGGAAATTTTACCTAACATTAAGGCACTCTTTTTGAGCTATGGTCACTGTATATATATCGTTCGTATTAACATTTCAGAAATGGCTGTACATTCACATTTAGGACCATTCTATGCACCTCTTTATAAATGAGGCCCTGGTTCCAAAATCAGAAAATATTTAGTGCAGAACCAGTTTTTCCAGACCTGTTTTTTCTTTGGTGAAATAGTATAAAATGGTTCAAGAATGCAATTCAGAAATCATGTTGGTGGAAAAGGGGCATCAAACAGTTGCCTGGACAATCTCACATTATGGGTCTTTAACATAACAGCAAATCCATAACACTTTTACTGTTTTTTTTTGGAAAAAGCAAGTTTCCAATGAGGTTTTACTTGATGTGTGTAATGTACTGAAGTACAGTAGGGGTCCAGAGTATTACTGGTAAGTATGCCTGCCAATCAACTTTGAGTTTTTCTTAATTACTTGGGATTGAAATGGTGATTTCTTGCTCACCCCACAAGCTAGCATTATCTCATGGAAAAGCAGGACTTACACCGAGAGGCGTCGGCTGTCTGTGCACTGTTTTGGGGATTACGGTAGATGTTTTGAATCAAGATGGTCTGCAAAAGGAGAAAATAAAATATGTACATAAATAATTCCCAATTGGTTATTTAAAGAAAGAGCTGCTCAGGTTGGTGAGGCAGTTGTCTTTGTGCATCCAATGGACTGAAAATTGGAGGAACCAAGGAACCACTATTACAAAAAACAACAAACAAACAAACAAACAAAAACAACAGAAAATATCCTACTGGCAACAGTATGTGTACTGGAGAGAAATTGCTGCTGCAAAAAGCTGACCATTTAGATTGTACAGTCATCTCATTAAGGCAAGAAGGCAAGATTAACTTTCTTAAGTATGTCTCAGAAACTAATGGATTTCTCAAAACTCATAGATCTTGGGCTTGTACCTTGAAGGTAGTAGAACAAACTCAGGTTACAGAATTAGTTTTGAAATGACAAAACCCGACCATTCCACTCAGCCTTTAATGGTACCATGATGCTGATCATCAATATTCTCTGTGAATTCATGGATCATGTGCACATGGAAGTGTGACATCAGTAACAAACAGCCAATCACATGCCTTGAAACATGCAGTTTGCTTCTCATGAGAGAGTAATTCAGTTCTCTTTTCTGCCAAAGATTAAGAGATTAAAAAAATATAAACAATTTAAACATTTACACAGCAAGAAGAGAAGACCTGTCCATGAAAGAGGAAAACTCTTTGAAAAAAAAAAACATCTTGCCATGTCAGTGCAACTGAATGCGCAAAGGATTAAGGGTATAATTGTATGAGTAATATATCAATCATATAAAATAATTACAATAATCAGTTATCACTAAAAGCCAGACTATTTTGTCTTCAAAAATCTTTTGCTATGTAGTGACCTTTAATTTGAAGCCAGAACAACTGGGGGAGTGACTTTGTTTTGTCAGAGATGTGGCACTTTGTTCACAGCTGATTGGACCAGTTTTGGATTGAGATGTCTTACCCAGAACATAACCTAAACTCTACCAGGTTAGCCATGAAATGTAAGTGACTATGGCCATAAACACTGTTAAAGGCCAAGTCACTTTCATGGAGCCGAAAACCCAGGAATGGCACGAGCTAAAGTGAAATCTACCTGGCTAGCCAGCCAGCTAAACTGGCTTCATGGTACAAGCCCCATACCTCAGGTGCTTTAATGCTAAAAGTCCTATGGAAACTATGGATGAAACACTACTGAAACTATGGAAGAACTACAAATGACTTTGTAAACTAAATGTCATGAATGTGTTAAGTGGCTGAAAGGCAGGAGTCTGCAAAGTAAAAATGTTTTAATGTGACAAAACATTAAAATGCAGCATTATATCAAGCTTAGTAACACATACATGTAAAATTGAATATCCAAATACAAGCCCACCTTCAGTCATAATGTAAAAAAATTACTTTGCAATAAAAGTGTGGCAAGATATTACAGCATGCACAACTGTCAACTCAATTACATATAAATGTAAACTTAAGATACATATTCAATTATATACTTCTCTCACATTAAAAATCTACATTGCAAACATATGAAGTCGGTTTCACTTTAATCATCCATAAAACTATTTTAATGAGGTGGAAATAAAAACAAAGTTTGAGATGTAAACATACCTGACTGAAAGTTGGTTTATTATGTAATCTAGAACATCGATCTCCATGACGACAAGCTCCAATTTTGAAATAAAAGGAGCAGTTGACCCTAGAAATAACAAACAGGACACAGACTGTTCCAAGATATGAAAACTATGACAGGTACAAGTATCGACATTGACATTAGTGTGACACAAGATCATACAAAGTGTCAGAATCTAACTTTTTTTAAACGGACAAAGCCAAGTTATTATATCCAAAGGGAATCATTAGACATATATTTAAAAATGTTTAATAAAATTGGCGGCAGTGTCTGATTTCACTGCTGTAACCTGCAGCATGAGCAATGCGGAAGCTTTATATCTCACACAAAAACATTGTTTTGTGTTTGGATGTGAAAGCTCAGTAGACAATCGGGAGACAAACAGGTGTGTTACCATACAAATAAACTAATATTGCACCATTCGAAAAAAAAAAAATAATAATACTATAGCTTACTTGTCTTTTTCTGTACCAAAAATGGACGCAAGATACTCCGCCATCTTGCACGCTCCAACGCGAATGCGAATCTGCGATCTACGTCATCACGAGCGCGCGCACCCTTCCATCTGCAGATGTCGCAGGTGAGATACTGGCAGACCAACGTGTTCAACATATATTATTTTTCAACATTATTGAGAGGGCTTCCATCTGCCGCAGTCGTCAAATTATTATTATCACTTTTCTTTCTACGCCTACTGGACGTGTGATTAGATGTTACCAGATTCACCTCCTCACACGCGGAGCGTTCAGTCTTGCTCCACAATGCTTAACAAGAGACTAAATTAGATGCTGTTCTGTTTTTAAAGGAAGTCTATGGAGAGATGTCTCAGCACGCTTGATAATGTGCTTTTGAGTGGAAACAGTGTGTCAGAGTGAGGCCTGTACAATCTAAGCAGTTTTCTGTTTACTCAGGCTGTCGTAAAACTCTTCCTATATCGGCAGAGCCATTAATTGATTGGCTTACAAGGAGCACGTGGTCAAGATTGGCGTCTCCTCCTTAAAACAGCTCTGGTTCTACTGACTCTCATGGCAGGGGAATGCATGAGTGGTGAGAAGTATAACTGAACAATGCTAGTTTAAGATTAATGTCTAGTACGTTTAATTACTGGAGTCTTTACGCTTGTGTTGTTTAAAGAGCAATCCCGAAGTTACGAGATATCTTCGTTTATGGAAAAATCATTCGCCTCCATATCCATCGATGTACATACATAAATGTTTACTTGTGTTATGGTTAAATAAAAATATTACATTTCTTTCGAACAGATACAGATATAGATTCCATTAACTAGTCGCCTCTTCATAATGGTAAGTCTTGCTTTTCTGTGTAAAATTGATATGTGTTTCATCAATATGTGATTGATCTGAGTGATAATTTCAAGCACTTTTTACTGATTAGTCAACATTAAAAACGTTTCTTGTGTCTCAGGCCAGTCAGGGTGATGGAGAGGTGTGGTATGCCCATCCGGTTTACGCCCGATACTGGCAGCACTACCAGCAGGCCATGAGCTGGTACCAGAGGCATAAACGGGCGTACAGAAAAGCTTTGGAGTTTGGCTACTTCCAGGCAATGTATTCCACGTACCCCTCTCCCGTCCAGCGATACTCAGATTGGCATGCAGATGAGAGCTGGAGGGATGGTCACAGAGACAGAATGGCAGGTAGAGAAGAAGCAAGGGACAATGAGGCCATTGATTCAGACAGTGAGAAGGAGGAGAGTTCAGATGAGAGCCAGATCGAGTGTGATGTCAGTAACATGGACATCTCAGAAGAACTGCGACAATACTTTGCCCAGACAGAGCGACATAAGCAAGAACTTAGTAAGTGTTTAACATGTATGGAAAATCTGACCTTTTTAGCTGCAAGAATTTGTACTTTTTTGGGTTTCACTCCATATTAGGACCACCATGCAGTTTAAATCATTGTGGTTATTTTTATATGATAGAGATCATTTTAGTTTTTCTGTTGCTGAAAATAGTTTTAGTTTTGATTAATTTTGGAACAAGGTGATTGTATTGGTCCTCTCGTTTGAGCAACTTTATTATTATTATTATTATTAATCATCATCAATTATTATTATTCAATAAGGTTTTTTTTTTTATGTATTCTACAAAGGAAAAGGGAAACAACAAATGAATAGGATGTAAGTCTAAACAGGACAGCAGAAAAAAAAAACATACATAATCCAATTAAACAATCCAAAAATGTATGTTATACAAAAGAACAAAAACCAAAACAGTTATGAAGTGAGAACCAGGAACCAGAAATACCAGGAAAAAGGCATACTGAACTGAAGACACAGACAACCCAAAATCTTCTCTTCTCTAATTTGATTTGCTTAGATAATTGTTTTATGTGGGGAAATGTTGGATGAGAGCTTGAATATGTGGGGAAATGTTGGATGAGAGCTTGAAAGGAGCAGTGGTGCTGTGCCAAACTCATTATCCCAGAATGTCCCCACTGCAGTCATGCAGTCTCTTCATACTGGCCATCTGTTTTACACACTAAGCCTGCTTAAAGGAGAGGTGCACTCTAATAGTTCACTGCAATCATTTTGGGATTATTCATTCATTGTTGAATACTGATGTGATTGTATGTAATCTCATATTTAAAGGGATAGTTTATCCAAAAATGAAAATTCTGTCATTAATTACTCACCTTCATGTTCCAAACCTGTAAGACCTTTGTTCATCTTCGGAATGCAAATTAAGATATTTTTAATAAACTTTCTTCTCTTCTGTGTCAGTATTCAATATGAATACCGTGTCAAAGACGTGACACGGAGGAGTAGAAATTGTTGAATAAAATCATTCTTTTTGTTTTCTTTGTTGCCAAAACATATTCTCATAGCTTCATAACATTGCGGTTCAACCACTGATGTCACATGGACTATTTTAACAATGTCCTTACTACCTTTCTGGGCCTTGAATGTGTCAGTTGTGTTGCTGTCTAAGCAGGGTCTGAAAGCTCTCAGACTGCATCAAAAATATCTTAATTTGTGTTCCGAAGATGAACGAAGGTCTTACGGGTTTGGAACGACACAAGGGTGAGTAATTAATCACAGAATTTTCATTTTTGAGTGAACTCTCTGTTTAAAGTTCTGGCTTGGTTCACAACAGTGTAGAACAGTGATTTTTCTCAACTAGTACAGGAATATTTTCTGATATGATCACTGATGGCAAGGAAAAGTCTGTCCTAAATAATATTACTAAATTAAAATAAATTGTTCTAGAGTTCAGCTCCAACCCTAATCAAACACACCAGATAAATTAATCAAATAATGCTACATTGTGCATAATGTAACCCAGTGGAAGACCACAAACGGTCGGCATTACCACACTGCATTAATATGACGATTTCTAATAAAGTAATTAAATTCTAATTGCAATAGAATTTTGTGCTGTGACCATAGGATGGAAAGATTTAAAATGTGGTTCCATGCGCACTTGCTTTTTTATAATATATACAGGGGTTGGACAGTGAAACTGAAACACCTGGGTTTAGACCACAATTAGTATGTCGTTTGGCCTCCTTTTGCAGCCAATACAGCATTATTTCATCTTGGGAATGACAAATACAAGTCCTGCACAGTAGCCAGAAGGATTTTGAGCCATTCCTTTCGCAGAACAGTGGCCAGGTCACTATGTGATGTTGGTGTATGAAAACATTTCCTGACTCGCTCCTCCAAAACACCCCAAAGTGGCTCAATAATATTCAGATCTGGTGACTGTGCAGGCCATGGGAGATGTTTAACTTTACTTTCATGTTCATCAAATCACTCTTGTCACCAGTCTTGCTGTGTGTATTGGTGCATTATCATCCTAATACACGGCACCACCTTCAGGGTACAATGTTTGAGCTATTGGGTGCACAAAGTCAACCTTCACACTCTGCTCTTATTGGTGGAATGTGCGATCAGTAAAGACTGGCCACCAGGCTGCATAAATATAGCCATGAAACCTCCAACACTATATTGGCCAGTGTTTCAGTTTCATTGTCCAACCCCTGTATGTGTGTGTGTAAAACCTTTAGATTATTTTTTTTTTTAATTTTTATTTTGTTTGGTTAACCAACAGCATCTACTTTTGGTGGAAAATTCAGTCTCTAGAGCAGAGTTCAGTTCCAGTTTCAATCAAATTTGGCTACCTGTAACTTTATAGTTATCCTGAAAACCTTGATTAGCTTGTTCAGGTGTCTTTGGTCAGGGTTGGAGCTGAACTCTGATATGTTCCAATGTGCCTAATTAAGTATGTACTCTTTTGGTGAGGAAAAAGCATTGGAAAAAAAATTAGTAGCTTTTAGTAGTAGGTCTTTATGCAGAGAATTATGCTCATATTTTTTGCATAATGGTGCATTCAAAGGCTATTGGCCAAACGGATATTTATAAAAGTTCACGTTATTGCAGATGAACTATAATGGGTAATATTAAATAAATATTTTTAACCAGGTTAAATGTTGATTATTAGTAATGCAAGCCCCTTTATCTAAACTTCTCTACTTAACTGTTGGTCGCGCAGATCTGCCATGTTTGTAGTTTAACGCTTTTTATTTGTGTTTGTAGTTCTGAACCGAATCCTTCACCAAAGCACAATGGATTGTGGGCAGTGTTAGCCGTTAGAGTGTGCACGGATCCACACTTTAAAAATCTACCCCATCCAACATGCTATGCTTTGGGACACATTTGTTTTATCTCGCATACTATTTAGGATGGATAGTATGAACATTGGGACACAGGGCCAGAGTTGTGAACCTGCTTTAGACACTGAGGTTTCCATTAACACTGGTAAAAACCAATTTGGAACTCAAGAGCCAGAGTTGAAAATGTGCTCTAGAGCACATTTCAAAGTATATGTAAATGTATAAACATTTTGCGAAGTTCCATGTTTAGTGTCAGTTTCTAATGGAGGTGTTTGAATATCAGTCCTAAATTTTCTTCAGGTAGTACTTCAGTAAATATAGTGCACATGCAGAACATTTCATGTTTGAGATTCTCTTTATTGTTTTCAGTGGTGAGGAAGTGCATATTGTATAGTTCATAATGAAATAAGCATAATAGCTTATGCTTGTCAGGGAGGTGTTAAAAAAAAATCACTGGTTATGAAGCAGAGGGATAAATGCAGACGAGAGCTGGAGGAATGGTCAGAGAGACAGAACAAAAAGTACAGAAGAAGAAAGGGAGAATGAGGCCACACGAATGAAAGAACGAGTGAATGAATGGTGCCAACTTTTTTGGACCATTTGAGATGGACTGATTCCAACGTGTGATATGACCTTATTCTGGAAAATAACAGAAAGTATAAAATAAACATACAAACTAAACTACATCAAATTATGTTTCACTTACAAAATAAGCATGATTTGTGCCAGCCACAATTATTGGCACAAAAACAAACATTTAGAAACCAAAATGGTTTATGGTAGTGTTTACACATGTTTAGACTTGTTTGGTTGCACTTGATGGGTTATATAAAGCCTACATCCTCTGACTGTGCTCACCCACTGGAATAGGAGATATGAAAAATATGGAACTAGTTATAATGTAGAAAATTAAATGTTTTTCTCATTACGGTGGACAAACATCAAAATATCAAGCTTGATCTTTTGTTTTTATCTCAAAAAAGATTAAAAAGGCACTTATTTTGATCTTTTGACTTAAAGCCCTAAGTTTTGTTCTTAGTCATGACATTGCTTATTTCTCTGCTATGTAGAAAAACAACAGCAGATGGAGGCAGAGCAGCAGGACTTGTATGTTCTAGCTGACCAAGACTTGCACAGAGTTTCCTGGCGCAGCAGCCTGCCTCCTTCAGAGCGTCCAGGAGAAAGGAGAACTGCAGAGATGAAAAAGCTGTATGGTAAAGATGCAGCAAAGATTCAGGGGATGGAAGCAGCCATGCAGCTTACCTTTGACCGCAACTGTGACAAAAAACAGCCCAAGTACTGGCCTGTTATACCACTAAACCTATAGAACGATCAGACTCCATCATTAGTATGCCTGGCACAACATCACAGGATGAAGAAACTGTTCTAAACTGCCGTGTTGATAGTACTGAAGTGATGCGTCAAATTAGCATCCGTGAAGACCCGACTCATTTATAGTACCAACACATGTTAGGTCCTTATAGATAGATTTTCTGCATTTATAGAGTACTTTTAATAAATATTCGGTTCTGTATGATCAGTAAAAACTACTCTGAAATTTTGAGTTTGATTTCTGTAATTCCCCACTTAAACTTTTTTTTGTTTTTGTTTTTTGCAATGTCTGTACATTTGTCTGTATGTAGTAGTATCCAGACAACACTGTTCTGTCTTTTTGAAGTTTTACATATCGTGTAAATGATGGAAGCTCTGCTTAGATTTCAGTGTCGTTCTTTTCATGTAGTCATTTCTCCCTAACTAGGTCATTGCCTCCCCCACAGTCTTTGGTTAATGTGTTTTGTCTGTCTCTTCTTTTTGCATCTTACATGAGCACATGAGACAGTGTTTGGGCTCTCTGGTGCAGTTTTTACATTGAAATTCCTAATTTTTTTTTTAAATGCAAAGAAGTTATTGTTTAATTAATGTGGTATGATTGATTAATAAATGTATTGCATTGAAATATGTGTGGGTGTGGCAGTGATGATAATCTTATCTGATTGGAGTTTTTCAGCGAAAAAGAATTGATCTTTGCCCATTTATTCTAGTTTTTAACATCCATCTCTGGAGATGCAATTAGAAGATTTTGAAAGGCGACCTTCTGGTTTTGTGGCTACAAACATTACTTATGTCAGTGTGTTACTACATGTTGAAAAAGTGCAAAAAGTAGTTACTTAAAATGTTACATTAAATGTACTTTATGTAATACTAATAATTAGTTAACAACTAAGGTGCTGTCTGTCTCCTAGAAACAGTCGCTTATTGTATGTTTTTTCTGTATATTTTTCTTAAATAGCCAAAGGCAAACTGTGACACTCCAGATTAGCCATTAAAATATGAGCTCTACAAATGGAGCATTGCAACATTGTCGACATTTTCTCCACAGGCATCAGGATCTGAGAAATGTGGAGCTTCTCTGTTTGCCCACTTAGTGAGGCCATGCTGGCATAATGCCAAATGGCCAAAACTGAATAGAGTTCCCAGCCTGCCTTCTGGTTGCCATGGTGGTTTCCTCAGAGCATCCCGCAATTTATATTCTGTTGTACTCTCTAGGCTCTTCACAAGTTCAGTATGAAAGTTTATGACAACATTAAATGCTAGAAAATTAAAATTGTGCCTGTTTGGTGTGTAACCAATGTAATGTTTTTTTTTTTCTTTTCTAATAAATAAACAATATAGTTTCCCAACATTTTTAGTTACCATCACCGATTATGACACTGTTTTATTATCCTTGGTTTATGGTTCGTATGTTTCTAATGACTACTCGGTACCAGCAATACAAAGCTACCATCATTGCGCTTATGGAGGAAAGAGTGGCCCCGTCCGGGAACCCCAAACAGTGACGTCATCGCAGCGATGGTCCTGAACTGGAGCGACACAGTTGTTCAGTTGAGCGAAAGTCTTTCCACTCCAAACACCCGCCGAACTTTCACTAACGCCCCCCGAACACAGAGAACGCAACATGGGTGAGTGCATGGTGGTCAGTGCATCCTCAATAGCGCGTTTGCTCCATAGTTCCTTATATAAGTGTTTCATTGTCTTCTGCTCGTTTTTACGTTTAATTATCTTCTGCAGCCGCAACCGACGAGTTTTTAGCCGTACTTTAGCTGCGAGTAATTTGTAATATGTAACATTTTATAGCGTTAATATACAGTTTGGTTTGTTGTTGGGTGCAGCAAATGTTTCCAATATTACTTCTTTCTTCATTTGTTTTACAAGAGTTTAAAGTGTTTAAAAGCCTCTTTTGCACTCTTCTTAATAACGGTCTTACATTAGGCTAAATGACTACAGATATTTGTTAGTCCGTTGTATATATTAGATACAAGGTATACTGTTTATGTTGATGTTTTTATCAAGTATTTAATATTCCATTAAATACTTCATAAATATTAAATACTCCATATTTTAATAATTCTTTGTGGGGGGCGTTGAGGTAGAAGTAATATGTAGACAAAGAGAATCATTAGAAAAACAATGTTTACCTCATTTTAGTCTTTTCAAATTCTGCTTTGTGTATTTCTGCATGCATCAGTCAGTTGGAGTGCCATTAATGAGCTTTGCTATGAATCTGTGTGCTTGTTTATCCTGTACTTATCCAGCATGCAAAACAGAGCTAATTCATGGGAAAGAATTCCTTCTTTCATTTGTCCCAGCTGTGTCCTTGGAATGGTTAGTTATAAAGCAAATTCTTTGCCAGCTGTCTGCATCTACCGAGACTGCTGCTTAAGTGGCACATTGCTGCTCTGCAAATTCCCCTCAAGAGAGTGATATTAGCTTTGTATTCCTTGATGGAAGAATGTTATTCTTTAGAGGCCCAGGACTAAAGAATTTGCTTATTGTATGAGTCAGAGCCTAAAGTGTCTCCCATTCTCAATTTCATTCTCTCTCTCTCTCTCTCTCTCTCTCTGATCTCTGTTGTTTGTCCTAGTCAGCAAAAAACTATAGAAGCTTCCCTCAAACACCTACTGCAGATGTTAACAGACATGATATATTAAGTGACACTTGGCAATGATTTGCTTAATAGAGGCAATTATAAGGCATTTAAGCAAGTGGTTCTAATCAATAGTCTCCTTTCCCAGGGTGGACAGATTGTTTTACAATTAAAGATCATTGAACGTTTATGTCCCTGAACTTCAGTCAGGAGATTTGCTAACAGAATTGTACTACTGCGGAATGGGGCCCATGTCTCATAGAATCTGCTCATGATTTGTCTACTCATGATAATTGCTGTCTGCAATTTGTTGAACAGTTCAGGAAGAGATTCGGTTACAATCTTAAGAGACACAAGACTCCTTCACAAGGCCGGATTTTTCAATTATATATAGACCAAACTGGATTATGGCGTTAGACTTAACAGTTTAGATGTCATTGGAACTGAAACAAGGTTTCAGTTTGTTTTCATAGTAAGTTTAAACCTTTTCTTCAGAAAGCCACTTCATTCTGACACTAAAGGAGTCTGTGACTGGTTAATAACTCACAATGATTTCTCTGTTTCTTGCTTTTTCCAGCAGAGGAATGACAGCCAATCTGAATCCACTTTGAAGAGCTTAAGTATTTAAAGTAGCAGACAACAAAAATTCAACACACACTTACAATAAACATTATCATCCATTCGTTTGGATGCCAATATAATTACTGTCATGTTGTTGGTGAACGAGCCTTTAGGTTGAGAACTGCTTAGCTTCAAAGAGCATTTGCACTTTACCAAGTGTAGAACATGAGAGTAACGTCACCTTTCATTTAGCTACTTTGCAGCATTCGTTTCTAAGCAACAGCATCCCTCTGTGCATAATCCTACTCGCATAATTCCACCTCAGACCTCACAACCTATGCCATCACCGCGGAGCTCTTGGCTGCATTCTGTATGAAAGAAATCTTGTTTATCCAGTGTGAAACACCTTTGTGTCCATTATGCAAAACACTACTTCTGCAATAATTACAGATTTGTGCCTTCTAGCCATTGCAAAGTTTCATTTTGTGCAGCATAATAGAAAAGGTCATTGTAGATAACACCACAGTCTTCAATTATAAACCTAATTTTAAACAGAAAATCAAATCACTTATCCAATGACATTTAGAGTTATCAAGGGGAATAAGTGACTTTATTTGCTGGAGATGCCCTTTTTCACTAAGCCGAGAATTTTGTCAGGTCTAATCTTTATCCAGTAAATTCAGGTAGTTTAAACTTACATAAAAGAACTCTTGGGCCTGAGGTATAAAAACCCATTGAAATATGCTCTAACACACAGTGGAATAACTTACCATAAAGATGTGCACCCTGGACCATGCATACTTATGCTTACACTGGTGTGATATGCTTTTCATTTAATACACAATGCTTATAATAAAATGCTTTGTGTATTGAAGCACTCAAATCAGAAGTAATCAGCATCTAGGCAGTGTTATATAAACATTATACAAATTTACCTAAATGATTTAAAAGACAATAAAATAAAATACACAGACAATCATTATCCAGGCATTGTACGAGTATAAAGTTTTCAACCATAAGAAATGACATCAAGATATAGTAATTCTGCCTGAAATCAGACAGAATACTACACTCAAAAACGTGCGGGGTTAAAAACAACCCAATCTTGTTTGGCAAACCAGCGCTGGGTAAATATTGGATATTTTAAATATTAGTTATTTTGACCCAGCTGGTTGGGTTAATTAATTTTACCAAACATGCTGGGTTATTTTATTTAAGTTTAAAAATTATTATATTGCTGGTTTAAATAGGACTGGAACTTATAAAAACACACACAGAATTACTGGAGGCAACAGCAATAATCAAAAGATGAACATTTATTATTAAGCAAGAACACATGGACAAAATACAAGGCAAATTGAATTTATTTGGGTAAATACAACATAGTTTACAATGTTATATACATTTAAACTCGTTTAACAAGCATTTTAGACATAAATGTAACACTCAAAAGTAAAATTTAATTTTAGTGTATTTTAGTGTGTCGCTGAAATCTGAGCCAGCAAAGGGCTGCTAGGTTAACGGCGAACTTCAGATTGCGGCCTCTCGTTTCACTCGTAGCTGAAAGATGCCATGACTGACTCCAAAAACTGCCCATAAACAAACTGTCACAGTACATGAGAGGAAAGGCGCAACACGAAGATGAAATGCAATGAAAAGTATTTAATATAATCCACACAAAAATCCACACAGGTATATCCATAAAAGGAAGGTAGGAACACACATACTCATTGACAAGACCAGACACAAAGCGTAGAACTCAAACAACTTATAAAGGGTTGCTAATGATGCACAGACAGGTGATGGTGATTAACTAATAATAACACAACAAGGACAGGAACAGGAACAACCATATATGGGCACATGAGGGAAAAACCAATAGAAATAGTTCAGGGGTGTGACACAAACAGTACTGACATATTTACATATTTTAAGATTAAACTCAGTACAATAATGAATAAAATCTATTTATTTTATGCAAGGCAAAAGGGCGTTTCCATCCTGCGAAACAACCACTGCTGACTCAGCTGACTGACATCTCGTTCTTATTTTGCACTGCATAAAATAATACAATTTACAGCATAGTAAAGACTTTATAAATTAAATAAAATGTATACAAACCTTTATTTAGCTGAAGAACTGCACCAAATCGGTGGCGCTGAGAACCGGTCTCCCCTGTAGAAGACTCAAAAAGCCTGTGCTCTGACTGACTGTAACTCAGCATCTGGGTTGTTTCGTCAGAGATGGGCTCAAATCAGTGGTTTGGTAGAAAAGATAACCCAGCACCTGGGTAAAAATATATTTAAAATAACCCAATAAAATAACCCAACAAGTTGAAACCAGCATTTGGGTTAAAAAAAAATAACCCAGCACCTGGGTAAAAATATTATAAATAACCAAATAAAATGCCCCAATGTGCTGAACCCAGCATTTGGGTTAAAAAAAATAACCCAGTATTTTTTAGAGTTTAATTGTACTTACAGTGTTCACTCAAAAATGAAAATTCTGTTTTAATTGTCTTTACTACGTTTCTGGGCCATTTCAGCTGCATTGCTGTCTATGCAGGGTCAGAAAGTTCTCGGATTTCATCAATATCTTAATTTGTGTTCTGATGATGAACGAAGGTCTTACGGGTATGTAAATGCATGAGGGTGAAAAAATAATGACAGAACATAAATGTGTGTTGGCAATGCATGTACACAACCACCCTATCCACTCAGTGGTTTTTAATTAATCCTTAAAATTAATATCCCCTTTTTCAAATCAAGCCATTCTCAGCTTCTTGGCTATGTGACATCACACAGACCAAGGCCACTCCCATGATAGTTGATTGACACTACCATCTTACCTTAGACCCGCCCTGAGTGAGCTGTAAACAGTCCACCCTTGTGGACCTTGTGTCCTAAGCAACTGAGGTGTTTTGTTGTTGGATGTATTAATGTGCATAGCAGTCGTAATGTATTCCCGACATTTGAGCTGCTGAAAACTCAGAGGATTAACATTACTTCTGTTTTTGAAGAGAATGGGCCGATCTCCGATCTGCCTAAATACGTCTAAGTTTGCGCAAATCATTCGTGATCCAGCTTCACCTACAGAAGAAGGGAGTATAAGGCTTTTTATCAATCTTTGCAAATCCCCTATCCTTATGATGTGCTAGTTAACAAGTTTTGTGGCTAAACGTGGCTAAAAGTGGCTAAGGGAAGAGAGGGGCAGGGTGAGCAGAGCTTATTAGCATTTAAAGGAACAGCAACAAAACATGTTGCTGTGAACAGAGTTGATTTTTAGAACGTAAAAGGACATTTTTTACACTACCATTGAGAAATTTTAACCAAAGCATGTTATATACTTTTAATTAAGACCCTAAAGAATCATATCAACTTATGGAAAATTGGCATCCGTTGACCCCTTTAAATGAATCCCATAATTAGATCATTAAAAACACGCTCATGTTCTCAAGCATTAGACTTTTCATGTTTTCATTAATATCTTTAGAGAATCGTTTACTCTCGCTTAGAACAAAACAGACCAACATTTTAAATTTTAACAAGACAGACCAATATTTAAATCTCTTAGTTTAAATATATGTGCACTGATATATGTGCTAGACAAGACTATAAGTACAATATAGCTGAATCTAAATCTGGAAAATTGCTCATATCATTGTTATATATTGCACTAAGCCATTACAGACTGTGACTTTCTGTAAAGCTGCTTTGAAACCATGTGTATTGTGAGACGCTCTATACAAATACATTTGACTTGAGTTGATTGTTATGCAGCCATTGTTAGACAAATCATTGTGAGAATTTTCTGAGCACTTTTTTTCCATTTGTCTTCCCCCAACACTAGACAAATGTCACATTCTGTTTTAGTTCTGCTGTTGTGTTTAGCTTGTGTTCTTTTGCTCTCTTGATTTTCCTTTGCTTATTTATTTCCATGGTTACTTTTTAGTATCACCTGTGTCAAGTGTAGTTGATCATTGTGTATTTATATGCACTTCGTTTGATCACTCCTTTGTTTGGTTTTGGCTTTACTATCCTGTGTAAATCTGTAACATTTCTTGACTGCATATACTGTAGATCTGCATCTCCTCTTCTATGCCTGACATGACAGTAAGTCATTTTTGGGGGCACACTATTATCACATGGCATAAGAACCAAATGACACACTTCAATTTTATTATATGTAAAAATGCTTTTTTGTTACAAAAAATGTTTGTGTTTCACAGGAAAAGGAAGGGGTTTCAAATGACAAGGGTGAGTAAATAATGACAATTATAATTTGTAGTTATGACTATTGTTATGTAACAATAACCTCAATTTTAATTTCCATGATCATAATTGTTTATGATCATGTAACAGATAACTGGCACACACCTTTATGTAAAGAAAGCATACACGTTTATATATGAAAACGTTTTTATTGTCCAAAATTGTGGTTACTATTACGCATTGCTTCCGGATACTTCAAAACAGAGTTTTACTTTGGGAATGAACAGCTTGCCCATTGCTGTGATGTCATTCTAAGACCCCGCCCTAGGGAATCTGGGCCAAAAGGATTATGGGTTTGCAAAGAGGGATTTAAACCTAACAACACAGATCATTTAGAGAAGCTGCGAAGGATATTTTACCTTTATTTCTTGGCCCATTTTAGCTGAACTGATAACTGATGGTGAATGTCAGGATCTGCTCTGGTCTGAATGAGCTTTTGATTAGATAATAAATACTCATCATTCTTGATGCACTGTCATGATCTCTCTCATTCTCACTGTGCAGTTCTCAGAGCAGGAGGTTTGGCCTGTTCAAAGGACATCAGATCAAATGTTCTTTGACACTCTATTTAGTTTTGTGGTGCGTGTGTTTTGTAATTAATTGATAATTATGATATTACCTGCACTGACCAGTATTTTGTCAGCATTAAAGGTTAATACCAACTTTGTGGTAAAGTCCTGGAGATATATATATATATATGTTTTCAGCAACAGTTTTTATTAATTCATTGTCTGTTTTGTGATTTGGCACTTGTTTTACACAAGTAATCCTATTAGTATCATATAATTAAGACAAAGGGATAGTTCACCCCAAAATTAAAATTCTGTCATTATGTACTTCCAAAAAGATTATGGAAGTCCATAGCTACCATCAAATGTTTGGCTACCAACATTCTTTAAAATAACTTCTTTTGATTTGGTTTGGAACAACCTGAGGGCGAGTAAATGGTAACAATTTTCAGTTTTGGTAAACTAGTTAAAGAAAAAACAAAAACAAAATCTACATCAAAATGGACCAACATGCAGGTGTATGGTTCTCCAGTTCATATATCTCCTGCCATGTTCTCTTTTGTCTCTGTGTCCCACTACTCGGTTTAGACACAGCCACAACTGACAGCTGATGGTAGGAGCCTGTAAAGTTGCACATAATCATGGATGCTTCTGAGGAGTAAAACCCACCCAAGCTGTCAGCCTATTTAGCCTTTTTGAACCACTTGGATTAGATTAAGGCATCAGCTACAAACTCTATTTCTTGTGTTTGCATTTGCCTGTATCTCTGTATATGTGATAGTTCTAGAATAACATAATTTAATTATACCCTACCGGCAGAGCTGGGAAGTAATTGATTACATGTAATCTGGATTACGTATTCAGATTCCAACAATTAAGTACTTGTAATTAAACTAAGTTAAATTTTAAAATTCTCATAATCAGACTATAGTTACTTTTTTACTGATTACATGATTACATATTATTCACACAATAGCAATAAATTAGTAATCTAGGATTCTCTTTTTTCTCTTTTTCTTCTAATTCCTCTTTTTTTATGTTTTAAATTTTACTTTCTAAAATAGTCTACCGCTTAAATACACTCAAAAAGTCCAGTTTTGTGGACATTCACACACAGACTAGTCATTAGTCAGGTGGCGACACGGCATTTGATCAATGGATTTACAAAAATCATTTCAGGTTTAAGAAGTGTTTCAACATTGCATCAACTGCTGATGAACACATTCATTTTTATTTTAATCATTACTCTGTAGATTATTTAATCATGTATTATGTTTTATTGAAAAGATTTTGTCTTTCAAACTCATTAAAATGCACAAATTCTTGTTTTGTCTTATTTGCAGACATTCTCAAACTTTTTATCATCTAAACCTCTTTCACCTCATATATTTACTTTAAAGGGGTGGTTAATCAGCAATTCTGTAAAAGAAAATATCTCCCTTTGCATTGACCTTTGAGCGTTAAAAATGTGAAAATCATAATCAATTACTCCTTTAAGTACCCCTGAAATTTTAAAATAATTTTTTAAAAATAATTAAGTATCACATTTGCACATTTAAGGGTTCTCTGACATTGGTTAATGTACATATGGTTTGCAGGTAAACATAAAATATTTCATCTTTTTTAGTTTTTTAGTGTATTATTTTGATTGTTATTTTAAAATGATTTATTTAAATTTTACATTTTTATGATTTAATTGCTTGTTAGCCTTTCATTAAACTCACCAACCCCATTTTGGGAAACCTTGATGTAATATAATGTTTAATGCACTTCATGTTGTTAATTACAATATATTGTAAATATACTGGAATATATTTTCTCACTCATATTTTTTTACATCATTATGGTACAGGATTATCCTGTTTAAATCAATGTGATAAACGAGTTAGGGCAAACGTAATTTAAAAGTATTCTGATTATATTACCTAAAATGTGTAATGTAATGGAGTACATTACTGACTACAATTTTTATGTAATTTGGAATCTGTAACAGATTACAATTTGTAAGTAATCTACCCAGCTCTGCCTACGGGTAAAAAGTTTGGAATATTGTTTTTTTTTCCCCCCACTCTTCCTTAGCGGCTTGGTTTAGCTGTGTGTCAGTAAATAACCTTGCCTGTGCCAGTACTTAAGTTCTTCCTTTTCCTGTGTTCTTGGCCTGGTCTTGCTTACATTTGCATTGTGTCTCTTATCTGTTCTGTTTACCTTCGCGTTTTGGATTAAAGACTTGTGTGGATTACTATTTTGGATTCTCTGCATGTCTCTCCACAACACATTGTAACATTTTATTCAGCAAGAACACAATAAATTGGTCAAAAGTGACAACAAAGTCATTTTATAATGTTGCAAAAGATGTCTATTTTAAACAAATGAGTTTCTGTGGGACTTTATTTATCAAAGAGTCAAGAAAAAATGTATCTTGGTTTCCACAAAAATATTAAGTAGCAAAAACTGTTTTCAAAATCTATAGGAACCATTATTAATAATTAATAATATATTTGTGTGTGTGTGTGTGTGTGTTAAGGATGCACCATTATGGAATTTAAGGGTTAATACTAATCAGTAATTCAAAGCTTATTGTGGCTGATACAGATAACTGATATTTTGCTTGATAATCCACCTTATTCTTTAATGTGAAAGTAACCCTATGGGCAAGACATCCGGTTCATTAGCCGCTATAGGGAAATAACAAGAGGAATAACAATATGTAGTAAATAGTAACTATCAAGCAATATCAAGCAGCAAAACAAACTGTTTTGTTTGAAGTGATTGGAGACTGGAAACCAGTTACCAGACCCATAAAATTTACAAATGGCTGTGTCCACTGTTACAAGAAGAAAAAGGTGGATACCATTTTAAAATGAAGCTGCAATCTAACAGATGTAAAACTACCCGCTTGTTACAAGTGTGACTGTTTTATGTTTTTATGTTAAGATCGTTTAATGAGAAATAAATGGTATTAAACCAGATATGAAACATGTACATACTGTATGCAATAACCAAGTGTTGATTCATAGCAGTTTTTAATGAATAAAACGTCTTCTAACATTCCTACTTTTGTCTCTCAGCAGTGCTAACATGTTGCTATAGAGACACTGTCATGAGTTCTGTTGGCATTAAACAGCAGTACTCTGTGTAAATGCGCTACAGGACTAAAGTACTTATTTAAATTGGCCAAGTGGGTTGCATAAAAATCTAGGGTTAGTTAGGGGCAGATATTGTACACAAATTACAGGAAAACACGAGCCTTGCGTCTTTCTTTAGTTGTTCAGTTGAAATGTTATTTTGATTCTTTGATGTTGATTTCATAGTAAATAGTGTTAAACAGTAGTAAATATTGTAAATAGTGTTAGTGTACCAGTGTTGCTATGCTGGGCTGCTCAAACACATAGAGCAGTGTTGTAACAGTAACAAAGTTTAGAATCACGTTTTGGAGGAAACCTATGGATTATTTACAGTTGTTCTGCATAATAAGGTGGAATAGGAGACAGTATTTAAACAGTGAATGACAAATGACACACTTCATCTTTAACTTGCAAATCTCTCTTCCTCAAACTTTTTATCTTACAATTCACAGGTCAGTCCTTCTCTTTGTTTTATTTTGCATATCTTTAAACTTTGATATTTGAGGCATCACTCTGGTTTCATTGAAGACCTCCCTCCTAAGCGGAACAGGACTAGGCCCTGTCTGTCAACTTTAATTGCTTTTTTGTTTACAGGACTTCAAAAAACCTTTCAGTGTGCTGTAACCCCTATTTCCACATTAACTCAGGGCGCATAAAAGAACAGTAATGGGCTCATTACTGGAGAGATGTGTCCACTGGTTTGTTCTGTTTTAAATTAACTAGACCAGACCAACCATATGTCTGGATTTCCAAATAGATTTCCAATTTTTTACATATTTAGAATTGGATATAACTATATTTGAAGAGGTAGAATAAAGGCTCGTTCACACCAAGAACAATAAGAAAAGACATCAACACCATGACAAAAATGAAAGAGGAATGATATTGTTGGAATCACTTTTAGAACTTTTTTTTTCATCTAATTAATAATTAAAATATTGACAGCTAATCAGAATCCATCCTACTTTAAAGAGCTTAAGCATTTAGAATAATAACCACAATGTTATTGTCCATTAGTGTGGATGCGATATAGTTATCATTATAGTTAAGTCACATTTATCTTTGTTACACTTTACACAAGTGTCAAAGCAGCATTACAGTATTAAACAGGAAAATAACAGAATCAATGACACAAACTTTAAAAAGGAGACAAATTCAAATTCTGCTGTAAAGAAGCTCCAACAGTCAGTCATTATGTAGCTCCAGTCAGTTAAGTGTTGATTCAGTTATAGTTACAGTTATCTTTATAGCTATTGTTCTTGATGTGAACAGGCCTTAAAACAGAACTTTTGTGTGCAGTGTGTTGGTTTGATTTGATTTAGCTGTGATCAGCTGGGAAAAAATGACAAGTTCAGCAACATAAGTAGAATTCTGACCTAGTTTTCACATCCTCATCTCTGTGAATTTGAGAAGTTAACTAATGTTTGTTTATTCCATATGTTCATCCATTGCATATGTTGTGAAATGTAGCCCTAGACACATTGTATTTACAAGTTACATTGTATTTCCTTTCCTTTCCCAACAGTGGGAGCTGGTTAGTAGACCTTTTGAAGGTGTGTTTGTCAAACAGCACCACCTATCATATGGGAGTGAATTTTGTCCTAATATATCCCAAGAAATATTTTGTGGATTTTGGTATAAAGAAACCTCTCTGGTGCACTGTGTGGATTGCATTTTGTCAGTGTGAACAGGCCTATAATGAAACATAAATATGTGGATGCAAACAAGATTTTGATTAAATACATAGTATTCCTATGCATCTATTCAGAATGGGGTCAGTAAGGGGTCTGGCAATGAACAGGCACTAACCAGATGCACTAACAAAATTTGAGGTTTGGATCACATGTCTTGAGTCACTGCAGATACATTACGTGTATTTGCATTCAGTGTTAATGTATTAAAAGATGTTTTGCTAACCCATATGAAACACTGAGGTATCTGGAAACAGCTTCAAAGATGGATGTTAAAGGGGTCATCGGATGCAAAGTTCACTTTTTCATGTTGTTTGAACATTGTGTTGGCAGTGTATGTACAAATCTACCCTATAATGATAAAAATCCGTGCAGTGGTGTTTAATTAATCTGTAAAAATAATATCCCCTTTTTTCAAATCGAGCCATTCTCAGATGCGTGTCGGTGTGCTGTCACACCGAAAGAGGCCACTCCCATGATAGTTGATTGACATGAGCGTCTTACTTCAGACCAGCTGTCACAGTCCAGTAAACTCCATTGTTTCGATGCCGGAGCAGGGATGTAAGTTAGATTGAGCGATTGAGGTGTTGTGTTGCTGGATGTAATAATGAACATAGTGGTCATCATTTACTCCCGACATCTGAGCGGCTGAAGATGCAGTGGATTACGTTTGTTTGTGAAGGGAATGCGGCTCCCAATCTACATATATCCATCTATGTTCGCACGAATCATTCATGATCCAGCTTCACTTACAGCAGAAGTGAGTATAAGGGTTTTTTTATGAATCTTTGCGATCACCTTTCCTTATAACATGGTAGTTAGGAAGTTTAGCAGGTAAACGTGGCTAAATGCAGCTAAAGTAAACAGGCTTGTCACACCACAGAGGGAAGAGAGGGGCGGGGTGAGCAGAGCTCATTTGCATTTAAAGGAACAACCCCTTAGAATGAGATGATTTTTGCAGAGCTCATTTTGACAAGGTAAAATGGGTGTTGTTTTACATAACCATTGAGAAGTTTTAACCAAAGTATATTATAGACTTTTTATTAAGACCCTAAAGAATCATATCAACTTGTGGAAAATGGGCATCCAATGACCCCTTAATAATGAAATTAGTGTCTTCTGTGGGGTGACAAGCCAGTCTTTTTACTTTAGCCATGAAACTTGCTAACTAGCACATTATTAAGAAAGGTGATTTCCAAAGATGCGTAAAAACCCTTATACTCACTTCTGCTGTAGGTGAAGCTTCATTACGAATAATTCATGAGAACATAGATGCAATTGTGTAGATGGCTGGGCGCATTTCCTTCTACAGTGAAAGTAACGTTAATCCTCCGCATCGTCAGCGGCTCAGATGTTGGGAGTAAATGATGACTGCTATGATCATTATTATTACATACAACAGAACACCTCGATCACTCGATCGGAGACATTTTTTCTCCATATAATGGACTTTATTGGTGCTCCGATTTTGAACTTCAAAAATGTAGTTTAGATGCAGCTTCAAAGGGCTCTGGACGATACCAGCCGAGGAAGAAGGGTCTTATCTAGCAAAACAATCAGTAATTTTTTTGGAAAATAAAAATTTGTATACTTTTTAAGCACAAAAGCTTGTGTAGCACAGGCTCTGGGATGTGTGTTCACGACGCTACATACTATTGAATCATGTCGAAAGGTCATGCGGAACGTAGGCGGAACTACAGACCCAGTGTTCACAAAGCAAACGCACAAAGCCTAAGAGAGTGCAAGTAAGTCAAACGCTGTTTACAAACAAAAAGGTACAACGATGTCGGACAATTCTGAAGTTGTAGGATAAAATGTCATTCACTCCAACGTTGTGTCGAGTGACGACATTAGGGGTCGCTCTTGAGAGGCCAAACACCTCTGAAAACGTTGAGAAAAGGCCAATGAAATTGGGTGTGCAGATTTTGCATAGCTGGCCACGCCCCGGACATGCGGGTATCTGCTCACTTGTTCTGCTTTTCGGAGCCGAATGCAGCGTCCCTGTGTGAGAAGTGGCATCATTCACCTCTTCGTCGTTGGATCTACGGCACGGGCAGCGGTCTCTTCCTTCTCTAACACAGCTCAACAAGCGATCAACAAGAGAAGATTCTCCTCTGAAAGAGAACATTTTCTCTAAAAGAGCTACACGGTACGGATTGTGTGTTTACATAATGCCTTTCCCTACGTGTCCTTCTGGTTGCGATTTCCACCTTTCCTTTAATGATCCGCACGATCACTGTGTTCACTGTTTGGGCCGTGAACATGCTGACGCAGTGCTCGCTGAGGGTAATTGTCAGGCTTGCTAGGACATGCCCTTGAGTACACTCTGCTCGAGAGCCGCATTCTTTTGCGTGGTTCGCTTCAACTGCTTCCCGCTCCGGTCCTTCTACTTCCGGGTACGAGGCTGCAGCGATGTGCGTTGGAGAAGAGAGAGGGGAAATGAGTGACGCTAATGCCTCTTCTGAACTCGCCTCTTTGGCGGCTGAGTTTCAGTTGGTGGCGGGCACTGAAATGGCCGCCGCACTTCAACGGGCAGCCAAGGAGATCGGGCTGGAGTGGGTTGCCCCGCCCCGCCTCGCACCGAGGGTGTTCCTGACCCAGAGCTACTGCAGGAGCTGCGTTCCATGACCGACTATGCTCTCTGAGCTACGAAGGTCACAGCGCAGGCGCTGGGGAGGACGATGTCCACTATGGTGGTCCAGGAGCGCCACCTGTGGCTAAACCTGGTGGAAATGCGAGATGCTGAGAAAGTTCACTTTCTCAACGCTCCCATTTCCCAAGGTTGGTCTCTTGGTCTCATTCCTGCTGTCTGCCACCCGGCAGACGGCCACCACATGGTCAATAAAAGAGCAATTTCCTTCTTCTCTGGGCGTTATTCGCAGCGTTTCCAAACCTCCCCAATCCCTCTCGCTGGCTTCTCAGGACCATTTGACTCGGCTATCCCAAGACGTCCGCCCAGGTACCGCGGTGTTCTCTTTACCTAAGTCCCAAGCGAGAACGCTGCAGTCCTTCGTGCGGAGATCGCAGCTCTTCTGGCAAAGGATGTGATAGAGACTGTCCCCTCAGCCGAGATGAAGGAGGGGTTTTACAGCCCCTTCTTCATTGTACCCAAGAAGGGTGGTGGGCTCAGACCAATCCTAGACCTGAGAGTTTTGAATCGTGCCCTTCACAAGCTCCCGTTCAAGATGTTAACCCTAAAACACATCCTCACGTGCGTCAGGGTTCAAGATTGGTTTGTAGCAATAGACCTGTACTTTCATGTCTCGATCCTTCCAAGACACAGGCTGTTCCTGCGATTTGCCTTCGAAGGTCGGGCTTATCAGTACAAAGTTCTTCCCTTCCCTCTCCCTGTTGCCCCGTGTCTTTACGATGGTTGCAGAGGCTGCCCTTGCCCCCGTCAGGGAAGTGGGCATTCGCATCTCGACGACTGGCTGATTCTAGCTCACTCGCGAGATTTGGTTTGCACCCACAGGGATGTGGTGCTCAACCACCTGGCTCGTGTGGGATTTCGGGTCAGCTGGGAAAAGAGTAAACTCTCCCCTGTGCAGAGTATCTCTTTTCTTGGTGTAGAACTGAACTCAGTCAATATGACTGTACATCTTTCCCAAGACACACAGTCAGTGCTGAGCTGCGTGAGTTTCAGAACAGCGGTCCCCCTGAAACACTTTCAGAGGCTCCTGGGGCACATGGCATCCTCAGCCACGGTCACACTGCTGGGCCTAATGCACATTAAACTGCTACAGTGCTTGCTTCATATCCGAATCCCGAGATGGGCATGGCGCCGAGGCACGTACTGTATGAACATCACACCGTTGTGTCGCAAAGTCTTCAGCCCTTGGGAAGACATTTAGTTCCTGCGGTCAGGGGTACCCTTGGAACAAGTGTCCAGACGCATCATTGACACAACAGATGCTTCTAAGACAGGCTGGGGGGCCGTATGCAATGGATGGGCAGCCTCAGGCGTCTGGACAGGCCCTCAGCGGCTTTGGCATATCAACTGCCTTGAGTTGTTGACAGTGCTTCTGGCCCTGAAGAGGTTCCGACCTTTGGTTCAGGGCAAGCATGTGTTGGTCCGTACAGACAACACATCAACCACCAGAGTGGTGTACGCTCCTTTCGCATGTCACAACTGGTCCGCCATCTCCTACTTTGGAGCCAGCACAGACTCAAGTCTCTGTGTGTCACTCACATTCCGGGCGATCTCAATCGTGTGGCCGATTCTCTATCACGACAGATTTCACTTCAGGGCGAGTGGAGGCTCCACCCTCAGACGGTCCAGCTGATTTGGAGTCGATTCGGCCAGGCACAAGCAGACCTCTTTGCCTTATCAGAATCCACTCACTGCCAGTTTTGGTACAGTCTAACAGAGCCCCCCCTCGGTATAGATGCTCTGGCACACAGTTGGCCGAGGGACCTCCGCAAGTATGCGTTTCCCCCAGTGAGCCTCATTGCACTGTGCAGAGTCAGGGACACTGTGCAGAGTCAGGGAGGACAAGGAACAAGTTCTTCTGGTGGCTCAGTTCTGGCCGACAGAACTTGGTTCTCGGACCTTGTGCTTCTATCATCGATCTCTCCCTGGTGCATTCCTCTGAGGAAGGACCTCCTTTCTCAGGGGAGAGGCACAATCTGGCACCCGCGCCCATGAAGACGGCTCTCCTGACTGCGCTCACATCTGTCAGAACATCTACTGCTTACACAAATGTTGATCACACTACAAACAAGACAAAACTATAATGCTATAAGAAACAGAAAAGATTAATTCATTGTTTACTTTAGTCTATGATTAACTTACCTCACCTCTTATCTGAAGTTTTCGGGTTTGAGTCGTTCGTTCATCACGTGACAGCCCCATAAGATAAACATGAGATAAAAGTTCCAGTACAGAAGCTAATAGGATGTTGCGCATGCGCAACTGAACGAATCACTCTCAGAGACAACTTGTTCTTCCCGAGTCACATTAAAGATTCATTCAAAATGAACGAATCGTTCAAGAACGACCCATCACTAATTCGTAGCATCGTGGACGCGCGTCCCAGAGCCTGTGCTACCCGAGCTTTTGTGTTTAAAAAGTGACTTAAAAAAATGACTAGGGATGTGACGAGATCTCATGGCAATATCCTCCAAAACATTATGCATTGTTTACATTAAAGCTGCATGATTAATCCTTAAAATATGCAGATCTCGATTCAGACACTCACGCGATCTTATTCCTGAATGACAACGATTTAGCTATGTGTATTACGACTGTTTCACATTGCGATTGTCAGTGGAGTGTGAGAAGCATGTTTGTCGCTGCCCATGTTAATGAATCAGAGGGTCCAGGTAAATGTGAACACAGAAAGAGCAACACAAACAGTCAACCACATTTTTCAACCACATTATAATCATTATTTCTGTGTTACAGACATTTAAATAATAGAAGTACTGGGATAAAAGTTTATAGTTTGGGTATAAACATTTATTGTCTACAGTAGCGATCAAAACGAAAGTATCTTAACACTTGTATGTATAGTAAAGCTTCCGCCAGGATGTGGCGACAACTACCCGTTTCAAAAAAGTATGTCATTGAATCATTAATTCAGGAGATCTCAATAGTTAAACAAGTCTTAATGAAGTGAGACACTGACTCCTTCATTGAATGTTTTTTTTAAATAATTATATGTTTTTAAAATATTTAAGCAATGAACCGTTTGTCAGAACCACTTGTAAATTACGTTATTTTATTTAGTTTTCTAATAGTTCTTCTCCAGAATCGTGAGAGAATCATGGTCTCCAATTTATTAAAAACAACTGGAATTCTCAGTTTATCCAGAATCTTAAAGCTCTTCTTTATGTAATGAAGGGTCGGCAGAGTTGGGATCCATGTGCAGCGTATTTATTAAAGACGATGTCAGACAGGCAAGGTACAACACAGCAAACAGGAATGTAGTAGGTAAGGCAATACTCAGAGTCGAAATACAGGCAGAAGGTCGGGGCAGGCAGCAGACAGAGAACACAGTAGTCAATAACACAGCGAGAGGTCCAAAGGGCAGGCGGCAGGGTTCAAACAACAATAGGCAGTCCAAGGTAATACACAGATAATCCAACAGAGAAAAATACCGCTCAGAAATGTCAGCCGGGGCAAAACAAGACTTCGCGATGTGTCTGAGAAACCCGGAAGTATTTATAGCAGGGGAACAGGAAGTGGAAGTTCATGAGGTCAGAACCAGGTACGGGGTTATGGGAAATGTAGTGAAAAGTGGAAGGGGTTAGTATTCGGGCGACGGCGCCCTCTGGTGACGATCAGGGGGAACCACAGAGGCCGGGATCGTTACAGAGCCCCCTCCCTGCGAACGGCTCCTGACGTGAGGAGGCTGACGACGCCGGGGTCTACCACGGGAACGAGGAGCGGGTTTGTCCGGATGGTTTGAATGAAAGTCAGTGACCAGTGATGGGTCTAGGATGTCCTTGGAGTTAACCCACGATCTCTCCTCTGGACCGTAGTCCTCCCAATCCACGAGGTATTGGAGTACCCCGCCCCGGCGTCGAGAGTTGAGGATCTCCCTGACCCGGTATGCCTCCTCGCCGTCGATGATCAGCGGAGGGGAACTCTGAGCCCGGTCCTCGTCTAGGTCGTCCGCCCGTCTCGGAGCACCAGCGGCCTTGAGCAGGGACACATGAAAAGTGGGTGAGATACGGTATTGAGCAGGCAGGGCTAAACGATAAGAGACTGGAGTTATCTGTTTAATGACTCTGAAGGGACCCACGTACCTGGGACTGAGTTTGCGGCATGGGAGTCTCAGACGAAGGTCTCTGGTGGATAACCATACCCATGACCCGGGAGCGAACGCCGGACCGGGGCGACGGTGTAGGTCAGCAAACCTCTTTTGTCTACGGATGGCTTGCTGAAGGTGAGTGTGAGCAGAGTTCCATGTGGCCTCGCTTCTTTGAAGCCAGGAGTTGACTGCAGGCAATTCAGTGGGTTCTCCAGACCACGGGAAGAGAGGAGGCTGAAAACCTAACACGCATTGGAATGGCGTGAGTCCGGTTGAGGGTTTGAGAATGGAATTTTGTGCATACTCAGCCCAGAAGAGAAACTTGCTCCAGTCTGTCTGGTTGTGATGGCAGTATGACCTGAGGAACCGGGTGATTTCCTGGTTAAGGCGTTCGGTCTGACCATTCGACTCTGGATGGTACCCTGAGGAGAGACTCACATTGACGTTAAGACACTTGAATAAAGCAGACCAGAGGCGAGAAGTGAATTGGGGGCCCCTATCGGACACTATGTCGTCTGGGAGACCATAGAACCTGAAGACGTTATTGCAGAGTACCTGAGCTGTATCGAGGGCAGTAGGTAGCTTGGCGAGCGGGATTAGGCGGCATGACTTGGAGAACCGATCCACTACTGTCAGTATGGTGGTGTGACCCTCGGAGGGAGGCAGGTCAGTAATGAAGTCAATGGAGATGTGTGACCATGGTCTCTGAGGGGTCGGCAATGGCTGCAAAAGGCCAGCGGGGAGTTGTTTGGATGGCTTGGAGATGGAACAAACCTCACAGTTGGTTACATACTGGATGGTGTCAGGGCGGATGGACGGCCACCAGAATTTGTTGGAAAGTAGTTCCAATGTAGCAGTGATTCCCGGATGTCCAGAGCTGGGGGTGTCATGAACGAGTTGAAGTACCTGTTTCCTCTTGGACTGTGGAACGTAGATCTTGTCTGGAGGACAGTTAGGCGGTGGAGGGTTCTTGTTCTGCATCTCTGCGAGTTCAGTTATGATGTCCCACTGGACGGGAGCAACTATGAGGACGTCTGGCAAGATAGGATCGGGAGAAGGTGGTTGATATTCAGCCTCAAACAGACGAGATAAAGCATCTGCCTTAGTGTTCTTTGTTCCAGGGCGGTAAGTAACAGTAAATTTGAAACGGGTGAAGAAGAGGGCCCACCTGGCTTGGCGGTGATTGAGTCTCTTGGCGGATCGGAGGTATTCGAGGTTGCGGTGATCAGTGAGAACGGTGAACGGAAGTTTGGCCCCCTCAAGCCAATGGCGCCACTCCTCAAGAGCAGCTTTCATAGCGAGCAGTTCCCGGTTACCCACATCATAATTCTGTTCAGCCGGTGTAAGTTTGCGTGAGTAAAAGGCGCATGGATAAAGCTTGGGAGGATCGCCATGCCTCTGAGACAGTACAGCCCCAACTCCCGTGTTGGAGGCGTCAATTTCGACGATAAACTCACGCTCAGGATCGGGATGGTGTAGAATGGGAGCAGAAGAAAAGCGCCTCTTGAGGAGTTCAAAGGCCTCGCTGGCTGCCTGGGACCAGGATAACTTGCTGTTATTCTTCTTAACCATGGAAGTCAAAGGGGCTGCGACTGCGCTGAAATTTCTTATGAACCGCCTATAGAAGTTAGCAAATCCCAGAAACCTTTGTAGTTCCTTCACATTGGCGGGACGGGGCCACTTCAGGACTGCCTGAACCTTGCTATCATCCATAGCGACTCCGTCGGGACCCACAACGTACCCCAGAAACGTGGTGACTGTCTGATGGAACTCACACTTTTCAGCTTTAGCGTAGAGTTGATGAGAGATTAGGCGCTTCAAAACCTTCCTGACATGGGAGATGTGGGCGTCCATTGTCTCGGAGTAGACCAGAATATCATCCATGTAGATAATAACCCATCTGCCCAGCATGTCTCGGAATACGTCATTAATGAAGGATTGAAATACGGACGGACTGTTGACCAGCCCGAAGGGCATAACCCGGTACTGATAGTGACCAGTAGTGGTAGAGAAGGCAGTTTTCCATTCGTCACCCTCCTTTATACGGATCAGGTTGTATGCGTTGCGGAGGTCAAGCTTAGTGAAGTACTTGGCTGAGCGGAGTTGTTCAAGTGCTGGAGGTACGAGGGGCAGAGGATAGCGGTACTTGACGGTAATGTTGTTGAGGCCTCGGTAGTCAATGCAGGGACGGAGACTACCGTCCTTCTTCTTGACAAAAAAGAACCCAGCTGATGCAGGAGAGGTGGAGGGCTCAATGAATCCTTTGGCCAATTCCTCTTCGATGTAGACCCGCATAGCCTCCGTCTCAGGTTGAGAGAGGGGGAAAACTCTGCCTTTTGGGGGAATGGTTCCAGGAAGTAGTTCAATGGCGCAATCAGAAGTGCGGTGCGGGGGTAGTTGAGAGGCTCGAGCTTTGCTGAAGGCCTCAGCCAGGTCCTGGTATTCGAGAGGGACATCTGCTGCGATCGCGGTGTCTGAATTGATGACGGGCGCCTTGTCAGCTCTGGGTCTGAGTGCGGGGAAGCATTGAGCAAAGCATCTGTCCGACCATTGTGTGACCTGCCCCTCCGTCCAGGAGATCTGCGGCTCGTGTTCCTGGAGCCATGGAAGACCAAGGATGACCGGGTTGTGTGGAGATTGGATGATGAAGAATCGTATTGTCTCTGTGTGAAAAGCGCCTGTTGTGAGCTGGAGATCGTTGGTGGTGAACTGGACCCGTCCCGGACCCAGCGGTCTCCCATCTAGTGCTGCCACTGACAAGGGAGATGTACAAGGTATCAGTGAGAGACAATGGGTTTTAGCGAAACCTTCATCCAAAAAATTGCCTGCTGCGCCAGAATCTATCAATGCGGTTGTGTCAATGAACTTATCAGAGGAGGTAATGTGTACTGGAATCTTCACAGTCTGGGAAGAACTTGAAATCTGACTCACCGCCGGATGAGGAGTGGACTTGGCTGGACAGAAGGCCTTCATGTGACCGGCTTGACCGCAGTATAGGCAGAGGTTGAGCTGTTGTCGTCGGCCTCTCTCCTCGGCGGTTAGGCGAGTGTGGGCAACCTCCATAGGTTCGTGAGCTGGCGTGGGCGAGGAGACGTTAAGTTGAGTGGACCTCTCCCGGTTGGGCTTCCTGGAACGCATAAGGTTGTCGATGCGGATGGTAAGATTGATGAGTCCATCGAGCGATCTCTCCTCATCCCGGCAGGCCAGTTCTGCTTGGAGCTCGTGATTTAGCCCTCTGCGGAAGTGAAGTTTTAAAGGTTCATCAGGCCAACCCGTCTGAGCGGCTAGTGTGCGAAAGGTGAGAGAGAATTCAGCAGCGGATGATTTTCCTTGGCGCAACGTCAGAATGCGCTCACCGGCAGCCTCGCTCTCCTTGGGAGTGTCGAAAACCTCTCTGAAACGGCGGAGGAATGCTTCAAAGGATGGGAAAGTGGGACGGTTAAGATCCCAAACAGCGGTGGCCCAGTCCAATGCTTTGCCTGTGAGTAGTGAGCAGACGAAAGCGATCCGACTCTCCTCTGTGGGGTATAAAGCAGGTTGTTGGGAGACAAACAGAGAGCATTGAAGGAGAAAGCCCTTACATCTGGCGGGGTTACCATCAAATTTGTCAGGATAAGCCAAACGAGGGCTAGCCACGGGAGGATGTGCAGAAACAGTTTGGGGTGCCGGAGTGGTAGTAGTTTGAGCAGTGGCAACAGCAGTGGATTGTAAGGAATGCAAAGTTTTTACCATCTCCTCTGTGAGCGTTGTGAGACGAGCGAGCTGTTGCTGGTGCGCCGCTAACACGTTAGCTTGAGCAGACACCTCCGTGGTTAGTCTGTAGACTGCTGCTGGATCGATGTTTGGCGAAGTCTTCTGTAATGAAGGGTCGGCAGAGTTGGGATCCATGTGCAGCGTATTTATTAAAGACGATGTCAGACAGGCAAGGTACAACACAGCAAACAGGAATGTAGTAGGTAAGGCAATACTCAGAGTCGAAATACAGGCAGAAGGTCGGGGCAGGCAGCAGACAGAGAACACAGTAGTCAATAACACAGCGAGAGGTCCAAAGGGCAGGCGGCAGGGTTCAAACAACAATAGGCAGTCCAAGGTAATACACAGATAATCCAACAGAGAAAAATACCGCTCAGAAATGTCAGCCGGGGCAAAACAAGACTTCGCGATGTGTCTGAGAAACCCGGAAGTATTTATAGCAGGGGAACAGGAAGTGGAAGTTCATGAGGTCAGAACCAGGTACGGGGTTATGGGAAATGTAGTGAAAAGTGGAAGGGGTTAGTATTCGGGCGACGGCGACCTCTGGTGACGATCAGGGGGAACCACAGAGGCCGGGATCGTTACACTTTAAATGTTGTTTATTACTGCATATAATTCATTAAAATGGAAGTTTAATTTCATAAAGTTCAAAATGCACCTACATTTTTTTTTGCATTTTGTCTTTTTCAGTTGAATAAAAGACTTTTCCCTATATATTTCATCATTGAGGATTTCTTAAGAAAAGTTTAAAAATCTCAACTCATCTCGTTCTCGTGAACCCAGTCTCGTGTTTCGTCTTGCCTCATGAGATAAGTGTCTCGTCACATCCCTAAAAATGACAGATCATTTCGCTAGATAAGACCCTTCTTCCTCGGCTGGGATCATTTAGAGCCCTTTGAAGCTGCATTTAAACTGCATTTTGGAAGTTCAAAATCGGGGTACCAATGAAGTCCATTATATGGAGAAAAGTCCTATAATGCTTTCCTCAAAAACCATAATTTCTTTACTACTGAAGACAGAAAGACATGAACATCTTGGATGACAAGGGGGTGAGTAAATTATTTGTAAATTGTTGTTCTGGAATTGGAGTTCTCCTTTAACAGCTATTTACTCAGTCCACGTGCTAAACACATGGGGCAATCGTGGCCTAAAGGTTAAAGAGTCTGACTTATAACCCAAAGGTCGCAGATTTGAGTCTTGGTAGCAGCAGGGATTGTCGGTGGGGTGAGTGTATGATCAGTAGTATGAGTGTTTGAACCCCCAACTGCTCTCTGGGTGCCGCAGCAAAAATGGCTGCCCCCTGCTCTGGGTGTGTGTTCATGGTGTGTGTGTGTGCACTTGGATGGGTTAAATGCAGAGCACAAATTCTGAGTATGGGACATACTTGGCAACGTGTCATGTCCTTTTCTTTCCTTCTCCTATACTATAGAAAAAAAAAACGGAAGTCAGATTAAGTGTCAGGTTATTTAATGTTATTTTTGGTGCTTTCTGCTGTTATCCTGTAGTTTCTTTTTTGTCTAAACTATTTTTATTTATTTATTTTTTTACATTTTCCTCAGTGGTCATTAAAACATTACAATAGTAATAGTAAAATTAATAGTAATGCACTACTTTTTTTAAATAAATAATCACAATATAATCTTTTCTTTTACCCACAGCTGGTTCTGCTGTTATGAATGATTAATGTGGTCTAAAACTCAGATTAGTCTTAAACCGTTTTTATTGAAGGTTTTTTATTGGTTGTATTGGTTTGTTGGGATTATGAAGTTCTGCAACATAAATTGCAGCCAGTGTTCATCCGTTATTTTCTCTATTGTCAGCTAAATGGGTCTTACTCTGAGCTTCTGTGGACACCTCAAATGTAGCTATTGTTTCTGTTAATAAACAGCAAACTGAGTAATTAAACTGCACAGCCATGAGGGATTATGTAGTTATTTTAAGGCAGAGTGAGCTGTTGTGCTCTGAGGGTGTATAGAAAAAATTTCACTGTTATAGACAAATAGATACAACAAACTTCTTGTCTTCACCAAGAGCCTTCATTTTACATTGACCTGAGAATGAGAGAGTATTTCTAAATAAATCTTCAAGGCTTTGCAGTAAAAACTTGTCAGGACTACAATTCCTATAAAAAATATTCACCCCTTGGAAAAGGCATGTGATTTTTTTCAACACTAAACCACAACGGATTTATTTTGGCTTTTTTGACAGTGAGCAACAAATATGTTCTTTGATGTTAAAGTGAAAACGAATTTCTTCAAACCTCTCCTTTTTATGGCTTGCAACCAAAAAACATTATGGCCAATATCTTATGATTTTGAGCTTATTAAAATAGGTTGGGGACCAGGTTAGGCCAAAGTGTGTTACAAATATGATACAATAATAGCTTTGAGTTTGTGTGTGCATGTGTTTTGTTTTGTTTTGTTTTTTTTTTGACTATGAGAAGATAAACTGTGCCAGGCACCATTTCTCATTTACCAAACAAACACTTAATCTGTGACGGTGACCTACAAATTTAGAGATTATTGTAGTATGTCAGAGCAAAACGGTCCCTGAGCCCCACCTCATGACAAATTTCAGTGTATCCCATTGGATCATATGATCTTTGGCTCCACCCCCCAGTAGTCTTAAATGTGACTTGTGATGACAAACAGCAGCAAAAACAAAGAAAAGTGGCACCTCTAAGTTTTTTTAATTTGGTGCCTCTGAAAACTGTCTGTGGAACAATTTTAGGGCACATATTTTTCAAATAAATGTGAAATACACAAAAATTCTCCTCCTTATTTGTTCTTCTGACACCTCAGTTCTTTACTATATAATTTCAGTCAGAGGTGTAGATAAAGATTTTCTAATCTCTCCTCATCCACCAAGACAAGGTTGTTTCTGTTCAGCAACCTTCCAGGAAGTAAAAGATTGACTCATAGGCTCAAATTTGTTGACACAAGCTGTATATTTCATCCTAAATTGCTTGTAAAATGTGACACTTTAAAAGGAGGTAAGAACTCTAAATTACAACCAGAAGTTTGAGGTTGTTTACAGCACATCCACTACCACTTGCATTCCTTTACTTGCTGTGTTTTTAATGCCTGAGGAAGGATGGCGTTTTAATGAGGTGGACAGTAATCTTTTGATGCCTTTCTCAGTTCACTTTTGTATTTTTATGCACTGCATAAAGTGGTAAACTGCAATTGTTACTTTAAAGATATATTTCTACATCATATAACCCATATAAAGTAGTTTAGTTGGTATAAATAAATTTATTTAGGTTGATTAAGCAATATTAAATAATATTTCTGACTTGAATAGAACCACTTAATTTAGATGTTGCCATTTTAATGTAATAAACCTTTTGCATAATAAAATAATTATGATGAGCTAAAGATGAACTGTTTAACAAACACAATTGTTGTAAAATCTTAGGTGATGCGTGAAGATTCATCACTATAGAAACATTTTATGGGTCATTTCCATGTATCATACAATTAAGTCAGTGTAATTAGTAAATCACAGAAGTTTATTACAACGCCGATATTATATTGCCGAAGCAGGCCATCACTCTTTTCAGTGTACTAGGGCGACCATGCGTCCTCTTGTTCCTGTGTTCTGGTTTTGTTTTCATACTTGCTGAAGGTAATGACTGAAAAAAGTTTGTCCAATAGTGTGCAGGCATTTCACATTAACGACCAAGTGTGCGAGAAAGTGGGATCTACAATAGAAAAAAATTAGGACATAGGAAAATAAAGCTAAAACCCAGACATTTAGACAATTTAGAAATCACACTAAGTGTACATTACTTAGCTTTGGTATTAGCCATGTCCATGTTATTAGTATTAATCACGTCCAAGTATACTGTACATTCAGTAACCCTATATAAACTGTAGGGTTCTATCTATTTCAGGATCAGGACTTAATGTGACACTCCTCAGGAGTGTCTCCTTTTTAACAGGGGGACTGTAGAAGTACCTCATATATAGCCTCTTGGTTTTAAGGCTCCTTAAATGGTAATGATAGAGATGGTATTTAGTGTGCTCTCCTTCCTGGACAGTTGCACTTTACCAGTACGTGCAAGTCTTTTGTTCAGCTGAATGCAGCAGAAGGTCATGTGCATGAGAATTAATACTGTTTAAGAGGATTCCAGACAGATGGTATTTCTTTGTTTGACCATTGTTTTATTATTAGAAAACCCAAAGGGGCAGACACCATTTAAATGTAGATATTTCGAATAAAATAGTACTTGAAGCGCCTGTACTGGTCTTACCTATTAGCACACATCACTTACAATTCATATCTATGTGACCCCTGTCCTAATACGTACAGTTTATTCTTTCTGTCCTCCCATCAATTCGGGCAGGGAGGGGGACAGAGAGAGGGAGCATGTGTGACTGTTTACAGCTGGGACTATCTGTTTATGTCAACCTGACTGGCAGTGGAGTGGCTGTTTTTCCTCGCCTCTCAAGGATTCTCTCTCCTCCGCGTATCTGTTTGTAGGCTATAGTCTTCATTTACGCGAGACCCTCTTCGACTGAGCTCGTATCGTTTATGAACCCATTATCTACGCCGAAAACCGTTCTGACAAAACATTTACATATTTGAGGTGGACTGTAAAATACACTCCTATATTGGAGCGAGAGAGACCAGGCAAAGGGAAGTGTATCCAACATACTCGTTTCCAAATGGATGGGATGAAACCAGAAACGACGGCTGAGGAGAATCAGGATGAAAGGGAAGAAAGCAAAGGTTTGTAACTGTGTATTCGTTTTGTTTTGTATTCCGACTCGGATTTATTCTGCTCGTGCTAGATGTTTAGAGAGCGGCTTAACCTATTTGCTAAGGCTTCACTTTGCGCGCCGTTCATTTTGCGAATCAATCGAGTATTTTATTGATTGAGCTGATAGTGATCCTCCTCGTGTCATTCACTTAACGTTAAAATTCTTTTACGTCGTTTATTCGATTAGGGAATGCGCATTTTTAAGGTACCTTTGGAGCGCTGGTGATGTCAGATCTCTCCTCTGCGTCTTTGGAGAATCGTTTCCATCGCTGCCAGTGATGATGATTTGAAAAAGCGCTGCTCCTGTTACCTTAGTGATTTACTTTCCGCAATAAAAAACACATTTCCTTTGTCTGATGCATCAATAATAAATACTATACTATTTCGTATCACTGTATTAAGCATATTCTAAATGTTGTTTTGTCTTTGTGTCGATAGTATTGTTGATGGTGACGAGATGGAGGTGTCGCATTGTATTAAAGGTGTTGTTTACATTGCTTTAGAATTCGCTGCTTAAACTAATGGAAGAATTTCTCTGGATGTAGATAAATTTGATATATAAATTTGATGAATTCTTTTGCTGTATTATTTTTAGTGCTTTCGCAAAGTATCAAATACGGAAACCGAATGTATGCTTTGAATATGTAAACGAGCACTGTAGCGTACCTACAGCACCTGAAGAAAACATGCTCCCAAAGCTCCGTATATAAGGGAACTGTACATAAATCGCCCATGTGTGCCTGGAAATACGGGTTATTTGTGATAACGAGTTCAGAGACAGATTCTGGTACAGGATTATCTGAACAAGGTCTTCTGTAATAATAAAACCCATCATGACATAAGCAGTGCTCGAGGACTTCCCTCTTGACCCTCCCCACCACATGCTTCTGGACTATTCCTGTAATATTTTAATGTTGACTGAGTTATGGATTTAATAACTGTGCTATTGTGCAATAAAGTCCAAGTTCTCCACAAGCATCAAAGCAACAAGGAGGATGCTCCTTCACTCCACCCACTGGTGCATTTGCTTCACCATATAACTATGCTGCGAACCGTAAAATCATGACTATCATGACGTTCAAGCAAATACTTCCATATGGGTTTATTTTTTCCACTGTGTTCTTATCCTCTCTTCCATGTTAAATTTTGAACAATTTTGCCACCAGCATGGTTAGATTAATACATTATGGAGAGAGAGAGACCTAATAGTACCATGTGTCACAACTAAAATATGCAGACATAAGTGGTCTTTATGAAAATTTGATATATTTGCAAATACTGTTGGTCTCTGATAGGTTCCGTTTACTGTAGAGGCTTTCTCTATGGTCATTGTTTGAGCTGTGGAGGCAAATAATTTGTTCACTTAAAGGATAACTTTTCCATTCTTCAACTAACTATTGTTACAGTGTCAGTAGTTTATGTAAATGAGCAGTATGTTTTGCATTTTTGTATTCTTGCCCACAGTCAGATTAGCAGAGGGGCGGTGCCAGAATCAAAGTGCATTATGGGTGTTTTTTTATATTTTCGCTTAGACAGCCAATTTTATTAAAAGCTCATCTTCTCAGCTGTGAAGTAGACCTTTAAGGCAACAGTTATTATGAAACAGGTGCTTTGATGCTTTGTTCGGTAATAAGGCACAGAAAACCTGGATGGGCTGACTGATTTTGGAGTTGACATTAAATTAAAATGACTTGAATTGATTCATTTGCTTAATGCATGTTACTGGCTTTATTGTGAACAATTCATCCATGGATATATATGAATTCCTCCTTGCTGGCATATTCAAAGCTGTGCTGCAGTTGAGCCAATTTGATTTAAATCTGCCTCTATTCTGACACCCATTGCAGCACCCTCTTGTCACAGTCCAATCAATAACCAATAGATAAAATCAAGTCCTGCCCCACTTTTTTTCCCCTTTTCAGCAAGCCTCTTTTTTACTCAGAAATGTGTATGAAAGTGAAGTCAGTTGAAATTTTTATGTCAACTTTAATGCCTTAAAATGAGTTTAATAATTAAAAAAGCAAAAATACTTGGCATTACAGTTGCACTGTGCAACGGTTCCTACATTTCCTGAAATTTCTGTAAAATAAATAAGACAGTAGAACATACTGTTACATATTTCATAATTGTTCAGAGACCAGATAAACAAGTGTTTTTGGGCCTCATTGGCTGCAGGCTCATATGCATGTCTTTTTGTTGATACATCATTTTTTCCATCATTCTTTATTTTGGACACCTTGTTCATGGCCCTTCAAATCTTTCTGAGTATTAATTGCCATTTGATCAATTCATTGTACTTTCTGATCTTTCTTGATGTGCCAACAATTGCTCTTGATTGATAGCGTACTGGGGTACTTGTCTATGCTTCCCACGCCAACGATGGGAGAATTAATAGAGCATGGAGTCTTTCTCTCTTTCCTTGTCGCTCTTTCTTTTTTTCTCTCACATGCATAGAAAGGAAGGAGGGCAGAGGAGGCGGCATGCACACGCTTCTCTTTTTACATAACTCCTGCACTTTCCACATCAAAAGGATTACATCATTCTTGTGACTTGAAAGGGGAGGGTAGTAGTACTATAGGTGGGAAAGATAAAAATGAAAATGGCAATGGTCTCCCGTAACTGTAAGAGTCATTGTATCTTTAACATCTGATTTTGCAATCAGGAAGTATGTAGGATGGGTAGCACTAAAGAATTGGCTCACAGGAAATAACTGTTCACATTTTTTTGTCTACTGTACAATAATGGAAAGCACTTTTTGTGGTCTGCTTTTAGCCTTTAGACCAATATTGCCACTGTTGACATTAAGGTACACTTGCGGATGTTCAGAAACCACAAATGATAACCATGGTTGGACCATGTCAGGATATATTCAAACTTGCACAGCTTAGATAATTTCTCTATACTAAAGATGAAAGAATTAATGCACAAAAAATTCTGTTTATGTGCAGTATTTATTTTCTTGGCACATTTATTTGGTGTTTGTATTCAATATAGCAATGTGGGAGAAGTTACTCAAAATAATTCACTACAGATTGCTTTCAGGTAATTTTCTAAAAGCCTACTAAGTCTTCATATACATTGGGGGATACTAATACAAATAGAGTTCTATCATGACAACTCTCTGAAGATTTTAGCATGGTAATGGATATGACAATGTTAATGTATTTAGTCTTGGAGGAATAGATCTGCTATGCTGCTTCTGTTGGTTATTGCTGTTGTTGTAGATTACTGCTGCTGATGCTGGTGCAAAGCAAGTACAGGAACTTGCTACTGTTAATACATATGAAGATATGGTACTGTGAGTATTTAAAGGAGACGTTCAATTCCAGAATAAAAATTTACCAAAAATTTACCAAAAATTTACTCACCCCCTTGTCATCCAAGATGTTCATGTCTTTCTTTCTTCAGTCGTAAAAAAATTATGTTTCTTGAGGAAAACATTTCAGGAATGTTCTCCATATAGTGGACTTCTATGATGCCTACAAATTTTGAACTTCCAAAATGCAGTTTAAATGCAGCTTTAAAGGGCTCTAAATTGCCTCCAAGGAAGAAGGGTCTTATCTAGTGAAAAAATGTACAATTTATATACTTTTTAACCTCAAATGCTCATCTTGTCTAGCTCTGCGATGTGTATGTGAACTCGGTGTAATCCAGATCAATACAGTTAGGTAATATCGAAACACACCCTTCTCATTTTTTCCTACAAATTCAAAATTGTCCTACATCGCTGCAGAAGCACTGACTCAGTGTTTACAAAGTGTACGTGCAAAGAAGGTCAAACGCCCTTTACAAAAAAAGGTAAAACAGCAATATAGGATGATTTTGAAGTTGGAGGAGAAAATGAGATGGGAGTTTTTTGACCTACCTTAACTGCATTGACCCTGATTACACAGAGTACGCATGCACATCACAGAGCTAGACAAGACGAGCATTTGAGGTTATAAATTGCAACTTTTTTTTTTTTTAGAAAATAACTGATCGCTTTACTAGATAAGACCCTTCTGCCTCGGCTGAGATCATTTAGAGCCCTTTGAAGGTGCATTTAAACTGCAGTTTGGAAGCAGCAAGCTTATTGGCTGCGTATGCAATATAAACCAATCAGCTCATGCCAGGTAGTTTAACGCTGTGAAAATCATCATTTTGCATTAACAACCTATTAGCCCTGTACCATCTAGAGTTTCATGACAGAACTTGGCATTAATAGTAAGTAGCTCATACTTATGAGTGTAATTAGAGTTGAATGAATGAATACACATTCTAAATATTTGCGAAATTAACAAGTATGTGTAAATCAAGTATGTAATTAAAGGTGAAGTAACTGTTATATAGCCACAGGATTCTGCTATTCTTTTTTAATGCTAACAAATTAAATTACAATAATTATTTACTTAAATAGCTTAGTTTTGGCAGTAAAAGATACTTTTAAAAAGATTATTTAAAGAAATTTAAAATAAATCACATTTTCACTATTTTACGTAAGAATATCTATATTCTATATGTATGGTTGTTCATAGCCTATACTGATCAGATCATTTTTCTTTACATTTTTTTTTTGTCAGTGTTTTTAACATCTCTCTTCTGCACTGTAAAAAGTGGTAACCTACAATTGTTACCTTAAAGAGCTATTTCCGATTTGATTATTGGTAAAAATGAATGTATTTAGGTTAATTCAGGGATGTTAATTAATAGGTTACAACTTTTCTGTTACTGTTTTTCAGTGTGGAGTATGATGGCTGTGTATGTTTGGTGTTGGGGAGTAACTAGTTACGTAACGTTTCGTAATTTCATTACAAAATAAATGTAACTAATGTGTAATTAAATGTGTAATTAAATTACAGTTACTAAAAATTTTAACAGTTAAAAAAAGGGGTTATACCTGAATATTCACACACGCACACACACATACAGATTTAATTAATTTAATTCCTAAATTGCATTGAATGCTCTGTATGAGACACCAGTTGTTCAGAAGTTTAGGACACAGAATAGGACACATGCTTATTCGATAATTTTATTTTCTAATTTGGTTCATGCATATGCTTTATGTTTTAAGATTTACTTTTTTTCCCCAAGGCATTGTTAGATGCCAATGTTTGATTTAAAAATAGTATAGCTATTAAACTATATATTGTTATGATTTTAAATCAGTATTTAACCTGATCTTGAAGTAAAAAGAGGTGCTAAAGTCTGATTTTGTGGTGGCTATGCTTTAAAGGGGTCATCAGATGCAAAATTCAATTTTACATGTTATTTAAACATAAATGTGGCAGGCAGTGTGTGTGCACATTCACTCTGTAATGATAAAAATCCACCCAGTGTTTTTTTTTTAAATCTCTATAAATCATTAGCACTTTTTCAGATCAAGCTCATCTCAAATTCTTGTCTGCGTGACATCACACAGTCAGGCCCCTCCCACGATTGTTGACTGATACAGCTGTTTTAGCATACACCCGCCCTGAGTGAGCTGTGAACAGCCTGCCATTGTTTCGACACCTGAGCAGGACTAGACAATAATGTCTCCTAAGCAATTGAAGTGTTCTGTCGTTGGATGTAATAATCAACATAGCAGTCATCATTTACTCCCAACACCTGAGCCACTGAAGACGTAGTGGATTACTTTTGTTTTTGAAGGAAATGCACCCCCGATCTACCTAAATGCGTCTATGTTCACGCAAATCATTTGTGATACAGCTTCATATACAGAAGAAGTGAGTATAAGGTTTTTTATGAATCGTTGCAAATCGCCTAGTTAGCAAGTTCCATGGCTAAATGCAGCTAAAGTTTACAGTCTCAGAGAACAGCTCATCACCCCACAGAAGAGAGTGGTTGGGTGAGCAGAGCTCATTAGCATTTAAAGGGACATGCACCAAAATGGCTCACTGTGTCAAAGTTGTTGTTTTACACTACCATTGAGAAATTTTAACCAAAGTATGCTGTGGACTTTTCATTAAAACCCTAAAGAATCAAATCAGCTTGTGGAAAATGGGCATCCGATGACCCTTTTAAAATTCAAATTTTCTAATCTTTATTCAAGTGATGGAGGATTTTGAAAGTCTGACAGTGATAAGTGTTGAATACTACTAGTAAGGTAACCCTGCCTGCTTTAAATGTTTGAAAATTAATAACAGTTGAAAACATTCATCAGAAATTTAGAGAAGTAATCAAAAAGTAATCAGTTACATTACTTTAATGAAGTAATTGATAATTGATTAAAGGAGAAGTCCACTTGCAGAACAAAAATGTACAGATAATGTACTCACCCCCTTGTCATCCGAAATTATGTTTTCTGAGTTAAACATTTCAGGATTTTTCTCCATATAATGGACTGATATGGTGCCCTGATTTTGAACTTCCAAAATACAGTTTAAATGCGGCTTCAAACGATCCCAAATGTGGTTGTAAACGACCCCAGCCGAGGATGAAGGGTCTTATCTAGCGAAGCGATCGGTTATTTTCATTAAAAAAATACAATTTAAGTATTTTTTAATCTCAAACGCTCGTCTTGTCTTGCTCTCCCTGAACTCTGCGTATTCTGCCTCAAGACAGTTAGGGTATGTCGAAAAACTCCAATAGCATTTTCTGGAACCGGAAAAAAAACAGTTCAGGCAGAGTGAGACAAGACGAGCGTTTGACATTAAAAAGTATATAAATGTTATTATTTTTATGTAAAAAATAACCGATCATTTCGCTAGATAAGACCCTTCTTCCTCGACTGGGACTGTTTACAACCGCACTTAGGATCGTTTGAAGCCGCATTTAAACTGCATTTTGGAAGTTCAAAATCGGGGCACCATACCAGTCCATTATATGGAGAAAAATCCTGAAATGTTTTCCTCAAAAAACATAATTTCTTTATGGCTGAAGAAAGAAAGACACAGACATCTTGGATGACAAGAGGTGAGTACATTATCTGTCATTTTTTGTTCTGGAAGTGGACTTCTCCTTTAATAAAGTAATAGTTACACTACTACACTACGTTTTGAATAGGGTAACTTGTAATCTGTAACCTATTACATTTCCAAAGTAACCTTCCCAGCACTGTGTATGTTTGTGCTGCCTGTAGTCTATACACTAGGCTTTTCATTACCCAGTATCAGTTTTCCTGATCTCTGTTCCCATACTACTTCCCACTTTCATTCTCTCTCCCTCTCTCTATCTCTCCCTCAATCTCTTCCCATTTAAATTCCCCCCTTCCTCTCTCTAACACAACAGTACAGTACGTTTTAGAGTAATAGGGGTTTCATTCACCCACCATTCGGTTTTAAACAAGAGTAACAGCCACATTCTATAACTCTGCATGATTGAACCAATATATATTTATTTATTTAGGTTGATTTAGCAGTTAGGTTGATATATTAAATAGTATTTGACTTAAAACATTTTTTTTTCAGTGTATATATGTGTGTAGGGAATAATACTGTAAGTTTGCCTGTCATGTCATAGTGTGATAATCATAATATAATCTTGTGTGTGGTATGTTGTTTCATTTAAGGTTCCAGTAACATCCGGTAGCTCACACAGACGAGCATTTTTTTTGTTGTTTAAAGGCTTCGGATCCAGCCTCTGGCTTTGACTGGAGCTTATACACCTAGTTTTGTAGTCTACATGCTGTCAAAATGTGAATTCGAACCATTCAGAGCTGTTTGGGATTTTACAGGTGAACTTTCACCTGGATTGAACCATTAAATAACACTGAGTGAATTTTGTTGCTTAAGCTTTATCGTAAGTCTGTATCTTTGATATTGTTTCCATCACTGTCATTGTGCTCGCAGGCATTATTCATAGGTAAGGGGCTTGATGCTCCTGTGCTGTTGAATGAACAGGACAGTTTGTGACCAACACCTAATCAGCCTAGCCTTTCCTCAAGATTGCCAAGTACTGTGAGCATGTGAGAGTAATCACAGAGAGGAAAGACAACCTCATGTGCCTTTCATTTGGAACAGCTCACTCAGGGCATGCTGACAGACTCCATCTGCCGCCGCAAACTCACATGGCTGTTTAGCCACTTTTTTGTATGTGTAAGAGAGTGTGGGCGAGTGCTTCCATAAGTGTGCTTGTGCATTCATGTTTTTGCGTGTTTACATGTACCTGTGTATGAATATTGGCCTGTGCTTGTGTAAATTTGTGTTGTGTATAGGTATGAACAGCACTAATAGGCAGGTTGGCACAGCATGTTCTGTTCCTGCATGATGCCATTCATCCTCCTGTATATGGATCCTCTCCACTCAGCCCACTGGTGTGCAATCTGCTGTTCTCTGATCCCTTTTTTATCATCTCTCTATCAGAGAGAAAAAAAGATATATGTATTCATAGTAATGCCTTATTTATAATTTATGCATTAAGCTTTTGTCCAGTTTTAGAGAAATATTTAAAGCCACAATGACCCACTGCAAAAGGGGTAACCTCCAGTTGTGAGTTTAAAGGGTTACTCCACCCCAAAATGAAAATGTAGTCATTAATCACTTACCCCCGTGTCATTCCAAACCCGTAAAAGCTTTGTTCATCTTTAGAACATAATTTAGGATATTTTGGATGAAAACCAAAGACTGTCCCATTGACTGCCAAGTAAAACACTGTCAAGGCCCAGAAAAGTATGAAAGACGTTGTCAAAATAGTCCATCTGCCATCAGTGGTTCAACTATAATTTTATAAAGCTATGAGAATACTTTTGTATGGAAGCAAAACAAAAATAATGACTTTATTCAACAATTCGTCTTCTCTACATCACCGTAGCGCCATTTTGGTGCATCCGCTTGGCGCAAACAGTGTATGCTGTTCTATGTCAGCTGCGTCACGCGGATACGCTGTTTTCATTTGAATCAAAGTATAAATAAATGTAGAAAATGTATCTGTGTGTTGAGGCTGACACAGAACAGCGTACACTGTTTGCATCCAGTGGATATTCTCGAAAATGGCACTACGGAAGAGACAAATTTTTGAATAAAGTTGTTATTTTAGTTTTCTTTGCGCACAAAAAGTATTCTTGTAGCTTCAAATGACAAATGGACTATTTTGACGATGTCTTTTATACTTTTCTGGGCCTTGACAGTGTTATTTACTTGGCAGTCAATTGGACAGTCACAAACCTCCTGGTTTTCATCCAAAATATCTTAAATTGTGTTCGGAAGACGAACAAAGCTTTTACGGGTTTGGAACGACATAGAAAATTTTCATTTTGGGGTGGTTGTGAAAAAACACTTCTAAACCCAACATTAGAAAAGAGTGGATGAATTTTTATTTTTAATGAAGTTCCAAAATGTCAGTAAAAACGTAGTCCCTTGGTCACCTTCATTTTACCACAGAGTCGTTTACAAACAAGGCACAGCTCGATGCATGATTTTCAGACAGATTGAAACTGAAAGACAATGCTGTGCTGACTATATTGGATTTGACAGTAATATCGCACCAAACAAGTGTGAGTAACTGTATTTATTATGTGGTCACTATTGCTTTGTCTGTTATTACAGATAGATAGGAAGGAAAGCACAGAAACAGGGTACTCGTGCACTGTCTGATGAACAGAATTTTCATTTTTGGGTGAACTATTCCTTTAACACCCAATAGGCATCAACATGGTTGGTTATGCTGTATGTTGATGCATTCAGAAGTGCTGAAGTAAGAAGTTGCTCAAGTTCAAAATTAGTCACATTTGCAGCTTAGTTTCAATAAATGCTCTTTGGGGAATTTTTATAACAATGGAACTCTTTATAACAACAGTTAATGACAATTTGAGTATGTTTGAGTGTACATTGTGTTTTTTTATTGCTATATTTTATCTTAAAAGATCACGAACAGATTGATTCCTCATGATATGATCCCTGCTGTGTTTTAATGTGAGTTCCACCTGTTCCGTCTTTCAGCCTGGTGAAGGGAAGAGGCATTTATATATGTACGTATGTATGTATGTATGTGTTAATTAATTGATTGATTGATTGATGATTGATTGAAGTAACATTCATACCTTTACAATCCATGTAACCAAAAAATAAATAAATAAATAAATAAGGTTCACATCCAATTGCATCCAGTTATGGCCAATGAAAAATGTGCATAGAGTGCCAAAACAAATGGAGTTTTTACAGTCAACATTTTACAATTTTAAATTGATTGCATGTAGTTAACTGTTTTAAAAATGCATTATTGCATTACCTAATTTTAATTAGGCAGCACACACCTATACTTAAAGTAAATTAAAGTAATTTTAAGTTGTTTACATTTCAGCACAGGAACAGTAGGTCACAATTCAGGTTGTATTTACATGCATAATAATGGGGTGATTCCAACTGACTACATGTAGTTAGTGTATCATTGTTTTTTAGAGCTGCTTGTAATTACACAATTACACAGGTTTTGGTGGTATAAATTAATCTATTTAGGTTGACTTATTAAATAGTGTTTCTGACTGAATTTATTTAGGTGTTACCATTTTTAGGTTACTATTTTTTTTCAGCGTAGTAATGTGAAGGGCTCAGATTGAGTCTTTAGTTTTGTTTGATGTAAAGGACAGAATAGTGTATACATGTGTTGTCTATGTATTGTATGTTTTTGTGTGAATGTTTGTAAATGAGCATTTGAGTATGTTAGAAGGGCAGGGGTTAGGTCAAAGCAAAAGATACGCTTGATTTCCTCTCAAGCATCCTTGATGGATGTGAACAGACAGTCAGCTACCACACATACACACAGAAACACATGTAGAACTGGGTCTAAAACCCACAGCATCAAGCACTGATCAACACAGTGTTAGTGCTGAGAGGAGGGACAACTTTAAAATCTGTCCACTTAATTACGGCCATTTACTCACACTAAACACTGTCTGTCTCTCAGCAGGCTCTCACAGTGGTCAGACCTCACCTCCTCCACACTGATCAACGACAAGCTTTTACTTATAAAAGAAAACACTGCTTGACTATAAAATAAGTTGGTAAGAGTGAAATCAAAACTGAAGAAAGCTATTAACTGCTTATACATCTTCACATTTTAAATATTATATTATTTATAATACATACAATACTATGTTTCAAAGCAGCTTTACAGAAAGTGTATTTCATATTTCTAAATGGTTTAACCCATTTAAAGTTGTTTTAGTGATATAGACTAATGTATTTAGGTTGATTCAGCAATTTTAAATAATGTATTTGATTTAAAACCAGTTCATTTAGATTAGACCATTTTTTGTTACCATTTTTTTACGCTTGAAATATAATACCTGTTTATGAAGGATTGTAATAAAATGGATGAATGAAAGGAGCTGGCAATATTTGTAACCTGGAGTTCAATGTTATTCAAGCTATCAAATGATAGATTCATTCTCTGGTGCTTTGTTAATAAGCATCATTCAATCTAAAGCTCTTTAGTGCCATGAGTGAATATAAAGGCGTACAGTATATAGTCTTTGCACATGGCGAATATGGGACATTTTGCCAATGGCAAACATTAAAGAGAAATGTATAATGAGCCATAAGGGCAGAGAGAGATGGCAGGGATCCAACAGCTTGAACAGATCGGCTGTGTCTCTACCAAAACTGACACTGTGTCAGTGTTTTTCTCGCTTGAGAGAGAATTCTTCTCAGAGTGCACAGAAAATCAGCCTACAAATTAATATGCCACTCCTAAAAAGGAATGGCCTGTAGCAGAAATATGCACATGACCCTTTAAATATTCGCCAATCCTTAAATAAAACTGTTTGGATTCTTGTTCTAATTTTTTTTACACAATGTCTTGTTAATTAATATGCTTGGGAGGTCAATGCTTACCCACAAATGCTTTAATATATAGAAAGGATTTAACTGGAAGATTTCAGTGCTGTTTGAAGTGCAGTTGAATCTATGAAAGCACTCATTAAAACAGTTCAAAGCATTATCAGGACATGGCTCTACCTGTGTGACTTTGTAGGTTAATGAATACAAATAGAACCTTTTTATATATTCCACATTTTGCAGAAAAGGACACAAAGTGGGAGGAGGTGACCCTGATGAGAACTGTCGCACAGAGAATGTCATCAGAATTAGTCACCAATCTTGCCACATTACAAAAGAAAGAGAACTTAAGTTAGAGCCTGAAATCAGTTTAATTATGCACACACATTTCCACAGTATTTTACCTTCCTTTTCTTTTGTAAAATTAAGTATATTTGTCTTAGCCCTAATGTAGCAGTGTCTCACATTAATACCAGCAAAACTAAATTTTAAATCAGGTAGAAATATTTATTTAAATTGTCCCTATTATGGATTTTTGAAAATTACCTTTCATGCAGTGTGTAACACAGCTGAAAACATCCTGCAAAGTACACAGTGTATAAAGTTATTGTCTCTCAAAAGAAAGAGTCAACTCTGAGTCATTGAAACGAGTCATTTTTAAAATGAATCCCAAGCTCTTTCATGTTGACGTCAACATGAAACATTAGCATATCGCCCACTTGTTCCACACGCAGACCCAGGAAAACACTGTAGTGGATTCCTGTGGATACCATCATGTCGAGAAAACGCTGTGCTCTGCACTGTGAGGGTAAATCCTTTAGGGTACAGTTAGGGTATGTCGAAAAACTTCAAAATCATCCTACATCGCTGTAGAAGTACCAACCCAGTGTTTACAAAGTCAATGTGCAAGTAGGGTCAAACACTCTTTACAAAAAAAAGGATGTGGAATGATTTTGAAGTTGGAGGAAAAAAAAAATTAGATGGGAGTTTTTCAACATACCCTAACTGTCTTGAATGAGCATTTGTGATTAAAAAGTGTGTAAATATAAATTTTTTGAGAAAATGAGCAATCATTTCACTAGATAAGACTCTTATTACTCGGCTGGGATCGTATAGAGCCCTTTGAAGCTGCAGTCCGTTAATCCCAATTGAAGTCCATATGAAGAAAAATCCTGGAATCTTTTTCCTCAAAAAATGTAATTTCTTTGAGACCGAAGAGAAAAAAAACATGAATATCTTGGATGACATAGGGGTGAGTAAATTATCAGGACATTTTTATTCTGAAAGTGGAGTAATACTTTAAAAATGGTTGCTCTCATGTACTCTGCAGTATGCAAAATATGTATTTAGTGGTGTATTGTGTTCCCTCTGCGCAGCTTGTAGGTCTCTGGCTAACTGACAAATAGTAAAATCTGTTCGCTTGCAATTGTCTAGAAATGTGCCGATGAATAGTGAATGTTTGCCGTTTTTATTACTTGGAGTTATGATAAAGAATAGAGCAATACGTTGGTATACAAACTGCAGTGCTTTATCAATAGGTTTCTGCATTGGGCTAACGCATATACCATGGCTGTTTGGGTGTGTAATGTAATGGTGATGGGCGTTCTGTTTCTGACATGCACTGCATGCAGTAGACCAATCACAACAGACTGGGTCATCAGACCAATCACCGCAGATTAGCATCGTGCAAAGGAGGAAATGAATCATTGAGCAAACCATTTGGGAGTCGTTGATGAAATAAAGTAAAGAAAATGCATAGTATAAGACGATGAAAGTGTTTTTTGACTTTGCATGCATGTCAGCCTGTTGTTGGGGAAAAAATATGAAACTTTTATAATCCATAATAGGGGCACTTTAAAGTAACAGTTGCAGCTTACCACTCTTTACAGTGCAGTTAAACAGTGATTATTACAGCTTGTGTTTGTAATGATTACAATGTAATTAATGTATTTAGATTGACTCAAAGCAGCGTCATGCTAATAAACAGAATCGATGCAGACTTCATCAAATGAGGCAAAATTAAAATTCTGTTGTTAAGCAGCTCTACAGAAGACAATAGTGTCACTATTCAGCTCAGTATTGACTCAGTTCAGTTCAGTAACTGTAAAGTTCACTTCAACTATGAAGCAGCTCTACAGAAGACAGTAGTGTCATTTTGCAGATCAGTTCAGTTCAAAGTTGCTTCAATTCTGTTCAATAACTGTGTCAGTGTTGCAAAATTCAATTATGAAACAAAGATGGACATCAGACTCTGCTGACTTTAATTATATGGACAAAAACAGTTAAATTTGAATGCTTTGCAGTTGAAAGAAAATAAGGTTTGGAACAAAAAAAGACTGTTGAATGAACTATGCCAATAATTGTAAAGATAAAAAATAGACAAAAGCTTGCAAAACCAATATCTCTGTCCTTTAAGTCATCACAGTTCAGGTCAGGTTCACACACACACACACACGCACACACTCTTTTCCCTGGGCTAGTGTGTGAGTGGGAAGCATGTAGAAACCGTGGCATTGCGGAGACAGTCAGATGTGGGTGCACTCAACTGGGTCGTGGGCAGAACGCTACCATGGAAACCACTTTTCACCAGCCCCCGGGCCAAAAAAATCTGCGTTCATTCTTTCTTTCCTGTCTTCCATCTCTCCGTCTCTCTCACTCTCTGTTTCATTTGAGAAAACCTTGCTAAACTCTCTGGCAGAGGATCTACTGTACTGTTGTGAAAAGAGGTTGTGAGGGAAGTGCTCACTCTGCTTATCACTGCAGAATATCTCACAGAGAAGCAACAACCATTCAGAAGCCCTTTAGAATGTCTGCACCTACATAAACGTGTTTTGCAGGACAGAGGCCTTCTGTTTTATTCTGAATCAATGTTTGGCAGCTTTATCTTTTATTGGACATCACATTTGCATCTTGGAAATTTCTGCAAAAAGTGTGTAAAACTGTAACGGGTTATTTTCCCTCACGCAGTATTTCATGGGTTCGATGCATCTGTTTGCTCAAAAAGAGCTGAGCCATTTTGTAAGAAGTTCTTAATATATTATTGGACCATATAAACATCAAGGTTTGGCAAGTTTTACATTTAAAGCCTATCATGTAGAGCCATTCTCAGTTTTTAACAGCTGTTGCCTTCTAGCTACATGTATAAATTCATATAACAAATCACAGTCATAGCAGCTGCATCTGGCAGTGGCCACTGAGGTGGGGGTGCAAAAGCAATTCCAAACCATTACCCATCTAGGTCTGTTAAACTCATAAAACTCCTGCCTGCCTTTCTCTCGCTTTCTCTCTCTCTCCATCAAAATGCACGGATTCACTGACATCGCATAATCTGACCTGACTTACCAAATGCAGCAATGCTAAATGAACACTGGTGCTCACTTTTGGGTCATTTAGTGTTGGATGTCGAGCAGAGATTAAAGCTGACCTGATCTATGATCCTGAACCAGGAACGGTCAGCTGTCAGAGCTTCAGATCAATTGGCCTCTTTATGGGTTTTCTTGTTACTCCCAAGAGGCTGGTGGCTCTGTGTTTTACAAGATTTTTTTGCATTTTTATGTTGCTGACAGCAATGTTTGACAGATGTTTGACATAGGATTAGTATTTTGTGTCTTCACTGAAAAAAGTGAAATGACCTTGTTATTTTTTAAGTGCATTTTTTTATTGGTCAAATCAGTTTAAAGGTGTTTTGTTCAGTTTGTCTTGATAGCACAGTGTTGATGTGCAGAACAGACTGAGAAAGGTAACATCTAATTTAAGTCAAAAATATGATTTAATATCACTAAATCAACATAAATACATTAATTTATACCGAACTTTATGTGGCTTTATACACCACTTTGTATGGGTTGAATCATATAGAAATATCTCTAAATATATTTGTGTATGTGTGTGTGTGTGTGTGTGTATAACAATAAACATTAATATATATAACAGTAAACATTTAGGCCATCCACACTTTCATATTATAGCTTCCCTAGTGGAAAAAATAGCATAATTAAACACAATTATTCGTATGTACTTTAGTGTAACTAAATGTATTTGTGACACACTATAAATTGGTATACTTAAAGTCTGTTAAACTGACACAACTAATTTTGTACTGAATGCATTTTAGTCATGCAAAAAAACAGTGCTGAAGTTCAACTATAGTTGTAGTAAATATACTTGTTTGTGCTAAAGTGGAATTGTTTCAAGTACTCTTTAAATATCCACTCTTGTATTTAAATTTTGAAATTCACTCAGCATAAACTTCAAATATATTTAGCTGACATTACAATTCAGTTACACTGTAAGAGTGTTAAACACACATTATTGTTATGCTAATAACAAAATGAAGTCCTTTACTTTTAGTGATTTTAAAACACATTGCAATGGCATTCCAAGTAACTGTGGTAATGGCATCATTATTGTGTGCTTCTAATGCAATAAATTAATCTTTACAAATAATGGCACAGTTTAAGAATTTGCCTTTTACTATCGCCCCCAGCATACCACCCTAGTAAAAAAAAAACGTAGTAGATTTAAAATGCATTTATTTATAGTTTAAGTCCATTAATATAATTACTGACATTGTAGGTTACTGATATAAAAATTGTAATTGAACTTTAATTGAAGTACTACTTGTGCACAATGCACATTTCTTAATATTAAGCCTAAAATGTGTTTTAATGTCACTATTGATGAGGATTGTGTGATGATTGAATTATATCAGTCTTTAAATGCAAAATACTTAAAGTGTACCTAATGTATACTTGCAAAAGTTCCACTTTAGCACAATCAAATATACTTAAGTATATCTTTAGTTGGACTTCAGCACTAATTCGGCACAATTAAAGTGGATTAAGTACAAAATTAGTGGAGTGGCCTGTATAGAACACGAAAGTGTATAAAGCTTGAAAGTGTTAAAGACATAAAGCCAGTGGACACAATATTAAATATAATCTGCAGAATGTGTTGCTTCCCTTTTACCTGACATGATCTGTCATTAACGCTGCAGGAAACAATTGCATAAACCGGCATAATATTAGTTTTATTGCTGTGCACACTAGACAGTGCCGGAAGAATGTGAACATGCAGAACTGCTTATGTTTTAGTACATGTGTATGGAATAAAACACAGTACACTGCAGATTTAAATGTGATGCATGAATTGAAATTGAATGAATTTTCATTTCATGTAGTTAACATCTCTGAAATTATTCTTTTTTGTGTAATTTTAAGGGCTGTTCGGGATAATCATTTATTACATATCTTTAGTGTGGTTAAATTATTGAAAAGGTAAATGTCATAATTATAAAATGTACTGCATGATTCTGAATTATTATTATTATTATTGGCAACTCAAAACATTTCCTTTTATCTATACTATTTTTGTACTCCACAAGTAAAACTCAAAAAAGTGCCATATCTTCAACTTAGTACAGCAAAACCAAAAACCAGCCTGTGAAAGTAAGATGAGGAGAGACTGACTCATCAAGCCCCCTTCACTGAACATACTGTAGCCTATATTTAAGTCTGTGTTAAAATCACATTATTACTTCTGATACGTTTAAGGGGCGAAGGAACAAACAAATATCATTACACAGAATGTAAAGTTGTCTCTTGTGCCATAGTCTTAGGCGAGAACTCAGGTGAGAAGCAACATTGTTTACTTTAATGATAAGACAACATATACGTTAGAATAAAATTAAAATATTTTATCAGGAATTGCAGACCAGAGTAGAACACTGATCTCAGGGACAATAAATGAGACAGACACAAGGCAGTTCACTCAAAGTCAAGTCTATTTGTGCTTGTGCATCTTTTTTATATAGCATGTCTAGGGTGCGAAAGGTGTTAGACAGGAAGAAACTGAAGAGAGAAAAATAACTCCTCTTCCAGTTATAAACAAAGACTCTTCATAGACATGTATCAAAACAGGAAGGCAAAACATGCAAACTAAATAATACATTTTTTGTTACTGTGGCAATGCACTAAAATAAGTATAATAAAATAAGGAACATAACTAGTTCAGACTGGATATAACTAGCTCTATGTCTGCAAAGCTATGCAACTATGAAAGGGTCAAAGCTCATTACAGTAAAAGCAGTGCAAATGTATGTTCTCCTAACAATATAGTACAAACAATCCCCATACATCATACATCTACGGGATCATAAGATGAGTTGCCTCATTCCTCCCTTACAGAAACTGAATAGGCTGAATGAGCATGGACATGTCATTGGGGTTATGAAGTGTTTCGTCCAGCTAGTTTATATGGGTGTGTGTGTGTGTGTGTGTGTGTGTGTGTTTGTAGGTCATATTTAAAATAGTTTGTGCTCAGAGAACACCATTATGAAAATCACTTTTAACAAGTTTCAAACATGATGATAGATAGAACAATTGAATTTGTAGTGCACTAAGTTTGGAGTTTAGAGTGTATTTTCAGATGAACATGTCAGTATATTTTTAGTGTACCTATCATTAAATAAATATATTTTAAATACAATTAAGTATATTTATTTTCAGTAGGGTTATTTAGCTTTGTTTATGGGGAAATTAAGTTGTAAAAAGGCACAAATTTATTGTATTGACCTACATTTAGTAACGTTTTGGTTCATGTCTCATGAAAATATTTTGATTAAGTATGGTAAATCTTTAAAATAAATAATCTTTTTACTTTCTATAAATGTTTATCTGGTATCTTTTTACTTTCTATGTTTGATTAATATAAAATCAAAATGTAAGGCTTGTACCAAATCATCAGTATAATTTTGGAAATTATTTATACATTTTTACATTTGTCTATAACAAAAAGTGTCACTTTTTCTCCTTCTATAGAACATGCTAGAGCTTCCAGTTATTTTACAATGTTAGTAAAACACAGTAAAAAAAGAAAACAAAAGAAAAAAAATAAATAAATATATATATATATATATATAGTGGCAAACTTTATGACTTCTGTATGTAGTTGTAAAATGTATTTTGTCAGATGTTAAATAGCTGAGGGAGACGGAGAGAGATGACCCGTGTAATCTTTGCATTCTAAATTCAACACTAATGAATAGTTCATTGATTTCCTTTATGGCTGCAAAGAGAGCTACCCTGTTTTGCCTGTCTATGGCCCATTAAAGCTCTTAAACACTGTTGATAAATGGAGAACGGTCCAGGCACTGTCACAGATGCCCATTGAGGGTCCTCAACAGGCACAGGGAAGCTCTGAGTAAGAGCACTTTTTATCCCAATGAATTTCAAAGTCAAAATGTGCACTAACTTTTAATTTCTTTAGTTGTAATCAATTCTCTGTCAGCACCACTAAGCTTTACTATAACCCGGCTTGTATCTACAGTGTCAGGCAGCATCTCAGCACCTCTGGTTTAAACTCATTAGCTCATTAACATTAATGGGATAGATTTATTATGTAACACGGTCGCACAGCTGCTTCTCTCAGAGCTTCATCTCCACTTTCAGAGCTTCCTGACAAACACATTTTAGATTTTCGGAACAACTTATTTCTGCAGGGCTCCCTGGTTTGAGTTGACTGCCAAAACAGACTATTTACATTTGTACATTTGATGACAATAGGTAGTTTAGGTATGGGGTAGGTAGTTTAGGTGTGGGGTAGGATTAATGAATCTGAAATAAGGTCATGCAGAATAAGGTATTAATATGTGCTTTATAAGTACTAAACAGCCAATATGTTAGTAATATGCCTGCTAATAAGCAACTAGTTAATAGTGAGGACTGGTCACTAAACTAAAGTGTTACTGTACTTTTTTGAAGAATAAAATGAGCAATGTAATTTTTGAGTAAGGCATAAACATTAAAAAGTGACATACATTTTTTTTTTTATAAAATTGGAGTGTAATTTGAGAGTGTTATTTCATCTTTTATGTCAATTAAATAGAAATAATATTTTGTACTGTGACACTAAAAAATTTAAGTGACAAATATAGCTGAATGCAATAACTCATTATGAAAGACGTTACATTTAAGAGACTGGTCAGTGTTTCAGAAATTCAGTCTGATTATTCATCTGTTTCAAAAAAACAAACAAACAAACAAAAAAAACGATAATGTAAACTATTTTGGTGTTAAAATATTTCCAAGAAACGCCCTTACTGGTATCATTCTGAATTTACTCATAATAATGAATTTATTTATTGAACACACAACCTGAATTCACGTCTCTTTATTTATTTAGGGTTGTGTAAAAAAAGTGTCACTTCACAATGTCTTACTGACTCTTCAAGAGCAAATAACAGCATCATGCTTCAATCATTTCTCACATTTATTTTATTATATTTCTAAAATAGTAAGATATCCCAAAGATATTCACACGGCTGCAATTATGAGGTGTTAAGGAGACCAATTGCACAATGTTGCCATGGAAACACCAGTGGCACACGCAAGAGTGTGCAATTTTACGCTCTTCTTTTTTTCCTCTTTGTGTGTGTGAGTGTGTTTGAAGCTATTTTTAACAAGCATTATATAAGCACTCTATGTCACAAGCAGCATGTATCTCCTCTTGTTCTATTGTCTCTGTTCTGTATTGTCTCAGGTTTGCCTGACCTACGAATAAGGAATTAAGGAGTTCACTCATGGAAATGAGTTTGCAGAAGCATTGAGAATAATAATAAATGTGGTTGGCTGGAGAATATCTCAAGTCCAAATCTCTGATTGCTGCAACTCAACTTGCATGTGTAACACAGCCCATTCTCAGGAAGCAGTGGCATTTTTGCCCGAAAATGTCAGGAATTTGTACAGTCTTTTTTTATAGTAGTCTCTTCATTTTGAAAAGGTAATTGCTGTACTTTCAAGAAATCGTAATTTTCTTCCTTTTGACAGAATTTTCATTTTTGAGCTGTTACTTTAAAGGGTAGAAATGTAACAACATAATACTATTAAGCAGAAAGTGATGGACAAATTATGCATTTTCAGAGAACAAGCTATCAAGCTAAAAAAAGCTATCAAAAACAAAACTTACGTGTAATTCAATATTTTTAATTGTGTAGTATAATAGTAGTAATAGCCATATGTCACATCATGTCAAATTAGCAGAAATTACAAGGAAATACTTTTATTTTATTCATAAAATGAATGTATTTTGCATTACACAAACAGAGATTAGAATGGTTTCAGTATCTATGTTTTACTTGATTACAAAATCAGCAGTACATTATGTAAACACAAATAGGACACAAGTGGCACCATTATAAGAATAAACCATGGAAAGATAGTCAAATAACCTGAAGTAAAGTTTTCCCTATCTTAACCTGCCATGTTTCATTCCCCAGCTTAACTGCAGTAGCCATATGTTCTTTTACAACCACTCCTGATCTAACCAGTCACAGCACATATTAAATGAAATTTTATATTGCTGTCAGATAACAGCTGTAATTATCCTCTTCATGTTGAGAAACCATTTTACCTCTTTAAATGGTCTATTATGAACTAAGCAGCAGCTGTTATAGTAGGTAACAGTGTGACAGTGCGGAACAGATGGTTTTGTATATTCAAAGAAATTCTGTTCACTGTAAAAATGAATTAGCATCACTAATGTGAGTGTGTGACAGGAGGGTCAAAGGGCCCATTGATGTCAGAAATGACCCTGCTGGTGTGCTCTTCTATTAGCATGACTTTCCAAAGACCCCTTTCAGTCAAAATCCCTGTTAACTCTTAATATATGTACAGTTTGAAAGCAGAAAAGTGAGGCAATAAAAGCAAGCAATAAAAGTAAAATGCTTTTTCTGTTTTCTTACATCTGTTTTCTTTACTCAATACTCATACAAACATTTATCTTGTTTGGATTACATAAGAGGCCCACTATGACCTTAAATTGTGCAAAAAACTTCAAACGAAGAGCTGTAAACACATACTTCAGTACACTTTAGCAAAACAAGTACAAAAATGCTGTTACCATGTTTTTTTGTTTGTTTGTTTTTTGACATCTACCATGTTAATGTGGTACATTAGTTTAGTAAACACAGATATATATCAAAGTACTGTATGTACTATAGAAAAATCTGTACAAATACAAATTATTTAGTTCTCTGTATAATCCTTCTGTTAATATAGTGCCTGATGCTTCTGATGTGAAAGCTTTTTGAGACACTTCATCGACAAAATCTGTCATTTGAGACCCAATATCTGTTTTCTCCACACTGAACCTCCCACATCCGTGCTGTATCCTGTTTTTTGGGATGTTTTTGAACAAAAACTTTACAATCACTTAAAAACATCATTGCTAATATTAAACAATCTTTTTGTCCTTATGACATCATACATTCTAATCGTTTTTAATTAATTGTTGATACTGTCGGGCCAGGTTTGGTGCCTTTCTTTTAACTGGCTCTGTTCCTGCTAATCTTAAAGTGGCTACTGTCACTCCGCATCTCAAGAATCCTTCACTAGATCCTTCTATTTTGAATAACTTCCATCCCATTTCTGTCTTACCATTATCTCAAAGGTTCTAGAAACAATTGTGTTTGACCAACTGTAGCTCTTCCTAAATCGTAACTGTATTTCTGAAATTTTTCAATCTGGTTTCAAATCTGCTCATAATACTGAAACGGCCCTTCTCGATATCGAACGATATCGAACGATATCCTTTTTAGCTACTGACTCTGGTGATTCTGTGGTCCTGGTACTTTTAGATTTATCAGCAGCATTTAATACTGTGGACCACTCTATTTTGATATCTAGGTTAGAGTCAGTTGTGGGGCTGAAAGGTACGGTCCTTAAGTGGTTTCAGTCATTTTTATCTGACAGAATTTTTTTGTCAAATTAGGTAGTTTTTCATCCTCCTTTGCTCATCTCACGTGTGGCCTCCCTCAAGGCTCGATATTGGCGCCCTCCATTTTTTCCCTGTACATGCTTCCTCAGGGTTCCATTCTAAGAAGGCATGGGGTGTCTTTTCATTTTTACGCTGACGATACCCAGATTTATTTACCTATTAAAAGAAATGATTCTTCAGCACTTAGTACTTTACTAAGGTGCTTAGATGAGGTCAAAATTTGGTTATCGCTAAATTTTTTAACATCAAATGAAAATAAAACTAAGGTGATTGTTTTCAGTCCTACTGATCATTCTCAGGCTGCCAGCCTAGTTTTGGGCATCGGCCTACAGATCTTTTCGTGTGCGCAATCTGGGTGTCCTTTTTGATGAGTCATTAAAATTAGATTAGAACATATATCTTCTGTAATATCTTCTGTAATTGGTTCCAGTTTTTACCAACTCCGATTTTTGTCTAAAATCAAACACTTTTTAAATGTTACAACTTCAGAGATGGCTGTACATGCTTTCATCACCTCACGCTTAGACTACTGTAACTCACTTTATTGCGGTATTTCAAAGTCACAAATTACTCATCCACAACTGGTCCAAAATGCTGCTGCCAGATTCCTTCAAAATGGTCACAAACGTGACCACATCACCCCTATTCTGAGGTCCCTCCATTGGTTGTCTATTCAATTCAGAATTCATTTTAAAATTCTGTTAATGGTGTACAAATCTTTACATAACCAAGCCCCTAGTTATCTTTCAGAGCTGTTGCATTTTTATACTCCCATTGAAAGTCTAAGATCCAGTGATCAGAGTCTCCTTTAGTCCCTCAGTCCAGACTTAAATGTAGAGGGGATCAGGCTTGTTCTGTGGCTGGGCCTCGGTTATGGAACAATCTGCCGCTAGAGATTAGAGTTGCACCTCTCATTCCCATTTTCAAGTCCCTTGTAAAAACACACTTGTTTGATCTGGCCTTTTAATACACCTTTCTCACTACATTGCAGTATGGCTTTGATTATTACTCTGTCTTTAGAATGCTTGTCTGTCATTCCTTGGTCTTTTAAATGTATATGTTTTATTTCTGTTTAATCTGAGATTTAGGATTAGATTTTTATGTACAGCACTTTGGTCAGCCTTGTGGCTGTTTTTAGATGTGTTTTATAAATAAATTAACTTGAACTTGAACTTGATCTGATACCATCACTGTACCGTAGTAAAGCCACAGTGCTTTTTTATGGATAATAAAATATAGTTCCTCAGGCAGACACTCAGCACTCTTTTTCAGTGTACCATAGATCGCTTAAGATCATAAGTTGCAGTCCATCTATGATGCATTATTCATGCATGTGGGGAAGTTGGTGTTGTTTAATGTCTCTTGAAAAAGATAAATAGGCAGAGAACAAAATGAATCAGCAGTGACTTCTCTGCACACAGAATATTTCTCACTCTTCAGAAGGCATGAATAAAGTATAAAATTAGGATGTACATGTTCACATTTTAAAAGGGAAGTGCTAAAGTGAGAACAGAAATACATTTTCCCATGTCTTTCCAAAATTATCATTCTAAATGTTGAATTCCGCATTTCACAAGTACTTTTTTTTAGAAAGTGGCATATGCAAATGTAATTAATATATGTCCTTATTTTACATTTTCAGGTATGAAATATAATTGTCATACAGTATGAGGAAAAAACATGTATGAAACATATTTGAAAGCTGAAACAATTTCAAGTTTTAACATATATATCTAGCCCATACAAATATGTATGTTTATGTATATGTGATACATTTTTGGACATGAATACATTTTTGAACATTTATGTCATGTACATGTCCATCCATCCATGTTGATATTATATAAGTAAATATAAAAGTCATTTTCAGGGCCTTGGCTAGGGTATGTGGGCCCCGGTGCAGGTTTTTGTTGTGGGCCCTGGTTGACCGTGTTCCATTGATTTCTATACTCTGTAACTGCATCTCTTCACAGCACTTCCCCTTTGGCCTAGATCACTGTTATGATATGAGTTGTGCTGTTTCAAACATAACTGCTTTTAAAGCCTTGGGAGAGTCTGAGGGAGCTATAGAACAGAATTTCAATTTTGATCAATAATACATGAATATTCAAGATAAGAAGAATAAATGAACTGTGTATATGTCCTTATGTGTTTTTCCCATGATCATGCATTCTTTGGTGAGGGAAACTGAGAACTGCTGGCAGCTGAAGGACAGATTTATCCATTTAATCTAAGAGACATGTATTAAAAAACGTATTAAAAATAGATTTTTGTTTATATGATGTTACATATTTAACATATATAACCAAAATATTGATACAGACGGTTGCTATATATAATACCATATGAAAAATCATTAATGTAGATGTATTTGTAAAATAATGATTGTTAACATGAACCTGATCATTGAACATTTAAAATTTGTTAGTGGCTGTTATTAAACTCTTCATCCTAGAGTGCATCAGTCTTACCACGTCAAATGACGTGAGTGTGAAGATGGCTTGTCATGGATGGCCAACTGGTTTCATCTGACATGATTCTGTCGCAGTGAGGTGTCAAGACATCAAAGACATGAATCTCACCTCTTGGGGCATCAAAGGCAATAATGCATCCAAAGAATAATACACCTGACACTCAATATGTTCAGTGTTCCAATACAACATTCAAAATGTGCTTGATTAATAAGCACAATATAAAAAAATCAAAGTAACAGATGGTAGAAAGTAGCAGTTACTATAGTGAATTACGACAAAACACAGAATCTCTCTTTCTCCCCCTACAGGCTGCTTCGAGTGTTGCATCAAGTGTCTGGGCGGTGTCCCTTACGCCTCTTTGGTGGCCACCATCTTGTGCTTTTCGGGTGTGGCTCTGTTCTGCGGCTGTGGGCATGTGGCACTGACGGGCACTGTGACCATGGTGGAAAACCATTTTTCTCGCATCACCTCTGACCATGCTACTCTCACTGATGTGTAAGTGTGCTTGTATAATTTTAACAGCTGTTAAAGTGCACAAAATACCATAAATAATAACTTTCCTATGGTAGGTGTTAATTTATTTACATTTCTACTTGATTGAGTTGATTGAGGTGTGATGATTATTAGAGGCATATTTGAAAAGATGAAAGGGAAAGAAGCACATTTGAGTTTATGACTTTCTACCTGTTTGCATTCATGTCTATGACACGTTCAAGGGTGACTTTGTGGTGAGTAATGACCTCTAGAAAGCCAGCAAATAACTGGCAGTACTTTCTGTTCCATCATGTCATCTGGAACTTTACTGGGAACAAATGACCTATTGCCTTTAATTTCCTGTGTGTGTGCATCTTTACTGTCAGTTGCCCTGTACACAGTACCACTGATAAAAATCTGCCAAGAGTACATCTGCATCCCCCACATAGAAGGCAAATTAATCACTGCCACAATTGTTTACTGAGCAGGAACTCTGGCAAATATGATCTTAAATAAACTATGACTATACGTTGGTATCATTTCATCAAAGCTGATATCTGTCCATGCATGGGAATTTGAAAGGAACAAGAGCCAGAAGAAAAAGAAAATTAAAAGTTTGTCCATATAAATATTAGACAATGTTGAGGGATTTATTCCAACCCTAGATCTCTTACTTGAACACGTTCACTATAGATAAATGTCTCCTTTGTTATACAGGGTTCAGATTTTGCAGTACATCATCTATGGAATCGCCTGTTTCTTCTTCTTGTATGGCATTATCCTGTTGGCTGAGGGCTTCTACACCACCAGTGCTGTCAAAGAGATGCACAGCGAGTTCAAGACCACTGTGTGTGGACGCTGCATCAGTGCCATGGTGAGGCCAGTGTGCACATACAAGTCTCAATGGAAAAACATTCCTCTTCCTATGTTTCTGCAAAACTCCAAAAACGTACTTACACATACATTTCAGTTCAAGTTTCCAGCTAGAGGCAGTAAAAACACCAACAACTTTTATATTTCTTTTTACACAAAGTATGGTTACAGAGGCAGGTTATTGATTAATAATGACATATTTTCCACACAGTTCCTTGCACAATACAATGTTATTATGGCCTCAGATACTTTTACACTTTTATACAAACGCATTTTAATGTTTGCATCACACAACCAGCTCCATATGTTTAGACAGAATAAACTTGCTCAGAATCTTACCCGGTACTGTATTGTATTTGTAGAGCTCAAGTACGAAACCCTGCACAAAAAAAAAAAATAAATGTAGTAGTTAAAATGGCATCAATGTTTAAGCAAATGTGTTTTTATGTCACATTTGCTTTTGTTAAAGTGATAAATCACCCAAAAATGAAAATTCTGTCATTAATTACTCACCCTCATGTCATTCCAAACCTGTAAGACCTTCCTTTATCCTCGGGACACAAATTATGATACTTTTGATGAAATCCAAGAGCTTTCTAACCCTCCATAGACAGCAAGGTTCCTACCACAGTCAAGGCACAGACACGCAGTAAGGACATCGGTAATACAGTCCATGTGCCAACCGTAATTTTACGATGCTATGAGAACACTTAGGCCGCATTTACACTGCAGGTCTTGATGACCAATTCCAATTTTGTGACTTTATCTGATTTTTTGGACAACGTGCTTACATTTCTTTTATCCGAAGTGTGTAATTTACACTGTACTCGGTGAATATATGACATCACAATCAATTTCAGTAGTACATTGAGTTTAATTTATTGACATGGAATTTATATAGTAAAGCTTTTTAGTGCAATTGTTACATGTATACATCAAAATAATTATAGCCTAGTACAAATTCTTCAGGACAGTGATTATGTACGCAGCTCCGCTGAAAGCTTGCGAGTGGAATAATCAGGTGAAAGATACTTGTTAAACTAAATGCGTTTATCATTGATTGTATGTCAGGGGCAGGGACATGTTTGTGTGCATTTTATTGTGTGGTTTTAATGGAACGAATGGGAAGAGTCTCCACAATGGGACTGAGCCACCATCACTGACAACAGCAGCAATGAGCACTGAGCATGATTTCAAAAGCAGCACATTTCAGCATTAGATTGACTTTTATTTAACACAAATGAACAAAATTAATACTCTGCTAGAGATGTTTCTTTTATTACATGTATGTCTGTACCGCAAAATGTTTTAAAAAACTCACTTTTCAGTGACGCATTTACAGAGGAATATCCGAACTGTCGCAAATGCATGTATCCGATTCATATCTGATTTATTTTCACATATGAATGAGGCCTGAAACCGATCGGAGAATATCAGAATCCATGTGATTTTTTCCTGCTTACGTAGTCGTGGGCCATATCTAAAATATGCTACATGGGAGGAAAAAAAATCAGAATTGGGTCACTTGATCCATGCAGTGTAAATGCAGGCTTTTTGTGTGCAAAGAATACAAAAATTATGAATTTATTCAACAATTGTTTATTCAACTCTTCTTCTCTGCACGTAAACAAGGTGCAGCGCATGCATGTTCTGTGTCAGCAGCACCATGTGCATGTGTCATGATACTCTCCATAATGGCACTAGGGTGACGCAGAGGAGAAGAATGGTCAAAAAAAGTTATTTTTGTTTTCTTTGTGCACAAAAAGTATTCTCATAGCTTTGTAAAATTACAGTTGAAAAACTGATGTCACATGGACCATTTTAATGATGACCTTACTACGTTTCTGTGCCTTGACTGTGGTAGGACCTTTGCTGTCTATGGAGGGTCAGAAAGCTCTCAAATTTCATCAAAAATATATTAATTTGTGTTCCAAAGATGAACTCAAATTTGGGTGAACTATCCCTTTAACACTATCGGTTACGTATACGGCAGGGTTTAGTGTAGGTGGTACATTATTTTCAAACGCAATAAAACATTAGCCCTTTAGGGCCACTCACGTTCCAAACTGTTGCGATACATAGAACAACCTATATAATGAAACTTGTAATTTGCATTTTGCATATATAGGCATTTTTACGCTCATACGAATGCATTTCTTTCCATCCATAAACATTAGTGCTAGATTTGGCATATTCACACACAGATACGCCCACTGTACATACATAGGCCAACTCCAGCCCTTGAGGACCGATCTGGCATGATCAGTGCTACATACCCCAATTGCTTTAATCGCTGCAGATGTCTAGTAGCATCCATCTTTAAAGCCTTAAGGCTATGTGTGCATATGTCATGTATTAGTCTGAAAAAAAGGTCTGTATGTTAACACGAGTGACTGTGATAATCAAGTGGCAACACATCCAAGGTGATCCGTCGGTAAATAGGTCATGATTCTGGGTCACATTCATACTGTGTGCACTGCAGGATTTAAAAACTGGCATTATTCTAGTCATCACAATATTAGATATATGGAAAATGAATGGAAATGTGAACATGAGAGGCTAACTGCCACAACCTTCTCTTTTTTTTTTTTTTTAAAGTTTGTGTTCCTTACCTACATTCTGGGCTTGGGATGGCTGGGCATCTTTGGCTTCTCTGCGGTACCCGTTTTCCTGTTTTATAACATGTGGACCACATGTGGAGCTATGAAGTCCCCTATTGCCAATCTCACCTCTGTGGACAACATCTGTGTGGATGTGCGGCAGTATGGTAAACCTTGACCTTCCTTAACCCTAAATCAGTGGATAGTACTTGGTTATATTTAGTTGCAAAGTCAACATCACTTTACAATGTAAGGAGTGAGTTATTCTAATGGAATGCAGCTGTTGAGATAAATCTGTCAGTGCTAACTAGTGTACACTTCCTTTTACAAATACAAACAGATGTTTCGTTCTCTGGTATTACTGAATCAGTCTATAATTATTCAAGTGTATTGCTTTAGTAGTCCTTATAACTTTTTAGATTAATGTATGTGATGCATGTAATCATTTTCAGGAATCATCCCATGGAATGCTACTCCTGGTAAAGCCTGTGGCTCCACGCTAAGCGACATCTGCAATACTAGTGAGGTAAAGTTACCTCATTTGTCCCTGAAGATCACCACATATGCACTGACTGGAAGATCTTTTCTTTTTTATGTTTTTACCTGTAAAGCCTAAAATATAAAATAATATATATATATTTTTAAATCAGACAGTTTATTAAAACTTTAGACAAAATCTAAAAAGAAAAAGCTTGTATATGTGTTTATGTTGAGCTTTTATGGCTCATATTCTATGAGAACACTGAGAATATGAAGGGAAAAAAACAGCTCAATTTGGAGGCCCAAACTAAGTAAAAATAAGCAATACTTTATATGTCCAAAAAGTGAGATGAAATTCAGATAGCTTATAATGTAAATCGATGAGGTCTTTATAACAATATAGCTGACTGACTACATTAAATGATATAAATATGATATAAATTTAATAAATGATATACATGTCACTGCTGAATTCAATAATATGTCTTAAAAAGATGATATTTAAATGCTTAGTTTTTTAATCAAACCTCTGTAGTTTCAAAACATGTAATGCAATGCAATACAATGATGATCAAACATTCCTCAAAAGTCTGATGTCATATTTGAACATGATTTTTTCATGTGTCACTTCACTTCAGTAAATGGTTATTTTGAAATATTATTAACTTTAATTAAAGTCATTCTTAGGTTTACCTTATACAAATCAGTAAAGATTTCACAGCAAAAAAAAAGAAAAGCCTGTGTACCATGACCTGAAGGTAAATGTTTGTACTATTACCAGTCATCAATCAGACAGTGCACATAGTGCGACAGGTTTGACAGCACATTTTGATCATGTAGAGCCCTTTGTGTATCAAATATGATACAGTAGGCTTTATAGGGTTAAAACATTTGAAATTTGAATTTTTGAAGCATTACCTTTTTAAGGAATGTTGACTTTTATTAATCTTGACAGACTTGTTTATCCTTTAAAAATATAATTTTTCTTTTCTTATTCCTTTTTTAAAGGAAAAGTATAATACATACACTTTATTTTGAATGAGTAATATTACATTTTTGTGATCTCTGTTAGTTATTTTTAATGGATTTCATAAACTCCTTTCATTTCAGTTCTATCTGTCCTATCATCTTTATATTGTTGCCTGTGCTGGAGCTGGAGCCACTGTGATCGCACTGGTAAGAGTTTATGATGTTAATTTGTTTACTTGTTCATTTCATACTTGTTTTCTTACCCATTTCATATCTAGAATAATTTTCCTTGATGTTAAAATGTCAAATAGCTTTAAAAAATCCTTGTGAAGAGAAATTTATAAAATATAGTATTATATTCTTAAATCCCATCATGAGTTTAAAATCTTTATAGGCACAGATTGAACAACTGTATTTTCTGTTTTCAAGGGATGTGGTGCAACTTCTATTGTAAAGTTGCTATTGTACAACTAAAAGTATGTTTGATCTCACCCGCTGGTTTGTCTCTCTTTCATTCAGCTCATCTATGTGATGGCCACAACGTATAACTTTGCAGTGTTGAAGTTTAAGAGCTACGACCACAGTCACACCACTAAGTTTTGAGCTTTTTGTACAAGGGCAACTGCAAAGTCTGAGAAAGTTGCTCTCAGAGACAGAGAGAAAGAGATAGAGAGAGAGGGAGGAACTGTGTGAGGAAAATAGGTCAGGAAAAAGGCAAAGGAGGGAAATAAATTGAGAACTGTTAGTTTATAGCATGGACCTTAATGTATAGACAGTGTAGTGCATATTAATAGTATTGTGACATTGTCTAATTTTAAAATAATCTGTATCTTTGTGTTTCTGTACTGATTTGACAAGGTGTGATCTCTTGGCAAAACAAGGACAATACATCATATTCACTTAATGTTTTACATATATTTTTTACCTAGGTACAAATTTATATAAAGTATAGCACCTATGACCAATCCAGAATAACATAGTTTATTCACAGTTTATGAGAAAATAACTAGTAGTGAAAATGTAATTATCTGTTAGTCCAACAACACCTAATGGACAGAATTAAAACTAGAAAATATTACTATTTGGTAATGATGTCTCCCTATTAAAACATATCCACCCTGAGGCACCAGTAGTCCAGAATCCATTCAGATAGAAAAGGCAAGTGAAGTACAGTAGATGAGAAGGGCATAGTTATTGCTGTTATGAAAGATATTAGGAATGTTGTGTTTATGCTCATAAACTTTTACTCTATACTACATGTACCTGTGAAGGGTGTGACTGTATTTTTTAACTCCTTAAGAGATGTTTTGCAGTCATGGAATTGACTCTAAAAATGGCACTGTCTTTCAAAGTCTTTGTTTTTAGATTAATCCGACTACTACTAAGTTTAATATTATGTTTAATATTGAATTAAGACAGCATATGTTTAATTGGCTTTTGTGTTATTCTCAATGCAGTATAGTTCCTGTTTTCAGAAATGATCAGAAATAAACAATTATTGTGGAGAAGTTCATTTCCCTTTATTTTATAGTTACTAGTGTTTTTTGCCCCATATCGTTGGATATCAGTAGTTCTTTTTTTACTAACTGCTAACTTTTAAAATAATCAGATGTATTGCTGGATACACTGAAAAAAGTAAAACGACTATGTCATTTATTTCAAGTGTATTTTTATATTGTTCTAATTGGTTTTTGTTCAGTTTGTCTAAAACCAAATAACACTGGCATAAAAATCTTCTTGAGGTCTTGAGGTTTACATACCAAATCATAAAAAAGCATGTTATTGTTAATTTAGTACTGACCTGAAGATATTTCACATAAAAGATGTTTACATACAGTCCAGAAGAGAAAATAATAGTTGAATTTATAAACATAACCCTGTCCAAAAGTTTACAACCCCTTGATTCTTAACCCTTGTTACCTGAATGATCCACAGTGATAGAGCCCCTTTCTTTGGTCCCACAATTTTTTTGGTTTTCCAGGATTTTGTGTATTTGAATCCATCTTTTCACACTGATTCAAATGCCCACTGATGCGCCAGAAGGAAAAACCATGCATTAAGAGCCGGGGGGTTGAAAACATTTGAACAGAATGGAGATTTTTCTTAATTTACCTAAATATCATATTTTTATTTAGTACAGAGGCTACAGAAGATAGGTACATGTTTCCCAGATGACAAAACAAGTTAAATTTACCCGTTTTCCATCTGGAGCATCAGTGAACATTTGAAACTTCTGTAATAGTTCAATATGAGTCCCTCAGTTGTCCTCAGTGTGAAAAGATGGATCTCAAAATCATACAGTCATTGTTGGAAAGGGTTCAAATACACACAAAGGCCGAAAAACCAAAGAATTTGTGGGGCCTAAAGGATTTTTCAGAGGAACAGCAAGCAGTTTGACTGTTCAGGACAAACAAGGGGCTCATGAACAGCTATCACTAAACAAACAAAACAAAGGTCATTTTTGTAAATTCAACTATTATTTTCTCTTGTGGACTATATGTGATACATCTTTTATGTAAATGTCTTATTGAGGTCAGTACTAAATAAACAATAACATGCATTTTGTATGATCCCTCTTATTTTGGTAAAATAATGAACATTTTTAATGATTCTGAAAGGGGGGTGTAAACTTTTGACCTCAACTGTGTATATATATGAAGTTGGTTAATTTTTTTCAGTGTATTCCTATGAACTAATGTTGAGGTGCAGCTATAATAATTCACTGAGATTTAGTTACTTAAGTGATTCTTAGAGCGTCTAATTAATACTGTCTTAACTCGTATAGCTGGCTTTGGCTAACTAACCCACTCATGACTAATCCTTCCCTCCACCTGTTTCTTCCTCTGTCTTTCTCCCTCTCTGTTACTTTGTCTGTCTCTTTCCCTTCTCTGCTGTCCACAGATTCACTACCTGATGATCCTGGCAGCAAACTGGGCCTATCTCAAGGGACTGTGTCAGCAGACTCATGCCTACCAGGACATCAAAACCAGAGATGATCAAGAGCTGCAGGATGTGCAGTCACGTTCTAAGGAGGGTCTAAACTCCTACTCATAAACAGTTCTCCCAACTTCTGATCTACCCCACCTCTATCTAACCTGCTCTAGACCACACCAAAACACACACACACACACACCTGCCACTCTCAGATGAAACACTACGCAAACTAACACTGCTAAGCGCTGCGCTATCCTGACTATACATCATAACAGTCGTATAAGTTGGTTATAATCATGATGAAACATGTCAGGCAAGTTATTGAACATCTGTAACAAATGATGAGTGGAATCATGCAGTTAATGGTGATATGATGTGTTTTGCTCGTCTACTTCATGGTAAAAATGACCACTGGTATAAAAGTGTATGTATTCTAGTATCGTACTGTCATTTTGCAAGTATTTTTGAATTGGTTGAAAGTGTATGTACAGTGCAGAGTCATGGTTATAACTGGGTTATGTTTGGTTTTATGATGCATTGTCTTGGTGAAGCGCTGCTTACATGATAGACTGGCTGCACTAACTCCTCACAGACATTTTGCAGGAACTTCCTTTTTTTTGGTGTTTTATACATATATAAATATATATAAATGTGTGAAAGTGAATGAATGTTGTTTTTTTTTAATTATGGGTGCCAGGTTGTGTATTAAAAATGTTGGTTTATTTAGAATCTTTCTGTGGTCTCTATGGCAATCTTGGATTTCTGAATTCACCTCTATTTCCAGCTCTCTTTCTTACTTTATTTTTTGGAGGGGGTGGGGGACAATACCGGTTCTTGACAAATTGCACTAATCTTGTAATAGAAAGCAGGTATATTAACACACACACGCACACACACACACACACACACACACACAAAAACACCACACACATACACTAGAAAAAAAAGTTTCTCTTGAAATTCTCAAATTTGTTTTATCTTGAGTATCATTATCAAGTACACAACTTTTAAAATGATATTCTGAATACAGCATCTGACCAATATAAATCTGACAGGCAGAACAATTTAGATGTTTGTTTAATGAAAAAAAATTAACCATTGCTAAATGATTTACTAATAATAATGTCTAACAGAAACTGCCCTCATCAGCTATACAGGTTATATACTTTCCTTCAGTTTTATTGATAAATCTAGGTATTTTATGGCAAGATTGATGTTTACCATGAGTTTAATGAGATGATTGTGACTCCTCTGTGTGAGTTATTGCTATGTGGATGTGAAACTCTGAAAATGGTTTGAATTTACAGTTAAATAATGCAGCCTTGTTTTTGCAGTGTATCTTTTTCCTAACTGGTTTTGCTCTCTTTCTATTACTACTTTTACAATATGAATCTCTTTTTATTGATCTGTCTTTTAACTAAAATAATTCCTCTCTGTAACGTCTCTGTAAATATAAGCATGTTAGTATTGTCCACATATACAATTGTTTAATACCAATTATTATGATGTTACTTGCTGTATGTTCAATTCTGTTGAAGGGAGCTTACAGGGATGTGTAAGATGTTGATCTATTTACCCTGTTTTTGAAAAAGAAGATGTGTGCCTGGATGTTTTATTGTTCCCTGATTATTGCATGAAGAAGAGATATTTGATTTTGTTTTGCAGTACTATAAGTGAAGTGTAGTCCATTGTTCTAATGAACTACAGTTGACATTGTCCCACCTCTCCCCGAAAAGCAAACCACTGTATGTTATTGGAAATTGTAGTCTTAGATGTTTCATAGTCAATTTTATTTTAAGTCAGATGTTTTATGAATCCTGTATAGTGATTTTTGTAACCTTCTCTAGTAAAATATTTTCTATGATCTATATGCGCTGTTTTGTGTGTATTATTATTTTAAAAAGCATCTGTTCAAGAGATTCATCTTCAGATCTTGGCAATACCAACTTATAACTTCACAGTATTGCAGCTTCACTGTATTGCAAATGACCATCAGCATTTCTGTTTTAAATCCTTCTGCAGCTTGTGCATTTTAAATGTGCATTTTTGTTGTAGTTGCGCCACCTGGTGTAGGAATGAGAAAGTGGCGCCCCCATTTTGTTTCATGTTTAAAGACGTTGACCATAAAGGGATAGTTCACCCTAAAATTAAAATTGTGTCAATACTTACCCTCATGTCGTTCCAAACCACGAAGAAGTTTGTTCATCTTCAAAACACAACTTAAGATATTTTTATCTTAATTTATTATTTAAATCCATTAGTTTTCTAACCCTTAAAGGCCCAGAAAGGTAGTAAAGACATTGTTAAAATAGTTTGTTAAATCTGTGGTTCAAACGGTAATTTTATGAAGAATATTTTTGTGCACAAAGAAAACAACAACAACAAAAAAATGACTTTATTGAACAATTTCTTATATTCCATGGGTGTGGAGCTGTTGATGTAGGGTCAAAAGCCTCTAAGATTTCATTAAAAATATATTTATTTGCGTTTCTGAAGAGGAACGAAGGTCTTACAGGTTTGGGACGACGTGAGGGTGAGTAATTAATGACAGAATTTTAAATTTTGGGTTAACTATCCCTTTAAAGTGATAGTTCACCCAAAAATGAACATTTCCTGAAAACATACCCTCAGTTCATGCAAGATGTAGATGAGTTTGTTTCTTCATGGGAACATATTTTAAGAATTAGCATCACTTGCTTACTAATGCTCTCCAGTGAATGGGTGCCATCAGAATGAGAGTCCAAATAGCTGATAGAAACACACAGTACTCCAAAAGTAATCCATCATTAAGAAATTTTTAACTGTAAGTTAAATTCAAACGAGCTGTAATTGATTAGGGGTGGTGCTGAACTTTGCAGGAATGTAGATCTCCAGGAACAGGATTGAGCACCCCTGGAATAGAGCATTGATTCTCAGTCACATTCAGGAAGCCCCCCAATACTGCACATTTTATGTCTCCTTTGTCTGACACACATTTCAGGTCGAGCTGATGAGCTTAATTAGGTTTGTTTGCAAGTGATGTACTACTAAATTTTTCTAAATCTGTTCCCATGAACCAACAAACTTGTCTACATCTTTTCAGTAAACTTTAATTTTGGGATGGAAAATTTCTTTCTGTTCATCTTTTCATTGCACCAAAATAAAACTGTGGTTAGTAAAACAATAAATAAATAAAAATAATAAAAAGGATAATCAATAATCAAATACTTTTAATTTCAATGAAGTATTTATCAGTACACACAAATGTAGCAAACTTGGATTAGCATGCAGAATTATTGTAAGAATCATTTTGTGACAGAAATTATGTCCATGACAAATAAAATTTACCCTTAAATGTCTTAAAATGGTATCATTTCAGTACTCAGCATTTATATTCTGGCATATTCAAAAAATAAATTGTTAGCTCTGATAAATTAAGCATATCAGTGAGAGACCCAAAGCCTGTTGAAATTAAAGTGTTAATTAATACAAAATATATTTACAAATATGCTACAAAATCACACTTCATGACTGAAAGACATTCCAAAATGTCTTGTCACGCAACACTGTTAAATAAGACACACAAACAAACCTGTGCTAAAGGCACTTAAAGTAACACATGTACAATCAGAAAATGAGACAAAACACTTTTGAATATGTTCTAGTGTTCATGAATGTAACAGCTGATGTTTATTTCTCAACTGTAAACAACGTTAGAACTAGTGTGAGTGCTAAAGGATCTCAGTGATCCTGTTTGGTTTACCAACATTCATAATATCAGAAACCTAAAGCACATAAGAATCTGATTCAGTGCTTTGAAACAATAGCATAGGAATGCATAATTATGTTCATTGTTAAGAGCAAGACAAGTGTTCGAGACGTTGTAACTCTGCAATGACAGACATTATGAAATTTGAAGTTTTTCTGGCATCAGCTGTTGAGAACTGATGAGTATGCATTTTTTCGCTAACACATAAGGAGTGTTTCACTTGTGTTCATTGTTATTACATAGCATCAACAGCATGAGCCACTCGCTCGTGGCTTCCTGCGCAGGTCAACAGTGTCTGTGGGCAGCAGGTGTTCTGCACGATCTTCAGATGACAGCACACGTCTAACTGCTTCCTCGAATGCAGCTGAGACATTAGTGGCATCCTTTGCGCTTGTTTCAAAATATGGATATCCACCATTCTCTTGACACCACCTTTGAGCTTCTTCCACTGACACCTGACGATCCATCACATCTACTTTGTTTCCCAGAACAACAAACGGAAATTTCTCTGGGTCCCTGACATCTGCGTAGTATGCAAACTCTTTCTTCCAATTGTTGAGGTTCAAGAAACTTTGATTATCATCCACACTAAACGTAAGCAGACAGCAGTCAGAGCCACGGTAAAAGGGCGTTCGAAGACTTCTGAACCTCTCCTGGCCTGCTGTGTCCCAGATCTGTAGAGTGACCGTGTGACCATCCACCTCCAGCTCTTTGTTTAGAAACTCTACACCGATTGTGTGGAACAGATGTGAATCAAATTTGTTGGAGACATACCGGTTCATGAGGGAGGATTTTCCCACACCACCATCCCCCAACAGAATCACTTTTAACAAAGACGATTTGGTGGTCATGATCAATAACTTTCGTAGGTTACCTCACCCAGAGACCTGAAAAGAAAATCAGAATTAGCAAGCTTTGAAAGGCATGTCTTCTCACTTTGAAGTCAACAAAATGCAGGCCTACCATAGAAAAGCCATAGTTTAAGTAAAATTTTTGCAAGAGGTGAGGTAACTGCCTGTTATGTGTACAGGTTCTAGAAAACATGTCTCATGGTGAGTTTCAGAGTAAACTACTAGCCTAAATACCTTTTAATGCCAGTGTGACTTAAAATCAGCATGGCTTGGGTCAAAGTTAATAGTATATTTACAAAGTTCTGATGAACCCTTTGGCACCATACATTGTTCCTCACAGAAATAGTAATATTTCTGTTTAGTAATGTCTTATGACAAGAGTCCATTCATTGGAGCCCTGGAAGCACTGATCATGTGAGACACATCTTCATGGATTTTCCCGTCCGCATAATTTAGTATACGGAAAATATAAAATAAAACTCACAATGTAAGGAATCACTGTGTAATCAAAGTTGAACTTATTACATTCCAATAACTTTTTTCACAACAGAATCACATGAGACTGACAACGAACGAATCTGAACGAAACAGAACTATAGGAAATAACAGATTTACGATGTAAAGCTAGATGAAACGTAAGTCTGGGCTGTTATTTTATAGCAGACATTTAACATCCAGACAGCGCTGTTCATGCATTTACAGCAGAAAACATCTTGATATACGACGTAGGTTGAAGTCAAGCCCATTTTTCTCGATAGCGAACTTAATCAGTGACAAGCTGAAGAACTGTTACAATGCGACTGTTTTCCCGTCATTAAGCAAATCGTAAAAGGTAAGGTAATGTTGTGGCAAGACATCGCTTCAGTGTGGGAGAAAAAGAAAGTGACGGCGTTCCATTCAATCGCATGATCAAACCGGCAGATTTGTGACGCTCTTAACAGCGCCATCATTGCTTTAAAGGTCCTGCCAATTTCTACACATTGTATTAAGTACATTTAAAACATCTGTTGTGCGGGGAATAAACCGTTAGTTTAAGAATAATACATTACCGTTAAGAGTTCAGCAATGAGTATCGAAGTGCTGTGCTAGCAGCGCCATTCCGTAAAGTACAACCAGCATCTCCACTGTGTGGAGCGTCTCCAAGACATGGCGCCATGGGCTGGCCAAACAAGCTACTGAAGCTCATATGACATAGTACTCATTTATAAGACATGTAAGGTGAAACCAGTTAATAAAACAACACTGAAATGAATGAAGTTAGTTTCATAACTGAGGTCAACCTGATACGGATAACTATGTTCGAAAGGTTAACTGTAAATTAAATATATGCTCTTTAAAGTGCCTTTCCCTTTAATATTTGGTTGGCATATGATATTAATTATTAACCGTCTCTGATTGACGACAGCATTATCAGCGAGTCACTAACCAAATGTTGTCCCTGCTAGTTGTACAAATTCTCTAGTTTACACAACAATATAATATCAACATGTCATTACATCATAAAGCGTAGAGCTGGCTAGAACTTGTGCAAGAGGACATAATGTAATCTTAAAGATTAACTACAATAATGTTTGCCTCATCTGGAATATCTAAAACATGGAATGTTGCAAACTATAGCCCTACACATACCATGGTAATATAAGTTTAAGTGATAACTTGAATGAAAGCACGAAATCTAACAGAAGGTTCAAGATGAGGTTAAATCTGTAGTTAGCCTAAACATATCAAGGGTTAATTCTGGCTAATAACAACATGGCCTATATAAAACCCATTTTCCTGTCTTTTTGTTTGTTTCTGTTTTCATCCTCAGCAACGTTGAGTGAAATATCTGAGTGCATAAAATACATTCTTTGGACTGAGGCATCTAAATAAATCAGCCTTTGGACCCTATCTTGGGCAGATTACCAGGTCACATGCTCTCTGCATGTGGCACACTTTCTGTCACATGTTTGCTGAGCCTAGACACAAGATCACATTTGGCTCATGCTGCATGGTTTGTGCTTCCTCTTTTTTGGGTGATCTGAAAGTAACATTTCTGGTTCTCATGCATTCGTTTACTATAGAGTAGCAAAGATCAAACTCATGATCTCTGAAAGAGATTGCAGAGGAAGTGTTTCAAATTACAGTAGTTATTATCATAGTACTAGTCACAGTTTAAGTAATCTTTATTAACTGATAAAGTAGTTAGAAACTATTTAACAAATGATGTATGAAGTTAATGAAAGTGACAAATGTTTAATAAATATATTACTGCACCATATATTCAAGCGATTTGTTTTCCATCATTTGAATATATTATTATATAAAATATATAATCTGAATTACTCAGCTCAATCAAAACAAAAATTGATTTAATTAAACTGCTTTAAACTTTATGTAAATAACAGTTACTCAAAAACTGAATGGATAAAATTAGGAAATCTACATATTTTTCAAACAAGACAAGATAAAATAAAAAAATAAACATGACTTTAGAATTATTCTAGAACAAGATGTATTTAATTGCAAAAACATTTGCTTTCATGACAAAGTTAGATTTTTCTAGAACAGTTCATTAATATAAACCCTTTTCAGAGTGTGTTTGTGAGATATAAAATATGTTTGTAAAAAGGCTAAAGATATTTTACAAAATTACTATCTCATAGATCAAAAAGAAATCTTCATAACATCATGTGCCTCAGTTGATACCCAGGTCAAAATAAACCTGAATGGTCTAACATTTTGAATGGTTATATTTCTTTAAAAAAAAAATGTGTTGCAGTGTTTTGATGGTCCTGGTGCAAAAGTGTGTTTTCTGCACTAAAAACTATGCATGTAAGTATCTTACCTAAATGCATTATGAGGGTTCACGCCACGGCACCAAAGGACACAAGTAAGTTGATCTAACTGAAAGAAAAACTGAAAAAAAATGTTTAACTGTGCACAAAAAGATCAAATAGTACTGCTATTCATCTTTATTACAGTTATCTATACATATACACTTGCTCAAAGGCAAACCCAGCTGCTATGGTACCACTGCTCTCCACAATTAGCACACGTCATAAAAGTCATCGAATCATCATCAGCACTGCCACTCCGTACCCAGGATGGCAAGAAGAGTGTCCCTCGTGAAATCTGTGTCACCCTGCAGTCCAAACTCCCACAGCGCCTACAGCGAACTTTATTGGTGGGTGTCCCTTCCACTGCCTCTGGTAACTGGTGCTCACTGATGCCCATAGTTGTGTAACCTTCTCTAATCTTTCGAAGTTCCTCCCCTGCCATTTCCTCCACAGACATCCGGACAAATGCTTCTGGAGTTAGATGTCCTGATATAAGGCCCTGGCGCAGATGAGGGTTCTTTGGGTTCTTTAGGTTGGCCACCTTGCTCCTGATGCAGGACTTGTACTTAAGCTGGTTTCGTCCATGAAGAGCATGAACATGTGCTTCAATGTCCTCAGCAAGGGCTTTGTGTTTATCCATAAAGTCAGAGTCTATTTGCTGATTTAACGTAAGAGCCTGGAGAATCAGATGGATACATTTGGATCTCATTGCCATAGAGTCAGAAGAAGTGGTATTCTGACTGGTGTTTTGAAGAACTGAGGTTTGAAAACCTTTCTCTGTGTCAGATCTACTATGTGATGCTGCAGCTTGAGTGATACTCTCTTCCTCACACTGTAGATGAACAGATTCTGCAGCTTCTTTTGCTGGACAAGGCTTTTCAGAAGACAGTTTATTTGAGCATGACTCACAATTGTCCTGGTTTACATCCTTTGTTATATCATGCTGATCTGTGTTGCACGTAAACGCTTGATTCTCATTCCCCTTTTCATTTAAGTGCTGAGATCCATTGGTTACAGATGGAATTTTTAAGGACACGTTAACATTAGGCAGGTCATGTGTTTCTAGTTCCTTGTCTTCCCACACGTCTTTGTTATTATTTTTCAGCATAGATGACAATTTGTGCAACTTCTTCCATTTTGACAGCAAGCCCTTTGCTATTGTTCTAGCACTTACAACGGGACAGAACTTAAGCAGTTTATAAAGGACCTTAACAATGTCTGTAGTCTGCATCTGCTCTAACGTGACACATGTGTTGCTCAAGTCTGTCAATAATGATATAATATCTTCATAGCTGCCATCGTTGTGCAGCTTCTCTATTTGTGTGGCATAATGAATAATCTCTTTAGTATTCATGACTTCTTACACATTAAACCAACATTTCTAAGAATTTATTTCGCCGTTGGCTGCAGCGGCGTTTATAGCCTACATCCAGATGCGTTTAGAATGAAAAAAAGCTACAAAATATGAATAAAAGAAAAAATATATAAATTGCAGACTAACGCAACGCCTTTACCTTCAAAAAGACGTCTCCTCTTGTTATAACATTCAACAATACAACCCTTTTTGAAAGAGAGAGCTCGCAATCCTTCCGCCATGTCTGACACGTTTACGTAGCACATCCGTCCTATAGAGGGCGTACTTGCTTAATTACGTCTTTAAAATGCAGGCATGAAAAACTTTCAGTGATGCCCTTTTCAGACTGCGAAGGCGTGCTTCCAACATTAACTGTATTAACATAGTATCTACGTTTTTATATTTTTATTAAAATCATAATGTACATCTATAACATTACTTTGTGTTATATTATGTAAGTTTTTATTAATTTACTATTGGTATTTCTAAACATACCATGTGCTCAGTAGTTCTAGGTTTAGTATAGGCCCAAAACACTAAAAATGTCAGCTAAGTTACCTGTCAGCTGTGTTACCCAGTAAAGGTAACATGGTGGATAGTAGCAAACATTAGATGGTATTTTATGCACATATTCCTACAGATCACCTTTATCTGTCCACCTTATTTTTCAATGTGGAAGTAAGCTGTTTTCTGGTAATGTGTTAGATCTCCGTTTCATATTTCGCCATAGGGAAATAACGAGAAGAATATCTAAGTGCAGTAAATGGTAAAACAGTTTGCACTACAAACCAGTGTGTTCATAATTAAGATAATACGTTAAAATAATATGGTAAGACACACCAGTTTGCAATATCAAGCAGCAAAACAAGCTTTTTGTGCAGCTAAAAATAGCTAGAAGTGGATGAGACCGGAAGCAAGACAAAAAATGTACAAATGGCTGCACCAACTCTTATGGGAAAAATAAGGTGGATATAGCACTTTATACAATATAGATTGTTTAAAGCAGCTATGTAAGGTCATGTTTGGGTTTTTGGGAAACAGGAAAACTGTTTTCTTCACATTGTCAAATTCTAAATGTACCCCTAATTATAGAATGACCCGGTTAACACTTTCTGTTAACATTTGAGGGTTTGATGGATTTGTCTCACTTTTGCATGAGACAGGTCACAGGTGCACTATTTTTTTCATTTTGAAATAAAAAGTAATACAAAAACTCACAGGGGGTTTTGTTATATCCGGAGTGGCTCGTGTATTGTTGCTCACATAATAAAAGAGCACAGTCTTTTGGTCTTTAGGCACTTTTTTCTTATCAACAGGCATAACCTGAGAGTACAATGCAATGATTCTCTTTCTTCTTTCAAAATTGTCTTCTTTGTTACTTCCCAATGAAAGTCCCTATCTGTTTAGACCTTCGGGTGGAGCTGCACCAGCTCCCATGTATTCCAGTTCTCCCTATAGAGAGAGTTTTTTTGTTTTGTTTTGTTTTTAAGTCTGGGGTCCCAGTTGTTAGTATTTATTTGCTTACTCTCAACTTTGAGACTGAATGGAAATTTACAGAGCTTTGTACTCTTGTTTAGTTCACAAACCACAAGAGGGGGGTCCAACCTTAGTTTTTATTCATGGTTCTGCGTTCAGACCCATGAGGAAATAACACAAATACTGTCATTTCCTGCTTGCTCTGGTGTGGTATTCCAGGCAGAGGTTGGTTTACAGGCACTGATCTACGACCAGATGTCTACAAACTAAATTCTGCTCAAACATCAACAAAGCTGTTGTACATTCCACTACAAGAGTAGCATGTATTGACATGCCTGCACTTGCAGAAGGACATATTGTCATACAGCTGCACTACAAAACATGATAACCTGCAAATGTTACTTTAAAAATATATTTCTACATCATTTTGTAAAGGATAAAGTAATTTTGGTGTTATACATGAATGCATTTAGATTGATTCAACAATATTAAATAATATTGTTGACTTCAACCAAACCAGTTCATTTAGATTTGTCAGTGTATGAAACTGCATGACCTTTCCCCTTGAGTAAAACTCTGCAGTCTTCAGATAACAGTGCACAGCGTGGCACAGCATTTATTTCCTGTAGATTATTTTAACACTACTTTCATTTCCTCCTGGGTCCAGCTCTGGGTCTTTTATATACATTTCAGGATAACATTTAAACACATTAGCTACAAGTATTATGAGAAATGCAAGAACACTGCTGTTTGGTATTTATTCTGTTACTGTACATTTTGCACTGGCTACTTGGACTACTTCAATTCTTACACTGTCAGTGTATTAATTCCACTGTTTTGTAAACACAATCCATTGTATAACATTTATTCAACTTTGTCCTGTCATCATAACTCTAAATATGATGCCATAAAACCTTCAATTAGTAGTTTTGGATTGCACAGATTAGGTGTTTTTTATGGCTTCATCCCAAGATTATTGTGTTTCCAAATGACTGTAAGAGTGTGCTTACGCGTCTATGTGGTGGAAAAATGCTGTGGACTTTAAACTTATTAAGTGAGATAAGACAGTCTAACTAGTTTATCCTGTGGTTAGCCCTAGATTTTGTCCCAGATTAAGACAAGGGTAAATCCATTGTTGTTGATGATGATCGTAATAAGTGTGAGAACCAGGAATAGGCCTACACACTTTTACTGATAGGATCACAGTTTCACGGATGAATGTGATGTCTTCACAATGGTTCAATTAAAAGGACTGAGGTTATTAAAACTTGATTAAGAAACAGAAAAAGGTCAATTTATCAACAAAAGGAAATATACACAGGGCTACAGTTAGCAAAACAACACTGCAAAAAGTGGTAACCTACAATTGTTACTTTAGTAGTAACAAATAATTCTACATGATTTAACCCATATAAAGTAGTTCTGTTGGCATATATTAATGTATTTAAGTTGATTAAGTGATAATAAATATGGTGAGATTAAAGGAATAGGTCAACCAAAAGTAAAATTTCTGTTATCATTTTTTATTTTTAACCTCAGCACAGTGGAAGTCAGTGATCACCTCTTTGGCTATAATTCTTCAAAATATCTTGTTTTGTTCCACAAAATTTGTTTTATTTTACTGTGTTCGTACACATGAACTTACTATAGTAGTAATATACATAATTACAAGCAACTAACCTTAAATCAAACTCTAACACTAATTAGATGTGTTTAATTAATATTACTCAGTACTTATCTGTGTAATTACACTGAAAAAAAAGACTACCTTAAAATAAATTGTAAACAAGTAAAGAAAGTTATACAGGTTTGGAATGATGTGAGGTAAATTGTGACAGTATATTTATTTTTGGGTGAACTGTGCCTTTAACTGGGAGCAAGACAGGGCCAGGCTGGAAGATGATGATGTTCAAATCTTCACAGGCAGATGCAGTGAGACAAGCTTCTGGTCCTACAGGCAGAGAGAGTGAGTTGAGGATAGACTCTCACAGGCAGATATAGAGTGAGACAGGAGGAGGGGGGAGAGCTGAAGCCCTGCTGTTGTGAGTGTGACCTTGAGTGAAAGTGAAAAAGAGAGAAATTGGTGAAAGTTACTCAACACATTGGGCCCAGTTAATGACAATGAGTATTGCTGTTGGCTACTGTTACCTTGAGGTCTGCAGTTGTATGGTTTATAATGTCATTTCCTCCCACTATAAAGGTTTAAAATAATTCACCATTCTTGTATCTGTACTGTTTATCCTGCAGAAAAACAAAACATCTACCGAAAACGTAAACATTTGCTTCCACATAAACAATCAGTCTAAACCCCCACCAAGGGATAACCCTGTTTGTTTTGACTAGACAAAGACTTTTTTAGGTTTAAGTTGATAGGGAATTTGGTGCAAATATTTCTTGATAATCCTACTGTTGTTGTCATTATTTAGCATGTTATCCATTATTTCTCTTATAAGGTTTTTAGTGAGGTAAAAGTATTTTTATTTTGTTTACATCTTGTCACTGGCCTTCCGTCTGCATATTTTTAAGTAGATTCTGTAATCTCTGTAATTTTTCACACCTGTATCACACATTGTTGTAGATGCTTCATTTATTTATGAGGTTTAATTATATCATGTAAAATAAACATTGTTTGTGTGTATTTGATGCATAAACACATACACATACTACGCACAGTTTTGAGAATATACAGCACACTCAGACATAAACACATTGTGGTCCACACAAAACAGTCTTGCAATAACAATTAATTACAGAACTGGGTTAATTACCCTGGTAGTATAAGAGCTCAGGGTCATAATAATAATAATAATAATAATAGTCTTAATTTGTCTCTGTAAGATTTTCTATTTATTAAAAATGTTTCAGAATGAGTACTAAGTTATATCTGTAGTAATCTGTGACAATAAAGTGTTGCTGGTTTTCACTCAATAGAAGGCAAAAAAAAAAAAAAACAACAAGTGGCAAATCTTATGTTCTGTAACACACTTTGTTCTCAAAATGTGTTGGTGTCCCGCCGCCTTCTCACGATTTCACAAGAGTCTGCATGTCTCCTTTTCCCCTCCCTTGTCTTTATCTAGTCTGATCAGTGAGTTATTAGACATGCCAGATATAGTTATTCTGCTCTGAGAGTGAAAAAGTGAAATGAGGAGAAAAGGAGAAAGAGACAGAGAGAGAGAAAGGGCAGCCCTGAGTAGGAAATGAGGGGTAGAGAGTGACAGTTTATTCAGATTTTTTTTATGTGACTGATTTGTAACAAAGCAACATTACATACACATACATTTGCACTCACACGTGTACCTGATATTCTGTACATTATGAGGACCAAATGTCCCCACAAGTGTATCAATACCAGTAAATTTTGACCTTGTGGGGACATTTTTTTTTTTTCTTGGTTCCCATGAGGAAAAAATCATAATGTATATAAATTGCATAGCAGATCTGTAGAGGAAGTAAGTTTTTCCACCTTCATAGTAACAGATTCCCTGTTGGTTGACCTGCCTGAATTTCTTACATAATATTTCAGTTAATGGGGATGGGGGATGGGAGGAACAAAAAAGGGAGAAAGAAACAAATAGGAAGAGGGAGAGATTACGTAATTTCTCTGATTTGATCAAACACCTTGCATTACATTTTCGTATAAACAATGGAAAACTCCTTAAGTCAGGTTTATATTTCAGCTGATGTAGTGAGATGTTTGCCATATTTGGGAGCATGGCAGATATTAGGAAGAAGGGGATATGTGGCCAAATTCCACAGACGGTTTTTAAAAATACTGACAGTTTTTATAATACCAGCCATGACCTCTACTGTGCCTGTTTGAAAGGAAAAAGGCAGAGATTAAATTAAAGTGTTTAAAAGAAGCAAAAATGTTTCCAACAAAATAACAGAATTAGATTCATTAACTAAACCTAGATTTGTAATCTTATTTTTGTCCATGTGCAAAAACATTTTATATGAAACAAGTAGATAAAAACGTGGTTTTAAGAAATATCCAACAGCTTGTTAAAAGAAAAAAATATATATGTATTTATTTTGTTAAACTGGACTTGTACATTAACTTTAGGAGCTAGGATCATTACTGAGATCATGCTCAAATTATCATCATTTAAATTATGGTGGAATAGGCACCTCTTTTCATTGGTCTTCTTACCCATTTTAAAGAGGCTTTAAACTCACATCAGTGCTGAAACAGTTTAACCAAAGGTACACATAATCGTGCACTTCCCTTTTCTAAAAGATTATTGCAGAAGTGTACAACTCTCAGCAAACCTTGTGACTGAAGGGAACTTGACTCAGTAGAAGAAGAACTCTTTTAGTACTGTGTGTCTTTCTTCCTCTTCTGTTGCTTCAGCTTGGACTGTTACAGTACTGACATTTCCATGTTCACATAAATTAACTTAATATTCATAGGCTGTGGCAATAATATGTCTCTGGTCTGCCTGAAACTCCTGACTCATTATAGCAACCAGTGTAACTAAATGATACTAACGCTTTTTGTTACTGAAGTCAGAGTTTTAATAAAAAAACTCAAGTGGGGAAAATAGTTTGGACTGTTTCTTTGAAATGACATTATACTGATTTTAATGCTCTGTGGATAAGCTATTATTAGCATTGTTACACCATAATGCTTTTCTACAGTTCTCCCAAGTTACTCAACTATTCACTGAGGTTTAGTTTGAGAGCCATTGTAGTGTTGCCCTTAGCTTAATGAACTCATTAAGAAAATGTATGAAAATTGGGAGTTTTGCTGGAAGATTAAAAGCCTCATCACTTTACACACATTCAGTGGTTTTCGTGAAAAACTTTTCTGTGGAAAAACTTTCTCTTCAAAACTAATGACCAAAAAAAAAATTCATTGTGTATGAGTGGTTTTTCAGGGTCCTGACTTAGATTTGACTGTGATGTCACTTTGCAATCACAACCAAAATACATAACATTCTGTTTCTTGAGCTGCACAAAAATGCAAACACACACATACACAAATGCACACTTGTGTCTGGTGTTCAGCTGTCACGTAGAGAAATACCAATAGGGATCTGTTATCAGCAGACTGGGTGAGTGCGTTTGATAAGACTGAATAGGGGAATTTCAGCACAAGAAAAACTTCATGGTTTCTCACATCCTTATATAGCACTGATCTAGCAATGAGGAAAAGACATTACCAATCTAAGGTCACTTTTTTTGAACATGCAGGTTATGAGCATGCAAAGCGGACCTCCCACAACCTCCATTTTTAACTCTCCTACTTTCACGTCTCACCATTGAAGGAGCACAGGGCCCCCAGCAGCATTGTTGAAGAGCCACAATAATGCTGAAAGAACGCTGAGAAGCTGAATGTCTTAAATGTGTGTTCTGTGTGTATAGCCCATCTGTTGCATACTTTGAGTTTTGTGTTTGCCAGGGTGGCACCAAAAGAAGCTTTCCATTTTTGCCAAGACATTTATAGACATCTGCTCTCTTCAGTCAGTTTTCTTGCTTGCTCACACCTCTCTCTCTCTCTCTCTCTCTCTCTCAGAATTGGGATGCAGCTAACTTTAAACATTTGCTTGAACTTACTTTTTTTTTATTTTAATTTACATTAATTTTAGCAGTAACACTTTACACTAAGGTTCAATTTATTCACATTAATAAATGCATTAAGTATCATGATGCCACTATACACAAATGTACATATATTAAATTTCCACATACAAAATATATTGTCATAATGAATCACAGAACATTTGACACTCTTTAGAAGACATGAATAAGGTAAAAAAAAATATTTACATTTTCACAATAAAAAAAGGGAAGTGCTGAAGTGAGAACAGAAATACATTTTCCCTTGTTTTTTTAAAATTATCATTCTAAATGTTGAATTTTGCATGTTTTATAAGAATGTTGTTGTTGTTGTTTTTTTAACAATTTTCAGAAAGTGACACTGTAAATACAAGTACTATTTAGGGAAGAAGCATTTGTTTTAACTTACATTTATTTTACTAAATGAGTGACCAGTTTTCAGTGGTTACGCTTTACAATAAGATTTAGTTTGTTACAATGAACTATACTTTTAAAGTGTTTATTAATATAGGTTAATTTTAATGTCTGTGTGTATTTTGGATAATAGTGATAACAATACATTTATAAATTAGCAGTAGCTTATATTAATAATTGCTCTTATTATATTCATTGTAAGTTCATGATACTCAATGCTAATGAAGTGAACCCTATTGTAAAGTGTTACTGTTTTCTGAACAGCAGCAGGGAAAAATAAAAAGATATGGAAAATCTAAAAAAGGCTTCAGAATCAGAACAACTTAATTGCATTTGAAAAGACAACCATATGGGCACAGAACTGCCTACAGGACAAAGATTATTCACAGACTTCACTGTATGAGTCCAAATGGCTTTATATTTAGTTGAAATATCAACTAGTTCTACTTGACATTTTGTTGTAATGAAAGGATTACTGGATCATAATCTCTATAAATATGCATAACACTATGCTGGAGATTCTGTTTTGTGACATAACTACACTGAGGATTTTAAGACTCCACTTGCCTCACACTGCCGGGTGAGAACAAGAAAGAAGTTAATAGAGTTGACGTCAGTGGAATCTCTGTCTCTAATATGTAGGACTCACTTGAGGAATGTTTGTAATTATAGTCAGCACTGGCTCCAGCCTCACTTCTGGCTGCTGCTCTGTTTTAGATTTGAACGTTTTGAACGGTTTTTTTTGCATGATATCTGGGGGCCTCTATTATGTAACCATATATTTGACTGTTGGTTCAGCTTTCAAGCCTGCATGCAGTAGTATGTCAGACAGCATCTTTTTAGCCAAACCGACAGTGATCAAGGAATTTTGAGTATTTTGGAAGCATGTGAGTGGTTCCTGTAAAAATGTGTTCCAGCATTAGTAACAAAAACATTTCCTTACTAAAAGACGTAAGAGGCAAGTAAACATGTTATTGGTTGATTTGACATCAGCACGTGTGTCTGTCAACATGGTTGTTGATAGATATTTTGTATAAAGATTAAAGATGTTTTGGTGTGTAGTAAATCATTCACCAGGTAGTTTTTCTCTCTCTTCCAGTCTGTGATTTGTCTCTTTATCATCTGCTGTTTTACTCTGGCATTTGCTCTAAGGCTTAATGCTCTGTTTACAGGCCGTGGTAAAAGCATGTCAGGTCAGCAGCAAGTATTCTGGGACAGTGGGTATATCTGTGTTCTGTTTACTGTGCTCTTTGAACTTTTGGCATGTTGATTTTGGGTGAGCCTGCCAAAACAAGATGAGCTTCTTAGTGTTATTTAAACATATATCATTTCTATAGACCTCAGTACATGGAGTACTGAAATTCATTTCATGAGTGGATTGACCACATATAACAAGCATATACTGTATTCATTCTACAATGCATTCTTAGATTAATGTCTGAGAGAAAAAGCCCAAGTGAGTGTTTATGCATTTATTCACAAATGAACGGTGCAGGAACAAAATAAAAGATCTATTAAATGATTACAGTGCATGTGGGGAATTTTTTTAATTTACTTTTAATTTATTTATTTTCTTATTTTTTAAACAATATATAAACTATTTCCCATTAAATTATCAGGAATATTTCAATATATTTCAATATATGTTTTATATAAATTTAATGTGCTTATGGTCAAAACATTATTTAAATTTGTGTTTCCAAGTGACTAGCAGTGCATTCAGTGAGAGCTTGACAAAAAAACTGACAGCAAAATCTTAAATCTTCATCTTGCTAAGAACAGACTATGCATTGGTTTCTTCTTACGGATTTCATTCCATATACAGGCATTAATCTTAATCCACTCATAACCCAGGCTAAATACACCTAATACTGTATAATGTTTGTCTATGGTGTCAGTTCTGACCTTCTGACAGTCTTTGCACTACAGTACTATGGCCAATACAGCTCTCAGCATTGCTGGCATATTTTACATGTCAAAACAAAGTGGGAGATTACAATGGACAAGTCTGAGCATATTTGTGTGTAGATTTTGTGGGTGCAAATTCCTGAGCGTCAGTGTGTAGGACTTTAAAAACCTTTTTGTTAGTCTTTGAATGGAACATTATCACTCACTGCAGTTTCCTCTCTGTTCTAACCTACAACATCTTTAGTATTTTCCAAGCAAGTACATTTTGCACCAAAATATCTTGTTACATTGTTACATAATATATATGTGCCAGATATCTGGCACTTAAACCACAGAAGGAATATTAAATTGTGCATGCATAAATAGTACAAATGTTATTTCTGCACTGTTGCAGGAAGACATTGTCTTGTTTTCTTCCATTTACAATAATCTAAAGACAATGGGAGATTTACAAGCAGAATTTGTACACTGTATAACCATAATCTTCAAAATGTACTTGATGTTTCATTGTAAGTTCTTTAGGGTGTTTTTTTTTAGAGAATAAAACTAGAGAATATAAAACTTTGACAATTATTATGGAATCTGGTATTTCCTTTCCTGTGACCATAAAGATTCAGTGCTCTTTAACAACAGATGTACGATACCTCCATAGCTTCCACAACTGGATTCTCAAACTTGAACATGAGAAAACTATCTTTCCATCAGGCTTGTTTTTCCGTGCTTTTCTCAGAACTCTAGGGGAATTTTTTGCATTTTTTGACCATGTTCAAACAATGAAGTTTGGAAGGTTCATAAAGGTGGCATATCAGCATTCATAGATGACCAAGTGCACATGCATTTATTGAGTCAGTTGTTACATGTTAAAAGCAATGTAATGTAATACCCAGCTCTGTTGTGTCCTGAGTGTGTTTATAATCCCACTTATAGTAGGTCAACATCCGATATACAGTAAATTAATGTCAGAGCTGTTATAGAGCATCTTACTGTTCAGGGCTCTAGACAAAAAAATAAAATAAAATAAAATAAAAAGCCAAATTATATAAAAATTTATTTGCCAAATTATATAAAAGAATTGCTTGATTAAGATGGTTGTTCAGAAGCTCTTAGGAGCATACAAGCTTTTTGCTTTTAACAGTTGTGTCACTGCAGTGTTTTGTCTTAAGGAAATTAATTATTTAATAAAAAAGCAATAACACAACTATTTTGTGAGTATTTTTAATTACAAATTGTCATGGACAGAAGATCTGTAAAAATAAACTGGACATAACCAAAAAGTGAAAAGTGTATCAGGAGTCACAATTCTTTTTTCCTTATTTCATTCTTTAAGACCATCAAATGGAGAATTGCCCCTTTGGGCAAAATATTCTGTTATGTCTCTGAAAAGGTTAGTGGTTTGATATGTTTTGTAATAGCTTGAGTATTTGGTGGGTGTGTGTATGTGTGTGTACGCTGGCCTGCAAGGTTTTTGGATCTGTTGTGATTATTGCATAACCAAATCATGTCGACCTTAGTCAAGATCTGCAGAACAGGAATGATGGGCCTGGAGGCTCTGCCTCTGCCTGTTTCAGCACAGCACTATTACGCCAACACACACACACTTCTGCATTCTCACTGTGTGTGATGACAAGATCAAATCAGGATGAAGTGAGAAAGCAGTAAAGCCTATTAGCATTCTTGTATGTGTTAATGAATCTATGAAGATGCAGTTCTGAGGAGTGAGATTATCATATTCATCACCATAACATAGCCATATAATCTTTAAGACACCTATAAGCTATAAATGCCAATTCTTTTGCTATTATTGTCTCTACACATGGACGCAAACAAAACTTCAATTAACTTCAGCAGCAATAAAAAAGGCTTATATGAATGTTTATTTCAAGCGCCTAGAATGTAACACTGACTGATTACATTTTCAATAGCCTTTTCACACCTGCATTCAAATTGATTTCAAATTGAACCTTTTTGTTAGTCAATTCTTAATAAAACAAAAACAAAAAACACCAGAAAAAATTAATAAACCCAGAATAATTGTATGTGTGTATATATATATATATATATGTGTGTGTGTGTGTGTGTGTGTGTGTACCTTTTCCCAGTTTGCTCACTGGGACTTACCAAGCACTTTAACAGTTTTACGAAGAGAGCTGTAACATAATGCTTTGCTTACTGATACAACCATTTTCAAGTGCTTTAAAGATCTCAGTATTACATTATGATGATGTCGTGAAGATGTGATGAGTCATTTCCAGACACTACTGTAAAAACTGTCTGTCTATTTAAAAAAAAAAAAAAAACCTTACAGGCATAAATTGGTGTTGAAAAGTTGGTCAATCTCATTCAAAGTTATGTATCAACATTAATGTTGTAATGTCATGTTTTCATAATTACTTTAAAATGTGGTTAAAGATGTGGGGCATGGCAAAAGATTTATAGGTCAGAAATTCAAACCCCAGAGAGGAAAATTCATGAACTGGAAATTTTTCCCCATAGCAGGACACTTAATGACTGTGCTTGCACTAAATAAGTTAAGTTGTATTGGTGTCACGATCTCCTATAATTCTCTCTGACTACCACCTAGCTGCCATCAGCCTCATCAGTTCTTCCATATAAGCCAGCACAAAACACACATGCTTTTATGTCATCTGGTAAAGCCCTGCAAAGATAAGAGACATTGTTAACACTCATTTCAACATCTATAAGAAGGTGTGAGAGATGCTGCTTACCCCCACTGGATTGTCTTCATTATTCACCCACTCTGGCTGTTGTTGTTTATATTTAGTATGTGCAATGACTTCACCCATTTGTCAATAAACATTTCATCATTATACTCGCTTTTTAGTACAGTCTGGAAATAAAAGATTCATATATGATCAGACTGTTGAACAACTGTTAACCACAGGACTGTCAACCCTTCCTTTAACATTGTATGGGTGTAACTTTTTGACCTGATTTCAGATGACCTGAATTACAGGCAGTATAAATATTATTTTGATACTTCGCTCACCAAGATAAAGTACAAGTCATGTAAGGATATAAACAGATACCAAGCTGACGCATATCCAACATGAGTAACTGGATGTTATGAAGATTTGTTTTGAAACCATGTAGATGCTTTTTGCCTCCAAAAAAGAGCCTTAAATTTGACCCATGCTGAGGGCAGGAAAGAACGGCTGTAGAGATTTTGGAGAGGGTCCACCAGCTCCCTCCCTTACCCTTACTTTCATTTTCTCATAATCCACTGGTATTTCCTTTCAGAGTTTCTGTCTGAGCAAAAAAGTCTCTGCACTGTCTTCAAATGTACCAGAAAAGTAATTGCCAGATTGTTTTAGTAAATTGTTGACATATATATACATATATATTGACATATATATACACACTCATAAACTGTTACAGGTCAATCCAAATAAAAGTAGTTTAATTCTCACTTGTTAAATTATCTCTTTTTTTATTTACTTTTTGATCAGTAATTTTGATCAGTAATACATAAATGATCAGTTTTAAATAAAAACTAAAATTTAATGTAGCATTATTGTTAAATCAATTAAACATACAATTAACCCAAAAATGAATATTTGTTGAAAAAATGTCCTTACCCTCAGGCCATTAAAGTTTGTTTTTCATGGGAACAGATTTGGAGAAGTTTAGCATTACACTGCTTGCATCACCAATGGATCCTCTACAGTGATCAATTAATGTCTTATGAAGCAAAAAGCTGCATGTTTGTAAGAAACAAATCCATCATTAAGATATTTTTAATGTCAAACTATTGCTTCTGGCTGTCCATAATCCATTATAACACTTTTTAAAAGTAACAATTGCTGGCATGCTAGATTTCTTCAAATCTGTTACCATGAAGAAATAAACATATCTACATACTGGATGGCGTAAGGGCGAGTACGATTTTCAGCACATTTTTATTTTTAGCTGAACTATTAATTTAAGATGACAGTTAGACCCTGGTATTTAAGCACAAATCTGTATATCAGCCATCTTTTACTTGATGAAAGCATAATAGACTGAGCTAGCAACTCAGAATGGGCACACAGCAGATTTTAGATGCCAGAGCCCGGCATGTGCCAATTGTAGAGAGACAGAAGGCAGGAATAGGCAAAGAACTGGGCAAAGAGCCAGCAAGATTCAAAGCAATAGTGTGTGTACTTCATTTGATTTCTGCATCAGCTATTCAGAAAGACACAAGTGTGGTTAAGGGGCTCTGCTTTGTGATAAATGAACAGTGGACAAAAGGGGACACAAGGCAGAGCTGTGTCCTCATCACCCCAAAAATGTTTGCCAGAAATCTAGTTTCCTCAGTGGGTGAGCAGCTGATACTGGTGGTTGATTTACCGTTAAATTCTTTTTATAAACCAGCTGCAAAGCCGTTTTCATCCATATAGTGTGTGTTTGTGTGTGCATTTGTGTGTGTGTGTGTGCGTGTGTGTGCACCTGGTATTTATCACGTTATGGGGACCAAATGTCCCCACAAGGATAGTAATACCAGTAAATTTTGACCTTGTGGGGACATTTGTGAGGTCCCCATGAGGAAACAAGCTTATAAATCATGCAGAATTAGTTTTTTTGAGAAAGTAAAAGTGTGCACAGTCTCCTGTGAGGGCTAGGTTAGGTGTAGGGTAGGTGTAGGGCGATAGAAAATACGGTTTGTACAGTATAAAAACCATTACGCCTATGGAATGTCCCCATAAAACATGTAAACACAACATGTGTGTGTGTGTGTGTGTGTGTGTGTGTGTGTGAAAAATATACAGAAAATATGGCCAACGCCACAAAAGATGTGTTAGTATATCTAACATGTCTTAATTAAAACCTCACAGTCCCACACAATTTTATAGGTGAAACAGTTTCACAAACTTCTTTCATCTTGGCCTCACTTTTGATATACAACTTAGCAGGGAGGAAAGAAATAAGAACAGCAGACTGTTCAGCTGCCAAAGAATGCTCAGCAAAACAGGAAGTGCAATCAATTCACTCCAAGCACACTTCCTGCTTTAAAGGCAACAATAAAAGCCACGTCTACTGAAGGGAGTTTTGAGGGTGATTTCTTACAGCCATCACAGTGCTTAGAGGCTCTTATTTACGATAAAGTTTCACCTCTGCAGATCAGAACAGTTTGTAGAATTTAACAGTCTGCATGTTTCATCTTGTTCTACAAAATTAGAGACTGAACAAGAAGTAAGAAATGAACGTACTTTCATTTTAGCTGGACTGAAACTAGCTGTTATCCTACATCTAAAAAATGTGTGCCTTACTGCAGTGAACTAAAATCTGTAAATAATAATAATAAAAAACATATTTACATACATATACATATTTAAGTTGATTAAATGATTTACATTAACTGTTTAAAAAAACAGTTCATTTAGATGTTACCATTATATAGATGGATTAATAAACAAATTCTATATAAATTTAATGTTATATGTTCAAAATCAATATAACTAAATTAACTTAATCAGTAAATTTCAAATGAACCAAAATTGCTGATGAAGAATTTTAAAATTGACCTCACCCATTATATTGTGGTGTTTCCAGAGTACATTCATATTTGATAACGGTCTAGCAATTGGTATAATTCAGGTTTATTGCTGTTTTATTGCATTTGTTTATCTACAAGTTTGAGCATATTAGACTTATTTGTTACCTTTTTATCTCTTTTTATAGGCAGAGTTTGTTGATGTCATGTATTTGACCCAGATCTTACTGATTGGCACTTCTGAAAATATTGATCATTGTGCATATGACCTTCATTTGTTTCAGTTAAACTGGAGATCAAATGATGTATGAGAGCATGCGACTAACCTCATGTTTGATTAAAAACGTCCCAGGTTACGACTGTAACCCCGGTTCCCCGAAGGGAACGAGACGCTGCGTCAAAAACGCTAGGGGAACGCCTTCAGCGTAAGCACGCTCTGAATCACGTGTGTAATCAGTCCAATAGAAAAGCGAGACGTCATAGGTGGGTGACGTCACGGACCAGGAAGCTATAAAGCACGTGCGCCGGAACCGGCATTCAGCTTACATGAGAAGCGAAACGCCGGCAGGGATGCAGGAGGTAGGGCCCGAGATGCAGCGTCTCGTTCCCTTCGGGGAACCGGGGTTACAGTCGTATACCCACGATATACCCACGCCGCCTAGTTACAAATCCCTGCCTAGTGTGTGTGCTAGGCCGAGAAAACCAAAGGGCCAGGAGCGACTCGCAGGTCTAAATCATAGAACCTGACAAAGGTTAAGGGCGAGGACCATCCCGCAGCGTTGCAGATGTCCTGCATAGGGACACCAGACAAAAAGGCCTTAGAGGCAGAAATGCCTCGAGTGGAATGGGCTTTAACCCCCAAAAGAGAGGGAAGGCTGAGAGTTTGCTTGGAAGCAGGGAGGCCCCTCTTAGGGGGGCCGTAACAAGCGAACAACTGTTCTGACTTCCTCCACAGGGCAGCTCTGTGGACGTATGTGTCCAGTGCTCGAACTGGACACATACAATTAAGCTTCTGCTGGTCCGAATCCCGAAAGGGAGGAGGACAAAAGGCCTGGAGTACAACAGGCCGTGGTGCTGCAGAGGGGACCTTCGGTATATACCCTGGTCTAGGGTAAAGAAAAACTTTGGCCATACCAGGGGCAAAGTCTAGATGTGAAGGGGCCACGGAAAGGGCCTGAAGATCTCCTACTCTCTTTAGCGAAGTTAGAGCTAAAAGAAGAACTGTCTTAATTGACAAAAGATGATCAGAGGACTCTTCGATAGGCTCAAAAGGAGGCCCACAAAGAGCCTCTAGCACCACGGCGAGGTCCCACGTAGGGATCCGAGGTCGTACTGGAGGCCTCAGCCTCAGCGCACCACGGAGGAAACGTACTACAAGGGGGTCCTTGCCCACTGACATGCCAGCGAGAGGGGCGTGGTAGGCCGCAATAGCCGCCACGTAAACCTTCAGGGTGGAGTGGGCTAACCCTGCAGAGAGCCGATCCTGCAGAAACTCCAGCACTGTACCAACTGGGCAGTTAACTGGGTCTTGCTGGTGGCCTCCACACCATGAAGTGAAAAGCTTCCACTTCAGGGTGTACAGTTTCCTCGTGGAGGGAGCTCTGGATTGGAGGATGGTCTCAACAACCTCGGTTGAGAGACCGGAAGCTACGAGGTGTGCCCCCTCAGGGGCCACACCCATAACTTCCACAACTCCGGGCGAGGGTAGAGGATGGAGCCCCCCGCCTGAGAGAGGAGATCCCTCCTGACGGGAATCTCCCATGGAGAGCCGTCGAGGAGGGAAATCAGGTCCGAGAACCATGCTCGGGCCGGCCAGTACGGGGCTACTAAAAGAAGGGACACCCCATCCCGGCGCACTCTCTTCAGAACTCCCGGGAGCAGAGCGATCGGGGGAAAGGCGTACAGACGAAGCCTCGGCCATGTCTGTACCATGGCATCCAGCCCCAGGGGAGCTGGATGAGTCAGAGAGAACCAGTGGGGACATTGCGCATTCTCCTAAGTAGCGAAGAGGTCCACCTGAGCCTGGCCAAAAACTCTCCAAATCTGCTTCACCACCTCGGGGTGAAGCATCCATTCCCCGGGCCTCGGCCCCTGCCTCGACAGGATGTCTGCTCCTGTATTGAGATGCCCAGGAACGTGAACTGCTTTCAGCGAGAGGAGTTTGTCCTGGGACCACACAAGGATCTGGTGCGCCAGCTTGTATAAGGGGCGCGAACGCAGACCTCCCTGGTGGTTGATGTAATAGACCACCGCTATGTTGTCGGTGCGCACCAACACATGGCGGCCTATTAGGTCCGGGAGAAAGTGTTTCAGCGCTCGAAACATGGCCAGCATCTCCAGGCAGTTGATGTGCCAAGTGAGATGGCGACTGCTCCACAGACCGCGGGCGGAGTGACCACTCATGATCGCACCCCAGCCGGTGAGAGCGCTGAGAGCGCTAGCGTTACGTGCAGACAAGGAGCTCCCAACACCGGGCCTGAGACAGGAACCAAGGCTTCTTCCACATATCTAAAGCACGTAGGGCTCGCCGCGTGGCTTTGATCATGTGGAACGGGTTCCCCCTCGGGGAGAACCCCTTGGTCCTGAGCCACCACTGTAGGGGTCTCATGTACAGCAGGCCAAAAGGTATCACGTTGGACGCAGCTGCCATCAGACCCAGCAGTCACTGGAACTGCTTTACAGTGAGTGACTGGCCTTCTTTCACTCTCGTGACTGCAGTGAGGATCGAACCATGCTCGGGCCGGCCAGTACGGGGCTACTAAAAGAAGGGACACCCCATCCCTGTGCACTCTCTCCAGAACTCCCGGGAGCAGAGCGATCGGGGTAAAGGCGTACAGACGAAGCCTCGGCCACGTCTGTACCATGGCATCCAGCCCCAGGGGAGCTGGATGAGTCAGAGAGAACCAGTGGGGACATTGCGCATTCTCCTGAGTAGCAAAGAGGTCCATCTGAGCCTGGCCAAAAACTCTCCAAATCTGCTTCACCACCTCGGGGTGAAGCATCCATTCCCCGGGCCTCGGCCCCTGCCTCGACAGGATGTCTGCTCCCGTATTGAGATGCCCAGGAACGTGAACTGCTTTCAGCGAGAGGAGTTTGTCCTGGGACCACACAAGGATCTGGTGCGCCAGCTTGTATAAGGGGCGCGAACGCAGACCTCCCAGGTGGTTGATGTAATAGACCACCGCTATGTTGTCGGTGCGCACCAACACATGGCGGCCTATTAGGTCCGGGAGAAAGTGTTTCAGCGCTCGAAACATGGCCAGCATCTCCAGGCAGTTGATGTGCCAAGTGAGATGGCGACCGCTCCACAGACCGCGGGCGGAGTGACTACTCATGATCGCACCCCAGCCGGTGAGAGACGCATCCGTCGCTAGCGTTACGTGCAGACAAGGAGCTCCCAACACCGGGCCTGAGACAGGAACCAAGGCTTCTTCCACATATCTAAAGCACGTAGGGCTCGCCGCATGGCTTTGATCATGCGGAACGGGTTCCCCCTCGGGGAGAACCCCTTGGTCCTGAGCCACCTCTGTAGGGGTCTCATGTACAGCAGGCCAAAAGGTATCACGTTGGACGCAGCTGCCATCAGACCCAGCAGTCACTGGAACTGCTTTACAGTGAGTGACCGGCCTTCTTTCACTCTCGTGACTGCAGTGAGGATCGAACCATGCTCGGGCCGGCCAGTACGGGGCTACTAAAAGAAGGGACACCCCATCCCTGTGCACTCTCTCCAGAACTCCCGGGAGCAGAGCGATCGGGGTAAAGGCGTACAGACGAAGCCTCGGCCACGTCTGTACCATGGCATCCAGCCCCAGGGGAGCTGGATGAGTCAGAGAGAACCAGTGGGGACATTGCGCATTCTCCTGAGTAGCAAAGAGGTCCATCTGAGCCTGGCCAAAAACTCTCCAAATCTGCTTCACCACCTCGGGGTGAAGCATCCATTCCCCGGGCCTCGGCCCCTGCCTCGACAGGATGTCTGCTCCCGGATTGAGATGCCCAGGAACGTGAACTGCTTTCAGCGAGAGGAGTTTGTCCTGGGACCACACAAGGATCTGGTGCGCCAGCTTGTATAAGGGGCGCGAACGCAGACCTCCCTGGTGGTTGATGTAATAGACCACCGCTATGTTGTCGGTGCGCACCAACACATGGCGGCCTATTAGGTCCGGGAGAAAGTGTTTCAGCGCTCGAAACATGGCCAGCATCTCCAGGCAGTTGATGTGCCAAGTGAGATGGCGACCGCTCCACAGACCGCGGGCGGAGTGACTACTCATGATCGCACCCCAGCCGGTGAGAGACGCATCCGTCGCTAGCGTTACGTGCAGACAAGGAGCTCCCAACACCGGGCCTGAGACAGGAACCAAGGCTTCTTCCACATATCTAAAGCACGTAGGGCTCGCCGCGTGGCTTTGATCATGCGGAACGGGTTCCCCCTCGGGGAGAACCCCTTGGTCCTGAGCCACCTCTGTAGGGGTCTCATGTACAGCAGGCCAAAAGGTATCACGTTGGACGCAGCTGCCATCAGACCCAGCAGTCACTGGAACTGCTTTACAGTGAGTGACCGGCCTTCTTTCACTCTCATGACTGCAGTGAGGATCGACTCAATCCGAGCAGGTGACAAACGTGCCTGCATCGTGGTCGAATCCCACACCACACCTAGATATGTGGTCCTCTGTAATGGAGACAGCACACTTTTCTTGGCGTTTAGCCTCAACCCCAGCTCTTTCATATGAGCGAGAACAACATCTCGATGTTGAACCGCCATGTGCTCCGATTGAGCCAGAATCAACCAATCGTCGATGTAATTGAGAATGCGGATGCCCCGGAGTCGCAGCGGAGCCAGAGCAGCATCCACACACTTCGTGAAAGTGCGGGGGGGAGAGTGCTAGGCCAAACGGAAGAACCCGATATTGGTATGCTTCGCTCCTGAAAGCAAACCTCAGGAACTTCCTGTGTTGAGGAAGGATGGAGACGTGAAAGTAAGCGTCTTTCAGATCTATTGTCACAAACCAGTCCTCAGACCTGATTTGTGACACGACTTGACTGACTGTCAACATTTTGAACATCAGCCGCATGACTGAGCGGTTCAACTGTCTCAGATCTAAAATGGGACGCAAGCCCCCATCCTTCTTCGGAACGATGAAGTACCGGCTGTAGAACCCGGACTCTCTGTCGTGAGGAGGAACCACCTCGATGGCCTCCTTCCTGAGGAGAGTTTCTACTTCTTGTTCCATTACCAGACCCTGCTCGGGGCCCACCACGGTGGGAAAGACCCTGTTGAAAGGAGGCGGCGGAGCGCCGAATTGAATGCGATAACCTCGCTCTACAGTGTGCAGGACCCATGCAGATACTTTTGGCAGTAGTTTCCACGCTGCCAGATAATCTACTAAGGGAACCAGTCTCTCGAGACTGGCCTCTGGATTCTTTTGAACTGCTAGATCGGTGCCCTGTGACGGCACACCGGCAGAAACTGACCGAACTAACTGTTCTAGAGACCCCCGCAGGGGTGTTGAGCTCCCCAGCTCCGCTACGTTGCCGGGCGGAAGGGACTGGGGGATGAGCTCGCCGGAGACCACTGCGTCCTGGAACACCGGCAGGGTGCGCATAATGGTCTCCTGAGGGCACTGAGGAGAGACGGACACCGTGGAATGCGGTGCTACCCGCCCCTCCCCAGCAGGGGCTGCCCTCAGCGGTCCTGCACGACCGTCAGGACCGCTTCGTCGAGGACTTCTTCGCCTGAAGCACAACCCTCAGGTCGGGCCTCGGCTTAGAAGTCCCTGGCTTACAGCGCCGCTGGTCTCGGTCCCGCTGCGGAGGAGCTCGAGAGGCGACGCTCTGTTTTTGACTCGCCCTGTATGAGGAGCTGGTACTCGGCTGGGGCTGCTCCCGCCCAGCAGCCCCAAGAGTCAGAACGCGTCGAGGGAGAAACCGCTGAAACGCCGCCGCTTGTTTACAGGCCTCCTGGTACCTGTCGATGACGGAATTGACGGCGTCGCCGAACAGGCCAGAAGGCGCAAGCGGGGTGTCGAGTAGGAAGACCCTGTCTTTCTCTTTCATATTAGACAGGGTCAACCACAGATGTCTCTCCACCGCCACCATAGCTGCCATAGACCTGCCGATGGCACGGGCGGTCTCTTTGGTGGCGCGGAGAGACAAATCAGCGGCTCTCCTAAGCTCGGAAATATTGTCCTTGCTAATCTCGTCGCTCTCGTCTAACTCTTTTTGCAGATCAGCCTGATATGCCTGCAACACCGCCATGGTGTGCAGACAAGAACCAGCCTGACCTGCTGCCGAGTAACCCTTACCCACCAGCACTGATGTTGTGCGCAGCGGCTTAGTGGGTAAGACCGGAGCCTTCAGAGACGATGCCACTTCGGGAGACAGATAGCTGGCGAGCATCTGTTCTACCCGAGGGATCGCTCTATAACCGCGCTGTTGTCCCCACCACATTTCCATAATAATCAGAGGCGGGGACAAAGTGACGGGCCGAGAATGGTTTACCCCACGATTTTGACACCTCGGTGTGGAGATCGGGGAAAAACGGCAGGCTCCGGTGTGAGGGAGGCGGCCTATTACGCAGGAAGCGTTCATCTAGTTTACTTCGCTGCGGTTCGGCTTGTTTCTCGGCGGGCCAGTCGATGTTTAACTTGGCTACCGCTCGAGTCACCACCTCCAAAAGCTCCTCATAGTGGGGCGAGTGTGGGGCCACCTCAACGCTTTCAGATTCAGCCTCCTCAGAGGAAGAAATGAGGAGCATTGAGGCTGTTCCCGGGGTGGAAGGAACCGCAGAACGGGCTTCCGATCCCTGAGAACGGGCCCCGGATCTACCAGGTGAGGAAGGAGATAGGGGTTCACCCGTCTCCATTCCCTCCAGTAGATCCAGCTGCGAACCCCACGAGTGCAGCTGCCGCTCCGCCTCGGCGGAAGCGGGGCCAGACCCGCGAGGAACGCTGGTGAAGTCTCCCTCCGTAAAGAGAGCCTTCCGGGAGCGGAGAGCACGCAGGTGGAGAGCCGACTCTGTGTGATCCGCTCCCAAGCAAACCACGCACAAGCTGTGTGTATCCCCGCTCGGAATAAAGCGCGAGCAGGGAGGAACACATGGCTTGTAACGCGGTTTGCTCTTATGTTTTTCTTTTTTAAGTGCTTTAGACATCGTGCCTCAAATAAAAGTGGTACAAAACTGGTACCGAAAAACAGACACAATTGACACACAGAGTTCCTGAAGGGGAACTAGATGATTCAGACTACTTTCAACAGACTTGAAGTGTTCTAGTTTTATAACTGAACCTGCATGGGGCACATGTGATGAAATCTGTTGTAATCTGTTGAAATCTGTGATTTCTGTAATCAGTCATGATTTTGCCAAAATAAATCTGGTCCAGAGTCATTAATAACATGACACTTACTGAAGAATGAATAAAACAATTAGTCTTCAGCTCTTTTAAACTGGACTTGACCTCAGAGTTGAGGTCAACTCTGTTATCAGCTGCCATGGAAACAGCATCCAAACCAGCCATCTTGAGGAAGGTAAGACAGTGAGGAACACAGCAGGAAAACAGAGAAAAAACTATCAAAGGCACTATTCTGCATAAAAGCCATCTAAACTCTCTGTTCCTCTTTGACCTCTTCTAACAGAGCATCCTTTGAGAATATAATGAAGCCCAGCACAAACACACAAACACAGTCACTACAGTAACTCAACTGGAAATGATCAAAAGGAGTTCTATAAAACAGAGTTACTGTAATACAGAGAAAGTAGGACATACTGTCACTCTTTGTAAAAAAACACAGGCTAAGTGAATCTAAATAGTAAAGATTAAAACGTGTATGAGGAACCTTTAACATCAATTGAATCTTTCCATTGCACAAAAGATTCTTTATAGTGGAAAATGTTTTTTTTTTAGATTATTAAAATAGGTTATTTTTTAAGAACTAATCATTGAAAGTTGTTTGAAGAACCACAAATGGTTCTTCTGCTGCATTGCTGTGAAAACCCCCTTTTGAAAATCATGGGAGTAAAGTTAATTTGAATGGATTTAAATGCCTAATCATGACAAGTAAGCATTGCTGTAGGTCTAAGTTAAACGTTGGAAAAAAAGGTCTCAAATCATACACAGGCCTAACATAATAGTATCTTTAAAGCAGAAGTCCACTTCCAAAACAAAGATTCACATATAATGTACTCACCCCCTGTCACCCCAAGATGTTCATGTCTTTTTTTTTCAGTCGTAAAGAAATTATGTTTTTTGAGGAAAACATTTCAGCATTTTTCTCCATATAATAAACTATATAATGGACTTCAAACGATCCCAGATGTGGTTGTAAACAATCCCAGCTGAGAAAGAAGGGTTTTATCTTGCGTAACAATCGGTTATTTTCATAAAAATAATACAATTTATATACTTTTTATGTCAAATGCTCGACTTGTCTTACTCTGCCTGGACTGTTCTTTTCCCATTCATGACAATTAGGGTATGTCGAAAAACTCCCATCTCATGTTCTCTGTTAACTTAAAAATTGTCCTATATCACTGTTTTACCTTTTTTGTTAAGGGTGTTTGATCTTCTGTTTACATTGCAAAGACTGTGTCGATACGTCTGCAGCGATGTAGGATGATTTTGAAATGCTTTTTGAAGTTGAGGGAGAAAATACAATCAGAGTTTTTCGACATACCCTAACTGTCTTGAGCCAGAATACTCAGAGTTCAAGGAGAGCAAGGCAAGATGAGTGTTTGAGAATAAAATTATTTTTATGAAAATAACCGATCGTTTCGCTAGATAAGACCCTTCTTCCTCAGCTGGGATCGTTTACAACCGCATTTGGGATCGTTTTAACCCGCATTTAAACTGCATTTTGGAAGTTCAGAATCGGAGCACCATATCAGTCCATTATATGGAGAAAAATGCTGAAATGTTTTCCTCAAAAAACATAATTTCTTTACGACTGAACAAAGAAAGACATGAACATCTTGGATGACAAGGGGGTGAGTACATTATATGTGAATCTTTGTTTTGGAAGTGGACTTTAACTCATCCTTGTTCCAGTTCAGCTGCTGCCAAATGCTAGAGTATGTGCTGCTGTGGCGTAGCATGCAGTTTTGTGGATATTGATGCTTTGGCTGTCGTCAGGACTGTCATTAATGAGAGGATTCACCTCTACTTATACAAAATAACATCTGTGTTCAAATACCTTTCATGCCCAGACAGGTAAATTCAGTTGTGTGTATCTGTCTTTAGAGTGTCTCTATCTGTACACGTTTGTCAACTTTCTGTGTACTTTCAGCATACTTGTACAGTATACTGCAGTGCATTTTTGACTTGATCAGTTGACATAAACAACTGCTACTTAATATTCATATTTTTACACACTTACATGATTTTAACTTCACTAAATATTAATGATCAAAACTCCATTAAATTCAATCTAAATAGCTACAAGTACCCCATTATTTCTAACAGGGGGAAATTTAGCGTGCAGTCCTCAGCCATAGCTGTCTCTGTTGGTGGTCGCCTCATTATGAAGTAATGAGTGCAATAAGAGAGCTTTGGAACAATTTCTCTTCCTGTCCTGGAGCCAGACATTAAAAGAAAAACAACACAAGGTGATGAGATTAATTGTGTTTAAATAAGCTTTGCATATAAGCCAAGCTTTTACTCCTAGACACATATCTGTGCCTGCACTGTAAAAAATAAAAAACACAATTTGTTGAGTCAGCTTAAAATAATTTGTTACCCTGCTGCCTTAAAATTTTAAGTTCAGTCAACTAAAATAAGTTTAGTCAACTTGAAATGTTAAGTTGTACTAAGTAACAACTTTATTTGTGCTAATAAAACTAATATTTGTGTTTGCTAAACTTAACAGATGGGTAAGTAACCCAGCTGCCTTAAAATTTTAAGTTGATTCAACTCAAATAGTTGAATAAACTTTTTTGAGTTAACTGAACTTAAATTTTTAAGGCAGCAAGGTTACAAATTATTTTAAGTTGACTCAGCAAATTGTTTTTTACAGTGTGGACTCATCACTTTGTGCATCGAATGTATGTCTGCACTGGACAAATAAGAACGCTTAGTAAAGACTTTTAATCTGATTCATGCTTTTGATTTGTATTTCAACTGACACCTCAGGGCAATTACTAAAGCCTTCTAAGTACCTGTGATCCTCCCTCTGCCACAAGTTTTGATGCTTTAATAATAAAATGAATTATGATAAGGCCAATGACTAAATGCATTAAAAGCTTTTTTTTAGAACAATTAGATTTGCAGGCATACATTTCCCATATGTCTTAACTATTACAAATGTCTGAGCTTACGTTTTTTCATGACTGGTTGGCCCAACACAATGTCACTATGAGATTTCTATCCATTTAACTAAAGCTCAAAAATGATAATGTCAAGTAATTCATTGTAGCTTCTCATTATCACTTAAAACATAAGGATGTTACAGTATGTTGTGCCTGATTGTGAATATAAACCCTCACGTAAACCTCAACAGAATAAATAATCATTGTATCCAGCAAGGCTACATTCCACTGCATGGCTACTGTATACAATTGTTGTCTTCTGGGAAACATGTAAGCATCTTTTGTAGGTTCTTATGGGTAGTACTAAATGAAAAAAATATGAAAAAAAAAAAATAATAAGAAGAAAAATATAGACATCTTCATTCTGTTCAAAAGTTTATACCCCAGGCTTCTAATGCATCAGTGAGCATTTGAACCTTCTGTAATAGTTGCATATGAGTCCCTCATTTGTCCTCAGTGTGAAAAGATGGATCTCAAAATCATACAGTCATTGTTAAAATACACAAGAATGCTAAAAAACCAACAAATTTGTGCAACCTGAAGGATTTCTGTTCAGGACAAACAAGGTACTCATGAACAACTATCACAAAACAAATCAAAACACTGTAAACATCTTTTATGTGAAATATCTTATTCAGGTCAGTACTAAATAAAAATAACATGCATTTTGTATGATCCCTCTTATTTTGATAAAATAATGATTTTTGCAGATTCTGCAAGGTGTATGTGAACTTTTGACTTCAAATGTATGTTCACAAAAGAAGTTATTACTTGTTATCAAACATCAACATATCAACATTATGTTATTAAACATCAACATATGAAATTATGAAATTTACTTCTTATGCATTAAAATGTAGAAATATCAAGTTTGAAAAAATTAATTTAAGCAGAAAGTTTTGTGTTAGGGTTAGAGGCAGGGGTAGGGTAGGGGGATAAAACATGCAGTTTGCACAGTATAAAAACCATTATGTCTATGGAAAGTCCCTGTGATTTGCATCATCGTCAACCTGCAAATATAAGAACTCTGTTATCATTCTGTTGTTTACATATTCATCCTTCAAAGTTTCTACTCACCTACATTGTTGTTGTCCTGCTGTCCAATAAATGGTTCAATAAACTCACCCTTGTGTTCTGCAGTTCTGCCCCTCTCGTCCCTGTATCTGTGTAATGCATTTATAAATAAAGGCACTTGAGCGTCTAAAAGTTATATTATGAAATAAACAAATAAAAAGAATAAAAGCCAGTTCATGTAATGAGTTATTTCAGTTCATAAACCTTTTGTATTTTAAACAATGAACAGTGGGAACTAGCACAATTAAACCAGGAAGAAATTTCAGTTGCAATGCATGAACTGTCATGTTGTTCAATAGGGTCTGGCTGCAGACATGCACTTGCATTTTCACACCTGTACTCTCAGATCTGCACTCTCAGACAACAGCACTTCCACAAGTGATGTCACTTGCAGTCTTTTTTGTTTTTTTATTTTCTTTTATTTATTTACTGTTTTTTTAATTGAATCTCTCTACATTTTAGAACAGTAGCCAGGCGATTAAGACAAGAAAAAAGAAACTAAATTACAATGTCACTCATAATCGCCACTTGCACTCTATGCTACTTGCGACGTCACTTGCAATCCACACAAATCGTGCTTGTTGCGAATAGAGACAAGACGCTGTGGTGGTTAAATGATTAAAAATAATAAACTAATTTAAAAGCATTCGGTACACGGTCGTGCAAGTCATCTGTAGGAAATAAAGACAAGACCCGCAAATCCGTGGCCACAGAACAGCAGAATATGAACACAATGCGCAAAGTCTCTCGTTAAGCGTTTTCCTCCCGTAGAAAACCATTAACACTTAATATGGCTTAATGTATTAAGTGCTATTAAAAGAACAAATTCGATATATAGTTTATTAATATAATGTATATGTAGACTTTTCGTTATATTCCGTCGTTGTTCGTCTTACTCAACACACAGCCGTGACATTTATATCATTGTGTTTTATTTATATTGATTTTCCATGGGAGGAAAACGTCGATTTAAGGCATTGCATTCTGGGCTTGTCTGCTTGTCTCTACGCAGTTGGTCCTTTTAGTATCACTTAATGCGTTTCTTATTGCGCATTCATATCTGCTGGTATATAGTTTCTCAACAATAAGGTTTATACTGAATTTGGTCTTTATCATCTTAGTCCGTTTTGCCACATTAAGCATTTGCAGGGCAAGTATAAAAATGAAAGTCTGCACATTGTGTTTATGGCCATATGCTTGCCTTGAAGTACATTAAATGGCTTTCTACATAAATGTTTTTCTACAGGAGGACAACGTTTAACGAGAGATTTTGTGCACTGCGTTCATATTCTGCTGTTCTGTTATGCTATTAAATTATTTTTAAGAGTGCAAGTGGTGATTACGAGTGACACTGTAATTTCGTTTCTTTTTTTTTTGTCTTCACCACCTGGCTAACTGTTGTAAAATGTTGGGAAATTCAATTAAAAAAATAATAAATAAATAAAAAATAAATAAAATAGACTGCGGAAGTGGAGTTGTCTGAGAGTGCAAGTCTAAAAAAATGTAAGTGCATGTCTGGAGCCAGACCCTTCTCATGTTGTTAGATTATAGGAATAGACATTATACCAGCATTGTTTGGGGAAAAAACTCTACTGTAATTAATCATTAGTCTATTGTAATTTAGTGACCATTAAAAGCTTTTTCTAATCTAAAGTTAATAGAAGTTGTCTTTGGAATTGATTACAAAAATGTAATCATTAATCATTGGATATTTAATTAGTTTAATTCAATGTAATTTCTTTGTAATTATTTGAGAATTTTTCTAGCAGTGTCTGTGGGCTAGAAAGATATTATATTATAAACATGCATTCGTGTATTTAGGCAGAACTTTATGCAGAGTACAGAGAAACATTAATCTGCAGCAAACTATAATTGCTACCTTCCAGGTGTTGACATCAAGACAAACAAATGGTCTCTGACATGAGTAAATATGGAGCAAATAACAAATCTCTTAGGGGAGTCACTGGCTAAAGATACAAGAACCCCAATTAAGGCCAGATAATTTCTCTTGTCTAGTTGAGAAGCAGGGGCATAAATGAGGAGTTAAGAACTTGACTCATTAACAGAGTTACTGCTGATCTAGGGTCAGCAACACATAGGTTGGGTCCTAGATGATGCAGAATGCCTTGTGCTAATTAAAGTCTTCTCGACATGAGACTGGCATGCACCGTTATTAAAAGGCCTGTGGTTAATTAAGCTGCAGTCTCTCTCCCTAGACACACTTTTTCAATGTAATTAACATACATTACATTGTAGCTGGCACTTTAAAGAGGTCCCTGCAAATGTGCTTTGGATATTTTGGTATACTCAAATACAACAATATTTTGCAAGACACACATATGAGAAGTCAATAATAATAAGTTATAGGTTTGTCTACCTATTAACAAGTCAAATCATCTTTATTTCTATAGCATGTAAGATTGTCAAAGCAGCTTGTATTAAACAGGACAAGCACTTCATCGTATAAGACAGATTCAAATTCAGCTGTAAAGCAGCTTTATACAGAAGCTTTATGTCATTATTCAGATCAATTCAGATCAGTGTTGTTTCAGTTCAGTTCAATATTGAGGTGGAGTTCATCATTTACTGAATGAAAGAAAACACTCATCAAGAGTACAACAAATCATCTGGTAACCTGAATATTGTATACATTTTCCTTAATGTGTAAAAACCCCGCAAAAAGTGATAACCTGCAATTGGTTAAAAAAAATAATTCAACCCACATAAAACGGATGCATTTAGTTTGATTCAGCAATATTAAATAATATTTACTTTAAACTTAGACGTTACCATTTTTAGGTTACCATTTTTTCAGTGCAGAAGGAAGTGATAGTTAAAAAACTAAGAACAGTGCCTGTTTGTGTTGTCATGTCGCTATGAGAAAGGAGACAGTTGTCTCAGTGGTCAGCAATGAACTGCACCCTATATACACACTCTTTCTAACATGCATTGCACTACAAAGCGAAATTGTAGTTGTTCTAGTAAATGTCATTACAGCTGCTGACTCACGGACTTCTTAGAACTAACAAGTGCTTTTACTGCTAATCTCGAGGAGATGCAATGATGAAGCAGCGCGTCTTATAATGATGTGGGACTGAGAAAAGCAGACATACACTTTTGGCCTGTAGTTTTGCGACTCCGTAATGGGTGGGTCTCTCACCACAGTACTAGCACTGAGTCTGTCAAAGCAACATTATTGATTAGTGCTCCTGACAGTCAGTGCATCAGTTCAATACATTAGTGTCCATTTAACAGCTGCTGCACTGATTTATGTTCGGATGGCAGAACTTAAGAAAGAACACTCTGTTTGTGATGTACTGTATCAACATTGATCTTTCATCTTCACACATGACTACAGTATAATACCTCAAAGCTTTCTGTGCCTCTCCCATTTTGGGAAATGTCAGCTGCTTGGCTGGCACATGGTATGAAAAGCACACACTATGAAGCTGGAGAAAAATGATGTCATTATGACTACAGTGACTGGGTAATGTGTCACCACAAGGACATGCACAATCCCAAATCCTTCACTAGGGACAGTCCTGCCTGTTGCATGAGCTGTGTTTTTGGGAAGGGGAGAGGGAAGTTTAATGTTGTGATGAAATGGAAGCAGCGTCAGATCTTTTGTTCCATATAGTGATATATATTTGAGTATAATGGATTATCAAAAAGAGGGCGGGAATTTATATGCATGGGCTGTTGACTGGATGTTAAGATGCGGGTGTGGCTCACACTAAATAATTAAAGATGTTTATCAAAAACGTTATAACAAAAACATGTACTATTATATAAGGAAATATTTGTGATATGTTGCTTGCAAAAATTGTTTATTTCCTGTCTGTCTTTTTGCCCCCAGAATGGTTCAGTTATGGGATCTACCAGTGGATTACAATGTATTTAATTAATTATTTTTATCACTAAACAACATATACAGTCTAAGAATTTAAAATAAAAAAAATATGGCCCAATGTACTGTGTTAGTATGAATGGATTCTCTGTATTGCGTTGTATTTTGTTTTAGGGTTGAAGGAAATGTCCATAAGCTTAACCGAAAAGTTACTGGTCATTTTTCCCAAGGACTTTATCATTTTTTTCACATAAAAGCATACATGTGAAGTAGAACAATACACTATATGTGGACGCCAATGATTGAGCAAAGCCTCTTGACTGTGGTTGTGGTCGTTATTGCACATATTTTAGGTTGTGTCTCTTGCTCAAAAGAGAGGCTATAGTAAGCAGAACAAAAGAAACCACAGGAATGATATTGAGTGAGGTTATGCAACACAGCAGTGCAAATGTCATATTAGTCTATTAATTATATGTTTTGTGTAAAAGAACATTGCAGTTTGCTGTGGTGTTTTTTAGATCAGATGATAAAAAAAGTTCAACCGAACATGGAATGTTGCTCAAATGTGGAATATTTAATCATCTCTCCAACTACCACAAACTGTACTGTTGTCTTGCTGTTTACAAACAGCACTTTGCAATACTGAAACTGTAACCATTGTTAAGACTATCACAATATTACACAATACTAGCCCAGCACATGAATCATACCGTTAAATAGAAGAATATGGCTGGGAGACTATTTTATTTAATATCTGAGATGATTCAATTACTTTGAATTATACAAAGAAAAGGCAAAGTGACACCAAACATATAGACTCTAATCAAATGTTTTTAATTTTTTAAAAGTGACTACAACACTGATACTTTGTCGTATAAGTGTGGTTACTGTGGAAACAGCAGTGCAGTCCTCTGTTTTGCTCAGCTTATATAAGAAACAACTGTGATCAACAGATGGAACACAGCAGTGATTGGATATCTTACTAGTCTCATAATAACTATTAAAGATACATTATGGAGCCAACTTAACCACTTATATTTTTTACCTTATTCTAATTAATAAGAATTATCTGCCATGCAACTGTTAATTTGCCAATTTAAAATTCTGCTCATTTAAAATAATGTGAAATCAGAAGGTTTAAAATAATCCCCTTGGAGATCCTTTTTCAGTACACTCTTCATTAAGTCATCCAGCATCCCAAAGGCTCAACTTCATTTGTCTGTCTGAGCCAAGCACTGAGACATGAAAGATCACTGAACCACAATTGTATGTGCAACGGCTTGTGAAAAGCTAAATGGCCTCCCATTGGCTTCAGTCGGGACACACCGGAACGATCAGTGGGACGGTCAGGCTGCAGCTTTCTGCTGAGGTCACAAAGTGGGGCAGCTTTGAGATGGTGCCTCAAAAGATGTCAGTAACATTAAGGCAGACAGTTGGGAGAGAGGAGGCTTGATTCCACATGAATTGCATTCCACATGAAATGACTGTAGGTTTCAATTAATGATATGGATACATATGCAGTTTAAGTTAGCGGTCATGCTTCTTTTAAAAGGTGCTCATAACATTCATAGCATTATACTGTACACTGTTATTTTTCTGCTAATCACCTTATTTTAAATATAGAAATGGCTCAGCCATTTGTAAGTTTAATGTGCATGGCTGCTGATGTCAGTCTCTTACAGTTATTTTAGCTGTACAAAAACAGTCCTTTATGCAGTTTAACATTGCAAGTTTAACATTGCAGTATTTTTTTTTATATAATTTTAATTTAATCATCAAAATCATGAACACTTTATAGCACAAATATATATGTTTACTACACTGTTATTCTTCTAGTTATTTACCTGGTGGCAAATAAATCAGAAATCTTGCACATTCATAGAAAATAGCTTACTTGTGCAATGTAAAATAAGTTGGAAAGTGCAACAGTGCAACACTTTTTCAGTGGCGTTGGCTCCAGAAGTGTTTTTCCCATTCATTTTACACATGGAGATTTTAACAAAGTCTTCATTCAGAGATTTAAGCCATGAATCAAACCAACCAGCTATGAGGGGAATCACAACATTATAAATGTTTAACTTTAATATGACCCAAAAAAGTATTTAAATAACAGACAAAAAGACAAAAATATGAGACTGTGTCCTGTAAGACATATATAAGGGAAAGAACTACATTGGTAATGACAAATGATAATGATAATCAAAATAACAACAATGTATAAATATAAAATTATTGATTTAAAGATACAGATTTTGCTTATATAGAAACAATATAGAGTATTTGACATTTATTGCAAAATATGAGCGTAGGGTGACTGAAGTACCCAGATGACTTACCACTCAAGATCCTGAAGTTCATCTGATGAAGAATTTGCTATCCCGTGAGGCCAAGGGAGAGAATTTGTGAATGACAGTAAAGCAACACAACTGATGCTGGTAGGTCACATGTCATTGACAACATGACGAATGTAGTATGTTCAGATTACATTCATACATACATTCACATACTTTTTAACAGTCGCAAGTAATTACACATTCAAGTACCTATCAGAGAGCATGCTCTATTTTATGTCCTTTTTATTATGCTATAACAGTGCTTCTTGGGAATGAATGGGTGCTAAAGTGTTCTTTTGGCGTGATTTGCTTGTTTCGATTCTCGAATTGGTTTAAATTTCTTTCCAGTATTATGGATAATGTAGTTTTTCACATGAAATTCTGCTTTTGAAAACTTGAACTCACTAAAAATGAGTTGAAACAATGTAGGCTGATGGCTTCAACAAAAGCACATACCATCAATTAACAACCTCTGTGACCAACCTTATAGTAGGTCAATCTTTAAAAGTTTTTAAGTTTAAAATCAATTCCACTATATGGGGAAAATGAATGGCAGTTTTACTTTAAGAATCCAACTGTTACACTATAAATTACATTCTCACACAATCATAAGGCAAACATCAGCTTCTTAAAACAAAGCCCACTTTGGCTTTTTTTCGACAGAGAAGTTAATTCAATGAATGCACTATAAGTTATGTAACAGAAGCCATTAATATACTCTGCTCAAACAGCTATTGACAGATTCTGTGGCATGCCTGAATTTGCACTTCATTTAAGCATCAGCCTTTGGGCATTTCTTGTTTTACCAGAATAGGAATGCTTTTTTTATCCTTGTATATGACATGACATATAATTGATTGGGTAGAATGATCTAATATGTAGCCCAAAGCTTCATTTTTGATTAAGATCGTAGATGGAATGGATTCAATGGATTGAGATAGAGAGAGAGAGGGAGAGAGAGAGATAGATAGAGAGATAGAGGGGGGTGGGGGACGAATTAGAAAGAGAATGAAGAAGACTTACAAAGGCAGGAGAAGGGTCTGGCTGCAGACATGCACTTACATTTTTTCTAAAAAAAATGTAAGTGCATGTCTGCAAGTCTTCTTGCACTCTCAGACCAAGGTTATAATAGTTTTGGATTTTTCATTAGTTTTAGTTTTTTATTTCGTTTTGACTTTTTGTTTTCAAATTCAGTTAGTTTTAATTAGTTTTTAGAGGCAGATTTACTAGTTTTTATTAGTTTTTATATTTTGAAATTGCTTAGTTTTAGTTTAGTTTTTATTAGTTACAGTGTTAGTTTTAGTTTTTTTTTTTTTTTTTGTAAATTAGGATATTTGTCAGGTGCATGAATCAAAATCACCAGAATAAGTATTGTATAATAAAAACTCAACCAAAGATACATTTTGAAACATGTATTCAGAGGACACATGAACACCCATCCTCAAATTGAAATATAACAGCCCTAAGTACAATATTTGTGCAATGCTGCTTCTGAGGTTAGATACACAGTGTACAAATTAATCACATATTGTATCACCTGCTTCTACAACAAGGCACTTACTTTTATTTTTGACACTGTCATAATCAAAGAAATCCCAAATAGGACTCTGCCGCTTTCTTCCGACTTTCGGTGCAGCCATCACGCTAGGCGGCGGCGTCGTGGACAGACTATGGACACGTGACGTCACAGACTACGTGGTGCCATACGGGTCAAACACCTGGCTTAAAACTGGCAGCGTGAAGTAAATAGATTTTAATTCAACCCAAAAGGCTTATGTATTTACAAAGACGAAAACAAAGGACGTTTTTGCTATAATATTAGTTCGTTTAAGTTCGTTTTGTATACACACAAAACAGTTTCAATTAGTTTTTGTTTTTTTTAAACTCTCGTTGTTATTTTTATTTCAGTTAACGAAAATGTTTTCGTTAACTATAATAACCTTGTCTCAGACCTGCACTCTCAGACAACTGCACTTCCGCAAGTGACGTCACTTGCAGTTTATTTTATTTTTATTTTCTTTCTTTCTTTTTTTTTTATTGAATCTCCCAACATTTTACAACAGTAGCCAGGTTGTGAAGACAAGAAGAAAAAGAAAAAGAAACGAAATTACAATGTCACTCGTAATCGCCACTTGCACTCTCTGCTACCTCCTTGCAGTCCACACAAATCGTGCATGTTGTCAGTGGAGACAAGACGCCATGGTGGTTAAACGATTAAAACTAATTTAATAGCATAACAGAACAGCAGAATATGAACTCAATGCACAAAGTCTCTCGTTAAACGTTGTCCTCCCGTAGAAAACCATTTATGTAGGAAACCATTTAATGTACTTCAAGGCAAGCATATGGCCATGAACACAATGCGCAGACTTTTTATTTTAATACTTGCCCAGCAAACACTCAATGTGGCAAAATGGACTAAGATGATAAAGACCAAATTCAGTATAAACCTTATTGTTGAGAAACTATATACCAACAGATATGAACGCGCAATAAGAAACACATTAAGTGATATTAAAAGGACCAACTGCGTGTAGGCAAGCAGACAAGCCCAGAATGCAATGCCTTAAATAGATGTTTTCCCCCCGTAGAAAATCAATATAAATAAAAGACAATGATATAAATGGGCTGTAGATATTATTCTTTATAGGAAAACGCGAATATACACAGCGTTACGTTTATACCACATTAAGCCACGTTTTGCGGAGGAAAACACTATATAGCCTACATATACATTATATTAATAAACTATATATCAAATTTGATCTTTTAATAGCACTTAATACATTAAGCCATATTACGTGTTAATGGTATTCTACGGTAGGAAAATGCTTAATGAAGAGACTTTGCGCATTGCGTTCATATTCTGCTGTTCTGTGACCACGGATTTGCAGGTCTTGTTTTTATCTCCTACGGATGACTTGCACAACCCTGTACGGTATGCTGTTAAATTAGTTTATTAGTTTTAATCGTTTAACCGCCACAGCGTCTTGTCTCTATTTGCAACAAGGACGATTTGTGTGGACTGCAAGTGACGTCGCAGGTAGCATAGAGTACAAGTGGCAATTGCAAGTGACATTGTAATTTAGTTTCTTTTTTCTTGTCTTCACCACCTGGCTACTGTTGTAAGATGTTGAGAGATTCAATTTAAAAAATATTAAATAAAATAAAATAAAAAAGACTGCAAGTGACGTCACTTGCAGAAGTGCTGTTGTCTGAGAGTGCAGGTCTGAAAATGCCAGTGCATGTCTGCAGCCAAACCCTACTGGGAAGAACTTTATGAATTTATCTGCTTGTGGTGTCACTGACATATAATGGACACAAACACAGAACCTTCTAGCCCATTGCTTCAAACCAGTGCCTTTCCCAAGAGATTAATAGAGTATTAAGTGTAAATGACTTAACACCAATCCACTTACAAGGACACATGCTACAATCCTGGTGGTTAGTGTGCCGAACACAGTTCTGCTGTAGAGAAAATCACCAGAGAATGAGTTGCTTGTTCTATCAAGGAAGTTGTGGCTATTTTCATTTCACATCGAGAGGAAACACTATGCCCACTGTCCTCTTTAATTACATGCATACTCTGGTTGTCCATGAAGACAGAATGTGGATAACAATGATGGTAGTAACAGGTACGGTGTGGATTAACATGTCTAAATATTATTAAGAAAAGATGATTGTTATTATTTAGTGTCAGATAGAGCTAAAAATGGTTACACTTTGAGTTTCACTGATATCTACTGTACTGCATGTACTTTTTACTTCAAACTTTTTTTTTAAACCTGAGGTTTGTTTTTTACCAATTGATATATGGAATCTGTGTCACTATGCTAATGTAATTAGGTTTCAGAGGCAACACTAATCCATGGTGCAGGAGGCAGCTTCAGAAATCCCCATCACAATAGATCATGATCACAAGCTAATTGCATGGTCAGTAAATGAATGAAATATTTACACAATGTTAGCATTCTCATTGAACTTAATCTATTTTCACATCTTGCATAAAGGCAAGTGACAACAAATTAAGACTAAACACAAGAAAATCCTGATAACAAAGTTTTTTATTACAACAGTTTCAGTTTTCCATTATTGATAAATGGTCTGTGGCAATATAACATGGTTGCTGAGGTTTATTCCTTTTACAAAACCCAAGAAAACAAAATTGATCTACAGCTGAAAGCGATCACATTGAATTTACATTTTGAAAGGTGATAACCGCCATACAACAAGACAACCAAGACAGGGTGCAACACAAAGCAACCCCGAAACCACATCAATAAAAAGGGCACAATCAATTAAAATACAACACCTGGTCCATAGAAGTGTTTTCACATCTAGACTGAATTTGCTTTTTTCCTCTTCCTCTTTCTTACCAATAAAAAAGCATTTCAATGAAGCAGCACTAACAAGAAGGTGTTAATCATTACCAACATAAAAACCAAAGATTGTGCAGTTTATCCTAAAATTTGAAATAAAAAATACGATGCCATAACTTTGTGAGCTGGTCACTTGTCGACAAAAAGCCACGCCTCAATCGGATGATGAGAATTTGGGGATATCCGCTAGGCCACGCCCCCTTGTCCTATGGCAACAGTCGAAACCAATGCAAAACAGCCCACGGTGGGCACCAGATGAATCCATGCCACATGCTCCTGGAATTGGAAGCGTTCTGTTCTTCTCATCGCTGGAATGGACAAGGGAGGCGGTCCAGATGCATCTAGGTGTTGCTAGTGGGGTCGGCTCATCCCATCTGACAGTGATGCAGCTTTAGATTTTCTTTTTTTTTCTGTTTCATATTTTCTTTTTTGACATTTTGGTTACAAAGTTATACTGCTAAAAGAAGTGAATGAAAAGAAGGCAATGCAGGGAAGGGAGTGTGCACAGTGCATGATGGCAGCTTGTGTCTTCACGAGGCCGCCTGCTTCTCCTGTTCAATGGCTGTGGACAAAGAAGAAACAGTAGAATTCACTTTGATTCTGTGTAAATGTCATATAATAGCATTCTAGGAGAAAATGACAAAGTATAACCTAAGGCCACAGATGTCACACCTTACTGTTGTTATGTAATACCAGACAGAAAAAAGTACAGTTTTGTGAGGCAATTCTTACTTTCTTTAGATGGCAGTGGGTTTTTCTCCTGAGTCTCAGTCTTCTTCAGCTTGCTTTTGTCAAAGCTGGTGACCTCATCAAGGTTTGGTTTGTCAGACATGATTGGTTGTCTGCTCAAGGAACAAAAGAGAATACAAATGTAATTTCTTTTCTCCTCTTTCTTGTCTGCAAAAGCATTTAAGCCATAGCGAGGGTTGCTCCTCTAAAACACCCGAGGCAATGAAGCTCTAGAAATCTTTTGTTCATTTAGAGGAGATTTGCATCACATCCCGCTGATGTTCCTGACACTGCCACACAGCACTGAACAAAACCGCACCCTTTCTGAATGGCGTCTGAGGCAGCAAAAATTGAATATTTACATAACAATAGCAGTTCCCACGCTGAGGTTACAATATGAATGATTAAATGCGATAGCATTTATGTTTTTTTTTTATTTTTATTATCATTATTTTTTCTAAGCTAAAAATCCTTCGTACTTTTGCTCATGATTTCCTTTCTTTCGTGTGCACAGTCAGGGAAAGCATTCAAGACTGCCTTTCGCAGAATGTGATTGCATTCAGGAAAACCACCGCCCTGTAATGACTGCTTTATCACTCACAGAACACAATGATGCCGTTTCTTTCAACGCCCTCTTCACCAATCACACGTTATAACACATTAGCCAACTGTGCTGTTGATACAAGGCAGCAAATGTGCCAAATGACATAATGAGTCACATCCTTATTAATGCATTTGCAGCACAAAGAGGCTTAACAAAGGAAAATAGGTTAACCGCCGTGATCGCCTGAAGATATCGAGTTTAAAGCAACGTTTAAGCATTCATTATTTATTTATATTAAATGTATTATTATTTGTAACATTCTGAAGATGTTTGAATACACCACGTTTTCAGATACAAAGGATTATGCTTTGTTTTCCAGTATTATTTGGAAAAGATTTCACGTTCAATAAAAAGTGATATAAGGTTAACGGCTTGCATTTTTACCAATCATTAACGCGGTACCAATAACATTATTTCATATACGTAGCTCTAAAACACATACCTTTGTAGACGGATTAGAGCTTGAAGTCGTTAGCTGAATAACGTTGCAGTACTGTGGCGCGCCAATGCGCAAGCATGAAATATATAGCGGGAGATATGCTAATCAAACGCTGACGTCACTTCTTTCGTTCTCTTGAACAGAACAGGGTTCACGTAATAGGAATTTAATATTACCCAAATTATTCGTTTTAATCAGAGACACTCACAAACTGAAAGACAGAAGTCATATGGTTCATGACAAGGAGACCAATTCATCTATCATTTATTTTTTCCTTCTTTTTTTGAATTTTGCGTTGAAATGATTTAATCCTCGTGCCAAGACACCATCTGGTGGACAAATTAGACTGTAACTTCATTTCATGCAGAAACTTTATCTATCTATCTATCTATCTATCTATCTATCTATCTATCAGATAGCAACATAACAGCTTAGATCGCGTTAAATATGTTTTATTTGATAAATAAAGAAGTAGTTTCTTAGCATCTAAAAATGTTAAAATAAAACATATTAAGATTGAAAGATATTCCATATGCAATGTAAACGTTAAGTCTGTTTTTCTCCACCGTTTGTACCTACTTGTCGCAATATTTGCATTAAACACCTTTTGCAATAACTTTTGGGGGACTTTTATGTGCTGATGCTGGGTGCTTTTAGTTTGGTATTGAACCGGAAGTGTTTTTGAACCCATGTGCGTTCATGTATTTAGAATACCTCACGTGTAGAACGATGGATTTGTGATGTTTAATGGATAATTTATAATATTACATCTCAGAAAACATGAAGTTCGCATACAAGGTACTACAGACACTATTTTACTTTTGATGTTCTACTCTTGAATAATTGTATTGATTTTATTTTTATTTTTTTGGCGTAGACATTTGTGTGAGACTTTGCCTGCTGGTTATTATGACGAAATATTTATAAACAAAAAATAAGCAGCAGATTGTTTGTCTTAAAGCAGAATAATATGTCTGACAGTGAATATTTTAATTCAACATGTTCGTATATTCTTCTAGTTTTCCAACTTATTAGGGGCATTTTATCGCCATGGGAACCTGTGTTTCTCTAAAGATGGGAATTCTGTCATCAGTCCTGTTGGCAACCGCATCTCCGTCTTTGATCTGAAAAAGTGAGTATCAGTCTTTTTAATAATAACACTGATTTATTGGCAATACTAACTGCGTTTGTGTTGAAAATGCTATCTCATTAGCAAGTGAAAGTTTTAGAACTGTTTTTAACTGTGGAAATGTTGTATTTCGTATTTCTAAAGTAACAAATCAAAAAAATGTTTTTAACCGTGGAAATGTTGTATTTCGTATTTCTAAAGTAACAAATCAGAAACTTTACCAGTGTCCACAACAAAGAACATCAACTGTTTGGGAATGTCTCCAGACGGGAATCTTGCCATACTTATAGATGAAGGTATGGAAAAGTCCACCATTCTTCACTGCATATTTTTTTCTGTCATAAACACTTGAAGACATTTTGAAAATAATTCCATCTCATTTAAACCCAAGAGTTAACAGTTTAGGGATTATGAAAAGTTTGTTACGTAAAATGTTAATCACAAAAAAAAAAGGAAAAGAAAAGAAGAAATATTCCAAAAGTGAAATAATTTTTTATTACAAGTTCTCACCAACAGTGACATTTTAAGCCAAATGGCTCTTCATCATACAATAAAAGTATTCAAAAGTAGGCCCATAAACACGTCTTTTTATGTGATTATTTGTGAATGAGCTCCCTCATTAAGCTTTTTTTTTCACCTGCTGAATGTGCACACTTTTTGTCTAATTTTTGCTCATACAAAATGTTAATTAAATTTTATATACAGATTCCATCCGAAGCACACTTTGATATGTTAAGATGTTGACACTATTGTCTTTTGTAGAGCTGCTTTATAGGTAAATCAAATTTTTGCTACATCAACAATTAAATCAAATTAACACTGAGCTGAATATTGACACTGTTGTTCTTTAGAGCTGATTTACAGCAGAATCTGAACTGTTTCCTTAGTTAAATGTTCGTAACTGATTCTAGTATTTTCCTGTTTATCAATGTGAAGCTGTTGCATTGACAATCTGTATTGTATATAAAGTGTATAGAAAAAAAGACATTTCTTTTTGGAACATGCTGCATATCATGGGTCAGTGTAAAAACAAGGATTTTACTAATGGAGTTTTGAAAAATGTTTTTTTGTTTTTGTTTTTTACACTGTTTGGTTGGGTTGTGTTTCAGATGGAGCAGCCATACTGGTCAGTTTAGTCACTCGGGCAGTACTTCACCATCATCACTTCCACAGTCCTGTTCAAAGTGTGTCCTTCTCCCCTGATGGAAGGTCAGCTATTTTACACAGCACTTACTATCTTTATATTATGATTTTATGCGTGAGCAGCTCTTACATTTTACCTGGTCTTGTTTCTTTGTTTTTTAAAGGAAATTTGTGATAACAAAGGAAAATGTGGCGCTAATGTATCATGCACCTGGAAGAAACCGAGAGTTCAATGCATTTGCATTAGACAAGAGTTATTATGGACCATTTGATGAGACAACATGTATCGACTGGACAGATGATTCCAAGTGCGTAACATCTTTTTTTCTGTATCCTTTGAGGTATAAATGCTGCTACAAACAGCATTCACTTTTTACTGTACACTTTCTTGTGTTCTTACAGGAATAGTTCAGCCAAAAATGAAATTTTGTTAAAGATGTATTCTCCATCAGGCCGTCCAAGATGTAGATGAGTTTATTTCTTCATGGGAACGGATTTGGAAAAATTAAGTATTAGATCACTAGATCACCACTGAATAATCTGCACAGGGTTCCTACGCGGTTTGGAATAGTATGGAATTTGATTTAAGTAATTTCCAGGTCTGGAAACGTATGGAAAAAAAAGAGAGTGAGTAAAAAGAGAGTATAGAAAAATATTTTAATTTCCTTTGTTTAAAATAATTTTCTATTATAAAAAAAAGCTGTTTTTTGTGTATTAAGAATTTACTGAAAATATATTTACCATACAACAAGTGTGTTTTCATGGCAGCATAGGACAATGGAAAAATAGGACGATGCGCACAGCCATATTGTGCCATCAGCCCATTTTGTTTCATGGTTTCTCTGCTGCCACAGAGGATGTGTTAAATTGGACAGTAGGCTTTGATATTAGACATGCCACCATAAGGAAAGTCACATTTTTGAGCAAGTAGATTTCTATTTATTCATAGTAAGATGTCAGTGATGCAAAGAAAGATGTCGTAAGCATGCATTTTTCATGTGCATGTGAATAGTTTCTTATTTTTTATTTTAGGGGCTCTGTATGTTGTTACTTTGAGAAAATTAATGAAAATACCCCTGAGAAAATAAAAATGTTTACAGAGGATTGAATTGAAAATAATGCTGTATGAACCGTTTGTTAAATATCATCTAAAAATTTTGAGTCTGGAAAAGTATGGAATTTTGAAATGGAAAATGAGTAGGAACCCTGTGAATGGGTGCCATCAGAATAAGTCCAAACAGCTGATAAAAACATTACAATAATCCACAAGTGTCCATGTGACTTCAGTCCGTCAATTAACCTCTTGTGAAGTGAAAAGCTGCATGTTTGTAAAAAATGCATCCATCATTTGAAATTTTAACATCAAACTACTGCTTATGGCCAAGATAATAGTCCATAATAACGCTTCCTTCAGTGAAAGAAGTCCATCCCCTGTTGTCCTCTTATATCAAAATCCACCCACATATTTGTTTAGAACTGTTTTAGCTTGTAAACCAAAAAAAAAAATCTGTGTTGAATTTCTCTCCTGATTAAGATGGGACATCTTTTTCACAGGACGCTTTATTGGAAACAGTGGTTTTGACAGTAAAATGTCTTAGTGATGGATGTGTTTCTCACAAACACATGTATTTCTCAAAAACTTTTCGCTTTACAAAATGTTATGTGTTATTTTGTGTTAAAGTGTAAAATGTTAATTCATTGACTGGGGTCGTGTGGATTGCTTGTGAATTATTGTGATGTTTTTATCAGCCGTTTGGGCTTCCGTTCTGATGGCACCTAATCACTGCAGAGAATCAATTGGTGAGCAAGTGATGTAATACAAAATTTCTCCAAATGTGTCTCCAAACTCATATACAATTTGGATGGCCTCAGGATTAAGTATATTTTAACTAATTGACATTTTTGGCCTAACTATTCTTTTTCTTCTTAGAGCAGGGATAGGAAACATCAGTCCTGGAGTGCCAATGTCCTGCAGAGTTTAGGGTTGGAGCTAAACTCTGCAGGACATTGGCACTCCAGGAACCGACGTAGCCTATCCCTATCATAGAGCATGTATAAATATTTGTTTAATGCATTAACATAAGTGATTTACAGGTTTAGTGTTTGGTAATTTTTAATACTGGTTTCCCACATGATGCTCTAGCTGTGACTTTTCTGTAAATTTCTGTAGTAGTGTGTTTGAAATGTAATGAACTGCAGACAGTGCAGATGAAAACAATAATTGGACCATATTTTACCACTATGTGACTGATTAAACTCTCGCTCTCCTTTGGCGATAACTAGGTGCTTTGCCGTGGGTAGTAAGGACATGACCACCTGGATCTTTGGAGCAGAAAGATGGGCGAATCTCATCTACTACTCGCTTGGTGGTCATAAGGACATCATAGTGGGCTGTTTCTTTGAGAAGGACAGCTTAGATGTACGTTTGTTAAAAAAAAAAAAGTGTCTGCTACATTTGTGTAGCATTGTAGCTGTCATGACATACCTGTGCTCACATATGCCACCTTTAAGCTGTTTCATGTGTTTTCACAGATGTACACAGTGAGCCAGGATGGCACTTTGTGTGTATGGGAAAGTGACACTGAGCCCCATGAGTTAGTGAAGGGCCCCAAATACTCTGAGAGAAAGAAGATGGAGGAGGAGAAAAAAAAGAGAGAAGAAAGCGATGGAAATGAAGATGATGATGTTGAGGATATTGTAGGGGAGGATGGAGAGACCAGAGGAGATGTGATTAAAGGAAGCGCAGATACACCGAAACAAGTGGAAGGCATCAAAAATGTCCGCTATTCACAGAAGAGCAAGTGAGTTTCCTGAAACTATCCTCATTTCTTCAATCCATGGGTTTTTTTCTTAAGACTTGTTTACACCAAGATCAATATTCTTGTTATGAAACAAACACTCTCATGTCTCTGTAATTACATTTTAAAGCTGTCTTTTATTGCAGACACTATTTTAACAAGGAGGGTGATTTCAACAAATTGACAGCTGCAGCTTTCCACAAGAAAACACACATCCTTGTGACAGGTTTTGCATCTGGAGCATTCCACCTGCATGAGCTGCCAGAATTTGACCTCATTCACTCACTCAGGTTTGTCATATATTTCCAGTGAATCTTGTATTTGTCAAAAATCTCCAACAAGGCTGGGAGTGAAGTTATTTTTATTTTCCGTGACTCAGACCGAACTGTTTACAGTGTATGTTATTGTGTGCAGCCCACAAGGACAATGCAATAGAAAGATATAAAAGTGTTTTATATAGAGTAAAACATCTTGGGAGTTGTAAGAAATTGTAAAACATTCGGATGAAGATTGCTATGTTTTTGCCTAACCCTGACAAGTATTGTTTATTTAACATCTTGGGAGTTGTAAGAAATTGTAAAACATTCGGATGAAGATTGCTATGTTTTTGCCTAACCCTGACAAGTATTGTTTATTTAATGTATCTTTAGTCATAGTAACAAGTAACAGTGTTTGTCACTGCAGTGCTGTGGCTTTATTCCATGCTGATTATTGAATTGTAATGTCGCATAATATCACATCTAGTATTTCAGATCAGAGGATTTCTACCATTGCTATGAATCCCACTGGTGACTGGATTGGCTTTGGCTGCTCAGGTATTGTTCTTAAATAGGTTTGTTCTTTAGAGCACAACAGTGTGCTGTCCTTTACTGTAATGCCTTGTTTCTGTCCTGTGTTAAAGGTCTGGGCCAGCTGTTGGTCTGGGAATGGCAGAGTGAATCCTATGTGTTTAAACAGCAGGGGCACTTCAACAACATGAACTCTCTGGCTTATTCACCTGATGGTCAGTATCTTGTTACTGGAGGGGATGATGGGAAGGTAAGTGTTCTTCCACTAGGTTTTTGTCGAGGGAGTAAATAAGAGAGATATAATTAAACTTTTGCTTTCTAGGTTAAAGTGTGGAACACCAACAGTGGCCTCTGTTTTGTGACGTTCACTGAACACTCCAGCAGTGTCACCAATGTTGCCTTCACCTCCAGTGGCTTTGTGGTGGTCAGTGCCTCACTAGATGGCACTGTTAGAGCTTTTGATCTGCACAGGTATCAGCTGTTTTTGTACTCACTGTTGCACAATACTTGGGTTTCCTCTGTAATGTTTATTACTTCAGCCCTTATTTTCATATTATTTTGTGCTTTTAGTTTTCACATTATTTTTGTAATGTGATTATGAATATGATAACTGTGATTGTTTAATTGATTTTTAAATAAAGTTTAGTTTCAAGTTTTGGTTTGATCTAAATGATCCTTATTAATCTTATGTTCAAAACTTGAATGTTAAATCCGTTGATTTGTGAGTCAAAAGTAGGCCGCTCTAAAAATTATTTGCTGATTTCTCCAGTTAATAGCTCTCTTTAATTGTAGACTTGTAGAGATATTTCTTTTAGAACTATAGCTTGAAGGGAATGTTTCCTATGCACTTTCTGTACTGCTGAATGCTCTTCTGAATTCTTACTCATTCTGTTCTCTCAGGTACCGGAACTTCCGTACCATGACTTCTCCACGACCGGCTCAGTTCTGCTCTCTGGCAGTGGACAGTAGTGGGGAGTTGGTGTGTGCAGGTTCTCAGGATTCCTTTGAGATCTTCCTATGGTCCATGCAGACTGGACGACTGCTAGAGGTCAGATACCACCAAATTAGTCTACTTGTTTCTGATCATCTGACAAGTGTGTGTACTATTCAAGTTTTTTTCTAGTTGTCAAATTGCAGATTTAGAATTTCCTTCAGATGTGGATTTTAGCCCAGTGGGTCTATAAAATTCTGTTTCAGCCAAGAATAACCGTTTCAGGGCAAACGTCATTGTTGAGCCTTGCAGTTGATATGTAATTGAGTTCTTTGTCACACTTTATTGCTGGAGCAGGTGCTCAGTGGTCATGAGGGTCCTGTCAGCAACTTGTGCTTCAGTCCAGTCCAGTCTGTGCTCGCCAGTGTGTCATGGGACAAAACAGTCCGTCTGTGGGACATGCTGGACAGCTGGCAGACCAAAGAGACCTTGCGGCTCACCTCTGATGGCAAGTTCACAAAGTGACCGTAAACCTGTTTAGAGAGAAATAGAGCAGGTGGTTTGGAAAGAAAAGGATGTGTTATTTAAAGATGTCTTGCACCTGTTTTTATTCAGGACTTGCTGTAGCATATCGCCCTGATGGTCAAGAGTTGGCAGTTGCCTCTCTGGATGGTGAGATCACATTCTGGAACCCTCAGACTGGAGGGCAAACTGGCTCTATCGCTGGCCGCCATGACCTGCAGATGGGCCGTAAAGAAACAGAAAAAATCTCTGCTAAACAGTCTGCCAAGGGAAAGTAAGTCACAGATAGCTACAAATAAAAAATAAATATATATAAAGTATTGTCATTAGCAACACTGAATAATATACCACTTCTTTCACATCTCTCACACCGCTGTAAAATTTACTGTAAAATGAAACCGGAGGCTTCAGTTTTAATACTAGGCCTGTGGTGATGTTGAAGTGTATATTTAAAGCAAATATCGTTGCCAGAACGATTTTGTACACTGTAATGGATTTATGATAATAAAATGGGTACGATTTTAAAATGGTTTCTTCTCAAATAACATTTTTGTCCTCATTTTTATTTAAGTGGTGAAAATGTTGTGCCTGATTATTTACTTATGTGGCAAGTAGCCATGTAGTAAGTGAGATAATGTACATAAACCCCTATTTGTTTGTTTTGTTATGATAACTGGCTGGATTTACATTACTCCCAGTAAACCTAATTTACCCTGCTGAACCTAGAGACGTACAAAACTGACATTAATAACTTATTCCTTCTGATTTGTAGGTCCTTCACCTCCTTGTGCTACTCAGCAGATGGTGAATCGATCCTTGCAGGTGGACAGTCAAAGTTTGTGTGCATTTATAACATCAAAGAACAAGTTCTGATGAAGAAATTTGAGATCTCCTGTAACCTCTCTCTGGACGCTATAGAGGTACATACATATTAAGCAAACTTGTTTGTATTCACTGCAGATATAGACATAAAGTCTGTAACACAAAACCCTTTTTGATAATGGTAAGAGAATTTCTTAATAGCATATTCTTTTCAAATAATTCAAATAATAGAAACATACTGTACATTTCAGAATTCAGAACATCCTCATTAGTCCAAAAACCATGCTCCCTAAATGACTCATTTTGTACTTTTGAGTTTTTATTACTAAATAGAGGTAACACAAATCAACACATAAATCCTACTGACATTATACATGCACCTAAGGAAATATAAAATGGAAAACTCTAGCTTAAGTAATTCCTTGTTCTTTTCTCAGGAGTTCCTTGACAGGCGTAAGATGACTGAGTTTGGTAGTCTCTCTTTAGTGGATGAAGGCACAGGGGACGGAGACGGAGTGGAGATCAGTCTTCCCGGAGTTAAGAGAGGTGAGTCCGCATCTGACTAATTAGTAAACCTGCCAATCCGTATAGCTGAGCATTTTGTTTTCAAGAGCACTGAATTAATTATTGGATATATAATGTATACTGGCTTTTGCATGCAACTCTCATGCCTGTCTCTCCTCATCTGTCAGGTGATATGAGCTCCAGACACTTCAAACCAGAGATCCGTGTTAGCTCTCTCCGCTTTTCACCTACCGGTAGAGTTTTTGTCTTTACAGCACAACACACTGATAAATATTTCAGTATATTTAACAATTCAGATTCTGAATTAAATTCTGTTTATCCAGACTTCCTAATATTTTCATTCAATACTGAACAGAATGATGATGTTTTGAACTACTTCTTCATGCAGGGCGCAGTTGGGCGGCAGCTTCTACTGAAGGGTTGCTGATCTACTCTCTTGATGCCTCACTGGTGTTTGACCCCTATGATCTAGACATGGATGTCACGCCGGCAAGCATACGGCAGCAAGCGAAGAAAAAAGAGTGGGCATCAGCCATTTTGCTGTCTTTTCGGCTAAATGAAATGCCACTCATAAGAGAGGTTCTGGAGGCAGTTCCTTATGACCAAAGTATGTTCCCTTTTAAAAATGTCAAATATATACTTGTCATATTCTAAAAACATAATTTTGTTGTCATTGTTTTCATATTATTGTTTGATATTTCAGTTACAGTTGTATGTAGCTCACTGCCAGATGTGTATGTGGATAAGCTTCTGAACTTTGTGGCCTCAACATTGGAAAAGTCCAACCACCTGCAGTTCTACCTCAGTTGGGCTCAGTGTCTGCTCACCTTAAATGGACAAAAACTCAAGAACCGGTCAGCAACATAGCTCTTTTCAGAATGAGATTACACTAGTTTTAAGTTATTGAATTCTTACACTATATGCTGTCCTTAAATTACCCATTTTTGCACTCACGTTACCAGTTTGGCACAAATAGAAGATGATAAATATATTTGGGGGGTTAAACACTTCCTTTTACTGCTGTTTTTTTTGCATGCAGAAATGTAAGGAGAAATGTTTAATCTCCTATTTTGCAGTGTTTTATCTGTTGTTGGTGAGCATTGTAAGACTGTTCATGTGTCTCATTTTCAGATCTGGAGCTGTATTGCCTACTGTACAGCAGCTGCTGAAGAGCATCCAAAGACACAGTGATGATCTGTCCAAACTGTAAGCTTCACAGCATTCTATAAAGGAAACAATGTTCTTTTTTCTTTCTGGATCAAGTTTAAATATAACTGTTGTTTTCTTCCCAGTTGCGACTGGAACATTTACAACATTCGTTACGCCGCTGCTCTGTCTAAACAAAGAGGGATGAAAAGAACAGCAGCAGAATCTCTAAGTGATGAAGAGGAGGAAGAAGAAGAGGAAGAAGAAGAGGAAGTAGTAATGGACTCTGGAGGTGATGAGGAGAATATAGTGAATGAGTCTTTAATGGTGGAAAACCAATCATGAACACTTCATCTGAAAAATAACAGAGCCATGTCAGGGCTTGGACAGAATTGTGCAGGTTTATGCATTTTGTCAGTGTAAACATGGACAGATAGCACCTACAAACTTGTTATAAGTGACATGACAGGTTTAGGTTTTTATATATAAAATATGAACATTGGCTTAACTGTTGATAAATGTGTTGATGATACTTTCTTATTTTTGTATGATGAGAGAAAGCTTGTTTCTGCCACGGAGTGAAAAAAATAGATAAATAAATAAGGTAATTGCAACTTATTTCAAAATTCTGACTTTTTTCTTGCAATTCTGAATTTATATCTTACAGTTAGTTCAAAGTTACTTTATAATTGCAAGGGAAAAAGTCTCAGTTTTGAAAAGTTGCAATTACCATTTTTATTATTCCTTTTTTTTAATGATTATTTGTTTTTAATCACTGTGGAAATAAGCTTCTATAGAACGATGGTTTTGTCTTATTGTAGACAAAATGTTGATTGAAATACAGAAAGAGTGTTTGCAGAGTTTGTTTCATTGGATTGTTTTTAAATAGAAACAGGCCACCACAGCTTCTTTACATGCCTAATAATGGTGTCATTAAGGACAGTGTCTCCCAAATGATTTATGTTCCATTTTGCTGCAGCTGTAATGTCAGGTTGCATGGCAGACTGACCATAGAATTTGCATAGAATTGTATGCACAGTATTGTTTTCATAATATATACTTTAAATTTGCTGTGTAACAGGATAGTGCTTTGAAACGTCAATCCTTAATACAACCTCCCTACATTCCTGAGGATTGTACATCAGTGCTTTTTTCTTTTCTTTTTTTTTTTTCTTTTTTTACATTAGTGTTCTGTAGGGCTGCACAAGTAGGGAACAGTAGGGCAAGTTTTTCAAGAAAGACAAGTTAATAGAGAGAATAAACTGCTAACCCTGAAGTATACTGGGAAAAAGGATTTGGTCAATCTTCATGATCTTATGCATGGGCATTTCACCTACAAGTATTAAACTGAAAAATGCAGGCATTTGTATATAATAGGCACATTTTAATATATGGTCATATGACAAAAATTAAATAGTGGAATCAGTTCAAGATATAGTGAAATTAAGTAGTCAGTTCCAAGCAGAATGTTTGAATTTGTACTGAAAAGTTAAGATAATATCTCTTTTGAATGCACACAACTTAAGCAGTTTTCTGTATTAATTATATGAACTCTCCACCAGAAGCAGGCTATAAAGTATTATAATCAAAGAATGAAGCCTATGAGAGTCACACATTTCTGCTTGAGAGCAAGAACCAATCAGTTCATTTGTTTTAACTGTCCATTTGGAACACTTGTTCTGATATAAAGCAGATTCTCACATTCAGTTTGAGTCAGTTTTATTTATAAAGCACATTTAAAATCAACTTAGTTGGTCAAAGTGCTGTACAAAAAAGTGAGAAGGAAAAGAAACATATATACAAGAAAAACTTAAACAAGTACAAATAATTTGAATTCAGCTTACATAAAAGCAGTTTTGACAGGTAATACTGCAAAGGCTGGGTCTCCCCTGCGTTGCTGGTGAGATTGTGGTACTAACAAAAGATGCCCATGACCTGGTGTCATGCTGTACAATACTATACAAGCTTGGTCTTGGTTTATTTCCAAGATATACTTGCTTTATTTCCTTCGTGCTGTTAGTTGTTTTGTTGGTTATTAAAATTGTTCATAAAGAGGAATATTTGGATGAATTCTCTAATATTCCCCAAGAGCACAGACAAAGCTCTCTTTTGTATTATTTGTGTAAAGAAAAAAAATCATGAAATAGATTGCATAGTAATGTTTATTACTTCATTAGTATATTTTTAAAAAGCGAACATTTTAACCAAAATTATTTTGTTTCTTATGATCCATCTTTTTAAAAGCCTTATATTACAAAACACATTACAAGTTTTAAGAGTAAAAACTCATCTAAAATGCCAAATCTAGGGGGGCGCTGTAGCATGTGTGTATGCAGATGCATTTTTAGTGACCTAGGATTTATTAATAAGCAGAAAACCCATTTCTCTATAAAAACTGAATTATTTTGGTATGCTCTAGCTTTAAATACAATTGTTTTGCTGTATTATGTAAATCTCTCTGTTTGCTCTGTCACTCAGAGGGTTTTCTCGCTACAAGATGAAAAACAGCCTCAAAGTCAGAGACAGCGTTGTTCTGTCTGTCTGTCTGCTGCAGGCAGTATAGTAAACTCATGGATTGAGAGGCCTAAACCACTGAGCACTTCTTTAATGTTATCCTGACTCAGTCTAAGACAAGAAAAGAGCTGTTCATCCACCTTGTAGAAGCTCTCACCCAGAACACCTATCATGACCAAAAGTCCACCAGGACCCAGAAGTTTGGTCAGCCCATGTAAAGCACGTCAGTATGTTTGGATGTCTTTACACGCTGCTTCCAGACACAGAGATGTAATGACACAATCAGCTGGTTCCAGTGTGTGTGGATCAAATGGATTCTCCAACCGCACATCACATTTTAAAACTGTCTTTACTCGTTGTTTCAGTGTAGCCTCCAATTTGGACAGGCTGCCATAGTTCAAAGATGAATTAAAAAGTAAATAAGTTAGGTCAAAATACAAAGTCAGTATTATAAGATGTAAAAACTGTAAATTCAGAATTCAGAGGGGAAAAAACAGTGACAATTTTGTAACACTTCTCAGTAAGATTCATTAACTAAATTCATTAACATGAACTAAGAATGCACAACACTTCTACAGCATTTAATTTTAGTTGTTCATTTTAGCATTCATTAATGCATTATTAAAATCACATGTTGTGTTTGTTAACATTAGTTAATGCACTGTGAACTAACATTAACAAAAAAAGACTATTTTTATTAACTAACATTAACAAAGATGAATAAATAGTGTAATAAAAGTATTGTTTATTGTTCATGTTAGTTAATACAATACCAATGTTAACAAATGACACTTTATTGTAAAGTGTTACCAAAAATTGGAACATGTAACATTGTAGGGGAAACGTAAGAAAATGCGCAGTTACCCTTTGAAAATTTGTTTGTTTGATTTATTATTAAGTTGGCTTGAGAAAGCCAACTTACTGATCTACTATTTAAGATTATTATTATTCTTCTTCTGAGCCAAATTTCGGTATCTATCTCCTCCTAGAGCTTTCAAGCTAGAACCTCCAAACTCAGCCCAGACCTTCAGACTTGTCTGCTAGTAACTTGCTAATCATGCTAACAACATGCTAGTAACATGCTAATTATGCTAACAGCATGCTAATCACTTGCTAATCATGCTTGCAACATGCTAGTAACATGTTAATCATGGTAGCAACATGCTAGTAACATGCTAATCATGCTAACAACATGCTAGTAACTTGGTAATCATGCTAGCAACGTGCTAGCTACATGCTAATCATACTAGAAACATGCTAACAACATGATAGTAACGTGCTAATCATGCTAGCAACGTGCTAGTTAAATGCTAATCATACTAGAAACATGCTAACAACATGCTAGAAACTTGCTAGTCATGCTAGAAACATGCTAGCAACTTTGTTAATCATGCTAAAGAACTTGTTAATCATGCTAGAAACATGCTAGGCTTCTAATTATGTTAGAAACATAAATCAGCTTTAATCAAGAAACATCTAGAACTTGTTAATCATGCCAGAAACATACAGAAAATCATCATAGCGCCTAATGCAACTAGCATACTAGCAACTTTGCTAATTATGCTAGCAACATGCTAATAACATGCTAATCATGTTAGAAACATGCTAGTAACTTGCTAACCATGCTAGCAACATGCTAATCATGTGAACATGCTAATAACTGGTTAATCATGATAGAAACATGCTAGTAACATGCTAATCAGGCTAGAAACATGTTAATAACTTGCTAATCATGTTAACAACATTCTAGTAACTTGCAAATTATAACAACATGCTAATCATGCTAACAACATTGTAATCAGCCTATAAAAATACAAGCAATAAGCTAATCATAAAACATGTTAACAACATGTTAAATCATGAAAGCAATGTGTTAAATCATGCTAACTGCTTCCATACTATTACAACTGCTTCAAACTTTCAGGCTAGGCTTTCTCAAGCCAACTTAAAGTTTGTTCTCAAACTTTACTCAACTAAAAACAGAAAAGAAACTAAAATAAGAGCGTGCGGTCAAAATTGTGTGATTATCTGTTAAACATAAAAAAAAAATAAACACTGTTTATGACTTAAGAATATGTTGGCTACCATGAGTTATAAACACAGACCTAGATAAAGACTTTTAATGACATGAAACTGCGGTCAAAGGTTAATCATGGTGGTGGGGGTGTGGAGGGGGGTTCTAAACTTCCTTCTTGGTTTTTCAGCGACTTTTCAATTTCTCTGCGATTGTTACTTGCGAAATCAGACAGCACGATCTCGTCATAATGGGCGCACGCGCTTAAGAGGCTGTGGATAGATGGTCCAGTGCCCACATCGATCAGCAGCTTGCCTTTATGTTCTCCTTTAAAACAAACATTTGTGCCAATATAATTTCGGAAAAACAGAACATCTAGACCTAGCATTTCGATTGATATGGATTGCTTACCCGCTGAGAAAACTCTGCTAAGGCATCTCAATACGAAAGTAAGGAACTTCTTCTCGTCAGCGTGACCGCTACGGCAGGAATAAAAATTCTTGGCATATGCTCTGGAGTCAAAATGCCCCTCATAGAACTCTCCCTCAGTGAAGGTCGTGGATTCACTCATAATTACAACACGTTACAAAACTGAAGGCTACTGTCCGTACTGGCGCAAATATGGTTTCCACACTTGCGCAACATGACCATAATACCTAATCATATAATGTTATCAGTAGATTACAAGATGTTGATTACACCGCTACGATGGCAGACGGATTAACAATTTGAAAGAACTGGCCAATTAGAAATTTAGACTTGCCTCTCTCTCTCTCTCTCTCTCTCTCTCTCTCTCTGCTGTCTATCTTATCTTAAAAAAAAATAATTGCTCTTGAATTTAACTGGACACTATATCATATCTGGCATGTTGACAGACTAAATATGCTTTTCTTTTAATCCCCAGAAGCAGTTTCAAAACAGTGAAGTACTAAAAGTGTAGTAATAGAAATTGACGAAAATTTATTTGAAATCCTGGTGAAAGAACTGAAATGCAGGAAGATGTGCTAATGAACATCACAGCGTGACAAACATCTACATCCCTGATGTAATTTGTGTAAGCATCTTAATTTTGAATTCACGTGTTCAACAATCAAAACCATATACAGTGAAGAAAACAAATTACTGAAGTGTAATACTGGCTACTGTTTTGTAAAACAATTTCTTAAACATTACTTTTGCATTTCAAGTATTCATGTACACAAATCAAAGACAAAGGAAGTACCATTTAGAGTTCATTAATACAAATAATTCTCACAAAACAGATTGGCTTTTTAAAATGCAAACTTATGCATCAAAGACTACCACTAAATTGGCAATGGTATTATTAATATTAGCAAAAAATTTAAAATTCTTCATTGTGGTGACATTTGTGACATTTCATTACACAGACATCATGTATGATGGAAAGTTTCCTTACCAGTTTAAGTTAGATATTTAAACCGAAATCAGTTGCTTGAACTGAAAGGAAATACTTTTATCAAATTCATTTTATATTTTAACATCATTGCTTCCTTGAGCTGCACAGTAGTGTAATTTACACACTCAAATTTAAAGATTAAATTACAGTGACTTGACAAAAATAAGACAAAACAGTGCTCTACAATTGTTAACAAAACAGTATGTTTGTTCAAATATCATACACAGACTTTCTAGTAATTGTTCAAATGTTGACTCAATACTGTACAAGTGACATCCTGTTTAATGGTCTCTCTTATAGGCAGAAGCTATGCAGTAGTGCAACTTCTAACAGGAGGGCCACAGTGTTTTGGACTGGTTAACTTGACTTCTACAGTTTTTTTTTTTTGTTTTTTTTTCTTCAATGAAATGACAAACATTTCCAAACAGGCATATGAAAATGTAAAAGAGGAGGAAAAACATCACAACTTTATGTACATGAGATTGTACAGTTCCCTTGCTGTTACACACAACAGCATAATACATTATAAAGTGCGCTAAAACTCTCCTGAATAGGTTTGAGAAGTAACTAAATTGTACTTCTTGTATATCTTGCTCTTTTAAACTTCAAACTAAAACTTCACCACCATACACAGACACACGTCTGTTGATGTATGACCGTTAGTGCCATAAAAAAAAAAAACTGACAATGACTGATTTGCACAGCCAAGTTTCTTTGACAATTCCATTAGAATGTACTGTAAAATACATGCAAAATATCAGAAACACCAAGCCACAGCAGCTTCAGTGCCAAAGTATGGAGCTCCTTCTGGAGAACAGTATGGGGAAACTGCAGTAATGTGGACATGAGAAATATTGATGTCATCGTACCAGATACGGTCTATAAGCTTCCTGCTACAAGGTCTTAATTTATAATTTTGAGGTACCACATCTGCAGGAAGCATTAACAACTCTTTCAGTTGGAATGTCTTTTGCCAAGGCCACTACAGCACATCTTGAGTTTGAAGGGGTAAGCCATGGACCTTCAATGACTTTATCTCCCATCTTCAGAAATGTAGAAAGGTTTAAGTCTACTTCTGCCCTGCTGTAGTAAGGAGAAAATAAAGAAATCTTAGAACAGCAAAAACTGCATGTTTGCTCAAACGATGAGCAGAGAAGTTTTGAGCTAGCACACAAATGTTTAAGATAGTGTGACACTAGATGAGGAAAGAAGAATGGAGACTGTGAAGAAAGGAATAACCAACAGTGAACAGAAGTGACAGCAAAAGTAATTTGGGACAGACAGGGAGATTCTTAGAACAGGTACCTTTTTTTTCCCCACCAAATTCACCAAACCAGGCCACATATTTACAGCCAACGCACTGTCGAATTGATCAAATAATTGAGAACTGTGGATTTTTTTTTGAGTATATCCCATCACACATAAGCAGGTCCTGTTCTATAATTTCCTCCTTACATGAAATGCTATTCTACGCCATTCATTCACACTACTACAAGACATCTACTGGAAGAAAACAAATGTGTGGTGGTTATCCCGTGAGTACACTCATGTTCACCACTCTCTCTCAGGCCGATAGACTTTAGGCAGGACACACATACGAAAACATGCTCTTTCACCATCTCTCATTCACTTGCTCTTACACTGACCTGCAATGTACTTTGCTCCAATTAACATAAACATGCTACCCAGAATGTAAAAGCCCAAGGGAACACTACTGAAGATACTAGTCTCCTCTGTTGGTTGTCCAGAACACAGGTCCATGTCACACAAGACAGTGGAAAGAAAGAGAAAACAAGTGGGACAATTAAGTAACCACTACCAATGTTATCCTGTTCTACTTGAACCAGATAATCAATAACTTTGCCGAAAACTAGATATCCAGAAAAAGGACTTTGTATCACCGCTTAAAAAAAAAAAAGTCTTGCAAAACATCCATTCCCCCTGACTTTGGACATTCTGGGTCAATACCTTTAGTTATTGATTACTACAAACCTACATCAATCTTTGACTACTGTTGTGGGCCTGGTTGAATTTTTTTTGGGGGAAATGAAACACAAATTTGAGCTAAAAAGAGAAAATTTCCTGCATTTAAAAAAAAATAAATAAATAAAAATATCAGCATGCATGTCATTTTTTTTACTCATTAAAAAATAAAACAAGAACATTTAATTACATTAAATTATTCTTTTCTTGTTCTTTATTGCAGTTTCTCCGATTAGTTGATTGGTCAACTAAGTCAAATCAAAAAAATAAATAAATAAATAAAACATACACACCATTTCCATTGTTTACTGGCTCTGTGGTTTCCCAGTTCATAGCCCTCTGAACAGCTTTCTTCCAGCGAGCATATCGCAGTTCACTCTCTGAACAGAGAAAAAACACAAGTTTCATCTGCAGCTAGAGTGCTAATCAGTTTTTGGGATTTATTTAGGGCGTTCACACTTAGCAGTTTTAGCTTAAACAAACTCTGGTGCAACTGCTCTGTTAGTACAGTTAATCTGCATAATTGTGAATGCTGCCATCCAAAACTTGGTGATCACCAAACAAGGGAATAGAGACCACTGAAAAGGTGCCTCTCAGTCTGCTTCCAAACTTGCAGTGTGACTGATATATGAATGCAGCCTGGACACAAGACATCTAAACTAACCAAGATGCGACAAGTGATGAAATATACGATGTAACAAGATGCAGCCTTAAAAAGGACAGAATGCTCAAGCATACCTCATCATCTCATCATAGGAGCCATGTACCCATACCCTTATGCTGTTAAAAATTACTGTTTAAATAGGCGATGATGTATTTGCTGTCTAGTCCAGCTCAACGGAATTAAGAGAACCAAAAAGTGTGATTGCAGAGTCAAGAACACAATGTTATGCCCTGGAAGAATCCATAAAGTTTGTCAGTATTACACTGAAACATGTTACAGATTTAATAACCTCAGCAAGTGTTGTAAAACTCAGCAAATTAGTTATGCGCTGGAGTGTGGTGCACTTTAGATTTCTTTACCCTCTGGGTTAATCTGGGGTTCAAATTTTTCTGAAGTGACCTCTGTGAGATCTTCTGGGTTCAGGCTCCACACACTGACCCCCTCAGCTGCTCCTGCTGCCATGGCAGCACCTAGAGCTGTGGTCTCAGGCATGGATGGCTTTACTGTAAATAAATACAAATTACAATTCCATATCTGCCCATCTGCAAACACTAGTAAAATCACATTTACACCAGTGTTTATGTACATCCTCACATAAAGATTTACAAGCTGAAAATGTCCATCTTACCAACTGGGATACACAGTATGTCGGCCTGCAGCTGCATCAGTAACCGGTTGGACGTCATGCCTCCATCAACCTGGAGCTGGGACAGATGAATACCACTGTCCTGGTTCATTGCATCCAGAATCTGAAATAAATTTGAACATCCTTTAGCATTCTACGATTTCTTTTTTTAATAGTCACTGATTTATTTGTGACATATTCAAATTTAGAAGCACCTCTACCCTTAAGAGTGTAAAAACAAGCTATAGGAACAACATACAGTAAACTGACCCTACAAAATACAGTAAACTGACCCTGCATAACCTCAACAGGGCAATTAAGAAATTAACTGTACTGTATATTATCCCACATATTACACATCTATTTATAAAACAAATTAACATTAAATAAAAATTCTAAATTATATATTAGTTTGCAAAGACAACAGATGCTATGTAGAACACAAAAACATTTCCTTCGACAAGTTACTATTCAGAATCAATTATTCCAGAGAGCCATGTAATAAGTAAGGGAAAAATTAACGGCTTGCCGAGCATTAACAGATTTTAAGTGCGAGACGCAGATGCCTTTGTGAAGTGCATTTAATGCATGGCAAGCCATTGATTTTCCCACTTATTCCATGGTCATCTGCCAAGTTACAGACAAGTTAAAACTAGTATTGCTCTTTGCAGTGCAATATTTGACCAAATAGGTAAAAATGTTATTTTTGTCAGTTACAGCACGTTAGCTCTAGCATTCTGCCCACTTCAAACCAGACACAGAGATGAAATAGTGCGGTAAAATCACATTTATTTGAACGAATTATAGCATTTATTTAAATTAATTAATTGATCAAGAGAGAAAGAGAGAGATGACAGTTGTGTGTGTGTTACCTGCATGCTGCATCTGTGGGTCATTTTACCACCTCGTTGCGGAGAAATATAATGTAGCGATCTAGTATTTAGACTATTTTATTAATAAAAATCACAGGAAGCATTAAAAAGTTTGTGTGTGCAGTGTAATCTGCGATCTCCGACCTCTCTTTCTATCTCGCTCTCTCAATATGTGTGAATGTGTGTGTATGGTTGTGTGCGAGTGTGTTGTTAGTGTGCATTAATTAAGAGCATTAATATAGAACAGTGATTAAACTGACTTGGAACTACCTGTGCATTAAATGGTTTTACTGCACACCTGCCAGCCAATCAGAATCCAGTATTCAGACAGACCATGAAATAAGAACGTATAATCATGCAGAGGTCAATTCATGAAGGGATACCTCTCGTGTCTGGAAACAGACAGCTTCATGTGCTGCAAAGGCCAAATGACTTCTATTGGTGAACTGTGTTAGACCACAGATGATCCTGTTGTAAGCAAGAGATAGAGGTTCAGTGCTGTACATTTCACTTGTAATAACACAAAAATTACAACTGGGCTTTACATTATAATCGAAATTCATTATGAAATTCACAAAAGTTTTTTTTTTCCTGCGTATTATTAAACTCATAAAACATCAAACTAATGGCTTCCTCTAATGTAATGCTCATTTTCCTCAGGCTTTAGTGTTCCTACATCTCTTACATCAGCTTGAAATGATCTTTTAAATGGATGTGTCAGTCACTAACCCTCTAGCACTTGGTTCCCAGTAAGGCGCATATAATCCAGAGAATGCAGGGACAAAATAACAGCCATATGATGTGCCAACGTCAGCAGCTAGTTTCTCTGGGGTGAAAAGTGAAATGTTTAAAATGAAATATTCCAAAACTGGGCTAAATGCTCTTGTATTAGGGTATAAATAACCTTTACCACAACACACCTAGTTCTGTAGAGGTTTGGATAATTCCGAGATTATCCTTTAGCCAACGCACAACAGCCCCTGCAATGGCAACAGAACCCTAGAAAAGAAAAAACCCAAATAAGCAAGGGTGAAGAACTGGTTACATCACTATAAATCACACTTTTCATGTTTTTGAGAGGTGGAATAGCTGCCGCATAAACAAAACACATAGATTGCCGGGAATATGAAATAAACAATGTCAACATTCAACAACATTTACCTCTAGTGCATAGCAGGCTGGCTTGTCACGCCCTAGTTTATAGGCAACCGTTGTTAGAAGTCCATGGTCCGACATTACAGGCTTCAAGATATTACAAAAAAAAAAAAGAAAAAACAATGTAGATTAAATAAAACTAACAAACAAAAAGAAAATTTATTTTTTAAGATACATATATGTATGTTGAATACCTTTGTTCCTACGTTCTTAAGCAGGAAACAACCGGTCCCATAACTGTAAATAAAAACTTTAAGTTACACACTGTAATCAAATATAAAAATCATAACATCTTAATTTAGTTTAAGTACACATTTTTGCATGTTGACAAATTAGGCCATTCGGAGAACGGTAGAATCTCAGTTATACTACTGCATATGAACTGAGAAGACAGATTAACAAAACAAAAATCATACGTATTTTTGGCTTGTCCATCCTTGAAACACATCTGTCCCACCAGCGCAGCAGACTGGTCACCAAGACACTGTAAATAGATGTAAAGTTACTTTAAAAGGACATCAGAAAATATTTTAGAATTTGTGTGTTATTTTTGTGTTCAATTTAACTGTCAAACAATTTAATAACTCAACTTAAATAACTCATGACCCGATGCATTATATTTATACACATACAACTAAAAGTTAGCTAAGTAAGAGCAAGACAGAAAGAAGCTGTAATCTTTCTAATAATAATCATCTAATGATCTTACCCCTGATATGGGGACACCAGTTAAAGGGCCAGATTTCTGTAAGGAAAAAAAAAAAAAAAGGTAAAGCATTAGGGGAAGACTTTAATAACATACAATTTAATGTAATAATTAACATGCATTATACAGCCCTCTGCTTAAAGCCAAAACTCAAACACTTGAATCAGATTAATAATTATCAAGTGTAATACTTTAGTGGACTTAATCATCTTTGGCAATCATCTGCTGCTGTGTGCTGCAAGTATCTGCTCTAAACAAACTCCACAAAAAAGAAGAATCAGTGGCTCTACAAGTATGGTAACAACTAAAATAGCTGCTTCATTTTCACCACTGCAACTCAAGATGGTGCGGCTTCAGCCATAGTGAATGAATAAAAAAGAAAAAAGGCAATAAAGAAGAGGACCACAGCCATAAAACTAAATGAAAAAAAGTTCCTAAACTTCAAGAATGGTTGGGAAGGACAGGCAGTGCATCAGGTGTCAAGCCAAAACACAATAAAAAATAATGACAAGTTCACCATCCAGTACATTTCCAATAAGACCTTAACTCAGGAACATATAAAATGGATTTACAACCAAAATATGAAAAATATATGTTCCATGTGCTCCCTATTGGAAATGCACCAATTTCTGTGATGACAACATGACACAGCAAAATTTTCCCAGACATGACACTGTGGACAGCTAAAGATACTCACCAGATTAGAGCTGATTTTCTAGCAGTCAGCCCAAAGAGATCACAGGACACAAAATATAATCAAGATAAAGAGGGACACACTAAAATCTCCAAATGGTGTGGGCTTGTGGGTTTTGTGTATGTACAGTTAAAGAATAAACAGTTACTGTTTGACAGGTACAGCTCTGGAGCAAAGATCATTTCTCTCTTGCCCTGCATTCAAAGTAATATTTATATTGCACCCTGAATAGGACACATTCACAGCAATGTGACAGTTTACCACAACAGAATCCTACCAATGCATTATGTAACACAAGTACAGAAAGCAATTCTCTCTTCGAAGTAAAACACTTACCATTAAACCATAAATCTCTGAAGAACTTCTCACTTTTGGCAGTATTTCCATTGGTATATCAAAATATCTGTTTAAGAAATTATAGTAAATAGATTTTTAAAAACAGTAAAGGCTAGAATACTTTTTATATAGACAAGCAAAAAAAACAAGTAAAAAAAAGTGAAAAGTGTATGATGGGTGCAGACAAGATTTTTTTATTGTCAGACTAGAGTCAAAGGATGTCTAACAAACGTATAATAAGCATTTTTGGCAGATTTTAGAACAATATTGTTTTCATTTGCCAGGTGTCTGCTAGAAATGAGGTGCATGTTTCTGTGCGAGTTTATGTTTGGAATGACTTGAATGTCTGGTAGTGTTTGATAGTCAATTAGTGTATGATGGTCAGATTTTCTCTGTAACCATTTACAAACAGGGAAGTGTGTAATGTGCAGTGAAGTTTATTCCAGTATTAAAGAGATATTCCATATCCAAACTCTTCTCATAATTTACTCACTATCCTGCATATTGTTCCAAATGTATGACACAAAGAACAAACATGATGGATTCCATATAACTCCAGTTTATTAACCAAAGTCTTCTGAAACAAAACAAAAGGTGTATATAAGAAAAATATATTTTAAACATTTGTTTTTGTTTCAGAAGAAAAAAGCCGTTTACATCTAGGGTGGCATGAGGGTAAGTAAACGATGAGAGTTCGTTGGTGATTTTCACTGGTAATTTTTGGTGAGGAGTATCAAAAATTCTTTTTCATAAGAAAAATTGGTCCAGAAAAAGAATGATATAAAACTGTATGTATGCACATTTGTACTTACGAGCAGAGCTCTGGATCCCAGTCCATTGTGTGAATATTGAAGAGCATTGTTCGGCTGGCATTGGTCACATCTGTGCAGTGAACACCTCCCTTCTTCCCGCCCGTCAGGCACTAAATTTAGGGATTATCACAGATTATTTAAACAAGTTAAAATGTTTACATCATGTCTTCTTTGTCTGACACATCCATTTCAGGTCTTAGAGTCTCCACTAATATGCTGATGAGCTGAATCAGGTATGCTTGATTAAGGAGACAGGCAAAATGTGCAGTACTGCGGGGCTTCAGGAATGTGGTTGAGAACCCCTGGATTAGAGCATTTGAAATCAGTCCATGACCAAGTGCTTGAGTTTATTTTGTAGTATCTGCAAGCGTGAATGTTATCATTAAGCAGACTGACAATCTTGGATTGCCCCTAATCCCTTAAACCTCAAAAAACATATACACAAACATTAGAGATGCATAAGAGAATGACACAGCCACTGCTCTTACCCAGATAAGCCAGGAGTCCACGGTTCCAAACATGGCCCTGTGAGAGAGCACGGCTTCATGGACCCTTTCTACATTATCCATCAGCCAGCGTAACTTCACTGCACTGAAGTATGTGCTGATGGGTAAGCCAGTCTTGTGCTGTATGAAATAAAAAAACAAATATATTATTCACTTTTGCCAACTTTGTGTAAAACAACAAATTTAAAACAACCCGAGTACACTTAGAAGTGGCTTTATAGGTGCAATTTTTCTCAATGTTTTGATATATTTCCATTTGAAATAAAATAGCCAGTTTTCATTTGAAACTTCAATTTTGATTTTATTGAGACTTTAAAAAAAGACTTTCTGTCAGACATATTGAAAATTTTCAAGATAATTTACAAGGAGACACTGTCACTCTCACCTTGAGGTGGTTTTTGTTTCTGCCTGGAGTTTTGTTGATGAGCCTTTCTACTGTTGACTGGGTCCGCAGATCAAGCCAAACTAAACACATCCAAACAAATCAAGGATTATTTGGTTATTTGATTCCGGACAGTAAAGCAGTAGATATGATCACTCACATACAAAATGATGTTCATATACAGGGGCGGACTTGGAATAAAAAGTTGCAAAAGTTGCCCACCACACCATAACACCAGCTGATCATGCATGGAGCACTTTAACACCACTTACTAAAATGTTTTAACTGAAATAAAAAAAGCTTATCATTAACATGAATTACTGACATTCTTCTTTAAACTATACTTTGCCTATTCTTTCCTGGTGTACATGGCAAATAGAAGAATTTTTACACAGCTCTTTTCTATACAGGGTCGCTTAAGATGAATTAAAGTTAAAATCAGCCCATATAACAAAATGCTCAAAAGTGCAGAAGTCATGTGGTCTGTCTTTATGGTGCCTTTCTAGTAGTTATATTTGTTCTTGTTGGAGCTTGATAGTCTCTGCTCACTACTTCCTATGGAACAAAGAGGAAACATTCTTCTGTATTCTTTATCGTTTTTTCATAAAATTCTTTATTTTATAAAAAACTGGGCCATGTGGGTTCAAAATGATCTAAGGGTAATAAAATGTTGACAGATTTATCATTTTTACGTGAATTTAACTGGAGGCTTCCTTTTAAGCACAGACTTAAAAAGAACAAACCCAAAATAAAACGGCTGCAGTTCAATAACCCTTGTGTGAAAGACACTTGAAAAATAGAAGACACTTGAATTTGTTTTGTCTAAAATAGAGAATTACCACTGTAAATAGCTACCTTATTTACGATAAAACAATGCATGTGAACTATTTGCAAATAATATTTTTATTTTAATATATGACACTGTCCAAACAATGACACGCTTAAGTGAAAGCCACAAGTTACCTTCTAAAGATGATAACATTCCCACTACGAGTTGTATGAATAATTTTCTTAGACAAGTGAAATTACCGAAAGCCTACCACAAAGGCCAAGTAACATTCGCAATATGCAAACATTGACTCTTTATCTTATGCCTAATATGCTGAAAATGGCTATAATTCTTTGTCATTGCTTGTTACACACAATTAGGAATTACATTGTGAGACAATTAGCAAAAATGACATTCTAATTGGAGAAATTTGCTAAAGCTCAACAGTAGTTTGCATCCCTGTATATTACTGTCAGTTGTTTAACATTTTTTATTCTAAACAGTTGGCAAATATTTCTAGATTCAGCCTCAATATATTCAGCTGCTTACCGTTCTGGAATTCCTGCTTAGCTTATATGAACAATATCATTCCCACTTTCTTTGATTTGTTTGGCCTTCTAAATCATTTTGACAATGACAAGCACTGTTTCACTGCTGAGCACACTAAATAGATAATTAATTTTGATTTAAGTGGGCTGTGCAGGCCATATGTCTGGTCCAACGAAGGAAACGTAACTGTATTATCATTCATTCTTTATACATTAGAGTAGCAACGGGATGGCCAATGTTGTCCAAGGGCCCACCAAGAAAACTCCTGGTGCTCCAGATGGCCAGTCCGCCCCCGGTCATACTGGTCATATATAATATGAAGGTAATGTTACTTACCTATAGCATTATAAAGTGGTTCTCCTGTTTCCTTGTCCCAAACAAGGGTGGTTTCCCTCTGATTGGTCACACCAATAGCTGCAGACAGATTAAAACACATGAAGAAATGAAAATAAACAACCAAGAGCATTTAACAGCAGATGAATGTAGAAATAAGTTGTCTTCACACCTTTTATATTCGAGATGTCAATGTTGAGCTGGGTCAGTTTCTCACAGGTTCTGTCCATACACTCATACACAGATTGAAGAATCTCTTTTGGATCCTCCTCCACCCAGCTGAGAGAAGACAATAAATCATTTTAATAGGTTATTATAGTTAACTAAAAATAAAAGAATAAACAATTTTGATATTTGAATTAATAAGATTTAGGTAAAATAAAATATATATTAGCACTTTATTTTATACAATATTTCTAAAAATCAAAATATTAATAAAAAACGATAACAGTATCTCAATGATACTAAAATAACACTGGTTCTCACTCCAACCAGCCCCATAAAATTTGCATGATTCTTAAATATAGCACACTGTGCGTAACTAAACACAGCTGACACCTTTGCCATCAATGTGAATGGAAGAAATCCTATTCAGCTCATCCAAAATAACATTATGAACCAATAGTAAACTTGTGATTTGAATCACAAGTTGTACTCCTACTTTATTGCACAATGCATTGCCCTACTGAACCAGTGCGTCAGCACAAAAGACACAATACTCACCCCTCTTTAGGAAAGCTCTGTTTGATCTCAACCTGATGGTGACTGAGAAGCTCTGCTGTTTTTGCATTGAAAACCTACAATTAAAAGAACAGAGAAGTTTTAAGTTATCAAAAACCTTTATGTTTTTGATAATATAAGAGTCAGTTATTTGTTTTCCCCTCCAATCTGCCCCTGTTCAATGTACAGTATTAGAAAGACAGAAATCACAGGTATAAAAATTTGTGTTTCTCTGATTCATACCTGATGCATTTCAGCATAGTATTGCAGTGAAATGTCAGTCATGCGGAAAACTGGAATTTCCAGCAATTAGTTACAAAAGAATTAACCACAGTGCTTGACATCATTCTGAGCTTATCTGTTGAGTAACAATTCTGTCCACAACATTTTAACAATATGAGGAATGTTTGCAGGCCCTGGAATTACAAGCACACCCTTTTTTTAAACACAAACACACATCCATTTTCCTATTTTACACACAAAGAGAAGATGCTGAATTTCGTTGTCCACTGTTAGTGCCACAGTCTTGTCAGTTCTAAAATGTACAACCCATAGTAGCCATCAGTGACATTTCTAAGAAAGCAACACAAGCAGGGTTTCTTCAGGTTTTATGAAGATAAACTACCTAAGACCTTCTTAAGAAAATTTAACAAACACAAGTTCAGGATCCAAGAACACAACTTCCAACAGAGCTTAAGGGTTGAATAGGTCTGCTGACAAATACTAGAATTTGGAAATTTTACTCTACCTTCTCATCACACTGCAAAAAAAAAACAAAAAACAAAACAAAGCAAAAAAAGTAAACAAAAATAAAATGGTGTTTGTGTTTAGTATTTCTGTCACGTTTAATTTGTGGAAAGGCAAACCAGAAAAAAAGCAGAAATGTGCATAAGACACAAACAGAATCAAAACACCTAACGTTACACCATACCTGGAAATATCTTGCACTGTATGGAGAAACTGTCATTTAAAATTTTCAGACGTTCACACACACACAAAAAAATCATAATTTCAGCTCTCATTACAGGGGCACTTAAAGTGAGTTCTAAGCAAACATTTTAACTTTGTAGTGCTGCTCAAATACAAACATTGTGTAACTGGGTAAAACTACAATATTACGTCCGGTGTATTAAAATAAACGTGCATATAAAGATATTCTGAGACAACAAGCACTGAGTAAATAGAAAGCTACCTAGAAGGATTAGTATATGAGCATGTATATGACAGGTATGTAACATGTATATGAGTAGACTCAGAAACTAAAAGTAATCCACGTGTGTAACTTGCATTACAGAACTCCAGCTGAACCGGCTCCGGTATATTTACCCACACATGTTGGCAAGGGCACGGAGGACTCTCCAATCATTGTCTGCATGCGAGCCACTAAGCTCCACCACAACACGATGACATGTCCTCAAGATGCGACTTACCAGAAAACGTGTGGAACTCGTGCCTTGGTCGATAGCAGCTACGAGGGGGCCCAGCATGATCCTGTTCGACGAAGCAGCCATTGTGCTGTTCATTGAATCACTGTGTGACCACAGCAGCCAGAAATATAAGACTGGACACTGGCCTCACTGCCCTGCGCTCCGCCCTTTCTCCCGCTTAGACGTCTGCTAGTGCGCAGCTCTGACGGCACGTGATGACGTAAACACACGCCCCATTTCAGTAGAAGGGTTTTTTTTAATGAACATCATAAGGAACTACACTATTCACCAAAGGTATCATACGTTGGAATCTAATCTTTGGAGTTTAAACTTTTTATTATAGAGAAATGTAATAAAGTTTGTAATAAAACAGTACAAATGCAATACATTAGGCCTATGTAATGTGATGTTTTGGTTTTGTGATTACGCAGCAATGTTTTATACATTACTTCTTATACATTTTATACATTACTACAGCACATGATTCTACATTAGATATCATAATTTTTTTTTCCTTATAATCAGTGTTGGGAACGTTACTTTGTAAATGTAATAGGTTACAGATTACAAGTTACTCGATTTAAAATGTAATAAGTAGTGTAACTTTTCAATTACTTTATTAAAGTAATGTAACTTATTACTTTTGATTACTTTTTGATTACATTTCTAAATTTCTAATATTTTCAACTGTTAATCATTTTGAAACATTTAAACCAGGCAGAGTTAACCTTACAGTAGCACTCAACACTGATTACTGTCAGACTTTAAAAATCCTTTATCACTTGAATTAAGATTATAATAAGTAAGGGATAATATACATCTTTATTTTGCGATAACAACTGGCTGCATGTACATTATCCCACTTATTACACAGCTGCTAGTGGGCTCAGTCCCCAAAAAACCCAACCCAATTAGCTGTAATAAGATAATGATACATTTTAAAACAATCATAAGCTTGTGTATGTCTCTGTTTATTCCAAATCTGTGTATTTCACAAACTGTGCATGCCTGCTGTTTGGCACAATGCTGGCATTTTGGATGATTGAGACAGTTTACTCTGGCATTCTGACATAGGCTACTGTAGATGAGGGCAGGAATAAGCTTTATTTCTGAAAAATGCCAACCTTTTGCTGCTGACAGAACATGATTCTTTTATTCTTATTCCAAGGTCACCGTAGCCACCCAGATCCAATCTGTTTCCAAACCAGATAGTGGATGAGCACCTAGATAATATGACCACAACAGCCCTGAATGTCAGTGAAGACCACGACAACTAAATGCACCCCAGAGACAGATCCCCTGCAAAGACCTCATCAGCCATTATCACAAATCCTCAGCATGTTGTCAACTTGATTTCAAAGACACTTTTGGAAGAGAACTAAACTGAGCTGGATGATGGCATCACTGAATCAACAATGAACTGACTTTAACTGAAAGCTTTTTACTATTGTCCTCTTTTAAAAAAAGTGCTCTTTAGCAGAATTGAATTTTTTTTTGCATTATTGCCACTGTTTTCTTGTTTGACACTGTAAAGCTCCTTTGACACAATCTGTATTGTTTGAAGCGCTATATAAATAAAGGTGATTTGATTTGATTTGATTTGATTTGACTTGACTTGACGTGTCTTCAGCTGCTTGTCCAGAGTTTGGGTGGAGTTTGGCAGATCATTCCACTAGAGAGGAACAGAAATGGGGAAGGTTTTGGAAAGTGACTTTTTGACTCGTTGTGAAGGAACATCAAGACATTGCTCTTTCACCCGAACTGACAGGAGGAAGAATACGCTTGAAGTAGTGAATTAAGGTAAAGGGAGGTGCTGTTCTAGTGGCAGTCTTTAAAGCCAGTGTTAACACAGTATTTATTTATTTAAATTCTGGTCACAACTGGGAGCCAGTGGAGTGAGATCAGAAGGTTTGTGACTTGGATTTTCTTGGCAAATGGCAAAAAGTTGTGTTGCCACATACTGGAGTGAAAACATAAGCTAATTTCATTGGACTGTTGAGAGGCCATAGGGAGTTAGGGTTGTGTTATCAGTTTGAATTTTGCCTTTAGGAAGCAGAACAACAGGTTTCTAATTTTTAACTGATTCTGATATTGGATTCAAGGTCATCTCTTCCATCCATGTTGTCACTGGAAATATGAATAGTGGGATTCCATTACTGTTTTTGTTTCTGATATTTGTGAACTCGCTGCAGTATTTCATTTACTCAGATGAGAATGTAAGATTACCTCCTGCAGAGGTCATTTTGTGCAAAAGCTGCAATTCACAATTTGTACTCATGATGTTGCTATTGGTCTACCACAATTACAGCGCTAGAAGCACATGGAGCACTAGGTCTTGTCTGTTCTGTCAGTGACTTATTACAAGTAGTGCTGCTGGGCATGTTCTCACTAAAATGATTAGGTTTGGTTGGAATAATGAATAATATGAGAAATATATTTCACAAGCATCCAACTTTTCCCATCAATCAGATGGCTCCACTGATTAACTGCACTGCACTGGTTAATCAAATCAAATGTTCCTTGCTTGAGCCAGTAATGAAAAACTGGCGTATCAAATTTGGTTGTAAACTTCATAATATGCATTTTACATAAATCTGTCTTTTAAACGTGTATACATTATTCACAGCCATTTTTATTACTGGGTTAATTCTTTCTTGCCTGCTGTTTGGTAAAAGTTAACTACCCTATTTGGAAATGAGGAATACTAGGTTGTTTGTTACTGTCTCTTGGCCCTTTAAATCTGTCATACATTCCAGACTGTTCTAGGCATTACTGTACATCTGAGAGAGACCCAGCTGTTGTCACATCTTGTTTACAGAAGAGATCTAACCAAGCAGCTGACAAGCTCAAGGCATCATCCCTGCTCAATATGCTGTATTGTCAAAGAGTAATTTTGACATAACCTATCCTCTTTATTTGTATTATTATTATTATTATTATTATTTATTTATTTTTTTTTTTTTGCAAAAAAGTCTTTAATTTGTGCTTTCACAAATTAATTAAAGATGATAAATGAGAGCAGAAAGTCATACATTTGTGGCATTAAATGTTGCATGTATTGCAAAAAAATCTTGCTCAGTGTTTTTGTTTGTTTTCCAATACAAAATACCCATTTTTAGCAATTTCTCAAAAAAGAGTTTTTAACATTATTTAACATAATTTTGCTTTACAAGTAAATGTATGTTAATTTAAGAAACTTCCTTTTTGCAGTGTGCTTCGAAGATACACTTATTTCCATATTCTAATGTTTGGGAGCATAGCTATTTGTGCCATAAGTTAAAAGGTTATGGAGATCTGTAGGAAGTTGCATTGTCAATTTCTTGCTCCCTAGACATTTACAGTTTGAGACCATATTGTTGTATTGTGTTACTTTTCAATTTATCTCTTTATCTCTATTTATCTATTTTCCATACTTGGTCTTAAATGTATCTTCATTTACCTTCTTAAAACCTTTTCATCTGTATAAAAACTCAGCAAAAAAAGAAACATTCTCTCACTTTCAACCAATTTTATTTCTTAGCACATGTAAACATTTGTTTTAACATAAAATGTTAAATAACTGCTCTTCCTGTCTTTCTGTAGCACCGTCTTAGGTGTCTTACATTACAGACATTGCAGTTTATTGCAAGCCCTCATGCCTCCTAGTCAGTAGAACGGTCTCTTTAATTTTCTAAATTATTATAAAAGTGACCCTAAATGTCTCAAGGACAGTGCCGGTGCATGTGCAATAATTTTTAAGGTTTGTTGAACAAGTATAGAAAAATATTGTTTTGTAACCGTAATTGGATTTTACAAATTACAAGTAAAATACAGTATCCTGAAAAAGTCAAGGGATGTTTCATTTTTCACTGAGTTTATTTGGCACTGATATTTTACATTGGTTAGACCCATCAGTTAGAATAACAACACACAAAACATTTGTTTCTTGTAAAAGTGTCTAATCCAAAAACTCTACCCAACTGCATCAGCTTCATCAGTTTTCTGCAGGTTTTAAAATAAATAGGGATATGCGCATAACATTTGCATTTGAAAACAAGTATTACATTGATGATGGTGACTGACACAAATACTAGGAGCAGGTACTAGGAATTTAAAACCTAGATCAAGTAGAACATCCTAGAAAGATGGTAGTCAGAATGTTCAGCAAGGACTTTTTGTAAAACAATTTTCAAGTCTCTGATGTTACTAGCTGTCAGAGCTCTTTGCACCTTTTTCATTCCTAGGTTGATTGAGCAGCTCCTCTATTCGTTGAATGTCTTTATCAGTGTCCTGATGTTTCTCACACTTCATTTCTCCAATGAGATCTTCTGTAAGCTTGAGACGAGCATTCCTGTAATGGACACATCAGCTCAGTTTTCTGTTCAAAGTGACCAGTTTATCACATCTGTCCAAGTACAAAAAGATTATCTTTTCCTGGTGAAACTAACCATTCAGCAACTCGCATCTCATGTAGCTCTCGTTTTTCCCGTTGTCTCTTGTCATGCATGGTCTCGCCCCCCAGCTTCTGCAGACCAATAATTATAACTCCAGCCGGCAGCCTGTTATAACATCACATGTTTGATCAAGATCAATTAAGCAATATCACATGAGTAAAAGTCCTGCATATAAACACAAGGTGTGCAGGTAATCACAGTCATGGTTATCTTTAGAACAACAGTATTTAATTCTCTGGTTCATTACAGAATAACAGATTTTTTTAGACATGGTATAACCATGCATTTTGTTCATTGTTTGTAAATAAGTTACTCAGTCAAGAGCAGATTTGACCAGGGTGACTTTCTCTTTGGTTCCTTAATTAACAAAATGACTCAAGGCGGTAGCAGGTATAATAACCTGCTATTACTTTAAAGACCAAATGCATAGATCACATATTTTCTTCCAGCTGTTCACACTGATTTAATATTTATTCTTACTCGGTTAAGAACGTGCCCTTGCCATTGCATTTTGTTTTGCTCTTCCCCTTTAACCAAACCTTTGTACTTCTGTCTGACAAAACATTTAATGCAATTTATTTTACTTTACACTGAGAAGATGACTCAACATGAAGAAACAATAATCTACTTTATTTTTGCTAGGTTACTTTTTTTTTTCTTTTTAAATACTTAAGTACAATTTAAAGTTTATTTTTACTTATACTCAGTCATGTTTTCGGCCAGGTACTTGTACTTTTAAATGAGAACAATTTTCCACTCAATGGGCCTATTCGTGAAACTTGCGTAAATATATGAGCAATTTCTGTAAAACAGACCTTCCCGAAAACTCTCCTCCGGATTTACAAACGCTTCGTAAATGTCCGATTTGATCGTTAAACATGTGTATGTTAATGAATTCCAATCATTCGTAAACAGTGCTCACACGCACTCTCATTCACAATTAGCATAATCCCCGCCTATGAATTACAGCTACGCAAAATGCGTGTCCAGGAACGCAATGGAATATCTGGTCTACTTTCTCAGGTTTGGCTCCAGTATATTGCATAAGTGAAAAAATAAATATTTTAAATATTTCATTAACGTGTGTCGACCAAAGAGTTTTTAGCCAGATGTATGAAAAAATGTCAGGGGCTCTTCCGAAAACGGCCAGCCGGTGGCGCAATTGAGAACGCTTTGGTGGCACAGCGTTTTTCCAGCTGAGGTGCTTTGGTTGCTATGATTTAGGATATCCACAGCGGCAACGTATTACTAGCATTTCATTTTGTAAGAATCTTACTGAATATAAAAAGCACTAACCAGTATTTACGGCTGGGTAAATAGTGACGCTGACGAGCGCGGTGTTTTATTTAATTATCAACACAGGTATAAAAAATGAATAAATAAAAAAGAGGGGCAAATGAACTTGTATTTATTATGGCAGTACATCAAAATTCAGTGTCATATGAAAAAAAAAAAAACATTTTATGCACCATTTACACGTGGTAGGGAGCAGGTGTACATTTCTTTCATACCAACTAACATTTTGGAAAATGTTCACGACTTCGGAAGTTTACGTCAGAACGGCTTTACGAACGGTTTACACACAAATTCGTTCTGTTCGTGTTTCATAAATGAGGCCCAATATCTGTACTCTCAAATTATAGATACTGAGTATACAACTGTATACTTTGACACTTGGAGCTGGGATGAGGCATAGAACAGATTTAACTGTGGAGCCTTTGCAGTCTTTTCAATTAAATTAGCAGACAGAAACTAACTGCTGCAAATATAAATTCAATATGACTCATTATTAGTAGCAGTAGTAGTAGTAGTAGTGTACTAGTATTGTTTGTGTGTTGTGTTCATTCACATGTTGACAAACGTCAAAACAAACCAAAATTAACGTGTAGCCAGTAGTTGTTTTGGAATAATTAAAATGTATTTCAGTGTTTTTTTTTATTATTATTATTTGGTAACAACAACACTGATGAAATGCTCCATGACCTTTCACAGAGCCATTTTAAGTCCAATAATAGTGAGCATGTTAACGTTTAACAGACTTCACACTATGTAGAGCATAATGTAAGTATAGCCTTTTTTTCACTTTGTTGCACCTGACTGAGGCATTAAGGTCTGTCTGCAGGCGCACTGTGTGCTCCAGGTGTGAGTTAAACAGCTGTGTGAGGCTCTTCTAACTTATGCATCTCTGCTAATGAGGGGAAATAGACAGAAAATAGTAATGAACTTAAAACAAAAAGAAATTTAACAGATAAATTGAAAGTAAATAAAACCACAGCACAGCTGATAGTTTTTTCAGATCAAAGACTTCTGTTTAGCATATGGGTACCTCTGGTAATGAGAAAGGAAGAGAGAAAAGTGGAGGACTGGAGGAGCAAAAGGGGGGAAGGGAGTTGTTTTGGCTGGGGGATGCAGATGTAAGACAGAGGGTTACAGGGAAGGCCACAGCTGACTGACAGAACGCCCTCAGAGAGGGAGGGAGATGGTAGTGTGAGGGGGCAAAGAGTGCAGTGTTGCTCCAGGGTAGACACATCTCTCCAGAGAGAGCAACAGCACTGATACTGACTGACTGAGATGTGCGTGCATGCGCACACACACACACACACACACACACACACATGTTGGGTTTACATGTTTTATGGGGACATTCCATAGGCGTAATGGTTTTTATACTGTACAAACCGTTTTCTATCGCCTACACCTACCCTACACCTAAACCTAACCCTCACAGGAGACTGTGCACACTTTTACTTTCTCAAAAAACTCATTCTTTAAGTTTCTCCCCCACCCTCACAAATGTCCCCACAAGGTGGGTTTACTATCCTTTGATTTGGTCCCCAACGTGATAAATACCAGGTGCACACACACACACACACACACACACACACACACACACACACACACACATACACATACACATACACATACACATACACAATCTGTCTCTCTCTCTCTGTTCTACTCACCCCAGTACAGCTCCTATGGCTGTACCAGCCAGCAGCCCTCTAAATCCCAGATTCAGCCGGAACACTCCTCCTGTCAGAGCTGAACACAAACACATGTGAATATTGTCATTCTTTCCTGTCACCTTAGTATGACAAGCAAAAATTCTTTAACTCACATAACTTGAGGAACAGACACAGGCCTACTAAAGTACCATCACCCAGAGGATTAAGGTGTTTATAAACGTACCTCCTGCAACAGCAAAATGGCTCAGAGCATTTTTGTCCCTGTACACTGTCAGTCCAGTACTTACAGTGCTGTAAAAAAAAAATAAATAAATAAATAAATAAAATAAAAGATTTTAACAGCATAAAACCTTTTCATAATTGCGGAAACTGACAGGCTATTAACTCTTCTGCAGGAAATCCTAGTACAGTACTTTAAATATGCTGCTCAAATAATGCTGCTCATTGTAAAAGTGTAGTTTGCAATAGCAGTGCCTAAAGAAATTGCAAAATAATAACTGGTTTTCCCCAAACAGTCCTACCAGCCTTTTTAGCGTTCCCCAAAATCACACCACTGGCTGAATCAGTAGTGTTTTCACAACTTTCAAAAAGAGGAAAAAAAATTGATTGACACTGGCAATCATAAAATAAAACTATGTCAAATTTACCGTCACTCCCATAGACAATGTATTAGAAACACCCTCATAGCAGCATTAAGTATTTTTTTAATTTGATGCAAAGATAATATATATACAAAGTGTTATAAATGTACATACATACATATTTTTTAAATGAAAATACAAAAATTAATTGTTACGTTAAAGAAATAGTTCACCCAAAAATGAGCATTTGCTGAGAATGTCCTTACATTGTCTCAGCCATCCATGTTGTGGATGAGTTTGTTTCTTCAAATGAAATTTAGCATTAGCTCACTTGCTCATTAATGGATCCTCTGCAGTGCATTGGTGCCATCAGAATGAGAGTCCAAACGGCTGTTAAAATCATCACAATAATCCACAAGTCACACAATGTACAGACGTTTCAAATAACGTCTTGTGAAGTCAAAAGCTGCATGTTTGTTAGAAATAAATTCATCATTAAGATGTTTCAAACTGTCACTTCCGGCTAAAATAAGATTCCAGAATCTATAATAACTTTTTCGCTAGTATAAATGCCCATCCACGTTGTCCTCTTAGATCAAAACCCATCAACATATTTGTTTAGAACAGTTTTGGCTTGAAAGAGCTTGATCTGTGTATATATCTATTCTTGTTCAGACAAAACCTTTTTTTCACTGGAGAAAGCAATATTATGGATTAAAATTTTCATTTTTAGGTGAACTATATCTTTATGTAAGACAAGTTCATTGAAACATGTATTTAAATGTTTCACAAATTAAAACTTAACATATCTAAACTTACTTAAACATGGTCACAAAAGCTGCTACCCTCCAGCTCCACCTCCAGCCAAAGCGCACAAACCCACGAATAGCTGCATTATGGGCTGAGCGCTGGAGAGACAAAATATATACACAAAACATCACTGTATGCACACTTCAGCTCAATAAAATATTAATGTGCTTTTCTCAGCTATACAAAATGTAAAAACAAAGCAGTTCAAGCATAAAAAAAACACGTTTTCCAATCTAAAGTATATTGATGCATTAATTAGAGCATATGTCTGTGTGAATGAAACTGGACTTTGCTTCAAAACAGATATATATGATATGTATATTTTCAGCCTCTGTCCTTTCTGTCTTACCACTGCATCCACTCTGTTTTGGTAAATTTCAGCCTGGTTGAGCTGGATGAATCTCTCACGGGCATGTCTTGCTCCTGGTAGGCCTCCATAGACCATCCCAACCATGGCTGCAGCAATGCCACTCTTTACTATATTCCTTAACTCCTCTGAGTACATCTGACCCTCGCTGTGTGGAGAGCAAAGCAGAGTCAAAAAGAAGCAAATGCACCATTCCCACAAATATTCCATAAGAGTGTCTCTGATATTGTGTTACAAATATGGCAAATCATCTGGCCATGGTTAGTTAATTTTGAATTAAATATTATATCACATGCATCAAACAAGGCTGGTGAAAGGTAAAGAACTACACATTTAAAGTCCAATTACAACAACAGAGCAACACAACTGTGTGTTGTGCATACTTGGACACATCACTAACACTCACCCCCTGTAGAAAAGATCTTTGATACGATCCCATCCCGTGTCAGGGAGCTCTGGTTTGCTTAGGTGCTGTGGTAAGGTCTGTGTGGAGGTGCTATCAGACGCATGGACACTAGGTAGACTGAACCCCAGAAGACTCAGATGTGAGCCCTCAAGTCCATGTGCATCTGTCCCCCCACATGTGGGTGATGAATCCTGCCAGCCTGCAGTACGCATCAACAAGCTGTTCAGTCACAGAAACACAAGGCCAGAGGTATAAGTGCGTGTTTATACATGTTCATCCACACTGACACGCATGCCCTATGGTTGGATGACAGAATCAAACAGACAGGCTGCATTTACCACCTGAAGCAACACAGCTGTCAAAAAGAGTTTCTGCATCACAGAGGAATAAATTATGGAAGCTTGCTTCTGCCATGTGATAAAAAAAAAAAGTAATTGGCACTTTCTATATCACAATTCAGACTTTATTTCTACCAATTCTGAGAAAAAGTAAGATAAATAAACAAAGAATTTTGCCTTTTTTCTTGCAATTACGAGTTTACATCATTAAAAAATATTTCAAGGAATTGTCACCTCCCTGGTGATAGATATATATATATTTATTTTGTGTTAAGTATTTTATGAATACTAGGGATGCAACAATACAGTTAGTCCACGGTTCAATACGTACCTCGGTTTTTAACCACAGTTTTCGTTCGGTTCGGATATTTGGCCACTTCAGTTTTTTTTTTTTTTTGCAACAAATTAACAAAATATTCCCGTATATGATATAATAAACCCATTTAAAAATCTTAATAAAGCATTGCGCTGTTGTAAATTCACAAACGCTATGATTCGATTAAATATATGCGATGCTATTGTTTGCTTAGGTCTATTTTATTTTCACACACACAAAAAAAAAATAACTATTAATAATAATAGTAATAGTAATTATATATATATATATATATATATATATATATATATAAATATATATATATATCTCCTTTACCTAAACTCATTACTTCAGACTTATGTGCCCTCTAGAAGCTTGTGCTCTGCAAGTAAATGGCACATTATTGTGCCATCCAAAAGAGGCACAAAATCGCTTTTACAGACTTTCACATTAAATGTATGGTGGAATGACCTGCCCAACTCAATCCGAACAATCTGAGTCTTTAACCATTTTCAACAATTGGCTAGAAACACATCTCTTCCATCTTTATTTGACCCTCTAACTCAAAAAAAAACTTGCCCTTTTAGATTTATACTCTATTCATTGACATTAAAAAAAGAAAGAAATTAACACCAGCTCCTCTGTTCTTTTTTTTTGGTAAGGTATATATATATATATATATATATATATAGCCGATTACTGGTCAGAATAATAGACCGATCATTTGTAAAATAATAGTTGGTGACAGCTTTAATAAAAATACCATGCAAACCAAACTGTACACCAAACTGGTATACTTATAATGAAATTTTACTAATTACTTTGCTAATTTTGTGCTTAACGCACTTTAATTGTGCAGAAGTAGTGGTAAGATCCAAAGACTTCCATTACACTTTAACTTTCTTGCATTTAAAAAATTATATTATACAGAGATCACACGATCCTTATTAACAGTGACATTAAAACACATTTTAGGCATAACATTATATATATAAGAAATGTGCAATAAAGAAATACTCTAAATAATGTTTAATTATAATTTTATATCAGTAAATATTAAGTGATGTCAATAATTATGTTAAAGGATTTGAAGTAAAGTTAGCATGAAATAAATGTATTTTAAATAAATGATGGCATACCTTTTTATCTTACAATTCTCTCTTTAAACCAAAAGCAATGTGAATGCTGCTTTGAAAGAAAAATAGTTAAACACAAAGTCAGCATATTCTAAACAAGTGCAGAGAAGCATGTTAACAAAGCACAAAGTTATATTCTACACTCGAAACAAGCACCATTCTGGTCGTACGTATTTTACAGTAACGTTACTGAACATATTTAGCGGATGACATCGCTTGATTATTTAGAATCATTTGTAAAAATGACAAAAAAAAAAAAGTAGATTTTCAGATTGTAAACATCAGTAGATATAGACCAAACCCTATATGAACTAACTCTCACAAAATCCGACTTATCTCACCTGCTTTTATTCAATGCTCCTTCAGCAACCATTACAATGTCAACATGTTCACTTCCTTACACAATGGTCCAGTTCCGCCATCTAGTGGTGGAGGACCCAACTAATTGCAAGTTCCGCTCACTGCAGAGCCAAATGGCCTCCAGCTCCCCCTCTCTGGAGGTCCAGCTCCACCTCTGTGTGAACTAATGGGTGGAGTTAGGGTTAGGATAGGGTAAGGGGTAGGGTTAGGGTGTGGTTAGGTGTCTATCTCCACCCATTACCTCCAGCTCCTCCCATTTGGCTCTGCAGCGAGCACCCTCTAATTGGCTAGTTGTGCTTAAACAAGCGATTTGAAATGTATTTTTTTTAGTCAGGGGTTACTTAGGTTTTTGAAACCTAAATATTAATTGTGAAAGCATGTTCTAAATGAAAGTGTGTGATCTTCGCACCGGTTGTGTCGTTGCATTTGAAGACACTCAATAACTTTAAGACGTCTTGGGTCTTCCTTTATATTTTTAATGTCTTGTTTATCTTGCTTATCAATGCCAAACAACGACTAGTTTGAGGTCATATAAAAATGACTGAGAGAAATTTTTAAATCTACAGACAGTGACAATTATCTACTGGAATACTAGAACATATTCAACATCTCAGTATCACTTAAACTCCGCTTACATTCAAATATTACTCTACTGGCACTTAAGTGTGGAATCAAAATTAACATCAATACTTTACTACTAACACTGTTTCACTGAGGTTTTGCTGGTATTGTTCCACTGATAGTGACATAGATTAGATGGTATGAGTTCATCCATATTCACAAATCATCATCCGGATTGAGAGATTCTTTTTTACTACAAAATTCTGCATTCTGCACTTGATCAAAGTAATTTACTAACATTGTTTCACATATTCAACTGAACTAACACCATAAATCTGCAATGGAAAAAATGTCTACATACAAAACATATATGGGAAAAAAAAAGTGTTTGCTTAAGCAGTAACAACTTCACTGGGGCCATGACAAAACCATTCATTTTAATGAACGTTTCTTTTTTTTTTTTTTTTTTGGCAGGTCGTTATGTTTCACAATAAATTCTTTTTATAGTGTATTACACCTGCATCATATTTAATACCACACTTCCTACTGACTACTTATGACCTTAAGAATTTGTGTTGAGACTGATGAATACTATGAATACACAAAGCATATTTTAGCTGTGTTATATTTCTGACATCCAGAGGATGAGGGTCTGAACAGGTTTTTTTTTAAATTTATTTATTTATTTTTTTTATGCAGACTGCTATATGGTAAATTAACTGTAACTTGACTGATTTTAAAACATTCAAGAGTCTCAACCTTTAAAGCAATATAGACAGTCTTAGAGACATTTGACAGGATTTACTGTATTAACCACACAGAGCTGCCTTTAAACAGTCTTTTCAGCCATTTAAGATCAGTTTAAAGAGCAAGAGAATGAAGAGCAAAAATAAAGGCATACAAAAAAGGAGGATGATCTCCCCCTGAATAATTTCTTCAGGTCAAAGTTCAGATCTGCTGGCTCTGTGAACGACCTGATTGTAATTTGATTTTCTCTGGGGTTTGTATTTGAGCAGCTTGCTGAAGTCAGTGAGGAGCCTCTCCCAGTAACAAGACACGTCCTCCATACGGAGATGATCCAGAATAAACTTCTGACCCCTAAGGAAATACAGAACCATAAATATGAGTATTAACACAGACAATGTCTTAAAGGAATAGTTCAGCTAAAAATGGAAATTCTATGATCATTTACTTATACTAATACTTAAACCTATAAGCACTTTTTTTCTTCTGCAGAACAAAACAAACAATGCTAAACAGTTTGCCACTGACAACCATTATATGAACAAGAAAAACACTAAAACATGTCAAAATATCCTCTTCCAGAGAAAAAAGTCATACAGGTTTGGAACAACATGAGGGTGAGTGAACCATGATGTACTCTCTGTATACACCTTACAAACTAGAATAAAGGGTAAACTCATTAAAAGACCGACCAATTTGTTACCTTATAGCAATTTCTTCTGCTACACCATCATTTTCTTTCACAAACTGAAGCAGCTCTCTAACAAGAGAAGGAAAAACAGTTTATATGCAGTTCTCTGCTGGTGTTCTCATTTCTTTTTACGATTTGTTATATATGTAAGAAAATCTAAAACTGAAATTGGCACATTGATTGCTCATGGTCATGTCATTTGCTATAGAAATACAGATATAACATACTTTGTGATATGCAAAATGATTTTGAGCAAACTAAGATTTGAACCCTTTATCATTGTTACTAGGCTCATTAATATAGTTTGGCAAAAGTGTTAAAGGTCCAACAGGCTAATATTATTAAAAGCACAGAATGTAAAACATTTACCAAAAAAAAAAAAAAAAGTAAAAATGTTTAAGTTACCCGAGATCAGACATGTCCTGTTTGACAGGAATATAGTGAACCCAGGGCTTGAGCTGAGGGTAAAAGAACTCAAGCCAGTCCTCACCGACGTGAAAAACCAATGATCCACACAGGAAAAGATGCTTCAAACGGAAACTAGCAGCCACACCTCGGAAGTTAAAAAGGTATCTGAGAGACAGGGAGAACAGACAATCTATAACAAAATATCTTAATGATGGTTCACTGACGAAAATCTGTTTCAGTGCTACTGCTCATGCAAAAGCAGAAATGAGACAGGTCTTACTTGTATTCACAGTGGTCAACTAGGGGGATTTCTTTGGCTGGGGGTCTACCCAGAGTATCCTGAGGAAAAACAACAAAACAAAATTGTAGTTCTGACATGACAGAGTCTAGAGCAGAAATATAAAACAAATGATTTTGAGTTTGCTGAAGATATTAAAACGCCTCTAGCTTAGTCTAGAATAGTGTTTCCCAAGCCTCAAACTCCAAGCAATGTCAATACATACACTCGGACATACGGCACTATATAGTATATATATACTTCGGTGTCATCATGCTTTTAATCTACATTATTATGCAAAAGTTTGGAAAGAATCTATGAAAATGTGAATAATTTTAACAAAATAAAAGAGATCATACAAAATGCATGTTATTTTTTTGTTTAGTACTATTTAGTAAAAGATGTTTACATATAGTCCACAAGACCAAAAAATAGCTGAAATTATTAAAATAACCCCCTTCAAAAGTTTGGGAACCCTTGGTTCTTAATACTGTGTGTGGTTACCTGGATGTTCTACGACTGTTTTTTTGGTTTTGTGATAGTTGTTCTTGAGTCCCTTGTTTGTTCTAAACAGTTCAACTGAGCACTGCTCTTCAGAAAAATCCTCCTGGTCTTGCAGATTCTTCAGTTTTCCAGCATCTTTTGCATATTTGAACCCTTTCCAGCAGTGACTGTATGGTTTTGATATCCATCTTTTCACAGTGAGGACAACTGAGGGACTCAAACAAAACTGATTGTTCTCCAGAAGGAAACACGATGCATTAAGAGCTGCGGATGAAAACTTTCTGAATTTGAAGATCAAGGTAAATTGTACTTAATTTGTGTTCTGGGAAACATGCAATTATCTTCTGTTGCTTCTGAAGGGCAGTACTAAACGGAAAAAAAAAGATATTTCTACTAAATAAGAAAAATTTTTACATGTTTATCCTGTTCAAAAGTTTTCACCCTCCGGCTCTTAATGCATTGCGTTTCCTTCTGGAGCATCAGTGAATGTTTAAACCTTTTTTGATAGCTGTGTTTGGGTCCCTCAATTGTCCTCAGTGTGAAAAGATGGATCTCAAGTCACTGCTGGAAAGGGTTCAAATATGCAAAAGATGCTGGAAAACTGAAGAACAGTATTCAGTAAACTCATGAACAACCATCACAAAACAACAACAAAAACAGTCGTAGATCATCCAGGTAACCACACACAGTATTAAGAACCAAGGGTTCCCAAACTTTTGAAGGGGGTTACTAAATAATTTTAGCTTTTTTTTGGTCTTGTGGACTACATGAAAACATCTTTTATGTAAAATATCAGTACTAAATAAAAAAATTAATAATAATAATAATAAGCATATTATATGATCTCTCTTATTTTGTTAAAATTATTCACATTTTCACAGATTCTGCAAGGGGTTCCCAAACTTTCGCATAAAACTGTATATAGACTACTTCAACAAGCCTTGTCGAGTCAAGTTATATTTATTTCAATAGCACTTTACACAATACAGATTGTTTCAAAGCAGCTTCACAATAATAAACAGGAAATAGCAGAATCAATGATGCAAACTCAAAGACGACAGTACAGCTTCTTCCATTAAGCAACTCTAAGACACAAGAGTGTCATTACTTAGCTCCAGTCAGTTTGGTGTATAAAGTTCATCAATTAGGAAAACAAATTAATTTTGAATGAATGGTGTGATACTGATCGAGGATGTCTTCCATATGTTAAATAAGGATAAACAAACCTTCTCAGACTTCCAGGCCTGGTTCTTAGTGTACTCGGCATCCACAAGGTCTGGGGCTTCTCTTGAGAGAAGGATTAGTGGGTCCCTTTCTGAACTGGTTCTACAAATATTGGCAAAACTGATCAGTTTATGCTGAAAACAACACTGCATTTACCTGTATGTTGGAGACACAACTGACCTAGAGCCTCTAAAGAATCCTTTTGGACTTTTTTTCTTCCAGGGCCATCGAGCAGCTGATCTGAAGAGTATGAACTAAACATTAAAATATATCTAATGGCCTGAAATGGACTGTAATGCAGTTAAACCTCTGCATGATCTCTAGCATTCTTAAATCTTTGTTACACACTTTTTCAGGTCATCCCTCATGAGGTCCCATCGGCCCAGCCCAGTGGGGTAAATGGGCCATACAGCAGGACCTCCCTCCCAAAATGTCCATGCAGGGTACATGATGTCCTGGTAGTCTGCCGTCTAAACAATGAACAAAACTACAACTATGTTAATAGACATTAATACAATTAGAGCCCTACTAATATTAATTTTGTTGTGGAAATAAATAAACCAAGCACTTTTTGAATGTTGAAAATAGGATTTTCTATTCATGCATAAAAAAGATATATATTTATTTTCTGCATTAATAGAAAGTGGAGCTATGGAATCAGTCAGTATTAGTAATCTAAAGGCAGAGGCACAAAGTAATGTAAATTGTATTAATATAATTAAGCATGATAAATCACATACTACTGATGAAATTAGTACACTGTTCAGTGGAGCTATAGTAGTCAACATTTGAAGTGGATCAAAAAAATTCATCAAAGTTGTCCTAAAACAAGAATGGTTATTGTTTTAGTTTTAGGACAACTTCGATGAAAAGTGTTGATCCATTTAAAATGTTGACTACTGTATACAGGGGTGTGGTTGTACACACCTTACTGAAAGAAAGTACAGGCAAGACTGGCTGAACCCATCCAGGAACCTGTGGATAATCACGCACATTAATCACCACCTCCAAATCTGGCAACCGTTTAATCACTTTTATGATGAAGTGCTCAACACCACTGCATCTGCAAATAAAGAATAAATATTCAACATGCATAAGCACACAATAGGATCATGATTTTGCTAAAAAAAAAAAAAAAGAAAAACATGTAACACTTCACCAACCTTGCTGGAAACATGCAGCTTTGTTCTCTGTACAACTTGTTTCCGATGATCTGGTAGTGCGTACCAACACCTCTGTGCACTGTGTCTGCCATCAACCCCTCAGATATACCATTTTTAAATGGCCTAAGGTCATCTTTCAAGACACTGCAATCAAAAGAGTGATGGAGGATAGTCTACATTATACAGCTGCATGCATCTGCAATGTGTGTATTTATTGGTAAGATCTGCTATGAACAAGAGCTACTTTAAATTTGTAAAACTGACCTGAGATGACAACTGCAGTTCTCCAGACTGCATGGCTGGTAATTTTGTGTGGCTTCTGTGATCTTCGTGATGAATGACTGCCAGCGTTTGGCTGATGGAAAGACAGAGGGAAAATAAATCTTAAAAAAAATCTGTTCAAAACTCTCTGTTCATTCAATATTTGTTCTAAACACACAGATCATTGACTGTAACAGTAAGATATGCTGTATTTTCAAAACAGAGTTTTTACATTTCTGAAGGTAAATGTAAAACTAGGAAAACAATATTTAAGGATTAAATTAAATGGAACACAATACATTAATAGGGTCTCTAAATGCAAATGTCTTGTATAAGCAATACTTGAAAGTTTGAAAACGCATTTTCAAAAACCAATTACCTTCTGTGTAACAGATCAAAATGAAGTGAGTTTATGATAAAAACAAAAATATTTGCCAGTGGTCTCAAAAAAAAAAAAAAATTCTTTCCCCACTCAAATATTTATTGTTTTAAGCATAAACTTCATGTCGCATCTGTATCTTGTATGGATGACTTTATATGGCAAAACAAGACAAATACTAATGCAAAAATACTAATGAAGATTTAACGCCATTTAACGCCAGGACTATGAATTTAAGACCTGCAAAAACATCAGTAGATTTGCTGTCTAAACTTTGCTAATGCTAAAGACGCAGGTACAAAAATCTACAGTATTAAGATTCAGATGTGAAAATTAACAAATTAAAACGCGACCGACCAAAGACAGATAACTGTCAGAATCAAACCAAAATTCTGTAAGTTCTTACCGTTATCTGAAAGACACAATTCAACTCCATTCAGCAAAAGAATAAAAGACGGCAAAAACAGCCATGGTAGCTCCATTTTTCTGCATCAATTAAGCGTGACTGGCTCGATTTGAGGAGAAGTCGATGAATGTACTAGTATGGTCTGAAACTAGATTAGAAGTCCCACTTTGACATAAAGGCTGTTAAACATAATATAGTATTTTAGTGGATCTCTAAACATCGGAATTTTAGTGAAGTAATCATGCTGCACTTAATAGATGCTTTCTAGGAACACGTGTTCTTCAGGGGTTTAAATCTAGAAAAGGGGCATTTATCACTACAAAGAAATTCCAAAATAGCTTAGCAGTTACTATATATAATTACTATTGTTGCATTATTAACATAAAGTTGTAATTTAATAAAGTCCTTTGACGTCATGATATTGTTCTCCCTAGGCACCAAAAAAAACCTTCACATCGGCCTGCAGGTGGCACTTTGGCTCCATGCAATGATATATCAAACTGTAAATCAGGGGTCATCAAACTTGTTCGTCCAGGGCTGGTGTCCTGCAGAGTTTACCTCCAACTTTCCTCAACACACCTGCCTGGAAGTTTCAAGTATACCTAGTAAGACCTTGATTAGCTGGTTCAGGTGTGTTTGATTAGGGTTGGAGCTAAACTCTACAGGGACACCGGCTCTCCAGGACGGGGTCTGGTGACCCCTGCTGTAAATCAATATGCAATTAAGTAACTAAAAAATAATTTAGTACGGGCCGTTGAATTATTGAAAAATAATGCACACCCGACGTGTTAGAAAATAATAATAATGAATGAGATCAAAACACTTCACCTCATTATTTTTCAAATTTCCATTAGCACATTACCGAGCCCTAAGAAGAATTGGTTTACAGTTAATTTAGTAAAAATAGTGAAAATAACACTGGTCTGAACCTAAATCTGGAGATTATAGTTTCTTCTTTTTTATTTCTTCCTATTCTACCTAACCATATTTTTTATTTGAATGCTATAAAACTATCTCAACACAAAAAAAAACTATCTTCCTCCTATTTTTTTTTTTTTTTTCATTTGTTGCCTAATCATGCCCTTGTTATATTTAACATTTATGCCTATATCTCTTTGCTTTGCAAAGTGCTTCTCTGATCTTTTTTCCATTTTCCTCTACATGAGTATGAAGTACCCATCATCTAAATCCTATATACAGTATAATCTTTGTAATATTTCAATCAAGATGTCTGCTCTTCTGTCGGTATGTTCCCAGTGTTAACCCTATATTCCTATTAGCCTACACTCTCAGAAAAAAAAAAAGTATAAAAGCTGTCACCAGGGCTGGTATAAATATGCACACTTATGCACACTTTCGGGTAAATAAGGTACAAATGTGTACCTTTTAAAAGAGTACCGCTCCCAAGACAGCTTTTGTACCATTTATTCTGAGAGTGTACCCTAACTGTGGATATATAGGACTCTTTGTCATGTGTTCAGGTGACCTACATCTTGAGTTTTTTCACAATGATTATCATCTACATGTTGAGAGATTTGTACTGTCATTCCCTATGGTACTCATGTCTGTCCTCCTTTTCTTCAGATCATGATTATTTTTAGCTTTTAAATGACTGGGTCACTAAAAGAGGCCTAAATTCATCAGGGGAATACTCATTGGAACGTCTATCAAATATCTTATCCTATCATGTCTTTGCCTAATTGTTGGGAAGAGGTGAGGTGGTAGAGTGAGGAAGAGAGCTACACATTGAGTCTCACTGTCCTGCAGGATCTTACCTGGACTCTTTCCATCAAACTCTTCTTTTCATTCACCTGTTTAATCATTGCTATTATGCTGCCCATCTGGCTTGTCTTGGTTTCCTGCATGGATTTTCTCCTGTTCTCTTCTGCAGAGGAGGGTCTGGAATTTCCCAGTTTCGATGGCAAGGACAGAGTTCTTAATGTCAATGAGAGGAACTATAAGAAGGCTTTAAAGAAGTATGACATGATGTGTTTGCTGTATCATGAACCCCTGCCTTCAGATAAGGAACTCCAGCAGCAGTTTCATATGAGAGAGATGGTTCTGGAGGTAAGAAAGCATTGAGCGAAAGAGACTGAGGATATAAGGAGACTTTTAAAAAATATATTGCAAAACCTTATTAGAATGGTTAAGATGTGTACACTCATATGTTTTCAAGGTGTATAAAAATATGTATCAGTTTTTACTTCATGGTTATGTAAGGTACATTTAAATGTAACTAATTACATTTTTATTTAAAACTGTATAAAAGTTTTTTAGCATGTTATAGTATGATACAAACATTACATGTATACCAACATGGCACATGCATTTATAGTACATTTTTAAATATTTTTATCTTCCTCATTTTAATGTATTTATTTATTTATTTATTTGGACATTAACCATTTGTCATTGACCTAGTTTTAGCTTTTTTTTTACCTAAGTGATCTCTGGAACCTGTATAAGCACCTCCTGGTTTCAAATGCTTGAAAATACTAGATCTGAGGAAGGCTCTTTGGGATAAGCAGCTGAGTGAAGTGCTATAATCCAAATATCAAAAATTGTGTTAGATGTTAGCTCCATAAAAGAGTTACAACTGACTGGATCAGGGTGTCAGACTGTACATCTGCTTTCTGTGTCTAGACAGTACCTGATGTGCAATTTAGTGTGAAGACTGACCTGATTTTGAGGCTGACAAAGGCTCCACAAACACCAAACACCAATTCTGGGTCTGCTTATGATAACAAAGTTGATCAGTATAGTATTTGACTAAGCAGATATCAGCCATACATGTAGTGGCCTAAAAGCCAACCAAAACCGCAGGAGCTGAGTGCAAGAATAACTTGACACGTGTCAGTCGTCCATTACATTTGCATCTTGAAGTTTCTTTGATTGACCAAAAACTTAACATTGAAGGATTTCTTGAAGCATTTGAAGATTATTTTTATCAAGGCAAAATTTTATTAATTTACGGTCAACAAACCAATGTGTGCTCCCCCGCTCCTTCCTACCAACCAACCTGTCCCCACAAAAGGTGCTTTAATTCTTACATAATTAATGATACTCCCAAATTTTTCCACGATCACAAGACATTACGCATGAATGTTTACATGGCTCCTATAATACATTATACAAAATTCTTTAGATATACTGTGGTAGTGTTGCTCCAGACTAAATTGCTATTATAGACAGCAGCATTTCTCACACTATGAATGTACTTATGTGTCTCTTCCATGCATCACCAGCTTGCTGCTCAAGTTCTCGAAGACAAGGATATTGGTTTTGGATTGGTAGACTCACATAAAGATGCTAAGGTTGCCAAAAAGCTTGGTAAGCGGCTTTGTTCCATTGAGAATTGCTATTTAGATAATGAAGTTTTCTTACATTGCTGTTTTAATAACAAACACCTAATATGTTACGGTATTGTTGAGGTTCGACACACAACATCCTCACTGAATCATGTGATCTTTGTCCATTAGGTCTGGAGGAGGAAGGAAGCATCTATGTGTTTAAGGACGAAAGAGTGATTGAGTTTGATGGAGAGCTCTCTGCAGATACACTGGTTGAATTCCTGTTGGATGTGAGTAAAATTTGCTGGGCTGGATAAATGTCGGGAAGTTGATTAAGCAATATTAAATTATTCATTTATATTATATTTTTACTAGGACTGGCATACGATTAATTGTGATTAATTGCATACAAAATAAAAGCTTGCGTTTGCCTAATATATGTGTGTGTACTGTGTGTAATTATTATGTATATATAAATACAAGCACATTCATATATATATTCAAGAAGTATATGTATTTATTATATTTTTTATGGAATTTATATTATATATAAATAAAAATATTTTGTACATAACATATTTCTCTTAAATATATACATTAATTTGTGCGTATTTATATATACATAATAATTACACAAAGTACACACACATATATTAGGCAAACTCAAACTTTTATTTTGTATGCGATTAATCATTTGACAGCCCTAATTTTTACATATAAATAATATTTTTGACTTAATTTTGTAGTTAATTTTCAGTGATGTGTGTGCTTCACATCATTCTTCAGCTGTTGGAGGACCCAGTGGAGTTGATTAGTAACCCCATGGAACAACGTGCCTTTGAGCGAATGGATGAAGACATACGCCTTATTGGCTACTTTAAGGGTGAAGACTCTGAACGTGAGTGGCCTTTTTGCTTCCCAATAAATGCTGCATGTAAAATTATGATTTTGCAACTATATGTTCTAATCAGTAGCGTGTTTAGGCACCATGCAAACCAATGAGTGGGGCCCCATGGTCCATGGTGGCCTCCCAGAATTCTACTTCTATTGAGGGGGACCTCGATAAAAATCTAACAAAGAAAAAGGAAAGTGGGAAAAACCAAATCAACGTCCAAATCAAACTCAGACTAAAATGTAGTTTACTGTGTTGTTACCCCCCTTCTAAAAGGCGTGTCCATGTGCCTTATCATAAATCCAACAGAGGAGGGAAGGAGGGAGTTTGGGAAGGGAGAAGGGACACCAAGGTCAAGGGAGGATCCAAGGAGGAGATGTTGGTGGAAGAAGTCAGAACCTGAAGGAAGGAGGACCCATGGTGTAGTCAGAAGCCCAACCAACTAAGGTGGAGACAACGGTGGTAGAGACCAAGGCATAACTACTGAGCCAAAGACCCAGGGTGTCTCCGAGGTAGAGACAGGGGCTCAGCAGGCCACGTCAGAGCTGGAGGGAGTGCGTACTGAGGTGGAGCCGGAGGGAAGGAGGAGCCTGGCAGAACAAGAAGGATGGAGGGACAAGGCACAGCCAGAGGACTGGTAGACCGTGGTGGAGGCAAGTCAGCGACTAACCAAGCCAGAGCCAGAGGAACGAGGGAGCCCAGTGAAGTCCGAGGACTGACAGAACTCAATGGAACTGAGGGAGCATGGAGCCAAGGGAGAGCCTAAGGGTCAGAGGGCCTAGGTGGAGTTAGGCTAGGAGGCCTGAGGTATAGCATGTGGGACTGAAGGGATACAGTGGAAGTAGGGCTGGATTTATCAGAGGAAGAGAGAGAGAAAGGCTAGGTGGGAGCAATGTCACTGAAGAGGAATTCGTACTGGTTAATGAAGTACTGGTTAACAGAGTACTTTGTACTGATTCATGCACCTGGTCAGACTGGTAGGCCAGCTTTGTCCCCCAGGATGGATGTGTCTGCAGGCTCTGGATCCTTAGAGGGCATAAGCTATGGTACATGGTTTGTGGCGAACATCAGCTCTGGCTCTGGGTCTGTTTTGTAGATGGAAGATGGAACACAAATAGACAGAAAACAAGATAAATATATACTACAAACCATTGAAAGCAATGAAAAACAGGTGTGGTGAATTAATTAAACAATTATGGTAACAAAAGCAAACAAAGGAAAACTGGAAACAGTGAAACTCAAAGACCCACTTGAACTCAGTATCTACATGTCATTTTAACCTTCTGGTGTTTTTCTGTCATTTTGATTTTGTTTTGTTATGTTTTGTTTTTGTTTTTTTTTCCTTCCGACTTCATTGGAATGGTACAAAACTTGAATAACTTGAATAGTCAAAAATGACCACATTGGAAATTAATGGTAAGTTCATCTAGTGGAAACGTTTGGTACAGTGCCCAAAAAGTTTTACTGAAAGCAATTTTTTTTTAAGATATCAACCTCAAATTTGAAACAACTTAGATTTAGATTAAGCTTTGGTTTTCTTGTAGTTTTAGAGTAAAACATGTTTAATAAAACATATTTCATATAAAATTGTTTTTTTTTTAATAACAAAAAAATTCAACTTTTATAGCATAAGTTCACTTAGTGTCTTCCAACTGTCTTTTTTAAAAAGAGACCGAATTAAATTCTGTGCTCCAAAGCATTCAAGATTCACTACAGTTTAATAAATGTAATAAATGGATCACTATTCCATAAAAATATTTAGTACCCTTTTTTAGTAAAAACATTATCAGTCTAAAATATAGTACATTCATTTCACTTAGGGGGAAAAATGTCAGGCACAGCAACATCACAGGGTTAACCAGGCACTATGATAACCACACAGACTATTAAATGTCTAATTGGATTTCAAGATTTCAACACAGTTATAGAGCCATTCCCCAAAAAAGGCACAGCAGAGAAAATGCAAGAGGATTTATTTTCGTTACATGACTGCTATAAAGCTTTTATTAAAAATCCCATTTCAGCTGGGAAGACTTTGCTGTAACCTCTGGTTATTTTGTAAGAACAGAAGCTGTGTGGTGCTTCAGCATTCCAGTTTTTACCATGTTATTACAGTTTTTTTAAATGTGTGTTTATATTTTCCTAACTTTCTTTTTATTTCTCAGATTATAAGGCCTTCCAGGTGACCGCAGAGAAGTTCCAACCTTACGTGAAGTTTTTTGCCACTTTTGACAAAGGGGTGCGTAAAGTCCATTCCTTTAAGATAACAAGAATGAAACCATGAGATGTGTTATTGTGGTATACAAGAATGTGTATTTATACACAAGAGTGAGAGGACAATAAATTGTAAATGTTTCATGCTGCAGGTGGCTAAACAATTGACTCTAAAAATAAATGAAATTGATTTCTATGAGCCCTTCATGGATGAGCCTGTCACCATTCCTGGGAAACCCAACTCAGAGGAGGAAATAGTGGATTTTGTCAATCAACACAGAAGGTGATATCAGTGGAATCCTCAGAACTTTGCCATTGCCAAAGATCATCTAAAAAATGAATTTCATTCTAAAAGCAAAGTGTTTGATCTTCACTTAGGCCCACTCTGAGAAAGCTTCGTGCTGAGGACATGTTTGAAACTTGGGTGAGCAAGACTGGATTGTGGGAGTATCTGTAGGCCAACTGAATGTTAACTGTCAATTAAATGGCTGCTGATTCTTTGCTTGAAGTGATCTGTCTCTGCTCAATCAACAGGAGGATGACATGGACGGAATCCACATTGTTGCCTTTGCTGAGGAGGAGGATCCAGGTTTTCAATTCCTTACAAGAGAGAACAACAAGCTGACAATTACTTACTTACTTACTGCCATCACCAAGACTAGATTTAGTAGCACAGAATGATTTTCCTAATAGCGTTTAACATTTAATTTGTGCTTATTTCTTTTTCATTTCATAGACGGTTATGAATTCCTGGAAATTCTAAAGGAGGTTGCAAGGGACAATACTAAAAACCCAGATCTCAGCATTGTTTGGATTGATCCTGATGAATTTCCTCTGGTGAGACAATATTGCTACACAATGTTTCTCTGCTTGATTTAAAAAAAACATTATGACAATGTTGTAATGGTTAATTTGTCTCCAGTTAACTGCATACTGGGAGAAAACATTCAAGGTGGACCTTTTCAGACCCCAGATTGGTGTGGTGAATGTGACTGATGTAAGTTGGTTATGATGTTATTTTATTCTTTCTGTCCTCACCTGCATCTGTTTATTAAAACACTTTTATTTAAAAGCATCTCTATCCTACATTGAGATGTATGACACATCATACCCTTTTGAGAGAAAGCTTCACATAACATATTAATGACCTATAACATAATAAACCATTTTAACACACATTTTACAGGCCTAACGACTGCTGAAATATTATTTTACTTCTACAATAAAATAACATTGCTGCACAAATTTGAGAAGCAAATGCTCTCTTTATGCTTATTTAATAGCTAAATAATTCATTCATTTATTTATTTGTTGATTTATTCAAGATTCTTTGTGGCCAGCTGCTTAGACTAGGCTTAATTTAGTCAACTATTTTGTTTTTCTTCAAGACTGGTTATAATTTTTTAAGGTCAGTTTAATAAAAAGGTCTAATCTGAATCTGAAAAATAAGACTTGGCTAACTGCTAGTTGATTCAACAAGTTGTTAAGACAGTCTTAACAAAGTGGCTATGTTTATGCAACTGGACTCTGGTTGCTGTTTGTAACTTGAATGTGCAAGTCATTCCTCATTCGCTTCCAGTTATTTGCTGTAAAAAAGTCCGTTGTGCTGCTTAATATTGCAAACTGGTATTTCTTATGTTATTTTAAAGTATTTAAAATATGATAATCATAAACAAATGGGTTTGTAGCACAAATAGTTTTAGTTTACTGCACTTTGTTACTGTTCTAGTTATTTTCTTAATGAATCAAAAGTCTGACATGTTCACAGAAAACAGCTTACTTCTGCTGTGCAAATTAAGGTATAAAGCCTAAGTATTCTAAATTCTTACATCATCTTTTATGTGATTGTGTGTGTGTGTGTTAACTAGGCTGACAGTGTGTGGTTGAACATGCCTAATGATGAAGCTTTACCGTCAGCTGAGGAGCTGGAGGACTGGATAGAGGATGTTCTCTCTGGAAAGGTCAACACTGAGGATGATGATGATGATGATGATGATGACGAAGACGACGATGATGATAGTAGCGATGAAGACCATTATGGTGATGATGATGATGATGATTAAGTGGTATATAGAAAAACTATAACCACAGAGTTCTGTAACAATCTTTCCACAGATTGTATTGATTCTTTTCATTTTACTGACTGATGGTTATTAATTGCAGAGTTTACTTGATTTATTATAGAACTGTCTGCATTGCCAGCAAGAGACAATTGATAATGCAAAATGCAAAAACATATAATGACATATTATAATTCTGGTGCTGCTTATTCATCTGGAACTGTATATGACTGTAACTGTAAGATAGCTACAAAAAATAAGGTGTTCTGTAGTATTACTTGTGAATTTTTTGGCACACTTGAGATGTATCAACATGTTCAATAAAGGACACAACATATTATTCTGTTATATAGTCTGTTTTGGTATATACCTGTATGCTTAATCATATTTCAGGGGCAGATTTGTACCTAGAAGTGAGCTAAATATGAATAAACTTCCTTTTGTCGGCATCCAGCAATACCCTTATTTGTAAAAGCAATATATAAAAATATAAGAAGATTTCTATTTGGATTAGGTTATAGTATTTCTGTCATGACAGCTCTCGGAGGGATTGGCATGGTAATGTACATGACAATGTTAATGTATTTGGTCTTGGCGGAATAGATCTGCTACGCTGCTGCTGCTGCTGTGGCAGAGCAAGTACCGAGACTTGCTACTGCCAATACATCTACAACATGATACTGTGAGCATGTAAGAAATACTGCTGCTGCACATATAACACTCATGAAATAACCCCCATTAGGCATACATGAAACACCTCGTAGCAGATCTATACAGGTGGAGCTGGGAAAGGTGGAGGTTTCTGAAGGACGCTGCAAACTGCTACAAACAAGCACCAGTCATATATTTAAATGTTGAGCATTTAGCAGTAGCTTATTGGCTACCGATACGGGAAAGAACCAATCAGCTGTGCCATGTGATGATGTCATCAGATTAAGTTAGACCTATCAGACTGCGCCATCTAGAGTTGCATGCCAGAACTTTGTATTTATAACTAGTTGTGTATAAAAATATCAGAAGTCTACACTGTCAGAAAAAAAGGTACAGTTCTGTCGCTGGGGCGGTACCCTAAGGTACAAAGTGAAAAGGTACAAATATGTACGTTTAAAGTACTAATATGTACCTTTCAGGTACCAATGTGTACTTTCAAAGTACTAAAATGTACCTTTAAGGTACTTATATGTACTGTTTAGGGGTAGGTTAGGTACAAAGATGTACCTTTTCACTTTTGTACCTTAGGGTACCACCCCAGTGACATAACTGTACCTTTTTTTTGAGAGTGTATGGAACAGCTCTATTTAGATAGCTATGTAAATGTCTTTGTGGGTTTCTTATGAACGTGAGAGCAGGGTCTCATAATGATTATAGAATTTAGAATTTATTTGACATCTGTGGAGGAACATCTACAGACGAAGCCGCAAAGTAATTTAATTCTGCAGAAACTACATCTGTGCACCATCAGATTAAGGGATTAAACTGGAATGCAAAACACTTACACTCACCCTCAATATGTATGCTCTTTCCAATGAGATTTATGACATGATCCAGATGACTCACACCCATATGACTCGCCCATATGAAGCAGACCAACCACATGACTGATGCAACCTTTGAGGGCAGCCAATCTCTAGCAAAACTTAGGTGAAAATCCAGTGTGGCAAGTTTGAAATAGCAGCTTTACCTCTGTAATGAATCATAGAAAGTCTTCTTGAGTGATTTACTACCACGGCATGTGTTTGCACACAGAGTACAGTGTCTCACATGATTAGAAGTAAACTCTAAACTTAGAGCGTGACATTGCTAATTGGCTTACACTTTAATTAGTTGCAATCAGAAGGAATGAATATTTATAATCTGGCCCACATGAGTAATAAGCTCATGAACTAGTTCAGAACAAAAGATCAAAGTACAGTTGTTATCATGTAATCAAAACATGCATATAGTTCAACAACCTCAACAGGTACAGTATACATACTTTGCAGTAAGAAAAGTTACAGATGAATTTCAGTGTTACTAAAAATGTCTGTTTTATTCAAATGTTTAATGTGAGCTTTGAAGCATATTTGTTATAACAAAATCAGGCATATAAACAGTGGCCTTCGGCAAGTGAGATGTGAGCTGTAAATTGTGAATGACTTAATAACACACATACATACACACACTGTGTAAAAGCAGAGGCACAGTCACATTATGAGTGGTTTATATAAAGTTACCCAGTCCACATCATAGTCTTAAAAAATGTATAAAAGTTTTAGCAAAAAATAGCATTCGATAACATTGGAATATAGAATGAGGGACAAGTGAAGAATAATAATAATCCACGATAAAAATCCATAATAAAAAGTGTAACTTAAAATGCCAGACTACATGAAGAAAAAAAAAACAGGGAAATGACAATGTTAACACATCAATTTTTCCCCTGAAGAGGGTGCTGTGATGGTCAAATCTTCCAATGACAGAAAAACGTAAAGTGATGAAAAATAACATTGTCATCAAACTTGCATGAACAGACTTTCTTCTGATATTTTGAGAAATGTCTCAGTGTTTGTATTACGCATATAATGGAAGTCAATGACAACCAAAACTGTTTGGTTTCAAACACTGCTTCAAAATGCCTGTGTGTGTTCAAACAAGATTGAAATTTAAATTTTTGTGTAAGTTATCCCTTGATCCCTTGATATAGATTTCAAGCAGTCCTATGTTTCTAAATAAAATTAAATTGTATTTGTTATGCATAGATATGACCTGTTACTTGAACACTTGTGATAATCCTTTGAAACTTGTGATGATCCCACTCTGAAAAAAAAATATGGCTGACAAGGGCTGACAGCAACAACATTCTAAATCCAGGTAAAATGACCAATGGTCATGATGACCAGTCAGTTGTTTTTCAGCAGTATCTCAACATTGATAGACAAAACATTCCAGTTCTCTAAGGGGACATTCTTAAATTTCATAGACCTAGATGACATTCTTATGAGCCATTCATGACAGTTTTTATAGCTACACTGCTGTGAGGCATAGAACAAGAAACAGGACAGGACACAAGAGATCACACATCATCTCTACTTATCTGAACAGCTCAAATTGAGTCCATGTCCAATTACAACTCCCTACAGTCTGCTGCAAAGAGCACTTCTTAAAATACATGACATACAGGGTACAGGCCAAGCACCTTTTTATTCCCAGAGATCTGGGATTTAGGCATATGGTTTTAGTGATCATATTTCTAATTGTCATGAGGACAAAAAAATAAATAAATAAAAGCAGCACAGGTACATGTTCTCTGTAAAGTCATAACAGTATCCTTAAGCACCATTATCTTAACTGTATTCTTATCCATTCTGTTTCACCAAAGCCTTTTATCTCAATATCAGCTTTTCAAGCCATAACTATTTTTTTTGACTTTGTCAAAATTATGGCTTTTCATTTCATAATAGATTTTTAATCCCATAATTATGAACTTTTATCTCAAAATTAGAAATAATTTCAGCTTTGACTTAAATCACAATTAAAAAGTCAGTGACATTAATCAAAATTATGACATACTTTTTTCATACTTTTTTACTTTTTAGAAATGAGGTCCAGTTCTTTGATGTTTACCAAACAACATGTAATGTTATAGTGTGCTATCAAATGTGTCTGGTTTCAACATTTGCCTTAATGCTTGAAAGCAGATTGTGATTTTTTTTTTTTTTTTCATTTTTGTCACGTGCTTAAATAATCCAAAACTATACAATCTTCACAAGTCCAACATTTACTAATAAGAGAAATGATTAAATAAAAGCATTAGGTCTGATCAAGAAATTTAAAAATGAAAATATGTATGTGATCATTGTTTTAATTGAGCAATGTCGCTCTCTTTCACACACACACACACACACACACACACACACACTCTCAAATATATATATCAGACATTAGAAAACAAAGACATGTTCCTATCAGCAGAAAAAGTTTGTTAAAAATGTGCACTGGTAATTTTTGATGTGCATTTACAGTAGTAGAAAGTCATTTGGCTGAGATGATGTGCTTGTGATCCATACAATGTGAAAACCTGTTGCTTTTAACGATACAGTAATTGGCCATGTGTCTCAAAGTCTCATTTGTGCAGCTCCAACTGCACTGTGGTGGATCTTACAGAAAGTCTGCAGATTACATTCCCAGACTCTTTATGAAGAGTAGTGAAGCAGAGAAAATATGCCCACTTGAGTCCATCCATTTCTCTGTGATCCATTGAAGAAGTGTTTGATTGCACCCACTATCCTCCATCCTTTACTATTTCTGTATTTTACAAACATTGATAAGTAGTCTTCAATTATTATATTCAACCTCCATAACAATTTTATCTAATCTGATTTTGTTGGGCTTAACTGCAAATGTGTTAATTCCAAAGAATATGTAAGCGCAAACTGATAAATGAAAAAGAATATACTAAAATATTTGATATATATATATATATATATATTTTTTTTTTTTTATTTGAAAGTCAAATAAAAATACATCCCAGAGGAAAGAGTCTTTGCTGAAAAAAAAAAAACAAATCTCTAAACTGAAGTCTCAGACTGCAGTCGAAGCACAAACTTGTGTGACTTTGGGTCGATGAATTCTTCAGCAAGCTGTATGTAAGGTATCTTTTTGGTAGTGACCACTAGACTGAAGTCAATGCATTTGAGCAGAAAAACGGTCCCATCTTTCAGACCACTGGTAACTGACGCTTCGCTGATAAGGGTCCACTGTCTGGCTAGCCAGCGGTCCTTTCCATATTGCAGTGTAGGTCCTGTGGTCAAATAACTCTCCAGAAATGCCTGAAAAACAAAAAGACAAAAATACACAGCACTTCAGCAATACAGTCATCTAATATTAGACACAAGTTAATAAGAGCTTGATAATAATGAGTCAACATATCTTTGCAAATACATCTTTGACTCCACTAAAGGTTCCACTTACTTTTTCTGAAACCTGGCACATTGTATCAGTCTTAATCAATACATTTTGCATCCTAGATTCTGCTCAATCATGGCATACTATTCTCACGTTTGTTCATGCGAGTAAAACTGTATATTTTTCTAGTTTTAAGACTCTCATGGCACTCATAATTATTAAATACACTTAATGTCTATAACTGCATCTAAATGCTTAAAGTATAAGTTCACTTCCAGAACAAAGATTTACAGATAATTTACTCATCCTGTCACGCTCATGTGTAGGAAGGAGACGTAGAACGATGAAATATAACAAAATGGCTTTAATAAAATCCAACAAGGGGTACATCCAGACAGAAACAGCAGGGAAACACACACACTAACATAACTTTAAGATCAGATGACAACCACAGAACTGAATACAACATATAAAGGGGTGCTAATGATACAAAGACAGGTGTGGTTGATTAACCAATAAAGACTTAACAAGGAACGGAACAGGAAAGACCATATAAGGGCACAGAAGGGAGACACCAACAAAACAGTCCACAGGTGTGTGACACATCCCCTTGTCATCCATGATGTTCATGTCTTTCTTTTTTCAGTTGGTAAGAAATTATGTTCTTGAGAAAAATATTTCAGGAATTATCTCCATATAGTGGACTTCAATTGTGCCCCCAAGTTTGAACTTCCAAAATGCATTTTAAATGCAGCTTCAAATGGCTCTAAATGATTCCAGCAGAGGAAGGAGGGTCTTATCTAACGAAACGATCTGTCATTTTTGAAACAAATTGACAGTTTATATACTTTTTAAATGTCAAACACTCGTCTTGAGTATGTCTGCGTGAACTCTGTTTTTTCTGGTTCAAGACAGTTAGGGTAGGTCGAAAAACTCCTATCTCGTTTTCTTCCCCAGCTTCAAAATCGTCCTACATTGGAAGTTCAAACTTGGGGGTACCACTGAAGTCCACTATATGGAGATGATCCCTAAAATGTTTTCCTCAAGAAACATAATTTCTTTACGACTGAACAAAGAAAGACATGAACAAAGGGGTGAATAAATTATCTGTAAATTTTTGGTCTGAAATTGAACTTCTCCTTTAAAAAATTGATTTGTTCCCTTGATGCCCTATCAAAAAATGGCTGTGCAGGCAGTGTTTGTACATGAAGGTGCCTCACAAAACTGATTTCAGACAGACTTTAGAGGCAGTAGAATAGTTCAATGATTTACAACAAAACCGTATAGGTTAGGTGATAACTTTTAGGCACCATCTTTATTTATAAGCTCAACTGTAACGGAATAGAATGCGCAGGATTGTGGGATATCATAGGCAGTGAAGGACACATTAATGCTGCCTTCAAAAATCATTCAGATGAAAGCATCTGCTTAGCCGATAGGATATGACATGATCATTGTATTCAGACATGCCTGGTTGCCTTCGTACCTCCATTTGCTGCCAGTCTTTATTGTAAAATTAACTCCTTCAAGATTATACATGATCACCCTGTCTGTGATTATTTTGCAATAAAAACCACCTGAGTGGTATTCTCACTGTCAGTGGTCTCACCTTGGGTGTCATGTTGTTTGTGATGCAGAAGGCCAAGTGCTGCTGTATGCTCTCCATGCTGTGAAGGTGCTGTTGTCTGGTGGTGCGGAGGTATTTCTGCAGTGCTCGGGCCATGGAAGGGAAGATGGCTTGAGCTGCTTCACGTGGGTCCATCACGTCACCAGGTGCCTTCTTCTGCTCCTCCTCTTGCATGCGACGAATGTGTGTAAATGCCTCCTCCACTGCCACCACCAGCCTGCAAAGGAAAGGGTGTCGTCAAACAGTCCAGATTCAACATTTCTCTACGTTTCACAATCTTTCAGTTCTCTAGAGCAGTGGTTCTCAAAGTGTGGGGCATTGTAAACTGGGAAAAAAAAAAAAAAAGATAATTCAGAGTTGTGTTTCTTTGTAATTATTTGTAATTATTTCTTTATAATTATTATACTAGCAATTTCTTAATTAAAAATCAGAGTAAATCCTACATCAAACAAACTACTTTTTTGTGTTCATGCTCATATTTAAATCTACAGTGTTGACAATATATTTGTGTGTTATTTATTCTCTATCTTCTTCCTGTTATGTTATATGCTTATGTACTGTAAGCTCACATTCTCATGTGTGTCAGATTCAAATAGAATGTTCAACTACCTTACTAACTATTAATAAGCAGCAAATAAGCAGTTTATTGAGGGAAAACTCTTAGTTAATAGTGACCATGTGTTCCCTATTCTAATGTGTTACTGTTATTCCTTATAAGTAAAACTATTGGTAACACTTTAGTATAGGGACCAATTCAGACTGTTAACTAGCTACTTATTAGTATGCATATTACTAGTATACTAGCTGTTTATTAGTACTTATAAACCACACATGGCCATATTCTACATCCCTAATCCTACCCTATACCCAAATTTAACAAATACTTTACTAACAGTTAACAAGCAGCAAATTAGGAGTTTATTGAGGCAAAAGTCATTGTTAATGGTTTGTTAATAGTGAGAATTGGACCTTAAAATAAAGCATGACCAAATTATTTGCAAAATATTTTTTAAATCTCTATAGCAAAGTTCTCTCACCTAGCCCTGCGTTTGCGGACACGTCTCTCATGCTCGGCCTCCTCGTAGTAGAGTTCATTATGACTGCTGTCTCTGCGGCGGGCAGCAGCAGCAATCATTGCTCGAGACTGAGACTGGGCTATACCAGCAGGTGCATTATTCCCTCCTGGACCTGACCATGATGGGACACACATGCATTCAGATTGTTTAGTCAAGTCAAGTCACCTTGATTTGTATAGCGCTACATTTACAGATTGTGCCAAAGTAGCTTCACAGAGACGGACAAGAAAAATAGCAAAATCATTTATGGAAATTCAACTTTGGAGACTTTTTTGAGAGATTCTGCTGTAAAGCAGTTCTAAAAGACAACAGTGTCATTGCTCAGAACAAGTTTAGTTTAGTGTTGGTTCAGTTCAAATCAATAACTTTGTGAATTTTATAAAAGGCTGTAATATTGTTATTCAGCTTTAGTCAGTTCAATGTTGATTCTGCTAGTAATGTGAATTAGTAATGTGAGAAACATCTGAGTATTACATCTAAAAGGAATAGTTCACCTAAAAATGAAAAGTCTTTTACTCTTTTACTCTTACTTTTAACCTTGCCTAATATGGCTACATGACTTTCTTGTTGTGCATATCAACAGTCTGGTGTCAAGTAACAATGCTATTTAAACAAAGCTGTTTCTTTCAATTTTGTTCTATAAGGAGTGTTATTTTCTTTCAGCCAAAATGAAAAAAGTTTAAACCAGAAACCATAATTTTTGATTAGAACAATATAAAAATGTGGTCACTTAACATTTTCAGTACACTGATGGTAATTCAGTGCAGAAATGTAGACTGTGCTTTACCAATCAAGCAGTAGTCTGATTAAAAATATGTTTTACCTTGTAATATATGGTCAGTTTTCATACCTGGCAGCAAGTCATTGACATGTTTCCCCTAATTTTTTTCTAGTTCAACGCTTTTGGGATGCTTCTGATTCACAAAACTGAAACTGGTATGAACAACTGATTTACAATTTAAGTTTGTTCCACACACAAATCTTTGATACTGCTTTCAAAGTCTTGGAATTCAGAGCACAAGTTGCTAATATTTTGTGCATGTAATAAATATGCTGCTGGTTAACATGCTCACAGATGTTTTACTTATGTTGTTTATTTTTTAGTGAGCTGATACCTGCACAACAGATGAATCCTGCTGTCTTTCAAACTGAGAGCGCTGTACTAAGATCAGGTGTTCAACTACACATATTCTAGTTCCTTGACTACTGATGATGAGTTTAGAGATATCAGGTATGATTTACTTTTTTCACTTGTTGAACAGAATCCAGAAAACAGTTTTCAGAAACTACACAAAGTCTGTTCACATCTCTGTGGTTAGATCAGGATGTTCAATTGTGTGTATTTGACCTTCATTATGTATATTTTGATTATACTGTGTTGTAAATAAAATACAAATAGTATAAAACTCCATTCTCTGAATCTCTCATTGTTTCTACCTGACAGTCACAGTCTCATTGATGGGCCATTAGAGGAGGGCTTTTTGTCTCTCAGGTGTGAATCACTAAATATTCATGGTCGTTGTCACTCCCTCGCATATTCCCTTTCAGTCACAAAACATGTTTTAGAAAATTTTAATCAATATATTGTTTTCTGTAAACGCGTGAATGAGATGATTTTCACATCTTTATGTAGAAAAAACTCTAGCCTACCACATCCAGTTCTCAAAAGTCTTGTGAACTAATGTTCTGAATGTGTTTCATGGTCTTATTTCAGTGACTTAAAGATTTTAGTTTTTCACTAACCACGCATAAATGTTGTTTTCTCAAAAACACAAACATGTACATTAATGTTGCTTGCATATTACTGTAGCCCAGTTTGTGCTGATTACAATGTAATCAAACTTTAGCCATTACTATGTTTTTAAGATACTGAAAAAAGCACAAATGTGAGGGCATGTCAAAAATTCTCCAGGGCCCCAAAACACCCTCAGACCCCAGAGGGTTAATATGCAGCAGAATCTGTGTCTACCCGGAACTTCTGTCAGTGTGTGTTGATAGTGGGCTGGATGGTGAATAAGTCATGAGGAAGTTCAGAACTCATCTGTTTCTTTATTCATCTCTGAAACTGAAGGAGACAAGCTGAAAAAATATACTTAAGATTATTACTGTCAATGCAAGAAAAACTCTTGTTTATCTTCAAAAGCAAAAACGAATGATTATATACAACATAACTGTTACATCATGGTGGGTGTAGAAAAGCGCACAACGAGAATCCAAACAATGTTTAATAACAAATTGGAATACTCAGGAAACAGGAGCCTCTGGAGACTCAGGATTTTTTGAGCTGGATAGAACCAGTCGATGCTTTAAGCTGGGCGGAACCAGAGGAGTTACAGACGATTTGAAGATGGCTTCTAAGTTACAAATTAAGCAAATTTGTGACACTGATTATGTGAGCTTTTTTGTACAATAGGTCAGTTTTCCTTAATTAAATGCAGAGACTTTAGAATATTCTCAAATCAAGCTGGATAACATGATCAAGTGTTTTTTATGTGAAAGCAAATGCAAGACATTCTAAATAATACAAAATGTAAATTTTTCAGGATAACTCTTAAAATTTCTTATTTATAATATAATTTGTAATGGAAAAAAACATACACTGCTCAAAAAGATGAAGGGAACACTAAAATCACACATTGGATCCTTAAACTTAATTGAATCTTAATTTTTTTATATACGCTGTGCAATTCCGAAAATCAAAGTAAAAAATGAAATCACAGGCTGATCGAACTTGCATGAATTTCATTTAAGCAACTCATAATGTAAGTGTGTATGGCTCCCACATGCCTATATGACAATGTTTAGGCATTCCTGATGAGATGGTGGATGTTGTCCTGGGGATATCCTGCCAGACCTTGCATCATAGGATCAGTGAAATCCTAAACAGTCTGTGGTACTACCTGGTGGCTTTGGATGCTCTGATACATAATGTCCCAGAGGTTCTCAGTTGGATTCAGATATGAGAATCGTGAGGGCCACTCAATGGCATCAATACCTATATTACCTATACACTCTGGCCAAATTAAGCCAGGCACTCTCAGGCACCAGGAGGAATCCCAGGCCCAATACACCAACGTAACATCTGACAATAGCTCTGAGGATTTCATCCCAGTACCTAACAGCAGTAAGAATACTGTTGGCTAGCACATGGAGGACTGTGCGACCCTCCAAGGATATTCTTCCCCAGACCATCACTGACCCACCAAAAAAATGGCCATGCTGGATGGAACTGACACCAAAGGCAGACCTGCCAATTGTACAGTGCTGAGCTGTGAGCACTGGTCCCACTACAGAACGTTGGGCCCTCCTGCTAACCTCATGAAGTTCTGACAAAATGGTCAGGAGCATGCACAATAGTAGTCACAAGTAGTGAGAAAGACCCTAACAAAACACAAAACTAAAGACAACTCAGTCAGGAAGGATAAAGAGAGAGCAATTGTCTGTGGCCTATTACCTGCAAAACCATTTCCTTTTTGGAACGTTGTCTTGCTGTTGGTTTTCCAGTGCACCTGTCACTTTCATTTGCACCAAATTAGGTGAAACGGATTCATAATCACTTATGCTTCTGAACTGGACAGATTGATATCCCTGAATTTTATTTGACTTGGTGTTATATTGTGATATGTAAGTGTTCCCTTCATTTTTTGAGCAGTGCACATTAAAGAAAAAAAAAGGTAGTCTCAGGCTTTTGGATCCCACTGTACATATTATACCTTGATGACTGCAAATGACACAAAATAACTAACATGATTACTTTCATTTTGCATATTTCCTCAAAATGCAGAATAAGTTTGTTAATTTAATCTTGCTAATCACAATACAAGAATAACATAACAGTACACAGTTATCCTATCACCACCCAACTCCTGACAGATTTCATGAGTGCTTTCACTATTGAGTAGTTCAGGGGGATTTTTTTAGAGTTCAGTCTTAAACACAAGCTCTCTGTCTTGGACAACAAGCCACATCTGTTTACTTAATCATTCTTAAGGATTAAATGAGAAGACAAGTACTTGTGAAAAAGAGTCCCTTTCCTAAAATGTTGTTATTTAGGCTCTGCATGTTTCTCCTTCAACCAATATAAACATCTGTTGTGACGTCAATAAAGTCCTCACAGTAAAATCCGGAATGGCCACAGTAGTTAAGTGATAAAAGCAGCAACACAAAAAAATGCTCTGATGACTATGTCTAAAAAAAGTAACATTAACATTAATTAACATTAAGTAACATTAACTGACTATTATCTGAAACAAAATCAACTTTCTTTTTCTTTGGCAAAGACAAAAAGAGACAAAAGACTGTTGTTGTACTTCTGCAGTCTTAAGGCCGTGACACACCAAACTTGACAACAAAGAACTGGCAGTGACAAAAGTGTTGTCACCTCACACCACATGCGTCTGGGATTAAAAAAGTTGTTTAAACAGTGCAAAGAACTACAACCAGTGGCCAACTAGCATGTACATTCTGCACCTGTGTGAGAAGAAATAACTGTCTATCTCAGCAGGTGGCAGTAGTCTATCTTTGTCATTCAAAAAGAGAAAGCAAAACTAGGACTGCAGATATACAATCCCTCAGCAAAGCAGCATTTGCATACCATTTTGAATATGAATTATGTTGATCAGTTTCTTCATTTCAGACGGCCATGTTGTTATGAAAATATAAGCAAAATTATATGCTCAGGAAAGATGGCATGACAGGAAAGAAGAGTTTCTGTTTATGCCCTTTTGACTTTACTTGCTTGCTTTTATCACTTTTTTTTCTTCTCATGCACTGGTTCGCTAAGCTGAGCAGCCAGTCAGAGTGATCTCTATCACTGGCTGCTCAATGCTGATTCAACCATGCTGAATTGGCTAGTAAATCCTCTATGACAGCTGATTGTCAGCTTGGTATGTCACGGTCTTAATCAGAAGCCGGGATGAAGTTTCACTAAATGTCTGTTACCATGAACAACTCTGCAAACTAATGACAGCACAACCCAACCATTTCTAATGCAGGACAGAGTGGAATTGTTTGTGGGCATCTTGGAATGTGTGTCTGGTCAAGTACAAGGAGACAGACAGGAAGACGTACAGATCAAAGTAAAAAAGGAGTGTGGAAAAATGTATGGAGTGAAATGTGCTGGAAATCATACTTACAGAAATGTATTTTCGGATTTTTTTTTGTGGAAACCAGTGTGAAAGTTTTCTCTTACGGCATCTAAAAAGTATCCAAAATCTCACAAAGGAGGACAGATTGCACTACAGTGGTAAATTATTCAGCACATATATTTGATTGCCTCGATCAAACCCCAATCAGTTTTCCCATGCTGAAATGATATATCTCATAAAAAAAAAAAGAAAACATTCTTTAATCACCATGTTTTCCAAGTGATTGTCACCAAAAATTCTTCAGAACTACTGTACATACGAAGCACTGGTTATTCTTTATATAGCAACTGCATCAAAAATGTGGCAATTAAATATTTATCTACAGTATGTATGTATAATATACAGTATACTCCGGGAACTTTTTTGTCCAGGTGCTATTGGTGACATTACAATAGCTTATCTGAAACTTGGGGGATATGAAATAACTATTATGCGTTCTGTGCAGTTTTTAGGGAAATATGTGATTTCACTAGTGCAGACAAACAAATAAATATATGTACAAATTTCTCACAAAACTTCCACTTTGGTGCCCAGCAAATGTGCTCATTCATCAGGGATTACTGTGCAGCCACAAAGTGCTCAGGGCCAAAATAAATGGACAATACAGTTTAATGATCAACTTACTGTCCAAAAGGTAAGCTTTCATTTTCATTTTAAAGACTTTTAGGAGGAGACACAAAATAAGAGAAGATAAATGTTAACAACGGCATGATCTTTGGTGGTCACAAACAATTCATCACAACACCACTTCAGTACCACTGGTACAGTCATGTCAAAGTCAACAAAGCTCTGGGGTCTGAGTTAAAAATCACTGAACTGGAAAAGCATTTGACAAGAGAATAATGGAAATGAGCTAATGGAAATGATTTCTATATACTTGAGTGGTTGTGAACTCACCATCTACGTTGTAGACTTTGAGGCCTGCCAGGTGTTTGGCGGCACGGGACTTGGACGCTGTTAGCGTCGCAGGATTATGGACAGGGAAGTCTTTGTAGTAGTTCTCTAATATAACCACTGCTGCCCTCTGGATGCTGCACATGGAAAAGACAAGTAGAGGAAGTCAAGTGGTCAGTTCAATGTTGATTCAGATTTGTTCAATAACTGTGTAAGGAAAGAATAGTATGGGGTTAATATTAATTGTAGCTTTATATTATTATATGTTCCTTTAGAGGACAACTTTATACGGTTATCTCATTTTAATGAAAAATATAGTAAATATATATATTTATTTTGTTCTATTAACTGAGAACTAGTTATCAGACAGCTAGTTTTCTGTGATTTCTATTGATTTATTAATTTATTGTTGAGTCTGTTGGATCATATTTTGGATTATATCCAGCACCATTTCGTTGGAAAAAAGATAACTGAGAACAGTTGATTACACGTGAATTAAAATGTTTAACTGTTTAATAAATTGTAAATGTTTATTTCTAAATGTTTGGTATTTGATTTAAAAAATAAATAAATATGACTTAAATTATTGTTTACATTAATAACTAGTAGATTAAAAGAAGCTAGTATTCCTATTAAAAAAAATTGCATAAATCATAAATGAAAATAACCCCTGGCTGGGTTTGTCCATATTTTACTTGCATTAAGTAACACTGCCAATAAAAACTCAGCTTGGGTTACTTTCAACTGAATGGTTTTTAGAGTGCAAAAATATGTATTTGAGTTTTGCTGCTGTGGATCTCTAAAGTTAAGTATGTCATTCAGAAATATTACTCAAACAAAAATACATTACAAAATACAAAATGCACGTTACACAAATGCAATGCTGCTTTACTGAAAATGTGTGCTTTGGGTTTATGCCAGACAGTAAACATAGTAATATAGTGTTGTTCATGTCTCCCAGACAGAAGAGAAAATGACACACTTGGCCTCAAATCAGGATAACAGACTCCACCAGCTGCTGAGTGTGAGTGTGTTTGGGTCACTCAACACGGCGACAGTTATATTGGGGCCAGATGCCTCAGCCAGAAGCTTGTATGATTTGGTAAGCCACGCTAACCTGATTATAGTGAGCTTGTGCTTGATCACGGCATGGGCTTTCTATTTACATACATGCTACAGATGCTATACTGTCCACCCTGAGGATGAGCAGACACCTCACCACACAACAGAAACTCAGGAGGAAAGAAAATAAAAGGGAGAGGTGGCCTACTTTTCAAAAACAGGTTTTTGCGCCTGTGGCACTTGCTAAGTGTTTTAGGGTCTCTCCTTTTGCAGCTAATCTGGGACTAGAACTGCAATGTTTTCAGGATGACAGTATAAAGATAAACAAGCTACTGGGTCCATGGAGGTGTGTAATTATGAAAACATGACAGCATCCATGCCAGATGCCTTACAAGAGACACAGAAGGCTGTGCTCCAGCCCTTCTAATGGTGACAAAGTGAAGCAGAACAGAAACACCAGGAAGAGCTTCAACATAATAACATTAGAGGGAAAAGGAAAGGATTTGTAAATCCGTAGTTTAGCGTAGATATAGTGGAGTTGGATATGATTGGCTATCATATAATTTCTTGCAAACAAGAAAAAGGAAGGGAAAAAAGAGGATTAGAACATGAAAAGAAATAGGGAGACACAAAACTGAAAATGCAAAGCCCAAAATAATTGTTTAAAGAATCATTCAAAAATAAAATGTACCACTGAATCCACGTCCACATGGTTTCAGAATAGTATAAAGTTAACCCAAAAATTGTAAATTCTGTCATCATCTACACAGGTTTGATTTCATGTTCCCTTTTTTCCAAATGTATGCACATTCTTATTCTCAAATATTTTGAGCCTTAGAGAGTGAAGTGGTGATTGCAGCCTAAAACTAAACCAACTTTTGTGACAAGTCAAAAATAAATTGCGGGAATTGTGCCATTGGTCTTTTCTCTCTTTTTCTCAATTTTTAGAAGATTTATCTAATAGCGTAAAAATTGTATACATCTATTAAAATAATTCCTAAATGTTAATGTACTGGCATGTTGTAATGGGCTTCATTAGCATAAAATGTCAAATTGTTACACACTGCATTATAAAAATGACATGTAACAGGGTGGACAAAATTCCAAGAATGTTAAATATTTGGTCAGGATTATTATGTCATACTAGCCTGAACCTGTTTTTCTAATGGACAGTTTATTCCTATGATAGCACTAACAATAATTCAATTAATATTTTTTTCTACAAATCTGTTCAATCTAAAGTCCACCAATGTGAGGACTGGATACCCAACAAAATGCACACTGACGACATCATGTATACGGTACCCTAATCACTCACACAGCAGCTGAGCTCTCTATGGTCAGTGTCTCTTTCAAGAGCTTCCTCAAAACAGTCCTCATGTCTGATTTTACAAAATGCCATGTAACCATATCTGAGTTTGAAGGATTTACTGAAACACTTTAATCACGTGTAAACCTGAATGTACAAAATATACATTTTTTTAAATATTTACACTTACAGTATATTATACAAATTGCAAAAGAGAATAAAAATATGTTCTAAAACCCAAATCACTTTAGATGGGTATTAAAAAGGAATTAACTGCATAAATGTAGCAGTTTGTTGATGATGTTCTTACCTGAGTAGACCCAAGTTATAATGTTGTGTTGCTCCATCCGTGGAGCGTGTGACACACAGAGAGAAGAACGATTGTAACTGTCTAAGCTCCAGCAGCACAATGGCCAGGTAGTGGATAAAGAGCAGAGCGTCCACTAGTGAAACGGCATACTGCACAATCCCCTGGTAGTCCTCATCCTGGAACATATAGAGAAACTGTCAGTGCCTGTTACATATAGTAATGTGAGAATTAGCTGGTACATAATATTACTAGAAATGTTTTTTGTGATATGTTAACATGTTGATATTTTAGCTAGAAAGTTACAAAGTAGAGGAGATTGGGACTAGTACTCACACAGAAAAGAAGTTATTAGAGATCGGCAAGAATGGGCTATGCTAGTGAGCTAAATATTTTTAGTGTTGGTGCAGTTAAGCCCAAAGTACCATTTTAACATGTAAAAGCAGTTACACTGCATGTCTAACTGTAGGTGATTTTATTATTATTTAAATTTAAGATAATATATCTAAATTGCAAATTAAAACCAGGATCAAAATGTAATAATCCACATAGTTGCAACCCATCCTTATTCACAAATATGACTCCTAAGTTAGTGTTAGAGGTAGTCTGTATTTAGTATGGGCTACACTAATAACAGACAGTTTTGGAATGCACACTTCAGTGCACACATCCGCTTTAGACTGAACAGTCCATTAAAAAATGAAAATGCTGTCATTATTTACTCACTACTGTGCAATTCCAAACCAATAATAAATAAGGAAATATTTAAAAAGAGGCTCTTTGTCCATACAATGTTGTGACTTCATATGGACAAAACAGTTGAATTAAAACATTCTTCAAAATATATTACTTTTTGCTCTGGAGAAGAATGATAGTCATAAAGTTTTCAATGAAAGGAGGGTGAGTAAATGATTACAGAATTTTCATTTTTGGAAAAACATGTAGGCACACTTGTAGCCTCACCTGTGAGTCCAGGATGCGTACTCCATAAAACAGCCAATAAGAAAGCACAAACAGTAGCACCAATGTAGCTAGTAAGGCTCGAAAGACGAAGATTCTTGGCAAACCAGCCCTGGGTGGCCTGAAGAATAGAGCCCACACTGCCAACAACAAAATCAGCAGTTTAAATGCCACAGATATAAAGAGACCTTCACAGGCCGTTCCACAGGCTTTCAGTCTATCAGGCCAGAGGAGGTGAGGCAGGATAAGGAAGGCAAGTGGAGTCAGAAAAACCACGAGTCCCAAGATGACAGACAGAGCCACATTCAGATAACGTTTGCAGTCCAGGCCCACGCTGTCGTCGAGGTCTTTGCTGATGCGAACAATATCCTCCTGAGATAGAGAGTGTTCTGAGGTGCCAGTGACAGCTGTCGTAGTCTCACCCCAGTTATCATCCTGGAAAGAAAGAGGGATGAGGGCATGGGGAAATAGAGAGAGATTAAAGTCTAGTCTAGTGTATAGTTCAGCATCACTGGCACACGAGGAGGGTTAACCAATGGGACGTGACAAATAAGAGCTAGAGAGATTAATATAACATCAACATTGTATTAGTTGATGTTTATCTCACCATTTCATTAGATCATCATAGTTTTAAAAATACAATAATTAGTATTATAATAGATTTCCAGAGTTTAAGACTGAAGGTTTTCTAACTTTGGAGAAAAAAAATAAAATTAAGAAAAATTAATCATTTTAATGTACTCTTTATATAGCAAAAAGTTCATTTAAAAGTTAGTTCATGTGTTCATGTCCTCATATAGTGAGATGACAGATGAGCATGCTTCAGTATGTGTAGTAGATTTACACAGCATTTTTTCTTCAAAATTCAGACAATTTCACAGTCTACATTGTGATCTGAATTTGATTAATTGTATTTTCAATTTATTAATCCAAAATGTGCCCAATGTTGTGGATTTCATCAGTTCAATCAATTCTGCTCCAGTTCTGCAGAAATCAATCAAACTGCTTCTGCAAGCAAAAATACTGACATAAATCTAACAGAATCTTGTTCTAGCTTAGCTACTGGATCATAGCTTTGTTTACCTTTCCTCCTTGCTGAGTATAATATAAACAAGCCTACATTTATGAGATCGCATCAGCACACACTGAACCCAGAAAAAGAGTCAATGAAGTATTCAGTGCCTCAGGCTAAAGTGATAGCGGTGTGGTGAATACAGGAATACAAGGGAAACTAAGAAGAGTTGTCTGTGTATTCCAATATGCTCAGAGACTGAAAGATCTGAAATTAGCATGTTGGTTTAATTAGTCTGAAGAGAGCTATGTACTATAATTCAGAATTAATGATATAAAATTCATTATCTGCAGCTCTACGTAGGACGAGCGATTTGGATGTGATGGAAAATTCATTACTGTCAGGTAAAGCAGCAGAAATTGAGAGTGTGAACCAATTACAAGGACTTTATTGAAGATTTTGTAGAATGCATAGGTAAGTAACAGAATAACAAAAAGTATAAAAACAATAAGTCAACAGTCCATTGAAAAATTAATCAATTTAGCTTAATTAACTATGTTTCTATAATAATTTAATGAATCTGTTGATCTATTATCTATATTAACTATTTTAAAAAGATGTGTTTTAACAGTTTCTTAAAAACCTATGCACAATGTGGGAGTATTTCTAACAGTAAAAGGAAGTGAATTCCATAGACTGATGTAAATTTGATGAGCTGATGTAAATTTAGGTATCATCAGCATTAAAGTGATACCCTAAACCATATTTCTTAATAATTTGCCCTAGAGGAAGCATATAAATACTAAAAAGCACAAGACAGGCCCCTAAAGAACACTATTTTAGATCTGTTTTAAAAGACGACAAACTGGGAACAATCAGTAAGGTAGAACTTGAAGCATTTAAGCATAGTACTGGAGATATGAAGTCAACTCTCCAGTCTATCAAGTAGAATAGAGTGACACATAGTGTCAAATTCTGCGGCTAACCCTTGAGTGTGCATTGGTTATATACTCATTATTAAGATGCACTGTGGGATTGAATGAATGTATTCGAAGTTTTCTACTGTAACCATATAATATTAAGTAGAGTTGATGTGTAAAGCAGGATTCCATGAAGGGATGAAGAGCTATGTAAAGAGAAGAGATGGGGAAGGAGAAAGTGCTGTCTTGAGACATTTGAGATAAAATGTATATTAATATAATATTCATAACTAGAGTACTGTAACACAAAGACATGCATTAAAAGACTGGATCCCTTGGAGAGGAAACTATATACTGCATCGGGGTTGAGAGATACACTAACATGGTTTCCACAAGACCTGCAGAGCATCCCAACTTGACAATGGGAGCATATAGACTGAGACCATTACAGCTTTGTAGACTAACATTTTAGTTTTGGCCTACAGGCCAAGATTTTCAAAGACCTTTTTCACAATTCTTAATTCAATGTCGATGTTTACTTTTAAGGAGAGAATGCTGGTAAGATATAAAAATATATCTATATTTGCAAGTCTAATATTGTCAGCATGGACTGCTGAATTTATAAAAGTGTTTTGGTGGGTAAAGACCCATAGAAGATGTGGTTTTTGTTAATATTAAGGGCCAGGATAATTAGATTTTTCCTAAGGCAACAAGAATACATTGTAGGTTTCCATGTGAGAGGAACACTAAGGGACTGAATCTACACGTGATCTGATTCTTCTGCACATGATTTTATCTTTCTGGGGTAGATTTTCACCTATGATGTGCAGGATTGTACCAATAAAAACCATTCGTACCATTCAAGCCCTCTTGGGAAGTTTGTATTTACTAGTTTGGAAGTCACAATTATGACGTCAGGTGCATTTTAGTCCTTCTGGTTAGAGCGAGAACTTTTCTACAAAAAAAATCTGCAAGATTTTTGTGCTTTATGTATTTATTTTATTTATCATTTGTTTTTATTAAATACATATTCTACTAACAATACTCACAAAATATACACTATTTGGTCTCATATTATGTAATTTTTGTTTTATTCTTGTACTGTGAATAGTTTTCTCATTCACAGAACAAAAACATAAATCATTCACATAGATCACACAGATCTGACTGTAGCACTGACACTGTTAATGCCCTGTGTGCAGATGCTCTGAGGAATATATACACAGAATAACATCAGGCCTACACAAGGGATGTGATGAACCTCAATCTGATTGGAGCTCTTTGTTTAAAGCTTTGTTCAAAGGTGCACTTTAGAGGCTAAAAGGAGAGAGAGAATGTAGATGCTCTCAGATGGAAAGATATTGACTTATATATAGCACAAACAGAAGAAAAACAAGGACATCCTTTTTCCACACAAAATTCACCTATTGTGATTTTTTAAACTAACAGACATGTATGAAACATATGATTCAAGATAATACCATTAGATATCTGATAGCCAAAAAAGAAAAAAAAAACTATGTAAGCTGTCCTCAATGTCATTAAGCAAATTTTTATTGACAGTTTCAGAAGAGCAATAACCTATCCTAACACACATCATTCTATTGGATCCCAATTAATGTACATTTCACTTCCTTGTAGCTTTATAAGATTATCTATAACCATAAGTTGCCTGTCTTCAGGGTCATGTAGAAAAAAAATACAAACTCAAGAGTGACTTACACAGCTCTAAGTAAAAAGAATTGTTGGCAAACCTCAAGCAGTCAAGAGATTTCAGGTACCTGGACAGCATACTGTAATTTCTTCTGAATTAAAGAGCTACATGGCAATAGATGTCCTACCTGACGAGGTTGTGCAGGCAGTGATCTGTGCTGTTCTGAAGGTTTACTGTCTAACGCCAGCTCTTCCATACTGATCTCAGCCTGTCCAGGTTCTGCCATTACAATGGAAATTATATTTGCAGTTGTGGTTTTCTACTCTCAGAGGCAGCAAGCGAAACAAATATTCCACACGTAACCTGGTCACTGCTCACTAACTGACTGTCTTACTGCAAAAAAAATGTCATGCAATCTGTGCTGTTTCATGCCCATGTGCTGAGGTTTAATAAAAGGCTTTGGAAGAGTCCAAGAAATGAGGGAGGGTATGTCACATGTGATGTCCAAGGAGAGGAAAGAGAAGCAAGGAAGAAGGAGGAGGGAGGACAGTCCATTAAATAAACAATTCCACTCGCCAGGGAGAGATAGCAAAACAACATAATCGACCAATTAGGGGCTGCGTAGACGCCCGTTGTAATCCTTCCTGTTATGATCAACTCTCTCTTAGAATATATTACTAGTAAATCTTGTTGATGTTTAGACAACATCTCCGTATCTCTCTGTTCATCAGTTAACTGTTGTCTGTTATGTTCCTTTCAATTTCTTCCGAGTCATATTATTTCGCACGCATATCATCTTACTAGTATTACATACAGTACTATATTAGTCTGTAGGCTTGGATGAGAAAGGATGTTTGTGCGTGAGTGAGAGACTTGACTTTTAAATGTCTTTTATTTATACACTTAAAAAGTCAAAATTACACACCTAATAAAAAAAAAAAATAATAATATATATATATATACACACACATAAACATAAACAATTTTAAACATTTAAAAAATATTTAGGTTCACAACATTAAAACATTAGCATGTAGCTTTCAAGTATTGTTCAATTATGTAAACACTGAAATAAAAAGATCAAATAAAAGTAATAAAATAAATGACAGGTACAGAACAAGTGGCTGGTCTATTGCACTTGCACTCCAAGACTTAATGCACAGAACTGTTCTGACAGATTTTTTTTGTCTTGTCCATTGTTAATGGTTATCACTATGACAGACATCAAAATTTTAGATTTAGTCCTGCATTTCAATACAGTTGCCACTTCCAAACCTTCGCAGTACACTGTAAAAAACAAAACAAAACAAAACAAAAAAACTTTCAAGCTAAAAAAGTGTTCGTGCTGCCTTAAAATTTTAAGTTTACTCAACTCAAATATTCAAGTTTTCATGTAGTACAACTTAACATCTCATGTTCACTAAACTGACAATTTTAAGGCAGCACAAACACTTTTTTTTTACATAGTAAAGGCTTCATTAAATGGGTTATATACAGAAAGCAAGCAAAGAGCGCTATCTTTACAATCACCAAAGCTGATATCATTTCATATGCCATTTTTAGGAATTGTGGCTGATCATAATAGGGTGAATGTCTGAAATGTGACATTACATTTGCATTAAGCACCCAGTTTGCTTTGTATTAAATGTAAATAATTAGTTTACATTTACAAAAATGAGCCTACAATAGCAGAAATAAGACTTTTTAATGAAAGTAAATGTCCATGTTTACTAAAAAAAAGGGCAACAATCTCCTGTGTACAAGACACATACATGTGGTATAAGCAGCCCCAGGCCTCCATACAGAGCACAGAAAGTTTTGGCCACTCACTAGTTCACATGATAAAAGCATTCCCCTGTGTCAGAGCAGTGGTATGCTGTGTAAAGATCACAAAAACCCCTGGCTTCTCACTCATTCACTCAATATACACAGCCCCTCACTTCAGAGCGGTGATCGACCATGTACAGAGAACAAAAAGCTTGACTTTTTCACTTTCACTCACTCACTCAGGCAGCCCCCCACATCAGAACAGCAGAGTGCCTTGCATAAAGAAGTCAGATGATACAGACACCAATCACAACAGACTGGGCCATCTAAACAATCAGAGCAGAGAAGGCTCATGGAAAGGAGGGGTTTAGAGAGACTGAATCTTTGAACTGCTTTGAACAAATAGCTTGAGAATCGTTGGAAAATAAGGTGATATTTAATGCATTTTTTGAGAAAACAAAAACCTTTTTTTGACCTTTCATGCGTGTAAACCTATTGTAGGAGACTCACAAAACAATATTAGGGACCGTAAAAATTACATAATAGGGGCAATTTAAGCAGCGAGCTCTCTATAATAAGCACAAAGTGGCCGAGCACCTGTCAAATACACAGAGGCGTGGCATGCTCTGATGGTGAACCCAAAGTGAGTTATGGAAACAATACGTACAGTACTGCCATACAGTTCTTTTACAGGATGGCCCATTACAAGGTATTATATGACGGTTGTGCAAGCTCTAAAATGCTCCTGGAGTTATGAATGCATTATCAGAATGCTGCCTCAAACTGTTCGCACAGAAACTAATGCTCACACAGATTGGCTGGAGGACTGATTATATCAGTGCATCTGGAGAACACTCTATTTAATGCTTTATTTAATGAGTTTGTAAACCATTTTTTGTGACCTTCATAGCCATACTGAAAGCAACAATAGATAGTTTACCTCATATCTTGAAAATAAATTAAAGCAAACATGTACGTTAAAACTGAACTTAAAGGCACGGTAGGTGATTCTGTTCAAAAACATTTTTTGTTATGCTGGTTTAAAGTCTCCTCACATCCTGATAGCAACAGTCAAGTCCACCCAGGAGTTTTTGTGCACTGTAACCCTGACAACTTTTATCTGAACAAGAGAGTAAAATGGCATGCATTGACTAACTTTGGCGGTCTCATCATTGCACAAACATGAATTAACAAGCTGTTACGATGCTACTGGGACAAAGTAAGCAGTTATCAAATGACTAAATTATGATATTTTCTCAGGTGGGAGCTGGGGTCATATCTATCGGATTGCAACATATATCCATTTTGTTAATTAACATTAGTGTGCGTCTAGTTAGAGTTAAGCCAGTCGGCATGTGTGTTATACGTGCAGCAGCAGTGTTTCTTACATGCTCACACCAGCACGTTGTGGATGTATTGGCAGTAGCAAGTCTCGGTACTAGCTCTGCCGCAGCAACAGCAGCAGAAGCGTAGCAAATCTATTCTGCCAAGACCAAATAACTTAACACCATCATGTACATTACCATGCCCATCCCTCTGAGAGTTGTCATGACAGAAATGTATTTATATTATCTGTGGAAGGCATAGAACCATAAAATGTTTGTCCAATCAAAATGTTCGGTCCGAACATTACAATAGGCTGTCCTGCCTGCCTATCAAAATACGTATATGCATACCTCTGTGCACCCTGTTCGCACAGACATGACATGTCATCAGCACCTTCCAGCCCGAAAGAAAGGCGCTATTATTGTAATATACGCTTTGTAATATGCGCTTTGTCCTGTAACGTTTTCTCACTGCTGAATGAGTCTGGTCTTCCTGAGCAAGCATAGGTTTTGGGAGAAGCGTGGCTTTGCAAAGTGATTATGCAGGGAGGGTGGGGATCTTCTTGCATTCAAAGCCATCTTGCTATTGCTAGCCTTTCCGAAATTGCCTACCCTACCTTTAATGTGAACCAAAAAGTGTATTCCATAACAAAGATGGTATCAGTCACTCAGTATGTACTCAGTATGTACTTGTACTCAGTTATTGCTTGTCGCTAGAATTGTGTCGCATCTGGTTGGGACACAGTGTCAAGATTAAAAATACTACCACATGCAACTTGCACGCTGCACTCACAGCCAATATAACTTTCAGCCTACAGGGGCTTTTTCCTAGCCACAGACAGTCATTCACTGAAGTCACAGTGATTCAAGCTCTTGTAATAATTCATCTGGTGATGAATTGAAAGTGAAGAGAGCAGTCGGTGGGGAGTGAATGAATAGAGGACTAAAAAGAGAGTAAATGATGTCTGCATGTCTGCAGTGTCTGCAGAACACAGGATGGACCACCATTTACCAAGGGGTGCATAATCTCATTTCCCCAGGGGCATGGGAGTACTGTACTGTGGGACATGAGTTTCACATATTCCATGCCGTAATACACTTCAAACTATATCATGTGGCTATTTAAAAAAAATAAAGCTACTGGCTATATTTACACTTACAGTATGTTATGACCAATTCACAACGCACTGACAGACAGCCACAGAGACTTTGTTGGGTTGTGTTGAAGCTTGTTTTTGCTGAAGTTTGTTTTTTGAACATGCTAAATTGAAATTTGTCGGGTTGGTGCAATGTGATTTGGCCTTAATACAACTAAAAGTGGGGGTCTAGAATGTTTTTTTTAATATTTCACATTTTCTGTACTTATCTGTACTTAAAAATAAAATGTATTAGCTTTTCTTCACACAGAGAAAAATAGCAAACATGAAGTGTGTACATATATATGTATTTACACAGGAATCATAATTGCTGGAAACAATGAATGTGTCAAATATCGTCAGTTATGTGTTTCATTTAGTTTCATTTCCATGGACTTTTAGGTTGTTTCTATTCGGTTTCCTTTTTCCTTAGTTCTAGTTCTTGCCAATGTTTAGGTGCCATTACTAAGCTGATTGTGTCATTCTGTTCAGGTGTTGCAGTGTTGCCAGATATTGCTATTAAAACAAACAAAAAACAAAAAATAAATAAAAATGAACCGAAATTATTTAAAATCTTTTGCAAATAAGACAAAATAAAGATATTGCTGACCATAAACTGCAACTTTTCACTTTATTAATTCTCTAAAGTGTCAAATTAAGTGTAAAAGACAAGCCCAAAAATGCTTATTATAGCTGGATCTTGCAACACACTGCGAGGCTGCGCCCGTGCTCTCACACTCTCTCGTTCACGACAGCTGCATCTTGCAGCGATCATTTTCATACCACGGACGCTAAACATTATTGCAAACCATTTAAACTGAATTGTACATGGCATGCAGACATCCATATGAGGAAAATTAGTAATTCAGAGAGCAAATTTTAAATTTGAACATGAAAAATTTACCTTGGTGACCTCATAGCTGGCTACGGGCCTGGTCAAGACAAGTTTGTAAAAGACGTATTTGTAGTTAATGCATCTTTTCTGCAAAGATATTTAACAAGTGATTTGTTTAACATTTCAATTTATTTTAACTTCATGTGTGGTGCACTTGAAATAGAATTTTCTTTAACTAGAGGGTGAATAAAGAAAAAGTTTTGTTGTAGTTACATTTTTTAATGGACTAGTTAAAAATCGTAGATCTGGTGGTGGTGGTGTTTTTTTTTTGTTTGTTTGTTTGTTTGTTTGTTTTTTCAGGCAACAAATCAAAAATTGTCAGAAGGCTTAACTTAATGTGACTAATTCAACCTTAACAAATAAGGTTACAATAAAGGAAATAATTGTTAGGCGAATAGGTGAGTTTGTGGCAACCACAACTGTACAGAGAAGTCAACACCAATTCTTAAAGTTATGGAGGACAGCTAAAAATAATCTTGTGTTGTGCCTTAAAGGCTTTAGGAACAACAGCTCTACACATTAATATTACAGAATCTGATTCTCTTGGCACTAGTCAAACATCAAAACCTGACCATTAAAACACTGCTGCCAAGTAGGTCAGAGAGAAAGAGAGTAAGGAAAGAAAAATGAAAAACAGAGGGTGTGTTTGGGTTGTCAGAGGTGGATATGTTACTAAGGGTTTAGCACCATGCGTAAATGGCTGGTTGACAGTCCAACATAGTCGATGGTGGATTTGCATCTTAACACTGGTTGGCAACTGCCATAAAGCAGAAAAAAGATGATGACGATGTGTAGCTACTAGTGCCACACAAAATGTTATTTGAGGAGATTACAGGGGAAAGAGATAAACACACTCTTTGACTCTTGTGATTCATTGGTCAAAAGAGAAAAAAATCTATAGACATCAGGACAATTGTTTAGCAAAAATCTGATATTGTGACAGCCATAACATAAAATCTGTAAGATCTGTAAGTTGGCCGTTTTTTGTGTGCACTTACTTTGGCGAAACTGGAACATAATTTTTTACTGAATTTAAAAAAACACTGAGCAGTTTGCTTGATATGGCACATTTGAATTAAAGTATGAGTCAGGTCTAATTTTTTGTGACTCAAGTATGACGGTCATATTTTTCTGAAAGCAAGAAGCAAAAAAATAGGCCAAACTGCATCATAAGTATGCCATTGTTTCCTAACCTTTTTTGTCTTGTGTTTTTCCACTAACCTAACATTGATTTTTTTATGAAGTTATTAGTCCAATAAATAAATACATATATACATACACACATACATAAACTGACATACAGCTGCACTATAATTTGCACATATAGGAATCTGCTCTACAGAAGTCCAAATCCAAGTCCTGTCGAATGAAGTCCAAAATTAAAAAATCGTAAGGTTTCTTTTTTTTTCTATAATTTTTTGTTTGTAAAACCAACTTTTTCGAACTCGTCCTAGACGGTTTGTCTGATTTTCACCAATATTGGCTCAGATGATCTTCAGACCATGCTGGCAAAAAGTTATGGAATTCAAGTTGATTAGTCAAACTGTACTCGAAAAACGAACGAACAAAATTTACGAAAAATGCGTAAAAATGGATGTGAGACTATATCTACAGTTTGCCGTATTGAGACCAAAATTGGTGTGTGTTATAACAAGCATGACCTGAGGCTACCTGCAGTGTTTCAGCGCAGTGCCACCTAGTGGTGAGGAGATATGAAAAATGGCTATTTTTGCTTATAACTTCTGAATGGTTTGGCCAAAAATCACAAAGATTAGATTCGGTGCATCATGCCGAGTCGAACCATACCTAATTTTCGGCCATACTGAATTTTGTCAAAAAATACTATATTTTAAGAACGCATCGACGTATCATTATGAAACTTGGTATGTGTCTTTGGCACCATGGCCTGACAGTACGCAAAAAGTTTGGGGGCAGTGCCACCTTGTGGCCAAAAGTTATAATGACATTTGCAAAAATGCTAATAACTTCTGCTTACATTAGCATATTGTAATCTCAATAGATTCCTTGGGTCAAGCCGAGAACACTGATACCCATTATGCCAAAATTGGCCAAACATCCTGTCCGCCATTTTGATTAATGTTGAAAACCTACTTTTTCGAACTCCTCCTAGGCCGTTAGTCCGATTTTCACCAAATTTGACTCAGATCATCATTAGACCTTGCTGGCAAAAAGTTATGGATTTCGTGTCAATATACAAAGCCGTTTTCGTTTAGCGCATCAACGAATTTACTGCAAACATGCCAAACTACATCTGAGGCTCTGCAAAGCTTTGACATATTGACACCAAATTTTATATGTGCCATTGTCACCTCACACTGACCACGCCACATCAATTTGGTAACAGCGCCACCTATTGGTCAGAAGTAATACACCATTCATTAAACATTAATAATGACATTTCCAAAAATGCTAATAACTTCTGATTGCATTAGCCTATTGTAATGAAAACTGGTCTCAAAATATTCCTTGGGTCAAGCTGACAACATACATACCAATTATACCACAGTTGGCCGAACTTCCTTTCCGCCATTTTAATTAATGTACAAAACATACTCCTCCTAGACCGTTGGTCTGATTTTCACCAAATTTGACTCAAATCAACTCGTACAACGCCACTACACATTTGAGGCATAATGCCAAAATGACTCTCAGGCTGTATCTCTGTAAAACTTTGACATAATTACACCAAACTTTGTGTGTGTTATTGTCACCTCACACAGAACATGCCATATTAATTTGAAAACAGCACCACCTATTGGTCAAAAGTGATAATTAAATTATATTATTATTGGCTGTATTTTTGATTTTTCAGCCATTTCAAGTGATCTCATCCTAAAATGGCTTTAATTACTCGTTGTAGTTGGGTCTGTTGCTCCTTGCCATGCTTAGCTCCTCATTCTGCCTCTTTTGTGCTTGGCCCCACAATTGCTGCTTGCAGCTATATTTATTATCATTATTATTATAAATTTAGCTACAACCAACAATTAAGGGCCCAAGCAAAACAGAGACAAAATCAGGAACATCAGACCAACTGCAACAATTAATAACTAAAGCCATTTTAAATTCTTACAGTTTCTCCAGGATTTTGCAAGTTTTATTTATTAATATTCATAAATTCATAAATTATATTAAACATTTAATTAACATTTTATTAAAGTTATTAATACAATTAAAGTTAACCTGTGATTCACACCATATAGTCCTGTAAATAATAGAAAACCTCTCTCACCTGAACCTCTTCTTCTCGCACTGATTGGTCCCCTAACAATGGCTCTGCTGGCGGAGCGTTGATAGTGACAGACTTCTCCGAGCGACTGCTCTCCTTACTGCGAGATTTGTGGCGGTCTCTGCTACGCTCTCTGAGAAACATGGACACAACAGTGAAGTTAGGCATAGGTCCTTCTGACAGAGAGAAGTATGTCAATGAGATTTATTTGTCCTTTATTAAGGGAATAATTCATCCAAAAATGACATTGCACCTACTGGTTAGATCTGCCACAGAAGTGAATTCTGTTTATATATACATATATATAAATTCTATTATATATACATATATATAAATATAGGGAATAGAATTTGGTGTAGACAAATTAATGTGGCCAAGGTTAAATGGAACCCAGTCAGACAGCTATCCCATATACCAAAAAACACGAACTGACCAAGTACACAGTAAATGCACTCTTTTTCATGATGCACCGCAAAGTGGTCAGTCAGTCAGTCAGATGCATAAAATCATCCCTCCTCCCTCTAATTCACTAAGCATCTCCCCTGTCTCAGCTCATTATCCCGTCATAAGCCAGACTACCCAGCCCCCAAACCTCATGTCTGCCCATTCTAAATCATTGCACTCTGGAAAAACATTAATCTGAAACAACTTTTAGCTGTGCTGTCTTCATACCCACAGTCACCATATTCTGAGAGCAGACACAGGCAGTAATGCTCTATTCCTCCTGTCCTGCACACACACTCCCACCTCAGCACACATAAAACTACACAAAATGTGATCATGACAGAATGACGAAAGCTGCTATCACCCATCCTTTAGATGAGACACTAAAACACTACATGTCCTGACTCACTGTGGTCACTAAAAATCCAGTGTTTTTTCTTGAAAATAACGGGGGTCCAATCCTGCCATACTGCAGAAATTTGCTCATAGGCTTGTATGAACAATGCCATTCTAATCATTCTTATATACACAGATTAGCTACATCTTTTCATGGATGCTGCACACTGGTGCTGGTGGGGCATACTCCCTCACTCACTCTGTAAAGTGCTTTAGGTTTGAAGTAGTGTATCAAATGTAGTGGATTGACTTAAATAATTGGCGTGCAGGCATTATTATTTAAGTGGCCATGAAAAGTAAAATCAAAATGTTCTTGATATTAAAAAATATAAGAGTTTACTCTGCAATAAAAACTGCAGATTTCAGAACACAGAGCTTCCTAGTTTAACATACCAACTTTTTTTTTTTAATCCTTCTTAATCTCCAGGATTTCAAGTCTGATATTGTCCCGATTTCTCCTAGACATACCTCTTAACATATGTTATCATCCTATGTAATCAAGGATGAGTGTTCTAAACAACTTGTGTCTGTCAGTCAAGCACAAGAGTGGTACTGCTGTTAGGTAAAGAAAGAACTTTTTTGGTCCAAAAAAAAAACAAAAAAAAACAAAACATTTTTTACACTAATATTGAGAAACATTAATATAACATTTGCAAATTGCAAATTGCATCTAATGACCCTCATGACCTGTGATCGTTGTAATATATGACCCTGGACCTCAAAACCAGTCATAAGTAGCATGGGTATATTTGTATGGGTCAAAATTATCGATTTTTCTTTTATGCCATAACTAGGATATTCAGTAAAGATTATGTTCCATGAAGATATTTTGTAAATTTCTTAATGTCAAAACCTAATTTTTTGATTAGTAATGAGCATTGCTAAGAACAATATTTAGATTTTTTTGCACCCTCAGATTTCAGATTTTCAAATATTTGCAACTCGGCCAAATTTTGTCCTATCCTAACAAACCATACATCAATGGAAAGTTATTTATCCAGATTTCAGACTATGTATAAATCTCAATTTCAAAAAACTGCCCCTTGTGACTGGTTTTGTGGTCCAGGGTAACATATATAAGGGCTCAAGGACAGACGCTCCTTTTTGCAGTGGCCTACTGCTGTTTATACATTAGTGAATCAACTTTACACTGTTCTCAACAATGACTGAACAATCAACTTCACACTGTTCTTGTTATTAGTGTGATAATCTGTATCTATATTGTGATTTTTTTTTTTATTTAAATAAAGCTATTTATAATTGCTGGTCAATTCAAGATCAGTGCAAGTCTATCAGTGATTTGATTTCTGCATTTTCACATGACAAAGGTTAATTAACAACTCAACAACAAAGAAATAAAAGTTCAAATAATTCAACAATTAAATCAAATTCAGTTAATTCCTTTTTAACTCAGATCCAAAAACCACTAGATAATGTATACTTTCATTATCCCAAATGTTTCCAAGAATCCAGAGAAATAAGCAATTTTACCTAGTGTAATGGACTGTGTCCTTGTGGACTGTGATGAACGAACTGAGCAGCATTATAACAGAACTTTCAACACACTCAAATGTATCTAGTATGATAAAACAGCGCTGTTTTACCTCACATACGCATGACCGGAAGGAGCAATCGACTGAAGGAAGCACTCGACTGTGGCATAATAAAAGCTCAGCTGCTTTCAAGCCGTGTATCGTGCTCGTCCTTCATTAACAATCGCTCCAGCATCCTTGTTTCGCTTCCACAACTTTCAGTTCCACCCTGCTTCATACTACAGTGACCTTAATAAGTATTTAATACATTAGCTCATCCATGAACGCGATTTCTGCCCAAGTCCTGACAGACTATATCAGCTGTGGGGATGAAGATAACACAATCATGGCATCATGAGTACGTACTGTGCCTTTAATTTGCCATGCAATTCAAATGAACAATTCTTAAATTGGTCTGCTGTTTACAGTAGCAGTTTATAAGTTTATCAGTTTACGTGCAATCAAGCCTTCAAGAATCCTCAAGTTCATTAAAACAAAAATCAATGAAATAAATAAATACATAATATGCAAATCAGTTAATTCTGTAGAGGTTAATACCAAATCATGAAAAACCAGCTGACAAACCCACCAAAATAATAATAATAATATTAATAAAATGTATAAAAAAAATAAAATTAAAAGCAATATTTGTCTTGTCCAGTCAGTCAAACAAATCATTTGCTCTCCATTGTTGTTTAATTCTTCAGTAGCTTTCTGTGTAACCATCCAGCAAATTTTCAAACAATATCCACACTTCCCCTTCAGTCGTACTCTACGACGTTGCGTCATAACTGACGTATTTGGGGTCTCACTTGGAATTTGCTCTTTTAGGCTGGATTGCCCAGGGGAGGACCACCGCACTCATCTGAGCGCAGCAGGGTGATCTCTCCGCTGGAATGCAAAGAAAGGATGTTCCACAACGCTGAGAAACTTCAGAGTCTTCTGACGCTGAAGATTCTGCTGAGCGGCCGCCCGTTGTGGCGGCTGCACAATCAGAGTCTGAGGCTAAGTTGGCGGCCATGTTCCTCCGGGCAGCCTCAAACCACCAAGCAGGAGGCTGGGTTTTTTTCTGCCTTCCTAGGGTGTTCGCGGTCTGTCGATTGGTTTTCGGTGACGGATGTGGCTCTTGCTGCGCCCTCCCTGGTACCTTTCCTCCTGGAGGTTCATGAAGAGCTCAACTACATGTTCGGCTCCTCCCCCCGCACTCTCCTCGCGGGTGGGGATGGCCTGGAACACGTTGACGTTCTCTGGTGGAGTGTGCAATTGCGGTGCATTCGTGCTCACAAGATGCCACCACCTGGTGGGGCTGTCCGTGTTTTCCTCCAAGCTTGTAAGCGTTGCCAGCCCTGGCTGTAAAGCGGGGCTCACAGCGCTGCAGGCCATGCCACCTCAGCCCTGCATGCCATGGCCCTCCTGCATTATATCCGTCCATGATTCTGACGTGCACGAGGATAGTTCTGACTCGAGGTTGATGCAGGAACTACATATGGTGACTGAAAGGTCTCGGGGCAGACCCTCGGTCAGGTGATGTCCATCTTTGTGGCCTAAAAGTAAAAAAAAAAAAAAAATCCGTCTGAACCTGGTGTACAACATCGACAAAGCTCGCTTTCTTGGTGTCTGTCTCTCAGGCCAGCCTCTTCGGCGACACTGTCCAGGACTTGGCCCAGCAGTCCTGGGCAGTTCACATGCAGCAAAAGAACTAAGTGTGCCCATGGAAGGGCCGCGTTTTTCGTCTGCTGTCTGCGAAGGCACCCCCCGGTGGTCCCAACAGGACTTGCTCCGCTCCCCTTCGGGTGGAGTCTGCCATCTGGGGTGGCAGTCTGCCATCTGGGTTGCCATGTGTGGGCTTCCTGGAAGCAGACTACCCAGGGATTGTAGGATTGCTCTTGGAATACCCTTGGGAAAGACAGGGGCGTTCTCCACTACTGCCGTCTCTGACCTACGGGTCAGCAGGTACCCATCCCTTCAATAAAAGAGCAATTTTCTGTGTCCTTGGGTTTCTTATAATATGTTGGGTTTGTTTGTGAGTGATGCATGTCTTCCTCACACCCAAGCCCAGCACATGGTCTCACCGTCTAAGCTGGGAATGCAGGACGCATCGCTTCCTCGCACTTTAGTTGCGACAACGCGGGATCGTGGATCAGGTAAGCGCTGCCTTAGCAGCCTGGCGCTGCTTCGGGATGTTTGCTTTCCTCAAAAAGACAAGCTGTTGTCCCGCCGCAGGAGTGTTGATGCCGTTCCTATATCCCTATTTAATGCAGGCAGCAGTCCGATTACTACTCTACCTAGCCTGTCTGCTGGTCGATTTGGTTGGTCTATTTATCCTAAATGAGTGGTGGGCTTCACCCATTCCTGGTTCTTGAGTTCTGAATCGGTCTACCATTTGGGTGGCTGAAACGGAAACACGTTTTTTATTTTTAGCACCAGAGTCGTGTGACAGCTTCGACCCGAAGGATGTGTGCTGTTATATTCTGATTGCCCTGATGCACATCATTTTTCGGTCTGCTTCAGGGGTCAGACGTATCAGTACAGTTCTCCTCAGTACAGTTCTCTGTCTTTCCTGCTTTTCAGAGTGATCTGTTTCCCCGCATTTTACAAACTCGCGGGCGGTGCCCTGCCCCACTTGGGAGAAGGGCACCTGGGTCCTCAGCTATCTCAGCAACTGGAGTATGAATACTCCACTCGTGAGATTTGTTGGACGAATACAGGAACTTGGTGCCTTCACACCTTAGCCATTGGGACTTCGGGGCAACTGGGAGAAGGGTGAGTTCTTCAAGGAGAACGGAGCTTCCTCTTTTCTCGGTATGGTGTTGGATCGGGTCTAGATACGTTAGCTAAAAGTGTTGGTGCTGATGGCGGGAGGACGGCTCGGTGTCGGCTTGCTGCGCCATTCCTTACGGATCCGTGCGCTCTCTTCCAGTTGTTCCCCTTAGTGAACTCTGGGTGCTCTATTTAATGGTCTCTTTCGCCCCCCAGAAGGTTGTGGCATAATGTCTCAGCATTTCTCCATGGTTTATTCCACCATGTTTCCACTAGTATCTTATCAGATATTTTACCACAATCCTGAACTGTGCTGAATGCCGGGATGTGTCTCGGTTCCTCAGCATAAACCTGAATGAGTGGATGCATGCCGCCATCTTATATACCTGTATGTACGGGGGAGTGGCTTGGCATGAAAATTCCACTCGCCAATATTCATTGCCCTTTTCCAAATAGCTCAGAGGTGATTGGGCTCCCAATTGAGACCCCTAATACGTCAGTTATGACGTAACGTTTCCGTTCCCTCCATCAGGGAACGAGGGTTACAGATGTAACCGAGACGATCCCAAGGCAGTCACTGAACATTTCAATCTAAATTAATGATGGGTGCTTTTGAAACACTTCTTTGTGAAACTTTGTGAATTATTTGTTTCAAATCAATGATATATCATTGCAATGCATATCAGAGTCACATGATTTTAGTAAAAGAGACTTTGTTACATCACAAATGCTTTGAAACATTTCAGGGCGATCTTTGAATATGGAGTGATCAGGGAGCAGGAAGCAGTGAACACTACGTATGAAAACTGTCAATTAGAAGACAACTATCTCAAAATCACAAAGACTTCCAAACACTTTTTTTTATATAAACTTTTCATATTTAGATGAACTATTCCTTTAAATGGTTATCAAGCTGTTAATTGTGGGCTTAAAAAAATAAATCATAGTGTGATGCTACAACGGACTATGGAAAACAACATTTGTCATATCCAACTCAGTGTAAAAATACAGGTTAATTCTAAACAGCAATGCTCTCACAGAAAACAGGCTCAATCCTGTCAAAACAAGCACAGCATGTTAAACCCTCCCATTCTCATCTGCTTCCATGTGTCCTGCCCAGTTCCTGCTCTGCTTATTAAAGATGGGAACAAGAAACTAACCTAAATGTGACAAACTGTTATCATCATCTTGTTTGCAAGAACTGGCTTTCCAGGTGATAACATAAATTATTAGTGACAAAAGAGAATCACACACACACACACACACACACATAACACGAAAGCTGCGGAAATGCACTCAAACATAAATGTTGCAAAACAGAAACGAATGAGAGACACTCTTGCAAATAACACCTTTGGAAGTCTTTGGAAACCGGTCCTAATCCAAATTAACACGAAAATCGCTTATTGGGACCCTATAAATCCCAGTGTACTGCAGATGAGGGCTTGAATTTTTAATTTCATTTAGTTTCCTGTATCATAATCAGCGTGCTGTACCATATAATTAGAATTAGCTGAATCAAATAGCTCAATTTTCTACATGAGTAAGTCTTAATGTAAGACCTAGTGTTTTCTAGATCTGAAGGAATATTGGAATCCATGCTGGAACAGAATGAGCCCAACCCAACCATAACCATCCACCCATTGTATTACTGACAGATCACATGGCTTAACGTACTTCTTTTTTTTTTCAGATCCTTTTAAAATATGATATTAAATCAATTGTAACATGCTGTGAGGTCTGATTTCTGGAAAACTGCCATACGAGCAATAAATGAATGATGCAACCATCTAAAAAAAATCCAAAGACAAATTATTTATAATAATTATTACACAACAGCTGATAAATTCGCTGGTAATGATTTAACGTAATTCAAGTCGAAACCTCCTTCCATTTGAAAACATTTCATGCAACAGTATGTGGGGCCAGTCACAGTCTTACTGTGTTGTACTGCACATAAGCAGTGTTTGTAACTGATCATGTATGTGTGTGTGGAACTTGACAGCATGCATTACTGGGTTTGACAGTAAATTATGGTTTCTCCAGATGCTTGTGACCATAAATCAAAGCTTGGCAGGGTGTCGAAGGTGAAACCAGGATAACCAGTTTCATGTTTCAAATGCAATGCACCTCTACTTTCACCTAACCGAGTATGGCCTGTAGATTATCAGTGCACTTCATGATCTACGAAATGCACTTCTACTTCGTTTATAGCTTGTTTATATTTGTTTATATACATAACAACAACTAAAAAAGCACATTTAACCTGTGTACGATTGTTTGTGTGCAATGAAAAAAAGCTATTTTTGACTCATATAAAATAATAAAATAAAATAAAATAATATAATATAAAATAAAATAAACATCATAATAACATCATTTAGCATAAACAACATTTAAACAGCGGTTAGTAGTTAAGAACTGTCAGACTACTGAGCTTGCTTGTTTTGAAAACTGATGCTTAGCAATGAGGAAGTCATTTGCAATACAATCATTTCCTATGTGATTTTCACAGATACTTTTGGCTTAATTTGAGCAATATTTTGGTAAGTTAATGTTTAGTGTTTACTAAATTAGTTAGTGGTTTAGTGTTACTACATTTTTTAATACTATAATTTCCATAGTCAATACCAACACCAGTGAAATTTCATGATTCTCCAATTAAGATACTGCAGCTAAAACTACTTGGAAACTGATAATTATAAATAAATAAATTAAAACAATGGCATGTAGTCACTGTCAATAAATACAAAGTAACATAGCAACAGGACATAACAGAACAAAGAGTTTTTCTGTATCTAATTATTGAGAATGTATTTAAATGATCCATTCAAGAGCAGTGTGTTTTTTTCTGTTTTTGATTGTAAATATTGTTTTATTATCATTATTATTAGTTACTTATTAATTCATTGATCAAGTAGCTGATCTTTCAGATATTTGCAGTCATGCACAGCCATATACTGCAAAATGCAGGTGCTCTTCACAGCATATCAGCCTTTGAAAGCAGCCGTCTGTCAGTCAGACAGCTCACGGGTACCACACTGAGTCATTACTTGGCAAAACTAGCACTGCAGAAAGGCTGTTATCATCACATATTTCTAATTTTAGCATAGGCTGACACTGTATAAGTACTTCACTACTTGTATAAGTACATAACTAGTCACTGGTCATTACTGACTAGGACTGTGTCATTACTGTCCTATAACTTTGCAAATCACACTTTCAAAATCATCTTAATTATTGTGGATTGCTGTTTCCCAAACCAGCATAAAGATCGCTGTCAAGTCTAAAGGTGCTGAACTAAGGTTGAAACTTTCACCCAGTGCGAAAATGCTGCTAAACATGTAAATACATGGCATAAATATAAAAACATGTAAAAGCATGCTGAACATTTCATGTTAGAAACATTCAAAATTCATTTGTCAACATTTGTGGTCAACTAAACTTCAAAATGCACGCTTACTGAACTTGGATCTACACTGTAAATCCATTATTTTTAGTTAAATGTATTATTGTAGCACAAACCAAATTTAAGGAAAAAATATCAGTATAGAATTGAAGTTGAGTAAACTCAAAGGACTTCCAAAAGCTACCTTAACTTACTCCAAGTTTATCGTTCAATGTGGTGACACCAACAGAGAATGAGAGTGAGACAGAAACAGAGCCATGAGGGAGTGCAGCTGGTGGGACACATTGGGCTACATGCCATGTCTAAAGGAAATTTAAAGTGTTCAGTATAGGAGACATAGAAGAGTGAGCCATAGAATAAGTAACCAGATGTTCGTCCATCTGATGAACAAGAAATTTAACAGACAAAGGAAAGATGAAAGGGAGGGCAAAAAGAAAAGTGTGACAATGATGTAATAAGATGAGAGAGACAGACAGACAGAGAGGAGACAGTATCCAGTGACCTGCTGCATATCACACTGTAGCCTCTTTAGAACTTGCACTCAGCAACTGACAGGCAAACAGGAACCAGAAAGAGACCCTCATGGAAACTTACCCGTGTCTGTGAGATCCCCTCGACCGGCCTGAGTAGTATGAGTAGCCAGAGTAGGTGGACTCTGTATCCATGGCTTCACTGTTTTGCCCCAGCAAATGGCTGAGGGCTTTTTGGATGTTGACAGGATTGAGGGCAGGCAGAAATTTTTGGGAAGTCTTATCTGGAGGATCTTACTCAGCGGAAGAACAATGAGAGTCAACTCAATCCTGGACTTGTGCCTGGGGGCTCTACACAGTTCATTCTGAAAGACAAGAGAGTTCAGTTTTTAGTCGTGGGACTACAAAATTCAAAAGAGCCTTCCCTCAAGAGCAGCAGAATTCAGTTTCTACTCCTGTTTCCTGTATTGCAGTCAGGAGAGATTTTTTTTCTTTTCTAAGATTCCTATCCGTTTCCCTGTTTCTGGTACATAAATGTGTGTGTCTCTGTGACCTGCTCACAATTGGACCACATTAAATACAGGTGTAAACATGCTCTAAACTGTTTTGTGACCTGATTTATCAAATGCCTGTGTTTGCACTTAGCATTAACGTGTCCAGTATCAAAATGCTGTCCACATACACATATGCATTGTGATCAGACCAGAATGTTTCAGGTGTCTCACTAATTCAACTCATAAACTTCTTAGTGTGTTGAATAGTAAGACATCTAAAACATTCTAGAAGGTGAGTCCAGAGGACCAGAGTTTAAATGCCATGTAGACCAGAGGTCCCCAACTACCAGGCCGTGGAAGAATTTCTACTGGGTCGTGAGAATGTTCTGGGGAAAATTTGTATAGATATGATGCTCTGTTATTTATTGTAAATGATTGTTCTAATTATTCTGTACTTTCACTGAATGTAATTGATATGGAGTAGCAATCTGACGATTTAATGTTAAATTAGTAATTAAAAGATTGCTCTGATCTGTCATATATCTGTCATATAGTCTCCTCTCCACCAATAAGCTGGTGTGTGGTGGGCGTTCTGGCGCAATATGGCTGCCGTCGCATCATCCAGGTGGATGCTCCCTGCATTTAAGATACATAGCTACACTTGGGGGTTACGTTGCAATATTGGAAATATTTCTGTTTTAAACCACGAAAGCGAGCCAGTGGATAAGCAACATGCAAACTTTGCGCAATAGTTATGCCGGTGAAGTTCTTAACTTCAGTCAATTCATTATACAGATTATACAGATGCTGCATTAACAGCGCATATTCTCTCAGAGACGACAAGAGACGAATCTACATCAACATATGCTGATAACCGTGTATAACTGTCTAAAATTAGTGAAAAAAAAGGTTGGAGACCCCTGATGTAGACAATATATTTGCACAACGAAACACAAAATACCACCACTATCATTATGGCTTTACCAAAACATGAAAGGCTCAGCCTCGCATCTGCAGAAGGTTTTTAAAAGAAATGCTAGAATTCTACGCAAAGAGAAAGACTGCTTCCATTATAATCTCTGAAGCTGTCTTTTAAAAGTAGGTAAGTAGGTAACTGTCTGGTAAAAATAGTAAAAATCCACCCACATCTTTCTTTATATTTCCCATGTATCATAAACAGTGTCTCCAAATGAGTCATTTGCATTTTTTCTAAATTGTGACGTCACATTGAAACTGGTACCGCTCATGACTGGTGACAGTCTCTCTGCCCTATCAGCATATATCCTCCCTGAGTGAGCTGGGGAGGATCTAGCTTCACACCTATAAGTACTGCACTTTATATTTTGTGAATGTTCACAAATTATCTTCCCAAATTAGTTTGTTAGAAAGGTTCACAGCTAATGCAGCTAAAGTTATCATTGTCTCTAATTGTATTGGGTTAGAATTGTCATTCTTATTTTTAACCTGAAAACGCTTATCTGTATAATTCATGACCACACTTTAATTATGCACAGTACAGTTTAAAGTGCCCCACTATGGATTTTTAAAAATTGCCATTCATGCAGTGTGTAATGTAAGCTGTATGTGAATATAAACAGTCTGCAAAGTTGTAAACTCCCATTTCCAGTTCACACGTCAAAAGTTACCACATTTGCATAATGCCCGCCTACGCTCCGTACGGAGAATAGAAAAGAACTCCAGACATACTTATTTTGGAATCACATCATTGTGAGACTTCAGACAGACATGTTGTTTTATCATTACAATCTCTAAAGTTTGGTGGATGAAAAACTAAAGTGCACAATGACATGTTTTCGACTGAAAGTAACAAGCTGAGCCTTGTCTAAACACATAGGTGTGTGAGCGAATTTGTGGGTTTGTTGGGTGTAGCTACATGAATTAAAAGAAAAGCGTTAGCTCCCCTGCAACACTTGGAATCAGCTTCTGGTGGTTTCATGTTATTTCATGTTATATACATAAAGTAGAACTCTGTTCAACTATGTTGAATTGTCAATGATTGTGATTGCTTCTGTTGTAGGAAATCAGTAACTCTTAATTAAATTGAATGTTATGAGGTCACTTCGTTTGTGCAGGTTGCTGTGTTTGTGAATGCCCTCCCACACTCACCTTTTTGTAGCTCAAACAGTACTATGGTGCAAGCAATGCCAAGGTCATGGGTTTGATTTCCAGGGAAAGCAAGAATACGTAAAGTGTGTACCTTGAATGCAATGTAGGTCACTTTAGATAAAAGTGCCTGCCAAATGCATAAATGTAAATGTAAAATGTCAGAGCATCATGCAGCAGCATCAAAACATGCTCTCTGTAGGGCTGCCCCTTAATAGTCAACTAACTGTTGGACTGTTGGTCAACCAGAAAAGGCTTGGTCGGCCAAAATCACTTAAAAAAAAAGAGAAATCCACAGGAAGTGGCAAATTCACGCAGTCCACGACGGACAGATTATTAGCGGCTGGTCTAAGTGATTTGGGCAGGACAAACGCTCGCCTATCATTCATCAACCTCAAATATGGCTTATCATCATTGTCAAGAAAAAAAGAATTAACCTAAACTGTGTATATTTGCCTAGACATTAAAAATATATCTACAGATAGCAAAAGGTGTACTTTTAAATGAACCAATTATACAGTAAATATTCTCAGTTTATGTAATCCATATGAAACATGCATACAGGCGCATCACTACTGCGGATATGACGAGTTAGTATCACCGACTTCATCTCGTCAGCCGGAAAAACAAAGAAAGCACTAGTTTATCAACAAATTATTAAAATGTTAATGCAGCCTCCTTACAGTTTTTCCCTGACACATTTATAATCATTACTTCTGCTGGTGTGCTGTGGCAAGCTTCGTGTGGGCTATTGTTATTAGGCTATGTAGGCAATTTAAGGCTCATTATTATGATTTATATGGTTTATTAATAAACATGCGATTAGTCGACTAATGCTTAAAACGAACAACTACTAGTCAAACAGAAAAAATCTTTAGTCAAGGGCAGCCATAGCTCTCTAAGTTGAACTGTGCCTTCCTTTAAAAGGGACCACCAAAAAAAAAAAAAATCTTAAACTTACTTTTTCTTATTTGATGGGAATTAGTCTTGTACTCAGTTTTCACACATTTTGTGCTTGTTTGGCAAGAAAATATAAGGCAGGCTCCTCTGAGAATATAACTGCTTTCATGAGGAGCAGAAAACTGGGAAAATAAATGGTGCACATTCCAGATGCCTCTGTTGGGAAAATTTCACAATGCTTTCTTTTAAGCAGTGTTGCAGGAAGCCTGCAACCATGGATACCGGTCAAAGAACTAATGGTACAGTAATGGTAATCTGTCTGGTTATGCTAGGGTTGAGAGATGGTGTGAATTGGAAGCAAAAATAAGCTCTAGGCTTCACAATGAACATTTACGCAAATCACCAAAACATTTACTAATGCCAGACAAAGACCTTCAGAACTACAGCTGACAGAATTAACTGAGCTTTTTCTCTGTATCTGATATAATCCATACCATGTGCTTACATGATCTCCTCCCATGCCTTACCACTCATACATTACAGTACATCTGTCACTGTTGTCACACTCCCTCATTAGACCCTCGTGCAATGGCAGCTTTTCACATGGTTGTTTGTACTACAATAAACATACTCCAACTTAAAAAAAAGACTTTCAAAACATATTATTTAAATTTGAGGAGCCAATTAATTGTTATTCAGACTCAAGATTTATTGTTCCTGCAGTGCAGATGCAACGTAATGCCATTTTTGTATCGACAAAATGTTTTGTGAATGATTATTAACAGTCTCGTAGAAAGACTAAATTTATTTGATTTGTTCACTTATGTGGAGTAATTTACTAATTCTCACCTACATGTCATAGCTAGTAAGGGTGTAGTTGTTACCTGCATAATATATGCAAAATTTGCAGAAAGTAATACTTTTTGGTGGAATATCCTTCTTGCTTTAACATTTCCACATACTTTTAGAAGGTTATCATATCTGACAATAGAAGTAATGTAATCTTGATATTAGCACATCGTAGGGATGGGCGATATGGGCTTAAAGGAGAACTCCACTTCCAGAACAACAATTTACAAATAATTTACTCACCCCCTTGTCATCCAAGATGTTCATGTCTTTCTGTCTTCAGTCGTAAAGAAATAATGGTTTTTGAGGAAAGCATTTCAGGATTTTTCTTCATATAATGGACTTGATTGGTGCCCCGATTTTGAATTTCCAAAATGTAGTTTAAATGCAGCTTTAGATGGCTCTAAATGATCCCAGCCGAGGAAGAAGGGTCTTATCTAGTGAAACGATCATTCATTTTTTTCGAAAAATAAAAATTTGTATACGTTTTAAGCACAAAAGCTCGTGTAGCACAGGCTCTAGGATGAATTAAATAGCCAACTCTAACATGTAAATTATTGAAGCCAAATACTTACATTTCCCCAAGCTATTTAGCTGTAGTACAGTGTTACAGCCAGCGGGGATGCAGTGACCCCACTTTTAACTCTCTCTTTATATTACCCTTATTGTAGATGGACGCACAGAGGTAGACAATACACTCAATTAACACCAGGAAAGGCAGTTTTTTTCAGAGCCCTTGTTATTCTTAATTTTGACATTAATTTTAATTTTTACACTAAACATATATATCGGTTCAAAATATCAGTTATCGGTCTACTTGATCTGTAATAATTGGTATCGGCATCAGCCCTAAAAAACACATATCGGTTGACCCCTATCTTATTGCATTATAGTTTTGTCTTGTTTGTAGTGTAATCAACGTTTGTGTAAGTAGTAGATGTGTTAGGGAAGTAACACATAACATTTTAATTATATTTTGCTAAAATGAACTAAATGACTCGAAAAAAGATTCGTTCATTTTGTTGAACGAGACTCAAAGGTCCGAGTCGGTAAAATGATCCGAACTTCCCATCACTACAACGAATCACGTCTAAGTTCATCCTCTGTGTACACCTTTTTGTTTGTAAACAGTGTTCGACTTACTTGCACTTTCTTAGTCTTTGCGCATTTGCTTTGTAAACACTGGGTCTGTAGTTCCGCCTACGTTTGGTGTGACCTTTCAACATGATTCAATAGTACGTGAACGTGAATCCCAGAACCTGTGCTACACAAGATTTTGTGCTTAAAAAGTATACACATTTTTATTTTCCGAAAAAAAATGACAGATCGTTTCGCTAGATAAGACCCTTCTTCCTCGGCTGGGATCGTTTAGAGCCCTTTGAAGCTGCATTTAAACTACATTTTGGAAGTTCAAAATTGGGGCACCAATCAAGTCCATTATATGAAGAAAAATCCTCATTCACATGCAAAACTGTATCGCACACATGCTACTGTAGACTTTATCAACATTATCGCAGGAAGACTAATTCTTATCGTGGGAAAAGATTTTACCGGTATATCGCAAACGATAAGATATCGCCCATCCCTAGCACATAGGAGGTCTTATGATGAAGTCATGATGTTATCTGTGGTGATGTAATAATGATGTATTTGAGGAAGTGGGTTTACTTTTGTATATCTCGTTCAGTTGACATTTGTTGTGGTTAATACATGAAGGGGTTTTGAATTGTTTAAACATTGTTTTATTGATTATTAACTATTCCACTGATATTGTGACCAGAGTCTTTAGAAGGGTGAGTGTTACACTGCCCCGAATTTCCATTTCACTTCATTTAGTTTTTTTCATTGCTGACGATGCGGCTAGATCTTGGCGAGGTCCAGTAATCATACAAGGCCCTGAGCAGTTGGGCAAGGTAGCCAGTTGGTAAAGTGACCGGATGTTCCACATGCCAATGAGGGTATTAGTCTTTGTGCTGAAGAATCATATTCATATATCATATTTCATCTTTAATTTAATAGCACATTAGAGCTGCTCTTTTGCAGAGGATCAGTACTGTAATCACAAGGCGATTTCTTGTAACAATGCAGGGAATGTTATAAATTAATCTTGTAACATTGATGAACATATTTTCTGAAATACAAGTTGCATTCAGTGTTTCCCCTACCATTATATTTGGGGGGCGGGCCGCAAATATATTTGGGGGGCAGCCGCCGCCCCCCTTTAAGGTCAACTAAACTTTATTTTCTATATAGCGCCAGATCACAACAGACGTCATTTAAGTTTACCTTTCCTATAGAACAGGTCTATACCTTGTTCTTTTATTTAAAAAACGAAATATCCTTATGTTATTTATCTTATTTACACAACGGCATGTCATTTCTGTCTCTAACGTTACGTGGTCACGCGTCTACAATTTCTCCTCCGCTAAAACGCGGACGGGATCGCGGAGTCCATTCATAAAAACAGAATTTACTCTATAGCGCGGGATGCCGCAGAATTCGTCAATTTTTGGTTTAATAATTCAAAAGTAGGTCTCTCACTTAATTCGAATCGCGATATAGACTAGTGTCTGTGAATATTAAAACGCAACAAGACGGTTTAAATATGATTCCTCCATGTTCCGCTTGGCTCTGTATGAATGAATGGCGGAGACGCGGCTTTGTTTACTACACAAATAATGAAGCACACGTGACTCGCGGTTATTTTCGGCCTCTGCCTCTCATTATATGACGACATAAACGCATGAACTTAATCTCCAGAACTGCTGTGAGAGTCACTTCATGTAAATTTTACCGTTTCATTTGAGAAAATTAGCATCATACCGTAGTATATACACAAAAACTAACCGGCAAACTGTCAAAATAAAAGTACGGTTTAACATGTAACAGAAATGTTTTAGTCTTGTATTACTTTTGTACAGTATAATGTAGGTGTTTAAATATTCCTATTTCTGGCAAATTTAATTAAACCGTTAAATGCAGAAATTATAATAATAACACAAAATAACAGAAAAACTCTTGTTTGGCAACAAATAAAAAGGTTTAATTTAATTAATTTAATTTCATTAAAAATAAATATTTAATGCCTGTATTTGATTATCAGAAAATTAAAACACAAGAATTTCTGAAAAAAAAAAAAGAAAAAGATTGTAGGGCCCTATTGTTCAAAATGTTGAAATTGAGATTCTTTTGCTTATTTTTTCACTGAAATAAATGTTTTTGTTATTACACAGAGAGTAATGTACCGTACGGTTTGTAAACCCCCTCGAATCCTAGGGGAATCACTGGCATTTTTTATCATTTGAAATGTGCTGTATCGGTATCGGTGCATCCCTAAGTAAGGTTTTAAAGAGATGGGAGCTAGCCCTATCCCAACCCTCCTCCTTTATCCGGTCACTGCAAAAGCAGAATTGGACTGAACAGAAAGGCCAAGAAGCACCAGAAGCTGCCAACAGAAATGACACACGAACATTATACCAAATCATCAGAGAGCTCAGCAGATCCCTTTGTGGGAACAGATTATTGATCAGTGATCAAGATCGTCCACTGTTGCTGGCCAAAGCGCAAGTGAGACATTGGGTGGAACACTTCGAAGAACTCTTGAACCAGCCTGTACCGGTGTCTGTTTGCCTGCAGTTCACCTACCTGTGGAAGACGGACCAATCTCGGTCGCAGAGACTAAAGCGGCAGTTATGGTCCTCCAGACTGGCTGTGAACCTGCCGTTGACAAAATTTTGGTGGAAATGCTCTACTACAGTGGCCATGCCCTAATCAACGAATTAAACTTTCAAAAAAGGGAAATCTTGCCGATGACAACAACTGGCATGGTATCAAGCTACTCTCAGTCCTGGCAAGGATTTGTGCTCAGATCTCCTTCGACGCCTCCACCAAGCGACCGATGCACAATTGCAAGAGGAGCAGTCTGGTTTTAGACAGTATCTGTCTAAAGGTTTTCGAACACAACAACACATCTTGTGTAAAAATATGCTAAAATTATACCAGATTGATTAGCTGATTAGCACATTCCAACTACATACAAAGTCTTACATAAAATCCCTCATGATGCTTAAACTGAGCTATGCCAGTCACATGCTTTCATGCTTTCTCTGCATGCACTTCATTCAAGTCCTTCTCTCCATTCCATTACTTTAAGGGATTATGCAAATTCTGTGCCATTCATTAACATGAAGTTGGCCCAGAGAGATCAAAAAGCCCCTTTCTATAATGAATAATTCAATCCCAAAATTTAAACTCAGAGACTCTGACTCAATCTTGTTGTGATTCAATGGCCATGGTAAAAGGATGTAATAATGAGAGAGCAATCTGTGCCTGGCATCACAAATTTAGCACATCTTTCTCTCTCATTGCAGCTATTATAATTACAGAAACCAGAGTCTTCTGTCAGTTAACACTTGCGAGAGCTTTATGAAAGAGAAGCAATGCTGAGGACAGTGAAAATAGTCTAACAGCTAGAGTTCTGTCATGACAACTACATGGTTGCAGGGTTAAAGTATTTGGTTTTGGAGGAACAGATCTGCTACACTGCTGCTGCGGCTGTTGACATTATTACTGCTGTTGGCATGTTCAGAGACTTGATTCTGCTAATATATCCACAGACATGCTGCTGCTGCTGCACATATAACACATGAAATTACCAATAGTAGATGTACACAGGCGGAACAGGGAAAGATGGAGATTTTCTGAAAGCGTGCTACAAACAGCAACAGCAAACACTGCCCAAGTGTTTCAATGTTCAGCAGCAAGCTCATATGTCCTCTGATGCAACAGTAAACAGTCAGCTCCTGTCAGCTCATGTAGATAATGATGTGATTAATAGCAAACTGAGTTTAGGACCTAATAGTCCGTGCCATCTAGAGTTTCATGACAGAACTTTGTATTACTGTCATGGCAACTCTCGAAAAGATTGGCATGGTAGTGGACATTTCAATGTTAATGTATTTGGTCTTGGTGGAATATGCTACTGCTGCCTAAGAGCAGATACAAAGTCTTGCTACTGCCAAGTAGAATATGCTATGTGAACATGCAAGACATGCTGCTGATGCACATATAATATACATGGAATTACAAAGCCGACTGGACATGCAATTCATGTTATTAACAAATAGCCAAATAGTGGCCAGGTATTTGAATGTTGAGCAGCAAGCTCAATGGTTGCTGATGCAACAAAAATCAGCTGCACCATGTACAGAGTAACTCCCCAACATACAAACTGGGGAGACATTTGATTTACTAGAGGGGATCTACCGGTATCACCAAGGGAAGGGGTTGGGGGGTAGTTCATTAGAGTTTTCCCTCTTTTTCCACACTTTTCTTTGCTTTTAAATTGCTTGTAAATGTCTGCGCATTTTACTTTCAGTTTCCAAATAGCAGCAATTCGCCGCAAAGTGATTGAATCGACAACAACAAAACAGTACAATGACAAACTCACTTATATTAAAGATAGAATGATTAATTTATTAACAAAACAAATAAAAATACACCATGGTATAGGCCTAATATAAAATAAAAAACAACTTCCACAAAGTTAATTTATTAAAAAACTGAAAATCAGCAAACAATCAAATGGAATCAAATAAATAAGAAACAAATGTTCTTCCAATAAGCTGCCAAAATCAGCTTCTCCTCATGTGATAAACAAAATCTGACTCCTGTCACTGATCTGTGATGTGACTGTTGTTAGGCACACTGCATTGAGCAGCCACGTTCAGTTTATAATTGTACTGTCTGTTCTCTAACTGAGCTAAATGATTTTATTACTACAAAATAAATAAATAAATAAAAACGGTGCGGTGTCGCGATGGCCAAGTGTTGCAGCTTAACGCTGGTAACACTGGTAACACAGACTACCACAACAAGCCTAGTCCATACTAGGGAGAAAATACTATGAAAATCAGTGAAAAAGAAGCGCTAAAGAAAGGGAAGGTCACCACCAAGTTTTGCTTTATACTTCGCAACAAATACCCATCATGGAAAACAGTTAAGAGCCTGGGTAAGATGTTTGACAGATCCCAGCCAAGGAAGAAGGGTCTTTTCTAGCGAAACTATCAGTCATTTTTTTCGGAAAATGAAAATTTGTTTACTTTTTAAGCACAAAAGCTTGTGTAGCACAGGCTCTGGGCATACTATTGAATCACTTCCAAAGGTCACGCAGAACGTAGGTGGAACTACAGATAGATAAGACCCTTCTTCCTCGGCTGGGATCGTTTAGAGCCCTTTGAAGCTGCATTTAAACTGCATTTTGGAAGTTCAAAATCCTGGCACCAATAAAAGTCCATTATATGGAGAAAAATCCTGAAATGCTTTCCTCAAAAACCATAATTTCTTCAAGACTGAAGACTGAAAGACATGAACATCTTGGATGACAAGGGGGTGAGTTCTCCTTTAAGATAGAACTGACTGTCTTTGTGTAAATACTCGCCAAGACAGACATTTTGACATATTTTGACACTACTACTGCTAGCTCACGATGAGTTGATATGTCACCATGCATAAAAAGACACATGACAGAGACATATAATATAATTTGACCAGCCACAGTTGTGTAATAGGCAGCCACTGCTGTAGTTTTAACATTATTATAAGGACATAAAAGATCACAATCTCTATGATTCTTTTGAAAAGTAGATTGTAGATGTCTTCAAGATCAATCACAATGTAATATCATCAGATCGCCCACCTCAAAAATCAAGGGGGGATTCATGGGTGGATAGTGCTACCTGGACACAAGTCGGGCTTGATCAACCTTTCCAACATTGCCTGGGTGAGAATGTCTAACTCGAAAAAAGACCTGAAACACCTAATGACCTCAGGACACACAGAGTCACTGTTAAAGGGGTCATCGGATGCAAAGTTCACTTTTACATGTGTGTTTGCAGTGTATGTACACATCTACCCTATAATGATAAAAATCCATGCAGTGGTTTTTAATTTATCTGTAAAAATAAAATCCTTTTTCAAATTGGGCCAGTCTCAGATGCTGCTCCCTCAATAGCTGATTGACATGAGCATCTTACCTCAGACCCGCCCTAAATCAGCTGTAACAGTCCAACCTCCATTGTTTCAATGCTGGAGCGGAGATGTAAGTTAGACAAAAATATCTCCAACTGAGCGATTAAGGTGTTGTGTTGCTGGATGTACTAATGAACATAGTGCTTGTCATTTACTCCTGACATCTGAGCTGAGCTCATTTGCATTTAAAGGAGCAATCCATCAGAATAGGTTGCTTTTTGCAGAGCTCATTGTGACAAGGTAAAAAGGGTGTTATTTTACACTACCATTGAGAATTTTTAACGAAAGTATTTTATAGACTTTTCAAGACCCTAAAGAATCATATAAACTTGTGGAAGATGGGCATCCAATGACCCCTTTAAAAACAGCAAATTCTGATCTCTTGGACAAAGATGCCAGATTCAGGGCCAGTGTGACCACCCAAGATAGATAGATCTGATTTGGATAAATCCAGCACGGAGAAACAGAGCTTCCTAGACCAGCAGCCAGAAAAACTCAAATCAGACTACCAGCAGTTGAAACGAGCCTTGATAAAAGAATTCTCTGACCCAGAGTCAGATTCGCTGCTCTGGTCACCAAACAGGGTCAGCATGAAACTTTTAAGGCTTACTATAAGTGACTCCAACAACCCTACTTCAGAGCTCAAGGGTGTGACATCTTCACACTTTAAAAGATCACCAATCACAAGATCACAGATTCTGAGAAACTGAAGTCTTGTAGGGACCGCTGGGTTTGTGCCAGGCTGTAGCCTTGTCTTTTCCGTTCATCAAAGACCTTCTGTACCAAACCGGTTCTATCTCAACAACAAAACCTCAGCAAAGATCAACTGGTGGGAGCTTTAACTAATTGCATCAGGACTCCGTTTTAAAATGGGTGAGACGTGCAAGTACTGAACATAGTCTCATTAATGGTGCATTCACACAGGTGTCAGCGTCAGAGCCTCTCATTTACTTTGAATGGTGTGAAATCAAGTGTTGCAGAGGTCCGTTGTGTCGCTTATCTGGCGTTGCTTGCAGCAAAAGTTGAAAACTTTTCAACTTTTCAAACAACAATGCAGGCGTATCGTCTTCCCCAACAGTGTGACTATAGAAATGATGCTTCCTTTAGGCTGCAGATCTGCTGAGTGTCAACTGCTGCCCATAACTCCATGCTTTTATTCCATAATCATATCTTAACACTTTAATTCTACACTCTGCTTCTGCATAAACCCTCTTTCTATACCAAACTGTATGAGGTTTTCCGTAGTTTTGTGGTCTCTAATCATGCCGATCACAGCTACATGCTGTTAAAAGTGTGATAGATGAGGATATTTTTATTTATGGCCAAAAGAGTAATATTCTACTATAGACATTCTTAATAAGCATTTGTTAGATGAATGCAAGAGGGACGTCTAAGACTGATTGTGTTAGGATTAGGGGTGGGAATCTTTCAGTACCTCACGATTCAATTCAAATCGTTTCTTGGGGTCACGATTCAATTAAAAACCGATGGTTCATGGTTTTTCAATTTTCACGATTTACAATTTTTCCTAAATTTTTTGGTGCACACTGAACATCAAATGCACCAGTATTTCAAAACAAAATGGGTAGTCCTGACTCAGGAAATCAGTGTTTCCTGTTAACTATTAACTTCCTAATAAATCAAACATATTTTACAAATACCATTAGGAATGTGTCTGAATCATACCGTGTTCATGAACATGTTTCTTTCTGCAGAAAGGAAATGACACGTACTACGAAACCCCTTAATACAAAACGCTGGGTAATTATACTGTATATAAACTGCGGGCATCAAGGAGGCGATATTAATACATGGGGCATTGAAACCGCTTTTGAATGTGCATTTGCGTTTTGCTTTCATTTTTGAGATTAGCGATCATATGGAGTGGCAGTCAAGTCGCTTACACACACAAGGAATTTGTCTTGGTCACAGAAGCTTCCAGTGCACAGACAGGATCACAAGTGACAAGACACAGATAACAAAAATGAAAAGACACAAACAATAGACAAATAAACGAGTGATTAGAATAAATATGTGAAAGACAATACACAATAGACAATATAATGTAAGTACAGATGTTCTACATATTTTACAAAATTAGATTTTTGTCAGTGGTGTTCAGGATCTGCAAATCATTCGGCATCGTCCAATCAGTCATCTCTCCTTACTCTGTTTATGTGGTGAGTGAAATATACATTATGTACTCTAATGTAACAGGCTATCACTAGCAAGCGGCTAACTATGTCCTTCTAGGGGCTCTGTAGAACACGTTGTTCCTTTTCCGTGCCTTTCCAAATACAGATTCACTATTTGGGCACATCCCTACTTCCCTTAATAACAAAAGATCAGTAATATAATATTTTTTCCAAACATTTGCCCTTGATGAAAATTGGACAGGATGTATTTGTTTTTCCTCCTCTATTGCTGTTGCTGTTTTGTTCCGACAACGTTAAATGTTATTATTAATATCATATTAACTAGAAAATTGATTTTTGAAATTTGCGAAGAGATATGAATCACTAGAAGAGTGAATCGCGATTCATATGTGGATCAATTTACACCCCCCACCCCTAGTCAGTTACCAGTTACTTGATCCAAATACTTCTACTGATCATAATTAATGAATACATATTTCCCTTACTGTATGATAGCAGACTCTGTGCTTAGATTGTGCTAGACTGCATGAATTTCACTGAACTTCATCTTTGCTCACTAATTGACTGGCAACAATTCTCATTTCCCACATAATTTCCTGTGATAATAAAAATAAACAGATGTAACAGTCTCATTCTGTTTTGGTTTAATTGTAGTATTCCTTGAACTGTACCTATGGTAAGTTTGACCTAGCTTTGATCCATGTTGATACCCTGATACCCTAACAGTTAGCCTGTCCCTGACCTAGGGATGCGCAGTATACTGGTATTGGAAAAACACCGGTATATATTATATTTCAAACGGTACGATATCATAAATTTGCTCAATTCGGTATTTCATACGCTGCTGTTGCTGCGCAACCGGTATATGTGACAACAAAACGTGATGGATCAAACAGATAAAACTCTATCAATGTGCCCAAAATTAATGAATAAAGAGAACAGCAGAAGTGAAATATGCCATTATTTTGCATACAAAACAGATGATAAAGGTGAACTAACTGACCTTACTGCACCTGTATGCAATAGGGATAGGATAAATCGTCGCAACGCGAATCGAGAAATGATTCAGCATTCGATTTTCAGCACACATCACGATTCTTTCTCAAATCGTTTCTGTGTTTAGTTTTGAACAGCAGATGGCACTGCTTGCTTTAGAAAAAGCCGTGCTCTGCTTGTTCCAAAATCATTACATGCACTTGAACCTAAAATAATCATTTATACAATTTGAAAAAGTTGAAGCGAATTACAAGGGTGTTCACAGTGGGCTGTGTTTACAATAATCTCGCGTCATAAAAGCATTCTGAGCCGAGGTGTAATTACATGACTCAGCCGAACGCACAAGTGCTTGTCAGCACTCTTTTTCATGAGCATCTGAGTGTGCGGAAAAAACTAGATTAGAGCGCCATTTGCTGTTAAAATCTAAGCTCAGAATCAATTCCAAAGAGAATGGCGACGCTTTCGGAAGATCTCAGAATCGATCCATGAATCCTTGTATTGTCCCATCCCTAGTATGCAAGCGTAGTTATAAATCATGTGTTGTCAGTTTGACAACAACAGTTTGATACGAAGGTATTAAGATATAAATATGTTTTTATTATTATTATTTTTTTTTATATATATAAAATTGTTTTCAATTCACTTATCTTTTGAGGCTGCCTATTTGTCACCTATGGTATCTATTTAGTATCGATACAGAGGTATTACATTCTGGCATTGTACCAAAGCCGAAATTATGGTATCGAGCTATCCCTACCCTTACTAGGTTAGTTTCCTAGCAAAAGTTGCCATAGTGACTGAGCTTGAGCTATGGTAAATGTGCTTTGCTTTATGGAAACAAATCAACTGACAATAAGTCAGACAAACTGAAATAAGCCTGTCTTATTTGGTAAACTTGTTTTATGAAAATTGTTGAATTAATTTGTTACCGTTGTTTTCTTTGTGCACAAAAAGTATTCTCTTAGCTTTATAAAATTAAGGCTGAACCACTCCCGCCACATGGACTATTTCAATCAATGTTCTTACTACCTTTCTGGGCCTTGAATGTTCTTTTTCTGTCTGTGCAGGGTCAGAACACTCTCGAATTTCATCAAAAATATCTTAATTTGTGTTCCAAAGATGAAAAAGGTCTTACAGGTTTGGAACAACATGATGGTTGTTAATGATGGAATTTAAATTTTTTCAGTGAACTATCCCTTTAAATTGCACTCAAATGGTTGAAATCACTTGTTTTTAAACAGCAGCACTTAAAAACGCATTCAAATGACAAGCTTTCGTAATGGCACAGCACAGAAAGGTGATGTGAGTGTAGCCACAAGACAACAGTCCAAAACCTTGTACATCTCCGGCTGAAAAATATCTACCAGTTTATCGCATCTACTGGTGTACTGTCCACCCATAGCTGTGATTGAGAAGATTATCCAAAATTTCTACTGGTTGTCAAAATGGTTGTCAGTGTATATGGGTACATCACTCCAGTTTCATATTAAAGTAAACAACAGATCACACCCTTAACCTTAGAGACTGCTATTTTTATGAAACACATGAGAAAAACAGAAGAAAATGAACAAGGCAACACAAACAAACCTGCCCACATTAGTGGAAAAATTAGAAATCATCAGAGCCACATTTATTAGCAACACCTCTTGAACTGCACATAAATCAGTAAAATTTGATGCACCTTCTCAATTCTACAGACAATCTCAAAATGCACTGCAAGTAAAATTAGAATTTATTAGTGAGGTGTATCACATTAGCTAACCTGTGGTGCAGACTGCTTAAATATCACTGACTGGTTGATGACTGGTTGGTTGTCATTATGCATAGGCCTGTGGACTAATTACATACCTCGGATTTGCATGGCATTTTAGCAATGAAATGTATGTCATTGGTTAAAATGCTAAATCACTTAAGTTTACTGTATAATGGGTTCTACTGTATTTTGTTGCGCCGCGCCGCTCACATCCGGTGTAGACACGGTGTATGTGTGCAGCCCTGAACTGAGTTCTGAGAGAATACCATAGGCTATAACAATATTATCTGTGCCTGTCTATGTACTGTAACAGAAAAGTTTTATTAACAGACTTATAAGGTATGGTCTGCAGAAAGAGACATTCTTGGTGATCAGGGGTCAATTCCTGTTTGTGTGCCGGCATTGTGGTGCTGGATTGCCAGATGTGAGAAGTCAAGAGCACAGAAAGAGAGAGAATAAAGCAGAGAGAGAACAGAGACAAATTATCAGCACACAAAAGAGCACTGGCTCCCTACCAAACAGTATTTACAACATATCTGGATCCAGAATGTCCATGAGACACTCATACAGACAGAGAGGAAGAAAGTAAAAAATATCCTGGAAGAATAAAACCCTACTGTAATAAAGCTTAAAAAACGAACAAAGTTTGAAAGTAAAACTTAATAATCTTACTTAACCTTTTACAGAGCAGGATACTAGAACTGCAGCCTTATGACATAGAATTACATGGTGTTATGTTCCCATTTCACACTCAAAGTCATGAATCAAACCTATGACCTTGGCATTGCTAGTGCCATGCTCTACTGTTTGAGCTACAGGATTTTGACAGGCTACAGAATTTTGACAATCTGGAAGACTTTAAAATGGAGAAAAAACTAAAATGAGAAATAGGCTGTTCCTTTGTATATGTTCACATAGTGTGCTAATGCTTTGTTTTCTCCTGTTAGAGGCCAATTACACAGAATGCGTTTTTGCATTTTAAAAAATGAGAGAGGCATTGCAGCAACATATGGCTTTTTTTTTTTGGATTCAAGTTGGATTCAAGACATTGCACTGTGTGACCAGCTGGGCTGCCAACTTTTGAGTTCAACTCAGAGTGAGAATTTCCACAGCGGGTTGGGTGGGGGGATTAATTTTGGGTTGTTTTGTAATATATATATACATACACATTTGTGTACAAATAATTATATCCACATTTTTTTCTATTAATCTATTAGTCCGCATTTACATTGCTTAATGAACTTGTTTTTTGTTTTTTTTTGACAAACAAACTTCTCACAATCAAAAATGAATCCCGCAATTATGTGAGGGATGAGGGATTTATGTCACTCCCTTAAACTTTGCTGCTTGTACAGGGTATTCTGTACGGTATCCTGCTGTAATTCTGAACAGATTATATATTATATATATATATATATATATATACTGTATAATCACTAAAAAGTATGTCGAAAAACTCCCATCTCATGCTCTCCCTGAACTTCAAAATCGTCCTATATCACTGTTTTACCGTTTGATCTTCTTTGCATGTCCATGTTGCAAAGACTGGGTCGGAACTTCTGCAGCGTTGTAGGATGATTTTGAAATGATTTTTGAAGTTGAGGGAGAAAATATGATTGGAGTTTTTCGACATACCCTAACTGTCTTGAGTCAGAATACACAGAGTTCATGGACAGAAAAGCAAGATGAACGTTTGAGATTAAAGAGTATTTACATTGTATTTTTTTAGTGAAAATAATTGATCGTTTCGCTAGATAAGACCCTTCTTCCTCTGCTGGGATCGTTTACAACCGCATTTGGGATCGTTTGAAGCCGCATTTAAACTGCTTTTTGGAAGTTCAAAATCAGGGCACCATACCAGTCCATTATATGAAGAAAAATGCAGAAATGTTTTCCTCAAAAAACATAATTTCTTTACGACTGAAAAAAAGAAGGACATGAACATCTTGGATGACAAGGGGGTGAGTACATTATATGTAAATCTTTGTTTTGGAAGTGGACTTCTCCTTTAAGTTTATCGCAATCTCTGAACAAATCACTGAGGTGTTCTAGAATCAACAGGTATGTTTGATTGGCTGCATTGCTCAATGCTACAAAAAACAATCAAGAGCACAAAGACAGGTACACACTGGAGCCTTTACCTTTTTGCTAAAATCCTACTATTATATTTTCAATTTGTGGTTTTTACTGCCTGAGAAAATGGACGTGTGGTGTAAGAGTGTGAGAAAAGTGTCAGTTGCATGAGTCTCACGCTGAATGTGTAAAAAGTTGGCAGCTTATATTCAACATCTATGAGAGATAGGCCTACCTACCGTTTAAAGAGCCATTTCATTGCTGTCTTTCAAAAAAGGGTGTTGCCATTATTAAATCGCTTTGAAATTGTAGCTGCATGACAGGTATGTAGCAGACACTTTCACGGTCCTGCGTAATCCTGTGTAAACTGTACAGATAATAATCATGAAATTTCCAGCCATCAGAGGTTCAAGCACAGATATAATCTATATAACTGACAGTGCTGAATAATTCATGGGATGGCAGGAATCTCCATGTTGCTAAATGGTTTTCTCTTTGGCAACAGGTTGTGCATGTTTTATAACAAAAAAGTCATCGCAACACAGCATTTTTCTGTGTGACAAGTTACAAAGAACTGAGCTTCAGGAAATGACTGCTGGAATGTTTTGGATAATCGAAGATAAAGAGCTGACAAAAATGACAGATTATTCTGCAGATAAATCATACAAAAGTTTATGGTGCTCAGTGATGCATAAAAGACAGTTTTAAAAAATTACAAAGGATAGATATTTTAAAAATTTACTAATTTTAAAGTTTTATTGAATTAAACTTATGGAAGATGGATTCTGGTCATGAGAAAGTGTTCTGATGTGTTGTTTACATTGAGGATTTACAGGATTCACAACCATAACTTGACCTCATTTTCCCTGAAACTGACAGCTCAGTTTTAGCCTTTTGCTTAAGCATTGCATACAATAGTCAAGTGAAACCTTTGTTTTATTTAATGGTGAGAAACCAATAATTGTTTGTTTGCCAACTCTCAGTTGTACCTGTAGCCTCCTACAACTCAAATTAATGGCGGACGCTGTAGGAAAAGCCCCGGTCTGTTCTGGGCCTCGAGCGTCTTGCCTTACTCCATTAACCATAAATTGCATTATATAGCCTATACCTTACGACTAACCGACACAGACAGGAGGAAGACCGATGTAAACCCTTCCCAAAGAGGATAGACTTAAGTTTGGAAGAGAGGAAGCGATATTCAGCTTGTCACGTAAGAAGCGTGTCAGCGACACCTATGGCTGTGTTCCCAAAAAAAGGTTATTAAACGTAGCAACACAGTTTTTTACAATGTGTCCATGTTTCGATATGCCGAAGTATTTTGCCCGACATGTGTTTCAGTAACAACGCTGGTCCTAAAGCACTCAGCATGCTTCTCCAAAGCTGTTTCAAACACCAGGACATTGTCCACTGTTACTGTGGGAGCTCGCCGCAAATAAAGTATGTAATTTTAAGTCCGGTAAAAAAAAATCACTGTACAGCGTACATGTATGTGCATCTGGTCGTGTTCTGCTCTCTAGCTGGTGGCAGACAGGATAAGACAATTGTCAAAATGAATTCTGTGTATACCCACAGGGTAAGGCTAAATAAATAAAACAGTACTGAAAATATTTAATAATCAGTTGATAATAGGATATTAAAACAATACAAGGTTGAGAATTCACAAGTGTCATAGCAGTTCTATAGCAAGCTAAGCTTACAGCGGCAGAACGCTTTATCGCATTCCGTCGATATAACAACTCACCTTTACCGAATCGTGGAGTTTTGATGGAGAGAATGGAACAACGAATTTGTTTGATATATAATCCGTGAATACGTCCCAGACTTAAAGTGACCGATATTCCTATGGCAGAATCAGCTCGATACATTGGGATTTGCTGAGGGGCAGTGCTTCCTTTAGAAGTGAGACGAAAGTGCAGTACGAACATGAAGCGCTAGGGGAACAACAGTTAACGACTATATTAATAACGCCTACTGTGGGTAACTAGACACTTAGAATAGAATAGAATAGAATAGAATAGAATAGAACAGAATAGAATTCATTATGTACAACAATATACAACAGCGCACGATTCCTATGCTATAAAACATTCCCGTGTTCTAACACAACATTTGTAAAATGATATGGACGTAAAATAAAGGCAGTGAGGAAAAAAAACATACAGCACATACATACAGCACATACCTACACATTAATAGGCTATATAATATGTAATTAAGCAGGTACAATACAGAAAGAAGTTTGAAATGGTCTGTAACTGCCCAGGGACAGTAAAATATTACATTTTATTTTTAGAAAAGTTACAGACCAGTTTAAACTTCTTTTTGTAATTTATCTATATGGCAGCATTGATTGACACCATTGGATGAGAACAAAACTTGAACTGCATTAAGCTGGCACTATTGTTTTCTGTAGAGCTGCTTTACAGCCGAATCACAGCTTGCAACATCAACACTAATACTGAACTGCATTAAATCAACACTGAACTGACTCAAACTGAATAACAGCATTGCTGCCTAATGTAGAGCTGCCTCTAGCTGAACGATTTACTTCACACTGTTATTGATTTGAACTAACCTAAGATATTAAGGAAACTATTGTCTCTTAGCTATTTTCCAGCAGAACCGTCTCCATAGTATAAAAGTTTCCTTAATTGTTTCTGCTATTTATTTCTGTGAAGATGCTGTGTGGACGCACAATCTGTATAATATAAAATACTATAGAAATAAGGGTGACTTGACTTGATTTCACTGTGGGCATTAATTTAACAAAACTTTAATGATTACACTTAAAGCTTGTTGTCACATTTCTATTATAATGTTAGTCAGCAGACACTTACATTCAGATGGTTTTTTGACTCATTTCATCTCATTTTTTACTCATTTCACACATAACACTAATGATTAAGAAGGTCCTGGGGCCATGCTGAGTTCATGACCTTTGACTTAGACCTTTTTCCGGCTCCATGGGGCTTCACAAACATGGCAAGAGCAGTTGCATTACAGCTATTGCAAAATTCATGCCAAGTCTCTGGCAAACTGCTTGAGGCTGCAGACAGATATAAATATGAATGGTAACTGAAATGAAGCAGAGTTACAGCAGTTTCAGCCATTCAGGTTAATTTGCAGTTTTGTGATTCAGTTTTAGGGTAGACTGAGTACATTTGAGACATGTGTACAGTTGACACACCTTAAATAACTTGCATACACAGGAACCCCGAGCTGTGATTTTTACTCCACACATGTGTATTAGTGTTGTCTTTGATCGTGGGAAATTTAAAATGTGTGCTTCTTTCCACTACAAAGATATTGGGAAAAGTTTTCTTTTCCAAGGTGAGATTTTCATTTCACCATGTCCCTTTCCCAATGAATAGCTTATTATTCTTTTATGATTGTTAAACTTAACATATACCATTGCAAACATTACTCTGCACTCTAAAAATGGACATATTTTATGATATTGTGCCATGCTGAATCTTTTCAGTTGGGTATGGTTAAGACACAGTGTACACTCAGTGTCGTCAAAAATGGTTCTTTAGATGTTTAAAATGTTCTTTAAAATGGTTCTTTTAGGAACGGTTCACTGAAAGGTTCTTTGGGGAACCAAAAATGTTTTTTTCTATAGCATCACTATAAAAATGACACTCTTTTGGAACCTTTATTTTTTAAGAGTGCGTCAACTGTACCCGGACTGATGTCCTATTGCTTTACGTGCTGTTTAGTTGTACAGTGTTATGATATAAGGTTAAAAGTCACATTTACACATATGCTATGCAAATTATGGTTAAAAAAAATGATATTTGTGATATTTCAAATGTCTATTATTAATGGACATATTTTTAAATATGAATGTTAAAAAGGATAACATAGCATTTTAGGAAATATACAAGGTGGTAGGTGGGTACAGTTGATATACCCTTTATAGGTTATATACAGTAACAGTTCAATCATAGAAAATAAAATGCATATTCATAGGCTGTGTGTGTGTACTGGTATTACCTATGTGATGGGGACCAAATGTCCCCACAAGTATAGTAATACCAGTAAATTCTAACCTTATGGGAACATTTTTTTAGGTCCCCATGAAGAAACAAGCTTATAATTCATACAGAACGACTGAAAATGTAAAAATGCAGAAAGTTTTAAGTGATGGATAGATTTATGTATATTGTTATTTTTACTGTTATGTCTACATTTGTACTGTTGGCCATATCTTTTCTAGTGTTAAATATTGTGTCCCTATTTTGTTTAACTGAATCTAAATTAAATAAAGCAAATGAATAACTATAATTGTGTAATTTTGTGCAGTGATGAAAAAAGTAAAGTGTCTGTACTGTACTCAGTCTACCCTATATAGTGTAATCTTTTTTTTTTTCTACAAACAATGTGCAAGCATCAGTGTATTTGTTAGTAAACATAAGAATTATTAGTTAATACACACTTGTCATATAAGTGAAAAAAACGTCTCTCACTTTAATAAGCAAAGATCACTACCTTGTGGACAAATGCATGTAGTGCACGTCTGTTTTCAGAGCATAGCGCTTGAATATGCAACAACTGGAAAGCGACCGACAGAGGGCGATACAATTTCAGAAAGATCTAAGTCTTGACTTTTTGTCCTTAGATCTTTGACGTGATAAAAATTGCAATAAACTGTAAGAACAACGTTTGAATAATCTCGTCAGAACTTGTCACAACCTTCCTTCAGTTCATATTACTGGAGCTAAACGTTCTCTTCTCTGAGAAAAGAGAGAGAGAAAATGGACTATTTTGTAGAAACTGAAGGAGATATTCTGAAACGTTTACATATCAAACAATCAGGGAGTGTAAACAACACCTTTTTGGTTTTCTGCAAAGATGTGCAGGGTTCTAAAACTTGTCTTTCCATTGTTAAGATTATGTTTATACGTTTTATACTGTTTAGCGAAAATGTGTTAAAGGACTTAAAATCTCTTTATTCAATATATCGCTCTGTGTTGAACGGTACAAAAAAATAAACAACAACAAACCTCTCAGAAAAAACTACAAACAATATTAACAAAGACAGTAAGCATACTTTTAATTTTGCCCCTTGATTTAGTGATATAGCAATAAAGCTTGTAAGGTATTTAAGTATGTTAAGCTGACTGCTGTATTATGTGTAAATGCATGTGTGCTGTGCGTACAGATGGCCTGAGCATGAGCTTGAATAAGACAGAGCCTGTCCGACACTGACGTATTGTGAGCGTGTCGCTCTCAATATGTGAGGTAATGAGAACAGACTGACTTTTTTTTTCTGTATTCCCTTTCTTCTTTTCTGCTCTTCTCTCCCACTCTCTCTACTCTAGTGTATTTCCATCTGTTTGGAGACAAAGGGCCATGAGCCAGCTCCAGCCTGGGTCCCTGCTGGTGAAGTGGGCAAGCATAATGTGGCCTATCCCAGGGGCCACATTTCAACACATGGATCTGCCTTTGTACCTCACTGCTAGTGCAACACTCATTCTACAACACACACCTTTGATGGATATCAAGGGAATGAGTGAAAGGAGTAGGTTGAAGGTGCAAAGGGAGATGGGCTTTAGGCATTGAAGATGAGCACAATTGTAATGGAAGGAGAGGAAAGATGCAGACACTCCCTTACACTGCCTTTTAAATGCTGTGCAAGACCTGTGCACATATGGTTGCTTTTTCTTGTGTTTCTCCAGTCGGAAAACAAGAAGCTCCATTTGGAACAAATGGGAATGTGTTCCTGCCTATATTGTCCCATTTTGGATTCTAGAAAAGTGTACCTGAATGATGATGGTGGGAGAAGCCACAAAACAGGACAATAGTGAATAGGATTCTGGGCCGTCTGTACACTTCCTGACATATGGTCACTTGTATGTCTTTGCCATTACATAATCCATGGTGAACAGAGAGGCAATATGGCTTTTTCTCATACACAAACACACATGTGCTGGCTGCATTCACAGTCTGTTACCCACTCAAAACAGGACTACAGCTGGCAGCTTTAAATTAGGATTTGTTTTGGAGCTGCAGCATGGACGAAAATAAAGCAAATGGATAGGCCATATACCATAAATACTCCTCAGTAAGGTAAAAACTATTCTCAGCTGGTGAGGCATTTGTCCATGTGATGTATTTGGTTTAAATTTAGAGTGTTTTGCATTTCATTCATTTTAATTTCAGTCCAATTTAAATTAGAATAAAAACAGAATAAGAGCAAACGTATTAACAACCATTTTGACAGAAAATAAATCATTATACTGTCTGATCTTTCTAGCGTTGGAAAGTATGACGACTATTTTCATTCTTTGCTTCTGAAATCAACGTTAGAGTACTACATGATAAATTAACGGGTAATTTACAATACCAGTGAAGTAAAATGTCAGAGGATAAAACATTTAAAACACATGAAATTCAATAACTCAAAAACACATGAAATTCAATAACTAATCTAACAAATTACAAAACTGTTATTAGAACGTGTATAGAATGTTCTGGTAAAGAGAGAACCTTGCTTTGACAAAGTAGAAAATATTTTTTTTTTGTTTAAATCATTATTATTATTATTTTTAACTAAAATCATACTTGATTTGGTGCTTCATGGGTGTAAGGTCGCTGCCTCCCTCCAAAATCAGGAAAAATGCTGATCTTTACATGACTTTATTGAAACTGGTGTTTTGTTGGCTATATGACACAGTATTTATGTTATAATGCACTACAACTTGTACTGTCAAATCCTTTTAGAGACATCAGCCTATAATAGACACAAAGTTAATTATCGTCTGGAAAAAGCATGTTAAGCCCTGGATTACAAGAGAAGCTCTTTCAAATCCTTTCTGGTGGTCTCAAGACATTACAAAGTTGCATTATCCGTTATTATTCAATCACTGAGCCAGTGTTTGAATTTGAGTGCTGATGTACAAGTGTAAATGTTCTTTGATTGATAGCAAGTGAAAAGAAGTTTAAATTAAACAGATATTAAATCAAAATATTTGATCAAGAAAAGTGATTCTTCTAAAACCTCTGACTGTGAAATTATAAAGGTAAAAATACTGTGGTCAGAGACAAATGAGGTGATAATCACACATGCATAATATAATGCAAGTGATAATCACACATGCATAGTTGTTTGCTTAAGAAGCTATACTGCAACTATATTAGCTTTCTGATTCCTTTTGGATGTGAGAATTCAGTTAGCTTGTATTATAGATACAATAATACATTTGTGAATTCTTTGAAAATATCTGAATTTCTGCATTGATTACTCATAAAATGAGGACTTTTATCAATCTTACTAAACTAATAGCACACAAACAATTGTGATTTTCTAAATTTTATAAAAGACACTGAGTGATCATTGACAAGGCAGACTGAACAAAGTAAGTGAACCTCTTTGTTACACTGGAAATAATGTTAAGCTAGAAATGGTAACGTCTAAATTATCTGGTTTTATTGATGTCAAAAATATCATTTAACAAGCTGAATCAACCTAAATACATTAATTTATGCAAACAGAACTAGTTTTTATGTAAATCAGGTGGAAATAGCTATTTAAAGGTAACAACTGCTGGTCACTTTTTAGTGTAATTTCTTAAATTTAATGTTTTAGCACCCTTGTTTTTACTTATATATTGTATATTGAAGTGTTATGTATACATAAATGTATAATATAATAATATATGTTTAAATGAAATGTAAGAATAAAACTAGATCTCTCTCTCTCTCGCTCTCCCTCTCTGTTTCCCACGGGAGGTGCCAGACGGCCAGTAATTTGGTTGTCTTGGCTCGTCTGGAGTAACACCTGCCCCCTCTCTAGGGAAACGGCCTTTCAGCCAAGAGGGAGAACGAGGTGCAGCAAGCACACGGATAGCAAAACCTACACGACAACGCTTACCGCGACTGACCACTCTGCATCATTTCCTTTGCGCTTCCGACTGAAATCACATCTCTTGGTACGTCAATTAATCGGAGTATCCTATAAAGCAAATTACGTCACAAACAATTATACAAATATGTCACTGCTAATAAAGAATAAAATTTGCATGCCATATTAATCAGAAGCGCAAATTTAATCTGTAAGCGGCCTATTTAATTTTTAAATAAGACTAGCCTATATTAATTTATTATTCGCCATCTGTGATTAAAGAATCAAACATTTTTTTATTGTTATTTTATTAAAAAAAAAAAAGAAAAAAGAAAAAACGAATCAACATCAAAATCTGAAAAACAAAGTACTTTGATTAAAACAAAGCTGTCACAGCAACTCTACTACAAAATATGTGCATAAAGCAATAAAGGGCACGACCCTGAAAATACAAGATAGATCTTTGGATAGCAGATATATTTTTCACTAAAAAATCAACTCACTATAACTTAATCTAATTTATTGTATCACATGTTTTAGTGGGATTATGAATATAAACATCTCAGACATCGGCACGTGAACACAGAAAAAGAAAATGTAAAATTTCCGATGTAATTTTTGGTCATACAGTAAATTGCCAGTCTACTGTCTCATAAACCATAGGTCTACAATTCAAATGACATAACAGACCATTGAACCATTTAAATATCTGTTGATCAAAAAGATTTCTTTGTATTGAATTTGTTGTTCTAATGCATGACAAACTGATGAGCAAAAACAGCCAATTTATCTACCTAATTGCATCACAAAATATATATATATATTAAATCAATAAACACTAAAGGTGCAAGTTGATGCTTAACAATTTCATCTTATCATTACTGAATGACAAGATCTAACACACATGGTAACTTTTCTTTAAGCTACTTACAACCAACGTACATTAATCTAAACAGCAATCTTTCAACAAATAAAAATGACGTGAAACATATCAAAATATATTCAACAAGTATATAATAAATAACAAATAAATATTTAAATGGGAGTGGTTATGGTCACGATGTCATAATTCGAGTGGCACTTATACGTCATTTCCTCCTGAATAAACAACTACTAACTAGATCTACCGAGCAGCTATTAGAGGAGGAGAGGGGCTGGTTTATTCTTCACTGTTCCACAGAGTGATGCAACGGGGTTTTTCTGTACTTTGACCTGCTATTAAAAAAACGCTCTACACTGGTGTGTCCATATACACAAATAACAAGATAGGTTATTCGATTTGTTTTAAGTCCCTCTCAACCTTATTGCATCATTTATTCTGTGTATAGCTTAAAGCAGGGACCACAGTCTTTTAAATGGTTCACGACTCTTTGAGCAATCACCATTTTTGGTTAAAGGGGGTATTATCTTCTCTCTACGCTATAATATCGCATTACAATCCATTAATACCTGTCTAAAGTCTAATGAACACTTGGGTGATAGCCATCTTATGTGGTTTCGGTCTCTTCCAATTGCACTTCCAGTGTAGGTAGCGCAAAAAGCTGCAAACTGCGAAATTAGGATACCATGTTTGCTGCAAACAGGCCCCCACATGTCCTTGGATTGCGTTACACATCATTAAGAGGGGCCTGTGCTAAACATCCAACACATGATTTAGATATGAAATGTAACAAATAGCTAGTCTCAGAATTTCAATCTTGGACAGTTTTTTGTCAGGGGGCAATGTAGGTAACAGCTTCCTCAGTTCGGCAAAGGCAACGTTGAAGGCTTCGACCCGGATTCTCTCGCGGGTGGCGTGGGCTGAACGGTATTTCGCTGTCGCGCGCCTGCGCCTCCTCTTTTCCTCCCTGCTGAGGGCTTGTGGGGCCAAAGACTTCATCTTGCCCTCTCCCTCCATGGGCTCGTCCGTGATGCAGCCAACCTTGATATCGTTCAGCATAGTTTCAGCGTCTGACTGGCTCCACGGTAGATCAGAATCAGTTTGTTCTGGACTCAGCATCATTTTCAGTTTCAACTTAGTTAGAAATGTCACAAATCCTGAAACACAAATATTTAATAATTACAGTTGGGTTAATAAAACAACAAACGGATTTTAGTTTTACACAGTTTTGTAGTTTTGTTAAGGATCTTTATCTGTCGTTTCTTTGTTTCTTTGTTTGTGTTGCCCAAACATGTGTATGTTCTCCAAAAAAAAAAAAACATTTTTATCCTTTGCTAGACAAATACTAACATTGTCATAAAAGCTCTCACACTATATTCATTGTACTGCACTGTATTTGCAGAAGATGCAGAGCAAGCATTGTGGTAGGCTACATTTTAAAGCATTTTATAGCCTGCTGCTACTATAGTTATTGGGGGAAATGCGTTTCCATTTTCAACATCTAATGTTCGATCAAAAATAATTTATAAAGAGACAAAAATGTCATTGTTAAAAATAGTTTAGCATTGCTAACAAACGATGTGTAGCTATAATATGCTAATAACACGCACATACCCAAAATCAATTTAAAAAGGACAAATGGAAAATGCACACCCTCTTTGTTGCCCTTCCTACATACAATATTAAGTGCAAATATGATAATTCTCGAGTCAAGTTCTGCAATTAAAGCCATCCATCTGTCACACTATAACGCTTGGCGCGTGCTGCCTGACAGGACAAAACGGAACCAGAATAATAAATGGTTCAAAAGGTTAACATCTGTTGTGGGAACTTTGCTTTTAGATCAGCATAAATTCTCTCTCACAGTTGATAATGGACAGTCACAATGATTGTAAACAACATGTATCCTAAATATTTGCAACGTCTACATGTCTTATTAATTGTTAGTTTTGAAAACAAAACAAACAAACAAACAAACAAAAAGACTTGAAGGACTGTGATATGAGTTATTATAACCTTATGAGTTACATAGAAGAAAAGGTGTAAAGCAACAGTTCTACAAAGCATTTGCGGGAACACTTTTCAAAATAATTGTAGCCTAAAACAAACTCAAAAATCTAAACATTTAATATACAACACAAATCTTGGAATTACTTATTAACGTCTTTATAAGCTTATAAGCTATATAAGCTATAAATGTTACTACCTTAGATACAAATACTTATTATACAGCGGTTAAATATAATTGACACGAACAATTCAACAAACCGTGTTATGCGCTTGACAGCTCCTGAAAGAAGATCCTTTTCCTTTACAAGCTATCCAACTCTTTACTCTATCCGCGTTTCTTTCTGTTATTTCTTTCATGGAGCATCCCACCGTGTTAAATATTTCTTCACATGCACTTTGAAATCCTCCGAAAACAAATTGGGTAAAATCTGTCTCTGTCAAAATTGCGATGCTGAGCAATTCTGCCTTTCACTGTTATGCGTCTGTAAAAATAATGGATAATGCCTTGAGATAAAAATTTGGAGGTGATGCCTCGTGACCCTAGACTCTAGACAATAGAGATGGCAGTGTCGATAAGATTGTAGAAAAAGTACTGAAATGTTGTCAGTCCTCTTAAGAAAGACTGCGATTATTGGAAATGAACTGGCGATAAAAAAACAGCCCTCGACTCGAAAACCATCTCCGGTAAATCCTGTCTTCTCTTCTATTTCGCTGGAGCTCCGTCGTCTGGTCGGGCTATAAGGGATCAGGGTATGAGAGAATAGTTCTTAGGAAAAGCTCTTCAGAATGACAGAGGGTTGGAATATATTTGTGAGGTGGTATTGTCTAACACCGCCCCTTCGCATCATACCTTCCTCTTGCCCCTCTCCACACATCATCTCCTCAAGGTCCACGAGCAGAGATGTCAGACCGCTGGAAGACACAGACACACACTTCCTTTATAATCTTAACTCAGATAAGATGCAGTAGTAATGAAGACACGGAAAAAATGTATTTTCAAAATATGACAAAACATGACACGTAACAGTATGTTGTTGTATAAAACACGTCCGTATTTTGTTAATTGTGGAATATAAGGGACAGCTCAAAAGCACAATAAACTTTTTTTAAACGTATGGATTTGATTAACTTGTTAAAAGTTGTTCAAATCTTCAAATCTTCAAGCCAACATAAACTAAACCAAGACAGCCCAAACAATTGTGCACAAGAGGTAATCACAGAGGTAACACAATGACCGATGGAGAGTCCACAAAAGTTGTATGACTGTTGGAATTGAAGCAAAATGTTGATCATAGCAAGAGCTGGGGACAAAGTGGGTAGTAGGGACAGGGGGCCAGTTGGTGGTTCCAGATGATGCTGAGGAGACCCTGCTGGATTTGTGGCTATAGGGGAATCAAACAGGCAGGTTCAGATGGTATGTACAATATGTGAAATTCCCAAATGTGCAATGAACAATTGCCCCAACAATTGCCAACTTTTATTAAAACCCCATATTGCCAAAGTAAATTGCATTTTTTTCCAAAGCTTTTCAGCATCAGTGTTTTCCTCGCAATAGTGAGATTATGCGACTCGTGTCACACTATTCCCCGATCACAAAGAAGTATGTATGTTTGTTGATCAGGCATCTGTGTGTTGTGGTGACCGACCATGCCTAACAAGCTGATTAAAACGATGAGGGAGGCTCCACTGACTTGCTGTGGCCCTAAGCCACAGAAGGGAGGGTTGGGAGACAAGGGCTAGTTGCAACTTGCTTCATATTGCCATGATGTATGAAGACAAAGAGCTGGTGGTGTCAACGGAAGAATGGGGTGGGGGGTACTGTGATAGACAAGTGGCCTTAAGCCTTGTGTCCAAGTTGATTTGACTTTTGTGTCTGTGTGCACGTGTGTATCAGAGGCATGTCATACGACAACGGAAGAGCTATACTGACAGGAAGCACACAGGGAGTCGGTGTAATTGCAGAGGGTCAGACAAAGACCTCTTGTCCTGCAACTACAACTCACAGAGCTCTGTGTTAGAACAGAGCAATTACAGAACACAAACAGCTTGAGAACAGCTGAATCACTCTCACTCTGGACTAGAGTCACCAGTGCCACACTGACCTATGATCTAAGATGGTAAGTTCACTTGTACTCTCTCTTGTGCCCCTTTTTATCTTCACCAATGTGTGATTTCGTTTGGACATATTTTTGCATACGGAATTGTAATATATGACATGTATTGCCCTATATCAAGAGTGATATTGCCATATATGTTGCCTATGAAGTGATATCTAATTTTCATGTACGTGCTCTGGGTAGAAGATATAAGTTTATAACATACATTATATATATATATATATATACATATATATGATTAACCTTGAAAAGCAGTTACATTTGAAATATAGGAAACACAGGAAAAAATGACACAGGATAGACACAGGGGAAAAATTACAAAATTTGACAAAATATGACACACAAAAACAGTCAGAATTTCAAAGTCCATTTGTAAAGTCATAATTTTTTGTTTGTGGAAAATAAGGGAAAGCTCAAACTAACATTAAACATTTTTAAATGTATGGATTTGATTAACCTGTTGAAAGGTGTTAAATTAAAATTTTACATAAACTAAACCAAGACAGTCCAAACAATCTGAGGACCTTTGTAAACTTTTCTTTCAAATTGCAGAGCAGATAATGGAAAGTCATTAACCTTGAAAAGCAGTTACATTTGCAACATCACACATAACTTGTAGTAGATGAGAGTTATTTCACTAACATCTAGGTCAGAGATGATATGCTGTGAAGAGAGAGTTACAGAGTACAGAAATCAAGAGGCAGATAATATTTAAAACAATGATAAAACAATGTCAATCTTTATATATATATATATATATATATATACATACATATATATCAACATATATTGATGGGTTTTAGGATGGATATTCATGTATTACATATACATAAACCTATATATTTGTATGGGCCAGATATATGTGTTGATATATTAAATTGTTTCTAATAGATTGCATATATGTTTTTACTTTTAGGATTATATGTGAAAATGTAATATATGAACACAAATGAAACTGAAGACTGTGGATAACCAAACAGCTGCTGATAGCCATTGACTTTCATTATCTGGAAAAAAAATATTATGGAATTCAATGGGGACTATCAACATGCTTATCAACATTTATTACATACAGTACAATGAAACTCATGCAGGTTTGGTACATATTAATGGTGAGTAAATTATAACAGAACTTTCATTTTTGGATGAACTATCCTTTTAAGTTAATCACAGATACATCATAGAATAAGGTAGTTTAACTATAAATGGTTTCCACATTCATTTGCTTAAGTGTCACATGAGGTCAGTGAGATATATCCCAAATCTGATTCTAAAAAGTGTTGAATTTACTGTACTAAGAATTTGTTTTCCTGTTCTAGTGATCAGTACACTGTAATGAGTTTCAACCCACTAAACTTGAAACCGTAAGTTTAATTGCTGCCTTAAATTAAGTGAAACCAATCTATGCATAAAATCAGGAGCTGTTTAGTGGCCCTATTTAGGTTCTTAATGCACTTCTGCACTGCATCTAAAAGGAGGCTCTTATGGCAACCATAGTTGTAATTCAAGCCACATAACCATGTGTTGTGCATGTGTGTTATAATAGATTGGCACATCCTTTGCCGTATTCACCACTTCTGGCTTGGCGTTTACAGGGGCAGCAGGCTGTGGTAATGACAGTGGAGCTGGCCAGTAGCGAACAGGAGGTGTAGGTGTGAGAACAGGGGGCCTGTGGTCCCATGTGAGAATGTGACCATCACTGTGGCCCTAGCCAGCCCCTTCTACCATCTGTAGTCTCAGCAGGGAGCCCACACACACACACACAAATGCACACAAAGTGCAATACACAAAGAGAGAGAGGCACTGTGTATATTAACATCCACAAGGGTCTCTAGCGCCTATGTGCCACATCAAACTCATTTACTTAGATGACAGCTTTTTACAAGACAACTGCTCATTGCTGTTTGCCAAACATTTGGATTAATTGTGAAGTTTGAGTCAACAGTATGACCAATTTACACATACAATAAAGCCAACAGAATCAGTGGGGAGAAATCTCAGATACATAGCATGGGATATGTGTTGCAGTCTGGAGGCCCCATTAGTCAGCTAGTGATTCAGGTGGGTGCAGATGTCTGAGCATCTGGATGCGACAATCCATGATCTCTCATTTCTCACTTCCTTCTACATTCTCTGATATTCTAGACACCCCCTCTTTAGTGCTGCCCTTTAGTTTACCTTACATTTCTCTCATTTTTATCTCTGTATGCCGTGTTTCACAAAGTCTGTCTCTTACTATTCTTGACTCCCTGGCCTATTTCACTACATGTAGCTTCTCGAAAGATTCATTCTACTCTTGTCACGCCCTTGCTCTGGCTCTCCTGCCCTTGGCTTTCCTCCCCTCTTATCGTTTTGGCCCTTTGGCTTGAGATGCATGTAGCAGAATGGGTCACCCCTTTCTCTCTCTCTGCACTCCTCTTTAACCGACTCTTGTCCTTTTGCTCCAGCTGGCTGATGGGTTCATTAAACTCATCGCCATGCCAATCCTCCACAATGCTTCAGTTAAATCAAAGGGGCATGTGAGCAAGAGTATATGTGTAGTTTGGGGAGGGGTGGCTTGCTGCTCCCTTGGCATCTATTTTGCTATTGGGACAAGGGGGTAAGATGACCACATGGTAGTGTGCAAAGTGGGAAGAACATTTTGGATGGGTTTTGATTTGGGTCTCTTGCTTTAATGAATTTGTTTGTGAATTGGCTCTTTCGTCAGCTCCTGCCTTAGAAAGATCTATCCAGATTCTTGGCACTGATTATAGGTTATTGAGTGTGAAGTTGGCTTTGTGGTAAATAAGTATGGTAATTTATAATACTATTACATTTCTAAAGTGAAACTATAGCTCACAAATACTCACATAAATCTTTAAAGAGTTTCTCTCTTGTTCTGTTTGTGCTGTGAAAATGAGTTAGCTTGAAAGCATCTTTGCACATGAGGAAGCTGAAAGTGTTTTTCACACTGTCGGAATGCCAGGGAATCCAGCAAGCTAATGTGACAGAATAGAGGTCTTTCACTATGTCTGTGTAATATGACCAGACTGGTTCTAATTATGTCTGCTGCTGTAATTATAGAGTTGTAATAGTGTTGCTTATGTTTAGCCTAAAATAAACAGATCATCTTCTGATGACAAATGATAGCAACAATAATGTTTGGTTTAACTGAAATAAATTCCTGTTGTGCAGCGCTATGGAACATATCTTCAGTTTCTTATGTGAATCCACACATAGTCCATTTAAAAAAGTAAGACTGAAATTTATGTCCATTATGTTTGTGTGAACATGTGACTCAAGTACAGGAGGTCCATAATCAGGCAAGCAACACTAATGAACTTGCACAGTGAATATGATCATAAACATAATGACACTAATCAACATAATACTAAAACTAGCAACCGGAACCATACTGACAGTGACTGCAATTATAAATGTCTCCCTCTCCCATGAATACACTTGCTGCTTTCATTTTTCAAACCCACACACCTTGTCCAAGTGATTGCCCTCTCGCGCACACACACACACACACACACACTCTTCTATGTTGGTCAGGGTCATGGCCCTCTGCAGTGGTCCTCAGGTGCAGCTCCAGCTGAGTGGAAAGAAAGGAAAGAAGACAAAAAGAGATGGATAGAAGAACTAGCACTGCTTCAGGACCCAGAGTTTACAATAGACATCAAGTGGCAGAATGACTTACAGTCGTGCCGACATTCAAACCAACAGCATGATTATGCACGTGATTTTGCATTATGCAACAGTTTAATAAAAAAGAAGTTCACATTAAATAACTTACAATTTTATTGCCAGTAATATTGTCTGTTCTGCTCAACAAAAACAGTTCTAAATGAAGCCAAAGCAGAATTAACTCGAATTTCTGAGCAATGCAGTGATGAGCAAAACAAATTGGTTGAGTAAATAATTCAATCTTTCACTTATAAAGACATTTAGATTATTCTATCTTCTGGTTTATTTGCACAAACTTCAGAAGGAATGACTGAAAACAGACTGACAGCCTGTCTTTGAACAAGTGATGGAAAATGTCAAAAAATAACCATAACCTGCAATGGCTAAACAATATAGTTCAGTGTTCCATTTTATTTTGTATTCCTAAGTATGGAATGCACAGTTATACAGTTTTTTTTTTTCTCTCTGCTAAACGTGACTCTTATCAGAACACTTGCGAACCACTGATTCAGAAAGCTCAACAACTTAATATTCGAAACGGGAAGATTCAAGATGAAAAGAAGGGTTTTAGAGGCCTGTCTGATACCTTGACCCAGACACTCTAGGAGAGCAAGAGAGAACAACAGCATTGGACAGGGGCAGTACTGCTTTTTGCCCCTCCCCTTCCCCATTCTGTGAGTGTGTCTATGTGTGTGTGTGTTACCTCTGGGACTGCCCCGGCCTGGCTTGGCCTACACGCCATCTGCTGCATAATGTAACGGGATGGAACCCCAAATCCTTCATTTCCACTCACTGCCTGTCATCTGAGAGTGCTGTATATGTGCGACGTGTATACCTTGGTAGGACAGTAAGTAATCATTAGTGTTATCTTTCAACCTTTTTATGACATCATCATTCATGTAGCGTGAGCGCACTATCTGGAATGTCTTTGTCTTGGACTAAAACATAATGTACCCCCACTTACATGTACATATACACATTCTTAAAAAAAACCTCCCTGGCACTCATAACTGTAGGTGAAGTGAATTGTCCCTGTATTCCCCAGGGTATGCCGAATTTAGCCATCTGTTTTTTTCTCTAATAACATTTTCTCCCCTTTTCCCTCTCATTCTAATTTGCCTTTCACTTCATTTAATTTTATTCACACCATTTTGTGTAATCACACCTCTTTAGCACTCCAATGTGTTTGTGATGGCAATTCTTATATGTCTATTGTTTGTTTGTTTGTTTATTTTCTATTCTGCTGCCATTAGGCTCTCACCCAACGTGCTGTACACAAAACCTTACAGTGTCCTCTACTATATTTCTATAACACTATAAATAGTGGTAACATAATATTGCTACTGCATACCTGATCTAAGGCTTAAATGTTATTTTGTTGGTGTAACCTTATGTATTTAAGTCTATTCTAGAAAGTTAATAATATTTTCTGACTTGAATAAAGTCAATTCATTTTTAGGATTTTTCAGAGTTGTGCTATCTTTTCAAGTTCAAATTTCACTTTATTGTCATACCTCTGAGTATTTACACACACACAAATGCCATTCTCTAGCATATTGCATGTGCTACTTGTTTTGTTGTGGATGTTGTTTAACACTTCAAGATTTTCTGCCACACTGAAAAAACAAAACATACAAAAAGACAAACAGAATTCCATTGTAATATGCTTTGTTAGAAAAACATATTAGCATATTTGGTATTGCACTGAAAAAAACATGGTAACATATTAAATGACCTGGTTTTATTTAAGGCAAAAATATAATGTAACATTCCTCTATCAAAGTAAATACTAAAACTACTTTACATGGGTTAAATAATGCAGATTACCAATTTTTGTGGTGTGGACTGGTCAGTGCATGATCCCATGTCTTCTTAAATACCTAGAAATGAGATGTTCTGCAAATAAAATCTGTGTCTGTTAATTCACAGTGCTTATACAAGTAGCGTCAGTGTTTGTTCTATAAATACATAGGCTCAGATGTGTAGCTCTGCACAGGCTTGTTGACTAAGACAGCTGGGAACATCTCTGACTGGCTCTCAGTCTGTGTTCAAATAAATTTGTGGCCTCTCGGCCAGATGAAGAAACAACATGTGACATGTCCCTCTCATCAGAGACTAGAGTCCTGCAGGCAAACAGCCACTGAGCCTCTGTGACCTGGCCCACATCCACCATCCTTAACCAATCAGCCAACCAGCCTGACTCAGTGGCTGCTGAAGAGGGTTTTACTTCACCCTTTGACATTTTTAAAGTCATTTTATGATTTCTTTGATCTGGGTTTGTGTGAACTCACAAGTGTCACTGGATTTTGTTTGTATGCAACAGACATACACACATACACACTAAGAAAGAGAGAGAGGGATTTAAATAAGGGCCATATGATACCTCAGAAACCGTCTTTAGTCCAATTACACAAACAATGTTTATTTATTATTTTTATTTTATTTTTTTAAATCTATTAAATTCTATTACTTTAGAACAGTTCTTCTGAATCTTGTAATTTCTTTCCTCCAAACCATAATTATAAAAATCAATTACAATTATTTTTGCTAAACAAGACAGCACACACTGTCAATTTAATCTGGCTGGAGTAGATATTAATCTACAGATTAAACTGTGTTCTCAGGTAAGGTTATATCAGGTTATGTCAGGGTACATTTTGGACCCTTTTCATAGACTGTGATGATGCACATAGTCACCTATTACCATTGTAAATCTAAAATAGTTTTCTTTTCTTTTTTTTTCTTTTAATATGTACATTTATAACACTTTACATTATATACACTTTACATTTTTTCATGTACATTTTTAACACTTTTGTTATATTGCCTTAGCATTAAATTCCAGAAAAATAGTAAGCAATAGTAATAGTAAAAATGTAACATTTTTCTATTTCCTGACTGCTGTGATACGTTTTTTTTTTTTTGTTTAGGAAAATTACTAAAATGCTGTTATTGACTTTTTTATTATTATTATTATGGACACAGACTGGGGCATGATGGGGAGCAGGGTGGGTCGGTTGTTGTGGAGGGAAAATGAAGTGCAGGTATAAAACGTAAACACACAAGCACTCATACAGTAGTAGTAAATTTGTCGTCATAAGCGAATAGAACTTCTACATCCTTCTTTGCTTTACAAGAGTGCTGTCCAGGGTGCTGATTTTTTATTTTATTTTATTTATTTATTTATTTTTCAAGTAAAGTCTTGTATCTGGTATATTTGATTCAGTCTTTTACAAAGCACTATTCTCTTGTATTGTCTTACCAAATATGAATTACCAAGACAGTTAAAAAAAACTGTAGCCACACTTGGCGTAATAAGACATCGTACGAATTATGTCATCATATCCAAATCAGATATTGAGGTTGGAAGAGACTATTATATCATGATTATGGTTGCTACAGATGGGGACAAGGCTGTTTGCATCTCATTCTGCTAGAATGAAGTGGATCGATAAATCCAACGAGCATATCAGATGCGTTTAAACTAGCTTGCATATGTCGGCGCGCGCCCCTCTCACCTTAGTGCGAGCATTCAAACGGCAAACCGGGCAGGGAGACATCATTTGACATGAGCAAATTGCCTACTTTGTATATGTCCCGTTGGACTCAATGGTGGAAATAACAGGGTTATATTTCACTTGTTTTAAACACCCCTTCGTTTCTTTTTTTCCTGCTCACTATAACTGCTTCAGGAAATGCTACTTCGCTTTACAAGCTTCACACCTCTGAGCTTCTCATTCTGTTTTATCAGCTGTTTTCATACTCGTTGGATACATCCCATTTAGACCAGCCAGATTGAATGCATTTTCTTCTTCTTTTGATTTTTCAGTCGATGAAAAGGATGCTGTTTGCGCGCAGACAAAATTAGTCTGATGAATGTTTCCTTTATTTCTCCAAGCGTTCCTCTCTTTCACATTCCACCAACAGTAGGTTATGGGTGACAGTGTAATGTTCCTGCCTTACAGACAGATATTAATATTGATTTTCATGGAAATTACTTTTTGTCGTTGTGCTGTCCAATTTACAGAACATCCAGTGTGTGGCTGAAATATTTTATTTTCTATGTCATTGAATTTTCCATCAAATAAATTGACACCAAGAGGGGCTTCATAGTGGGTCCATTTCTAAACAAACTATGTGAAACATATTTCAAAACTAAAATCATAACCAAGCCATACACCATGTAGGCATACGCAACTGCATCACTGGTTCAGCCCTGCATGTCAAGAGAAGCTGAATTACATCACGTTCATTTAATGCCTCATTCACCTTGTTAATTCAACTCTGCATTTCCATCTTCAATTTAAAATTAGAGGTTGCCGCACAGCTTATACTAGACAATAGAGCAAGATTTATACTTCATCCATGGTGTATGAACACACACAACTCATGCATGGACCCGGCCCCTGAAGGAAGCCCTCACTGCCAGCTGCCACCCATAATTAGCCAACCCTGTGTGGCTGAGCTGTGATTGTGTTTGACCTGGCCAATAAAGTGTGTGTGAGATGTGTTTGTGTAACACAAGCCACACTGGTGTTTACTTGATTAAACTGAACAAGTCACTACGTAAGTACATAGCACTTTGTCACTAATGGAAAGACAACAAACAAACACATACACATAGACACGTGTGTATGCATGTAGCTCATATTCTCTACATTATGTGGACCGTCCCTACATGGATAATATTACTAGTAAATTTAGATTTTTGGTCAAATTTTGAGGAACAAGCTTGTAAGATAACATAGAATTAGATGGAAGAACAAATTCTATAGAAAAGTACTTTTTTTAGTTTTTTTTTTATCACAGGCCCATTAGTTGTATCAGTTTTATCTGTATTCTGTTCAGGACAGGCTGAATCTACTATTTTATGTATTTCATGTATACCTTTCACATACATGAATTATGCATTGTGTGGTTTTGTATACAGTTTAATTCATAGTGATGAAATAAAAATGTGGTAGTGCCAAAGTATATTTAATTGCTCCTACGAACACAGCATTCAGTGTGATGGACAGCATTTATGATTGGCAGTGACCTCCATCTCTCTATCCCTCCCTCTATCCACAGGAGAAAGTAAGATGAATTCACAGCAGTAGGAAAGCTGGTGTTTTGCCTGAGGAGCCTTGGACACAGACTCTGTCATTGTTCCACAGCTGCCACCCCTTCCTCTCTCTATCCTTCTTTCCCTCCCACTGTACCTGCGAGCTACACTTCTCTCCGCCCTCTAACAAAGAATGACAGTCACCAAGCAGATGATGAGGCTTTGAATAGAGTCTCAAAGTCCTCACTGTTTTATTTTTATCATTTTCTTGCTATTCCTTTCCATCTTTTAATGCCATTCTTCACATCCAAAATTAAATGCACAAATAGTCAAAGTCTCCACTGCAGATGTCTCAAAGAAGTTCCAGATACATGAATTATGAGCCTTATTGATTGTTTAAATGAGTTGTGGAATAGCTATGACAAAAAATATAAGCCATAGTGTAAGGCTTTAAAGCACATAACCTTTTACTGACCATAAATATATATATATAGAGAGAGAGAGAGAGAGAGAGAGAGAGAGAGAGAGAAAGAGAGTGACTTGTTAAAGTATTACAAAAGAAAAACTGAAATAATTATATAACTTATAAGTATTTATACCCTTAATACAGTACTTAGATAAAGCACCTTTGGCAGTGCTCAAGGTTACTAGCTCAAGTCTTTTTGGTTATGATGGGACAACCTTTGCTGCATTTGGGGATTTTCTGCAAATTTTCTCTGCAGTTCCTCTCAAGTTCTATCAGGCTGGTTGGGGACTGTTGGACAAATATTCACAAGTGGACAAATAAGACAATGCCACTTTTGCATTCTCTTAACTGTGTTATTAGGGTCATATATATATATATATATTTAACCTCCTGACTACCAGCTATGGAGTTTTGTTCTCTGTAGGGGACATTAGTTTTTAGCGATTTCTCTGAGACCTTACATGTCACAGTTTAAATCTGGATGTCCTGTACAGAGCACATACTGGGCTTTTCAAAATTGTTTGTCATAAAACAACATCTCAAGAAAATGTTATGGGGTTTCTAATCAAAATATGACTTTTTGTTATGGAACAGGACATCAGTTTCCTACATGTCCACTGTAGAGGACACCGGGACTTAAAGCATGTTTATTACACATTTTGGAAGACAACAAGTGAATAGGGAAAGAAATTATATTTCAATATGAAATGAAATATTAGATTATTATGAAAATCTTGCCAATTATCACTCCCATTATTACACTTATTTTTACATAATATATTGCCCAAAAAACACATTAATATGCAAATTAGATACAGTTTATAGATACATTGTTTATAATGTAATGTAATGAAACCCATTCATGGCCATTTTACACACATTTTGCATAAAGAAAAATTGTATATTCTATATGTTTCATAACATAGTTGAGAATCATTTTATATAAAAATTGGTATAAAAATATAATTTGATTTGTGATTAAAACAAAAATCCCACTGTTTTTGTAATTTTATGTCTATTAATGTATTTTAATTTTTTTAAAAATATGACTTTTTAAAGTGGTGGTGTTCTACAGAGGACATAGCATGACGTATGAATAAAATATAATTTTTCAAAAATGTTATTTTCAATTGTTTTCTTATGCTCTAAACAATGTAATGACATGAAAAAATATTAAAATCACACCAAAAAAATTCCCCTGGTAGTATATATCAAGAGGATATATATATATATATTTTATAGGATATATATATTAGTGGTGAAATGGATTACAAAACTCACGGTTTGCAACGGATTACAAAACTCACGGTTTGGATCACTCACGGTTTTTGAGTCACGGATAGGACCATTTTTCGGATCAGCAAAAAAGGGGAGGAGTCAAATGTAATTTGCTTTCCATTTATTACAAGAACAGTATGGCAAGAAACTTTTGGTTTTATCAAAAATAACTTAAATAAAATAAAATACAAAAATATCTGAGACCTGAAAACAGACCAAACCTTAAAATGACAATTTTGTTTACTTTCAGAAATTCTTGTGTTTTAATTTTTCTGAAAATCAAATACAGGCATTAAACATTTATTTATTTTTAATGAAATGAAAATTAAACCCTTTTATTTGCTGCCAAACAAACATTTTTTATTTACGTTTTTTGTTATTTCTTTTATTATAATTTCTGCATTTAATTGTTTTATTTAAATTTGATACAAATAGGAATATTTAAACACCTACATTATACTGTACAAAAGTAATACAAGACTAACACATTTCTGTTACATGTTAAACATTACTTTTATTTTGACGGGTTGCCGGTTAGTTTTTGTGTGTATACACTATGATAAGATGCTAATTTTCTCAAATGAACAGGTAAAATTTACATGAAGTGACTCTTACAGCAGTTCTGGAGATTAAGTTCATGCGTTTATGTCGTTATATAATGAGACGCAGAGGCCGAAAATAACTGCGAGCGTCACCTGTGCTTCACTATTTGTATAGTAAACAAAGCCGCGTCTCCGCCATTCATAAATACAGAGCCAAGCGGAACATGGAGGATTCATATTTAAACCGTCTTGTTGCATTTTAATATTCACAGACACTAGTCCATATCGCGATTCGAATTAAGTGAGAGACCTACTTTTGATTTATTAATCCAAAAATTGACGAATTCTGTGGCATCCCCTGCTATAGAGTAAATCCGTTTTCATGAATGGACTCCGCAATCCCGTCCGCGTTTTAGCGGAGGAGAAATTGTGGACGCGTGACCACGTAACGTAACGTAACGTTAGAGAGAGAAATGACATGCCGTTGTGTAAATAAGATAAATAACATAAGGCTATTTCGTTTGTTTAATAAAAGAACAAGGTATAGACCTGTTCTATAGGTAAGGTAACCTTAAATGACGTCTGTTGTGCCAATATAATGGCAGGGGAAACACTGTAATCTACAAGTTTTTGAAAACGAGTTAATCCGCGGTTCACGTGCCTTCCGAACCGTGGGTTCCGAATTTGTGTAGCAACCATTCAAAGCTTGAGAATTCGACGAGAACAGTGTCACCTCGGCCACTTCTTGTGGAACTTAATTTGTTAACTTAATCTGTTGAATCTATGGCTGCAGGATCCGGACAAAAAAGGGGGTATTTAAGACACTCCATGGTTGTTTCCTATTTATTTACACACAGTCGAACTGTTCAGATTCGCAGCGATGCACTATGGCTCTATATCCAGCCAGCATCAGCAAAGTTTAACTAATTTTTATGGATGAAATCAGGTATAAATGGTATAAATAGCTATAATTAATACATATATAAATAAACAATTGCAGGTTACCACTTCTTACAGTATAGTGTGACTTTGCAGTCTGTGGTTTTTATTGTCTTTAGAATTGCGTCAGTGTCCACAGTTAAAAAGATGACTGTGCCGCCAATTTTCAAACCCTGTGGAGATCTGTTTTGTCTAATATTTTGAGACATGACACTTGCTGTGCACAATTATGTCAAGGCAGTTTGTCATAATGATTCTCTCTCCGGCTCATCTGACAGACTGTCCCTTATTCCCCATGTAATTCAGCCAATGAAACGTAATTAAAACTCAAGTGGAAAAAATCCTAACGACTTAGGTAAGCGTGAATAGGAAAAAAAAAGTAATGCAATGAGTTCCGGCGAAGTACATATCTGATACCATTAAGCACCATGCCCCTAAAGAGCCAACAGACCTGTTTGTCAGCTGTAATTGCTGCATGCTTTATTAAAAACCCCATCCGCTTCAATTAACTGCGACTTCCAAACACTTCAACTACCTTCTAATCTTGTTAAGATATTTAAACAAACAGGCATCATCGATTAGGAGTTTTAACAGACTAGTTGACATTATCCAGCTTTATAGGCTTTCGAGATCCTTACGAGATTTGATTGTTTGGAATTTAAGATCTAAAGATCACATCTCTGTGTTTGTGCTGTTGTTTGTGACATCCTGTAGACCGCTTCGCCTCAGTTGGTTCGTGGGGAGTTGGCAGTTGACATGGTACTGTCGCCAAAGGGAACGCATTGGCGCTGACAGGAGAGACAAAGGTGCAAATTGGGTGAGGCTGGACGCAACACCGTGAGTGTTAGTTCAGTGAATTTTCTACATCAGCAAGTTGTCGTACACACAAGGGAGAAACAACGTGCGCACGTGTTTGTGACAAAATCTTCAGGCAGTTCAAGACTCACATCGTCATTTTCATTTCAACTTTTTGAACACTTTTGAAAAATGTATTCAAATAATTTTATATACACTTAAATGACATGAAAACTCCAGTCTTATCAGTAGCCTAATAAAAGCTGTTCTGATTTACATTTAAAAATATCTGTATACAAAAACGAGCACTAGTAATTTTCTGTCATCCGTCAGGTTTACGGACATTTCTTTTAATCCTAAAACACTTGCAATGCATCATTTAAAATACGTGTGTTTTACGGAAAACTAAGCTGCATTAAAAATCGCATAGGCCACTCCCTGACTATAGATAGCCTACTTCTTTTGAATAAGTAGGCTTAAAAACTATGTTCTATATATAGTATGAATGTGTCTTGTATGAATGTAATGCAGACGTAATACATACTTCATGTTGTCATTGTCATGTGACCTACCATTTCACTGCCATTACCAAATCCTCTCCCATGGCCTCATGTAGTAAAGCGTCCATCAGATGCACTTGAGGCTCACTGGAAATAGTAGGTCATCCGGGTACTATTCACCTACTGTTTTTACAGTTTTTAAAATTTAAAATGTTGTATTTATTAAAGCATGACCGACCCTTTACAAGTTGATATGAGAACAACCAGGAGAACGAGAGGTATGTTTGCTGACTTTAGATAATTCCGACCATAAATAAATAAGGTGTCCCATCCATAATTTGGTATTAATTAATTTGCGGGGGTGAAATATGCAAGCTTCACCAACAGAAGTGTGATTTAACGGAGAGCAGGTGTGCATTGCCCTTCATCATCACAGTTCCCCATCCCCTAATTATGCTCGCTATGAAGCGCTGCCATCAGGAGGCCAGTTGCAGTTGATGTATTTTTAATCAGAGCTGTTAGCATCAGTGATGGATGCCCATTGACTAAAACTGGCCGTGGAGAGAAGGGGGGGCTCTGTTATCATGGTTGCCAAAACACTTCATACAGATGTTCTTGCGTATGACCGAACACAGGATACACAGGTAACATTGTAGACCCTCACCTGTGGGCTCTGCATCCTGCCTCGTGGGGTGTACAGAAGAACATTGTTTTTGACAGCGTAAGTGCCAAACTGAAATGCTTTGTTCTGTCTTTGCAGATCAGCCTAGAGACTAACAGCCATGTTACTGTGTAAAGTGTATGGGCTGTAGGCCCTGATTCATTCGTGCAAATTTTAAATATTCAGATTACACATTCACCAGTTCATGCAAATCCTGAATCTATAATGCTTAATAACACTTTCTCCAGTGAAAGAGTCATCTTGTCTGAATCAGGTGAGAAATATGCACAGATCAAGCACCATCTAAAAGCCAAACTTGTTTAAAACAAATATTTAGGTGAAAATTAATGTGAGAGCACAACAGGGGATGTACTTTTTTAGTGGAGGAAGCATTATTATGGATAATGGACTCATATGTTGATCAGAAGCTACGGTTTAAACAGAAGAACATCTTGATGGATTTGTTTCTTATAAACATGCATCTTTTTGCTTCAATTAATTGATGTACAGGTGTTATGTGGATTACTTGTGGGTTATTGTGATGTTTTTTTTATCAGCTGTTTGGACTTTCATTTTAACATTACAGTGATCTAATGTTAAAATTCTCCAAATCTGATGAAGAAACAAACTCATCTACAACTCAGATGGCCTGAGGGTGAGAACATTTTCATTTTAAGCTGAAATTTTTCTTTAGGGTTTGACCATCATGCTTAGTTTTTTTCTTACAAATCACATTTCGCACTATAAGAATTACTTTTTCTTATGAGTTCAAGTTGTGCTTTCTTTTCCTAATCGGTTTTGAGGGACTAAGTTACAGATGAGATTCTTGTGAAATCAGTGTTTATCATGTGACTGTTGTGGCCCCAGGGGACAACAAAATACCCATTTTCCCTGCTCCATAAGCCTTTATCTGTTATTACTGTTGGCTTCTCAACTTCAACTCTTATGAAAGTCTGCCTGTGTATATATTGAGTATATATATCGCAACAATGTTCATCAAAAAGTAATAGTAAAATAGACATAGTTTTTTCTGTGTCACAGGTGCTCTTGCATGGAAATACTTGTCACAGTTGTTTTAAGGTTCTGGCTTTCTGAACTATCCTTTATCTAAACCCACACATACAAGCAGAAGTCAGAGTGCAGGTCATCAGTTCATCACTCCTGGGGTAGATGAGGCTTTAGTGTTTAGCTCATAGACACAAAAGCAAAGAAACAAACTGCAGACTTACATGCAGTGAGCATCAAACTGGCCTGTAGACAGAATTTACTTTCACTGCTGTCCATTAGCCCCTAAAGACCTGCTGTTATCTTAGCCTCGCACTGCTGATGCTTATTTTTCATAAACTGTACCTTCATTCCAATTTTGCTATGAATAAACCACAGAACAGAAATTTTTCCACAATACAATTCTTATTAGTAGCCAGCTTTGCACTGTTATGTTGTCAGTAATGTAGCTGAAATGTAGGTCTAGCTGCATGTTAAAGCTTCCATAGTGTGTGTTTAAGCATAAAAAGGAGTGCATGTATGTTTTTTTTTCCAACTGTGTGTGGCCTCACCTCAACCGTGAGCTAAACTCACACAGCTGTGTGGCTCCCCTGAGGGACAGAGAATGGCCAACAGAGGCACTGACTGAGTGTAGAGCTATTGAAATCAGATGTTTTTGTGTGTGTGTGTGTGTTTGGGTAAATACAAACGATAAACAAGAGATGTAAAATATCCTTAGGCATTGATAAATATGAGAATCTATGCTAAAGACTTGAGACTCCCTAATTTATTTATTTGTTTGTTTTTGTTTGTTTGTTTGTACAGGGACAAGTCACAATATATATATATATATATATATATATATATAATGTAACAGTCTTACAGCTAAATTTTAACCATAGTCCTGGGTGGCAGTTACAACAGTGCCATATAGAGCAGTGTTAATTCTGATTTACATACACACAATATTATACAATACATTAAAAAATAATTCTCACATGACTGATTTTCCTTTTGCCATTTTGTAAACATAATTTAAACTTTTTAAAGTACCACTAATTTAGAGAGTGTTTAAAATCTTTTGCTTTAGAAGTGTTAGCCTTATTCAACAATGTTGAGAGATTAAGATTTGGTTATTTTTGCTTTCTAAAGGGAACAGCTAAATGAAACAGCTGCTTTTCATAATATGATGGTAATTGCATTAGTCACTCCCAAATGAAAATACTGTCATCAGCTCACCCTCATGTCCAAACCTGTATGAACTCTGTATGTTTTATTCAGGATATCCACAGAAGAATGAAAGTCATACAGGTTTGGAACAACATGAGACAGAATATTCATTTTTGGGTAAACTATCCCTTTAAATCTTGATATTTGTGCATCTTTGTTTAATATGTCTTATTTATTTGGATTGAAGGGAGGACAGACATTTGTGAAAGGTCAGACTGCTTTAAATCTGAATGTTTTATTTCTTTATTATGTCATTAAATCATCTAGAGGGATGACATACATATGACGTCTCAGTGTCCTATGTTGTCAGTATTAGGGTTATTGTTGCATTTGCTGGAAAAAGAGCAGAGAAACTGATGAGCATTTTGTAATTTTATTTTGTATATTAGTGCTAGTGAGGAACTGCAAGGGATGAAGCATATCTTGCAAGCACACTTTGCTTGCTGTGTTAATACAATTTTGAAGGAGTGAAGGAGTGATGCAGGCATACTCTGAACTGCCCTGTCAATCAAAGAACCGTTTCCTCTGAGTGCGTTTTCCATCTGTCAAGGGTCAGAGAGTGAAGATGCCCCTGTCTCTCCATCTCCTCATAGGTGAATCACTACCTTGTGCTTTTTATCTGGGCATGACCTGTTGCTAGGTAACCCTGGGTCACAGCTGTACGAGGAAAGTGGAGCTTCTTTTTTTATTTATTAGCGAGTTATAGAGGAGGCAGGATGTAATTTATTAGTTTGATATTGCCAGGCAGCTCAAGTTTGAGATTATAAAGGGCTAGTGGTTGGAACAAAGCGTATTCAGGATGCGGGTTGTATTTTAGGAGCACTTATGATGTTCAGATGTGATATACAATCGAAAGAGACTGATAAAAATGAAATCTTGGGCTATGTTTGATGCATCATATGGCATAGTGCTAAGGGATCAGAGCTCAGAATGTCGATTCTGGTTAATTTTGGGGAGAAAAATACTCACTGGTGCATTACTGTCTATAGTTTAATTTCTAATTAAACTAATTTCTATGTGTATGCATGTAGGATTTATATTAGATTTTTTGCTTTCTCAATTTTCAAAAAATAAAATAAATGTTATAGGCCATTATTATCAATATATGTATCTAGTGTGCTTTTAAATACACCCTGAAGTGCAACATTTTTTGTTGTTGCACATTACTGGGAATAGGTTTAAAAGATGAGTTCTTCAAATGTGAAATTGTACTGACACAAGAGAAAATGTGTGATGCTTTTTTTCCCCTATTGATGTGCTCCTGATTTATCTCTGTACGATGATGCGGCTTTAATTTGTGCCGCATCTGTTGCAGTTTCACACGCCTGTCATGAGCGAGCGTTCCCATGTTTACCTAGTTGGCCCCTAATGAAAATGCCCTGCCTTATCACAGTCTTGCCGAAACTAAGCAATCGTGCTTTGTTAAATTCTGCACTAATGTGTGTGATGCATTTTTTTTTTTCAGATCGCTGCTTTAGGCCATCTCTGATCAAAACAAATGCACCTGCACTTTTTGCATCTGCCACTCCCTCGAGACCTGTAAAAATTGACTCCCTGGCTTCCTCTACGAGGCAATTATGAGCCATCTGTTCCCGTCTTGGTAGCTCCAGCTCGTTTTGTTTCTACGATTGTTCCTATAATATAATGCACGCTGAAAGAAAGAATTAGTGAGTATGGAAAATTGTACATGGAGGTGATGCATTTAATCTGGATATTGCAACTTTTATGTTGGTGTGGAGATGAAGAAAAGACAGCACCACTTAAATAATGTAGATTTAGGTTGTTAGTAAAGTACTGAATATTTTCTGAAACATCCTTTGATCAGCACTTGTACTATATTTCATGACAATTAATCCTGTATAAACCCCCTTGGCATTTTTATGCAATATTTGTTCTCCCTCTCACCTCATTGTTCACTGTCAAAGAGATACAGGGCAATAAAACATGTTTATTAAATTGTTTGCAGTGCAGGTGCCTGGAAAAGATTATTTGAAAGCAGTAGCAATAGGACAACAGTATAGAAAACAATACTTGAAATAAGTCATGGCATGCAAATAATAACAACAATTACTCATGTGAAAGAAATAACAGGTGATATCCACCAACAAGGTAGAATTTCTGTTACAACTGTGCTCATATTTCAGCAGAAAATGAACAAGTCATTGTGAGAAAAGGCCATGATGTCCCATAGACAGAATGGCTGATCAAGGAGGAGAAGATGGAAAGAGGGAGAAGCACATGGAGAGTATGATGGACAGATGTAGAGGAGGAGAGGGTAGGGGGTGAAGACCACAAAATGAGGTAAGTGTCTGCTCTGATAGGTTGGTTGGATATATAGCGGCCTCAGTGTGGTTTTATGCAGAGTGAATTGACTGTCAGGTCTGTTCATCTCATATGACCCTGTTGGAGGCAGAGGACTTTATCACACTGCATCTACACAAGGAGACAGAATTTTTCAATTTGGAATCACTATTGAGAATGTCATTTAGTGCAGGACACAGCATATTCTGTGTCCGGGAAGCCACTTTTCAGCGTCATAAACCTGAACCCTAAATGCATAATCTGGATATAATGACATTCAATATTCATAAAATAAATTCTTTCCTTTGAAATGACTACGAGTGAAGGTTTTCCAGGAAATTTGTTGTTGTTCGCTTCTTCATGTTGGTGTTACATGCAAATAATACAGATATAACTATTGTTTGTTTAACATTGGTTACTGCTTTGTTGCAGTCTTTTGGTTTAGATGACAGGCTGTGACAGCCAGTAACAGCCAAAATGACACAAGTTCTCTGAAAATACTGCTTCTCGCACGATAACAAAAGGCAAGGATGAAATTGAAACATTATTCTGAATAGGCAATTGAAGTTGAAGAGTGTCATATTATTTACTTTAAATAGTTCCTAAGAGCAGGGAGCAGTTAATTTGATTTTAAAATTAAAATAGGAATTTACTGTTTTTAACTGTGCGGTAAATTGTCAATGTAAGTACGGACTTACGTTAAATGTATGTATTTATAAGGTAGCAGCATTAATTTTATTTTATGTCAAAAAAGGTCATTTAATGTCCTAAATGACATAATGTCTCAGAAATTGTCTCGATCTTAATATCAGTACATGACATAGACTCTGTATTTATTAAAGAGTTTTTTTTTAAAGCTGGCTTGTCTGGTAAAGCTATGCGCATCTTTGTACTTGAGGATCCGCGATAAGCATTTACACTGGAAAAAAAGCGTAGAAACAATTTTCAGTATTCACATTTGTCACTCATTGCTAGTGAATTTCACACACAATTACAAAGAAACACTGTAACATATTGAGTTAAACGTCAAATTTTGTCATAATCATTGTTGCAACTTAGAAAACCATTTTTTGCTGCGTAGATGTGACAGAGAGCAGCAGTTTTTTCATGATCAGATCAGCTGGCCAAGAATAAAATCATTTCAAGCCTGTTGTGTAGGCTATTTTAATATGAACTGATTGAACGCATTGTATCCTTTTTTTTTTTAGAATGCAATGCTTTTTACAGACATGTTTGAATACTTGCATGTGGATGTGTTTAAAAGTTCCATCTCCTTTCCCTTAAATTACCTCGGAAATATTCATAAATGATAGTATGATTAGCTGACGAAATTATGATATGGCTTGTCCTTTGGTGACATCTAGTGGTGATTATTTAAAATCTCAAATATGGATTTGCTGTCAAACCTGAATTTACTTTTAAATTGTAACAGATTATGCACGATGACGATGCATCATTAAAAGCGAATTACAGACATTATCCCAGTAAAAGAGATTCATCTGAAAGGTGAAAATATTATATCACTTCTATACAGGCATATGAATTTCTATATATTAAAATACTTTAACTTAAGATTAAAATAGGGACTGACTAAATTTAACAAATGTTAAAGATGACATGATGAAATTTAAAAATAGGGTAGCCACTGATCAAAAGTGATGAGAGATTTTGTGGTGAAGAGAAAAAAAAGGTGGGGGAGGGGGGATCATTTTGCCGTGGAGGCATCCTACCCCATCTGACCCTACTTACAATATCAAGAAACACAACGAAAACCATTTTTTTCCCATTAACAATGTAATTAATATTCTGTTTATTAAAAGTAGGCCTGTATTTCTCATCAAGTTAGTGCTTTTTAAGCATTTTTAGTTGTTCTTTTTATATTCAAATAATTTTCAGATCATCAGTCATCAAAGTTCTTTCTGCGCTGAACACTGCAGATGTCATAATGTCATGATACAAAAACAAACAAACAAAAACCTAAGTAACTAAGTGGGTGAATTACATTATTTTTAATTAGTCCTTCCATAACACTATTACTTATTCATTAATGCCGCATTTCAGACAAGATTGCAAGTGGGAACATCCAAGCTCAATGATATAGCAAGCCATTTTAACGTTTAATCTATAAACCATACAATAATCTGTTTTCATGCTAGTACTTTTTTTTTTTTTTAGATAATAGCATCTTTTCCTTTAAGTACTAGTACTTATTGATTAGCTTCGGGTGCCTAATCGTAGTGTTTATTTATTTAAATACTAGTGTCTGTTGTAAAATTAAGGAAACGGAAATAAGGAGATGGATGCACTTTTTTTTTTTTTGGAAACCCACATAGAAAAGAAACAATCGTTTGTAAACAGAAGAAGTATTTCGTCAGTCAACACTAATTTTTTAAACATTGACTTATGTATTTGTTGGTCATTGTACGAGTGACCTCTGGTGGCAGGATGCAGAAAAGACATTTTATTATTTATTATTTTCCTCTTTGTGCCATTATATTTAATTGTTTGGCAGTTTGCATGTTTCTTAAATGTTATTGTTCATTCACTAGAATTGTTGTCCCAGTGATTCATCACTGGCAGCAGGAGTCATTCTGGTGTCACTGTTGGACAGTGTCACTTTAGAAAAACTATTTATACACTTTTTTAAATGTCAAATTTCATAATATGTGTGTTATTTTTGTACTGTGGATTATTTGCTCATCCATTTGCTAATTTTTTTGAGGAGGCACTGCCTCTCTTGCCTCCTCTGAGGAAATGTCTCTGCTTCAGTGGAAGGCTTCATGCAGAGAAATCTTCACAGGAATGTGGGAGGAGAGTGCATGAGCCAATGGAAACAGGGAGATTGGAAAAAATGACGGTGGGGCTTTCTGTGTAAACACAGAACATGAGACACCTGTACTCAGGTAGGATGTTTACCCTTTTTCTTAGTGGGTCTTTCATTAAAATAAAGTAAATTAATAACAATGAAGACACTTTTGATAAAACAATTGTGTATATAGTTATATAATTGAACAATTGTATATATAGTTATATTATTGACATGTTAAATATGTCCTTATTTTGTGTGACTATTTAGCCTGTTTATCAATGAATTTATATATTGAATATTACATTTATTTCTCTTTTTAGATTAAGAATGTTAAAACATGCATGTTGTATGGGTACAATGATTTAAAGCCTTTTTCAATACAACTTTAAAAGTCTGTAGAATACACAGTAGTTAGCATTTCTGCAAACAAAACCTATACTCTATTTTTTTTCTTCAAACTATTATTCCTTTTAAATCTACTAGTCTCTTTTTCAAATCTGATTTATTTTGATTATGCAAATAAATGTTTATTCCACATTTCTGGTCACTAATGCTATGCAAGAGCTTTAATAGGTTAGCAACCTGAGCCTTCATTCATCTTTAATGTGAATGAACATGATAGGGCCCAAGTGACCAGACACACAAAGGATTTGGATTTTTAGGTCTCTTTTGTCCCTTATGGCACTGGTCAATATTCAAGCAAATTTGTTCTTATGTGTTTTTGTTGTTGTTGTTGATGATGATGATTGCTGTGACCTGTTGCAGAGTATGTCACTGATTGTTTCACTTGTTTATGCAATACTATTTTAGATTATATATATATATATATATATATATATAATAAAATAGTATTTAGTTCAGTAAATGAATTGGTGGATTATCATTCATCGTTCCAGGAAGATTTTTTTTTGCTAAAATGCCACTGTAAATTTGATACTTTTCGTTGCTGAACTAGTCCTGTTTTTTGCTGGACAGGGTAAATGCACAAGGCTGATAATGTGTGAGATTCCATATCGATTTAGATTAATTATATCTGAAATTCCTGTATTCAAATTTCATAGACATTGCAGAGACCATAAACACACAAAGTGTAACCATGTCAGTCTATGGCCATGGTATCAGTTGTCAAACTCGGGAGGCTAAAGGCTTTTGTGAGACTGTCCCAGTTCTTAGTTGCCCCAAGTGGTTATCAGTAAAATGTGTGTGACTTAACAGAAGACTAGTGTTCTGCTAAAAAGACACTACAGAGGACTGTATTACAAAGTGATGACCTCTCCAGCAGGGAACGAAGCAACCAAGGCATACAATAACTTATTTGTATCATTATGAGAGGATTACAAAATTGCAAAAATGTGCCTATAGAAACATTTCACTGCAGTTTCCAGTTGAAATGAACTCTAGTGGCATTAAAACACCAAAAACTTTTCAATTCCCACAAGTTATGATTACAGGGCAGATTATCAATTAAAAAGAGGCATATTTTGCACACTTCCTAGCACAATACTGTGTAATGAGCTTAAAACACCTTTTGCCATAGTGAATGATTTGTAAACTAATAAATTTTTATTTCTGCATCACATAACCAGCTTCATATGTACACTACCAGTCAAAAGTTTTTGAACAGTAAGATTTTTTTTCTCTTCTGCTCACCAAGCCTGCATTTATTCGATCCAAAATACAGCAAAAGCAGTGATATTGTGAAATAGTTTTACTATTTAAAATAACTGCTTTCTATTTGAATATAGTTTACAATGTAATTTATCTCTGTTATCAAAGCCAAATTTTCAGCATCATTACTCTACTCTAGTCATCTGAAAAGTGCAGCGAAATGTACCCAGAGCATCATATTTCAGGTTTTGCAGAAATGTAGGCAGAGTCACGTATTTCCAATATGGTTATATGTAGTATGTGTGTAGTATTTTGACACAAGATTTTTTCTTTCTTGTTTTGTCAGTGAAGCTGAAGTTCAGAAAGCACCCTGCTTTAGAATGATGCTGCTTGGGTCACACTTCCACAGGAGACCTTTTCCAGCAACTGTATCTCAACCAGTGTCCAGCACTCCTGTGTGTCTTTACAGTTCAGTCTTTGAGAAACATGAGGACTCCTCCCAGTCTCTCAGCTCCTTTCCTACCTGGATAACACAAGCACTATGTGACCTATCACAGAGTGAGCAAGAACTCCAGCAGCTAAGGGAATGGCAAACTGCAGAAGTGGACAAAATTAATCAGGGTTTGGATTCTGCTATACTTGGAGCTCAGAAAGAGGAACGCTACCTGCTGGAGAGAGTGGAACAAATACACAGAAATACCCAGCAACAGATGCAACAGATAAAAAGAGAGAATGCAGCCGCAGTTCGGGTAGGACAGTCCCTGGTAGACAGGCAGCTGAGAAAGGTAGGCCAACTGAGAGAACAGATCCACATGTGGGGTAGATGTCCCAGTGGGCCCAATAAAAGTCAGTTACTGAGAGGTGTTCGGGAGCTGATACAACCATGGGAGATCTCTCTCTCTTTGAAAAACGTACATTTCCAGCCTTGCCAACAGCCAAGTACCATACCTTTTGGGGAAGTTGTCATACAAGAGAACAACCTGAGTTTTCCAGTTGGTGTGTGTGGACCACAGGGCCACAAGTGTGCTATCCATTCTGGAGATTTGGCACATGAGAACCATATGGCTGTATCTGAACAACTACATACTCCAAGTAATGGAACTTTAGGTGGAATGGACAAAGAGTCATCAAGGACAAATACTGGAACCTCTCGTGTTGTCAGGAAGATTCGTATATCAACAACTGAAGAGAATGCATTGGGGGAAGATGTAAAACTGCCAAGTCCAAAACCACGAAAGCTTTTGGCTTCCAAACGGGACAATTCTGAGTCATCCCAGGATGAAGACCTTGAATCGCCCAGTTCTGACATCCGTGGAGATGACCTTTTTTTGGCTATCCATCCAATGTCAAACAGAGGAGAAACTGAAGAAAACTGGCCAGTAACTGGACAAAATGGAGTCAGAAAACACTCGATCTCCAAAGACTACAGAAATCAGAGGACCCTGCTCCCAGTCTCTAGGAAAGAACCTTCCTGCCCCCCTGAGGAGAATGGGCTCAAACACTATAAAGGAAGTCAAGGATTCAGAGGAGGAATGTTGTATTATGTTAATGATAATATATCACCTACTAAGTCTGATTACAAAGGTGCTAAATCAAGCTATCACAGCTACTTTGATCTTTCATCTAAGGAAGCAGCACAGTTAAGTCAATGCCCTGGTGAACTAAGACGACCCTCCTCTCCAGCAGATAGCACTGATTCAAGCTACACGTTCATTGTCAGGTCAGCAAGCAGTCGTAGTGAGTCTATGAAAGGAGAAAAAAAACGGTCTATCTCTACAGCAGACCTTTCTGCCAGAGGTCGTCCTTTGATTAACAAAAAAGGGGAGAACCTAAAGAGAAAGATGAACCGCTGCCTGTCAGAGAGTCCTCCTAGTACTAATTCAGAACAAAGGTCTAACGTTTCTGAAAACTGGGAATCAAAAGACCATTCAACAGCAAGCTGCTCTGAGGTTTCCAGCAGAATTTGCAGATCTTTGTCCATGTCTGCTATAGAGGGAAAAGCAATGCAGCAAACCAGATGTGAGCAGAAGAAAGACAAACAAAGTGGACAGAGAACAAACACGGGGCTATTTATGGTTGAGGAGGAGAAGAGTACTTTAAAAGTTGGACATCTGGTCAAGAAAATTGGCAAACAAGGATCAGGACGCACTGACTTCACCTTACCCAGTGGAGTTCATGCCACTCCTCAAGGGCAGCTGTTTGTGGTGGACTGTGGAAATGTCCGTGTGCAAATAACTGATCTACAAAGAAATGTTGTGCAACAAATCTCTCCTCCAACATGTGAGGGCACTTCCAGACATTGCCGTAACTTCTTTGATGTCGCTGGTAATAGTAAGGGCTTAATAGCCCTTACTTGTGCTGCTGAACGTGTACTCTTGGTGTTTAGCCGCCATGGCCGCCTTCTGCAGACCTTTGGAGGATCAGGGTCAGTAGGTGCTCAGCAAGATCTGGAAGCTCCAAGAGGAGTCACTATAACACAGCAAGATGACTTTTTGGTGGCAGATATCCGTCGTGGTACCTTAACAGCCTTGAAGCTGGATCCTAAGACAGGAGCTAAGATAGAGCGCACAGTTGTTACAGGCTTCTGTAGGCCTTACCTGGTGGCAACTTGCTTGACATCTGGTTTGATAGCTGTCTCTGAAAGGGGCAATGAAACTGGACGGGCACCTTGTATAAAGGTGCTAGAACCTGGGTGGAACACCATTCGTATCTTGGGTATCTGTTCTGGCATGGGTCCTGTCCTTTCGAATCCTTGGGGCATTTGTATTGATGCAGACGGAGATGTGCTGGTTGCAGACTGGGGAAAGCAGCACTGTATTGTGCTTTATCCTGCTGTAGGTGTTGGTCGGTCTATTGTGAGTCAAGGTCTGAGCAGCCCTAGAGGCCTTGCTGTGCTGCCTGATGGCCACCTTGTAGTATCAGACAGCATGAACCATTGCATTAAAATTTACCGCTACAAGTGAAGTTTACATGCTGTCAGTAACCTTCAAATATGACTTCCTTATTAAAAAAAAAAGGGTGGATTGGGATTGTTTGACCTCTACTTGATTAATCTATTCTGTTGAATATCATATATGACCTAAGTAGTGTTAAGAATGTTATCTAGATCTTATCTAGAAATTCTCTCATTCATGCAGAGATGTCTAAATAATAATAACAATAATAATAATCAGAGTAATAATAAATGAACCAGTATAGATTTGATTTAAGGGTATTTGATCATTCAAAATTTTTAACCAATTTGTTTTTTCTTGCTGTCATTTAATCTCTATAATCTCTGTTATTGTTATGTTTTATTTAGTTTGAAAAAATATATGGCTTTCTAGATTTCTAGATCTGTTTGTTTGATTTTTAGATTTAGTAAAAGCATATTTTATATTTTTAAAAAAGGCTATATGTTTGATTTAAAGATGTTATGAGTATAAGTGCATAGTGTAGGGTGTGTAATTTGGGACAAACACTGCTTCTGGGGGGCTACCTTCCCACCGACTCCAGATTTCAGATTTCAGTTGGAGCTGAAATCTGCAGGATAGTAGCTCTCCAGGAGCAGGGTTGGAGACCCCTGACTTAGATCTTTAAGAATAATAAGCAGTTATTATTCAGAACGTTGTGCATCATCTTTAAAATCTCTATTCAGTCATGTGTTTGAAGATTTAGTTTTTGTCATTTTCTTGATTTGTCTGTGCTTAGCAGTAAAAAATATTTTAGCTTAAAATAAATTATATTATGTAAGACTGAGTCAAGCCTCTTCCTCATGCTGAACAACAAACAACAAATTAAACAACAAAGTAATGTTTCTCAATCTTTGTCTTGAGTTGATAGTGACATGATAGCGGAATGAAGGATGAAAGATTTGATTCCAAACTGTTGCAATCAAAATTATTCAACCCCCTCAACCTGCAAGATATTTTGTTGCCAAGAACATTTCATGAAAACAGTCCAAGAAAGGCATCAGTAAACTATTACAGAAATTTTACACATTCGAGTGATTCTGAGAACATAAAGTTGATGAATAAAATAAAATAAAATAAAATAAAATAAGAAATAAATTGGTATGAAATAAAAAAAATTGCATTATATATTGACATTATCACTTTAATTTTATTAAAAAAAAAATCCTCTGGATCTTTCAGAAAAGCTTACATTTGTAAATGAATACAGTTTCTAGGGGACTGAGTAATTGCGATTGCAATTGTATGTGTGTTTGTGTGTTCTACAAAAACCAAAGACATAAAAATTATATGTTCCCCTTCAGTCGTTCTCTACGACGTTACGTCATAACTGACGTATTTGGGGTCTCCCTTGGGAGGCCAATCACCTCTGAGTTAACTGGAAAAAGCCAATGAAAATTGGCGAGTGGATTTTGCATGCCAAGCCACTCCCCCGAACATATGGGTATATAAGATGGCGGCGTGCATCCACTCATTCAGATTTCTGCTTCGGAGCTTCACCCGGAAGCTGACTGGAAACTCATCGTTGGAGTCTCTCAACGCTGCGTAGCCGGCTGCATCTCTGTTCAGTAACTTTGCATTCCAGCGAAGAACCCCTCTTGAGTGCACGCTTGTGCTGTGGTCCTTCCCTGGGCAAACCAGCGCTAAAAGAGCAATTTTCCAACGAAGCACGCTCGTTGAGAGTGTCTTTCTCAAGACGCATCTCCGATCGTGTGCTTTTAGGGACGGTAGTTTCCTTACTTCCTCCGCACGGGCACAATCGCTGTCTCATAGGTCTGGGTTGTAAATATACACGTTGAGATAGCGTTTGTGGTTGGGTTATGCCCGCTCTCGTGGGCAGACCCATTATTACGCCTGGTCATTGCTTACATTTGTTTTGTATGCTGCCTTTGCGCTCTACCCTTTCCGGTCTCGCGGGTCGCTGACTCCCGAGGCTGCATTGGCTAGAAGCATGGGGGACCTGAGGGTTACAGTCCGGGTTTTTCCGTCGGGTGAATCCCCGCGGAGGACCGGCTCCTCTTAGCGTATTACCGTCGAGTTTCTGAATGCTGATGCCGGTTCGTCTTACCACGAGCCCTGCGTCACATTTAGTGCTCAGGAGGTCGTTAAGATGTCAATCGTCACATCAGCGGAGCGGTTCGTCTTCTGACGCCGGGGATTCTCCCGAGTCCTAGGCTAGGTTGACTGCCGTGTTCCTCCGGGCTGCCGTGGCGACCAGGCCGGGGGTCGGATTCCCGCCTCCCCTGGTCGTTCGCGGTCTCCCTGGGGCCTTTCTTCCCGGAGGTTCAGGAAGAGCTTAACTACGTGTTCGGCTTTTCCCCCGCGCCCTCCTCGCGGGTGGGGGTGGCGGGAAGCATGTTGACGCCCTCTGGTGGAGTGTGTGGTTGCGGTGCGCTCGTGCACACAATACGCCGCCACCTGGTGGGTGGTCCGTGTTTCCTCTTGGCTTGTTAGTGCTGCCAGCCTTGGCTATAAAGCGGGGCTCACAGTAACTGCAGGCCATGCCACCTCCGCCCTGCACGTGGTGGGGGTGGCGTGGAGCATGTTGACGCCCTCTGGTGGAGTGTGCGGTTGTGGTGCACTCGTGCACGCAATACACCGCCACCTGGTGGGCTGCCCGTGTTCCCTCCTGGCGTGTAAGCACTGCCAGCCTTTGCTTAGCGAAGCTCACAGTGCTGCAGGCCATGCCACCTCCGCCCTGCACGCCATGGCCCTCCTGCATCATATTGGCCATGATTTTGTCGTGCACGAGGAGAGTTCTGACTTGAGGTTGAGGCAGGAACTGCATACGGTGATCGCAAGGTCTCGATGCACTCCCTCGGTCAGGTGATGTCCATCTTGGTGGCCTAAGAGAAAATAATAATAACATTGCCTGAATCTGGTGGGATGCACAACATTGACAAAGCTCGCTTTTTTGGTGTTTCATCCTTTAGGCCAGCCTCTTCGGCGACACTGTTCAGGACCTTGCCCAGCGGTCCTGGGCAGTTCTTATGCAGACAGGAGTGCCCTTGGTAGGGCCGCGTTTTTCTTTTCGTCTGCCTTCGCCGAAGCTCCGCCCCGGTGCTCCGCTCTGCTCCCCTTCGGGGGCATTGAGCTGACCACTCCTAGGGGTGGCGGTCTGCCATCTGGGTTGCCTTGTGGAAATAAATGGAAATGGGGCTTCCTGGAAGCAGGCTTCCCGGGGATAGAGAAGATTGCTCGGCAGGGGACTTTTGATATCTGCCCCCCCCCTCCCGGGGGAGGGCCGGGAAGGGGTGACTTCGCTGCTGCCGCCGACGGTGGTACCCAACCACTCACAAAAAGAGCAATTTTCTCAGTCTCTGGGCCTCTGGCCCCGAGCTGTAACTATGAACGACGTTTTGCCTCCTCAGGTGCAGACTCGGAGCCTGTCTTCGTGGGAACCAGGGGCGAAGGTAAGAGCTGTTACCGCAGCATCACTCTTCTTCAGAACGCTTTGTCTTCTGGGTTGGGTCACCTTCCCCCCCCAGGCTGCCCCACCAGGGGTACGTCAGTGACTGTTCCGTTGATCCCGCTTGCTCGGAGTCTGGCAGCGTGGTTATCGCTCCCCAGCCTGTCTCGCTGATTGATCCGGACAGTCCGGCTCGGCTATGCGATCCAATTCAAACGGCGCCCGCCCAGATTCGGAGGCACCTTTTCACCTGTCCGTTCGGACACAGATGCCTCTGTGCTGTGTGCGGAGATTGCGGTTCTTCTGGCGAAGAACGCGTTCGAGCCGGTCCCTCCAGCCGAGATGAATTCGGGGTTTTACAGCCCCTATTTCATTGTACCCAAGAAGTCCGGCGGGTTACGACCTATCCTGGACTTTTGGGTTCTGAACCGGTCCCTTCACAGGCTACCGTTCAGGATGCTGACAGCGAAGCGCATTTTGTCGGGCATGGAGTTGGATTCGGTCAATATGTCGGCACGCCTCACGAACAAGCGCACTCAGTCAGTGCTGAGTTGTCTGAACCTTTTCAGACACCTTTTCAGAGGCTCCTGGGGCATATGGCAGCCACAGCCGCAGTTACGCTGCTCGGACTGCTCCATATGAGACTGCTTCAGCACTGGCTCTATGGCCGAATCCTGAGATAGGCATGGCACCGCGGCACGTTCCGGGTCGGCGTTACCCCGGAATGTCGCCGCCTTTTCAGCCCTTGGTCAGACCCTGCCTTCCTACGGGCCGGTGTGCCCCTGGGTCAGGTGTCGAGGCACATGGTTGTGAACACAGATGCCTCCAAGACGGGCTGGGGTGCCGTTTGCAACGGGCAGACAGCTTCGGGCTCCTGGTCAAGACCTTGACTGCAGTGGCACATCAGTTGCCTCGAGTTGCTCGCAGTGCTTCTAGCGCTGCGTCGGTTTTTTTCGATGCTGCGCGACAAGCATGTGCTGATTCGAACAGACAATGTTCCGACGGTAGCGTATATCAACCGATAGGGTGGTTTGCGCTCCCGTCGCATGTCGCAACTTGCCCACCATCCCCTCCTGTGGAGTCAGACGCAGCTCAGAACGCTGCAGGCCGTTCACATTCCGGGGGAACTGAATCGTGCAGCTTGGGACCTCTCCGTTGTGCTATTAGGCCTTCGGAGGGCCCCCTTTAAGCCGCTTGCATCAGTTGAGCTGAAATATCTGTCTTAAAGACACTTAAAGAGCTCCTGATCGCGCTCACATCCATCAAGAGGGTGGGGGACCTGCACGCCTTCTCTGTCAGCGAGTCGTGCCTTGAGTTCGGTCCGGCTGATTCTCACGTGACCTTGAGACCCCGGCCTGGTTATGTGCTCAAGGTTCCCACCACTCCCTTTAGGGATCAGGTGGTGAGCCTGCAAAGCTCTGCCCTCAGAGCAGGCAGACCCGGCCTTGTCGTTGCTGTGTCCCGTTTGTGCCCTGCGCACTTACGTGGACCACACCGGGGAGCTTCAGACGCTCCGAGCAGCTCTTGTTTGCTTCAGAGGGCAGCAGATGGGGAATGCTGTCTCCAAGCAGAGGTTGGCTCACTGGGTGGTTGATGCCATCACCCTGGCTTACCAGTGTCAGGGTGAGCCGTGCCCCCTGGGAGTTCGAGCCCACTCCACCCGGAGTGTCGCCTCCACCTATGCGTTGGCACATGGCGCCTCTCTAGCAGACATCTGTAGAGTGGCGGGCTGGGCGACACCAAACACCTTGCGGGTTTACAACCTCCGCGTTGAGCCGGTTCCTCCCGTGTGTTAGGTAACATCAGGTAATTTGCGGGTGGACGGCTCGGTGTCGGCTTGCTGCGCCATTTCTACTGGATCCGTGCGCTATTCCCAGTTGTTCCCTTGTGAACTCTGGGTCCTCCTGGCCCCCTCAGTTCGGATTAGTGCGGAGTTTCTGGACTGTGTCCGGTAGGGGGCTCCTTCACCCCTCCCAGCTGTGGCCTTATCTTTCTATAAGTTCCCCATATTCTCTCTTCTATTCAACCTCTTCTACTTGACCTTATCAAGTGTCTCCGCCCCCCCCCAACGCTTGCTTCAGTTACCTGGCACCCCTGGTAGGCCCGGTTTCTGGCCTTCAGGGCGTTGGGAAGGTTACGTGTTGAGATTCATCTGTTCTGACTCGCTTGCTTGTCAGCATTTGTATCTCAAATCACGTAACGCAGTTCAGAATTGTGGCGTTTTCCAGAGGAGACCCCAAATACGTCAGTTATGACGTAACGTTGTAGAGAACGACTGAAGGGGAACGTCTCGGTTACATCTGTAACCCTCGTTCCCTGAAGGAGGGAACGGAGACGTTACGTCCTCTTGCCACAATTCGGGACTGCGCTGGGGGGCTCAGTTTTGGCTCAGCTCCTCAGCTTAAATCTGAATGAGTGGATGCACGCCGCCATCTTATATACCCGTATGTACGGGGGAGTGGCTTGGCATGCAAAATCCACTCGCCAATTTTCATTGGCTTTTTCCAGTTAACTCAGAGGTGATTGGCCTCCCAAGGGAGACCCCAAATACGTCAGTTATGACGTAACGTCTCCGTTCCCTCCTTCAGGGAACGAGGGTTACAGATGTAACCGAGACGTTTTATGGGAACATTAGTGACAGAGTCAAGTCAAGTCACCTTTATTTATATAGTGCTTTTAACAATACAGATTGTGTCAAAGCAGCTTTACAGTATTAAACAGGAAAATAGTGTGTCAATTATGCAAAAGGACAACAGTAAACATTCATTTTTCAGTTAAAGGCAGTTCATCACTGAATTCAGTGATATCAGCATCCAGTTCAGTTCACTTCAAATAGTATACAATATTGCTGGAAATTAAAGCATTCAAAGGATTTTTATTGGCAGACAAGGGTCAAGTATCTTATTCAAAAGCTTTATTTATTTTAAGATTATAACAAATAAGAATTTGGGCTGACAGTGCAAAGACTAAAGGTTTAGTTGTAGTGTGGTAGCAATGGTTACATTAAACAAAACCAGAAAGTTCATTGAAATACCTTACCATTAATGAAATAAGATTCTTGCTACTGGGTCACCAACCATCTGGGGGGCACATGCATGTTTGTATTTATTAATGTATTACTTTATACAGTTAATGATTAATTATCTAAAGTGAGGATTTTGTAATAATGGAATCTTCTTCCCTTTTCTGGACTTTTCTGTCAGTAAATAGTGTCATGTTTACCAAAGGATTACTGCACACACTCAAACATTCATTGCATCCACCCACCAAGAGCACCAATATAAAGGGCCACTGCAGTCCCTGCTTCAGTGCCTTTGGCTGAGTTCAACTAACCTGGATCAAGTGAACAGCTCATTATGACCGTGGTGTTACTTTCCCTGTATGTATGCTTGGCTTTAGCTCTGAGCAACGCAGCTCCAGTGTGAGTATCTGATACAATATCACTTTCCATCTAGAAAGGACTGCAAAGAGTTCCAAAACAGCCTTTCTCTGTAGCTTTTTCAAGATCATTAAATGCAATGGTGCAAATATAGCAAGTAGTAGTTTAATCACAGCACTTTTGACTGTAGCTTAAGGGGTTTGTGTTTTTATGCATGATTTACAGTACATGTAATGTTTTATCCATGTTATTACATGCAGTACAACATTTGCATATACTTCCTTTTCTGTGGAATAAATGTGATTATGAAAAGTAATTTTAATTAATATTTAACCAGTGTGTTTTACTTGAAAGTTTAAATTTGGTCTATCATTGTTTGTGATGTTGCAGAACACTACAAAGAATGATCAATAACGCAGATACGGACCGGTTAAAGTCCAGCTTTTTTTTTTTTTTTCAGCAGGCAGCAATTTGCTAAACAATGTAATTTAGCTACACATTGTCTGGGCTTGTTAATGCAGTAATTTAACTGAAAGTTTTACCTTTAAGCTTCTCAAAGTTTAAAGCATTGAAATTTACAGTTACATTTAAATTGTTTTCTTTATTTCAGCCAACATGATAAAATAATGATAAAAGGTAGGTTTGAAAATCTATTGCTTCAGTTTTTCAGATATTCTGACATTCTTGATGTTTTAAAAAAATGCCAAATTCCTCTTGCCACATTTCTAAATGCTTTTACTATTACCATATTGTTATTGTTGATGGTATGTTAAAGAGTTAAATGTGTTACATTTGACTATCAAGTGGCACTATACAGTACTTACTCGATCTGCTGCATGCTCTAGATTTCATGAAGGATAAATTCATGTAATCATATCATCATAGATGCCCCTGAGGGCCATTCACATCCTAAAGGAGAGGACCACCATGATGCCTCACCTGATCGGTGTAAAGGCATTGAGTTTAATGCCATCACTCCAGATGAAAAGGGAAACACTTTCTTTTTCAAAGGTCTGCTATAATAATTCTTTATTTTATTATTCCTCAGTATATAATATATTTTGTTTGTTTGTATTTTTATTTATATATTTTTTTTGTTTGTTTGTTTTTTCTCAGGTGACCATTTATGGAAAGGTTTCTCTGGACCAGCTGTGCTCTCCAACAGCACATTCAAAGAACTGGATGAATATCATCATTTGGGTCATGTTGATGCAGCCTTCCGCATGCACCATCAAGATGATCCCAGTGTTCATGACCACATCTATTTTTTTCTGGTGCTTTTTTACATCTACATCTAGTCTGCTTCTATACAGAGAGTATAAAAGCAATTTCAAATCAACTTCCATTTTTTCTATGCATAAGAACCAAGAACATATAAAATATTTGTTCACATTGTGCAAACCCAAGCCTATAGTCATTAATGTAACAACCACAGACATGCAATTCAGTGCTGATGAGTATTTTTGATTTTCTATTAAGGATAATAAAGTTTTTAGCTATTACAACTACATCCTTGAGCAAGGCTACCCTGTGGAAATCCAGCAGGAGTTTCCTGGCATCCCCAGCCATCTAGATGCTGCTGTTGAGTGTCCCAAAGGAGAATGCATCACTGATTCAGTGCTGTTCTTCAAAGGTTATTGAATTATATTTACTCTACATTCACATCAATAATGATAACTAACTATACTATTTTGAGATTTGGTGGCTTTATAAAGCTATTATACACCAATCATGGGTATTCCTTGGCATTGTATGCTCAGAATTTGTTACTTTGCTTGCATAGTATATAGTGTGATTTGCATATACTTATATCACAATAAACCTTTTCAGGAAATGAAATTCATAGCTTTGACATCAAGACAAAGTCAGTTAAGAAGAAGGTGTGGACACACTTGCCAAACTGCACATCTGCCTTTCGCTGGCTAGAGCACTATTATTGTTTCCATGGGTACAACTTCACTCGATTCCATCCTGTTTCTGGGGAGGTGACAGGAACATACCCAAAAGATGCTCGAAAGTACTTCATGAGGTGCAGCGAAGGATTTGGTTAGTCACTTAACTACGTTAGTCACTCTGTTAGTATACCTCTAATACATGTCCTGTTTTAAAAAAAAAATAGATTTTATCTTGAATTTATTTTTTACCTAATGGCTAGTTTAAATCATTCCTTCAGGTCATGGAGGTAACGCAAGAAGACAACGCTGCAGCGAGGTCAAGCTGCATGCCATCTCCACAGACGATAAAGGGAGAACATATGCATTCCAGGGTAATATAACTTTTATTAATGAATTTTTAGTAATATGCAAAAATTAACTGACAAAATTTAAATAACTTAAAACTTATACTTCAATTTTACTATACTTGCAGATGCAATGTACTTGCGTTTAGACACACACAGTGATGGCAGTCACCATTTCCCTATTTCGAGATTATGGAAGGAAATCTCTGGTGGGGTGGATGCTGTTTTTTCTTATGGAGATAATATGTACATTGTCCAGGTAAAATATGCAATAATAATAATAATAACAATACTAACAACAGTCAGGAATAAATAAAATAAATCTCTCATTTCTACACTTCAATTGTCAGTGCTAAGTATTTGGTGACAGAGATTTAAATTTTTTTTTTTTTTTTTGTCACAGGGTGGTCAAGTCTATATCTACAAGTCAGCAGCACATTATATTCTCATAGAGGGCTACCCTAAACCTCTGAAGGAAGAGCTGGGCATTGATGGTACTGTGGATGCAGCATTTTTGTGTCCAAATCAGCACACTGTAAACGTTATACAAGGTAGGAAGAGTATATGATTTTTAACAGATAAGAATATACAGTTGTTCTCAAAATTATTCATATCCTTGGTAGGTATGATCAAAGAAGGCTGTGAAAATAAATCTGTATTGTTAATACTTTCCCTAATACACATAATACACAATCATACCCTGTTATTCAGTACTTTTTGCATCCTCCTTTCGCCAAGATAACAGCTCTGAGTCTTCACCTATAATGCTTGATAAGTTTAGAGAACATCTGACAAGAGATCAGAGACTATTCCTTCATACAGAATTCATTCAGATTTCTAGGTCCATGTTGGTGGTCCTCTTTAGTTTACCCCACTCATTTTCTATAGGGTTCAGGTCAGGGAGCTGGGTTGGCCATGGCAGAAGCTTGGTTTTGTTCTCAGTGACCCATTTTTGTTTTGATTTTGATGTTTGTTTGTGGTTCATTCTCCTGTTGGAGGATCCAACCAAGGCCCATTATAAGATTTCTAGCAGGGACAGTCAGTTTTAAATTTTTTATATGTTGGTATTTGTTAGAATCCATGATGCCAACTATCTGAAAAAGATATCCAGGATCTCTGGCAGAAAAATAGGCCCACAACATTAAAGATACAGCAGTATATTTCATTGTACACATGGGGTACTTTTTATTCCTGTGTGCACCAAACCCATCTTGAATGTTTGCTGCTAAAAAGCTCATTTTTTTTGTTTAATCTGACCATAGAACCAAGTCCCGTTTGAAGTTCAAATGGATAAACAATGCAGACTTATTTTCACAGCCTTCTTTTATCATATTTACAAAGGGTATGAATATTTTTTTCTGTATATAATAAGCATTATGCATTCTCTCTTGTCTCTAGGAATGCTACAGCAATATTGCATGACACGGCAAAGACCTATAGATAGATAGATAGGTAGATAGATAGATAGAAAAAAATGATTCCTTTAGTGTGCCATGCAGTATTGCCATAGCATTTCTAGAGACAAGAGAGAATCCAAATGTAGAAATAAACTTTAATAATTAAATAACAAAAGTTACAGGAATCAGAACTGAGCACCTCTAAACAATAAAGTCATGAAAATGGATAAGACCTAACAGACTAACAAAACACACTGCTAAATATCAACAGCACACAAGGGGTAAATAGGGACTATAAACAAACTAAAAGTCCACAAAACAACAGCACAGACAGACAGACCATGTCATGTATAGCTGTAATATGCTGGTCATTTTAGTCATGACAGAGAAAGTCAGAAACAGCACTTCTGACTATGACAGCACAGGCAGGGACGGCCAATGTGAAGTTTTAGTTTATTTCTAGTTAAGAATTCAGTTAAAAAGCATGTGGGTTGCATCCTCTTTTATTGCATATATCCAACAAAATCACTCAGTCCCTTTCTATTGGCAGGTTAGTACACCAGACCTTAGAATATCTCTTTGTGGTCCAGTTAAGTTTGGGTCTGAACAGCCACAAATCCTCTGTTATAATCCACAATAGTCCATAAAGAGTGTAAATCCCAGCAGTAAGGGCAGCCCAAACAAAGTCAAGTAATACAGTAAATCCCATTCCAATCCATAAGATATCTTGTCTCATGATCCCAGAAAACCTATTGAGTTTATCGTACAGTCTTCTTCCTCAAAATAGGGCATTTGATGACAAAACAAAGAAATAGGGCTAGCCCCCTACTTTTGCTAACTTACTTTTGCTATACCTCTGCTACTCCTTTGCCTTAATATAAGGCACTTCCTTAGGGTAAAACTCCCTTTCATCCTCTAGAGCAGTGGTTTTCAAACCAGTCCTGTGAGCACCCCCAACACTGCACATTTTGTAGGTCTCTCATATCTGACACACCCATTTCAGGTCTTGCTGTCTTTACTAATGAGCTGATGAGTTGAGTAAACGAGAGGTGTTGATGCTGATGCCCCGTGTGAATGCACCGTTACAACAAATTGATATCTAAAAGTTTATTTTTCTTCTTCTCACTAAAATTGAAACATTAAAATCAAATGAAATGGCAATAATAAAAATCGACTAACTAGGTTAGCTGATTACCTTAAAAATACAAAAATATTGGCATTAGTTTGTACTGTTGTTAGCGGATGCAATGAGTCCTGTTATGGTTTTGTCCTATATATTCTGACAAATATATATGTCACACATGCTAAATTTTTCAAGCATGGGGAAAACAAATGGAACAATCCTTGGGCAAGTGATTCACAGACAGCTTTCCTTGCACATGAAATTATCTGCATGCTTACAAACCAACAATAATGGCAAGCCATAGAAATAGAGTGCAGGCGCCAAAGCTGCTGTGAATCTGCTCACACAAATCTCTCCGTAACTGGCACAGATTTGTAGAAAATTACAGTAGTGGCAAATAAGTAATCAACAGACAGTTACATGAGTATTTTTAACATACATAATGACAAGGAAATTTATAGTATTGTTAATATTTAGCCAGTCCATAAACCCATTCTCTCAAATGTATTGGGTATGCAGAGTATTGGTAGCTTATATGGACTGAACGCCCCCACTGTGAGTGAATATAATATAGCCTGTGTGTTTTCCATGTTGCTGGTCATGTCTATTTGTGGTTGTCTTTCTGGTGAGCTCAGTTCTGTCTACTCTGTTTACTTGCACCTGGTACTTCTGCCATTAGTAAATATTCAAATTACTGTTCTCCTGTGTCTCTCAGTTCCTGACATGACAATTGCCTTATTCTCCCCCTTAGGTCAAAAGATGTATGACATTGATCTTGAAGCCACCCCTCGAGCTGTTAAAAAGGAGAGACCTATTCCCTTCCCTAAAATTGATGCTGGCTTTTGTGATGCTGATGGTGTAAAGGTGTTTATTGGTCCAGAATACTATTCATATGAAAGCCCAACGATTCTAGCTCTGGGCAAAATCAAACCTGCACCTCAAAAGATATCTCCAGAAAAATTTAACTGTGAAGAATAAAAGCAAGGCAAGGAAAGAGCTGATTATCAATCATTATTACAAGCTGCTTCATGATTTTGATTATTAGAAGCTGCTTCATGATTTTGATTTTGCATTTCTTGTACTAATAAAAATGACACTTGTCTGGCATATCTTTATTGTCCACTCAGGGTGTTGGTACAGTAACAACAATATGGGCATACTATATTATTTGGGCATGATTGACAGTTGACCCTCAAAGCCTGACCATCTTCCACCAGAAGAATCAGCTTCCTCTTTACCCACCCAGCTCACCCTGCTGAGAAAAGTCAGAGAGTCAAGTGTGAAAGGTCAGAGAGGCAATAATTAAAAAAAATATAAAAATAAAAAATCCAACATCATCTGCTTCAGTATAGCTTCAAACACTAACTGTCTAATACATGATGGATGCTCTGTCAATTCTTCATCGTCAGTTAGGAATCTAGGTGTGCTATTTGATGCACAATCTTTCCTTCGAAAAGCCATATTTCTAGCATTTGCAAAACTGCATTTTTCCATCTCAAAAATATATCGAAATTGCATCCTATGCTGTCAATGTCAAATGCAGAAACGTTAATTTATACGTTCATGACCTCAAGGTTAGATTATTGTAATGCTTTATTGGCTGGTTGTTCAAAACACTTAATAAACAAACTCCAGCTGGTCCAAAATGCAGCAGCTAGAGTTCTTACTAGAACCAGAAAGTATGACCACATTAGCCCGGTTCTGTCAACACTGCAATGGATCACCATTAAACATCATACAGATTTTAAAATCTTGCTAATTACTCATAAAGTCCTGAATGGTTTAGAACCTCAGTACTTAAGCAAGCTCTTATCACATTATAGTCCTTCATGTCCGCTGCGTTCTCAAAAGTCTGGTAATTTGATAATACCTAGAATATCAAAATCAACTGCGGGTGGCAGATCATTCTCTTATTTAGCACCCAAACTCTGGAACAATCTACCTAACACTGTTCGGGATGCAGACACACTCTGTACATTTAAATCTAGATTAAAGACCCATCTCTTTAACCTTGCTTACACATAATACATTAACACATTTCTATAATTCAAATCTGTTAAAAGGATTGTTAGGCTGCATTAATTAGGTTGTCAGTGGAGACCACGTCAACTAGATGAGCCCCAGACACGGATCCCCAGTGAAAACCTTGTTTGAATTGAGTGTTTACTATGGGTGTAACGATACATGTATTGCACTCAACTGTCTGCGAAATGGAGCTTTGTGCTCTTGTATCCTACCTCCCTCATTCGGCACAAATCCAAATATTACATAATATTTCCCTATTTGCGATGCATCCAAATGCTAAACTATTATTTATTATGTAAATTACAGACTTTGTACTTCAGTCGAGTTCTAACGGTGGCACAGTGAGGCTGGCGCGCTGATGTTTGGTTCACTGTGTTTTATTTTGATAAAGTACCTACTGCGCTGTCAAGTTAGCAATGCTAGAAGCCTGGAACTATGTTTGTGTTCGTGTGCGCCGATGCGATTACTTCAACTTTCCTCATACCAGCAAAATCAACTTAAACAAAAAACAAATAGGATGTCGCTTTCTGCCATTGGAGTTTCCTTTCTGTCACAACCCTGGTGAAAAACCAACATATGCTGGTAGGTATGTTTTGATGCTGGAATGCTGGTTAGGTAGGTTTTGATGCTGGTTTAAGCTGGTCCTTTGCTAGTTTTTGCTGGTCATATTGCTGGTCAAGGACCAGCATGAACCAGCAAAGGACCAGCATAAACCAGCTAAAGAACCAGCATAAACCAGCTAAAGAACCATCATAAACCAGCAAAGGACCAGCTTAAACCAGCATCAAAACCTACCTAACCAGCATTCCAGCATCAAAACATACCTACCAGCATATGCTGGTTTTTTCACCAGGGAAAACTGAACTGAAACTCAGCAAATATAGACTATGTTACGTGTCGCACAGTTTTTTTCCTTGTCTATCAGTTAACTAAATTAAATATATTTCAAGTATTTATTCCTTGTATGTATATATGTACAGATTCTATAGCCTATATATGACATTAATTTTATATAATATTTAGTATTTTCACATGTAGGTGGAAAAAATTGTAATTTGTACTACTGTCTGTTTAAAATAAATGAAAAGAAACCTAGCATAGTAATTTTTTTTTTTTCTGTTGTACCGACATCATATCGAACTGTGACCCTCGAATCGAGGTATGTACCGAACCGTGACATCTGTGTACCATTGCAGCCCTAGTGTTTACTGTTGTCCTTTTGCATTATTGATGCACTATTTCCTATTTAATACCGTAAAGCCGCTTCGTCACAATCTGTATTGTTAAAAGTAGGGCTGGACGATATGGGCAAAAAAAATTATCACGATAATTTTTTTCATATCAGTCGATATTGATAATTATCACGATAAATGTCAAATCTCTATTTCTTTCAAGTTTAAAGTCAGATTTTTGCTCCAAAGTAAAAGTTGTAGAAACCAGACCATTAATTTTCTTTAACAAAATAAATATCTAAATAGAAAAATTAATTTCTGCATGTTCTAATGAGTTAATGAATATTGTTTCAAATGAAGAAACTGAAACTGGGTTGTCTGTGTAACGTTGAGTGAAAGACGAGAGGCGAGCGGATCCATTTGCAAGCTTTTATTAGTGGGATGAGGCAAAGACATGGTCATACAGGCAGGGTCAAAACAACAGCAAACAGGTATGTTAGGGCGTGGCACAAAGGAAGTCCGTGATACAGGCTTGAGTCGATCCAAGGCGAACGTAATCCGTAAAGGGGGTGAGACGAGAGAATAATCCAATAAACGAGCTACAGTCCAGTGGGCAGGCGGCGAGACAGTCGAGACGAGATGGCCAGGCGAGGGAACTAAACACTAGGGAACTAGGGAACACAACAACAATGAAAATAACGACAACACTCCATGGCTTGCAAAGGGAGAGACCGGGGCTTTTAAAGCGCCACTGATTGGTCACATGTAATAAAATTCAATGTGAATATCCCACATTGCTGCCACAATACCATGGTGCAGTGAGTGTTACTGCAGTAAATCCATGGTAAATGATGGCGATGTGTAGATTGAAAAGCCTTCTGACTGTCTCGTTGCACACAGCTTTAAACTAGTTTGAATCACAGAATCATTGTGTTCATCGCTGAATTCAAGTGTTTCACACTGGACCTCACAGCGCTGTTTAGTGCTCGCGTAACGGAGCCGTTCACATATCGCCTCTTTTGCGCGTTCAAGTTCGTTATTTCAAATGTAGGCGCGCGGCAGCTACACTCATTACGGAAGCGACACGGTCGCGACGCGCTCGGTTTTTCCAGGCGCGTTCGTGCCGCATCTAGATAATAAATGCATCTTGTCTAGTGAGCTCGTGCAGCGCGACACTTTAAACTTAGGTCCGAGCGGATAAACGGTCCGTGTGGCGCGATTCAAATGAGTCGCGCTATTTCGTTCCGCTTTTGGCACATAACAATTATATCGAACATTTATCGAACTCTTCATATCGTTTTATCGAGGAAAATTATATCGCGAAAATGATCGTTATCGAATTATCGCCCAGCCCTAGTTAAAAGAGCTATATAGACTTGACTAATTTTACCTTGGACATGACTAGAAAATAAACTACATGTTTGGACATTTCTGTGTGTTATACACAAATAAAACAATGAGGATTTCTCTCAGGTGTCCAACCTTAAAGTTTAAAAATGGGCCGTCAGTGGTTTGGTGGCTTTGCAGTTAAATCTGGCCTCCAGCAAACTGACAAATATATTTAGGAGGCATCTATCATCTTTAAGTACCTGGTAAACCCTATTGGGGTGCAGTGTTTAAATACAAGTTGTCCTAGTAGTTTTTTTGCAGATCTCCTAAAAACTTTTAACTCATCTTAGGCCTAAGATTACTTTATAGGAAATGGAAAATTGAACAACATTACATCCATATTGAAAGACGGGATGCAGTTCTGCACACTTTTCAACTGTTTAAGTTCAAGTGAGCTTTATAAGCTTTATTGTCATTCCACTATATAGAGAGTTACAAAGAAACAAAATGTCATGTCTTACCAGGACCACAATGCTATGTGGCAGGGATTACAGAATATCACAGACTATCAGAGCAAGGGCAGGTATGAGAACTCTAACAACCACTTTACATCCAACGAATTCAATGAATTCTTTGCACGTTTTAAGGTTTCCAACAATAAACCAGCAGGCATTGATTTTGTCAGAGGGAAAACAGAGAGTTCACTGTCATTCACAATTTCATCTGAAGTAGTGGCAAATACTCTCAGAAAAATAAATACACAGAAATCAGCTAGCCCAGACAAAATCCTCAAAATCTGCTCAGCTGCACTAGCCAAGGTCTTTGCAGATATATTCAACCTGTCTGTCACACAAGCCATGATTCCCACCTGCCTGAAGAGTACCACCATCCTTTCACTGTCTAAAAACAGCAAAGCAGCCTGCCTCAATGATTTCCGGCCAGCTGCATTAACACCAATACTGATAAAGTGCTTCGAGAGGATCATCATGAGTTACATGAAGACCTTTATTCCGGACACCTTGGATCCAATTCAGTTCCCATATAAACCAAATAGATCTACAGAGGATGCCGTTAGCGCAACAATTCACAGTGCCCTCACACACTTGAAGAACAAAAACAGTTATGTTCGAATCCTGTTTATAGATTATAGTTCTGCATTTAACACAGTGATTCCATCAAAGCTTACCCATAAGCTCCATAACCTTGGTACGCCACCCACTCTTTGCAGCTGGGTTCAGGACTTTCCAACAGGCAGACCACAGACTGTCAAGATTGGAAATAACACATCCAAAACCATTATCATAAACACAGGAACTCCACAGGGCTGCATACTGAATCCCATGCTCTATGACTGTGTAGCCTTCCAGAATAACAACAGTATCATCAAATTTGCCAGTGACACGACAGTCATTGGCCTGACAAAAAGAGGAGACAAGACAGCATATAGGAAAGAAGTGGATGACTTAGTGGCATGGTATCAGGACAATCTTTCCCTAAATGTCAGAAAAACAAAGGAGATGATTATTGATCCAAGGAGGAGAAAGGAGCAGCATTTGACATTGTACATCAGCAGGATGGAGGTGGAGAGAGTTAACAGTTTCAGGTTTTTGGGTGTTCACGTTACTGAAGATCTGACCTGGTCTCATAATACTACAGAGCTGGTTAAGATAATAATAATAAATTTAATATAAAATTTATATACATAAGAGAAACCTATTACTGATATATCAAACAACATGGAAAAAAACAACACTCATATTAAGTGTTGTATTCATCATCAAAATGTCAGACAGAGGACTGGAGACACAGGGAAAATGGTGATGTTTGGTGGTGTGAAATACTGTGAAATGTTTAAAATTATATATATATATAAAAAAAAACTAAACTTAAATATGCTTTAAGTTTAAAAGGTGTTATTTAGGTTAAAGACAGTTTTAAAATTGATGTTAAAAATGTATGAATAATAATATCATCATCTTTACAGGGAACACAAAAGACACAGAATCCCAGAAATGACCCTGTCCTAAATTACTTTTATCATTATCATCATTATTATTATTGCAGAATACAATTTACTTCAACATACCTATGTGCATACTCAGGGACAGCATTCCAGATGAGGGCATTATACTTCATTCAGAAAAAAAAATGCATAAAAAATGCAAAGAAATGACTGATCAAGTGTAAATAACAGAGAACAGAAACAACCCTCAGATAACTTCTTCACTATGTTCAAAAGTGCACAATAATTATTTTTCACTAGATGGCACCACATAGGAACTTTTGTAATAAGCTGCTGTTTTAGTAAGATCACATTGTATAAACATGCTTTTCAAACATCAGATATATTAACAAAGTCATTAGCCTATTTGTTTATATAGAGCTATTAACTACTGTTAGTAATGTTATTATTTTTTTAATTATTATTTATCCTTGTCAGCAAGAGTCCAGGGAAGCTCCAGTGCCCCAAAACAAACAAACAAAACCCACAAAAATACGAAAGATGAAACAGTGACTTGGACATGGGTTTAGACTATAGACTGGTTTAGACAGAGTGTTGTTTCATAAGCTCTCAAACTGAAGCATAACATTTACAGCAGTCTTTTTTATTATTATTATTCATGGAATAATCACAGAGCGTTACATGTGTTATAAACATTGCTGGTGGGTTTCTGCTTGTGACCCCTCTAAATTCAAACTAGCGTTAACCTAACATGGAGAGGCGCACGTCTCCCCTTCTCCTCTATCAGCGAACCACGCCTCATGCTGCCTTCTAACGCCGGCCATATTGACTATTTTAGCTAATCTCCTTGCGGTAGGTTGTAGAGCTTCTGTAATCATCACCGTTATAGCAGCGTGCCATTGGATATACGGTGATCACGACGTGGAAATAAAAGTTCACCTTTATCTGGAGTGTGGCTACATCTTGGGGGACATTTTCATTAATTTAGAAAACGAAGTGTTTTCTTGTGGTGAGTTTTTTTCGGGTTCTTTTTGAGTGTCTTGTCTTGAGCATGTTCTGTGTACGCTTTCTTTTAAGGTCTCTACTGTCTTTAAGCCGCCTCATTACCACAATCTTTGCAGAAAGCAAAACAGCGTTTGCTGGTTTGTATGGACGGTCCTCCGAGCCATTTTAAAAAGCACAGCTTTGTGTGCACAAGTCCAATAACATTTCAAAGGATAATGTAAATCAAGCTTTTAATACTAATGGCCTAAAATGCGGTTGACAGCGTTGGAGTGGAAGGAAAACCAGTTACTGTGAAATTGTCGTTGACCTCTATTCAGATCTGATTGTGACACATGACATGGACATATTGCCGCAGCGTATTTTTAGTGTTTAAGAAAAATATTGGCCAAGTATAACTGACTACTGCAAAGGCAGTTTGTTGGGTATCATGCCACTTGTCTCAACTGAACTTTCCCCCTAACAGCCCGGTCTCTGATAAAGGTTACATCCCAAGCTGAGTAACGTTAGATGCTTTTTATGTGCTATTTTAGAGGCCCCAGAACGTTAAGAAAAGCGCTGCCGATACCATGGCATTCGATAGAACAAGGCGAAATATTACCAGCTAATTTACATAGAGCCTGATCTCGTAATAATGTTACTAGACTGCCCGTGGAAATGTCAATAATTAAGGTAAAGTCAGTGGGCTGAGACAATGCTTCTGACTTTTTTACTCGACTGGCAATGCCTTAATCCTAATAGGAACACAGGATAGCCCAAAAATTATTAGACATTCTAAAACGTCTTATTAAATCATGTCGTTGTCAGCAGGGACTGCAATTGGTATATATTTAGCAATGAAGAACATTTATGAATCAGACCTCGCTACGCAAATTCCACAGCGTATAGCGGTAATGAGAGCGTGGGGTTAGTAACATTGCGTACATTTCTTCATGCATGCAGATTTCAGAAGACTGCAGACGTACCCTGTTCATCCACCGAAGTAATAAGAGGACTGTGTGCTGCATTGGGCAGTGGCGCAATTAAGGCTTACCGGTGGTTAAATTCTGGAAGATCTTGAAAACTCCCCTACTTGATCTTATGTCTATATGAACTAACCATTCTAGGCTACAGTTTATGCTAGGTTATCATTATGCCAGAGGCTGAATAATATTCATTTAAAAAATGGGTTTAATTATTGAATGTATTTCACAGTGACTAATGTTTTGTAAATATTAATTCATGACATGCAGAAGATGTAATATTTAGAAGATTTAAAGTGTGATTCCACTGTAGATCACAAAAGAAAATTCAGTTTAACATGAGTTACATCTGTCAGATGGAAACTGTAGGTCTGTAATTGTAATCTGGTTTGGTGCTTTTGTTTTACTCTCTTTGATTAACATTTCTTGCTATAATATTAGACCCAGGACCTGTGAGAGACCACTTAACAACTTATATTCAGGTGCCTGCAGTATAGCTGTAGCCCTGCTACTAAAGATAAAGGTGTCAAATAACTATTTGCCACCATTTGCTAATGACACAATTAAACATCCATGTTCAGTAGGACCATAGCCCAGGGTTTGCCTAGTCAACGTTTTATGTTTTTCTGCAGGGTTATACATCTAAAAGTCCTTTAATCATGGGAAGAAAAAGATACAGAATCAACATAATAGAAACGGGGTATTCACAGTCTAGATAATATTTTACACATTTACAGTATTCTTGATTTCACAAATGATCCATTCAGTGTTATTTATGAACCACTTGATTTAAAAGAATCAGTTCAAAAGATTTGCTTACGAAAAGGGCATCACTATCGAGTCTTGGAGAAGATCTCAATTTCGTTGCTCCTGTTGACCAAAACACATTCAAGTTATAGTGAATATGGGCTTAAAGTGCACACTCTGAGCTTTGGAGGAAAGGTTAAGGAATTACAGCTCTTTAATATGTACCTCCCCCCTTTTTCAAGGGACCGTAAGTAATTGGACAGTTGACTCATAAGGTGTTTCATGGACCGTTGTGGGCTATTCCTTTATTTTTCCTACATCAGTTAAGCAGGTAGAAGGTCTGGAGTTGATTCTAAGTGTGCCATTTGTATTTGGAAGCTGTTGCTCTGAACCGACATCATGTGGTCTGGATGCAAGTAAAACAGCCAACTGTTACATCAAAGAGATAGCAGGAATATTAGGTGTGGCCAAATCAACAGAGAAAAAAAGAACACACTGGTGAGCTCAGCAACATAAAAAGGCCTGGACGTTCACAGAGGACAACAGTGATGGATGATTGGATGATCCTCTCCATGGTAAAGAAAAACCATTTCACAACATCCAGCCAACTGAAGAACACTCTCCAGGAGGTAGCTGTGTCACTGTCAATCAAGAGAATACTTCACGAGAACAAATACAGAGGGTTCACCACAAGGTGCAAACAAGGCCAGATTAGACTTTGCCAAAAAACATCTAAAAAAGCCAGACCACTTCTGGAAAAGCATTCTTTGGATGGCTGAAATTAAGATCAACCTGTACCAGAATGATGGGAAGAACAAAGTATGGAGAAGGCTTGGAACAGCTTATGATCCAAAAGCATACAACATCATCTGTGAAACATGGTGGGAGCAGTGTGATGGCATGAGCATGCATAGCTTCCAGTGGCACTGGGTTACTGGTGTTTATTGATGATGTGACAGAAGCAGAAGCAGCCTGATAAGTTGTTAAGTGTACAGGGATATACTGTCTGCCCAGATTCAGCCAAATGCAGCAAATTTGATTGCACGGTGCTTCATAGTACAAGTGGACAATTACCCAAAACATACAGCAAAATATGGATGCACTGTATACCGGTACTGGAAAAATACCAGTATATATAGTATATATATTTTTTTTTAAATGCTTCTATACTGTCAGTTTGATCAGTTCGATATTTTATACGGCAGTGCTTCCCAAATTGCTGTGAAACGAGTACACGTGATGACAGAACAATGCGATGGATCATCAAACAGATGAAACTCCTTCAACAAGCTTCAAACTAGTAAATAAAGTAGAAGTAGTAAAACAGTAGGAGTGAAATATGGCATTATTTTGCATACAAAACAGATGATAAAGTTTAACAAGCTGATCTTACTGCACCTGTATGCAAGCATTGCTATAAATCATGTGTTGCCACAGCAGGCAACACATCAAATCTTGCCAAGCATTTGTCACTTGCTCATCCTGATCTGTAACGCATATTTAGAGATCAACAGGTTTGGTAATATTTAATATAATATTAAATATTATAATATTTAATAATATTTGCACTTGCACTTCAAACAATCAAATATTAATTGAATTTAAATGAAGAATATATTGCTTCATAAATATTCATGAATATGCTATTCATTTTAGTATCAATAATATGAAGGGAATGTTTCTGCCGTGTCAAAAGAAAGCGAGAGAGATTTTTAAATTTAATGCTTTTTCTTAGGCTGGCTGAGTCTGAAATCTGAAAACAATCAGAGAGAGAGAGAGAGAGATAATGTGATATTAAATACTTTGACTGTTAGAATAACACTTTACAGTAAAGCAACCTTTGTTAAAATTCATTAGGTAAGCTGACCTAACCGTATTACAGCATTTATTAATCTGAACTAATAATGTTTAGTATGGTAACATTACTTACTAATTTATTTTCAATTCAGTTATCTTTTAAGGCTGGCTATTTGTCACCTATGGTATCGATTTAGTATCACCAAGGTATTACATTCTGGTATCATACCAAAGCCAAAACTATGGTGTCAAGCCATCCCTACAGCAAAAGCAACCAAAGATTTTTGAAGGTGAAAAAGTGGAATATTCTGTAATGGCCAAGTCAGTCTCCTAATCTCAACCTGATTGAGCATGCATTCCACTTGCTGAAGACAAAACTAAAGGCAGAAAGACCCACAAACAACAGCTAAAGTCAGCTGCCTGGCAAAGCATCATAAAGGAGGAAACCCAGTCTTTGGTGATGTCCATTAGTTCCAGACTTAAGGCAGTAATTGCCTGCAAAAGATTTTCAACAAATTATTTAAAATGAACATTTTATTTATATTTATTTGTCCAATTACATATGAGTCCCTGAAAATGGGGGAACTGTGCATATAAATGGTTGTAATTCCTGAGCATTTTATGTTATATTTTTGTTCAGCCCCTTGAATTAAAGCATAAAATCTGCACTTAAATTTCTTGATTGTTTCTATTCTCTTGCCATACAGAGCTGAAAATATAAACTTTGTGTGAGTGTCCAAATATATATGGACCTGACTGTATAGCTGTAAACATGAAAGAACAATGAGCCTGTGCTGCTGCACCACATACATACCACACACACACTGCAAATGGATTATGTGTGAAACAGGCATGAGAGAAGTAACTTTCTGTGCATGCTTTGGTTGTGTGTCAGTCAGCACAAGCACAACACTAAGTTCTGTGTTTTGCACCTAACTCATCACACACATCCCGTTCTTTTTCCTCATTCATGCATGTGTCCTCTTTATCAGTCTAAAGTGTAATTAATGTATTACTGTGCTATGCATTGCTATGATATACTATGAATACTACTCCTCTTTACTGAGACAAATATCTGTCAAAATATATTAATATTTGTCCTAATGGAAGATTGTTGTGAATGATGCTTAATAGAGTTAAAATTTTTTGTCTGGTGAAAATATAGAAGAATGCAGGAGTGTTCTTATTCTTTTTATCCCCTCCTTTTTTAGGGGCCTACAATCCTGTGATAGAGGACAAGTTTTTCTTCTTTCTTGATTACGTGGGAAGGGAGGAGAGGAGACAAAGATGCCGAAACCAGTAAGTATTAGAAAACACTTATGTTCAGAGGTGCCAATTTATGTTTCTGCCAATGGATGTCCACCCTTTCAAAACAGGTGTCAAGTTGTCAGACATTAGACAGTCATCAATGTTGACAGTAACATACAGAAAAATGTATGTTATTTGTTACTTGTTGTATATGTGCAGTCCAGTGTTTATTTAAGGTTGAAAATATCACTGAAGTAAGAAATAAATTAACTATTATAAATAACATGAAGTCTGGGGAGATTCAGAAAATAGTCACCATTATCTCTTAACTTTAACAGCATTGTTGGGACAGATAAAGGAATGTTGGCAGAGCTCTTCAGTAATTTTATTTATTTATTTATTTTTTTAAAAATCTAATGTTATATTTGACAACCAATGTTTTTATCCATTCGTCCACAACATAGAGGAGTGTTTTGCACTGACTGCTTTTTGCTGCAACAGTGCAACCAGTAGTCATTCTTTTCCAGTAAGAGTTGCCAATTTCAGTGATTAAGAAGGACAGCAACTGTTGGTGATGCAACAAAATTGAGCTTTACCTTTTCACTGTCCAGTAAGCAGGGAAGCAGTGCTGACTAACAAGAGGAGTGCAGATAGTAATTTGCTGCCTTACAGTGGTGGATGGGATGGTCAAGTGGGAACGCTTTAAATTTTGAACCCAAAATCTCAGAGACTTCAGCAACTTCCAGTGATTCCAGTGACACTGTTACTCTACACTCTTAGGAAAGAAATTGTTTGTATTCTAAAGGATTTCATTTCAGTTGTTCCCAGTTCTTCCCTGCTATTTTTTTTTTTACTGAATTTCAGTTTCCAAGGGAATTTAGTAAACTTAAATCAAGGTGAATAAGATGTTCCTGACCCAACTGAGAACCCCTGTTCTAGAGAAACGTCAACCTGATTGACAAACAATTGGGAATACACTGAGATTTCAGCTGCTGATTGAATAAAACAACTTTGTGCATGCTTGTGAAATGATCTAAATTTAATCTAATTTATTGTCACCGCTTGCTTGGAGATTTTTGTTGGAAAGAGCTTGTGTTTGTTGTTTCCTGTTTTATAATAATTTGTGTGCATACACTAGTCTGAATCATAAAACATCATAAGGATCATACATACCTGTAATATCTAAACTCAGATGAATCACTAAAACTAATTTTGAGGTAATTTTGTTCAGTTTTCTGCACAACATAATAGTGTCATGTCTTTAAATAGCATAACAAACTCCAAAGCCAATTTCCTCATAATGGGATATAAACTGTAACAGAAGCAAACATTAGTATATATTTAGTATTTATGACAGGTTATGACAGTGTTAATTATGAAAATGAATTATTCAGGTATGTGTGCCCGTTCCTAGAATGGCTGATGGCTGGATTTAGTTTGTTCACTTTAGCAATACACAGTATTTGCCTATGGCTGAAGTTCAAAATAATAAATGGGGCAATAAAAGTCCTATAACGGATCATAAAGATAAAGTGTTGACCGTTAGTGTTGAAAGGAATTAATAAACGCTGATAGCTTTTTGAGCATTTGAGTAAATGAAATTCAAACTTTATATATATATATATATATATAAAAAACACAATTTTTTTTTTTTTTTTGTGTAACATTATAACACTTACACTTACACTTAAACGTGAGCAGGTCTATGCCACTCTAAACATGTTTAAAACAAAATACACTATTTATTTATCTCAATGAAAAGACTTTTGTTTTTTTCTAAAGGTGCATAAATTAAGCACACTAGTCAACTTTATCACTGTTCCGGTATCTGCACTATTTTTCTAAAGAAGTTAAGTTATGATGGACATGTTTAGTGGTTTGTCCAAGTTGTCCAGCGATTATGTAAATAAGGCTTATGACTGGAAAAAGGAAGGCTGAAAAAACGCATGAACTTTTACAGCACTACCAGAGCAGGCAAACAAGTGTCCCACTTTAACGTCTGCCTTTCTCACCCTTCTGGTTATGTAACTTACATTCTTGCCTGGTCTCCCAGTGAATCCACTGCTGTGACTAGAGCAGTGGGAGTGTGTGTGAGGGTAAAATGTTTTATTCATGTGGACAACAGGGAAGGTCCCGTCACTCTTCTAAACCTACAATCCTGCCCTGCATGGGGTGATTATGACCTAATAGACCTCCCAGAAAGAGGCCCCACAAGCAGCTTTGTGTTTTTGTTTGCTCTGGTGGGATAGTGCAGTGGTGAAATGGAGCCCCTGGAAATCTGGGAATGTCTTACTGGCATGTTTGTTTGTTTGTTTGTTTGTTTGTTTGTTTGTTGTGTGTATCTTTTGTTGTTGCTGTGTGTGTGTGTGTGAGAGAGAAAGAGAGAGAGAGAGAGAGAGAGAGAGAGAGAGAGTTTTAACCCTTTGATGCATATGTTCGTACTGGTGTGATAAGAACGGCATGTGATCGGATGGAATGACTCAACGCTTGTCATGTAGTATCACAACTGATCAGTGTTTTCAACTACATAATTTACGATTATCAAATCGTCCCTTCCTAATGTTTTTGTCTCGTTTTTATTTGTTGACAGAAATACCAATAGATTTTCGTCATAGTTTTTGTCATTCAAAATGAGTTTTTGTTTCGATTTCATTGGTGAAAATATGTTGTTGATAAATTATTCATCAACGAAATTAACACTGGTCTGTAGTTCTACTCTGCAGTCATATAATTTGTCTTGGTTTTGTCTGATTTTGTCTGGTTTGGCTTGGCTACCAAATCAAACTTCAGAAGACTACAGCGGATAGTCCAGACTGCTGAAAGAATCATCAGTACATCCCTTCTCACTCTCCAGAAACTGTACATATCTATAGTTAGTAAAAAAGGCTGGTAAAATCACCCTGGATACCTCACATTCAGGCCACTTTGTCTTTGAACAGTTGCCATCTGCTTGGTGCTACTGAGCACCCGAACAGCCAGGCACAAGCAAAGTTTTTTTTCCTCAGGCCATCTACTTAATGAACAGTCTCCCCACTGTATAATAAACATGTGCCATACACTGTTTATATTTGTATTTATTGTACCGTGCTTCTTATTCACGTTCTTTTGCAATTTTATATAAAAAACCTGTATATACACATTGTCTATTTTGTTTTGACAAGCAGTGACTAATTTTCTCTTTTTTTTTTTTTGTGGGATTAACTTTAAAGACAGACTGCAGCTGGTAAATGAGGCTGCAGTCACTTTAAGATTTAATGCATAAATCCAATATGATACCCATTAGATTACTTAAGACAGCAGACTTTTTTTGAGGATTCTTGCTAAGGTGATATTTTGACAATTATCTGTTCAAGTATAAGAAGACATAAAAGAGAAATCTGGGCTTGCAGAGGAAACAGTGCATGAGTACTAAATTGAGTTTTTTTTCTTGTCTTATTGCACTGGAATGGTTTAAAATCACTTTGAATGTTCAAATTGGCATTAAAATTAAAATTCTCTCTCTCTCTCTCTCTCTCTCTCTCTCTCTCTCTCTGTATACACAAATCAGGCATAACATTATGACCACTGACAGGTGAAGTGATAACACTGATCAGGTAACGCTGACTATCTCTTCATCACGGCAACAGTTAGTGGGTAGGATATATTAGGCAGCAAGTGAACATTCTGTTCTCTTGACGTGCTAGAAGCAGGGAAAATGGGGAAGCATAAGAATTTGAGTTTGACAAGTGTGACAAGTGCCAAATTGTGATGGCTAGACAATTAGGTCAGAGTATCTCCAAAACTGCAGCTCTTGTGGGGTGTTCCCAGTCTGCAGTGGTCAGTATTCAAGGAAGGAACAGTGGTGAACCGGTGACAGGGTCATGGGCGGGCAAGGCTCACTGATGCACATGGGGAGCGAAGACTGGCCCATGTGGTCCGATCCAACAGACAAGCTACTGTAGCTCAGATTGCTCAAGAAGTTAACTCTGGTTCTGATGGAAAGGTGTCAGAATGTACAGTGCATTGTAGTTGGTTGCATATGGGGCTGCGTAGCCGCAGACCCTTCAGGGTGCCTATGCGGACCCCAGACCCCTGTCCACCGCTGAAAGTGCCAACAGTGGGCACGTGAGCATCAGAACTGAACCAGTGGAGCAATGGAAGAAGGTGGCATGGTTTGATGAATCATGTTTTCTTTTACATAACTTGAACGGCTGGGTGCGTGTGTGCGTTGCTTACCTGGGAAATGCATGACACCAGGAGGCACTATAAGAAGAAGGCAAGCCAGTGGAGGCATTGTGATGCTTTGGACAATGTTCTGCTGGGAAATCTTGGGTCCTGCCATCAATGTGGATTTTACTTTGACATGTACCACCTACTAAAGCATTGTTGAGACAGTGTACACCCTTTCTTGGAAACGGTATTCTCTGTTGCCTGTGGCCTTTTTCAGCAGGATAATGCGCTCTGCCACAATGCAAAAATGGTTCAGAAATGGTTTGAGGAGTACAACAATGAGTTTGAGTTGTTGATTTGGCCTCTAAAAACCCCAATCCAATCGAGCATCTGTGGGATGGGATGTGCTGAACAAACAAGTCTGATCCATCGAGGCCCCACCTCGCAACTTACAGGACTTAAAGGATCTGCTGCTAAAATCTTGGTGCCAGATACTACAGCACACCTTCAGGGGTCTAGTGGAATCCATGCGTCGATGGGTCAGGGTTGTTATGTTAGGGCAGCAAAAGGGGGACCTATAGCTTGTGTGTGTGGGGAAAACAATCATTTTAAACCCTCATTCTGACCCTTTGTCTAAAATGATCAGTTTTTAAGGGTGGACCCTTTAAGAATTATCAGTAAACAGCCACTGTTTAGACTGTCTAATGTCATTGCATAGTACAGTATCTACACTCCCTTGCTCTTGCACATGAGCATGTTTTGAAAACATTCATTTACAGACAAAGCATTATAAAATCATTTTCTTATGGTGTGTGATGCAGCTGCTGTCAGATCCAATACAGTTGGCTACTTCATCTTTTATCTTCTCTACTTGTTCTTTCTGCTGAAGTCTGTACAGAGATGCAAAAGAGCAGTTTTAACTGAATGTGTCAAAGTAAATGTTCTTTACTCTTCCATTTATCCTTTTTCCAAGAAAATATGAATGTGATGCATTCTAAAACAACAGTTGACTTGAACTCACAATGGGGGCTCAGGTAGAGCATTTTAAACTTACGTGTGAAAGGATTAAAGGGTGTGTTTGAGTACATTGGTCTGTCTTGAGGTCCAGATGGTAAAGCTTTATGATTCCTTGATCTGTTTTCCATAGACACTTAATCTTCCATGCTTGTTACAGGTTTACATTATAATAATACATATATAATTTACATTGCCATTACTGTTTCAGTTGTAAAGTCAGTCATCTCATGCAACTATCAGCCCTCAGGGCTCAACAATGATTTGTTTTTTTTCCCCTGTTGGCACAGTGCTGTTTTCTGTGTGTAATTTTGTTTGTCTTGTCCTGACAGCATTTTCATTGGCCCTGAGAATGTCTTTGTTCTTTATAAATATATGTGTTAGGGCTAGGTGGTACATTGAATATTAGCATTATCACAGTATTTTTGGTGACGATATAAAATTTGTGAATACTGTGTATATTATGATACTGTTAAGTTTAGCTAATTGAAGACAGTAAGCCAGTTTCACTCATGTGGCACATACAGACAGACATACAGACAGACAGAGGTCTTTTTGGTTCATTTAAATGTCTTTGGTCCGTGTTGCGTTCATATCAATCGAACTACACTGGAGTTTATTTGGAAGAGAGAGAGCCTGAAAAGGTGGGGCTCGGTCCATTTGGATGGTAGTGTTCACAGTTATTCAAATGAACCACATTAATAAAGCAATCGCTTTCCTTTTTTGTTTGCAGGCTGTGTGTTTGAATTGAAATATCATTGTCCAGCCCTGATCTTAGCTCGCAGTGACTTTGGGTGCAGCAGGTGGGATTTGGAGTTCAGGGGTTCAGTTGCCAACTGGAGCTTCCTCCAGCAAAGCCTCTGTAAACGGCTTACTATCCAACAGCTGCACATTCAATTAAGAGGGAGCATTTTAGAAAGGGGATAAACACACGTACTCTTTTAGTGTGGACTCTGTGGAGATACACCCACCTGTTTACACTGTTGCGAATGTGTCTTTCGTACTGTCTACAACTGCTACTTTCCACCATAATTGTAAGTTAAAAGTAACTTGCATTAATGTTCTAGTAACTCTATAGGACCTACTACTGATGGAAAACAAATGCATGCTAACTAGGTAATTCCATGAAACGAATGGGAATTTACCAAAATGATCAAATATAAAGAATACATGTGAAACGATGTGGGAAACCCCTCAGATGTCACGCTGGGACGTTTTCAGGAAATTAAAAAAAATAGGTTAGTTGTTAATTGTCTTTTTTTTTTTTGGTCAAAATTATGCAACAATGCAGTCTGAAGTACAGTAGCTGCTCACTTAAATGATCTTACTCATCTCAATTTGCTCAGCCTTGGTGATGTCAGTGCCATAAACAATATTATAATGGACTATTTCACATCCAGAGATGAAGGATTGGATGAAGTTACCAAAGACCTACATAGACCTACGAGCTGCTCTGAGCGGACACAACACACACACACACACACACACACACAACTAAATACGTATTTAGCATGATACAGAGTAACGTTACATGAGAGCTACAAATTTTAAAGGATTACTCCACTTTCAGAATAAAAATGCCCTGATAATTTACTCACCCCCATGTCATCCAAGATGTTACATGACATAAGTTGACGACATAACACACAACTACGTATTTTGAACGATCGCTAGAAAATACAACCATCAATTATTAATCACACTTACAGGTAGAGGTTCAGAGGAGCAACCCGGTCCAAATAAACTGGGCACTGATTCATCTTTTAAGAGCAAGCCTTTGGTGAATCCAGCATTGTACTTAGGATACAGCGTCTTCTCGACATGACGTAAACCACATGGAAATTTTACTGTCGTGGGCGGGCAAGTTGTTCGCGACGTAGAACGTGGGCAGAGATTAGGCAAATGTGTTACTTTGTGACGTATAGCCATAACAGAAAAAGATTCAAATTCCTGACGACTCGTTCAGGCAATTGTGAACAGACTTTTTTTTTTTTGGATAGACAATTAATTTATGTATCGTGCACTGTCGGCTTCACAACTTTGCAGATAGTTTATGTTCACATACAGCTACATGACACACTGCATGAAAGGTCATATTTGAAAAGGCATAATAGGAACATTTTAAAGCTGCAGTCCATAAGTTTTACCTCTTTGTCGCCATCTCTGTTTGAAACCTGCAGTTGCAGTTATTTCCAGAATTCTCTTTGCATGGGTTGTGCACCAGCACGGCTCCAGCGCAGATGAATCTAATGTTTTGAGGTGTATGTGTGGCTGTCAGTCACTGCACCAGTGTGGATGCTGTATTTTGGAATCACAGATTCTAGCCTACATCTTATGTAAACCAAATCAAAATTTTCATGAGATATTGTCATCTGAATAAGTAACAAGTCTGCCACTTTTGTTCTGACGAACTGAGGAAAAAAACATTACAATAAATCGTGCTACCAATGGTGATTAAATCTAGTGATCAGTTAGCTCATATCACATCAAAATATGTTTATTATTATTATTATTATTATTATTATTATTATTGTTGTTGTTGTTGTTGTTGTTGTTATACTTTGTTATACAGATTATACTTTATATTATACAATATTGTTAATGTTAACATCAGCATTGTGTGACTACATGTAGTGTGTATTAGCATGTAGATTTCAATTTCTGTACAGTCAGATCTCTAATTGTTATACCATTTGAATTTCATATAAAGAAATTCTTTTAGCTCAAAAAGCAAATTATTCTTCCTTGGAACTGGTTTTCTTTAAAATACAAATCTTGTGTAATCCCATGTAGGCTATCTGTAATCAGATGCACATTTATAACTGGACTATAATTTAATTTCAGTCACATGTTTCATAACCACATAATCCTTTCTGGATTACAATCCGCCATCAAAATGATAAATTTATTTATTCTGCTGTGAGAAAAGGCTTTAAACGATCAGCCACCTGCAGGATCCTCACAGGATCCTCACATGCGAAATAGCCTACTAACCGGGTATGCAAGGGATGGGAGCATTGATTGTGAAGTATCGATACTAATGCGAGTATTGAAAGTATCGATACTCAGATTAAAAATATAGATACTAAGGTGTGTTTTATTTACCAGTGATTTTGTTTATCTAACTAAAAAAATTATGCGTACAGTATGCATTGACGAATAACCAAGGTTAGTGAATAATTGTGTAGGATAGAACTATTTACTGTTCATCTGAACACACGCAAATGTTGCGAGACAGAACCAATCAATCACAGAGAGCGTTCACTCACTTATGACAATGCATTCATACAGAGCTACCTTTCCCAAAAGTAGGGATGCACCGATACCGATACTGGTATCGGTATCGGACTATACTGTATCGGTACTGGTATCGGTATCAGGCCCGATACTGAGCTCCTGTACTCCTACTCGTACTCGTTAAAATGCCCCCATACCAAATGCCGATACCACATCATGTGACAAGTGCGTATGCAGGCAAAGAAACGCCGACAACAAAACAACAGACAGCAAAATGGAGTCATTAGAGATTAAGAGAGATGTCTACGAAGTATATGTATGCAAGTAATATAATGTTAAACATTCAGTATTAAGCTTGTATAACTGGTGCGGGTCAGCTGATAGGCAAAGCACGCAGATTGGATTGAGCGCATGGCGGCCAAGATGTGCGGGCTTGTCGAGTTAATATCCCGCCCTTGACATCACTGGAAAGTTTGTAGTTCGGTGAGATATGTCAAAAACAATTGAAGTAAATCAATGCACAAGTTATTTAACGGTATAGAGAGAGAGGGAGTGAGAGAGAGAGCGCGCGCTGTTGCGTGATCTTTATTGATGTTCGCATATTTAGCACACGCATCTTTTGGATTAAAACAAATGCGTAAATATAAAAATAAAAATTATATATCACTATAAACATCATTTATTTTCAACCTTAAGCATACACGACTGTCCGGCGAAAGTGAAACTATAGCAGCCTGTGTGAAATGCGATAGGCAGTACTGTACTTGCGCATGTTTTGCTTGCTTCACGAGTGTTTCTCCATTATTTGAGTCGCTTTGGATTATAGCCCAAATAGCAGCATATTTCAGATGAAAAAGCGTGACTTATATTTCTGAAAATATCAGAGTTAGGAGAATCATAATGAGTGGTTCGCGTGATTACAGTACTGAGCCGCTGCAATGGAGCAGTTTAATGCTATTAAATTGAAGATGATGTACCATAGAGCAAGAAAAAAAAAAACAGTGAAAGTAACAAAACACATTTTAATGGGCATAATTAAGTGTAAAAATAAAAATAACTAAGGGATATATAGTCAACCCAAAAATTATTCAGACAGCATATATACACCATATTTTGATCCTTTTTTATATATATATATATATATATATATTTTTTTTTACGAGTGGGTGCAGGACACAGTTTATGATAATGTGATCTAAATAAATTTTGGTTTGACTGTATCTATTTGATAAATTAAGTTGACCAACTAACATTATACATATTCTTTTAGTTTCTGTACCCCATATTTTACAAATCTGCCGGTAAATTTTAAAATATCGGTATCGGTACTCGGAATCGGCAAATACCAAAAATAAAAGTATCGTATCGGGCGAGTACTGGAAAAAGTGGTATCGGTGCATCCCTACCCAAAAGTATCATAAGAAAGCATTGATGGTTTTGGAAATGGCAGCCCAGAACAATGCTTTTCAGAGGACAGAAAAAAAACCCCAAAACATATGTCTGAGCAAAAGACAAATTGAAAATGTAGCCTACATAATTTGTGTAATTACATTCATTTAAATTAACGTTTAAAGTTCATACTGATCATATTCTATTCTGTAATGTTAATATAAATCATACACTGTCAGAATAAAAACGCTGCATTTTATGTGTGCAACATCCTCTCACTGGCAGCCCCTTATATTTTCAACTATAGTATTTGTAGATTTTCATGGTTACCACTACAGTAAACATATTTTAACCATGTGTAAACAAAAATATAATCGAATAAATTGCAATTAAGGTGCATTGAATATTAAAATGAGTTTTATTAGAAATAAAAAAATAAAAAATAATTTAATACATTTCATAATTTAAAAGTTCAGTTCAAAGTATTGTATCTGTATTGATATGGACAATACTGGCCTTTAAAAGTATCGGTATCGCATCGAAAACAAAATCAGTGGTATTACCTATCCCTACAAGACACTGTCTTTATGTTTACAGACGTGACGTAATGACACGGTGGCATGCTCGAATTTCCCGTGAATTTCTACCAGTACCACTCAAATTAGAAAAACATTACAAGCTTAGTGTTGTGAATTGGGCTATAGTAAGGAGGTAATTTTGAACACTGGCAGGTTATATACTTGCTCAAATATTTTGGATCAATCGGATAATTTTGAACCAAAAGTTACAAACTGCAGCTTTAAAGTAAATAGTATATGAAAAAAAAAAATAATTAAAAACACTATAATACTATCCCATATACTGTTGGCAGACACATTTAAATCACTTTACAAAAAGTCTTTGAATATTAAGGTTTTCCACAAACTATAGTATACTGTGAACCCCCTAAATACCAAATGGGAGGAAAAAATATGTTTCAGTGCTTTCACTTGCAATTATATCGTTGGATAATTATTAATCATCCAATCAGTCATCTCTCCTTACTCCATTTATATATGGTAAGTGAAATATATATCATGTACTCTAATGTAACAGTCTACTTAGGGCTGGGCGATAATTCGATAACGATAATTTTTGCGATATAATTTTCCTCGATAAAACGATATGAGTTCGATAAATGTTCGATATAATTTTTATGTGCCAAAAGCGGAACGAAACAGCGCGACTCATTTGAATCGCGCCACACAAACCGTTTATCCGCTTGGATCAATGTTTAAACTGCCGCCCTGCCCGAGCTCACTAGAGAAGATGCATTTATTATCTAGATGCGGCACGGACGTGTCTGGAAAAACCGAGCGCGTTGCACCGCATGTTATGAGCGCAGCTGCCGCGCGCCGACATTTGAAATGACGAACTTGAACGCGCAAAAGACGCGTTCAAGTTATTTATGATTAAGCTATAGCATGTGTGCATTTATACTAAACGTTTAGACTACTGTGTTTCATACAAATAGGCTACCTATAAAAACCATTTAGTTATATTTTTACCATGGTATTGAGGTACCATTATGTGTGGTTTTAACTGCGTTTATCATGATTTAAAATGTATGCTTGCCTCTATGGGAGACCAATGCTTAATTTAAACAAAAAAAAAAAAACAAAACTGTCAGAATAAATTTAACCATATAAAACTGAGATTGCTACAATTTTTACAGATGTTATTGATTGATAATGAACAATAATTTACCTCTGCATTCTTAAGCTACTATCAAATGTGCATTTCTAAGAGACAAAAAAGTGTTATTATTATTATTATTATTATTATTATTATTATTATCATTATCAGACAACCCAAACCTGTTGTTAAGAAAAAATAATGGTCTGGCTTCTACAACTTCCACTTTGGAGCAAAAATTTGACTTTAAACTGGAAAGAAATAAAGATTTGACATTTATCGTGCTAATTATCGATATTGACTGATATGAAAAAAATTATTGTGATAATTTTTTTTGCCCATATCGCCCAGCCCTAAGGCTACTGCTCGCATGTGGCTAACCATGTCCATTTAGTGGCTTCGTAGAACGCTTTATTCGTTTTCCGTGCCTTTCCGAATACGGATTCACTATTCAGGCACATCCCTCCTTCCCATAATAACAAAAGATCAATGATTAAAATCATATTTTTCCAAACACTTGCCCTTGCTGAAAATGGAGCAATGTATTTCTTTCCTCCTCCATTGCTGTTGCTGTTTTGTTCGGACAACATCATGCAAATATTATTATTATTATTATATTAACTAGAAAATCTATTTATGAAATTTGTGAATCGATGCAAATCGATAAAAGACTGAATCGCAATTCAAATATGAATAGATTTTTTTTTCCCTCCACCCCTAATATATAGCTCAATATCGCTGTTAGATGAAACATGTCTAAATTTCCCTGCTCAGTTATGTGAGTTTATTATAAGCATCCACCTTTATAAACTTATTTTAAGCTTATTTAAATGAGATTTTTATAATAAAAATTCTATTAAAAAGAGATATTGAAATGACATACAGTAAATGTCATACATGATGCATGCAACCACAACACATGACCTTCTGTAATGCATACATCCCACATCTAGAAAACACATTTCTGTCATTTCTGCAATAAGTTTGTGTTCATCCTGTCCAAATCTGTGTATTATCGGATGAGAACGATTGTAACACAAGAAAAAAGAAAGTGATTTGCAAAATGGTGCAAACTGCATTTTATTTGAGTTTAGATGCTATGGGTCATTCCTTGAATCACCGTTTCTCAGCTCTACAGTACTGCACATTTTGTAATGTCTTTCTTAGTTCACACATTCTCTCAGCAGAGAAAGCTGTATGAACAGAATGTGGTGTTTGAGATTTAGGGGGGGCCACTGCCTTAAGTCAAACACCTCTATGGACGTATTCCATTTAGAGCATACACTAATCTCATGTAATTGGTCAGTTGTGTCTGGGATATTAATAGACTTTAGCGCAAACAATGCCATGACCTTTGTAAATTGCTGTAACGGTTTTTAACAGTTATTACTTATAACCGTATACAGAGGGAACTGCCTTGACTTTTTGTCACATAGATTAACATAGATAAACAGACAGTACATTAATGATTCAGGCGATGTACATCTTTTATTTTAGAATATTATATTACATTATAATACATTGACACAATTATTCAGGCTCTACCTTTCAAGATATTTGATTAGTTTTAATTCGATTCACAATATGGTTTGATTCAATTCAACTCATAGAATAGTTTAATTGTGTCTTAGGCATGGTGACAATCACACAGTAGCTACTTTCCCACTGTCGGGCCAGTGCGAGCCAGGGCTAACAATGAGCTGGGCGTGGACAACAGCCTTGCACATTGATCCACGAGGCAAAAATCAAGCTGAGTTTCCACTGTTTGACCAGCACTTTAAAGGAATAGTTTACTTCCAGAGCAAAAATGTCATCCAAGATGTTCATGTCTGTCTTGCTTCAGTCGTATAGAAATTGTTTTTTGAGGAAAACATTTCAGGATTTCTCTCCATATAATGGACTTCTATGGAGCCCCCGAGTTTGAACTTCCAAAATGCAGTTTTAATGCAGCTTCAAAGGGTTCTAAACAATCCCAGCCGAGAAAGAAGGGTCTTATCTACCAAAACGATCAGTTATTTTCTTAAAAAAAAAAAAAAGTTCATATACTTTTTAACCTCAAAGGCTTGTCTAGCTCTGCATGAACTCCGTGTATTCCGGTTCTGGTTCCAAAATTTTTTTTGTAAGGGGCATTTGACCTTCTTTGCATATTCACTTTTTAAACATTGGGTCGGTACTTCTGATGTAGGATGATTTTGAAGTTGGGAGAGAACATTTTTTGACATACCCTAACTGTCATGAACCGGAATACACAGAGTTCACGCAGAGACAAGATGAGCATTTAAGGTTAAAAAGTATATGTAAATTCTTTTTAGAGAATAACTGATTATTTCACTAGATAAGACCCTTGTTCTTTGGCTGGGATTGTTTAGAGCTCTTTGAAGCTGCTTTTTAAAGGGGTCATTGGATGCCCATTTTCCACAAGTTGATATGATTCTTTAGGGTCTTAATGAGAGGTCTATAACATACTTTGGTTTGGTTTTCAGGGGCTCCATAGTAGTCCATTATATAGAGAGAAATCCTGAAAGGTTTTCCTCAGAAAACATTACAGTTGTCAGACTAATATGGATTTCATTCAGTCATTCATTACCATTCACATTTGCCAACTATGATCGGATTCCAAACAGATATGCACAAAAATCGGATTTGGACTGACAGTCTGAACAAGGCTTAGTGCACCTCATAAGGTCTTGGGGAAATATAAAACAGACTGCCATAAACATAACAGTGGAAACTGATTCCATATTTTTTAATAATGTCCACCAGGGGAAGAATATACAATGGGGGAAAAAAAAAAAAAACAGAGATCGAGTGTTCTTAAGTATATCACTTATCTATACTCTTTCTGATCAGTCTTGTTTTGTTTCAGGCAGGCACACAGACAAATGGGCAGCTAAAGCTTGTCTCTTGAATTGCCAGTTAAGCTCTCTACCTTTCTTGCCCATTGTCACTGCTCTTGCCTCATGCTTTTACTCAGTCTGTGAGCTTTTACTCAGACTGCACGTTTTGTGTTGGTGGTCAGTAGGCTGGACACCCTTAGGTGAGCAGGATTAAGTAGGAGAAGATTCTGTTGTCATCTGACACGGCAGCCTAGTGTGCTACAGGACCCTGGAGTTCAGAGTTTCTTTGAGGACAGCTTAGGAATCAGCCACTAGTATGTACATATGGTATATATTAGTGGTGACAACAGTGGCCCTGTTTTTCACCCATCATGTACTATTTATTTTACTTTAGCTGTTACATGACTGTCAACCAGAGAGTGAAATATCTGGGGTAAATAGTGTGAGATCAGCTCTTGTTCCTGCTGTGAATTATTCAGCTCCATTCAGCTGAACATGCAATTCACCTCCTAAACTCTCCCAGTCTGCTAAATGCTTCCATATATAGGCCAGTGTGAGCCTGCTATTATTACTCCATTTTGATTTTCTTTTAATTTAACTAGATTTAGAGGATTATTGCTGCTATTTGCCTGCTTTTAAATGGGGCTATACAAATTTACATGAGATATTTGCCTTTTCTGATAGTTGAACCTTGAGCTGTTTGTAACATGCAACCTTTCAATAGAAGCATAGAAACACCGTATGGTATATTAATGTAACAAGCACAATGCAGCGACATAGATCGAGTTTTGGTCACTAAAAAATGAAGGGGTGCTTCTCTTTGAGGAAGATAATATATTTGGGCGGTGTTTTCCCTTTTCCTCTGTTGTTAGGGTGGGGCTTGGCATGGACGGCACAGAGGGTGATGACTGTGGGGGTGCAAGATAAATGACGAGATTTTTGTGTCGTCATCATAATACTGCTAGTGGAGGATGGCTACAAGGTTCCACCACAGTTTAATGTAAAGAAGTTATGTGAGAATTGTAAAAATGAGGTATAGATATGGATGTGCATAACTGAACTGGAAAGAAAGAAACAAGCTGTTACTGTGGCGTCTTTATTGCTAACAGGAGAGCAAGAGATGCCACTCTAGAAATAACCACTGGTGATTGGTCACAAGGACAGTATGAAAACAATTCTTGACAAGTTGGATTCTGTGTTTATAAAACAAGAAAATGATCACCAATTCTATACATACACTGAGTTTGGGGGAAAGGATGGCACCATAGAGTTCTGCTCCTGCTAGCTTATCAAACGGGCAGATTTCTTCTTTGAGAACGAGTCTAGAAGTTTTTTATGTAGGCCTGCACCAAATCTATTAATAGCAATGGAGGGGATGACAAAAATATCATGTGTGCTATATACACTAAAATTAGTTTGGCCTTGGAAGCAATACATGACCAAACAGTCTAACTTCAAACGATGAGTCAGCAATTGCTCATGCGGAAGGAAGGATTGCTGCTGAGACCCTGACTTCACTGTTTTTGGATGCAAAACCAGTGGCCTTGGAGAAATCACTTGGCGAATCACTTCAGAAAACATAAAAATAAATAAATAAATAAATAAATTTGTGATCCTAGAAAATAAAAGATTGACGTGGTTTTCTTCTACAACAGTGGTTACAACAGTCTGTGAAGTACCCATTTTGTATGTCTCCCTATATCTGACACTAACTCCACTAACTCACTAACTCACTAACTCCAGGATAGGTTTGAGAACCACTTCTCTACAAGAAGCCCATCCAGACAATATAAAACATATGAAGCTGCAACAAGGAGGGTTCGGGCAGGTGTTTTTTCTTTCTTCTCATCTGAGAGTAGGAGTGTAGCAATATTAAAGGGGTCATATGATGTGATTTCATGTTTTCCTTTGTCTTTAGATTTAGATTGTTACAAGCAAGTGCATTTACAAGTTACAGTTGTGCATATATAAGATCTGTAAAGTTGCAAAGATTAAAGTCTTAAACCCAAAGAGATATTTATTATAAAAGTAAAGACTCAGTCAAGCCTTCCTAAAACGGCACAAATCTAAATCTACATACTTTGTTTGGCCTTCCAAATGAGTACACAACTAGAAATCAGTGGCTAAGTAAAAATTTTAACACAACTATTCGAGTGTGTGCAGCGCATTGTACAAAGGATTGTTTCCTGAACTTGGGAGAGTAGCCTACAATGCCGGCTGTGCTCAAAGGCTTTGCAAGGACAGTCTGGCGCTTTTGACTCAGCCTGTAAATACGTTATTATATTTAAAGTATTTGTTGTTTCTGCGATCACAAATGCAGACATGGTTTTGCGTTTACGCGGGGCAACGCATAATAATTATGTCCCCACTGGATGCAACAATTGCCTCATTTATAATGTGGTTTTTGTCTCTTGCGTAGGGACACGGCATCATAACATGGTAGGGGGTTAAACATTTTCATCACGCTTGTGGTATTCTGCCAATCACAACGCATCGGTTAGCTGGCTAATCAGAGCACACCACGTTTTTCAGAATGATGAGCTTTTTAAAAATCGACGCATTTCAGAAAGGCGGGGCAGAGAGGAGCAACAATAATGTACAGTATGTGGAAAATATGTTTTGGAACTTTAAACCACGTAAATGCATTGCATTACACCAAATACACAAAATAATGTTCTAATGATTCTTTAGGCTCTTAATGAAAAGTCTATAATATACTTTGGTTAAAAATTCTCAATGGTTGTGTAAAACAACACCCTTTTTACCTTGCAAAATCAACTCTACAAAAATCATCTCATTCTGGTTGAGGCTGCTTTAAATGCAAATGAGCATTTGAGCTCGCCCCGCCCCTCTCTTCTCTCTGTGGATAGATGTGCCTGTTTACATTAGCCGTGTTTAGCCGCTAAACTTGCTAACTAGCACTTTATTAGGAAAGGCGATCGCAAAGATTCATTAAAAAACCCTTATACTCACTTCTGCTGTAAGTGAAGCTGGATCATGAATGATTAATGCGAACATAGACGGATATATGTAGATCGGGAGGCGCATTCCCTTCACAAACAAAAGTAATCAATCTTCAGGACTCAGATGTCAGGAGTAAATGATGACCACTATGTTCATTATTACATCCGGCAACACAACATATCAATCGGAGATATTCTTGTCTAACTTACATCCCTGCTCTGGCATTGAAACAAAGAGGATGGACTCTGACAGCTGATCTGAGGTAAAACGCTCATGTCAATCAACTATCGTGGGAGCGGCCACAACGACAGGCATTTGAGAATGGCTCGATTTGAAAAAGGGAATATTATTTTTACAGATTAATTAAAAACCACTGCATGGATTTTTATCATTATAGGGTAGATTTGTACATGCACTGCCAACACACATTAATGTTCAAACAGCATGTAAAAGTGAACTTAGCATCCGATGACCCCTTTAAATAGTGGCACCCGGCAGGGATAGGAGGCCTTTCTGTGTGGAGTTTGCATGTTCTTCCTGTGTCAGCATGGGTTTACTCCAGGTACTTCGGTTTCCTTCCACAGCCAAAAGACAATGGTTAGGTGAATTGAAGACTTGTCTGTAAAATAGACTTGTGTATGGATTAGCTGGTTCTTGTCATGGATATAGCCATAGGTGCTGGAATAGCGTTAAGAAGAAAATAAACAAACAAAAAAAAAAGGTCCATGATGCTGCGAAACATCCTTAAATCGTCACACTACCATTATGATACTTGGCGGTTGGTGTGAGGTTCTTCTTATGACATATAGTATTTGGCTTTTGACTCATCTGTCCAAAAAAGGATCATACAGTATGTTATTTGACTCAGTGAGGGAATCTTATTTTTTCTTTGCTAGATACATAGTTAAACAAATGTGCATGTGCCAGTGTTATTTAGTTTTGTACTTTGCTTTCTGGTATAGCTGGCAGTAGGCATGGAATGTACTGAATAAATACTAACCAATTTGTGATAAAGCCAATTATTTGTGCATGAAAAGCAAGGCAGTTGAGGAGCGATGTCTGTATTCATGGTATAGTATGTGATGCACCCTAGAGCTTTCATTATAAATTAATGACCGAGAGGATGAGAGGGGAGAAAGGAAGACCAGGCTGCGGTATATGGCAGACAGAGCCACTGAAAACTCTGCTGTAACTCAATCCCAGCAGGACGGCTCACTGGATCACCTTTCTCTTATGTGCATGTTTGTATGAGGTGGAGGGAATGATAGGTACTAGCATTTATTGTTAGCACAATTAACCAAAAAGAAAAAACAAACAGAAAAAAAAAAAAAAATTGATTACTGTGGCTACAATGTAACAAATGAAAAGTATTAATTAGGACTCTTTCTGATACTTTCTGGAGTGTGATATACCACCGGGGCAGCCGTGGCTTAATGGTTACGAAGGAGTCCCATGTCCGGCAGGGATTGTAGGTGGGGGGAGTGACTAACCAGCGCTCTCTCCAACCTCAATACCACGACTGAGGTGAGTCCCTTGAGCAAGGCACCGATCCCCCAACTGCTCCCCGGGCGCCGCAGCAATAGCAATATGGCTGCCCACTGCTCCAGGTGTGTGTTCGCGGTGTGTGCGCGTGTTTGTTCACTACTAACTACTGTGTGTGTGCGCACTTGGATGGGTTAAATGCAGAGCACTAATTCTGAGTATGGGTCACCGTACTTGGCCACACATCACGTCCTTTCCTTTTTCCTTCACACCATAATCACTCTTCAGTGAGAATAAATAATCAGGATAATTTTTTTTTCTTTTTTCTTTTTTCCCCAAACAGATTAATGTGCGTGTGACTACTATGGATGCAGAGCTAGAATTTGCCATCCAACCCAACACCACTGGCAAACAGCTCTTTGATCAGGTAAGTGTCTACATTTACTTGTTCCACTGTTTTGGATCTAATTTATCAGCCAGGACCTTTCTTTGTGTTCCTTCTCATACAAATATTTTGATTTCAAAAGTGTCTCTATTTTCCATATTTCGGAAATGTCATTGTTCTCTGTTGCTCTTGAGAAAAGGCACATTAGGTAGCTTGCAAGTGAGGGGTTTGATTTTTGTCATAAATCTAAGGTAGTCTTTCGAACCATGCTGCAAAAACTGGCTTTTTCGCAAGAATTGGAAATAACATCACAGCAATCTAAAGTCAGTTCTGCTACATGTCTGTGTTTATTGTATTAGTAAACTATTTTCTCAAGTAACCCTTTCTTCTTTTAACAAACACTTTTTTGTAACTTATTAGGCCACTCAGATGGTCGACTTATGAGACCTTGCGCTCAAATGTCCCATCAGGCGGTCTGTGTTAACTGGCTCCTGTGACATTTACTAAAATATTTACTCATTCAGTCATTTCCCTGATTGCACCACCATATAATGAGTACTTATTTCAAACAAGAATATTTATGTGCTCAAAAAAAATTGCAGAGCTTCACAACACTAAACTGACTGGAGCTGAATAATGACACAATTGTCTTGCTACACCTGCTGAATTTTGGATTTGCCTCATTTTTGAATTTGCATTATTGATTCTGGTAGTTTCTCTTTTAATTCTATAAAACTCCTTTAAACAATCTGTATTGTATAAAGTGCTATAGAAATAAAGGTGACTTAGCCTGACTGTGGATCTTGCGCATTGTGCACCTCTCCCAGAAGGGGAATTCCTTTAACTTGTGCTTTGAATTGATTTTGAGAAGGAAAAAGAGGATCTCACCCCAAAAACTTCCTGACCTTATTGACTGATGTGAACAGGGCTTTCTGAATAGACCTTTCCCACTGTACTATGCTGAATGATTGTTTGAGTGTTGATTGAGTTTTGCCTGTTTAGAGCAGCATTTGGTTCTCACATGTTTACTCTTTTTATTCTTAATTTATCTTCATTTTGAAGAATCCATATATATATATATATATATATATATATAATTTAGCATATCTTCAATATTGTGAAAATTGAATTAATTTAGAAATGGTAACTTCCATGTTAAAAAAAAGTCTGCTACAGCTCTTTCAGAATGTTGAATAAGATTAATTTGATCATGGTTATCCTGCAGGTGGTGAAGACAGTAGGTCTGCGAGAGGTCTGGTTTTTTGGTCTGCAGTACGTAGACAGTAAAGGCTACACAACGTGGCTGAAGCTGAATAAAAAGGTAAGGCTTGCCCTCCCACTTTTCCATGTCTCGTGCTAGTACTGCTGTTCTTATTAAGCTGCCTACACCTCAGATGTGCGGTTTAATAGGCTTCCTGTTGAACTGCAGCAAAAAACAATGGGAGAAAATGAGGCTGTGGTTAAAGATGTTCTGCTGTAAAAGTCTGTGTAAAAGCCTGAACTTTTCCCTTATAAACAGCTCTATGGAAACTTGCAAAAACAACCCTCAAATGTCTTCTGCACACATGCACCCCTCTGCATGTGTTTCATTCAGAAATCATAACAGCAGGAAATGCAGAATGAAACAAAATTATCTATGGCAAGGTTTCTTTACATTTTTAAGTGACTTCAGTGAAAAGTGTTTAGTAAACTCAGGAGTCTGCTTAGGCATCAGGCAATTCTTTACACATTTGTGCTTTACTTACTGTAGTTAGTAGAATCTTGGATACTTTATATAGGTTTTATATGGCATTCCAGTAGCTCAATTAGTAGAGTGTGGTTCTAGCAAGGTCATGGGTTCAAATCTCAGTTCTGAACTGAAATGTATACCTCATATACCTGAGGTTTTGGATAAACATGTTTGCCAAATTTCCTAAATCAGCTCCTTCAGATCAGAGCAAATAACATTCTTTAATGCGTTTCTGTGAAAACTTGGCAGGTGACTCAGCAGGATGTTAGAAAGGAAAACCCTCTGCAGTTCAAGTTCCGGGCAAAGTTTTTTCCAGAAGATGTTTCTGAAGAGTTGATCCAAGAGATAACACAACGTCTCTTCTTCTTACAGGTATTGGGGAACCTAAACTCTGCACACTTGGAATCGATTGCATTTATTTGGTGTAGAAAAAGTCTATAATATATTGTGTTGGGATGGATGTGGAATAATTTCAGTGGTGCCGAAACAAAAACAATGTGGTTGTAATTTTAAGTCTTGAAATAACAGAATTCTATCATTTAGATCAGGGGTCTCCAAAGTCGGTCCTGGAGGGACTGTGTCCTGCAGAGTTTAGCTCCAAACCCTGTTAAACACATCTGAACCAGGTAATTAAGGTCTTAATAAGAATGCTAGAAACTTCCAGGCAGGTGTGTTGAGCAAGTATGAGCAAAACTCTGCAGTACACTGGCCCTACAGGACCGACTTTGGAAACCCTTGATTTGGATGCATACCTGATTTTAAGGATGGGCAATCTTTATATTAAGAATACATCTTTTTTTGTCTTACAGAACATAATGATTGTTATTACCACAATTTCAGTGATCATTTATTTATAAAAGTAATGATAAATGTATTTTAAACAAAAAAGCACTAAATGAAAAAAATGCATTGCAACAGTTCTTGCATTTTAAGCCCTAGTGGGTGCAGAGTTTTCCTTAAGATTATTATTAGCACCCAAGCCTAAAGGGGCGAAAGGCCCTATTGTTTTTCTTAGGATTATTCTTTTTATTTTTCAACAAGGTTTTAGGGCTTTTGTTGCCCTAAAAATGCTCAACAAACCTTGAAAATTTGTGCACACATTGGAATCGTCATTCATTGGGGCCATGCTGAAGCTGGTACACGGCCATGGCAGGGAGCTTTACAGAATGCAGTGGTCCATATATCATACATATTTGTAGGGCTGCCCCTTTAATAATCATTAGTCATGCTCCTGATGAGATGGCAGACACTGTCCTGGAAAGTCACCTGGGTCAGGGCATCAGTGAAGTCCTGGACAGTCAGTGGTGCTATTTGGCAGCTTGGGATGCTCCGATACTCCCATCCCAAAGATTCTCAGTTGGATTCAGGTCTGGGTAACATAAGGGCCAGTCAATGACATCAGTGCCTTTGTTATTCAAAAACTGCCCAGACACTCTGGCCACATGAGGCAGGGCATTGTCATGCAACAGGAAAAACCCAGGGCCCAATGCACCAGTGCAACATCTGACATTGGGTCTGAGGATTGTATCCTGGTGCCTGACAGCAGTAAGTGTACCATTGGCTAGCACATGGAATTTTGTGCAAACCTCCAAGGATATTCCTCCACGGACCGTCACTGACCCACTGCTGAAAGGGTCATGCTGGATGATGTTGCAGACAGCATAATATTACTCACAGCATCTCCAGACTCTTTCACATCTGTTCCATGTGCTCAGTGTGAACCTGCTCTCATATGCAAAGAGAATGGTGTGCCGGTGGCGGGCCTGCCAATTGTGGTGCTCTCTGGCAAATGCCAGTCGAGCTATACAGTGCTGGGCTGAGCACAGGTCTCACTGCAGAATGTTGGGCCCTCATGCCACACTCATTGAGACTGTTTCTGACATATTGGTGAGAAACATGTTCATCCTGTCCCTCCTTGCATAAAGGAGTGGATACTGGTCCTGCTGCTGGAATGTTGTGCTTCTACTCCCCTGTCCAGCTCTCCTCGTCTAGCAGCCCATCTCCTGGTATCTCCTCCATGCTCTTGAGACTGCTTTAAGGCACACCAAACCTCCTTTTGATGGTGCATGTGAGTGTGCCTTCCTAGAGGAGCTGGACTACTTGAGCAGCCTGATTGGGTTGCAGGTACTGACTCATGCTAGTGAGAAAGACCCTAACAAAACATAAAACTAGAGACAAATCAATCATAAAAGGGTAAGGATGGAACAATTGTCTCTGGCCACCACCTCCAAAACGATTCCCCCTTTGGGCGCTGTCTTGCTGTTGGCTCTCCAGTGGACCTGTTTATATTTTGCAGGTGAAATTGATTCACAATCACTTGCCTTAATTTTATTTTGAGCTATGCATGCATGTATGCATGTATGCATGTATGCATGTATGTATGTATGTATGTATAATATGATGCTTCTATTCCATATATTATTACTCAGCTACTCAAAATGGTATATGATTGTGCACATGTAATGTGTTTACATGGCTATATGGATATATTTAAATAATATAACTTAATATAGATCAAAGTCATTTTACTGAAAACCCTTTATTTGAATTGAGAGAATGTGCACAATTCTAAATGTGGCAAGCAGTAAGTCTGGAGCAATAGCAGGATTCAGACATTTGTTATCAGCTCCACTGCTGATCTAATCCTGTTTACATTAAATAGTCCTGAGTAGCTTTGAGCCTTTCAAACTCTTGCTATGACAGCAATTCCAAGATGAGTTTCAAGGAATGGAACAGTCTAAAGAAACAAGTCTAGATCAAACATTGCATAATTAAACTCTTCAAATTGTCTAGGTGAAGGAAGCCATTTTGAATGATGAGATTTACTGTCCTCCGGAGACAGCAGTCCTACTGGCCTCTTACTCCGTTCAGGCCAAGTATGCAGACTACAACAGAGACATCCACAAGCCCGGTTACCTCACCAATGACAGGCTCCTACCACAGAGGTAAGCCTGTCTTCTCAACATGGTAATACACAAGTTGGATGTCCACCCCTGTGAGTAGCTGGACAGTTGTTTCAGATGTAATGAACATTTCTGCTATAATTTATTATGGATTTGTAGTTCAAAATGGCACATAAATATAAGATACTATCGGATTCAGATTCAGAAGATGAGGATTTCAGGGTGGATTTTTTGTTTTTTGATACGTTTGATACTCTCATGCTTCAGTACACAGGGTAAAACAGAACTCCATGCGTCATTGCAGGCTATAATTAAATGTCCCTGTGCCTTGGCAAGCCTTTAATGGCCTCTTGTTGAATCACCTTGTAGAGAGCACTGTGACTTACAGACAGCTGAAAATGGAATATGATAAGGATTGGTCAGGATACTCAACTGGTTCATTACTGAGGTTGACTAGTTTCTGCAGCTTATCGTGTTGTAAATTAATTGTTAAATTTTATTTGATTACATTTGAAAAGATTAATTAAATTGTTAGTTTAAAGGTTAAGTTTCATTAGACACCATTTCGATGATAAATTTGTATTAAATTATAAAACACAGAATCCAGAAAAAAGTTGAAAACACAAAAATTAGGCATAAAAATGTATTTATTGTGGCGCTAAATTAAAAGGCAGCTCATGCTCTAGAGTTTAATTGTAAGCAGTTACATTTACACTTATCAAGGTCTAACAAACATGTGGAAAACCAAAAAAATAACAACAGAGTGTCTTTAAAAGCCCTCTTTTGTGCAGAACTTCCTTACACCAAAGATTCAAATCAGTTTAACAGGTGAGCCCAAGCCTTCTTTACTAATTCGGAAATGTCACTTTAGAACTAGTAATGAAGGAATGTTGAGTTGCTTCATTAAAAGCTTATTGTATTACTGTAGTAAAAGCAGTGTATTTTATATATATATGTATATATATATATATATATATATTAGTACAATATTATGAGAGAGCGATTGACTCAGTGATTGTGATTACCTGTATCTGATCCAGCATTCATACTTCAGATCAGTCTCATTCTCAATAAATCATTAGACTGAATATCCGATAGGCTCATACCAAAGACCCTTTCAAGGAAAATCTGTTTACTCGGCAGCCATATTTGCCAGGGGCAGCTCATACAAGCTCATACAAGACCAAGTCCTGTCTAGATGAATGATGGAATCCTGAAATCTCTAAAACCGCTTGCTGAACTCACAATTAAAATATATTAGCTCAAATCAGCAACAAAATCTAAAATGAACTACCCCATAAATTTTGTTTCTTATGCTCAAATAGCATTTAAAAAGCTTATTTTTCAGGCTAGGTTAGCCTTATGACTGCGTGTTGGCTGGTCCAGCCTCAGGTTTCTATGGGAACTGGAGCTTCTAATGGGCACTACAGTGACGCAATAACTTTACTAATCAGCGAGTCTTTGCTCGTAGTATCCTTTCATCTGTTAAAAGTGATTCCTGATGACAGCGCTGCTTGGTGCATTTGTTGGCTGCGTACAAGCTTTTTGAAAGAAGAAAATTAATTCCTTGTTCAAAACTCCTGCTTTAGTATTTTTCAATTTAAAAGTCTTAACTGCTGACTCGTAAAACAGTCTCTTGTCACCATCTAATGGCAGAACAATGTAACTAAAATTACCATCATGAACACACACACGCGCACACACACACACACACACAGTTTCCTAATACTGAATACTACTATTATTTATATAGAATATTATTTATTGAATAATATTTAATAAACAACAACAACAGTCATCATAAAAGACCAAAGACTGTCCATTAGATTTACCCAAAGTGAATTATATCTCATGTTTAACCACTACAGAGTCATCAGAGCTAGCGGTAAATTCCAGAAGATCTGGCCACTGTGGGGCGCACTTGGCGGGTTTATGATTGCTGAGCAGCTGGTTACGTCCTGGAGCTCACATCTTCGAAAGCAAATTTTCAAAAAGTTATCTTTGAAGTCCATTCTCGCCTAAAAATCACTTAAAACTACATTTTGTGACACAAAAATAGTATTTTTCTTAAATATAGTGGATTTGGGTATCTGCCATGACACTCGCTGTGAGAAATAAGGCAAGCGGAGTGATGCATGATACAAGCGGGAAGCGGTTGAAGGAGCTCTGATATCACTCTAATATCGCACTCTTATCAGCCAATCAGATTTGAGGACCAGAAAGAACTGTTGTATAAATACAAATAAATATATTCAAAATAAAGGCATAGAAATAAACACAAAAGACATTGTTCAGTATTGCAAGGTTTTTACGTGCATTGTCTACTCACAAGGTTTACTTTTTGTAAATCTCTTTACATTTTTTTGCAAATTTCTTTGCACTAATTTGTTGATCAAAATCTATCTATCTAGAAATATGAAACAAATCCAATGAAACCAATACAAACAGCATATTCTAAGCTTTCCCCTGCTTTCAGGAATTTCAAGGCATGAGTTTTAGGTCTCCTGTTTTATGTGTTCCATGAGAGTATGTGCAATATATTGTTACAAAGTATTGATTATTTAGCCAATTTTTGAGCCCCTAAAGTGATGCCAGACTGATTCATCATGTGTGCATTGTGAATATTATGTAGAGTTTTGGAGCAACATAAACTGACTAAAGAACAGTGGGAGGACAGAATACAGACGTGGCATGAGGAACACAGGGGTATGCTGAGGTAAGGCTCGACACAAACACATGCACAGACAATGCAGAGTACACATAACAATAGCTTCTAATACAAAAACTTGCTTGGGGCACTGGTGTTCTCAGTCCCCAACTATACACACAGTGCACTTCACAATACTTAATAGGAGTATTTCTATTCCCAGCATGGTTGTGTTTTTACAGAGAGGATTCCATGATGGAGTATCTGAAGATCGCTCAGGATCTGGAGATGTATGGAGTGAATTACTTTGAGATCAAAAATAAGAAGGGAACAGAGCTCTGGCTGGGAGTGGATGCTCTTGGTCTCAACATTTATGAACATGAAGACAAGTATGTCTTACACAGAAAAACACTTACTTTATGTATAAACTCTACTGTACCAAAGATTGGAGTCCATAGGATTTTATTTTATTTTTTTTGTGTCTTTTCTGCTCACCAAGGCCAAAAATACAGTAAAAACAGTAATAATACTAATAATAGTAAAAATATATTTTATGTTTGGATGTATTTTAAAATGTGATTTATTTCTGTGATAAAAGCTAAATATTCAGCATCCATTACTCGAGGATTTTTTGGAGACCGTGATGCATTTTATTCAGAATCCTTTAAATTTAAAAGAACAGCATTTATTTGAAATATAATTTTTTGTAATAATGTAACTGTTTGCCACTTTTGTTCAGTTTTATCCCTATTTTTTTTCAGTCAGTCTTTTTAGCTGAACTATGAGCTTTATTCCAGTGCATTTTTTTTTAAAGAATTTATTAAAGGGGTAGTTCATTTAAAAATTAAAATAATTTACTCATCCAATGCATCACATATGGTAAACAAGGAAGCTTGTGTATATTATTTTGTGAGCATTATTTGTATTATGAGTTGACCTCTCCCTCCTGGTTCAGCACTCATTCATTCTCTGCCTTAAAGGGCAGACATTAGAACAGGGTGAGTCACAGCATGTGTTGTTTTGGCCTTTTTCCCCTGGGTGAAGGGAAACATAGCCAGTGGGGGACCGTTTCATAATCAGGATATAATGTAGAAATCCAGTCATAGTGTTCATGCCCAGGTCAGTGCATGTCAGTCAACTCCAAAAAAAAAAAAATTACTTTAATATTAAATTTTAAAGGCTGATATATACGTCTGCGTCGGACCTACGTCGTAGCCTAAGAGGTCAGCTGATTTGATTGTCTGTCAAGAGTTGATGTGCTTTCCTCTGCTGCCCACTGCTGGCTGTTTTTGACATGATTTTCTAAATGTTGATAAAATGTGCATACGTTTTTAATCTTGTTCTTTCTTCCTTTTTTTTTTTTTAAGGCTCACACCAAAGATTGGTTTCCCATGGAGTGAGATCCGAAACATTTCTTTCAACGATAAGAAGTTTGTCATCAAGCCCATTGATAAAAAAGCACCCGTACGTATTTTGTTTATTATGATTATTCTGTCAGTTTGAACTACAGAAGTTTGGACCAAGTTTACATGCACATCAGTTAGTGGTAAGGTAAGGTCCATATTCTGGTTGAGCCTTATTTGCAAAAATGTTATTATGTGCTGTTTACAAACTAAAATTTATAATAATGCTTTTACCATACAGTTACTTACATCTTGTTGGATGTCCTGACATATCCTCTAATATGACTCAGCAGCCAATCAAAATTCAATGACTAAGAATGTCAAATCTAATTAGCATACCATTATAGTTATTTACATATTCGTACATTGTGAAAACAAGCACAAAATTAGTGTTCACAAGTTGACACTATAATAAATAACTTTACTAATAACTCCGCAACCATACATAATAGTGTCAAACTTATTGTTTATACTGAACAACTTGCTTTATACTGTAACGTGTGTATATTTCATTTTTTTGTTATCTGTTATTCTAATTTTCTAAAGGAAGGAAAAGAAAACTATCAAAAGAATTTTGATCCATTTTTAAGTTATCAAATGAATTTTGATTTATTGAGTTTAGCAGATACAATCTGACATCAGTTGGGAGTTGCCCTTTATGACTATATATGGGTCTCATTTGTGGGCACAAAGTCGTAACTTCTCAAAACATGGTTACATATTTTGTACAAGTATCAGTCATATCAGTCATAGCATGCAGAGATCAAACATAAACATGTTCACTGAATCTTTTCAATTGTAATTGCAGGACTTTGTTTTCTATGCACCACGATTGCGAATCAACAAGCGCATCTTGGCTCTGTGTATGGGCAACCATGAGCTGTACATGAGGAGGAGGAAGCCTGACACCATTGAGGTGCAGCAGATGAAGGCTCAGGCCAGAGAAGAAAAACACCAGAAACAGATAGAGAGGTGACAATGAACACTTTTACATGACATCATTTATATAAACTTTTCTTTACATTTTTATCTCTCATACATTTTTATTTATACTTACTTGTCCTAGTATAAATAGTATAAATACATTTACATGTACATTTAAATGCTTTATTAAATTATTACTATTATTAAGTATGCTTAATTATTACATTGTTTAATCACTTTCTATACAGGATATATTCTGTGCATTTTTACTATTGGAGCTTGCTAAATAACAAAACAAAAATGTTTCAGATGTTTACCTTGAGGACAGATGAAGATGCTCTCAGTTCACCTAAAAATAAAAAAAAATTATAATTTACTCAACATGTTGTTCCAAAACCATAAATCTTGTTTTAACTTCAAAAAAACAAATGAACGAATTTTCAGTATTATCTCAACGTGTTTGTCTAGCCATTGAAAATCCATGAAAACTAAATTTTCAAGCTTAAAAAAGTTCACAGGGATATCGTAAAAGTAATCTATATTAACTGAGCTTTAAAATCTAAGTCTACTTGAATTTTTTTGATAATTTCAGTTACTTGGACTTTCAGTTGTATGCAGCTTTATTTCTAGTTCTGTTTTCTCAGAAGTGGTGACTCTGGGCATCAGACAAAGCAACTTTGAGGTTTTGCTGCACAAATCAAATTTACTCTATCTTTCTCTATCTCCATCAGAGCTCAGCTTGAGAACGAGAAGAAAAAACGAGAGCATGCAGAAAAGGAAAAGGAGAGAATAGAGCGAGAAAAAGATGAGTTAATCGAGAGACTGAGACAGATTGAGGAACAGACGATAAAAGCACAGAAAGGTACAAACATATCTGGACTTCACTGTGCGAGCTGATCTCTCCCTCTCTTCCTTCTCTAATGCCAGGAAGTAGAACATCTGACATCATTGGTTTTCAAATGGTTTGACTTCAGGACTCAATACCAAATTGTTATTGCATGACAATAAACCATGTCTTTTTTTATTAACAATAAACTGCATGAACTTGACAAAATGAAAAAAAAAAAAAAACTTAAAGGGGTGGTTGATTGTATGGAAGAAAATTAATGACAAATGTCTTTGAAACAAAAAAGCAGAAACAAAAAATCTTCATCAGATGTGATGTTAGTTGTGTACATCAGCGTCGGGTAAAACAACATTATAATCTCCTTTGCGTTAGAGAAAACTGCTTACATGTTGTCTACACGGATAAATGAGTAGCAGCAAAGATGTTAAATTAAGCGTAAACACAATCAGCTTTTCCGCATATACATAATGGCCCTGGTAATCATAACTTCTACTTAGCACTTGCTTCATTTCTGCAAATCAGTTTTTGTGAATGAATGACTTGCATTACTACTAGTCGCTTTGGCCTTCATCAACAGCCGCTTGCGACACCTGCTGTTGAGTGACTGACAGCAGCTGGAGATCTTGCATCGGTGCTCTACTTCTATTCCTGCAGCTCCTGGATGTGCAATGCCGAATTTTCTGCTGAATTTGACTGAATTTGTGGAAGCGAATTTGTAAAGTGAAATAAAATGGACCGAAATTTACCTGTAGAATATTATACATCGTATTTTTAAACAGACTGAATATTTGGGAAGTGAATTCTGGAAGGTGAATATGAATATTTGAAAATTTAGTTATGAAAATGTGTGTGAAATATTTTGAATTGAAATATTCACTGCTTAAATAAAAAGGTTAAATTTCAGAACCTAAAAATGCAAGCCCTGAAAATACAAGGCATTAAAATGCAAGCACTGTTAATTCAATGCATTATTTTTTCAGTTAGTGAAAGTTCAGTGCAAATGGAGAATTGCAAATACGGCTGGTAGGGACTACAACTAGCTACTTCCTGGGTTGGTGACATCACAAACCCTGAAATTTACATAAACCCCTCACCCGGGAGCATGCAACAAAGGGGGCAAAGCCATGTTGCACTGTTTTTGAGAAGCCCCTCCTCTTTGAGCTCCGACGCTAAAGTGCCGGTCTGGTCTTTTGGTCTGGTCTAGGTGACCCGGGTTCATGATTGTGCCCTTGTGTTATACACTTTATGTGTATAGACATATTTTTGCTACGAGAAGCGTGCTACGTATACGTGCACGCAACGGCTGTGGTAGCGAGCAATACTTGCTGGCAAACACTTCATTCGTGAAAGACAAATTATGTGAAAAATAATGGGGTTTTTTTGTTGTTTTTTTTTTTTTAAACAAAGCATTAACACATGTTAGACTGCACCCCATAAACACAATAAAAAAAAAAACTGTCAACCACCACTTTAAAAAAATGACTGAAAGCAGTTAAATAAAAATAAAACAATTTTCTAAATGCATATTGAGCATTTTCGGGGAACATTTTTATTTTTTTCTAGCTTAAAAAGTAAGGGTTTTTTTTTTTTACATTTTAAGTGTTGTTAATTCTATTTATTTTTCTATCCATTTTTTTTATTGTTAGTTATTATTATTATTATTATTATTATTATTTGTGTCTTGTGGAGGTTCAGATGTTAAGAATTAAGATTTCTACAAGACTTTTGTTGAAATGTGTTATATTACAAACTGAGAGAAGCTATAAAAAGTAAGTGATGTCAGAGGCTAAATGACTTTCTCCACATTAGTGGAGTGTCATACTAACTAAACCTAAATCTCTCGCCTCTCATAGGGCTGTCTTCTGAGAAAGGTAATTTTCTTAAACCAGAAAAAAACACTTTGAAGTCCCTTAAAAAAAAAAACAAGATTTGTTTCCTTTTGCATCCTCCTCCTGAGTTCCCATGTTTCCCATTAGCTAGATTTGTTGCGGTTTTTGGGATGGTTTCTGATTTGTCTGTGTTTGGCATAGGAAAGATCTGAGGGATCGAAACATTTCCAGCTACACAGGCATTTTGTAGTGTCATGCCAGTGTTTACGATGTCTCATGTGGTTGACTGTTGAAGTTGTCCTCATAGAATTTGCCTTCCTGATCAGTGCACTGATGTAGATGTTAGAGAATTTAGGGCACCTTAATTCTCCAACATCTATATCAAGAAGTGAAATGATGCTACTTTCTGCTACATTCTGATTAAAATAACCAGTACGTGTTATGCTCCATGTGTGTCTGTGTTTGTGTAGAGCTGGAGGAGCAAACACGTAGAGCTCTAGAGCTTGAACAGGAGCGGAAAAAAGCAAAGGAGGAGGCAGAGAGACTGGAAAAAGAGAAACAGGCAGCTGAGGAGGCCAAAGCAGCACTGGCCAAACAAGCAGCTGACCAGATGAAGAACCAGGAACAACTGGTATGTCTCCTTGGCCAGTTTTGTATAAACAATCAAGAAAGGTTTGTGTAAATCTTCAAGCTGCAACAACTAATCAAAAAATGGCTAATAAATATAGGTGATGATTAAATGGAAATAAATGCAAAAATAAAAATATTAAATGTCTGTGGTACAGATGGGTACAGATGGGTACATTGCCAAGTGATATCAAACCTTTCAAACCTTTTGAGAACATCTAGGTTAGGTGTGTAAACTTGATTACCCTGAATAGGGAAGGAGGTGGTGCATTAGAAGCTGATGCTGTTGGAACACCCCCAGTAGGGCTGCACGATTAATCGAACGTGATTTCCATGCGCATTTTGTCAGCCGGTTCTGTAATAAGCAGTAAATCTCCATCACCTGCTTTCAGATGGAGTAGCAATTACTACACACAGCCGTAGTTCACTGATAGGTTATGCAAAAAAAAATCAATATTATTATAATATTATTGCACGATTATGAAACTGTTCGTGATAATGACAGCTGTTTGCGTAGCTTCTCAGTGAACTACGGCTCTGTGTAGGTAGTACATCTGAAAGCATGTGAAAATACCACATTTAATAACATGTTTTTACTCCAGACTCACTTCATAACATCAGTCGAGTGTTTGAAATAAATCCTTCTGTGAGATGATGTGGCTTCTTACACAGAATAAGGCACACAACATATTTCATAGCATTCTAAGCAGTGATAAAGACATTGTATTATGAATATACTTTATTATAATGAAAATTATAATAAAAACTCAGATAAACCATATATTGTCGTAGTCGTGTGTTTATTAGTCACGTTGAATCAATTAATACAGTTAAATCAATAGGTTACTACCGTAACCCTGGTTCTCTGATTGCATTAAGTGAGGTGTCTTACTATGGGATACGACCCTTTTGCATATTCTTCAGAAGCCCTATTACATTACGCCAGCCCCAGTTGGCTGGCAGACGTGATGTTGTGTCTGGGAGTGGCCTCCCCACCCCTCAGTATAAAGGGAGCGACACAACGTCACTTCAACATTTAAAACAAGCACACCTCTTCCTCGCTTCACACAGCAAGGAAGGTGATCTTGTGAGACACCTCACTAAATGCTATCAGAGAACCGGGGTTATGTTAGTATGGGATATCCTAACTTCCATATTGCCAGATAGCCTGTCTCGAAGTCTCCTGCCAACCACAATCAACGCATCCGGGGCTGAATAAGTCTGACTCGTGACTCACATTCCTACGCTCAATACAGCATGTGCTAAAGTTTGAGCTGTAACATGCAGTTTATAAAACCTAGCAAATGTATGCTGTGAGGACCAACTCGCCGTAGATCTAATATGGGACGTAGAGCTTGAGTCCCTTTCTTTGGGACGAGAAAGTATCTTGAGTAAAACCCGCTGTGGCTCTGCTCGGGTGGGACCACTGTTATCGTCCTTTTGTTCAACAGAGAGGAAATCTCTTCCTGAAGAACATGCTTTAATTTTCCCCGCACCTGAGAATGAATTATCCCTTTAAAAAGCGGAGGGGAAGCGCCAAACTGCAGTCTGTACCCAAATTGTATTGTTGTTAATACCCAGCAGGACTGTGCATTCTCAGCAACTGTTTATTCGCAGCATTCTGGCGCCATCGTATGGCTGAATCGTAAACGAGTTTGTGGTCTGTGCTGCGCATGCATGGGCACTTAGCGCTTTGACAGAGTTTAAGTGTCCCATCACCTCTGAGGGAGTGATAACTCCCCGAGGTGATGTTGTACTGTGTTCTGTCAGCATGTTTTGCAACATTTTTTGGGGAGTTATTTTTTGGGGATACAGTGAAAACTTTGAGTTTTGAACGTGAAAAGTGCTTGTGACAAGTGGGTGGGTGTGCACCACTGCACCATCTCTCATCCTTTTCACTGCTCTGCTTTCCCTGACCCAACCGGGCTCTCTTCTCCACACAGAACATCTGGGAACTTAAGAACTTGTCCCTTGTCGAACGCTGAACATCTGAGGGTCGGGAGCTATTGAACGTGAGGGCTGTTGGCTCCCTTCCCCGGGGAAAACCCCAGCAAATAGCTGCCTTCTTTCTCCTTGCTCCCTGAGGATGGGGATGAGGATGAGGTTGAGGATGAGGTTGAGAAGCTGGCTGGACCGTCTGAGCTGTTGCAGGCGTATAGGTTTTTCTAGGCCAGGCAGTTCTCTGGTCCGTGACTCCACTTTGACCCGCTACATTCACGTTCATTCTCTGCCGTCTAGGAATGCGATAACTGGGGGGGTGGGCAGGCCGTAACTTGTGCGAAGGTCTGCCGGGGTGGCGGAGGGGGTGCAGTCTGTGCCTTCCTAGGCATACAGAGCTGTAAAGCCTCATCATCCCTCTTCTTTTCCTCGTACCTCTTTTGCACCAGTGTTAGAGCCGAGCCAAAAATGCCCTCTCCGACCACTGGTGCATCCAGGATGGCGTCTTTTTTCCTGTCAGAGAGATTCGCCAAGTTAAGCCAACGTCCTCTCTCTTGAATGACCATTGTGGCCATGGCCTTGCCCGCGGCTTGAACCGCGCACCTCTGAAGATGCAGAGAAAGATCTGTAACGACACAGATCTCTTCCCAGTGCGTCTGACTTGGTGTGGTCGACGCTTAGTCCTGCAATTCCGCTTGGTACGCGGTCAGCATAGAGGTCGCATTCAGAGCCCTAACACAGAGAGCAACCTGCTTTATAAGCATGTTCCGTCACACTTGACTGGAAACGGTCCGCTTTGGATGGCAACATCAGATTTACAGCCGCCATGTGCTTTGAGTACAAGTGGCAACTAATGGCTCCATGGGGGGGCATTCGGAGAAGTCCTTCCTTCTCCATTACCTCCACATCAAGCGTGGATACCCCCTGCACGGGCACCTTACTGGTATACAGTTTGTCCTTCCAGGTCACTGCAAGCTCCTCCAAAAGCTTTGGAAACACAGGAAGGAGCTGCCGTGCCACCCGTTTTGTTCTCGGCAGCCTCTTACCCTCATAGCGAGACTTGCAGTCTCTGCTACCAAGATCGGCCACAGAATATTTAGTTTCTCTGCAGCGTTTGCACACATCCTGCAGATCAACACTGAGAAGCGGAGAGAAGAAAAGAAGAAAGAAGAGAGAAGAAAGTCTGGTTGTCCCTCTTCCTTGAAGTCAAGCACGTCCTCTTCCTCTTCTAAGCACATTGGGCAGAGGGACGCAAACATCAGTTGTTCACCCCAGGATAAAGCTGCTGTGGTGGGCAGCTCTACAGGAATGGGTACCTGTTGAGTGGCAGCTGGAGTGAGGCTAGGTGACATGAGGGGATCGAGGCCTGACAGGCTAGCTTGGCATGCTAGCCTGCGACGAAGACTCTTCATAGTGAAGCGTGCGCAGTGTTCACAGGAACTGGGGTTCTCGATCGGCAAAGACATGCAGAGCAGACCTGGTGTGTATCTTTGCATGAAATTTTGTTCCCACATGAACAAAGTCACACAGCTTCTCCCTCCCTAGCCGGGACAGTCTGCATTGCTGCAGCCGAACAATCGAACAATCCTTGTAATCGGCTGGAGTGCAAATTGAAGGAGCCAGGCGAAAAATGGCGTGGTGGCCAGTCCTTTGTCCAAGAGTTCGAAAAAGGTAGGTTTCTGGTGTGAAGTGAGAAGAGGTTTTTGAGTGTCGAAGTAACATTGTGTTGCTCCCTTTATACTGAGGGGTGGGGAGGCCACTCCCAGACACAACGTCACATCTGCCAGCCAGTTGGGGCTGGTGTAATGTAATCGGGCTTCTGAGGACACCGAAATGTATGCTTGAAAGAGAACTTGTTTATTCAGCTGCAGCGATCATGATTTCATGCGTGTCGTCTTCGGGCGTGTTTGGCACGCCCGAAGATTAACATTACCTTCGGATGAAGATTTACTGCTGATCACAGAACCGTGCTTCACTGAAAGATATGCATGACAATCGCAGCTTCTGCCTAATTGCAATTACGATTTCATTTCAATCTATCGTGCAGCCCTAACCCCCAGTTACAACGATTGTCTGATTGTCTAAATCTGGGGTCTGTTTCATAAAACAAGGTTACCAAATAAGCCAGGCTTTTTGTCACCTGATTTGGTGACAAGATCTCAAGCACTGTGGCAACTTATTCTGGGAAACTAATCTGATCTGGGGCAGGTTAACTGTTGGGCTAAGATGAGTCCCTCTAACACTGACCAATCGGAATGCATTGATGTTACCACTGACTCTCTCACATACAATTATTTGACTTTGTGCCCAAGATTTAATGACATTTAGTCAACGATGAATTTACATTTTGACAATGATGCATGAAAACATTGTAACATAGTTGCTACTTGCACATTCAGTTGATTAGCAGTTTCTAGCCATGCAGCTAGCTTTCTCTCTGGTTTAATGACAGCTGTACCTTTATGGTTATTAGTAGAACATCAAAACATTACAATCTAAAATTTAAAGAATTAAAAACACCAAATAAACGTTACAATCACTCAATTAAAAACAGAAAAAAGACTACATTTTTAAAGGTTTAAAAGAGGAATTAACTCATTTGTGCTACTTATGTCTGTGTTATCTAGTTTAGTTTGGAGATTTAAGTACTGCTATGATAAAAATACACTTAGATGTAGGTTTAAAATTCTACATGTCACATTTAATGTCCAAAACATTAGGTAAGGGCCCTTCCAGTACTACTTGCAGTTTTATTAAGCAGATTGTATCTCTTCACAAGACATTGTTTATAAAAACCTAAATTATAAAAATATTAAAAAAACTATTGCCAAAAAATGGTTGCAACCTGAAATACCAGAAATTAGTAGCTGTTTTGGACTAATTTATTAAGTCTCTGTGCTGGAGAAATCAATGATGAGTGAATCTTCTTTTCTAATGCAATTATAATAACTACAGAAAGTTATTTTACACTTCAATAACTGCACAACTGCAGTGGTTATTAAACACAAAAAATACCTTTATTATTTTCTCATGATTATCTCATCATTACTATCCTAATTTATATCTTTACTGCTCATTATCAATACTGATAAATAGGGATGCACCGAAATTTCTGCCACCGAAAGTTATTGGCATTTTTTTTTAATTATATTTTTATTATATTTATTACAATGCATTTTCGGTTTTGGTTTTTGGCCAAATGCATCCAGAATTTTCAGTTTCGGCCCAGAAGTTTTACTTTAGTGCATACCTATTGATAAAGTATGACATTTCTCATGTCAGTGTATTGAGATGTTTTATTTATTGTCTGAGATTGTATGTGCCAATGCAAACACTTGTATTGTATTGGGCTTGTATTGAAGTGGTCAGTACTGTGTTTCTGTGTATGTGAGTGTGTATGTGTGTGTGTATCAAATGTCTGTGCACTGTGTGCGTGGGTGCTGTAACAGTGCTCTGCTTGGTTTTTTCAGGCAGCTGAGTTGGGAGAATTTACTGCCAAAATCGCTCTGCTGGAGGATGCCAAGAGGAAAAAGGAAGAGGAGGCGACAGAATGGCAGCATAAAGTAAGATGCACATACTCTTTTCATACCTACTTCATATGCATGATGCAAATTGTCCATATGGTGAAATAATTTTTCATGTCATGCTGCTGTCGAAACTATTGCAAAGGTCACCAATTTAGGGGGATTTCTAATCCAGTGAATGGGTCCAAACAGCTGATAAAAACATCACAATAATGCAGAAGTAATCCTCCACATGACTGCAGTCCGTCAGTTAATGTCTTGTGAAGTGAGCTATGGGTTTGTAAGAAAGGAATCCATCATTAAGGTGTTTTAACTTCAAATCATTGTTTTTGGCTAAAATACGAGTCCATAGTCCATAATAACGCTTTCTCCAATTAAAAAGTTTTCTTGTCTGAATCAGGACAAATACATGCTCAGATCAAGTTAAAACAGTTCTAATTGATGGACTGAAGTCGTGGGGATTATTCATCAGCTGTTTGAACTGTCATTCTGGTGGGACCTACTTGTCAGAAGGTGTCAGAAGGATCTAATATGGGCTGACTCCATATCTCATTCTCTGATTGCCTGTCAAGTTGCTTGCCAGCTGTATCTGAGTGATTGAAGTTGTGTGTTTGCTTTTTGATGCATTTTTTCATCTTTCTTGTAGGCATTGTCTGCTCAGGATGATTTGGAAAAAACTAAAGAGGAGCTGAAGTCTGTGATGTCAGCTACAGCGGGTGGTGCGGCAGAGAATGAACATGACGAGCACGACGAGAGCAGTGCAGAAGCCAGTGCTGAGCTCTCTAATGATGGAGTTGCTCACCAGAGAAGTGAGGAAGAACGACTCACAGAGACCCAGAAGAACGAACGTGTCAAAAAACAACTACAGGTTAGACCATCTGCTAACAGACATGTTTTTGGAGAGTTATGCTGTTGTGAATAAATACCAAAGCTTACACATTGTCTTCATTGCAGGCCTTGAGCTCAGAATTGGCCCAGGCCCGTGACGATTCCAAGAAGACCCAAAATGATGTTTTGCATGCAGAGAATGTGAAGGCCGGTCGGGATAAATACAAGACCCTACGTCAGATCCGCCAGGGCAACACCAAGCAGCGTATTGATGAGTTTGAGTCCATGTGATGGCTGTACGTCCTCTTTGATTGCCCCACCTTCCACCCTGTAGCCCTGTATGCCTTGATGGCTGGCTTACAAGCACAGCTTTTACCTGCCCATACCTCTCCTATAGACCAGTGATCCTTGACCTTTGACCCTTCAGAGAGGCTTGAGGGACATGGCTGCCACTCCTTCAAGCTTTGCCAAAGCTCTCTCCGCCTGTGATCAGCCCATCAGGCTGTTTCCATGTATTGAGCTCCTCATAGCCCTACTCCAGAATCGTCCAGTTAGGAGCAAGTGGTGCATTATACCAAACTCTTGAATGATGATTTGGACTTGCTAAATGCTTGGAAATATGTATTTTAGATAAGCCTGAAATGAGTTTAAGCTAAATTTGTTTTTATGAAATGGCCATTTGTTTTTTTGTTTATTTGTTTTTTTGGCTACAGCTATATGCTCACAATGTGTAAACAGCATTTTTCTTCTTTCATCCATTTTGTTTACTCCATTTTAGTGGGTTAACAGTTCAAGGTTTGGAGGTTTCAGGTTTCAAGGTTTCAGGGTCATGTGAAAGTTGTGTGCAACTCAAGAATTTCAGTGCCACATCCACATACCCTCAAGAGCACAAATAGCACCCCTCCACACCAAAACCCTGACATCAAATCAAATTCAGAGCCACCGAAGTAGAGTGAAGAATGTAGGAACTGAGGCACCTATTTTTTTGAATGAATGTGAACCATAACCAAAACTATGGATGACCAAAGGGAGGCTATCACTCTTGCTAGCCATGTGCAAACCGTGCATACATCCGTAATTACTGTGGATTTTGACTGGACAAGACCTTCATTACTAGTTTTATTTCTTTAATGCAAGATGTTGTTTGATTAAGGTTTAAAAGATGTAACTGTGAGCTAACAGAATGTGATAGAGGCCCTGTGGTAAAGTACTTGTGTTGGGTCATTTGATCTTGACAGTACAATTCTCCCAAACACCCAGTGTTTCTTGTCCAGTCTCCATATCGATGGTTTTCCCTGCCTGCCAGCTCACAAAGGCCAGGGCTGACAGTTGGACAGACCGACAAACTGCTTGTTTTAGTGACCCTGTGGTTCTGATTTAATTGCGATATTAGGGGCAAACTGCTTGAGGTACATGAATTTGCTGAGTAGATGGAAAGTTGTGTGCATGTGTGTGCTTTGTCTCTCTTGTGAATTTATTTTTTTTTTTCTCCCTTCATTTTGTGTGAATGTATTAGTACACCTGCATGCACATGTGGTTATTTTCCAATACCTGTGGCCTTTCTGGCTGGGGAGCATATGAAAACATCAGTCCTGTTTTCAGGACGAATCGCTACCTCATTACTGTTAAACATGGTGACTGGTTAGTCAAACACTTGGTGTATGGCAGAGAGAGGCAAATTTTGTAATTTTCTTTTTGAGTTTGTGTCGCCCAGATCATAATATTGCCGTTTGTGATTGTTTTTGAGCATCTCTTGGGAAGTTTACTGTAGGTAGATTGAACAATGATGCTTTGGCTAGTTAGGGTGGTGTGAAATTGTGTTGTATTTAGCAGCACTAAGATAGGTATGTGGCTGATAATTTATCTTCAAAAAAAAAGCAATTTGATACCAAAGCTATCTTGTCAGTATTTTATTCTTATTCAGCATGTGGAGATATGACAACAGTTATGACTAATTGTGTGGCATCTGGTCCTACTGCAGTGTTGACTGCCCCATAATGAAGCCTGTTTAGAATGTCCCACATTTCTTTTACCATTTTCTTGTTCTTGATGAGCCTTCTCTCAAGATTTTACCCACCCAAAAACTTTTGTCTTTTTTTAAACATCCACCAAAATTAACAGGTCTTGGACCTATGGACTCATCCAGTCTTTTCCACCATGCAATATTCTTTGCTCAGCTGGTGTGTGTGTGCTGTATTGCAGTAGAAACACAGTAATACTCAGTATTCATGGCCTGTATGTCTTTTATTTCACATTGTGCATAAAAAATATCTTAAGCATTTACTGATATGTAGGCCAATAAAATAGTTTCCTTCCCTTTTAATTTTTTATGTAGTCCCTTTGAAAGGATTACCTTAGTAATAATTATTCACAGGACTATTCTAATTAATACTGGACTTTTAATTTGCACTAATGTGCAAAGATGTCACTGTTTATTTGGTGTTTTTATGCTAACAAATAGCTGGGAAAATGTTTGAACCTTATCTTTATACCAGAATGTTCAGAAAAGTTTAAAAGCACTTGTTTTGTCCTGCTTTTTTCCAAGGCAGGTATCCATGAGCGGATGTATTTGCCATAGCAAGATAAATGTTGTGCTTCCATTTTGTTTTTCTTCTTAAAGCGTTCTGAAACTGAACCACCAGCATTTGCATTTACTAAAGGGGAGAGAAAAAACACTCAAGGTCACAATGTATATTTGTTTGCTTTTTCCTTTTAATGGTTTTGTTGTATGAAAATTTTTTTTTTTTTTTTTTTTTCCTTTTTGTTCATATAGCTTTCTGTTACATAGAAATAACATGTTGCCTGTGACTAAATATTTGGTTGAAAATAAAGATTGAATATTTATTTTCTGCTTATCTTCGTCCCATTAATTTTTTGTTTTTTCCTGTTAAGGTAATTCCAGACTGCATGTCTAAACTCCTTTGAATAGTACAGTATTTCTATGACCCATATATTTATTGTAGTTTTTATGCATAGTTTGCATAATATGTCTGAGATTTTTAAATATGAAAATGCTACAAAGTCAAGTAAAAGGACAATATGGTTTATAAGAAAAGAGCAAATAAAGTTATTCTTTGTAGATTTTATTTTGCTAAAAAGATACATATTTGGATATAACAGCAAACACAAAAGTCAAAACATAACTGAACATGTCACACATTTACCACCACATATTTTTTTTTTATTACTCTTTGTAATAAAATGCTTTGAACAACTAAAGCATCATTGGCAGTGGCCATTAGAATTATGTTACCAAACTCACTGCTTCCTTTGGTCCTTAAGCATAAAGCCCACTAACACATTGAATATTACCTTAATGCGCAAGACCTAAGTGTCTCAGTCAGCAGGAAACACTGCTTTCCATTATTTTGTGTGCATCACAAGCTCACAAACTGCAAACATTCAAGGCGACTGAAGGCTGATTAATTGATATATTTAAAGGTAGTAGCGTTACAATACTGCAGAAAGCAATCGTCAGTGAATGCACATCAAACAACTTGTCATGAACATTTGTCCAACTTTATAAAGCATCCCTACCAAATGAGTTTTTCAATGACAAAGACCAAAAGGTCTGCTGAACCACAATGCTGTTACAGAACATCATCCACACTTAAACATATTAGTCAATACTAAAGGTAACACACCATGTACTCAGAATCATTTGTGATACTTTCATGCAACTACATAGTAAAACAACAACAACAACCTGTTAACAACATCTTATCTAACTGAAAACTTGTTTGCTGAACATGGTTCAGATTATTCAGATGTGTCTTAAGCACAATGCCATGTAGAGGCAAATACTCTATGCCCACACCACTGCCAAGAATGGCACACAGTGCCACAAGGCCAAAGGGAAGGCTCTTCTTGTTTAAAAATAAAAGGTGTTCCCATAACAAACATATTTTAGGCAGTATTTTACCACCACAGCTTACCAGCTAATTTTATTGCCCTTAAGAACACAACCCTCTTAAATGCATCAAAAATAGTATTAGTCTTGATAGTTTTCGGAAAATTATGAGGGAAAAAAAATAAATTTGAATTTAGATTTCAGATGTGAAAAGGTTTATCAGAACAAGGCCAGAAATTAATACTATGTAAATGATCAAAACTGTGTCTGTTTAACCCTCCTGTTGCGTTCAACTGGGTACAATTTTTTGTGTAGTCAAATTTTACCCACTTATTTTTATGTCCAAAATTACCTGTAAACTAGTCTCCTTTTTTCATTAATTTATTCTTATTTATTCTTATTCTTATTTTTATTTTTGGTCATGACTACTTTTAGTGACAATTTGTATAGTGAGGTTTTAGAGTATCTAACATTATTTGTACTTAGTATTTATTGCCTTTTTTCCCATAATTTTTTGACATAATGACATCTTTATTACATATTACATATATGCACAGGTTAGTTCTCTTCCGTATCAGTAGCCAATGAGCTTGCTGCTCAACATTCAAATATATGACTAGTGCTAGCTGTAGCAGTTGCAGCGTGCTTCAGAAACCCTTCACCTTCCCCAGCTCCACCTGTATAGATTTGCTACGGGGTGCTTCATGTATGGTGTATGGGGGTTATTTCATGTATGTTATATGTGCAGCAGCAGTATTTCATACATGCTCACCCCAGCATGTTGTGGATGTAATGGCAGTAGCAAGTTTTGGTACTTGCTCTGCTGCAGCAGCAGCGTAGCAGGTCTGTTCTGCCAGGACCAGTCACATTAACACTGTCATGTACATTACCATGCCAATCCCTCCGAGAGGGATGACAAAAATAATGTTAGACACTATTTAAACTTGGGTTTCTCCTGCTTCTATTCAGTGCTGCAGCCATCAAGTAATTGAGAAGAAAAACTTAACCAGAAACATCCTTTGACAGAGTTTTTGACCGTGAAACTCTATGAATAAATCTTGAGTCCTAAACTTTTTTTTTTGTATAGTCTTTCCAAAACATCTATGTAGGGATGCAACGATAACTGGTTTGATGATAAATAATGATAAAATGGTTAGTATTACCCCACGGTTAGTATTACCATTTCATATCTTAATTATTATTATAACCGTATTCGATTACCGCGATTTAAACAAATGAGGATAAATAAATACTGTACAGCATAAAGCACAGTTTTAAGTAACAGTCTAGCGTACACACAGCACGCAGAGTAGCTCCATTTTGTGTGAAAACAGGGCAGAAAAGCTGAGAGGTTTTAAAAGAGTGCTAAGGGAATTATACAAATGAATTTATAAATGAATTAATTATATGACTGTACCTCTGAAGTCTGTACCTTCTGACTGTCTTCAGAAAAGATTCAGTAGCATTTTCATTTCATCTTTGCTCCATGTAATGCCTAATAAAATATTCTTTACATTCAGTTTGTGTGTCGTATTTGTCTGGCCAAAAATTGGACCGCATTTGCATGCCTTGTTGTAAAATTTGACCAGTTGATCAAGCTTATGTGGATTCTACAGATTTAAACAATTCAGATAAGTTATCTTATTCATGGAGCAGATAAAATACATATAATCATTTATTAATCAATTATCATTTTGACTCATTTTGAACCCTGTTCTTAATATAAAGACTGAAATGTGAGGTTTACTTTTCTATGAAATTTACATTAGACATTTAAACATGCTATTAGATAAACTGTTGTCAGTTATGTCGTTATTTAAAATCCGGACATCATTAGTAATGTTATTGTTTTAGTGTTTATGCAAACAAAAAGTCATTTTATTTGTTGTCTGCTGATTTTAAATATAAAACTCTGTGAAGTTATATGTGTGTCAGTACTTTTTGAACATTTCCAGCACATTTTAACAATACCATTATAATACTGATAACTGTGATAATTTTGATCACTATAAATGTGATGAGAATTTTTCATAACTTTACATCCCTACATCTGTGTATTGAATGCATGCACATTCATGACCCTAAATGAAAAATAATCACAAAATTTCAAAAAGTAAATAGTTTAACCAGTATTTCAAGTGTGGGTCAAATTGACTCCAATGCAACAGAAGGGTTAAAAAAAAAAAAAGATCACTGTTTAAGTTGCTTATATCCTGTCCCAGTTTACTCCAATAACGCTATCTTTTTAATTTAAGAAATAAGATCGTAAATACATTTGCTTTAAAATAAAATAAATTAACTCCTTAATTACTGTCTCTTCTTCATTTTAAAAGCATTTAATGCTCTTCCTCCCCCTACAAAAACGTGAACCAGTTATCTTCATAATAAAATGTTGCCCAAAATATTTTTAATTTATACATATACTACCTATTGTACATAACTATGTGTGTGAATATACTTTTTATAGATCATATGTATATAAACATCTCTGAATTTAAGTTAAAGAGATACAATTTGTATCAACAAGGACAGGTATTCTCTGGCTTCCCTAAGTCACAGGAAATGAAAACAGTTTTGGAATAATTCATGCCTTATAAGAAAGTTTTCAAAACATTAAAGAAATCCGGTCTCAACCTTATTTGCTTTCAACAAGAGCAGGATACAACATCATGCACCCATAAGGTTAGCCAGAGATGTCCCTTACTAAAACTAAGGTACACAGACAGAGCTGGTGACAACTGTCTTAACTACACTACACCTGTGGCTACATTCAGACCGTTTTTCTATGATAACACTGACAAAACTACCAAGGCTATTCCCAAAATACAAGCAAACACACCCTGACACATTCATCTTTATATGTAAAAGAATAAACATTACAAAATCATAATTAACATGGCAATATAAGCAGTCAGTAATAGGCAAATTAGTTCACTGGACTAGCCACTTTTGCATATAAAGAACCAAATTTAAATATAACTAGATTATGGAGAATGTGATTAAAAAGAAAGAAAGAAAGAAAGAAAGAAAGAAAGAAAGAAAGAAAAAGGAAATAATTCAAGTGAGAGTTGGCATTACATCACAAAGAGGAGGAAAAGGCAAAGAGCTGCAGGATTATGGCTATAATTCTGAACCTGCAAAGAAAATAAAAATACGTAAAGCTTTTTTAATGATAGCACCTCTGAATTTGAAAGTGATTATCTTCCAGAAATTAACAAATGTATACAAAAATATTTCTCAAATAAGAAGTTCTTGTGACATTCTAAAAAAGCAAAGAGGGTCCCGCCCTTTACACACATTTCATGAAACTGATGCCTTGATCTGTTGACACAGATGAATGCAATGCTTTAAACATATGTTTTCTCCAGTCTAATATATTTGTGTAGCGCTATTCACAGTACACATTGTTTCAGAGCAGCTTTACAGATATAATAGCCAAGCTGTCCTAATAGATTCTATTGCAGACCATCTACACCTACAAATACTCTGGCTTTCCATCTCCTCTTACTGATTGCCATAAGTTACCAAACTGAATTGAATTTGATAAACAGCAATAAAAAGTGCCTTGTGATTCATTACATGCTCACCTAAACCTAATCATGAACATAAAGTAAAACATTTCAGAAAATAAATAGCAAAAAATAAATATCGCACGCATCACAACATTCACACTTTGGGTCTATAACGTCTTTTATAGCTATATTCTCCTCATAAGTCAGCCAATAATTTCTATCAGTCTCACTTCTAGCAAGAAATCAAAAACGCTTAACATTACAATGCCTATGTCTACAGATCATAACTTTCTCAAAGCTGAGAATTTAAATCTGTAACATGGTACATTTAATGCAATATTTTACATAAATAGACATCACCAACTAACTAAATTTTATTAGGGTGCAAGAAGCTAGCAGAAGAGTGTAGGTTTAAAGGGATACTCTATTCAAAAATGAAGAGTCTCTCATCATTTCTCACCATCATGCAATCCCACATGTATATGGTTTTACTTCATCAGATGAACACAAATGGAGATTTGGACCACTGGGCTCCACGAATTTCACAATGCACTTACATCACATTTCACAACATGCTGATGTCAAGTGAACACACTTTTGACAGTTGACCAGAAGATGGTTCATATTTTAAAAAGTTAAAATATAAGCATCTTTCACATACACCTATCATTTTACCTCAGAAAACACTAATTCAACAACTGGAGTCATCGTATGGATTGCTATTGTGTTTTGTGTTGCTTTTGAACCGTCATCTTTGGCGGTTCCATATATTTATGGACTTCCAGAGATTTTTTTTTTTTTTTTTTTTTCTTTGTGTTCATCTGAAAAAAGAAACTCACACATTTGCGGTAACATGAGGGTGAGCAAATGTTGAGAGTATTTTCAATTTACCTCAGCGCTTAGTATCCAGCATGGTTCTTTTCTGCCAAGATGGCTGCTGCCAACTGCTGGGCATCGGTCACATGAGGGTAGCGCCCCATGACCAACTGTACTAGCTCTGTGGGAAAAATGTTGCACAGGTTGGTAAACACTTTCTCTCTTACTTCCTGGTAACGACTCAAGGCAAGAGGCTCCTGCTGCTGGTGTGATAAAATGTGGGGCAAATGGGATGGAGGAGGAGCAGAAGCACAGCCCCAGGGCATCCGCCACATCTGTTCACGGTTCTTTAAAAGATCCTGGAAGCTGAATTGCTCGTAGCATTGTTGTGGGTGCTGTCTATAATGTGGATCCCAGCTGGTCTTTCGCTCTTGGGATAGGTAGGGTTTTCTAGGCACCAATGGAGAGTGTTCATAAAGCCTGGAGTCTGACACACTGTCCAAACGTGTTGAGGCAAGGCCACGACCCAGTGGAGAGTTCTGGGAGTGAGTGTTGCTCTGGCAGAGAGAAGGATAGTCTCCAGGATAACTTGAGCGGGAACCTACCACTTGCTGGCGTTGGGGAGACATGTAGGAGACAGAGTGCTGGAAATGGGGGTCTTGCTGGTCCTCTAAAGCAAAACTGTGAACACGGGGTATGCTGTGGTGGAATCCTGGGTGGTTAGATGCAGCAGGAGAGAGAATGAACCCTGGAGGAATAGCAGAAGGTAACTGATAATTTCTACGATGATGATGGTGGTGATGACACTTCATTCCTTCATCCAGTAACAAATCAGGAGAGCTCATGCAAGAATGCTCGTTGTGGGTTGCCATGCCATAAGAATCTGAGCTCATGCTGCCATCACTGCTGCAATCTGATGCCACTGAGCTGGTCCGTGGATCAGCATCAGACAGGAAGTGATGCTCTGGACTGCTGTGATAAGGCAGGCTTAGGCCAGAGTATGCCCTTACCATGCAGTAATAAAGATCAGGAGATTCACAGTTTGTGTGGGGTTCTGCTTGAGACTGCTTGTGATCCTTCAAGTCCTGGCTATACCCATGACAGGAAGGAGGACCTCCTGGAGCTGGAGGCAGAGCTAGGTTGCTCTTACACAGATCTACTTTAGTTTTGGAGCACAGCTTATCCTCCACATCACTGTAAGAGAAGGCACGGAGACTGGGGTCCAGTTGCCTCTTTGGTTGAGATCGTTTACCGTCACTGGCTTTATCATTACGGGAGCCTCCAGGCTCACTGTGGCTTTTCACGAAACCTGTCTCTCCCACACTTTTGACAGTGGAGATCTTGGCACTGGCACGGAGCTCATCTGCCACCGCTCGCTGTGGCTGTGTACCACGCTCTGGATGGTAAAACTTACATTTGTGCCCGTAGGTGCATTTCTTTCCTAATGGAAATAAGGGGGAAAAATTGTTGTAGTGCTTAATTTGTAAATTGGAAGGTGAAGGAACGCCAAGGACATAATGATTGCAGGTCCCAGAACACGCACATAATACATGATTAAAATGACATAGACTCGAAACTTACAGGCTCAAATAATGCTATAAATATTGTGGCAATTAAAAATAATTGTAGGCTACACACATGCATTTACAAATTACACAATCAGGTAAAAATATATTTAATTAAAAATGATGCAATTTGACTAAATAAAGTCAGTGTTCCTGCCAGTCTCTTAACATTTCTATCATACATCAGAAAATAATTTAATAAACATTTAGCTACTTACATCTTACCTTGTGCTCTTATGCTCTTTTACTGTTAAAACTGAAGCATCATTCTAGAATTTGATTTGGTTGGCCATCTCAATCATTTTGACACTACTGAGCATTGTTATTAGGCTGTTATTAGTGCTGTTATTAGTGCTGTTATTAGGCAGACCAGACTAAAAATTAACTTTTAAAGGAACACTCCACTTTTTTTTTAAAAAATAGGCTCATTTACCAACTCCCCTAGTGTTAAACAGTTGTGTTTTACCGTTTTCGAATCCATTCAGTCGATATCCGGGTCTGGCGGTAGCACTTTTATCATAGCTTAGCATAGATAATTGAATCTGATTAGACCATTAGCATCTCACTCAAAAATGACCAAAGAGTTTTGATATTTTTCCTTTAAAACTTAAAACTCTTCTGTAGTTACATTGTGCACTAAGACTGATGGAAAATGAAAAGTTGTGATTTTCTAGGCCGATATGTCTAGGAACTATACTCTCATTCCAACGTAATAATCAAGGAACTTTGCTGCCGTACCATGGGTGCAGCAGGCGCGATGTAATTACGCAGCATCTGAAAATAGACTAAATTCCGTCAACATAACCAATGTGACCACCTGCTTGCACAGGGAGACTAATTTCAGGCGCTGTGTAATATCATCAGATGAATGGATTCGAAAACGGTAAAACTGAACTGTTTAACTCTAGGGGAGTTGGAAAATTAGCCTATTTTCAAAAAAAGCGGAGTGTTCCTTTAAACGTTTTGCCGTCCTAATAACATACAGTGCCCAGTAAAGAGCAGAAGAGCAAAATAAAGAATATCAAATACTTGGGGACATGTCTTTCTCAAATAATGTTTATCGATATAGTGTTAATTTAAATAGCATATTTATGCCTGGGAGCATCTGTTCATCTCTCATCAGAAGCGCCTACAACGACAGATACTGATTCCGCACAAACAGGTACTGGAACACAGACAGTCAAAAACTGAGAGGTCCTAGATACTGTTCTAGCAGAATTAGGTTATTTTATTATACTACAATATATAATATATTATGTACAATAATACACTATTTTATATACACTACAGATTATCAAGTAATTACAGAAATATGTGCAATTAATACATTTTTTGGTCACCTGACAGCCTTAATATTAGGGGTGCTCCGATTGATCGGCTACCGATCATTATCGGCCAATAATCGCTTGGGGATGTTTGATCAGCGGTCTCTAAAAAGGCCGATCTCATAAACCATTCTAAAGATGATGACGCGTCTGACGTAAGAGGTTTGGTACGACATGCAACGGCACCGTCTCAGTCTCTTTTCAGCGCGGGTAAAACAATTATAATGCTGAACATGAGGTACAATTCATATTTCTTCATTAAATAACTTATAAAGTAATTTAAAAACAAGGTTGTTTATTAACAACAGGATTGCTTGTAATAAAGATTTAAATAAAAAAAGGCAGTAGAACTGACTGTTTCTGTCAATGGTAAGTTTTTAATTTATCTGTGATAACATAGGAAAAGTAGTTTAAATGTTTTGCCACTTGCTTGAACAACTTAATACATAAATCTAGAAGAAAACGCAAAAGTAAAATGCATTGAATAATGTGTTGCTTATATTTATTGTGTTTAAACACATCTATGAAAGATTACTGTACTGTGTAAAAAAAAAATACCAATGCAGAAAAAGTATTTTCAGTAAAAATGTTAGGATTTGAAATCAAAATAATGGATAAATGTTTTTGTGGAAATCAGGCTTGTGTTGTGCGTAAGCTTATAATTTATAATTGCACAATTCTAAAAACAAAAATGCATGAACACTTGAACACTGCATGATCAAACATTTAGGTGAGATAAATATATATTTAAAAAAAAAAAATCTAAATAATGTTCCCCTCCACCCCTCAAATAAAAAAAACTCCTCTCTCACAAAAAACAGACCCTGAATAAGTGTCTAAAAATCCTGATTGGAGTATCTCTATAAATAATTCTACATGATTAATAGAAGGCTTTAAAAAGATCGGTATCGGTGATCGGATCGGCAGATACAGCTTTCCGTGATCCGCGATCTGTGATTGGCCTCAAAAAACCCTGATAGGAGCACCTCTACCTAATATACACTGCTGTTCAAAGATTTTTTTTCTATAACTGTTCAACACTGACAATATTCAGAAAAGTTTCTTAAGCAGCAAACCAGGACATTTTAAATGATTTCTGAAGGATCATGTGATCATGTAACACTGAAGACTCAAGTAATGGCTGCTGAAAATTCAGCTTTGAGTTTTTTTTATATATATATATATATATATATATATATATAAAAAACTCAAAGCTGAATATATATATATATATGTAGACCAATATATATTTAACATAACATTTTTAAACAAATGTTAAAATTGATAGCTCTTTGAGTGACAGTTATATATACACATATTTAACAGTTATTCAGTTTCAGGCAACTGTAAAACAGCATTAAAAACACTTACCATATGGACAGGGCTGTTTCTTATGCTCTGGAATGATGGGTCTTTTTCTAAGAAAATTCTCCAGACTTGGTCCATGTCGACCCAATGGATCATCAGGAGGCATAAACCTAAGAGATTTTTTTCCCCCAGATTATTATTATTATTATTATTTTTATTTACTTATTTATGTTCATAAAAAGACAAAAGAGCAAACTGAAGTACACTGAAATCACTAAAATTAAGATTTTCATTCAACATTCATATTTATACCTCATAACACCTGATTCAAAGGACTTACTTATCATTTACAAAGGAGTACATCAGAAGGCGTTCATCAATAAACTTTTTCCATTCCGGTTTCTCAACAGCCAAGTCTCTGTAGTTGTCATTGGAGACAATGATGCCATCTGATTCATAAGCTAGCTTAACAATGAACCTGTCATCATAGCAGACTACTCTGCGGCCCTGGACACGACGTGAGGGTGTAAAAACAAGAATCTTATCCTTTTCCAGCTGTCTCAAGATCTCCTGATCTGTAAGAGGGAAAAATCAGTTTGATTTGTACATATAGGTAGTCACAGGCTGTGAGTCCTTTTTAACATTAACTGCAATAAAAAATTAACATTAAGAAAAAAAAAATTACACCATTGCATCTTACCTTTAAACCATTAAAAGTATTTTACCTAACATAACCTAAGGAAAAGGTTCACAGACAAGTTTAAATCACAACATTTGCTCATTTGATGGCCTGATGACTAAACTTCTTACCTGTGATGAGAGCATCAGGGCGGGACTGTTCTTTCCTCCAGGCTGGCACAAAAACTGTAACATCTCGATGGCCACGTTCAAGAAACCAGTCAACTGCAAGCTGAATGCCATGACAGGAAAACATCTCCTTATTGCCATGGCTGTAAAAAAAAGTTAAAATTAAAAATAATCAACTGTAACTGTAATTACATAATAACCTTTAAATAAAGTGTATTCACTGTGTTGGTTTGATTTGAAATTTAGTAAAATGCTGGTCACAGGTCTTCAAGCAAGACTTCGTGACATTGGCAAGAATATCTGAACAATTAAGCAAATAGTCAGTTCGTAAACATTTCTATACGCACACACACACACACATATATATTTCACATATGTGAAATATATTTATATATATTACAAGTATGTAATATATGTAAATATATTAATACACAGCAGAAATAATTAAAGTATTGAGTATGAGAAACTTCTTAAATTCTGCAATTTCCTATTACATAAAAGAACTTATTATTACATAAAGAAATGTCTTATTACATCACGTCTATTTGAAGGTATGTTTTAGCAAGTCTGGTTGATCAGTTACCAAAAAGCATGCCAATATTAATGAGCAAAATATATGAAAATATGTAATCAAGAGTTGAGTATTTTAAATCAAAACATTTTAATTGGAGTAATTTCTTCATAATTAAATGTGTTAAATAGCCCTCTGTTGATAACAATATAACTGTCAGTTTTGTTTATTTTTTCTTCTGTGACCACACCATAACCTAACCACAAAGCCTAATCGATCATAGGGTTTGAAGGCAGAGCAAGGTAGGATTTTCATAGAAAAAGCTCCTCCTGTTTTCTTTAATTCTTTTTTTTAAATTCTTTAATTTGTGTCCAAAGTCACTGGTAGTTGACCTGTTTTAACTGTTATGAACCTTTATGTTCGGCTAGGCATTCGTTTTTGGCAGGTCTTAATCATGGTTAATCTACCACCCACATGTTTCTGGGGTTTCTAAAGTTAGACTAGGCTCTCCTGTGGCTCCCTTGAAGTTGAGTCTATCATGTGTCTATCGGGAACCAGATGAGTCCTCTGCAAAATCTGACTTTGCTGCAGCCTGGAATTAAACTGCTGGTTTCGTCTGGCCAAAGGGTAACTGGCCCCCTGACTGAGCCTGGTTTCTCCCAAGGTTTTTTCTCCATTTCTGTCACAGATGAAGTTTTGGCTCCATGCCGTTGTCGCCTCTGGCTTGCGTAGTTGGGGACACTTATTTTCCAATGATATTGTCGACTTGACTGCACAGATACTATTTAAACAACTAAGCTGGATGATGACATCACTAAATCAATGATGAGCTGAGTTCAACTGAAAATTGAGAGTTTACTGTTGTCCTTGTGCATTATTACACACTATTTTTCCTATTTAATACTGTAAAGCTGCTTTGACACAATCTGTATTGTTAAAAGCACTATATAAAAAAAGGTGACTTGACTTGACAATCTGAGGGTTGAGTGAGATGTCCCTCCCCAATAGTTATGGGTCCTTGCTCCCTTTTCTTAGTAAGCAGGGCATGAGCACTCCCCTTATTTGTAAGGGCAATTATTCAGAGGTGTAGCTCCTCTGTGAGGCTTGGGGAGATTATTGTATGCAACAACTAGTTGCAAACTTATTACATTTGCCTTTCTTGATCTACAGCCTTTCATATAGTAATCAATACTGTATCTTGCCAGGGGTGGTGGGTATGCCCAGGTAGAGAATTCAATGTTTCTCCCAGTTGCAGGCATACTTGAGCTGTGTCAAGTGGAAAAGAAAGAAACCCCCTTTTGTAAGGGGTTGTAATATATACCATAAGAGTTGAGCAAAGAAGACTGATCTCAGAACTGGCATTAGCACAGTTATTGCTCATTGCATGAATCATGAAGTCAATAAAGCTGCCAGCACCCTAAGCATGAGGTGATGGCAATGGCTGTAACTATGCACCCGTTAGTCTAACTGTCTTAAAATTTGGAATGCAGTGTCTTTGTCCAAGTTGGCACCAATGTCTATAAAGGCAGCGTATCTTAAAAAACATGTCTGCCATCAGCCATTCAAGTTTGAGCACCAAATTTGTCTGTGACAAATTTGAAGGAAATCGGCCACTAGGTGGTGCTATCGTAGGTCTTGTATATCACATAGTGTTTCACTCATACACACAAGATTGATTTCCTCATTCTGAACAACTTTGCTTCTTCAACCACTGCTGTTAATCACACCGTTCGTTAAATATTTGACATTATGTAAAAGAAAGCTACAAAAAAAAAAAAAGCTGGTTCCAATAAAAAAAATGATCAAAAGCTTTTTGATAGACCCAACTGTTCTTGGATAATGTACAAATGAATTTGACAAAGAGCTCGCCAAATTGCACATGAGGCTATTTCTCCTCAACGCTTCATTGTGTACAGACCAAACTTGGAGTTTATGACAACCATGTCATGAGGTTACCTGCACAGCCTTGGCACAGTGCCACCTGATGGTCAGGAGATATGAAAAATGCCAAAATGGATCTAAGGCTGTTTTTCTACAATGCTTTCGTATATTCGCACCAAACAATGTATGTGTCATTGTCACCCTTAATTAACCACACCACATCAATTTGGGACCAGTGCCACCTATTGGTCAAATGTGATAAATCAATAAATAACATTACTACTGATTTAATTTATTATTTATTTATTTGTCAACCTTTTTGGGTAAAATCATCTTAATTTGTCTATAGTTGCTCAAAGGTATTAAAACACTTGAACCCCAGTAACTGATGTCAAAATCATGTAATGTGAATGTCGTATAGTATCTTTGTTTGATACTAAAAAACGAGTTGAAAGCTGTGGAAGAGACACTGCCACCCCTACCCCCAGAAAGTGTTTCAATTAGATAGAAGTTGCAATAGTTATATATTTAAGGGATGTGCCTTTGACAAAAAAAAATCATGCTGGGAAAAAAAAATTATCAAAACATTTTGATCTATAAAATTTTGATCTGACATATTTGTTGGCTGTGGCCCATTATGACTAATACGCCTATATCTTGTGTGCACAGAAAAAGTCCAAACTTCTCAAAACATTGTAAATATGGAAAACAAGTCATCCTGAGGAATCATGCTTAGCTTCATAAATTTCTTATGCTCAGATGGCTAACAGCAAAACCATCAACCATTTGAACTTTTTACTGCTATAAAAGTGATGTAATAATGTTTCTTAATCCACTAGAGGTACAAGGATAAGAAATCTTTTTATACTAATCTTTTTCTATTGGTTTACATTCATTTGAACAAAAAAAGTGAACAAAACCAGTTTATATAGTGCACTGACAATACTGTTTTAAAGAATTAGTTTAAAATAAATCTGTTATTTGCTTATAAATTATTAAATGTCAATTTAACTATAATATATACCATAATAATATTGAAACACTTATTTGTCAAGTTGCCAGGCATTAAAAAGTTGCTGTCCATTTAAAATGAAGGATAAGATAATACAGTATAATATTACACACACTTTGTGTTGTGGTAGGAATAGTAAAACAAACACTTATATTCTAAACGCAAAGCATATACTGTATGTAATCACAGAGATGGCACATTCTCATATAACTTGACACCAACTCAGAAGAACCTGCAGCCCTGTTGCAGACCTAGTATTTTTATTTTGCAGTATTACTATATTATATGTACACACATATAATAAAAAGCCAGGCTAAAATAACATGCAAGCATGGTGCACTAATCAACTTCCGTTTGTTTTACCCAAATTTTTCCTATTTGGGTATCAGCCATTTTGTGATCATTACAATTACCACAAGCATAACCCCTGCTACTTCAGGTCATGGCATATAATTTGATTGTTTAGTGATTTATTAAGGATAAATATTATTAAACGACTCAATTATATGTGCTTTTTTAGTTTTTGGATTCTCACCTCATAGCCACATTGCTGCCATCAATAACAATGGGGCGAAGATTATCCTTATCATCCACAGAAGGGGACTCTGATCGATGTGAGTCAACTGAATCAGAGAAACTGCAGGAAGATGTGCCAGAGGATGACGATGATGTGGAAGTGGATTGGGAGAGAGTCTGTGTCCCACCCTCATTCTCTGGCTTACTGCCCAGGTTTACCAGCTCCCCAAGAACATCATTGATCAATGCACCCGACCCTAGCTTGTTCAGAACCAGCCGAACCAAGTCTTCTGTATAGCCGAGCTTAAGGGCAAACTCCATCTTTGTCTGGTATTCCTTCAGTGTATCCACAGGGCCTGACTCTTGGGGTACCATATCCAGAACCAGTGAATCCATATCCAGACTTGGAGACCAACAATGTGATGAATGGACTGCATAGGTGGACCCATCACCAAGTGGATCGACGAGAGGATGACTGTGGCTCTGCACAAGCTCACTGCATGACCCTGCACTTTCCTCTGAGTCATCTTGTGGCAAAGAACTGCAGCTCCTAGTGCAGGGGGCCACAAGGTCACCTGTGTCAGATGAACCACTGTCCATGATAAGTCCGGCGTCAGTGCCAGTCTGCTGGTCTGTAGCCTTCACATGGAGGTAGTCTAGATCCAGCCCCAGTTTGAGGATGTGGCCTGTTCCATCATCTAGATGGTCTTTCAGGCCCATGAATCTGCAACAAACATCCAATGCTGCTCTAACTAAGAGTCTTGCTGACCCCTGTCACCTGTTATTCAGCCCTCAGATTACCTTTCGGATGTGAACCTGGAGAAGAAGAGAGGGATACTTTAAGAAACTGCAAAGTAATCTGGGGAACAGTGAGAGGTGTCTAAGGTATGGAACTGCCAAAGCATGCTTGATGCAGATGGGGTTATAAGCTCCATTAAAGGACATGACATCAGTAGTGAGAGAAATGAAAGACACAAAGCGTTCTGTTGTCTTCACTCTCCACCTATTCACACTTTAGTCCCATAATTGAAACAGCAAATTGTCCCCAACACTTTTGTCTTTGTCTCCACTCACTTTTTAATATTTTAATATCTGTGTATGAGTTGCGGTATGATGTTGCTCTTGCCTCTTCATGTACCTTTTCTTTCCCTGTATCCTCCCACCTTACTATGCTTTTTAATATATGTCGAAAAAAAAAAAAAAAGATAAAATACATGATCTTAGGTTTCACAGGAGAAACAAAATCATACAGGTTTGGAACAACATGATAGTGGGTAAACTGGCAATTTTTAAGGACAGATGAACTACCACATTAACTTACGTACAGTATGGCACTTGAGAGAGGTGAAAAGAAACATTAGAACACTTATGATAGTTAAAATACAAGATAAATCAAGATAAATATGGCCATAATATTAAGTTTCTAGAACTCTAACCCTAAAATTAAAAATAAATGAATATATTCTGTCATCATTTATTTCCCTATGCAGAGTCTGATGAGACCAAAAGTTGTGTCAGGCCACCTGAGGCCATAAACTCCCCAACCCTACAGGAAAAACCAAGTATTATCAAAGGAATGGACCCAACAGAGATTCCTGGAGGCCTTGATAGGTTTAGACCACTTTCTCAGTCAGCAAGTAGCCCAACACAGTGGCCTCGCCTTCATCCAGAGTCAGACCAAGACCAAAGCTGGTCTGTCTTTGTTTCACCTTGGAAAATCCAGTGTAACTTTCACCTTCCTTTTGGAGCTCGAAAAAGTTTTGGACCCTGTTGACTTTTACTATATAGTATCTTTGTGTTCCACAGATGAAAAAACTATTGAAATTGTCAACTATGCAACTGTTGCTAGGCTGCAGCTGCTCTACAAAAGTGCCCCATGTGTCTGACTGGTCTACCAAAAAAAAAATAAAAAAAAGAGTCTTGTCTACCCCAAAAAAAAAAAAAAGAAGAATCTGCCAGACCAATCTGTGCATCACTAGCTCTCAGAGGGAGGGAATGGGGAGGGACAGAGGAGAAAAACAAAAGATTATTGCTTCATGAGCATCTGATGGATTAAAGTGCTTGAAAATCTAAACTGACCAATAAAAAAAAAAAAACAACAACAACAAAACCTCTTTAGCCATTAATTTGCCTGTAGCGACATTTTTGATTTGTTGTCATTTTTCAAACCTTGCTAGTGAGCAATCCAGGCCCGGACCATTTGTCATTAATGAGTAATGACTATGTTGCACATGCTTAAATGTGTGTGTGTGTGTGTGTGTGTGTGTGTGTGTGTGAAGTTTAAGAGAATGAGTAGGCTTCCTGAAAGAGTGTGTGTGTGTGTGTGTGTGTGTGTGTGTGTGTGTGTGTGTGTGTGTGTGTGTGTGGGGGGTCTTGGAAGTTATTGAGTTTGTGAGGAACGTCTTCTAAGCCGTCTACTCAACCCTGTACAGACAAAAGGAGGGTCGTCGCCAAGCGAGGACTGGTGGGGGGGTGGGGGGCCTGCCAGCAGGGCAACAGATGTCTACTGAGGCCACTGGGGAACAAAAAGTGGTATTCTCCATCTACAGCACCCAAAAGAGTCAGCCACTGCATTTTCTTAACTGACTGGGGTCACGTGACACAAAAGGAAAGCTTGTCTTAATTCTGAAGTGCAAACACCCTCCCTTCTGGGATTCTTGATGACCACTTCAAATTCACATAAACACTTTCTGAAAATGTTTCAGCTATCCTTCAGCCTCACATGACCTGAAGCACATCATACATCAACCAACCAACACAGTTATTAAAAAAAGGGACGGTATATGGAGAGGGCCTCAAGTTCCCTTGGAAAACTTTAAGGAGTGGCAAAGCAATCCAAAACAATATTTTTTTTTTCCATTCTCTAAAATATATCTGCAATTATGTCTGTCCAGTTTTCTTTTTCAAAGACAGTGTTAATCAGCATGAATATATAGCAGAATGTCTATGGCAGCTGTCCTTAAGATATTCTGACACCTGTTCTTACAAGAGCCTCATTATCTCACAAACCACGCAAAGACAAGTGAAATACTATAAGTAATAGTTACTACTAACAATAAGTGAGCAAAAAACATTAAATGAAACGTTAATTTAACATGGTGGAAATATGTACATTCAATAAATGTTACATGAGAAAAATTAAGCATCTGTTACATAGACGTTTAATGCACTAAACGTAAGACAGTTGACGACTGACAAAATAGGGTAAAAAAAAATATCACCAGACTTACCATAAGTGCAGGAATATCCAACGCAAAAGTAGGAAAAATGTGTGGAAAGTTCTTGCAGTTAATTAAAATATCTCTTCTCAGTTCAGCACTGGCTAACTGCCATGCACAGAATATATATTTTCCTTGTTGCACTCCAGCTTAAAACCAAGAACGCACAAATCCAGTCAAGCAGATGAAGGGCCCCAAAACCCATAAAGTTTGAAGAAGTGACACTCTGTGCCGTAGACTGTGTTCCTTCAGAAGACAATGAGAGCTTGAGCAGATGGAGCTACAATGTCTACCATTCCCCGATAGGCCAGTTGCTGTGTGTGGACCAATGAGAACACACAGAGCTCACAATTGAGTGTAAATACTGACACACACTCTCACTCGCTTTCTCTGATGCACACACACAGTTGATATTCTAAGGGAGTGTGGGGATAAGCTAGTGGCTGTCCAAAAGGTCTTCCCCCACGCGGTTCATGAATAAACGAGGGGTGCGCGGTCAACAATAGAGCCACACAAAAGAGGCCTTAGCAGGCAGCTGCAGCACGAGGCCTTAGTCATTAGGGAGCAGGCTGGCAGTGGAAAACACCTGGCTCGCTTAGGGACTACAGCAGCTCTCGCTTCTTTGTTTATTTGACTGGGGGGATGGGGGTCTGGTTCAGATACAAACAATGGGCTGAATTATGTTAAAAGCATTGCGTGTGTCTTTAAAAAAGGGCTGGGTGAAAGGGAGCACGAGGGTGCTTGTGTGTGTGAGAGAGGGCAAAGGGTTAGATGTGTAGTTGTGTATGGAATGGGGCCAGATCCAGAAATCTACACACAATAAGTTTGTAGGGGGAAAAAAAGACGTCTTCATTGTTGTGCCACACTTCTACAAAATGTTTTTTTTTAGAGAGGGCATATAAAACAAAAGGCCAAGCCTCAAGATCTAGGTTGTTGTCATTTTAGATTATGAAAGTCTTGAAAACAGAAAGCAAAGAAACCATAAAATCAATGCACAGCAACAATTCCAAGTATCTTTGCCTGACTCCAAACCTGATGAACCTAACCTTTATCAATGCACACTTAACCAAACAAACTCAATTTTAAAGCAAGAGAAGTCCAACTGGCTTGTAGGCCCAATTAACAGCTCTTCAAATATAGATCTTAAGATCAATGTTTTAGCATAGGTATAAACATTCACAAGCATAAAAACAGCTAAGAGAGACTAAAAATTCAGTTACTAAGGACATGTTTGTGGGGTAACAGGTCATGTATGACATTAGCATTCTCTTAAATGCATTTAAGGGTGTTTTGGTTGTTGTTGTTCTTAGGCTACAATAATTAAGAAACAACAGTTTTGTTTATGCAAGCTTAGATTATGTGACGCTTAGATGAAGTGTAGATAATGAAAACTAAAGCAAAAAACTAAAAGTTAAAATATTTTCTATATAGCAGTTTAATTTCACAGCGTCACAAGCATAAAAAAAATCATTAGTAGAACCTCTGTCAGAACGTCAGCCACTTTTACAAGAAAGGCACAGGACAAACTACTGTGACAAGTACATGACCTAGTTTTTCGAAGAATGTAAGCACTTTACATTAAATGCTTAAAAAAGGCTCAAAAGCATATGTCACGGTTCTGTACGTACCTCGGTTCGAGGGTCACGGTTCGATACGATTTCGGTACAACAGAAAAAAAAAGAACAAATCTACTATACTAGGTTTCTTTTCATTTATTTTAAACGGACAGTAGTACAAATTACATTTTTTTCCACCTACATGTGAAAATACTAAATATTATATAAAATGAATGTCATATATAGGCTATAAAATCTGTATATATATACATACAAGGAATAAATACTTGAAATATATTTCATTTAGTTAACTGATAGACAAGGAAAAAAACTGTGCGACACGTAACGTAGCCTATATTTGCGGAGTTTCAGTTCAGTTTTTGAAACTCAAATGGCAGAAAGCGACATCCTATTTGTTTTTTGTTTAAGTTTATTTTGCTGGTATGAGTAAAGTTGAAGTAATCGCGCTGGCGCACACGAACACAAACATATCAGTTCCAGGCTTCTAGCATTGCTAACTTTACAGCGCGGTAGGTACTTTATCAAAATAAAACACAGTGAACCAAACATCAGGCGCCCGCCGCACTGTGAGTTCGGTACGAATACATGTATCGTTACACCCCTAATCAACAGTCATACACATATTTCCATTAAAAAAAAAGTATCGACACTGTTATTTGTTTCAATACTTTAAAGACAGAGAAAGAAAGCAAGAATGTGATTTAACTAGACAGTGTTAAAGTAGAAGGAACAAAATAAATTATATATATACATATATATTTGAAATTATTTTGAACAGTTAACTTTTAAAAGTACTGTTCCCTCTTAATGTTTTTCTTTCTGAGCAAAACCTCTTTTTAGCAGACAGTTCATTTACTTGAACAAAAACATTCTTTATACAGTACCAGACCTGTACCGTGTACACACAAAAATGGTCATCATGCAGTTACACCTTGTAATTTTAAGGTGCTGCGTTTAATTTTCCTGTCCTTTGATGTAACTTAGTACGATATATAATCTAACTGATAAAGTTAAACTGAGACGGTTTGTGACGACCGCGCGCGCGCGTTAATACGTTAAATAATTGTCGTCTAGAGAGCAATACCCATCAAAATGAAATGTTAATCTACTGCATATTAATTTGCAAGATTATGTGTGTATAATATAAAAAAAATAATAATAATTCAAGCATTTAAAGTTTGTTCGATTAAATAATTTCAAGAAACGTTTTATAGCCATCTACCCTGAAACACACATCTACTTTAACGGAGGTGTCTCGAGTAAATCTGTACTGTGTGTGTATGTGTTACTGTAAATGCGAGTTTTGTTTTGTTACTGTGCTGCGCAAGTCGTCCGATAGTTCCGCCACTCAAGCCATTGTTCTGTACAACATGATGACGTTCTTCTCATGTCTTTGCGTTCGCGTTGCCAGGCCTACTTGAACACCCACCTAGAAGGTATTCCCGCAGCGACTGATGATTCTCTTTCTATGAAACCCGTAGACCGCATTCACCGGTTCTAACTCTACAGCGACAATAGCTCTATAGCGGCTGACCCGAACACTGCAATTATTGCTTATTCACTGGTGTACAATCAAATCCCACACTTTAGAATCTGCCTTTTTCCGCGCAGTTGCGACATCACAAGTACGCTCGCATTTTACACTGTTTACAGTATTGTTTGTCTTGTATGTCTGGAAGAGGTCAGGAAGAAATCAGATTTCATAATCTATTCGGGACATTCTTGTTCTAAATGTTGTTAAAAATGGCAGCTTGTACTTTGAAGTTTAATTGAAATTATACAAGTTTCAGATGTGCTAATTATATGAATCTGAAGATTTTGTTGTCAGGGAAAAGGGCCTCTGAGCTTTCAATTAAACACTTCCGTTGCCCACTAGTTAGTAGGGAACATAAAAAAGTGAGTTTTTAGCTATCAATCATATAGTTAACATGGCTGAACAAAAGGATAAATACATTGGGTCCAGACTGGCATTAACACCAGGGCCACTGGACATGCTAATGACTTACGCTGACTCTCTAATTGATCTTTAGCTGTAGATTCCCCACCCCCTCAGAATCAGCCAACTGACAACCATCTGCTTTGTGGACATAAGTAAACAGGTGTCTGCTTCAGAAGCTAGAGAGGCCTGCTGGAGGCTGTGGACTATATTTTACATTTCTAAGACTGCTCTTTGATGTAATTCTACTCTTGAATGCTAATTAAAAAGTGCACTTAGTTTTAGTTCAATAAATAGTTGCATAGCACTGGAAGAGATATTATGTTTATCTGAGGTGATTTTACCAAAAAAAAAATGCTTTTAAGGCCAATTAACACTGCCCTACAAAAAACATTTCATTTGGAACATTTGGAATCAACTATCACTGTACTGACCAGTCATCAGTGTTTCAGAGTAAAAAAAAAAAAACAGTGCCAAAGGTCACTTTTCATCTTTTTTACTTTTTTTTTTGTTTTGTTCCATTGTTTCTGTGTCCTTGGTTTCCAAGTATATTCTCTTTTGTTTCTGTAGTAGCTGATTATGTTCACCTTTGTCTTAGCCTGTGTGTATACACCGCCCTCAGTTTCACTGATATTTGTCCTATCTTGTCTTTATTACTCCTGTTGGTACTCCTGTGCTGTATTTTATCAATATATACTTGTGAATAGATCCTCTATATTTTTGCCTGTAAACAATCCATAACAGTCTGAATGTGTTTTATCTGTCTGTCCATATTGACTGTAAGCCACACAAAAATACAGTCAGCAATTAAAGTGCAATTAAAGCAGTATCAGTCTAACAAACAAACCAATAAGGTACAGAACAAGATAAAATGTGATCAGATGGCTGGAGCATCACCAGCTGAGAACAGTTACAGCTTTGACAGGAGGATAAAGTACCAAATCCTTTTTGTCCAGCAGCTCCTCTGGTATCAAAAGGGCAGCAAAAGGCCACCTTATGTCCATGGTTTCACCTATAGTCTCTTTTTCACTTCAACTATTTACTTTTCCTTTAAAAAATAGAGGGATAATTCCAAGCCTTATATTGAAAGTTCACTTAATAAATGTCACAAGTTAGAATTTTGTGTTTGACAGTAACTGCTAAACATGCAAAATAATTAATAATCTTAATTAATATGAATTATTTTTTAAATGTCATAGGAACTATGTAGAGTCAAACTTAGGTAACTGTGATTTCAAAAAGAAGCATCAGAGATTGGTTAGGCACACCTTAGACAGGTCTTACTTTAATAAGACCCAAACTTTTATGACTCTAAAGTCAGTGGACAATATATAAAAATTAATTCATTCAGGGAATGGTTAAGAGAGTAAGAGTAAAATGTTGAACATTTAAAGAAGTCCACTTCCAGAACAAAAAAAATACAGATAATGTACTCACCCCCTTGTCATCCAAGATGTTCATGTCTTTCTTTCTTCAGCTGTAAAGAAATTTTTTGAGGGAAGCATTTCAGGATTTTTCTCCATATAATGGACTGATATGGTGCCCTGATTTTGAACTTCCAAAATGCAGTTTAAATGTGGCTTCAAACGATCCCAATGCGGTTGTAAACGATCCCAACCGAGGAACAAGGGTCTTGTGTAGCAAAACGATCGGTTACTTTCATTAAAAAAAAACAAAACAAAAAACAATTAAAATACTTTTTAATCTCAAACGCTCGTCTTGTCTTGCTCTCCTTGAACTCTGTGTATTTTGGTTCAAGACAGTTAGGGTATGTCGAAAAACGTCAATCGTATTTTCTCCCTTAACTTCAAAAATCATTTCAAAATCATCCTACAACAATGCAGAAGCACCGACCCAGTCTTTGCAAAGTGAACATGCAAAGAAGATCAAACACCTTTAACAAAAAAGGTAAAACAGCGATATAAGGCGATTTTGAAGTTAAGGGAGAACATGAGATGGGAATTTTTCAACATACCCTAAAACTGTCATGAACCGAAAAAAAAATAAAAGTTCAGGCAAAGCGAGACAAAACAAGCATTTGATAAAAAGTATATAAATTGTATTATTTTTTTAAGAAAATAAACAATTGTTTCGCTAGATAAGACCCTTCTTCCTCTGCTGGGATCGTTTACAATTGCATTTGGGATCATTTGAAGCCGCATTTAAACTGCTGCAGAAAGAAAGACATGAACATCTTAAATGACAAGGGGTGAGTACATTATCTGTCAATTTTTGTTCTGGAAGTGGACTTCTCCTTAAGTGTCTCCTAAGTGTCTGTAAATGTTCTTTCAATTAAACCATTCATTCTGCAAATCAATGGGAATATACTTTGGAATTTATTTAACAAGTGTAATACCTATAAAATAACAAGGACACTCACTTATAGTTGATATTATTAAAGAAAAAAAAAAGAAAGAAAAAGAAAAGAAACTGCATCCCTATTTTAACGGCACTATTACAATGATACTGTGTGACCCAGGTCTTTGGGTAATTGACAGTTCCACAGAAAGAAAAAAAATGACAACAAAGAAATATAACATGACCAGTTCATGGAAATACACTTTCACACATTAGAGTATTAATTCTCAGCCCTTGAATTCCTTGATATAACAAAGACTGAACAAACAAAGCCCTGAATAATAAATGTTCAAAGTTGTGGGATTCAACCACCAAAAAAACAAAAAACAAACAAACAAAACAAAAAAAACAGACAAACAAACAAATCAAACAAACAAAAACCCTAGAGATACAGCAGATCACCAATAGTAGAGCTGTGAACGTAACAGATGACATAGCACTTTTCCTCATAAACTTCTACTCCCTTTCAAAATTTATTTGATGTTTGTGTACCCAAAAGTTTTCTCCACAATGGTGCCAGTGTTTAGGACAGCACAAGACCCTTGAATAGAAATTCATTTTAAGGTTAATATTTGTCATGCTGGGTCCACAGGATCATGAGAGACAGTTAGTTGGTAGATTCATGAGAGGAAAGCATCCTCATCACCAGTTGAGTAGGTTGCTCCGTCCGAGAGTCATGAAATAAACTTGGCTCACCCCTCCAGACCGCACAGAGGCGAAGAACACCTAAAGAAACCAAGTGACAGCAGATGTTAAGATGACATGGCCATATAATTTACAAGCAACAAAGGGTTTTGCCCTCCTCAAAAAATGTGTCACCATTAACTCAGCCCTCACTCCAAACCTGTATGCATTTCTTCTTCACAATAGAGGACAGGAAAAATGTCTCAGTGTGTACATAAAATAAGTCAATGGGATCTATATTTGTTTTAACTGCATACTAAAAAAAAAAAACAAAAAGAAAAATGGTTGGACAAAAATGGTTCGTTCGTTTATCGTTCGTTCCACATTAAATGTACTTACTATATTAATAATAGTTAATTATGCATAATTACATGCAACTAACCCTAAACCAATTCCTAATCTGAATCTTAACTCTACAGTAAGTAAATGTTAATTCACTGCTCAAAAAAATGAAGGGAACACTCAAATCACACAATGGATCTTGATGAACAAAATGTGTAATTCGATGAGAACAAAATGACGGGACACTGGTCAATGGAAACCAAAATCATCAACCCACTGAGGGCTGTTTCAAAATCACACCAAAAATCAAAAGCAAAAAATTTAAGTTACAGGCTGATCAAACTTGCATGAATTTAACAAAGCCACTCATAAATGTCAGAACTAGATCAGAGCATCAGTTCGCTCCTGGACAGTCTCTGGTGCTGCTTGGCGACTTTGGATGCTCTGATATGTAACATCCCCAGGGTTCTTAATTAGATTCAGATTTGGGGAATGTGAGGGCCAGTTAATGGCATCAGTGCCATTCTCATGAAGACACTGCCTACACAGAAACTGCCTACACACTCTGGTCACATTAGGCCAGGCCCGGTGTCCTTCATGCTCTTGAAACTGTGCTGGGAGACACAACAAACCTTCTTGCGACGACACATCCTCCTGGAGGAAGTTGGACTACCTGTGCAACCTAACTAGGTTGCAGTTACTGCCTCATGCAAGTACTGACCCTAACAAAACAAAAGACTAAAGACAAATCTGTAACAAAGAATAGAGAGAAAGCAATTGTGTTTGGCCACCACCTGCCAGACCATGACCTTTTTAGCGGTTGTCTTGCTGTTGCCTCTCCAGTGTAAAGGGGTATTACCCACAGGGGTTGTCACTTTGATTTGCACCAAAGCAGGTAACTGACACACAATCACTTACTCTTTTTAACTGGACAGACTAATATCCCTGATGTTTATTTGACTTGGTGTAATGGTGGTACTGTGATAATTTTTTTGAGCAGTATATTACTTAGTACTTAAAAAAAATAAATAAAAAATAAACACCTTTGGTGATATGGCATCTTTTATGCAATTACTTTGGGGTGCACAAAACACCTGTAGAATATAGAACACCTATTCAATAACATTACTTAAATTACTAAAATCAGCCAGTTACATGACAGATGATCATTTCAGCCAGCAGCATTGTTTCTTTCAAATACTACCTAAACTGATGTTTTTTTTAATGGCCAAAGATGACATCTGTCTGAGTGAAGCATTACAGTTTGGCTAAAAATGATCTCTAGTATAAAAAGGCTGAGGTACAAATAACCTTTTTCTGCCAGGTAAGATATTCTTCTCTTTCTGCATGTAAACAGACAGTCATACAGGATTGGAATGGCATAAAAAATGTCAAAGAGAATGCCCTTTTTTTTTTTTCCCCAAATTCTGTGTGGATGTCCAACCTTGTCATTTCTTTCACAGAGAAACTTCAACCGTTGTGCCCTCTTGTGCATGAACACACCATCCAGGTGACCAGTCTCCACAGAACGGATCTCAATAGCTTTCTCCCCCCAGCCCATGATCTGGTTTGATCTGATGTAAGCTACAAAAAGATGCAGAAGAGTTCAATTAACTGATATATTCCTGACAATCAAAATCAGAAAAAGGAAATACACACATGCCAGATGTTTCTTTCGCTATCTTAGTGAGGACATTGCATAGATTTCTATTATATTTTCTATCAGGTTAATGATATTTTCTATCACCTAACCCAGCCCCTACTTTCCCAACACAGATTCATGTGCAGAACACTAGATTTAAATAAAAAAACATCTTTCGGCTGATTTATAAGGTAGTGAGGGCCAGTAAATTAAAGTTTTTTTGACACACAGACACACATTGTGGTGAGCTGTGGTCCACCTGGCAACTATTAAAAATAAACCATCCACTTGTTCCTGATGCTGGGATCCTTCTGAAGGCTGTACAGAGAAGTAAACAAGCTGTTTAAACAGGACCTGTCAAAGCAAACCTTAATTTGTCCTGTTGTCAGCCAAATATGTCAGAAATTGTGAACAGAACAGGTATCTGTATACTGTCACAAATGCCAGAAACTGTGAACAGAACAGGTGTCTGTCACAACTCATTGATACAGTGTTTCAGATGGAGTAAGTCTCCATTAGTTAACTAAAGAAGTGGATAAAATATGATTTTAAGTGTACTTTGGTGTACAAAGTAGTCAAGCAAATTACTTATGTCACAATATAAGTGAGGACATTTAATCATGACAAGTATAGTTAAAACAATCACACACACACACACGTTTGTTTTTGTGAATTGTGGGGACTTTCCATAGACTTCTATAGATTTTATACTGACCAAACGATATTGTCTATCCCCTAACCCAACCCTAACCCTCACAGAAAACATGTTTGCATCGTTACACTTTCGGATAAACATCATTTACTATTTTTAATCATTTTTTAACATTGTGGGGACCGCAGGCCACACACACAGGACTCTTGTTTTCCACTAGGGAAAAAAAAGCATGTATTCTGTAATTTGAAGTAGAATATAAACCCTCCACAAAAATTCAACTTACCCACAGAAGTGGGCATCTCACCCCACTGCAGCACCACATCTTTGGTGATCCTTCCATAAGTGTTTACATACACGCCTTCATCCTCATAGCATACCAACAGCTCAATGCCTTCTGAGTTTGGGAGGATGATGATGGCATGGGTCTGGATACTCGTTTGAATCTGTGAAAAAGAAAAGTGCAAAGTATTTGATTATTTGTAGAAAGCATGATTGGTCCTTCAAACAGTAATTTCAAACAGTAAAGATCACAATGTTAAAATGGCAAAATTTTATTCAGCAGTCAAAGTCCTAAAAGAGCTTACATGTGTGGGAAGGTAGATGTCATAAACTGCCCCTGAATCCACATCTACAGCATGAAAACCAGAGCAGGAGCCATAGATAACCTTTAATCTTTGACCCTCTTCCACGGTGAGATCAACTAAGAGAGGCTTGTGGACCAGGTCTCCAAATGACTATGAAACAAGATGTCATGTAATGTCATTAAGAGACACAACCACCACTCTGATTTTCAAAAACTTCATTTGTTTCCCTACAACCTGCCATTCAATGTCAAGTCATCTATATTTCTATAGTGCTTTATAGAATACAGATTGTTTGTTGAAAGCAGCTTCACAGAAATACATATTCTTCAACTGAAATGACAGCAGTGTCAATGGTGCAATGTTGTTATAAAAGCAAATTCAATTCAGTTGCAAAGCGGTTCTAAAAAAGACAACAATGCTGTTATGCAGCTAAATTCAGTTCAATGTTGATTCAATTCAGTTCATAACTGTCAATGTTGCAAAATTCATCAATTATGAACAAATTCTGCTATAAGACAATAGTGTCATTATTTATAACAATTCAGTTAAGGTGTCAGTGGTGTACTACTGAATATTAAGTGTTTTTCTACAAACTCTATCAGTTGACAGAAATGGAGAAAAACCTCAAGATAAAACATGCTCAGTTAGGGGATCAGCTCTTTTCTGCTATAAATGAATGGACACTGTTAATTATAGTGCTGCATCATAAGTCAAATTTGTCAAAATTAACAGTATAACCTCATATAAAGCCTAAAGCGCATAACCTCCTAAAGCACAAAGATATGTGATATTTTTTTCATATTTGTCTGTAATTGTTCGGACACAAGAAGCATGAGTCCTTGAACATAAAAAACACTTTGAACAGCAAAAGGGTGAGTAAAATGTATAACTCTTCAAATATGTGTGATCATATCACCAATTTTGTTTAAGGTTGTCTAGAAACACGGGGTGGCTCAACTTCCCCACAGGCTCAAATTATTCTGCTCTCCCCATTAAAACTGAGTTAGGTGGGAAAATGTTGTGACTTGAATATGTTGGGTACTGCACTCACCTTAAAGGCCATAAACTTGTGGTACGGCTTTGGTGCCCAAGCATACACTTCCACTAAATTTTTCAAGGCAATAACCAAGAACTTGATTCTTTCATATTTAACTAGAAAGTGACAAAAAAAAAAAAAAAGTTGAGGTGTTATGATTGTATCCTACAGATTCCTGTTGCACTAACAATGCGTGGCAGTTGGAAACTTACCGACTTTGTAGTGCACACATCCTTCCAGCTCCCCCACTGTAGTCCAACCCTGTTTCTTTTCCACCTCAGGGTCATTATGCAGAATCTTGTTCCTCAGCCATGAGAGATAATAAACTCGCAGTTTGTTCTTCTTTCCTGTGTAAGGGTTACGATTATCGACAGAAATATTCACACAAAAAATGGACAAGAATTTAAACATGCTTTGACAAGTCTGTCATATATTTTCTAACCTGATATTGTCACTAGAATATTAAGGCCTTCAAGAACATCCATTTGTTGAAAACGGCGTCTGTTAATAAGTGGATAAACTTTCCCCTGCCCACTGCGATCAAGAAGCATGAGGCCACTTTCAGTTCCTACCAACAGGTTTACTCCTACATAGGGAAATAAAGAAAGAGTAATGAAAAATAAACAATAGGGTGTCTATTTTCTGTATCCACATGTCTCATTTCCAGTGGGCTATTATTGTGTACTACATACCCCAAAGTGCAGCACACAGAATCTCAGAGTTGAACCTCTTTTTGTATTTGCGGATTTCAGGTGTGTCACTCTGTGGGCGAGTGTTTACTGGGTTTACATTCACCACAGAGCCCTTGCGGGATGGGTCCTGCAGACGTCCATCATTACTAAAGCCTGTTGAGAAAACATACAATCAGCTAGTGTTTTAAAATATTTGGCTATAATATGCATTTATTAAAAATTTAAACGCATTTCACATATTTAAATGTATTAAGAATTTAAATGTACTTCAAGAAAAATATATATTCAATACAGCAAAACTATCGACAGACACTTTAGATTGTCGCCACAATATATATCATCACATAAAAAGTCTCAGATCTTGAAGAAATACTTGCCCATGACTTTAGAATGACTTACCCAAATTGTTGAGGGAACTGCCACTGGATGGGGAAATCTGTAGAAGACGTGGGTCGATAAATGGGGTAAAAGAAGAAGACGACTTGTGTTTTTGCAGTGTGTTGCTGGCAGACTGTGTCTGGAATAAATAGGCCACAAATGAGACAAGAAACAGGATAGAACAAAAAAGGTGATGTGTTTGAGACTCTCATTTAACACGTTGAAACTGGCTACTCATAAAATAAGCTAAAATCTAGTCTCTGAATGATTAACTTAAAGTCCCTAAAATCTAAACTTGCAAGAAATTAAAATGTAACTGGTTTAAGTTATGTCAATTCAAAACCAAACATGATACACTGGTAACTAAAAGGGAAGTACAGATGGCATAAAAGTTAGAAGGTTACAGATGAAATGGTCCCACTATATAAAGTGGCCTTAACAACTTATTGCATGCACTTACTGTGTACATACATGTTTTTACACTGTACCTTTGTTTAAAAAAATGCCTGCATGTAATTACATCTGTAATTAATTTCTGTAATTAAATTTATAGTTACACTGTTGACCCGTCCCTTACACTTTAACCCACCCATACCACCAACCCTGTCCCTAACCCTACCCGTATCCCACCTCAACAGTAGCAAGTGTTTTGCAATACAACATGAATACAATTAGTACATTGTACTGTACTTATTTTTTGATGCAAGTACACAGTAGTTAAGGCCACCTAATATAAAGTTAGTCAGATGAAATAAAGAAAAAAAAATGACAACAGTTAAGAACTTGAATATGGGCACTATTCAGACCCACAAGCATTTATTAGTTGTTTGTGTCCTTAAAACATACTAAGTAAGACTTTTAGACTATCTTGATTTATGAGAAAATAACTTTTTACATACTATATAATGTTATATAATACTTCTGTAGAAGTTTGAGGTACTGCAGGGCTTATATTCTATGGAATGGTGACGTACAGGGAACGTCACCTCATGTTAATAAGAGTTTCCCAAAACTCTTTCTCAGAATTTTTCAGTTCAAAGCCAGTCCTTATTTTCTTCCTGGAACTCCCAGTTTCTCTTAACACCTGCACTCTGCCATTTTGTCAGCAAAACTTTTTTTTTTTTTTTTTGAGGTCAGGCATGTTTGAAACAATTTTTCTTCAGAAGTTAACATTTATAAAAACTACTCTGTAATTGCAGTGGAACAAATAGATGAGTAAAGTATGATGACAAACTTTTTGAGTTAAATTTGATAAGCGTTGGGGGGTTAGAGCATGTCCTAAAAGGCTGAAAACACCTTTAGAACATGTTTTAGCATGCTTGTAGCATGTTTCTAGCTTGTATTAACAGTGCTGCGAGCATGTTTCTAACACATTTTTTGAAGGTGTCATGAATTGAGAAATCAAAATTTTCTTGCTAAAGTTTTTTTTAACAAATAAATTGTCATTGTACTATAAAAACAGCCTGTTTCAGAACTTTCTTGTTAGTCCAAAAACAGCTTATATTGAAACCAAGTTTTAGAATTTGTCATATTACAACACCATAGTGCTACAAAAGACTGCCTCTGCAGAAGATCATGAACGCCTCTTTAGACCAGCCCACCAATTTGCACATGTAGTAGGTAAATAACAGGAGAGACAAACATAGGTTTACTCAACCAAATGATAAAGATTGCTCACAAGATAACAAGACACTGTGCAGTCTTTGTGCTGCCTTCCATTGGATCCCTCTGATTACCAAATGAGGCTTATGACCTGAAATAAGCTTAAAAAATTGCTAAAATCTGACATGCACAGATGAAAGGTCTGTTGTGTACTGCAACACCTATTGTATAAAAAGCTGTTCTTTCAGTCTGGCAGATGTTTATTTAATTCTTGCTATGAATAGACCATTTGCTTGTGATTTCTTGGCGTTTGGTGGGAAGAGGCTTTTACATCCTACCAAGACCTCAAAAATAATGGTTTTGTTAGAAGCAGTCAGATTAGTAAAGCCCACAGAAAGACAGCAGCAGAAATCAGTGCCGAGGCCAGGGGACATACCTCACTGACTATCATCATGTCCATGGCAATCTGGGGGGACATGGATGGGCTGGGATGACTGGATGAGGGGGAGGATGAAGGGGAGTGATGGCTCTGTTGGATGAGATCAGGCAGCAGGTGAATGCGGCCTGCATAGCAGTTTCCCTCCTGGTGGCTCTCACTGTGTGAAGGGCTCAAAGCTGGACCCAGACTGGGTCCAGGAATGGGACACAACTGCTTTCTCTCAGCTATGCTCTGGAACCAAGAACAGGGACAGTTCAGTCTGAACTCAACTAAAAAAGAGAACGAGGGACGAGGGGGTCTGAGGGAAGGAAAGTTTGAACACTGTATTTGGCTTGTTTGTATCTCGTCTTACCCTGCTCTAAATAGTACACCTTTTTTAAACAAAACATAACCCAAAATAAAAAAATTCGCACAGAAAGGATGGGGAAAAACATGGAACACACAACAACAAAATATGTGATATGATATGATAGGATATTATGAAATTGAGTTGAATTGAGAAAATAAATTGTTACAATACCTGTTTAACGATTAAAGTTACATCTTTGCTAGGTGGGGTAGCTGGATCACTCTGTGATTCATCATGAACAAGCATGGTTTTCACTGACTCCGTTTCACCATTACTCAACTTTGATAAGCTGGAGAGGAAAAACAATTTATTCTAATAAGATGTGTGATATCCTGTATAGTTTCCAGAGTAGTGTTTTAATTAATGGAACTGTGTGACATACCATGTCCTTGAGTCCTCTGCCCCTGAAGTGGATTCATCACCCTGCTCCTGCTCCACCATGTCATCATCTACATCTGAATCTAAATCTTCACTCGATGAGGAGTAATCCGTCACTTTATGATGAGGTCGCACATCTTCCACTGCACGCAGCTCCTTGGCCAGAGCGGTGAGATCCTGGAAGTGTGGGAAAAGTCTACATGTAAGAGTCTTTGTCAAAGAGTCTTTGACAAGGCATAAAGAAGCAACACTATAACAGTCAAAATAAAAAAAAAACAAAACACACACATCTCAGTTTCTGCACAACAGCTTGACAAATGCCTTCATTAAACTTCCAAAAAAACAAAACAAAACAAAACAAAACAACAACAAAAAAAAAAAACTTTCATAAGAAGTGGTGTTTACTGTAAGAGAAAATGTACAGCTATTCAAAAAGATCCAAGTGTAGTAAAATTAAATCACATTATTCAACATTCAGAATCGGAAAGAGTTTACACATGAGGAATTTGTTTTGGTGACATTAGCTTCCACAGCACAAACAGAATGACAGTGACAAGACAAGAAACTGCAAATAAAAAGAATACAAAAAAATGTATATATAAAAAATACATAATATACAAAATAGACAGTAGATGGTAAATAAATAAATGTATAAATAGTTTTGTGTATTAAACTTTTTTTTTGCGAAGTTAACAGTTGATGAGATGGATTGCATGAGGGAACAAAGTGTTCTTTGTGCCTGGCCGTTCTGGTGCTCTGTAGTCAAGTCAAGTCACCTTTATTTATATAGCGCTTTTAACAATACAGATTGTGTCAAAGCAGCTTTACAGTATTAAATAGGAAAACAGTGTCATTAATGCAAAAGGACAACAATAAACACTCAATTTTCAGTTAAAGGCAGTTCATCATTGAATTCAGTGATGTCATCATCCAGTTCAGTTCAGTTCAAATAGTATCTGTGCAATCAAGCTGACGATATCGCTGGAAATTAAGTGTGCCCAACTAAGCAACACAGAGGCGACAGCAGCAAGGAACCAAAACTCCATCTGTGACAGGAAAACCTTGTGAAAACCAGACTCAGTCTGGCCAGATGAACCAGGGGTTTTCAATATTTTTTGAAAGCGACCCTAATTTTTCCTTTTTAAATTGACATGATCCACCTATTACACACACATATATATATATATATATATATATATATATATATATATATATATATATATATATATATATATAGATAGATAGATAGATAGATAGATAGAGTGTATATATATAGAAAGAAAGAGATATGTCAGTCATTGCGATTTCGAGAGAATCCCCCATTTATATGCAGATGTCATTCCTGAAACTTGTAGCACGTATGCCACATTGCACACAGAACTGAACTTGGCGAGTGGATTCTGACACACGAAACGCCTCTGATTGGCAATTACATTCCAGAAATCAACAGATATGTCTGTGATTGGTTACAATGTTCAAAACTTCAAAAACTGAGCACAAACACAAATACAAATACACGTTGGACTCTGCCGTGAGTAGGCTGCCACCTACTTTCGTTTTGTTGTTTAAGTTTATTTACTTATTAAAGTTTGCCGGTTCCCGCTCGCTTCCTTTTTAAATCTTGAACTCTGTTACAGACATATACAATTTCCTCAAATCATCCTGGCGACCTATCTTTTAAGCTTTGCGACCCACCTAAGGGAGAGAAGAGCGGCACCACCCCTGGAGAGATGAAGACAATCTCATTTCAACAGGTCAGGTCTGCCCCAAAAACTCCAACTGTCCAATTGTCTATGAAACCTATGTTATTCTGCGGGCACCACTTAGACATCCAGCCACTGAGTGACGGCAATCTGCTATGCATCTCGTCACCACGGTAATCAGGGAGGGGACCAGAGCATATTACAGTGTCTGACATCGTACTTGCAAGTTCACACACCACTTTGACATTATTTTTAGTGATCTCCGACTGGCGAAGTTGAACATCATTAGTGCTTATGTGAATAACAATCTTACTGAATTTACATTTAGCAATAGCCAGCATTTTTAAATTTGCCAAGATGTCAGACGTCTCTAAGTGGGGACAATTTATGACATGTGAATCCTTTACTGCCGACAGAGATAAACTGTACATGTGGCAAGCGGTGCAAATAACAATAGCAGGAAAAGAATCCAGTGATTTGTTAATTCCCTGGCATTTTTTTATTGCATACCAATCACATTTGGCAATGTTGAATTATGAGTGCAGTTCTTAGAGAGTGAGGAGGATTGTACCAGTAATTCGCTCAGCACTGTAGTCTTCTGAGGCCAGTTTTGGTAGCTGAACTGAACCAAACAGTTATAGAAGTGCAGAGAATGGATTCAGTGACTGCAGAGTAGAATTGCATCAGCATCTCCTGTGGCAGGTTGAACTTCCTCAGCTGGTGAAGGAAGTATAGCCTTTGCTGGGCCTTCTAGCCAATGGAGTCTATGTGGAACTCCCACTCCATGTCCTGAGAGACGGGGGTGCCCAAAAATCTGAACCAATCTCTACTGCAGCCACTTATCAACTTATTTTCTTTTTATTATCTGTGTCCTGTTTGTCACTCCCATTCTGTTAGTGCTGGAAAAGAGTAGTGGGGAGAGAAAACATTCCCGGGGGGCACCAGTGCTGATCATACAGGTGCTGGATAAGAATTTTCCCAGCTTTACCAGCTAGTGCAAGTCAGGAAGCTGGTGATCCACTGACAGATGGAGGTGGGCACAGAGAGCTGAGTTCATTTGGACAGGAGTTGGTTTGGGATGATTGAAGATTGAGTCCACAAACAGGATCCTCACATAAGTCCCAGATGTTGAAGGATACAATGCAGTCTCATGTTGACTGCATCATCCACCTCCACCTGCTTACAGAGACCTATTTGCTTGGTAAGCAAACTGCATTGGGTCCAGTGATGTCCTTCAAGTGGGCCAGTACCAGTCTTTCAAATGACTTCATGACCATAGATGTTAAAGCCACATGTTTGTAGTCATTTAGTCCTGTTCTGTGTTTCTTTGGGATGGGGATGATGGTGGAGCGTTTGAAGCATGAAGGGACTTCGCACAGCTCTTGTGATCTGTTGAAGATCTATGTGAAGATGAGGGCCAGCTGGTCAGCACAGGATTTTAGACAGGCTGGTGTAATGCCATCTGGGCCTGGTGCTTTCTTCTTCTTCTGGGGGGTAACAGTGGTCCAGTATATTACAGTCTCTGGTTGGACATGTAACGTACTGTCTGTATTTTGGCAGTTCATGGGAGAGATTTGCTTTATTAAAGTCACCAAGAATGATTGTAACAGAGTCCGGGTGTTGTTGCTCTATGTCTGTGATTTGCTGAGCCAGTTGTTGAAAACTCCCACGGCGAACAGAATGGCTTACAGTTGATGAAAAGCGCTTCTAGATCGGGACAGTAGTGTAAGTGTACCCATTAAGCCCGCCAAAATTTAAAGTTTGTTTTTTGTTTTTTTAACCCAGAAATGAAATAAGGAAAATGCAGTTTCTTCTATAATGGTTCAAACACTGATTAATAGAATGAGCAGACACAAACTAATTTTCATTATTCAAAATTCTTATTTAATGAAAAAAATCATAAAATTATATAAAGCTTGATTTTTAATGTATATAAATGCTAAAATTATTATTATTTTTTTTTTTAAGCTTTTTAAGCATCTCTATATAGATGCTATAAGCGCCCCATCACGCTATGACGTGGCTAACAGTATGAAAATCCATGGCTTCGATATCTTGATCTTGATCCTTTTTCACACCTAAAACATGTATGAAATACTCTTTCATATTTGTTTGCAATGAACTGTATCCAGAGTCGGTTCTATGGGAGTGCTAGAGAACGAAATGAAAGCAAGAGAATGTCTGTTGAAGCTGTAAAAATAGGATACTAGCGAAAATATTTTCCATATGGTCCAGTGTGTATTTGTGTTTGAACTCTGGAGAGCTTCAAAGGTTCGCACTTAAAGGTTCGATCAATAGCCAATTAATAATAATAATAACAAAGTGTGACATGATAAATAAGATATTCAGGTAAATAAGAGATTCATTGTGCAGTGCAGAGCTTCACTGATTATAACAGAACTGCTTTCTTCGCTAAAATTAATTCAGAATTTCTCGTGATGCTAAGAGGACCAGTGACCGCTTACACGCTGCAAAGTTTCGAGAGTGACATCTGCATATAATTGCCGCATTTATATGCGGTTGTCACAATCAATGAACAGGGCAAAAATATGGCAAAACAGATGTAGGGCAAGTGTATACATTAAAAACACTTAAACTTAGATTTTGGTGGGCTTAATGGGTACACTTACCCTATATTAAGGCTAGAGCAGCCTCACTAATTTCAGAAGCACCCTCAGTGATTTGATTGTGAAACAAGACCTGCCTGTGTCCGGAGACTATAATTTTATACATTTCTATATTATATATATTTACCCCATATATTAAAGCCGTTTGTAGTGCTCTAACACGATTTACTATAGCTACGTGCTTTGAGCGACCATGCATGGACCTCTGATACCGTGAACCAGATAGCACACAAAATTATCACAAAATAATACCCCAATATATAACTTCATGAAGATAAAGTTCCTAGGATCCTGCGATGTCTATTTTAAAATAATATCTGCATTAGTCTCTGCATTGTTCCAGAGATGGCTCTATACAGTTCTCAGCTGAACATGCAGGATAAGTATTACTTCTAATTTGGCCAAAGAAAACTTGTTAAAATGGACATTTTTCTATATTCATTTGTGCATTTTTCAAAAGTTTGATAAAGATGCAAAAAGCATTTTACTTTTTCAGGTTGCATTCTCTGTGTAAGGTTCTAGTTTCATTTTTGGTTTTCAGCATAGCATTTAAAAAAAAAACAACAACAGTTCTTTTGTCAATTTTTTGTCATGGTTATAAAACGAAAAATTAATGGACACAAAAGTACACAGACCAAAGTCAAAAGTCTGGCATAGGCTTAATGGTAGTTTGGCACCATTTAAGCCTGCATGTGTTCCAAATAAGCCCACATCATGATTTATTCACAAAATATATTTTATATATTATATATATATATATATATAATATATTTTATATTATATATATAGTCAAGTAAAACAGTATATTTATTCGGTGACACAGAAGTGTTTTAGAAATTCCTTTTACTAATGTTTGCTAGCACTCAGCACCTGTACTAATAACATTTAACCCCAGCCCCATAGGACCTGTAAGAACTGTAATAAACTAGTCCAATCACGTTTAGATCACCTCACCTCACATTTCTTTCTTCTTACCTTTTAAACTTAGCCTATATAACATAATCTAGCTTCTTGTTTACAGTCTACTTAAAGACACTCTCAAATCTTGCTCTCTATCACTGAACTCCTGAACTGAAAGACTTGCATGAAGCTTAAATATATTGTGGACTAAGCATCATAGTAATTTTCACTAAGCTCACATTAAGAAATGTTAAGTTTCTTTCATTTAAGGTTAGCTTGTGTTGACTGTAGTTTGCATGCGTTTTGTGGCGTTACACCTTTAAAGCCCATCTTTAAAAAAAACAACTGCAAAACAATTCATCATGTATTTATTTGTAAATTAATGTTAAATGAATAATACGTTTAGTGTTTGTAGTTTACATGCTTAATTCTTTGTTAGTCTAACTTTCAGTAAGGCTAATGGTTTGACCTGGATATTAGGCTTTGTGTTCAAGTCACTAAAACAATTTTTTTCCATTTAAAGAAAAATTATATAAAAAGATAAAAGTACTATTTTTTCATACACAAAAAACAATACGTGTATCTCTTATTTGACATAATATCAGTGCACTTAAAAAATGGCTGAAAATTGCAGAAATGTGTTGATTTGTTTGAGTCCCAAAACAGAAGTTTTCTGTTACAGCACGCTCATGAGTGGGGCTAACTTGACATTGCCAAATGTGACTGGTATGCAATAAAAATGTTAGGGAATAAACAAATAACTGGATTGGTTAAAATAATAACTAGCATAAAATATGATTTTCCCTTTTTTTTATTTGACTTCAGAGTTGAAAGTAGGCTTAAAACCTTGATCCTGAAGGCCTGGTGTCCCTGCAGAGTTTAGCTCCAACCCTGGAGAAAAAAAAATACCAACCTGCATTCTGAAGACATTGATTAGCTTGTTTAGGTGTGTTTGATTAGGGTTGGAGCTAAACTGTGCAGAGACACCAGCCCTCCAGGATCAAGGTTCCCCACCCCTGGCTTAAAGGGTACATGGGCTTAATGGGTACACTTACCCTACATCTTCTTTTGCGCTGTTACACCACCTTTGGTTGATGTAAAAGCATTTCCCACCACCATGCGATTTCCCCGCTGATTCTGCATCGCGATGCGCTCTAAACAGCTGGAAGACCGGTAGATGTAGTGCGCTCTTTTAGCCAGGTTAGCATTTGAAAAGTCCATATTTATTTGAGAGAGCAGAGGAAGTTTGTCCATTTTGTTGGGTAGAGAGCAGAGAATTGCCAGATGGATACTAGGCAGCGGCGTTCTAAAGCCACGCTGTTGGAGCTTGACAAGTGTGCTTGCTCGCTTCCCACGTTTGCACGTCTTGAAACGCTTGAACAATGCCGCTGCTCTGCCGACTACAATGTCCCGCAAAATATATGAATAGTCGAACACCAGTGAAATACTGGGTGGTGTGTACTGACAAATGTTTAGCAACATTGCAGAAACTGATTGCAGGAATATAGCTAAAAACAGGACAAACTAACATAAACAAAAATAACTGTGGAGCTTCGGCACCTTTGGCCATCTGCAGCACCATCTTGCTCACTTCTTGATCAACTGGACACAAAAACATGTCATCCAACTCACCGATTTTACCTAGTTTATATTGTCAGAGGAATTGATTGATTAATGGTTAAGATGATCACAGTGAACAGCACCATGGAAAGTCCATAAAATTCCAAAACATCAGATAATGCAAGAGAAGAGAGATCTACAAATCAAATTCAATATGAATGTATCTATCAATCACTTCAATAGAAACAACGTGTCTGAATATGAAGCCTTTTTGACATATTTGCGCACCAACAAATCGGATAATTTGACAAAGTATAACTATTACTTACAGCATGTCTAGCTGGTCTTACAAAGTCTTTCTTTTTTTCTGACTTCTTCCCAGCAATCTCTGGCCGCTGCATTGGTGAGCCCTCAGACTTTGAAGAGGCTGAAGAATGAAAGAGCACAAGAGTCATTTTCAGGTAGACAGGTGGGACACATCCAGATCACTTTTTGCTCCTTGCGTACCACTGCTCTGCATATTTTTTGTGTCTCTCTCATTTAACATACCTGATTCAGATAACCAGCTCATTAGAAGAGAGCTCCATGCATAAACTATGTTCCGATTGACAGGGTTCCTATACAGTGTTCTGTGGTCCCTACTCCCTGAACATGGGAATCTGTTGTGGTTTACTTCACTTCAGAACATTCATTCACAGATTTGCGCTTCGCCACTGTGTCCGTGTTCACAAACAGACGAAACTTACTAGAAAATTGTGAAGTGTGACATAATATACCTCTGTAAACAAATACATATCTAAATTTATGTCTTGCACATTTTAATGCCCTTTTAATGGAACATATACACTCCCTTTAAACTGGATTCATGGCAGAATATCCTGTGTCCACTTTGCAGAATAGAACAAACATCTGAAGTGATAAGAGACACATACAAAATGTGCAGAGCAGTGGTAAGCAAGGACTGGAATTGAGAACTGCTAGACTAATTTATACCTCTTAAATTGGTTTATTAAAATAAAAAGTTAAATGAGGGCACATTATAACTCAGGACCTCTGATTCTCACAATGAAAATACTACTAAAATTATCAAAACTAGTTATTGATTCATGCATTTTTATGCATGTATATATAATCCCATACAGACATACAGAATCCCAGAACTGAAAATAGCAGAAGTAACAATGAAGTTCAGTCATGACAACTCTCAGAAAGGACTGTAAAATCTTTATTCATGCAAACAGAACGTGCATAAGTTTGGTCTTGGCGAACTAGATCTGCTACGCCGCTGCTGCGGAACAAGAAGACTTCCTTCAGCTAAATGCTCAAATCCTAAAATAAAAGGAACATGCTGCTGTTGCATTCAGAATACGTAAAGGTTAACGCACAGTAATGAGTATGTGAACCCAACTGGCTGAGAACACTGAACTGAATGAACCAATTAGAGCGCAAATAGAGAATAGAGAATAGAGAATAGAGAAAATAAATGTCATATGATCACTTGACTGGGTCAGCAAGAACAAGAGCTGCCTCAAATCATTGTGAAACCAGTTAACGATAAATAATTTTATGTCAACAAACAGGCACTAAATGCGCTATTTGAACAGTAATTTAATAAATTATTGAGATTTTTTTTATCTAAAAGTTGTCATGAATTTGAGAAAACACATTTTCCCTTTTCACATATATGACATTGCCCCCCAATGTTGTTTAGATTGTTTATAGTAAAAAAAAAAAAATAATAAAATAATCATTTAGGTTTTGTTAGAGAACAGACACTACAATAAAAAAAAAACTGAACGCAGTTGTTGCAGGGTGTTGAACGCCAGTCACATCACAGATCAGCAGCAGGAGTAAGATTTCATTTATCATGTGGAGAGAGTGAGTCGAACTGATTGACAAGAAGAGTGAGGTGAGAAAGACAAGACGATGGCAGAAGATTTAGTTTTGAAACGAAATGCAAAAATGCCTGTTTGGCAATATTTTGGATTTTGAAAAGCCTGTTAACTTTTGCCGTTTATTAGGTGATTTTAGAAGGTTTTTTAACATTCATTTCTTATTTATTTGGTGTTTGCCACAGTCAGAAAATGGTTTTTTATTTCTAAATTATGTTTTTGATGTAAAATACTACTAACATTATGGGTGCACTTTGGGAAACATTATAAAATAAAAATCCCACTGAGATCTTACAGCCACCACAAATTTCAATGCATTTACCAATTAACAATTTTGCTGTTGACCATTAATGATTAAATTCCTCTATACAAAAAGCAACAATTACTTTTGTTAAAGATTATAGCATGTCAGTGTTTTATTTTTACTTTTTTATTGGTGACATAAGAGCAGGGGTGTCCAATCCTGCTCCTGGAGGACCACTATCCTGCAGAGTTTAGCCCCAGCCTGCTTCAACATACTTGCCTGGAAGTTTCTAGTGAGTATGAAGTATGAAGTATGATTACTTTGGTTTTAATTAGGGTTGGAGGTAAACTCTGCAGGACAGTGGCACTCCAGGAACAGGCTTTGATACCTGCATGAGAGTGTTGAATTAGTATTCATGTCGGTGTGCTATTTAAAAAAAAAAAAAACTACTCACAACGGACCCTGAACTTCTCCCCTGAGCTGGCCTGTGATCCAGTCTGAGAGCTGGAGTTACTGGAGCCAGAAGAACTCCCACTGCCTGGTCTAGATGAGAGCTGTTCAACCCGCTCCCACAGCAGTCGTGGCTCCATGTTACTAAGAGGAAGAGAGGTCAAAACACAAATTTACTGAAATTTTCTTGAGAAATACAAACCTTTACATGTAATGTCAGAGGTGAATATTTTGCACAGAAGTTATGTTAAAAAAAAGATCACACATTCCAGCATTCCTCTGTCCAGCTTGGTTGTTATGCTGCCCAGTTTGTAGTGGAGAATCTCGACGCGACAACACAGGAGATCTGGATGTTGTTCTTACTGGCACCTTGCAAGAAAGGATCTTGTGAATATTACATACATATTACATTTGATTTTAAAGCAATTAGCTCAAATAATTTTTTGTATAGCAACAAGCAGCATTATCAGGGATCAAGCAGTTTTTAAAAATTACCAAACACTGCAAATTTAAAAGAAGCTGTCTTGATGCTTGGTGGTGCATGTCAACACAGTCAAATAGTGTTTTAGGTCCTCTTTAGTTGTTGTACCCTGTAGCATTGCAATTCATATACTTTTTAATTCATATTACTTTTTTTTCATGTATACCAAGTTTTGTTAAGGTTGTATATTGCAATAGCATGATACAGACTAGGGACCATATCATACATGCCAGTATTCATCATTTGTTTATTTGTTTATCTTTAAACATCATGCCAGGTTCTTTGTATGGCAAGAAAATTTTGTGGTGAGAAAATGTTATAGTAAAACTTTATCAGGTTTTTCTATTTTTGTTAATATTTCTAAAATTATTTTTGGTTTCCATATTTCATGGCAAGCAAATAGTTTCTGTCACCTATAAACATTAATTAATACACATATAATCACATTAACTATGATCAATGACAGATCAACCACAATTGCATGACTCCTGATAACAAACCTTGTTTGTTTGTTCTTGTGAACAAACAAACAAGGTTTGTTTGTTTGTTCTTGTGATGGCTCTCGTGCATCAAGCAAGCACATTTCCATTATATATTAGCGGTGGTAGAAAAAAATCAATTCCGATGCGATTGTCTCTTCGCGATTCTGGGCTTGTTTTTCCCCCGCATATGGCACGTGAGCGTGCTAGAGACGTGGCGGGCTTCACTGCACAGAATTTGCGCTGTGAGACACGTGCGCATTGCTTGACAGTGTGTGCTTCCACCCACCATGTTTTACTTTAGATATACTTGCATCAATGCTGTTTGGAATGCAGTACTATTAGATGCACGAAACTCGCGCACTGACAGACTTTCAGGTGCGCTTTGTGTTTGTTGTCGTGAAGATCGATTGCGGCTGCGGTTAAATGCACTTGCATTTACGAATACTTTTATACGAAACTGATGTTCACATAGCCAGATATGTTTTCAGAGCAGGACAAAACATCTGATATATCGAAATAGATCTGTACATTAAGGCCAAAGTATACTTCAATTTTTACACGTACGCGAGGGACAGCTTACATCAGAACAGTACGCGCACCACCCGATTTTTATACGCGCAGGTCGTGGCATTTAAGTTATTTTGAAGTAATCAGTCGTTCCACCAGGAGGCAACACTGTCCGGGCCGATTATTTCACAATAGAAAACGAAAGTAATAAGACGGAAAAACAACAACAACAACAAAACAGCAAAGACCGCAACAACAAAAAACGCTCACAATAACCATCGCTTGTGAGCGAGAGGACATGAGACAGCCCAGCTTTGGTTTAAAAGAGTTTAAAAATATGAGATGTCAGTCATGACAATGTGGAAAAATAAAGCAGACACTGGACACGGATGAAGCTTTCTATAGCGCATGTGTCGACCGTCCGCGTTCGCGTACAACATCGGCTGTACGCATGCGCTAGCGTACCCGTACAAAAACAAAGTATACTTTGGGCTTTAGTGTGAATGCAGTCTGTTAAAACTGCCACTGTTTATGATCTCATCAGTAATAATCAACCGACAATAATGCTGAGGAAAAAAGAAAAACCTATAACTATTGTCTGTAAACTTTCGGATACTTAAAGAACACTTATTTTAAATAAGTGATTGTTTTAAAAAGTAGCCTGCTTATATAATAAAAAAAAAATGAAGTAAATTTTGCACAAAATAAATTTGATATAAAATTGATATGAAAATGTAGCCATATGCAGTAATATTGAAAACCAAGAATGTAAGGCATTGTGATACTGAGTTGATAATGAAAATCGTAATTGAATTGAATCATGAAACCAGTGAAGATTCACACTCCTACTTTTAAGATGGCAATACTGGCATACAGAGATTCCAACTATAAACAAAAAGCATAGCATTGGTTAAAATGTATGCTTGTAAAGACATATTTGCACAGCAGAAGAATTAATTGGGGAAAAAAATGTAGATCAAGAATCGTTTTGGAATCAGACTGTGACTCCCAGAATCGGATTGTGAAGTGCCTGAAGATTCCAATCCCTAATATTTTATATATATAAAATATCAATAAATGCATCTCAATAAATTAGAATATCGTGGAAAAGTTCATTTATTTCAGTAATTCAACTCAAATTGTGAAACTCGTGTATTAAATAAATTCAATGCACACAGACTGAAGTAGTTTAAGTCTTTGGTTCTTTTAATTGTGATGATTTTGGCTCACTTTTAACAAAAACCCACCAATTCACTATCTCAACAAATTAGAATATGGTGACATGCAATTAGCTAATCAACTCAAAACACCTGCAAAGGTTTCCTGAGCCTTCAAAATGGTCTCTCAGTTTGGTTCACTAGGCTACACAATCATGGGGAATACTGCTGATCTGACAGTCGTCCAGAAGACAATCATTGATACCCTTCACAAGGAGGGTAAGCCACAAACATTTATTGCCAAAGAAGCTGGCTGTTCACAGAGTGCTGTATCCAAGCATGTTAACAGAAAATTGAGTGGAAGGAAAAAGTGTGAAAGAAAAAGATGCACAACAAACCAAAGAACCGCAGCCTTGAGATGCTTGTCAAGCAACATCGATTTAAGAATTTGGGTGAACTTCACAAGGAATAGACTGAGGCTGGGGTCAAGGCATCAAGAGCCACCACACACAGATGTGTTAAGGAATTTGGCTACAGTTGTCGTATTCCTCTTGTTTGGGGTGCAATGTCATCTGCTGGTGTTGGTCCACTGTTTTTTAAAAACCAAAGTCCCTGCATCCATTTACCAAGAAATTTTAGAGCACTTCATGCTTCCTTCTGCTGACCAGCTTTTTAAAGATGCTGATTTTATTTTCCAGCAGGATTTGGCACCTGCCCACACTGCCAAAAGCACCAAAAGTTGGTTAAATGACCATGGTGTTGGTGTGCTTGACTGGCCAGCAAACTCACCAGACCTGAACCCCATAGAGAATCTATGGGGTATTGTCAAGAGGAAAATGAGAAACAAGAGACCAAAAAATGCAGATGAGCTGAAGGCCACTGTCAAAGAAACCTGGGCATCCATACCACCTCAACAGTGCCACAGACTGATCACCTCCATGGCACGCCGAATTGAGGCAGTAATTAAAGCAAACGGAGCCCCTACCAAGTATTGAGTACATATACAGTAAATGAACATGCTTTCCAGAAGGCCAACAATTCACTAACAATGTTGTTTTATTGGTCTTATGAAGTACTCTAATTTGTTTTGTATTGAGATTTGTTGAGTGGGTTTTTGTTAAATGTCAGCCAAAATCATCACAATTAAAAGAACCAAAAGACTTAAACTACTTCAGTCTGTGTGCACTGAATTTATTTAATACACGAGTTTCACAATTTGAGTTGAATTACTGAAATAAACTTTTCCACGACATTCTAATTTATTGAGATGCACCTGTGTGTATATATATATATATACACAGTACTGTGCAAAAGTCTTAGGCCACTAGTATTTTCATCAGCTAAAAAATGGTTTAAAGTCAGTTAAAGTTGGTCTTTTGCTGTAGTGTGTCAGTAGGAAATATCAGATTACATTTCCAAACATTAATTTTGCCATTAATCATAATAATCCAGTGAGATTTTTGTTTGCACAAGGAGTCTGACAACAGCGAGTGCTCTGCACAGAGATCTGATCTCATCATCATCCAGTCTGTCTGGAATGACATGAAGAAACAGAACAAACTCAGACAGACTAAATCCAGAAGAACTGTGACAAAGTCTCCAGGATGCTTCAAGAAACCTACCTGCAAAGCTGCAGCACTGTTAAAAGTTTTAGGCACTTGCGTAAAAATGCTGTAAAATGAGGATGCTGTCATAAATAGATTTTCTTTATCAATTACCTTCTATTAACTAAATGAAATCAACATTTGGTGCGACCATTCTTTGCGTTTACAGCAACTTTTGCCCTAGGTGCACTTGCGCAAAATTTTCCAGGTAGCTTTGCAGGTAGGTCTCTTGAAGCATCTTGGAGACGGTGCCACAGTTCTTCTGGATTTACTCTGTTTCAGTTTGTTCTGTGTCTTCATGTCATTCCAGGAAGACTGGATGATGATGAGATTAGATCAGTGTGGAGCACTGGCTGTTGTCAGACTCCTTGTGCAAACAAAAATCTCACTAGATTATTACAATTAACGGCAAACAGAATGTTTGGAAATGTAAACCGATATTTTTTACTGACACACTACAGCAAAAGATAGAAATAACTTACTTTAAACCATTTTTTAGCTGGTGAAAATGCTAGTGGCCTAAAACTTTTGCACAGTACTGTATATAGCCTAAATAATGTGTTCATTATACAAAGCGATCATGTCTTTTAGCAGATGGATTAAAGCACTCAATTCATATTCATTCTTGTGTGATGTCTTTATGAACTTTTTAAAGCTTGAAAGAAGAGGTATTTAAAAAAAAAAAAAGTGGGAGCATCTTCCGGTTCAAAGTAAACAAGCAGGACGTGACACTCATTCATTCAACAGTTGACAGGAGTGACGGGCAAATGAAGCCTCGTGAAGCACCAAGAATTTCCTCTGACTATTTCGGGAAAAGATTAAAAGCTTTCGAGAGTGTGCGATCTGGTGGTTAGTAAAAAATAAAGCAGCCAAAAACCTGTGAAGCTCTGAAGAAGCATTCACCACAATATCCATAGATCGATCTATGTTATATGCACAAATAAAAGCCTAACCGTGTGTGTTTGTTTGTTGAATTCCTGACTCTGATAAATTGATTTACCCATTGAACAGTGCCATTAAATGCCAGTACGAATATCAATATGATGTAATAGAAGAATAATGTACACATATATTAACTGCATATGGCATATATTTAAATTTCCTGAAATAATTTGTATTCTTCATATTACTTGTATGACTGGGTATTTAAAAATGTAATTATTAAATAGGTCCCAATGCAAATGTACACGCAAAGTAAGATCTGGGGGTCGAACATTAGGACACGCAAAGTGAATCGCGCACATGTCTGGACAGAAAGTGAGGCTTCTACAAAAGGAATTTCTACGTTAACAAGCCTCGAATCGAGGCTTCATCTGGCATGCCCTTTAACACAAGCTCTGATGTCTCGGTTCAAATGTAATTTCACTAGTTAACAGTAATTTTAGTTTAGCGATCCAAACTTGCTAATGATGCGGGAACACAAATTCGAAAAGCATATGTTGTCCATAAGAACGTAATGATATCTCTTATGAAGGTGTGCATCTTTACAAAGTAAACAATGGTCTAAAAATCAATTAACCTCTTTGCAAATTAGCACACAAAATACCATTGGTATACTACGTCCACCGCCTCACCGGAAGTTGTACCCACATTCTCCCCCCCCGGAAAACTTGTGGATACAATTTCAGAGTTATGGGTGAAAACTTAAATGTATTCATCATAATGCCACTTAGTACCAGACAGATGAAAATTAATCCATGGTTTTCTTACCCTTGGGGGCACCTCTTCATCAATGGTCTGCTCAGGGGCCTCGGGGCCCCTGGACTGAGAAGGAGGTTGTGGGTGGTCAGGGTATGAAGGGTGCACTAGGTGGTGCTGGTGAGAGGAGTCCTGAGAGCGAAGATGCAGATGTGTAAAACTAGGAACAGGATCACTGAAGGACTGGGAGCGAGACACAGAGGGTCCAGATGAGTTGATCTTTAGAGCAGCTAAGTGAGACCACTGGACCTTTGAGGGAGGGGGAGAGAACAACAGGAAAGAGTGACATGGAAGGTAAACAAACTGAGCAGTCAAGGAGTGAGCCACTGTGAAAGACACTGTGATGACACAGTAAGCATTACTTGGGATGGGAGATAAAACTTTGACTTTCTGATGCATTGCAATTGACCCTTTGCAAAGCCCCGCCCTCTTAGTTACTGTTGATATGTCCGACAAGCCATAGTACTCTCAAGCCACACATCACACAGTGAAAAACATATCACAGAGCAAAGAGGAAGATGACAGCGCGCCAACAGACAAGACAGAGCAGGTTATTTTACGTATTAAACAAAGTCTCAGCTTTCAAATTTTGTCAATTTGTAAGAAATTCAAAAAATAAAATGTTTTGTGGCTCTTTAATGTGTCATGACAGATTGCTTTAGCTTCAGTTCAAGCGACACATAAACAGATCATCAGATCATCCTTTATACTAATTATAGCATGAAATAAACATGAATAAACATAAAACTGTATTTTGTTTCAACCACAGAAAGACGTCATTACACAATTTTTCAAGTTCTTGATTGACAGGCAATCTAACAAATCATTTTGCCGAATCTGCCATTTTGTCAGACAAACAAATCAGACAGGAAGGTAAGTTAACATCAGTGGACTTGAACTTGAAAAATGGTGTAATGACCATTAAAGAGAGAACTGACCCTTCTCAGAGAGTTTGATTACTCTCTGCGAAGGGTCAATTCTCTCTTTAATGTTTTTGAGCTCGTTTTTTTATATGCAGTGCTACTTGTGCTAGAGGCAGCCATATTCTTCTTGCTGGCAATTACACACTGTACTGGCTAGACCAGCCAGTTGCAACTATGCTTGTACTATGCTAAGACTGTGTCTTAGCAACTGGTTTGATCAAATAGCAGTTAGGCAAGGAGTAATCAGTTTCACTTTTCACAGAATCAGAATTGGATCAGATCGTGAGATTCCCACCCCTAGCCATTACTGCGTGTTTACACCTAAGAAAAAGACATGCTCTATAATACAAACACACAAAGTAACTGAACAGACACAAAGGTATTAAATTGGTACCCCTTATGAGTTGACAATTACACTTTTAGGTTTAAACAACTTGAATATCTTTCTTATAATTGAATTGGGTTAAACAGAGACATAGAGACAGATGGCAGAAGAAAAAAACAGGAGTGTTATCTCAGGTTACTTGTGGTTCCATAGGCCTGTGCATGCCTGAGGACTCAGTGGAGGAGTTTCCATTGGAGTGCGGTTCAGATCCTTGTGGCAAAGGAGTCTGTTTGGGTGGAGCAGCGTGAGGGGTGCCCTGAAGATTCTTACGATACCTTTCATCAGCCTAGGAGAGGGACAAACAGGGCGGGGAAAAAAACAAAAACAAAAAACAAACAGCAGGTGTCAAGGCAACAGACAGGATATGTTCCTCATGACATCATGTTAATATTTGACTGAGACAGAATGGATAAGTGTGAATGATACAACAGAGGAAGCTATATTATGACAAAATCTGTGTAAAGCACATCATCCAAACACTATTCATGCCATCGTTTGCCAACTTTTTTTTTTTTTTTTTGGAAAAAATATAAAGGTTTCAGGATAAAAATGCTACAAGCGGCATTAGTACATGTTAGAGGAGTGCATTGTGTGTACATGTGTTCAGGCCTCCCATAACACTACAGAGAATAATCCGTTTGGTAAATGGATGGGTGGACTGCATGAATATCTTTCTAGGCCAGGGCTCCAGGCCATTTAAGAAAAGGAAAGGAAAGGACGTGACGTGTGGCCAAGTATGATGCCCCATTGTAGATTTTAGCATCTCAGTGTATTAGTATAATGTTGAAGTTTGATGTAAATTGCACGAATCCCTTGGAAGAGTATTTAAAATTGAGACCAAGCTGCTTTTTTCAAGATGTCAAAGGACAAACTTACTGTACTATTGGCTATACGGGGTGTATCCTTGAGCCTTCATTATTATCTCCTAATAACAACAGCTAATAATTTTGAACAATAACTGAAGTATGTGTGGCCGTGGTGGGCATACATTTAGAGAAAACAATGGCTTTGACACTTTGATCTTATCTACTTGTCATGTCCAGTGTATGACACCTTATTGCACAGCTAAATCTACAAATCCAACAATCTTATATTGCACAAACCAACAATCACTATAATTTAAAGAATAAACATAATTAGAACATTAAACACAAAGTCATTATCCTGAAGTACTGAAATAATGAAACAACTGAAACAGTGTGATTTCATACTAGTAGTTTGGCCTGCTCCTGCAGCAGCTGTTGCTGAAGGATTTCAAGATGCCTTTGCTCCTCCTCGAGCTGTCGGTGGATAAACTCCTGTCAAACAAAGAGTGTCAAACAAGTGTTTAGCTTAAGTTCCACGTCATTATAAAAGTGAGATACCTATAAAGTCACCTGTTCAAGGTCAATTCTTCTCCTTTCCTCCTCGGCTCTTCTGCGCTCTTCTTCCTCTTTACGTCTAAGTTCCATTTCCTCCTTGTGTCTTTTGTCCTCCTGCTCCCTGCGTCTCTGCTCCCGCTCTTGCTGCCGTCTCATCTCACGCTCCCGTCGTTGTTGCTGTGAAAGTTAAGAGACTTTTTTTCTTCATATTTTTTTCATACTTTTCTGGGGACAATTCAATTAGTTTGGGCTTTGCAACTGGAATATGTCTGACAACCAATTTCATTAACATTTAATCAACAATTTGTAACTTATTAGTCAACAAATCTAACAAACCCCCAGGCGACAGTCAAAAAAAAAATCTGTATAAGCCAGGAGTCGGCTACCTGTGGCAAGACGAGCAATAGGGAAAACTGCATACTGACGTATATATTTTGAGGTACACATTCCTCATGTCACACAGCATGTTAGAAGTCATAAATACTATTGAAGTATGAGAATTAACTTGCACTACTCTACAGATCCGCGTGGCTCTGACAAAGCATTCGCGTGTCCACTGCGCATTCAAGGTGCTTCAGATCAATGCCTCACACTGGTTTCATACCGCATGCGTAAGCAGGATGTAAGCAGCACATATTTTTTTTCGGCACCCATGTTAACAGGTTAGAGTATTCACACCACACGCAGAGTTAGCACAGAAGCACACAGCTGGAGCAGAGCAGAAGGCGGCAGTGCCGCAAATCTCCCCAGTCCTAACAAAAATGATAGACATCTTTGATGGGTGGAGATGGTAGTGCGAGCCAGCAGAATGGTTGAGATGTGGCAGCAGGGAGCCTGGGCAAGCTGGGAACTAGTAGTAGAGCGCAAAGTTACTTGGGCCAAGCTCTGGAAATCTGAGCCAGACTAAGCTCCTCCAATTTGTTCTGCTGGGGTAAAGCAGAGTCACCAACTTGCCCTCTGTGCCTGAAGAGAGGGACCTTGGATCAGCCTTGAGTGAGGGGTGTTATTACTGGCGTCATGACAAAGTTCTGAAGGCCACAGCAGAAACCATCTCCACCCATCAAAGACGACTGTCACTTTTGTTAGGGCTGGGGAGAAGGTAACAACATCTACCAGGACCACCTCTTCTGTCGTGCTAACATCTGGACATTACTGGGAGCTGAAAGTCAACCTGGGGAGGCAACTTAAGTTTCCTGAAACTGTTGCCATAACATCACTAAGGCCGGACATGGTGTTCATCTCAAAGGCTTACAAGCAGATCATCCTCCTAGAGCTCACAGTCCCCTGGGAGGATCAGATTGGGGAGGTCAACAAAAGGAAGAGAGCCAAGTACACAGAGGTGGTAGAAGAGCGCAATAGAAAGTCACTGGCGAGCAAGGTGTGAGCCTTTTGATTGGGATGTAGAGAGTTTGCAGCCCATTCTCTCTGCAGGGTCTTCAACATGCTGGGCATCAGAGGGGCCAGTAGAAGAAGGGGTATCAAGTTGGCCACAGAGGCAGCGGTGGCTCCGGATCAGGAGAGGAGAGCCATGGGTGGGGTAGTGCTACCTCGACACAACCCAGCTGGGTCGCCAAGGCCAGTGGTTCCCAACCTTTTTTTGTCTGAGACCCCCGTTTTCCCAAGAAAATATTTTAGGGTCCCCCTTACATTTATTGATTTATCGCTCTTGTAAGCATGCAGCAAGGATGACAAAAAATGTTGTTTTCAAACAAACAGTATGTTTATTACTATAACCAGATATGTTCATGCTCAAATAATAGCCTATATATAATACTGAAAATACAATAACAAAAACATCAGTAGGCCATTTGTAATTTAAAAACGTAAGCCTATAGGAGTAGCCTAAAAATTGGCCGTATCTGAAATGCAATAACAAAAATATCAGTATTCACACTGGTGTGTAGGAAAAAAAGAATGAATATAGGCTATTACAAAATGACTGCTGTCTGGCACCTCAAAACTTGCATGTTATTTGTGAGGCTTTATCAATCAGTGTGAGGACTGCCGCTGGCAGTGAGCAATAATTTGGTCAATGCGTGGAAAGATCTTGACAGGGCAAGATGCATATCATCCTCAAGGGTCATTCTGGCCCTGTATTTGGTTTGGATTCGGCTGTCATGGTTGAAAACCCAGCTTCACAAAGGTAGGTGGTGCTAAAGGTAATAAGCACCTTCATTGCAGCAGTGTGACAGACTGGGTGTTCTTCTGAAATTTCAGACTAGAATGATTCCAATGGAACCTCACTGAAACGGGCTTTCAGGCTGGCATCAGATGATATTTCTATAAGCTCTTCCAGAAGTCTTGATGGCAGAGGAGCTGGAAGCTTTGCTTCAATGTTCTCAGTGAAGGGGTTTCTGATCCACAGAAAATTAGCTGCCTGCTCCTCAGATAGAGCTGGATTTCTCTAGGACCTTTGATAGATGCACTGTTATTTGACGTTAACTGATCTTAAAATCTAAGTGTCTGTCTGCAATAAATGGGTGTGCTCAAACATGTCACTGATTCCAGAGGAGACAAAGGTTTTCCACATGTGTAGTTTTCTTTTAAAAGCCTCTACTTGTTCATTTCACTGAATATGTCTGAAAGGCAGAGTGAAGTGTTGAGTGAGCCATTTGTCTTTGTCCAAAAACTCTGCAAGGTCTGGTCTCTTGTCCGCAAGAAAGTCCTTCCCTCAGGCTGAAAAAAAGCATCAACACCCAGCTCCTACCTCTTCGCAGAGAGAAGTGAATAACCGGGAGGTGGTGACTCTGGCTTTCACAAAGTTCATGATTTTTACAGCCACATCAACTCCATGAAGACTGGGTTCCATTTCTTTTGTAGCAAGCTCCTCTCTGTGCAGAAAGCAGTGTGCTGAAATGGCAAGGGGAGCAACTTCTTTGATACGTTGAACTGCCTGCCAGGCATCGCGGCAGCTCCATCAGTACAGACCCCAATACAGTTGCTCCAGTTCATCTTATTTGATCTCATTAAATTATTATCCAACGTTACAAAAATATTGTTTGCTGTCGTCGTAGTACGGAGCTCTTTACAAAAAAAGAAATCTTCTTTTATCTTGTTTTCCCCATTCATAACGAACGTATGTGAGGATTTGTGCCATTTTTGAAACGTCAGATTCGTCTATTTTAAGTGCGAAGTTACTACCATAAAGTCACGCACAAAGCTGATCCCTCACATATCTGACATTGTTGTGATACGACGTTTGACCGTATTATTTGATAATGGTATCTTAGCCAATTGTTTTGACTTATCCTCTCCAAATAATTCCTTGACAATCTCCGTTGCCATGGCAAAATCAAAGTTACTGCAATTGTATGCCCTTTCTTTGCTTTGGCGATTTTTCCAGCAACTGTATATGATATTTTTTTGTCAGTAGTTTTTTTTTTTTTTTAATTTCTTGTCAGTAGCTGTGACTTCCCTCATCTTACTTTGGGAGTGTGTCAATTCTTTTGCCTTGCGCTAAAAAAAAAGCCTCATTGTGGTATTGGGGATTAGTTGTCTTAAATGTCTTATCAGTTTGGATGGCCTCATGCATTCGTTAGCAAAGACTTTGGCGCAGATAATGTGCTGTGGCTGGGGAAGGGAGTCTTTGCTACGAGAATACGAAATAAAGCCATAGTTCAGGTAACTTAGGTATCTTGGTATTTCTTGCACTTCGTGTTTCCAGCATTGCTAGCACTGCTAGCACTGTGACCCGAATTGGTGGGAGCTTCCTCACCTGGGTCCAGTATGCCTGGGTCATTACTATCAGCTGCTGTAGGTGAATCAGCGGGACTCGGTCGTTTTTGTGGAGGACGAATTACAAATTTTCGCAATTTCTCCTTTAAGGCTAACCACTCAACACTTTTCAAAATAAAACACGACTCCCCACAGGGCTGAACACCTGAAAAAACTTGACCGAACAAACGATACTTATTGGTATTTGCAGTACATTAGCTGTGGTCAGCTGCGTGCGACAACACTGTCATTGTAAAAGCACAATAGGCAGGTGCTGCTCCCGCTCTGCATACACACAGTTTTTGCCCTGCCTCTGCTTTGCTTGCGCATCCAGTGTGAAACAGGCATCCCTCGTCAATGTCAAAATAACTGAGATGGCCAAATGACTGTCAAAGACTATAGAATACCCAAGACATTTTACTCATATAGTTTTGAATGGGGAAAATTGCAACACTCATAATGGCTGCTTATCGCAGGAAGCCCTCCTTTGGAATTAAAGAGCCGTTCTGAGATGTATGCTTAGAACTGTGCATGTGTGCTGGCTGGTCTAGCCTGAAGAACAAGCCTTTTTAATGCTGTTTGAGCAAAAGAAACAACATTTATGATACAGTCGTTGTCAGATTTCATTGGTGATTTCAAACATTCAAAATTCAACATTCAAATATTTAAATTGGAGCCCAACCTCCTCAAGTCGTCTTCTTTGCTCCTTCTGCTGTTCAATGCGTTTCTGTCTCTCAGCCAACAACTGGCGCTTATATTCCTCCTGTTCTCTGAGTTGCTGTTCCTGGAGGAGCTGTTGTCTCCTCAGTGCCTCTGATCGCTCCTTATTCTCCTGCTGCAGACGAATGAAGTCACGTCGCAGAGTAGATTCACCAGGCACATTCACTATAGAACTGAGGAGACACATCAGTAAGACTTGCGACAAACCACCCAGGAAAGTTTCAAGATACATCTGAAGCCAAATATGTGTTTGGAACAAAAAAAAAAAAAATTGTGTGATACCTGGGTTCTCCTTCTTGTTCCTGTGCTTCTTCTTCCTCTTCTTCACTTCCACTGTACTCATATTCTGTCTCATCTGAAAGGACAGAGCAATTAATCATAAAAATCTAAAATTTGCTATTAAAACTATTCTTGAAAAATACTTTGTTAACTTAGATTTACAATATGAAATAAAATACTACAGAAATCAGGTAATAGAATTTTACAGGGAGTTGGCAACCTTTATATGTATTTGTACTACATTATCTGTAGTGTTATTGGTATTGTCTGTGTGTTTTACAACCAATGCTAATAAGCAAGGTTTACACAGTCTGATCCACAGATGTATGTTTTACTGTGTCTTTCATCTGTTCACTGAAACTGAAAGGTATGCCCAAATTGATATGTTCTATGGAACAGGTTGTGCAAATTCTTCTGTGTTACAGGAAAAGGAATTTGGCTTTAATACTAAAATAATTTCTCTTTGAAGAAAAAAAAAGCCATCAGGGCAAGACCACGGGAACCAGATGAGTCCTCTGCACAATCGGACTTTGTTGCCGCCTAGAATTAAATTGCTGGTTCCATCTGGCCAGAGGAGAACAGAAGACAATTTTGACACTATTTCCATTTAATACTGTAAAGCTGCTTTGACACAATCTGCATTGTAAAAAGTGCTATATAAATAATGGTGACTTGACTAAAACCTGCTACATGAAAGGATTACTGCAAAAGTTCTGTCATGCAGGTATGATGATTTTTAAAATAAACAGCAGACAGAAAGAAAGAAAGAAAAATTATCGTTAATGACCCCAGCCCCCGTTTCAGGCAAAAAATTTGGTTGCTAAAACCTCCATAAACATACAACTAAGACTACCTCAGAATTAAATTAAAATTAATTAACCCGAAAAATTAAATTGTAGAATGGCCTGGTGAAAATAAAGACAAGTTTTATTATAAAAAAACAAAAATAATAATAAATAATAAAACTGCAATAAAACTATAAGTGTCTAACCTCTCTCTCCTCTCTTCTTACGAGTGCGGTCGATGTGGTCTTTCAGCTGGATACGGACATGTCTCTCGTTAGGTTGGTCTCTAATGAAAGGATGCTTCAATAGTTGCTCCGTAGCAGGGCGATGGTTGTAATTCTTCACCAGACAGGTTTCAATGAAGCTGAAGAACTTCTTGGACCTATGGAAAATAGGAACAGAAGTTTAGAGAGAAAAGCAGAGTCTGATCTATTAAAGGGGCAACCACTGGCAAACAGGTTTTTAATTAAAGTTGGCTGTCTATCAGTAAAAAGGGATTTTTTTTTTTTAATTAATTGGTGCTACACAACTATGGAGGACCAGGAGTGCCATTTAAAAATAAAATGAAGAATCAATTAATCAATTTATTAATTCAATTTAATAATAAAACACAAAAATGTATAGAAATAAATCACTTTTTCCAATGGACAACTTAATAGTTTATTGTAGTTTAATAAAAGTAGTTTAATATATACCACAGGACTGTCATTTGTAAGTATTTATTATAAAGTTCGTTAATAAAATGAGTTTATGTTTGATATTTACTGCATATTCGCCTAGGCTGCTTATGTTTTTAGCAACTTTAGTAAGTCAGCAAAAGACTGACTTACTATTTGCCAATACCTCCGCCAATACTGTGCATACAGTACACAATTTTACATGAAAAATGAGACTTAGACATTTTTTATTTAAATAATTGTGTACTGTACATATATGAAGGGATGTATTGGCAAAAACTAACTGTAGTAAATCACTACGTGAGTAATACAAACTTTATAGTTTGAAAATGTGTTATTGTACATGTTAAAAGTCATTTTAAGTAAAATACATTGGATGTTTTTAACCCTGCCTGTGGAACTTTATAGTTTTATAAAAAAAAATAAATAAATAAATAAAATGTTCTTGTCGATATAAAGTGGTTACATATTGTTAAAACTAATTGTGATAGTGATATCTTTGTAGGACTGTCGACTGTGTATATACATACACACACACATATATATATATATATATATACACACACACACACACACACACACACACACACATATTTAAAAACAACAAAATGCGCTAAGGCTGGGTTAAAGAAAAAAAAAAATTAATAGATTCACATTTTAATGAACCAACATCGATCCTTAATCACAATCGATCTCTTCGTCTATGCTGTTTTCAGTTGATGAATGGACAGTACATAGTGCATCTTCCTTCCAATAAATAGCAATAGGCTTAGCTTTGTGTTACTTTTGATATGAAAAAGTCTCAGATTTCAAATTCTGTTAATTTCCTTAGGAAATTCAAGCAATAAATACCGTTTTGGCACTCTTTAATGTGGCGTAATAGATCGTTGTAGCTTCTGTGTACTCAGTGTTGGGAAGGTTACTTTAGAAATGTAATAGGTTACAGATTACAAGTTACTTGATTTAAAATGTAATAAGTAGTGTAACTTTTCAATTACTTTATTAAAGTAATGTAACTTATTACTTTTAATTACTTTTTAATTACTTTTCTAAATTTCTAATATTTTCAACTGTTAATCATTTTGAAACATTTAAACCAGGCAGAGTTAACCTTACAGTAGTGTTCAACACTGATTACTGTCAGACTTTCAAAATCCTTTATCACTTGAATTAAGATTATAATAAGAAAGGGATAATATACATCTTTATTTTGCGATAACAACTGGCTGAATGTACATTATCTCACTTATTACACAGCTTCTTGATAGATTATTTAGATGTTTCGTGTCAAAATTATTAGACACGAAACACTGATCTGAGTTGAAATATTTTAACGCAAAGCTTGCATGAAGAAATCGGTTGCTAGCAAACGGCAAGTTCAAACTAAACATTTTAGGGATACAGTGCAGTCATACCAGTTTTCTTACACAACATTTCACCACATAAATAAGTAGTAGTACTAGTTTGTTAGTTATCTTATAATCCATTACAATGTACCACAAAAAAAATGGCAGCAGCTGTTTTTGTATGAAACAATAGAGCAAGTCCATGATACCAGGATGACAGAATTAAGAAATTGTATACATAATATTGAATTAAGCTTTAATATTTTATTAGCTAACCAAACGCAAAGCTTCCACCAAGAAAAATCATCAAGCATATAGCACTGACTTAAGTTGCCCCAAAAGAGTGTGAGCTGTATAATTATTTAATTTAAAGCACAGCCACCACAAATTCAGATTTTTTTTTTTTTAACTTATATTTTTGGGCTTTTTATGCCTTTTATTGTGATAGGACAGTAGAGAGATGACAGGAAAGAGCTGGGAGGAGAGAGAGGAGCGGGTTCGACAAAGGACGTCGAGACGGGAATCGAACTCAGGTCACCGTGAGCGCAGTTACGCTATATGTCATAACCAGATCATAATATAAATAACACCATAACAAGAAATAGTTTAATAGCTATGATGCTGGGTTTGAAATCAAATGTTTGCATAGTTATGACAGAAAACACTAGCATCTAACAATGCCTTGGAAAAAACAATCTTAAAAAATAAAGTTTATGCATAAACCCAAATAGGAAATAAAACAGTTATCGAATAAGCATGTGTCCTATTCTGTGTCCTAAACTCCTGAAACATTGGTGTCTCATTTTAGAGCAGTTAACGCAATTTAAAAGAAGTCAACTAAATCTGTAAGTGGAGGTGGGTGTGTGAAAAAAGTCAGATGTAATCCCCTTTGTAATCACTGGCATTTTTCAAAAGTAACTGTAATTTAATTACATATTTTTTCTCAGTAACTGTAACTAATTACAATTACATTTATTTTGTAATTAGATTACGTAATTCCGTTACATGTAACTAGTTACTCCCCAACACTGTGTGTACTCGCCTGTGCGTAATCAAAGGCATACCAAAACATTCCTGACTGTTTCGTTTTTTGTTCTGTATACCCTGCTCTGCTGTCACACTGGAGCACACCTGCCACCAACTGGACAGGGACGGGAATTAAAGTTACAATTTACAATAGATCACCCTCAGTGTAATCTGCCGGTTATTTGTTTTTTTTTTAACCCTATTAATAATTTCCCCTTTAAAAACATACTACCGCATGTGTAGTCGGGTCTATATGGACGTGTATGACCGTTGCGCTTTCATTTTGCAGCATCTCGCATGTGAGTGGCATGTTAAAAGAATTTAAACTTTTAAACGCAGTGCCACTCATCAATGTCAGTTACAGTTTACAGTAGCAGGTTGTAAGCATCAGTAAATGTTTTCACCTTTTGTAATAGCTGTGTATGAGTCCCTCATTTGTCCTGGATGGATCTCAAAATCATATAGTCACTTTTGGAATAGGTTCAAATATACAGAAGATGCAGGAAAACCAAAGAAGGTGCAGGAGCTGGAGGATTTTTCAGAAGAACAACATGCAGTTGAACTGCTCAGGGCAAACAAGGGACTCATGAACAACTATCACAAAACATAAAAACAGTCGTGGATTATCCAGGAAACAACACACAGTATTAAGATTCAAGGGTATTCAAGGGTAACTTTTGAATGGAGTCATTTTTATAACTTCAGTTATACAGATAGATAGATAGATAGATAGATATACTGGAACCAAAACAGTATCACGACACCGCGTTTAAAACAGTAAGACAACTACTACTAATAAAATATTATTAAATATTAAATGTATTATATTTATTAAATACACCACACAGTATTTCTGAAAAAAAGGAATAATTAAATAAATGAATTCTTTAATTAGACATGATTTTGATTATTAAAATGTAATGAAACTAATGGAATCCAAACAATTAATCGAATGATTCACAGAATTAGACAAAAATAAAGCTGAATTTGAGAAAAATAATAAAACGCATATCATAGGGCCTTAAAAATATGTTTTTGATTAAACTTTTAATAAATTGTCATTAAACTGTGTAAGTTTCATGATTTAATTAATTAAACATGCTTTTTGAATAATACACTAATACACACACACATACAGTAGTCAACATTTGAAGTGGATCAAAACCTGTCATCAAAGTTGTCCTAAAACCAAAACAATACCCCTTCTCTTATGACAACTCTGATGAACTTTTTTGATCCACCTCAAATGTTGACTACTGTATATATAGCTTATCTCCAACAATAAGTGTGTCAATATCACAGCTTCATTGTCGATGAAATGAGTAAATCACATGCCTTAATAAAATAAAAATGCAGTGTGTTACACTTTAAAATGTTTAACTGAATGTTGCTTTAAATTGTTACTACATATGAATATAAATTATTATTCCATGAATACAGAAATGAGTTTCTGATATGCTGCACGAAGCTGAGATTGCGGCATCTCATAGCAGCACTTCAGGCGGCATCTCCAACAGCCAAAGACTTTCTCTGGCAGCTACCACTACAGCAGTATCTCCAGCAGCCAAGGATATTCTCTGCTGTTCGTAGCACCTGCCGCTGGCCAACTAGGCTACATTAATTCAATATAATATTTTCACTTTAAAAACTACATTACAACAAAATAATATTATATACCACAGGACTGTTATTATAATAATATTGTACAAGACGGTAATTTGTAAGCATTTATCACAGATTTTGTTAAAGGGTCATGAAACCCCAGAAAAAAAACTTTTGGTGACAGTATTTTTATAAACATTTGAATAAAACAAATCGAATTAAAAACTTGAAAAGAACTACTACTGTACATCAGATATGTTTTCGATGCAGAGTGCAAATGGCTGAATGAAACTGTCTGAACCTGAAAGCTGTGTGTGTTGTCTTTCTCCCCTCTTCCCCCTCCGCTCCGCAGTGCACCACGCCCACTTCTGTAGCATTTTTTAAAACTGTGGTGAGAACTAACTGGTGCTGAAACAGGGGATTTCATGACCCTTTAATATAGCAGTGAGCTAGGAGCTTCTGATGCTACACTACATCAGAGAAAGCTGAAATTGCTGCATTGTGTGCGTGTGTGTATCCAGCAATAATTGTGTCAATATCAATAATATGTTTGTTTCAGTGTCAACAAATAATAAATTAATAAATAATAAAAACATTACATTAAATTAAATAACTAGTCAGTGACAGGTGCTACCAAAGAGCGAAATCTGCCGGAGAAAGTCTTTGGCTGATGGAGATGCCGCAATCTCAGCTTTGTCCAGCATATCAGAAACTCATTTCTGTATTAACTGATTTACTCATTTCATGCCTTTCATTACATACACATATTACACACAACAATTTCAGCTTTCTCTTATGTAGTGGTGCACCTGAACTAGTGTGGTAAAGTTAGTTTTAGTTTTAGGTTCGTTATTCAATGGACATTCGCTTTCGCTTGACACTGTTCCAGTCGACAGTCCTACAGTTCACTACCACAATTCACTACCACTACCACAATTAGTTTTTAATAGTATGCAACCACTTTATATCGACATGAAAAAATTATTTCAAAACCACCTACGTGTATTGTGGCAGTAATTTTAAACCAGAGAAAGCTTTGATGAGTAAGATACATCTGACACTAACTAAAAACGTCCAATGTATTTTAATTAAATAGACTTTTAACATTTAAAAAAACACATTGTCAAACTGTAAAGCTTGTTTTACTCATATAGTGATTTACGACAGTTTTTGCCAATACATCCCATATGTACAGTACACAATTATTTAAATAAAAAAATAAGTCCCATTTTTCATGTAAAATTTTTGTGTTTGTTGTACGTACAGAAAAGGAGTCTTGTAAACGAACTACAACCTTTGGAACATGAGAAAAAAAAAACCTTTTAGTCACAGTATTTTATAAACATTTGAATAAAACAAATTGAATAAAAAAAAACTGTAAAGAACTACTACTGTACATCTGATATTTCATATCTGCATCATGGTGACAGACTGAAAGCTGCTGTTGTTTACACAGAACATTTATAGTTAATAATAGTCTACTGGTGTTATACCTTCAGTCATTTTGAATTACCTTGATTTTTGAATTTTTTTTTTTTTAAGTTTTTCCTTGTACTATTTCTAAACAGACAATATGTATAAGACAAGTTTGTATAAGAAGTAGTTGTAGTTCATGCAGCAGGTGATTTGTTTAACATTTACATCATGTTGACAGCTTGTGTGGTGTACAACTAGAGTGCACAACTTAACTAGAGGGTTAATAAAGAACAAGTTACTTGAATCATGTTGTAGTTTCATTTTCAAGTTGACTAGTTAAAAAAAAAATCGTAATGCACAAGTCAGTTTTGACATTATCAGACATCGATTATTACTCACTCAAACCCCTTTCTCTACCTGTCCGTTGGTCATAAAAACAACCACCGACACGTCTTGATTTTGAAACGTGTGCTCATGTTTACTCAATGAAGTCAAAGCCTTTTAAAAAAAATTATGGCAGTCAGTTTTGATACTGTGGGGGGTCGCCACAAATAAATCAATGTATGGGAAACACTGAATTCACTCGTGTAATTTTTTGCATTTGGGTTTGTCATTCCCGAAAGAGTATATGTGGATGTTTGATCCTCTTATTAGACAAACAAAACTTTTCTTGTTTTCTTATTGTGCATGGATTATGTAGAGAAACCAAGCAAAGGGCACTTCCCTTATCAGCGCAACTGACTGAGCTTACTCGCGTGAAAACTACACAATCTCTTACTTGCAGTACTTGTGTATGTTTTCTTTTTAATTTTGTTATAATGGGAAGACCTGCAAATGTGTAGAACTATGTAAACTTGCGAAAACAATTTTGTAAGTCGAAGCCAGAGCGTACGCGCGCACAAAAAAAAAGAAAAAGCAGGAGCGTTTGATAGCGGGTGAGTTCGAGCGGGTACAGAATTGAGGTGGTACTAATGGCATTGTAAAGGCGAACATAGTAATCATGCCCGTTGTAAACTAATGTTTCACAGGAAGTCTTGATAAAATATCTCAAAATGGCATGGTTGCTTCAGGAAATGTGTTTTTATCTACTTAATGTTACTGGTTAGGTTTAGGGTTTAGGGTAGTGTAGGTGGTACGCTATTGTCGAATTTGATAGAGAACTACTGTTTTAGCTCCATTCACCAGATATTTAATTTCTGACCAGCCACGATACATACAAACAACCAGTGCAATAAAACACTGACAGATTCACAAACAGTGTCACTCACTGGACATTTTACACTGGAAGTGTTGCCAAAAAAACTAAAGAATGGGCTTCATGATAATAACTGAGAGGGGTTTTTGTGACAGAAAAATCCTGGTAACATCTGACATTACCAGTGTGGCTCTTCTGTTATGAGCGTGACTGAGGAATTTATATAATCAAAAATAATAATATTATTTATAATAATAATTAATAATATAAAAAAAAAATAATAATAAAATAAAAAGAGAGAGAGAGAGAGAGAGAGAGAGAAAACAGCACATACGGAGAGGAAATCACTCAACTTACCACTTCTTTGATTTGAGACGTGGAGGAGGATTTCTGGGAATGAGGAAAAGGGCACGCATTGGATGCATGTCACATAGAGCTGCAGAAAGAGATGGGGAAAAGACAAAATATTGCCCATCAGCACAACAAAAATAAACACACTCAAGTGCAGTTTTAGCCAAAACTGGGGAGAAACAGAAAACATGAAACACTGCACTCAGGATAAAAAAAGGTAACTGTAACAGACACATAACGATATAAAGATGTAATGATATACTGTGAACTGACATAGTTTATGTATGAAGACCAGTGACAAAAAAAAAAAAGGATTGGATTGCTTCAGAAAACACTGAAGGCATAAGGAATACTTTATTGCCTTTATGTGCTTATAGACCTTAATCAGGTTAGACACCATACTGAACATAACGAGGACACAAACAAGACTGTGAATGATAGTCTCTACAATGCCAATGTTTTATGGAGTTTTTGTCTACTGCAAATTATTATTATTATTTTATTTTATTTTTTTCAGAAAGACATTTAATTAGCTGTACAGTCATTGTTAGGGGTGGGCTGTATGACCAAAAACTAATTACAGGGTATAAGAAATTTTATTTTCACAATAATGATATACATTTCAAAATGTTTTTTTTTTTCTCTTTTAATTATTATAGTTAATAATAAGAAAAAACAAGCAAACTACGAGCAATAGGACAAATACAATAGAAACAAAAATGCAAATCAATAATAAAAATCAAAAAGATACAAATAAATAGGGGTGTGACGAGACACTTATGTCACGAGACGAGACGAGACGAGACACAACACGAGACTGGGTTTACGAGAACGAGACGAGACAAGATTTTGAAACTTTTTTAAAGAAATCCTAAATTATGAAATATATTGCGAAAATTAGTATTTTATTTAACTGAAAAACACAAAATGCATGTACATTTTGATATGAACTTGTACTTTATGAAATTAAACTTCTATTTTAATGAATTACATGCCGTAATAAACATGTAAACTAAAGCTGCATGATTCTGGATAATTTTTTTTTTTAATAAATTAGTGACTACAATTCTGAAGAAAAGAAAGATTAATCTAATCTAAACAAAATAACGTAATTTACTAGTGGTTCTGACAAAATGTTAAAAATACAGTATATATATATTAGAACAAAACTGTAAAAAATGAAGGAGTCAGTGCCTCATTTAATAAAGAATTGTTTCACTATTGGAATCTCCTGAATGAATGATTCAATGATAACGTCAGTGGAGTGTGAGCAGCGCGATGTGAAACAGTTGTAGTAGACACAGCTGAATTGTTGTCATTTAGGAACACGATTGTGATCTTTTAACGATTTAACAAAGATCTCGTCACATCCCTACAAACAAACTTGAAGTTTCAGCTAGACATACTACAGAAATGTAATAATCAAGGGTAAAACTAAAACAAGGCATAGTCTGCAAGTGATTAATTCAAAAAAGTAATTCAGTCAAGAGCAATAGGTGATGTTCTGTGTTTGTTGATTGATTAACATTAATGACAAACAGCAGTGGGTAAAAAAGGCTGCTGTCCCTTTAAGACCAAATGGATTTAACATACAGATACACATTCGGTTTGTAAACAGACTGTGTATTTGTGAATAATCCACGTTAGGCATTTTGATATAATTGTGCATGTATGTGACCATTCAAGCACAATAAGACAAATGAATTCACGATAGCATGCTGTCTAATCAAGAAACTTGGCTTTCTGTGAGTGCACTTCATAGGTGTGTCAGTCAGCGCAAGCTCCAATGCATTCTTTTTCCACAGCTTATTGCACTTAATAACTTTAACACCACACAGGTCTCGCTCTTTATTTTCTCATTCATGCTTTTTTCTTTATGTGTAACTTTTAAGTAGTACTGTACTATGCGGATAGATTTACATAATGAGAAATAAACAATATAGCAAAATCTCTAACAACAGACCCTTTAAACCATTGCAAGGCTCGACATTAACGCTTGGATTTTGTGGATTTTGTGAAGGGACAAGTGAAAGAGAATTTTACTTGCCTGACCGGACAAGTAAACTTATTAAAACATCAGTAACAAACAATAACTATGGCAGCACCGAAACTTTAGTGAAAATGATTCTGATTTTATTACTTTCAGTGTAAATGATGACTGATAACAGACAGTATCAAGGTTGTGTCAGTTGAGTGCAGCCTATTTGAGTCACAGGAACATCAAAACTAATAGGTGCAACAGCACACACAAAGAAACAAATATGAACAAACATACTGCATTAGAAAAAAAAGATAAATATTGTATATAACATATGATATAGCTAAGCAACATCACACGACCAAGCACCAGCATGATTGTAAATGTGACATCGATTTTATACAACAATAGTTCAATAAACAAGTAGTTAACATTAACTGACTTAAATTTTAGACATTACTGATCGTTTTGCTAATGAAACTAGTTCTAAGCAAGCCACAGCAGAAGTTGCGCATATCCGAGCAACACACAATGGTGTTTCGTTACTGAATGTTTCAGCAGTCAATGATTTAGTGAGCCATTCATAAAGAGAGCCACTTGCTTTATTTATTGAATGAATTAGCCTGTGAACAAATTGGTTGAATCAGTAGTCACTCACTTATTAAGACAGTGACTTGCCGCCACCTACTGGCGGTTTTGTTTCATACTTAAAAGTATCATTGCATTTTTCCAACATTTCAGATTTATACATTAAAAAAAAAAAAAAAAAGGGAAAACATTAATCTTATAGCATCCATTATTTATGCATTTGCAATGTGTAAATGCATTTATTGAACCTCTTATCTTCATTAAACAGTACGAGTAAATACATCTAAATTGTACTTCTGATGCAGCTTCAGTGGAAAGATAGAGTTTGTTAATACTGATTTCATTTGAATGGTAACAGCCATACAGAGTTTAATTATTTTAACTGAATGTACTGATACAATTTAAGAATTTGACGTATATGATGACACGTACATTTAGTAAGGTTAGGAAAATATTGCCGTTCATAAAGTTAAAAAGTATCCTAAAAATCAATTTAAGGCAAATATCACAAATTTGTTGATTAAAGTAAGACCCCATAGAGCAGTGATGAGACTATTGCTTCAGAATGGACTACATTTATGCCAAACAAACGAACAAACAAAAAAAAGTTTTTTTGCCATGGACAAGTAACTTTTTTACTCGGACAAGTAAATGACTGATTTACTTGTCTGAAGGACAAGCACATGTCAAGGCTTAATGACGAGTCCTGCATCATCACGACAAATACCATCATACTGCCCAGCCCTAATCAGCCTTTAAAATTAGATTATAATATATGTAATAACATTTATACTAGTAGTCAACTAATGTCTTAGTAATTAGCCATTTGTACTGGAATTCAATGACCAAGTCAGTGATTGAGAGGATAGACTATCTTAGGAAATGTGTGGATACTTACGAGGAGCTCCTTCACCCATTTCTATAGCAGTGATACCACAGGACCACAGGTCACTCTGGAGAAAGAAAGAGAAAGAGAGAGAGAGAGAAGAGAGAGAGAGAGAGAGAGAAAGAGAGAGAAAGAGAGAGAAAGGGGGTCTCAATATTACAGTACACAATCACAACATTAACATGCATAGAAGCAGCTGGTTATTGTGAGAAGGCTAGGTGACCTAGCAGCACACCCAGCTTTGTTTTGTGTCAAGAGGTCGGTTCAGAGCAATCAAACTGTGACCACATAAACTGTACTTCAATAGAAATCTTACCACTAAGAGTTCTCCTAAATAGCAGTATTAGTTCTTAGGCAAGAGTGTCGTCTTCACAGCACTTCACAAAGCAGCTGAGAATGGGAAGAAATCTTAAGATAAGAGAAAGGGCAGGACTGACATTTTTGCTATGGAGGAAGTCAACAAGCTTAATCACAGTGATTGGCTGATGGGGGATGGGTTTCTGTGGGACTTGTACATAGAAATGTTGATGTTTGCAAAGTTTTCTGTGCCTGCCACCTCACTATATGAGGACATGAACATCTCCAGAGCTTCTCTAAGAGTTTTTCCACTTTATCAGCTTTTCACCATTTTATTTGAGAAAAAGTATAATCACATGCACACACAGAATCTCTAAGTTCTTAATGACAACCTATCAATATAAAAGTCTGGTTTATATATTACTACTATTACTGAGTAGAACGTACTTACCAAAGTAATAATTATAACATTATTAATAATAATAATAATAATAATAATAATAATAACAACAACAACAACAACTAGAAGCTAAAGTTAGTGAACTAACTTTGACGTTGGCTTGGCAGAGCCGGCCTCGGCCCCTTGGGGCAAAACAGCCAGAGTACTTGTATGTCCGGCATTCTTGAGCTGGCCCGCGTACTAGGCTACGACAACAGCTTCAACCGAGTTGGCTAGCTGGATGCAAAATAAGTCATGTCTATTACTGTCTTCACTGTTTGCTATTTCAAAGTCCTGTCACCAAAGCACTGTGGGCAACGACACAGAAGGTAACTGAAACAATGCGGTTTAACTCAAGGCGATCATTGGGATCCAAGCACAATGGCTTCTGTAGATGATCTAGCTATTCAATGGACATGTCTGTTTTCAAGTAAATTATGAGTCCATATGTGAGTACTATTATATGCACAATATATGAAAATAGATGGCTAATATAGTGCCCCTTCTTCACTTGGACGTACATTCAGTTATGTCTGACAACTTGAGAAATATATTGTCAATACCATTAAAATTAAAAAGTAATGGTCTATCAGTATTTAGGACATTACAGTTTTTTGCATACTTACTATATTGGGCTTTATTAAAGGTTATGAAAATCTAATTAATTTATATGCATTTGTTATTTAGTCACCTAAATGAAACGTTATCAAAATTTTGAACTGAGATCTTGAATGATTAGTTATCCTGTAGCTCCCTCGTGTGGACAGCATTAGCATTATGCCCTTAATCTCTGAACCACATTAAGATTAAATTGCCACTATTTTTTCTATTTGGAAAAAAAAAAATAGTATGTTTTTAGGTGTTTAGATGCAGAAAGAGAAGAATCCTAAAATGACACTGCATTTGCAAACAATAGTATCACAGAGCAGGTTTTAGGTTTGAAGGTGCGCACATGCAGAAATGGAAGAAACTAAAAAATAACATTGCATAGTTTTCATTAAATATGAATTCTTGTTAGAGCAATAAATAAATAAATACATACCTATAAGAAGCCAAGACAAACAAATGATTTTCTTTTTTATGGATTAACACTGAAGTCAGAAAGCAGCTGGTGAATGCGGTCACTTTAATGCTGAAATAATGATCTACCTCCGAATTATTTCTCAACAGTTTATGTTCACAGAAGGCCTAAACGACTGTTTTCGATTATATTCGCCAAGCTATCATATATTTTCATATAATCTTGCCTGTGTTTGTCCGAGAGAAGTCTTTCTTATTGAGATAAGCGAGGATGAACGCGTTCCGGGGCGCGAACGTCCGAGAACGGAGCCGTTAAACACAGAAAATCTCAAAAACAGCCACTTTCCCCTTTTTAATATGTTCTTCTATTATTATTGTGTTCTATCGCTGGAGTGTTTTTATTTAAAAGCTGCAAATTATGTAGTTTTGTGAGCACGGACAGAGAGCAGCGAGCCGCGACTCGTTGCATTGCATACACAGAATATCTGACAAGCTCATTTAACCTGTTTAATATGTTCTTCTACTATTATTGTGTGCTATCGCTGGAGTGTTTTGATTTACAAGTCTTTAACACGTCCAAATAAAGATGTTTAATGAGTTGGCTGAAGTTGAGTCCCTTTGTGATCGTTTTCGAATCGACTGTCCCAGAGTTGTATTGTGTGCTAACAGAGAGTACAAGGACAGTAATGGACAACAGGTCTCAGGTGAACTAAACGACCTATTTAAGTGCATCAATACAACCAGTGCAGAATGCGAACAAATTCGCGTTCTCTTCTCTCATATGAATTTGATATGCACATCAAGCCACGCCTCTCTTAATATAATTTCAACCCTGCTATTTCTATGCCATGTTGGACCACCACTGTGCAAACTGAAACCAGAAATGTACGTTAGATCTTTGATTGCTAAAGGACACCAATATGCAACTGACACATGCAGCAAAGTCCGCAGTAGGGAGGGAGATGACAAGAATGGTTTCAAGACGATGTGGGCTATTCTTGAAGATTAGACATGGTGAGTGATTTAATTATTTAGTTTTCACTTGGCACAGAATATAATAGTTTACTGAATGTCAGTGGTGTTAGTAAACTGGATGGCAGTGATGTTTCGTAATATTCATATCTGCATCTACAAAAATGAAAAAAATAAAAAATAAATAAATAAATAAAAAATTATCCTTCTGTTTTACTGAATATCTGCATTGGTTTTTAATGCAGTGATGTTGAATTAGTATGTCTATGCTAAAAACAACAACAGCAATACAGATGTTGTCTTACATGACAACAATGCAGTCATGCTGGTTTTTATTACATCTTAAAGGGTCATAAATCCCCAGACTACTTTTTCTGAGATTTTAGCAGAGGTGTTTGTGTTGCACATCATAGAAGTAATTGTTAGCATCCCTTAATTTTAATTGTTGAAGAAAACTGGTTAAATTTGAGCTTTTTGTGCGCTATTTTAGTCGTCCGGGTTTAAAATCTACAGTTTGTGACGTGGCAACGAACTACAATACTTTGATGACGCGTTGGTGTCTCATAGGCTACGTTCACACTGTCAGTGTTTGGCAGAGATGGGAAGTAACGAAGTACAAATACTTTATTACTGTACTTAAGTATATTTTTCTGGTATCAGTACTTTACTTCATTTATTTTTCTAACTACTTTTTACACATACCTATCTGTACTTTCTACTTCTTACATTTTCAAACCAGGCTCGTTACTTTAGTTTTAATCAGCATTTGGTGCAATCACCATTTAATCAGCAATCACCATTCAATAACTAATCTCTAATAAATCATGGATCGGTTAGTCTTTAGTGGCAACGTGATTCGGCTCGCGCGCACGTTCCGCATCTCCGCCAAACGGTTTCTATCAGAGTAATCAATGCAAGTGATTCGAGAATGGAGCATGGGTGGATCATAGAGGCAAAACTACTGACCTGTTTAAGACTTCAAGTGCAGGTCAGTTTCACCTGTAAACAGGCTGCTAAGAGCTGCTAGCAGTTTAATGCTTAAGTAAACAAAGACAAAACTACAGCAGTAGTACTATAAACAAAACTAAACTCTCCAAATAATCTATGCTAAAGGACATCATTATCTACTTTAAAGATACAGTAGTAATTTAGCAAACAAATGTTATAAAACATCGTTTTGTAATGTGTTCAGAAGGAGCTAGGGCAGATAACAACACAACCCTTACGAAAATTAAAACCAAAATCCATGGTTACTAGTTAAACCATGGTAACCACAAATGAACCATGATTTTGTTACACTAACCATAGTCTAACCATGAGATGTGTAGTAAAACTATGGTTGTAGTTAAATTAAAACAGATTGTAATCAATCTGCCAAAAAAACTAACAAACAAAAAACATGGTTGCTATACTTCTACTGTAATAAACCATGGTTAATTTTGGTAAGAGAAAAATATGACTCATGATAATGCAATAATATGTTCAGTATTAGGATTTTTCTGTAAAGATATTGTCATGATGTAATCATTATTGTACAAATTTTGACATTTAGGCAATTTAGAAAATATAGTTTTCTTAAATCTATAGTATTTAAGCCTTTTTAAGATAAAACAAGAACACCTGTCTGAGGCCATACTTATTTACTTTAACTTAAGTAAAAAAAGTGTAGTCAGTACATCTACTTTTACCAGAGTATTTTTAAACATGAGTATCTGTACTTCTACTTAAATGTGAAGGATGTGTGTACTTTTGCCATCTCTGGTGTTTGGGATCAACAACCGCATTTACTTACAGGTGCGAGTTTCGAAATGTCCTGTTCACACAGCAGCTTACAGTAGCTTTTTGAATACTGTCTGTATGCTCATGCAATGGCAGTCAAGCCCGTACTCTTTATCAGGAGCCATAGCGACAATGACCAAAGTAATTTCAAAGATGGCGACACCCATAAAACTAGAAGTCTTATCACTTTCTGACATGACAAGAGTCCATTAGAGCCGCAAGTTCATCCGTCAAACCCTTATAAAGTGACAGCAGCTTTTATATTTAGGTGGAGTAAGGAGAGATGACTGACAAGAGTTGGAGGATTTGCTGCTCAAAAGATCCTGAGCTTATTGACAAATATCTTCTATGATGTGGTTCCTTTACACAGAGTGCGCTTGATTGTGAAACAGAAAGTGAAAGTGAACAGTGAGCACTCATTTAAAAGCAATTCAAATACCCCGCATATTGACAGCGGCTCCCTGATGCACGATAATTATATACAATATTAAAACATTTGCGGGAGTGGGACACACGCGTTGCGGGAATGGGCGGTAATGGTTAGAAATGTAGGAGCGGGATCAAGAAAACAGTCCCATGCAGGGCTCTAACCTGCACTATCAAGCAGCAGTGCAATCAATCCTTGAGTGTGGTAACAGATGATGTCAAATCTAGCGGGATTCCATTAACAAACTACACAGAACTCCACTATTCGCAATGATTAAATTCAGGCAAAATTAATTTTCAAGACCCCTGCAGACACCCTGTGAATAAACGCTGTAAGGAAAATGGCGTTCTTGTTTAGTACAGCGTCTAAAATGTTAGAGACACAGATGTATGGGGACAGAGGAAGATTTCTACAGTAAGGTCTGAAAAGAAGGACTATATTGCAACAGTATAAGACGATCAAGAAAGGCTCTTACTCTATAGTCATATGTCGCTTCTGGGTTCTCATCACAGGCAATGACCTCTGGCGCCATCCAATAAGGAGTACCAATGAATGTGTTTCTCCTGCCAACTGTCCTGTCCAACTGAGCACTCACACCAAAGTCAACTGTAAAACAGGACACAGTGATGTGATTACAATAGGAATGCAATGGCAAGTAACAAGATTATAGCAATTAGCAATTTTTCAATTACATACACAAAAACTAAAGACTGACATCTGTAGCTGTGCTTGCAAACTCTTGAAAATAAAGGCTCTAATTAGACCCAAATCGACTGATGTCGCTTATCTGAGGTGCAGGGGTCATTACTTGAGAAATCAAATCTTCCGATTTTTTTAATATACAATTTCTAAAATTATGGCAGTTTTTAATGTAAAGTAAATGTGAGGCAAGTAAAAGTTCACAAATATTTCATTTATTAAAAGCAAATGGAAGACGATGTGACTCACCCAGTTTCACCTCTGCATTCTCCGTTAACAGCACATTCTGACCTTTGATGTCACGATGGATGACATGGTGGGCATGCAAATGGGACAGACCCTGGGAAAAAAAAATAACTACACAATAACCTTGAGATGTGCAAGTTATGGAAATTACACAGATTTCCACCCTTGAGGACAAACTTTGAGTAAAAGAATTTAGTGAGCAGAAAGGTGAAATAGATTCAAAAGACTGGAGATGTTTCTATGAAAATGAAAATTCCTGAGAAAGACTGTAAATGGAGAGCTGCTGCTGTCACTCACTCTCAGAATCTCTCTGGAGATGTATGCAATCCAGTCTTCTTTCAAACTGTTGCCTTTGGTGTTCTTAACAAGGTCTGTTATGGAGCCAGCACCACAAAACTCCATGACCAACTGCACAGACAAAGAAACAGACAAAAAGATCAAAGCAACATAAAAAAGGCCTTAAAGTTAAAATTCTAATGTTGTATTAAAACGTCTTATTCTTTATAACTTCTTAATATTGTATACAAACTTCTTATTAACTTTTACCTTACCTGCTGCTGTTGCTGCTATACAAATTTAGCATCCGTAAAGCAAAATGAGCCAGCCATTTCTCAACATAAGAACATTGGAGAATCACAGGTATGAGCTCTTTTAATTCAAACTGGCAAATAGTCTTTCAGTGTCATCGTATAAACTGTAGCAAACTCGTAGCAACCACACAGCTATCTGTCTGAAAGACTGCATGGCCTTAAAACCCTTTAATCTACAAGCTTTTAAAACTGCTACAAACTTTCTGGTCAGGCTTTTTCGTCTTGACAAAATTGTTTTATCTAGACAAATTAACAATACTACAGTACAGCAGTAAAATGCACTTTATTTAAATAGACAGTGAGGCTTTGAAAAACATAAATGTTCAGATACCCACCCATAGCTGGTCATCATGTCCAGGAGGACTCTTCTTGATAAAAGCACCATAGTATGTGGCAATGTTTCTGTGGTGGGAGTATTTCTTCAGCATGTTAATCTCAAGTTTAATCTCATCCTCCTCATCCTAAACCAAACACATCAACAGAAAGACACATACAAAGTTTCATGAAACACAAAGATCTAAGTTACTGCTAATTCTGTTCAGATCAAAGGATGCAAACCATTTCTTTGCTTCATTTACAACAGATGAATAAATAGGAACAGGGAATTTTCTTCAATTCCCTCATCCCAGGCTGTGTATTTGATGACAGACAGATGGGTGTCATTGTGTTCCGCTTCCACCACAGTTTTACATGCATTTCTGTGCCATTTGAAATGTGGGTTATTTCTGTTAGCCATGTCTTAATGAAGGAAACCAATTACGCCCCTAATTTTATTATATTTATTGCGTATGCAGAGCAATCTGTGTATCAAGCAAAATGCACTGGACAGAAATGCAGAAAGGTCAAGCAACAATTTTTATAATGGATATTTTCCTGTAATGGTGCCATCTTTGATTCAAAGAAATAGTTCAGCCAAAACATGAAAACTGTAACATCATTTATTCACATTCATGTTGCAGGAGCCAAAAACATTTAAGTGTACTGATTTGTGTGTGATTTTGTCATGACGCTAAGCCACATGACAAACAAGACCCAATGAGGTTTTATATGTCACTTCAGAAAATTTACACCGGAGGTCTCCAACCCTGCTCCTGGAGAGCTACCATCCTGCAGAGTTCAGTTCCAACCCTACTCCAAGCTCCAACCCTGGTAGACAGGTGTGTTAGAGCAGGGTTGGAAATTAAGTCTGCAAGTAGGTAGCACTCCAGAATCAGGGTTGGAGACGTTGAGTGTCCTCCTTTCTTTTTTGGCAGGGGTGCCCAAACCTGTTCCTGGAGGGTCACTGTCCTGCAGAGTTAATTTCCAACCCTAATTAAACACACCTGAATTGGCTAATCAAGGGGGAGTCATTTTATGGGCTGACTCAATTAGGGATGGGCGATATCTTATCATTTGCGATTTACCGGTAAAACATTTCCCCACGATACGAATTAGTCTTCCCGTGATAATAACAATACAGTCTAGTTGTTGACATATTTCTGTGTGCGGAGTGACATTGCTGAAGGCGGACGTGAAACTAGTATATTGCTAAATGAGAAGCTCTATTCTGGAACTGGTTTGGTCAAAACTGTGCAGAGCAACAAAAATCAGTCTGAACCTTGAATAACGTAAAATGTACTAGTAGCACGTGTGCGATGCAGTTTTGCATGTGTATGAGCCTGTTTACAAACCTGTTGTCCAACAAAGATATAATTTATTGGCATGCTTTTTCTCCAAATTAACTTCATAACATAGTCGAGTGTTTGAAGTGTGATCAGTCATGGTTTCATATCACAGAATGAGGCTGAAATCATACTATTTTATAGTATTATAAAGGCTATGTCGATTAGCATTGCTTTATAAATATACATTATCCTTATGAAAATACCCAAGTTTGCTTGAAGAACACAGACAAACTATATATTGTAGCAATCGTATGTTTATTTTCTTCAAGTTTCCTCAGTTAAAATTCCTCTACCTGTGTTTTATTCAGCTACAGCGATCACTGGATTAGAGATTCCTGAAGCATCGTCGGTACTACTACTACTGCTATAAAGCATATGTGAGTTTCTGAATTATCATCATTGATATCGTTATCACAGTAAATACCAGAAATTATCGCGATAAAATTAAGCCCATATCGCCCATCCCTAGACTCAATAACAAATCCATCTAGTACACTGAAACATTCGCTGTCTGAAAAATCCCACACCACAAAAACCAGGCAGCATCGATGCTGTTTTCACATTTCTGAAGCACAAAACATAAAACACACAAAGCAACTCAATAAATATGACGACACAAACGATTTGAAAAGACAAAACCCCTTTTTTATTAATATGTCAGCATAAACAACTCTAGACAGGCTGAAATGTTTTAGGTATATATATAACAGAACAATGTGTTTAAAGAGTATAAAAATTTTTTATTAAAAAAGATAGCTCCCACCTGTTACTGATTAAGGGGTCCTATTATGCTTTTTCACTTTTTGAATTTTAGTTAGTGTGTGGTGTGTATGTTTGGTCATAAAAATGTCTTTGATCTACAAAGTTACAAATCTAAAAGTCCACTTCAAAGGGAGATATTTCGTGTTTACAAAATCCCTTTTCAAGAACTACAATGAACGGACCCTTTGGACTACAGCATTTGTTTTCCGGATGTTATGATGTCACAATGCGGCCCATTAGAATATCATTAAAATACATTCCGCCTACGTAAATTTGAATGGTTGGGGGTTGGACGAGCTGGGGGATTAGCCTAACTTTAGCAATGCAGCGTGGAGAGCCACTTCTGGCCACTTCCCTCATTGAGCCGTGGTGCGGGGGGTATAAACTAGTAACTTATTATTAGAATTAGTAACTTACAATGTTTTTATTCAATCCGAATTCTTATCCGAATTCTAAGAGTTTTGAAAATGTAACAGTTTTGCTTGTGAAAATAGTACCAAAGTGAATAAAAAAAACTGTAGTATGGTAAACATACTTACAGAATAGGAAACACTAAGAAGAGCTAAAATGAAATGCAGCTCAGTTCATAGATCTCTCCCATAACAAGATGATAATCTGTATCAGGTGTGTTACAGAGAGACATATGAAATATAGAGAGTGGGGGTGCCAGGACCAGAATTAGACAGAGGTTATCCTGTGCCATTCTGACTACAGACTACATTTTTCCCCACTGGCTTCATTCCTGCATCCTTCAGTGCAGTAAAGCCTGTCTTTGTGTTAATCTAGGCCCAGTTTCCTAATACCAGACATCAGTAATATAGGCCAATATAATGAAATATTAAAATATACTGTGCTTCTTTACCTCTGTGACATCCATGACTTTGATTGCTGCCAGCTGTCCTGTTTTGACATGTCGACCCTGTACATGAAAACAAAGGATTAGTCAGCAGCCTCACATAAAAAACTAATAATCTAACCTGGTGAATGTACAGTAGGAATGCATGACAGCTGACAGATTAACTGTACAAATAGATGAAAACCATGGACCACTGGATATCTGGTAAGTTGTAATGAACACTATATCGAGGACAGTAACCTTTAGTTTAAACTGATTATCGATTGTTTTACTCGCGCTTTCGCAGCTTCCCTATTAAATCCATTCATTCAGCAGCTCTTCTGCAACTCAGTCTGACTGAGGGGGCATGTTCAGGCAGAAAAGTGATGTCAATGCATACCCTCTATAAGAGAATACACAGGTGTATCCTATGAGGAAGTGTTTCTTACCAAAAAATCCTGATACATACATTGATTCGCCTCCCTCTTTATATCTGTCACAATAATTTGAATTAAATTTTACCAGTGTTTCCCCTGCCATTATATTAGGGGGCAAGCCCGCCCCCCTTAAAGGTCAAATAAACGTTATTTACTATATAGCGCCAGATCACAACGAAGTCATTTAAGGTTACCTTTTGCTATAGAACAGGTCTATACCTTGTTCTTTTATTAAACAAACAAAATAGTCTTATATTATTTATCTTATTTACACAACGGCATGTCATTTCTGTCTCTACGTGGATGCGCGTCTACAATTTCTCCGCGAATATGCGGACGGGATCGCGGAGTCCATTCATAAAACCACAGTAAATATAGTTTGCTAGTTTTGATATTCGGATTTCTTTTGGCTATAAATACACAGCACGCTGTCATAAACATGCAAATAATCTCGAATGTCGTTCTCCATGATTTGTGAATTCTGGTGATGCTGTCCCTTTTGGCCGAAATCTTTTTTTTTTTTTTCGATGCGATTCTTAATTTTATAATGCTTATAGCTCAGAAAGTTGGAAACTTAGCAGACTGAAACCAGTGTCATCCTAATCAGTTTGATCTGTGAATTTTTTCCACAGCAAAGCTCTTGTCCATAAACCCCTTGGTAAGTCTGCTATAGTAAGGAATGTGAAAAATAGGCACTCTTCACGTTTAACGTGTTTTACTAATAAACACGCAGACTGCTCGAATACAAAACATTGTTTTTAAGTCAATTTATTGAATATCAGTGTTTCTTTATGCTCTTCTCTCTTTTTCTTCTATCATAATGTCACACGTTGCTGTACCAGTGAATAACGGTTTTCCAAGCCCTTAGATAAATCACACTTGTCTCCAATAGACTATTGTGATTTGTGGCATCTTTCACATTTAAGCTTTGGTTGTTGTACCTTTCCTTAAGTCTTGGCTTCAATTTGCTGATTTCAGGAAATGTTTCACAGTATATTTTTTGTCAGTTGATCCTTTCCTGAGCCCTTAACTGTACTATTCTGATTTGTGAAAACTTTCACAGTTCAGTGCTGGTCAGCTGACCCTTCCCTGAGTCATGTAAATCACTATTCTGATCTGTGAAAACTTCCACAGGTCAGTACTGGTCAGGTGTACCTTCCCTGAGTCATGCAAATCACTATTCTGATCTGTGAAAACTTCCACAGTTCAGTACTGGTCAGCTGTACCTTCCCTGAGTCAAGAACATCACTATTCTGATTTGTGAAAACTTCCACAGTTCAGTACTGGTCAGCTGCCCCTTTCTTGAGTCATATACATCACTATTCTGATCTGTGAAATCTTTCATAGTTCAGTAGTGGTCAGCAAGAGGCACGATCCTCTTGTTTGTAAACATTTTCAGGGTCTGAATCAGACTCAACATTGACAGCATCGTTAATATTTACAGATGAGCTGAGGAAACTTGCTTTTATGGTAAGGGGCGTGACATTTCCATATCACAATGTATGTGGTTCTCCAATTACAATGGACTGGGCCAGCTAACCAATTTGGGTATTCCAGAAGGAGGGGTGTCTTTAAAACAGGAACTAAACAGGGCTGCGTTTTCCAAAAGCATCGTAAACCTTAGTTGATCGTAGCTCCATTGGTAGCAATGATTCAATGATACGATCAACTTACGTTACTTTTGGGAAACACAACCCAGTGCATTGAGACAGACTGGTAAGGGAAGGGAAGTTCGTATAAGGGCATATTAAGACCCCTTTAATTCAAAGTTACCATATGGTAAAGTACATCGAAACATGTTACAATGTATCTTAGAAATAGAACGGCTCTGGTCATACAGAATAATGACAAAGCTACAGTGAATGAGATGTAAAGTACAATAAAAAAACATAACATTTAATTGGAGTTTTTATACTGTCGCTACCTGCCGTTGGAGAGGGAGTAAAACCTTTCTGTGCCATGAGCATATGCCACTCGACATATCACCACTAGATGCGCAAGGCACTGGCAGCTGCCACATTTGACCTGTCACTGTTACACGTGCATGGCACTGCATGTCACCGTTATATGCGCATGACACTGGACCCGGTACAGCCATGTGCGCATGGCACTCGACATGTCACCGCTACATGCACATGGCACTGGCAGCTGCCACTCGACATGTCACCATTCTATACGCATGGCACTCGACTCGGCACGGCCATATGCGCGTGGCACTTTTTGAAACTTTGATTTCACGTTCAAGTTTTTTTTTTTAATTTTGGTTTGCATGTTACATACTAGACATAAAAAGCAAAACTCTTCACAGATAAAGAAAACATAAATATACAGACAAAAAATATGTGTGACTGACGCCTCTTACTCAAAACATACATAATAATAATAATAATAATAATAATAATAATAATAATATTATATAATAACTGGTTAGGGCTATATTTTATAGGCTAATAATTGTGTTTCGGTTTACTGTATATGCTAGTATTTGATATATTTTGCAAATACTGTTAACGTCTGACAATTATGCCAATAAAGTTTTGATTTTAAGATTGTATTTATGCCCATGTGTGATGATAAATGAGCGTGTTTTCATTTACAAATGAAACTTTCTGAATGAATAATTCTTCAATGAAAAACCATATGGTATTTATAATTATAGTCTATTAATTAGCCGAAATAAAATAAAACAGGCTCTATGTTAAATTCAACCTTTAAACTGCATTTCAGTAAAAATTCCAGTCATATAGCATAATCAAAGCTTTACTGGCATGTGGAGCATTTACAGTAGGCTATCATTTAGCCTACATTCAGAACGTTAAGTAAAGAGATCGAAATGAAGGGAAAAAAGGAATATAAACGAATATAAAAATATAACCAATAATAATACTTTAATAATAATAATAATACTAAAACAAATGATAATAATAATAATAATAATAATATTATATATATATATATATATATATATATATATATATAATAATAATAATATACAAATAATATACAAATATTACGGAAAAAGACGATCAGTTCATGGACTTACAAGACTGTGGGTTGGATAAAAATGTTTTCTTGTAGGCCTATTTAATTTGATGTACTTTATGTAACTTTTATTCATGATAAACTTCATTCGAATGCTGTCTACACCGAGCGTAGACAGCATTAGCATAGACCGCATCGCCAATGGTTAATATAATTATGTATTAACTTGTATAATAATTTCTTAATTCAAAATAAAATATTAATAATCCCGGGTTATTATGGTCATGCAGGTTTGTTTACGCATGTAACTCGTGGCCATGAGAAAAATATGTAGTTTCCTCAACATAGTATTTAGAGGCCACGATTTCACATCGCGTGGCCACAGGACGTCCTTACACAACAAAATCTCCAGTGTTAAAATCCTGGTGTTATAGACTTTTAGAGTAAGGAGTTAAACTTGTGGTGTTGAATTTGAGAGGATTAACACTAGCTAGTGTAAACAGCGCCCTCTGACCGGTGTAAATACGCAGAGTTACCCTTATTAACACTGTTGAGTGTTATCAGTCACATCCGGGCCATTTGCTCGTGTGCGCGCCTCACCCATCTGAAATATTTTTTTTACAGACGCCATTTTCTTTGCTTGCGATGCGGAGCGTAATGAGGACGGGAAACAGCAAAATACCGCGTTTAATCTTAATTACAAAATATGTTTTGTCATGTCATATCGTTTAATAACGATATTTATGTGCTGTATGTGGCTAAAATTTTCTCAAAGACATTTTTATCCACTCGCGATGCGGAACAGACCAGAGTCCTGTGTACTCCTAAACTTTTTCTCAGATAGATATTTTCTTTCACTCACGATGCAGGGGAGACAAGTTTTATCAAGGAAAACATCGAAAGTAAGTGTTTTATCTAAGTTGCGGTATGTATTTTGTAAGATAATATTACTTTATGACGATATGGTGTTCGCGCCTAAACGAGCCTAAACGTTTCTCACAGATTTGAATTGCAGTGCTGTGCTGACGCGGAGGTCGCTTTTAATAGGGAAACTTAAGGGGTAAGTGTTTTACCCTATTTAATATAAGTATTTTATAACATAACATTAATTAATAGTGACATTTCTGTGTTGTGCACTCCTAAACTTTTGTTTTTCAGAGATATTTTCTTTCACTCACGACGCGGAGCAGACGGGGAAGTTGGTTTTATCAAGGAAAACATCTAAAGTAAGTGTTTTACCTCATTTACATTATGTATTATATATACTATAAAAAAATGGATGTGAAATTATCCTGTTTTTTTATGTTTTTGTTATTTAGTTTTCCAATTTTACAGGAGCACTTTTGAAATGCTCCAAGTGGGAGTGGATATCTTGCTTGGCTGAAAACAGCAGAGAAACACATCTTGTCATGCTGAAAACAAAGCAAAGACTGTTGTTAAAGCTGATTAATATAAGCATTATAAACCTTAAAACATTAAGAGCACATATGGACCAAATAAGAATATGTATTTTGTGCCTTTGCATTGATTTGCCTTGACATTATGATGTTTTAGATGTTGTGAGAACATGTAAAAAACATGTATTGAAAACACTAAATGTGTTTCAATTTAAAAAAATAAATAAATGTAAACATGTATTGTTTTGTGGGTTTATTTTTTAATATATTCACCTGAACACTGGTATTGTGTTGACCAGTTACTCCATGAGTGCTAAATTTGAACACCAACTTTGGTGTTTTCATCATCCGTTCTGGTGTTAATATTTTACATCATAAGAGTTTATTAGTAACACTGTCATGGTGTTAAAAATGTCAACACTTTCAAAAGTGTTAGTTTAACACTTTACCAGTGGTATCCATATATACACTGGATAAGTGTTAATTTTAACTCTGAGGGAGTTAAATTCACCCGTTAAAATGATCTTGTCCTAATCGAATATCTGGTATATCATCGAATTAATATCTCGTGGCCACGACAAAATTAAGTGAACCGAACATGTCTCCTTCTGGTCACCGTAGTTTAGAGCAGAGGTTCTCAACCTTTTGGAACTAAAGCCCCCCCAAACCTCCCCTATCATGTGGCACGCCCGCGTTCAAGCGCACGCAATAGGCTGAAAATGCCACAAAGCACCAGCAAACGTAATTACAATGAATGTTTCGGGGGAAATAAGGGGATATTTGAATTATTTATTAATAAACCAGCGTTTTCAGTGTAGCAAGGATGAAGTTGCCGATCCTGACTGGGACGCGCCTTTAGAAATGCATCTTTACAGATGACATATAGAAAGAGTTTTTGTGACAGAGCATTTGTTTTATTTCGTTAATTAATCATTTTAAGCGTTCTATAGATATATGTATCATGTATGTGAGGTATGCATTTGCTGAGTTTCGGTTTATTTTTGTGAAGCGCTCCTGTTGAGGCATTAGAAAGCGCATCATGTTTGTTTTCTTTATTTAATAAAAGCACCTTTTGCAACGTTTTGTTGATGCTGTGAATGCGCACAAATAAAAGTTGACCCTTAACAGTTGCGAAAGATGTATTATGAGCAAAAATGACGGAATATTTCAAATTGTTTCCACTAAAAAAACAATGCAAGTCATCGCGCTGGCGCCTCAATGTCCTGCAATGCGCCTTTAGCTTCCGCTCTCCGCACAAATTTGGGTATGCGTCTAATAGCACATATTTCTCTAAGTTTAACATTGCAACTAACATTGTTTTATACTTGAACTCTTTTGGGCCTATATCTATAGATTTTGTTTTAAACAAGTCGTGATGATTTGAGAAGGCAAAATTGATCAAACAGTCCTTACTTTAAAAAACAAAAACTTTAGGCTATATTTAATGAACAAAAATGCTCCAAACGTTTTTCTAAATTAACGTAACAAAATAATGAAACGAAATAAAATCACTTTACCATTACATACAAAACTGAACTTTCAATAGTTGAAAGAGTAGTATAAGCTGTTTTGGGAGAAGGGGGGAAAAGACGGGCTCGGGCCGATAATTCTGATAAGCTGTCGGACAAGGGCCGGGCTAGGAAATGTATATGAGGCCCGTGCAGGGCTCTAATTAACATTTATCCGAATACTTTAATTATTATTCAATGTTTGCAACACAGAAATGTAACATATACCGTGTATCCTGGTCGTGAAGCTTGTTCAAACAAAGCTTAACTTACATGAGCAGAGCTCTCTCTGAATCAGCGGTTGCGCGAAAGCAGGTTTAAATATTCCGATGTGATTGCGATTTCAAAGGTTTTATAGGCATGGCGAAATCATCATCATATAGCAGTAAGATTGTGTGTGTTTGAATCGAGATCGCGACCTTTCAATGAATAATCCATATGAGTCTATAGCCTATGTATTTTTGTACGTCAAAAGTTACTCGCGCCCAGGCCCGGGCGGCCCCCCGGGTCCGCGATCCATGATTTGCGCCCCCCTTCCGATCCCTCCGCGCCCCCCCTGTTGAGAACCACTGGTTTAGAGTAAGAGGCGTCAGTCATATTTTTTTGTCTGTATTAGGGTTGTGCCGATAAACGATAGTATCGTGTATCGACCATAGTCAGAGATATCGCCTGTTGCTGATGCCTTTGACGACAGCAAGACGATAATTATTATTATCCGTCAAAAATAGCAGTAGCAGTATTAACATTAAGTCAGCAACATTAAGTGCGTGTGTTACACGGTCTACCTTAAACTCTAGCTGACAGCAGCAGTGTCATTTGAGGTGCCACAGCAGTGACATGTTCCGCGAGAGTGACAATGACACTGACACAATCCATCGGCACATGTCACAAGTGTCACTGGCACATGCCACTCTGCGGTGACACGTCACTGAAAACCGGAACTGTCACTCGATGTATCACTGTGCAGTGGGATGTGCCAATGGCTTCTGTGCGTCAGATGTCATGTCACTTAATGTTAATACTGCCTCTCCAAAAATAGACTAGGCATCTAACTTTGGCCATGCAGTGCAGAGAGCCGCTTCTGGGATGCTTCAGAAACTTACCGCAAGGTGTAAATACAAAGGTATAAACACAAAGGCACGTTGAGCGGGAGGGGGTGTTTCGGGTGGGAAAAGGTGCAAACTGTTTTTGCTTGCAGTTGCTGACGCTCGCGAAAGCGCACAATCGCTTTCTAATGCGCGCTGTTTTTCCCGGTTTTACTTTCACTTTTGAAATCGATCCCATTCAGCAAGGAGGGGAGAAGATGTAACAGGGGAAAAGGGGGGCACAGTAACTCGTTTTGGGGGAAACGGCCCCCCTTAGCACCGCAGACATGTGCAGTGTAAATAAGGGGTAAGAAATGCATTCATTATACGGTGATGCAACTATTGTATTCACTTATGGTACTATTAAAGTGCATAAACTCACGCTAGGCTAGGTTACTCAATGATAATATTCTTTGATAAAGTAAATGTTCTTTGCTCGTTTTCTGTAGCTGCTTTTTAAATAACTACGGAAATGTAAGTATTAGTAACTTACAATGTTTCTATTAAATGTTAAAAACAAATTAAGCCTTATTGAAAACATTAAGCTGCTCTTAGCCTTATGCTGGTGTTGGTTTATTTGCTGGCAATAAAACTAAGTAAAAAATTAAATAAATTAGCACAATAGTATCATGTATCGACGATCTCACAGACTGACCATAGGACAATATGAAAATTGAGCATATCGCCCAACACTAGTCTGTATATTTGTTATGTTTTCTTTATCTGTCAAGAGTTAAGTTGTTTTTATTTTTATTTATGTATTATTTATACAAAATTAAAATAAAACTTGAACGTGAAATCAAAGTTTTAAAAAGTGCCATGCGTGTATGGCCGTGCAGAGTAGAGCTGTAATCGGGCCTTAAAAGTTAGGACCGACAGTGCCCGAGCCCGACAAGTATATTTTGATTGACAGCTTTTTAAAAGCCCGAACCCGTTTACAGCCCGATATTATTCAAATGTGCACAAGCACACAGCTCTTTTGCCAAGAATGAGTAATTTATACATGTTTTAACATAATTTATTAATGAATAACGTAGGCTATAGGCCACTTGGAAGTTGGAACAAATAAATATAATAAGTCCTCTGTAACATCGTAACATCTCAGCACTCTAAATAGGCATACACTTAGCCTATAAATAGGCCAACGCGCCAATAAAAAAAAGACTCTTTCTTAAATTAAATTAAGATAAGTTCTAAATTAAGATGGGTTTTTGGCAATAACGAAATTAAGTTTCGGTCCCGCGCTCACTGATGGTGCGTCCAGCAGCACTGAACACCCTTTCACTGCTGCTGCGACTGCCCGGGATGCATAGTACTGATCTGGCTAATTTTGCCAAAACGTAATCACCAGAGGCAAGCCTCCGTTTCACCTCCTCAGCATCCATTTTCGCATCTTTCTCGCGCTAATCGAAATGCATCACATGACCGCTAATTTACCGGGCAAGCCGGAGCGCAAGCCCGAGCCCGTGTAAAATGATATAAATTAAGCCCGAGCTTCATCGGGTTCGGGCAAAGATCTTCAGCTCTAGTGCAGAGTCGAGTGCCATGCTCATGTAGCGGTGAAATGTCAAGTGGCAGCTGCCAGTGCCATGCGCACGTAGCGGTGACATGTCAAGTGACATGCGCGCATTGGCCGTGCCGGGTTCAGTGCCATGCACATATAATGGTGACATGTGCAGTGCCATGCGCATATAACAGTGACGTGCAGTGCCATGTGCATTTAGGAGTGATAGGTCGAGTGGCAGCTGCCGGTGCCATGCGCATGTAGCGGTGACATGTCGAGTGCCATGTGTGCATGGCAGTGCCGGGTCCAGTGCCATGCGTATATAACGGTGACATGTGCAGTGCCATGCGCATATAATGGTGACATGTGCAGTGCTATGCGCATTTAACAGTGAGAGGTCGAGTGGCAGCTGCCAGTGCCAAGTGCATATAACGGTGACATGTGGAGTGGCATATGCCCATGGCACGGAAAGATTTTACTCTCGTTGTGCCAAAGCCATATACAGCGTACAAGCCCCGCCCATTTGCAGCGTAAGTCCCTCCCACTCAGGTCACTATACTGCAGCTATATGTAACTGAAACCACTAGTCTGTGAAACTTGTAACAGCGCGTTTTTGAACGTGCAGCGCTCATATTAAAATAGAATTCAATCATAGCCTTTTGAAGTTAAAAAAAAAATTGTGATTCCTGTTTTTCAGCTTCAGAATCAAGACCTCATGATGCTAATTGGAACTTAGACCACTTAAAATACTGAAGACTATAACTTTGAATTTTAATTTGAAAAGGAATTGAACACATTTTAAGTACCCACGTGGACACTGAAAACCTCTCATCCCAAACACAATTGCAAAGCAAAATCCTGGACAAAGAAGTTGCAGCTCCCACAAGTGTGCTCACTCAATTGGAAAAGAGCATAGCACTCAATGCTATGTTCTTAAACAAGCCCTTAGTTTTGAAAAACACATTTTAGCGTTTCTTTTCAATAAAATAATACATTTATTGCGTTCATTTAAAGTTATATTTAAAAACCAACCTTGTACACTTGACCATATGTGCCATTTCCAACCACTTCGACCAGTTCAAAAATCCCGGCTGGGTCCTAGAGAGAAACAAAAGGTAAGAATATAAACTGCGAAACAATGTCTATGTAAATTAAAACAAAACAAACTATAGATTTAACAATAAAGCTCTCCTGGCTGTGTATGCTAGTGGAGTTCAAACAAAGGAAAGATCGAAACTCTTAAACGATGGCCATTCCACATAAATATATATTATGATTTAAACGCTTTCTCGTTTAAACAAAGACTACGATGCGTTCGTGGATTCTGAAATCATCGGTATCTACTGCAAAACACAATGAAAACAAGCTAATGTCGGTACAGGCTACTCACCCGTAGTGAAGAAAGGTCTATGTCTACTAGACTTTTCGCTGGAGAGTCGTTCGCCATCTTTCATTTGTATAAATAATATTTGCTATAACAATACTCTTCACTCCGATGTTCACCGTCGGCCGTAACTACACACCTATGTCCGTTTTGTTTACTATAGCAACATTTCTCTAGTGTAGGTCACACGTTGTTAATTCATGTTGATTTGGAAGGGATTCGAGCAATAGCTCCCTGTGTCCTGCAGAGATGTCCGATTCACCAGTGAATCATTTTAAACGGTTCTTTTTTTTAGGACTCGGTGGAACCGATCACAAACAGTTTCTAAATCACTCCACTGTAAACTAGCTTACATTACTTTGTTTTGTGATTAAAACTGTAACGTGGGGACCATCTTGTTTATATTGGTAATAATTCAAATCAATAGTGTTCATATTCAACATTAGTGATGTGTATTTTATTAGTAATAATGATATTAATACTGCTAAAAGTTGTAAACTAGTTGTCAAGAAAAATAAATAACACTGCCTTGGGCTCAACCTTACCAACAAAATGAAAGTAAAATGCAGTTATCGCTCACTTTTGATACCTCAAAAGAATAAATGAGTCAGTTTGTGAACCATTTAATCGAAACGTCACAAAAATGAACCGATTCATTGGTTCACCAAAGTGAATCTTACTAAACACAGGAAGTCGGTGTCGTGAGAAATCGGATCCTCCCTCGAAATCGGGTCGAAATTGTCTAGTAGTGATTACATTTTTAAAACATCCTTATATGCTGAGTATATGAAACCCAACAAATGCAATCTCAGTAAGTTAGCTTTGAAATAATTTTACCTTATACAGTAATATTTATATTATAAATAATAGTTATTGTTAAACTTAATAGTAAATGCAAAAGCGTCTTGTTGATTTAGAGGGAACCCTAAGCTCTGCTTTTTTATGTGGTTACATTTTAAAAATGAATTCATATACACTGGAGTTGTATGGGGTGGAGTTAAGTGTGATCTGCTGTGACATATGAGTCAACTTGCTCCCTCAGTCAGAATCGAGGGATGAAGGGTCTGTCCATATAAATGTCCCTCCTCCATTTGAGGAAGTGGATCACACTTCAGAATAATGGTGGGGATTCCCCAGAGAGGAAGTGCTTAGGGAAGTTCATGAGTGTATGTTTACAAGTGAAGTGGAATGCAGCCCAGTCAGTGGGGGTATAGAGTTGGTACAGGTCACACCCATTTCATTCTTCTTGATAAGTTCCTATGCAGTTGAGCTGATCGCTGAGCCCTTAGCAAGGCAATTTGCCAGTAAGCATAGTCAGCATTAACGCTGATCCAGTTCCCAGATGGCGATTGGGCAAATTAAAATCTGTAGAGCAGTGCAGAACAAGCAAAAAATTGCTACTTTTTTAATCTACTTTTTATGCTTTGTGCGTTAGAGTTGGGTGTAGAGGGTTGGGCTTAGTCTTTATTCTTATTTTAAATTATACTTTGAAATGTTCAAGTTGCTACAAATCATTTTCTCAAGGTGTAATTGTAAATACTGCCTCAGTTTAGATGTTTATTAACTGCTGAAAACTAACTGTCTGTTAGAACCCCAGGCATTCATTCTCATTTGTTAAATTCTAAAGGTTTTGTTTTGGGAAATGTGTTTATGAAAAAAGTTCTTAGTAGGGCTCCCTTTATAAGAAACACTAAAATTTGAATGTGCTACAACCATGTTTTCCTCCAAAGAAGCTTTCCTCCTCTCTGTACAAAATACGCTGATCTCAATGCGCTGGCGTCTGAGAGACAAGTCCGAAGGGACCGTCTGCAAAGTGCGAAACGTGAAAAATGTTACTAATAAAATACTCAATAACTTTACATTAACACACTGTACTTTCACCAAATTCATTTATTTGTGACTTTGTTTGTATCTCAGCACCCTGGTCATCGGTAGTTGTGTTTAGTTGTGCTTAGTTGTGCTTATAAATAAATTGTAATTAAAATTTACTGTCAAAATGTAATTTTTAGCACATTTTGACAGTAACAACCATAGCTATTGCTTTTTTTTTCTGTTTTCTACATTTCAACCTTTCTCTCCCTGCAGTCCTGAGCAGAGCATGATTGGAAGCGTAAATCATTGTATCTACTTCTATAATAGAACTTTCACACAACAAAAGTTATCCTGGCTGTTTTAATTATGTCTGTAGTACTGTATTGTATTGTATTGTATTAAATTATTATTTATTGCTTATATTTTGTATTGTTGTGTGATATATTCTATTTTCCATTGCCTGTATGTATGTCTCTACTTTTTCAGCACTGAAATCACCTGTCACAAAGGCAAATTCCTTGTGTATGTATTGTAAACATACTTGTCAATTAAGCTTATTTTGATTCTGCACAAGAGGCAAAATTAATCAATTAAAAAGGTTTTTTTTGTTGTTGTTTTTGTTTTTGTTTTTGCTTTTTTAAGACATGTTTTTCATTTTGATCAAGTGCCTTTCAAGATGATATACAGACAACTTATTTTTTGTTTTGATAAAAATATTTTATTCATTCATTCATTCATTCATTCTTCTATGTATTTTTGTGTGTTTATTGTTATTTCAATTATATTTCAATTTCAAAGACAAAAACAGTCACTGCCAAACTTTTAAAACATTACAACTGGAGTACTGTTATATGATGAAATAAATGTGTGAACTGGTTTTGGTGAAAGTACAGTATGTTACAGTAAAGTTATTAAATATTTTTCATAATAAAAATTCATTAAAAAATGTGTAAAAGCAATTATTTTCAAAATGAGTGTTGTAGTATAACCAGCAGGAGAGCAGGGATCAGTGAACTAAATTTGGTGAAAGTACAGTGTGTTACAATAAAGTTATTAATTATTATGTCCAATAACAGTGATGTTATTAACTATTTTTCATAATAAAAATTCATAAAAGCTGTGAAAAATCAGTTATTTTCAAAATGAGTGTTGTAGTATAACCAGCAGGAGAGCAGAAATGTGTGAACTGAATTTGGTGAAAGTACAGTGTGTTACAGTAAAGTTATTGAGCATTTTATTAGTAACATTTTTCGCGTTTCGCACTTTGCAGACAGTCCCTTCGGACTTGTCACTCAGACGCCAGCGCATTGAGATCAACGTATTTTGTACAGAGCGCAGGAAAGCTTCTTTGGAGGAAAACATGACTGTAGCTCGTTTTCTACATCACTACGAAAGAAAAGAGGCATCATTTTCAGTTTTACAGAAAGGAGAATGATTCAGAAATGATGCTAGAGTGAATTTTCATTGTTTGTGAATGTTCACATTCAAATTTTAGTGTTTCTTATAAAGGGAGCCCCACTAAGAACTTTTTTCATAAACACATTTCCCAAAACAAAACCTTTAGAATTTAACAAATGAGAATGAATCTGTGAATATCTTGCCAACTTTACTGAACTAGGCAACACACAACTGTTGTCAACAGCTGCCACAATGCAGACACATTTGGTAGTCTTGAATGGGAAGAAAGTGAGAATGTGTGACTACCAAAAGGGGCCCCATAATTACGCACAAAGCCCACAATCAGAAACCAGTACAGGGCTCTGACTTCCATATAAAAAGACATATTTAAGATATTTAAAATAAAAATGTAAAAATGCTACAGCTCTCTCTCTCTCATTTAAGTGTATACACTGTTTTCTCTCAGCAGAGTTGAGTCAAATTTGTCTGTCACAGGACAAATTATAGTCTTAAGTGACCTTGTTTTAGTCGTTTATAAATTTCACAAATGGATAGTTGCTTGCCTATGCACAACAGCACAGTCATCCAGGAAATGGAATTACAACATGGAAAAATAACCTTTTATAACATGGCATATGAACCTAATGATTTCACACGGCCTGTCTAGTTTGCTGCATGGACAATACATAGTCTTTCTCACCTTACTCACCATGAACATGTGTGGAAAAATGTTTGTCAGGTGATTTCGTCTGTGAGATACAAGACATATGTGTCATACTGTGGAGAATAAATCAGTCAAATAATGTATCATGCTGCTAAAGACCTAAGCATTAACTCTTGTGCTGTGCTAAAAATCCTTTACCTAAATTGGTGTTCTTGGTCAAAAATGATCAGCATTTTAAAAATATGTTGTATCTATTTTTGGAACTGATTGATTCATTTGGGCTTATGTACCTCTTAGTCCAACATTAACTAGCATATTTAGGGTAGCATTCCTTTATAGAGTTTTTTTTTTTTTTTTTTGAACCACTCACCTCAGTGAAGTGGTTATCCATATCTGTTGTGCATATATACCCTGTATGTATGCAGTGTAGCTATAATTCCTCTAACTAAAAAAAAAAAAAAAAATGAATATGCCTGTGGGTATGCATTCAAAAATGTGGTCTGGTCAAGCCAATGTAATATTTTATATATACACACAGACCCTTTTTGTTTTTGTTTTTGTTTTGTTTTTTTCTCTCTAAACATTCCTGAGATGATGTCATTAAAGAAATAGGTTTTGTTAAAAATATTTTTTTTAAAACTAACAGGAAGGACAGTGAAATTGAGGTCACATTAAAAAAAAAAAAACCCTTGAAGTGCTTTCCAAATACAGCAGAATTAGAGACAAAATGGGATTACTTTAAATGTGAAAAATTGTGATGAAAAACTAAAATGATATAAATTCTTAACATTTCATGTAATATATTTAACTATTAAGACATAAATGACCTCTGACTCATTCAATTCATGGCACATAGAAACAGAACATTGTTTGCTTTAAAATATAAAATATGTTTTATTTCATATTGATTTACAAATTTACATCAAAAATGCAGCATTTAAGTAGTAATTTGCACAGGAAAAGGTAGATAACAGACATACACAAGACATGCACATCACAGAGACAAGAACAATGAAAAGAAAATGAGTGTGAACATTCAAAGGCCTCCTATAGTCTATAAAGATTATTATGTAGACATAAGCCACCCATCCACACATTGCACTCTACACGGATATTACAGGTCACGCATTAAAATGGTACTTGTTCAAACAGTAGGACTTCACATAATTTGGCTCCAGTTTACTATTTACTCATTCTGATTGTTTAAATTTTTCCAATTAAGATCCAATTCAAGACAAAATCACAAACAGACTCTTGAAATATTAAAACCACACCTATGGTTGTTACCAAATATCTTTTAAAGCTGTATTCAAGGTTGGAGAGTGCGGCCTTTTAAACCTATGGGTGAAATTAAATGGACATCAGCAGAACATTGCAATTTCTGACTGAGTTCATGGTTTCTGAATGAACTAGACATCTAAATTTGTATAAGATATAGAGAAAGCAGGGTTACAGTACATGTAATATTAAATTAAGTCAAATTAAGTTTTCCTTTAATCATCTTTTACAATATGGAAATAAGGTGACTGTCCATTTCCAAACTGAAGCACATGGATTTTTTTTAAACACACAATAAGGCCAGTTCCGATATTTGCAAGCCAATGGGAAGCATTTGGTCATTCATAAACACCATCTAGGCACAAAACAGAGGTGGTATTTTCAAAGGACCGAAAAAAAAAAAAAGTTCCCACTGTTTTAACGTTTGTTGCTACTGTTAAAACTGGTAAACTGTTTTACTGCACCTGAACTAAATGAGAACTTCCTAATGTAGGCCATTAGTGATGATCTCTCTCATAGCATGACTACAACTTAACTCACCAATGCTAACTGATGAACCTAAATTAACATATTTAGATGCAATTTTTTATTGAACAATGTCACAGGTGACTAACTGGTGAGGGTTGCTTGCTGCAATGACGGACCAAGATGGCCGCTGGAAGAAACCTCAGTGACCCCAGCCTGAATCAGCATTCCCAAGCTATGGGTTAATTTTAATAATCATGTTTACCAAGACCTCATTTATCATCGAGGGCGCTTGCGAGTTACAAAAATGAGGACCCTGCGAATGGCAATCAGTCGATCCTTAAGAGCATTCATGGTGAGGATGGTCAGCTGAGCTTTGTTTTCCAGTGGCAATACAGCCAACAGCCACCAACACCATGCAGGACCATTGGGATTACCCTGAGGAAAAAAAAACAAAAACAAAAAAAAATAAAAAAAATAACAACACAATCAAACATTAGCACTTAATGTATTAGATTAGCATACCATTTTAATAATGACAACATTAACCTTGCCTAAGGCAACTACAATAATTAAAAAAAAAAAAGAAAAAAAAAAAAAGTAACAATTAAATACTGGTGTGTTATGCAGCAGACAGGTTTGAGGTAAGATTACTATGAATGATGATATAGAACAAATGTGAGAATGATTTGTTCAAAACATTCACCTGTGGGTCAGAGTCTTTGACAGGCAGCTGCCCAAAGTGGCTGATGATTTGGTTCTTCATATCGTCTTTCAGGGAGGTGAACCAGCCCAAGGCCTGATCATACACAGAGTCATGCAACTTCAGAAGCTCCGTCAACTCCTCTCCTTCAACCTGAACACACATGCACATTTATGGTCAGTGTGGAAGACTGGTGATTTTGTCTCTCTCACACACACACACACAATTCCATTTTTGGATTTGGACTTTTGCACTTATTGAAAGCAGAAAAATATATCTATACCTTCTTATCCTCCAAATATTCAATCTTGGCTGTGTGGTATCCATCTCTCTGCCCATGACTGAGCACTTTGAAACGAGCAATCCCTATGGTGTCCACCACAGAGCGTCCATCAGGAAAAAACTTGACATCCCTCACCTCCAGCATACAGCCGTGGTCGGCAAACCTGTTAAATCACACACCTCAGCTATTTAACTCCATGTCAAGATATTATGCACTTCATTAACACTTCAATCTAATTAGGGCCCAAAGTAGTGAAAGTATATGCACTAAACGCAGTACACACTTAGATCTCATCGAGCTGAACAATTTTTGTACTGCATGTCATATGCTCTGCTCAACAGAAAGTCGGCTACTCTGAACTTTTACATACTCCTCCCAGAAGATTAATGCGATCAACCATCAACATAAGTCAACATAATGCCAAGACATTAAGGATGTTAAAATGCAAATGGCTTTATCATATTGAATGGTTTAGACTATTTTAGGGGTTTACCAAAAAAAAAAAAAGAAACAATGCTTGTTTTAATTTACGCATACGTTGCCTGATGTAGCTCAGATTTGAGCTGCATGTTTGATGGAGGCACGGACGTGACATTGTATGTCATGATCATTCAGGAAGTGTCACTTACAATGAGCTTTAGGGATTACAATAAGGTTTGGGGAAGGATTCAAAGGATTTTTATTTTTTTGTAGTCTTTTCAGGAATTTTTGTGCCTTTTAGCACCTTTTGATTAAATTGGTGAAGTTAGGTTTACCTAAAAAGATTTTCACATCAAAGACTTTGATTTCACTTGAAGTATATTGGGGCCTTTATGCATTTAGTTGAAGCACCTTTGGCAGTGATTATAGTCTCATCTGTTTGGCTATGATGCCAGGCTGCACAATATATTATAATAAATTCAATATTGCAATATGGCTTACTGCAAACATCAATTGCAAAGGCTGCAATTTAATTACTGAAATACAAATATGCTTTATTTAAATACATACTCGTACATACAAAAATTTGTTGTTTTTTTCTAAACCCTATATTTTGCCTTGTAGGGGTGTAACGGTACACAAAAGTGACGGTTTGGTATGTACGTAGGTTTTAAAGTCACGGTTCGGTACGGAAAAATTTTAACTTATCAACTCCAGCTCAAAACTAGCATGTGTAAAACTCACTTAAATTATTTAATAATTAATTTGAACTAAATGTATACCTATATGATATAACGCTGTACCACATTAGACCAGTGGTTTGAAAAACGGATGAATGATTGATTCAGCTGTGATTATTTTATGAGAATTTAGAATTTTTTAAAGCTTGAAAGTAGTCACCATTTGTTGATATTATATGAACAAGTGCAAAAAAGTAATTTTTAAAATTTTATTTCTTCTTCTGTGTTCCTAAGCTGTTAGGTGGTCAATACAGCATACAGGGTGGGTGAGTAAAACTATCCCTTTAATCTGCTAATAAGCGAGAGAGCGAGTGATTCACTTCTTTGGATGTAGAACTTTAGTGTGCAACTATGAAATGCAAAAACTAAAATTGTCATCACTTTGAAATTTTTACTTCAGTGTTTCTGTAAACTCCTGTGAGTACTTTTTGTGCTGTAAGCATGACACTGTTACTGTATGAGTGGGGTGTCTGCAAGGTTCTGCCACAGACAAAGTACCATCAGGAGGCATTACAGCCATGTCACCAAGCAACTGAACACAAGAAATGCAAGGAGCAATTATCGGGGCCAAACACTCAAACTATAACAAAAATAATAATAATAATAATAATAATAATTAATTTTAACACTGTAGATGATTTTAGGCAAAATAGTTGAAAAATCATAATTGTGTGTCACCTTGGCAAAACATTGCAGAAATACTGTTAAACTTGAGTAAACACGACGTTTACGTTGCACAGAGAGAACACTTTATTTTTTCCCCTCTTCGTCTCCCTCTTAAAACACCCCCATCAAACACAACACTGCCCCCTTTTACCGGCACGCTCACCTTTTGAACCGGCGCATGCGCTGACCATAAATAACAAGGTGGGGGGGATAATATGTTAACAAATACATCCTCAGATCCATTTGGGAATCATGCCAACAAATTTGTTGTTGCAGCGAACAAAAACAGTTTAGTCTATCAACTTGAAATCCATAACTTTATGCCGGCAGGATATGAAGATGATCCAAGTCAAATTTGCTCAAGGAGGAGTTTGATAAAGTATGTGCTTTCCTGAAACGTTTTTAGTACCTTCAAACAGAGTTGTGTAACGATATGCCAATCTGTTAATAAAATACTGCATTTTACAACAAAATTCAAATCTGTTGATGCCCAAAACACAAGAGTGCATAAATCTATATTTTCAATATGCATTTATTTGTGCTTTAAATTATAGCAAATCACAAGATGAGATGTGTGTAATGTACTGTAAGCTTTCAAAATCATGTCATATCTGTTCATTTTGTAGTGGGCAGTAGTAAACTAGAGAGTACAACTGTGGGAATTTTTGATGCTTTTAATGCGAGCGAAATGTAACTGGATCAGAAGCAGTTGTTGCACAGTTTTCTTTTTTTCCCCTTCCACTTGACAGCTTTACCACACCTTAAAACTGTTGTGAGAACAAACCAGCACTAAAAATAGGGGGTTTTGAGACACTTAAGTGATCAAGCACAAATTTGAAACACACTTGTATTAAGAAAAGTTGAGAGTACCGCCTCAAAACTCCACTGTGGTAGTGAAACTGGATGGGAGCACAAAAAAAACCAGACAGACAAACTCTTACCAGTTACTTTATGTATTTACCTTTTGAAATGCAATATCAAACAGATTTCCCTATAGACCCACACTTTTAATTAATTCAAGGCCTCTTACCCTTTTAGTTCATCAGCAATGCACATGCCAAACTGTTTGGTTCCCGTTTCCATAGATCTGCGAATCATAAGCCTGTATCGAGGCTCAAAAACATGCAGTGGGCAGGGAATGGTAGGAAATGCCATAGTGCAAACAAAGATGGGCACTTCCTGGTTCAAGCTGAAACAAGAAGAATATATAAAATGCAATATATACACACATGAACAAGACACGAACAATACTATGTCCTGACAACCAATGGGGAACAATTATTATACAGATGACAAATAAATAATTAACTGTTCAGGGTATAACAAAGACACCAGCCTTTGAAAAGTAGTCAAAACCTATGTGTGTGTAGACATGGTACAGCAAAGACCAGAAAAGTGTTAGGAAAACCATTATATCCAAAGCCAACTTACTTTGACAATTCCTTCATCTCTTCTTCATGTACTTTTCGCCTTTCTGCTAGCTCTTCACAAAAGTAGCGCTGCAATAATTCTTCTATTAGAAGAGTTTTGTTGTACGCTCTAGTGGCCAGATACTGCAGGGGGGGAGGAAAAAAAAAAAAAAAAAGGTATGTGCACTTTGGATAAGAAAGCATCTCCTTAATGACTAACAGCTAATTGAACTGCTTTGCTAGTTTTCTTATAAACTGCAAAATGTTAAATGATACATTTATGCATACATTTCTTTCAGGAGAACATATTATGCATAGAGGTCGGGGCTGTATAGTAACATTACTGCATGTTAAAACAACATTATTCACAGGTGTGTGATAAATTTCATGTTAGTACTCAAAATTAGCTCTTTTTTTGGGGTTTTATTGTTTGTATAGTCTATGCCATATCACTGTCAGCACTCTGTACTAAACAAGAATCAGCATCTTTAAAAAAAATAAAAATAAAAAAATCCCACATCAAATGCCAATTCACCATGTCTGGACAGGCAGTTGCCCCAAACAAGATATTCAAGATTCAAGATTCAACATATGAGAGCAAAAAATGCAGTGTATGGGGTTTTGTTTTATATTTTCATCATATGATACAGAGCTCAGTAATATCACAAGAGGGCTGTTTTTTCCTGAGCATCTGCTCAATTGCAAATGTGATATTGTAGGGCTGCACGATTAAATCGCACGATGTTGTGAGGCGCGTTTAGTCAATGAAGCCGGTAATGAAGTCGTGTTTACATTTTAGACGCAATATTGTCAATATGATCTATTTTTGCTTAATTTCGTCAATGAAAATAGTTCCAAACAAAGCCACAGCAGAACTGTTATGCATCTCCAAGCAACACACAGCAATATTTTATTACTGAATGAATCGAGTAAGCTACTAATCTAGTAACAAATTCATAAAGTCAGTCACTTGCTTCATTTCTGAACGAATCAACCAATTGAATTAATCAATGTGACAGAATGACTCACTGAATTACTTCTTTAAGACAGTGACTTGCTATGAGTGGTTTTAGCTTCATATTTAAAGTATAATGTCATTAAAAAGAAAATCATATTTCAATACTCAGTTTAAAAAAACATTAATGCCCATTTAAAACCCAATAATCTCATAGCATTACTTATGCAATTGTAATTGCCGAACTGTGTAAATATACCTAAATGCCAGTCCTATGACCACAACCTAGTGTCAGACGGATGTGAGTGTCAAATAAGAATAATAATAATAACAGTTTTTTTTTAGTTTTTATATTTCTTTCCATTCTGATATTAGGTAACCACCACAAATTCTAAAGACAAGAACATACAGGCCTGCTGTTGGTCTTCATGTGTACAGACTGTTTAAGAAGTGTTTAAATTTACCTCAGAAAGGTTCTCCTTGCACAGGGGACAGTTTGGGTTGTGGTCCAAGCAGCGCTCCAAACACTTGAGGCAGAACGTGTGTCCACAGGGTGTGGTGACAGGCTCATAAAACAGTCTGAAATATTACATTAGTTAGGGGGATTTAGATGCCTATAAAGTAAAGTTTTTTTTTTTTTTTCTTCCAAAGAGAGAATTTATTACTACCTCATGCAGAGAGAACATTCAAAGTCTGCACTGTCCAAAAGCTGTGATGGAACTTGCCTCTCCCCAGAAGTAGGGAGAGTTTTACACGAAGATGCCTTATCTAGAAACAAAGAGACAGAGAGGGGAAAAAAGTTTGTACAATCAGCCAGAGATCTTAGCCAGATGCAATAATTATTCCTTTACAATATTAGTTGTAAGTAATTATCTATTTTTCCAAAATGGACAAATTTTATTCATACCTTCTTTAAGCTGTTTACTGGGTGGCTCAAAGGCCTTAGCATCTTCTGTCCATTTCCTTTTTAGGACTGGTTGAACAAAAAGTGAAGAGAGGCCAACAGAGTTTACGTTTTCAGATCTTTGTAAAATAGAAGAGTTCCCATCGCTGAACTTGCTGCAACTGAGTGTTGGTTCCTAGCACACACACACACAAAAACAGTTTTAGATCTGATGGTGCTTTGATCCCATGCTATGAATCTAAAATTGCTTGTCTTTTCAATATTCAATGCAACAATATCTTCATTGTTGCAAATCTGTGCAATTGTTTGAATCTGTTGTATCTGAGCAAAGTAACCTTGGAGCAGCCTGCTTTGGCTCCATCTCTAGGAAGAGAGGAGTGAAGAGAGCTGAGGAGGGATGAAGGTTTGATACGAGAGGAGGGTCCAGCTGGAAGGGGCTGCATGGATGTGGCCAGATCATCATTCACAAAGACCGAAGAGAACATGTGACTCAGGATCTGCAGATAAACAGAAAAAGTTTTACAAAAGTAACACTGACCACTTCATAAATTAAAGAAACTAAGGGTTTAAGTTTTAACATCAAATTAACATCAAAATCAGAGAAACCATTACATCTACCACACAAAGGCAGATATTCACAAATAATGAAATAATGTACCTTTTGGGCCTCCAGTTTTACAGTGATCCAATCAGATTTCAGAGCCAAACAGTAGAAATACTCTTGTAGAGCTTCTTCATTACGGCCAGCGCTCCTAAATGCTGCAGCCTTAATGTAGTGAGCCTGGAAAGAAAAAATAAAGATCTATAAAAAAAAAAGCGTTTATCGTTTATTATTATTTTATCTTTTATTTACCCAGGAGTCTCACTGTGCTGCTGTCTTGACCAGATCTTTCTGGTAAAAGAGATTTTAATTATCTCAAAGTTTTACATAACACAAATCATAAAACAACATTACAAATACTCATATACGGTCACTAGTCTCTAGTAAAACAGTTTGCAAAAGACATTTAAAGGTATTCAAGGGTGGAAGTACATCCAGTTTGAATTCCGCAATTCATTCTAAACCTAAGGAGCATGAAAAGAGAAAACAGATTTACCAAATTCTGAATATATAGTTAAATTTGAGATTTAGATCTAGTACAATAACTATCTAAATAATAGGTTAAAAGATATATAGTAGGTTAAAAGATATATAGTAGGTTATATAAATAATAGGTTAAAAGATATATAGTAGGTTAAAAGATATATAGTAGGTTATATAAATAATAGGTTAAAAAAAAAAAAAAAAATGTTAATAATATTTGAAATGTCTTTAGGGAAAAATGGGAAAATATTTAAATATAAACCTCATATTGCCAATAGGTGACAGCAAATCACTGCATCAGTCATTCATTCAACCTATTCTCAAATGGCTGACTGATTCACTCACTCACTGAACACTGTCCTGTGTTGCTCAGAGATGCAAAACAGTTTCGCTTTGTTTCAAACTATTTCCATTGATGAAATACAGCAAAAAAAAAAAAAAAAAAAAAAAAAAAAAAAAAAAAAACTGTTGTGTCTAAAAAGTCAGTCAATTAATATTAACTTCTTGTTTATTGAACTGTTCATCAAATCAGTATCACATTTTCAGTCATACTGATATTTGTAGAAACAAAAACTACTCTGTGTGAATGTGCAGAAAGTGCAAAATGTTAATAATTTTAACAAAATAAGAGGGATCATTAAAATTGCATTTTTTTTTTTTTCCTGTTCAAAAGTTTACATACCCTTGAATCATGTCTTGCTCTGCCTAAACTCTGTGTATTCTGGTTTAAAACAGGTTATGTCAAAAAACTCCAATCATATTTTCTGAAATATGATTTCAAAATTATCCTACGTCGCTCCAGAAGTACTGACCCAGTCTTTGCAAAGTGATCATGCAAAGAAGATCAAACACCCTTACCAAAAAAAAGGTAAAACAGCGATATAGGATGATTTTGAAGTTGAGGGAGAACATGAGATGGGAGTTTGACATACCCTAACTGTATTGAACCAGAAATAAACAGTTCAGGCGGAGTAAGACAAGACAAGCGTTTGACATTAAAAAGTATATAAACTGTATTTTTATGAAAATAACCGATCATTTCGCTAAACCCTTCCTCGGCTGGGACCGTTTACAATCGCATTTGGGATTGTTTGAAGCCACATTTAAACTGCATTTTGGAAGTTCAAACTCAGGGCACCATAGAAGTCCACTATATGGAGAAAAATGCTGAAATGTTTTCCTCAAAAAAACGATTTTTTTTACAACTGAAGAAAGAAAGACATGAACATCTTGGAAGACAAGAGGGTGAGTACATTATCTGTTTTTGTAATTTTTTGTTCTGGAAGTGGACTTCTCCTTTAATGCATTGTGTTGCCTTAAGCGTTTTTGTGTTGCCTTATTAAGCATTTTTGTGTTGCCTTATTAAGCACTTATTAAGTGTTTCCCACATTTAGGAAACACAGGGCTAGTAATTAAGTGAGCAAAAAAAATAAATGTTCATAATCCCCCGCAAAGAGTTGAAAAAATAAACAGGAGATTCCATGTGGAATAACTCATGGAATATTGTTAAATTCGTGGAAAGAAATCCCCAGATGATAATGATGATGATGATGATGATGATGATGATGATAATGAATACCTTATTAATCCCAGATGGAAATTTAAACATCCAGTAGCTATACATTACAACACAATACAATACAAGCCAGTGCCACATTCATAATCCGGTTAATTCCTACTCACATTTACTTAAAGGAGAAGTTTACTTCCAGAACAAAAACGTACAGATAATTTACTCACCCCTTTGTCATCCAGCTGAGGAAGAAGGGTTTTATCTAGCAAAACGACCAGTCATTTTCAAAACAAATTGAAATTTTATATACTTTTTAACCTCAAATGCTCGTCTTGTCGCGTCTCTGCGATACGCAGTCTGTGTAATCCAGGTCAATACAGTTAGGGTACGGCGAAAAACTCCCGTCTCGTTATCTTCTTCAACGTCAAAAAGTTCATGCAGACTTAGACAAGACGAGTGTTTGAGGTTAAAAAGTAAATAAATTGTTAATTTGTTTTGAAAATTGTTAATTTGTTTAGTTTGCTAGATAAGACCCTTCTTCCTCAGCTGGGATCGTTTAGAGCCATTTGAAGCTGCATTTAAACTGCATTTTGGAAGTTCACACATGGGGCACCATTAAAGTCCATTATATGGAGATAATTCCTAAAACATTTTTCACCTAAAGAAACAATTTCTTATTGACTGAAAAAAATAAAAATAAAAGACACAAACATCTTGTATGACAAGGGGGTGAGTAAATTATCTGTAAATTTTTGTTCTTGAAGTGAATTTCTCCTTTAAGTTTTAGAGAGACGTGCAATCTGCAATGCAGTGTCTCTCCCTCGCATGTATTCGGCAACAGTCACTTGGAAAAGTCGGCAGCTTGTTCACTCCTGATGAGTTTGAGTGTGCGATGTGCGCTGTGAAAAAGTTTGTTGGGAACACTAAAATGCTTGGAAATAATGTGCTGAAACTGACGGCCAATATGCACCTTATTGATGTACACTGCAATCTGTTCTCCTTATTTAATGCAATTTTTTTCCTTACAAATTATATCATCAGCATAACAATTTGAGTAAATGTGTAAAAGGTAGGACATGATGCCATACTTCTAGAACAATGTGCATTTCTGTTTAAATTGTAACAAATCATCATGTTTACTGATTCTCATTTCTTTATCACAAAATGCTAAAACTGGCACCGTTTTGGAGAGAAATTGGCTTTTTCATCTCTCATTTTAACCCATATCATGGTGTGTGATGCTGAAATCTGCTATGAATTTCTAATGGTTTTTGTATTTTTAGCACTCTTCTAAACATTAAAATTGTATGTGCAACAACAGGATGCTCTGTGCTTGTTATCTTTTGCAGAAGGATTGATCTCTTCTGCTGACCATTTCTGAACTGACATTTAATTGTTATGTTAATGATGTTAATTTACCTGAACTCCAAAGGCTTTTAAAAATATGCTTGTTTGAGATGCATCGGCACAAACCGATCGTTGTGACATCAAAGTACTGCAAGAGCAATTCAAAAGCTTAAAGAGTTGTCTGCTCTCCAGTTGCTCTCAGGGTGTCGTCATAGGGCACAGGCCCAGGATATTTTTAAGTGGAAAAGCGCAGCCCGGTTCCTAATTGTGATATCATTACCACCATCATCACCATTTATGACATCACTACAACATAAATACATTTTCACACCAAACAAATACAAAAACCAAATCAAAATTGCCCATTTACACCAAGTTTAAAACCAATTATACCAAAAGGATAAAAAAAACAAAAAAAACAATATGCCATACTGATCAGCAAATAAAGTTTTGCCAGCACATAAGATGATGCGATGCACCTTTCAGCTGGTCTCCAAACCAAAACAAGCAAGCCACATAAGAAAGAACCACAGGCTTCTCACAAATCTTATGATTGTGCTGTTCTTATAAAAGCTCAACACCTAAAAGTTAGATTTATCCATCTATTATAATCATTACACTATAAATCTATATTTATTTTCCCAATTCAATTAATCAACTGCTTTTTTGCTAATGTCAGATGTAGCTTCTTTCTTCGACCCTCTACCTAAAACGTCAAAACCCCAGGGTCTTCTGTTCAAGAAAGCAGATAAAAGTGCTATTTTAAGGTGATTAATGAAACTGCCAGGCTAGATCAGTTTTTTTAAACTATATAATCTCTGATGTACTACTGATTTTGATGTGTTTGGACCTATCCACTTTTCTTTTTGTCCTAATAAGATCTAGTTTGCCTTCTTTTTTCAAGAGAGTAGAACATGGAACATCCTTCCTAACAACAAGAGACTGAGGACTTTTCCCTGGTTTTAGTAGTTCCACAAGAACACACTCTTTCTATTTAAAATGTTCTGAATATTTGCACTTGTAGTGAAACGGTCTTAAAATCTTGTGGGATTTTAAAGCCATGATTTTTGCATGTGTGTCGCTTCACAGATTCCTACCTTTGGCCACAAGGGACGAAGTCGGCACATGGTGGCCGCATCCTTGATGGCTTGGCTGAAATTCTTCATTTCCATAAGCAGCTCTGCCCGCTGAGCCAGGAGACGACATATACAGGGCTCTGTGGAGAGGAGAAGAGGTTTTACTACAAAGAAATAGATAGAACAGGAATTTAACTAGGTACTTTTAAGGAGATTGTAAGGTAGATTGCTGTGGCTAAAACATATTAAGAGACTTATGTACTATATACTGTAATGACATAAAATAATTTACAGACCATTACAAGGCCTAAACAATAAAGCAACTACAAGGTCCTAAAGCACTTTTTTGGTTGTGGCAGTTTTATAACTCAGAACTGTTATACTTTTTGGTTCTAAAAAGCAACACAAGTCTGCATAAATAAAATGAGTATGTCTACACAAGAGAGGTGATGAAACTGTAGGAATATTTATTCACTCCGATTATAATTAATGAAGCAAATGACTTAATTCATTACAATTATACTGATCTAAAGGTTACTTTCAGAGCCTTTAAAAAATTATTCTGACTTAACCAGCTATCTAGATTTTACCTACCAAACCAAAAATTAGTAATGAAACCTTTATTTGTATATCGCTTTTCACAATACAGACTGCAAAAAGAGGTATACAAAGCTGTAATGCAGCTCCAAAGAAGACAACAGTTAATTCAAGTGTTTGTTCTCATCCGATGGTGTCAGTGTGATCATTTCAATACATTTTCTTAAAGTTATGGGACTTTCAGACCCTAATTAAGCAAGTCAGAAGATGACGACAAGGAAATAAGACTCCATCAGGTGACAGAATTTAGAAAAAAAAACCTTGGGAGAAACCAGGCTCAGTTGGGGGGACCAGTTCACTTCTGGCCTAAGCAAATAAACATGGTGTAGTACTGATTGGTTCCAGGCATTCAGGGAGCTTCCAGCCACCATGAATTAAGAATTTCATTAACTAAAATGAATAAACAAAGTAACTTGTGAGAATAAATTTTTAATTTGTGACCACAATATCAATGTCATGTTATTGTCACATGTAGGGAGTGTTTAGACAACACCGTTGTCAACTAGAAACTAAAACATAAATTAATGCGTTTTAGCTGTTCCATTTACATGACAATGGCTAGAGCTGCAGACTGATCATTAAAAGGACGCAATCTCAATTTGAATCTCCATGCAAACTTATTCCTAAATGACTACGATTCAAGTGTCTTTTACCCATCTTTCACATTATGTCAGCAGAGCAAGAGCAGTGCATACTTTTGTCCCTGCCCATGTTAAAAAATGAGAGGGTCAGCGCTCACATTTTCAGTGTGAGTCATTAATATGGACAGCGACAAAACACGGTGGTCATGCTCCTCTGAAACCTTCGAAAGTCCGATCATCACATTGGAACATTCAAATCTGCTATCATGCTGCTAGAAAGAGTTGCTGCCATTTACTATACATGTAGGGGTGGTAGAAAAAAAAAATTCTATCTTTAACAATTCAGAATATTTCAAAATTGATTCTGAGCTTGGTTTTTTCCCGCATAGAGCCCTGCGGGGGTCTCAAATATATAGGCCCTAGCCTGACCCTTGTCTGACAGCTTATCAGAATTCTCGGCCCGAGTCTGACCCGAGCCTGTCTTTTTTCCCCCCTTCTCCCATCACAGCTTACCGACCATTTTAGCTATAATCCGATCGTGACTTCCAGAATCGGAATCGGATCGTGAAGTGCCTGAAGATTCCCACCCCTATATGTATGTACAGTATGAAACGGCTTCACAAACAGTCTTTTCAACCACAAACTGTCAGTTTATAGTTTGGGTATAAACACTTATGTCTACAGTGGACATTGATTGATTTTAACACCAGCAAAGCTATCTTCATGACAAAACAACAACCAAAAAAAAAAAAAAAAAAAACAACTTTATTTGTCCACCTGCTCTGATATAATGTCCTGTTATATTTGTGCACATTGAGGTCTTGAAACACAGCTGAAGCACAACCAAAACAATGTTGTCCTGCAAAACGCATGACATTATAATTTTGTACCAAGGAGGGCCAAAATTTACACAGTATAAATAAATGTCATTATTATTTGCTTACATATAGTTTTAATATGAAATGAACTCTGAAGAGTTTGCAGAGATAATCTCTTTCTCAGAGGCAAATCAAATGCGCAACAGTAATTTTATATTGTTGCATACAGACTTCAACACTAAAAGTATTAATATTTGTATATTCTAATTTGTTTGGCTTCCTAAAACACCTATTTAATACTGTAAAGCTGCTTTGACACAGTATGTATTGTTAAGAGCGCTATATAAATAAAGGTGACTTGACTTGACCAGTGTGAATGTATTGCTCCAGACCCTACCCACCAGTCTCACAAAATCCTGTGGGAAACACTAGGCAATCAACAAATATAAAAAAATGAGTTCAACATCACCGTATAAAAACTGAATATCAGTAATGACAAACTCAACAGTATAAATAAAACAGTAGCCACAGAATTTATTCATGCTGCAATGTTTACTGGAATCTCAAGGCCTTGTAAGATCAGGACCAGAGTTTAATATGCAATTGCTTGTTCAATATAAAAAACACTTTACTTTACAGTAGGGCTTGACGATATGGTAGGGCTGGGCGATATGGCTGAAAACTGTATCTCGATATCAGCGTTTCATATCGGTCGATATCGATAATTATTGATATTTTTTATGACCCATTTAAAATAAGGAACAGGAGAAAAATATATTACATTTCAACAATTTTATTTTAAACTTAACCTTCCTCTGATCATAACCCCCCCAGTTATTAAGACAGAAATGTCAACAACCATGGAAAACTCAAATAATTAAAATGTAAACATAATTCTAAAGTCACAATGAACACTTAACAAATATTATCTCTTAACATTTAAGGTGCAAAATGAAAGAAAATGTAAGAAATGCTTAATAAAGTGTAATAAAATAGTGCAGTGTTAAATATAAACAGAGAAATATGCCACTGCCTCCGTTATATCTTTGTACCATTTAGATTCTTTGTCATAAGGCACTGATGCAGAGTACCTCTCCATGGTGGTCGGCTGCTTGTGTTCAGGGATCGAAATTAACTTTTTTACTTGGTAGCACTGGTGTTCCCAACTTCAAATAGTTAGGAGCACCAAAACTAAATTTAGGAGCACTAAATGAATATTAAGGTTGCATTAAATACAACTACACAACCTAGAGCCTACAGCCTAGATATGTTATGCAGTCTAATTTGCGCACATTGGGGAGTCGCTCTCTAAACGTGGGGTATTAAAACTGCTTTTGAATGCGCGCGCGCGTTTTACTTTCGGTTTCGTTTTAACGATGGCGCTAAACTCTCGGCGGTGCTGAGCGTCCATTCTACAATACAAGATATTAATTTAATAATTTTGTCACTCCCACGTTGCTAGGTTATAGAGCGAGTGCCTTTGTTAATGCAACCAAACTTGCTTCGCAACCTCTGTTTTCTTCCGACGAAGAATAAAAAATATCGAACGTTTTATAGAACACATTTTTTATTGATATCGATCACGTGTCTATCGCGATACATATCGTTATCGTTTTATCGCCCAGCCCTACGATATGGGCAAAAAAAATTATCACGATAATTTTTTTCATATCAGTCGGTATCGATAATTATCACGATAAATGTCAAATCTCTATTTCTTTCAAGTTTAAAGTCAGATTTTTGCTCCAAAGTAAAAGTTGTAGAAACCAGACCATTAATTTTCTTTAACAAAATAAATATCTAAACAGAAAAATTAATTTCTGCATGTTCTAATGAGTTATATTGTTTCAAATGAAGAAACTGAAACTGGGTTGTCTGATAATGATAATGATAATGATAATAATAATAATAATAATAATAATAATATCACTTTTTTGTCTCTTAGAAATGCACATTTGATAGTAGCTTGAGGATGCAGAGGTAATTTTTTAGTTCATTATCAATCAGTAACATCTGTAAAAATTGTAGCAACCTCAGTTTTATATGGTTAAATTTATTCTGACCGTTTTTGTTTTTTTTTTTGTTTTTTTTTTAATTAAGCATTGGTCTCCCATAGTAGCAAGCATACATTTTAAATCATGATACACACAGTTAAAACCACACATAATGCTACCTCAATACCAAGGTAAAAATATAACTACATGGTTTTATAGGTAGCCTATTTGTATGAAAAACGGTAGTCTAAAAACATTCACTATAAATGCACACATGCTATAATTATATACCATTATTCCTGTAATAAAATTCAATGTGATCCCACATTGCTGCCACAATACCATGGTGCAGTGAGTGTTACTACAGTAAATCCATGGTAAATGATGGCGATGTGTAGATTGAAAAGCCTTCTGACTGTCTCGTTGCACACAGCTTTAAACTAGTTTGAATCACAGAGTCATTGTGTTCATCGCTGAATTCAAGTGTTTCACACTGGACCTCACAGCGCTGTTTAGTGCTCGCGTGACGGAGCCGTTCACATATCGCGTCTTTTGCGCGTTCAAGTTCGTTATTTCAAATGTAGGCGCGCGGCAGCTACGCTCATTACGGAAGCGACGCGCTCGGTTTTTCCAGGCGCGTCCGTGCCGCATCTAGATAATAAATGCATCTTGTCTAGTGAGCTCGTGCATCGCGGCAGTTTAAACTTAGGCCCGAGCGGATAAACGGTCCGTGTGGCGCGATTCAAATGAGTCGCGCTATTTCGTTCCGCTTTTGGCACATAAAATTTATATCGAACATTTATCGAACTCTTCATATCGTTTTATCGAGGAAAATGACATCGCGAAAATTATCGTTATCGAATTATCGCCCAGCCCTACTTTACAGTTCACATTCACTTACTCTAAACCAAACCCTAACCCTACAGTAAGTACATGTACATTTAAATAGTAATTAATTAACTACAATTACACTGTCAAATATACTGTTACCAAATATAAATAGCCTAATGTGTTTTATGTAGATACAATGTAATTTAAACTTTGTAGCACCTGTGACTCACAAAGTTCTGTAAGATGGATAAAATATAACTGTTATTTTAATGGGTATCAGTAACTGTCAAAACGACATAAGAACCAGATCATAAAATCAGAGCAGCACCCAAGGGCTACAGCACGGTGGCTATCTAATTCACAAATTAACCTACTTCCCCTTCATAGGCCATATTAACATTGCCGTGCTTGTGTTCATACTTATGTGACACTGAGGCAACAGTTCACATCTTTAAGAGCACACTGATTCGGACTCAGAATTATGATGACATTTAATGATAGGCAAGATGTTTGTTAATAATATAGCACCATGCCCACTACCACAGCCATATTCATGGCAAGAAAAAAGTAAAAACAGAAAATATAAATAAACTACATATAAACAACAACACATTTATAAAAGGTTTTTTATAAACTACATATAAACAACAACAAATGTATAAAAAGTTTACCTTCAAAGATAATGGACTCTGATATAAATTGTATAGAAGGATCTTCACCCATTAAAGTTAAAGTTAAAAAAAAAACAAAAAACTTTGATTTCATAACTTTATATGTGCTATACCGATCCCATTTGGCTTTTTAACAGGAAGAAACACACTGAAGAACATAGAGACTGAATCCCATCAGTTCAATGTTCTCATGTCAGCAGAGTATTAAGAAGGAGGTTTAGCAAGGAGAAAGCAATTGAGAGAAATGTTTCTCAGCATTAACAGGATTTGATATGACTCAACTATGTTTCTGAAGTCATAGACTGTGTCAGACAGTGTGCCAGCACTGGACAAGCAGGCAACATATGTGTTTACTATCAAACTGCCTGAGCAGCATATTGTGAGATAAAACATGCAGCCCACAAAACGCCTACATACATCCATGTGACAGACCAGAAGATATTTCTGCCAACACTCAAATTCACAAATATAGCAGTGATGCTCACTATGAGACACAAGCTCAGGCTCCTGCTTTATGCTTTTTTTAATTGGAATCCAAGGTCCAAAAAGGCAAAATTAGGTCAAGCACGATCTGTGGAATCAACGCATCCTTATCAAGTGCAAATATTTTGGTACTGTCTATTGCAGGGATTTTTAACCCTGTTCCCAGAGGGCTACTATCTTACAGAATTCAGCTTCAAGCCTGCTCAAACACCATGAACACCTCGCTGGTTCAGGTATGTTTGATTAGGGTTGGAGCTGAAATCTATAAAAATGTAGCTCTCCAGGAGCAGGGTTGGAGACCCCTGGTCTATCTTGTAAAATCAAAATGTTTTAGGATAATAAACTGAGCCACTTAATTGCCATGTTTTTATTTATTTTACACTTTTATCTAACCTAACCTACTAGGGTAGGAAACAACGTGTTAAAAATAGAATTTTTAAATCTATTAGGTCAGGAGTGGCCAATCCTGTTCCTGGAGATCAACCTTCCTATAGAGTTCAGCGCGAGCCCTGATCAAATTCACCTGTTAATTATCAAGTGCTCCTTCAAAATCTTTACTAGCTGTTTCAGTTGTGTTTATTCATGGTTGGCGATCAATTCTGCAGGAAGGTAGATTTCCAAGAACAGCAATGGCACCCCTAAACAAGGACATCTTCATTTCATTTAACATTCTGTATACATATCAGAATGTATCAGAATATATCCATATTATACATATGGAAAGTTTTATCAATGTCTGACTAAGCTGTTGGATAAAGACTGCATTCTTTAAAAGTGTCTTTGCTATTCAGTAGTAGGTTCATTGTGCCTATGTGCGCATTTGTAGGTCATATCTGTTAGCCACATACATCAGAGGACGTCTCACTTCAGAAAAATAACAATTATAAAATTGACTGTTACTCCTTAGAATGTAATAGCCTTTGAAATTAGACACTGTATATTTTTTTATATATTTCTATATACTTCAAATAATGAACAGGTCCAATGCACTGACCTACTTTTGAAAAGCCCAGATCTTACCTGAAACAAGAGTCTAACAGCCACCTAAACAAAATAAATTGATTTACAAAGTTTATACTAAAGTTCTGCATTAATTCAGCATTAATCATTACTGTGCCTAACTGTTTATTCAGAGAGCATTGCATGTTCAGACGGTTTTGGGTTGGGTTAATAACATGCAACAAATCCAAAGACAATTTATGTTTATTTGCTAGTTGCTGTGATCAACTAAACATCGACATATCTTCTATCAACCTGACAGCCCAATAAACGCCAAATTTAACTGGTTGATGTAAATTGTATTGGTCACGTTATTACAAAACCGTGTCATCATTGAGAAAGAGACGCACAATGTCGCCCCCTGTGGCTATTTCATTAGTCTCGGAAAGTAGGTCAGTTCTTTATAATATACCCGCTGCAATAAATTGGGTAAAAAGGCCGTGAATGTAACCGTCTCTTACCTAGTTCAATCGCCGTGTTGAACTTCAGAATTGCGTTGGATAAGTCCTGTTTTTTCCAAAGCCCTTCCCCTTCCAACCAGTACCGTCTCGCTTTGCTTTCCGAATTGAACCATTTTTCAATCAAGCCACTGACAATAACATTTACTCTGAGGCCGTCCACAGTGAATTGTATGGGTGATTTGTTGGTTTTTAAACGGCAGCTTCGGCACTCTTTTGTCAGGTCATCTTCCAGACAGCGCTTACAGAAAGTGTGTCCACACACCAAAGACGTCGATTCCGCCAATAAGCACTTGCAAAGGCGGCATGAAAACAAGTCTAAGTTCTGATCTTCGTCTAACTCGTCACTCTCAAAACATCTGCTTCCAGCGGTAGAGCCCACGCTTACTGTCTTACCGTCACTCTGCTCTTTAGTACGGATCGTATGCGCTATAACTTCAACTAAGATCTGCAGTTCATCAGGTCTTAGTGCCTGGAGGTTTGCAGCGATGCAATACGAGTCCAGCGCATCAGCTATGCGTCCCCCACGGGCTAGAGCGTCAGCTTTCCGCAGGCAGAGGCCACGGTCAGTGTACTCGAGCTCGGCGAGCTGAGAGGTATAGATCTCTGCGGCCAGATCGAAGTCTCCAGCCCGGCAAGCCTCGTCCGCAACCCCGAGCATTTCCTCACACAACTCCGGTGCAGTAGGGTTGGAGAGGTCGTGCACATAATGTTCAGTGTGGTTTTGAATCCTAGCATCCATTGTTTGCTACACCGCATTAAAAGGAAAATAATTTTTAGGAAAGCGGCCAAAAGTGCAACGTATAGGGCTCTGATTTAAAGCTTTGGTGGAAGCCAGGTTACAAATAGCCAAAATATAGTCCTATTTTTTTAGTTACTTCACAAAACACCACCTTTAGCGCAACACGATCGGAATATTGTCGATAATCAGTTACACGGAGAGCAAAAGCTAAATGTTTATATACACTATTCACTTCCCATTCACCACTGCTAGGCCCACCAAAACATCGAAATGACTGACGGTTCATTTCCCGGTAAAGCCAAAAAAACCTCTGACAAAACAATACATAACACACCTAGCGATATTCTCATTTACAGCTGTAATGTAAAAAAAAGAGAGAAGCGAAAAGAGAGAGAAACGTTTCAATGTCTTCAAAATAAAGCAGACGGAGTTCGTTCGGGTTTGTTTTGAAATCGCATACGAATCTCCAAACACTAGGCTGACAAGTGAACAACCGACGAAAGAAAAAGTTGAAAGCTGATTTTCACACATCCACACAAGTTCTGATTATGAGTTTCTTGATCTGTGCTGAATGAAGTATATTCCTGACCGACGTTTAGATGACCCATTCGTTTTATGTAAGATTCAATGTCTCCGGCAGCAGCACTTTGCGTAATCCTCCTGAACCCTGTCGCTTGGAATCCCCTTTTAAAACGGTCTTTCTTCAGGTCCCTTTCGTTCTGATCATTCTATAGTATGTCCATGTCTTATACGAGGCAGTAGAAACTGTAAATATTAATCAACTGTATTAATAAAATGGAAACAGCTGCAACGTTACCATTCGGTCCGCACTAACACGGGAAAATGTGATACCGTCTGCCTCGCTCTCGTTCATGTAAGAAGCACGTGACGTCAGGATTGAGGCCTCATTGGTGTGTTATATAGCTCACTTATATAATGACAAAACAGTTGTGTAACCTAAAAGGGGCAGGTATGTAGAAAATAGGAGATAATTTCACATTACAAAAAAAAAGATAATGTTATATGTTAATATTATATGTTTTGATTCTATGTCATATGAAAGACACACTCAAAAACTGACAAGACATTCATAAATGCCACTTGCTACTTGCTTGTGGTCACCTAGCATTTATGCAAAGTTTTATGCAATTGTTTACTTTATGTAAGGTGCCATCTAATAGCCTACATTCAGTGTGTAACAATAAGACCTAAACCTTGTTTAAAAAATGGTAGATATTTATGCAACATGCAGTATTTTTATTCATTTATTAAACACATTATGTACTAAAATAAACATCAGTTTTGGTGTACAAGTTAACGTATGCACTTAAATAATGAAAATATGGAAATCGCCACACTTGAACTGACTATACTTTAAAGGTAAAGGGAAATATTTAAGGTTTCTCAGTGAAAAGTGACAAGGGTGAACTTCTGAAATTTCCAAGTGCACTTAATCCCTGTAGTAATCCTACAACACCTAGGATAAGATCATAGTTAAAAGTAATCCAGAGGAAACACCTGCCTGAAGAAGCAAATATACCCTCACTGCACTTTATCATAAAATCACCATAAAATAAAGATGGACAGTGCTTAAATTTTATGAAATGTTACAGTTTTTATTATAAATGATTTATCTGTGAACATTTTCTTAAGTTCCCTCATAATAATCTAAATCGAAAAATGTTAACATACCCAACCCTCACAACATCTCTTCTCTTATGGTGTGTATACCGATGTGATACATACTTTAGTAAGCTCTACCCATATGAAATCTCATGTATTTACATTGATGGTTGTATTGTAATTAAATTTAAGGTGCCGTGAGATGCTTCAGTGGTTTTCTCAATGGGCATCTTCTAAACACCTGCAAGAAATCAGTCATACACTGATCAGGAAACTCAGAAGTAACTCAAACTTCCTTAATGATACATGTCCATAATTTAATCATCTTAACTGATTATTCACCTGATATCTTAACAACGGTTATGATATTCAGAAAGACTTACTGTATTCTGGACATAAAATGTCTGCTAAACATCTCCTTTTTAAACTTATGGTCACCTTTTCTTTATTAGGCCATAACATACACTGCCCTCCAAAGGTTTGGAAACACCCTAGAAAAGTGGGGCTTTGGACAATAATGGCATGAATCCTTTTTAATTTGTGATAATTTTGCACTGATAAGGGACATATTTCCTTACATAAACAGTTTATAACTTAAATTAAACTTAAAAAAACTTAAATTTTCGATTTATCAAAATATCCACCATTAGCAGCTATTACAGCTCTGCATAATCTGGGCCTAAATTCGTTGTATTCTAAACTTAATTGGCAATCAATTGTTGAAGCTATTAAGGTGTGCTGACCCAAAAATCTTTTAAAAACCTGGGCCAAGTTTAAACCAGCAACCAGGCATCACAGCTGCCAAAGGGGCATGTCTGACTTTGACATGTATATATTGCCATTATTATGTAATCAAAATGAAAATTATTATTGCTGGTCTTCAATGATAATGTCAAGTTACTTTAATGTATTTGCACAAAAATGATAAAGATTTATGCTGATATCGTCCAAAACCACACTTTGCCAGGGGTATTTCCAAACTTTTCGAGGGCAGTGTAAATATCAGCTTATTGGTATTGCCACAGTTAAAATATTGGTGCAACCCTAATTTCAGTAATATTCAGTTAGAAAAGTTGCATTTAAAAAATGAACTGAGAACTGAGAAATAGCAATTGTGCAAAACATGCTAGAACTGTATAAAAGTATCTATGAATTTTATTTTTGGCAAATAATGGCAAATAATAAACCACAAACATGTTCATGAAGATATATGTCACATTTTCTGTTAGTTTGGACTTTTAGTTTGCACCTTTTCCCTGTGGCCTGTAGCACGAAGAAAGATGAACAAACTCAGAGTAGGTTTAGAGTTGACAAAACCAAACAAATCCAACCTGGTTTAGATCAGGATCAGTGGGCTTACAAAGCTTGATATAAATGTTCTCTGTTAACTCAGAGTTTGAACCAGAGTTTGTGATTAACTCTGGAGCATGTGCACCTGAAAATATGACGTGTGCAACAAACAGGCAATCACACGGAATGTAGAGAGCATCATCAAAGCGTCTGTTGGATTCACTTCTTGTGAGAGTCAGCACAATTCACTTTTCTGCGGAAGATTAAGAGATGTTGCTATTAAAATAAATTTAAATGCATTTACTAGGCAGGAATAAACCCCTATCACTGTAAAAAATAAGAAACAATTTGTTGAGTCAGCTTAAAATAATTTGTTACCCTGCTGCCTTAAAATTTTAAGTTCAGTCAACTAAAATAAGTTTAGTCAACTTGAAATGTTAAGTTGTACTACGTAACAACTTAGATATTTGTGTTTGCTAAACTTAACAGATGGGTATGTAACCCAGCTGCCTTAAAATTTTAAGTTGGTTCAACTCAAATATCTAAGTTGTCACTTAGTATAATTTAACATTTCAAGTTGAATAAACGTTTTTTTGAGTTGACTGAACTTAAAATTTTAAGGCAGCCCGGTTACAAATTATTTTAATTTGAATTAACAAATTGTTTTTTACAGTGATATGCTGCAGCAAAAATTTGAGAAGGCAACAGAAAGAAAATATATGACTATGCAAAGGAATCAACTGAATTTATTTATATAGTTTCACACATAGCTCAAAAGGAAAACATAGGTTTAGTCATTTTAAAAGTTGGATATATTAAAGCTTATCTATATGTATCTATATTTATGTAATGAATAGTCCAACTGAAGGTGAGTTTAGGATGAACCCAAGTGCAGTTTATTGAAACAGTGAAATAATCCAAAATGCAAACATAATCCAAACAGAGATAAGACTTGACTTGATACAGACTTGACTTGACTGAGCGTGGCATGGACTTGACCTGAACAGACTTCACATAAACAGACTTGGTTTAACATGAACAGACTTGAACAGAAACAAACTCACCAACAGCAGGTTTACAACATCAATACATGACAAGAGACAATGGCTACATAAGGGCTACTTATACCAAACAATGAGAGTCACATGACACAAACCAACCAAACATGACACATTAAACAAGGGAACCAATTGCAGGAATACAAGAGGGCAAGACACAAACAGCATGAATCAAATACAAAATAAAAGACATGAAAACATGAACATGAAACAAACCCCAAACCCCACGTTACATATCCCCCCTCTAAGGGTGGCTCCAGACGCCCAAACAAAACCCAAACCCAACAAGTCCAGGAGGGTGGTGGAGCAGGGGCGAAACAGGGGGCTGGACAGAGGGCCAGGCCCATCAAGGGGAATAGGACCAGGATCGTGGCATGGAGCGTGGAACACAGGGCATAAGTCATGGCATGGATCATAGACCAGTGGTGGACCTGGACCCTGGGGCGAGGGCAGGTCTAAACCATGGATCAAAGGTGGGCCTGGACTGTGGAGCAGTGGCAGACAGTGAAATGTTGGAGCATGGAGCCATGGCAGAGCAGGGAGCCATGGCGGTGTAGGCAGAGCAGGGAGCCATGAGGTCAGTAGAGCAGACATGAGTAAAAATCCCCACAGTGGAACAGATAACTAGCACAGCCAAGCAGGGATCCACCAAAGTGGATCAGGCAGGACTGGATCATGGAGCAGAGGGAGTACAGGAATGGGTACCACCCACTTTAGAGGTTCTGCAGTGGAAGCTGCCACCTCAGGGGGTTCTGTAGTGGATGCGGCCTCCTCAGGAGGTGCTGCAGCAAGGGCTGCCACCTCTGGAGGCACTAGGGGCGAACTCATGGACAGGAGAGTGTAGTGAATTTCGCTTTCGCCAACCCAGGTACACCAGTTCATGTAGTGAATTTTGCTTTCGCCAACCTAGGGAGGTGAAATAGGGTAGTGATGGATACTCATGTCACAGCTGATGTTATGATTCTTGGATCATGTGTCAATTAATGTGTGGTTATGAGTACATCACATAAAAAAGATTGGTGGGATCTCTAACTTGTAGAACCTCTTACTGTATTATCAACAAGGAAGACACAAGTTGTAATAAAATAGATTTTATTAACAAAAGATAAACAAAAGTAATCAACAACTACTGAATGAATACCATGAATGAAAAAGGAATGAAGTGCATAAGATGCATAAAATGCAAGTGATTATGTTGGGTGTTGCTATATTAGAGCTATGGAAAGCTGTTGCTACTCTGAAACAAATAAGGTGAAGAACCTTATTATGCATCAAACAAATATGTGTAAGATTTGTTATCAACTGCAGTCAGCTATATAATACCTAATGTAAATTAGAAAATCATACACTGATAATATACAACAATGCCAAGGTCTCTGGAAGAGGTTTGGAAGTGATATTTACGTTCACTGTGGTTGAGTGAGCAGTCCGGTGGCGGCGACTTCTTCCACTGGTTGTGCTGGTGGCAGTACAGTGGGGAAAGGAGCAGGAATCCGTTTCGACAGCCTTGAACATGAAGCACTGTAGGATGCTGATCTCCTGGAGCACCTAAGGGTCCTAAGATCTGGAACACGCAGATGTGGCCATGGAGTAGGTGCTGAAGGTCCTTAGCTTGGAACACGCAAGCAAAAGTACCTGAAGTGAAGGTCTGCTTGCCGTAGCTTAACCTTATTGCAAATATCTGTGTGCCTTCTGCCTCTCTGGGCTAGAGACTCAGAACTTGGTCGATCCGCTTTGTCTCCCTAGGATGGAGACTCAGGATCTCTGCATCTGCTGTTGTCTCGCTGGACGAAGACTCTGAACGTAGATTATCTCTTTCCTCGCAGGCTGGAGGCTCAGAATGTGGTCATATCTGTTGCTGCCTCAAAAGCTGGAGACTTGGACTTGGTATCTGTTGTTATCTCACCCTTGCAGGTCACAGACTCAGAACGGTGCAGCTGCTATTGCCTCTTCCCTTAGGGGACTCAGGCCCAGTACGGGTATCTGTTAGTCTCTCTGGATGAAAGACTTAGAAGGAGTCGATCTGCTATTGTCTCACCTTTGCAGGCCGGAAACTCAGAACTTTGATGCTCTGTTTGTGTCTTTTCCTTCACAGGACTCAGACTCAGATCTGTGTATCTCTTACTGTCTCTCTGAACGGGAGACTCAGAAACTGAGGTGTTTCTGTTATTGTCTCACCCTTGTCACAGGGCTCAGACTCAGAACTTTGTTGCTCTGTTTGTGTCTTTCCTCTATGGGACTCAGACTCAGAACGTGATTTGTTACAGTCTTTTTCTTCACAGTATTTAGATTCTGAATGGAGATTGTCCTGTTTGTGCCTTTTCCTTCACAGGACTCAGAACTGGTGTTTCTGCTATTGTCTCACCTTTGCAGGCCGGAGACCCAACGGAGGTTGTCCTGTTGCAGTCTCTTCCCTTAACGGACGGCAGACTCAGAACAAGGAGTGTCTTTTGGGAGGGTACCTTTATCCCTTTCCGATGAGGAGGAGATTGCAATTTGGCGCTTCTCCATTTCCGTGCTGTGATTGGCTGGTGTGACGAGGGGGGCGGGGCCGAGAGTCATGGGAACAAAACGAGGCTGGTGGAGTATAATGATAATGAGCGACACCTGCGCCACTTACCGGTCTTGAGTTCCATTGTCGTCGCTCCTCCTTTTATCCTTCTGGAGCTCCTCCGTGGGACTCGAGACCGGTGAGTGGTGCAGGTGTCTCACTTTCCAAACCATAACCAGAATGCATTTGGCAGTGTTACGAACATGTTAAGCCCAAACATGATGGGAAAAGATTGAACTGTCATGCATGCATTCATTTGTCCATTAACAGCTGAGTTTGTGTAAGATGTGGCACTACACGTCGCTGTCACTAAGAATACTTATTTCTCTTAATAAGTATAAGATGTGTGCGTTGTAGTGTGCATCAGTCTTAAGGTTTGAAAACATAGTTATGAATGGATTTGGATGGATCTCCATGATCTCTCTTTGTTTCACCCACTGCTGCTGCATCTGGAGGTCCTAAGGAATTTTTATGGTCGGTCACAGGCCAAACCTTTAAGAATCAGTATCAAAGTGGGTGGAGGGCAGAAACTGCATTTTGACCAATAGGAAGTTCTGTCTTTCCTTGGCTTTGTACCAAAGGTCTTCTTCTTGCCCTCTAAGAGATGTCTGGCTGTTGTCCTGGCATCTTTTATCTGATGGCGTTGGACAGTTTGTTTATGTTAGTTCACCAAGATCCAATCAAAATGTAGCTCTACTGTTGTGGTCAGGGAGGGCCCCTTGCAATAAACTGGGCCCTGGAATGTGCCGTCCACTACAAGAAGCTTCTGGCACAGACTTGTGGACAGGAGAGGCCTCTGGAGCAGACTCATTGACAGGAGAGGCCTCTGGAGCAGACTTGTGGACAGACGAGGCCTCACGGGTGCAGTGTGCAGCCCACACACTCAGGATGGCTACCGCCATAACAGGAAGGGCAGCAGAGGGTGGCAGGACCTCTAAGATGTCTGGGCTTCAGAGTGCTGATGTCACTGGGATCCTTTGGGGAAATTTTGGTGAGAGTCGTGACATGGCGAGGCTCAGGCAGGGTGGCTATGTTGGCCGGGGACTCTGGCACGGTGGCCATGACGTTAACAGACCTTGCCTTGACAGACATGACGTGAGCGGGCCCTGGAGCAGCAGACATGACTTGAGCGGGCCCTGGTGCAGCAGACATGACATGAGAAGGCCTTGGAGCAGCAGACATGGTGTAAAC